>JAYKKI010000035.1:2646250-5252500 GCA_039881145.1 Druceiella hillmani | reverse complement strand
AATAAAACAAAAACTAAATAAGAAGTTGGCTACAATTAATCAAAAAGAAGAAAATGGGATTATAATATACAAAGAGTACAAAATAAGTATATACAAACATACAAACAAACATAAAAATAAAAATAAACTAGAATATAATATGAAAGATTCTATATTTTGAACTGAATGATTAATCCTAAAATGGGTTTGTTGGCAATAGATAAAAGTGATCTTATGTTGATGAGCTGTCGATGTGATCTGATGAATGAGATGTCGATTGAAAATCAAACCAACTATGTACCTTTTATTTAATATACGCAGGCAAGTATATACCTTAGGTTATAATTCTCTAATCATCTTTGTGTATCTATTTATTACGCCAAATGAAAATGGTTTGTTTGCCTGTTTTACCTAAGTATATTTACTTCTTTGTTTCCATTGATGAGCGTTCCGACATCATCACCCGAACGACCGGAATACTGTAAGTGTTGTTATTTGTAAAATTTGTCAAAATAGACGAAAACTATCATCTACACTTGGACAAATACGGCATTCCAAGTTAAGTGCCAAAAGAAGCTGGTTTGTTTTATTGTTTTACCTAAAAATATTGACTTCTTTACTTCCTTTGATGTGTGTTCTGACATCATCATCCCAACGACCGGAATACTGTAAGTGATGTTATTTGTAAAATTTGTCAAAATAGACAAAAACAACCATCTACACTTGAACAAATACGGCACTCCAAGTTAAGTGTCAGAAGACCGCTTAATATTCATTTGTTAACTTACGAAAACAGTTTAGTTAGCAACCGTAGCAATTAGTTAACTCGAACAGTATCAGTCAGTAGTGCAATGGATCACTGAGCGCGTCATAATTTGTCTTTATTCATTTTAATTGGGTTTAGCATTTATTGTCCGGCCAACCGGACGTGGGCGCGTGTGCCGCGCCCGCACCTAATGTTTCGCTCTATGTGTGGGTGGCTTTACATTGTCATTATCACGGATCATATACTGGAGCAGAGATCGGTAAGTACACATCTTCGTCTGAGACAAGTACGGATGTATTTTTTTTTCATATTTATCACGATCACACCCAAGCTTTGGCAGTTTTAGAAATAAACGATCATTCTCATTTACGAACAAAATCATAAAATTTTCTTATTAATTCATATAAGTATATTGTTTAGACATTCTCTAATATATTAACAGAATTTTTGTAATAAAGTTTCAAAAGGCAATACAGAATTTCTTCGAATTGCCTCCATTTGCCAGTACGTTGCCAACTTTTTTCATGATATTTAAAAGTTTTTTAAATGTAAACAGCTAGTTTGATAGCAGGCTATTTCAATATAATATCGGTATAGAATTTCAATGGAGCCTGAGTTACAAGTTATAATTTAATGTGATCAAATGTGAATTAATCACATACTCCTGCACATGTGTACGTTGTCTGGAAAGTTATTAGTTAGATGAAAAGAGTATCTTTCGTGTATGATCTCACTGTGAGTGTGTATAATAGCTTCACATTTCACAGTCACAAGGTTTTTTTTCACAAAGACTTATTTCTCTTCTCTTTAATCAGGATTTATTTAACTCTTTTACCAGGATTTATTTAACTCTTTAATCCGACATAGTGCTACATATTTAACTACATGATGTGTAATATTATTTAAAGGATGGATTCCGTTAAATAATAAAAAACGAGTGTGCTTTAAACCACACGACTGAAGTAAAACTTTAAATTCACAAAATATGAACTTTAAAATGAATTTACAATTTTATTCACTTTAAATGTAGAATATATAATGTATTGAACAAAATAATAATTTATAAAATTGTTCAAGAACGAAATGAAATCACAAAATAATAAAAAAATCACCGTTCGCGTAACGCTAGCAAACTCGCATATATATATATATATATATATATATATGTATGTAATATATATATATATATGTATATATATATATATATATATATATATATATATATTTCATGTACTGGCTATGAGAGGAAGAGAGAAAGAAAATGTGCGCGCGCACTGCTCTCTCTTGCTCCTACAGTGTAATATAGACAATAGGTTTGCACTGTGTCTTAGATATACGAAACGTAACTAACTGGCTATGAGAGAAAGAGAGAAAGAAAATGTGTGCTCGCACCTCTCTCTCTTGTCCCTAAAATAATATACGAAACGAAACTCTCTCTCTCTTTCTGTCTTCACTAACTTATATCTCCCTCTCAACTTCCGTTCGCCTCGCCCGATCACACTTTTCGTAACGCTCTCGTCACGCATTCACCAGCTTACTCCCCAAGTCAAGCGTTCGTAAAGAAGTTTTACTTCAATTACTTTTTTACAATATACGCCCTTCCGCTGAAGATAATATTGGAGATAAAACATGGAGTTTGTCTGTGTTAGGGATAAAACGGATAACGTGAACACAGACTTCTTTCTTATATCCCCGACCCGCTTCTTTCTTATATCCCCGACCCGCTTACATCCTTTGTTCATTTTAAATTTCGACCTTAAACAATATTTCCTCAACCACTCGAAACAGTATTTTGTGTTTACACAAGTATCAATTACGAGTGAGAGGTTCTTTCCAACCATGCACAATTCATCTCCATTTCGACTCACCTTTTTAACCAGTATATGCCGATATTGAGTTGACCCTTTGTTCATTTTTAATTTCAACCCTAAACAATTTTCCCTCAACCACGCGAAACTAATATTTTGTGTATAGGTACACAAGTATCATTTACTATTGAGAGGTTTCAGAAGTGTCACTTACTGGTGAGAGGTTCTTTCTAACTGTGTACAATTTCGACTTACCTTTTTAACCAATGAGAGGTTTCACAAGTGTCATTTACTAATGAGTTGTTTACAACTGTATACAATTTCGTCTTACTTTTTTAACCAACGAGAGGTTCCACAAGTGTCATTTACTAGTGAGAGGTTGTTTCCAACTGTGTACAATTTCGACTTACCTTTTTAACCAATGAGAGGTTTCACAAGTGTCATTTACTAGTGAGAGGTTGTTTCCAACTGTACAATTTCGACATACCTTTTTAACCAATGAGAGGTTTCACAAGTGTCATTTACTAATGAGTTGTTTACAACTGTATACAATTTCGTCTTACTTTTTTAACCAACGAGAGGTTCCACAAGTGTCATTTACTAGTGAGAGGTTGTTTCCAACTGTGTACAATTTCGACTTACCTTTTTAACCAATGAGAGGTTTCACAAGTGTCATTTACTAGTGAGAGGTTGTTTCCAACTGTACAATTTCGACATACCTTTTTAACCAATGAGAGGTTTCACAAGTGTCATTTACTAATGAGTTGTTTACAACTGTATACAATTTCGTCTTACTTTTTTAACCAATGAGAGGTTCCACAAGTGTCATTTACTAGTGAGAGGTTGTTTCCAACTGTGTACAATTTCGACTTACCTTTTTAACCAATGAGAGGTTTCACAAGTGTCATTTACTAGTGAGCGGTTGTTTCCAACTGTGTACAATTTCGACTTACCTTTTTAACCAATGAGAGGTTTCACAAGTGTCATTTACTAGTGAGAGGTTGTTTCCAACTGTACAATTTCGACATACCTTTTTAACCAATGAGAGGTTTCACAAGTGTCATTTACTAGTGAGAGGTTGTTTCCAACTGTACAATTTCGACATACCTTTTTAACCAATGAGAGGTTTCACAAGTTTCATTTACTAATGAGTTGTTTACAACTGTATACAATTTCGTCTTACTTTTTTAACCAATGCGAGGTTTCACAAGTGTCATTTACTAGTGAGAGGTTGTTTCCAACTGTGTGCAATTTCGACTTACCTTTTTAACCAATGAGAGGTTCCACAAGTGTCATTTACTAGTGAGAGGTTGTTTCCAACTGTGTACAATTTCGACTTACCTTTTTAACCAATGAGAGGTTTCACAAGTGTCATTTACTAATGAGTTGTTTACAACTGTATACAATTTCGTCTTACTTTTTTAACCAATGAGAGGTTCCACAAGTGTCATTTACTAGTGAGAGGTTGTTTCCAACTGTGTACAATTTCGACTTACCTTTTTAACCAATGAGAGGTTTCACAAGTGTCATTTACTAGTGAGAGGTTGTTTCCAACTGTACAATTTCGACATACCTTTTTAACCAATGAGAGGTTTCACAAGTGTCATTTACTAATGAGTTGTTTACAACTGTATACAATTTCGTCTTACTTTTTTAACCAACGAGAGGTTCCACAAGTGTCATTTACTAGTGAGAGGTTGTTTCCAACTGTGTACAATTTCGACTTACCTTTTTAACCAATGAGAGGTTTCACAAGTGTCATTTACTAGTGAGAGGTTGTTTCCAACTGTACAATTTCGACATACCTTTTTAACCAATGAGAGGTTTCACAAGTGTCATTTACTAGTGAGCGGTTGTTTCCAACTGTGTACAATTTCGACTTACCTTTTTAACCAATGAGAGGTTTCACAAGTGTCATTTACTAGTGAGAGGTTGTTTCCAACTGTACAATTTCGACATACCTTTTTAACCAATGAGAGGTTTCACAAGTTTCATTTACTAATGAGTTGTTTACAACTGTATACAATTTCGTCTTACTTTTTTAACCAATGCGAGGTTTCACAAGTGTCATTTACTAGTGAGAGGTTGTTTCCAACTGTGTGCAATTTCGACTTACCTTTTTAACCAATGAGAGGTTCCACAAGTGTCATTTACTAGTGAGAGGTTGTTTCCAACTGTGTACAATTTCGACTTACCTTTTTAACCAATGAGAGGTTTCACAAGTGTCATTTACTAATGAGTTGTTTACAACTGTATACAATTTCGTCTTACTTTTTTAACCAATGAGAGGTTCCACAAGTGTCATTTACTAGTGAGAGGTTGTTTCCAACTGTGTACAATTTCGACTTACCTTTTTAACCAATGAGAGGTTTCACAAGTGTCATTTACTAGTGGGAGGTTGTTTCCAACTGTACAATTTCGACATACCTTTTTAACCAATGAGAGGTTTCACAAGTGTCATTTACTAATGAGTTGTTTACAACTGTATACAATTTCGTCTTACTTTTTTAACCAACGAGAGGTTCCACAAGTGTCATTTACTAGTGAGAGGTTGTTTCCAACTGTGTACAATTTCGACTTACCTTTTTAACCAATGAGAGGTTTCACAAGTGTCATTTACTAGTGAGAGGTTGTTTCCAAATGTACAATTTCGACATACCTTTTTAACCAATGAGAGGTTTCACAAGTGTCATTTACTAATGAGTTGTTTACAACTGTATACAATTTCGTCTTACTTTTTTAACCAATGAGAGGTTCCACAAGTGTCATTTACTAGTGAGAGGTTGTTTCCAACTGTGTACAATTTCGACTTACCTTTTTAACCAATGAGAGGTTTCACAAGTGTCATTTACTAGTGAGCGGTTGTTTCCAACTGTGTACAATTTCGACTTACCTTTTTAACCAATGAGAGGTTTCACAAGTGTCATTTACTAATGAGTTGTTTACAACTGTATACAATTTCGTCTTACTTTTTTAACGAATGAGAGATTTCACAAGTGTCATTTACTAGTGAGAGGTTGTTTCCAACTGTGTACAATTTCGACTTACCTTTTTAACCAATGAGAGGTTTCACAAGTGTCATTTACTAATGAGTTGTTTACAACTGTATACAATTTCGTCTTACTTTTTTAACCAATGAGAGGTTCCACAAGTGTCATTTACTAGTGAGAGTTTGTTTCCAACTGTGTACAATGTCTCCATTTCGACTTACATTTTTAAACCAGAATATGCCGATATTGTCTGACCCCTTGGTTCATTTTCAATTTCAACCCTAAACAATTTTCCCACAACCACTCGAAACTAGTATTTTATGTTCACACAAGTATCACTTACTGGTGAGAGGTTTCACAACTGTCATTTACTTGTGAGAGTTTCTTTGTAACTGTACAATTTCGACTTACCTACTTAACCAGTATATGCTGATATTGCCTTGACCCTTTATTTTCAATTACAACCCTAAATAATTTCCCCATAACTACTCGAAATTAGTATTTTTTATTATAAACAAATGTATAGATCCTGATGAGAGCTTTCGATCGACATTACAATGAGTGTCCTAGCTTCGCCGAGTCAGAAGTTATGCTGTGCATGAGTTTCCAGACGCGGCGAGATGGTGAGTCTCCCTCTCTCTCAACTTCACGGTCTTCACCTCGGTATAACAAATTCTTTGATCCTTTTGGTATATAACTGGAATATAGATGGTAGATTTTAGGATTATAGATATAGATGGTAGATTTTATGTATTCTGTTAACAAGTTGCAATGCCAAACTCTGTTCTTAGATTTCATTATCGTCAGGGTTTTTGGACTGAAGTATTCAAATAAATTTAAAAATGTGTTCACGTCTAAAAATGTTAGAGACCATCAGATTTGTTCCTTTCAACTCTGAGCAGAATTACTTTTAATTTTGCATTTTTCTTTTAAATCTGCTAAGCTGATTGATAATCCCACTTTCTAGGTTTAGTAACATTTTATGTTTCTGGCTGTTGCATGAAAGCGTACCACTATCCTATTGTGCCCACCTGTATTTTGCAGTGTTACAAGGCGTGTCAGTCTTGACATTTCTTTCTGCTCTGTTGACTGCTTCAGGGTCGCGATTAGGTAGTTGCTTTGTGGTTCACGATCGGTCGTTAAATAGTGTAATGTTAATTTGAATTCTTAATGTACTATTCTATAAGCAGTCTTTACTATTTGGTTTACATTTTCTCACACTTTGAGTTAACCTTCACTTTGGGTAATGGAGTTTTTAAAAACAATTAATTATTTTTTTCAGCTTATATTTATAATAGAGTTAATAGTAAGCATTGGTTGAACGCTTTCTATAGTCCATCTACCTTCTTATTAGCTCAGAATTTTCGTTCTATCTTTATTTATAGTAAAACTATAATATTATTTAAATGGTACAGCAGGACATTTTATATTCCTCTGAAGATATAAGACGAAAATGATCTAAATATCACAAAAGTTAATAAACGATATAACGCTAATTATCTGCACATTAATACATGATTATGAATGTACGATCGAGGACATAATGAAAATTGAAAGAAACTAGTCTTTACTGGGGGGTTCATAGATGTGCTGAGTAGAATAAAAACAAGCCTTTACTGGGGGTTCATTGATGTGCTGATTAGAATAAAAACTAGTCTTTGCTGGGGGTTTATTGATGTGCTGAGTAGAATAAAAACTAGTCTTTACTGGGGTTTATCAATGTGCTGAGTAGAATAAAATCTAGCCTTTACTAATCGGTTATCGATCTGTTGAGTAAAAAACTAGCCTTTACTTGGGGTTTATCGATATGCGGTAGACGAAACTATCAATTAGTGTTTCACTTTTAGTTACGGTGTCATTTTATAGCACACGAACTTAGACTACAGTAGTTAAGCAAGTTTGATGTGAAAAGTTCACGAGCTCAAAGTGAAAGTTCATTTTTTTCCTCTTTAAAGACTGCTCACGTCAATTCCAACACAATTTTCGTATGATAAAAAAAAATTTTAAACTCTCGTTACAAAAATGTAAGTGATGTGAATTTTTATTGTTTTTTATAACTTATCTGAACATAAGTAATTCAACTTATGTAAAATTACGTATTAAATCATACATTGTTGGCACATGTTGACACACTTTTTTGTTGACACTCTGGCGACAAATGTTATATCACGAATTTCTGAGAATTTCGTCTATATTTCAGCAAAATATGCTAAAACATTGGCAGGTTCAACATGTAAGGATATGTAAGACGAAATAGATAAATAAGTTGTTTGACAGTTTAGTAATCTTTAGTATAAAAGAAGTCAATACAGTCTGAGTTCTGATTCTTGTGTAACTGTTGATGAGTAATTTCTGTGATATGATTCTAGGTAATGCGTAATTGCTCTTATATTAGTTAAGGTTTTCGCTACATCTTCTTCTAATTAATTACTCTATAAATCAACTTTAATTATTAAAAAAGTAATCTATATTCAAAGGTATGGTACATGAAGAAATTCGAAACACTGTTCAGGAATATATTTCATGTAACAGTTCAGGCTTCATGTAACAGTTAAGAGTTCAGACTTTTATTTTAAACCTAATTAGTGATGAAAGGTCTCGCGTCTCGATTATGTGAATCCTAACTGTTTCAAATCAGGTTGTAATAATCCTAATTTTAGGTAGTTTGTTATAAGAATCCTAACTGTTTCAAAGTAAATTGTATAAATCCTAACTTTAAGTAGTTTGTTGTAAGAATCCTGTTTCAAAGTAGGTTGTAAGAATTCCAACTTTAGGTAGTTTGTTGTAAGAATCCTAACTGTTTCAAAGTAGGTGGTAAGAATCCTAACTTTAGGTAGTTTGTTGTAAGAATCCTATTTTAAAGTAGGTTGTAAAAATCCTAACTTTAGGTAGTTTGTTATAAGAATCCTAATTGTTTCAAAGTAGGTTGTAAGAATCCTAACTTTAGATAGTTTGTTGTAAGAATTCTAACTGTTTCTGTTAAAAATCGAACTAATCCTTCTTCAACAAAATCAATGTAAAACATGTTCCGTCTCATGACAGTAAATACGGAAATCTATACCAAGCGCTAACCTTAAGCGCCGCTTAAGATCTACAAACGATTTGGTGTGAAAGATGGTGAATTGGATTGGAATAAACTTGCATTAACCTTCAGAAATTCCTGTTTTTAATTTCCGCATAAGCTACTAGCTGCTCATCCTGTTTTGCCGAGAAAAATATACGCATTTTGATTGCATTTTGTTAGACTTGCATTAATTTTGAGAAATTCCTGTTTATAGTTTCCAGCATAAGCTTCTAGTTGCCCGTCCGATTTCACTCTAGAAAAAGGGACCATGACTGCATGTTGTTAGATTTGCATTAATTTTGAGAAATTCCTGTATAAGCCTATCCTTCAGTATAAGCCACTAGCTGCTCGTCCGGTTTTGCTAGAAACAAAGGAATCATAGTTGCATTTTGTTAGACTTGCATTAATTTTGAGAAATTCCTGTTTATAGTTTCCAGCATAAGCTTCTAGTTGCCCGTCCGATTTTACTCGAGAAAAAGGGACCATGACTGCATTTTGTTAGATTTGCATTAATTTTGAGAAATTCCTGTTTACAGTCTCCAATATAAGCTACTAACTGCCCATAGGGTTTTGCCCTAGAAAAAGAGACCATGACTGCATTTTGTTAAATTTGAATTTATTTTGAGAAATTTCTGTTTATAATCTCCAGTATAAGCTATTAACTGCCCATCCAGTTTTGCCCGAGAAAAAGGGACCATGACTGCATTTTGTTTTATAAATTATTAAAAAACTGGTAATTATTTACGGTTACCGATTTTCCAAAAGCACTGAAATAGTTGTCACATAATTTCTATCTGAGACTGTAAATACAAAATTTATGTTTCAGAATTCCTATATAATCTTCCATTTCTCATTTTCACACCCTTAGTTTGTTATTACGATAAATTCCCTCTTCAAATTCCAACAGACTTATTATCGTAACGGATTTGTGAAATTAGTTTTATATCGCCTTTAAATTATTGGAATAGAGCGCTGTAAATAGTCAAACCGTGAGGTTAAAATTAAGATCAGAAAACTGTAATTTCAAATCGGTAAAATTGAAAAAATTATTTACTTTATATCGGAATCATTTCTAATTTCAATATATTATTGAAATGAGGAATTTAATTCTATGCTATTTTACTATATTTACCACGTTAATCGCAGTAAAACGTCATGGAATTGAAAGTATTGTAAAATGGCGAGTTCTTTATCTTGTCAAAGACCTCGTCATTTTACACTACTTTTATCTGTACTATTTATTACGTTAACCACATATATTGCTGTAAACCGTCATGGAATTAAAAGTTTCGTAAAATGGCGAGTTCTTTAACTCGTTGTTAAAGAATGCATCATTTTACACTACTTTTAATTAAACACTTATTTTCTACAATAATTCTATACTATTTTACTACGTTTTTTGACACATTTATTGCAGTAAACCGTTGAGGAATTAAAAGTATTGTAAAATGGCGAGTTCTATAACGTGTTATTAAAGACCTCGTAATTTTACACTACTTTTAATTGAAAACTTTAAATGTATGTAGTCTTATCTTGGGTACACCTAGAAGGCAAGAGAAACATATGTGCCAAATTTTTGGTTAATAGTTCCTAAGATTTCACGATGAGTCAGTTAATCAGTGAGAAAGTGACAATTGGCTTTTATATCTATGGATTCTATAGCTAGAAACGGGTTTCGTTATAAGCTATTCCAAAGCCGCAAATAAAAAAGCAGTTGAATGACATTGCTCTAGCGTAGTTTTCTTAAACGGTATAACGATATTCCGTCAAACTTCATCATTTATTACAAAGTATACAAGTAAATCATTTTGAGATTCTACATTCGACCAGTGCCAAAATCTTAACTTCCTTTCTTCGTGATTATTATTCACTACAGCGGTAACACTTATAGTTCTGTATGCTCCTAACGCATACCGATATTCGACAGCATACTTAACTGGCTTAGTCTATTCATTGGTTAACTAAGTGATCTATCAGGTAAACCGGTATAATAGTACTAAGTATATAAATAACAATCGTGACCATATTACTGGCTTAATTGTCAAACAATTGAAGTCGACAGCCCTATTAAAAAAGAACAATAATTAACGTCACAATGGCTGTTGCGTCATTTCGTACGCGCGGCGCGCGCTTTGTTTTGATCGGGGTGACCAGTTAAAAAAATGAATTGGTACTGACAGTGTTTATGTATGCTTATACATATTTATTTTATTTATATTAATTTACTTTTAAAAGCCCCGTGCACAACTTCTAGACTGAAACAAAACGTTGGATGTGCTTAAATACTAGAAAGATAATTTGTTTTAAAATATAGTGCAAACAGAAAACGAGGTTGGTAAAAAACACAGTAATACAAATTGACTCTAACCAGTGATCAATATCTACATGAACTACCAAGAAACTCCATAAATGCTTTCCTGAAGCGGTTAATGGGGAGAATAATATTAAGACTGGGTACATCTCGCAATGATACGAAAAACATGTGAACATTGCAGGATATTTGTGCACGCTCTGGGCAGGTGAAATAAACTATGATTTCTTCCTCTCAATTCATATATATCTCCTGGATGGTAAAATTAGGTTAAAATTATTTATTCTTCATTTAAAGACTAAGCGACTTCATTCGTTGCAGACTAGAAAGTTCTACTGAGTTACAATAAAATGTGTATTATATAAGTAAAAATGACAGACTACCTTTTTGGATTAAATTGATTTTTTAAAATTATCTAATAAATAAAAATTTATCTATTTAAAAAAACAAAATATTTCCAAAAAAAAACAGTGAGCCGTCACGGGACGCCTGGCAGATGCATCGTGTTCGTTTTCGTGCAAGTAATATGCATAAAAGAAACATCGTGTTCGTGCAAGTAATATGCATAAAAGACAATATTATTGCAGGAACTAAATATAGCATAATGAAAAAATAAAGTATTACGAATTTCTTACAGAAAATGGTGACTTTATTTGATAAACATTTATTTACAATTAATACAAAAATAATAAAGTACAGGTTATGTGTACCGTAGTAAACAACAGCGTCGAACTGAGTGAGGAGGGGGTCGGGTAGTCGATTGCGCATGGCGACACGTCACCATACCGTACACTCTACTACATATAGACTATATATATACCTTAGTATAGCGTGGCGACCCGTCGCCACGGCAAGCGTCGCCACGCCAACGATCCGGTTTATACCTGCGCCTATAGATGTTTCACATCAAAAATCCTCTAAACTACTTCAGTAATTAAATTACAAAACATTTCTTTAAATACTCACTTAGATAAACCATAAAATCAGAATCTGTGAATAATTTTATAGAATGAGAGTTTGTTTTCGTAATTACTATTATATTTATATAGATTTTTAATACGATAGAATGTGAATAAAAACAATAATATAATGTAAAAGCATATAAGCCCACTTTACGAGCGTTGGAATTGCGCCACTAAACCTGGCAACACCGATGGTCATCCCACGCACGTCGCACGTCCCGCGCTTTATCATCGAATACTGGCGACTTCCTCGCGGCGCGTCGCCAGCCATATTCGCTTCCGACTATATTTACCGCCGCCCATTGCTTGACATTGCGCGCGGGGAATATTAAACATAAAATATTGGTGGATTATTTTTTGTTATTGACAATATCGATGGCCATTATCGTATTCGACAATTACATTGGAATAACGCATTCTAATCGCGTCGCGAATAATGTGATTTGTTAAGTTTCAATAAATTAAAATGGCGGTAAACAACTTTTGACAGAGATTAACGTCTGAAGTTAGCTAGAGTTTGGAACGCCATTTGTTTTACAAATGGCGTTTTTCAGGTAGGTTAATTTAGAGTAATAATATGGTCATATATTTAGGAAGTGGCTTTGAACTTAAAATAAAAAGGTTTATTTTTTAAATCTATATTTAATCATCTCTAGAAAATAAGATCTTTCGTAACTACAAATATAATTATTTCTGAAGTTTAAATTTAATGGTAATACCTTTCCATTAGCTATCTTATCTGATATGAGCCGATAAGATGCCCACTAAATCAAGGGAAAGTTGACAGACGCGTAGCCATTTTTTGGCTCTTTTTCTAAGTGCGCCGAGTTGTTCTGGCACTAGACGTATATGAATCAAAGGAATTTTAGGTACCGTACCTAATTTCCTTTGGATGCTTAGTTTTGCTTATAGTTTCTCTTTAATATATGACAATAGCGAGGAAGGGAGGGATCAATGACCATGTTTTCATACCATGAAATGGAACCATACTATTTTAAAATTGGCCTTCTTATCCAACAATTCTGATGTTATGGCCCCATATTAAAACAACGTTACTTATTAATTAGCATTTTTTTTGTATCACATTATTGGTACATGAAAACATTTAAAGAAAAAACCGATTAAATAGCATAATTCTAAATTATTAGACAATGCAACCTAATTACTAAAAATACTTAGAGAATCTGGCGTTTGTTTAAATTGTTGAGTTAAAAAATACTTACTATTTGCAGGTTCATTGCGGATTAATTAATAAATTAAGTACCTATGTCTTTTATATTGTAATGAGTGAAAAATACACACAAAATAAGTAATAAGTCAATCACAAATATATAAATAAATCGATAAAATTTTGACAGTTTACTTTTGACACACATAATGTACAAAACAGCTGATAGCAGTAGTGAGCGCCATTTTTGTTTGTTTTCGCGCATGTTTCGCGCGTACATTTCTCGTCTTATTCTATCGTGTTCGTCTATCTCGCTCGGTTGTTAGCTAAGCACCTATTTTCCGTCAATCCTGCGAAAGATTCGTTACATTCAGACGTTACAACTATACGTTGCATGAAAACGTTGCCCAAACTTCGATATTGTCATTTTATTGTCATCACGCTCAAAACAGTTTCACTTCAAAAGTAAGGAAGGTACACTCGATCTCTAACGCTAAGGATACTCACACGTTGTTAAGTGAAAAATATTAATACGCATTATCGACCGCATTTCAAGAGACTTCTTCAATGACATATATTTTCATTCTCAAGATGAATTTCACTCACAAATCCTCACTCACCGTGAGGAATCTTTGAGAAAGTTAAACTAAATTTAGAAATATTTTCTCTTATGTGTATGTGTTCACATAATTCAATCAGATGTTCTTGTAAAATTTCATCACAACCGGCTTTGAATTGAAAGAGTAATAATAATGCTGTGACATACGGACAGACAGATGGAGAGAGGGACATGAGGAAATAGTAATGGTTCCGTGTTTTCCATTTGGCTGCTGAGCCCTAAAAATAAGGTGGATTCGTGAAGAATTGATACTGCTAAACCGTTCCCGTATACATCGATGTCTCCATTTACACTAGATTATTTTATTAAAATTGCAGTCAACTTGCATACAACTTTAGAGTCGTACGTGTTTTTAACGATTTTTTAATGATCCCTATTAAAATTGAATTAGTTTTTTAGATTAATATCAGAGAGATCTTTCATCAAAATTGTATTTAGTAACGTTTCAAATCTAAATTTTAATGTAAATTCTGTCAATGATTAAAAAAGAAAGAAAAAAACGCCTAATTTTTGTTTTGATCATAGTTGATTCAAACTCCTCATAAATCAGCAATAACTGGTAAGTAATATATTAAATATTTTGTCTTTACCTTCAGAAATACTTTTTCTTTTATAAATCAAAGAGAGATCTTTCATCAAAATGGTATTTAGTAACGTTTTAAATTTAAGTTTTAATGTAAATTCTGTCAATGATTGAAATAGAAAGAAAAAAACCGCCTAATTTTTGTTTTGATTATAGCTCATTCACATTCCTTATGACTCAGCAATAACAGATAAGTAAAATATTAAGTTTTATCCCTTTTCCTTCGGAAATTCTTTTTCGTTTATAACTCAAAGAGAGATCTTTCATCAAAATGGTATTTAGTAACGTTTTGACTCCAAATTTTAATGTAAATTCTGTCATTGATTAAAAAAGAAAAACAAAAAACTGCCTAATTTTTTTTTGATCGTAACTGATTCAACCTCCTCATGACTCATTAATAACTGGTAAGTAAAATGTCAAATATTTTGCCTTTACCTTCAGAAATACTTCTTATTTTATAACTCAAAGAGAAATCTTTCATCAAAATGGTATTTAGTAACGTTTTAAATTTAAGTTTTAATGTAAATTCTGTCATTGATTAAAAAAAACAAAAAAAACGAATAATTTTTGTTTTGATCATAACTGATTCAAACTCCTCATGACTCAGCAATAACTGGTAAGTAAAATGTCAAATATTTTGTCTTTACCATCGGAAATACTTTTTCGTTTATAACTCAACTACACCACCAACAGTAAATACCAACTATGGACTGACACGAACAGCCTGTAATTCATCCAGTACCAATCCAATAGCTTTTTCTTTAGTTTTTAAGAATATGGATTTAAATTTTCGGCGGCATTATTCAAGAGCGGATCGGATGTCCAAGCTAGAAAACAGTTTTCTTCGTCCCGCTAGGCACTACCAAATAATTAAAATCAATAGTCAATCAGATGCTATCTTCAGATTTGATCAGCTTTCAAAAGCACACATACGTACTATTATACTCCTGACGTGCCAGCCATAACGCTTATACAGCATGGCTCCCAAGCTTATCATGTGAACATGATGATACATTCCGGTTCCTAAGATAAAGCTCTGTTCGCAAAAGGCTCAGTAAATATCATCCTGAGATGCATCAGCATTTCTAAACTTTATAGACCCAAGATACAATTCCCGCGTAGCTAAAAATCCCTGATCCCAGTTCATGTCAGGTGTCTTTTCAGTTCGATCTTAGTTACAACACACAAGAAAGTGATGTAGTATTATTTCTATTTTACTTAAATTCTTTACCATGACCTAGGTTTCATTGTATTACAACATCTTCAGGTGAGCTATTAGCAAAGATCTTTGCTAATAGCCCACCTAAAGGTGTTGTAATACAACGAAACCTAGGTCGTGGTAAAGAACTTAAAGAAAGTAGAAATAATACTACATCATGTAGTTTCATTTAATTGTGAACAATGAATTTCTACAAAATTAAGGCCAAATATATTCAACACAAGAAAGTTTTTGTAAAAATCATATTTAAAAAGTGTTTTGTACTTTCCATATAAATTATAATTAACCAAAATACTAATCTTAAAATTATTTTAAAAAGTTTTTCAACAAGTTAATTACAACTGTACATATTGTCATTAGAACAGTACATACGTACATACATACATACACACATATACCTATGTGGTTCGTGCTCATTCACTAACACTCGCTTCGAAAACACCGTTATTCCTTTACTTTCCACTGACTTCCTCATGGATGCTAACGAAATACTTCCATAATTTTGATAAAAGTACAAAAGGATTTCTCAGTGGCTCAACATCCATTCATCAGTGTTTCACAATCCATTTTTCCAGGGACTGTGCGCAGCAGAGAGCTGAATTTAAAATAGCTCAAAAATGAACTTAAGGCACAAATATCTCATTTCGCAATTATCAGGGTTACTTTGTGGGATGTCAAAATAAGACGCCATTTTTTTGTTTTCAATCCCGTCGTGTAGGTTATAAATTTTAAAAAAATTATAAAATATAAAAACATATCATTGATTTATACATGACATATGTTCTGAAACAAAATTTAAGCGAAGCAAAAGCTTAAATCGAAGCTTAAATTTAAGCTAAGCAAAAAAGGTATTCTAAGCTAGTAAATAAGTTCCTGTACTTAAATAAACTTAAGGCAGATTTTAGTACCAAATCTGGTGAGTTAAATTCTTTAAGTAGCAAGTTGTATCCAAACGTACAGGCTAGCTTAATTTCTAGTATCAGTTCTCCACTGTGTGACGTTTGTAACCAAACATCTAAGCTTCATTATGAAGTTAGTTATCAACAACATGAAATCCAACCCAAATAGATTTTAATTTGGAACCTTGGTTGGAAGAAAAGTATGAGACAATGCCCTTCACCTGTTCCAGTAGACCTGATAGCTCATTGCCGGCACAAGTGAAGAGCCTCGGCAAGATTTTAAGCGATGCAAAACATGATGCCCATGAGCGATTAACGTGACAAAGCAACATGGACATCTTCTGTTCACTTAAGGGAAGTCGAAAATAAAGGATAAACAATGCTAACGAAAAGAAATTACTCTTCATATAATATTCTTTAATTTTAATGGCCCTAATAAAAAATGTGAAGCTCTTAGCCGCATAAACAGCATTTGAGACAAAAACAATTTTTTTTTGTGAACAATTATTATGAAACCAAGTATTGTCTACGCATTTGGCTCGTACTTCATTGGCACTGGGTACAACACTTCGTTGTAACACTGGTGCGATGACAGAATACTTATTCATAATTTTCATTGCTCTTAACTTCGCAACAGTGGTCAAAATATAGAAATAGCTAGAATTAAAATAAGACAAACAAAACATATTTATAGAATATAGGTCATTCCACACTAAATCATCAAATGGGCGAAGCCGTGCCGTTTTGTTGGTGCGAGTAAGCCAAGTGACGCCTTAATCTCAGAGTTCATTATCTTATAACGTGTAGCTATAAAAGATCTTGACCAGCAGATTAATCAACATCTCACGTGGTGTCCTCAACTAAATGATGTTAATTGTAAGATTTTCATCAAAATCACATCACTAAAACTTCATAATTTTCTTCCGCATCACACCAAAGTACACATTTCTTAAAGTATATTTCTGCTTAACTTTGGCTATGGAAACATGTGTCATTTTAATCTAATTAAAAAACTACTCAATAAATGGAATAGACTTCGTCAGCTTCGGTCAGGACTTAAATGATTAGGGATTTTTGACCTATGCTGCTTATACAATAACTTTAATAGTCCCTATTTTCAATATATTTGGCGTTAATTCTGTAGAAATGTATTATCACTTAATTTTTATTAACAACTAAATGAAACTACGTTATGTAGTATTATATCTACTTTATTTGAATTCTTAACCACGACCTGGATTTAGTTGTATGACAACATCGTAATTTTCGATATATATTCAATGTTGTCATACAACGAAACCTAGGTCGTCCCTAGATAAATCTAGGTAATCCCCTTAAGCATCCATACATCCAATCTAGATTTCAACACATGTTGGTCCACGACCTTGAATTACGTTCTAGAAACAAGAGCACCCTCCTAATCCCTCGGCACAATTGCATTCTGCGGAGTATCCTTTACTATGTATGCTAGTAGACTGTGGACTCAACTGAACACAAATATACAAAGTGGGCCCCCATAATCTTTATTTAAAAGTCGTCTGGATTGACTTTGCCTATCATAATCGGGGGATCGAATCGAAATTTTTTTAACCCCGAAGGATAGGAAAGGAATGAACCCTTCCCTATCCATAACGTGTGACTGTTTTGATTTTGTCTTATTTAATTCAATGTTAATTCTATATTTTTTTTATATTATACTTATCTAAATTACATATTTTATTCAGTAAGTGTCATTACCTACTTAGTGTCTATCATTTATTTATAGTCTATCACAGTACTTGTTTTTCTCACTTGAAAGATATTGATCTTGTAGCAATAAGTTCACTACTGTATAAATAGCTTTCTGAGTTTGCAGTAAAGTTTCATAAATAAAGAAAACATGATCACAAAAGTTTCATAAATATTCCGTTGCTGCCAAAATAATATAATTTTTTTCTTTATTTTATTTTGTTAATTTGTAATATCCTATGTCCTCTATGGGTTCAAATGGCTTCCATTAGCTTTCGTCAACGAACCATTTTACGACGATTATGCATATATGCTTGTAATAAAGATAAATTGTCTTTATAATTTTAAGTGCTAACTTATCCTTTAATAATATTTTTATGATCATATAATACTGAGAAACTTATCCATAATTAAAGAAACTTTCCATATAATACCGAGAAACTTATCCATATTTTAAACTTCGCAATAATTACAACCAAATGCCAGTAGTCGGTTTGCAATTGTCCCCGTTTCTTTAATTTCATATTGAAAGGTTTCAGGGTGGCAGCAAACAATTGAAATGATCAAGGCATGAATAAACAACTTAAATTTATGACTATAGAAGTAACATTTATATGAGTGTAGTGACAAAAGGAAGTGAATAGCGAAATCCGGTAGTTGACTCATTCTAAATTTTGATATTTTTCGTACAATATTGTGAAATATAAATTAATTAAAAACTAGTCTTGAAAAAAATTCAAAAATCGATTAAAAAATGAGCCAGTTGTAGGCTTCTAAATTTGAAGATATGGATAGGGTTGGGTATATCCCTGTCTCTTTTCCTCTTGTAGAATATAATATGCAATATTAAAAATGACCTCATAACACAGTATTGCCGTCCTTGTCTAAAGGTTAAATTTAAACTTTTATAACTCGGTTAATTTTTAAGATTATTTAAAAAAATTTTCACTCTTCATCAGCTTGTACCTTGAAATTATGTTTATTGAAATAAACAAATTTAGTCAAATACCCAATTAAGTAAATTTTGAGAATATTGTAAATATTGCGATACCGTGAAAATGAACTATTGTTTTGTTAATACATTATAATTAAATGCAATTTGATAATTAATGCCGGTGTTTCTTCAATATAATTCATATAATATTGTTAAAGCTCTCAACGAACTTAATTTTTAGTCCATTTTTTTCAGGCAATTTACAAACAAAACCGTATGCGAGAAGTCTTTAAATAGATACACACAATCTTTGATTAGGGAAACATTTTTTGAGAGAAGATAATGGACAAAATGTCAAATGAAAATATTACAAAGAAGTATTAAAGTCTTCGGGTATTTAACTGGAGCTTTACTTATCCACATGCGTCCTATTGCTGAAATGCCATAGCAAGATTTCTAAAGAACCTGTACTTAATTACTTTTAAAAATGAAATCAGAATCAAGTCAGAAACAATAGGAATGGACCTCCAACAAAGAAATTTAAACTCATAGATTCATACTCAAGTATGTTCATGAAGGCTCGTATGACTAGAATGCCAGTACTAGATGGGAGTCCATTTAATAAATTTTATACTTCTGAAGACCTAAGATATTTGTTTAACAATCTGACTACAATTTACCAAAATCTTCTACAACAAGGCTCGTATGACTAGAATGCCAGTACTAGATGGGAGTCCATTTAACAAATTTTATACTTCTGAAGACCTAAGATATTTGTTTCACAATCTGACTACAATTTACCAAAATCTTCTACAACAAGGCTCGTATGACTATAAAGCCAGTACTAGATGGGAGTCCATTTAACAAATTTTATACTTCTGAAGACCTAAGATATTTGTTTCACAATCTGACTACAATTTACCAAAATCTTCTACAACAAGGCTCGTATGACTATAAAACCAGTACTAGATGGGTGTCCATTTAACAAATTTTATACTTCTGAAGACCTAAGATATTTGTTTAAAAATCTGACTACAATTTACCAAAATCTTCTACAACAAGGCTCGTATGACTAGAATGCCAATACTAGATGGGTGTCCATTTAACAAATTTTATACTTCTGAAGACCTAAGATATTTGTTTAACAATCTGGCTACAATTTACCAAAATCTCCTACAACTACAACAAAGATAGTTTTAAAACAGAGTGTGAAGTATGAATGAAAGTACATTTGCATATATTCTGCGTACAAGTGATGTCCCCTGCATATATATCTGAAACCATCATCAATGAATTCACAGGTGTCCCGTAATTGATGGACTAACCGAAAAGGGAAGATAGACCAAGCTATGACTGGGTTCCTGACAAAATTTGGCCTTAGTAAATTTTTTTTTATTTTTCAAGATACAGACGGACATTTTTAAAATTTCTTAAAATCACTAGGTACTCTGGGTCAATCTTTTGGGCACCACGTCTATAAATTAAGTCTGATTGTTATTTTTTTCTTTAATTAAATATAGTTGAGTAATAACCCTATTGAATTAATTAAAATATTTTACTACAACTAATATGGTTCTCCAGAAAACAATTCAGAAATGTACTTTTTAGGATTTCGTAATCTAAACTTGACTGGTTGTGCTGAAAAACAATGTACTACTTAAAACTGGCAAACCTTTTTAAAAACTTGCAAAAATTATAGAGATAAAAATCTTACTACATTTAATTATAAAAAAAGATATTCACATATACATATACAATAAATGTATTTTTCTTTAAATATTTCAAAGAAACTATTAAATACTCTTGAAAAAAAAATAAAACCACTTTAAGATTAAGCTAATTTGAACAAATTCTTCAAAAAATAAAGTTTTTATTTTTCGTTATAACAAACGTTCAAACTGCCTCCTGTAATTGGCTCTAAAGCACCTGCGAGATCAAAGCATTAATTGTATTGTAAGGTTTTCATCAACTTGGAAGAAAGTATCTATAACGGTATGAAAAGGTGGAGTCATTATGAAAATGTAAGTAGATAGCACCCCACGCTACTTTTTACGTTAAAGTAATTTTTTTTTGTCACTCACTTTATTTTTATTTTAAGCTTATTCAAAAAATTAAGTTATACTGAGTTGTGGGACACTTTTCGTTTCTGACCAAAATAATTATATTTAAAGATTATTTTTTATCTCATATTGCTGCAAAACCGTGTTTTTTCAGTTGTCTTAACCTATAGTTTTATTTTTCTTAGGTTTAAAACAAAATCTTCATATTTAAAATTGTTGTTTTAAAACAAAAAAAGGGTTTTTTTAATCTTAAAACATAATTTAACCGAGTCTTAGCATTTTATGTGAAAGAATGAATTTAAAATTATTTTTTTTCAATCTTGTAGCTAAATCTTTATATTTAAAACTTTTGTTTTAAGACTAAAAAAAATACATTTATATACTAAAAAATATATTTACGTATATTATATTTTTGTCCTTAAAAAAATTGAAGTTATATATAATGAGGACACTCGAGCATTTTACGTGTTACAATGAACTTGAAATTATTTTATTAATATTCGCGTAAACTGGCCGTTTTATCTAAAGCGTCACCATTACATGGAATTCCTTCTGTTAGTTTGGAGCAATCAAGTTCTATTTAGAGACCATCCAGTGATAATCTGGTGTATCTAAGTCGAGCCATCCAGTGATAATCTGATGTATGTAATAGACCATCGAGTGATAATCAGGTGTACCTAACCTGTAATAAAAAATTAGTTAATTTTTTATTATGAGTTGATCTTAGTAAGAATCATAACTATGAAATTATTGATCATAACTATGATTGCAGATCATAACTATGAAATCATTGTATTTCCATCGATTCTTGATACGTCTGCATAAATTTAAATAATTCGGACGTCTGGAAGTGGGTGAAAATTTAATTGAAATATTTCGTTACGTACATACAAACATACATACAATTGTAGTTAATAAAATTGTGTTTAAAATGAAGCTTCTATTTTGGGCTAAATAAAGAGAAACCGCCTTTCCAATGTATTTTGATACTGGTTCACACAATTATACCATAAGGGTAGTTCCCGTGGGCCTGGAATCTAGAAATTTGGTACGAAGGAAAGTCTCACAACAAACGAAGGAGAAAAACATTAATTTTATAGTTCTTAAAATATTTAAGGAATTTTAAAAATATTTAATTTTTATATAGCTTTTCGGAAATAGCAAATCATCCCATAAAAGTTAATACCATTTTTTAATATCATCTTAATTAAAAAAACAGAATGCCATTGATTTTCTCAATAATTTGTCGACTAATTAAAATTTTATGAACATTTTTTTCGTAAACTCCATTTTTCGTGCACAGTTTAGTCTAGTAAGTTAGCTGTTTTGATGTATGTAATGGCGTGTTTGGATGGGTGTTAAAACGTTTTGATGGCACGTCGCGACGTGCCGTTCGTTCAACAAGCTTCGCGTCTTGTCGACTCTTTCCGACTTAATTCGGCCAGTGTCGCGTTTTGTTGAATAACAGTATTATAACATTAAAAATATATTTTAAGAAACATTTGTATAAGAATTTATTTCATAAAAATAAAATAAAATAATTAAATTAATATTTTGTTATTAAGAAATATCTGAATATTTCTTTTTTTTTCATTTTCAATTCGTTCGAATAAAATTATTTCAGTACGTCCCGTGACGGCTCACCATTGTTTTTTTTAACTTTTTTTAAAATTTTTACTTTTTTTATATTAGGCAAATGGACAAAGACATGGTTGGTTTCTATATTTCTCATTAATGTTTGCCTACTTATTTGTTACGATTAACTAATGTAAACTTCCCATAATACTTATGTATATAAATATTAGAAAAAAATATTCAACATTAAAAATATTACAAAAAACAAAAAAAAACACAGATTGAGCACTTTCAGTTTTATCAATGACAAATAATTCTACGTGGAATTATTACGAGAAAAAAAACACTTTTTGGCTTTTCTTGTTTTTTGCATATTTCATGCTTAATTTCTTCGTCCATGCATAAGTTTTGGTACTACATTTTATTTGCTTTTTACCGATTGACAAACGTTATCGTTTTGTGCAGAAAAAAAGTAAATATTGGGTCCAGACGTGGCGGAATGTTATTTTTATTTGCGGTAGCGCAATAAAATTGACAAACAGACGCGTTATCACAATTAACACTCTCATTGCTGGTATCAACTAGCGGGGAGAATAAGTACATTTTAACAGTGGTTTTCCCTTTACTGGATTGAAAGGAAACCACACTAAACCTTGTTTTGTACAGTTACAGAGATCGATTACAGTTTATTTAACAAATATAAAAAAGCAACATAGCAAATTTGTTTATTTATTCCATAACTTTAATGTACAGCACATCGGGTAGTCTTATTGCTACAGATGAAATGTCTTCCAGTCAAACATAACAATGAGCTTTGAAAAATTGGTTGTTTCATATACTGTAAAAGATGTTACATCATAGTTTATTTTATAAACATAAACAATCAACATAGCAAATTTTTTTATTTATTTATTTCATAACTATAATGTACAGCACATTTGGCGGACTTATTATTACAGGAGTAATCTCTTCCAGTCAAATATAACAATGAGTCTTGTGAAATTGGTTGTTTCATATACTGTAAAAGATGTTACATCATAGTTTATTTTATAAACATAAACAATCAACATAGCAAATTTATTTATTTATTTATTTCATAACTATAATGTACAGCACATTTGGCGGACTTATTATTACAGGAGTAATCTCTTCCAGTCAAACATAACAATGAGTCTTGTGAAATTGGTTGTTTCATATACTGTAAAGGATGTTACATCATAGTTTATTTTATAAACATAAACAATCAACATAGCAAATTTATTTATTTATTTATTTCATAACTATCATGTACAGCACCTTTGGCGGACTTATTATTACAGGAGCAATTTCTTCCAGTCAAACATAACAATGAGTCTTGTGAAATTGGTTGTTTCATATACTGTAAAGGATGTTGCATCATAGTTTATTTTATAAACATAAACAATCAACATAGCAAATTTATTTATTTATTTATTTCATTACTATAATGTACAGCACATTTGGCGGACTTATTATTACAGGAGTAATCTCTTCTAGTCAAACATAACAATGAGTCTTGTGAAATTGGTTCTTCGGTAGAGTGTACAAGATGTTACATCATAGTTTATTTTATAAACACAAAAAATCAATATAGCAAATTTATTTATTTATTTATTTCATAACTGTAATGTACAGCACATTTGGCGGACTTATTATTACAGGAGTAATTTCTTCCAGTCAAACATAACAATGAGTCTTGAAAAATTGTGTGTTTCATATACTGTAAAAGATTTTACATAATAGTTTATTTTATAAACACAAACAATCAACATAGCAAATTTATTTATTTATTTATTTCATAACTATCATGTACAGCACATTTGGCGGACTTATTATTACAGGAGTAATTTCTTCCAGTCAAACATAACAATGAGTCTTGTGAAATTGGTTGTTTCATATACTGTAAAGGATGTTACATCATAGTTTATTTTATAAACATAAACAATCAACATAGCAAATTTATTTATTTATTTATTTCATAACTATAATGTACAGCACATTTGGCGGACTTATTATTACAGGAGTAATTTCTTCCAGTCAAACATAACAATGAGTCTTGAAAAATTGGTTGTTTCATATACTGTAAAAGATTTTACATAATAGTTTATTTTATAAACACAAACAATCAACACAGCAAATTTATTTATTTATTTATTTCATAACTATCATGTACAGCACATTTGGCGGACTTATTATTACAGGAGTAATTTCTTCCAGTCAAACATAACAATGAGTCTTGTGAAATTGGTTGTTTCATATACTGTAAAGGACGTTACATCATAGTTTATTTTATAAACATAAACAATCAACATAGCAAATTTATTTATTTATTTATTTCATAACTATAATGTACAGCACATTTGGCGGACTTATTATTACAGGAGTAATTTCTTCCAGTCAAACATAACAATGAGTCTTGAAAAATTGGTTGTTTCATATACTGTAAAAGATTTTACATAATAGTTTATTTTATAAACACAAACAATCAACATAGCAAATTTATTTATTTATTTATTTCATAACTATCATGTACAGCACATTTGGCGGACTTATTATTACAGGAGTAATTTCTTCCAGTCAAACATAACAATGAGTCTTGTGAAATTGATTGTTTCATATACTGTAAAAGATGTTACATCATAGTTTATTTTATAAACATAAACAATGAACATAGTAAATTTATTTATTTATTTATTTCATAACTATAATGTACAGCACATTTGGTGGACTTATTATTACAGGAGTAATCTCTTCCAGTCAAACATAACAATGAGTCTTGTGAAATTGGTTCTTCGTTAGAGTGTACAAGATGTTACATCATAGTTTATTTTATAAACACAAAAAATCAACATAGCAAATTATTTATTTATTTCTTAAATAACTATAATGTACAGCACATTTGGCGGACTTATTATTACAGGAGTAATCTCTTCCAGTCAAACATAACAATGAGTCTTGTGAAATTGGTTCTTCGGTAGAGTGTACAAGATGTTACATCATAGTTTATTTTATAGACACAAAAAATCAATATAGCAAATTATTTATTTATTTATTAAATAACTATAATGAACAGCACATTTGGCGGACTTATTATTACAGGAGTAATGTCTTCCAGTCGAACATAACAATGAGTCTTGTGAAATTGGTTCTTCGTTAGAGTGTACAAGATGTTACATCATAGTTTATTTTATAAACACAAAAAATCAACATAGCAAATTATTTATTTATTTATTAAATAACTATAATCTACAGTACATTTGGCGGACTTATTATTACAGGAGTAATCTCTTCCAGTCAAACATAACAATCAGTCTTGTGAAATTGGTTGTTTCATATACTGTAAAAGATGTTACATCATAGTTTATTTTATAAACATAAACAATGAACATAGTAAATTTATTTATTTATTTATTTCATAACTATAATGTACAGCACATTTGGTGGACTTATTATTACAGGAGTAATCTCTTCCAGTCAAACATAACAATGAGTCTTGTGAAATTGGTTCTTCGTTAGAGTGTACAAGATGTTACATCATAGTTTATTTTATAAACACAAAAAATCAACATAGCAAATTATTTATTTATTTATTAAATAACTATAATGTACAGCACATTTGGCGGACTTATTATTACAGGAGTAATCTCTTCCAGTCAAACATAACAATGAGTCTTGTGAAATTGGTTCTTCGGTAGAGTGTACAAGATGTTACATCATAGTTTATTTTATAGACACAAAAAATCAATATAGCAAATTATTTATTTATTTATTAAATAACTATAATGAACAGCACATTTGGCGGACTTATTATTACAGGAGTAATGTCTTCCAGTCGAACATAACAATGAGTCTTGTGAAATTGGTTCTTCGTTAGAGTGTACAAGATGTTACATCATAGTTTATTTTATAAACACAAAAAATCAACATAGCAAATTATTTATTTATTTATTAAATAACTATAATCTACAGTACATTTGGCGGACTTATTATTACAGGAGTAATCTCTTCCAGTCAAACATAACAATCAGTCTTGTGAAATTGGTTGTTTCTTATACTGTAAAAGATGTTACATCATAGTTTATTTTATAAACATAAACAATCAACATAGCAAATTTTTTTATTTATTTATTTCATAACTATAATGTACAGCACATTTGGCGGACTTATTATTACAGGAGTAATCTCTTCCAGTCAAACATAACAATGAGTCTTGTGGAATTGGTTCTTCGGTAGAGTGTACAAGATGTTACATCATAGTTTATTTTCTAAACATAAAAAATCAACATAGCAAATTTATTTATTTATTTTATAACTATAATGTATAGCACATATGGCGGACTTATTGCTACAGGAGTAATCTCTTCCAGTCAAACATAACAATGAGTCTTGTGGAATTGGTTCTTCGGTAGAGTGTACATGATGTTACATCATAATTTATTTTCTAAACATAAAAAATCAATATAGCAAATTTATTTATTTATTTATTAAATAACTATAATGTACAGCACATTTGGCGGACTTATTATTACAGGAGTAATCTCTTCCAGTCAAACATAACAATCAGTCTTGTGAAATTGGTTGTTTCATATACTGTAAAAGATGTTACATCATAGTTTATTTTATAAACATAAACAATCAACATAGCAAATTTATTTATTTATTTATTTCATAACTATAATGTACAGCACGTTTGGCGGACTTATTATTACAGGAGTAATCTCTTCCAGTCAAACATAACAATGAGTCTTGTGAAATTGGTTCTTCGGTAGAGTGTACAAGATGTTACATCATAGTTTATTTTCTAAACATAAAAAATCAACATAGCAAATTTATTTATTTATTTATTAAATAACTATAATGTACAGTACATTTGGCGGACTTACTATTACAGGAGTAATCTCTTCCAGTCAAACATAACAATAAGTTTTGAAAAATTGTTTGTTCAGTAGACAGTGAGAGTTGTTACAATCTACACATATAATAAAACTGTAAAATTGGCCTATCTATATATTTATGATATTTACGAAATATATATTTACGGGGTTATACATAATAAAAGTAACAGAAAAGAAAAAAATATAGTTTCTGGAATGTTTGTCTCTTTGTACGTGAGTCTGTTTATTTGTTGACGCATCACGCAAGAACAACTAAAAAGATTTCAATAAAATTTTCGCCAGTGGATTCATACAATATTTTGAGTTTGGGATAACGTATATGCCATGTTTTACTGCAATCGATTAATTAAAAATAAGATGTGGCAATTTTATATTTCAATACGAAGTGCACTTGAAAAAAATTGAGCGCGTACAATTTAGTACACGTGATAGAAGTGAATGTTCTTTGGCCTTCTAAATCTTGATTTATAAATACATAGAAAAGATAAAATTACTGTACATCAAGAAAAATTAATAAACGTCGAATAAAATCTTCATATAAATTTACACAGATAAATGTCAATTTAAAAAAATGGCCACGATCTCAAGACCAGAACACGGCTGAATGCGGATAAAGAATGTCGGGATATATTGCTCCTGTTATAAATTATATTTATGACCATAATATGTGCTGGTACATTGCGGAATAAATTAAGTACATAAATAAATTAAGTACATATGTTGTTAATCTTGAGATGCATGAAGTACACGCAAAAATAGAAATAGATCAGTCATTAATAGGTAGATAAATCGACAAAATTTTGACAGTTTACTTTTGACACACTTAACGTATAAAACAGCTGCTGACAGTATAAAGGGCCATTTTTATCGTTTTCGCGCATGCATACATTTATTATCTTGTTCGTCTATCTATCTCGCTTGTTGGTTAAGTACCTATTTTCTATCCTTCTCGAGATAGATTCGTTATATTTAGACGTTACAACAAAATATTGCATGAAAACATTGCATTACATTTGACCTTGACATTCTACCCTCTTCGCGTTCAAAAAAGTTTCACTTCAAAAGACTACTTTTATGATTATTATAATAGATGGCGTTACTTGCATTAATCTTATAGTTAACTTAAAATATTTTCTAATGGCCCACGCGAAAATATCGCGGGTACAGTTAGTTTAAATAACAATAGTACTCTTCAAAAAAGACAGAAGTACAATACAAATATGGGCACGAGTTAGGATGGAAGAGGGAAAGGAGAAGAGCGCTGAAGGACCAGGTCTTATCTTTTTTTTAATTCTTGAAAACATTTATCGAAAATTTTTCCTGGTGTCAGAATCCAGTTAATTCCAATTATTGTTGTTTAGATAGTATTCTGTAAATATTTTTTTAAAAGAGGTAGAGGTGTGTTTGTATGGTAAGTAAGCTTTCAGTTTGTAACATAAAACCGTAAATAGATATTTAAAAATAAAAAATATATATGAAACCCGTATCTCGCATCTAACCGACTATAATAATTACGTTGTTGCTTTAAGCTAAAATTGTCTTTGGTTACTTTATTACGTCAAAATACTATTCAGATTTTACAAAAGAATGGGTTTGAAAGGGTTAAAGATCCCTTAAAGTTGGCGACAGACAGGAAAGTAACGTAACCGAGAACAAGTAATTTTTTATGCACGAATCCACGTGACGTTCTTATAAAGCCAGTGACGTACTGTCACATTTACAATACGTTTATTTCGATTCAAACTTTGATATTTCTACGGGAATGTTAAAATTGTAATGATTATTTAAATGAAATTTACTTTAATATGAAAAAAGAAATTTAAATGAAACCACACAAACAAAAATAAAACCAACAACAGTACGAACTGTAATACTAACAACTTCAGCAATAGTTTTATTTTGTATCATCAAACGTAATTAAAAATATTAAATTCGATTAAATATGTAGTCATGCGGTAACAGTGGTCACGTTTTTATGTGACCGTCATAACAGTATTAATTTTCTTGGCAACGAAAATATTCCCTAGCGGCGTGTTGCGAACTAACATATGATAGATAATTTTATGTCAATAACATATCGTTTTGTACAGCTGAGTGTTTTCGTCTAAAGTTTTTACGTAAATCACGCGTTGTGTTACTATCAATTCAAACAGAAATTTAAAAAAAATTGAAACGGAACCTCACACGGAGTTTTCATATATTTCCTTCCGAAGACAAAGGCGGAAAACGTTGGGAAATTATTGTTAAATTGGCGAAAATGCCGTCGCATTTTATGTATGTATGCTCAGAGCATTGTACTGAATCAGATTATTTTCTAGACACTATTGCTTTATTCTTTTACATTATGTTATAACTAGTCAACAATAATTAATAGATCTAACGTATAATGTTTGATACTGGACAAAGTAAGAAGTTGCCGAAAAATAATATTATTTCAAGTAAACATTTCCTTATTGGACAACATAAAAAATATTAACTCCTGAATAACGCCCCGGCATAAATGAACGTTTTGTGAATGTCAGAATAGAAGTGTTCTTTCAGTTTCAATAAGGTTAACTGCTTTTTCAACCCTTGAAATATAGTTCGTCCTCTTAAAGAGGTCTAACAGTATTTTTATTTCTTTTTAGTTCTAATTAAAGCATAATTTGATGAAAATATAAAGATTTTTAGCAAAAGTCTTTAAAATCTAGAAGTCAGGTGTTCAAACAGTATCTATCATAAATTAGTCCCCCAAGTGGCCGCTAGGGAAACCTACTTGTTGCCAATAATCGTAACGTTAAGTTAATTAAGTTAAATGTTAAATTGTAATAATGCATTATTATTTCATTATTTACAGATTTCATTTCTACGCGACATTTTAAAAACAATACCACAAAACATCATTGTCATTTAAAGTGTCTCAAATTCCGCCACATACCTATGATAATATAAATTCTGTGAAAATATTCTTGCAAATACTTATATAAATTTACCAATAGATGAAGTTAGATTAACGTCATACGCTGATGAAACACTGTAGAATTACATCTTAGCATTTTATCTATCTATTAGCTGTGCCCCACAGTTTTACCAGCGTTAAGTTATCTTAATTATAGTGCTTCACACCTTCATCCACTTCCCCCGTGGTCACTAAACATCTCTGCTCTGGTCGCCAAACGATATCTATCGTCGGGTTTGGAGATATATCGGATGATTAGTAAACCGTGGTGCGTTGGATTGATCACAAGGCGTACGGCCTTTGACTGCGAGGCGAACCGCAGGGACTCGAATTCTATTCCCGGCCGCTCGTCGAGCGAGCGGGACTGGACTTGTGTTCTGGTCGACTGTAAGAGATTTGTTCTTGTAGTAATAAGTCCGCCATATGTATCAATTATATACATTAAAGCACAGAAATAAATAATAAATAAATAAGCCTGTCCGTCTCTACCTTGCACGTTTAAGCAATGTCCCACGATTTCAATGACATTTTTTATAACTGATTTACTTCATATCATTTGTAGTCTGATTATATATAGCCTATAAAATTCCTCAAAGTAAGGGCTTACACAAAAATAACAATTTTTGGAATCCGACATGTAGTTCCAGAGACTAGCGCGAACAAACAAGCTTTTCCGCTTTATATATTCGCTTTATATCAAAATCAGTGGCACGACATTCCTCGGTAGACCCTGGTCTTCTCAAGCACACTGTTCCGAGCCCTCCTTCTGGGCGCCACAGTTTTCCAATTTTTGTGAATGTCGAAAATGTCGAATAACCTGTAAAGGAAATGTCGAATAACCTGTTTTGAAAATGTCGAATAACCTGTAAAGGAAATGTCGAATAACCTGTAAAGGAAATGTCGAATAACCTGTAAAGGAAATATCGAATAACCTGTTTTGAAAATGTCGAATAACCTGTAAAGGAAATGTCGAATAACCTGTAAAGGAAATGTCGAATAACCTGTAAATGAAATGTCGAATAACCTGTTTTGAAAATGCCGAATAACCTGTAAAGGAAATGTCGAATAACCTGTAAAGGAAATGTCGAATAACCTGTAAAGGAAATGTCGAATAACCTGTTTTGAAAATGTCGAATAACCTGTAAAGGAAATGTCGAATAACCTGTAAAGGAAATGTCGAATAACCTGTAAAGGAAATGTCGAATAACCTGTTTTGAAAATGCCGAATAACCTGTAAAGGAAATTGATAGAAGTCAGAATTATTCTAAATATATAAATGTCGCACGCCACTGTTCATTATATGCCTGTTACATAAGTCTATATGGTGTTTATGTTGAGTTAACTGTATCCTGCGCTCCGTGTCCACAGTCGAATCGACCTTCAAGGTCATCTTTTGAGACAGCCTGCTCTTTGAGGTTGAGCTACAAAGCATGTATTGGGTATATGATCTACTTTATTTAATTATTTGATAACTTTAATGTATATACAGTACTGGTGATATTATTTCTACAGGGACAATCTCTTGCAATCAACGATAAGGATGAGTTTTAAAAAAATGATTGTTTAGTAAACTGCAAAAGATGTTACAATATAAAATAATAGGAATACACTTAAAAAGGAAAAAAAAGTAGAAAACAAATATTGACACAAATTACAATGGAAGAAGTCAGGACGAGAGTACAGAAGGACAAAGAAAGTTTAGGAGACGCAGGACTATTTCATTCGATCCATAAAAACCGTTATTGAGGATATTTTCCTGGTATCAGGATCCATTTGATTCCAATATTTTGGTTGCTTTGACTCTAAAAGGTTTTTCATAAGAGGTAACGGTATGTTTAGGAATTAGTAGGGTGACTAAGCTTTCGGATTGTAACTCAAGACTAGTAGCAGATAATTTTTTTGATAATCTGGACTTTGAGGATTTTTTAAACATATTTAATAGAAGCGTAAGTATGTGAGGATCTTTAATCATTTAAGATGTGATCAGAAATATTTTTCTGACGCCGATAATGTAGCTTTAAAACAACATTCAGAAAAAAGACATAATCCTTTAATAACTGGGTATTTGCAAATTCACGTGATGTGTCATGTCAATTATGAAGAAACTTTAATATTTTTTCGAAGTATTTAATTGTTAATAGCAAAAAGTTTCAAAGCTTTTATTATGCCATGTTTTGCATCAGGTATGCTGGTAAGTATTGTACGGAACCGGCGACGGGGATTGTCAAATCTTCAATTTCTTGCTATTGTATAGTAGCATGTGTTCAAGACTCTTGGTATTATGTAGATACTTCTTTATATTGTACAATGTATTCAAGACTATTGGCTGTATGTAGATATTTTCTTGTATTGTCGCATGTGTTCAAGACTATTGGCCGTATGTAGAAACTTCTTTGTATTATAGCAAATGTTCAAGACTATTAGCTGTATGCAGAGATTTCTTTGTATTGTGGCATGTTTTTAAAACTATTATCTATATGTAGAGACTTCTTTGTATTGTAGCATGTGTTCAAAATTATAGGCCGTATGTAGAAACTTTTTTGTATTATAGCAAGTGTTCAAGACTATTGACTGTATGTAAAAACTTCTTTGTATTACAGCAAGTGTTCAAGACTATTAGCTGTATGCAGAGATTTCTTTGTATTGTGGCATGTTTTTAAAACTATTATCTATATGTAGAGACTTCTTTGTATTGTAGCATCTGTTCAAGATTATAGGCCGTATGTAGAAACTTTTTTGTATTATAGCAAGTGTTGTAGAAGAAACTCCTTTATATTGTGGCATGTTTTCTAGACTATTGGCTCCTTGTAGAGACTTATTTGTATTGTAGCATGTGTTCAAGATTATTGGATGTTTGTAGAGATTTCTTTGTATTGTAGCACGTGTTCAAGACTATTGGCTGTATGTAGATATTTCTTTGTATTGTAGCACATGTTCAAGACTATTGGCTGTATGTAGAGACTTTTTTGTAACATAGCACGTGTTCAAGACTGTTGACTGTTTCTAGAGGACTGTTTGTCTCACTTTACCAGCTCTAATATCGGTCTGTTCAAATCCTGTTTCTTTCGCACCTAGTTATTTTTCTTTGGTCCACTCCTCCTAAAATTATTCATCATTATAGCTGTTGCTTTTGTTATTTAAGATCATCTTAGAGTTCCGCAAACTCAGCCGACGTTGTTTGTTGGCCATTTATATGACATCACTCGAATACTATCTCATATTCCAATCTATTTATATGAAATTTGATGTACATATATAAGTCAATTAATCAAAATTAAAATTATAAAAATATAATACTTAAAATTTTAAATTTTTGATTGACACATCTTTCCATACAACAAAAGGGATTAGATCTAAGGGGGAGAGATTTTTAATAAAAAAATACTCAACCTGTCAAATAGGGTGTCGTTAGACAGTTAATAAAGATTCTTTTGGAACTAAGTAATTTATGCTTCGGTTTCCAGATGTTCCTTTCTGAAATTCATCATCATGGCGTATCGAAACTCCCTTAACGTCTAAAATATATTTACAAAAAACTACTAACATGGGCTCTTAGGCAGTACTTCAGTGGAAATTATAACAGTCACATTTTTTTCCTTTTTTATAAAACCATTTTATATAATGAAAAAAATTGTCTAGGTCAAAATTTATATAATTACCAATGTTATTTTCCTGGATTTTAGAACTGTGCGTTTTTATAGTACCTAACACATAAACCTCGAATGCTACGGAACCCTATCATGGACGTAGCCAGTATTTTATTTGACAATATTTTGTAATCCACTTCAGAACTGATTAAATCTTCACAATGGAGGGTTAAAAAAATTGATCTTCCAACAATAAGTCCTTTACATTAAATATGAAATACATAACCAAAATTAAAAAAAATCACGTACCACTTCGTACACATGACAGAAGTGAAACTTCTTTGGCGATCTAAACCTCGATTTGTGAGTATATATAAGGGGTCAAACGGCAGAGAGTGAGAGAAATGAAAATATTATAAAAGACTTATTGTATTTATAGAATTTAAGGATAGTATTTAAAGGATGCAGATGAGAATAATATCTTCATATAAATTTACGTAGACAATTATAAATTAAAAAATAACCGCGATACCAGTACCAGAACAGGGCTAGTTACAGTTGAAGGAAGTCAGGATGTATTGCTCCTGTTGTAAATTACACTTACAACAACTACATATGTGTGCGGGTTCATTGCAGATTTATAAATAAATTAAGTGTAAATAATGTAATTGTATGTAAAATTAGTAATAAACCAATAATAAATAGATAAATAAATCGACAACATTTTGACAGTTTACTTTTGACACACATAACGTACAAAACAGCTGATATCAGTAGTGAGCGCCATTTTTGTTTCTTATTGTGCATGCGTATACTTAAAAAAGTTTTGACAGTTTATTTTGACACACATAATTTACAAAACAGCTGACAGCAGTAGTGAGCGCCATTTTTTTTGCTTTCGCGCATGCGTACACTTCTTGTCTTATATCTCCCTTGGTTGTTAATTGAGTACTTATATTCTGTCCTTCTAGCGATAAAATGTAACGACATTTAAAACGTCACAACTTAAGGTTGCAAAAACGTTGCAAAACATTGTATTAAGGACGTTGCAAAGTTGAAATTTTACTCTCATCACGTTCAAAGAAGTTTAATTTCAGTAATTGTAATTTTTTTCTTCTGATATAAACTATATATGAAACATATGACTTCGAAAACATTGGTTTACAAAATGGCGTCGAACACTCGCTTTACGGTTAAATCTCTCGCTAAGTTGTAGTTAATTTCAGATACCTGTTTTATACAATATATAAACCTCCACACAAGTTACGAGCTCAAAAACCCGCTTATATAAGTTACCGTACATATTCGAAATAAATGAATACCTACATTCGCCGGTGAAAGTGACCGAAATATTTCGATTAAATTTTTAATTTCCAATGTCGATAATTTTTTGCTTCTTGACACCTAGTCTTTTTTGCTTTCTTAATGTTGCATACTTTTTTTTGCGACAAATAAAGTCTATTATGTAGTTATTTCGTGACTGATTAGCTAATTATTTAATTACCGCTGAAAGTGGCCTAAATATTTTAATTTAATTTTTAATTTCGTAAGTCGATAATGTGTTAATCCTTTACTCCTAGTCTGTTTATTATATATTTGCTTTGTTAATGTTACGTAATTTTTTTTTGTGACAAATAAAGTCTATTTTGCAATTATATAGTGACTGATTAGCTAATTAGTTAATTACCGCTGAAAGTGGCCTAAATATTTCGATTTAATTTCTAATTTCGTAAGTCGATAATGTGTTAATCCTTTACTCCTAGTCTGTTTATTATATATTTGCTTTGTTAATGTTACGTAATTTTTTTTTGTGACAAATAAAGTCTATTTTGCAAATATATAGTGACTGATTAGCTAATTAGTCAATTACCGCTGAAATTGGCCGAAATATTTCGATTTAATTCTTAATTTCGATTGTAGAGGACACTTTACTTCTTTATACCTAGTATTTTTAATATCAATTTAATTTTTTAACATATATATAATTTTTTTTGCTACAAATAAAGTGTATTATTTAGTTATTCAGTAAATGATTAGCTAATTATTTAATTGCAATTACAAATAAAGGTTGAGTGCAAACAGAAGTGTAACAAATAATTCTATTTTAATTTGTTTACATTTTGTTCCTTTAAGATTCTATGCCTAAAACTTAAGAAAAATAGAGTACTTAAGGGATCATTTTGTTCGCCCCTTTTTTGTCAAGACCCTTTTTCTCAGAAACAGTTGTAGTTATTATTTTGAAATTAACAAATATTAAGACTACCTCATAGACCAGTAAAAGAATCAAGTCTCTAACTCTCTGCAATAAGATATATTTAAACATCACGTATTTTGATATTGTCTCATTTACTCACCCACCAGACTTATATGGTACTTCCCGTTGGCTCAGAAAATGAATCTTAGAACTTAACACGAAGAAAGGTCTCATAGCAGAAATGATAACTAAACTAAAGTGATAAAGTGACAAACTAAAACTTTTCGCGTTTCGGTTTTTTTTCAGATTTATAAAGTATATTATACGCTTTGATAATATGAAATGCCCGCCCTGTGTTTTTTTTTTCTTCCTGTCCTTTTTAGCACTGCAATTTTATTAATGGGCGTATGAGCCATCCAAAGATTGTATTACAGGCTACAATAGGGTATTTAATTATTTTATTTTTATAACTAAAATAGAATAAGTAATAACATTAAAAACGGTTAAAGTAAATATATCGTACCTAGGACTTGTCATTACAAAGTTATAACGACTTAAAAACTGACGAACTACGATTCGCACGAAAACGTTTCATACGAAATACAACTGGCTTATGACGTCACTGACCAGTATTTAGTATTCATTGTAAGGAAGTTTATTAAATCACTTTAGTACCTCGTTAAATATTGCGTTTAAGTATCGCACATTAGAATTTTCTCATTTTTTTGTGTGGAAACTAAATTCATAAAAACTTTATCAATTTAATTAACAAAGCGATTGATATTTCTTCCTATTTAGAAGTTTCGATTAATTGTTTATTATATGCATTTTTTTTTTCATCCCAAAGTTTTTTTAAACCTACTCTACAGTTTTAAAACATTTTTACAAAAAATCATATACCCTATTGAATTAATTATATTATAACGTGAATTTATTATGTTTCGTAACTTACTTAATTAAAGCGATTCTTGTTCACATGAATATTAAATGAGCTTACGTTATTACTATTTAAATTCTAACTTGATATCGTATTTTGTTTTAGCCAATTAATCAACCATACTTTTTCATATGCACTGAATATTTTGAAATACAGCCAATAAACGACAAATTATAATCGTAACCCGAAAAAAAATTTAGACATTTCATACAAACTTCGTGAAAAACAGCATTAACCAGTATATTTAAACATTTACTCAAATTTCGAACATTCACTGTAACATATATACGGTACTACAGGTAACGATGAAACAAACAGCCTTGCTATCTATCAACTTATTACACAATTTGTAAATAATACACGTTAGCTGATCATAATAGCTTAAAAAAACAGTCATAATTGTTGAAGATTTTACAATTTTTTGCCGCTTCGAGTCAGTCGCAAATGTCAGCCGAGATCACCACCATGTTGATTCCAAAATATTGACTCGTTCCGTGCGCCAAATTAACTCGGAAGATAATAATTATATTTTATTATTATAGAATATCATTATTTATTTCATATTGTTCTGTCTTTTTTCCCTGTCTTTTTTACGAAGACCAAACATTTTTATTTTTTTTTATTTTTCCGAACTCAATTTCTCGATGGAATCTACGATCAAATGCATGCTTCATACAACTCGGATTATATTAAATGCGTTACATTTCACGATATTAATTTATAATTGACTAGCGGTGCTCGCGATTTCACTCACATTAACCTTTGAAAAACGTTATTAGCAGTAAGATTAAAGGTTAAAACATATTATTTTTTTTATTTATTTACATTTATCGATATATTACAGTTAACCTATTCGTAACGATAAAAACATAATGGTTTAACAAAGTATAAACTTTTAGATTAAATATGAATACAAAAGTACACAAGAACTATAAAAGATAACGGCGGTACATTGCGACAAATTTATTTTCACTCATCGTAAACAAACCACATTCTAGTGCTACCACTATCAGGTGGTTGAGCAGTTGCATACCGCGGGTAGCTGGTGAGGTCAGACGTGATTCGGTTACCATTATGTAATATATAAGATGTAATCAATAACTTTTTAAAAGTAAACTTTTTTAGAAATCCACTTACGCGTTTTACATGGAAATTTCAAATTAAATTATATTTTTTTAATGGATCGTTTGCAATATAACATAGCATATATGTTATCTTGGGTCCAACAGAATCAGTAATGCCTTACCAGAATCCCTTGCGTCGGTGTGTGATACACAAAAAAATACACAGAGTCCAAACAAAAATTTCTGAAAGAATATTTTTGTATTCACAATTAAATGAAAGTACGTGATGTAGTATTATTTCTACTTTCTTTAAGTTCTTTACCACGACCTAGGTTTCGTTGTATTACAACATCTTCATGTGAGCTATCAGCATCTTTGCAAATAACCCACCTGAAGATGTAGTACAACGAAACCTAGGTCGTGGTAAAGAAATTAAAGAAAGTAGAAATAATACTACATCACGTAGTTTCATTTAATTGTGAATAACGAATTTCTACAAAATTAACGCCAAATATATTCATTATTTGTATTCTATTACTTATGTTTATATTCCCTTGAATTATTTTTTCTAGGATACATAATCACAATTTGAATTTGTTTATTATGGTGATATGGTTCATATCTTTATTTATGGTTAAATGTATTTATACTAAAGCGAAAAGATAAATTATATTTTATGTATAGATTAGTTCACCTTATTAAAATTCAACATAAAATTAAATTTCGTAAGGCTGTTTGACGATCAAAAGCCGCTGTTCAAGTTGATACTACAAACAATAGGTCTATTCAGTTAAAATTTACTGACGAATTACATTCGTAATTTGAATATTTGATTCTACTGTGCTGCCTATTGGCTTTAGTTTACGATTTGTTCATAAAGAAAGCTTATTTAATGTTATATCGTATCATTCACGTATAGTGATATTACTTGACAAGGATAATTTAACATAAAATTAAGTTTCGTAAGGCTGTTTGACAATCAAAAGCCGCTGTTCAAGTTGATACTACAAACAATAGGTCTATTCAGTTAATATTTACTGACGAATTACATTCGTAATTTGAATATTTGATTCTACTGTGCTGCCTATTGGCTTTAGTTTACGATTTATTCATAAAGAAAGCTTATTTAATGTTATATCGTATCATTCACGTATAGTGATATTACTTGACAAGGATAATTTAACATAAAATTAAGTTTCGTAAGGCTGTTTGACAATCAAAAGCCGCTGTTCAAGTTGATACTACAAACAATAGGTCTATTCAGTTAATATTTACTGACGAATTACATTCGTAGTTTGAATATTTGATTCTACTGTGCTGCCTATTGGCTTTAGTTTACGATTTGTTCATAAAGAAAGCTTATTTAATGTTATATCGTATCATTCACGTATAGTGATATTACTTGACAAGGATAATTTAACATAAAATTAAATTTCGTAAGGCTGTTTGGCAATCAAAAGCCGCTGTTCAAGTTGATACTACAAACAATAGGTCTATTCAGTTAATATTTACTGACGAATTACATTCGTAATTTGAATATTTGATTCTACTGTGCTGGCTATTGGCTTTAGTTTACGATTTGTTCATAAAGAAAGCTTATTTAATGTTATATCGTATCATTCACGTATAGTGATATTACTTGACAAGGATAATTTAACATAAAATTAAGTTTCGTAAGGCTGTTTGACAATCAAAAGCCGCTGTTCAAGTTGATACTACAAACAATAGGTCTATTCAGTTAATATTTACTGACGAATTACATTCGTAATTTGAATATTTGATTCTACTGTGCTGCCTATTGGCTTTAGTTTACGACTTGTTCATAAAGAAAGCTTATTTAATGTTATATCGTATCATTCACGTATAGTGATATTACTTGACAAGGATAATTTAACATAAAATTAAGTTTCGTAAGGCTGTTTGACAATCAAAAGCCGCTGTTCAAGTTGATACTACAAACAATAGATCTATTCAGTTAATATTTACTGACGAATTACATTCGTAATTTGAATATTTGATTCTACTGTGCTGCCTATTGGCTTTAGTTTACGATATGTTCATAAAGAAAGCTTATTTAATGTTATATCGTATCATTCACGTATAGTGATATTACTTGACAAGGATAATTTAACATAAAATTAAGTTTCGTAAGGCTGTTTGACGATCAAAAGCCGTTGTTCGAGTTGATACTACCAACAATAGATCTATTCAGCTAATATTTACTGACGAATCACATTCGTAATTTGAATATTTGATTCTACTGTGCTGCCTATTGGCTTTAGTTTACGATTTGTTCATAAAGAAAGCTTATTTTATGTTATATCGTATCATTCACGTATAATGATATTACTTGACAAGGATAATTTAACATAAAATTAAATTTCGTAAGGCTGTTTGACGATCAAAAGCCGCTGTTCGAGTTGATACTACCAACAATAGATCTATTCAGCTAATATTTAGTGACGAATTACATTCGTAATTTGAATATTTGACTCTACAGTGCTCCGTATTGGTTTTAGTTTAAGATTTGTTCATAAAGAAAACTTATTGAATGTTATATCGTATCATTCGCGTATAGTGATATTACTTGACAAGGATAATTTAACATAAAATTAAATTTCGTAAGGCTGTTTGACAATCAAAAGCCGCTGTTCAAGTTGATACTACAAACAATAGGTCTATTCAGTTAATATTTACTGACGAATTACATTCGTAATTTGAATATTTGATTCTACTGTGCTGCCTATTGGCTTTAGTTTACGATTTGTTCATAAAGAAAGCTTATTTAATGTTACATCGTATCATTCATGTATAGTGATATTACTTGACAAGGATAATTTAACATAAAATTAAGTTTCGTAAGGCTGTTTGACGATCAAAAGCCGCTGTTCGAGTTGATACTACCAACAATAGATCTATTCAGCTAATATTTAGTGACGAATTACATTCGTAATTTGAATATTTGACTCTACAGTGCTCCGTATTGGTTTTAGTTTACGATTTGTTCATAAAGAAAACTTATTGAATGTTATATCGTATCATTCGCGTATAGTGATATTACTTGACAAGGATAATTTAACATAAAATTAAGTTTCGTAAGGCTGTTTGACAATCAAAAGCCGCTGTTCAAGTTGACACTACAAACAATAGGTCTATTCAGTTAATATTTACTGACGAATTACATTCGTAATTTGAATATTTGATTCTACTGTGCTGCCTATTGGCTTTAGTTTACGATTTGTTCATAAAGAAAGCTTATTTAATGTTATATCGTATCATTCACGTATAGTGATATTACTTGACAAGGATAATTTAACATAAAATTAAGTTTCGTAAGGCTGTTTGACGATCAAAAGCCGCTGTTCGAGTTGATACTACCAACAATAGATCTATTCAGCTAATATTTAGTAACGAATTACATTCGTAATTTGAATATTTGACTCTACAGTGCTCCGTATTGGTTTTAGTTTACGATTTGTTCATAAAGAAAACTTATTGAATGTTATATCGTATCATTCGCGTATAGTGATATTACTTGACAAGGATAATTTAACATAAAATTAAATTTCGTAAGGCTGTTTGACAATCAAAAGCCGCTGTTCAAGTTGATACTACAAACAATAGGTCTATTCAGTTAATATTTACTGACGAATTACATTCGTAATTTGAATATTTGATTCTACTGTGCTGCCTATTGGCTTTAGTTTACGATTTGTTCATAAAGAAAGCTTATTTAATGTTATATCGTATCATTCACGTATAGTGATATTACTTGACAAGGATAATTTAACATAAAATTAAATTTCGTAAGGCTGTTTGACAATCAAAAGCCGCTGTTCAAGTTGATACTACAAACAATAGGTCTATTCAGTTAATATTTACTGACGAATTACATTCGTAATTTGAATATTTGATTCTACTGTGCTGCCTATTGGCTTTAGTTTACGATTTGTTCATAAAGAAAGCTTATTTAATGTTATATCGTATCATTCACGTATAGTGATATTACTTGACAAGGATAATTTAACATAAAATTAAGTTTCGTAAGGCTGTTTGACAATCAAAAGCCGCTGTTCAAGTTGATACTACAAACAATAGGTCTATTCAGTTAATATTTACTGACGAATTACATTCGTAATTTGAATATTTGATTCTACTGTGCTGCCTATTGGCTTTAGTTTACGATTTGTTCATAAAGAAAGCTTATTTAATGTTATATCGTATCATTCACGTATAGTGATATTACTTGACAAGGATAATTTAACATACAATTAAGTTTCGTAAGGCTGTTTGACGATCAAAAGCCGCTGTTCGAGTTGATACTACCAACAATAGATCTATTCAGCTAATATTTACTGACGAATCACATTCGTAATTTGAATATTTGATTCTACTGTGCTGCCTATTGGCTTTAGTTTACGATTTGTTCATAAAGAAAGCTTATTTTATGTTATATCGTATCATTCACGTATAATGATATTACTTGACAAGGATAATTTAACATAAAATTAAATTTCGTAAGGCTGTTTGACGATCAAAAGCCGCTGTTCGAGTTGATACTACCAACAATAGATCTATTCAGCTAATATTTAGTGACGAATTACATTCGTAATTTGAATATTTGACTCTACAGTGCTCCGTATTGGTTTTAGTTTACGATTTGTTCATAAAGAAAACTTATTGAATGTTATATCGTATCATTCGCGTATAGTGATATTACTTGACAAGGATAATTTAACATAAAATTAAGTTTCGTAAGGCTGTTTGACGATCAAAAGCCGCTGTTCAAGTTGATACTACAAACAATAGGTCTATTCAGTTAATATTTACTGACGAATTACATTCGTAATTTGAATATTTGATTCTACTGTGCTGCCTATTGGCTTTAGTTTACGATTTGTTCATAAAGAAAGCTTATTTAATGTTATATCGTATCATTCACGTATAGTGATATTACTTGACATGGATAATTTAACATAAAATTAAATTTCGTAAGGCTGTTTGACGATCAAAAGCCGCTGTTCGAGTTGATACTACCAACAATAGATCTATTCAGCTAATATTTACTGACGAATCACATTCGTAATTTGAATATTTGATTCTACTGTGCTGCCTATTGGCTTTAGTTTACGATTTGTTCATAAAGAAAGCTTATTTAGTGTTATATCGTATCATTTCCGTATAGTGATACTACTTGTTAAGGAAAATTTAACATAAAATTAAGTTTCGTAAGGCTGTTTGACGATCAAAAGCCGCTGTTCGAGTTGATACTACCAACAATAGATCTATTCAGTTAATATTTACTGACGAGTCACATTCGTAATTTGAATATCTGATTGTACTGTGCTGTTTATTGGTTTTAGTTTACGATTTGTTCATAAAGAAAGCTTATTTAATGTTGTATCGTATCATTCGCATATAGTGATACTACTTGACAAAGACATATATGTTGTCCGTTTCAAAAATTATATATATATATATATAATATTTTTTTCTATAATACAGTTGTACATAATTAAGCTGATATGCTAATCGTAAAGAAGTGAATTCCCTTGTTAGTTACAGTTAACTCAGTACGATACTCCATTTTGGAAGATCCTTTTAAGGTGACAAAAAACGAATTCAGTTCTCTAAAAAAAATTGATAGAAAACTTGAGAAAATCGATCGAAATCTCTAAAGAACTGGAAGGAATTGTCATTTGTACCGATTGTCTGTGATCCAGCCATCGGCAATCGGATACTTCGTATCCTTGTTATAATCAATAAGAGTTGGTACTCTTTTAGAAGTAATTATTCACAAGAATGATTATTTACTATTATATTTATATACTTCGATAGATATATGCATTTAGAGAATTTATTACTGCAGGACCAATCTGTGTCAATCAACCGAACCGAAAAATTACGGTGTTTACAATTTATTTTTAAGACAGGTATATTATAAAACGCAGTTGTAATAAAATTTTATAAATATACTGTGGAAAAAATAATTTGAAAAAGAAAAGGGGGAAGTTGGGAAAGGTTTTGGAGCAGGACTGAAGGGTAGGAAAAGAAAGGAGAAAGATTAAGGGCGAGAGATATTAAAGGAAACGACATGGGAACATGAAGTTGGGAGAGGTATGTTTTTTTCAAACGATTTTTAAATACAGGACTGTACAGTGAAAGTCTTGTGTCTGTATCAAGTATATTCCGTAAATATATATATATATATATTATATATATATATATATATATATATATATATATACAGTAAACGAATGCTCGTAGAAAGAAGCCCTGCGTTTGGTGATAAAGAACGTGAGAAGATTCTCAGAACATATACCCTGGCAGAAAGGGCTGTAAACTTGGCACCACGCAATAAACAGAAAGGGTTGTAATCTTGGCTCCATGCAATAGACAGAAAGGGCCCTAAACTTGGCAGCAAGAGAGAAGGGACTGTAAGAATCTTTTAAAATATTGTGAAGTAGCAAACAAATGTGAAAATGGCGTCAGTCCCGAATATTCATGCAACTGAATGTGACAATAAATAAACCAAACGCATATAACTAAAACCCTGTCCTCAACTTACGTATTTAGGCTCTATTCAGTCCAATGTATCATACACTTTACTTAACGTATACGTTAGCTAGCGCACGACAATAACAGTTGCCTTAACGTTAGCTTTAAAAATCGGCATGTTGTATCGCACTGGCAATATCCTTTCCTTTATTTTTCGTTAAAGTGAGACGGCTTGAGAGAAAAGAGTGGCATCATTTAATTTTGCGAGCAGACAGAAAAGGACGGAGGTACTTTGTCTATGGACGATAGGAGATGCATTTTTCTAATTTATTTTATTTTGGTTGCCCATAAAGTAATGTTACTTTAACTTTCAACATCGCTCTCAAATTGTAAATTATAAATTTTGGTATTTCTTTAGATAGTCAAAAGTTCTTTACGAAAGTATTATTTGGTAACGTATATGAATCCGAGACATTCCTTAATTATCGGTAACGGGTTTTATTGACGTTTCTGCAAATGCAAAATACTTTCTATTAAATAAATTATGTAGCGATGTTTCCAGATATCTAATTTAACATATAACGTGATTTTTATACGATAACTATAAAAATAAGGCATCTTGTCTATCAATGTAACATTTTATGAGATGAATTATGTAACAATATTTCCAGGTATCTAATTTAACATACAAGATAGTTTTAATAAGATAACTATAAAAATAAGTCGTCTTATCTTACAGTGTGCTCAATTAATACTACTGAAAGGGTTAAATTTACGAAATTATCGAAAGACATAGATAAGTAACCTATAAAGTCCGCCGTAACGTCCACTGTTATAACTACCTTTACGTCGAGCGAAAAAAGGCATCTGTCAAAATAAAGATTTCAATTATATAATGTTCGGATGTCTGCTCAAAGATTAATAATTAGAGATTTAATAAAATATTCAGAAAGTAACGTGATATAACATTTACGTATTATCTGTCAAAATAATGATGTCGTAATTATATAATGTTCGGATGTCTGCTCAAAGATTAATAATTAGGGATTTAATAAAATATTCATAAAATGACATAGGGCTGATTGTGGCAGTTACAAAAAATATAACGGTCTTATGCCTAGCAACGTTCGGGGAAGCTGGACATAGATTGTGTGTTGGAGATAAAATAATGTTTAACTACAAAACAAGTGTTGAGCGTCCAGTTAGCTGCGCAGTTCCCTGCCTGTGCTCGTACATGTCGCTGCGGGGATTTGCTTATCTGGCGTAAGCTTCACTGTTTCACTGGACCACTGCCGTCCGTTCATATCTCCACATCCGCTTTCGATACTGGACCGGCGCAGCGCAGCCTGGCTTGGGTCAGTTAAAATTGTATTTCAATGGCAATACAAAATTGTTGGTAAACCAAACAATGTTTCATTCAGTAGGCAACTTATTTTTCCAGGAAAGATTCGTTTGGTGTTTAAGTTTTTATCAGATCGAATTTGTGTAAATTATTCGTGATTGTCATTATTCGTGATTGACATGTTATCTAATAATATCTTTATTTTTAGGTACGCGTCACAGACTGTTAGTTTTATGTACATCTGTACATGTAATACAATTATAAAGTTTGCGTATTTGTATATTGAGAATATTGGAAAAATAATTGCGGAAAGGAAGGATAAGCGATAGAATGCATTAAGATAATTTTTAGAATTACTGTCCATTTTTTTGTGTTCGTGTCAATTGAAAACTACCGGCCGCATCAACCTGAAATAAAATTTAGTTTTATATGAGTGCAATCGATTCCCTCGATCAGCATATATTCGAAAAAGAAGAGAAGTGCCTAGCTACTCCTCGCATCGTAGTTACACGAAAGTGTAGTGTACCTATGTACACCAACAGATGGCGCTACGTGTATTTTAAATCGCGCAATGAAATTCTCTAACCCCACACATATTAGGTAAATCAACGTAGCCAGAGGTGAAGTGTGGAAGTATAATTATAAATAACTATGTACGGAAGTAAAGTTATAAAAAATACAATTATACCGTATAAACTCGAAGTAATATTTGGTTATACAGGAGTGCAATCTGTTCACTCAATAAGCGTATTTGCGAATTTAAGAATGAAGAAGTGCTACTTCATGCGTAGTAATTACACAAAGTGTATGTACACCGATAGATGGCGCTAGGTGTATTTTGAATTGCGCAATGAAATTTTCCAGCGAGCACACATCAAGAAAATGAGCGTACCGTATTTATTTATTTATGTATTTTAATGTATCAAATGGATACATATGGCGGAGTCATTACTACGAGAGCAGCCGGAAATTGAACCCCGGTCCTCACGCACAGCCAAAGGCTGTATGCCTTGTGATCAATACACCACAGTGGCAACTATATGAGGTACTCTTAATTCTGGGATAGAAAGTCTTGATTTAGTAACTGTCAAGCCTTCCCCATTGAAAATTCTAGGGTTCTTCTGGGAATTTTAATAATGATAGAATTGCTTCATTACCATAGTTTTTTTTAAACTTTATTAAATAGACTTCTAAAGCAAACACTTCTAAATGCGTATTTGCTGTTTTAGGTATTACATGTTACGGGTCACAAAATTGTGCTTTGATTTATATTGCTGTTACGTATAGACAGGCAGACGGACAGACAGACATGATGAAATTATAAAAGAGTTCTCTTTTTCGCCATTCCCAAAACACGTTTTAGTGAAGGAGATTTTTTCAAATAACTTTAAGACTTTGAAACTTGTTTACTCCATCTTCTGTTGACGTAGCCCTGTATAGTTTCGCTGCATATTATACCATAATCTAAACTACAAACATAGGGACAAGTCTTATACACACTTATCAGCTTAGTGACGGGACAAATCTTATACACACTTACCAGCTTAGTGACGGGACGAGTCTTATACACACTTACCAGCTTAGTGACGGGATAAATCTTATACACACTTACCAGCTTAGTGACGGGACAAATCTTATACACACTTACCAGCTTAGTGACGGGACGAGTCTTATACACACTTACCAGCTTAGTGACGGGATAAATCTTATACACACTTACCAGCTTAGTGACGGGACAAATCTTATACACACTTACCAGCTTAGTGACGTGACAAGTCTTATACACACTTACCAGCTTAGTGACGGGATAAATCTTATACACACTTACCAGCTTAGTGACGTGACAAGTCTTATACACACTTACCAGCTTAGTGACGGGACAAGTCTTATACACACTTACCAGGTTAGTGACGGGACAAGTCTTATACACACTTACCAGCTTAGTGACGGGACGAGTCTTATACACACTTACCAGCTTAGTGACGGGATAAATCTTATACACACTTACCAGCTTAGTGACGGGACGAGTCTTATACACACTTACCAGCTTAGTGACGGGACAAGTCTTATACACACTTACCAGCTTAGTGACGGGACAAGTCTTATACAAACTACCAGCTTAGTGACGGGACGCGTCTTATACACACTTACCAGCTTAGTGACGGGATAAATCTTATACACACTTACCAACTTAGTGACGGGACGAGTCTTATACACACTTACCAGCTTAGTAACGTGACAAGTCTTATACACACTTACCAGCTTAGTGACGGGACGAGTCTTATACACACTTACCAGCTTAGTGACGGGACAAGTCTTATACACACTTACCAGCTTAGTGACGGGACAAGTCTTATACAAACTACCAGCTTAGTGACGGGACGCGTCTTATACACACTTACCAGCTTAGTGACGGGATAAATCTTATACACACTCACCAACTTAGTGACGGGACGAGTCTTATACACACTTACCAGCTTAGTAACGTGACAAGTCTTATACACACTTACCAGCTTAGTGACGGGACTAGTCTTATACACACTTACCAGGTTAGTGACGGGACAAGACTTATACACACTTACCAGCTTAGTGACGGGATAAATCTTATACACACTTAACAGCTTAGTGACGGGACGAGTCTTATACACACTTACCAGCTTGGTGACGTGCCAAGTCTTATACACACTTACCAGCTTAGTGACGGGACAAGTCTTATACACACTTACCAGGTTAGTGACGGGACAAGACTTATACACACTTACCAGCTTAGTGACGGGACAAGTTTTATACACACTTACCAGCTTAGTGACGGGACGCGTCTTACACACTTACCAGCTTAGTGACGGGATAAATCTTATACACACTTACCAACTTAGTGACGGGACGAGTCTTATACACACTTACCAGCTTAGTGACGTGACAAGTCTTATACACACTTACCAGGTTAGTGACGGGACAAGTCTTATACACACTTACCAGCTTAGTGACGGGACGAGTCTTATACACACTTACCAGCTTAGTGACGGGATAAATCTTATACACACTTACCAGCTTAGTGACAGGACGAGTCTTATACACACTTACCAGCTTAGTGACGTGACAAGTCTTATACACACTTACCAGCTTAGTGACGGGACAAGTCTTATACACACTTACCAGCTTAGTGACGGGACAAGTCTTATACACACTTACCAGGTTAGTGACGTGACAAGTCTTATACACACTTACCAGATTAGTGACGGGACAAGTCTTATACACACTTACCAGCTTAGTGACGGGACGAGTCTTATACACACTTACCAGCTTAGTGACGGGACAAGACTTATACACACTTACCAGCTTAGTGACGGGACAAATCTTATACACACTTACCAGCTTAGTGACTGGACAAGTCTTATACACACTTACCAGCTCAGTGACGGGACAAGTCTTATACACACTTACCAGCTTAGTGACGGGACAAGTCTTATACACGCTTACCAGCTTAGTGACGGGATAAATCTTATACACACTTACCAGCTTAGTGACGGGACGAGTCTTATACACACTTACCAGCTTGGTGACGAGACAAGTCTTATACACACTTACCAGCTTAGTGACGTGACAAGTCACTGAGCTGGTAGATGTGACAATGATAGTAAACAATTTTTATATTTTCCATTCTCAATCAATAAAGAATGACCAGCTTGGGGGACCGGAAATGGCCTTTTTTGGAAGATTAAAAATAGTCTGTTTGGGAGATCGAAAATGACCCGTTTGGAGGACAGGAATTGGTCCCTTTGGGGGATCGGAAATGGTCCGTTTGGGGGATTGAAAATGGCCCGTTTGAGAGATAGAATAAGTTTAATTAAATTCGGTTTTAAATAAATGTTTATGATGAGAACTTTACCATGTAAATATTTGTGATGATAATAGGAACTGCTTCAGAGATACGATGGGCTCCAATTAATAGAAACAAATGCAATGCATTACAACTTGGTAATTTAATGGAACACCTTGTACTCAAAGATATTAATTGTCCCTGTACAAAAATATTGTGTTTATTTATTTTTAAAATTCCTCTGTATGAAATATATCAATAACTATAAATAAAAAGAGTAAAGAAAAGAAACATAAAAAACAGAGAAAAGCCATAAAAGCCAAAGAAACGTAAATAAAAACTGAAACAAATATAATAAGAAGAAATAGCAAAAAATATATAGAGCAAAAAATGCAAGTAATCTAAAAAAAAATAAAAAACAAGAAAAGATGGAACAGTAATACAGCAAGATGATGCTTAAGAACTACTATTGTACTTAATAATAATAGGACATTTGCAACAAGTATAAGATTAAATATCCGATTAATTACAGTTTTCGAGTCAATTGATTAATGATGATTAATGATTAATGATGTTTAACTTAATTATTGATAATGATGTAAATAAATTTTATAAATATTTTTTTTTCCTAAATTTCCTAATTTAGGTTCAGTGACGTACTGAAAAATAATTAAATTTAAAAAATAAATTTGTTTTCCTAATTTTAAATAAAATAATCTCACTTCAAACGAGGTACGGAACCCTCGCCGCGCGAGCCAGACTTGCACTCGGCCGGTTTCTATTGATAATATTGCAAAAAAATGATTTTTTTTATTAGATATTATTAAATATTTATTACACTAGGAAGTCCATATTAGCGATGGCTTATATAATATGCATTCTACCGGTTTTTATTAGTAATAATGCAAAAAAATTATTGATTTTCATTTGGTATTTTTAAATATTTATTGGACTAGGACGTCCATATTATACAACTTACGATAAATAAAATATTTTCACTTAAAACGAGGTATGAAACCGTCGGTGCACGAGCCAGGTTCGCAATTAGCCGTTTTTTTTTCATTTTTGAACTCCATTCATGAAATATTGAACTTCCAAGTGACGTGCAACATATTAAGCCCCCCCCCCTCTTTATTTTTTCAACCATGAACTTGACAATTTGAAAAATTATTCTGATTAATTTGTATCAAGAATTTAAAAACATATAGTCAATTACAGAACCACATCAGTTAGTTAAGGACTCGACACGCATTTGGCTGGACATTTTACACGATTTTACCTTATGTAAATATATCAGTCCGAAATGAAGGTAAGGCAGACAGACATCACCTGTATTAATAATAGTTTTTGTTACAACCTGTATACATATTTACAGTGTGCAACCAAGAAAGTGTATTATTCATATATGTGATTGCATCCTGTAATTGCAACTGTATTAAAATTATTGTATTAATTGATTGCAACTGTATTAAAATTACAAGTTTATAAAGTAACAAATATCCATCCATCATCATTGAAACTTTATGTTTATAATTTCAATTAGGATACAAAAGTACATCCTATTAAATCTATTCGTTTTACATTAGAGAAACTTGAAACTATGAATGAATGAAATAAGATTTACAATAATTACCTCGTAGGATAGAGTAAACAAATTTATATTTAAAACATGATTCCATGAACAACTATAAATTTTTGCTCGTTAAAATCGTAACTTTGGAAGTGATTTTTCTAGAAACTTTTAGGAATTTTTAAATAGTCCTTTGAGAATATAATTTCTAATCAGTTTTGATGCACAAAAAATAACCTTTATGATCTGACGTGGTAATGAAATTGTAATGTAAATAGAACAACAGATGGCGTTCGGAAAGCGAAGTTAGCCTTCAGCATTTCACCAATACAAGAGATGATGACAGTTCGGAAATAAAAAAAATAAAAAACATGACGTCACGGAATGCGCTCACGTTAGAAGTAACTATGTCGCAGTAGTGTTCGAGTGATTCTATGAGTCATCAGAAAAGATCGACGTCATAAACGCGGAGGGAAATGGCGGAACTCGAATATTGTACTGAAATGAGTAATGCTATACGGATTTGATATCGTTATCTACAAGGCAATTCGTGGGATGATCCCCGGAGGGAAACAAAATATGAATCAGCTTTATTGCGAACTATTAATGTTGCAATATTTGCAACAACGCGAAGCCGACACAGTATAAAGCCAGTTAAGTTTCTATTACGTGAAGAGTGCGAATTATGCAATATCTATCTACCTTAATTCTAGATTTCCCAGAGTGTAAATTTATGTTGGCGACACAGTATAACGTCAGTTAAGTTTCTATTACGTGAAGAGTGCGAATTATGAAATATCTATCTACTTTAATTCTAGATTTTCTAGAGTGTAAATTTATGTTGGCGACACAGTATAACGCCAGTTAAGTTTCCATTACGTGAAGAGTGCGAATTATGCAATATCTATCTTCCTTAATTCTAGATTTTCCAGAGTGTTTTATGTTGGCGACACAGTATAACGCCAGTTAAGTTTCCATTGCGTGAAGAGTGCGAATTATGCAATATCTATCTACCTTAATTCTAGATTTTCCAGAGTGTTTTATGTTGGCGACACAGTATAACGCAAGTTAAGTTTCCATTACGTGAAGAGTGCGAATTATGCAATATCTATCTACCTTAATTCTAGATTTCCCAGAGTGTAAATTTATGTTGGCGACACAGTATAACACCAGATAAGTTTCCATTGCGTGAAGAGTGCGAATTATGCAATATCTATCTACCTTAATTCTAGATTTCCCAGAGTGTAAATTTATGTTGGCGACACAGTATAACGCCAGATAAGTTTCCATTACGTGAAGAGTGCGAATTATTCAATATCTATCTACCTTAATTCTAGATTTTCCAGAGTGTAAATTTATGTTGGCGACACAGTATAACACCAGATAAGTTTCCATTACGTGAAGAGTGCGAATATGCGATATCTATCTACCTTAATTCTAGATTTTCCAGAGTGTAAATTTATGTTGGCGACACAGTATAACGCCAGATAAGTTTCCATTACGTGAAGAGTGCGAATTATGCAATATCTATCTACCTTAATTCTAGATTTTCCAGAGTGTAAATTTATGTTGGCGACACAGTATAACGCCAGTTAAGTTTCCATTACGTGAAGAGTGCGAATTATTCAATATCTATCTACCTTAATTCTAGATTTTCCAGAGTGTAAATTTATGTTGGCGACACAGTATAACGCCAGTTAAGTTTCCATTACGTGAAGAGTGCGAATTATTCAATATCTATCTACCTTAATTCTAGATTTTCCAGAGTGTAAATTTATGTTGGCGACACAGTATAACGCCAGTTAAGTTTCCATTACGTGAAGAGTGCGAATTATGCAATATCTATCTACCTTAATTCTAGATTTTCCAGAGTGTAAATTTATGTTGGCGACACAGTATTACGCCAGATAAGTTTCTATTACGTGAAGAGTGCGAATTATGCAATATCTATCTACCTTAATTCTAGATTTTCCAGAGTGTAAATTTATGTTGGCGACACAGTATAACGCCAGTTAAGTTTCTATTACGTGAAGAGTGCGAATTATGCAATATCTATCTAACTTAATTCTAGATTTTCCAGAGTGTAAATTTATGTTGGCGACACAGTATAACGCCAGATAAGTTTCCATTACGTGAAGAGTGCGAATTGTGCAATATCTATCTACCTTAATTCTAGATTTTCCAGAGTGTAAATTTATGTTGGCGACACAGTATAACGCCAGTTAAGTTTCCATTACGTGAAGAGTGCGAATTGTGCAATATCTATCTACCTTAATTCTAGATTTTCCAGAGTGTAAATTTATGTTGGCGACACAGTATAACGCCAGTTAAGTTTCCATTACGTGAAGAGTGCGAATTATTCAATATCTATCTACCTTAATTCTAGATTTTCCAGAGTGTAAATTTATGTTGGTGACACAGTATAACGCCAGTTAAGTTTCCATTACGAATTATGCAATATCTATCTACCTTAATTCTAGATTTTCCAGAGTGTAAATTTATGTTGGCGACACAGTATAATGACAGTTAAGTTTCTATTACGCAAAGAGTATGAATTATACAATATATTCTATAACATATTCTTTAGTATATTTGAAAGAATACTTACAGTTATATCTATCTTAATTTTATTTTCAAATCCTTGGCTTCTGATGACAATTGATTACTTTCTGAATGTATTGCTTTTGGTCTAGTAGTCAGAGAATGGTTTATATGTAGCCATAATGCGATGGATTCCCAATAGGATTATCGAATTTGAATTAGTTTGTGGGTCACCCAGAGTGTAAATTTGTATTGGCTCAGCAATGGAGTGGAAGTCAGCCGACATTTCGTAAAATAATTTTTATGAAATATCTCAGAAACGGTTGGACTTACGAAAAAAATAGAGGCTCTTTCGTAGAGCATAAAATTCTCCATAAGTTTTATGTATTTTTTTATAAAATCGATATTTTAAAAATTACGGCCTTCAACGTTTTTACAGTTTACGGACATCTGGTTTCGATTCTACGCTTGTAATACTACTTTTTCGTGCTTATAATACTTTTTTACCCCAAGTCGAACAGTTTCAGAAATTCATAACAAAAATAATTTTCCAATAACCTAAATTTATACTCGGGGAGAGGCCATAAATTATTTACGGTTTGGAAAACTTATTCGAACTTTTTCGGGGAAAAATCCTTGACTTCATTCATCAATCCTTGAATTCTTGACTTGACTTTAATGAATGTCACAATGGATGTTATGTAGGAACCAAATAAACTTTACGATAGATGTAATATAGGAACCTAATGAACGTCATGGTGGATGTTATATAAGAACTTAATGAATTTTACAATGGACGTTATGTAAGAACCTAATGACGGTCATGATGGATGTTATGTAGGAACCGGGAAAACTTCACGATAGATAGTATATAGGAACCTAATGAACGTCATGGTAGATGTTATGTAGGAACGTAATAAACTTCACAATGGATGTTATGTAGGAATCTAATGAATGTCATGATGGATGTTATGTAGGAACCAAATAAACTTTACGATAGATGTGATGTAGAAACCTAATGAACGTTATGGTGGATGTTATGTTGGAACCAAGTAAACTTCACGATAGATGTTATATAGGAACCTAATGAACGTCATGGTGGATGTTATGTAAGAACCTAATGAATTTCACAATGGATGTTATGTAGGAACTTAATGAATGTCACAATGGATGTTATGTAGGAATCAAATAAATTTTACGATAGATGTTATGTAGGATCTAATGAACATCAAGGTGGATGTTATGTATGCATTTAGTATGGCAGACTAATACATAGGTTATTTGCTATATGCGGCATTGTACACGATAAATATTAATATCAAAAAAGTATGTTTGGTTGTTTGTTATCTAATAATTCTGCAACCAAAAAACAAGTAACTACCAAATTTTATATGTATGCACTTAGTATAGCAGAGTAATACATAGGCTATTTGATATCTGCGACTTTGTACACGATAAACATTAATATAAAAAAAGTATGTTTGGATGTTTGTTATCTAATAACACTGCAACTAAAAAAAAATAACTATTAAATTTTATATCTATCCATTTAGTATAGCAGAGTAATAGACTATTTGCTATCTGCGACTTTACACAAGATAAATATTAATACCAAGAAATATATGTATGGATGCTAGTTACTCAATCACTTCTAAAATTCACGAAAGATTGTTATTAAACCTGACGTACATAGATCATGATTCAAAGCAAGCAGATTGGTCACTTTTAATTCCAAAATTAATATTATTCATTTACGGTAAAACCCAATATTTCTATTCAATAATAACATTTTAGTGCTGAAACGTGTAGATAGACGTTACAATACTGCATTTTTGGGAGACAAATCCCACTTGGAATAAATAAGTAAATAATAACATTTTAGTGCTGCAACGTGTAGATAGACGTTACAATACTGCATTTTTGGGAGATAAATCCCACTTGGAATAAATAAGTAAATAATAACATTTTAGTGCTGCAACGTGTAGATAGACGTTACAATACTGCATTTTTGGGAGATAAATCCCACTTGGAATAAATAAGTAAATAATAACATTTTAGTGCTGCAACGTGTAGATAGACGTTACAATACTGCATTTTTGGGAGATAAATCCCACTTGGAATAAATAAGTAAATAATAACATTTTAGTGCTGCAACGTGTAGATAGACGTTACAATACTGCATTTTTGGGAGATAAATCCCACTTGGAATAAATAAGTAAATAATAACATTTTAGTGCTGCAACGTGTAGATAGACGTTACAATACTGCATTTTTGGGAGATAAATCCCACTTGGAATAAATAAGTAAACCGTTGCGAAAACTGTAAATAAAAAACGGGTGTATCATCGATGCACGAAAGAAGTGAAACTTCTTTTCCTTATAAATATATAATGATAGAATCTCTCTCTCTCTCTCTCTCTCTTTCTATTTGTCTCTCTCTATCTATCTATCTATTTCTCTCATTTCCCTCCCACAACTGAAAGATAATATTAAAAACTTATTTGTTAAATTATTTGTTTAAATATATGATTAAACAGATACTAAAAGTATCACTAGATTCACTGCTATTAATGTATGATATATATATATATATATATATATATATATATATATATATATATACCCCCAAATTAAATAAGGTAACTACGTTAGAGCGCATGTTAATTGTGCGGTATACAAATGCAAGAAGAACGAAGGACATCTGCATTACGTGAAGCTCCTATAAGAGAGAAAGAGATAGATAAAAGGAGAGAGCGTGCCATTTCGGCTAAGCAGCAGAGTGAGAACACGGATAGGGCGCTGTTGATACAGACGCCCATCTTCCATCACAATACGTTTATACACGTAACCTAAGAGAGAATAGGCATACATGGTCGCATTAATCCTTCTCTACTAGAGTGACGTCACTTCCGTCTAGTATCGGCCATTTTTTCTTTACCCCCATCCCTAAGCCTGCGTTAAAAAGATTCATTTCAAAGATCAATCGTGGTTCACTTTCCGTTCCGACATAGCCACGACGGGCAGCTAGTTTGCACACAATGAGAGAAATTTGTTTGATTTTGTTTAAGTTTGTTTGTTCGATCATTATAAAGGGCAAAATTAAAGCCAGAAATTTGTTTGAATTTATTTGAGTGTTTATAGACGCTTATCGCACAGACTACTGGACCGATTTTAATGAAGCTTTCACTGAGGTATATCTTGGTCCTTGAGGATGATTATGAATGCATTGATGCGAAATCTAAAGTCAGCATAGTAATGGTTATAAATGTAGAAAAAGCTTAAAAAGAAAAAGCCAATTTCTGCCGATTAAATCGTGAAAGAAAATTAATATTACTTAATTTTTATTCACAACTAAATGAAACTACGTGATGTAGTATTATATCTTCTTCAATGGCTTGACAGCCCAGGATGGACCCCTGCCTTCCGCAGAATCAACTCCTAAGCTCTCCTGTGTGTCTTGGCCAGAGACATCCAGTTCGTTATACTTAGGATTTTAAAGTCTTTTTCCAGGCAGTCGAGCCACCTAAGTTAAGTCTTCCTCCTTTTCGGGAGTCCAATGGTCTGGTTGAGAAGATTTTTTTTGTTGCACGACTGTTGTCCATTCTGCCATGCCCATTTTATTCTCTGAATTGCGATGTATTTGACTACATCTGGTTCTTTAAATTATTTGTAAAGTCCAGAGTTATTCCTTCTTCTCAATTTGTAAAATTTGATCTTTACAAATAGCCCACTTGAAGATGTTGTAATACAGCGAAACCTAGGTCGTGGTTAAGAATTTAAATAAAGTAGAAATAATGCTACATCACGTAGTTTCATTTAATTTTAAATAAAAATTAAGTAGTTTGAATTTGTTTGAGTTTTATATACGCTTAGCTCTGAAGTTACTGGACTGATTTTAATGGAACTTTCATAGACGTATATCTTGGTCCTTGGGGATGATTACAGGGTGACCATAAATATAGAAATTCTTAAAAAGGAACAGCTGGCTTCCTTACTTCTGCTGATTAAACAAATAAAAAAATGTTAATCAATAGGCACTCACTGATTAAGACGCTGATTGTGACTAGGAATATCGGTGTATTTGGAATAAAGTATTTGTTGGAGGAGTAACTTGGTGTGCGCTGCTTGAATAGTTCCAGATACATGGCAACAATATTTTCTTCTAACATTGTTCTTCTTAAAAAGTTCTACAATAAAGTCCGCGACAGTGTATGTGTATATATTACATAAAACCCATAATAAAAGTTTCACAGTTTAAAAGAAAAAAACATAATTTTATTAACTCTCTTTTCTAGAGTTTAGTAGTTTTCTTTTAAACTGTTTTAATCCTTATCAAATAAAATTTTATAGCCATTTTTCTCAACTTACATAGATCAAATTTTGCTTGTGTACCAAATTTTTCTGATTAATAGTTTAAAAGTTATGGACTATAAGACTCCGTGTCTTTAAGAAAGCAAAATTATATGTGCGGTCTTTCATGCATTGATTGAGATCGGACGCGCCAATACCTAAAAAAATTGCCTCTCGTGCGAAGCTCAAGCGGGTCGCTAATTAATTTATAAACTTTGTCTTTAATATTTCTTTTATATGCGGATGTTAAAGATACGGTTTTAGTGTAATGTGGGAAAAATGCTGAAACAAAACACGCATAGAATAATTTCTGTGTCCGTCCGTCCGTCTGTTCCGGGTAAGTTTCTCAGAAACTATTTGGCGAAAAAATTTGAAATTTAACACAAAAATGGTTACCCTATTATAGAGATGAAGTATGAGTTGATGACTGAACGTGCAAAATGCGTTCCTCTAATACATGTATATGAGACAGCATGGTTACTTCACCTTTCTATTTCCTATCAATTTCCTCTTCGGTATGCTGGTATTCCATGTTTTATCTTCTATCTATTAAAAGGAAAAACTTTTACCCCGCATTATAGAGTAAACTTTCATTCTTCGTATCTGCCAATTTCCTGCACTTACGTAATCATCACCTTTTTACTATACCATACTCTAGAACCGAATTATGCCGGCACTCTCCAGATTCCCGCGGTATTCAACGACTCAACCACCTGATCGCGGTCGCACTAGAATGTGATTTGTTTATGTTGAGTGAAAGCAAATTTGTAGAAATCTATCGTCGTTATCTTTTGTAGATCTTGTGTACTTTTGTATTCATGTTTAATCTAAATATTTAAACTTTGTTAAAACATAATCTATGTTTTAACAAAGTTTCATCGTTATAAATCAATAAATGTGTGTATGTAAATAAATAAAAAATACGTTTTGGATCTGGGATTAATTTCAGGAGGTAAATTGGGAAATAAAAAAGAAATTTCAAGGGTATCGCGTAGGGTGTTACATGAAAACTTCTTGAAACATAAAATTCAACAATACGTGTGATGTTTAAACATTTTTCAGGAAAAGCGTTTAAAAATTCGCTCCCTCACTCTTACCACCAAAAGGATAGCTGAAAAAAATTATGAACATTGAGAATAAATTGAACCAAAAGTTATCAGGATGCAGAAATTCTAATGAAATTAAATTTTACAAACAACTTAATTGTTTATTTGCTTAGAACTGTTGAACCATTCGTTTGAGAGAAAAACTTTTTCAAATAATCGGAGTGCATTAATATTAATGACTTAAGTAGCTGTTTGTTGACACAATTAATAACTTAAAAACTTAAGTGTAATGACTTAAGTGGTTGTTTGATGACACAATTAATAACTTAAGTGGTTGTTTGATGACACAATTAATTACTTAAGCTGCAGTTTAATGACACAATTAATAACTTAAGTGGTTGTTTGATGACACAATTAATAACTTAAGCTGCAGTTTAATGACACAATTAATAACTTAAGTGGTTGTTTGATGACACGATTAATAACTTAAGCTGATATTTAATGACACAATTAATAATTTAAGCGCTTGTTTGATGATACGATTAATAATTTAAGCTGCTGTTTAATGACACAATTAGTACCTTAAGTGGTTGTTTAATGACACAATTAATAACTTAAACGGCTGTTTGATGACACAATTAATAACTTAAGTGGTTGTTTAATGACACAATTAATAACTTAAAGGGCTGTTTGATGACACAATTAATCACTTAAGTAGTTGTTTGATGCGCAAGTACAGCTTAAGCGATTTTTTAAACATGTTCAATCAGTATTTAGAGTACTTGGCTACACGTGGATATCAAGTCACTGTCTTGAATTGTAGTCTGCATCATACTAATAAATCTTCTAGCAAGGGAACTAAAAATATAGCTTGTTTTTATAAGCTAAGTTTTACGTAATATGGGTTAAACGACAAATTATTCGCCAATCGAATTAAACTCTCAAATAAACGACTTCATTAAGCCGATCCAGTTATGAAATGTGATAGCGGTGAAACCAGTTGTGTTGACGTGATATCCTTCAGTTACAAACGAGACCGAATGCGAAAGGCGTCTGTCAGGGCACAGAAATTTCGGTGAATATATTCGTGTTACAGCGTAATAGTTGACCATGTTCGTAGTTGAGCAGGTTTCTCTATATTCTGAATTGAGTACAACAACTAAAATATGTTTATTCATCGTCTCTCAAGGCGGGTGACAAAATCAAATAAGAATGAAACAATATCAAATAGATTTTATTTTTGTAATTTTTTGTTTAATATCTAAAACCTATGATATGATGAAAAGAATTTAAATTTCTTTGTTAAAGGGTCTGATATCCGTACTCTTAACACAAGATATAAAAATAAAACTCATAATCTTAAATTTTTATAACAAATTAGTAATAAGTCTTTCCCGGGTAATTTTGTCCGCTTTTTTGACAAGATACCCCAGTATATAATAAACTGTTGCTGCAAGATGTATATAAATCTAGTTCAGAGTTCTTTCTTTGCACGTGGGTTGCGTGATTTTATAATTTTTTGTTTGTACAGTAACAATTTCTCGTTATTCTGACTAAATAAATTGTAACAAATGAAACTTTCTCTTTAGGTTTTATTATTCTTTCTTTCTTTTATTCTGTGGCGATTATTCTCTCCAGAGAGAACCTTTGCCAATGTCAAGTGTGGAAAAAAGGCTATGCAACGCCGATTAAATCATATTTCGGATATTTGTCATTGTTGCTTGATAACAAAAGAATAAACTATACAATAAAAAAAATACTAAATAAGAACTTGGCTACAATTAAACAAAAAGAAGAAAATAACAAACAAACATAAAAACAAAGAGATGAATATAAATATGAAAAATTCCATATTTTGATGTCGTTCTTTCTTATTAACTGAATGATTAATCCTAAAATGGGTTTGTTGGCAATAAATAAAAGTGATCTTATGTTGATGGGCAATTGAATTTTATATTTTAATAATTTGAAAATAAACGAAGGAAATCTATTATTCAATGGACATGAAAAAATGAAATGATTTAAATCGCTTTCTCCAAACCCACAATCGCAAATTGGAGATTCTCTGACCCGCAGTCTAGCCAAATGAGTAAGAATAGAACAATGACCCAAACGCACGTATCTCGCATTAGCACAGATGATTCCTTTCCGAGAGAAAGTAAATGTTGAGAACCAAGGTTTTGTGGGTATAAAAGGTTGGACCTGGAAATAGCCCGCACCCGTAATCTGGGATGATCTTTCCCACGCCCTTTGCCAGTCAGATGTCATCCAGAAACGAGTCATGGGAAGGAGACCTTCAATTAAATTAATAGTGAAACATCCCTAGATCTTATTCATTGTATTTTTTTTATGAAAGTCAAGTTATTTTTCATAACAGATTGTAAATGCTATTTCTACGGAACTCTTTGAATCAATAAGAGAAAAGAATATCAAAGGTATTTATTTTTATAATACAGGACGAATGTCGCTGTCAGTTAACTGTTTATTTTTAATTAATTTAGACAATGGCTACATGTTGAAAAAAATGAATTCATCATTTTTTATAATTGTTTCTAAAAAGTTGTCACGTCACAGTAGATTGTTATTTTGATTTCTTATTAACAATCCAGTTAATATAGAGTCTAGGAAAAAGTTCGTGACGTTTATTGATAAAAATTCAAACTCTTTTTTTTATATTTAAACTTCATTTGACCAAATATATGGGGTTTTGATGGATAACCATTGCCATTTTTCTGGCAAAATCATTATGCCATTTACAGAACTTCTGGAATATCTGGGAGAAAAAGTGAACCAAGTGGTTTTTACAGGCCTCTTTTAAAAGCAGCTTTACACCATTAAGAAAGTCTATTGGCACTGTATATACCTATGAAATTTGAATAGTATGTGTCTTCTATGAACCGTTATACAAAGAAATAGTGGGATTGTGAAGTCCTGCAGAAATCGAAACAAATGGTAACCAGACGGAGCTTGGTCCGAGCCGGACGGTGAATGTATCAAAATTTTCCAGCGAAGCTCTTTCAATTTTTGACGACTCTTTAAAGTTGTGTGTGGTCTAGATTGTCGTGATGGAAGACGACACCTTTCCTATTGATCAGTTCTGGCCGTTTTACCTGAATTGCACACTTTAGTCACATTAGTTGTTGATACTAGAGGGTGCAATCAATTGTTTGGCCATACTGAGCTCATGTCACCATCAAAACACAAAGCATTATCTTATGAGTTTTTCCACTGTTTGTACAGCTTCATCTAGTTTGGACCACGATATTTTTCCAACATTATTGTTTCATGTGACCCACTTATTATTTTTGATTATCAATTTCTTCAAATATCCTCGATTTCGTTTCGTTTTAGTTTTTCCCTGGTGAGAATTCGGTCCATTAAAATTTGCACTATTAATTCATGCAGTATCCAAATATCGACCTGAATTCTGTATCTAGCCTTATGCAAATGATTCAAAACTGTTTCTTGGTCAATATCTAGTTGAGTTCAGCAGCGATGTCATAAGAGGAAATGTGCCGGTCTTCCCCAATTTTTTTGGAGAATTTCATCCACTTTTTCAATGATTAGTCCACCGGTGTGTGGGGCTTCTTTAACCTCAAAATTTCCAGAGCGGAAACGAACAAACCATTCGCTTGCTGCTGATTGAGATAAAGCGTCTTCCCGTAAACACCATGAACTTTTCCGCAAACCTGTGAAGCGTTATTGTCTTGTTTGAAGTGATATTGTGAAATTTAGCGAATTTTTTCAAAATTTTGGCACAGTTTCAAAACGCAATATCAAAACGCTTTCTAGTGAATTAACAAATGTCAATTTTTTTAATGCTTTATAGACTAATCTTTCAACCGCGCTAGAGTATGGTATGATAGAGTTAGCATTACGAAAATTATGTAACTCTAAAGCCATCTATTGTGCGAAACGCCACAATTTTTTCCATAACCTGTTATATTAAAAATATAATATATGAGCGTTTACAAAGATAGGTTTTTTTGTCCTTTGATTGATAATTCTATTTTATTTTTCGCTATTTCCGGTTGTCAATTTCTGAATTGTTTGGTTTTTCATATTATAAAAAATATGTTTTTTTTTAATTACCACCTGTACCAAGTCTAATATATTGTCTTTTTGTGTTACTAGGTTCATTTTCTAGAGAAACAATTCGAAAAACAATTTTTGGCTAAATAATACTGAAATCGCTCTTTATGGAAAGTCGAACAAGGTATTAAATGCATACATAGTATAAAGCTTTGATGAAATCGCACTGATCTTTGTGTCTAGCTCAGATAAACCCTGTCGTAAATATTTCGATGTTGAGACAAGGTTTAACCGAGTTAGACACAGAGGTTCGCGTGATTTCATCAAAGCTATAGGTTTACTACGCGACGCAGTTAATACCTTATTCGGTCTTCAATAGTGAGCGATATCAGTATTATTTCGCAAAAATAATATCAATAACAACCGTTTATACTGGGCATACTCAATACTTTTCTTAAGTTTTTATTGAAAGTTCTCTTTATAGAATTAAATCGTTTAAATGTAATTTTGGTTGAGAAAATGTAGAAAATATTTTTTTTTTGTTGTAAAATAAACTCTTACTGTACCATTTATTAATGGCTACTACACAGAATGTTACAAAGAATGTGTCTATTGTTCATCCAAGTCTCCATCAAACTTAATAACTAACTGAATACTAAATGCAAAATAACTTTTTGGTAACAGTTACGAAAAGTAATCAATGTTGATCGCTTTATTCAATGTGTAGCCATTGCCTAAATTAATTAAAAATTAACTGTCAACTCACACTGTCAATGATTCTGTATTGTCAAAATGAATGTATTTTTTCAAAATGAATGTTCTTTTATAGTTTTACATGGCTTTTTTCGACTTCCCTCTCGGCCTGCGAGTTTCATAGTTTGGTATGTTACATCTGTGAAGGAGGATGCAATGGAACGCAATTTGCACTTTATTTAGTCTTGTCGGCAAAAATAATTTCTTTGAAATGGCATTTACAAACTATCGTGAAAAATGAGCAGACTTAAAAAATTAAAAAAATTCTCATTTGTTTGACTGATGATTTAAGTAAAACTTTTAAGGGACTCGATATTTCTCATTTTTTTAATAAGAGTGTAATTTTTGTTCTTTTCTAGGTACACCTGTGCCTAACACTAAATGGACTTTTGCCAGTCTACTTTGTAAGGTGAACATTATTCTAAATCCCGCGCTCTACACGTTCACACTGCACACAATAGACGCTCCCGTTCGATAAGTGCAAACGCACCGGCTCGCGGCTCTATAAACTGCCGCAAATATCCCTTCAACACAGAATTCCTTATCAATTAGTATATGAGGATAGACGACACGACACACGCACGGACGCCATTTTTACTCGTGTTAGTGATGGCACATATCATTTACACAACCGCACATTCTGACCACAACATCAACTAGGGACGCGCTTAATGTTTAGATGTATCGAAAACGTTTTTACGTCAAAATGTCTTCGCAATGGGATCGTGCAGAAAAATAGAGGCTGTATTAAAAAGACTGAAATAATAACTTTTGGTAACATGTTCGTCAATACGAATTCAGTATTTTATGGTCAGAAAATAATAAATGTTACTCAATGTAAAGCGGTTATGTTACGAGTGAACATGATATTATATTTTGAAGAACTAAACTCTGTAATGTTTTTACGAATTATTAAAATATTTATATACAACAAAATATGCCATATTTAAGAATTATAAATAATTTTGATATGTGCATGGAGACAGCAACAAATTAATAAAACTTTATTCATATATCACCAGATGGCGTTGAAAGCATCTTGGATGGTCCCTATAAGGATTTAATTTAAACATCGATAGACGTTCACGTTAAAATTGTTTTCATCTATATAGGTCACATTGATTGAAACTAAGAACTAGAAATTCAGAATACACGCACAACTGTAAAAACTCTTTGTGAATTGTCACTATTCCTTTGACCAGAAAATGCAACATACACCATCTAGTCGAACAAGCCGGATAAAGAAGCGAATTCAGCACTATCGATCATATAATAAATATGAGAATATTTGTAGAAAAAACCCCAGAATATCAAATCCCGCTGTGGCTCGCATTAAAAGTATTGATAATCACTACACTAATCCTATCCTAAAAAAAATCTAACAAAATGTATGTTTTGATAGTAAACCTACCACAAGAATCGCAGAAAAAGCAGTCTCACTCTCGTACTGGAGGACATTTTAAGACGTTGCATTAGGAGAAGTAGGATATTAACATAGAATGCAAAATATTGAGTATCCTTGGATTTGGGGATAAAATCGTACTGTTCTTAGACATCCCGGAGATCTCGTTACTATGATTCGAAAACTTAACCATGCCTCTGAATAATATGGTTTGGAAATTAACCTGAACAAAACCAAGGTCATGATTAATAGCCAAAATATTACTGCAGACATCAGGGTAAATGGCACTGTCATTGAGAGGGTAGAAAACTATGTGTATTTTGGTCAGAAAATGGCAATGCGTAAGGACAATCAGGTAAATTAAATTTGATTAAGAGGCTCATAAAAATAGCATAGACGCCTACTCTATACTCGAATTCATTTTCAACATTAAAATCAGCGTTGAACAAATGCTCTTATATACAACCAGTATGTCTTACCAGTAGTCACATACGGAGCGGGGACCTGGGTGTTTATGAAGGAGATCCTCTACAAACTCCAAATGGTTGAAAGAACAATTGAGAGAAAACCAATTGAGAGAGACCACGGCAAGAACAGCAAGGTCATAAAACTGGTAGTGAAATTAAAATGGGAGTAGGCTGAACATGTCGGGGGCAAGTCTTGTCCTAGAGTAGAACATGGAACAATGAACGGCCACAGAAAGACCACAGATACGTTGGTATGACGACATCAAGAAAACTGCTGGAGTGAAGTGGGTAGAAAATGTCCAAAAACCGAGACAGATGGGATTAAGTGAAAGAGACCTTAGCGGTCGAAAGAGAAGAAGAAATACACTCACAATATATATATATATATATATATATATATATATATATATATATATATATATATATATACACACACGGTGTCTGGGAGTAAGTGTCGGACAAAGAAAGACGATATTTGTTGACTGAAACATAGTTTTTCAGAAAATTGAAAAAATATTCATAGTTATTTGTCATCTTTTTCATCCACATGATACTTGTGCTCATTATTCAGCGCCGCTCAGAGGAATAACAAGTAAAAAGCAACGAAGACATCTAGCTGCCTGGGTAAGCACTGCGCTTCAAGCAAGTGTTGGGTGTGTTGAAAAGAGTTACGTGTAATATTCTGTTTGTATATATATGTATATATAAATCTTGATAAATTCATATAGCAAACCGGTTTCTACGTATCCAGGTAAAAAATGTATTACATTCAATATTTTTTTTAAATTTATCTTGTACTCGATAACACTAATTCAATGTTAATATAAGGGTTAAGTGTCCCGCAGCGCACAACATCGGACGCCGCGCCACGCGTATTTAGCGTCCATATACGACACAACGCACCGAACACCTTATTCCAACTCGAATATTGAGTGACATAAGTATTGTAACGCAGAAGAAAAAATCAATTATGCTGATTGTTCGGTATTCTTGTAATTTTGTTTTATGATATTAAAACGTTTAAATATAATCGAGAGAAAATGTTGAAAGTTAAAAAAGTATTTTATTATCGAAAATTAAATTATTTTAGGTAATAAGAGCCCCAATGAAAAAAAATTATAAATAATTTCACCCTTTATTTTCGGGACGAATACGAAAAAAATCGTTCTATACATAAATATATTTCGATAATTTTAACAAAAATGTAAACTGTTTAAAATGAAATACCAAAATGATTTTTATTCGTTTCCTTATTTTAACCATGTATTTACCATACAAACCTGATAAAAAAACATTTGAGTTTAGTAAAAATTTAAGATAGTGGAAAGAATGTTTTAGATAATGAAATTTTACATTTTCTTCACAATGTTTTTTTTTCAAAGTTATTATAAATTTTCATTCATATCATTATCTCGAATTCAACTTTCGCTCTTTTGAAATTGCAATACCATTACGTTTTATTAGAACTGTTTTTTGCTAATAGAAAATATTTCTCTGTCAGAGATAATTACGTCAAAATTTTGGTATAACGAATCTCTTAATACAAAAAAATTCTAAATCTCTATTTTTCATTTTTTAGCATTATGAAAATCACAATCATTTTCGAAAAAAAAATGATTTAATGATAATCGTAAAAGTACCGATTTCAAACGTAATAATACATTTTATCGATATTGATATTTTCCGGACCAGTACAACTCTAAGCGAGACGAATAAAATATCATCACGCCAGCTACTCTAACAACTGTCAAAGGGGACGGTCGCGTCCTCAGCTAACGCCGAGCGCGCCAATTGACGTATTCGAAAAACAAATTTTAAAACTGGACGAAAGAATAGAGTATTTTAAATCGTACTCGAGTGACAGTGTCAAATGATTATTTTAAATTACAAATTAGTGTAACCGCAATAATATAATTTATTTTAGTTTATTTCATAAAACAAAATAAATAAGAGCTCTGTTTACAAATGTAACAAAACATTTGTTGAATTTAATAATATAAGAAACCAGTTAGTCACCTGTCGTGTATACACTACGTTATAATAGTGTGCGTTTACGTCTATGTATGTGTAAATTTGTTATCAAATTATCAGGTTGCAAGTGTTTAACAGTTGGATAATACAATCAACGAAAGATAAAATGATAAAATTGCTGCTATTCGAAAGACTTGCTGCTATATTTACGGAGTGTAGGTGGCAGTCTCATAGTGGTTGCTGTGTCCAAGTTACAAGCGAAAGGATGTGACAATTATTCGCTTATTAGCATTAATAATTTTCACCGCGCGTCTCTATTTGTTTGTCTGCTCGCATTCCGCGAATAATATAATATTCCGTAGACTATTGTGTTTAATATCGTTGTTACGTCATATTTATGATGATTAAGTGATCGGTTTCAAGTTGAGTCAACATTTCGCTTCTTGTACGGAGCGATATTGTGGAGGTATTTTTTTTAATATTTCCGAATGGCACAATTGACACTTACAAGTGGAAAAATGAAGCCCATTAAAGTGACGGTCGTAGGTGACGGTATGGTAGGCAAAACCTGCCTCCTCATAACATATACGAGACAGGAATTTCCCGAGGAATATGTACCGACAGTGTAAGTAAAATTTTGTATGTATATGTGGGAATACGCCCTCAATACTGGCAGATAACTTTTTCCTTTTATGAGTAACAAATGTTTTAATAGTTGCCAGTGTTAATGAGTGTTATATTTTCATGCCCTTTTGCTGGGTTTTGCTCTGGTGTTCTAAAGGGGCGTGGTTGGAAAATTTTTTTTTATTTAATTTACTTTATTGTAGTTAATCTTTCCAAAAGAATTTGGTACCTCACGCAGGTGTTGGCGAATTTTAGAAGATTATTATTTTTATGTAATCTGCAAAGAATTAAAAAGTTTACTTTTATATCGAAATAAATTTATGTTTATAGGAAGACAAAAAAAGAAAACTTACAGGCCATTTTTTTACTGCATATTTGCAATGGGGTTTAAAAAACAAATGTCAAAATTATTTAACCGTCATTCGAGAATTCACTTTTTAAATTTGGGATGGCGAAATTGAAAAATGAGGTTTTATGGTGCAGTTATTTTTATTTTTTTGACTTATCTAATTTTTAACTATAAATAATACAGAAATTTAAAAAATTCATACGTGCATTATGTAGTTACTTGTTTCAAAGGAAGATAAGTTTACTTATCAATAATTATCACCTATGACGATAGCAAGTCGTAGAAAAATGATAAATCGATCACCAACGTACTTTTCAATAAATTTCGATATAAATTCCTTCAAGGTTATAGTTGGTCTCTCTAGATACTAAAATATCATGCTTCCTCTATTATCGTTGCCTATCCAAGTCCCCTCGGTACTTTGACTAGTTTTTTCCGTCTCTGATCGTCTTCGCCTCATCCTGCTACTCACCATTTCTTCTACAATTCATCAAAAATTGTTTATGTAATTATAGTTAACATTTCATTTGTTTCGAATGGGCGTCTTAATAATATAAAAAAACTTTGACATTTTTTCAAACTAATTACCACTTTTTACACTTTTTTCGACAAATCGATTGTGTGGAGGTAACACTCACTTACTTTGCATTCCCAAAGCTAAAGTTCATTTGAGTATATTTGTATACATGTAGAATATATTTTTACAAATGTTTTATTAACCGCGAAAACGTCATAATTAAAAACGAAATATCCTTACCGCAAGAACTTTTGGCGAATCGATGATAAATTATTTCCCCTAAGAATAAAACACATACATTAACGTAAATATATTCAATTGTTATTAAGACAGTTTTGAAAGGTTTATTCAACAAATTTATTATTGTTGTATTTTATCGGGATTTATACACATCAACGAATAAATAGCCTAGCAATTACTATCACAACAAAATTATAAATATAGGATCTCAGGAAGTACCCAATATAATACGTGATGAAATTAGAATGGCCTTACGTAAACTCAAGAATGGTAAAGGAGATGTAATCTTGCATGTAATGCTGAAAGAGGGTAGCAATGCCTTGTTAGATAATCTTGACGGCTGGTAAAATAAATGTTTATTCTTAAGTAGAAAACAAAGCATGGGAATAGCTATAATAATCTTGCTATTTAAGAAAAGAATTGAAAGCGATCAGAATAACTACAGGCCAATAAGCCCTCCGCTTCAATGTTTATTCTTAAGTGGATAACGAAGCATGGGAAACGGCTATAGCAATCTTGCTATTTAATAAAGTATGCAAAAGCGATCAGAATAACTACAGGCCAATAAGCCCTCTGCCGCAATGTTTATTCTTAAATGGATAACGAAGCATGGGAAACAGCTATAGCAATCTTGCTATTTAATAAAGGATGCGAAAGCGATCAGAATAACTACAGATTCATAAGCCTTCTACCGCAAGTGAACGAACACAATATGTATCACAAACAGATCGACTGCCAAGTTAGACTTTTAACAACCATAAGAGGAAGCAGCCTTCATGCAAGGCTTCAGTATGCTAGACCACATTCTGATTATGAGAGTGCTTATTAAAAAATCTACAGAAAACCAACGCAATGGCTAGCATACGTTGACTGCAAAACAGTATTCAACAATGTGGAAATATGGATGGTGCAAAATCTCTTAGAAATGAGAGTATAGATCATAGATACAGGAGCCTGATTCTATAGATCATAGATAAAATCGTCTGCAACTTTGAATAAGATGCGCACCCCGATCGAATTGCAACCAGTTTAGTGGCCACGGACGAACATAACAACGTTCCAAATGGCGCGATCGCCAGCTGCAATGCCAAAATCATCTAACATTTTGGTTTAAAGGTGCGGTACGATTGTTTTATAAACCTGAATTGTTTATAAACTACTGTTCCACGCCAAATGGCGTGAATGGGTAGGGGTACAATTTGCGCCACATATCATATGTTAAATAGATGGTCAATTTCAAGCTTTAGTGCAAGTGAGATGGACTGATTCTTACAATCTACTGGTGAAGATGCTGCGAGAGCACAACAGCTTCACAGATGCCATTTTTTCATAATAAAACTGTACATAAGCGTAGAAATGTCGTGAAATTCTAAGAAAAACTATAACAGTCTAGAAACATCGCTATAGTTTTCCGGTAAATTTAGATAAACTTCTATTAAACCTATAGTAACTTTAACTTATGCAATTTGGAAGATTATGAGGAGCAATATCATTTTTAGCAATATCTTAAAATAATCTTACTTGAAATCCTGGGAAAGATAGAAACACTATATGCCCTTAAAATGTTCTCAAGTGAGTATGGAATCCTCATATAAGTACTTAGTATATTTAAACTTATTTTTCTCAATTTTCCTTATTTTACATCATATACGGCGCATATTAGTTTTGCGGGTGATTCTCTAATAGCAAACATCAGATTTTTCACATAATCAAAACGTTATTTTAATCAGTGGATATCCCATAGAGCAATTATTTTTTTTCTATAGTTTTTTTTTATTAGAAGTCTAGTCTAGACGGTTAGCAAGAGACAATTAAGGTTTAATTTTTTTTACCCTTGTCAAAAGAGACCGGCAAAAGTCTGCATAGTGTTTACAAAAATAAATATGACATAATTATACAAGGAAAAAATTAACTCTTAAAATTTTATTTAAATCATCAATCTGCGAAATGCGAAATTTTGTACTATTTTATAAAATGTTAGGTTATTTTTCTTGACAGTTTTCAAATGTTATTTCTACCAAGCTCTTTGAATCAGCAAATTGAAACAAAGCGCACATTGTGTCTCGTCGTATGCTCCATACACTGACGTAACAAAGTAATCCACGAAACTTGCAGGCCAGAAAAAGTCACGCGAAACTCGAAAAGAATGAAAAACACCATTATTCAGCACAGAACGAATATTAATGACAGTTGATAGTTTATTTTTAATTAATTTAGGCAATGGCTACATATTTAAAAAAACGATTAATATTACAAATTGCGTTTTATTTCGTATTCTGCCTAGATTATCAATCGATGATCTTTTTTTTGGTTTTCTTATTAAAAAAAATAATGGCATTTTTAAAAATTATACTATTTCTGTAATACCGGGCCCATTTTTGCTGGCGATTCCAAAAATAATTCACTGTGAGAGACAAATGTCACAGCGAAAACTTCAAAAAAGTATTTAGCTATTTTTTTATTTCATAAATCATAATTTGAAAATGGCTGGCGAGAGATTTAAAAAAGTTTTGACAAATTTAAAATAATGAATGAATTATAAAGGTTTATACATAACGTATAGACAAGGATGGCTATATTAGACAGTGATGTATTTTTTTGCGAACTTTATTTGGTAGCGAATGAGACGGGGAGATAAACTTACTTTGTCTCCGCTATTAAATTTAAAAGCTAATAACAAATTTACTTTTTAATCAATTTTTCCAAATGTTTACTGCTGGTTCTTCATGAACATACATTTTCATGACATTATAATAAAAATGGCAAATTAAGGAGTGGTCAACTATCCTATTTTCGAATTAGGAACACATAGGTACAGTTATTTATTTGAATTCGATCTGTGATTAAAAGACATAACATTTTGTCACACTGTGACAATAAACCCAGCAGATGATAATGATATTTCTGAAATGAGATCCGGAGAAATATGTTGTGTCTTAATTTTAATATATTTTTGTAATATTAATATATCAAATTTAAACAAACTCGTCGTAATTATTTTCCAGAAAATCTATTTTTTTCTGAATGTTTAAACCGTGACCTTGATTACGGGCATTGACCTTCTAGATTATAAAATAGAAGTTTCAAGGTTTCACGATTCGCCCATTTTATTTCCACACGTTATATTCCCGTTTTATTACACAAGCGATAGGATATTAATGCGTGAACAGCTGCTGGAGTAATAACGAATAGTAATAATAATATTAGATACAGATATTTCATCTCACGAAGACGATCGCCAGCAAGTGTTCGCACGTGTCGTGCACGTGTACGAGTGGTTTTCTTGTTGACCATATGGTAAAAAATATGGTAAAATCTACTTGTTACATTTTTCTTGATCGACAAGGTGATCACAATTACGTAATCACTTAATGGCGGTTGTTGTCGTGCGTGAAACGTAAGGTCAACCAATAAATATGTATTATTACATTTTTTTTCAAATAAAAAAAACGTTTTTCCTATTGAATAAAATTGTTTTTCTCACTGATTTTATTCCACAAAAAAAAATTAAACTCGTATTTTATGACGATAGGCATAAATAATGTGTTTTTACTTTAATCGATATTTATTTATGTAGCCTTTAATGCAACATTTGTACATACGGCGGACTTATGGCTGCTACAGCAATCTATTCTAGTTAGAACAATACAATCTTTTGGTGTGTTAAAACCAAAAGATTGTATTGTTCTAACTTTGCCAAAAAACTTTTTTAAACTTTAAAATTTTAAAAATAATGAACACTTGTGAAAGCTTGGTGATGGTTTATATTATTTTTGTAAAAAATAAATATGAATAATTTCAATAGTTTACTGAAGTTAGCCGCGAGTGTCTTCAATATAATTAATCAGATTTTGCTCGCAAATTTGTCTACTTTCGATTTGGTTAAATGAAAATAATATTAGAATTTAGCGTTATTTTCATTATGATACCTATTACAGTTGTCAATTTGGACAATTGCAATATTTATAATAACTTATTGTAATTGTCCAAATTGACAATTGATACCTATTGCAAGTGTCAATTTGGAGAATTGCAATATGTATCATAACTTATTGCAATTGTCCAAATTGACAATTGCAATATGTACAATAATGACATATTCTACAAACAGTGTAAACCTCGCTAAAATTCTTTTAGTGATTTTCATCTCATGCCGAAACAAACAGAAAACAAATAAAGGGACAACAATTGTAAAATCATTTTTCCGTTCTAAGATCTACAAATCTTCGATTCCAAATACTTTTTCCAAAAATGTGCAGAGGAGCCCTTTAGAGTTTTTAATAGCATCTGTAGATGTGGTTTTTAATAGTATGTGTCGATGGACTTATTTGTCATGGTATCGGTTTATGTTCTGAAAACTTTCGCACGCTTGTCATTCCTAAAAATTGTTAGTCTTTTTATGAACATTGTTTGAATGTCGACGTCAATTAGTTATAGAATTTCGGTACAGTAGGTCGAAATGGCTATTACGAGAGGCATAACTATTTTTAAAGTGAAAACTACTTTAGGCGCGTTAGCGATTTTTGGTAGGGAAAAAATTTTATGGGTTCGCGTCAGCAACATGCTAATGTTAACAGTATATTTGTAGCTATAAGCATGCCGTGTTGTGCAACGTTAGTGTTGTGTATATCTAAACAAGTAAAGTTAAATTGACTACGTGGAAAGTTCAATGTGTGTACTGTGCATTGTTTAAATTGTGTTTTAGTTTGATTATTATTTGAATTGTTTAATTGTAGGATCACTGTGCAGTACCACAGTGAATAACAAATATGTTAATATTTTAGATAGAAAAATTAATAACAAAACCAAAACATTTATTTTCAAATATTTGCAATATTCGTTTCAATATTTGCATTTAAAAATTTAATATTATTTATTTTTAATTTTTTAAATATTTGACCTCTGCAATACATCATACAATGAGTATTTCATAGTGGCTTAGGAGTTATCTTACTAGCGTGGTAAAGCAGATTTCCAGTTGTTCACTAATATTTTTGTCGCGGATTTTGAAATTAAAAATACTAAATAACTAAATTTTATTAAATCAGTTTTAAATATTTCAATAATTTATAGTTTAAAATTAATTTATTTAATAAATTCATACTTTTAAATTTTCACTTCTGTCGGCAGTCCCAATGACTGCCCATATTTTGTTTTCATTAAATTATATTTCCAACTACGCTGATCGTTGTCAGAATAAAAATTGTTTAGCGACGTATTTCGCTAAACTTTGTGGTTTTCGAGGTTTTTTTTGTATGGAACGAAACATGAAGAGTACTATTTATAAGTAGTTTAAGCAATTCCTGCTCCGCGTCTGGCTGAATATTATTATATAAGCGTCCTTAACTACTTGTTTCGAACAGGTCCACTACCTGCAGCCTCGCCCGCTATATTGATTAATAAACAATAAAGAGATATACATATATATATATATATATATATATATATATATATATATATATATATATATATGTGTATATGTGTATATGTGTGTATGTGTGTATGTGTATATGTGTATATATATATATGTGTATATATATGTGTGTATATATGTGTGTGTATATATGTGTGTGTATATATGTGTATATATATGTGTGTATATATATATGTGTGTATATATATGTGTGTATATATGTGTGTATATATATGTATATATATATATGTATATATATATATATATATATATATATATATATGTATATATATATATATATATATATATATATTTATATATACTTGACGACATGACGCATGCCAGGCCATTGACGACTTCCACACTTCTGATCACGACCATTTAGCCAATATATGTCCGGGCAGAAAACAATGTCATTGCGCGATTTAAAATGCAACGTTTGTAGTAGTTGTACTAATGAATTTTTGAAAACATCAAATTCGCATACCTTCTGATTAAGTAAATCGACTTCGATTAAATAAAAACTAAATGTTACTAACCCCTATGCTTTTATAAAAACTCGTTCCAAGCTTGGTCATTAATTTTTTCCTGATACATGTATTAATACAAAATAGATAAAAATTCCAAAAATTATCTTAATTAGTTCTGTCACTTATCTTTCATACCCTCATATTTTTTTTTGCAAATGTTTTCTATGTACATACACACAAAGTTTACAGTTTTACTTTATGTAGAATTGAAAATATGTCCTATATCTTATTATATTAGAATGTGGCGCCATTATTTGTAGACCACATGAAGCCAAGTAAAAGTGTGCAAAGACGTTCCTCCGATATCTGTATATGAGACAGTGTGGTCACTTCCCCTTTCTATTTCCTACCAATATCCTCTTGGGTATACTAGGTTGCTATTCCTTGCAACACAGAAGAGACGTTGCGCTCATGAAGTTTTATCTTCCAGCTATTAAAAAAAAATCCTATGCCCCGTATTATTGAGTAAACTTGCATTGTTCGTGCCTGACAATATCTCACCTTTTTGCTATATCACCCTATAGAACCGAATTATATCGGAACTCTCCAGTTTTCCGTGGTATTCATCTGCTCAACCACCTGATCACGGTCGCACCAGAGTGTTATTAGTTTATGATGAGTGAAAGTAAATTTATCGACATTTTAACATATACACTTCGGAAAGACGTACAGTAGGTATGGAAAAGTACCTATGTCTCAATATAGGCATTTCGACGTACTGTACGACTTTTCGAAGGGTATCATTTAAAATTGTATATATTATTATTTTACGATTATTTTTCTATAATAACATTTAAGTATACCTAATATGTTTATTTACATTCATACATTTATCGATATATTACAGGTAACCTATTCGTAACGATAAGCAATTAATGTTTTAACAAATTGAACAACAGTAGAAGGTTTAGATCAAATATGAATACAAAGGTACACAAGAACTACAAAAGATAACGGCGACACATGTCGACAAATTTACTTTCACTCATCATAAACAAATCCCACTCTGGTGTGACCGTGATCAGGTGGTTGAGCAGATGAATACCACGGAAAACTTCAGAGTTCCGATGTAATTCGTTTCTATAGGGTGATATAGCAAAAAGGTGATAATTGCGTGAGCGCAAGATATTGTCAGGTAAGAACAATGCAAGTTTACTCAATAATACGGGGCATAGGAATTTTCCTTTTAGTAGCTGGAAGATAAATTTCATGAGCGCAACGTCTCTTCTGAGTTGCAAGGAATAAAAACCTGGCATACCCAAGAGGAAATTGGTAGTAATAGAAAGGGAAAGTGACCACACTGTCTCATATACAGATATCGGAGGAACGTCTTTTGCACACTTTTACTTGGCTTCGTGTGGTCTACAAATAATGGCGCCAGATTCTAATATAATAAGATATAGGGATATATTTTCATTTCTACATAAAGTAAAACTATAAACTTTGTGTGTTTGTACATTGAAAGCATTTGCAAAAAAATTATTAGGATATCAAAGATAAGTGACAGAACTAATTAAGATAATTTTTCGAATTTTTATCTTTTTTGTATTTGTACATGTGTCAGGTAAAAATTAATTACTCGGTTCGGAACCAGTTTTTATAAAAGCATTGGGGTTAGTAACATTTAGTTTTTATTTCATGGAAATCGGTATGCGAATTTAATGTTTTCAAAAATTCACTAGTACAGCTACTACAAACGTTGCATTTTAAATCGCGCAATGACTTTGTTTTCTACCCGGACATAAATTAGCTAAATGGTCGTGACCAGAAGTGGGAAAGTATAATAAAAAAAACGATATTGATACGTCGGTCAGTGGCCTGCGCATGAGTCATGTCGCGGGCATACCTAGTCCCAAAGAAACAACGCATACCGCGAATGTAGGATATTCTTTATCCAAATAGAACTAATTTATATGTTTTTATGTACCTAATTGTAAAAATCATGTACATACACATTTTTAAATATTTGTTATCATTATTCTAATCAAAAAAATATAATAAATGTTTATGTAATTCCACTCTTTGTTGCCATTTGATCACCCGGTATTTCCCCTAATATCTTTTTTGCTGATTCAAAAATCTTAATACTTGCATTTTCCTTTGTATACAGTCTGCTTCAAAATGCATCAAACTTAATGAAAATACACATTCATAACGATACTTATCTAACTATAACAAAACTTTTATAGGTTTTTATAAGACAATGCCAAAGGTTGCTAATCACTTTTATGAATTGATTCCTATAAAGTTACATGTTTCTATCCAACAATTGTATCGTCATTTAATTTATATAAGATTGAACAATTGTTTATTTCACAAGCACTTATGGATATTTTATATATTGAAATTGCGTTATGTAAAATTGAAGTGTGTATACAGGCTGTCCTGTAAGGAGTGGACCAACGAAATGTCGGTGATAGAGGGGGTTATTACACATACGAAACAATAAATTTTATTATCCTAGGCCTGAAGAAAAATGTATTAGGTATTATAACTATTTCTTCTTTTTATTGTCCAAGATCTTTAAGAGAACATTCGTCTTCCTAATTAAAATGGTAATCATTAATTATTATTGGCAACATAAAAATTAAACGCTGAAATATGTGCATTTTTGAACAATGCTAGTGTAAAGAAAATGTATGGCAACCTTGTGGAACTTTGTTTCAAAAATATCTTCCTCTATCACCGACATTTCGTTGGTCCACTCCTTACGGGACAACCTGTATATATTTACATAGAACAAATCATAGATTTTCCGGACAAAGAGTCCTTGTATACCACTGAAATCTGTTCCATAATGACAGCACGAAACTCAGTTTTCTTACCCCCGTCCCCATCTCCGCGTGAACATGAACATCCCCATATCTCCTCCATTTTGGGGACTTTTCCACTTCTATATTATTTCCATCGCTATTATCTTCACTTTCAAAACTGCTGTATTCTCCGTCATATTCATAATTTACTCAATAATTCTCTCACATAATGGGACATGAACTGTCTGAACGTGGCACCTTATCCTCAGTTTTGCCATGGCTTTAAAACAAGCCCATAAGTCAAGAAGACTTCAAATAAGTTCTCTAAAATCCTGTATTATAACAAATAAATGGACCGTGTAAAATATTTGCACGGTCCATTTTATTGTGATAGTACATTCTTTAAAAAAAAACTGAAGTGGGATGGTATTGAATTATCTAAGGGGACACATACGTAGGATTTCAAGTGGTTCTGAACTCAAAAAAAATAACGAAGATTCATTCATGTATTACCACATGACGTAAGCCAATTCACACATCCGGGACTTGGTAGACGTGCTCTAATTGGCACTCAATGAAATAAATAGATGGATGGACGTTGCTAGCCGTTTTATTGGACTTAACTTTTTTATGAAAACAAAACTGTCAAAAATATTGTTTATGGTCAACATGGCGCTCAATATGACAGACGATCAAAATTGGCTGTCAAAAAGATGGAGTGAGATGACAAATGGCCAGGAAACTGTTGGAAATACCAAATTGAAAATATTTGTACTGAAAACAACATATATAAATTAAATTTATCTCCATTAACTTACATTCACAATTTTATAAGATGTAGGCCCTATTTTATGTGATTGGCCGGTTTTTTAGGTTTCCGTTCCTCAAAATAAAAAAGGAACCATTATAGGAACACTTTGTTGAGCGTCCGTCCATCCTCTGTCTGTCAATGCCGTTTTTCTCAAAAAGGCTTTGAGACCTCAAGTTGAAATTAATATTGTATACTGAATCATATGGCATTACATTGCTTAACAAAAACATATGGCCCTTCGAACCGTTTTTTTTGTTATTTATTCCGTCATAAAAAAACTATAAAAGTCGTCATAATAATAGTCTCATGGCGTAACTAAGGGGAAAATTTATAAAATCAATGATTCCTAATTCTGTATATATACATCTTTTTGAATGTGAGCTTGTGGAAGATATTGTACTGTAGGCAAAATATTTATGTTCTAAAAAAAACTAATATTTTATTAATAGTTTAATATAAATATTATGTAGAATTAAATGTTTATAAACTGTCTAAATGTATACGAAAGCCTCTTTGTGTCCTACGTTTATAATATACCTTTTATTTTTGTTACTTTTTAATTACTCTATAATATTTTTTTTTCTCCAATATTTCAATTTACATTATTCTTTTTAATCAAGTCTTTTGTCTCTGATTTCGATCTAAACTCTATTCGAATTCCAAAATCAATCACATTCGATCTGTCATGGCGCATTCCTGTGATGTCAAACGCAATGACGTCACGTTTAGCGCGAAATACTTGCAAGCCAAAACGCAGTGACTTACATCCGTCAAGCGTCTTGTTACGAACATTCATACTAACGAGCATTGACGACTTCTGTATTTGGAGTAAACTGATATACGGTCGCGTTCCGCCGGTCCTTAATTGGGGTCCTCGTACGTACGTCGGAACGCGTCTACGTGACGAGCTTACGGGCTAAGTTCATGGCGGATACAATGATTAATACTGGCCAACAAGGTGATTGTGTGAGGTTATCTTATATATTATATAATTATATAGCACTCATAAAAAAGAAGGCACAGCTAATCTAGATTAGCGGTCCCAAAACAATATACTTTATCATTGATGCGATCAATATTGAAATATATTTTAAGCTAAACAATTCAGTATTCAAATATATCATTAATATTAAGTCACACAATACGATAACATTTGACAACACTAAAATTTTAAATGAGCACACACTCATTCAAGGGGATTTACCTCAACTCCCAAATGGGACTGTCAAACAGTTACTAACATAATCTAAAGAATTAGTAGATGCATAGATAACTAAACGACACGTCGCATTTCGTCGCTGTGTTGTTGTTGTCGTGTCTATGGGTTTGTGTTATTGGAGTAAGAAGTGAGAATAAAAATGCAAAATTATTTTACTATTGTTGTTGTCTATGGGTCTGTCTATTGGACTGTGCTAAATATCTCCAAAAGTTTTGATGACAAGAGTCGCTAAGTTCGGAGCTTGATGGCTGTGGAGTATTTCTTCCGGTGGTGAACCAAGTTGGAGAAGGGAAGCAATAAGAGCTTGGTAGCTAAAGATGTGGTCCGATGTTAGTTGAGTTTGGGTACTGTTCGTGCAGGTGGATTAAGATCTTGAGCTATTCTCTGAGGATATTTCCATGCCTTTAAAATGATCTGTACGGATTCTAGAAACAATCCCAGATCTTGACTGCCCAAGAAATCTGTTGTCTGCAATATGATCCTCTGATGTTATTTAATAAAGAGGGTAGGCTGCCTTTCATAACCCTCTAGAGGAACTGTATTCATTGTTTGAAGTCATCAAACAAACTTCCCTTTTATATATTAGTATTTATAAATAAATTTATGTTTTACATATGAATACAGTTATAAATAAGTGACACGAAACAAAATGGCAGATACATTTGAGATTATGAAAGATATAGTGTGTCTGTTGTATCTATATATTTTTTGTTATTTTTACCAATCAATCTCTCGTTGTTACTACGAATTCAGCGAATCATCAGCGCATTTACTAAAATCAAATACTCACCTGTCTGTCTGTACGACTAATGGTCTAAGCATATTTCGATACAACTTAAGATATCTTTAGAACAAAATATAATGTTTGTCTGAAAGCCTTCACGTTTGAAGTGAAACTTCTTAATTATAAGTCCTATGATAGCCTATGTCCTTGTAAATCATATATAAATATAAATGTATAAACTATAAGTTGAACTGAAATGTCTGTCTGTGATATTAAAATTAATGTCTGCTTTTAGAATTGTTGGGTTCCTTCCAATATAGTAATTCTAGATTTGTTGTATATCTGTCTGTCATTTTTTCGTCCGGGATAAACTCAAAAATTGCTAACTAGGTAGAAAAATGTGATATATGTACGAGTATATATATTTCGATATGGTGGAGAATGGGGAAGGGGGGGGGGGTTAGTAAGGAAATTCGCTTGACTTTTTGTCCATCCATCAGTCATGGGTTTACAGTTTCTACCTTTTTGTACTTTTGATTCTATATAAATAATGTTTTTGAAGCAGGCGCTTCAGATAGAAATCTCAATACCAAAATTTTAATAAAAATGTTTTAAGTGTGTCTGTCCTTACGTGTTAAGCGGGCGCGAACTTTTATTTCGTTTACCTCAATGCGTTGGATGCCACAGAAAAAATCTTTCATTTATTGCTTTTAAGTCCCGTAAAATATTGAAATCAGAGTGACATGCAATATAGATTAAGATTGATTGATTGGTTGGTTGATTGGTATCGTGTCCATATGAGATGAGGATGCGACCATGAGCAGAAATTACACATTCGGCGATGTTAATGATATTACCAGAGTAGAGCTGTCCGCTGAATGGAAACTCTCCAAGATCAAACATTGCAATCTCCAAGATCAAACATTGCAATCTCCAAGATCAAACATTGCAATCTCCAAGATCAAACATTGCAATCTCCAAGATCAAACATTGCAATCTCCAAGATCAAAGATCTCAAAATTGCAGCACAGCTGAAAATGTGGTTCGGGCCGAGGGGGACATCACAGTTGTTACAGCGACGATATGTTTCAGTACCGTCATGATGGATTTTCATGCCTTGAAAGTGCCCAGTTCTAAGTCTTATGATGGTCTTAGTGAGTACGCGATTTGCGTTAATCTTACATATTTGATAGTCTTTTTGATGGCCTTTTCTCGTAAACAATACTTTCCATAAGCATTTACGTTACCCAGGGGATTGACGTAAATGTTATTTAAGATGACGGGATGACCTGAGAAAGCGGGCACTGGAACGGGCGAAGGAGCGCAAGTCGACCCGCGTAGGATTTATGTAAAGTAAATTACTTGCGTCTAATGTAAGAATATAAACTAAACTCATTAAAAAACTCCACTTGCATTTCGGAATTCCATACGGACGACGTCGCAAGACGCCACTAGCAATTAATGTGACGTAAACTTCACTCGAACGGCCTTTTAATAAAATATGAACACATTAAACGTAAAACAATCAATATTATTTCAGGATACTTTCTATTCCATTCGCACCTATATCGTACTCGCTCATCTACAATATAAACTTGAGAAATTTCATAATTGTAACTATCTCTATTTTATGTATTTTTTTTTACTTGTCCCCTTTTTTTCAGTCCATGTTGTTTTTTTTTAATATATATCTTATATTTCACGTAAAATGCACAAACCCGGCTAGAAGCGTTTTTATTTAATTAAATGTCAGTGAAGCCATTACAATTTGAAGTAATTTTGATAATATTTTGATATGCTCAGTAAACTGAAAATATATTTCAAATAAAATTGTTTCAGGATACTTACCAGTTGGAAAAATTCCTTTTTTTACATTTTTAAAATAATGAATCGTGTCATTTGTGGTCTTTAGTTAAAATTATAACATACGTTTAGATGAATATAAAAAATGGCGTTATAAGAAGACTTGCATAATTTTCACCGGTAGATGGCTTTAGGATAGTGTTACATATCAATGAAATGCTATAAAATAACAACGAAATGTTTAATTTTTTAATACAAAAAAAGTTTCACTTGAATATTTAAAGTTTTATCATAGTACAGATATAACTCTTGCTTTACAACATTAAGTAACCGAACAGAGAAAAAATATATAATCTACAAGAAAACAATCTCTCAATGCAAAAAAAATGGTCACGCTACCAAAGCTTTATATGTATGTATGACTACAACGTATCGGAGTTATCCTGAGTTTTAACTTTATCGCAGACGGACAACATTTGTAGGTGCCGAATCGACGGCCGACAACTGCCGACTTTTGTGGAACAAGATCGGTGGCCGACTTTAAATCCACTCAATGCATATGTCAAGAGGCGTGAGCTGCCATTTAAATGTCTCCCGTCTCCGTCAGCGCGTGTTCAGTCGTGTCTTCTATCATTTTCTCCGTTAGTGCGTTTTAACTCGTAGCGTTTGGATTGGCGAGAGTCGGTCAAAGTCGCTCCGATTTTTTTGTGGGGTCGATTTTTTAGGACGAGTGCGTTAAAGTATTAAATATCGCATGTTCTATTTTGTCGTCTGCATTGTGCACGATGTAGCAAATCTGCTAGGCATCTTTAACCCTTTCAGGACAGTAAGGGTTTGAAGACAGGTATAATACTTTTAGTTGCAGAAAATGCATCATCTGGCGTTAAATAAACATTTGTAAATAAAAATAACACACACATTTTTTGTATTTTTTAATGTTTAGGGATATATGGTAGTTAAATTCCCTTCGCATTCATTTAATTGTGATAACTTTTTATATAATATTTTGGAATATTTATTGAAAATGAAAGTATGTATTTTCACAGATAATTTTATATACTATCTTATTTATTATATATAATCGTTGGTGTGTCTATTGGTGATCGTGTAACTTCTGAGCAACTTTACTGATTGAGGTCATATGCACACGATATACATATTCTGTCAAGACGATGGTTTATAGCTGTGCTAGGTTCATAGCTATGCTGGGATTCGATAGGTGGTGGTGTGTAGTAAAAAAAACTTAATTTATGGACTAAAATGACTCCGAAAAGGGCAGAACTACGTCTGCTGAGCCAGCTAGTTTTATATACAAAATTAGCTATAGTATTTAGCAAAGCAATTTCTTTGATTAGCGCAACAAGGATGAACATTTGAAGTACGTATTATTTGTGAGATTTTCTTTTTCCTTTTCCTGATATTGGGTTTTTCCATGGGATGTGAAGAGATTGGTGGATTCATAAACGTGCTTGCTAGTTTTTCTTTTTAAAATAAAAGAGGCGTTTAAGGTACTCGTTTTCGTAGGCGGTAGAAAGTTGGTCACTTCACAACTTATGTATTTCCTATCTGATGCAATTTTTGGGAAGGTACTTTCAGTTAATCTACAAACAGAAAATACTGAAAGAAGGATGAATTGAAGAAGTTGTGGAAATTAATTTACAGTTCTACTATTCTAGTTTTTTCGATAGCTTTAGTACTACCAATACACTTATTCCATGCTCAGACCCGGAAGTTGTATACAAATCGAACTCAAACAGGTCATTTACCGCCGCATAAAATTGTGGTGCAAATTCACATTTGCACCAACATTTTAAACCCCACATTATGGGCTCATTTGTCATGTATTCTTTCATGGTATAACTTTGAACTTATTCAATATATTTGGCGTTAATTTTGTAGATTGTGAACTTTGAACTTATTATTTGCTCGTTGATGGATTGTGTTTTGTTATTACTTAGGACATTTTGAAACGGAGTGTTCAAGTGATCCATCAAAGATATATTTTGTTATGTCATAGGGCTGTTTATAACTCCTCCTTCTCTATTGTTATAGTATATATTTCTTCATCAAATCGAGATCTTGGCATTATATTTAATTTGGAAGGGATGTACCTTTCCATTCACCAGTTCAGAAGAGCAGTAATCCTCTGTTATCATATTTTTAACCAAGTCATCAGTTAGTGGTGGAAATGAAAGTTTCAAAACGTGTCAATGAATAGGCTTCAATTTCAGGAAGTGTATCCTGTTGAAAACACGACGACTAACATCATTTACTTGAGGGCGCCAATTAAGATTTTGATCGATCAGTAGGCCCAGGTTTTTAACAGTTGACGTGTATGGTATTATTGTACTATTTAGCATTAATTTTGGTAAACTAGGTAGGTTTACTTTAGAAGTCCGTCTTTGACTACCAATGATGATAGCTTGAGACTTACTTGGGTTAACCAAAAACCCATTTCATGAGCCCATTGACCAATTGAAACGAGATCTCGATTAAGGATGTCGATGGTGTTTGATAAGGAATGGAGGTCCGAATGCGCATAGATTTGTAGGTCATCAGCATAGAGATGATAATTGCTACAGATTTTATTAACAACATCGTCAATAAATACTAAGAAAAGGAGAGGAGATAGAACTACACCTTGAGGTACACCAGCTCTAAGATTCGCCCAGAATAAGTATCTGACGACTTAACACATTGCCTGCGTCCATGGAGAATTATAGCAAGTATTGTTAAATATCTATCGCATGAGGGAGTTCGTATTAGTGATGGCTTGTACTAAATGGAGTAATTTCACTTCAAACCAAATACGGAATTAATAGGGTAGTTGACTCATTCTAAATTTTGATATTTTTCGTACAATATTGTGAAATATAAGTTAATTAAAAACTAGACTTGAAAAAACTTCAAAAATTAATTGAAAAATAAGCCGGTTGTAGGCTTCTAAATTTGAAGATACGGACAGAGTTGTGTATATCTCTGTCTCTTTTCCTCTCGTAGAATATAATGTGCAATATTCAAAATGACCTCACAACACAGTATTGCCATCCTTCTCTAAAGATTAAATTTAAACTTTTATAACTCAATCAATTTTTAAGATTATTAAAAAAATTTTCACTCATCAGCTTGTACCTTGAAATTATGATTAATGAAATAAAAAAATTTAGTCAAATACACAATTATTAAAGCCGTAATGATAGTGGGAACGTTACGTGATGTGCGAAACATTGCATTGATTGCATAAATTGATTTCATAAAATGACTACGGAACCCTGTTCTTGAGTGTTCTACACATGGCCAATTTTTTTTTTAAATTCTTTAAAATATCTCCGCGCACAAAAACGCGTTCAGAAAGCCAATATTATTTATGTATTTAAAAAAATAACTTATGCAATCCACGCGACCGGACCGAAAATAACGCTCCGTTTGAGCAATCGTAGTCAAGAAAATGTTCGTACCAAACCCTGACCTGGTTTGCGAAGTGCATGATGATAAATCAGAATTTATCACTTTTATCTTATCGGCCGAGACAGCTGCAACAATATCGCAGTCAGGTTTGGCAACATTGCTTAACGGGATGAATGCAAAAAAAAAATTATCGTTTTTAATAATATTTTTGTAACCGAGACGAAAATGTAAAATACTAATTTTGCAATGTGGCAATGAAACTTAATAATGTCAAATTAGATTGCAAGTGCTGCCAACATTAAGCGTCGAATAGGCAGAAGTTCAAAACGATAACGCTAGATGTCGCTTGGCGCCAAAATCTTTCTAAAACTGTTTGACGTCTCCTTAAGTCTGCAATTAAATGTCAATCGTATTTTGATTAATACTGAATTAAAAATTAATAAATATATTGGAATTTTATGTACATTCTAAATTAAGAATTAGAATAAAAAAACCAAGGCACTGGCAATCGTAAAAGAGCAAAAAATATAAAATTTGTAACCATGATACAAATAAAAAAAACTGTTTTCCAAAACGCGCATGTGTAATATATTTTTAAAATATCAAAAATTGTTAATGAGAAATAAATATAACGAAAAACATTTCATCGAGCACATAATATTTAGATTACACAAACTTATCGATATCGATCGTATTTTGTAACGTTTATTTTCAATTTAATAATTAATATGTCTATACAGAATTTATTTATTACTTTTGACTTGAAAAAGGCTAAAATGCGATAGTTTGGGCAGATGTGGGAATCAAGTTAGGCTGAGATCAAAAAGACTGAAATACAGAAGAGCAGTTGAAAAAACCACATTGAAATGGAAGTCCAGCACAGCATCCAAATTAGAATATGTAGTTACACTTTAACAAAAAATAATTTAGATCAAGCTAATTGAGAGAAACAAGAACAGCTATCATGGACGTAGAATATAGAAAAACTTCGCCAAGGGAATTCAAAATCCCGCGACGCAGTTCGACGGAAGTCCAAAATATATTCTATTGCAGATTCAAGGGAGTAATTCAAGGTAGAAGTAAAACCTGTTGAACACTAGAAGTAAAACCTGTAAGGAAGTAATTCAAGGTAGAAGTAAAACCTGTTAAGCGCTAGAAGTAAAACGTGTTAAGCGCTAGAAGTAAAACCTGTAAGGTAGTAATTCAAGGTAGAAGTAAAACCTGTTGAACACTAGAAGTAAAACCTGTAAGGAAGTAATTCAAGGTAGAAGTAAAACCTGTTAAGCGCTAGAAGTAAAACCTGTTACGCGCTAGAAGTAAAACCTGTAAGGTAGTAATTCAAGATAGAAGTAAAACGTGTTAAGCGCTAGAAGTAAAACCTGTAAGGTAGTAATTCAAGGTAGAAGTAAAACCTGTTAAACACTAGAAGTAAAACCTGTAAGGTAGTAATTCAAGGTAGAAGTAAAACCTGTTAAACACTAGAAGTAAAACCTGTAAGGTAGTAATTCAAGGTAGAAGTAAAACCTGTTAAACACTAGAAGTAAAACCTGTAAGGAAGTAATTCAAGGTAGAAGTAAAACCTGTTAAGCGCTAGAAGTAAAACCTGTTACGCGCTAGAAGTAAAACCTGTAAGGTAGTAATTCAAGATAGAAGTAAAACGTGTTAAGCGCTAGAAGTAAAACCTGTAAGGTAGTAATTCAAGGTAGAAGTAAAACCTGTTAAACACTAGAAGTAAAACCTGTTATACACTAAAAGTAAAACCTGTAAAGTAGTAATTCAAGGTAGAAATAAAACCTGTTAAACACTAAAAGTAAAACCTGTAAAGTAGTAATTCAAGGTAGAAATAAAACCTGTTAAACACTAGAAGTAAAACCTGTTATACACTAAAAGTAAAACCTGTAAAGTAGTAATTCAAGGTAGAAGTAAAACCTGTTAAACACTGGAAGTAAAACCTGTAAAGTAGTAATTCAAGGTAGAAGAAAAACCTGTTAAACACTAGAAGTAAAACCTGTTAAACACTAAAAGTAAAACCTGTAAAGTAGTAATTCAAGGTAGAAATAAAACCTGTTAAACACTAGAAGTAAAACCTGTAAGGTAGTAATTCAAGGTAGAAGTAAAACCTGTTAAACACTAGAAGTAAAACCTGTTAAACACTAAAAGTAAAACCTGTAAAGTAGTAATTCAAGGTAGAAATAAAACCTGTTAAACACTAGAAGTAAAACCTGTAAGGTAGTAATTCAAGGTAGAAGTAAAACCTGTTAACACTAGAAGTAAAACCTGTTAAACACTAAAAGTAAAACCTGTAAAGTAGTAATTCAAGGTAGAAATAAAACCTGTTAAACACTAGAAGTAAAACCTGTAAGGTAGTAATTCAAGGTAGAAGTAAAACCTGTTAAGCACTAGAAGTAAAACCTGTAAGGTAGTAATTCAAGGTAGAAGTAAAACCTGTTAAACACTAGAAGTAAAACCTGTAAGGTAGTAATTCAAGGTAGAAATAAAACCTGTTAAGCACTAGAAGTAAAACCTGTAAGGTAGTAATTCAAGGTAGAAGTAAAACCTGTTAAATACTAGAAGTAAAACATGTAAGGTAGTAATTCAAGGTAGAAGTAAAACCTGTTAAACACTAGAAGTAAAACCTGTAAGCATATTCAATGTAGAAGTAAAACCTGTTAAGCACTAGTAAAACTCGCACTACGATGGTTTCGTACCCATTTAGGTACATAATATTTATAAACATTTAATGGTACACAATATTTCTATTAAATTATTTACAAATAATAATTTTTCACAATGTATATATATTGCCTACTGTAACTTTCACAGCCGTTAAAACATGGTACATTTTCCAAAAATTATAATATATTTTATGTTCGCTATAATTTTCTTACCACCTTGCAAAGGTTCTAAGAAAACCATAGCAAAATAGGCTTATAAAAACCATGTTTTGTCATAATTTTGGGTTAAGGAGAGTCTGAAATAAGAGTGGAAACATACTTGTGTTGCATAATTTTCAATTATCTTCAAAGATATATTGCCCAAAATATTCTGGAGATCCTTATTACAAGCCCTTTCAAACGAGACCCCACACTATGGACATGGAATTTAAAAAAAATCTAGTATTTAATTTGCCTCCGCCTAAAATTTCCTTATGAATATTTTTAAATATTATCCATTATATATGGACGGATTACTATATTTTATTACTATGTCAAATTTCAAATTTCTACATCGAGATGTTATCCTTTTGACGTACGGACCTTGAAAACGACACATACCGCGAACAGCAAATTAATTCAATAAAAGATTAATTTATTAAAAAATTTAACAATAAATTCAATTTACGCTTAAATATAAAATGAATCATTAACCATTTTAAATCTTATCAATAAAAAGAACTCCCGCTATCTCGCGCTGAAGCCTGTTAATTGGCTATGACGGTGTGCCGATTATGATACGCGTCACTTCCTTCCTGCGGTGACAGTTATAGTTATATCTTAAAACACATCCGCCCGTTTTTTTTTCTGACATATCGCTCATTCCAGATACTGTGACGTTGGGAAATATTGTGACATTTCAATATAAGACTTTAAACTTCATCAAATTCTTATCTTAGATAAACTTATCGTTGCCGAGTGTTTCCGCTCTCACTCACATTACGATCAGAAAATGATGCAAACATTTCTCCTATGAAAATTATTGTAATGAACTTTATATGCAGTATTTGTTCTTGTATTATTCTGATATATACAAAAATAAGATATTTCGTTGTGTCGGCTTTTAATTAATATAGAATTAAGTTTACAGAAATTTAATATAACTTCAGTCACTCACATCACGTTCAGACAATTACAGAAATTTCGCAGAAAAAATTATTAAAATTGTTTCATTATAAAATTTTTGTTTGTTTTGCATGTGGAATTAATTTCATAGAAATTGAATATGACTTCTGTCTCTCACATTACGATCAGACAATTACCCAAATATTTTTCGCAGAAAAAATTATTTAAATGAATTAAACGTGCAATACTTGTTATTGTATTATTTTGGGCTATACATGAGTAAGATTTTTCACTATGTTTGATTTCATTGAATGTGGAATTAATTTCATAGAAATTGAATATAACTTCAGTCTCTCACATTACGATCAGGTAATTACGCAAATATTTTTCGCAGAAAAAATTATTTAAATGAATTAAACGTGCAATACTTGTTATTGTATTATTTTGGGCTATACATGAGTAAGATATTTCACTATGTTTGCTTTCATTGAATGTGGAATTAATTTCATAGAAATTGAATATAACTTCAGTCTCTCACATTACGATCAGATAATTACCCAAATATTTTTCCCACAAGAAATATTTTAATGAAGTGTATGCGCAATATTTGTTCTTGCATTATTTTGAGATATACATAAATAAGATATTTTACTACGTCGGCTTTTACTAAATATGGAATTAACTTCACAGAAATCCAATATAACTTCTGTCAAATAATTTTTTTGTGAAAATTTGAAATAATTTTTCACAAAATAATTATTTCAATGAACTATATGTGCAATCTTTTTTTCTCTTATTTCGGACTTTAAATAAATGCACATAAATGGAGTGTAAACTGTCACTCGCATTACGGTCAAACTGTTACGCTAATATTTTTCCCATAAAAAATATTGTACTATATGTGCAATATTTACTCTCATATTATTCTGAGATATACATAAGTAAAATATTTCTCTACGTCGGCTTTTGCTGAATATGGAATTAAGTTCACAGAAATTGAATATAACTTATTTTACTCACATTGCAATCAGAGGATTATGCACACATTTTTCACAATAAAATTTAAAACATGATTGAAAAAATATTCATAATTTTATCTTTTTCGTACACACGATACTTCCGCATATTGTTTACGTATAATTTTTTTTTTATTCTCATGAAGAGTACCAACTTAAAGAGCATTACAGAACAACGTCAAAAAATGTAACAGTTCTTAACTTTTAGTGTTTTGGTTGGCTGGAGGAGACTGCTCATGTAGCAATAAGTTCACCAAATGTATAAATACGTATAAATGAACAAAATAAATACATTGTTGCGAATACATATCCTATTACGTGAACTGGATACACACGGTGGCCGGGGACAAAGAAAGACGTTATTCGTTGACTGAAAAATATTATATTGTCGTCAAAATAAAATTTAAAAGATGACTTTTTTCAGAAAATTCAAAATAATATTCATCATTATTTGTAATTTTTTTCATACACACGATACTTGCGCACATTGTTCAGCGCCGCTCGGGTTAATGTAGTGGTTGCGTACGACTAGCGTCTTTCTTTGTCCGACATTTATTCCCGGACACCGTGTATAGAGCGAACACATAAATTTAAAGGCGTTCTAGTCTATTTAACCGATCTTCAGTTTACGAACAGAGTAAAACATTTGTTTTTTAAATAAATTGAAAATGTGTCGAAAAATTAATTATTGTGCTATAATCCAGCTCCGTGAGTCACCTTTGTGGTCACTGCTAGCGTGCTAGCGTATGTGAGTCACCACAGAGTAGTGAATTATTAAATTTAATATTAACATGAATAAAGACAGACGCATCAGGTTCGTAATTATACAGGTGTAACAAAGAGCGTCTCTATTATTTAAACATATAATTTTATTATATGTGTCCAACTTAAAGGTTACGCAAAACGCTGGATATGTGTAAAGCACACTTACATAACGCTGGATATATTATATACGTTACATATAATAACCAATAAAACAGATAGAAACACACGTTAATTGAAATTAAACATAAAACTGATTATGAAACGTGAACTACCAAGCAACTCCATAATTGCATTCCTAAAGCGGTCAGTGGAGCAGAAAAAATATCAATATTTGGCTCCTCTCGCAATACATCGTTGATCAACGTGCGCGCTCAAGGCAAATAAAATAAACTATGATTCCGTCTTCTCACGTAACAGTCAGGAGCGTAAAACCTTACCGACCCTAAAACCGAGGAGTTGTCAACATTTCAAAATTAATTAATAATTAAAAAAAAACATACGATCAAAAGCAATTTCCATCGGAGTTGAAGTGATTTACATCCGACCATTATAAAATTTGTAGGAAACAAATGAGGATAGTATCCGAATATGAGAATTCATAACAGTTTGTAAAAAATCGCTGTCAAAATTGTTATTAGAATTTTGTAAAAATTGCGATTAGAATTTTTCAAAAATTGCGAAAAATTACATTTTTTATAGAAACACGCCTTAAATATAATTAGTTTGATGCGCAGAATTATGTCTATATGATATAAATATTTTCTGTATTATACCTCTCTACATATATGTTCATATATATAACAAACATGTCTGTTATTTATGCAGGGGTTTCTATGTATCAAACGAGTAGACAATATTAAGAAACTAAACGAAATTTATTAACCGTTTCTGAAAAAATCACCGTCAAAGATTTCAACGATTTCAACGAAAAAAAAATGACATTTTTTTTACAGAAATATGCTTCAAATAGATTTAACATAGAACATATTTAGAATCCTTTATAACAGTTATTTTGGGGCATAATTAAGTACCTAGTATTTACATGTAACAATCCATTATTCAGGCTTTTGTACACATCACTACTTGTAGTGTGGACAAGTTATACCCATAATTATCGATACCAAATCGAAAAACTTAGAAATCGAGACTAGATATTGGAATACCAGAATATTAGATTTTTAGTTGGATAAGCGAAAAATTGTATTAATAATCATACAATAATTTGTTTTCTAAAACAATTATTAAGAAATAATTAATTAGAAAAGTATTTATGCTTTATTTATCTGCGATATTTGAAATTTTGTTTGGGTTAAGCAAACTTCTAAGCGGCTTAAATGAACGCAAAACATTTTTCAAATGGATGTCACCCTACTACATAATGTTAGATCTTTATTCCAATCAATCAATTTGCAGTCATATATTCATTCTTAAGTATCACTGTATGTAAATCGGTAAATAAACGTTTTTAACATAAGTTTACCAAAATTTATAATTCCCTTTTTTTATATAAAATTTTATATAATACAAGTTATCAAGCTTATAAATACCAATAAGCTCTAGTTAAATCAACTTATATTTTTTAACATATTTGTACGACATAGTATATAAATGTGCAGGTACATAGTATGCTGCTGTATCCTCCCTCATTCGTTCGGGCTATTTAACAGTATGGTATAAAATATCTGGATAAGTCCAAATAATCGATTCAGGTGGAGAGTAACTGTGGAAGAGACCAAGACCCACAAAGGGTCGTAGCGCTGCTGGAAGAAGAATCCAGCTAACCCCACCCTTAATAGGGAAAAACTACGATAACAAGGAAGTTTCAATCTACCAGTTATGTCGTAGATCTGTCACATTTCTTATTTAATTTCCTTCTGTAAAGTCCTTTATTTTCGAACTCTTCATGAGAGTTTAGATAAAATAATATCTTTATCCCGGTTGGCATCATATAGTTGCCATAATGAAATTTTCTAAAATTGATATAGCCTGTGTTACCAGCGTTTTAAAGACAAATCAAAGAACATCTGAATTATAAAAATCGGTTTGATAGTTTAGGAGTTAGAGCGGAATACACGAAATCGATCTACAAATTATGCGTGTATATACATAGAACTAACCCTTCTGTTTGGTTTCATCGTAGTCGGGTAAAAAATAAATATATTACAAGAAAGACGCGGTATATTCCACACATCTACAAATGTCAATAATAAAGATGGTATCCTGCGATTGCGTATCATTACGTCATCAATTACGCCGATAAACAAGCATACAAAGCAACACCATTTCCACACCTCTTCAAGTCAAGGTTCCGGGCGCATTTGCCAGGGTGACCAGATGCAAAAAATTCAGAGGAATTCACATACGATATTGCAGTGCTGTAAAATATAGAACAGAAAGGCACTGGTAATTTAAATCGACAGTTAAAGTAACTGTTGTTAACTAAACTCGTCCAAAAAACAGTAATTACTAGAGGTTTTCCTTGAAACTATAGCAATAATTCGAAATCGGATATGTTTTTTTGTGAAATTCACTATATTTTTAAGGCTTTGAAAGGGATTAGGCAATGTATTTTTTCTCTGTAAAAAATATTATTATAATAACCAGCTTTCCGCCATATTGGAATTTAAGTGAAGTCGTGTATCCTGTGTAACTCGGGAAATTATGACGTATCCAATGACGCCTGAAACGTCAAATTCCATGTAGTCGTTTAGGCTCCGGCGTAGTGTAAAATGTCATGCATACATACCCATATACATACAACCAAAAACTTCCTTCGCTCACGCAATCTGACAAAAACAACGTATTTAACCGATATAAAGGCCGAAAATAATCGATTCAAAAGTGCTTTCACTGCTAGCAAGTGACTGTCAAATTTCTCCGTACAAAATGGTTACCAGCATTCCGCCAAATAGGAATTGCAGTGAGACGGTGACCCACTGAATTTCAGTCTAAGGTGATCCTGTGCAACTTGCGAGATTGTGACGAATCCTCAAACGTCAAAATGCATGTAATCGTTTATTGTTCAGAGTAACATAAACAATATCACATATATATATATATATATATACATACCCACATACATACAACCAAAAACTTCCTTCGCTCACACAGTCCGACAAAAACAACGTATTTAACCGTTATGAAGGCCGAAAATAATCGATTCAAAAGTGCTTTCACTACTTTAACAGTCACTTGAACTGTTAAATGTCAAATTTCAAACGTCTTTCCATGCAATTTTTTTTTTTGTTTATTTCACTGTTTACGTTTATGTTCTTATTTCTATGTTAAGTATTTTGAGAGGAAAAATGTGAAATAAGTTAAAAGTATTTAACAAAAGATTCGTTGTAAAAACACAAATATAAATGGAAACGATTTGTTTATAAAATAAACACTGAGTGGCCTCCACAAATATCTACAGCAAGATTTAATATAAGTTTAATTCCAATTAAATGAAAGAAAATAGTTAAAATTTAACTTTTGCCAAAGTGCACTTGTTCACCCGTGGATTGTTGATTCTACGAGTTGAAGTTGATTCTTGAGAGTGTTATTACAAATTATTACGAGTCATTGCAATGTCATATTTTATATCATTTACGATTTCTCAGATCGACCTAAATGGATGGTCACCCTAGTATCTATTGACTAGTGTTGTACCAATGTCGAGCTCTCCGCACGACCATAACCTTGTTTGCCTACTTTGGATTCATGTCGGCCGCTATTGGTATTACTTTAAATGCCTGCCGCAATGAACCGTTTCCAATAAACTGTTTAACTCTCTTGTTTTTAATTTATACACCAATGTCACGTAACTTGAGGCGTAGCTGACTCTGGTAATGTTAGATGGTTTGTTTTGTATTCGTAATATTGTTATTGCGGAGTGTTTATGGTATTTGGTTATACGATTTTTTGACATTTCCGATTGTTTGACATTTATTGATGGTCTTTGCATATTTAAAATGTTACGTTTTTTCATTCGTTATTTTTCTATATACTGATTAAATCGCTAGAATTCTTAATTGAAACCTGTAACTATAATCTGATTTTAAAGAAGTGTTATGTATTCTTGGTAATATAAGTATATACAGTTTAGTATATAAACATATTTCTGTTTCCTTAATTATTTTTATATAGAGTCGAATACTTATATATGTAATATGCTTATTTAATATACTTATTTTACTCACATTAATATACTAATAGGACACAAGTCTATCTAAAACCTAAGAATGTCAGTATTTGTATTTTTACCCTAATTTGTGTATATTTTTCTCCATAAGAATATGTAAATAAATAATCATAAATAAAGTTCTTGACTGGGACACACGAAGACAAGCAGATCGGTGGAAATAGGTCCGTGAAATACTATAATTTTTACCCTTCTCCTATTTTCTGTGACGTCAGTTAATCTTAAACTATATAAGCTTTAATTTTTGTCACCCAATTTTGACAATTAAGTCCCATTCGAACCACTTGTGGCGCCACAGGAGATACTTTTATAGCGTAAACATCCTTAATTTACTGAGGCAAGTTAAACAAAATTGTTTTGTGTTCAAATACTTAGTAAATACCGTCATCCTGTTTTTTTTTAAATTATAGGCATATGTGGTTCAAAAGTTACGGGAGGGAAATTACACTGCAAAATGCTTTTGAGGTTTATGTCTTGCGAAAAATATTTCATATAAAAACATTGATAGACATTTTCGATTGCATTTTAAAAAATCTCTTCAATGATGATATGATGTATGGAAGAGTGCTTTCAAAAAAAAATTAGAAGATATTTTTATAGGCTAAACCTTACTGTAAAAGTCCATCACAATCGGTCTTAAACCGAGAGAGCTATGATGCTGATAGGACTTGCCGGCAGACAGAGAGACATGCCGAAATTACCATATAAGGGTACAATTTTTATCATTCGATTACGGAAGCCTAAAAGGATTCAGTAGCAACTGTGCCGCAACTTCCAATGCAGAACTACGCCACTACTGCATCACTTTCATCAAAGTTTATCAAACTAGCAACAGGTGGCGTTAATTTTCTACGAAACTTTTTCTTTTTTGTAATAGGCCATAGTACGAATAATATAGGATAGATGGTGTTAGTTCCTTACGTTTGTCAGTTTGTTTCGTTGCATGCAACATTGTGGGAAATGAACCGTGAAAAACTTATTTGGAAAATATTATAATAATACAACTCTTTTTTTGAATCTTCCTGTGGTTAAATTTTCTAAGTTAAACGGTATCCGAGAAAAATATCTCTAACAAAAACCTTAATTGCTTAAGAATTATATTGATTCAATTTTTATACGGAGCACAAAACCGTAAAAATTGAATCACTTGCTTTTCGAATATACTTTTTAGAGTTGCGAACAAACCTACAAGATCACTAGTGTGCCAGTTCGTCCGTCGATCATAGCCGTTTTCTCAGAAACTGCTTGAAGTAGAAACTTGAAATTTGACATGAAAATAAAGCATATTAATCCGCACATATATATTTTAGGGCAAAAAATTAAGGACTTGAAAATAAGTTAAAATTCTATGTCTGGCTAGTGCTCTTTATATAGGGGCTATTTCTATAAAAGGGCTAGCTATAAGAATCTCGAAAATATTTTTGTCATAATATATAGCTAGTATATCTTTAGAGCTATGCTGAAAAATAGGCAAAAACTATGATACTTGCTAATATTATCATTCATAAATTCCTAAAATGAATACTCAAAATAAACGAAGAAGATGTGGACTAAATATTTAATTAAATATCGAGTAAAAAACAATTTATAATATAAACGTAAACTCTTTAAAAGGAAGTCGGTCTATAATCTATGATTTGTTATCAAAATTTCAATGCAAAATTACATAACGTAACATGAAGAGTTCCAAGCAGCAGATTATCGCGAAGTACATGACGTGTACTGGCACTTCTCGTGATTAATGAAATACCTGACAAAATGTAGCGCGATCATGATAAGCCTTTGCGTTTTCCTATGTAGATAAAAACGGCCTACATATTTATAAATTTCGGGTGATAACATTGAACTTTATGATTAATACTGGCCAGGTAATCTTTACTTGGAAATATGGGACGCTAGGTAGTTTTTTTTTAATATACGAGTACGTGACAGCTAATCGACGGCCATGTTTGTTTAAGGTTGCTAGACTACTAGTCGCACAGTTGTCAACAGCTGTTCTTTCTCCGAATACAATTCATTCTATAAAGACGCGAAACGTATTGAGTTCTGTGCTAATTTTTGCAAGAAATTTATAATATGGTATAAATTCACCTTAACAAGCGTAAATTTGTCAATGTTTTTTTAATTTATCAATGTTTTAGGTTTCCATACAGTACAAAAGATTCTTTGCATCTTTGCTAATAACCCACCTGAAGATGTTGTAATACAACGAAACCTAGGTCGTGGTAAAGAATTTAAAGAAAGTAGAAATACTACATCACGTAGTATCATTTAATTGTGAATAATTAATTTCTACTAAATTAACGCCAAATATATTCAATAGCGCAAAAGAAAAACAAACGGAACTCTTAAGATTATTTGACGCGTCCATCCGTCACAACTGTTTTTATTTTTTTTTTCAGTGTTTTGCAGTGTTAATGCAAACGACCAATTTATTCCGCAATATTTCTTTTTCTTCTTAGTCGTTACGCTCTTGGCAGAGTGGTCGTGATCATGTCAAGTGTCTTGCAGATGAGTGACACGCCATATGATATATCTCCATTCCTCTCTACCAGCTGATCTCACCGACCACTCGTATAGGAAAACATCCAAGGCTGCTTGATCTGATCCGCACATCTCATCGGTTCTGTTCTACATGGTCTGGTACCCTCCACTTTTCTCTGTACCACAAGGCGTTCAATACTGTCGTTGCTACGCCGCGACACGTGTAAAAAAAATTTCATTCTGCGAGTGTGTACAATAATGGAGAAACGCTGCCTGATACCAAGTTCTTGGTGTATGGATGCATTAGTATGGAATTCAGTCTACAATACTCCAAGCATATTTCTCCAACACCACATTTCCAGGGTGTCAATATTGTTTATCTCGCTTTCACGTAGTGTCCACGTTTGTGCAGCGTAGAAGAAAGTGGGAAACACTACTGTTTGAAGGAATCGAGGTTACGTTTGTGATGTTACCGTTCTTCCATGTATTCTGCAGCAGACCTAGTAATAATATCCCTTTTGATTTCGTCATCCCATTATTAGATATTAATGCTCTCAAATAAACATCTGATTGAACCACCTCGTACTTCGCTGGTTGTGTGACTTCAGGCGAGTTATCATCAGCTCGGTCAACAATCATCATCTTCATCTTATTGCGATTCATTTTCAATCCGAATTCAAGGCTGATGTTTGCTATTGCAACAAACCGCGACTGCTGGAAGAAGCTGAAGGAGACCTTTACCCGAATGGGTCCTAACCATATTCAACATTTCTATTTTTTTCTAACATTGTAGTTTATTTTTTTCCAACATTGTGTTTTTTTCTAAAATTGTAGTTTATTTTTTCTAACATTCTGTTTTTTTCTAAAATTGTGGTTTATTTTTTTCTAACATTGTAGTTTATTTTTTTCCAACATTGTGTTTTTTTCTAAAATTGTAGTTTATTTTTTCTAACATTCTGTTTTTTTCTAAAATTGTGGTTTATTTTTTTCTAACATTGTAGTTTATTTTTTATAACATTCTGTTTTTTTCGAAAATTGTAGTTTATTTTTTTCTAACATTGTAGTTTATTTTTTTCTAACTTTCTGTTTTTTTCTAAAATTGTAGTTAATTTTTTTCTAACATTGTGTTTTTTCTAACATTTTAGTTTAAATTAATTTTTGCTTACGTTATTAATGGGCTTTTTTATTTTCATTTTTATTTTATAATGTAAGGCTGCAGGGAGTTCCAGTGATACTAATTTAAATATTTTTCTCTAATAATCTCGATCAAAACTAATATCAACAAGTAAAGCCAGCTTTCCTGTGAACAATTTGGAAATATTTTTTTTTAATATAATTAAATTAATAAATATGCGTCTATTATAAAAGATTATCACCATCTTTGTGATACCTTTTCGAAAATGAGTTTTTGATGCCACTAGGAAGATTTTTTGACGTTATATTTAGTTGTGACGTTAGTTCATTAGTAATAAATAAAATAAACCAGCAAAATGTAAGTCTGTTTCGCGCATCGAAGATACAGCACCTCGTTTGAAGTGAAATTACTTTATTTATCATAAGTCATCATTATTATGGACTTCCCAGTACGATTAATACAATAATACCAAATCTAATTAAGCAGAAGAGAGATATAGGTCTATCATGGTGAATATGTCCAAACTATGAAATCTAGAACCATCGCTACAATTTTCCTACAACTTTTTCGTAGGCTTCTAAAAATCCTACTTTTTTCGTAAATTTCGATTCAGTAGCTTCGGAAATAGGATTTCGGAAAGAAATATGAGGCCTTATATTTCTTTGCATGTTTTTCAGTGTTTTTCCGAAGTTATATTTTCAAAAATTAAAAAAAGGAATGTTTTTAAGACCCCGATACCCCCCGATAGACCCCGATTGACCTTTTTAAACTATACCCCAGACTACGTATGGTATTAAAACGTTTTTTGGTTTTTGAGAAGAAGGGCTGTGACAGACAAATAGATTGACACTCGAGTAATCTTACGAGGATTACGTTTTTCTTTCGAGGTACGATGAAAAATACATTAAGCGAGTGTGTACAATATTGGACAAACGCTGCCTTATACCAACTTCTTGGTATGGATGCATTAGTATGGAATTCAGTCCACAATACTCCAAGCATTTTTCTCCAACACCCATTTCCAGGATGACAATATTGTTTATCTCGCTTTCACGTAGTGTCCACGTCTGCAGCCTAAAGGAAAGTGGGGAACACTATTGTTTGAAGGAATCGGGATTTGTTTCTTTTGTGATGTTACCATTCTTGCATATATTTTCCAGCAGACCTGGTAATAATACCCCTTTTGACTTCGTCATCACATCCACCATTATTAGAAATTAAGGCCCTCATAGATGTAGCTGATGGAGCAATGCAATCAAATACCACTCTTCTTTTATTTACGGATAATACCGCTTATCTATAAAATGTTTTTTTTTTCTCTTCTTAGGGGCATCTTGTCTCTTAATCCAGATATCGCTGTTAAGTTTTGGTCATTAACAAACTAATTATAGCGGGCAATTTTTTAAGAAAGGTTTATTTATGAGCTGACACTTTTTTATTGATAGTTGAAACGATGAGGGGTAATTTCATAGCGTATAACTAACATATAATTATAGCGCACAATTTTTTTAAGATTATAGCGGTAAATTTTTTTAAGTCCTTTTTTTTATTTAATATATCTTTTATATTGATATACGAAACGAATATTGGTAATTTCACAGTGTTTCACTAACATATAATGATATTCTAACCCCATCTCTCGGTCACTATATGTAAATATCGACAAGAAAATTTCCAAAATCGAACATAATTAATACTCGTACAAACATGCAAATAGACAGAGAGATATACGAAAATGACTTAAACGGTCTAGTTCTTCTCGATAAGGCTGCAATTTAAATATATATACACATATATATATATATATATATATATATATATATATATATATATATATATATATATGTATATATATATATATATATATATATATATATATATATATATATATATATATATATGTATATATATATATATATATATATATATATATATATATATATCTGAAAGCTTATTCACAATACTTAATCCCAAACATAGCTCTGCCTCTTACGAAAAACAAACAAAAATTATTTACTGGCCAAGCAGCAAAAAAATTTAGATCCAACTGGATCTCGTCACCAGGAAAATAACCTCGAAAAATATTTTCAAGTGAGAAAGACGTACCTCTCCTATATCCTAGTCTTTCTGTGCTCTCGTTCTTTCCTACTCCCGTTATAATCATGTCAGTACGTGTATTCTTATTTTTTCTCTTTTTTATCTGCTGCTAACGTTAATTAATTTTTTTTTCTTTTTTATACACCTATATATTGCTCGGTACATTGTAAGAGATTACTCCTGCAGCAATAAGTCCACAATGTGTACTGTATATTAAAGTGGTCAACATTTATACATATAACAAAATTGTAATAGAGTGAATTCTTTACATGGAAAATATTTTAAAAAGTCACTGATTTAACGTATAGAATACTAATAGAAGCCAGAAAACCTGTTTTTATATATTTGTATGTTAATTTGTTCGGCAATCACGCGAAATCTACTGGACGGATTTTGATGAAATTTGGTATGGTAATAGTTTATACTCTCGAGCAACATATACTTTTTATCTGAATATTAGCTTTAAAAAACCCTTGCCTTGGTGAAAATTACGATAATGGTACTGCCAACGACATCTATTAGCGTTTTTAGTAATAGTAATGTTAATAATAATAATAATAATAGTTTCGACAGTGAAACCGTAATTTTACGCGAGTAAAACCGTAGGATAGAGCTAGTAAAGAAATAAAATTAATATTTTTGTTATATTTTAATGCAGTTACGAATACACTTTTGGTGTTTTATTTTATATAACTGTATGATAAACACAAGTAATTTCCTATTTACCTCAATCCATTAAGGAGAACCTGATAAGGATCGATCGCTTTCAAAATGTTAGTCGCATAACTAGAGAATCTGATAAGGATCGATTGCTTTAGTATCGATTGCTTTCAAAATATCAGTCGCATAACTAGAGAATCTGATAAGGATCGATTGTTTTAGTATCCATTGCTTTCAAAATGTTAGTCGCATAGCTAAGTCCTTTATGATACAAAATCCAATAAATTCAATATAAATACGGACAGAGTAAACTATTTACAGATATTAATTTTTCACGAGCTAAATATATTGCCTGCTACGTCTTTCACAGGCCTAAAAATATGGCGCGTATTACGAAAAATATAAAATCTAGAATAATTATTAATTTTCTATAGTTTTCTGTAAAAATCACTTTTAAATGATACCCCAAATGATGTATAAAATAAAAAAAAAATTAAACACTTTCCTCTCTTTAATTCCTATATGAACATTTAAAAAAGTTAGCTAGTGCAAAATATGTGGGTAATAATATGTGTTGTATGTTGTCTGAGAAAATCATCTTTGACAGAAGGACAGACAGACAGATACAGGAGCGATCTAAAAAGAACGTGTGTTATTAGTACTGAGGAAAATAAAATGAAACCAAAATTTGCCAGCACTAGGTTTGGACCCGCGTCAGACTAAACGTTATACCACGGATAAAAATAATTAAAGTTAAATTCAATACTAAACTAATAAACACTGGTGACAATGAGAAACCAAAATAAAAAAATCATATTTAATAATCGCAAAAAACAAAGTCTGCGAGTTAGAAACTAGTCACAGATTGATATCGAATAAATCATAACTCAGTGACTCACTCCGTTTATAGCGTAGATGGTCCCGTCATAGAAAAAAAAACGTCTGATCTTTGAGGAGGTCATTGCCTGTTATGTTCTCATTATCGGTGGCATTCTTTCATACTTGGTGGTAATGATGATTGCCTGCCCAATTATTGGCGCAATAATCCCAATTACCTATCAACATCCAGTGGACATAGATCTCCTATATGATACACGTTGAAAATATTTTTGAAAAAGTGTTTTAAATTGGCTATTTGGAGGTTTCAAAAACTAAAAAAAATACTTTGCAATGATTGTACGTCTACTCCTAGAATTTAATCCCATTTGGGAGCCCGAATCGGTTTCAGGATGACATTAATTTTTTTACAATCCATAGCTTTTCATCTGCAGTTTCAATATTCTTATACTTTTTTCAATTTTCAATATTCTTGTACAACTTTCAATATTCTTATACTTTTTCTGTTCCTTTACATTCTTCATTTAGGCTGTCCTGGTTTGGATGCAAGGCTTTTCTCAAACTGAAAACGAAACCCTTATAAGATCACTGCTGTGTCTGTTTGTTTGTCCGTCTGTCAAGGCCGATTTTCTCAGAAACCATACAACGTAGAAACTTGTAATCTGGCGTAGTAATACATCTTGTAATCTGGCGTAGTAATACCATATTTTGCATTAGTTAACTTACTATGTTTTTAGGCTTCAATCATCTTTTATCTTTTGGACTTGCAGCAACCACTTTATTCCTTTAATTTTTATATCAGTGACAATATCCAAATCTATAAATCTTTCCATTAATACTTTGTTGTTCTTAACCCTCCAAAATATGCCATCCGTTACCTGACCTAATATTTCCCTTAGGAAAAATCAGGATATTTGCTTGATTGTTTTTCTGTTTGTTTTAGTATCAGGCAAACATTACTTTTGATGAAATTTTCATTATCTGAAAGCTTACGTTTCAAGTTAAAAGCTGAATCAATGTGCTATATATCACCTGGTGACGGGACAAAAGAATGGAATCCATTTAAAGCATTAAAATAATGTTAGGTCATTACGCCTAAACATATTTCGACGGACTTTACACTGTTCAAAAGTTTAGAATCCATCTTGGAAACTGAGGTGTGTATTATAGTAAAAGAAATTTTCGAGTTCTACAATTATTTAATTAAAACTGGTTATAGTATAAATTGAAAGCTGTTCGATAATATTACATGAATATAGAGTTCAATAAAAAAAAGTTAAGAAACTCAAATGAGCTTCCCATTCATGTTAGTTAATAATTTATAATAATCATTAGTTCTCACAAGTATGTTCTTTTACTTCTGATTCTGATTAAAACTACATTATACGAATTTATAGCAATTTTCTTGATTCCATAATAATTACATTTTTACTCGAAGCTATTAAATAAATAATAACGTCAAATTAATTTAAAATTTTCACATTACATCCTATACGAAGTTAAATGTACAACTAAAGACGCAAAAAATGTTAAGAACCTACAGATTCATCGCCAGGCTAGCGTTTTAATAAACTTTTTGACATTTTCGACTTCCAGTAGTTAACGCTCGGCCGATTCCGTCGCCGATCCGACGTATTCGGTGTTTGTTTTCACAAGCGTTACACAATTTTAACGTGACATAAATAAACCTAATTTACAAAGAAACAGTGCGAAGTTCGTCTTATTCATATTTCTAAAATTGCAGTGGGAGAAATAAAGGAGCTGAAATGATTTTATATTGACACTAAATTTTCAAAGTGAATTATTTTTATAGTTACAAAATACAGAACAAGTTTTATCTATTTTGACAAACATGTTTTTACTGGTTTACTTCAGAAGAAATAGATTGATTTTTCCGAATTGATAAGAAGTAAACTTTCTGAATGTCTTCAACGCTTTTCTTCGGAAAGATAAGATTCTATGTAACAGAGTATAGATGATAAATCAATGCCAAATTGGCAGCTGCCGTACCAGCTGATCGACGAAGCCAAATCGCAGGTCTTGAGCGAAACGCGAGGTGGAAACGGTCGTGTGGGAGGTATTTGGTTTTACAGTGTAATAAGTTTAACACGTTAAAAGTTTAGTTTCAGTTTAATGCGATCAACTTCCTTCTTATTCTCAAAATAAGTCATTGGCAAGAACTGGCATATGATGATTATTAATTGTCTTATTAGTAACAATAAATATATTAATTTCTTAAACTAACTACATTTTAGATATTTACGTAAACATTTGACTTGTGTCAACATAAATCTCAATCTTCACACTACTTGTGGATAACTTAGCAATTTTTAATAATTATTCTTAAAATGATTAAGTAAGTATGCGTCTGTAGTTGACTGTACATTTCCTAGTGTACAACTGTTTTAAGTGCTTGTGTACTAGATAACAATTTTTATTATCACATTTTTGTTAAAATTTTCCGAGTCGTAAAAAAATAATTTTTCCAAATTCAACCCTAAAGGTCTAAAAATGGAGTTCGGAAATTCTACGGGAATCTTTTAGAATATAAAATTGAATCTAATTCTTGTTATAATATATCTTTATAATATAATAATTATAGTTAGAGACACGAAATTTAAAATGCAAACTTATAGATAAGCAGTAAAGAAACACTTATTTCAGCTATTTGCCCGGCAAAACCGGGACGGGTTTTTATATAAAAAGTTATTATATAAAAAAAATTAAAACAAAAAAGAGTCGTGGTCCGTTTTTGGCCTGGTCAAAACTAAGACGGGCAACTTTTTATTTATAAATTAATAATTCAAAAGAATTTTCCCTTCGCGGTTTATGAAGTTAACTATTAAGTACTACTTTGGTTAGGATATATATATATATATTGTCAGGTGTTAAAGGTTATATAAAGGATATAAAAAAAAATTCTGTAAATGCATACCGTTCCCTTCAATTGAAGATTTCTGTTTAGTTCAATGGGTATTGTCTCTCTATCTTCGGTAGTAACCTACACAAAAACAATATTTGACAAGTAAGCTGACAATTTATGACAAAGTATGTATTTATAAGTACTTTCTTTCTAGATAAAATAAAAATAATATATAACCCTACATAATTATGACATTTGCCAAAAGAGCCACAAATACACTATTTTTTAGCTTGAAGATAAACCTCCTCTAATTTATTTCATTTTATGTATATATATATATATATAAACATATATATATATATATATATATATATATATATATATATATATATACACATATACATATATATATATATATAAATATATATATATATGTATATATATATCACAAACCTCGCAATTTAAGTGATCCGTAATTTTTAAATAATTAATTTTATTTCTTTTATTAATTCAACAAAATAACGAAATAAAACTTTTTCTGATGCTTTGGAAGTTACAAATTAAAAACGTAATTGCATGTCAGGGTGGTTACACAGTATGAAAGTGGTTGTATATTACTTTGAACCTGGTGGTCTTCCCTTTCAGTGCAGCCTTTTATTGCTTCAAGAACATGGATTTATACGCTACTTATACACATTTTGCTGTACTACTCTATAGTGAGGCTTCGACTAATCGCAATGATATTTGCTGGCAGATTTATAACAAAGAAACCCTAATGCGGAAATACTTTTAATTCCAAATAATAGTTTGACATGGTGACGATATCAGCTCCAACAAAAGTGTCTTGGTTCTTAAGTTCCGATATCGCGTTTAAGGGCTAAAGATGTTTGGGCTTTTTTGAGTCACTTTTTTCAGGAAATTAAAGGCTAAAGATGCTTGGGTGTTTTTCAGGAAATTTGCCTTTTCGAGTTTGTATTTTCCAAACCTTGGTGGCAAAGTCTGTCGTTGTTGGTTTCGTACAGAGCTTTCGTTTATACGAGTACATTTAATATATAAACTCGTACTGTCTTCAAAATCTGTGTCTAATGTATCATCCATTATTACAAACAAAATTTATATAAACTATTTCGTAAAATAGAAAAAAAACGACTGTTTTTCTAGTGAAATATTGATTATTACCTTGGAAATTAAAACAAAAAAACTTTCTGTACTTTCGTTTATACCCACGCTTTTTTTATACCGAGTGGAAGTGGGTGACCGTTGTTCAAGTTCACAGTTCGATTCAGTCATTTCTTCTGGTCCGATCATTGACCTTCCAAGTATTTGATATGTCATCATTTATTAGTCATTGAATTGAGTTATTAGTCGTGTTCGAGAAAGCATACGTTAAGACCTTCTTATTTCCTTCGTTTAACTTTGGAGTACTTTAACTTGGAGTTAAAGTACTCCACTTTTGGAGTACTTTAACTTGGTTGTACGTTGTCGGGATATTACCGAAGATCATTGGTCATATATTTCCAGTTTTATGAAATATAACCAGATTTCTAATTACAGATTACAGTTAAACCGATTAGAGATAATTGGCTACAATTTACATATTTTGTGCTTTTCCTTGATGCTGTAAAGTATTCTCGTAATCTGAATTATTTTAGGTTCAGATTCTCCACCCCAGGTGTGCATGACCTTGGACTTTTCAAAAATGCTCTAAAACTTTGTTCAAACACGAAGCGTCCTTCTGTAAATATTGCTTAATTGTGGAATAAAGATGGCGCTCGTATAAAAATTAATATCGTATGAAAACGTTTTGTTTTTCAGAATTCCTTTCTTGGTTTTTCTTTTGAAGTGACACTTTTTTTTATATTAACAGACGAAACCCTAAGGGCAACGTCATAGCGTTTCATTGAAATATGTCGCTATCCTAACGACACCTATCGACCAATTTGTGAAAGTATTTCTATTATGTTATTCATGATATTGTTTGAAATTAACGTTTAAACTACAGTCCACAGATGGCGTTGTTCATTAATTCTATAACTTAAAATAATTTATTTGCAGAAAAGTGATAAAATATTTTTGCGTTTTTAATATTCTTTTATTAATATCACTTATTTGTAACCATGCACGTAAACTAATATATCAAGTCGCTTTTTTCCCACTTTTAATGGTTATATCGACTTGAAACTTGTAAACATGGAATTTTGGTGACTGTATAATAATACGATGCCATCGAACTGATTGGTGATCATAGGAAACTCCCAACATCTAACAGTAAGCCCATCGAGTTTAGGCTCCTTTGATTTGTCTATATGAATTTTTTGGTTTAACCAAGGAGAGAGTTGGTCATGAAAACTACTCAACAGCTAACAATAAACTTGTCGAATTTGGGCTCATTTCAATTGTCTTAATAGAAACTTTTGTTACGTATTGTAATCGAGAGGGTTTAATGACGGGGGAGGGAGGTGGCCAGAGAACTTCTCAACGCCTAGGTAATGGCCAGAGGAACTTCTTAATGGCTATGCAATGGTCAGAGGAACTTCTCAATGGCTATGTAAAGAATTTTTTTTACTTAGTCCCAATGACTTCTTTGATTACAAAAGCATGCCTTTTTTATTTTTTACACGTTAAATTCTGTTATGATTACATATATGTTGTCGCAGTGATGTATTGGGTTTATCACAAGGCTTACGGCCTTTGATGGCGCAGCGCCCCGTGAGACGCGGGTTCGATTTCCGACCGCTCGTCGAGCGGGGCTGAGCTAATGTTTTCATTGGCAGTAAGAGCTGTGATAGCAATAAGTCCGCCATATGTATCAATTTTAATTATGCATTTTTTTAAATTATTAAATCATTATATAGATAACCCCTCGATCCTGAGTCTAGTTTATGCTCCTGGCTGCTACATGAGTGGGACAATGTCATTGTTTATTTTACCTCCCTAGCGCGTACGAATATTCTACAGCGTTCGTCTGTCTTTCGTGCACTCACATTGCTCAATGCAGTGTTGTGAGATGCACCCAGTCTAGATATTTTTATCCGCTTCATTGACCGTTTCAGAAATGGGGTCACAAAGTTGCTTAGTAGTTCACGACCGATTGCTAGATGATATTCATCCAAATTACTGTGTATTTGTTTTTTAATTGTATGGAATTGCTCTGTGAGTTTATTAGCCTATTCGTCTTTGTTTTACAACTATTTGTTATATGTTTTTCCACATGCCCAGCGATTTGGGTCCTACTGTAAGTTGGGCATGGGGATTTCAAGAAATAAATATACATTAGATTACATAAATAATAAATAAATATATATATATATATATATATATATATATATATATATACACACACATAATCTTCATATTTAATCACAAGATCGTGTGAATACAGTATGCACCATATAATATTGTTAACAATCGTTGTTTTATGTAGAGTTTACAAAGTATAATTAATATTAATATAATTATTTATAAATGAATTATACAAAATAAAGAAGTTTCACTGCACACGCGGATTGGATAAAATTTTATCCCATTCATTTGATTTGTAGTCACTAGTTTATTGTTTTTATTTTTTTTTATTTTGTTAATATATTTAATAAAAGATAAAAAGAAAGTGGCAGTATTTAACGACACACAACGTATTCTAATACATATGTTTTGGTTGACTAACAAACATTGCTTGAAGACATTCGATAAATATGCTGAGATACAAAATAAATATTTTTTTTAATTAAAAATAAAATGGGAATTACGTTGATTTCTATTATTTGTAAGGCCTTCATATTTTACATTAGCGGCCTCCATATTTTAATTAACTTTTTAAGTATATTTTTATAGGAATAGAGAAGACTGTTTGGTGGTTTGGAAATAAAGTACTTAAAAGTTCTTTTAAAATTTTTTTGATAATGTGGGGTATCATTTGAAAGGGCTTGTTATGATAAATATAAAAATACTTTTTTTTATCATTTTAAATTGCATATTTAAGAAGATATTCCAAAAAATATGCAAACATAGAGAGAAGTATTGAACCAAAAACCATGAATAAAACCGAGTTGGTAAAGTCTGACTAAAAGACTACAGGAAAATTATAGAGATTATACCAGATCTTATAACTTTTGAAATGTGTGCCATGTTTTAACGCTGTGACATATAAAGGTCAATATGTATACGTTGTGAAAAATTAATATTTTTAATAGTTTCATGAAAATGCTATGCACACTTAAGTGTTAATAAGTACCAAATACCCTTGTAGTGCGAGTTCTAGTCGCATTTGAGAGAAACATCCTTCAAAAAATTCAGCTTTATGCACAGAATAAGATGTATGAATAATAGATACGTTCTTTGTTACAGCCTGTATTTGTATGCTCATGGCCTGGATCTACGTTCAGAGTACCTAACTAGACTCCCTATTCCCAAACCCTATACATCCTTTCACAAAATTTCTTTTAAAAAGTTCTTAAAACTTAGAGATAAATTAGGCCTTGACATTAAAAATTCCTCCTTAAATTATACTTTTAAAAGTTCTCTCAAAACGTCGCAAGGATAATAATAATGTTAAGAGCAATAATAATACGTTTTACCTGAAACACGAAACCACTCAAACATAACAAGAAACATATAACTTAGGGAGTTCCTTTATACAACAAGTACACAGACACGTACAGAACTTCCTTGTTTTTATTATGGGTGAGTTAGGTAGGTATAGGTATAAGTTAGGGAGTTCCGTTATACAAGTACACAAACACCTATAGAACTTCATGTTTTTATTATGGGTGAGTTAGGTACATATAGGTATAATTTAGGTAGTTCATTTACACGACATCTACATAACTCCCCGTTTTTATTATGAGTGAGCTAGGTAGGTATATATATAAGAAAATTAAAAAAAGAACCTAGCGGTAATCTTTTATTATTGTATATGAATATTACCTAAAATTAAAAATATCCAGTGTGCGTACAAATTTTATTATAGCTCCTATATAAATAAACGATTAAGATCACTTTGGATTTGGCGTCTGAGTATTTGGTGATGTCTTGTATTTGTGCAAAATTAATCTAATAGAACAATTACAACGTAATCAATGTATGCAAAAATATATGAAATCAATAGAAGAAGAAAATGAATTATAAACGGTGATATCGGTTTTTATGTGACCTTTTCTCTTTATTTTAGTAAATCAGAATTCGAAGTGATTCCAGCCTCTATTCGCCTTAAACTTTTGTTTTTTTATTTCATTCCCTACAACATTGTCTATTGTATTTCATTATTCTAAATGACATAATTTCGATAAATGAAAATATTAAATTTTCCGTACTTAACAGGACGCACGTCACGAAGTCACGAAACATTCTCAACAAAGAGGGTAATAAATTTGAAATTCCGTAGGTTACAAACGACTTGGCAGGTGAGAATAGAAAGCCACAAGAAAAATAAAATAACTCACCTGTCAAACAAACTCTAATTCGAGAAATTTAAACCGAAGTTCATAGACAAGTATTAAGAGTCAGACAAGACGGTACTCGAAATGATATAAATATCTAACGTCACTACTCAAGACGTTTGCAGTTGCGGAGAATGTGAACAGTTATTTCGGAGACTTTAATAAAGAAATGCTAAATTTCATCGTCTGTACCACAGATTAAGATCTTGCTTCTATGATCTGTAGTCTATAGCTACATTGTCGGTGGCATTTCTTAGTCTATACCAATATCGTCTCAATATATAGTATTATAAATATATATATGAAATTATTTGCAAATTAGTAACTTTACGCGAATGTCAACAAATTTTGTATGTTCCTGTTTGACAACTCGTGTTGCTATTGCCAATAATTTGGTGTTGCTATTTATCTTCTTTGATATTTGCAAACTCACGGCAAACTTAAACAAATATTATGTATTTGAGAAATGTAGATAGCGTGGACTTTGTACATTCAGTGGCTACTGCCTAGTTAAGCAAGTTTGCGGTTTAAGTACAAAACCGAATTCGTATCCGATGAGTGAATTGGTTTTTTTTTCCTGGTAAAATAATAGATATAAATACAAACTGTCAAACGTGGCGCAAGTTCATTGCGCTTTAGACTAGCAACAGCGCCGGTCGTTGATTTGTGTGCTAACATCATAATTATCATTATGCTTTTAAATTATATTTGGTGGATTTATATTTAAGTCGAACATAATTTTTGAATTTTTTTATCTATTAACATGCTAATTAGATTGCATAGTTGTCGCCTACGTAATTTTGGAAGTTCTAAAATGGACTTGGGAGAGCATTAAAATTGATAATCTCGATCGCCCACTATCTCGACTACAAATTGAGAAATGATAAAAACAGATTTAGCTTCTCATAGTTGTACACTCGCTTACCGTTAGCTATAATGAGTGCCATTAAACTTTTGTCGCCCACTCACTGCATTGTGGACAGTATATATACGTAATATTTATTCTATTTAAAAGCGTATTTACAATTAAATGAAACTACGTGATGTAGTATTATTTCTACTTTCTGTAATTTCTTTACAACCTTCTAGGTTTCGTTGTATTACAACATCTTCAGGTGGGCTATAGCAAAGATCTTTGTTAATAGCCCACCTGAAGATGTTGTAATACAACGAAACCTAGATCGTGGTAAAGAAAGTAGAGTTAATACTATATCACGTAGTTTCGTTTAATTGTGGACAATGAATTTATACAAAATTAACGCCAAATATATTCAGTATTAGCGTATTTACAAAATATATATCATTATAATGTCTGCATTTAGTCCCGATTGATTCCTGGATACAACCATCCAATTAGTTCTGAAGAGTGGTCTTGGATGTGCCGCATTGGGATATGTGCGTGTAATTGACCAACAAATTTATTTTATTTTTGCATATAAATATTTAGAGAAAAACAAATTTTAAAAAGAAAAACAAATTTTAAAGGCTTAGAAAATCCGCAAATCCTTTCTTATTTACGTAAAAAAGGATTTTTTCTAAATAAAAAATATGTAATGACATTCATTATTGCCATAAATTTTCTCTAATTTCCCCTTTATTGACTTTCGTTGTTCTTCCTGAGGAGTCTTCATGTATCTTACGATATTTATGACGTATATAAATCACCATCGTTGGGGGGTCAGATCCAGATTGTATGGTTAGTGAAACTGATATTGGAAGCCACGCCTGAGTACAGCAGACATCGTAACATTGCTTTTGTGAACCGGTGGTGCGTTGTCTTGCGAAGCTACTCTCTTAAATTTTCCCCGCTTTGGTTTGGTGGCTTCTTTCAGACTCTAATAATGTTGCATAATACTCTACGGTTGTGGTGAGAACCTTTTCTTGGCAAGCAATCGTCAAAATTTCTCCAAAATGGTCGTAAATGATACTCCTACTAATGCAGAAAGCCGTTTTTTTCTTTACACGGGGATCTTCCAATGCTATTTTTTGTTGGCGGCCGTCTTCAATTAATTCTCTGCCATATTTGAAAAGTCCATGCCATTTATGAATCATGGTTTTACCTGATCATTTATCGACATAAAGGGCTTCTATGTCAATAATTATAACTTAAGTTTTTCCTTATTTGGCTAGGAACTTTATCATGGTAACCTTTATCACGATATTTAAGTTGTTCGATATTGACATGATTATAGATCGCTTGTAAACGAATCTCTAATGAGTTTCTAATTAGTACTCTGTAAAGAGGGCATAATTAGTCCCTCCTTCCCCTCAGTTCCGCGGAATTTAAGACCACCCACATTTTTTGAAACGATAGACATTTTTTAAATGATTATATTAAATAAAGAAATGTCTTGTTTTTTAATGTAAAAAAAAACAATTTTGTAAGTTTCTCTTTTGTACATTTTTTTCTACCTTTTTATTTATCCGTTAAATTGAAAGTAGCGAAAGACAAACTAGTATTTTTTTCGAATATTGAAATAAAAATTAATATAATGGGAAATGTCACATTTTAAATTTTTTTCAGCGGGTCTTCCGAAACAATATCTTGCTCAATATTTTCTATTCTGTCAGAGGATATTTTATATATTCTATTCATCATTACCTAAATCCATCATACTTTAATCGACTAAAGTTCACTAGATTAATTTCAATAAAAGGCTCCATTTGCTTTATCTATGACGTAAAACTGAAAATGAAAAGAGAAGCGACCTCATCATATACTTCTCTTATCACCGAGATGATTTATTGCAAGAATATGGCTCGTAACGTGTTGTTTATGGTGATAGGTTTTTTATCATGAAACCGAACACTAGCAATTACAATTTGACGTAAGTGAAAAACTAGGCTGGTCATTATCTATGAAATTATAGCCCAGTGTGGCCAGTGTGAATAAAAAAGCGAATATGAGTTTTTTGTAATCCGAAACGGATTCGTAAAACCGAATATGAGTTTTTTGTTTTTTTCCGAAACGGATTCTCAAACATAAAGATAAGTGAGGTATTGAAAATAACGATTACTTTCTAGAAAAAAAACATTAATCATATGGAAAATATGTTACAAAACAAGAATGAGTAATATTAATTTGCTTCTTTGACAAATTAATATCTATATATGCGCTTGAAAATTATGTGTTTTAAAAATTCAAATCCGTTTAAGTTCTTTGACATTTACAATTAGTTTAAAGCGAATCATTTTAAAGTATATCCAATTACATTTAGCTCATAAAAGTTTTGTAATGTAATATTTATATAATTGTATTTAGAGTATTTTGAGTTTATAAATTGGGCAAATATGTGCATTCTATGACGAAAGAATTAGTCAAAACGAGTCATCATCTATGATCACGTCGTAGCTGATTCATTAAAGTGGAATTAGTACAATCATTATATGTTATTCTGTATATATATCCAGAAATTTATTAAGAAAAGTTACAAAGAACATTATTACGATAAAAAGACAAATTTAGTAATAATCCATAATTTCGTATTTTAATAATTTCATAGTTTTTATTATTGTATAAAGCTATGATATTAAAGTAAGACTCGTATTTAAGTTTTAAGATTCTGAAGTGAAATCACTTTATTTATCATAAGTCGTCATTAATATAGAATTAATTGTGCAATAAGATTTAATCATATGTAATAAAGTTAAGTAGAGGGGACATATACATTATCGTAAATATCTTAAAAACTGCGACACCTAGAATGCTAAGAAAGATGCTTAAGAATTAACGCAATTTTTTATATTTCCAGGACAAATTTATTACATTCCCGGACACGGGCCAACATCACAAATTCCGGGACAATCCCATAAATCCCAGACAAGTGGCAACCCTAATTACAGTACATGTCGTTCCAGTCGATAGATAGAACAGGTGTAGATTTAACAACGCAAGCAGAAATATAGCATATGTTTAAAAAATACATTTAATATGAAATTTCTTTTCTAAATTTGTGAAACTCCCAAAAACTATTATGTGGCAATGGCTCCCGACAGTTTTTTATACAAATAGAAAGATTTAAATTAATAATTAGGTCGATAACTGACAAAAAATTCTTGAAATCGAGTCTGTTGCTCCAGAGATTAATGCGTGCAAACAAATAAACAATCTTTTTCACTTAACAAATAATGGTGTGACGTCATATAAACAGATATCCCAGAAACGCTCTAAAAGTAATATGTAAGAGACGATTGTCTAAGAGTGATCTACAAGAATTAATTGCTTGACTTCCATGCAACTATCTCCTTTATGTATTTATGTACTTTACTCTGTATCTTACTTCTGTAAAGAACTCCAGTTCTTTACTTGTAGAAAGATTTTGAGTTTATTTTATAAGAATATAACGTATATTTTGATACAATATCGTTGTGTTCTATTGTTTTTGTTCTTTAATGTAGAATGTTTCATTAAAATATTAATAAAACTTTCTAGGTATGCTACAACTTTTTAATAGTCTTGCTTCTTGACCTAATCATGGAGACAGACATGCAACATCTCCAAATAGCCAACGTGAAAATTTACTAATCTCTACTAACTCTCCTTCGCCTAGTTCGAGCATTTACAATTTAATTTTTTTTTAATTTAACAATTTTATTAAAATCTTTTTAATAAAATTGTTAAATTTTGTTCAAAATTTGTTCACTGGTCATGAGTACCTCATTAACAAATAAAAATATGACATAGCGCGGGGTATTTTTTGTCACCGTATGTAACTGCCGTCATCATCCTGTCGAACTGTGAAAAGATGACGTGATTTATGGAAATAATTAGACTGATAACCCCTAAATTATTTGTGAATATTTAAGCAGATAACTGCCAACAATTAAGTACCGCAAAACGGATACTTTGAATTCAGTATAAAATTGTTTAAAAATATATATTGTTTACTAAATAATATAAAAAGTGTTTGAAACCCCATTTTTTATTTCTGTATACATAAATAGTCTTATTGCATGTTTATTTCATAATAAATTTAAAGAAACAAACTATTTATATAAATGACTTAAGAGTTTTAAAAATATTTTAATATTTTTGTGTACGTTGAAAAAATTTAACAAAATTCTTTGTGATTCAAAGCATTTGGGTTTTTCGAAGAGCAGACAAACATGAATATTCGACTATGTACATTAAAATTAAATTTGCAATATTTTATTGTTATAGTGTAACAAGTTTTGTAATTAAAACAATGCATTACATTTGTTTAACGTATTAAACTTCTTTAAATATTTTTTAAGTTCATTATCTTTGTTACATTTGATATACTGTTTATATAAAAAAAAATAGTTCTTAGACTTTTTCAAGAATTTTGAATTAATTTTTAGCAACCTTGAAATTTTTTTTAGAAACGCATGTAGTTTTGGTTAAAAGAGGCGATAACACTTTCAGTTCACTTGCATTGTTCATAATAACTTAAACCGGCAGATGTCGAATTCGAATTGCATACAGGAATATAAAACTTACGGATTCTAGTAAGACTGTGACAATCAAAAATATTTCAGGGATAAGGGTTGTATTCTTTAAATATTCGGGTTGATCTCTGATCCCACAATGTACAGTTTTAAGAAAACATTATTTAACTAAGTAAAATTCGATTCCACTATTCCAACTTTTGCTTTTCAGTATGTCTTAGTAAATTATCTCCAATCTTCAATAATTATCAAAAATCTGTAGACCGAAAAACTATAACTATTTCCTAGTAACGTTCTCCATTTGATGAAAAGAGAACCAACTATTAAAAGCCATTTTATACTTTATACTATCTGAATGCCGTTCAATTAAATTCATTAAAATTAAGAAGATTACCAAAAGATATTCTTGTCAAGAACATGTCGCTTTAATTACAACTGCTGAATCAAGGTTGTCTATTAACGTCATTAAACAACCTTAACAAACTTGTTTTTAAATCACAATAAAGATAATAAAAAATATGTTTACATTCTATGGCGCGAAATTTTGACAGCTGATCCGCACAAGCGCTCTTTTCTAACCAGAGATTATCTCATTATTTTTTTTTTTTACTTTCTTCCGTTTGTAAAACAAGTCGCCTTGTCAATTAAAATGCATGACTACACAAACATTTTGATGCAAACTAAATTCAGACAAGTTGAGAAGCGTCGAGGACTTTTTATCAATCGTCTGTTTATTACTTTTGTGTTTTGTGTATATGTTTTTTACGGATATTTTTGTATCTTTGCTGTTTTAATCTGTGAAAGTTTAATTTCTTTTTTTCTATGTGTTAGTCAACTGAATGATTCTAAAGACGATATCTGCAAATGTCAAATATAACGTTTCGTTTCTTGTAGTTATAAATTAAAAAAATGACATAGTTGATTTCAATACAATTTTATTCTCTAATAAGCTACGCCATCCAATCAGGTTTTACTAATAATATTTAGTGTAGATCGATGTGATATTGTACTTTAATAATTTCAAACAAAATGAGGATAGCCTTCAAGGCAATCATTATTTTTGTTTCGTTTGTCAAGTGTTTAAAGTCATTTAAGCACCATCCATTTTGTACGGCCAGCAGAAAAAAACGCCGCTATACGAGGAAGTGAGACAGACATATCCTTCTCGTTGTTAGAATTCCGTTCCTCAAAATTGAAAAAAGCGGAACCCTTATAGGATCACTTTGTTCTCTCCATCCGTCTATTTATGTGTCAAAGCCCTTTTTTTTAGAAAATTAGTCTCACTAGAAAATCAGTCTGGATATCAAATTGAAATGAATATTGTATACTGAGACTTATTGCCTTATATTGCTGTAAAAATTTCAAGTTTTTTGTTCAGGCAAGAAAAATATATGGCCCTTTTTAAGAGTATTTCTTGGTTATTTATACCCTCATCAAAACCTATAGGGTATTTCCAGTCGACCTATAATTCTGAAAGTCGGCATAAAGGTCATAAAGTACAAGTAAAGGAAAAATCCAAAAATTAATGATTTTTAATTTTGCTTAAAATTATACATTTTTTTTAATTTTTGCCTTTGAAGATATAGTATATAAATGTTTACTTTCAAAAAAATAACAATTTTGTGAATAGTTTAACAGAAATATTATGTACCATTAAATATTTATAAATACCTAAACGTGAACGAAACCCTTGTAGTGCGAGTTCTATTTGTGTTTGATAAATTTTTTTTCTTATAGCAACGTTTCTCTTCGCTGGCCATGCATGATGGATATCGCGTAAATGTTTTAATATTAAAAATACATTTGTTGAATTATTTATTACAAAAATTTATCCATCAGTACATTCCGTAATGTTAGAAGAGATAAAATTTAAGCTAAACGGAAATTCTTAGTAATATTTATATTATTTAGTATGTTAAGATTGTGGTGTGCATTTTTTTGTAAATTTTTAAAATTCTAATAAAAAATAATCTTAACCACACTACCAACCTCAAAATTTTAATAATACCTAAGATAAATTAAATGTCATGTGTAATTTAAATGGCTTTTACGGGCTTGTTTCCACGGAACATGTCATGGAATATAATTAACTTAACCTGTGACGTTTATATCAAATGTTCCAAACCCCCGGGTCACATTTATAACCTGATGGCGGTTAAAATTAAACTTTCAGTGTTGAATTTATTTTTTTACTTGACAATAATTGATTTTGCGCCCTTTATGTCACTTGAAATGACCCCAAGACAAGGAACTCCAAGACGAGGAACTCCAAGACTAGGAACAGCCACTGCCATATGTCATTATAATATCAAACTTACATATATGTATGTACACTCCAATACGCATAAATTGCAAATATCACATCCCTATGTCTATTTCTTTTACAGATTTGACAACTATGCGGATAATATAAAGGTGGATGACATCACATACAACATGGTGCTCTGGGACACGGCTGGACAAGAGGACTATGAACGGTTACGGCCATTATCGTACCCGAATGTACGTTATAATATTTTCTTATTATGATATTCATTTAGACTAGTACTTCTTTTTATTTTGTTCATTGTCCTTTGTCGTGAGAATGAAAATTTAGAATGTTTTTTGAGCTTTTAATGAATGGAAAGATTTTTTTATATTCTATGCAAACTTAATATGGGTAACATATAAAAGTTAACATAATAGAATGGTAAGTGGAACCAATATTAGTTGGAGGGTATGGCAGCTGTTTAAGAATTAAAAGAAATTTGTAAAAAGTTCCAACAAGATGGTAGTTTTATAGAATTTGCATTCGTCCTACTAAAAACAACATCATGTATGCAAACGCGAATACTATCATGGGTGCGAGCACTACATATTATAGTTGCTCCTCATTTAATCCTTTTTCCTTTGTTTTAGTTAAAAAAGGTCCTTAGCCATAATTATTGCTTAAATGAATGTATCCTTTTCCTTGGAACTAGAAGATACAGAAGTCAGTAGTCGTATGTAGCAGAAAATTTCATTAACGTATATGCATTTGTCATTAAAGTTAATATGGTAGTTGACTCATTCTAAATTTTGATATTTTTTGTACAATATTGTGAAATATAAGTTAATTAGAAACCAGTTTTGAAAAAAATTCAAAAATTTATTGAAAAATAAGCCAGTTGTAGGCTTCTAAATATGAAGATACGGATAGAGTTGGGTATATCTCTGTCTCTTTTCCTCTAGTACAATATAATGTGCAATATTAAAAATGACCTCACAACACAGTATTGCCGTCCTTCTCTAAAGGTTAAATTTAAACCTTTATAACTCGGTCAGTTTTTAAGATTATTAAAAAATTGTTCACTCTTCATCAGCTTGTACCTTGAAATTATGATTAATGAAATAAAAAAATTTAGTCAAATACCCAATTAAAGACAAAAACAATTAACTTCTTTTTATAAATATACATATATAAAGAAACATGAAAAATTAAGACGTGAATGATATATTAAAAATAGCTGAAAAGGTATAAAACTCTGAATCATGCATACATTGATAAAAACACTGTCCATATGTAGATACCACTTTAATCTTAAAAATATTGCCAAAAAATTACTAATAGTCTATTAAAAAATATAACCGCATCATACAAACATGCGGCGTTTGTATTATTATAACATCCTGTGTTTATTATTATTTTTACCGCTAAAAATAGGTTATTATTGCCTATCGCAGTAATCGTACCGGCTTTGTTTTTGCAATTGAAAATGTTGGCTTTATAATCATATTGTCGCTACATTGCAGTTAACGCAATAACATAATATGACCTTTGCACATGTTCGTCGCACTCGCAAATCAGATTGAATAACATGCGGAAAATTAATTTTATGCTATACATTTTTTTATATAGATGCTTATTCTATACACATTAACGCAAATCATATGCAACTGTATTTTGCGGTCTGCAAAAAAATCATAAAAGTTAATTGTATAGATTCCTAATAAAGCTTTGAAAACTCACTCTGTGATACAGTAGAATATTAAATATAATAAAAAATGTCGTATAGAAGGGGACATAATATTTTGACTGTAACATTTTACACAATTATTCACAATTAACTGAAACTACGTGATGTAGTATTATTTCTACTTTCTTTAATTTCTTTACCACGACCTAGGTTTCGTTGTATTACAATATCTTCAGGTGGGCAAAATTAACGCCAAATATATTCAATATTTGCAACATTTTAGCTGCTTAAAACGTAAGGATACTGAAAGTTTGACATGAAAAAGATATATTTAGAAGAAGCGAGTAGCAAAGCGTGAGCAGAAAACCAAAAAGATGAGATTGAAGAAATTTAAAAAGAGCGACGTGAAAAGTAAAAAAAAAGTAAAAAATATATGTGTCCATTTCTTATTATAATAAACAATTTTCTCTTTGTTGTCAACACTGCACATTGCCATTTGTTTGCTCATTATTTGAAACACTTCTTGAGTATCAACAATAGATAATAGATTTCATAGCTATTAAGATATGAAATCGACTCAGTAATTCAATGGAGTTTGAGCAACAAACTATGTTTTGAGTGCGCATGAATATTCTTTAGCGTTCACATGTTTATTGTGGACTCGTTTGATCAACGCAGTATTACGAGCTAAGACCATTCTCGATGTTTTTTCTACTCTATTGACCATTTTAGGAATACGATTGTGGAGTCGCTTGGTAGTTTACAAATGAATACTAGTCAGTGTAACGTCAATTTAAATCCCAATTTTTTTATTTTCTTTATTTATTGTTTGTTTTGTATTATTGTTTGTTTTGTATATTATCCAAAGAAATAATTAAATAAAAAAATAAACACAAGTAACTTTTAACCAAATGTCAACATAAGACAAGGCAAAGGAAAGCTAGAAATCTTATATAGTACAGGTAAAAGAAACGGCAGGTTGTGAAGAACAAGAAAGTTCTGTCTCACGCGAGATACTGCTGTGTTATGAATACTGTGCTAAATGGCTAGTTAAATTCTTTTATGGGGCTTCTTATAGTTACAGAGACGACACAGAACTGACAATTCAAAAGTATCGCTAAACCTGTTGCCTCCTAGATTCTACATTGATACACAGCATGTTCGATACAAAGCTGCAAGGTGGGACTTATTTCACTCATCTGATCTTCAGATGGCAATATGCATTGATGTATCTTGCTTAACATAAACTTATATTTCGACACAACCCATATAATTTTGCCATGTCTATCTATGTGTCTATATTTGCATAGTACATTAGCTCTTTTGGTTAAAGACCGATTGTGATGAAATTTTACAATAAGAATTTTTTTTCTGACAGACTTGAGTGAATTATCCCGGAACAGGCCTTTCAAAAAGCAATAAAAAATGTCTAGTAACATTTTTGCTATGGCGTCTCTTCTGTGAGATTGAGTCTCCAAAATGTTTACTGTATGTCCTCATATCCTCCAAATTATTTATTTATATTATACTTACCTCTGTAAATTATATACTAAACAGTATATTTACATATTTAATATCAATATGAATGTAAGAGAAAATTCAGAAAATGTTCGACCTATATTCGTAAAAAATACTCGTATTCAGATAAAACAATCTTATACTAATTTCTTTCAAAGTAGTTTCCTTGAGCTGCTACGCTTCTCCCAACAAATAAACCAATGTTAAAGAAGCACTCGAACACCTTTTTTAAGATGGCGTGCAACTGTCCAGTCGCATTCTGCTTAATGTCTTCCCTGAACCGAAATCTGATTCATTTCAGAGATATTTTCAACTTGAGGCAAATCCAGAAGTCACATGGAGCCATGTCGGGAAAGGAGCCTGATGAAGCACAGGCAAGGCCCAAAATATGAAACTCAAGTCTATAGTCAAAATGGAAGGAATGGATTTAATGCTAATATTCCCCTTGTCTGCAAGCTCTCTAATTGTGATGTGATGATCATGCTTCACCAGAATCCTCATTTAATCGATGACGATCTTATTTTTGGATGTTGAAGGCATACCAAAATGAGCTTTACTCTCCACTGATGAATGGCCATTTTTGAAGCTCTTGTACCACTCTTTTATATATATGATGCCCAATTTATCATCGCCAAAGGGCCTATTGAATCTTATGGTTCATTTTCACATGAAAATCGCCAAGGTTTACATAAAGTTTGATGAAGTAGCATTATTCAAGTTTTTCTGTCATTTTGTCTAAAACGGAAATCCGACCGCGCTCACTTACACTTCCTCACTCATCAGCGATCCGCCAAAAACTGACAGCTTCTTCTGTCTGCTATTAAGTAAGTCTACCAAACTACGTTAGCTTCATTTGTTTAAGCGCAAAGAATATGGTTAGATATTTTTTAAGCTATATGAATAGCTTGAAAAATAATATGTACCATTAAATATTTATTTAATCTTTTTTATATATCTGCATATGTGTAGAACCTTCATAACACAAGTTCTATTTGTGTTTGACAGATTTTTCTATTCTTCTATTGTCTCGCTTTGTACATCCATTGGAACACCTTGAGATATTTTCAGTCACCTTTATGGAAAATGGCTTGAAACTGTAACAGAAGCGGATAACTTTTCTTTACTCAATATTGTCGGATATACCATTGTGGTCATGATCAAAACATCATCGATGACATCATTGTTCACGACTGCTTCGAGCCCATGTCGATCCAGGTCTCAAAGTGAGTCATTGTGGTTGTTCATCTATCAATTTGACTTTCACATATAAATATATGAAGTTTACGTGAGTAAATTTTATCATCTTTGAAGACTAAACATAGTGATGAGAGAATCACCTTATTGCAGCTCTGAGAAGCACTTAATAGAAGTAAAGATGGCATAAGAAATGCAAAACGTGCACACATTCATTAAATTCTTATAGAAATTAAATTACACTTTTACAATTATTGTGAGCGTACATTATATCTAATAATTAATATATAATCTCTATATTATTGTTCAATATCCGCCAATTCCTCATAGTTACGAATACGCATTGTTCATACAAATTCACTTGGACTCACAGTTGTAACGTTGACAATCTAGTGGAGTGGTACGATTCACGGTCATGGGCGCAAGCGTGTGGTAGGCTGGTATATACAGTTATAGACAATTTATCCAAAAATGAATTAAATTTCCATCTTAGTAGTATGAAACGTGAAATTCATATCATATTGCAGTTGTTAAGGAGAAAAACTCTATTGAAAAGTCTATCGTTCCCAATATTTAAAAATTTTCTACAATCAAAACAAATTGTAATGGAATTTTGGCACTGTTCCACAACAGTATACCATCAGATTGTAATTTGTTTATGTTATCTGAAAATAAATACTACATTGTTGTTTACAAACGTAATGACAGCGTACTAAGAGACGAGGAGATTTCGGATTGCTATCAATTTTATTCTAATTACATTCTTGTCTTCGCTACTGAAATAACTGTCAGTACAATGCCCTCAGCGCTTTACTATTAGATATTATCTGTGTTATTACAAGTTAATGTGTATTACAATTCCAAAGACATAGTAGGGATTTTAAAATATGTCATACGAAAACTTTATATACGTATTATTAATAGTAATCACAGGAACGAAATACATTTATAAAAATTGGTTCATTTTCTTATGGATTTATATGGACATACTGACATGTGTCAGACACACATAATAATGATATATGTCAGACACATTAAATTAGGACTTTGTAGCAATTGAAGTTTACACATGTTAGAATTGCCTTAAATGGGATGGTGGTAATAAAGTAGTGCTTGCTATTCTAATGTACCCACAATAGAGTTCGTGCCCTGTAACAGTTTTTTCCTATATTTTCTTGTCCTTTTGCCCAAAATATTAATTACACATGATCGTTTTATTGTTTATTTATCAAAAGGCATTATGAAATAAGCGAATTGAAATTTGAAATGTATGTTTTCGTATCTCATAAATTAGCAAATTTAACTCTATTGTTGAGATCTACTTAACTTATGGTTGATACCTACTTAACTGAATTTTTTTTGTTGACAGTACGTAAAGTCACGAAAAGCTGTAATATCAACATTTTTCAGATTTTATTAAACATTAATTTGGAAAATTAGATTTGAAATTATTCATCGCATTATGAATAATGCAACTAGGTGTGTAAACAAAAGATGTTCTCCACAAAAATGTTTCTTTTATTGTTAGTAAAATTTCTCAAGATTCTTTCTCATTATTGGCTTACGACCACACGCTTATACTATCGCTAACCAAAAGTTGATCTTACGCTAAATTTCCCATAGTCGTCCTGTCTCCTTGTATTTTATAAACTTGTGACATGCCGACTGACGGACGGCTAGAAACAAATCTTTCTACAATTTCTTTATTATTATTTTCTACAATTTTCTATTAATACATTCTATAAATTTTTATAATTGTTTTACTATTTACCAGGTAGTAAGAAATATTTGGCAATGATAGACGTTAATTAAAAAATCGGTTTACTCTGGTGTTACTTTTTTTTACGTTTTTCTTCTTTATTCAATTCTAATTTTTTACACCATCTAGAACCAAATTACATCAAATTTCTCTAATTTTTATGGTATGAAACCGCTCAACCTCCTAATCTCAATTACATCAGAGCGTGAGTTTACTACATTTGATTGTATTAAATATAATTGTTTATCTGTTTACCTTCAATAATAATTCTATAAAAATTAATGAAATAAAATAGATAAAAACTTGTTTGTCAAATTAATTTTGCAAGAAAGTCAAAAAGGTACACTTGTATCCATATTCCTTCAGGATACGTAAGATAATTATACCGGAGTTGTAGTGGAATCCTTTTCTATAACTAAGTATGTCAAGATTATATTACTACATCCCACTACCTGTATTCAGACACACTCCCAAACTGTGATAAGAAGCTTACCACCAGACGTTACCCCTATTTCAAACCAAGGTCAGATAGAGCATATAACAAAACGATATCAAGATAATAAAGTACCTATTTTGCTCTCGCTTACAATAAACAGTATAATAAATTCAGTAATGTGATCTACATGCACTGCCGCCAAAAGTTTGACACCCAATATAAATAAAGTTGGAAAATTGAATAAAATAATAAAGAAACAAATGACACTGTATGAAGAAAGAGGTTTCATTATCAGATTTATTATTCATTGACAATGGAATACTTAAAAATATTCATAAAGTATCAGTCGTTGATATAAAACATAGCCGTAATAATCTAAACAACCTTTTCATAAAAAAATCCTCCCTATCACATTTTTCATGAGTCTCGGCACACAAGCAATTAATTTGTCGACTGTTTTTTGGGAAATATTGTTTCAGCTTTCATGTAGAACCTTCCATGTCTTCTTGTGAAGAGAGAAATTTATTTTGAACATTTCTATCAAGCTCTTCCCATAAAAGTTTTATCGGGTTGAGATCAGAACCCTAAGATGGCCATACCATGTTTTTAGCACCCCTTCCATCTCTTTTCCTTTTAAATAACCTCTGTATAATTTAGAACTATATTTTGGGTTATTGTCTTGTTGGAAAATGAACCCTTTTCCAATTAATCTTATCACAGAAAGCACAGTATTTTGGGGTAGAATTACTTAATATTGCTCATTTTCATTTTGGACCAAATTACCAGTCTCATGGCCTGATAATGAACCCCAGACCATAACGAAACCACTGCATACTTCACGGATGGCACTACGCATTTGGCATTATCTTTTTTCCGGCGTTGCGTCGAATATAAGTTCGCCTTTTGAACCAAATGTTTCAAACTTTGATTCGTCGGTCCAAAGGATCTTTTTTTGTGCAATTTCGATGGGCAACAGCCCACTGGATCCTTCTTTTTGTTTTGTGGCCTTAACAAAGGTTTTCAGACAACAATACAACCAAACAAGTTAGCGTCCCACAATCGTGTTTTTACCGTAGTAAAAACACGATTGTGGGACGCTAACTTGTTTGGTTGTATGATAGAGGTTACGATTGAGATTTGTTAAATTCAGAAACAATTTCTGGCACTATTAGGCATCTATTCCGCTTACTGGTAACAATGATAAAATTGTCCTCAGTAGATGTGGTCACTCCCGGTCGTCCCGAACGTGGATGATCTTTATCACTGCCAGTTTCCTTGTGTTGAATAATTGTGCGATGAACATAAGACTTCGATATTTTAAGTTGTGCAGTAATTGTACGCTTGGACTGGCCTTCGTTATATTAAACAAAGATAGCAGATCGCATTTCAGTGCTAATTTTACTTTTACTTTCCCCATTTTGAAGACGTCTTAACTGTAGGGAACCACAATTGCAAACTAAGTAGAACTGTTTGTGAATAACTTCGTAAAAACACAAGCAATCCAAAATTAAAATCTGTTTTAGGAAGTTAAGACAATCATACAATTTGGTTAATGAAAAATAATTAGTAAGACTGTCATTCGGAGTTCTTTGATGTTTTGAAACAAAAATATTTATTGCACCTTTACTTAAGAAATACACAAAAGAGAGACAGTTTGGACATTTCTTAGTAATAATAGAATAAGCAGACTTGTATTTTATTACCTGCAATTTTAGTGTATTTAGAGACATTTTACAAATGGTCTCAAAGTTTTGGCTGGCAGTGTGTGTTTTTTTTCTAATCATCCTGTGGCTAATTGAATTCTGGCCAAAAAGTTCAATGTGAAAAAAATTCAAACCATATATGATCTAAAAAAAGTACAAAGGAAAGCTCATCAATATTTCACGAAAGTTACTTACGTAATCAGTATATCTTTTTAGTACTGAGTTCACAAAATTTGACCTACTAGTATTTCATTGTGTTTGAAGTCTAATTAATAACTAAAAATTGGCTCTTCTGTCACGTGCAAAGTAATATTAACTTCTGATTGCTCCAATGCCTACCAGTGTATAAAGCACAAATTAGGAACGTGGCAAAGTTTTGCTCGCACTTTGGTATAAGCCAAGTGGTTTGAGTACAAGCTATCCGTGAGAACGATTCGTACTCCAAATATAAATAACCACTTTCAACTATTAGCATAAGTATCCAATTTTTGTTGTATGACTGTACGTAACTCTCAGCACATAAGAAAAAACTATACCTGACCATGCATTTCTGTTATATTTTTGCTCTAGATGACTGTACCCAGTTAAGAAAACATGAATCGTTTTCATATTATACTAGCAGATATCCGCCTACAATTTGTAACCATTTATGTACTAGAACAGCTTAACTGAGTATTGAAAACAGTGTCAAGTTTATTTCATTTTCATTTCAAATTTTCAATAGTTTTCAGGCCATTTGTAAAATGTCGTTTGTAGATATATTATGTCCATTGTGTTCTATTAAATTTGTTTGTCTTATTGCTTGCTTAATGTTATTGACACCAAGCTCCAATTGGAACAATTTTGTCAAACAAAAAGAATGTAGTCATTAATAAAATTTGGAAGTTATATGAAAATAAAACTTTAGTTTTGGTGATAAAAAGAGACGCACATGGTTCACGTTCTGTATAGAAAGCAAAGTGCGAAGGAAAAATTATTGTATCCTTACAACCGTAATTTTCGAAGAACCTAATATATAAAGTTTTTTGACATAAAAGAATAAAAATGTATTTTTTTTTGTTTTGTAGTGTAGTGTAGTTTTATGCAGTATTGCTGTGATTTACTAGGAAAAGAAAGTGTGAAGAAAGGAGTTACTATATTTTACTACTGTTTAGCAAACATGTAACACTTTGACCAAAAGTGCTAAGGTAGCAATTGCGACGCTGAAAAGCTGAATTTGCTTAATTAAGTATTTGATAGTGTTGCCACATTCAAATTGTTCTACTTCTTAACAAATGAATAGTTTAGAATCAAGTCATAGAGCATTTATATGGTTTACTCGCAATTATTAGTTATGTTCTTTTCTCTTTGTATTTTCTCTGTGGTTTTCAGTTAATATTTTGTTTATTGTCTTTTATCTTCACACACTGGTGTCCAGCAATAAGAATTTCCATTTTCAAATAATAAATATTGACGAGAGAAAATGAAATTTTTAATTATTAGACGTGTGCATAATTTCTTGATTGTTTTTCCGCTTAACTGTATTTTTTACTTTGGAACATTGTCATATTTTTTACTTTGGAACATTGTCATATTTTTTACTTTGAAACATTGTCATATTTTTTACTTTGAAACAATGTCATATTTTTTACTTTGAAACATTGTCATGTTTTTTACTTTGAAACATTGTAACTATGGATATTTTCAGCACCCAACATTTTTTTAGCGCTTGCCAATTTTAATTGGGCCAAGATTTGATTAAAAAAATGTTTAAGTAAAGACATTCAGATCTATTTATTCTGAACCCACAATATGCTACTTTTTTGGAAAGTTCAAAGAATTTAAAACTACAGACTCAACTTAAATGAAACCTATAAGTACTTTGCAGAGAATTATAGATACCGGCTAACAATTAATTGTGATTGCTAGTTTGTTGATAATACACATAAAATGTTTGTGATCTCTGAAAAACATTTTGTGGTGCCATATTAATTTCTTTATATAATTAATTTTCGGTTGTTTATATTAAATTGTTGTCTGTAAATTAAATGAAAAACTGTATCCTTGTATCTGCAATTTTGGAAAAAGTTAATATATGGATTTTCTGACGTAAAACAATAAAAACTTATTTTTGTTTGTTTTGTGTAATATTGTTAAAAATTTTTGAACCAACATTAAAGAAATTTTTTTTGACATATTGCTCATACTAAACCTAATAAAGTTTTTCAGATAGTAACAGAATGCTAATGCAAACAATGCAAGCGTTTGCAAATTAATCAGTAATGTGTTAAATTGTTGTCTGTAAATGAAACTGAAATCAATATGACAAATTGCATACATCAAAACCTAATAAAGGTTTTCAGACAGCAAAAAATGCTAACGTTAATGTAACAATGCAATATTTGCAAATTAATTAATAATGTGTTAAGTTGTTGTCTGTAAATTAAACTGAAATCAATATGATAAACTGGACACAGCAAAACCTAATAAAGGTTTTCAGACAGCAAAAAAAGCTAACATTTACGTAACAATGCAATATTTGCAAATTAATTAGTAATGTGTTAAGTTTATTGTCTGTGAATTAAACTTAAATCAATATGACAAATTGCACACATCAAAATCTAATAAAGGTTTTCAGACAGCAAAAAAAATGCTAACGTTAATGTAACAATACAATATTTGGAAATTAATTAGTAATGTGTTAAGTTGTCTGTAAATGAAACTGAAATCAATATGACAAATTGCACACAGCAAAACCTAATAAAGGTTTTCAGACAGCAAAAAAAATACTAACGTTAACGTAACAATGCAATATTTGCAAATTAATTAGTAATGTGTTAAGTTTATTGTCTGTGAATTACACTTAAATCAATATGAAAATTGCACACATCAAAACCTAATAAAGGTTTTCAGGCAGTTGTTCATAAAGATTTTCAGACATTGTAATTTTAACCCTAATAAAGGTTTTCAGACAACAAAAGAATGCTAACCTATAAATAACAAAACGTGTACAAATTAATTAGGAAATTTAAATGCACAGGCTCATTAAAATGACGCCTTTAGAAATGGCAGAAGAACAAAGGGAAAGAGAGGATGTAACAATTGACATTTGTTAGCGAACCCAAATTAACCGTCATAAACAATAATTCACCGAGTCCGAAGAATGTACGACTCGCACATTTTACCGAGAAACTTGTGGGAGTTACGTTGGCTTATGTAATTTAACTTGCAGACTGACTGCTTCCTGCTCTGCTACTCGGTGTCGTCGAGAGCATCCTTCGAGAACATCGCTCAGAAGTGGTATCCCGAGATTAAGCATTTCTCACCCACAGTGCCAATTGTATTAGTCGGTGAGTATGATGTAAACATATATGATTTAAACATATTTGTGTCATCTCTTTTTGTCCAGTATAGATTGAAATTCTTAACAGATGTTGATGAAATATTATGTTCATGAATTATAAAGGAATCTCTCCAAAGATATTAGCATAAGTTATTGAATGGAGTCCATGATTGAATGGTTGTTTGACACCAATCTCGGATATCGTGCATGAATTATAAAGGAATTTCTCCAAAGATATTAGCATAAGTTATTGAATGTATTGAATGGTGTCCATGATTGAATGGTTGTTCAACACCAATCTCGGATATTGTGCATGAATTGTAAAGGAATCTCTCCAAAGATATTAGCATAAGTTATTGAATGGAGTCCATAATTGAATGGTTGTTCGACACCAATCTCGAACATTGTGCATGAATTGTAAAGGAATTTCTCCAAAGATATTAGCATAAGTTATTAAATGATATAAATGGAGTCCATAATTGAATGGTTGTTCAACACCAATCTCGGATATTGTGCATGAATTGTAAAGGAATCTCTCCAAAGATATTAGCATATGTTATTGAATGTAGTCCATAATTGAATGGTTGTTCGACACCAATCTCGAATATTGTGCATGAATTGTAAAGGAATTTCTCCAAAGATATTAGCATAAGTTATTAAATGGAGTCCATGATTGATTGGTCGTTTGACACCAATCTCGGATATTGTGTACACTCAGATGTGGTGGTAAATTAGAGGGGATAGATGTGTCCCACAGTGTTAATATATTTAGTAGTAAAGAAATCTAATCAAAAGACATATACCACGATTTAAAATTATTTATCGATAAATTTAATTATCTGGATTTTTTGTTTATCCATTTTTTAGTCTCCATTTGTTGAATAATTTAATTTTATACACTTGATGCTATTTCAAAACCTCATTCTGAAATAATAAAACGGTGGTTCGTTTGAAACGTATACTTGAGAAAAGAAAAAAATCAGTATAAAGTTTCAAACAATAGCACAAGCCAAAAGTCGCTCGTTGCATGCTTGCTACATGAATACTCCACATCCATAGCAAATTTCATGTGATTTAGTGGAATAGTTTTCGAACAAAAGCGATTTATGTGACTTGAGTAAAGATTTTTCAAAAAAGTATAAAAAAAATCATATTCAAAACTATTGATTTTCCCGGAACTAAAATTTTTTTTAAATGACTTCTCAAGATGCTTAAAAAAATTTTAGACCACTGTAAATGGGCCAAGCCGCTTTACTCGCATAGACTTTTTATTATTAATCTTTCTTTAGTAATAATCAATTTATTTAATATTTATTACCCTTCAAATCTCTTCAAGAAATATTTGATTGAGATGAAAGATAGTTTTTATTAAACACACAAACAGCCAGACAAACAGACAAGTAATTTCGGCTTCTACTCGATGCCAGACATGTTGCCGACACAAAATTTTCCAAATTATCCAGTCTAATAATCCTTCTGATGATGACATAATTTTTTTGTATCACTTATCCTCATACAAACGATTACATCAGTGATACTCAAATATAAATATGTCGCATCAGTTTTATCATAGTGCGACAGATGTTAATTTTTTTGACGAGAAGTAAAATTCCCCAAGGAGATTTCTAATGTTCTTAGAGGAAGTTTTTATTGTCAGATGACACATAATGATGGGAAAAAAATGTTTATCAAAACTTATTAATTGTAAAATGAGTACCGTTTGAGAGTTTATATTGCACTCTCTACCCACTCAATATTTTTCAGAGTGTGATATTAATCCGAGTAAACGTTGTTTACTAAAAGGCAAAATAAAATTTAAAAAAATTCTAATTATTATTATAAACATGAAAATTTTGGATGGATGGTTGAATGTTTCTTTATTATTCTTTAAGTCCGTAATTCCTGAACTGATCTATTTGAAATTTGGCACAGAGATAAATTAAAGTCTAGATTGACACATAGGCTATAAATACTGTAGACCATGCTATTAAAATTGCGGGCAAAACCTAGTAGAATATATAAACAGCATGAATATAAATAGTATATAATATATAATAATACAGTATCAATAAAGTATAAAATTATTATGTTTATAATATCAAACCGTCTTTGTATTATTAATCAGCATAACTATTATTCCAAATTTCACCGATGAATGCATCAAAAGGAATTGAGTGTTTAAGCTAGTGTAAAAATTAGTGTTGCCCTTGTTAAAATTTGCTATACCTCATGATACTAAGATATAATTTATTTTTATAGCAACCAAAATAGATTTAAGGAACGAGGTGGCCGAAGAAAACAGGGAGAGCGCCAACTTCATCACCACGCACGAGGGAAAGAAATTAAAGAAAAAAATTAAGTAAGTCACCGTTTTGATCACTCTTACCCAATTAGAAACGTAATTTATGTTCGAATAAGCTCGATCAGAATAACTGATTTATGTTATTTCTCAATACGATCAACTTTTTAACCACGTCATCAATGTTAATGTAATTTTGTCAAATCCACTGAGACTTGTAATATTTTTGCGCATAAAAATTTGTTTACTGCTCTCTGTTATAACTATTATATTATTATGTCCATTGTATATCATGCATCTCTATATAGGTAAATATTTGAAATATGGGATCTACTTTATGGGACTGTGGACAATCAGTCAGACTGCATTTATATTTAAAATTAGTTATTTCTAATGTCAGACAACGTCCTTCATTATGTTGCAGTTTTATTGTTCTAAGGGAATTACATTATCGGTTAAGGTAATTAAAGTAACTTTAATTTGAGTAAAAAAACAATATTTATAGAGACCAATATTTTTATTTGAAATAAATTATATGTAACTAATTTCTAAATGGGCCAGACAACATTGTTTATTGCATTGCAGTTTTTTAGTTCCAAGGGTTTTCCAGGGGTATTACCCTAACACAGGGAAATTACATTTTCGGTTAGGGTAATTACGTAATTTTAATTTGGAGTGAAAAAATATTTATAGAGACTATATATTTATTTGAAATAAATTAGACATAACTACTTTCTAAACGGGCCAGATAACATTGTTTATTACATTGTAATTTTTTAGTTACAAGGATATTACATTTTCCAGGGGTATTACATTATCGGTTAGGGTAATTGCATAATTACTTTGAAATGCAAAGAAGTCATATTTATAAAGAAAATGGAAAATAATTATAGGATGGATTAACACATAAAAAAGAAAATTTATTGCAGAAAAAAGCATATTTTATACTCAAAAAAATCATGTCATCCAAAAGTAAATGCGTTTTTAGACAATTTCCAATGTCTCCAAATATTTCAAATATTATTGTAATAAAATATATTTATTACAAAACAAAAATAAAATAATATGACGATAGAATTGTTGTTGTTACTAAAATATATTATAAAAAAATCTATAATTTATAAAAAAATCTAAAACAGATAATTTATAAAAAAATCTATTATCTCTTATCACTAGTTACTTTAATAAAAATAATTTTGGCACCATTCATGATTTTAATATTGACACCAAAATAATTTTTCAGAAACGTCTATAAAAGCAGATAATTTATAAAACAATCTATTATCTCTTATCACTAGTTACTTTAATAAAAATAATTTTAGTATCAATCATGATTTTAATATTGACATCAAAGTATTTTTTCAGAAACGTCTATAAAAGCAGATAATTTATAAAAAAATCTATAATCTCTTTATCACTAGTTACATAATAAAAATAATTTTTTGCATCATTCATGATTTTAATATTGACATCAAAATAATTTTTCAGAAACGTCTATAAAAGCAGATAATTTATAAAAAAATCTATAATCTCTTTATCACTAGTTACTTAATAAAAATAATTTTAGCATCATTCATAATTTTAATATTGACATCAAAATAATTTTTCAGAAACAATAATATTTATAAAAAAATGCTTCTCTTATGTTCTAGATCTGGGGTGGGTAATGAACATGAGATCAGCTACTTATTGATATCACTTAGGTCATACCACCTTCGTCAACCCTGAATATAAAACCTTCATTGTCACATAAATTGAGGAAACTGACTTTTCATTTCTTCTTCCTCAAAATATCTCCTGAACAAATAGGTGCGTACCTGTAATGGCTAGATCTCTTTCCACCACTTAAATGGATCAACACAAAATCACAAGTTGAATAATCCTTTTTACAGCTGGATAATCCAGAAGTTTTCACAAACTTGGTGCTCTTGTAACGTTGCGTTGAATGGAAGTATATTGTCAGCGTTTACGTCAATTAGTGAAATCACTTCATTTATATTCTCGTTCTAGTCGTTTATAATAAATGTTTGGATGTCTTGACAACTCACTCCCATATGTCAACCAAAGAATTCCAGTGAGGAAACGCTTTCCAGAGAAACAAATTTTGTCTGTGTTTCTTCTTTTACTATTATATATAATACTATGTACTTCTTTTACTATTATATATAATACTATGTACTTCTTTTACTATTATATATAATACTATGTACTTCTTTTACTATTATATATAATACTGTGTACTTCTTTTACTATTATATATAATACTGTGTACTTCTTTTACTATTATATATAATACTATGTACTTCTTTTACTATTATATATAATACTAAGTACTTCTTTTACTATTATATATAATACTATGTACTTCTTTTACTATTACAGATTTTACTACATTTTAAACTATACCAAAGCCATCAAATACACCTTTATCATGGTCAACCTCATGAAAATTCCAGATAAAATTCTATATCCTAGGGGAAAACCTTTATAATCGGGACGCCATTATATTCAGTATGGTTAAAAAATTAGGCAAATTTTATTGTTGTATGCCATCCATAGTGCATTCTAGAACACTTCTTGGGCCCAACACATTCTTGTACACTTTTCACAAATGAGGACATAGCTCCTTAACATGAGCACCTATGGTAATATTTTATACATAAAAATCTTTCGAGATAAACACACTAGACGACAGTCACGATTTTATTAAAATCCTTTCAGTCGGACTACAATTCTAAGCGAACAGAAAGACATTGGGTTTTATATGTATGTACCGTTATTACACATTATCATAAAATTTATAGTATTGTATGTGTTACAAAAGTAATCTCTAATCGTTACAGAAACACTTGGTTTCACTACTATTTTGATTCTGTAACTGTATGTAAATGTAAAAGTATATAAAATAACACTAACATCTTATATGCATAAATCCCGTAATTAAAACTAACACGGACTACGTCTTTCTCTTATTTTTCAGGGCCGTAGGCTTTGTCGAGTGTTCAGCCCTACGCCAGCAGGGCTTGAAAGAAGTATTTGTGGAGGCCGTGCGAGCAGTTACGAAGAAAACTCAAGTCAAGACGAGACCCTGCAAAATACTTTGAAATTGTTAAATTTAAAAAAGACCTAATCATTATTTTTAGTATTACTTTTGTTTATAATAAAATATAATTGTTTATAAAATGCTTTGTAAGTTACATTTGAATATTTATGGTAAGATAGTGTAGGACGATTGATAGAAAAAATTAAATTTTGGGTATATCATATAGAGTAGTCTGTCTGGAAAGTGTTGCTATGCAACAAATTAAAATTTGACATACTGACAAGAAAATATTTTTTTTATGGTAACACCAAATGTGCCTTGTTACCTATGTGTGCACATTTATGGATAAAGAGAACATTGCCTGCATCACTAAATCTGTTATCTTTCAGACAGTCTACACTTGTATACTGCGACCACATTAAGTGATTTTAAATTAAAAAATATTGACATATGTTTTGTAATTAAAAAATAAAAGTGCCATTAATAAATTAATTAAATACTAAGTAATTTTTTACCAAAATTTAAACATTACACTCATCAATAGCTTAAAATGCTTAGAAATATTTCAAGAATTAAGTATTTTTGCTCAAGTGGGATATTTAAATTTGCTTAGTTCTATTAAAACAGGCAGAAAACAATATAACACATATTAATAATTTTTATTATGGAAGGCAATTCAAAATCATTTAAAATATTAATATCTATAAATAACCAGTCCATAAGTAAAATTGCTTGATAGAAATCACAGTTGAAACGAACCTAACAATCAAGATATCTACGATTATTGACATTAGTACAGTTATTAAAAATGGAGTTAACTGTCAACAGAGAAATCTTTATTAATTTTACATATAGTATTTTTATATATTAATTAATTCTGTATAAGTATTCAAAATCAATTTTCCACAATTAATTCATATATAAAAGTAATATAAGCGTACAGGGATAGTCGGTTAAAATTGACAAAACGGTTATAAGATTGTTTACAGACTTTTATAAAATTTTTGTTTTCAAAGTAAAATCTTATAAATCTACACTGGCTCATTCATATACATACATGTTGCTGTCCCATTTCATTGGTTATGAAACTTAAAAAAATTACTGGATGGCCGTCTTCTCTAACTGATTTGTTCATTGACCGCGACTTGACAAATATTCATGTAGATAATTGTTGGAATATAAATTATTGTAAAAACAAGATATTACGTTTATTTGATGAACATTTTTTTGTACCTTTTGATTTATTTCATTTGTTATGTATCATCATGTATTATATAATAAAGTATTATATTTTAGTAAATAAATTTGTTTTTTCACTTAACATTTAGATAACGAAAATTACCTAGAAATGAGACCGTTACAGGGACAAAGAATACTAACTATTACTGCGTAAAGAAGCGATACTCACCTCCCTCCGCTAGTTTAACGTCACCCGCAGATAAGGGGTACGACCAAGGGTATACGTTCCTAGGTTGCCACTTGCTGCATGTGCGTGTGATTTCTTCAATTTCGCGATGTTTGATTGAGTTTAACGTGCATACTTCAGTCTTAATTGTTAATTATTTATAATAATTCAATATAATTCTCCGTTATTGCGCCGTGTACGAGGCTTAAAAAACAATAAAGTCAATGAGAATAAGAGATTTTTTGTGTCCCTTTTTTTATTTGTTATAAATAATTTTGTTTTGTATCACCAACTTATTTGGTTAGAACTTATAATTTTATGTCTAAAAAGATGTCAATGTCTATAAACATGTCACATTGTTTTGTTTAAACGCGATGTAGTTGGAAAACGTATCCTTGTATTGCCTTAGGCTTATTCTATTGTTTATTAAGAGATTTTTCACATGAAGCAATCAGAAGTACAATATCAAATCAAAAGTACAATAAAGACAATATTTCAATGTATCACACTTGTAAATAAACAAAATATATATTTATTTAAGACTTTATTTCGTTTTCACATCCATCCATAGTACCTTTTTTCAAATTTCATCTTAATATTATTATTATCAAATCACTTTCACAAAATTATACAGCGTAAATATATATTTATATAATTACATTTTTACAATTAGGTATAACGGAGACGTGCATGCCAGTGTACTATCGAGACAGTCATTTGATCGACGCTATTGGCGAGAAAGAGAAACAACTATGTTGCTGAGGTACAGTGTCAACTCGTTCGATCGGCGGATTTTCCCACAATAATCGAGACCGATATGTAGTGGTAGTAAATATTCTTTGCCTGGACGCTGCTGAGAGCCCTGTAATTATTTACGCACACACACAAACATATAGTGCAGGAAATTAAATCTATTCACTAGTATAGAGTGTCGGGGGTGTGATGGGGTATTCTATATTGTCTATGGTAATGAATTCTGCCGTAGAGTTTTTAGGGTATAAATAAAGTTAAAAGAATAATATTTTTACCCTTTTTGTTTTAGAAAAAATTTAAATGATTTCATTACCTAGTAAGTTTCTTATAGCAGTAGCTTGTCCATACAAGCTTATATCAAGAGTTGGTGAAACAGTGTGGTTTGTTATATAATACTTAACAAGTACTTAATCAATCATTATTAAATTTTGCACATGTGTTATGCACCGACAGATACAATGACTAATAAACAAATTTATCTCCGAAAGTAAAATAATTCCTTAGAAAATATCGCAAACTATTTTTTATATAGATCTTGCTTTGATAAGTAAGGCTACTGTATATATGAATAAATATTTTTTTTATATTCAGTTTATTTTCCAAGTCCTAACTATTCCCAAGCCACCACCCACATTGTCTTAGGACCCCTCTAGGGAGCCATTACGATCCGCCTAATATCACTCAAGTGTGCAAGGTCCTTTGAAGGTCCCCAGTAGTGTCAAGTATCTACCATCAAGTGCTTCCCCCCAACAGGGTTAAAGATATAAATGGGCAAATATGGATCATTAGAAGGTATACATCAAAATGTAACACAATCGGTTACGACTTGAACATCATATCGTATCTATATGCCACAAACAGGTAACCGTTATCACAATAACTGAACTAAACATTCTGCCTCTATGAATTAAAACAACGAACAAACGATAACTATCGAAAACATGACAAAACCCATAACCTATATAACTAACAAACTGCCAGATATTTGCTATCTCCCTGTCGAGTTATACATTCTCCCGGGCGTGAAAGAGACGAAGCGAATATCTAATGCGGTACAAACGTGTTAGATTGACGCTCCATTTTAGTTAAAGATATTAGATATTCAAAATTTCTAAGTGGCGTCAACCACAAGTGTTCATCATCAGCTAGGCAACTTTGGTAGATATCGATGTTTGAAAATGGTTTTTAATATTGAAATCAAAACTAAGTATCGTTGTGTAACTGTTTGCGTTTAACAGACAACGCCTCATCTATTATAAGGATATATTGTCATTATTTTCATGCAAGCTATTCGGCTTGGAGTTACCGTAATATTTAACCGTCACTAAACTGAAAAGATGGGCGTGTTAGTCAATACAATTAGTTCTCAAGCCCTTCTTATTGGTTATAAGAGATTTCTTTCTAAAATCAAACAAAATAATTTACTGTAGGTTATATCAAACAATTCTGTTACTTTTTCCTCTATCAATGAACAACACCTGAACCTATTAATCCATCATAACCTTAATTTGTAATTAAATAAATAATTATTGAATATATTTGCCGTTAATTTTATAGAAATTCATTATTCACAATTAAATGAAATTACGTGATGTAGTATTATTTCTACTTTATTTAAGTTCTTCACAACTACCTAGGTTTCGTTGTATTACAACATCTTCAGGTTGGCTATTAGCAAAGATTTGGTAATAGAGATTTGAATTTTTGCTAATAGCCCACCTGAAGATGTTGTAATACAAGGAAATCTAGGTCGTGATAAAGAACTTAAGAAAGTAGAAACACGTAGTTTCATTTAATTGTCAATAAATTATGTACATTTTCGATTCTTTGGCAGAATGCACTCTAAAATATTTCCAATGCTTCATTTCTTTCTAAACTAAAGTTCACCTTTTTCATTAAATTCATATAGACTGCACACAGACAATGCTTAATAAATTTATGTGTCCGTTACATATTTGGCCTTGATAAATATAAGCATATTTCTAAGTATAGATCACGGCTCATTTGAGAGGAAATTTATGATCGGTACAATGTCCATATTTTTTTATTACTTAATCATAATTTAAATAATATACACATATTTTTTCACTTCTGAATCAAACGTTTATCTGCCTTGGTCTGATCTACGTTTAGAAAACTTATGTACACTTTTCACTCACAAATATTGTACTTCTGTTTGTGATGATTTTTCAGATGCCAATTTGTGTTGCCAGATTTTCTAGGACGTCCCATGTTTTTAGCCATATTGTTGTGGTGTTTCCAGAGGCAACAACTGCCCATTATTTCTGGATTTCATAGAGAACTAGACCATAGACACACAAAGCAAGTCCGTAGCGTTCAGCTGTTAATAATATATGAATGAAAGTGGGTAAGAGTTGTGACAATGACTGTTTTATTGACACAATTATGATTAAAAATGTGAATTACTTTATGTACCACAAATCACACGTTGGGCTTGAAAAAAGCCATCTTCATTAAAATATTAATATTATTAAAAATGTGATTACTAATTAAAATGTGAATTAAAAAAGCCATCTTCATTAAAATATTAATAATAATTAAAAATGTGAATTACTAATTAAAATGTGAATTAAAAAAGCTATCTTCATTAAAATATTAATATTAATTAAAAATGTGAATTACTAATTAAAATGTGAATTAAAAAAAGCCATCTTCATTAAAATATTAATAATAAAAAAAAATGTGAATTACCACAAAAAATTAGTGTATGAGTTGAAAAGAAAAACATGTCCCGTATTAAATTATGAAATCTTCTCTGGCAACCCTAATGCCAACATCAGATGGATCAGATTTTAATTAAAAATTGTTTTGGTTGAAATCAGGTAACAAATCTATGTAACAAGGCAAAAAAACTGAAATTTCTCTGGTTCAAATCCAATAACCTTTTTTCCAAGTATTTACCAAATATCTTAAGGATATATATCTTGATAACAGTAGGGTTTCCCGAATCCTAAAATACATTTGTTATGTGTGTGCCGCATAAGTCTAAAGGATATTTCGTTCAATTTTAACAAGACTGAAAGCTCATGATGTATATATACAAACGTATTTCGGCACAGACTCTAATGTGATTTATGTTGTTATCCATTATTATTTTGTCCTAAAACACCTCTAACCCTAATTTGCACGATCACACTACTAAATGCTAACACAATACTTTCTGCGATAAGTACGTATATGTATATATATATATATATATATATATATATATATACACACATGTATGAAGATAAATTAATGATACTGGGTACATCCTCCAATAAAACCTCTTTTACTAATATTTAATACTTTCTTTGGCTTCTTTCTCAAAATTAATTTCATTATATATAATAGCATTTTTAGCGTTAGATATTTCATTATAAGTTGATCTAATGTAGTTTTCAACGTATCTATATATTATCTCACTTGTTCCTTCATTACTACTCAGTATTAGGTACGTAATTATTTTCCAAATTGTCCACGAATCTTTCATGAATCTGGGTTCATCTTCTTTGCGACCTAAAATTTAGGTCTATGGGCCCATCAGTTATTATATTTATTTAAAACATTGTTTAATAAGTGTCGAATTTTCGCTACATAGAATAGGTATTGGTTAGAAAATATTTAAGTTCAATGATAAATTTTCATACATCATGTTAATCTATAAATATATATATATATATATATATATATATATATATATACTGCAGCTTGGTAAAATGTCACATTTGTATTAATAAAATATAGGTAGAATATTGTAAATTTAGAAAATATACATATCAATTAAATGCATAGTTAATTTTTCATTAATATCCCTTTCGTGAGTGTGATTACTCTGACTGTAAAAAAATTGCAATGGCTTCCTTTCCTTATAATAAATACGTAAAAAAGTACTACTATATATATATATATACTGAATTAATTTCGTGAAAAACAATTTTATGACTATTCAGTTAGAAAATTAAAATCAAATTGGACACAAATCTGAATTCTAGTTTAAAACAATGTACAGGATAGGCCTAATGTGAAGCTAACTCTAGAGTTATTACCTTATTTATTTATTTTTTTACTTTAATATATCTAATTGATACATATGACGGACTTACTGCTACGAGAGCAATTTCCTACAGCCAACCATAACACCAGTCCAGCCCTGTTTGACAAGCCGGGAATCGAACCCGAGTCCCTGCAGTGTGCGTCAAAGGAAAGGACAGTATGTTTTACGGTTAACCCAACACATACTGGCGACGACATTTTATATAGGCGACGACTTTTTTATATCCCATTTACAACGACGGCAACAACTTATTGAATGTTTTGTCCAAATATCTACAGGTGTTCTTCGTAGATATTTTATCACTTGTTCAGAAAATATTGGACGAATGCCAATGTTGTTTCTAATGTAAATAGTTTCTCAGATGATTGATAAAATATTAAATTTTTATAACTTTCATCAACAGACTTTCACAAAATAAATAAAAAACAATATGTTATACGAATTAGATAAGTTTAAAGTATCTTCTAAACTTAATAATATAGTTGAATCAACAATTATGTATTTGACTAAAGTTTTCTTATTTCATTAATCATAATTGCAAGAATCAAGCTGATGAAGAGTGAAAAAATTTTTAAATAATCTTAAAAATTGATCGAGTTATAAAAGTTTAAATTTAACCTTTAGACAAGGACGGCAATACTGTGTTGTGAGGTCATTTTTAATATTAAACATTATATTCTACAAGAGGAAAAGAGACAGGCATATACCCAACTCTATCCGTATCTTCAAATTTAGAAGCCAACAACTAGCTTATTTTTCAATCAATTTTTGGATTTTTTTCAAGATTGGTTTTTAATTAACTTATATTTTACAATATTGTACGAAAAATATCAAAATTTAGAATGAGTCAACTACCAGATTATTATTCCATAGGATAGTTAGGAGAACTTTGTAATCAATACTAGAGAGCCGATCCGATTCTGGAATGTGGCATCAATAAATTGGATGCATTCGTATAAGATGTAGCAATCTCGAGCAGGATAAATATTGTTTAGTTAGTATTAGAAACCAATTTATTAAAGAAACACATTTATATTGTGTGTTATGAAAAAATTTAAAAAAAAACTAAAAAAATTTTTAAATAATTTAATATGAATAAATTTTAAAATGCACAAATAATGTATTTTGAAAAGTTAAATCGCTTCACCTATTATGAATCAATTTGGATAAAAATTAAATCTTACTGATTCAATAGTATATTAATGGTACTTTTACCCGTTAGCTCTAGCAATGCAAAATTTGAAGGACACATTTTTGAAGTTATACTTCTTTAGGCGCGTTATGAAAAAATGATGAGAGTGAAATTTTAAGATTCGTCACACAAAAGTTACAGTATGAAGTTGCAGCGGTTGCAGTCTCCAAACAAAAGCTATTGGCACCATCGTCGCCTCTGTTCACTGTTTTCATATTCATAGTATTTATCCACATGTTTCTAGTGTCTACATTGACACACGTGTTTTAGTTTCATATAAGTGCGATTTATATATGTGCTGATAAATTATATTCAGTAGTGATTTAAATTCAATATTTTGATTAATATATTTACTATTTGTAAATATTAGTGAAAAAATTGTGTTTATAGACTTTTTCAAGTGCTCCAATATAATTGAGGTTATCTATCCGTATGTATTATTTAATGATGCCAAAGAAGTATAACTTCTCACGCGCGTACATAAGTACACGCACCCTTTTTTTTATAATGTGAACACCCATTACACGCTTTGAAAATTTTACGTGAATTTAGTGCGAGAAAGGGGAAAATTTTTTACATTTATAATCTTTTTATGAAAACATCAAATTGGAAAACGCATTTATTCTGCTAAGTAGACGCCCAATACTATTGGACTTTTCAATGTTCCACTCTTACAAGAATGGAAAAGCCATTGTAGTTTAATCATAGGCTTAATAATTTTTTCTCCTGCTCTTGCTGGTGTGGGAAAAATATGAAAAACATTTTCTTTTTATAACCTACTTATTAAGAATATACACCCGCCCAAACTTTGTAGAGGCAGCGAGTTTCAAGGCAAAGTTTTGGATCTTAATATTAAAATGATCACCATATTCAATGGAATCAATGTTCAGACCACGTATATCAATATTCGGTACACTGAGTAATGTATGTTTTTATCATAGTATATGTTATTAAATACCATGTAAAATTATTTACTAACATAAAAAGCGGAAATGTTTATTCGTGCTAATCTTTACAGTCGCACGTCCAATTTAAGAAATTCTTTTTGTGATGCAAAATCCATACTTCGAGAAAAATTACATCTTACATATTATCATGCTGCAAATTAATAGAGACAAAGTTTGTTTGTTCTTACAAATTTCAAAAAATTCAAAAAATCTTTTTGCGTTACAAAACCCATAGTTTGAGAAAGATTATAGGCTATATATCATCATGCTTTCGTATTAGAAAGCCTTACTTTGAAAAAAGATTATAGACTCTGTCATGTCACGTTTCACAGAGGCGGAGTTTGTTAAACTAATCTCTGGACCCACAACTGTGATTTGAAAAATCCTTTTTCGATTAGAAAGTCTTACTTTGAGAAAGACTATAGACTGTGTGTCATCATGTTACGATTCACAGAGGCAGAGTTTGTTAAAAGTAATTTCTGGAACCACAACTGCGATTTGAAATTTTTTTTTTGTATTAGAAATCCTTACATTGAGAAAGATTATAGACTGCGCAACATAATGTCACAATTCACAGAGGCAGAGTTTGTTAAACTAATATCTGGAATCACAACTGCGATTTGAAAAATTCTTTTTGTATTGGAAAACCTTACTTTGAGAAAGATTATAGAACGAGCATCATCATTTTATGATTCATAAAGGCACAATTTGTTAAACTAATCTCTGGAACTACAACTGCGAATTGCAAAATTCTATTTGTATTAAAAACCTTACTTTGCGAAAGATTATAGACTGAGCATCATAATGTCACAATTCACAGAGGCAGAGTTTGTTAATCTAATCTCTGGAACCACAACTGCGATTTGAAAAATTCTTTTTGTATTGGAAAACCTTACTTTGAGAAAGATTATAGAACGAGCATCATCATTTTATGATTCATAAAGGCACAATTTGTTAAACTAATCTCTGGAACTACAACTGCGAATTGCAAAATTCTATTTGTATTAAAAACCTTACTTTGCGAAAGATTATAGACTGAGCATCATAATGTCACAATTCACAGAGGCAGAGTTTGTTAATCTAATCTCTGGAACCACAACTGCGATTTGAAAAATTCTTTTTGTATTGGAAAACCTTACTTTGAGAAAGATTATAGAACGAGCATCATCATTTTATGATTCATAAAGGCACAATTTGTTAAACTAATCTCTGGAACTACAACTGCGAATTGCAAAATTCTATTTGTATTAAAAACCTTACTTTGCGAAAGATTATAGACTGAGCATCATAATGTCACAATTCACAGAGGCAGAGTTTGTTAATCTAATCTCTGGAACCACAACTGCGATTTGAAAAATTCTTTTTGTATTGGAAAACCTTACTTTGAGAAAGATTATAGAACGAGCATCATCATTTTATGATTCATAAAGGCACAATTTGTTAAACTAATCTCTGGAACTACAACTGCGAATTGCAAAATTCTATTTGTATTAAAAACCTTACTTTGCGAAAGATTATAGACTGAGCATCATAATGTCACAATTCACAGAGGCAGAGTTTGTTAATCTAATCTCTGGAACCACAACTGCGATTTGAAAAATTCTTTTTGTATTGGAAAACCTTACTTTGAGAAAGATTATAGAACGAGCATCATCATTTTATGATTCATAAAGGCACAATTTGTTAAACTAATCTCTGGAACTACAACTGCGAATTGCAAAATTCTATTTGTATTAAAAACCTTACTTTGGGAAAGATTATAGACTGAGCATCATAATGTCACAATTCACAGAGGCAGAGTTTGTTAATCTAATCTCTGGAACCACAACTGCGATTTGAAAAATTCTTTTTGTATTGGAAAACCTTACTTTGAGAAAGATTATAGAACGAGCATCATCATTTTATGATTCATAAAGGCAGAATTTGTTAAACTCATCTCTGGAACCACAACTGCGAATTGTAAAATTCTATTTGTATTAAAAACCTTACTTTGCGAAAGATTATAGACTGAGCATCATCTTGTTCTGATTAATAAAGGCAAAGTTTCTTAAACTAATCTCTGGGACAACAATTGCTATTTGAAAATTCCTTTTCTTATTAGAAATCTTACTTTGAGAAAGATTATAGACTGTGCATCATCAGGAAAGAAAATGGGGAACGTTGTTTGAACAGAAAAAAGAGAGACCAACTTATTTATTGACTGATCCATACAGAGTATTTTCAATAATATAAACGAAAACCCGACGACCAATATCGTTTGACAAACAAATCGGAGGCATTTAGTGACCATGGAAGGAGAACTACGTAATTAAACAAACTCTTCATGGGTATTGACACGGGGCACAGGTAGTTAAAGTAAATCTGTAAAAATGTCTGTATTCAGTTTTCATTGTATAAAATTAACGATATTTGTTTTCAAAAAATGTTTGAATCGATAAACTGAATCAATTTAATTGCAATCCGAAACATTTCATTACTTTTTCACATCTAACAAGTTAAATTTTCTTCTCGATAAATCAAACATCACTTGATTTATTGAAGTGTAACTTCTTTTCCTGGCTTTGAAACGACTGTGTTACGCTTAATGCTATTTCCCTATGAATGCGACCTTAAGTCATCAGTAAACTTTTCTAACAAATAAGACAATAAACAAAGCATTACGGCAGCAAAACTGTTCGACCTTTCGTACTATGCTAGATCTGCTTAGAACCTATGTGGCTATATGCATATTATTTACAATAAAAAATTGTGTAACATTAAGGTGATAAATTTTCACAAATAATTTTATATTATTATATCTACAATCATCATCATGATATATATTAATACGCTAAGGTTAAGATGTTACACTCCCTTTTTAGAAAAAACCTCACAACTAATCCACATAAATTATATATCATTTTATAGATAATTGCTTGCTCTACCGGCATCCACAACTAAAAAATTTATTATTGCTATTGTTTTTGCAAATTAATTAATTATTAAAATTATATACACAAAACAGCAATGCTGCCATCAAACGGCTCAACGTCAATATGATAGACGGTCGGTAAAATATTTGTTTAATTTCAAATCCACTCACGTATAAATAAAGTGGCGCTTTAGCTCAATGCTTTTGATACTTGCGCCTCTATATGTCAATTTTAGTAAAATATTTGTTTGATCTGTCATCTGAGCTTCATAATGGAATAAATAATGCGAAGACTTCGCACGGGTCACGCTAGTTAAATATTAATAATCCTACTTTTAGCAATATTTTTCAAACAACTCTAAGCCTCAATCATAAATACTTATGTTGCAGCCGTTGTTAGTGCCATCTATTGTGTTAGGTTTGAACTAGGTCATCACTTCTAACAGCTCGCAAGTGTGATTGCACTTTTGTTATATCAACGTTTAAACAAGTACAAGTTATTTTTCCATACAAATTGTATTTTTGCAATGAATCATGTCTTATATTTTGTTTGACTCAATTCACTTTTGTCTCACTAAACACTTAATATGTAAATACCCTAATAATAATGCTGGCATTTCACTAGACATTACTTGTTTGTGTATTTGCCTTATTTGCCCAATAAAGTCCATGTGTCAATCGTTTGTCTATATTTGCACGAATACGCAAATACATGTACCCACCCGCTTGTCAGTTTTTGTTCATAAATCGAAGGATGAAATATATCAAATATTTTCTTTTATCATTTACTTTTAACAACATTGTATTTATGTACTCATAGCATATACTGATAACACACATTCAGGAAATAACCTGCTGTTACCGTCAACACGTCCTTTGCTTAATGCATTCACTGATTATGAATAAACAAACATATTTGCTGCTTTGCATCCATGTGCAGATAATGTGTTTATGATGTTTGGATTTTACACGAATATTTGGCCAAACACGGCGAATACGCTACATGAACATGCAACGCCATCCAAAGGGCCAGCATAATAGATGAGATATTTCAAAAAATTACATGAAAAGCCACTTGAAATTTTATGTTTGACAGCCATTTGTTTGTAACCTACTGTTACACAACATTTTTAACGCAAAAATTTTTCTTGGCTCACCTTGCCCAAAGTTTTCTAATGGGGAAAGATTTGCGACTTCGCTTTGGATACGCTCAGTGTTATACGGAGTATAATCAAAGAGTTCACAACTCTTTGGGTATTCTTAGTTCTAGGCCGCGTGTGGCCGAATAAAAGGAACGTCAGCAGCTGAGATAGTTGGTATATTTTTCTATTTCGTGACTGCTCTCTCCGACGCTAGGGGTCGGGCATTCTTGGTTTTAGGCAGCATATGGCCGAATAATAGGAACGTCAGCGGCTGAGATAGTAAGTATATTTCTATTTCATCACTTGTCTTTCCTGGGCTTAGAGTATATCAATATATCAATATACGGGGTCGATGTTCATAACGAAGATTTTTATCAGTTTTAAAAAAATGAAAGACATTATTCAATATTTTATTTTATGAATGTTGTTTTAAACAAAATATTTTATCTTATAAATGTTTTAATTATTTAGTTTCTAAATTTCAAAAAGATTTTCTATTTAGACAAATGAATTAATATATTATGTGGTGAATTTTGTATGTAATTACATAGCTTCTAAATTAGTGGAGCGTATTTGTATTCATTAATATATCATATTTATTGTGATATTATTTGGTGTCAAAGTAGATAAAATATGATCAATTGGATGTGCACTGTATTCTTTAAGTTTGTTACGAGTCCCCATAAATGTATAAGTAGCACACAACTAACATTAATATTAATTATTATTGTCTTCTGATTTTCGTATTCAAAATTTCACACACGCTATGATTATATCATTAACCAAAGTTTTCACTTCTTCAGTGTGGTCTTGAGCACACCTACCTTTTTTCAGTTATTTTTTTTCTAACCCATAAGAAAAACCGTTGAGAAAAAGACCTATAGGCTAGTCAGAAACTTATAATTAGGTAATGCCATAAAGATGAAAATTAACCTGCAAAAACGAAGCAAGCGAGAGGGATTACATGAATTGTTATTATATTAAGGAGGAAGCCAAGATTATCAATAGAGATCAACTGAGAATTGTATCACAATCAAGAGGTCTGTAAGGATTTGATAGATCATATACGAAAAAATGGTCTTATTGGTCATACATTTACACAGAAGGATAAGAAATGCTACAGAATAGTTGTAAAAAATTTGCACCACACAACTCCAAAAGCAGCAATTATAGAAGCTATTGAAAAAACTGGGAACTTGGTTAGAGGAGAAGTCATATGTGCAATATCAAAAAAAAACAAAAAGCCATTAAATATGTTCTTTGTTAATGTGGAAACAAGTCCAAACAATCCTGAGATAAAAACATTGAATTCATTTATCACACAAGAGTTAAGATAGAGGACCCTAGGAAATCCAATGAAATTCCTCAGTGCGTCAGGTGCCAACAATATGGCCATACAAAAAATAACTGCATGCGCCCCTATCGGTGTGTAAAATGTGCAGAAGGACACAAAACTGCAGATTGTCCTAAAAAGGAGAGGAATGCACCAGCTACCTGTACACTGTGCTTTGAAGACTACCCAGCCAATTACAAAGGTTGTCAGATATACAAAGAGATCAGAGCACGAAAAATGACCCAAATGATAAACTACAAAACTAAGCCAGCCTTAAGAAACTTCCACAAAAAACCTCTTCAACCACAGCCTGAAGAGTACCCTCCACTCGATCCACAAAACAACATCAAATTGAATGATATACATCACCAAATGACACCTCCTAATATTACGACATACTCAAGTGTAACTAGGGGTAGGGATAGAAAAATAGAGGATACACAGCCTCAGCCAACAAGTTTGCTTAAACAAATTATAATAAAACAATCTGAGAAGATTGATATACTCATACAGTAAATAGGCACCCTTATGGGATTGCTAACGACACTCATAGCCCAGCAGCAAAAATGAAATTCCTACGAATCGCAGCATGGAACATAAATGGCATAGCTCCTAATAAAGAAGAAGTCGAATTATTTCTTAATCACAATAGGATTGACATCCTATTAGTTTCGGAGACGCATTTAACTGATGAAAGAGTGATCAAAATCAACAGATACAATGTCTACCTCTCTAATCATCCTGATGGTACGTCTCACGCAGGGGCTGCAATCATAATCAAAGAAAATATAAAACAACATCTTCTCTTTGATCTAAAACATCCGTTCCTTCAATCTACAGCAGTAGCCATAGATGACTGGCATGGGACACTTGCAGTTGCTGCAGTGTACTGTCCACCTCGTCACAGGATCGATGAGCTTATGTTTACTGATTTCTTCAGTAAACTTGGATGTAGATTTATTTCTGGAGGCGATTGGAATGCAAAAAATGATTATTGGGGTTCCAGACTTGCTACGACCCGAGGTAGAGAATTAAAAAAAGCAGTAGACAAAAACGCTCTTGGTGTAATCTCAACAGGGGAATCAACATACTGGCCTACAGATCCAAATAAAACTCCGGACTTGATTGATTTCTTCATCACAAAAGGAATGTCAGGAATGTACACAAAAATAGAATTTTGCTTGGATGGTACTTCAGACCACACACCGGTGATTTGCACCCTTAGTACTACTGTTATTTGGCGTGAACCACCTGTTACCCTGTATAACTGCAAAACCGATTGGGAATCTTTCCGTGACTACATTGATATGAATGCAAACTTGTTTATACCCCTCAAAACAGAAGACAATATAGAGAGCTGTGCTTGGTATGTCATTAACCTAATCCAAAAGGCAGCGTGGCTATCTACACCATACCTTGAGTCAAAAGAAAAGTCTCAGGATACTACAGCGCAAATCCAAAAGATGATTGCCTCAAAAAAGAGACTAAGACGTCAGTGGCATACAAGTAGAAGTCGAAGGGACAAAAATGCACAGAAAGAGCTAAAGAGGATGCTGAAAGACAATGCAAACATTACCTTACAAGACAAGTTAATGACTCTGTCTCCATACAAAGCCGATGACTATTCCCTCTGGAAAATGACTAAGTCTCTGAAAAGACCAAAAGAGCATATTCCGCCACTAAGGCAACCAAATGGAAACTGGTCAAGGAAGTCATTGGATAAAGCAGAGTTATTTGCTCAATTCCTAAAGGATACATTTAAACCCAATTCTATGTATCCAGAAGAAGAGATTGATGATTTCCTAAACAGTGACCAACAAATGTCACTTCCTTTAAAACTAGTAACGCCAGCAGAAGTTAGAAAATCCATCTTTCAACTTAAATCAAAAAAGGCACCGGGATTTGATCTCATAACAGGAGAGATTCTCAGACAGCTGCCAAGAAAAGGAATAGTTCTCGTTACCATTCTGTTTAATGCAGTACTTCCCACTGCTGGCTATTATGGAAAATTTCCATCATAAATATGTTTGCTAAACCTGGGAAGCCACTAACAGAAGTGGCATCATACAGACCAATAAGCCTACTCCCTGTACTATCCAAGCTCTTCGAAAAGCTAATACTAAAAAGACTTCACCCAATATTTGAAGAACGTAAGGTGATACCGAATCATCAATTTGGATTCCGCACACAACATGGCACTGTAGAGCAGATTCATCGTGGGGCCCATACAATCCGCCAAACGTTAGAAAAAAAGGAATACTGTTCTGCTGTATTCTTGGATGTACAGCAGGCCTTTGACCGTGTGTGGCATAAAGGCCTCCTATATAAATTGAAACTGCATTTACCAAACTGTGCCTATAAAATCTTGGAATCTTACTTGCAAGATCGTATGTTCCAAGTCAAGACCGGTATTTCTTACTATTCTATCTACAAAATAGAGGCTGGAGTTCCCCAGGGGTCAGTGCTGGGCCCAGTACTATACACAGTCTACACTGCTGACTTACCCTATTCAGATGAGGTAATGATTGCCACTTATGCTGACGATACAGCTATTCTCTCAAGTAATAAAGATCCCAACGTAGCATCTATGAAACTCCAAAAACACCTTAAGAGTATAGAAACATGGCTTAAAAAGTGGAGAATGAACGCAAGCGCTACAAAATCTGTACATATAACATTCACACTGAAGCGAGGAGACTGCCCCCCAGTGAGACTTGACGGAACCGTTTTACCACAGAAAGCAACAGTTAAATACCTAGGTATGCACCTAGATAGGAAACTTACTTGGAGAGAACATATCAAAGCCAAGAGAGAACAAGCAAATAAAAAATTTGGAGAAATGCACTGGCTAATAGGCAGACAATCCTCTCTAAGCTTGGAAAATAAACTGCTTATATACAAGAGTAATAAAACCAGTCTGGACGTATGGAATTGAGCTGTGGGGAACGGCAAGCCACTCCAATGTTGAGATACTATGTTTTCAAAATAAAGCCCTAAAAACCTTGATAAATGCCCTATGGTTTATTAAAAATACAGAAATACACGAATATACTGAGATGCCCACTGTAAAAGAACAGGTTAACTTATCCAGCAAAGGCTACAAACAAAGACTGAAACATCATACAAACCAATTAGCTAGAGCGCTTATGGATGCTGATCAAAGTATATTCTGATTGAGGTCAAGACTAGCTTTGATCTGATTCTGAAGCTATACTAAAATGGGAAATGTCACGTCATTGGATGTGCTCAATTTCTGAAATCGTTCATAAGATGTCAAACAATTTAATTATAGCTATCTGGCTGATTGTAAATAGAAAAATAAGAAAAAAAAAATATATAAATGTATATATATCGGATGAAAAGTCCTCATCGATATTAGTACATAAAAAAAGAAATTAAAGAGCATTATAGAAAATGAAACCACAAAAAATAATCAAATAATTTTTTTTATATAATTTTCGTTTTATATTCTCAAACAACTTAAGCCTACGTTTATTTTAAAAAAATTTATAAATATAATGCAGTATATTCTAGTTTTGGAGGCAATCGGTGCTGGTCAGCGATGATCCATGGTGTTTGGAGTGATCTTTTGCGCTATAATCTTTCCATAACCGCCTCTCCCGCCATCGTAATCTGTACGGTATTCGTCTCGAACCTGCCAATTTATGTTATGATATAGAATGGCCATGAATAAAAATTTAAGAAAAACAACTAAGTAAAAACCGTTCGCATGTACTTATGAAATCACATCTAATTTAGTTTAATCCATATTACTTAGTCTAGGAAAAAAAAATAAAACAAAAAGCAACTTGAAATTAATTAGGTAACAAAAAATTTATGCATATATTAAAAAAAAAAAATTTATTAATTATTCTACATAATAAATATCAATGCTTATATGAATTTTCCAGATGTAACGGGTGTGAAACCAATTATATTCATTGTGGTAGAGGACTTACCAGAATACCTTTCCAGTTAAAACTACCAATAAACCTTCATTGATTAAATCTGGATTTGAGAAATGACATGTTAAAGCCTAGAACAGCTCATACGTAGGGGCCGTTCAAGTATTACGTAAGCAGATTTATTACAATTATTTACCCCCCCCTCCCCCATGCTTACCAGAATACCTTTCCACTTAAAATACCAATGAAGCATCATTGATAAAATCTGGATTAGAGAAACATGTTAAAGCCTAGAACAGCTCATACTTAGGGGCCGTTCAAGTATTACGTAAGCAGATTTATTACAATTATTTACCCCCCCCCCCCTCCCCCATGCTTACCAGAATACCTTTCCACTTAAAATACCAATAAAGCATCATTGATAAAATCTGGATTTGAGAAACATGTTAAAGCCTAGAACAGCTCATACTTAGGGGCCGTTCAAGTATTACGTAAGCAGATTTATTACAATTATTTACCCCCCCCCCTCCCCCATGCTTACCAGAATACCTTTCCACTTAAAACTACCAATAAGGCATCAATGATAAAATCTGGATTTGAGAAATGACATGTTAAAGCCTAGAACAGCTCATACTTAGGGGCCGTTCAAGTATTACGTAAGCAGATTTATTACAATTATTTACCCCCCCCCCCTCCCCCATGCTTACCAGAATACCTTTCCACTTAAAACTACCAATAAAGCATCATTGATAAAATCTGGATTTGAGAAATGACATGTTAAAGCCTAGAACAGCTCATACTTAGGGGCCGTTCAAGTATTACGTAAGCAGATTTATTACAATTATTTACCCCCCCCCCCCTCCCCCATGCTTACCAGAATACCTTTCCACTTAAAACTACCAATAAAGCATCATTGATAAAATCTGGATTTGAGAAATGACATGTTAAAGCCTAGAACAGCTCATACTTAGGGGCCGTTCAAGTATTACGTAAGCAGATTTATTACAATTATTTACCCCCCCCCCCTCCCCCATGCTTACCAGAATACCTTTCCACTTAAAACTACCAATAAGGCATCAATGATAAAATCTGGATTTGAGAAATGACATGTTAAAGCCTAGAACAGCTCATACTTAGGGGCCGTTCAAGTATTACGTAAGCAGATTTATTACAATTATTTACCCCCCCCCCCTCCCCCATGCTTACCAGAATACCTTTCCACTTAAAACTACCAATAAAGCATCATTGATAAAATCTGGATTTGAGAAATGACATGTTAAAGCCTAGAACAGCTCATACTTAGGGGCCGTTCAAGTATTACGTAAGCAGATTTATTACAATTATTTACCCCCCCCTCCCCCATGCTTACCTAAACATTTTTCCATTAATGTATTGTTTTTTTTAATATTATGATTATAATGTTATAATTATAATTTTAAAAAGAAGAAAATAGATTTAGGATAGAGATTAGATGTTACAGATACGGTATTCAACATAGAGTAAGGGACAAAAATATTCTAATCTTACGAACATTACAAACTTATTTTAAATTTCTGGTGCACATATTAAATTCAAATTAACAGTCTTCAGTCCATGAAACCCAAATCCATGATTCTAAGTTTTCGATGACATTGGATCGCTTGGATTGCTGCTCAGTGTTGTGAGTTTGCTCACTTTCATCCGATTTCGGAATGTCTACATCGTTCTCATCGAGCCATTCGACATCATGGTGCTCTAAATTTTGAATAATGCATATCAGTTCATTAGCACGACGAGCAGCGACTCTTACAGGTCTAACTTTCCTATCAGTGTGCGTGTTTACTTTTTTAGGGATCTTTTCGATGTGACGATTTAGTGACTTGACGGAAGCATGATAAAGACCACACGTTTTGCATGTTCGACTTGATAGCCTCAATTTTACTGTCGGACAAAAATAATCATAGGGCATTTGCAGGAAATCTTTGAGTGAAGCACTTAAGCGTAGAGCTAAATTGACTGGAATATTAAGAAATTGCCCTCCTTCATCCAAAACCAAGTCATCAATTGTTTGTTTTACTTTTACAGGTGGTGGAAGAAACCTGTTGTCTAGTAATCTAAATAGGCCACTTCTTGGATTCTGTATTTCTACATTTTACAATTTGAAGAAAGTATTGGCTTTCACGTACATGTTCTGAATACCATTTAATGTCTGGAAAATCAGGAAGATCTTGTTCACCTACCCCAACATATTTTGCAGTAACATTATAGCCATCAATTTCCATTGAACTCCTTACTTCAGCTAACACATTTCCTGCAAATTCGAAATTAGATCTTTCTAAATGTAACGCCACGTTCATCCAAATGAGACCCAAACCAGCCAGTTCCCGACTGAGAGAAGCCATTCTACGCTCTACTCTGTTATACGCACTTCTTCCAGGAGCATTGGTAGCTAAAAACAATACATCGAGATCATGTCACTTAAAGTGTTGTATAGCAAACCCTATGACTTTTTGATAACGCGGATTTTATTCTGGCCCTCCATCAACGGTCATGATTACCACTGGTTTTACTAGTCCATGGTCAGTTTTAGCTAATGGTCGAAACTCTTCAAGTTCGAGAAGCGTCTCGAAATCCTGAGCATGAGTATTAGCAGTAGATGAACTATGCTTTCCACTTTGAATAGCTATGTATGTTGGTCCAGAATATCCAACGACTTGCGGTTGTCCTAGCATACTGGAAGTGATTTTGATACCAGCATAAACAGATGGTATTAATTTATGACGCTCAGCGATTACCCAATCGCGATCAGGCAATTTGATTCTATATTCCATGTGCATTAGAATAGGTGCTTGCTTATTTGCCGCAGTTATACCAATAGGGACTCGAGCTTTATCATCTTGAGATACGAAAAATACTTGATCTGGTCCAAGTATGGATGCTATGTTCTCTAAATAATGGATTGATGTTTCAGCGAACTTGCTATCTAAGTGGCTCTTGTGGTGATCAGTTTGAGCCCGAATGAGCTTAACAGGGACTGTCGATACATGTCTTCGACCCTCTGCAGAATTAGATTTTCTGGGAATCAAACGAAGCTATGTCCCACTGCGACTAATGTCAAATCCTATTTTACGTAATTCTTGTGTGAGTTCATCAAGAGTTTTTACGCTGCGAATAGATTCCGTTCGTCTTCTATCATCTGCTGCACTCCCAAATAAAGCTATATCCGCAATTGTTTTTAATAGTGATGGTTGATTGCTTTCAAGATTAGGACGTCCCACTGAATCCCTCAGAGATAGTCTTTTTTTTATTTCTGAATTTTCATGATAATATATAATATCTTCTAACTTTCTTTTCATACCATCCCTGTGTTTCTTCTGGGCAACTGCGTTTTAAACCTTCCTGTTTAAATACTGTTTTACCGTTTTTATTTCCTCGCGCAACTTAATGATCTGTTTATCAACTTCAGCACGGCTTGGCATAGTATCTCTGGCAGAATACAAAGCATTCAGATTTTTATCGAGTAGAGCAATCTTATTTTTCATAGCTTCCTGAGAGGGTTTTGCTCTCTGTTTATCTGCATTTTCATTATTTTCGCATTGCTGTTGTGATTCATTACCAGGTTTTATTTTATCTTCTTCCTGTTTTTTAGTATTTGAAGCTGGCTGTATAATTTGTGTTTTTTCTGCAGGTTTACCGGTAGTCGTTGCCTAAAAATACAAACTTTCTATGGGTTCTGCTAAAGATTCTCTTATTAAGCTACATAAATACAAAGTATGCAATAATATATATATATATATATCTATATATATATATATATATATATATGTATGTATATTCAACGTATTGTTTGAGACTCGGCTATTTTTTATTTTTTTTATTTAATTGTTTAAACATTGAAAATTAAATTAAAAAATTATTTTTTTTAAATAATTGACTTTATATACTTTAAATAATAGCTCTACGTAATTTTCCAATATTTAGTTTAAATTAATCCATAAAATAACTAATAATAAAAAAATCAACAAAAAATCGAATCTTCCTCAAACAATACGTTAGATTCGTCACTCACCTTGGAAAAAAAATGTAGTAGATTGGATTTATTCTTAGTCGCGGCTTGCAATTCTTCTTCAATTCTCTTGGATACAATAATATCTAGTTCCTTGTCGGACTTTGCTTGTAATTTATAATTTCGCCACACTTCGTTAACTAACTTTTGTACATTTTGTAATTTCGTACTTGTATGAGATTTTTTAAAACTTTCAAACTATTTTTGGTATAACTTAGATTTGTCTATTTGAAACGACATCTTATTTAAACATTAAACTTTGGCTAATGGAATCAACGGTAACACAAATGTTAACGTGCTTTGCTATGCTTACAATACGTCTACTCGCTATAGTATCCAAACTAAACAATACATTGACAGAGGAAATTTGGACAAGTGAATAGCACGCGGTAATTCCCCTACTCGGTTCTAAAGCGAGTGCCTAAACGTATGCATTATTTGCGGGAATCCTCGAAAATGCGTTTCGTTTTCAAGCAAAGACAATGTGAGGGTTGCCATTTGTGTAAACAAGTAAATAACTACCGATGACGTAATCATCATCTAGACTCCCCTACCCCCCATGTCATCCAAAATAAGCAAAGCAAAGACCCCCCGCCCCTCCCATAGTGCTCACGTAATACTTGAACGGCCCCTTATCGTCAGATTGGTATTTAAAAAAAACTCAGTTAACAATACAAAACAATAAAATTGTCTTCCCATTACCTGCCCTCCACTCTTGCCTCTTCCATATTGGCGACCTTCGATGAAGCCAGCGTCCCAATCGCAGCGAATTATTCTGTCGTCTAACCTAGTACCATTTATATACCTAAAACCAAAGACGTATGAAAATGATTTAAGATTATGAACAGTGACAGAAACGTTATCTTATCATAAAACAAAACAAACTAACGTCGCTTGCACGGACCATGTTCTTAAGAAACTTATGCAAAACACCTACAGCAAATTTATTTTAAATTTATACGTTTACATAATTCACGTTTTGTATCCGATACATTAAAAAATTCATAAAACTTGCATCTGGGCATCGAAGAGCTATAAGATCAACCGGAAACAGGCAAGAATTTTTCAAAATTACTATTTATGAAAATGATTATTTTTAAAAGATCAACATTTTAATATACATCGAAAATAAAGGCAAGACATTGCTGCTATACATTTTCAGTGCTATACATTCAATTAGCCATTTATAATCTGTGTCTTCGTTCGGATTATTTTTCCCATATATTCTATATATTCGGTTATTTTCTCATATATTCGGATCATTTTCTGTTCTTAACGAAGCAGTGAATTTTTTTTTAAATCTCTTAAGGGACAATTTCTCTACTTTTCTCAAAAAACTATAGAAACTTATGTTAGGTAGACACAGTATGGCATACTTCAATTCAGATATCGTTCTAGTTTTTATAACGTCTGACACCGTTCTCTTTCTAGATTCACTTAAAGACATTATTAGATCTTAATCTATCGTCCACTCTTATTTATTAACCCACTGTCTCCAGCATTCCAATTTGCTGACCTATTCCATTTTCACACATTTCAAGTAACCAAACTTACTTTACTACTTTTTTATTTCCGCAACCACACCTTTGCATCTTCGATTCTATAATTTTGCTTTCTGCATGATATTTTGACAATCATTCTTGTCTTTAGCCTTCAGCACATTTAAGTTATTTTTTACTTAATTAATATCACCTTATGTTTGTTTCAGTTGTCAGTATAAAAATGCCGTTACTATTTTATGAATGCATTGACCTTCTGTGTCTTTAATATGCTAAATTGAAATAACAGCAAATAGATAATGATGAGATAAATAAAATATTTTTTCATCATATAATAGCTACTAGACTACTATCAGACTTTTGATTGGTAACTTAATAACGATAAATAACAACTATCAGACTTATGATTGGTAACTTAACAACGATTTATAGCCCCGGATTTGGCAACACATTCTCCTATTAGGTGATAGTTACATCCCTGATTTGTGCAATTATTTACTAGTAATATTTATTTACATTGGTAAAAATTTTTAAAATTCTGTATCTCTGAATAAAAAAACGGAACCTCTATAGAAACATTTTGTTATTCATCTGACTATCTATAAAGACCCTTTTTCTCGAGAACAGATAGATATATCCAGTTAAAATCAGTATCAAATACTAAGATCTACGACGCCAATCTTCCAAATCAAACAAAGAAAAAGATACAAGCTTTCAAATATCACATAATTGGATACTGGGTCGCTCATTAAAACCAATAATACTGAGATAGAAATTTGAAATTTTGCATGGAGATCTTGTAACACAAAGGAAAAAAATCGTTAATGTCTTATTTTATATTAGATTATTATTTGACAAACATCATTTTTTGGTTTTTCCTTTTATTTTTTTGTATATTCACTTATTAAGTTTTACGATAATATAACTGTACAGTACCCTCAGTATACAAGCCCTACTCGTACCTAATCATCTTTTCTTTACTGTAAATATAAAAAAAAATTGGCAATATTTAATCACTATAATGAGTATGTAGATCTTTTAAAATATACCGACATATAAGTGCTGACCAGCATTGAACCGTAGATTCTTCAAAAGTTATCAATGGTAGGAATCATCAACAGTCAGGGTCAATATCGTCAACGTGAGTGTTGGTACGAGTGTCATGTTAAATATACTTCGAATTTTTCAAACTCACAAAACAGGCACTAACACTGTTTGTTATGTTTCCATTTCATTTCTCTATCCACATTCCTATTATCAGTAACCTCACCGCTTACTTACACTGGGATTTGCATAATTTCTGGCAAAATTAGTCATAAATCTGGCAAAATAAAGCATAATTGATAGCAAATTCAAATGAACAAATCGAAACTGTATGCATTCCAGATTGTGATGAAAGAATCTAAAGCATTTAGATAACATAAAGAAATAAGTGCCAGACAAAAAAGAGATAAATATAAAAACTAGACGAACAGAACCCTCTTTCCGTACTATGGGCAATGCCTCTAAAAGCAAATCTGTCCATTAAGTTTTGATGAAATAAAAAATAGCATTTAATAAAAAAATAACAAAAAAATGTTGCATCCTGCAAATAATGTTATTATATAAAACTTAAATATTGTTTACTTAATGAATACAGCTTTTAGCAAATGTTTTACAGAAACGGGACCTCATTTAAAGGCCAATAAAACTATCAATAATATATGCCTACCCCTTCTTTGAGAAAAGTTACATAAACCCTTATATAAATAATAAAGATAGAAATAAATCTAACATAATAATTATCAATAGTATAAAATATGACCTATGTACTAACAGTACGATTTGACTTGTACTCTTAACATATCTGCCAATATGAAAATGGACCTATACTGGTTCTAAGTGGCACTTAAAGTGATTACTTCACTCAGTAGGATCCATTGTTTGAGAGATGACAAGAACTCGGGGTTCAGAAAAACTAAATTAAAGAAATTTTGACTCGCACTTGTATTACGTATCAGGTAAGAAATATTCCATTAGTCATACAGATCTATAAATAAACTACACTATCCTATTTTAACCAAATATTTATTTTTTTCTTTAAACGAAAAAATTTACATGAAAGATTAGACAAATTGCACCTACTACAAATCTTTTTTTTTAAATATTCCAAGGGATGAAAATGGAACGACGAGCAATACCTTTCATTGTAGTAATAACTAAACGATCCAACAATTATAGTACATCATTATCTTACCTCATACATCCTTCAGCATCATCTCTAAGGTAATACTCCACAAAACAAAATCCACAAGGGGTTTTTTTATATTTATCCAACCCCATAATCACTCGTCGAATATCACCGGTTCTAGAAAATAATTCGTAAATCTGCTCCTCCGTAGTATAAAATGATAAATTGCCTATATATAATGTCGTCGTTGTACGAAGCAATCTTTCTTGATCACTTCTAGATCCCTGTAAATAAAAAAATATCGTATAATGTCTGAAAGTGAGGTTACTTGTTGTTTTGCGTGATTGTCACCGTTTTACTAGCCTTAAAATGTTGATCTCTGTACGAACTTAGATCGACAGCAGATGTATTTGATTCGTGTAATCTTTTCATTTTCTAATATATTGAATTGTACACCACTACAACGATAATAACTAAAATTATCTATTTAATTCTAACGGCATAACATATATGTCATTTCTTCAAAGCCACAAAACAATTTTGAAGCGTCAGTTCGGACAAGTAGAAGCAGTCAACCGGTGTTACTAGATTAATTAATTTAGTGCTTTTAATATCTTTTTCAGTCCATTGCTACTTAAGGCTTTCACAGAAGATATTTAAATAATACAATACAATTATTTTATTATTCTAATATGAAAATCTTACGTTATACATTTAATAGATTTGAATTATAAGTGAAATAAACTTTATTAGCTATTGTATTTATAATGTGATTGATTATGTGTATTTAATAAGAAATTATTTTTAGAACGTTTTCAAAATGTCCTAAATATTATTAGTTACATTTTTGTATTATGCATATTATTAATTACATGTTTAAAAAATAATAGAATTCATTATTTTATATTCACATAAATGGGATGATATATAAATGTTCTCAATATTTTCAAAAATATGAAACCATAAAAATTATGAAGTCTCAAAATATTAAATATATTAAAAAACGAAAATTTCATTTATTTATTATTAATTCTTTAAAGAAATAATTTTTAGAACTATATTTATAATTGATACTTTTATATAAAGTTATTTTACTTTTACATTAATTTTTTGCGGTGAATACTCTCTATTTACAAAATGAATTACAGCGCATACCTATAATTTTTCAAGTACGCTGAATAATTAATTAATAGGCACACGTTTAGTGTCCTTGATAAAATATGAGGGATGCACGACGTAGTCAATATTTTCTATTACTTGTCGATTCTATACTTAAAGAGAAATAATTTAAGTGGGCATTTTAATTAATAAATTTTTTTTTAAAACTTTACTGTTACTTAAATATTATCATTAAACATAAATTTAATAAAAATAAATTCTAACAGTGCGAAAAGTGCAACCGAGCTCTAGCGAATCATATAACGGTGCGTTAATTTTAGAATATTTTTAAATAGAACATTTTGCAACCGCTTTCATAATAGCAGTGACAACCAATTTGTTATTTGACTTGCAATAAATAAGAAAAAAAAAATAAAAAGGAGGGAAGATTGAAATAGCCGCTATTTCAAAATGGATTTAGACAGAATTAAAGAAATTCAAGAAAAAGCGATTCGGCAGGTAAAGATTTCGAAATATTTCCTAACGCTGTGTTTCAAAATATTTGTATTAATTTATTTTGAAATTTTTTAAAACAGTGTAGTATTTTGCCCGTTTTGAAAGAACAACACGAAAGTTTGGACAAAGAATTTGAAGCAGCAATGGAGAATATTCGAAAAGAACGAGAGCGTAACGCAGCTTATCAATTAGAAGCAGGTATTTATAACATTTTATTCCTATTTTTTATGTGAAATATTTTAGATGTAATAATGTCTTATTTGAAATTTAATTTTATAAATCGCATTCTATAAAAATTTGCGCAATGTCAAGTAAAGAAATAAAAATATATTTCTATTTTTCATAAATAAATTCTTGAAATAAATTCATGTTTATTCAAAAGCAATTATCATACAATAGATTAATTGATTTTTTGGATAAAATTATTGTGTCCTTTTTCAGTTGTTTATTTTCGGAAGACCTGTCAATTAAAATAATGTTTTTAAAATTTTTTTCACTCATCTCATTTTTACTCTAATAAAAGTGAAACATTTTCGGAATCTGTATTAGTGCTTATCTGTGTGTCTGTCGCAGTTTGTAGGCCTAAAACTTTTAACCTAGATAGCTGAGATTTGGTATTAATATGAATATCGAAGAACTAATATGATATTTTGTTAAAAAAAATATAAAATTAATATTTTTTTCATATTTCGGGGGGGGGGGGCAATTATTTTTTCACACCAATAAGTTGAGTATTGAAAGAAAGAAAGCTATCAAAGAAAAATAATATATTTTTATAGACTTAATAAATTCAGACTTTAACCAAAATATTTTTGATAAATATATATGTATATGTGTTTAGATACTGCGTGGATCATGTGTAATCTTATTTAATTTATTTTAAATGAAAGAAAATTATATACAATAATAAAATTATATAATGTTTTTTACAATATGATTTGTCAGTAGTGTCGCATGTCTATTATTTTGTAATTGAGTTTGAAGTTAAACAATGTAAATAAATTTGAATACTTGCATACTTTATTTATATACACATAAAGAATTTAAATGAAACTGCACATATTGTTTATATAAGTTTTATTTTTTTTTGGTGTGGTGAGTTGTGTAGCAACCACCTATTTATGTAATGGAGTATAAATTTTATTAATATATCATGTTTCACTGCTATGTGAACTATCTATTTCCAAATCACTAACGTAGAAAGACCTTGCAAGATGTTATCAGTTATATTATTCATATTTTTATTCCTAATCACGAACAAACGCGGCGATGAAATGCTCCTCATTGACTGTGCAGCGTGTATTGTTGCTCATATGAGTGAATGAGGTGGAGTAAAAGAGAGATAAAATGCAATAGGCAGTGCGTTATGCTGGCTTTCCCCCGATCTTCGGTCTCTTTAAATATATATATATATATATATATATATGTGTGTGTAGTTGTTCCAACGAGCGAATGTCCATGCTTGGTACTATGTAATGGAATATATAAGAAGCTTCCTTTCCGTCGGATGTTCCATGACACCTTATGTCTTTTTTTAGTTCCATGATTCACATAATCTTATCATAATATTTATAATCTGTTAGTCTTTTATAATGAAAATTACATAGCAGTTTATGAATGTATTCATTGAAGACTTGATAAAAAATATAATAATGATAAAGGAGAGGTTGCAGAAATGCAGAAAAAGCTTTAAACATATCTTCCATCTACCAGATCTGATGACGGTTAAACTAAAGGAATGCGAGAAGTTAGAAGCTCAAGAAATAGAACGATTGGAAAGTCTACAATCGGAGCAGAATTTCTGTAACCAGCTTATTGCTAAGGAGAATCAGGAGATCGATAATATGACGTAAGTTACATTTCTTGTCTAAATCTCGGAAATAAGAATTAAAACTATTTCTTTTGAGTAATAGATTCCCATATTATAGTTGCCATTGCTGAACTGATCTCGTCGAACCAATACAAAAAATTGTATATTAGGTTGGTAAGAAGTCTGGGCCTTTTTTTTTCATAAACTCTAGGATATCCAGGAATGTTTGGAAGATCCTGAGTATAATATATACAAAGCCACGGCTGAGAGTTTTGGACAGTTATTATAACATGAGCGAGTCATTAAATAGCAGTCATTAAAGAAGAATTAGCGATATCATAATCAGAACTTCATTTACTATTGTTTCTTGAATTTTGCTTGGCCCATACGGAAACATAAGGAGCAAAGAATATATGCAGTAAGATGGGTAAATATGTACTCACCATCTATACAACCAACCAGAGATTTTAAACTCTATGTTCATCAGCGTTATAGAATGTGTTGTTTAAATTTTTTCAAACTGAAATAGAAAAGTATTTAAAAGAATTAACATTCATTTTTACTTTCTGTTACTAATTTACTACTAACTTAAATCTCCTAAAGGCTTGTTTCACAGTATACATATATTTTGCTATCACCTACCAAAGCATTTAAGGTTACACACGGTGAATTTCACATAGTGGTCTGCGATACTCTGTCCTCCTGTCAACTCATCGTAGACAGTTATGCGATGAACAGGAAATGGCAGTGCATTCTTTTATTTTAGCTCTCATTGAAAGTTATTTTTTTATTATTTAATAAGATAACGTGCCCTCAGCTAGAAACAAACTCAAAACATTTCCAAATTATGGCCGAAACTGTTCTGCATGCATTGAGTGTATTAATAATATTCGTATAATCACTTAAACAAGTTTTGTATCGTATTCAATGACTTTGTGTGAAACGTATTTTGGCCTATCATTGTATCAAAAATAAACTAATATTGTGGTATTTCTGTTTACAGTTTGAAATATGAACAAGAAATGAAGGAAATTGGTGTATTATTTCGTTCGGCGCCACTTCTTTATGTAAGATGATTAAAAATTTTTTTTTGTGATAATATGTATTGCAACATCTTGCATATTAAGTAACACAGACTAACCAATTATTCGAATATCAAATGAAATGTTTGCTTCCGAACCTAGTATGAAGTAATGAAGCTAATTAAGAAAAATATTTCAAATTTTCGTTTTAGCTAAGAAGATTTTTATCTTTAGGGTGACTATCAGCTTCTTCCTTATTAGTTGGACTCATAATTAACATCACATGACTTAAGTGGTTTTGACTTCAATATAGCAATGGATAGATATGGAATCAAATATTCTTCAAATAAAATAAGGGCACAGCTACACTGCCAATATTTTTTCCGAAATGCTAGGCAGTGTGTTAGAATGTCAGGATAAAATTGTATTATTTTATTTTCAAGTTCGTAAAGCACTATTCATTGTATTGCCATGTACTGCTCACTTTACCTGGCAACTCGCCGTCTAAATTTGTGCAGTTTACTAAGTTTTGTATAAAGGTATTCTCATTAGATTTTTTTCCCAAAAATGTTACCGTACTTCAAAAAATTATTAGTGAGAAAAATGTTGAATTTTGAGGAAAATTGTTGTGCAGTTTTTAAAAAAAAACAAATTTTTAAATTTCTTTTGTAAAATATCCCAAATTTTGTGGTGGGAAATAGAAATTTAAAAGAAACAATGTAGTTATAAGAAATTGCTATTCAATATATCAAATTCTATTCAGGCCAGTACGTTGGTTTAATTACTAAATCATTGAATATAAGTTCTGAAAATTTTTGAAGATTTTTAGAGTGATTGGTCTGAGAATAGTTATTAAAATACACCATACTCGAGTCGATCAGTTGAGGGTGAGAGCGATGGAGCATTATTTGTATCAATTTGTCTATGTTAGCTACTGATTCCATGTTGTTACTTGGGCGAATTCATCAATAGTACTATATAGAATGATGCATTACACATTTTTCAGGAAGTGAACACACTCAATAAAGAAGTGGAAGATATAAGGAACTGTGCGTCGCAGTTAAACGACGAATTGGCCGAGTTGAAGAAGGAAATAGAAGAAGTAAAGCAGCAGTTCAATAATAGAGAGAAAATTCGTGATGACGGTGTCGTGACGGGTATTGATGCTCTCCCAGTGGTTCAGTAAGTTTTTGTGATGTTTTTTTATGGGATTATCTGTACATAGTTTTTAGTGTTATGAACGAAAATTTAAAAAACAGAATATCTATGGAATCACTTCATTGAGTTCTCTCAGTTACAAGGTTTTTCCTTGGAAACAATATATTATTATGACATAAAATGTTGAAATTCAGAGGTAGCAATAGGTAGTAGTGCTCTGTGACATTTATTTTCACAAAAATTTAAGTTTTTATTTTGGCTGTGAATTTTTCAGGGTGAGAGAGACGAAATAATTTTTTTGTCGTTATTGTGTTAGGTCTCTAATGAAATCTTATTAAAATTAAAATTTATTAAATTCAAAAATATGTAATTCTACATGGAATTGGAAATCATTGTTTTTTGGATTTTTCCCTTTACTTTTGTTATGAGACCTCCCATTATGCAAACTTTCAAGATTGTTGGTTAAATGGAAGTATCCTATAAGTTTTGATGACTGTATAAATATACTTTAAAGAGCCATATTTATTTATTACGTTAACCAAACGATTGGAATACCGTAATATAAGGTCTAAGTTTATGATAATATTTTCTCGGTCAGTTAAGGTTACAGGCCTCAGTTTGATGATATTATTTTCTTGGTTAGTTAAGGTTATAGGCCTCAGTTTGATGATATTATTTTCTTGGTCAGTTAAGGTTACAGGCCTCAGTTTGATGATATTATTTTCTCGGTCAGTTAAGGTTACAGGCCTCAGTTTGATATTATTTTCTTGGTCAGTTAAGGTTACAGGCCTCAGTTTGATATTACTTTCTTGGTTAGTTAAGGTTACAGGCCTCAGTTTGATATTATTTTCTTGGTCAGTTAAGGTTACAGGCCTCAGTTTGATGATATTATTTTCTTGGTTAGTTAAGGTTATAGGCCTCAGTTTGATGATATTATTTTCTTGGTCAGTTAAGGTTACAGGCCTCAGTTTGATGATATTATTTTCTCGGTCAGTTAAGGTTACAGGCCTCAGTTTGATATTATTTTCTTGGTCAGTTAAGGTTACAGGCCTCAGTTTGATATTATTTTCTTGGTTAGTTAAGGTTACAGGCCTCAGTTTGATGATATTATTTTTTTGGTTAGTTAAGGTTACAGGCCTCAGTTTGATGATATTATTTTCTTGGTTAGTTAAGGTTACAGGCCTCAGTTTGATGATATTATTTTCTTGGTCAGTTAAGGTTATAGGCCTCAGTTTGATGATATTATTTTCTTGGTTAGTTAAGGTTATAGGCCTCAGTTTGATGATATTATTTTCTTGGTCAGTTAAGGTTACAGGCCTCAGTTTGTTGATATTATTTTCTTGGTCAGTTAAGTTTATAGGCCTCAGTTTGATGATATTATTTTCTTGGTTAGTTAAGGTTACAGGCCTCAGTTTGATGATATTATTTTCTTGGTTAGTTAAGGTTACAGGCCTCAGTTTGATAATATTATTTTCTTGGTTAGTTAAGGTTACAGGCCTCAGTTTGATGATATTATTTTCTTGGTCAGTTAAGGTTATAGGCCTCAATTTGATGATATTATTTTCTTGGTCAGTTAAGGTTATAGGCCTCAGTTTGATGATATTATTTTCTTGGTTAGTTAAGGTTATAGGCCTCAGTTTGATGATATTATTTTCTTGGTCAGTTAAGGTTATAGGCCTCAGTTTGATGATATTATTTTCTTGGTCAGTTAAGGTTATAGGCCTCAGTTTGATGATATTATTTTCTTGGTCAGTTAAGGTTATAGGCCTCAGTTTGATGATATTATTTTCTTGGTTAGTTAAGGTTATAGGCCTCAGTTTGATGATATTATTTTCTTGGTTAGTTAAGGTTATAGGCCTCAGTTTGATGATATTATTTTTTCGGTCAATTAATGTTATAGACTTCAGTTTATGATATTATTTTCCCGGTCGATTAGGCCTCAGTATATGACTTGATATCTCTAAACCTTCTAACCTTTTTGATAGACAGACGGACAGACGACAAAGTGATCTTATAAGAGTTTCGTTTTTCATTTTGAAGAATGGGACCCTAAAAATGATGGAAGTACAAGTAAAACTGGTCTAAATATGATTGATTAAATTGATAGTCTTTGTGTTTGTAATGACATAATCTGAAACTGACCAAATGTGTTACACCATTTTCATATATATGGGAAAAACATTTTCATTTTTATATAGCTAAGGGTCCAAGAAATTTAATGCTTGATATAACATCAGTGGAATTTTGTAATGAAAAAGGCTTTCGTAAAGCCGTGCAAGAGTATAAACCATATTTAAGATAGTAGATTCCGGTTAATGCAATTCAATACCCTTGGTCGGCTAAAGGTTTAATGCATTCTTTATGAGTGGGTGGGTTAGGTGTTAATTTTTGGGAGGCGGGAACATTGTTTATTTCCACTGTTGGGGTCCCTAAAACCCCGCCTCTTGGTCTAACACTATTCCGCTCTACTGGTAATCATGACTTCGTGAGGTATTACTTTTAATGATAATTGTAATACTGCACGAAGTTAACATTTAATTTGAATAAATTAATAATATAGTGTTAGTTAACTTTATATGCTCTTTATAATATTGCATTACTGTATAAATATTGTTCTTTTGTTGTAATGTTGCATTACTGTATAAATATTGTCTTTATGCGAAGACATCTTGCGGTAGAATATTTTGAATTTCCATGAAATGAAATATAAAAATATAATACTGAACTTTATTGTATTTCAATTGTCATTTATTAGCCGTTTGAGTGCCGGCGAACGCCACGTACTAACTAAATTGTGCGTAGTAACTAAATTTGCCACGAGCGCGATGGCGCTCGCGAAATCAGTTGTGGTTTAGCACGTGGTAGGGGAGGTCACTTGCACGCATTGCTAATTTTTTATCTTTCTACGTGTTACATAAAGTTCAAATTATAATATTATTAGTAATGTAATTAGTAAGTAATGTAATATTATTATTAGTATAAAAAGGATCCAGGAAAAGAAAATGTTTAACCCATAATGTCGGAATACGAAAATAATTCGAGTGAGAATGATCGTTTTTTAAGTTGTGAAGAAAGTGATAGTGCGCTCACAATTGGGCGTAATGCAAATTTTGAGTGATAGTGGTAATAGTGACTATAATAATTATTTTGCTGATACGGAGGATGTACCGGACTGCGAAAATACGATGTGATCTTGATTTCAGTTTTTGTTATAATTTTTGTTCACAATATATATTTCCATAATTGTCTTTGTATGTTATTACCCTTGTACAAGTTTTTATTAAGAAAACACCGAAAAAATTATTAAAATTGGATAATTTTTGGAAGATACAGTTTTTTTTCGAGACAAGGGTAAATGACATCAAAAACAAAAGATTTCTTTGGCATTTATGAGTAAAAAGCAATGGCACTAAAACGGTTAAAAACAAAATAAAATAAATTGAAGTTTTGAAATTTCTTTCTTCATTCGTGAATGTCTCTGTCATTTACAGTTTAGTAAATATTTTTACAACATAATTTTTTTTAATTACCGGTAATGTACATTATTCTTTGCATCTACATTTAAATTACATTACAAAATTATTTAAAATTTATAAATACAACCTAAAAAATATATGCAATTGACAGTTATTTACTACATATACCCATGAATGTTTTTTATTTGAGATATCTAATGCTTCATGTATATGATTTATACATCAAAATCTTTCTATTATATTATGCTTTTTCAGAGAACGTCCCGACTTTTTGTTATAAACCGACGACTAGATGTGAAACCTATTAAATTCAATAAATTTTCATAAACTGTAAGGAATTAACTTTTTGTTACATGAGAATTATGATTTATACGGAATGTTGAATGGATTTCCAATTTTTCCTTTTCTTTTTAAATATTACTAATAATGTGCATTAACGCGCCAGTTACATCTGCAGTTCACATTGAATTTTTTTTCGATTTTTGACATTCTTGCATGCTTTTTCATTTAACACTAAATGTTGTACATTTTTTTTTGTTTGTCTGCAAAATTATATTTCGTCGAGTTCTTCTTAATTTTTGCTAGATGCTAAATGGCTATACACTAATAAATAAGATTATATTGCACGACATACACAATATCATAATATTATGCATATAGTCAGCATATTTGCTGGGAGTACACTTACACATGTCCACACTGATCACTATGCATGTGCAGTTGGCATGTAGATAATGGTGAGCATGTCGGTGGCTTGTCACCGCCACGTACCATGCTTGAAGTTAAATTATGTCCACGTTGCGATTTTGCGATCCATGTTCGATTCCACTTATGACCTAGTTCAGTTTTTAGTTCAAATATGATTGATTAAATATGATTGATTCATTTGCGATTACACTTGTGACTTAGTTCAAATATGATTGATCCATTTGCGATTCCACTTGTGAAGTAGTTCAAATATGATTGATCCATTTGCGATTCCACTTGTGACTTAGTTCAAATATGATTGATCCATTTGCGATTCCACTTGTGACTTAGTTCAAATATGATTGATCCATTTGCGATTCCACTTGTGAAGTAGTTCAAATATGATTGATCCATTTGCGATTCCACTTGTGACTTAGTTCAAATATGATTGATCCATTTGCGATTCCACTTGTGAAGTAGTTCAAATATGATTGATCCATTTGCGATTCCACTTGTGACTTAGTTCAAATATGATTGATCCATTTGCGATTCCACTTGTGACTTAGTTCAAATATGATTGATCCATTTGCGATTCCACTTGTGAATTAGTTCAAATATGATTGATTAAATATGATTGATTCATTTGCGATTACACTTGTGACTTAGTTCAAATATGATTGATCCATTTGCGATTCCACTTGTGAAGTAGTTCAAATATGATTGATCCATTTGCGATTCCACTGGTGACTTAGTTCAAATATGATTGATCCATTTGCGATTCCACTTGCGACTTAGTTCAAATATGATTGATCCATTTGCGATTCCACTTGTGACTTAGTTCAAATATGATTGATCCATTTGCGATTCCACTTGTGACTTAGTTCAAATATGATTGATCCATTTGCGATTCTACTTGTGACCTAGTTCAAATATGATTGATTAAATATGATTGATCCATTTGCGATTCCACTTGTGACTTAGTTCAAAATTATTAGAAATTTTAGGTGTATTATATGTAAAGCAACATTATAACCTTCCGCTGATATAAGTTATAAATTATGTCGAAATCTTTGATACAGAGCTGATGGCGTTCAATGTGACAACATAATAGCAGCGTTAAAAAGCAAAGAGAAGGATTATGAACAGCAGATTGCGGCTCTCAACCTGGAGATAAAGCAAGCCAACGCAGTCAAGGAATCTATGCTTAATTCATCGTAAATTGTTAAAATATTTATTTATAATGGTTGATAATGTTATTCTAATTAAGAGGAAGTGTAACGTGAGAGATGTTGTTAAAAATTTTCATTAATAAATTTAGTACTATTGTTGACTTATCTGTTTCAATACAGAACAGCCGATGAATGTGATAGCTCATGTGTATATTTGAGGAATGTGACAACAAATGCTGTTATGAAATTGGTAAAATTGATGTAAGCATAAGAGTTAGCAGGATCGTGTACCTATAACAGTTGTTTCATAAAAAAATTAGTTTGTAATTTTTTGCTTATTTGTAAATTTCCATTTTTCATGGAGGAGGCATCAGTAGCGCATCAGGTGGTCTTCTATATATACAGATGTATGGTCTTCTTTCTGAAAGACAGCCCATATTGATACTCTCAAATAAAAAATATTGTAAGTTACTTTTTGATGTCTTTGAGTCATAATATGCCATTGTTCAAATTCGTCGAATCATCTCGTGGCAGACCAAGAGCGAGTGTGTGCATGGTGCCCTTGTTCCATATTGCTCTCCACCATCCACCATCTTCTTCTTCAGAGTGCATAGTAACTATCCACCACCATTTCTTCACCACGGCTTATTATTTAATTTTGTATGGTATATGTATAAAAAATTATATTAAGTAACAGCGCAAATGCTGTAGTTCATCTGATAAACTGAGTGTATTTTCTTGATACACCGAGTGTGTACATGGTCCATTGCATGCTCGAGACCCTTGATGAGAGGCTCTCATTGAGTGTATACAGCCGGTGTTACATTTTCATTGTTATTTTTTACTATGAAAATGACTAATTATTGTAGTGATTTTCAATAATGTTGAAAGTTATACAATATAGGCATTTCAATTCATTTTTTCATCAATTGCAGAATTCAAATATTGCGAACTTCACACAAAAAAAGTTTACAACCTTTTCCGAACAAAAGTTGTTACCGTTTTTTTATTGTAAATAGTCTTACAATGCTACTACAGGCCTTTTCAATTATAATATAAATATTAGTAATAAAAGTATTAGTAAAAATAAAAGTATTAATAAAAAATTAAAATATTAGTAAAAAATTATTTAGTAATAAAAGTCAGGAGAAAATTATTTAGTAATGAAAGTCAGGAGAAAATTATTAAGTAAAAATAAAAGTATTAATAAAAAATTAAAATATTAGTAAAAAATTATTTAGTAATAAGTCAGGAGAAAATTATTAAGTAAAAATAAAAGTATTAATAAAAAATTAAAATATTAGTAAAAAATTATTTAGTAATAAAAGTCAGGAGAAAATTATTTAGTAATAAAAGTCAGGAGAAAATTATTTAGCAATAAAAGTCAGGAGAAAATTATTTAGTAATAAAAGTCAGGAGAAAATTATTTAGTAATAAAAGTCAGGAGAAAATTATTTAGTAATAAAAGTCAGGAGAAAATTATTTAGTAATAAAAGTCAGGAGAAAATTATTTAGTAATAAAAGTCAGGAGAAAATTATTTAGTAATAAAAGTCAGGAGAAAATTATTTAGTAATAAAAGTCAGGAGAAAATTATTTAGTAATAAAAGTCAGGAGAAAATTATTTAGTAATAAAAGTCAGGAGAAAAATATCATAGACTGAAATAAAATTTTCTTTGATTGACGGTTTGCACTTTCAAGTCCAGCATTCGATTAGTTGTAATAACAGAAATTATAACCTGACATTTTTGGACTTATTTTTGTTGTCTGTGACTCTTCCATACTGCAAATATCATTGTTGTGTTCCATTTGTAATAACGGACATCCAGATATATTTGCCACTTTCATCCATTTGTTATCACTATTTCATTACATTATGAAACAGAGCAATAATTATTACTCTAATTCTATTTACTGTAACTTTTTATACTTTTTACACTATAGCTTTTTTATCCTTTATCTATGATAAAAAAAGGTTATGATGTTGTGACATACATGCAGGTGGACATTGTGACATTGTAAAAGTTCTATATTTGCCATTTGGCTAAAGGGACCGTGTAAAATGCCGTCAGTCTTGGTTAGACCGCTAATTTTCTTTTAAGTGCCACAGCGTAAATATTGCATTCAATCTATATATTTATTATAACTAAATATGGTGCAGTTTTGTGCTTTATAAAGGAACTTCAACGAAATTTGTAAAAACAATACAGCGTTTTAGATTTAAAAAAACGGAGTCCCATATTCGCTCGTAACACATAACCTCTTTAATTCGAAGATTTTCTATTACGTTTGTGCAAGTTATGTATATATATATTTTATTTATAACTTACATCAATAATGACTTCGTGTGGGTATTACAGATCAACAAGGTGTTTATCATTGACATTGGCAATTATGGCTAAATTTTCATTTCTATTGAGAATACTATTTTGTCAAATCAACAATATGGCCGACTTTAAATAGTTTCCTTCATATCACTCATACTTTTTTATATTTAGCTGATAAATCGTCGAAAACTATGTTTTATCCATGACTTTAAAACAAAATATTGCACTGATATTGACAAATATGAAACCAAAGTTTTTATTTAGTGGCGCTGTGATAGTTTTCAAGCGAACTCTATGTTATTTGCACAGTCCGTATGGAATCTTAAAAAATGTTGGTCGCCCCAGCGCCAGGAAACATTTTCAAAAAATTACTTGTAAAGATTTCTTTAATGCTTCTTCCACAGTCCCTATGAAATTTTAAAAAATGTTGGTCGCCTCAGCGGCGGCTCACACTTAAAAAATTACTTGTAAAGATTTGTTTAATGTTAAGTACTCAAATTGACATAAGGCAATATTTCCAATAATTCGCGATTGAAATAAAAAAGACGAAACTCATAGTTCAACATTAACTTTATTATTACAATATAAATATAATTCTCAAGCTTACAGCTCGTAAATACACTTTATTAAATATTTACGCTAATAGACACTTTGTTAATGACAGCTTGTAAAAAAGGAAATAAATAGTGAAATATAAAAACATACGTAAAAAAAATAAAAAGCTTTTTTTATACTTAAAACTTAAAAATGACTTGGCCAACTCGCTTTCCTTATTCTAACCTTCTGTCACGAATCTGTGTTATGTTTTAGCACCCAGCATACAGTTCATTCGTTGTTACGTTAAAATTCATTTAAATCCTTTCCAAATACAAATATGTTGTATAATGCTATATTTTTTTAACGGCTTTGAAATTTAATCCAATGTATTTTTAATGTCTATTACTTACATTGGTGTCTTTCTCCTTACACGGCCCATCTTTTCGCAAGAGCTTTGTTTAACCAGTAATAATATACAATTTTACAAAAAAATACATATAATCGATAAAATCAATTGTGTAATGTAGATTTACAGCCAGTATTTATTTTAGATCAGAAATTAATCAAATGCATATAAGTTTATTAAATTTGATTAAACAATTCAATAAAAAATTTGTGTATCGCTGATGAAAGAAAATGCGAAAAAAAAACAAAAAATGATCCTATTTCACAAACGTACATAACGAAAAACATTATAAATACGCAACACTTACAATTGATTCACGATTAAATCTTCATAGCAATGTAAAAAGGTATAAAAAAATGCAATACAAGGTCATGATTAAGGCTTTGTATCTATATAAATGGCGAATGCACGAATATACAAAGTAGACAGAAAACGACGTATTAATTTATTTTCATTAAACAAGTATATATTTTTTCACAATATCCTTTCAGAGTGGATTCCCTTCGTCATAATGAATGCAAAATGCTGTCAGTGAATATGATGCCAAAGTTCTCCATCTGTTGACAACAGATGGAGAACAGTAGGATCGGATAAGTCAATATGGTGGAAACTGTCTGAGACAGCCTTGGCCGGAAATCGGCTGTTGAGCTTAAGAAGAAGAAAGCGCAGTCCAGCCTGGATAGCAAAAATCGTTTTGCAGATAATCCTTCATTGTTTTCCAGTGAACTAGTGTCACAATTAGATAGGGTGTCCAAAAACATTTTTCCATTGAAATTAACGATTAATTTTTTGAAAAATTCATGATGCTCTTCCACAGATTATTTTAGATACAAATCTTCAGCTCCAATTATGTGCAGGACACACATACGTCCGTTAATACAAAAAAGTTTATTCATTTAAATATTTTCTTGTTTTAACTTTTTATTTGATATATTAATGCCAGTAAGAAATGTCTTTATTTTACACCGATTGAAAACTTTGTATATTCCTCAATTGTACGCCAGCGATACGGAGAATTAATAAGTACAAATAAGCTAACAATTAAGGCATTATGTTAGATACAAAAAAAAGCTTAAACTATCATAGACTATAAAAATTTATATAAATGGTGACATTATATATGCTATGGATAGTCACCATAATAATGTACTCGTATAATTGTATTGTATTACACTGTATCGTCGGAACAGTTGCCGAGAGAAAGGATACGAGACAATTTTGTGACGTATGCATTTCGGTTATAATGTTTCAAATTTGAAGCATGTATAGTACGGTACAAATTACTACGTTAAATTTCTTCGCACAATTTTTTTTACGCGTAATACATAAGAAATATAATACGTCCTTATTTATATGAATACTCCTTGAATTAGTGCTTCTCTGATGATACGAGCTCCGATTGATTCTTAATAAGAAAGTTGATATAATTGACAGCGAAATAACGGACACATCAAAGCTTTGAATTAAAAATAAAGTTTTCACAAAGGATTTTTAGGGTATTTCATTTTATATGCGAGTTGTGCGTTGGGTATGTAGTCCAAACTTATTTTGTTCCGTTTACTTTCAAAGTGCATATTGGAAAAAAGCCATTTTTGTAAATTCTATATTGTGTCACTATTTCGAATCAAGTTTTATATTGTGTCGCTATTTCGAATCAAGTTATTTAGTACAAGGACCGAAGTTATTAAAAAAAAATTATAAATACGGAAAAATATGATGAGAAAAATGAAACCGTTTAAAAATTAACATATGTTATTAAATGTATACAGAAAAATCTGTTAAAGTATAAAAATATTACTAAAACATGCAGGTTAAGTAACTGAAAATATTCTATCGGAGTTTGACGAAAACATTTCTAGCATATAACATCCCCTCATCAACAATTGAAAGGCACAAAACGAGGGATGCAATCTGATCGCTTACATCCTACAATCTCTCGACAACGCGTTCCAGGTGTCTGTTTGCAACGAGATTCTAATCCCTCGTAGATTCGGGGAGGAGGTCAAACCAGAAAGTCTGGGCTTGGGACAGGTCGTAATCCGCCAGATTTACAATAACCTGAAACACAAAAAATATACTTATGAATTAGCAGTTTTTGTTCACCTGATATATTCTTTTCATTTGTCCTTATATGTTTAGGGTGAACATGAGTAAATAACCTGCTGTTCGCACATCCTTAAAGGAATCAAAACTGCCTACAAGGTTGAATCGATCGGGCTAAGTTGATCCATCTTCTAAATGAACAGATTTTTGACAAAGAATCTTCGTAAGTTTTTTAAAACAAACCTCTTGTTTTAAAAAACTTACGAAGATTTAAGGATCTATAACCAGATTTAAAAAAAACTATTTAGACTAATCAAATCCTCTTTTTATAAAAAACTCAAATAAAATTGTGTATAGTAAAGAAAATTGGAGTATAGCTCTGAGAAGGATTAAAACGTGTACAAAAAATAATCTACAATAATAAATGCTAAATTTATTGTTAAAAACACGAAAACATAAAAAACTTGCAAAACATTCATAAACCATCTGCATAACCTTGGCAATCCAAAAAAAATACATTTTTAAATTACCTGGCCACTTTTACCCCTTTATTGTAAGGTCAATAAGAATTGAAAAAGAAATATTTCTATGTTCAAAAATATTCTGCGCATTGGGGAAAAACCCAAACTAGGTCGCCTACTTCAAGAGTTGCCATAACGAGCTATTTTTATTCTACCAGTGGCATTATACAGAGGAAATGATATATACTTCAACACGGTTAGTCCCTTAAACCTGTTATTATCAATAAAGGGTAGATATTGGTGGTAGTTATATTATTTCTAAATGCTATTAGCAACTATTTGGCGTTAATTTTGTAGAAATTCATTATTCACAATTAAATGAAACTACGTGATGTAGTGTTATTTCTACTTTCTTTAAGTTCTTTACCACGACCTAGGTTTCGTTGTATTACAACATCTTCAGGTAGGCTATTAGCAAAGATGTTAGATGAATCTTTGCTAACAGCCCACCTGAAGATGTTGTAATACAACGAAACCTAGGTCGCGGTAAAGAACTTAAAGAAAGTAAAAATAATACTACATAACGTAGTTTCTTTTAATTATAGCTATTAGCAACGTTAAATTTTCATTAACGTTGGGGTATTAAATGTTTATTCTATTGTTTAGTGACTTCATTATTTTAGTAGCATCAGATGCTCTTCAGGAATTGGAACTGTTTCGTCCATACACTTGGACATGGTGATTGATGATGGATAGTTTATCATTTGGAATTTAATTGCCCTGACGGTCAAGGTTACTTGTCACCAAGTCTGTTTCTAGCAATTTGGGGGCTATCTTCACCAACGGTATATAAATTATAATTACTTAATTGTACAAATATATCCATGGTATTATAACTAAGACTGTAAGATCAATCACAGTATAAATCAACTGTCAACAAATCTCAATTTACAATTAATCTGTCGATTACTTCCGAATAGTAATTTAAATCTTAGTTAATTCTATTTGTAACTAACTGGCAACACTGAACATTTTTATTGACTAAATGTTTTCTTATATGGCAATATAGCAAATAGATGTCAAAATTTTTAATAACCTCTGATTACATCATTAGTGAAACCGTCTTTACTACCTGTTTTCATCTTTATAACATCAAAATTACAAAAGAGAGTGTTCTAATTCGTTGAGAGTGAGACAGACATTTTAGTTTTTCAAAAAGTTAAAGTGGTTAAGCTGCACTCTAACGATGTAATGATTGTTAAGACCATTTGACAATAATACAATTATCCATTTTGTTTTGTTTAACGTAATCTTATTAATAATGTAACTCTATTAATATTATAATAACCTATTAACATCGTGACTTAATTCTAAAATATATTTTTTAAACAACAACTAATATAATATGGCCACTGAATGACAGTTCACTAGAATGACAGAAATGTAAACAGCTGATAGCCAGGCGGCCATGTTGCCACAGTTAAATCTACAAAGAGGAGTTTAAGCGACCCCGTCCCACTTAAAACTATAGTCCCCCCCCTCTGTCCCACGTAAATCTAGAGTTTAAACTTTTTAAGATTTAAGATTTATTTAAATGAGAAAAGACATTGGGACTAACGTCTTACCTGTCCAATAACAGGGCTACCTCCCGAAAGGAAGCCCTTCTGTGTAGCCACTGTGACCTCGAGCTGTTGGCTGTTCAACTCGGAGGGTGTCAGGACATATTCAAAGTGCTCATCGTAAACAGGATTACAGTTGTCTTTCATCACCTGCAAATAAAGTGGTTGTAGTGATCGCTGCTTCTGATTGATATATTGCATCATATAATGCTTAAACATTAATTAAAGCAGAGAATAAAAGATTATGAATTTATAATAGTTTTGAGTATGGCTATTAATACAACTGGTATTTATTAAGTTTTATGTTGAGTACTTACGATGGTCTTCCTCTTGGAATCTTTGGAGCGGCTAGGTAGCAAATAGAGCTTCACGTACGGGTCGGGAATATTGGACGGGTCCTTCAGAGGGATGTGACTGCAATGAAGATTATTATATTTTGTTTGTATTTACTCAAATATTAATCTGTTGTCAATATTTGGTAAGATTCAACTAGATGTAAAACTTATTCTATATAACTATTTTTTTTCCTACATAGGCGGTGTGCTATGTGTTTAAATATTGAATTTATTATCGTCCAGATTCTTTTCAATCTAAATATATTATTTCTAAAAGGTGTTTTTTGGTCGAGCGGTTCGATCTCTTTAACTACTGCACCAAAAAAAATAAAAAATAAAACACTTAAAGCTTATGTTTTCTACTTTGGGCGAAAAATATAAAAAAATTCGAAAAAAATCTTTTTGTTAATAAAAAAATTAATTTTTATAACAATTGGCATGAGCGCCATCTGTGGGCGACGCATCAAATATCTTAGCTAAATTGTATACTTGGAACACGCTAGATGGCGATATAGTGCGAAGACTTCGCACGGGTCAGCTAGTGTCTTATAATTGCAAAGGCTTCTTTCCAAACATTGATTTCAAAAACCTAAATATAAAAATAATATGTGCACGGACATCTCGTGTATTAACTGGGATATAACCAGGCTACATGATACGTGTCTATTAATATTTTCAGAAATGAAATAATTTTGTAATAAAAAGTATGTTTTCTTATAATTTTCTATGCAATCCAATCTTTAGATGTCAATAAATTGGTATAGTAAACCAATTTCTATAGGTTCCCGAGTACAAGTTAAGACAATTAAATAAATACATTATTTTCATATTTCATTCTGTTCTCCACACGACATCATCAAAGCAATATGACGTGACTTGGTAAACTTTTTATATAGCTTTGAATACTGAGCGATACGAGTGTTATTTCACAGAATGAAAAATCAATTCCGCTGGTAACTCAGTTTTTTTATGGAGGTTCCTATTTGAAAAAAAGTTAAAAATAAAAGATATTTTATTATTGAAAATTAAATTATTTCTTCGAAATAAGGACCCGATTCAAAAAATATCCTATATTTTTTTGTCTTATATTTTCCAGCGGAAGTCGAAAAAATTATCGTGCTATATCAATTAATTGAGTCTTTATAATCTTCCCGCCGTGATGGCATATCAAGCTTCCAGGGAAAATCATGCCTTTGATATCGGTACCTAATAACATTATATTTATTGATGTTTGATGGTACACTGAATGAAAATATATTGTGGCAAGCAGATAGCCCAAAACTTATAAGATATGTGACAGACATGTTTTTGTAAACAGAAGAAATTTGTAAAATTATGAAATTATTTAAGTAAAACTTTTTATTTTTGAATGTATCACATCAAATAATGTAGAGTAAAACACTAATAAAAAATTAATACACAATTAAATGAACCTACGTGTTGTAGTATTATTTCTACTTTCTTTGAGTTCTTTACCACGACCTAGGTTTCGTTGTATTACATCTTCAGGTGGGCTATTAGCAAAGATCTTCACCTGAAGATGTTGTAATACAACAAAACCTAGGTCGTGGTAAAAAACTTAAATAAAGTAGAAATAATACTACATCACGTAGTTTCATTTAATTGTGAATAATGAATTTCTACAAAATTAACGCCAAATATATTCAATATTTAAAAAATTAATAATAACAAGAAAGTCATACAGGCTTTCTTGTTATTATTTAATGTTGCTATACTTATAGATCAGCTAAAAATCGTATTCTTTCACAAAGCACTTTTGGGACCATATTTGAAAGAAATAGTAATTTTTGATCAAGAAAATTTGTGTAAAACAGTTATCAGTGAACTTACGCTATCTTGTGCACGACGACGATAAGTCTTTGACGCTGGCCACTGTAACGCAGTGTGAGCTGGATGCGGCCCAGTCCCGCCTCACCTGCACTCCTGTTGATGTCAAATTTTGGCTAATTTTAATAATGACAAGTACTTTGCGACTATTCCCGGAACTATATTTTGACTATTACTCTGACTAAGAAAACCATAAAAAATGCAGCTTAGCACTAATAAAATTCTCACTGTTTATTGGTTATTAAACAAAAGAATACACAACGACAGAAAAATTATGTATTTACTAAAAATAATTTCCGCTTGCGATTACTTTAATATAAAATTGGTTTGAAAAATATTTTCAATACACAATGTGTTGTTGCAAGCAACCGTTTATTATAATTTCTTTGTTGTAATTGCCATTGTTAGAGGCACTAAATACTGAGTATGCAAATAAAAACACGAATTGATGAAAATAAAACCAAAAAATCCAAAAAAATTTAAATAAGCAAGATTCGTGCGAAAAAGTAGATTTATCAATTTGATGTTTGACAATCAACTGGCAGCTATTTCTTTATAGTGAGATTGCTTTTTAAATCTATTTTTTTTTATTAAAATAATCACGAGCAGATATTTTCATTATTAAATATGTTCTTTTTTAAATACGTTCTTTCATGTAAACAAAACATTTTTATTGGTCTTATACTGCATTTATACCAAATCATCCATGGATAAAGAGTGATTGTTTCCTTCTTTACCCTAGACACTACAGGATATTTAAAAAATAAATACAGAAATTTCAATAGGAAATATCTGTTAAAGTTACTGATAGAATAATTGTATTTAATAACAGTCATCATTTTCGGTAGCACACAACACAAGAAAAGAAATTTAGGAAAAATATATTGCAAGTTTACATAAATATTTATTTAGATTGTTGAAAAATTAACACTGGCATAAAAAGAAATAAATCTTTTTATCATAGTAGTCTCTTTTCAATAAGGTATAATTTTGACAGCTGTCAAGATGTATCATAATAATTTTTTTGAAGACTTTTATGAAGTGGATACATGCCAGTATATTGTAGAAAAATATTTTAAATTCTTATTTAAATGGAAAAAATAGTATTTTTTTTATTCTGTAATGAAAACATATCAAAGAGATGTTGTATATGAATGAATACATATTATTCTCTTTCATTTTGTTTATGCTATTGATAGGACAGCAATTGAAGCAATATAACCAAAATCGATCTAACAAGTCTTGTTGTACGTGAAAAACTTTAAAAATAAAGAGGAAAAAATTTCATCTGCCCTATAATGTATTAAGATAATGATTAAGCAAATTCTGAAGACGGCGATAAATAGCCATTATTTAAAATTGTCTGGATCTATGGCTATGGAGTTAATTAGTTGTTAGGAAACTTTGAAGATTTTTATTTATCTATTTACTTTCAAAGCTTCTTTAAATGTATTAGCAAACACTATTTTACTGACCATTTAAAATTTCATCTCGGTCTTAAATAGGAGAAAAGTTTTATGAATAGATATATGTTGTTCGCATTCACGACAACCACTTTTCGACACCGAGACCTAACACAGGAAACAGTGAATTTAAAAATATGTCATTTACATACATATAAGTGATCTTGCAGCATATTTTGAAACATATCGCCATTACAAATTTTTTTATACGTTTATGAGAAAAGTGCCAAATTGACAATTTTCTCACGTTTCTGCAAAACTTATTTGGCTGCCAAAAATTGGTTAATACTGTGCCGTGGTAAAAGTTAGATGCAATATTGAGATTGCCGAGTGACAACTGTATTGAAAATCTACCTAGATAACTAGTTATATAAACACAAATGTTTATATAACTAGTTATATAATCTTTGCTTATTAGTCATAAACTTCTGTCAGTATCTAAAAATTTGCTAAATTTTTGGATATGAGTAATTAAATACTCATCTTTTTGCTTTAATTTACTCCATATCTAAAAATTTAGCAACTTTTTAGATACTGGCAGAATTTTATGTCCTAAAATAGGTATGTCGTTACTATACAAGATGCATATGGCAAGTTGGCAAAGATTATATAAAGAAAAGCAACTCAATTTCTCCCGTTAAATCTTATTTCCACTTTATTTTGTCCCATTTTCAAATTCTACCCTCTCTTACATGATTTTATGTTTTAATAAACATTTATTAAAATTTTCAATAAGCAATCTGTTCACCAATACTACAATGAAAACTAACAACAGTGTTTGTCAAAATATTTCTTTTTATTTTTATTGATCCAGAGTAAATTTATTGTAAAAATAGACAAAATGATTGATTCATCATGTCGAATAACTTACGATGTGATGGACATGGTACGATGGATGATGGTCGGCGAGCTGGGCGGCGAAGCGTTTTGCTCGGGTATAACTGTAATTAAGAAAAAAAATTCAGTCTTAAACTCGGTCTACAGTTTTGGAGACAACTCTCTTCTATTCATAAAATATAATATTTTTAGACATGGATTAAAATTATGAAACATCATTAATCTTAATTACACAGCTCATTTGGCATTAAAGGGAATGAGCGTGCAGATGTTCTTGCTAAGGAAGACCGAGACCTGAATCAACCTCCCACAGTCACTCCTGCAGATTTAAACTCTGTTGTCAAGCATACAATCTTTAACCAGCAGTTTGGTAAGGCAACAATCCCAGATCTTGACTGCCCAAAAAATGTGTCGTCTGCAATAGCAAGACTCAGTACAGGACATTTTAAAGGCATAAAAATATCCTCAGAGAATAGCTGAAGATTCTATTCCATCTGCAGGAACTGTCCCCAAACTCAACTAACACCAATATCAATCTTTAACTGCCAAACCATTATTGCTTCCTGTTTACAACTTGGTTCACCACTGGTGACTGTAAACATAGCTCAGAAAAGAACAAATGTTGAAAGTGGAACCTACAATGAGTACGTTCCACTAGCCATTCGCAATGTTCGCACCCACGACCGACATTATATCCATTCCAATAGCTTTTCAACGATGTAACTTTCAGTTTAAGTGGAACGAGTTATGAGCAATGCGTATTTTAACTATGAGAAAAGGGTGGGTATTTGACAAAAATAATGAGATTATAGCATTGTTTTTTTTTCTATGTTTTAATCATTAGGTAATACTTTACACCTACATTAATTGCAAAAGTGTAATTTAATTTCTATAAAAATTTGATGATTGTTTGCACATTTTACACGTTTTTGTGTAGCCTTTACTTTTATTATGTATATCTCGGAGCTGCATAAAGTGATTCTCTTCATCACCATGTTCAATTTTAAAAGACAATATAAATTTTTTTACGTAACTTTAATATATCAATGTGTCAAAGTCAAATTGACAGATAAACGACCCCAACGATGCACGTTGATATGTGAGTCGACATGGGCTCAAAGCGCTCGTGAACAATAATGCCATCAATGACGTTTTAATCACAACCGCAATGACTGTGGTCACCAAGTGGAACGTACTCAATGTGTTACTTTAAAGGAAGGTTTGTTTTATTTTATTGTATTTTCCACATTTTCAATATACGAATTGAGAAAATGACAAATACTGCTAAATACACTCGTAACTTTGTAACGTGGCTCCACATAAAAGAGATTGCTTTAAACGTTTTACCGCTTTATATATCAGTATATTAAAATTGTATATCAAATATTATCAGTTTTGTGGAGGGATTGAGCTGTGAAAGTGTAAAGTCGGATTGTTTCTACGTTTCCCTTTTTCAAAATTTTCCACATATTTTTTTCAATAAAATTAAAATCACAGAAGGACGGAGATTACTTTAAATAAAATCTTATTTATTTTCCCTAACGCCAAGCCTGTAAAAACGTTTTTTCTGTTCTAAATAAAAAAGTTTTTAGATTGAAAATGCCGTTAATATTATATTTCAATTCACGTGATCACAAGCTTGGCTTTAGCTGTAGGTCTTTCATCATAAAAACATTTTTGGAAGAATATAATTTCACTGGAATATATAAAGATCCTCGTCACGAATATAATATTATAACATATTTTTTGTTTATTGTTTGAATGAAGCGTAGTAGCCAGATAATATTGTAAGTACGTCAAATTACATGGTTTATTTTATTTTATGTAAATATAAAGACATATTTTGTATTTCTAGACGTATATTTCTTGCAAGAAAATTAACAATTACATTTACAAATCAAAACTGATGTTAGCTACAATGATACTCAGATTTTCTAAAAGTGAATTTAATTTATGTCCTTCTGGCATGACTGGCATCGGCAGAAAGTAATGGCCTTACTAAAAACTAAGACCACTTTTTGTTTAACAAAGAGCTTCGGTCAGTAAATTATGGGTAAAAGTATCGAAAGTCTATGTTTTAATTTTTATTAAGTCTGAAATGTCTTCTACACTACTCGTGAAGTTACCTCGACAAAGTGCTCGTCGAAGTTGATCGCAGTCTGAAATACGTCTAAAATACAATCTGAAGTACGCACAAAGCGAATCTAAGTACACTATTCTCTTCGTCTAACTTTGATCAACTTCATGAGTAGTGTAGTGCAGTTTTACCAACACATAAGTCATAAAATAGGGTTTATACCTTTGGATAAAAAATTAAGACACATTTTGAATCGACAGAAAATTGTTATTTCGTCAAGATCTCGTTTCGCAAGTTACAGTTAATAAATACAAAATGAGATTAGTGTTACCGCTGGTCTCCTGTGAAATCGATCGTTTCGAGTCATGCATTGTTAAATGTTACGGGACGATACATAATTAGTCAATCTTTTATCGACAAAGTTAATTCTTCCAAATTAATAACATTTTTGAATTATTAAGTCTTTTATGTCTAGACTTAAATTTGAATAAAGGTGCTGGTCTTCTTAAAAGTGTAGAAATCAAATTATAGTTTGTTATTTATACAAGCTTTTTCCCACGATTCCGTTCGCTTAAAAGTTGTGATATTTGAGCCGGGTGTGAGTGGTTTACGGACCAAATAGAAGCCAAACCATCTTTCTCTACAATTTTTGTCTCTATCGCTGTTGTTTGTCTGTTTGTTAGAACATCATCATGAGTATACAAATTTGAATATAAAAATGACACTATTATATAGAGAAAATGAGAAAGTAAATGCTTTAAAAGTTTTATTTAAATCGTCAGACAAACAAAAAATCTTGTATTTTTTATGAAACGTCTTATTAATTTCATAATAGTTTATAAATACTATTTCTACATAAGTATTTGAGCCATCAAGAGGAAACAAAGTGTTGATTGTGTCAGATGCTCTATACACAGACGTAACATACTAATGCATAAAATTCTCAAGACCTACGGAGCCATCGAAAAGTCACGTAAAACTCAAACATAAAGTACGAGTTCATTTGACGAAAGAATATCGACATCAGTTAAAAGTTTATTTTTAGTATAATTAGGCAATGGCTACAGACCTATAGATATTGATTACTTTTTGCGATCGTTTCTAAAAATTTATTACGCACTTTGCTGTTTTTAATTTTTATTAAGATAGTTGTCGCGAGACAGTGAGATCCAAAAGTTATTATAAAATGTTTTATTGAAAATTATTTTATTTTTTTTCAACATGTTAATATAACATCATTTTATAATGAATTAATTTTTTAAGCAAATCGTTACACGCGTATTTTAAATTAAATTAAGCGTGGTTAAATTACTACTTTTTTTGTAACGTTAATTGTACAATTTTTTGACAACAAATGATTTTTTGCAAATAAATGGTAAATAATTTTTAAATTTGAAAATAAGTTAGATATTTGTAGTTTGAATATTACATCAAAAATTTGGTGAATTTCGTCGATAATGCGTTTTAAAAGATAACTACGTTAACAATTCTTGAATATTAAAAATGGAACATACGCATTTATAAAGATAACCTTTTTTGTTTTCTATTATGGTCAAGAAATTTTATTTCAATTTTTACTCTTTCCTGATTATAAATCGCAAATTTTTTTGATTTTGATATTCTAAGATTTAGTAACTTTTTTTAAATTACGTAGTACAAAGCTCATTTTTGCTCATGTGCTGAGTTTATTTAATATCAGGCTACATATTAGATATGTGTTTTGTATGACGTATCAAGTACGTTCCACTACGTGATCGCAACACTCAAAACACTCACTGGTAACTGCAGTCATTGCGGTCGTGATTAAAACATCATTGATGGCGTCACATTCTTCACAACCGCTTCGAGCTCATGCCGACTCACATATCAATGTAGGTCGTTATAGTCGTTTATCTGTCAATTTGACTTTGACACATTGATATATGAAATAAATAAACTTATGTAAATAAACTTATATTGTCTTTTAAAATGAAACATGGTGACGAAGAGAATCACTTTATGCAGCTCCGAGAAATACATAATAAAAGTAAAGGTTACACAAAAAAGGCGCAAAACATCCAAACAATCATAAAATTTTTATAGAAATTAAATTACACTTTTGCAATTTACGTAAGTGTAAATTGTTACCTAATGATTAAAACATAAGAAAAAAACACAATACTATAATCTCTTTATTTTTGTCCAATACCCGCCATTTCTTCAGAGTTAGAATATGCATTGTTCATAACCCGTTCCACTTGAACTAACAGTTACATCGTTGATAAGCAAGTGGAGTGGGTGTGATCGCAGTCGTAGGCGCGAGGGTTGCGAGCGGCTAGTGGAACGCACTCATTGTGACTATTGTCATTAATTCCTATCTACAGAATGTTGCGCTTAACCTATAGTCAGGAAATAAAACTATACTAGAAAAAAGTGTACCTTTTAAATAAGTTGAATACCCACCCGTCTCCTTAGCTAGTTCATCCGGCACAAAATTGGAATCGATGCTGTCCTGCGCGGGAAGCGGTGACGGCACCATCTTCTTTACAGGACTGGGCGTTACTGCAACAATACCATCAATAAAAATACATCGCAGTCTGGTATGTCTGCCCTTGAATCTTACCCTTTATCAATGGTACTTTATTATACTACCTAATGGTACCATCGCTTTAACTTGAATACACACATATTGGACATTGATATGAATTACAAGTAAACTTTTTAAAATATTATCTAATTTTATAAAGGAACATTTGTGCGATTGTACGTTTGTACAAGCTAATCTCAGAAATTATTGAGCCGATTCCAAAAATTTTTTCACTTTTCCAAAGATCATACTCCCACATCACGTAAAGACCTCATTTTATTACCTATATACGTAACACCCAACATCTGTCTGTCACTATGTTTGCTTTTAACTTATGTTTTACTGAACATATCTTGATGTAGTTTTTACCATCATATAGGATCTTTATCCCAGAAGGTTTTCTGTATAACATTTTAGAGTACATTACAAAGTTATATTAATATTTCGTAAGTGTAATCTGGAACGCAGGCAAGCACTGAGGGCAGCAGATGGTGTGAAGCGGGAAGAAGTTATTCTATTAAAGAGATGTAACGCCAAACCAACAACAAATACGGAATAAACAAATAATGAAAAGAAAAAAACAAACAATAGATTACTCATTTTTATGTCAACGTATTTACGATCTTAGAATCGCGTATTTTATTTTATAAAAATTTTAGAATAATTTTCGAAAATTACCAAAGCAATTTTGTTTAATTTCTAGATATAATTTTTCTGCTTTTGCTTTTCATTAAGATTGCCGTTGCCCGGATCCTATTTCTATATGTAAAGAAACAGGATATGTATAGTAGAAGTGCGCAAAATGTATTGTTGAAAAGAAAAGTGATATATATCATTTGATTGGAAAGATATATATCACACATTTATATCTCTAGCTCAGTATCTCAGTACTCCGAGTTATTTACGAAAATATTTATTACGCATACGTTGAACGATAGTCAACATGATGATAAATAGTAATGATTGAACATTACGCACAATTGTTTGAAAATAAAAATAAATTCTACAAGAGCTTCCACTTGTCTCAATACTTTGCAGGTTTAGGATTTAGGACTTTCAACCTAGATTCAAATTATACTTAAAATAATTTTAATGATTTTAATTAAATAAATTGGAATAGATTGGCGTATTTATACAATTATAAATCAGAATTTTGAAATGACACAAAAAAAGAGTTTGTTTACGCAAATATTTTGAGCAAACTAAAGTATACTTTATCACAGCATTCACATTGGATCGCGAGTAGCTACGTCGTCTACATAGATCCAGTTGTATATTTGACTAAACAGTTCGATTGTTTCCTTTCTCTTTCATGTAACGTCAAAACATATACTTTTATATCTATCTTCACGACGCGATGAGTGAGTGAAATGATTGATTTGGTGAAACGAAAAATACGCCGATCACTCCTGAGCTAGTGATATACTGATACATTTTGATTTCAAGTGAGCGAGTGAAGATATGATCGTAACATGTGAGCTATATTTTTTATATCTCTCAATCATGAGTCACACATTTCTAATGTATAGAAATTTAAAGAAATGTTTTTTCATCAATACACTATATGTCTATATTGAAAATGTATGATGAACAAGTTCATGAACAGTAATGACACTTAAAGTATTACTGAAGAAAAAAATTTTTAACCCATAATGTCGGAATACGAAAATAATTCGAGTGAAAATGATCGTTTTTCAAGTTGTGAAGAAAGTGATAGTGGGACTGACATTGTGGTGCGCTCACAATTTGGCGTAATGCAAATTTTGAGTGATAGTGATAATAGTGACGATAACAATTATTTTGCTGATACGTAGGACGTACCGGGCTGCGAAAATGACGATGTGACATTGATTTCAGTTTTTGTTATAATTTTTGTTCACAATATATATTTGCATAATTTTCTTTGTATTTTATTATATTAAAATTGGACAATTTTAGGAAGAGATACAGTTTTTTTCAAGACAAGGATAAATGACATCAAAAACAAAATATTTCTTTGACATTTCTAAGTATATATGAGTAAAAAACCATGGCACTAAAACGGTTATACAAGTTTATATAAGAGACAAAAGGCATAACGCAATTACATTATAATAAACAGTTTGTCAATTATACGGAGACTTAATAAACAAACTTCACTGTATGGAAAAGTTAGACAGTAATCTTTTACATTAGCATATTTATAAAAGCATTATTCTATGAAAAATTAAAGAAAAAATATTCACCTGAAGCGCTGCCACTTCCACTTTCTCCACCTGGTAGAGATCCCTTCGAAGAAGGCTCGTTCGAGGGCCCACCCTCGGAACCTTCCTGAGACTTTCCTTCCGCTGGACCCTGCTCGCCTCCCATCGACTGCGTCTCTGACTGCGTGTCTGAGTCATCCTTCGATGCGGAGTCCTCATCTTCAAACTTCAATACCTGCCATGAGAGGTAATCAAAGTGTTACACGCCTACTGGCTGAATCGTGTTTCTGCTTGCATGTTATATTGCGTAATTTATATAGCACACACTTATCAATCCTGACATAGCTCGCTCACACGTATACTTTTAAATTTTTCCATATTTCTAAATATTTTTCCATTTGTTCAACCCAAGTTTTCCATTAACGGAACCTATTAATAAAATAATACTAAATTACTATGTGATGTATTTGTTTGTCTGTGCCTGATGTATCATCAACTTAGCTGATTAATCTCATGTTCCGTTCGTCTTACGTCTGACCAAATCTTTTAGTTCCCTTGCTCCCTCTAATACTGGGTAGCATGTTCACGATATAAAAACGGAGTTATCATCAAATTTTGTTTATGCTAGTATATAATTATAACTAAAGGTACTGGTGATGATACAAAATGTAGGTTTCTTCGAAGTGCTTTATGAAAAGTTAAAATTAATTTTTATTATAAATTAAAAATGCTTAAACCTAAATTATACTACTCTTATCCTGAGAATATTTGTACCGTTCATAAAGTTGGTATAATGAAGGTATTAATTATTATTAATAAACTCAGTAAAACAATAGAATAACTATTCTGAAATTATTTAAAAAATTTAAAATGGTGACGACACATAGACAACATATACAAATATATCATAGACAACATATATGAGGTTATGTCTATGATTGTGAATATAGATTACATCTGTCACATGAGGTGTCATCTTTAAAGGATTGTTTAAATTTGTTTTATTTTTTACTTATGTTTCGTTTTGTTGAATTATTCTGTTTTTGCTTTTTTATCCCAATTATGAAAGAGCATGAAATGCTGGAAAAAAAGCATGATCTATATGTGAAAACGTTATCAGGGTAGTATTAAGAAGTAACGGTTAAATTAAAATTTTGGAAAAATGTTCTGACATTTTTCCCCTAAAATATGCTTTTATATCCATAGCAAGATTGTGCATTTTTTTTATTATTCTAACAATAATAGGGAATGTTACTTGAAAGAATAGCCATTAACTTTATATAATTTAAATTCTGCGGGCAATAAAGAAATCTATTTAAGTTATCTATAAAATTATAATAAACACAATTGGATTGCAAAAACTTATGTGCTGTTAGATGTACTTTTCGGAATGTCAACTTTTTAGGTTATACTGAAGTTATATTTAAGTCGAGGTTGGAATAGTGTTTGACAGATGAAGTTATGATGAACTCGTCACAGACTGAGTTTACTAGTAGCGTTTTTATCTATTCTCTATTTATGCAAGGTATAACTTTCTATTCCAAGTTTATTAATAACAGAGTACGAGTTAAATCTCATAGTTTTTGCTAAAAGTTATCAAAAATAAAAACGATGTGAACCTGTCAGGGTGATTGAGGTTTGCCTTATTAGATGGTTTGATCACATTTTTGGAACGGGCGATAATTACCCTGTGATTCTTATGTTTTATTTAGCAAGTTAGGGGGCATCAGAGAGGAAACACCCAACCATGTGGTTTGATTTTGGATCGAAGAAGCTGTAGAGCTTATAACATTTGATAGATTCCGAAGACTGCGACTGTGGGCTTCAATGGGCTACAGTGATGAAAAAGAGGAATCTGTGTTTTAATCTTGTGTTTTCTGAAAATATTCTCAAATTTCTAGATTTTCCAAGCGTTCTCTTGTCTTCAATATTGTCAATGAAGTTGCAACTCGTCAGACCTATAACTGATAGAATTATGAAATGGGAGAAGGGAAATGAGATTATTTTATCATGCAGACTGTGTTTATACAAAACGATAAATTTTGTCTTAAAATGGAAACTAATAAATAATTGAATACATTTTCTCAGATGTAAATTTTTCATCTGAGAAAATTAATTATTAATCAGACGTGACATTTTCCATTTTGACATTTTCAAACACACTTACTTCGTAGCTTTCCACGTGAAATTAGCGATACAATATGAAGCCCACCTTGAGACACATAGACATGATGATTTTGCTCTCGGGTCCAGACTTCTGCAAGGCGAAGGGTTGCGTGTCGACTGACAAGTTGGGCTTGTTGAGTAGCGCTGCGAGGTTATATACAAACAGACCAATGAGGTTGCCAGTCTTCTGATCCATCACCTGCAAAGATTGTGGTAATCTTGCGGTTATTTGAATTTTAATGTTCTCACATATGGTCACAGATGGGTTCTTTTTATTAAATTGATTATGGACGTTTTTGCAACAAAAATTGCACATTCAATTAATATTTATATTTTGCTAAGATTATATATTAAATTACGTAAAGATAATGCGCAAGCTTAAAATACCTTTTTGATTGCAACGGACATTGTTTGAGACATTAGAACAATATTTCATTATTATTTTATATGTAAAAACATTAAACGAAAGAAATGATCTTTAACATTTTTAATAAATATTAAACGGAAATAAATTATAATAATATTAAGGAGAAATTTAATGTTTTTTCTGTATTCTTTGGTCTCTTTTTTGGTTTCAATGGCTTTATGCCTATTCCATTTTGTTTTTATTGCACTGTAACTCTGGTTAACTGTAAGAGATTACTCTTGTAGTAATAAGTTCGCCAGATGACTGTTCATCAAAGTTTTTAAATGAATAAAAAAATGAGCCGCTTAAAAGGAATCAGTAAAGTTTTTTTGCTAAGTTGGTATAACCTTCCATTACCATGACAAACTTGAGCACAATTGTGTTTACAGCAGCTGTCGTAATAGGTCGACCTCAAAGTTATCCTATGAATTTCATTATGGATAAATGAGTTGAACAAAGATTTTGCCTTAAATTTTGTGTTTCAAATAAAATTTCTTGGGCCGAATCGTTAAAAAAACTTATTGTGACTCGATTACGTCGAAAAAACAAACATACGAGTCGTTGGCCTCGTCCTGAACGGCCTTCAACATTCACCACTGAAGATAACATTGAAAAAATAAAACAATTACTGCTAGAAAATTGTCATTTCATTATTAGACAGTTAGCTCGAGACCTAAACATTAATAAAACAATTTTTTGTGGAATTTTAGCCATGAGGCGCGTCGCCGAAAGGCTGGTTCCGACAGGTTTAATTTCTTACAAAGAGAGCATCAATTCATTGATTGAATTGAATGAATCGAATAAATGATTGAATAGATTGAAGGCAATGATAGATCGATTACTCGATTGAAGACTTTGAATTAAAAGCCACCATAGCACTTTCGGCCTTTGAGAAGTGTATGGAAGAGTAGGTCCACCGTTATGACAGTTGTATTGCAAATAATGGGGATTTATAATGATTCTGAGTAATTTTTATACAGAAGGTATGTGTGATTAACAACATTAATATTAAATAACGATCTGTAATTAATAAAACTGTAGTCTATGGTTTTTATAGTGTCATTTTTCAAGCTAATAAACTCTATGCCATCTAATGGTCACACGTGGCCATTATCACTGGACATATTTAACTAATGTTTTTACGTTTTTACGTATAATGGAACTATCGTAGAAGATTTACTTCTGCTACGTGGTTTACGGAACATACACTTCATTTTCTTAGTTAACTCTTTCTTTCTCCACTGAAATAGGAAAGCTAATACGTTTAAAAATATTTTTAATTTTTATTTAAGTTAGACAATAAGAGATATTTTTAAAAAATATGATGAAAGTCATGGTATTTACAATTATAATAGTTTGTATCTGACCTTCACTATATATATTTCAGCGAGTTTGCAATATGAGAGTCACTGAAGTCTTCTATCAAATGTAAAACAATTTATAAAAATTGATCTGATAATTCTAAAGATAATCACAACATACAAATTGTGAAAAATTAAATGGCTAATAAAATGGACATAAACTGTTCGTTTATTAACCGTTTGCCGCGGCGATATAATTTAGTTTGCATGTGTTGCCACGCGGCGCACTTTTTGTTTCTAACTTGGTTTCTTTTTATTCTTTAATTGCAAATATTTAGCCTAAATAAATCGCAAAACATTTACTATGATTGATAGTGTCACCAATTTACTTTTAAAGTATACCTACCTTAATATATAAATATTTGACACAATCCCAATATAAACGAAACCAAACATATGTCTTCTCACTCATACAAACAAATGTCAGTCACGTGTGTGTGTATGAAGTTACATCAGTACGATGTTTATAATTAAGTCACTGTCCTGTTGAGTTGTCTTTAATCAACAGCCGCGCTGAGAACACTGAGAGTTTGGTGATCAACTCGACATGATGACCGCAAGGATCTTTTCTTAATAAATTGGTTCATGTTTTTATTTTTAAGTAGGGGTCTTTTAGTCAATGAATTAATGCAAGTGGTTACACTGATATTTACATAGTTATCTCTCTCTAATACATAAGTTTAAATGTGACATTGTGTTAAAATGATGCATTTCAAAGTTTTGTCTCTTTCTAGTTGATAATTGTGGCGAAAGGATTAATGGCCGTATAGATAATTGGGTACCACAGGTATTCCATTTTTAAAAAAAATTTCATTGACTTATTTTTTCTTGCCAATGTCAAGGAACCATTGGCTTTCTGGAGAATTACAGAGTCAAGATTGTTTATGGTTATTAAAATTTATGGAATTGTCATTTTTCATACTTATTTCTTAAAAGTACACTGATATTTATATAGTTATGTCTCTCTAATACATAAGTTTAAATGTGACATTGTGTTAAAATGATGCATTTCAAAGTTTTGTCCCTTTCTAGTTAGTAATTGTGTCGAAAGGATTAATGGCCGTATAGATAATTGGTACCACAGGTATTCCATTTAAAAAAAAAAATCCATTGACATATTTTTTCTTGCCAATGTCAAGGAACCATTGACTTTCTTGAGAATTACAGAGTCAAGATTGTTTATGGTTATTAAAATTTATGGAATTGTCATTTTTGATATTTATGGTTATATTTTAAAAGAAAGCCATATTTTATGTGCGGCAATCTCATGTAGGCCATTTGTGATTAATTTATTGTGCCATTTTGTTATAAGTGAATGTTGCATACATTCAGTGAATGTTGCATACATAACAAATAATTTTGTGTAAATTATATTAAGTTTGTAGTAAGTATCATTTATTTAAAGTACTATTTGGCTTACTATAATATGTAAGTTTTCCAATGAATACTGATCAAAACCTGTGGAAAAATACAATACAAAAAATTTACAGATAACTTGTAACATAAAAAATAAGAATTTTTTTAAATTTCTGCTGACTTTGACAACAATTGTCTCGGAAACGGTTGGGTTCATAAAGAAAATTTCACATTTATAAAGATAATAGCAATAAACTTTGCAAAAATATATCATAAAGGAAATTATGCCTGTATACGGAATAACCGATAGAAAAAAATAAATTATTAAAATAAATATAACAAACATTTCAAAAGAGGACGGCATACTTTACCTTTATAGTCAAACTTTCATTCTCGGGGTTTGCGATGAGGAATGAGTAGCCAATTTCGTAGACCGGATCAGAAACACGCATCTGCACTGCCGAATTCTCCGTTTTCTTACCTGCGCTCACCACCAGGTACACATCGGGCTTCGACTGCGGACGGGCATTCTGAAAATGGTGACATGATTTAAAAACTTGCTGAACATCCGTCAGTTACAAGAAAAGGTTTTACATTGTATATAACCAGCCCTATGTTGTATTATGTTACATTATGAATGTTGTATCATAATAAAAGTTTTATTTTGACGGCTGTATACTTTAAAACGGCGCCTTATTTCACTTTACATAAAGTTAGCTAAAATCAGGTCCAACTACATTACAGCTGATTTTATAGGTTATTTGAATGTTTCTTTCGAAAATTTAGTATATTTAGCCTTACTAGTATAATTAATTGCGCAAACTGAAAGATAAAATGATAAATTTCTATAATAACCTTATAAAAATTACGTTATGTATTGAAATTTGTAGAAATGCTTATAAAATCAGTACATAAGAATTGAAGGATGTTTCGAATCTATTTATAATTATGTGTTATATTTATTATTAGTACTTTCATAAAATACTACCAACTATCTAGAATAAAAAACACTGTGGCCAATGTTGAAAGTGACATGACGAATAAACCATGCTTGACATGTCATACATAAACAAAGTACAGAAATGTCATAATCGAAGAAGTAGCTCTGTCCTTTTCTTTCTGCTGATAAAATTATATGATGCTATTCTTTCTTTTAAGCTACCGAACTTGCTGATTTTCAAAGCGAACATTACGGCAACTGTTTAATTTTTTAGCTAACATGTACGTTAAGTAAATAATACAACGTAGTGTTGATTATCAACTTATAAGAATGTGTTCACCAAAAATGATATTAAATTATTGCAACATTTATAATAAAAGCAGATAGAATGCTTGATCTGAACTGAGTGGATGGTCTGTGCATGTTTCAGGCCTGTGCAAACCTTATTATGCAGCATAGTAACAAACCAATGTTTGTTGGCTAAAAAAATAGCTTACAGTGTTCGCGTTGTTGCTTTTTATGGGCTGGGAAACAAGAAACTCATATTTTACTACATACTTTAACCCTATTTTATAAAAATGGTTTATAAAAATTTCATAATTATGATTATTATCAAGCGTATTTGCTTCGTTATAAAAGAAAATTTGCCATTTTATAAGCACAAAAAACGTTTTAAATAAAAAAAAAACTTCACTAAAAAACTAAAGTAAATCACCTTAAATAAAAAAACCTTCACCAAAAACGCAACTGTTTTATAAAACGAGTCGCCATCTTAACAAAAAATATAAAAAAACGAACTATGCTTACTGAGTTATATTCCTGATTTTTAAGAAAATGTCTGAGAATCAAACTGATTTTTTTAGTTTAGTTATCTGAATATAAAATTTAAACATTAAACTGAATGCTTCTAAGCATCACACTAAACATTTTTTTCTCATAATGCCGAATATGTACAGACTCGCATTTATTTGTTTAATTGTATATATTATCTTAAATGCTAATTTTATTTGAATGGATAAAATCGCAGGAAACCAACTCACAGGCAAATTTTTGAGAGAGTCTATGTAGACGCACAGCAAAGCTGTGCTGATGTTGGAGTTCCTGAGGATCTGCTGATCTGCGTAGGCCTGCAAATCCATAAAAACATTATTTCATTACACATACATCTCTCTCAACAAATATAACTTTTTAACTCACTTATTCTTTTCGGTGAGCTAAATTTATGTAAATAATAAATAAAAATAATACTTTTGGGGTTATATACTACTTTATCAACATTATGCACGCGCATAATGTTGATAAGGTATTATTCGGCACTGTCAGATGGAAGCTAAAGTTCATATTTTGGTAGCGTCCATTATTCAACACTTTGTAGAATTAGACTGGGTCACCTGATTAAAGGACCACAGACAACTTTAAATTTAACATCGGTGTATCACATGTCACATAATGAGTCACAACATGACATTGATGCTGTGCTTGAACAGAATGAAGGAAATGGACTGCAGCATAACTCAGACAAACGTTCAGTAATAATTTATCGGCGTACTGACAATGCCATCTATTACAGTCCTCACATCGACGCTAGACTTATTGCAACATTAGGTGGAAATCATGGAATTAAGTGAAAATCCAACACACAGGTATCATTTTGTGGTCACTTCATTTACATATCACCATTTTTTTGTCATGTTCTTGAATTTGATTCCCCCAATTCTGCCGTTTTTTATTTACTTTATTCTTAGCGTCACAGTAAGATGACGTACTAAGTAAGAGTTGATCATCTCTCATTCTATATAAATCTTGCATATTAACTGCTGTCGAAAAATTTACCTCGCTGAAAGCCTCAAATAAAACACATGAAGGTTGCAGTTCAGAATTTGCAAAAAATTTATATTTTTTTTTACATTATATCTGAAGAATTAATAAATTTTTAAATTCATAATATTATCAAGATGAGCCTTCTCCATTGTGGCTGTCACGTATGTTTCATACCCGTTATTACCACAGCAACTAACAGTGAAAATAAGCTATTTTATTACAAATTCTGGGGGATTTCCCCGTTTAAATACTTTGAGAGTGTTGTCATTGTTAACTTTATAAAATAAAATATAAAAACCAAAAAGACGAGTAGTGGCTAAGAAATTGGATTAATAGGCAACACTGATGCAACTGATTGCTTGATAGACTTTTTTTTTCAACTTTTGTCAGCAATGTGAATGACCATTTTTCTATTTTTTTTTATGTAAAACCTCTTTTTGTGTTACCTCTTCTACAAATGAAATCTCTAAGACTTTATAATCCTAATTATCCACAAGTATGAGCATAATATAAAGAAATATATAAAGAATATAAAGCGACATTTGATAATTCTGCTTTGGCATTGCACTAATTAATAGAGCAATGCCAATTTTTTTTGCAAGAAACATGTCATTCACACATGACAAAACTCGACAACTAATAAATGAATATAAACGAACCACCAGACTGTGGACAATATTGTTGTTGTGGTACAATTTGTTCTCATATATGAATAGCGTTAGGGAAAGCAAATGAGGGTTACTGAACTATGTACACCGACCGTTAAGGCACAGAACAAAATAAATATAAACGAATCAATAAACTAAGAATTGAAGATAAATCATACATCTTTAAGATCCGCTGCATCCGCGGAGAGCTGCAACCAGGTGAGTCGGAGATGCACCATACCATGCTTCGCTTCCTGCAGGGTCACCCACTGTAAGAATTGTTGTTGTCCATTGAATTATATATGTTGAATCAATAACCATAACAATCTACGATAAAAAATTATGTCACATGCCTTTATAAGTTGAAACAAAAATTTTTAGTCATGGCCATTGTTGAAATACATTTTCAAATATTGAACATGGCTGTATAGAAAAGTTTAATGCGGCAAACGTCTTATAAAATCTCTTAGCTCTCTCTAATCATACAATGCAAAGAATTATGGGATAACATGAAAAAAAAACTATGATTCACAGAGAATATGATTGATAAATAAATAGGAGTATTAATTTTTTGTTTTTAAAGTCTTTTTTCATTTCCTGTCAATGTATTTACCAGTACTACTTGGACTTTATTATTACAGTATATTTGTTAGGCTGATAATAGGCCAGTGGCCAGCGCAGTTGAAACCTATGTTTATTGCCATGTAAAAAAGGATCAATAAATATGACCATCCATTATTTGTTTTTAAACCTTTTTTCATTTCCTGTCAATATATTTACCAGTACTACTTGAACTTTATTATTACAGTATATTTGTTAGGCTGATAATAGACCAGTGGCCAGTGCAGTTGAAACCTATGTTTATTGCCATGTAAAAAAGGATCAATAAATATGACCATCCATTATTTGTTTTTAAACCATGTTTTTATTTCCAGTCACTGTATTTTACCAGTACCAGTACTGTATTATTACAGTATATTTGTACCAGTATTATTACAGTATATTTGTTAGGCTGACAATAAGTGACCTGCCAACGCAGTTGAAACCTACATTTATTGCCATGTAAAAAAGGATCAATAAACTGACTGTTCATTTTTTTGTTTTTAAACTCGTTTTTCATTTCTTTTCAATTTATTTACCAGACCTAGTTTGATTTCAACGAGTTAAGTATATTTATTAGGTGATAATATAACGCAGATGAAACCTACGTTAACTGCCATGTAAAAGGTATTTATTTGGTTTGTGTTATTTCTATTATATACAAAACATATTGAGGGTATTTTTGCAAAATAGCTAGTGTATTTGTAAAGTAGGGTGACTATTATTTAAAAAATTTAAATATATTACTTTAAAAAGTTTAATATAAATATTATTATATGTGATAATATTGATTCATTTGTCAAAAATAAGCTTTACTCAAGTGTCAAAATTAAGGGCCTATATGATAATGCCTATGTGGCCATAGTTTTTTATTTACATAGAAATATTAAGTGACGACCCATCATGCTGAAGAAGATATTTCTTAATCATACGCAAGGAATTAAATACAATATTTTTAAGTTTATACTCTTTCAAATACTGCAAAACAAACATGAAGATAACTACATGAGGGTACTCTATATGTTCCATTTTTACTACAAGTGCAATTATGTATCACCTATTTTTTAATACACCATGTAGTAAAGGGTGTTTAACAAAATATTTAGAAGAAAAAGCATCTCAACACAGAATTCATATGAAATAAACGGTTGGAATAATAAAAAAAATTTTAATTTTTCGAAAGACCTCAAAGTAGACAATTTTACGTGTCTGATGAAAATTGTAATTCTAGACAGAATATTGATTGAAATATTTAGTAACAAACGATGCCCTTTAACAGGAAAAAACTCCAACTACATTAATAAATTTTGTTACGTATTACAATTCTATAATTTTTTTCCGCATGTGTCGTATATTTGCATACAATAGTATTCTCTATATTATTATTAAAATAATTTTTAAAAAAATTGTAATAAAAAGTTTGTTTTTATATAGCCTATGGACACTCTTAATCTTAGATTGAATCGAATGATACTTAATTTTTTAACATCGCTTCAGTAGTTTGATCGTCAGGATGAAACATCTATATCTATATACCCGTACATACATAGACTGCAAAAATGATAACCCTTATTTTTTGCTTAGCGGTACTCGGGTAAAAAGATGAAAAGTGGAACTTAGCAAGAATTATTTTATTTTTCGCCAACTTCAACAGAACTTTTTATTATTTTACGGACGTTATTCCCTTTGCAGTAGTTTCTCTGTGATGAGTTACATTAAATCAACTATTACATGGTATTGCTTCAAATCACAAATTTTTAAATTACCTATTAGCGTCTTCAAAATCTGCCAAAATTATATATCTATCTTATAAAAAATTATTTTTTGAAAAAGGAAAAAAGGACTTACTGTATCTATGCGTCGTTTCTTATACAGACTATTAATTTCCACGGAGCATCTGAAATAGTAATACATAATATTTTAAATTTACATTAGGTACATCTAACAAAACTTTACCAATATTACAGTACATAGACCGCTGTCTCCATAACCCCTTAAACCAATTATTCAATTTTTTTTGTTTAATTTTCACTTGAATCATGCGCATGCAACACGTACTTTTTTAAAACCCAACCCTGCATACATTTGACAGTGAACAATTTTTACAATTCCATATTTAAAAAGTGTATATGGTAACACCATTGAATTACTATCCCATAGATGTGTTACTTTTTTAATACCTAACCCTGCATACATTTGACATTGAACAATTTATACAATACTATATTTAAAAAATGAACAAGTGTATATGGTAACACCATTGAATTACAATCCCATAGCTGTGTTACTTTTTAAAACCTAACCCTGCATACATTTGCCAGTGAACAATTTTTATAATTCCATATTTAAAAAGTGAACAAGTGTATATGGTAACACCATTGAATTACAATCCCATAGGTGTGTTAATTTTTTAAAACCTAACCCTGCATACACTTGCCAGTGAACAATTTTTACAATTCCATATTTAAAAAGTGAACAAGTGTATATGGTTAACACCATTGAATTACGATCCCATATATGTGTTACATTTTTAAAACCTAACCCTGCATACATTTGTCAGTGAACAATATTTACAATTTTATATTTAAAAAATGAACAAGTGTATATGATTAACACCATTGAATTACGATCCCATATATGTGTTACATTTTTAAAACCCAACCCTGCATACATTTGCCTGTGAACAATTTTTAGAATTCTGTATTTAAAAAATGAATCAGTGTATATGGTAACACCATTGAATTACAATCCCATAGGTGTGTTAATTTTTTAAAACCCAACCCTGCATACATTTGCCAGTGAACAATTTTTAGAATTCTGTATTTAAAAAATGAATCAGTGTATATGGTAACACCATTGAATTACAATCCCATAGGTGTGTTAATTTTTTAAAACCTAACCCTGCATACACTTGCCAGTGAACAATTTTTACAATTCCATATTTAAAAAGTGAACAAGTGTATATGGTTAACACCATTGAATTACGATCCCATATATGTGTTACATTTTTAAAACCTAACCCTGCATACATTTGTCAGTGAACAATTTTTACATTTATATTAAAAAATGAACAAGTGTATATGATTAACACCATTGAATTATGATCCCATATATGTGTTACATTTTTAAAACCCAACCCTGCATACATTTGCCTGTGAACAATTTTTAGAATTCTGTATTTAAAAAATGAATCAGTGTATATGGTAACACCATTGAATTACAATCCCATAGGTGTGTTAATTTTTTAAAACCCAACCCTGCATACATTTGCCAGTGAATAATTTTTAGAATTCTGTATTTAAAAAATGAATCAGTGTATATGGTAACACCATTGAATTACAATCCCATAGGTGTGTTAATTTTTTAAAACCTAACCCTGCATACACTTGCCAGTGAACAATTTTTACAATTCCATATTTAAAAAGTGAACAAGTGTATATGGTTAACACCATTGAATTACGATCCCATATATGTGTTACATTTTTAAAACCCAACCCTGCATACATTTGCCAGTGAATAATTTTGTCAGTTCTATATTTAAAAAATGAACAAGTATTCTTTATAAGTCGCTCAGTTTTTTTTTTATATTTCAAAGTTGAGAAATTTAAAGATGGTCGGTTGGCTTAATATTTCACAAATGGGGCTTGCAGATAAAGTTTGAAATATGTGTCAAAAAACTGCCTAATGATAATTCCTGCGTAAATTTTATATAGCAGGAATGTCAAACAATTTTTCTTTATATTTTGTGAGTTATTAATGGAGATCCACATCTGATACATTAACTCGTAAATTTTATGCAAATAAGCTCAAACAGAAACTGTTACCCTGCGACAGATAAGTAATAAGTGTCGGACAAAGAAAGACGTTATTCCTTGACTGAAAAATAGTTGATCGTCGTTAAAATAACATTTAAAAGATGACTTTTTTCAGAAAATTGAAAATAATATTCATAATTATTTGTGTTCTTTTTCGTACACACGATACTTGCGTGCACATTGTTCAGCACCGCTCGGGGGAATAACCCGCAAACAGCTACAGAGACATCGCCACTGCGGGTAAACACCGGGCAAGTATTGGGTATGTTAAAAAGAGCTATGTGTAATATGTTTTTTGGACTCAATTACAAAAAGGGCGTGTTTTACATTTTATTTCAATGAAAATTTATTCATTTATAGCCAACAAATAGCGTCTTTCTTTGTCCAACATCTATTCCCGGACACCATGTGTAATGATTCCCTCTTTTGCTGCAGATTTCAAGAAAATATAACAAAAATGTTCATGCCTTTATAGAAACCTATTTTTGTGCTTACAAATGAGCGTGGACATATTTATAAAAGTGTTTGCATATATTTATTATGCAGTGCTATTCAGGTAATATTGTAACGATTATTGGAATAGAATCAGCACTTCACACTTCCTTCGAAAGAATAAACAGATGGAAATTTGAGATGGGTTAGCAAAAAACAGCTATCTTAACCATTATAGCTACAGGAAAACAGTCTTCTGTCAAGAACACGAGGCTGCCATACCAATTTTTTCTTAAAGGAGCCAGATTCCTCAAGACTCTTTAAGATTTATAATACTGTTCCTGGTTTGTACTATTCACAAAGGATATTTGACCCTATACCACACTAAAGCACCTGAATAGTTTTTGTCATTTAATAATTAGGCTTCTAACAAGTTCAAACTTTCTAGATTTGAGAACATTTTGGTTTAAAATTGTGTTAAAAGCCACAATTCTGCTGAGAATTTTCTAAAACAAACAAAATAAAGCGGTACGAAATTTAAATAAAAAATATAATTTCAAAATAATTAAACTGGTCAATGTTATTGATAGTAGTTTCTTTTTCCAATAAAACGTTTTTATTTCGTACTAATGCGTGGTAAAAGTTTTTGTGATTTCTGACATTTCTAGTAATCTTATCTTAGTTAGTCCCATAGAAACTTTTGAAGAAGAAACAAGATTGAATAGCATGAAAAAAAGTATTGTGAAAATTGCCTTTTATCGGGCTGACTGTATGATTTTTTCAAAATCTATGAATGTCAATTGAAATATCTTCAAATTTTATGGACAGTCTTTTAACACTGTTTTCCTATAGCTATAACGGTAAAGTAACCTTTTTGACGCATCTTAAATTATAAAATTTATTAAAATAATTTTCAAATTTATTAGAATAATCTAAATAACATCATGCATTTTTATCATTTTTATTCTGAGTTAGAAATATAGCTATTGCCACTTGTTTTATAAAGGTTTTATAGCTTTTTCATCCATTAAAGTTGACATGTGGGTGCTCAGAACCGAGTATTAACAAACATACAAACATTTTATGAAGAAATAAATAATTAAAAATAAATGAAATGTTATGCTTGCTGATTACATGCAGATTGGTCCATCCATGGCGTTACAGTTTTTATTTACAGTTTTTATTTAATTGGGTATTTGACAAAATTTTTTTATTTCATTAAACATAATTTCAAGGTACAAGCTGACGAAGAGTGAAATTTTTTTTAAATAATCTTAAAAATTGACCGAGTTATTAAAGTTTAAATTTAACCTTTAGACAAGGACGGCAATACTGTGTTGTGAGGTCATTTTTAATATTGCACATTATATTCTACAAGAGGAAAAGAGACAGGGATATATCCAACTCTATCCATATCTTCAAATTTAGAAGTCTATAACTGGCTTATTTTTCAATCAATTTTTGAATTTTTTTTCAAGACTGGTTTTTAATTAATTTATATTTCACAATATTGTACGAAAAATATCAAAATTTATAATTAGTCAACTGCCGTATTGTGTTTAAAATTTGGAAATAGATTAATTTAATAAATATTTAGAAAAGAATAAATTTTATAAACTCTGACTTATAAAATATATATTTTTCCAAAATTTAAAAACAATATTTATATTATCCATCATTTGACACATGGCGTATACCCTTTGTTGTTTTTTTTTTAATTTTGATCACATTTCTCAGACCTAAAAATCAAAATCAGAACCGAAATTAAATTATTGTTACATGAGTAAAAATTATGTTTTCAATTGATAATTTCCAAATTTATTTTAATTTTCGTAATGAAGAATTTTGTTGTATAATTTTTAGTATGTTTATAATTTCATTTCACGTCTTTTGGTTTTTTTTTTCATTATCAAATAACATAAACAAGAAAAACTTATATAAATTATGTTTAACTTTTAAGAGTTCTTAATTAAAAAGCTGGACGTTGTCTATGAACATTGGACCATGTACATGCCAGAAGTGTTCAAATTGATGTGCTATTTTTTTGTCGTGACTTTGAAGGCTAAAACCTAAAATTGAATAAATTTAAAATTGCCTCAACACTTATCTTAAAATTAAAAAAAAATTATTTTTCAATTCTCTTTTCAAATAGATTTTTTTTTACTGTTTTGTTGTAGTGTATAAGGTTGTTCATTTATAAGACTTATAGCTGTCTGATTATACACAAGTGCCTTAATACAAAATTAAAGCACTTGTGCAAGCCAGACGAATAGATGTAATAAAAATATGACAGTACAATGGAATCCTTGTCAATTTAATTAACACTTTGATTACAGGAAAATTTCAAAAAATGGTTGTCGAAATATTAATCTGATCATAAAGAATAGGGAACTAAACCACTTGCAAATACAATGCAGCTCTGTGGAGTCGCATTTTCTAAAATTCATTTAAATTCCAAGGGCTATTTCGCAATAATATTTTTGGATTAATATATATTTGGAAACTTAAATTACTTTCTATTTCATTCTTACCATACCACTTACCGAATAAAAATCTTAAAAACAAATTAAAATATACCCACCGTAAGTCCGTATAGATTTACGCATTTAGAGCTAATAATAACAAAATCTAGATTGAAAGCTTGCTTTAAGATAAATCCAGCATGCATTTTAGAGACAAATAGCAATCACTTGCTGTCAAACTTTTACTTTTTTTTAATCTTTGCCACACAAGTGAAAAAAAAATTGTTATCTTAACCAGAGACAATATGTTTACTCCATGAAATGTCAAAAATTTTTTATGAGTAAGTGAATAATTTGACATGATGTGATAAATGTTGAAATCACTTTTGAATTTATAATATTAATGTACTAGGGCTATCCGAGCCATAAACAAAAAATCTGAACTAAATTAGTTATATAGCTGGTAAAGACTTTTTAGACTACGTTTGTCAAAACATTTTAGATAGTTTTAACTTAAATACACAAACATTTAGTTAACAGTGCCATCTCTGAACTCAAATTCAGAACTATTGATTGACTTCAACTTATAATCAGTCAATAGAGAGGACACACATGTTCTGTCTTATATTAACTATATCTTTTTACACGACTGTGCCAAAAGGTGTTATGTATTTATGATTTATGTATGTAACAATACGAGTTTGTTTATTTCCTCATCTGTCACTACAAAACTTTTAAATTAATTCAGAAAAATGTTAAAATCTTCATTATCCTGGCTTTAAAACAAAATGCATCAGTGATATTAAAATGTGATATAAAAAAATGTTAATATAGGAGAAAACATTGAGTATGGTATCATTGTTAAGAACTTGTTTAGGGGATTCCAAAAATACATAATAATCTAGTAATTTATTATATAGTACTGAAAGGGAGAACTGATAAACAATGAATAAATTAATAACGAATTAATTGTTGAGAATCTTTGGGTGATTCAGGTTAAAAAATAGATGTAATTATTTTAATTAACTGATACCAATAAGTACTAGTGATGTTCTTAAACACAATAATAATTAGTAGAGTAATATATAAATATTTTATGAAGTAAAATTGTATTGTCTCTGCCTTAATACAATTATACACAATTAACACAATTGCCTTAATACAATTTACACACACTTTGCAAAGTAAGAACATTAGATCCAATTTCCCAGATTTACTGTACAAAATTGTATAGACAATCGAGATATGGGTTATTATTTTTTTTAAAATAATATTTTGAAGTTGCCAATAATAAATTATATGATATAACTTCATAGTTTAAATTCATTATGTCTGTCATATGCAATAAATCTAAACATGCATTGTTAACAAGTTACTGCCGACTAGATAATGAAATGATCACAACTAACCAAGATTAACTACTGATAAGTTAATATCATACATACAAAGCAGTTCTACGTTAATAGCAAAGCAGTTCTACATTACAGCAAATAATTCTACATTAAATTTAAATTAATCCATGCTCGCAATACAAGACTATCATCTCAAGTGCTATATATATAGAACAATAGCTATAAATTTCTACAATACATACTTGCTACAACTGGACTTAAACAAGTCAATAGTCCGTGTTAATTTCAACTGTATGGATGCAAAATGTTAAATTTTGTAATGTTCTAATCATTTTAACTTCCTCGAAGTTGATTTGTAATAATGTATTCAAGGTAATGCCAAGTCATTCGAAAATAGTGCCAAGATATAAAATGTGAAAAAGTAACATTAATTTCAACCATATCTATGAAATTAAATGTCAAGTTGACAGATTGCGAATGAGTAATGGTAAAAAATTCTAGAATTTTACTTGCCTTATGGTTAGGGAACCATAGAACATTTTAAAAAAGAAACAGAAATGAGCGAGTGAGAGAGATAGAGCGGGACAAGTCTCAGCAGTGAGACATAAACATTAAAAAGGATCATTGGATTGTTTGGTCGCATTAAAATTATCATATAATTTATTTGCTTTATTTATCTTTCTTCGATATAACATATGTGTCCGTACTGAATACTTATTGACACAAGAGCAATTTATATAAATTTTGAATTTATACAATCAGTTCCAAGATGAGTTGCAAAAGATTGTAGTTACAATAATTTCTTAAATAAACGTGAAATAAAAAATTTAATAAAATGGCTTAAATGGAAAAAAAAGAGAAGACAAAAATCAGGCGATGAATTGAGTCTAATAATGTGAGCGAAGTAAAGAGAGTTATTATTTTCTCGACAACATGTGAAGACATATATGGATGATACACATCTGAAGCTCGGATCCAATGTATCCCCATGCGCAAGTTAAAGGGAAATATTAATAAAACAACAATATTTAAGTTTTTCTGAATGTAGAGTCGGGACTCATTAAGTAGTAAAAGAATATAAAATTTGAAGTGATAATGAATCGATATCCAATTGTGCCGCGATCTAAACTCAGAAACACATAATAGACACATAAATTGTTCATAGCTCTGTATGTTAAAACAATCGATGGGCAAGATAACATATGCGAGGTCCTTACAAGCAGTGACATTATTAATAACATTTCTAGACTGTACAATTTCCATAGTCAAAGTAAAGGCAATAACATATTTGAGATTTGAAATTTTTTTTAAACAATTTAAAAAACTGTTAAAGAAGTTTTAAACGATGCATTCAGTCGAAGAAACAACGATGTATATGGGGCCGCTAATTAAAATATTGACCGATCGATAGGCTCAGATCTTTCATTCATGGTGGTAGATAAAGTGATAACAGAAATATTTGATGATGGTTATGGTGAACCATTGATCTTGAAGTCTGTCATTACCAATAACAATAATAATGAAAATGTTGTGAAAGATAAATCATCAAACAGTGATTGGTAAAACATTTGCATAAAACGAAGCAGGATCGTATCGAGAAGAATCTGATGAAAGAATATAGGTGCCCTGAACAAACTGAACATTATGAGACACGGCTGCGTCCGCTTTGCAGTGACATGACATGACGTAACTAGCAAAACGCTTTCTCGCATGGCTCACTAAGATAGACACGAGCTTTGTATTTAGGTTTCTAAATCAAAAATAAAATAGCAAATAAGGTATTCCATAAGAAAATAATCTACTTCTTATACTATTTTTTGAATATACCTCTCTCTCTACATGCAGATATTGCGCGCATAACTTCGTGATACGTAATTTCATAAAAATACAATAATAGATGTGAACGTCTGGAGGGAAAGGACGTAATGGAATATAACAATAATATAAATCGTTGTGCGAATTCCTTACAAGCAATGACATTATTAATAACATTTCTATACTACGTAAACGTTGCTTTACTGAAATCTTATTCAAATATCTGAGCTGTATTTCATATCTCAAATAATGCCTGACGGCTAACTAAAAATTCATTGTCGTCAAAACTGCTTTTCTAAAAATATGCTGGCTTATTAACTGGCCATTATTTATTAATTTCATAAAAAAATTTAAAATAAAATGTTGTTTTCTAAAAAAAAACACAAGAAATAAATGTAAATTTAATCATTTCTCAAAAAGATCAATTTAATAGATCGAATATGGCAGATAATATATAAACAAACATTTCTCCTCAACATAAAATGGCCAAAGATTATCCATTTTAATCCAAAAACTGGATAAATTTTTAAGAAATTTAATATAGTGGATTAAAGATGGCTGCGCATTTATCATCATTTTCTAGGCCATTACTAAAGCTTTTTCTAAAATGTTCCTCTAATTATTTGGTGAAAAAGTATAAAAATTATCCATTTTGACCAACCGTTTAAAAATTAAAAGGTAAGAGCTACAAAAGAACTGACATTCTTTTGCCTTTAACAAATACATCGTCTACATTGTTGTAGGTTACGGAAAATCAGATAATTTCCTACTTCCTTCCTCTGTATTTGACTCCTTGTAGTAAAATTTTTTTATCAGTAATTTCTTTCAAGTAATTCGAAAATATAAAAAATTGTATTCATATGTACGCATTATAATAACGAACTGGTATTTGCGTGTGATGCTTTACGTGATGAAAGGTAGTAATAAAGTGCTAAGTGTAATCAAAACGGTGACTAAATATTTTTATTATAATGGCAACACCTTTAATACTCTGGCAATGTTTTAATTAACACGTTTAAGATGGCAGCTAACTAAAAAAAACAACTAAAAATGTTGCACTTATAGTCGTACATTAGCTCATTGAAGTATTTCTACCTTTTATTAAATACTCAGATTTATAAAAAAAACTTCGCTGACGACTTAATTTTGCACATCACCAAAATTTAATCTTGTTTAACTTGACTAATTCGAACAAAAACCTTTTCAGTAGTTCTCGCATAACAAAATTCAGAATTATATATGTGATAAATATTCAGTAAAACAGATCAATAGGAGATATGTAATACAAAAAATGTTTAATTTGAACTAAAAAAAAAATTTCACTCAACAATTTTGAAATATTTTAAAATATTTTTCTATTCTCCAAAATAATAAAAAAACAAATACTTTAGACTTTGAAGCCAGATAAAAGAAAATTCAAATTAACTTGGGAAACAATAAATGTTTCAATATCTCAAACAATTTCTGAAAAACTCAAAACATTACTGGAAAGGACAAACTGTTTATCAATTAACACGCACCCACACACGCAAGCACGCATGTGTTATAAAAATGTTAGACAACGTGTTTGTAACTTGAGCACTCAAATTCATTCAAAATAACAAAATAAAAAATTGGTTCGGCCTTATATAAACTGGAGTAAAATGACTTAGTCCAATTCATAAAAAATACTGTACCAAATCAATTACTATAATATTACAAACTGTAAAATATACTTATATACAGATGTTGGCTAATTGATATAGCAAGAATTATTTTCAGGTTCGCCTTGAAAATATAAAGGAAAAGAAACATTTTTGAATTTGGGCCTTTATTGCGCAATAAATTTTTTTTTCATCATTTGCTGAATCGTAATAATATTTATACATTTCATTATCATAAAAATCTTTAGGAAAAAAATTTAAACAAGACCACTGAATAATCCATATAATTAATTTTTTACTCATTGTTGTATTGCTCAATATTCATAGCCAAATAAGGTGTTGAGCATGTCGCTTTGTTGTTGCCGTGTGATGTTCTGTGTGCGTACACGTCAGGATGCTTAGCTTTTTAAATTTTAAAAAGTGTATCTCGACAATGGAATGAGATATGAAAAAATGTTATTGATTATAATCGTATTATTTTATATAAAGGAACCCGTAGCCGCCGGCTTGCCATATCAATTTAAAAACACCTATATAAATATTGTATGATTGTAACTAAATTACGTCTCAAATTATGAAAATTCTACCTTACATTATTTTTTCGTGAACGAACGAGGTTTGTTTCAAAACTTCTGGAACATTTAAATTAAAACGCACCATTAAACTTATAGCATCGAATAATAGTTTAAGATACAGAAAATGTAATTAGTCGCGAAAAGTAAAACACAAATATTCGTCACTGTCATTACAATGACCGATCTATTTGTGCTGAAACATGTATTTGGCGTGTCCAATGATTTCTTTATTATTTTCTTTATTGAATCTGAAGCTTTTGCGGAAAAAACATTAAGGATGGTGGTGATATATTTAAAGGAGTATTTTTTGAGTTTTTACTCCACAGTGATTACTATAATATTTTTAAATGAAACTGATTTCATTCCGAAATTTTAGTGCAAACCTCGTTGATATGAAATCGCAAATACAGCCCAAATATTCAAGTCAATGCACCATACAGATGCTTCATACATGTTACAGGCAACTTATTATCTACCATATTGTACTGTACTGTGATATGCCTATTGTGATGGAACAAACCTTCCAAGCGACTCATCGCGGCCAATTTGATCCCAATCGAAAAGCGCAATCTTCACTTTGACACCGACTACGTTATCCGCCACGAACTAGTAACAAGTGTTATGTTAGTTAGAACAATCGAAAGCGAGCGACACTGTTGTTAGTTGGGCCCGATTCAGAGCCACATTGTTAAATTACCAGGAAAACCCAAGAGACATAATTAATGTACAAATATTTATTTTGTTAATAAAATATGACAGTCAAAAAATATGCATTTAAATAAACACTAATAAAATTTGTAATAATTTAATTTTGTCCTAGTTCTAAGAAGAAGTCTTAGTACGGAATAATAAAAAAACCTATTAATAAGAGTTTTGCACATAATAATGTACAAAAAAATTCAAAAACTTAAGGGAACATAGCATTTATATCAAATTATATAAATAGTGATATTAGTCTCTTATCTACTTTGTCTCTTAAAATCTTAACAATTTTTACTAAATGCAATTGTACTGATTCTTTTCAGATTTTTTACATATTGTTAAAAAAATTGTAAAAGAGGGACTATAATGGTTCCTTTTTGCTATATTTGGCTTCGAAACCCTCAAAAATTACAAGATAAATATTTACAAATAATAAGAATTAAAAAAATATTTTTCAAGATTCAAAAATTTTCACTTTAAAAATCATAACAAATGCACTCGTACATTGTGTGCATTATATATTTCATAGTATAAACTATACTTTTTATCCATGTTTTATTCCACGCGTCTTAGAGGGTTAACTTCTATTGAAAGAATAAAATTTAACCAAATAACGAACTTCATGCTGGCTACGTTGGAATCATTACAATTATACCTAAAATTAAACAGATCATAGACAATATGCAAATTCATTCCCATGCACATTTTTCTCTCATATTAGTTTTTAAAACCAAATTGTTCCAAATTTGAACTTATTTTTTTAAAAGAGGAAAAGCCAATATTTTCTAGCTTTATGGTTGAATTTAAATAAAGAAGGTACAAATGTCAAAATAAGAAAATAAAGAGATGTTCAAAAAGTTTCCCATGTTTACAAAACTACTGAACTATTAAAAAAAAAATATTTTGCTACTAAATTCCAGAGTGATTTTTTAAAATCTTGTTTGACCCATAATTTGACAGTTCCAGGGGAGGTTATTATTTTTTTTAATTTACGTTTTTTTCCACATTACAAGGATGCTGTACAAAAGTAGTGCTCTTTTATGAAACCAAATTATAAAACTTATCATAGCATTTAAATTAGTATAAAACACATTTTTTGAATTGGCTACAAAATTTTGTAAAGAAAAAACGTTCAGTAACATTTCAATCAGGAAACATATTTCCGCAAACGTGAATCTCGGCTCAATTAGTTCAGCAAATATCCTATTATGTTGCAGAGAGAACAATTGGACTAACAAAATAAGATTCCTATTTTGGACAAACCCTTTAAAAGTGGGACGAGTACAAAAAGAATCGCAATCCAAATATTCAAGTCGATGTAACAAATAAACGGATCATATACGATTATAGGCAACTTATTGTCTACCATATTTAACTGTACTGTGACCATGCCTATTATGATGTAACAAACCTTCCGAGCAACTCATCATGGCCAATTTGATCCCAATCTAAAAGCACAATCTTCACTTTGGCACCGACCACGCTATCCACCAGGAACTATTAACAAAAGTTATGTTAATTTTTGATAACATTTCAATAAGGTAAAAGATTACATTACCTTCACAATGCGAGCCGTATTTCATATTTACACAATGATGTTATCATTTATCACTGGAGATATAAAACTGACAATAAAAATGAACATACTGTTGATTCAGATGCAGTTCTGTACGTTTCTTGAAGAAGATCTTGACCATTCCACATAAAATGGTTAAGAAATCCGTCAAATCCGTCGAAAATGATTTGAAATTACTGCCATCTACTCAAATGGTCAATGTTGTGATATGCTGCCCACAAGAAAGATTAAGCGATGACTTGAAAATCAAACTTTAAGCTTTAGTCAATCGTAAATGTGTTATCTACCAACATGGTGATGTCAAAGCACACAGTTTTTTCCATTCAAAAAAATTGATGAACTGAAGACGGGAAGTTTTACACCACTCTCTATTTTATCCTGACCTGGCTCCTATGGATTATCATCGTTTTCCGTCTTTGCATAAGAATTGTGCTCAGAAAGACTTTGGTGATTTCAAAGAAGTTCAAAGGGTATTACAAACATTTTTTTAATTCTAAAACTGAGGAATTTTACAAGAGCGGAATCTTTCACAGTCAAAAAGCCCAAATGTCATTAATTAGAGAAGTAACAACTCAACTTCGCAAACCAATTCAAACCGAGTTAAATCGATTTACGTTTATGACAAACTGAGTAACAAACCTTACATTTACACACTTAATTATAATAAAATGTCTCTTGGATCTATAGGTTGTCTGCGAGTTTTTCTAACTTGTACCGTTACACAGGTTTACAATGGTTTTCCTCTTTCAAATTTGATGACTAATTTTGATATATTTTGGGGCGCTGATTACAGGAAAATTGGTAAAAAGTTCCATCACCTCAGGATTTGCCAAAAGTACCAAATGGTACCAATAGACAACAATGAATAAGATCTCATAAATAGTTAAATATAACGTAATTAACTAAGTGACATACTCTTATTATTGGAAAAAAGGTGGATTTTTAGGTCATTTGCTAAGACCTCATTTAACAGTAATTAACTTAAATCGTTAGTATAGGGTTAATGAGGGTAGATTAATAGATTTTTGTATAAATAGCAACATTGTTTTTACAAAATCGGTACTTCCGTGCAATTTGTAACACTCACTTAAAAGCTGTCATTGGAAAAGTGTTTAAACTCACCGGACAATTTTTGCTTATTTGTGGGTTGTTTACGCTGACAAAACAGCAGCTTAATATTAGCGAATTTATAAATAACTTTTATAACATATAATTTGGCCTAGCAATCGCTAACCAAGACAAACATTCGGTTCCACATAAAGTTTGTGCGTTTGTGAACTTTGAAAGTGGTCAAAAGGGCAGAACAATACCTTTGATTTACAATCGCCTATGTTATGGAGAAAATCTCAGAATCACACTAAAGACTGTCATTTTTGCTGTTGCAAGACTATAGGCTACAATTCTAAAACTGAAAAGGACTTGGTATATCCAACCAGCAAGCGGTAACAGACGCGGTGCATGAACAAACGTGGAATGAAAGGAGATTATTCATAGACTCATCAAAGCAAAGTTTGAAAGCAGTCTTTTTACATAATGGCAATAAGTACTCTTCACTGCCTCTCACCCATCCTGTACATTTGAAAGAATGCTACGACAATTTGAAAAATGTGTTGGATAAAATAAAGTAAGTACAGTTGGATGGTCTGTGGAGAAAAAATTTTCAATTATTTTCTTCACAATTTCCTCATAATTTGGACTTTTACGGTTTCCTAGGAAATTGTTCACTACACTCTTAAAAGATTTCTAGGCTTAAATCAATTGCACGACCTGCACAATCAAAAGCTATTAAAGTAAGTACGGTTGGATGGTCTGTGGAGATCTGAAAGTTATATGTATGCTGCTTAGTCAACAAGGTGGCTACACAAAATACCCTTGTTTTCTCTGTGAGTGGGATATTCGAGACAGAGGGCAACATTGGATGAAGAAAGAGTGGCCACCGAGAACTGAACTAGTTCCTGGAACCAAAAATGTTGTGAGAGAAAATTTAGTCCCTTGGGAAAAGTTTTGCTACCCCCTTTACACATAAAACTGGGAATGATAAAACAATTCGTAAAGGCGCTGAATAAAGAAGGAAAAAGTTTTAAATATCTACACCAAACTTTTCTACCTCAATCTGAAGCTAAAGCAAAAGAAGGCATTTTCATTGGCCCGAATTAAAATACCTTCTTTCACTTGATGAAAGACACAACTTTCGATGAAAAATTAAGTGCAATTGATTTAAGCCTGGAAATCTTTTAAGAGGGTAGTGAACAATTTCCTAGGAAACTGTAAAAGTCGAAATTATGAGGAAATCGCGAAGAAAATAATTGAAAATTTTGGAAAAATGGGATGATCATTGAGCATTAAACTTCACTTCCTTAATTCGTACTAGGACTACTTTCCTGATAACTTGGAAGTTGTAAGTGAAGAGCAAGGCAAAAGATTTCATCAGGATTTGAAAGAAATAGAATGTCGCTATCAGAGAATGTGGAATAAAAGGATTATTGTTGGTTGTTAAAGCGAGATGATCCAAGTCGGACTTTTAAGCTAAATGTTTAATTACGGAGCTTTGGTGAAAAAAAACAAGATAACACAAAAAGTATTTAATATTTCTAATTTATTTTTTTACGTCATTTAAATGAATTTAAAATATTTTAAAGTCATGTAATTGTTTTTTTACTGTAACATAAATTGTTTACTTAGTGAATTTGGCTTTTCCAAGAAAACTGATGGTGATGGGGAAAATCTAATTGCACATTTGTAATTAGCGCACCAAAATACCCTAAGATCAGCTATCAAATCCAAAAAGGGAAAATAAAAGTTATAATTTGCAAAGCGGACGAAAGATCAAGAGACGGACTCGGATGGCTATAACTGCAATGAGCTAACAAACACGTGTATGACAGAACAGGAAGGTCTCCAATATCACCAAAGTGAGACTAGTCCGAAATCTGGTTTTTCAATGTTTCCTATATGGCTCGGAATTTTGGATGATCTGGTCTGTAGAAAGAAACAATTTTGAGGCCTTCGAGATGGGGTGTTGGAGAAGGACGCTTCACATACCATGAACAGTCAAGAGACCGAACAAGTCTATCCTCGAGCGACTACACTACTTTCAACAATCTATTACTAAAGGATTCTCAGTTATTTTAGTCACATTGCCCGTTGGCAACCAGATAACCTGGACTAGGTGGTTATGATTAGTAAGTTGAAAGAAAAGAGACCCCGCAGCTGATCATTTAACCATCGGTGTAACCAAGTAACTGCAATTACTGGTCTCTTGTAACAAGTGCCCTGAGGGAAGCTGAAAACCTTGTAAGCTTGAAGGAAACTGAAAACCTTGCAAGCTGGAAAATATGTAAATAAAGTCACGAATGTCGTTCAAGGACACAACTTTCAGAAATGAAGAAGATGACCAAGAAAAATTACAAAAATAACTACTAATTCCACCTTATCTCGTCTCCCACCAATTGGGAAATAATTTCAGCCAAGTTGCTGATTTCCTGATTCTTTACCAGGTGTTTCTCTTGTTTCCATATCCATAATGTCTATTGCAAATAACATAATATACATATGCAGCGATTTTCAATCAGCAAAATAACACTAAGTGTGATTAAGATGTGATTATCCACCAAAATCGGGTGAGAAATTAATATGAGATAAAAATCCGATTAAGATAATCAAAACAAAACAACAAAGATATTTATATTAATTAAACTGATACTAATTTTATAAAACTTATTTTTTAAAAAGCAAAATATCACGGAAAAATCTCTCATGGAAAATTTAAAAAATACACCATAGAGATTTCAACCGCTAGTTTTTCGATTATAAATACTGTAGTATCTCCCATTTAAACTACGGCAAACAGCCAGCACATAACGTAACAGAAACAGAATAACAACTAACATTCCATCAACACATAGGTCAAAGACACAGAATACGCCCTTAACGCTCAGCTACTGTTGCTTCAGGCACATTCAGTTTCTACCTTAATTTTTTATAAATTAGTTTATTATTTTAGTTAAAAATAAATTTTAAGAAAAGGGTCGAAAAAAAAACTTTCCATACGTGATTGAACCAGTTATTAAACCAGGTACAGAAATGAACTAAGTCAGTGCCTGGGAAACCAGACTAAAGAATTAATGACTGTTAAAAAAAATTTACACTGCTAATGTACATTAATAATTCCAAATAAATGCATAACAAAATTAACACAACCTTTATCTATAACATATAATAGTTATAGTTACAATAACGTGTAAATATATATGGCAATAATCTCATAAAAAAATTATTATTAATCTCAACGTAATATACCATATATACTTACTTTGCGAGATAAACAAATGACATTACTTATGTAACTTCTAAATAACTTTCTAATAACAATTTTTTTTCATTTCATTTTTAAAGTTTCAAATGTTCCCTTTCTCTAAAACTTTAAATATCTCTACACACCCTTATTTTTTAAAAATTCATTTTATTATACTGGTAACATTCACTAACATGTTGTCAAAATCATAATTTTTATCTATTTTATTGTTGCAACACTTACTTATCCTGTCACTGTCAAAGAATATATTCCTAAAATATATATATAAGTAATGTCATTGTTAATCTAATACCCATTTAACAAATCCATTCCCAATGCCAAACATTCAGAAATTATCAAAGTATAAAAGTTAAGACAGAAGGAAAAAGAAGTTAAAATATCGAAGGCAGTAAAAAGACAAGCCAGATACACAAACCAAAATGATACGCTAAAGAATTAGTAACTGAATCGTTAGTAAGATGACGTATTAGTTCGTCAACATCAATCATATGACCAAATCACATTTAACATTGATATGTAAAAGAACAGACCTTCCTAGGAAATCATCGTTCTGCGCACCGGGGAAACCCGGATCCCAATCCCACAGATCGATCGCAATCTTTTGCCTTTTCCTTGAGCTTATTTGAGCCTTAAGACATGTTAAAGTAAAATGTTAATTTGGTTATTTGCGAACCAGAATATAGAGATTTGTTATTACTCGGGTTATTACTGTGGCCACACTCAAAGCGTACATGAGACGTACACCCAGCTTAACCGCGTTCATCTAGAAATGATATCATCAACTTATAATACAAACCTAAAAACACTACAAAATATATTTCCCAATTCCCATTAGGCCTTTAATAAATTTATTAAGCCACTTTTCATACATAATAATGAATTATGCAATTTTACTTTTACAATACATATTTATGTAAATGTCAGAAAATGATGTTCCACAAGATGGCAACATCTTCAATAGACAACTACAAAAATGTTATTGTGTACATTTTACTTTTAGTTCTGGTAACATTATCCAAGCATTTGTCAAACCTATAAGTATGTTTTAAATTCAATGGCATTTTTTAAAACAGATATAATATTTGACATATTTTTTTGACATAATTAAAATAAGGGAAATGCTTAATTTACCTGTCTTTTTTTTTATAGATTGTTAATAAGATCAATTTTAGTTATATTTATAACATTCAATATCTAACAATAGAAACATGGCTCTTACCATAAAAAGGTTCAAATAAAAAAAATTAATAATAATTTAATTTGAACAAAGTGCAATGTTATTTTGTCTCGTTTTTCCGCCCAGCGAGAGCCATTTGGAAAGAATTTAAAAAAGATAATGTACATACTTACAAAATTAAACCTATTATTTTACATAATACTATACTTTTATACAGCTGAAAAAATTGTCAGTAAGGAGGTTATTTTTGGAGTGTAACTGTTGTGGCAAAATATGTGGCAAAGAAAAATTTTTAGTTTTTTTACTAAAATTGGATTTTAAATTGTTTATATGCTAACTCAACAAAATTTTTAATGCTAATTGGAAGACCTGTCAAACAATTTCAGTTCAAAATTGAATTCTTTTGTCATAAAACATTTTCAAAATATTTTTATTTAATTTTCAAGCATAAAACACTAAAAAGGCCCCTCAAAGCAAAATGTTGCCGCAAAACTTACACATCTTTAAAAATGTATGCATCCACATATATTACCACAAGCTCGTGAAAACGGCAAGTACGTATAAAATATTTATTAATGGTAACATTATATACTTACACATTCAGGCAAATCGCCACCATTGGCTGTTTCTACGCCTCTTGCTATAGACTACATTAGAACATATTAATCGTGCCGTTAGCCAAAGTGAATGAGATGAATTATGGGCTTTAAAATTGTGTTGTTTGAAACTGTTCATAGGCCGATCATTTGTTAATGACGGAATTGAAATACAATTAATGGTTAATAATACAAAAATTAATAATCATTTTTGTCATTCTCCCACTGCCTCCATGTCCACTATAATCCTCTTGGGTGGAAGCGTTGAGACTGTAGATACGGGATACTATTAGGGGACCTTCGACGGTCCCCTATTTTGTATGAGATGCGTCGTTACAGGTCCCAGGAGGGGCCTGAGACAACCCGGGTGGAAGGTGGGATTAGTACCTCCATGTCCAAAGGGGTACCCTTTAAATATTTAATCATGGTAAATTTGCATCTTTTTTAATTTATATCATGTACCCCTGGTATAAATTTAGAAATTACAGATGTTTAAAGCATATTCTAATCTGTGAGATTTTATTATCGATACGAAATGGATATGTTCAGAGAGATAAAAACGGTATGGTGAATATGTGGCTCTCTGTATGGGGATATATATAGAAAATGGGTAAAATATTAAGTTTACTTTGGCACATGTTTGAATAAGATTATGTATAACAATCATAACTGGTATTGTTTTCCTTTGGAGTTTGAAAAGAGCCCAGATATAACGAAACATGTAAAACCAAAATATTTCATATTCTTAAAACTTTATTTCTGCTTATCCTTATAATGACGGAGGTATGTCTATCATTCAAATTGTACATCGGAAGATCTTTATTAATCCGTTCTGGTTGCACACTGGTTAATGGTCGACTATTTAGAGTTTCGTGCCTCAAAAAAGTCTGAATTTTTATAAGATCAAATACGTTTAACGTAGAAACTTGAAATTTGACTTAATGACGAAGCCTACTAACCAGCCTATATGCCTATATCTTTAGAATCGATACTCGAAAATATTCATATAAAAACTCAAAAATATTCATATAAAACTTTAGACACTCAAAAATATTTATGTGTCAATATTCACATGCTCGTCTTGCAAATTCAATGTCATTTGCAAACTTCAGGGCAATTATTAAAAATAAATGTTATTTTTGTTTCTTCGAAAGACTTATTGACCACAGAAATACCCATCTGACTCCCCAATGCCAATATCAGCTAAAGTTGTAACAGATAGCCACACTCGAAAGATTAAAATATTTTTTTATACAAACAAAAAAAAATTTTTCCTAAATCACATTAAGTACAAACTTAAAAAAATATGAAATTACCATGAAACAAGATTTTCATACTTTGGTACTTCTTTGTAACAGTAAAATGTGGAGGATGACAAATACGATTTAATAAACGTTATTTTTAATTATTATCCAAAAATCTTAACAAAATGTCAAAAAGTTCCGAATGCTAGATATAATTTTATAAGAATAACAGCTTCAGAACAATGATTAGACTGTTTCCAGATAAAATTACAGTAACATATCAAATTGAAGCATGTGAAATCAGTAACTTGACTGCAGAGATATATTAAAAAAAAAACTTTTTAAATAGAGAAATCATAAAGAAGTGTCATAAACGACAATAAGTCAAATATATGGGGACCTTGTGTCAAATAAGTTAGCAAAATTTTTCAAATATTCTTTCATAATTTGTATTTGTATTCAAATCGCCAGTTTCATATAACACAACTCTAAAGTCACCGCAGTGCAAAAAACAACATAAATTGTTAGTTAATAAGCACACTGATCTTACACCCAACTATCTACAACACAGACAACACATAAACTAACAAACATCAGAGCAATATTTCCTTAAATCATAAATACTGTACCTCTTCACTCGGATGCCCATTGTGCTTATATGTAACACATATATCCATAATATCCGAATGTCAATATGACAGATAATTGTCTATGCTCATTTCCTTAGAACATAAACATTTTACAAAAGACCTCTACACACAGTAAGTACACTAAATAATAATATCAAACCTTATTTCTTAAAAAAATTAATTCAGAGAACATTCAACATGTCAATATTACAACATAGAGCATAATCGTTTTGCTAAGAAATCTCTAAACATTCTTTATAAGGAACACGATTTACACACAGCACATTTGGTAAATCAAGTAATTCAGTGGTAATTAAAAGTACTTAATTATTATAATGGTAAAAAAACGATCACCATTTTCACACATCAAATAATTTTTTTATGAATGACAATTATGTCAGAAATATAAAGTTGGACTTCTAAAGAAAAATTTTTTTTTTGTAAATTTGTTGACCAAAGTTTACTTGACTTAAAGGCATGCTATCTTCACTGTCATACTAAAAACAAAATTTTTTTTTATAAATTTGCCTCTGCGTTCTTTTCAGAATACTTATTCCAATTGAAAATGTTGCCACGCCCACTCACCTGCCCAATTTCTCATCCTTACTGCTGTCGTCATAGTCAAACAGCGACACTTCTAAAGTTTGTCCGTGCGTCTGCATGACCGCTGCCTGCATTTCATTTTAGATGTACACAAAAGAAAATAAAAAAACAAACACGTGTTAAAACATAATACAAACAAAAAAAATATAGCTTTCACACTTTGTTTTTTTAATCATGATGTGGAAAATTGTTTTAGCACATTATTTTAAAACAACATTTACACTCAATCTTATATAAATATAAGCTCATCTTTGTAGCAGTTGCCATAAAACAATAAATTTACACATTTCAGCTATCTGCCTAATTTGAAATGATGGCAACAATGAATTACAAATGTCAATATGACAATCAATTGTCAAAAATAATTCCTCAGCTTAATTCTTTAATTTGCCTTTATTTTTCTGCCAACAGATCTAGCATTATTTTCCAATATTAAAACAGTATAACTTATATTATAGCTAAACATAGTAAAGACATTTTTTTTATATAAGTATGTGAACACAACGAACAAATGACAATAGAATCAAATAATGCGTGCGTAATTTTGTGCGTGTAAATTTAGTAAAACCAAAAGCAAAATATACTTACAAACATAATATATTAACATAATAAATAAATTCCTAACTACTTAACAACAATGTTGTCATAAAAGTCAGCACGGCAATAGCAGACACATGACAATGTTTTCACATTGTGACTTTTACTGAAAGTAAGAAGATTTTCAGAAACTTCTTTATTAAGTACTAGTCGTGATTTTTAGAATATGGCGACACATTTTCAAGAATCAATTTTATGGGGTTTTTCACTGACTTAACGCTAGTTTTTGGTCAGGATGCTTCATGATTTATTGCTCGAGGCGGGAAACTTTGTGTCAAATTTGTTCTTTTTCAAATTTACCACAAATAAATTTTTTTCTATTCTAATTTTTCTAAATAGATTTTCATAGGTTTTACTATTTTATTAGTGCTAACTTTAGAGGAGATTTAAACTCGAAAGCTATTTTGTGTCACCATACTGGATGGACACCAAAGCTAAATCAAGTTTCCTTTTGCCGTTTGCAACAAAGTCACTTTATTTTAGTATCATTTTGATTTCCCACAACAAGTGGTCAGTTCAAAATTTACCACCCTCATCCTCATTACCACTTCACAAAAATGAAAGCCTGTGATCGTAAAAAAAATGAGACTACTGCACAACTAACACAGTAAACAAAAGACTAAAAAACCACAACATTCCCATCACTCTACACACGGAATACTTAACTAATATAAAGATAAATCATAGAAATTCAATCTACAACCATGCAGAAAACACATGTCCCCTCTGTCACATCACATCACCTCACCTAGATTGTGTAACAGAAATGATGTGGCACAAAGTCTGGTAAACTCTTTTCAAGGCCTCTAACTTTATTCCCAATTTATGAGTGATCAAACCATCTCAAAAGATGGATTTCAAATTTTAATGTGCCCTTTATTTCACACCATCTACCGACTTAATTTCTTTCATCGCATCTTAACTTTAAATTTATCCAAAATCCATCACTCATGCCTATGTGATTATTGTTAGGTGGAAACCATGATGCATGACCGATCACATTAATAATTTTCAATGTTTCCAAACCAAAGTTACGTAGATTACCATCACAGGGTTAAAAGATGGCCACTTCCAAGATTGAATAATTAATAAAATTTCATTAAAATTATGGTATGTTTTTATAAAATGTTTTTTTTTTCATCCCTTAGCTACCTGTGCACTTTTTAACTTGTATAGTTTTCATTTATTAGTGACTAAAATAAGACAACGGGTTTTAAAAAATAAAAACATAAAAGTCTAAACTGACATTATTTTTTTAAAGTAGGGCAACACGTAATTTTTAAGTTGGCGAGACTGTCTTAGATTTAAGCCTGCAATACATTGCATGTTCTAACATTAAAGTCACTTAAAAGATTTTGTAAGACTGAAACGTAAAATTGCAGGTCCAAAGAACATAAAGCTACCATTTTTGAAGGCAGATCAGACATTCTCATAGAAAGTTATGACATCTCTTTCTTCTCTACCACTAAAAAATTATGGTTTTATGTCAATGCAAAGCATTAACAGAAAAAAAATTCCTTTTTAATAAAAATGACATGTTCTACAGCTCACGAAGATATGCCACATATTATTTTCAACAAAGTGCACAAGCAACCTGTGACCGTGACGTGTATCGAACTATGTCAACGTGATAAGAACTCGAATGCAACGCTCCACTTACCCACACGTGAATGACTAGCAATCGGCATAAGATCTACACTCGTCAATAAAAATGGATGGATACAAACACCATCTGTCATTTGATATACAAACTTCAATATTAACGGAAACCATAATATTTATTCATGTAAATTTGAGTTTAGAAAAATAAGAAATCACTAAAATAGTTCATCAAAAGTAACACCGATTTAATTTCCAAGGCACATTTGTTGCCATAATTTGAGTAAAAAAATGTTTGTCTATAGATCAGCACAGAAACTTGATGACATAAAACTATATACAACATTTAAAATAATAATTAGATATATAAACCACAAATAACTTCTTGACAAATTAACTATGATAATTTTATTTCACACAGTTTTCTCAGATTAATATAGAATATTTCTTATGTTGGCTCTTAAAAAAAAAATATGAAAAACTGAGCAATGCCATGAAACTCCAAAAAAAAATAAGAGTTTTGAATTAAGAAAACTATTAGTGATGTTCAATATTTAAAAGAAAATAGAAATGTCAAAGTGACAGTATACTCGTATCTTTTTGTCTATTGCAGCATGATAACTAATAATAGCGTCCCACATTAAATTATTTTGATTGTAGTGTTGAGTAGTTTTGAAGCTTTCACATAAATAATATAAATTGAGGAGGTTTTAACAATAATTTAAGTTCTTTATGAAACATAATATATATCACACAACAGGCAGTTTGAATACTCGGAAAACTCGTTACTGACAAATCTTCAGGAATCACTTGAAAATTGTAATGTAAATAATGAAGAGACAATGTGAAGCATGTGTTGCCATTGAAGTATGCCTCTATCCAGGACGGAGTTTACCGGCTCGAAAAGATGACAATGAAAAAGTACTTCTAAGAATGTAAGACTTGATGTCCATTTAAAATATTTCAAAATAAAGCACACACGCACAACTGTATATTTAATAAAAAAAAGAGAAAAAGTAGCCGAAATTAAAAAATGAAATTTTACATAAATCTTATGTAGATTATGACCACATATCACGGAGCTTTAGAAAAAAAAACCAATTAAACATTTTAAAAATTATTTAGAATTTCTCAAGAAATGGGACAGCCATAGTGTTTTGTAATAAAGAGCTCTCGATTCCTGAATCTGAATTCCGTTACAAATTAACTGTGTTTATATGCCGTAAATAAGCCATAATAAAATAAAAATAAGACAAGTAAAGCCTAAATTACTTTGAAAATTACCTCGTAATTTTCATCGTCGCATTGTCAATGTTAAACTATTACTTACATAAAACTATCTGTCGTTCACAAAATAATTTCTACGAAAACTGTTTTCAAAAATATTGAAGTTTGCATAACCAAAACCCATTAAAAAAGATTTAAAACAGTGCGTGAGTGCAAAAAACCGCAATCAATGAATAGGCGATAAATTAAAATCCATTGATATAAACCAAACGACAACTTACTAGTTCCTTTTAGGCAGCTTAGGACTACGGATGCCACTCCAAAAAACCTTAAAAACATACTGAGAAACACTTATGTGCGTGTATGACTACTCAGTGCATCAAATAGCAGTGCATTTAAAGGATACCTCACACCAGAAGTCCCATCTTGGATTGACGTTGTTGTCTATAGTTTTTGTCCTGAACTCCTGGGCACCAACATTGATTACAGCGTAAGGATCTGACTTGCCTTTACCTATAAAAATAATTATCACAGTTAGGCAACTGAATGAAGCTCAATTTAGCAGTGAGATTAATTTTGTTATTAATGATAACACAGAACTCGGACGATTTCAATTCCATATAAGCAACACTTACATAAAATTGGAGAACTAGAATACTAAGAGAGCAATAGCATAAATTTCTATGTGGCCCGAGGCTCTGATATAGCACCCGAAATGTATGCAAAATCTAGACTGGGGTGTACTGTATCTAGATGCTAATTTTAGCCTAGATGTTGGAGGAGAGGGCCCCATTTGGAGGGGTTGAACATATACTTGCAAAATTTAATGCATATTGGTCTAAAACTAAAGAAATGAGAAAGGTGTGACAGATAGAGGGACATGAGAAAATTATAAGGGTCCCGTGTTGGACTACAGTACCCTAAAAACCTGTCAGAACTACTTGTGTTTTTTTAGGTTTGTGTAGAACTCACACTACGAGGGTTCTGTACACATTTAGATGCATCTAAACATTTAAGGGTGCACAGTATCCCTAATAAATTATTTTTTCAAATATAAATTTTACAAAACGTAAATATATTGCCTGCTTTACCTTTCACAGACATACAGACGAACTAATTATAAAAATATATAATTCTACATAGAATTAAAAATCATTGACCTTTGCACGGTTTAGATATGCTATTCAAGATTGTTGGTCGATCGGAAGTACCCTATTGGTTTTGATAACAGTATAAACAATGAAAAAAATACATTTTAAAGGACCATAAACTTTGAAATTTTTACAGCAATATAAGGCTTCTCTCTTAGACTGTTTCTAAAAAAAAGAGATTAAATAGACAAAAAGACGGATGGAAAGACGGGACAAACAACCAAACGATTCTATATGGGTTTTGTTTTCCAATGTCAAGGCGCAGAACCCTATAAAGCAGCATATAATTAATGACAAATAATGTTAAACAAATATATAAAATTCATCTTACCGAGTATTCCAATGTCCTTCTTCATGAGATTCTTCGCTTCCACGACGTGTATCCTGACCACTCCCTGCAGGCAATATAATTTAATTATTAACGAGGTCACGAGGTCTGTGTAGACACTGGCATCTCTGGCGTTAAGTGTACTTATGTTCTGTTGCATTACATTTCAGGTATGTTTGATGATTTTCACAGAATATAATATATAAAGTAGAAAACTTTGTTTGTTCGCCCTGTTTTTTAGAACTACACGTCCACTTTCGAGAATTCTTTTTTGTGTCATCACGCTACAATTCACAGAGCATTGATAAAAATGTAACAGGAGTCAGAAAATACTTATCAATATTTAATAATATTATAAATACTTATGAATATTTAGTAATCTTAATATCTGATTTAATAGTAACTAGACTGATATTTAAGACAATTTAACGCAGATGAAATCGTAGAACCCTAAAAAAAACCCTTACTAAAAATAATATATTCAAAATATTTTACATTTTTTAAATACATTCCCAAAAAATTTCCATAATTATATTTATATTTTTGCATAACGCCTCGTGATAAAAATATAATGATAATTGATCCAATCATACCCCAGAGTATCCGTATCCAAAGAATGCGGATAGTCTGGGGTATGATTGGATCAATTATCATTATATTTATCATTAAGAATCACAAGGTTATCAAAGCATTAATTCATAATATATCTTATTCATAATAATTCATAATGTAAATAATACAGATATTATGGCCAGCCAGGATAATGACCAATTTATTTATTATTTAATTCAATCATCAAGTGAATATAGAATATAAGTAAATAGGAATGCTGTGCTACAAACTATGACGAAATTCCGTACCATAAAGTTTAGGAGGTTGAGCGTTATCGTTGTCGATTAGCCTAATTTGTGAAACTCACTCATTATATTGTACATTATGGATGTTATATGACTAAATGCTGTTAAAAACCTAGGTTCTATTATTCGATCAAAATCTTAGTTGGCGGCCTCAAGTAAATGATGTCAGTCGTTGTGTTTTCAGCAGAATACACTCTTTGAAATGTCTTCAAAACTTTCTACCGTCTAAAACAAAAATCTACCCTCGTCAAACACTCCTATTACCACTAATTATGGAGATGTGTGCTATCCTGATCTTAATGAAGAATATTTGCACAAGTTGGAACGTCTTCAAAATTTATGCATCTGGTACATCTTCGGCCTCAGAAAATATGATCATATTTCTGAATACAGGTCACTTTTAAAATGGCTGAAGATGATCGATGCCAACTTCACATACTTACACTTCTTTTTAATATATTAAAAAATCTTCAGAGCCTAAATTATCTTACTGGCAAATTTAAATATTTGTCTGCACACGGCCTTGGGCTACGATCTGAAAGTTTACTCACCCTACTTATTCCTAAACATACCTCTACCTCTTACGAGAAATCCTTCACTGTTCAAGCAGCAAAAATTTGGAATCCCCTGGATCTTGACACCAGGAAAATCTTATCCATAAAAATTTTCAAAGATCGAGAGAAAAAGTCCTACCTCTCCTGAAACCTTTTCTTTTGTGCCCTTGTCCTTTCCTGTCTTTCCCATCCCAAATCATGTCAATAGTTTGTATTAATTATACTTCTGTATTTTTTTGTCTAAAATATTGTATGTAATTTCCATTGTAAAATCTCTTACAGTCTACCAACTAAATTTCAATACCAATTGTTATGGTTGACTGGGAGAGATTGCTCATGTAGCAATAAGTCCGCCATATGACTATTCATGAAAGTTGATAAATAAATAAATGCTAGTTATAAAAAAAACCTTTGTTTATTACTTCAATTTTATTTATAGATTCAATAGAGCTTGTAACAAAGCATATTTTAAATACTGATAGACCATGCTCCGACATCATCAGCTTATATAATTGCAGTACTAAATAGTAACGAAAATGTACACAGTGTTGCAAGTTAGCCTAGTACGCATCACGTTTAAAATGTCATTTGTTCCCCTTTGTGCGCTTTATAAAACAGACTAAAAATAAAATCTCAATACTTATTTCGATATTGGTTTACGAATTACAGAAATTTCATAAAAATTATATAATGTCCAGACAGACACACAATAAATGCGAGAAGAATTATAGAAAATTTCAACAAGAAGAAAAATCGAAAGATGGAATCCAGATATCCAATGCTGAGTGTGAAAGAGTTCAGTGGGAGCGTCTCTCGAGTTGAAGCCTCCTGCCACTAGGTGAAAACGTGTCCAATATACTTCTCATTTGCAATGTAATGACGTCGACCTATGGTATTTATTAAAACTAAGACCTGTGTTCTGATAGAGTTCCACCCAATGTTTGGAACTCGCAATTTGGTAATATATCTATGCAACGAATCAACTGGCCTGTAAACATGTCATCATCTTCTTCTGATGAAGTAAAAATTTATGTATATACTATGAATACATGCACTAGCCACTCACAACGCTCACAACCGTGATCATACCTATTCTGCTAGCTTGTCAACGTTGTAACTGTGTGTCCAAGTGGAACAAATAGGAACAATGCTTATTCGTAATTATGAGTAAATGTATTGGACGAAAATCAAGAGACTATATTTTTTACTATATTAAAGATTATATTTATTACGTTAAGTAATAATTTAGACTTACAGTAACTGTAAAAGTACAATTTAATTTCTATAAAATTTGATGATTATGCGTTTTGCGTCTTTTGGTGTCACCTTTATTTCTATTAGGTACATCTCAAAACTGTATAAAGTGATTCTTTCCGTTAATATGTTTAATCTTTAAGAATTATTTAAATTTATTTATGTAAATTTCATATATCAATGTGTCATAGTCAAATTGACAGATAAACGACCGCAACGACGCACCTCAATATGTGGACTGTCACAGTCGTGAACAATGACGGCAACAATGGCTTTTGATCACGACCGCAACGACCGCGATCGCCAAATAGAACGATACAGTGAGCGTTGTGATCGCTTAGTAGAACGATACACTCTATAATATAATTGGAGAAATGTAACTGCTGGTAATTATTTTAAATTTATATTTACTTTTATATTAGTATTACCTTCGACGAACGGTTTGATATATTTTACAATTTGTGTAGATAAAACTGATTTAAAAGCTTAATTAAACGTATCTTTGGTGTTCTGAATAGCACACGAGACAAAACAGAAAGTGCAGACCTTAAATATCCAACCAATTTAGGGCATTTTATTTGGCATTGTCTCATTTAATTATTTGAAATCGTCCTCTGCGCTTAACAATGTGTGGTTATTGCCTTTTCGTAAGTGCGGTAAGTGCAACTGTAAGCACTACTCTTAACACCTTAAGCACCCGAGAGCCCGATACCAGGCCCAATACAAATTTATCCAGATTCCTCGATGGTCTTATATCAGGTCTAAAATGTATGCAAAATCTAGACTGGGACGTTCTACGTCTAGATACTAATTTTAGCCCATCCGTTTGAGGGGTCAATTAGTTCTATAAAAATGTTCTGGTTACCACAATCATGAATTCTTTCACTATGGTCAGCTAGAAAAAATTATCCTTTTAGCCATAAATCTGTCAGATTACACAAAAGACGTAATAAATGAATATATCTATTACTTATTTCAACATTAAGTACAATTCCTACAAGATTCCGAATGATGATATAAATGTAAGTATCAAAAAACGAATGACGCACCTCAGGCTCGGGCATCCGCAGATCGTAGGAAGGCACCTCGTCGCTAAGTTTGATGGGCAGCTTGTTGGGTAGCACCATCATGTTGGCTACCTGCTCCACGATACACCGACGCAGGATATCGCTGTAAAATAAACCACCATTTTCATGCACCAAAAGCCGAGTGATTATTATTGAAATTTATTAATGGTAGAAACATATAAACTTATATGGCTTTATATAACATTATTTTACCACAGTGGGCGATGTAGTGGTACAATAGATTTAAATAAATATTGAGAAAGCCTGCTATATTTTTGATAAATATATATTAAAGCGAAAGACATTATAATAGTGGTAAATGATTTCTCTCGTTTTCAATATAAGTTGAAGGCCTTATCTATTCCAATGACTAATTATGTTCTCTTTTTAACAAACTAATGAAGAAAGCTGTTATGTTTCCATGAGAAAAGGATCTCCCATTCAAAAGCGCAAAAAATTAAATCAATTACAAGAAAATTTAAAAATATTAGCTATAAACATACCTGAAGCCAGGCATGTCCAAAACGTCAGCCGCTCCGACCAAGTTGAAGTCTATGGACGGGTTGTTTAAGAAGAATACCTGCAGTCCGCCTACAAACGGAATACACGATATCAGCGGCTTCATCACCACACGTGTCATACCGTGGATCTATAATCAGACAAGGACGCAGTTTAAATAATTTTGTCTGCTTTATCTAATTATACTATTACAGAGATTCCTCATTACTAATGTCATTCTTGAATGAATCGTTTGAATATCCAGCTGTGCCGAGGCAGGTGAGAGAGGGGATGTTATATCTCCGAAGCTGTTCACCAGCACGTTGAAAGTTGTCTTAAAACCTTAGTTAGAAGGGAACATTGTATCAAATGGTGAGTATCTCTCACATCTGACTTTCCTTCTTTTTTAACAAACAGTATGTAAGTAAAAATAGAAAAAGATTTATCTAAAAAGTTTCAGAACGAAAATCACAATATTGTTTAAATTGCATTTTTTTTTCTGAGATACGATAAAAGGGGTCAAATTAGAGCTGGCCATAGGTTTCTACGTCACATACGGTTAAATGGACCGACAAATAGAAAAACAAAAAGTTCAAAAACCGTGATATTCCAATATATTACAGTAATTTCGCAGCTGGACTGAAATAATTTTTTTCAGAAAATATATATTAATTATTTTTAACAATTTTTACATATTTCGATACAAGAAATTAAAAAGAAATATAATTTTTTCATAATTTTATCCATAATTTAAATATTGTAAAAAAACACAAACTGGTAAAATTAAGAAATATTGCGAATAATTTTCACAATTAAATGAAACTACGTGAAGTAGTATTATTTCTACTTTCTTTAAGTTCTTTACCACGACAACCTCGACCAGTTCTTTACCACGACCTCGACCAGTTCTTTACCACGACCTAGGCGAATAATTTTCCTTTAAACATGAATTTACATTATAGGTTCAGAATTCTTTTTAGATTGTTTTAATTAATATTTATTCTTAGAGATGAGGGTGTGGGGCTAACGTTTCTCAAAACTTTTAATTTTTTTATCGGTAGAAGTTGGCTAAATTGTTACTTCATTTTGTATATTAAAAAGCTACAAATTATTAGTTTTCACTAGACATTCTAATTAGTGTGTGTTCACATCAACAATGAGGTTAAGCTATGCACGCACCACCGGTCTTTGATTAGATGGGTGACGATCGATCACATATCTTAAAAATCTCCTTATGAACTCCTCTATGGTTTGAAAGGGACATTAAGCCATTGGTCCTAGTTGTTCTGGATTAGACAATAGACGTTACAAGAAAACTAGTCGAAGAAGGGGCAGACCCTTTTTAGGCTAAATCCTATGGGTTGAGAAGTTCTAGGGCAGGTGTTTCGTATAAAAATCAGCATCCCTGATAAATCCCTTCTCCTATTATAATCTCTCAAGCATGCATTTTACCTGTCAAGTGACATAGTAACTAACGCCACTCAAATGAAAATAATCAGGTCAAAATGAGATAAACTTATAAACTATTATATATGTATGTATGTATGTGTATATATATATATATATATATATATATATATATATGTATATATACATATATATATTAATTTGAGTGCCGACGACTAAATTTACCATGAGCGCGATGGAAATCAGTTGCTATTTTTAACCCATAATGTCAGAATACAAAAATAATTAGAGGGAAAATGATCATTTTTCAAGTTGCGAAGAAAGTGATAGCGGGAGTGACATTGTGGTGCGCTCACAATTTGGCGTAATGCAAATTTTGAGTGATAGTGATAATAGTGACGATAATCACTATTATATATATCAGCAAAATATAATATATTTTGCTGATACGGAGGATGTACCAGACTGCGAAAATACGATGTGACCTTGATTTCAGTTTTTGTTATAATTTTTGTTCACAATATATATTTCCATAATTTTCTTTGTATTTTATTATCCTTGTACAAGTTTTAATTAAGAAAACACCAAAAAAATTATTAAAATTGGATAATTTTTGGAAGGTACAGTTTTTTTTAAACAAGGGTAAATGACATAAAAAACAAAAGATTTCTTTGGCATTTTTAAGTATATATGAGTAAAAAAAACCATGCCACTAAAACGGATATATACATATACATATATAAATATATATATATATATATATATATACATATATATATATATATATATACATATACATATATAAATATATATATACTTATATATATATACATATATATATATATATATATATATATATATGTGTGTGTGTGTGTGTGTGTGTGTATTCGCAATGTTTTTAATAATTACCTATATATCACAGGAAAGAGAATGAAATAACAAATTGAATGATAATAAAGTTATCTGTAGCATAGAACAATTTTAGTCGCTATGATTTTTTGAAAATTATTTTGGTTTCAAATTTAACGATAAGATAAATTTTTGTCAGGATAAATTAATTTTATATTTAAATTTAATTACTGTATATGTTTATTACGGTAATTACATAGATTTCATTTTGTAAACACTTTTCCTTTATAAACTTTTATTTCTTACAGAAACAGGGAAATTTAATTTTTTTTCTTTTCATTATTTTTTTATCTCACAACTTCACAAATAGGGTACAAATGGTTTGACTATGTTGTAACGACATTTCTTCTCTGTCTATGCAAACAATTTCATTACAAATTTTATCATCATGCCGATGTCATGTTACGTCACCTGCACGCTCAAGGATCTCAAGGATTTAAAAGATGTAGTTTAAAAGATGTAGATGTAGTCGAAGGCGATATGGTTAAACTGTCAAATGTTAATGAAGGCATGGAAATATTTAATTTTAATTTCAAAAATCGTTTCAGACACACAAACGGTAACAGATTCTAGATGCGATCAATTGGACAGGCGGACAGACACCAGAATGAAGTCGTAAGTGTTCCATTTTAATTAAAATTAGCGCAGTACCCTCAGGACAATATCCCTCTGAACTCTAAAACAATGAGTTTTTACCACTTTCTTGTAATTTTAATTTAATCTTTGCAAAAAATTGCTGGCACAATTGCACGGCCAGCGATACAAAAATTATAATACAATGACACGTAGATAAAAAATAACTTTGTGACTGATCGATAAAGACCCGAAGGACCTTATTAGCATTTCAATTATTTACCGTTTGAAATAAAGAAATCCTTGAAATAGAAAATACTTTTGGCGTATGTCACAAAGTAATCTATACATATAATAAAATTGTAATGGGGTGTACTCTGTAAATGGAAGATATTTTAAGAAAATTATTGATTCAACCTATAGACTGTTAGTAGAAGCTAGAAAACGTTTTTTTCAGAATTTTTGTCTGCCTGCCTGTTTGTTAATTTGTTCCTCAATGACACAAAATCTACTGCACGGGTTTTGATGAAGTTTAGGATGATAATAGTTTATATCCTTGAACAAGATATAGGATACTTTTTATTTGGATATTACAGGTATAAAAAACACCCTGACTTGATGAATATTACGATACTGGTATTGCCAGCGTCGTCTATTAGCATTTTAGTAAACTTTGTTCTCACAGATATATTATGATATGTTACAGCCAAACCATCTATTAGCATTTTCAGTAAACTTTGTTCTCACAGATATATTATGATATGTTACAGCCAAACCATCTATTAGCATTTTGGTAAACTTTGTTCTCACAGATATATTATGATATGTTACAGCCAAACCATCTATTAGCATTTTGGTAAACTTTGTTCTCACAGATATATTATGATATGTTACAGCCAAACCATCTATTAGCATTTTTAGTAAATTTTAGGCTCATAGAATTCTAAGAGAAAAAAATTCCTAATAACTTTTCTTATATCGAATTCTACATAAACAAAGTCATTTCAGTACAGCTAGTATTTTAATAAATCCTTTTTATGTGTACGTTAAGAATGTAAAAAGAGAACATACCTGAAGATCTTTGATTCCTCCCTTCAGTCCTTTCAGCGTAAATGAGATATCGCAGTCCCCAGCATAGCTAAAACAACAAGCTTACCTTTAATCACCCAAAAAACGGCTGTACCGATTTTTTTGAAACTCGGTATACACATAATACATGATTCACATGGGCTACTCAAGAAATATCGTAACTCCTGTTAGATTAATAATAAACATTTAGATGTAACAGATTAATACATAGCACATCATGTATATTTGAGAAAGATTTTGAGGTAGTCTCATCCGGTTAAAGACAAATTCTGGCATCTTAATATTTTTCTGTATTATAGTTATAAAACATTGTCATTATAATATAGAAGCTGTGCCCTGTGGATTCAGCCACTTAGATATAGGTTATCAGGCTCGGGGTATATCGGTAGGAGCATTCGTGATGATCAGTCTATAAATAAGCCGATCTCTTCCACCTTGCACTATTTTTGCAATTTCCCCCAACTTCTGTCACATTTTTTATGAGTGCTCTGCCCCTATAAATCATAGCGTGATATATAGCCTATAATTTGCCTCAAAGTATGGGTTTTCAAACACCAAGTAGAATTTTGGAAATCAGCGTGTGACTCCAGAGCATTAACACCAAGTAGGAATTTTGGATATCAGCGTGTGACTCATTAGCACAAAACAAACCAACTTTACAACAAACTAACAAACTTTAGGCTTTATATGTTAATATAGATCGGGAAAAGTTCAGCAGCCTTGTGAAACTCAAACTTGCAAGATATATGTTCAGTGCTAGGTGCCAGCTATAGTAATTATGAAATTAATTAAATCCAGTTGATAATTACTGCTCAATGTTGGCACCAACATTGTATCATGTTTCCTAAATTTTTCTTATGATCCTATACCAAGACTTCATTTGACACTTCACACAATCAGGTTGGAAACCTAAGGAAAATTAGTTTACACTTTCACCAGAAAAGGAGACTGGCAAAAGTCCATATAGTTTTGGGTCCAGGTGTTACAAGAATAAAAATTTACATTGTCATATAGAGAAAATTAAAAAATAAATATAAAATAATCTCCTTAAAAGTTTTATGAAAATCATCAATCAGACAAAAGAGAAATCTTTTTTTTTTTACAAAAGTTAGGTTATATTTAATAATAGATTGTAAATGTAATTTCTACGGAATTCTTTGAACTATCTCGATAAAACAAAGTGCAAATTGTGTCTTGTTATATCCTCTATATTAATCCATAATGCTTACAGTCTCGACAGGTCATCGAAAAAAGTTATGTAAACCTCAATAACAGGGAAAAAGCCACTCATTTTGATAACAATAGAACCATTGTCAATGTTTGTTGACAGTTTATTTTTAAATTCATTTACGCAATGGCAACACGTTAAAGAAAGCAAAAGACATTGATTATTTTTTGTAATAATTTCTAAAAAGTTATTTTGTATTCCGTTCAATTTTTTTTGTTATTTTTATTTGCAATTAACAATTCTGTAAATATAATACATGCCCATTTATGAAGATAGCTTTTTTGTTTCGTATTGTGGTTACAAATTGTAATTCTATCTTTTCCTCTTTCCTGATTACCAGTTACTGAATTTGTTTGGTTTCTTATATTCTAAAAAAATATCAGCTTTTTTAAAAAATATGTTTTATCCTTGAAACACCTGGTATCATTTTTGCCGACCTACTTTACTCCTAAAATTGAGAATTAAAATTTTTATACTTTAAAACTTATGTCTAGGCAATTACTATGTATATCATAGCACAACTTTCTAGGCTGTACGATCTCTGTCAAAACAGGCTGTGCTGAACACTAAGTTGACTCTGCAAGTATTTCAATTTATAGTTCTTCTATGTAAAAACAACAAGCACCATATTTAGTCCTAATGGTGTAAGTACTAGAGCTAAAGCTAAGAATGATGTGAAGTAAAATTACTAGGTCAGAACCCAGCAGTTTTATTTTAATCTAATTAACATCGGCACAAGTGGCAGGAGTTTTATCAAAGGAAGTTGCACAACCATTCCTGTCCAGATATGTTTGTCCAAGGACGTAGAGTTCACACAGAAAGTGCCCACGTAGAAATGTGGTTAACGTGATTAAGGAAACAAATTAATACCACATATCAAAAATCATTAAAATGATATTAAATCGTTCAAAGTCGGTTTAGAAATCAGTTTGTTCATTGATTAATTTTGTGAAAATTTTGTGCGCTTAAAAGTAATCTTCCTGAATGCGTGTTTGTTTATTTGTTGTTTCCTCTGTTTAGTAGAGTATCACTCGCTGGACTCATTTAAATAAGCCAGGTTAAAATGTAGGCTTCTTTTGTCTTGACCAAACATTCCTAAGTTATCCTCCTTAAGAAATTCTTTCAATTAAATCGATTTTTCCCTTAATGTACTTTGTTTTTCTGTTCATCTGTTTATGGTCGTCTAATTGTTTCCCACAAAAACTATTCGACCAATTTACATCCATAGGTTGATGCTTTGAGTTCAGGTCAAAATCTAGGCTATGTTACAATGGAATTGATGAACTTAAAATTAAATTATTAGTGTTAAACACATTATGAAACGAGTGGAAAAAACTACTTAAGAACAGATGTATAGAAATTGGCCAGATTGTCACAGCAATTCAGCTCAAAGTCTAAGCTGAGATATGACTTGTCTTATCCAAATTCCGAGTATTTTTAGGAAGGTGGGAGAATATAAAATATCAGTTAAAAAATATGCATTTCACGGTTTCTCAATTTTTTGTATCTACCATTGCCCTCACAACCTATGGATGGCACATCTAGACGGAATCAGGATTTAGGAAGGGGCTTCAGTCAATAGTGCCGAGCGGACTTTGGACACGTTTTTACACAAAATGGAATAGTACGATGGGAATTAGTAATACATATGATTACACACGGGAAATGGAGGAGTAATAATACATATGATTACGCACAAAACTTCCCAAACATGGAAGTACTATATATAGGTGCTCACAGACTGGGTACTAATTAGTTGTGCATAAATGCACCTATAATTGCGTCATCTGCCACAGATTTGTTGTTGGGGTATTTAGTGTGTTTGTACAAGTCACCATAGACGTTGAAAAATTTATTAATTTAGTGCACGGACACAGTTGTTTATGGGATCAGAGTGATTCCAGTTATCATTTAGGAGAGCATCAACGCAAATCATGGCAAAAACACTAATTCGTTTTGCACAAGCGTCACTGGAATGGAACACAAAACAACTGATTGTAACGGACATAAAACGTACGCAATGTGCCCACTCAATATGTACGACAAGAACAGTAAGTTTACATGCAACGCAATTCAAGGTGCACTCGGCCTCATGATTGAGTTTCATGCGAAGTTAATAAAAAAAGTCTAGAATACCATCGAGTAACTGTTTTTAACACTTATTTATTGCCAATGTGGGAAAAATTGTAATAACTTGAGAACTACAACAATGAAAGATTTTTCTTATAAAAGCGGGTCTTTAAATTTACTTACTTTTAAATTACAAAAAGGATTGAAGAAACCATCAAACAAATTAAAACATTATATATATATGCAAGTAAAGTATACTCACAACAAATCCACATCCATAATGATCTCGTTTCTGCAAACATTCTTATCATACACCTTAACACCGCCGACTCGGGGCGCCTGAGAATGCAAATATTTGTATCAGTATCGTCATTAGCTGCCACATAAATAGCACATAAAATTTACGTACGACGTAAGAAAATTATTGGAAAAAGCGATGTTCCAGATTTGTAGAAAAATGATGCAATTTTTAATTGCGTTTCAGTAAAAATACAGAATTCTACCAATCTCGAAAGATGAATAAAAATAATTTTTGTCCATTTATCTACTTTAATGTATTTAATTGATATAAATAGCAGACTTATTGCCACGAGAGCAATCTCTTACAGTCAACTCAATCAGTTACAACCAAACACCAGTCCAGCCCTGCTCGATGAGTGACCATGAATTGAACCCGGGTCCCACCACCAAAAGATGTATGCCTTGTGATCAACCCAACACACCACGGCGACGACATGTGTTGTGCACCACAGCGATCTAGGCTACTATTAATATTTAAAATGATTTTTTGAGTCCATTAATGGCCTCTTTAATAGTAGCGTATCTAACATAGTCCCAAGGTAGGGCAAAGTTTAGAGTATCAATTTCAGGGATTAACCCTTAATTTTATAAATTTGTTCTATTTTTAAAAGGTTTTACTCAATAAGTTTCATTTTTGAAAATTTATATAGGCCAGATATGTTTTTAATGTATTTCCACCTTCATTATATGTATTTTCTATCGCTGTGTCTGTTTATTCCTGTCAATAATTGATTAAGGCATTCCAACTTTTTGGTTATTCCAATATTTTCACCATATCATAAACCTGTCGCTCTGAAATATTTTACTAACACATAGAGCGCCAGAGCCGAAATCTTATCGGGTTGCCTTTAGGTTGATTTTTTTAAATTCACTAGATAGCAAAAGTTCTTTTTGTGAATTTAAATGCTATATAGAAAACCTCAAAATATGTAATTTTTATAAATATGCATTTAACTTTATTTTTTTATTAGGTTATTTTTGGGCAATTGTGCATTTTTTATAACTTACGTTTTTTGATATATCATTAATTTTTTTAATATATATTTTCTATGACGCAGTTAGGATTTTTATAACATTGATAGAACTTTTTCCGTATGTAAAAAAATTATTAGTTCTATTTAAAGTTCGTGAAACACGTAAAAAATATTTTGACTTCTTTTCGAGATTATTAGATATTCAAAATTATAATCACATCTACTTAATTATATTTTCATTTCAGAAATAATAATGTTGCTTTTCTCAACTTACGATTGTGCCGAGGATCATGCGTTCAAACTTGAATCCTTGAAGCTTATAGGCTGCCAGACTGGTAGCCACGTTCGGTTCAATCACATCCTTGAGCAGGTTCCGCGCGTAATGATTCACACGCGGCCACACTTGGTGCAGGATCTAACAATGATATAGTACTCAATTTAGTCTAAAACTACCTATAAATATAACAAAGGTATTCGAAGTACTCATAATTGTGTTAACTTTCTGATTTAACATTGAATATAAATTTTACGAAAAAAAATGAAGATTAAAGGCTGAAGCATATCAAATGTGTTACGTTAAATGTTTTTTGCTAGATAATGCTGGATACAGTGCTGAAATGCACTGTACTATGCTATTACATATGCAATGCGCTGCACGGGCAGCTATTTATAAACGAATCTGAGGACGATGAGAATCGCATTTCTGAAAGGAAAGCAGCTCATCTGACAAAGAACTGTTGCTTCTAACTATTGAAGAATTATCCAAGCGGAAAAAAGACAGTTTCGTGCACTACGACATAAACAAAAAATTATGATAGAAGCAAATATTATCGTCTGTACTGAGAATTGCAGTCATCTGAAGATCGGTTTTATTGGAATTATATAAAGGAAGGAAGTTACATTCTATTTAAAAACAAACGAAGTATGATTGCTGTGATAATTATAATCTTCCTTAAAAAGCACATCTTAAAGTGGTCAAAAAAAAAGAATAAAATTGTGACGTAAAACTTTTGTTATCATTTTTTCGAGGTTGTGAAAATTATCAAAATTTTGTAGTACATTTTAAATAAAATAAAAATCTACCCATCTAAAATTTGAAACAAGTAGCATTTTCAGATTTCTTATTAAACATATTGAATATTGAAATATATCATGTAATCAATTAAAATGAAATATTGTAGATATTTTTTAATCGGGATTTCCTAACATGAGGGAATTGACTACGGTGCCGGTTTTTATACGAAGCAAGTGCCATCTGAACCTTATTCTGTTAACTGTTATCTAATGCCAACAGCAGGCACTAACAGCTTAATGTGTCTTCCAAAGCATGGAGGAGCTAATGAGGAGATTATTAAGGTGTATGATTAATGGTCACCCATCCAATCACTAACTGTTGCATGCGTTTCTTAATCTCATTGTTTGAGAAAATCAATGAGTACAACTCGGCTATGAGTTCATCAACATTTTGTCGATAATTTTAATGAGTGACAAGTGCATAGAATGTACTAGAGAATACTGGCAATGTTAATACCGAAAGTTATACAGACCATATGGCTGTAGCAGGAAGTTTGTTGTGGTTGCTATCGCTGTGATGTTATCTGACAGGTTAAGTTTGGATATAGGTATAGAGGATAGGGAAATAGAGATCTCTCTGATTTGACTTGTCTAGACTTAAAAAGAAGACCCTGGTCCATGAATGGCTATTATTCCATTACATGATGATGATGATTTAAAAAATGCAAACAAAATTCGTTGATTTACTGTAATTAAGATGAATGACTTTTGACAATTGCTAAAATCATATTTTGTTGTCAAAAATATTCTATATTATCTTGATTTCACTTCAGAAAATTCTCAGATAAAATACATATAATAAAATATATATAATAAATATAAATGGAATTCTCATGATGGATTATATGGCATTTTCAAGAACAATTATCTGATAACAGGGCGAAAAGACTTTTGAACCCAATAACAAGTTAACGGCTTATCTATTTGTGAAATATTACTTTAATAACACTATAAAAAGTCAAATTTTTATCAAACACTTGCACTATCAGCGTCTTATCTATTTATATGCACTTCAATTTCATAACAAAAAATTTGCTTATCTATATCTCAATTCTGATTTTGCCTGCAACAAAGAGCCAAACATGATAAAACTGACAAGGCAATCTGTTGATATGGCCGGAAATATTTCCATAACCCATGATTGTATCGTCAATTGTTGCTCATATCTCAAAGACGAGATCATCAATTGTCACTCATACTTCAAAGATGATGTTATCAATTGTCATTTATATTTCAAGGACGATGATTCATATTTCAAAGATAATATCATTGCTGTGTGTTAAGGGTATGATTCGTAACGTAGTACTTACACGATTGAACCACTCAGCGCGTTCCATGTCGGGGAAGAAAACCTGTAAAAAAGTTTTATTTCAATTAATGAAGTGATAAAATATTATTTGAATTTTTCAATTTTTTTCAATGTTTATCTACCTATTTTGATAACAGGCATCTGTTGCCCCCTTTTTTGTCTTGCATAACTCTTAATATGTTAAACAGAAACCAGACATTGCAACCAATATTAATCAGATTTTGTACTTCCCTTCATACGAAAGCATCGTCTGTTATAAAGTAAATTCGTTAAAATCTCTACATTTTATATAGGAGTAACGACTCAATTTGTGCAAAAAAAATAAGTGCGCTGCCACACATCAAAAGCATGCACTTTGATGTTAAACTTTTTTGTACATTGTTATTTTGAACAAATACCCTTACATAGTAAAACAAAGTCGCTTCCCACGTCTGTCCGTCCCTCTGTACGCTTCGTACTTTTAAAGTACGCAACGGATTTTGATACGGTTTTCATTATCATTTAGGTAATTTCTTCCGGATGGCTTATAGGTATAATACATGAATATTATATTTACAGAAAATACAAAAAAGTCAATGTTTCGTAAAAAATAGAATTTTGGGCGCTTCCGTTGCTAACGCTGACTAAACTTTATGAGATACATCAAAATGTCGTACTATGGAATTGTGTACTTTAAAAATATCTACAACAAAACCGCGATGGCATATATCTATATCCTACAGATAACCCACAGTGACCATTTTTATGCGATTGATATTTATTACTTTTGTGGGTTATACTTAAATAAGTTGGTTACGTTGGGCATTAAGTGTAGATAAAATTTGCTCTTTACAGCAAATCATTATCATTAATATTTTAGAAGATATCACAAATTTAAAATTACCAAAAATCAGTATTCACAATGCCAGTACCATGCGTGGACGGCGGCGGTGGGTGCCTATAAATAGTGCGTCATAGGACGCATGGCCTATGGCCTATGGCATTGTATGATTTGCAGCAATCACACGCATTTATCGGAGCTCTCAAGCAAAGTAAAATAAAAAAATAAAAACGTGCTTTTCATTTTTCACGACACTATAAGCCGCAAAAACAGCTGTAAACATTATAAAGACATACTGTAGTATATTCTAATAATGACAACAATATTATTAATCGCTCCACAATTACACCACATTAGTGCTAGTATTGAATAAAAAGAAGAAAATCTATCAATGTCATATGACATTGATAGATTTTCTTTTTTTCTATCAATATCAATGTAATGTTCTTAATATGTATAATTTTTTCTATCAATATCAATGTAATGTTGTTACTTGTATAATTTTTCTATGAATATCAATGCAATTTTGTTAATACGTATAATTTTTTCTATCAATATCAATGCAATATGTAATCAAAACGAAAATCTATCAATGTCTATCTCAGAGAAGATATACTTCCTGTATAAAAACTATTCGGAATTATTTAAAAAAATGAACCTCTTAAAAGGTATTGGCAAATTTCTTTTCTTTAACTTGGTTGAATTTTCCTGTGAATCTTGAGCTGGATCCGTTAGCTAGTGTGCTTACAGTAGCTGTCGTAATAGGTCGACCTCAAAGTTATTCTGTGAATTTTATTATCGATAAATTGATTGAACAAAGAATTTGCCTTAAATTTGGCATTTCATATGAAATTTCTTGTGGAAAATCATTAAAATGCTAAAAAAGGCCTGTGGTGACACGACTATGTCCGAAAACAAAGACATACGAGTGGTACAAATCATTCAAAAAGGGGAATAAAATGGTCAAAGATTGGCTCGACCTGGACGGCCTTCAACGTCTACCACTGATGATATCACTAACGATTTTTTGCAAAAAGAGGTTTTGAAAACGATGATTTATGGTGTTTGATGAAATATCTTGCAGAAATAAAATATGAACAAATAGCAATATATATTTAAATAATTGGTGATATTGAATATATTTGGCGTTAATTTTGTAGAAATTCATTATTTACAATTAAATGAAACTACATGATGTAGTATTATTTCTACTTTCTTTAATTTCTTTACCACAACTTAGGTTTTGTTGTATTGCAACATCTTCAGGTGGGCTATTAGCAAAGATGCTTGTAATGTACTTTCACAATAGTATAAGTGTTACGATTAAACTACTGTAATGTACTTCCACTATGGTACACTTGTTACAATTAAACTACTGTAATGTACTTCCACTATGGCACACTTGTTACTATAAAACTAATGTTATGTACTTTCACTATGGTACAATTGTTACAATTAAACTACTGTGATGTACTTCTACTATGGTATACTTGTTACAAACAACCACTATGGTGTTTATTACCAAGATAATGAGAATCAGTATCCTACAAACTTCCCTTCACTGATGAAACTGATAAATTATGTGATTAAAAATCTTCAAATTGATCTTCTTATATCTGAATTCACTATATTGAGACTGGAAACAATTGAATATGACCCATACTTTTTACATTTTGATCTAGTAGTTTAAGGTATGTAGGAAAATGTTATCTGTACATATAATAAAACTGTAAACTTTGCGTGACTGTATACTGAAAATATTTGGAAAAAAATATTAAGATAATTTTTGAAATTTTTGTCTGTCTGAGCTAATACAATTGGAATTTTCATTACATTGAATTAGTGCAAGAAAAAGAAATGTCTAACTACAGGACATGTAATAATAATACAAATGCATAATATATATAAACAGATGGCGCTTTGAATATTTTAAATCACGCAATGAAGTTTTCTACCTGGATATATATTAGCGAAATTAAGGTGGACAGAGATGAAATATGGAGTGATGAGGGAGGGGTAGGTGCTTGAGTAAGCAGCCTGAATGCTGAAAATTTTTCGATGTGGTATGTATTCTAATAGCTGAAAATTTGTTTAAAATTTTAATCATTTTAAACAAATTTTCTTTTTAACTCTACTAACGAAATATATACTGTAATAAAGCAGACGCTGAATTAATTTTGTAAGTGTATGGAACATTTACATAATTAATTAAAAATGAAATGTTGAAAAGGTTTTTTTAATAAAGTTAGGTTGACAATAATTGCCCGATCCATAAGACTTTTATTATTCATTACGCATTAGCGACAATTAAATATAGACAGTGTTAAGTGACACATCCTAGTATACATAGTAGACTGAGTAAATACATTAGCTGGTGATAGGTATAAGCAAACCTGGCGGCTTACTTCACTACCGATAACGTGCACGGCATTTATTACGCCTAACTTTATAACAAGCCTACATCCTGTGTGACTACGTAACTATGTAATGGATTGTACGTTTTATGAAGGTCACCAATTGAAAATTAATCATTTCTTTGTAAACTAAGTGTTTTAGGTTTAAGTAAATAAAAAAAACTACATAGACAGTATTATTAGTTATCAAGTTGAAATTTTGTATACACAATTAAATTTATATAGCTCTGAGTAGGGCTCGAATTCTGGAATTCGGGAAAATCATAATTCCAAAATTTTGTATTAGATTGTTTTGATTTTACAGTTCCAGGATTGAAAAGTGTATCACAATTCTGGAATGGGACCAAAACTCACTTTCATAAAAAAAATTAGTTTTTTTAAATGAAGAACTTTTTAATTTTATACTACAATATTTTATTTTCATGATTATTTTTTTTACATTACAGCCAGTCCATATTTTCCTGAAAATATTTAATCATGTCAAATTTAAATACACATCACTAGACATAGATGCTATCATGCATCAGATACTTAGGCTGTGTCGGAGCGAGGTGAAAATATAAGTGGCTTAGATTGTTGCCATATTTCATTTATTAATTTTTTTATATTGGAACATTTTGATTTGTAAGATTTTGAAAGGACCTAATCCTTAAAAAGACAGTCGAGAAATTTTTTTTTAAATATTGTCAATTAAACTTTTTTTTTATAGCATACACTTAATAACGAGAGCCTTTTCGTACCATTGATTTCACTTAATTATTATCAAATATGCAGTTATATCTCCATTGATTTTAGCAAAAACTAAACCGATTTGAAGTGAAAATTGTGTTTTATTTAAAAAAATACCAATATTGAAAACAGTTCTGGAATTCCGGACTTGAAAACTAATATTTAATTTCAATTCTGGAATCGAAAACCACCTGATATTGCATGCCCTAGCTGTGGCAGAAATTCAAACAGTTCGGATATATATATATTCTCTGCAAAATAAAATTGGTCACAAATCGCTAATGCATATTATAAAATAAAAAAACCGAAAACATACCCATGCAGGCAAATCGTTAATGCGCGCCAGTACGACATCCTTCTCAGAAGAAGTAGCGGCTGCCTTAGCGATGCTCCTCCGAATTTCATTCTCACGGCGCCACTGATCGCGAATAACTGAGAATATAACTGGACACAGCAGCCACGCAACGCTCCATTGCATGTAGCCTACCAAGTACACTGCGCCGACAATTGATACCTGGAGAAAAAATTAATATATAATATGAGCATCAACAACCAATTAATGTTCCCTTTAAATTGATCGAAATAATAACTTTTAATTGCATCATATAAGGTATTTGACAATGTGTTTAAACCCAAAATGGATGAAATTTTTCAAATATTTATTCCACATTCTTAAAGAACTGGACGGGAGAACACTATTGTCAGAGATCACAGGCTCAAGTCAAAAATATTTCTCAACTCGGTTTAAAACCCTCTTTCCAGCAAGGTGTCACATTCGTATATACCTATATTACCCATTTTTTCAGCTTCTATATGTACTAGGGACCTAAAAATTTTTTTATCTGAATTTGATCCTGTCTTAAAGTTCTCACGTTACATAAGTAGTGCATATTTTACACATGTAATATTTATAGTTTACAAGCTAGTTCTAATATATGGCGTTACAGCAATGGAAAATAATTTTTAAAATACTGGTATTTTTTAGAACATAAAAAACCAAACCATTCTACGAATAAAAAACAAAACTAAAATACAATTTGTAACCTTGGTATCTTCATAAATCCACATATATTATATTATTAATATGTCAAGAATTGTGAATAAAAAAAAGTAACAATAAAAATTTAATGAAGTTCATAATAACTTCTTTGAAACAATTGCAAAAATGAATAAAAACTGATGATCACTTTTTGTAATTTGTAGCCATTGCCTAAATTAAATTAAAAATAAACTATTAACTGACATTGACATTCGTTCTGTTCTTGTCAAAATTAACGTTATTTTCTTTTTTTTTTGGGTTCATCGTGGTTTTTTCGATAACCCTATAGGGCCTGCCAGTTTCATGGATTAGTATTTTACATGTGTATACATAGTATACAATGAGACACAATGTGAACTTGACTTGGTTTTGCTTGTTCGTTACAAACCTGGTTATTTACAAAATATTGTAAAAAATATCCTGACTTTTTATAATAAAACAAAAGATTTCTTATTGACAATTTAAATAAATCTTTGAAAAGAAGTTTATTTTTTTCATTCATTTTCATTATTTAAGTGTGTCATTTTTATTCATGCAACACCTGAGCACAAAGCTACATGGCTTTTTGTCAGTCTCCTTTCTTAATTGATTGATTAACCAATTGAAAGTTTCAGTTGACTAAATTATTCACAATTTAAAAAATTAGTCTTGAGTCATAATCAAGACTTATTTTTTCAGTCATAAAGTTATAATAAGTCATTAATTAAAGTTATAACAGCGTGTGAGTCGTGCGACTTGCACATCAATGGTATCCTCTGTAAAAAAAATATTGAATATATTTGGCGTTAATTTTGAAGAAATTCATTTTAATTTAATTTTTCCAACTAAATGAAACTACGTGATGTAGTATTATTTCTACTTTATTTAAATTCTTAACCATGACCTAGGTTTCGTTGTATTACAACATCTTCAGGTGGGTGGCAATTGGTAAAAATCTTAACAAATTGCCCACCAACCAACAATCGTTGTCATACAACGAAATCTAGATTGTTGTAAAGAATTTAAATAAAGTAGAAATAATACTACATCACGTAGTTTCATTTAGTTGTGAAAAATTAAATTATAAAAAAATCATATGGACTTGCCAAAATAAATTTTCTTTTCTAAAATTCAAAGTCCAACAGATTATCTGACTAATTATTTAAAAAAAAATGGTTATTGTGAAGAGTAATTTAAACTTCATGAAAAATTAAAAATAAAGTGATGATTTTGGCTTTTTTAAATCTTTTTTAATGTTACAGTTACCCGAGTTTATTTATTAAATTTATAAAAAGTTGATTAACAATACTTTTATTTTTTCTTTAAATTAAGTCGTACATTACCATGACTTTTGTAAAATAATTTTTTGTCCATAAATGGATTTTCTTAAATCTCAGAAAATAAATTTAATTTTAGTTATAAATAATGATTAAGAATAAATTAGTCAATTAAAAGTTTCTTAAAGACTTTATTAGTCAGATTTAATTATGGATTATTTGAATTATGGATCATAATTAGCAGATGGCCATTGCAACCAATTAGGAGTAATAGGTTCTGTTTGAATCTTTGGTACAAAACTATAAAAAGTGATTTGGTGACTATTTATCATGTTAAGTAACCAAGCGAACAACTGTATGTATATTTAAATACCTACAATTGGGTTTTGGCTGTTATTCTCAATATATTCATTTAATTTTGGTTACAATACCTGTCACTCATTTCTTGTTACTGAATCGTTACGAGAATTACGAAAGGTTTAAAATTAAAATTTATGCAGAGAAAAAGTTCAAAATTTTTGATATAAATTTCGGTAAAAAATTATTGGTTCAATTCATGCATTAGTTTCATGACCTTAGCTTATTGTTTACAATGCAACTTTTTAATAATCGTAATAATTCTTCATCTATTCTGTTATTTATAAATAATTTAAAATCCTATCTTCTCAGTTCAGAATGTTAAATTAAGTATGATATAGTTAATTAGGGTTGTTAAATAATTGTTAATTTACTAATTGAGTTTAATCTTGGTATCTCAGTAATTATACCGAGATTAAGCATATTACAAATATAACAAATAATAAATTTAACGACCCTGTAATATATAATAACGACAAATTTAAAGAAACTTCTTCTCGCTCAACGCAAACAAAACACAGTCAGTTGGTGCAAAACACGATCATGTAATTGTGTTGTAAAATGGGAAATTCTGATAAAATTCCATTACAGTTACACATCTATACGCCTCAATAATGATAATAAGACTAAGCTCATAATAAGTAGAATTACCAAATTTAATGACCTGATATATTTAAAGAAGTCTATTTTTATTCCACACAAACAAATCACACTCAGTTTGTGTAAAACATGAACCTGTAATTGACTGATAAAATAGGAAATTCCGATACAATTTGATTATAGTTATATATTTATACGTCTCAATAATGATAACAATACTAAGCTCATGATAAATAAAATTACCAAATTTAATGACCTGACATTTTTAAAGAAATTTATTCTTGTTCAACACAAACAAATCACACTCAGTTTGTGTAACATATGATCCTGTAATTGTTAAATAGGAAATTCCGATACAATTTAATTACAGTTACAAATTTATACGTCTCAATAATGATAAAAATACTAAGCTCATGATAAATAAAATTACCAAATTTAATGACCTGACATATTTAAAGAAGTTTATTCTCGTTCAACACAACAAATCACACTCACTTTGTGTAAAATATGATCCTGTAATTGACTGATAAAATAGGAAATTCCGATACAATTTGATTATAGTTATATATTTATACGTCTCAATAATGATAACAATACTAAGCTCATGATAAATAAAATTGCCAAATTTAATGAACTGACATATTTAAAGAAGTTTATTCTCGTTCAACACAACAAATCACACTCGATTGTGTAGAATATGATCCTGTAATTGACTGATAAAATAGGAAATTCCGATACAATTTGATTATAGTTATATATTTATACGTCTCAATAATGATAATACTAAGCTCATGATAAATAAAATTACCAAATTTAATGACCTGACATTTTTAAAGAAATTTATTCTTGTTCAACACAAACAAATCACACTCAGTATGATCCTGTAATTGTTAAATAGGAAATTCCGATACAATTTAATTACAGTTACAAATTTATACGTCTCAATAATGATAACAATACTAAGCTCATGATAAATAAAATTACCAAATTTAATGACTTGACATATTTAAATAAGTTTATTCTCGTTCAACACAACAAATCACACTCACTTTGTGTAAAATATGATCCTGTAATTGACTGATAAAATAGAAAATTCCGATACAATTTGATTATAGTTATATATTTATACGTCTCAATAATGATAACAATACTAAGCTCATGATAAATAAAATTACCAAATTTAATGACCTGACATTTTTAAAGAAATTTATTCTTGTTCAACACAAACAAATCACACTCAGTATGATCCTGTAATTGTTAAATAGGAAATTCCGATACAATTTAATTACAGTTACAAATTTATACGTCTCAATAATGATAACAATACTAAGCTCATGATAAATAAAATTACCAAATTTAATGACTTGACATATTTAAATAAGTTTATTCTCGTTCAACACAACAAATCACACTCACTTTGTGTAAAATATGATCCTGTAATTGACTGATAAAATAGAAAATTCCGATACAATTTGATTATAGTTATATATTTATACGTCTCAATAATGATAACAATACTAAGCTCATGATAAATAAAATTACCAAATTTAATGACCTGACATTTTTAAAGAAATTTATTCTTGTTCAACACAAACAAATCACACTCAGTATGATCCTGTAATTGTTAAATAGGAAATTCCGATACAATTTAATTACAGTTACAAATTTATACGTCTCAATAATGATAACAATACTAAGCTCATGATAAATAAAATTACCAAATTTAATGACCTGACATATTTAAAGAAGTTTATTCTCATTCAACACAACAAATCACACTCAGTTTGTGTAAAATATGATCCTGTAATTGACTGATAAAATAGGAAATTCCGATACAATTTGATTATAGTTATATATTTATACGTCTCAATAATGATAACAATACTAAGCTCATGATAAATAAAATTACCAAAGTTAATGAACTGACATATTTAAAGAAGTTTATTCTCGTTCAACACAACAAATCACACTCAGTTTGTGTAAAATATGGTCCTGTAATTGACTGATAAAATAGGAAATTCCGATACAATTTGATTATAGTTATATATTTATACGTCTCAATAATGATAACAATACTAAGCTCATGATAAATAAAATTACCAAAGTTAATGAACTGACATATTTAAAGAAGTTTATTCTCATTCAACACAAACAAATAACACTAAGTTTCTGTAAAATATGATCCTGTAATTGACTGATAAAATAGGAAATTCCAATACAATTTGATTACAGTTACACATTTATATGTCTCAATAGTTATAACAATACTAAGCTCATGATTAGAATAACATATCATTGATACAAATAACATATTTCAAGAAGTTTATTCTTGCTTAACGCAAAGAAATGAGACTCAGGATAAGCAAGATCAGGTAATTAAGTAAACTGTTTATTGTGGTAAAATGGGAAATTCAGATACGATTCGGTTCTAGAAGACGGTATTGCAAAAAGATGATATGTGAGCATGGAAAATGATCAAGTATGAAGAATGAAGGTTTTTTCGTTAAAATAGGGCACATAAAGAAACTGGTTTCAAATTTTCTGAAAATTGCCGAAAAGATTTCCCTTTTTTGCACCTTCTTCAAAAAAAACTATTTCTTTCTAAGACAAGATCTTCTCAAGTACATTAGCCTTTTTCATCATCAAACCTACCAAACCTCCCGATGTGCAAAGTAAGTACTGTATATGGGCAGTTTGAACAGTGTTGTGACACAGAATGAAGACTGCAGAAATTATTGTTGAGGACTATAATCACACACACAGAATGGAAATGCCACCTTCATATAATTACACTTCTTTTTAATACATTAAAAAATCCTCAAAGGCCAAATTATCTTACTGGCAAATTTGAAGGCTTGGGCTACGATCTGAAAGTTTGCTCACCCTATTTATTCCTAAACATACCTCTACCTCTTACGAAAAATCTTACACTATCCAAGTGCAAAATTTGGAACCACCTGGATCCTGACTCCAGGAAAATCACGTCCCTATTTTCAAAGATGAGTGAAAAAGTTCTACCTCTCCTGAAACCTTTTCCTTTGTGCCCTTGTCCTATTCTGTCTTTTCCATCCCAAATCATATCAATAGTTTGTATTAATTATACTTCTGTATTTTTTTTCTCTATAATAATTTTCGTTGTAAAATCTCTTAGTCTACTAACTAAATTTCAATACCAATTATTGTGGTTGACTGGAAGAGATTGCTCATGTAGCAATAAGTCCGTCATATGTATTATGCATAAAAGATGATAAATAAATAAATAAATATAATCAGACATAATAAATAAAGCTGGCTCCGGGCGTAAGTTGGGCTAGTTACGGCACTGAAATATATATATGATTAAAATTATATAATTTCTGAAATTAATAAAGATCATCTTCAATAATGAAGTTGGGAATTTCCGGTCGACAGTCCCACTAAAAAGTTGACACAATACTAGTTGTACATGAAATAAATCATCAGACATCATTCAATTTGACCGATTCAATTTCTGTAACAAATGCCAATTAAGCAGCTTACGTATCGCAACCCATATTGCGTACAAAATTAATCTACGCCCATTTGTGTACAAAAACCAACATATGTGACGACATGCAATTTTGCACAGAAGCAACATAATTTAATGGATTCATTCTTATTGAACTAAGAATTGCTTTAATGTTGCCAGTGGATACAATTGGAGGACAATGGGAATGTTACTAGTGTCTATTATAGCCTTTGAAGGGTTTAATGGCTATTAATATTTGATGTTGGTTGAATTCTTTGGCCACATATCCAGGAACGAGCATTCAATCTAAAGACTGGTGGTGTAGGGCCACGTAGAGGGCAAGAGAGCTAGAGGCAGATCACATACTCGATGGACGGACCAAATTAAATCAATAACGCAAACTACCGTGACTGAGTGCTCTCGTAACGCAGTGAACCAGCAGAAATTACTAAGGAGGCAGATCAGACCAGGAAGACCGAATGAAGAATAGACATGTACAAGCACCCTCAACCTATTACATAAGTCATCGGAGCAACGACGACCACTCTGTCAAGAGTGCACAACTGAGAAGAATATTTGATATTGTATCAAAATGAAATTATGTGGCGGCACTGACATTGTCAAGACTATACGATTCAACTTTTGCAGTTCTTGCAGACTTGAAATATATTTCATTTATTTTCTGGGGTTCCAACATTTGATATTATATAATATTGTTACAAAATATTACTCGACTTCAAGTTTCCAATAATTGTTCAGTCTGGAAACCTGAAATGCCTTCTACTATATGTGCGAATCTAGTATATAGTGAATCTTGGAATTCTTAAAATCGTTGAATGTAGTAGTCTTGGAATTCTTAATTTTGTTGATTGTAGAAAACGTGATAAGCCTGTCACGGTTTCTATAATTTCAGACTTGGAAACATACAATTTTGCAACGAGATGCTTTAAATAGAAATCTCAACTAATATGCAAGTGAATAATAAAAACAACTTTTTTTTTTATTTATCACCCAAAAAATGTAAAGCAGGGCTAAGAAATCTTTTTGAGACTTTATTGGTTAGATCTTTTAAAATGGAATTGGACAGCAATCTGCCCAACTCTCTCATCATTCAACCATCGGTTTGACTAGAATTTTATACTTATAATTTTATACTAATTGTTTGTTCAGGTTAACTAGATTTTAAAATAGTTAACCTGAACCCACAATTTCAAAAAATAATAGACTACTATGGAATCGTACATATATTAATACTAGCCTGTCCAGCAGACGTTGTTCTGCCCTTTTCAGTGTCATTTTGGTCCATAAATAATTTGTTAATAACTTGACTACAGCGCCCCCTACTGAGTCCTACCTACAGCACCCCTACTGAGTTCTACCTACAGCACCCCCTACTGAGTCCTCTATGTCCTAGATATGAACCATCGTCTTGATAAAACATATATATTGTGTGAATATGACCTTAATCGGTCAAGTCGTTCCAAAGTTATACAATCACTAACAGACCAAAGATTACATGTAATAAGATAAAACTGTGCCTGTTAAGCATAGAGCAATAGAAGACCTCCAACAATTTACATATCTCAAAAGAGTCATGTTAGAACCAAGATGAACAGAAGAACATATGACTCCATGAATCGCTAAGATAGGCTAACAATCTCCCTGTGAGACAGAAATGAAAACTAAACAAAAAGTGAAATATTTAAACCCGACATCATTCACATGATGCTCAACACTGAGTAGAGTATCAATTGAAGAGCATTGGCAAAACTTGAAGTAAAATTAAAGCAGATAAACGATATTTACACAAACACAAGGACATATAAAATGAAAACCTTAAAATGCTATAAATTTTAAATTGTAACAATTAAGGATAAATCGAACATATCTGTCTCTATGACACTGAATTAAAAAATTATATCGCTTTGTATTATAATGCTAGCTACCCGTTGTTTCTTTGAGTGGTCTGAACACATGAAAGTCATATAGGCGTAAGGTCTGGCAAATAAGCTGTATGAGATATTCAAATTAGATATCTTGGATAGTCTGAACTCTCAAACGGGCTGTTTGCAGTTGAGCCTTGTCACGCTGCAATAATACACCTGAACTCAGAAGACCTTATTGCAGGCGAAGTAGATTTTTGAACAGATTGTCCACTTTTACAAGCTCTTCCACTAATGCTGTTTTCTTCAGTTACTGTATAGTGAGCCTTTCTCACCCCTCGTACACTTGCTGCAGGAATAAATAGGAATTACTGTACTGCAGTCACCCTGCGCTGAATTTCAATTGAATCGCTGATCTAACGCAATGCATGTCGAGAGTGAGGCAGCCGTTTTGTTACTGATGCTAGCCTTCCTCTATGTTGTAACATGATTCTGCCATCTTTCACTAATTTTCTGAACCTCAAGGACCTCTATTTCCACATACCTAACCAATTATTTGACTTTTCAGAATTTTATTGCACTTTTAAGGTTTCTATTCGATACAATCTCATATAGATATCTAATTTTGTTTATTTACAAAGCCTTAATGTACAAAACTGATAAATATTATGTACTTATTGCTATAACTGTAATCACTTATAGGTAAGAAAAGTACCATTGAGAGATCAAATAGCGTTATTATAGATGACAATTGATTATGCGAATTGAGGTAAAATAAAAATAATCAGTCCGTTTAAAAGATTATACTGATATATTTGCAATCAAATATTAAATTGCATGCATACATACATACATACACATGAATTCGTATATACTGGTATATCATAAGGATAAACGGAGATGATAAATACGGGTAAATGTAAAAAGAATTTTATAAGATACAACTTTTCGAGACAATTCTCATAAGAATATATTTGTGGAAAATTTAGGATAGTTATTCTACACTTTTGTAGCAAATACTGTACATGAACTCTAACGAGGATGGTAAGGGGCCTTTCAAAACAATACAAACACAGGTGTAAGACCTACAATATGACGGACAGCTGACTTTATTTAGAGCAAAATTTAAGAATGAAAGGATGTAAAGATGCCGATGTTGGAAGCAAATAAACAAATCCTCCTCCTCCGTGTCAAGTTCTTCTTTGCTGAAGGTCGTGAAGCATCACCTTATGATTCTTCACCATCTGTACCTATCCTAGGTGTCATGGAGAATATTGTGAAATCTGGTTTAGAGTTGTGCATATCTGGTAAATCCATTTCAAGGGAGGTGCAACCTCAGTCGTTTTCTGTCGATCTTGCCAGTAACCATATGTAAGAAGTGACCATCGTATCTGGCTAAATGACAAAAAACTCTAGTTTTCTGTTGTGAAAGACATTGGATAGACTGGTCTTTATGTTTAGTTGATGCGGAATAGACTTGTGGTGCTGGAGGCATTTTCCTTCAGCGCCATATGTTGATGGCATTGATGCAGTCCAGGCTCTTTTAGAGACCAGATTTTAGTCCACTTTTATTTGGTTTACTAGTTTCACTTTGATTTACTAATTTCTTTTTGTTTTACGAATTTCACTTTTGTTAACAATTTTCATTTTAGTTTACTAGTTTCACTTTATTTTACTATTTTCATTTTGGTTTATCGGTTTCACTTTGGTTTAATAGTTTCATTTTGCTTTACTAGTTTCATTTTGGTTTACTAGTCTCATTCTGGTTTACTAGTTTCACTTTGGTTTACTGGTTTCATTTTGCTTTACTAGACTCATTTTAGTTTACTAGTTTCACTTTGGTTTACTAGTTTCATTTTGGTTTACTAGCTCATTCTGATTTACTAGTTTGACTTTGGTTTACAAGTTTCATTTTGCTTTACTAGTTTCATTTTGGTTTACTAGTTTCATTTTGGTTTACTAAGCTCATTTTGGTTTACTAAGCTCATTCTGATTTAGTAGTTTCACTTTGGTTTACTAGTTTCATTTTGCTTTACTAGTTTCATTTTATTTTACTAGTTTCATTTTGGTTTATGAGTTTCGTTTCAGTTTACTAGTTTCGCTTTGGTTTACCATTTCATTTTGATTTTAAACAAATGACAACATGAAAACCAAACATTTTCATTTCAAAAACAAACATTTTCCTCTTCAAAAACAAACATTTTCATTTTAAGAGCATGTGAATATAATAGATAAAACTATCTTCCGATGTTTTGTTATAGATCTTATAGTATAATATGATCACTTAAAGAAAAAATCTTTAATGAACCATAATGTATTCCATCTATTAAAAAGTTATACAACACCAAAAATTTAGAAAAATAGCTATAGACAAAAGTATAACTTTCTCTATGTTGTAGACGAGTTTAAAATCTACTTATTGTCAATATAGAAGTATCTATGCTCTTATCGAGTTTTGTTACGCCTAACAAAGAAAAGTATACAGAACCACTCTGTAATTGTATAATAAAAAAGTAAAAATGGAACATACAAAAACAATTTCGAAAATGTATTTCTAACCCACTAGGGAGCATCTTGAAATTTAATTATCAAATTAATTTAATCACTAATTCATTACATTAAAATAATTTCGAATTCTGTTGGAAAAGAACTTCAAACTAATGCTCCAATATTAAATTTTTTCTCCATTTTATGATACAAACACAGTCGAAATTAAATTACGTCATATCTCTATAACCTACAGGACCTAAAATATTTGTGCTCATAAGTTTAGTTTTAAAGAAAAGAAAGTTTTAAGAAAATTTCTGTAAAATTTTCAAAAATTTATATATAAAAAATAATTTGGGTTGGTTTTGATTGATATATACCGTCAATAAAATATGTATCTAAGCAGTGAACCATAATGGCAAAAGTTAGATTAAACAGTAGTGGCGACTCCATCCACTTAAAAATTTATATACGACCAAATTAATATTCCTTAAATGGTATTTTACAATCATTACAATGTATAGTAAAAATGTAAAGAAAAGAAGATTAACAAAAGAATATATAATAAAAGAATATACATGGTGTCAGAGAAAGAAAGATGTTATTCGTTAACTGAAAAATAGATTACTTGTTCAGAAAATTTAAAAGAATATTCATAATTATTTGTCATCTTTTTCATACCCACGATACTTGCGCACATTAATCAGCGCCGCTCAGGGAAATAACCCATAAAAAGCAACGAAGACATCTAGTTGCCGGATAAGCACCGTACTCCAAGCAAGTATTGGGTGTGTTAAAAAGAGTTGCACTCAATTAGAAATAGGGCATTTTACATTTTATTCCAACGACAATTTATTCCTCTATAGCCAACAAATAGCATCTTTCTTTGTCTGACACTTATTCCCGAACACCGTGTATAATAAAAAAAGATATAGCAACGTGGCACTCTACGAAAAATTTTTAATTTTGCTTTAAGATACTGTAAGTTTTCCCACTATGATCTTATATATTAATCCGTCATATATTCTATTAATATGCAATACTAAGGAAAATTCATACTTTAAAAAACTCTAAAACAACACACAAACAAAAACCCTTCCATATTTATAAATTATTGAGGATCATAATACAAATTATTCGAAAGTATGTGAAATATTTTCGCAAGAGAAATTAAAATGTTCAAGCATCAATCTTGATAATGAATACCAGAGGTATTCGTAAAAATAGCAAAAGGTCTACACGGCTTAAAAGACTAACAAAGAAAGCGTTCATATGCTCCATCATATTGCATATTTTAACTATATAAATAATTCTCGAACAAAACAATAAACCTCTGGATACCTAGAATTGAATAGTAAACAGCAACATTCCTAAATAATTAAGACAGTGTGACATTACTAAAAGTGATATCATCACGAGCCTACTCATTACAAAAGAAGGTATTGTCATTAACATATCTTTTACGGCTCCGAGTCATTAGGAAAATATACTCAGAGATATGCTTTATGATTATGATTCGGTATTATAAAAGTGTTTACACATGCTCTTAATGAATAAGCCCCTTTTCCATGTTTTAGATTTAACAAATGGGAATAGATGTCTAGCGTAATAACATTAAGAAACATATTTTGAAAAGCCAAATAAGAAAATAAAAAGAAATTTTTATCCGAAACAGTAAAATAATGAACAAAAATAAAAACTATGTGTATATCACATACCTATTAAATAATTATGTTAAGAACCCAATATTACAAAATTTCGGATAGACAAATTACGATGATTTAAAGGTAGTTATCATGTGAGAATAAGACCCAAAAATTATATAAAATTTTTTTATTGAAAATAATTTTTATCTTTTCCGAAAAGATAATATAACATCATTTTAACAAAATAAAAAAAATAACATAATTGTTTAATTTTTTATTGCGTTTTTTAAATAAAGCAACAGGTAGTGGAATACCTACTTTTCCCGTAATGTTAATTGTACAATTTTTGAGCCAAAACTAAAAGGTAAATATTTAGACAAAGCATTTACACGACAACTACCTTTACGTATGCAGCTTTCCCTTTTTAAGTAACGTAACGTTTTAAACTACTGAAAAAAAACAGATAATGCAATTTTGATATCAATTATTATGTAACAAATTTAAATATGAAATAAATGAGATGAAAATGAGATTCAAGAAAAATAAATTAAATTAAACTACGTGATGTAATATTATTTCTACTTTCTTTAAGTTTTTTACCATATCCTAGATTTCGTTGTATTACAACATCTTTGCTAATAGCCCACCTGAAGATGTTGTTATACAAAGAAACCTAAGTTATGGTAATAAAGAACTTAAAGAAAGTAGAAATAATACTACGTCACATAGTTTCATTTAATTGTGAATAATGAATTTCTACAAAATTAACGCCAAATATATTCAAAAATAAATGAGAAAAAACTTCATGAAAATATTGAATCTAGTCGCATGAAACTTTTTAAAAAATAAGTTTTGATTTTCTATATAATCCAAAGACTAAATGGCTATTTCAAATGTAAACATAGTGGTGAGATTTTACTTACAAAATAATGGCTTTAGCTAACAAGTGATGTTACGGGTATTATATATAGAACTAATTTCACGTAAACCTTGTGGATTTTCTTGGCTCTAACATACATATTAAAGTACTTAAAAACAGTTTGATATTAACTGTAATACTAGTTCTCTCCTGTAGACTTATAGTTGGTGATAATCTTTAGAGCATTCTCCGTCATAAAATTTTTTCCATGTTTAATATTATTTGTTTATTTATCATAAAAACGTCATGTCCGGCTTACAGGTTACCCCAAAGTGCTGGACATGTTCAAAAGTACAACTATTTATACTACCCATAATAACAATAATAATAACTATCAATGGAACAGAAAACAATATCAAGATTTGGCACCTCTCGCGCAATACCATGTTGATTAACATAAATGCGTTAAAACACGACAAGATATTTGTGCGCGCTCTAAGCAGATGAAATAAACTATGACTCTGTCTACTTACGCAGCAGTCAGGGGAGTAAAGCGTTACCGAACTCAAGACCGAGGGGTTATCTAAATCATTTAATAATTTAAAAAAATGCATGACTATAAGCGATTCCCATATGAAGTTTGAAGGATACAAACGAGGATAGTAACAGTATATTTTTTATATAAAAATCTGTTAAAATTGTTTAATACTTTCCACAAGAATATACACTTATATAATTATATATGTTGTTATATACTTATATAAGTTGACGAGACAAAAGATGATATGTCCAGTCCTCTCTGGTTCTAGAGTCCTTATGTGACACTTGTACCATAGATAAGACTGGATGTATCATCTTTTGTCTCATATACTCTTACAAGATGGTGATAACAGCAGTATTTAAATATTAATCAAATCAAATGGTAATATTAAACATTCTGTAACATGTAATTCAAATTAGAAATTTTTATAACACCCAAAATATTATATAGTTTCAGAGGAAACTTGAAACACACGTTGGTGTTCTTATCCTTAACATTCAAATGCTCATAGCAATAAATATCAGAACTTTCAGATGGTACTTCATCACTTGATATTGAGTACTGAGTTATTATATATATTAATAAATTTTAACGTTAAGCCAATTCTATTTTTTTATAGAACTTGTATAAATATTAATACACTGATTAGCGAGTTCTTTGGAACTGTAAGATACATAGGTTTTTTAACACTTTGGTATATAGACAACAATCATCACAAGTTGCTAATTACTGCAATAATCGCACTGAGCGCTTTTGTGCTGGCTGTTATAAAAAAAAATTCTCACAGTAAAACGATAACAATGTCGCAATGATAAAATTTCCAAGTTAAGAAGTATGCACGATATTCCTACAACGTAAATGTTGTAAAATATTGAGTAATCTATTAAGACGACTATGAGGCGTAAAAAAGTTAAGAACAGTATAAAGATATAGTATAAGTTAAGGACAGTATAAAAACAGTATATAAAGTTATAAACAGTATAAAAAAGTTAAGAACAGTATATAGAATAAGGCTTGCATCAGAGTTAGCAAACAGAACATTTCTTCTTCAAAGCAAGAAGTTGATTTTCTATTGGAATAAGAGAATGTGCAGGTAGCTCTTTCAGATAACACGAACTTATATTAATTTGAGATATGTTTTATTAAGACTTTTTAATTTTTCTAAATATCCAGTAAATCCATTAATTCTTCATAACAGCCAGTTGCCCTGAATGCAGATTATCGGAGACCAAAATTTCTTTATTTGAATCTTCAGAACCAACCAATTCTTGGCTGTGCAGTAGGAGAGTACACATTCACCCATCGTCGTGCATTTATCGTGTGTTGCTTTTTGCTCTAATTTGTGAAACAAGAGCACTCTAACGGTTCTCAGTGATCTTCCATATTTTGTTCATTCTTTACGCATTGAAACTTAGTTGCTAACTGAACAGGAGATTGCACAATGCGTTTTTATATTATCACTATGTTTCGTGAGTTTCTATAATACCATTATATACCAATTTATTAATTCTCATCCTAATAAAAACGATAACTGAGAAACATATATCGCGAAATTTTAAGAAGCTAAATTAAAAATGATAATATAAACAAAAATACTTAAACAGAGTGCCTAAATAAATTTGTGTGTTTAGACAATCTGTTTATGCTTGGATTGATGCAAATATATAACAGAGACTATTTGCAAGTAAAGGCTTTCATAAATCGATGAATGAAATACTTATACCAATTTTATATGAGGCCCAAAAGTTTCTGGCCTACCCACTTTAGATTAATCGGCGATGCACATTTTTAATGCAAAAAAATATTGCGTCAAATCTTTTCGTTGTCCAGATACTGGTTAATAGAATGAAACTGTAGACGTAAAAATAGAAAATGCGATGGTGGGGGTTGCTTACTCTCATAGTCGTTAATTAAAGCTCATTACGTGTTACCAAGTTTCAACTTACTTGTGTCATTAACCTTTGAGCTATCAACAATCAAGCAATTCACTCTGGCAGAAATTGGACTATGGAGCTATCGAATTTCAAGCTGTCATCAAATTCCTGACAGGTTTAAGGGGACTTTTACCCTAGAAAAACAATGATAAGCATAATCTCTTCAAACAAGGCAAAGAATTAATTGAAGATGACCTGCACTTAGGATGGCCAATTGAAGCTACCTCCTCTGATATTGTTGAAAAAGTTGATAAACTTGAATTGGAAAACATCCCATTAAAAAAGAAGCTGGAGTGGGGAGGAATGGTTGGAGTATCTTCTACAACCATTTCAATGCCTGCAAGATGGCACTGTAAGATGGGTGCTAACAATGCTCACATCCTTTTATTCACTCACTCTTTTGTTTCACTTTTTGGATCTGTGTAGAGAGGATAAAACTTAGCTTCATCATTACAAGCCTGAATTCAAGAAGGAGTTCATGCAGTGGAATAAAGAGAATACCCGATCCCCTAAAAAGTTCTAGGTGTTGCAATCCACCGGCAAAGTCAAGGTGACGGTTTTCTGGGGCACCGAGGGTTTACTGCTTATTTATTTTAAAGGTATTTTCATAATGGGATAGTACTATCTGGTCTACTGGAGCAGCTCAAAGAAGCATTGCAGGAGAAAAAGTGAGGGAAATTGTACTGCTTACAATGCACCTGCACACAAGAGCTATGTTGCGATGGCCGCCTTTCACAAGTGTGGCTTTCAACTATTGCTACCACTTACCTGAGAGACCATATTTAGCCCCCTGCAACTGTTATTTATTTCGAAAAATTAAAAAGAAGTTAGCGGAAAAAAGTTTAGTGAACGATGATGAAGAGGTCACTCTTCATTATAGACTTTATAGCTTAAACTTTTTAGTCTGCAATTTCACGTTATTTGCAAGATAAAGAGAAAACATTGTTTTTTTAAGGTTTAAATAAATTAATTGAAAGATTTGAGAAATGTATTAGGGCATTTTTTGACCTTCCTCCCACCCCATTCTGCTAACTATTTCACCTCCACTCATAGCTTATAACGTCCAGACGAACATAAGTTTCCATTAACTATCAACTTTTTAGTAATGGGCAATAAATACTTATGTGAAGGGAATTAAAAGGGTGCATTTTCGAGTTAAACTTTTAAAACTAGATTAAAATCGTCGATAAAATAAATAATTAAACCCTCAAGAACACTATAAATAAATTTTTAATTTACTTTCTAAGCTTATAGATCTAGAAAACAAGCCGGACTAGCACCAGATACACTATTTTAATTCGTAATCAAATAAAAATCAACATCCGTATCGCTCACATTTCCTGCGCCTCGAAATTAAAGACCAACGTTTATAACGTCGCTATTTATGAGTAACATCAACCGGCCAGTTATGAAATCTTCCAGTGCCAACATTCATTTCAATCGACATCACTGACCTATTTTTATTCGTGGCTTAATATATTTTAATTAAATCTAAAATCGATAGACAGTGATGTCATTCCTTGTGTTTATATTCTTTTTACCTACTTATTTAACATATTTATGAGTTATAGCATTAAGAATCGAAATGTCTATCAGTTCACAATCATTAATTTAGTTTTATTTCTTTAAGATTTCGTATCACGAAAAGAAAAGACGGAACTTGAAGTGTCTTATATGTTTGTCCATATGTTGTAACTTTATATTTGGCGCAGCTATAAAGTATATATTTCAATAACTTGACCCTAAAAAGATTTTTGTATGGATTTCTTTTTAAGTTTATGTATGAATGGGATATTGTTGGAAACAACTAGTTACAAGCATCTCAATAATCGCCTTTTTGTCATTTTAAAGTAGTATATTTTCCGAAATATACAGGAAAAAATGCAAAAAAATTCTTCAAACCTCCCGACCAAAACTACTGAATTTGAAATTATGACAATACAGGGTTTTGAAAGTGTATTATTAGTCGATCGAAAGTGTATTATCGTGTGTGTTGGGTTGATCACAAGGCATACGGCCTTTGACTGTGATGCGCATCGCGGGGACCCGGGTTCGATTCCCGGTCACTCATTGCGCGGGCCTGGACTCGTGTTCTGGTTGGCTGTAAAAGATTGCTCTTGTAGTAATAAGTCCACCATATGTATCAATTACAGAAATATTAGTAAAATTATAGTTGTCGTCCTAGCTTAATATAATTTTATAGAAATTGACTATATTTTTACATCTGTGAAATATATACGAAGCAATACATTTACATCATAATAATTTTGATTAATTTAATAGAAATACCTATTATGTATACTTAAATGTTTCTTCTACTTTTTCAATGGCTTGACAGCCCAGGATGGGCCCCTGCCTTCCGCAGAATCAACTCCCAAGCTCTCCTGTTCTTAGCCAGAGACATTCAGTTTGTTACACTTAGGATTTTAAAGTTTTTTTCCAGGCAGTCGAACTACCTAAGTTTAGGTCTTCCTCTTTTTCTGGAGGCCCAATGGTCTGGCTGAAAAGATCTTTTTTGTTGTCCCACTGTCGTCCATTCTGCTCAAGTGAATTGAATTCTGAATTGTGAAGTATTTGACCACATATGGTTCTTTAAATAATTTGTAAAATTCAGAGTTAGTTCTTCTTCTCCAGATGTTGTTGCATTTTAGACACCCAAAAATACTTCTTAAAATCGTTCTTTCAAAAACAGAAATGGTATGTCTAACTTTTTCTGTCATTGTCCACGTCTTGGCAGAGAAGGTAAGAATGGGTCTAATTAAGCTTTTTTTTCTACTGGTGAAATTAGACTTCAAGTACTTTTTAAAACCGAAAAAACATCAGTTAGTTGCTGTGACCCTACTACTGATCTCAGGCATGATGTCATTGAGAGTATTAACTTCTGATCCTAAGTATTTAAAGTTCCTAATGGTTTAAAATTTGTAATCCCCAATTTAAAAAAAAAAGGGCTGATATAATTGGCACAGGTCATATGCTTCGTTTTATTTTGGTTGATTGCAAGATGCATTTTGCAAGATGCAGCTTCTAGTGATGTAAAAGCCTCTCTAAGTGCCTCAGGAGTTCATGCGACAATGTCAACGTTGTCAGCGAATGCCAAGATCTGAACATATTAGTTAAACATTGTACCACGGGTATTTATGTTCGAGTCTTTCACAATCTTTTGGAGGGCAATATTAAAGAGCAAGCAGGCCAGTGCATCCCCTGTCTTTTGAAACAACAATCCCCCTGTCTTTTGAAACAACAATCCCCCTGTCTTTTGAAACAACAATCCCCCTGTCTTTTGAAACAACAATCCCCCTGTCTTTTGAAACAACAATCCCCCTGTCTTTTGAAACAACAATCGCCAGTGCATCCCCTGTCATTTGAAACAACAATGGGTTTGAAACAACAACTTAAATGTTTAATCTATTATATTTATATCAATGTTTATGAAACTCTCGCAATGCTATTTCCAATCATACTTAATAAATGTATATATTCAAATGTTTATACTCAAATAATTGGAAATACAAATTTTAATAAAATTTGATTAAAACTTCATGCAATGTTTAGTTGTAACATCTGAATGTAATGAATCTATCGCAAAAAGGATGGAAAATAGGAATTTCGCTAACAACTGAGAGAGATAGATGAACGGAATAGAATAAGACGATAAGTGTATACATGCGTGAAAATAATGCTCACTACGGCCATCAGATATGTCATACGTTATGTGTGCGTATTTTTTTATCTATCTATGATTGATTTATTATTAATTTTGTATGTACTTTATCCGTTAAAAGACTAACTAACCACGTATGTACTTAATTTATTTATAAATCCGCAATGAATTCGCACATATTGTTGTCGTAAATATAATTAACAACAGGAGCAATACATCCCGACTTCCTTTAGCCGCATTTATCGTGTTCCGTTACTGGCATTGTGGCTATTTTTTAATTGACAATTGTCTCTCTAAATTTAGATGAAGATTTTATTCACATCTTCACCTTTTAAATAATATCCTTAAGTCCTATAAATACTGTAAATATTTTAGAAAATTATCCTCTTTCTCTGCCGTTTTATCCCTTACTCTATATTTCAAAACGGAGTTTAGATTGCGAAAGAAGTTTCACTTCTCTCTTGTGTACCGAGTTGCACAAGCTCATATTTTTATACTGTTAAATATTTTACTCTTTTTATACAGATATGAATTTTGTAGTGAGACGTTATTGCAACCAGAAGCAAATATTTAAATATAAGTTCATCCCTGTCTCCATTCGGCCGACACCTCCTTTAAACTTTATGTGGAAAAATACAACATTTAATATAAATGAGTTAAACAATTATACGTTGCGGTAAATAACTGAAATAAACTACAGATGAGAATGGGATGAAATAAAGTATGCCCCATTCAGCCGACACCTCTTTTAAACTTTATGTGGCAAAATACAGTATTTAACATAAATGAGTTAAACAATTATACATTGCGGTAAATAACCGAAATAAACTACACATGAGAATGGGATGAAATAAAGTATGTCCCCATTCAGCAGACACCTCCTTTAAACTTTATGTGGCAAAATACAGCATTTAATATAAATGAGTTAAACAATTATACGTTGCGGTAAATAACTGAAATAAACTACAGATGAGAATGGGATGAAATAAATTATGCCCCATTCAGCCGACACCTCTTTTAAACTTTATTTGGCAAAGTACAGCATTTAATATAAATGAGTTAAACAATTATACGTTGCGGTAAATTATCGAAATAAACTACAGGCGAGAATGGGATGAAATAAAGTAAGTAGTCTTTGGTATTAAAGGTATTTGTATAGTTGAAAATTTATTTCCATACGACATATTTTAAAATTATGAGTCTGACTCATATTTGCAAATTTTGGTCCCAATCATTCTCTATGAATCTAGCTTGTTTTTTTCGGCTGAAATGGTGAAGGATTTCCACGAAATATGGAGATGGCACTTGAACGTTTGTTTTGCGGTACTCAAATGGGTTTCAAATTATTTAAACAATTCATTTCCTCATGCTAACTCATGCCATAAATTTGAAGATCACAGTATCACAGTGAACATACATACACCATTCAAGAATCAAAAATTCCAACTATTCAGTTTCGAAATATTCAAACTTTAACTAATAACATAAAATAATTACTATCGGTTTGATGGAAAAAATTTGTCTATAATAGACCATGCAAAACTAGCACATAAGCAACTTTTATAGCCATCACCAAGAGAATTCACCAAAGAACTTGCTATAAGAGTCTATGATGATGCACTAAGGGCAGATATGCTGAAAATAGTAGTCTCTACGTCTTTGGAAAACGTGTATGTTGTGATAGTAGAGTGGCCAGACTGTTTGAGGAAGTGTGCAAAGGCAAAAAACAGATGTTTGAAATAGATTTAATTTTTTTTTAAATCTATGATATATATTTATCAAATAAAAAAATGTTGTTTTTTTAAATTTTTTTATACTTCTATTATATTTTCTAATAAATTGAAAGGCATGACAACGTTTTACAAAAACTCTGTTACGGGGGTGCTCCATAAATTTTATGGAGGATTTCTCCTAAAGACGTAATTTTGTGTTGTTTACGTGACTCTAAAATTTTGTATCAGCGAAAGAATGGAATTAACTTGTAACAATTTTCATGCTATGAGTTATTATGACTTTCGCACAGATTGTTTCAAAAGCAACGCGGAGATTAAGGATGAAATACCTTGAAGATGAATAATCAACCCCTTCGGACAATTTATAATTAGTAAAACGAACTCAAACATGGTCAGAGTTCGAGTATTCCTTCGAAAAGTTCAATATTTTTGGAACATTTTGACAATGACCACCAATTTTTTTTGTATCAGACGTGAAAACTTTGTATCAGTCAAAGAATGAAATTAACTTGAGGAAATTATCATGTTGTGATTTATTATGATTTCGATAAGGATTTTCTCAACAACAGTGCTGGATCAACTGCAATCGATTGTTGGCAAAGAAGCACCAACCCTTCTAACACTTTATAATTGATGCATAAAATTCAAAAGTGGTCGATGGCCACCCATCGAAGAGTTCTGTGAAGGCCATAGAAATTCAGCTATGATGCTCGAAAACATCGACCGTCCACGCCAAATAATACGGGAAGATAGTTATGTGACTTATTGTGAAATTCAATCGAACTTGCGTATTAGTATAGCTAAAATTCATTTGATATAGTATTAACACATGGATGTTCGGAAGTTCACCTTGGATCTCTAATAATTTAAAGAAAAAAAAGTAAAAAAAAGCTTATTTTTATGCAATGCTTAAAAATTCGCTCAAAATCCATTTACAACTTTATCAAAAGTGATAAAAGTTGGATCTGTGTCTACGATTCCAAAACAAAAGAGCAAACAATGTACCAAAGTGGGGAAAAACCATCATTAGTCGTTCATGCCAGAAGCACTTTAAAATAGATTGTTTGCTTTTTCACCAAAACCGGTTATGTGACGACAGTAGGTTTTGAGAAGAGTCTGACGGGAGTTTCCGAATGGCATATAACGGTTTGTTAACCAAAAGTTTTCTGAGAGATGAATAGAAATTATGACAAATGCCGAATTATCTTTGACCATGACTATGCTTAGCTCACACAAATCAGTCCAAAAATAGATTGAATTAATGGATCAAACACGATATTGTAGTGATTCGGTACCCAATGATTTCTTTTCATTCCCTACCATGAAGAGTAAGAAGGAGCTGCCGATACCTTCTAACAGCAAGTTTTGGAGCTACCCATTTCGGCGTCGATGTTAATTTGTTTTAGTGCAGGGAACTGTATAAAACTTAATGGACTATATTAGAAAAAACAATAAATTTATTCATACCTTTAAAAAATGTGTTTTAGATAGTTTTAAACCTATCATGGATCCCTCGTATACCATATCTCAAAATTAATACTTGTTATTTCTATCTTTTTCCATTTGCATTGAAGATGCCCTAATATTTAAAACATAAACCCATCGTTACCGTCTCATTGATCTATGATCGATCCCAAAATCTCATTGGTCTATGACCAATCCCAATGGTCCATGATCGATCCCAAAATCTACCTATAATTTACCACGTATCGCTTCTACATTTAAAACAATATAAATTATCACATTGAGAAGACGATGAATTCGAATAGCTTGTATTAGAAAAACAAACTATTTAGCGCCAGCGTGCAATTAAACAGGTCATGGCATTTACATGCCAGACACTTATAAACACACGGAGGGTCAGCTCCAGTTCACAACAATCTATGAAGTTGCACAACCTGTACCGTTAATATCAGGCAGTTTTAATTGCCGTCATATACAGTATGTTCCAGCAAGAAACTAGGTATGTTCGTATCCTTCATTGGACACAAATTAGAAAAGAACAAATTTTAATTTTCATTTCATGCAAATTTTAATTTTCATTTACAGTATGTTCCAGCAAGAAACTAGGTATGTTCGTATCTTTCATTGAAAACAAATTATAAAAGAGCAAATTTTAATTTTCATTTCATGCAAATTTCAATTTTCATTTACAGTATGTTCTAGCAAGAAACTAGGTATGTTCGTATCCTTCATTGGATACAAATTAGAAAAGAGCAAATTTTCATTTTTTTTTTATATACGATAATCATTAAAACATTAATTATCCAATCATGGAACGCTTCAGGTTTAGACACTGCACAGTAGAGCCCATTGTATGAAAAATATGTGATGTATTATAACCATGTGGTTACCTAGCCCCTATGCATAATGATAAATGGTTTTATTATGCTTATCAGGTAAAGCGGATTAGCACGGTGCAATTGTTTTTCTTGTAACATTATTCTTTAATTCACTATCTGACACCACAGAAAAAGTACAGTTGCCACGATCATTTAAAGTTGCATAAATTTTAATTCCAATTTTTTGTTCCTGGATGTTGTATAGAGGGACGAAGAGAATTCCTGGCAGACCTGGTTGTGGCATCTAATTTAATCACTTTTTTCTTCAAAAATGATGAGTAAAGTATATAATTAGACATCATGTAATTGATGGGGACAAATATACATTGTGTATGGACCATCACATAATGTCGCAAGATAAGTAAATATAACACAAAAATATTTTTACATTTGTTACAAATATTTTTACATTTGTTACAAATATTTTTACATTTGTTACAAATATTTTTACATTTGCTACAAATATTTTTACATGTGTAAAATGTTGTTTACGGGTCATCAAAGAATCCAGTTAGCTTTGGATTCGCAGTGAGATATAGATGATTCATTAGGTGACTAAACTAATCAGTTCAAAAGTCAAAATAATTATTAGAGAAACTCCATTAGCAAAGAGTATTTAGTTAATAAAATACGATTTCCAGTATTATGCAATTTTTCACATTAGAAAACATCTGTAATATAGGAAATGACTCTAAGGGGTTAAATAAACAAAATAGGTTTTTGTTTATTTAACAAAAACCTATTCAGTCATTTTCAGTTAACAGTTCATAAAAACAGGTTACTTGTAGTATATACAAAAATATGTATTCTAATTTCCAGCTTAAGAACAATGATTGACGATGTTTAACGGCACAAAATTGGATATACATATTTTTATTTAAACATTGAAATGGAATGAAATATTGTGTTTTAAAATTCACCGCTAAACACCAAAACACGAATTGTTCGCCAATAAGAAATGACGTTGTAATATGTAGATCATAATATACTAATATATGGCTAACTTCGAGTAAATGTGTGAGCAAGATAGCACGATCCCATAAATTGAATTACCTAAACAATATTTATGGGCCACTGTAGAATGACAAAGTGTGTGAAAAAGATAAAACCCCTCTTTTCAATTTCATTATTAATGAGAGGCATCGTAACATCATGAAATTTACATGTCACTTGACTATGTATATTGATACAGAACGTAGCAAGACTGTAATTAACTCAATTTTTTCCGTTTCAAACATATTTTCTGCGACAATATCATAATCACCTAGTACCAAACAAATTTAAATAGTAGTTGATGTTAATTAAATGTTATAATTTGTCAAGAGCCATTATGTACATTGTTAGGTTTTTGCGATTATTTTAATTCTTTATTAAAAATACTTAAACTATTATTATACATGCACATTTACAAAGATGGCTTTTCCTGTGTTTTGTGTTCCGATTATAATTTTTTTGAATTTTTATATCTTGAAAAATACCACCATTTTTTAAACTAATTCTCTTTCTGTAAATTTACATCATACTCGTGATGTAAATTTACAGAAAGAGAATTAGTTCTTTAGACATTACAATATATCTGAGGACAAGGTGTATATACGTAGGAAGCAGACTTGATGTAATAATAATAAAGACTCAAGAATTGACTTACCTTCTTAAAAAAATTGTAAATAACAGAGATAATGTCATCGCTGCTGGAGCCCACGCTCCCCTTATAGCTCTCCTTGCTCGGAGCAGCCATTTCTGCCTTTTCAGACTGAAAAAAAATAGAAAAACATTGATTTTATAAGCCTTGGCATTGGCCAACATTGTATCATATCCCTTCATTAATCTCTCATTTTAATAAAAGCAAGGTATAGCATTAGTGGAGCTTTCTGCTAACTTTAGGACATGCATTCACACCAAACGTGTATAATATCCTACAGCATTAAAACTTCTAATTTGGTGTGGAAAATCTTAAGAGACACTTGCGTAACTACACAACCTCACTCGACCTCCTCGATTTGCATATCAAGAAATAGGTGTCACATTACTAAATGAATTTTTGCCTTTATTTCATAAGTGACACTATATATATCTGACAGCCATTTTATATTAAATTATATTCAATAACTTACTAAATAAAATATGTAACACAAGGTACTGAAATGCTTGCACATGCAATTGTTATAATTACGTAATTCAATTGGCTACGACTATGATAATTATATAAATTTCTAGGTAAAGTAATAATTTTCTAAATTATTAAGGCAAAATCTTATCACCATATTTCAATTCTAAGATAGAAACGTATCATCATAATTTTAATTCTAAGCTCAGAATAATTATGATTTGAATAAAAACGAGTTTATAGCGCTGCAAATATCAAAATTTGTGGCCCACATATTGATGTGATTAAAACCATAACACAACAGTCATGCAAGATATGAAATGATGTATCACGATGAGCAGATTCCAAATATATAAATATTGTTTTAAAAATAAAAATATTGCATAAATAAATTGGAATAAATATTAAATAGAATATCGTAATTTTTCTTTTAGATCAATGAATGAAAAAACACTGCACAAACTAAGTTACCGTAAAATAGTTACTGTTATAATGCTTTCATGGCTTTGGAGACATTTAGGTTACTCACAACCTTTTATTAAATTTATTTTTATTATTCTATATATTAATACACTCTGCCAGCTTTAATAAACCTTTTTTTCATAAAAAAATTAAATTTTTCAGGCATAAAATACAATTTTCATAATTACTATAGTGACAGTAACATGCAAAGAATATTACGAAAAGCATAGATATTTCAATATTTATTGTACTATTACTAAAATGTTGGTTGTAACTTTGTAGACAAATTTTACAAAAACCAAAATATTTCCAATGTTGTAGTGCAGGCATAAATTTGCACAATTGCTATCTTTTCTTTAGCTACAATAATGTATAAAGAACATTATAAAAGATACAGATACTTTAATATTTACTGCATTATATTCAAAATTTGGATCAAAACTCTGTAGAAAAGTATAAAAAAACAAAATATTTCCAATATTGAAGTGCAGGCAGAAATTTGTACAATTTCCATCATTTCTTTAGCTACAATAATGTGCAAAGAACATTATAAAAGATACAGATACTTTAATATTTATTATACTCCTAATATATCACAACTTTATAGACAAATTTTACAAAAACTAAAATATTTCCAATGTTGTAGTGCAGGCATAAATTTGTACAATTACTTCATTTCTTCAGCTGCAGTATTGTATAAAGAACATTATAAAAGATACAGATACTTTAATATTGTACTATTTTCAAAATTTGGATCAAAACTCGGTAGGAAAATGAAGAAAAACAAAATATTTCCAATATTGAAGTGCAGGCATAAATTTGTACAATTTCCATCATTTCTTTAGCTACAATAATGTGCAAAGAACATTATAAAAGATACAGATACTTTAATATTTATTATACTCCTAAAATATCACAACTTTATAGACAAATTTTACAAAAACTAAAATATTTCCAATGCTGTAGTACAGGCATAAATTTGTAAAATTACTTCATTTCTTTAGCTACAATAATGTTGAATATATTTGGCGTTAATTTTATAGAAATTCATTATTCACAATTGAATGAAACTACGTGATGTAGTATTATTTCTACTTTCTTTAATTTCTTTACCACAACCTAGGTTTCATTGATGACACAACATCTTTGCTAATAGCCCACCTGACGATGTTGTAATACAACAAAACCTAGGTTGTGGTAAAGAACTTAAAGAAAGTAGAAATAATACTACATCACGTAGTTTTATTTAATTCTGCAATAGTGTATAAAGAACATTATAAAAGATACAGATACTTTAATATTGTACTATTTTCAAAATTTGGATCAAAACTCCGTAGGGAAATAAAGAAAAACAAAATATTTCCAATATTGAAGCATTTCTTTAGCTACAATAATGTGCAAAGAAAATTATAAAAGATATCTAATAAATTCAATTTATTAAAGAAAACCAAAATATTTTATTTATTGTTCCATTTTCAAAATTTGTCTCATAACTTTGTATAGACAAATTTCAAAAAGAAAACAAAATATCTCAAATTTTATTTATTTTCAAAACTATAACAAACAACCTATAACACCGCAAAGCAAATAGCAATCCTAGAATCACCAGAGACCATAATTTCACCTTAGATATCATTCTCAAAAAATTAACCAGATTATTAATCATGAAAACGTAGTAAAACTTTACATAAAAATGTTCGTGGTAATTCTAAAGTTTAATTTACAAAAAACTATTTTTAGTATCTCAAGTTTTAAAAATATACCAATTTTCAAAGTTCAATTAGTGGATGTTATATGGCCATTTGAAATTGGTATGAAACCAATAATTATCAGTTGTCTTCCCCTAACAATTAAAATATATCTAATAAAAATAATTAAAGTCAAATGATCTCAAAGGTATCCAGATCATGCCTTAATTTCATGATCTCAGCTTCCACTTTCCAATTTAACTTTTTTTAATTTAAATTTAAGAATTGTATGATGGTTATGTTATTCACTACCACTATGACAGGTCATATTTTAAAAACTGCACCTAAGATCAATTTAAAATTCTTAATAAGTCTGGTAATAATGTTATTATTTAGACTAATTCAAACATTTTTACACCCTCTGCTTTCAAGATAATTTTTTTCCATCCTAAGAAATGCGTTGAATAAATGTTTATTTTATAACAGAAACAATTAAAATTCACCACACAGTCTTACATAGTCATTAATCGTTGAATCATTAAGGTGAGTAATTCATCTTACTGATTTAGATTCAGCGAGTCATATCACTTAGGCGAATCAATATTATCCACAATTATTTTGTTTCTTAAGAAGTCATTAACTTTTTTTATATTAAACTGTGTTTTTATGATTCAAAAGTTTAAATCTTTGATGTACGTCAATTTTCCTACTTAATATTCTAGAGATTCTTTAATATGCTAGAATTAAAATTCGTTCAAGATAATTAAACTTCAACGCCGAGATTATAAAAATAGGAAACACCGTGATTGAAGCAAGTAATGTCAAAGCAATTTCATATGGATGATAAATGACCAGTTTCGTTATATGATGAAACAAAACTGTTGTTTGTCAATATTGAGTTAGTTTTGATCCAAATTTTAAAAATATTACAATAAATATTAAAGTATCTGTATCTTTCAATAATGTTCTTTGTTCATTATTGTAGCTAAAGAAATGATAGTAATTGTACAACAAATTTATGCCTGCACTTCAATATTAGAAATATTTTGATTTTTAAAAATTTGTGTACAAAGTTGTGATCAATATTAGTTTTGCTACTTAATATTCTAGCAATTATTTATTATGCTAGAATTAAAATTTGTTCACAATAATTAAACCTTAAGGCTGAAATTAAAAAAAATAGAAAACACCGTGATTAAAGAAAGTAATGACAAAGCAGTCTTGGTAACAAATGATTAGTTTTGTTTGTCAATATTGAGTTAGTTTTGATCCAAATTTTGAAAATAGTACAATAAATATTAAAGCATCTGTAAAAATATTTTGGTTTTTGTAAAATTTGTCTACAAAGTTGTGATCAATGTCAGTTTACCTACTTAATATTCTAGAAATTATTTAATATGCCAGAATTAAAATTCATTCCAGATAATTAAACTTTAAGGCTGAGATTAAAAAAAATAGGTAATACCGTGATTAAAGAAGATAATGTCAAAGCAGTGTAGGTAACAAATGATCAGTTTTTGTTTATCAATATTGAGTTAGTTTTTATCCAAATTTTGAAAATAGTACAATAAATATTAAAGCAATAAATATTAAAGATCTTTCATAATGTTCTTTGAATATTATTGCAGCTAAAGAAATGATAGTAATTGTATAAATTTACGCCCGCTCTTCAACACTGGAAATATTTTGGTTTTTGTAAAATTTGTTTACAAAGTTGTGATCAATGTCAGTTTACCTACTTAATATTCTAGAAATTATTTAATAAGCCAGAATTAAAATTCATTCCAGATAATTGAACTTTAAGGCTGAGATAAAAAAAAATAGATAACATCCGATTAAAGAAAGTAATGGCAAAGCAGCCTTGGTAACAAATGATCAGTTTTGTTTTTCAATATTGAGTTAGTTTTGATCTAAATTTTGGAAATAGTACGATAAATAATAAAGTATCTGTATCTTTCATAATGTTCTTTGAACATTATTATAGCTAAAGATATGATAGTAATTGTACAAAATTATGCCTGACCTTCAACACTGGAAATATTTTAGTTTTTGTAAAATTTGTGTACAAAGTTGTGATTAACATCAGTTTTGCTACTTAATATTCTAGAAATTATTAAATATGCCAAAATTAAAATTCATTCAAGATAATTAAATTTTAAGGCTGAGATTAAAAAAAAAATAGGTAACACTATGATTAAAGAAAGTAACGTCAAAGCAGCCTTGGTAACAAATGATCAGTTTTTGTTTATCAATATTGAGTTAGTTTTTATCCAAATTTTGAAAATAGTACAATAAATATTAAAGTATCTGTATCTGTCATAATGTTCTTTGGACATTATTGCAGTTAAAGAAATGAAGCAACTGAACAAATTTATGTTTGCACTGCAATATCGGAAATATTTTGGCTTTTGTAAAATTTGTGTACAAAGTTGCGATCAATTCCGATTTACCTACTTACTATTCTAGAAATTATTTAAAATGCCAGGATTAAAATGTATTCCAGATAATTAAACTTTAAGGCTGAGATCAAAAAAAATAGATAACATCCTGATTAAAGAAAGTAATGGCGAAGCAGCCATGGTAACAAATGATCAGTTTTGTTTTTCAATATTGAGTTAGTTTTTATCCAAATTTTGAAACTAGTACAATAAATATTAAAGTATCTGTATCTTTCATAACATTCTTTGTACATTATTGCAGCTAAAGATATGATAGTATTTGTATAAATTTACGCCCGCACTTCAACACTGGAAATATTTTGGTTTTTGTAAAATTTGTCTACAAAGTTGTGATCAATGTCAGTTTACCTACTTAATATTCTAGAAATTATTTAATAAGCCAGAATTAAAATTCATTCCAGATAATTAAACTTTAAGGCTGAGATAAAAAAAAATAGATAACATCCGATTAAAGAAAGTAATGGCAAAGCAGCCTTGGTAACAAATGATCAGTTTTGTTTTTCAATATTGAGTTAGTTTTGATCTAAATTTTGGAAATAGTACGATAAATAATAAAGTATCTGTATCTTTCATAATGTTCTTTGAACATTATTATAGCTAAAGATATGATAGTAATTGTACAAAATTATGCCTGACCTTTAACACTGGAAATATTTTAGTTTTTGTAAAATTTGTGTACAAAGTTGTGATTAACATCAGTTTTGCTACTTAATATTCTAGAAATTATTAAATATGCCAGAATTAAAATTCATTCAAGATAATTAAATTTTAAGGCTGAGATTAAAAAAAATAGGTAACACTATGATTAAAGAAAGTAATGTCAAAGCAGCCTTGGTAACAAATGACCAGTTTTTGTTTATCAATATTGAGTTAGTTTTTATCCAAATTTTGAAAATAGTACAATAAATATTAAAGTATCTGTATGTCTCATAACGTTGTTTGTAAATTATTGAAGCTAAAGAAATGATAGTAATTGTACAAATTTATGCCTGCGGTACAACATTGGAAATATTTTGGTTTTTGTAAAATTTGTCTACAAAGTTGTGATCAATGTCAGTTTACCTACTTAATATTCGAGAAATTATTTAATATGCAGAATTAAAATTCATTTCAGATAATTAAACTTTAAGGCTGAGATCAAAAAAAATAGGTAACAATATGATTAAAGAAAGTAATGTCAAAGCAGCCTTGGTAACAAATGATCAGTTTTTGTTTATCAATATTGAGTTAGTTTTTATCCAAATTTTGAAAATAGTACAATAAATATTAAAGTATCTGTATCTTTCATAATGTTCTTTGTACATTATTGCAGCTAAAGAAATGAGGGAAATTGTACAAATTTATGCCTGCACTGCAACATTAAAAATATTTTTGTTTTGTGTAAAATTTGTGCACAAAGTTGCGATCAATGTCAGTTTACCTATTTAATATTCTAGAAATTATTTAATATTCCAGAATTAAAATTCATTCAAGATAATTAAACTTTAAGGCTGAGATTAAAAAAAATAGGTAATACCGTGATTTAAAGAAAATAATGTCAAAGCAGCCTTGGTAACAAATGATCAGTTTTTGTTTATCAATATTGAGTTAGTTTTTATCCAAATTTTGAAAATAGTACAATAAATATTAAAGCATCTATATCTTTCATAATGTTCTTTGTACATTATTGCAGTTAAAGAAATGAAGCAACTGAACAAATTTATGTTTGCACTGCAATATCGGAAATATTTTGGTTTTTGTAAAATTTGTATACAAAGTTGCGATCAATTTCAATTTACTTACTTACTATTCTAGAAATTATTTAAAATACCAGGATTAAAATGTATTCCAGATAATTAAACTTTAAAGCCGAGTTTAAAAAAAATAGAAAATACTGTGATTAAAGAAAGTAAAGCTAAAGCAGCCTTCGTTACAAATGATCAGTTCTGTTTATCAATATTGAGTTAGTTTTTATCCAAATTTTGAAAATAGTACAATAAATATTAAAATATATGTATCTTTAATAATGTTCTTTGAACATTATTATAGCTACAGATATGATAGTAATTGTACAAATTTATGCCTGCACTGTAACATTGGAAGTATTTTGGTTTATATAAAATTTGTCGACAAAGTTGTGATCAATGTCAGTTTACCTACTTAGTATTCTAGAAATTCTTCGACAGAATTAATATTCATTCAAGATAATTAAACTGGAGCCTGAAATTAAAAAAATAGAAAACATTGCGATTGAAGTAATATCCAAGCAGTCTTAATAATAAATGATAAGGTTTGTTTGTCAATATTGAGAATATGTACAATATACAAGAATTGTATGATGTGGTATATTTTTATTTATGCCTACCGTATGTAGCTGAAAATGTGATGTGAAAATATAGAAAAACACGGTAATTATATGCAAGAATAAAATGTGACTCAAAAATTTTTTAAAATACTGAATCATAATCCAACATGCATGTGACTCAGTTGTACTACTCTAATGCTACATGCGTTTATAAATAACAAATGTACGTACAATGACTTCAGCAGCACACAATTAAATATGTTAACATGTTTTATTGATATAGTGTCGTTATTAATATGTTAATAACACATGAACACTAGCATTAGTTCATTAGTAAATGTTATATAAACAAATTTAAAAATGAAATGAAGAAGTCACATAGACCCTTAATTTAAAAAAAATTATTTATAATATAAAACTTCTTTAGCGGCTGTGTGAGTAATATTTAAAGACCAACATGAAAAATGCAGCACTGACAAACAAGGTTGTAAGGTAGTGCAGAGGTGCAAGCAAAGTCTATTAATTAGAGCGAAAGAGATAGAGAGAATGATGAAAATAAGAATGAAACAAATGCTAGTTGCTTCCTAATGCTTTGAAATTTTTTTCTATGAATAATCTGACATTCTTTTAGGTCTACTTTGTTTCATAATTTTTGGAAAAAAATTAAAGTGTGAATTTTTTCCTGGAAAAATGCGTACTTGACTTCAATGTGCCATGAACAGTTTGTAATGAAATAAACAAATTTAGGCCAACATTATGCAAATACTGCATTACATTTCAAGAATATATTGGAATTTTTGAGATCAATTATAACAGCATATTATCCTGCGTGGCAATACGGTAGTTGAATCATTCTAAATTTTAATATTTTTCATACAATATTGTGAAATATAAGTTAATTAAAAACCAGTCTTGAAAAAAATTCAAAAATTGATTGAAAAATAAGCGAGTTATAGACTTCTAAATTTGAAGATACGGATAGAGTTGGGTATATGCCTGTCTCTTTTCCTTTTGTAGAAAATAATGTGCAATATTAAAAATGACCTCACAACACAGTATTGCCGTCCTTCTCTAAAGGTTAAATTTAAACTTTTATAACACTGTCAATTTTTAAGATTATTAAAAAAAATTTTCACTCTTCATCAGCTTGTACCTTGAAATTATGATTAATGAAAAAAAAAAAAATTAGTCAAATACCCAATTAGGGAAAGTTATGTTTGTTTCTGTATCATTAATAAAATTATCCTGCGTTGTAAATAACTTCTAATGACACTAATAATAAAGGAGTTAATAATTGTTTTCTAGTACCCAAAGAAACAATAAGTAGTGTGCATGAAACATTTTGTTTAATTTTTTTCTTCAATATCCTTTTAAAAATAAGAGATTAAAGAACAAATTTCTCAGTACATATGTTATATGTAAACTATTCTAAATCCCTACAATGCTATGGCAACTCAGCAAATGTCACAATTTAAATTTTTTTATTTGTTCATCATGAATGGACTGATAATTTGCATAGTATTTGAAGCTATTAAAACAGGCCTAAGACTCTCAACGCAGAGCACGTCGACTGAAGTGCTCCATGGGGTACAAGTGTACTTTAGCAAAAGTTAATTCTTCACCGTTTTTTTTATAAATCAATTAATATTCATAAAATCACAATAACAGTCACAATAAATTAAGCAAAAATAATTGTTTTAAAAACGTTTTGACAACTGATAAATGACAAAATTCAATTCTTTGAATTATTTCACTTTCATGTTTTCTTCATTTTTTTATGTTCAATGTATGCCAACTTGTGTTTTTACGTGTTTAGTAGTTAGTATATTAAGTGCTCAATGGCGGAAAATCCAGATTGAATCGAAAAAATATATGTATTATGAAATTATTAATCGCACAAACATAATTTGTATGAAAAAATTTTGTTACATCGATTTTTGAAGTAAAACTTTTTTATGAACGTCTAAATCATTGTCACATTAAAATTGTGTAACACTGAGAAAATAAATGCCAAATGCAACCGACTGTTGGCAGAACCGGCCAAGCACTAACAACATGGCGGTCGAGAAAATTAAAAATTTCATTCAAACTCTAATCTGTTGACGAATTGGCAGTTCGAAACCGATTTACAAAGCTTTAGTCATGCATTTAGTTGATATAATGCAAAAATGATAAGCAAGCGTGATACTCAACAGCTTCGAGTGAAAATTTATTAAGTATATTACAATAATTTGGTGAAAGTATAGTTTTAATCAATAAGAAGAAAGAGGAGCATGCTTCTAGATAACTAATGATTATCTTAAATTATTAATCAACATGAGCCATTGAAGAAGTTTCAATTCTTTCGTGAGCTTATGTAGATAAGGTCCAAACCTTTTTTTTTTACAAAATACAAAATGAAGGGTCAGTGGGCCATGTAACTATTCCAAAACCAAGTTTAGTGTGAATTTTCTTTCAATGAAATAAAGGAAAACAGTAAAAACCCACTTATTCCTTCTTTGGTTTTATTTCCACATTAAGAACATCAAAACTTGTAGCTATGAGTTATGCTTGTAAATATAGGCCAGTAATAAGTGTTAAACGTACAAACAAATTTAAAGTATTACATAACTATTAATAAAATCATTACGAAAATATGTTTTATATAGATATTTTTGAGTTCCTATTCTATACGTATTCTCAGTCTGGCAAAAACATAATAGAATGTGTATAAGACTAATTGATACTAAATATGTTTAATTTTGAGATAAGCAAATGATATGAAATGATGCAACAACAAACAGTACCTTCCCAAATTTTATAAATTAGTACCTAGTTTAATATTTTAACCTTCAGTTACAGAGATGCAATAATGGAAGTTACAGTCAAAAGAAAGTATGATTTTAGTTGATCACAAAAATAAATATTATCTTCATAAACCGTGAAAATGAAAAGCTGTAAATGTCGGTACCTCTGTACTCATTTATATACATATAAAAATTTAAAATGTTTTAAAATTTTCTGTTTTTTCTTGCGCCATTTCTCTACTGTGGCAATGGAGGCAAATGTGAAGAAGCTCCTCACTGTAACCTAACTGCATGCAATAACTAAGTTTTTGTCATTATTTTCTCTAAGAATTATGATATATTAACTATGTACATTTAACTATAAACATGATTATTTTAAAATCATTTTAAATAGCACCAAATATCTCAAAAATGTATATATGTATATAAAAATGAACGCTAATGAATTTACCATGATCTTCAAACCTGGAACTACACACTATGGAAGGTTATATAACTAAGGCTGCAAACTGTATTTAAGTATTTAAAATGATATAATCGTTATATAATACATTGAACAGCCATAGACAGAGCTAATAGTTCACGTATAAAAAATTTCAAATTTGTAAGTTCCCATTCCAAACAAATAATTAATAGCAAGGTTTCTAACCAAAGAATGTATAGCTATTGAAGCAAATAACTATTTCTCTAGCCACGCCTATTAATATTGCGCTTAAATTTCCTCAGATTATTTTATATTTTATGCAAGAAAATTTAAAACAAGAAAATTTTTATGCGAGAAAATTTAAAATTTGCGAATCTAATTAAAGATTAAAACAGATTGAATTCACTTAATATTTAATAACTGATATTAAATAATTATAAATCATTTTGTTTTAATATTTTGAACTCATCTACTTTCTTTATATTCAGATCTTACTAGAAATTCAGTACTGATGTTACAAAAGTTAACCAACTGAATGAGTCATCTGTCTAATGAACTCTAACATTTATCAGTATTTGTAAAATTGACAATTCTAGATAAACAATCTTGACATGATTTAAATTACTATAGTAAATATTGTGATGAAACTATAAAGGTATTACATTGAAAATTATTATAACAGATAGAAAATAAGGCGTATAGAAACATAATTATCAGAAAATACAAAAATCTGCTTAAATAATGAAGTAATATTACGTATAAATGACCGATAAATATAAATAACAATATTCACGTTCAAAATTAAATGAAAGTGCACATATACAGAAAAAGTTATGTAAACATAATCACATTTACGCTTTAATAAAAAAAATCTAACGTGCTTTGGTAATTAAAATTACTCTAAAAAATAAATACTTTCCGTTATACAGAAATGAAACGAGTTATTGAGCAAGATTTTACAAACCTTGTCTTTAACAAAAAAAAATTTACTTTAAATGTGAACTGCGTAAGCTTCGACTTACAATAGGTATATTACAAGGCAAAATAACTGACTATTAAGGCACGAATTGTGTTAAGGTCAGTTTGTCTACAAATTCATGGTTATTCCCACCGGAACTCTGGGTATTAATTCCCACGTAACACATGAAGCACAAAATATTGATTTTATCAATGAATACTATAGAAAAAATTAACATTTATTGTACTAACAATTTAGTTTAGAATGTAGAAAAATATCTTCTACTGGCATTGACAGAAGAATATCAAATACAGATTAAAAAAGAACTTACAACTGTGTTAAAAATACTGTGACTTTAACCGCACATAGTGACAGAATAAATTTAAATTTTGAAGTTTAATTTTTTTTTCTAAATTAAGAAAAAACAATTTAGGTAAGTGCGCAAAACATGCCAGCCGGTTGACAGCTTGGTATTTCTTGCCAAAACGTACAAACGAAACGTCACATTAGAAAATCGTTAATAAAAAAATAAGCAAATATGCCAAAAAAACATACCATATTGCAGACAATTATTTCTAACAATGGAAACTTAAAAACACACACTAACTACATACAGCTTAATTAAGATAGGCCACATTCAATATTATTGAATTACAAAACAAAGTGTATTTTAAAACGGTTCACATTCAATAATACAACCTACGCTAATAACCGGCGTCAACAAAAAAATCAAACGAACTGAATGTATACGCGATTTACATTCAAATGTATATTCGTATAATGTTATTAGATCATTCTTTATTTTTAAACGATTTTAGATGCGGTGTTCATTTATAGCGCGACACTGACCGACTGGTCTGACTACATAGAGTTGTCTACATTTGCCGTATATCTTTTACTAAATAAGTATTGACATCGTGTCCAATAAGATGGTAAGGTTTATCTGCGTTAAAAAATGTGATTATGATTAAATTTTATCGATAATACGGATTATTTATTTAAATGATAAATAGAAAAAAAAGGATTAATATCACATAGCTACATGTATTTATTATATTTACCAGTTGTTGCAATAGGTAGCGTGGCCGAGCGGTCTAAGGCGCTGGTTTAAGGCACCAGTCTCTTCGGAGGCGTGGGTTCGAATCCCACCGCTGCCAAATTCGTTTTTTGTTTTTAGATCAGTTTTTATATAGGCTTCGAAACAGATAATTTCATTAGTAAAATTTAATATATTTTATTACACTTTTCGCTTGCTCTATGATAAAAATGTGTTGTTCATTTAAATGTTGGAGTTGTTTTCCTCACGAAATGGTGTTGAGATGAAAGTGGGGAAAAATTGTATTATATAACCCTTTTAGGCTTCAGATGAGGTAACCATGAATTTACTTATATTTTGTGGGAAAAGAGCTATTGTTTATTGCTAAATAAATGAATGCCTTTAATATAGAGTTCACTTAAAAAGATTAATCTTCATAATAGGCGATTAATATGAGTATTTTACTGTTAAATATCAATTTAAAATTATTTTAGCTGATTATACGCATCGTCGTCGATTAAGATTTTTTGACATTTAACAAAATGACAAATGACATTTTAAACAAAGATACCGTTAAATAAAGAATAAATTTCTTTTTTGCTTTTTTATTTAGCAAACAATCTATCTATTCCATTGTTTTTTTTCTAGCTTTAAAAATAGTTACATAAGGCAAGAATAAATATTGCTGTTCACGTTTGTATATGAGGTCAAATAAAATGTGTTGCCTTTCGTTGTTTTCCCTATAAACTGCTAGTGCCGTCAAATATTATCTGCAGATTAGAATCTGTTACAATTGTATCAGTTCTATATCAGACCTTTGATTACGATTGTTTTGATCAAAATAACAATGACGTAATGTTTTAAAAACCATGTGCTGTATATGATAGATAATTGTAATTTCAGGTAACCTAAATAGAAAACACCTATTTGTTTATTATTTGATTGATATCTAAGTTTATTTAATGTCTATTATCATAATATATATATGTTTCCACAATTATTTCTTTATCGTGATTGTTCCTTCCTTTGGTGAATTATTCTTATAAATACATTTTTGACGTAGAATAACGTATTTTCCGGTATTAGACGAGATTCGCATGAGCGTTTAAATTTCTGAAACTAATAAAAAGTGTGCAATAAAAATTATGTCATTACATAGACTACTTAGTCAAATTTACAATAACTTTGCTTCAGCTATCAACTTTTTATAAATAATAATACTGTAGCATTAAAAAGTTTATTTGAATTTTATGCAAATTTGTATGCTATATTTGTCTATGGACAGGGTTATCGCCCTACGTTATTTTTTCCCGGACTTTATCCTTTTTTAAGCGATTGAGACTACCTGAACGGATTTTTTAAATGTGTTCAGGGTTTCAATCTTCAAGCAGTCGTGCGGCGTCGAATTGACTGCCCTCGGAAATTATTCCGCCATATAACAATATATTCGCAACGGATATTCCCCATCCAGCATAGTAGCATATAATAGGTTTATTACGCACATAAGTAGCTATTATTACCCCTTCCCCGCGCGTCCCATGGCACATAGATAGTATTAGATAGTAGAGGTGCGCAAAATGTATCAGTGAAAAGAAAAGATTGATGTATATCATTTGATTGGAAAGATATATATATATATATATATATATATATATATATACATATATACATATATGCATACATACATACATACATACATACATACATATATACATATATATATATATATATATATATATATATATATATATAACTCATTTATATCTTTAGTTAAGTAGATCAGTATCTCAGTACTCCGAGTTATTAACGAAATTATTTATTACGTATACGTTGAACCATTGAACAATGCTGTTACCATTGTTCAATATGGTGATAAATAGTAATGACTGAACATTATGCACTATTGTTTGAAAATAAAAATAAATTCTACAAGAGTATCCACTTTGCTTAATACATTACAGGCTCAGGATTTAGGACAGTCAACCTAGATTTGAATTATACATAAAATAACTTTAATGATAATTAAATAAATTGGAATAGATTGGCGTATTTATACAATTGTAAATTAGAATTTTGAAATGAAACAAAAACGTGTTTGTTTACGCAAATATATTTAACTAACTAAAGTATACCTTATCACAGCTTTCACATTCGATCGCGAGTGGCTATTAGCTATGTTCGTCTACATAGATCCAGTTGCATATTTGACTAAACAGTACGATCGTTTTCTTTCCCTTTAATGTAACGTCAAAACATATACTTTTATATATATATATATATATATATATATATATATATATATATATATATATATATACATATATATATTTATATTCACGACGCGACGAGTGAGTGAAATGATTGATTTGGTGAAATGAAAGACGCCGATCACTCCTGAGCTAGTGATATACTGATACATTTTGATTTCAAGTGAGCGAGTGATAGATATAACCGTAACATGTGAGCTATATCTTTTATATCTCTCACTCATGACTTGCACATCTCTATTAGATACTTTTTGTTTCAGTTGCGACTCAGGCATCGAAGCGTTTGGTATCGAAAAGTTGACGCGCAACTCGCTTCGCGCAAATTTTTACCGTTTTAACAACAAAGTTCGAATTATTGTGTGTTTTTCTTACACACAATAGCTCATAGATATATTAGTGATAATGGCGGAGAGCACACAAATTTGTTGTCCTGATAACGTCTTATAAATCGATTAACACCGGCTGCACGCATGAAAAAGTGTCACGTTCCGCCTGAACCTGAGAGTGCAAGCGAGAGCGCGGAACAAGTTATAGAGAGGCACGATCGGCCCAAGCGTCGGAATTTATTTCATCAATGTTTCTTTATGACGTTATCACGTAAAACTATCGTCCGTAAACTGACTTTACAGACAACCAATTTTTGAAGATCAAGAGAGTGAATCAACGTTCAGTGCCCCAGGTTCAGATGCGTCAGATCACTTATTGAATGTAAAAGAAAATGGAAGAATTCAATCATGAAGCAAGTAGCTCGGATGATGTACCTCTATAAGTAATAGTTGATTTTTTACGAGATGTATAAGGTGACCAAGGTGACTACAAAACGTTCTTACAGAAGAGTATAGCGTTCGTGTAGGGTGACTACTTTTTTATATGCCTGGAATTTATTCATAAGTAATTAAAAGATTAAAAACATGGTCAAACATAACAACAAAATAAAAAAAGTCTGCATAATATGGCAGAACTCGTAAGTGTAAAGCAACTAATACTGTCAAGTATTGTTATCCGAGTATCATTTGGATCATTATACGGTGCTGGAACCTTGGGAATGTGACATGCAAATTTAAAGGCTTTATATGGTTTTCATTTTAAGTTTAAATATTTTTTTTGTTACTACAATGTTTCCAGAATAATTAGTTTAATAATTGTGTCATATATTACCCAAAACTCAAAAATGTCGAAACTACCACCCACGACCGCTGCCTGTGCAAATGACCGTGCGAACTCTTGATAATTAAAGAAACTATTTTTTTCTATTATTAAAATATTAATTTAATCTATGAACCAATTAATGAATTCATCAAAACAGAAACCGTATCTTAAATTGTTAAGTCTGAATATAATTTTACAATGACTTATCAGGAATTTTAAAACTCTTTTAAATCATGATAAAATAATTAAAATATAAATGCAGTGACCAAAATTTGTGAATTATTGTCTAGTCGTAACCATAAAATAATACGTCAAGGTATGTGTCCAAATACAATTTACTTATACTGCTTTTAAAAGTTGCTTACTAATAATGGTACCTGCTCATTCGATGCCTGAGTTGCAAATGACATATAATGTCATTATTTCAACACAACATAATGCATGTTCACAGAATAATATACTCTATGTTCTGTGTTCATGTTTTTCCAAAGATAATGTATTTGTTGAACGTCAAATATTTAATTCACATCGACAAGATTTAGAGAAATTGCATGGTAAAATTATATTCTGTTGGTTTGAGGTTATGAAACTTAAATTAAATTAAGAATGTAGTTTAAATTAAAAATAGAGATTGGAATTGAAATGTTTTTATTCTTTATACAGTGCAGGAATATTATTTTTTTTTGTGATTAGTAAGGTAAATAAGAGTTGATTAAGACAAAATCTGTAATAAATCCTATTTATGGAAGATAAAAACTGAGCCGAAGGAAACTAAAACCATTTATCCGACTTTTAAAATATTTATTTCGAAATAATGTTTTTATCGGAAAAAATAAAAGGGTTATGTACAATAGCGGCGCATTTCTATAACGAAAGTTGTAAAACATCTGAATCTTTCGATTTTTTAAAATTGTTTTTGGTGATTATTTTCCCATATCAAAGGCTGAATTGCCTTAAAAGTTTTTATAAGCGTAATTTTTAAAATACGTTTCCCTCATTATTAAAACTTTTTTGGACGGAATAATTTTTTTTAATTTCAAACTTTCCTAAAATTGTAAATTTAAATATTTATCCTAAATTTTAGGTCGGTTTTATTGCTGAGGAAATATTTTAAGAAACGGATGCGAACCCGACAGTTAGGTACATAATTTTTAATATGTCGTTCCGTCTTCTTACTAACTTCGTCTCATTTTTTGCGTTTCGTACACTTAGCACGATGAATCAACAATTTTTGCACAATCTAATCATTCAGTGATTCATAAAAAATTACTCATCATTTGACAGGATAGAAAAAAAAGAAAAGATACAAGTATATTACAGTTGCCAGGGGTTTTCTTCTCTCTAAGAGGCAGACCACAGATCACGAGACAGACAAAAAGGGAAATAAATACAGGATTTCATAATCGGATATGGAAAAAAAAGGAAAGTGTTTTTTTAGTTCAAACAGTAATTTGTTTGTGCTATATAACCTAACTTCTATGATAATTGGTGTGAATTTATTTATTAAAATTGCGTTTGTCTCTAAGAAGCTCGGAGCGGGTATTTAGAACAATGCTAGTTGCAACACTTACTTGTCACCTTCGTTCACCTGTCAATAACAGAGGAACGCTACCGGCTCTCTTCGAGCGTGTAATAGTAATAAATACAGGATTTCATAATCGGATATGGAAAAAAAGGAAAGTGTTTTTTTTAGTTAAAACAGTAATTTGTTTGTGCTATATAACCTAACTTCTATGATAATTGGTGTGAATTTATTTATTAAAATTGCGTTTGTCTCTAAGAAGCTCGGAGCGGGTATTTAGAACAATGCTAGTTACAACGCTTACTTGTCACCTTCGTTCACCTGTCACTGACAGATGAACGTTATCGGCTCTCTTTGAGCGCATATTTTAGTTTTCGCTACAAATTCCAAAAAGGACACTTAAAATATAATTAAAAATACAGGGTATCCCGTGAAATAAATAGGATGTCTGGTAACACTAATTTTAACATTATATACAACAAAACAAGTCTAAGACGTCTGGTAACACTAATCGACATCTAAAAACATTATGTACAATAAAAGAAATGTAATATACCATGTCTTTTACAGGATCAGCAAAAAATAAAAAAAAGATATTAATAAAATTACTACATACATATAAAACCAATCAGTGTATCCTTTAGGTGTCTAATTATTCACTTGCACTAATATTGACTTGCATTACTTTAGCTATAATAAAATAATGGCTTCAGTAGCTTTAATAAAAAAACTATATATGTATACTTATGCATAGACCAGAGAGAAATGAATGGTATGACCTACAAACATGACTGACGTGAAACAATTGTTGAACAAGCTTATTAGCTCCATAGTGACGTTTTCAACACAATGACGTTATATTCAATAGACAAGTTACAAAGCCACATGAAAAGAAAAAAATATAACCCCAAATAGCGCCACGTGCGAACTGTGATGAAAGAGATGTAAAATTAATGATTTCACATAAATAAAAGAGATAGTTATAATGAGGTTGAGTCACATTGTTTCAATTTTGAGGACTACTTTCAGAGTGTGATGTCATATAACATCATTGTTTCAATAGAATACAATGTCATATTTGTTCAAAGAGAATGTATTTGTTCATGTCAAAAATTTAATTTAAATTGACAAGATTTTTGGTTAAGAGAAATTGCATGTTTAAATTATGTTTAGTAAGTAGTGATTTGTGGTTAAATGCACAGAACAGACACGTAGTTGTACGCTCACAATAGGGTTGTCAGACATTTGAAAAAATCTGGAAAAGTCTTGTAATTTTATATTTTGTACCGTATTTAAATAAGAATCAGAAAGTGAAGTTATTGTCTTTGAAAGTCTGTTAAAAAATATGCACCTGCACGTCTTATAATAATTTTCGACAAGACCTAGATCTAAACAACAAATTCTGTCTATTGTAAGGTTTTTTTTAAGAGTTGTTTCATTTTATCAATCAATTTTTCATTATGCTAATTGTTCCATAGAGTTGCACGGCGTAGTTTGATAATTAGTGTTTTGGATATTGATAAAGGTTGCGCAAAAAATTAATTTAAAATATATTTTATTATCGACAATGTTTTATTAACCGATACCTTTTAGACGTTTCAAAAAATGTTCTCTGTGTTACGTTACTTTCAGTCAATGACGATATAATATATAGATACATTATATTTTTAAAAAATAAAACAAAAATTTAGTTGCAGCTTATACAATAAACGAAATATAAAATAAAATAAACATTTAGTTGCAGCTTATACAATAAACGAAATATAAAATAAAACAAAAAAATATAGTTGCAGCTTATATAATAAACGAAATATAAAATAAACCAAAAAATATAGTTGCAGCTTATATAATAAACGAAATATAAAATAAACCAAAAAATATAGTTGCAGCTTATATAATAAACGAAATATAAAATAAAACAAAAAATATAGTTACAGATTATACAATAAATGAAATATAAAATAAACAAAAAATATAGTTGCAGCTTATATAATAAACGAAATATAAAATAAACCAAAAACATAGTTGCAGCTTATACAATAAACGAAATATAAAATAAAACAAAAAATATAGTTGCAGCTTATAAAATAAACGAAATATAAAATAAAACAAAAAATATAGTTGCAGCTTATAAAATAAACGAAATATAAAATAAACAAAAAATATAGTTACAGATTATACAATAAATGAAATATAAAATAAACAAAAAATATAGTTGCAGCTACACAAATACTACGAATAGATAGAAGAATGAGACGTCGAGTTCTTTTGTAAGTTTATGTTTAATAGACATCAAAAAAAGGAGGAGGTTAGAATTCGTCAGAATCTTTTTTTTTTATGTATCTTTAACGATAATTTTTTTCCAATTAGATCGATTTCCATAATTCTCTTTTTATTTGAAAGAGGGTAGTTTATTTCATTTATTTATCTACTTTAATGTATCTATACATATGGCGGACTTATTGCTACGAGAGAAATCTCTTATAGCCTACCATAACACCAGTCCAGCCCCATTCGACGAACGGCCGGGAATCGAACCCGGGTTCCTGCGATGCGCCGCATCGTCAAAGGCCGTATGCCTTGTGATCAACACAATACACCACGGCGACGACAGGGTTAGTAGTTTAAGGGTGGTCCCATATAAATATGGTGATGATCTGATTATAAGGTCCGGAAATGAACTATAGAACTCCTTAACGAATGGCAGTAAATCAACTATGATTCAAGATATTTGCTACGGGTAGTTGTTATTTCGCAAAATAACTGCACAAGTTACCAGGTCAGGGTCGGATGATGAGTTCTGGAAACGAACAATGGAACTCCTTAACGAATCTTAGTAAATCTATTGTGATTAAACATATTTGCTACTAGTAGTCTTTACTTTGCAATATAACTACACCATCGACCAGATCAGGGTCTGATGATGAGTTCTGGAGATGCACAATGGAACTCCTTAACGGATGGTAGTAAGTTAAACGTGATTCAAGACATTCGCTAATGGTAGTTGTTACTTTGCAAAATAAATACATTATCGTTCATGGCAGAGATTGATGATGCATTCTGGAGATGCACAATGGAACTCCTTAACAAATGGTATTAATCTACCGTGATTCAAGATACTTGCTACTGGTAGTTTTCATCTTGCAAAATAACTGCACCACTAACCAGATCAGGGTCTGATGATGAGTTCTAAAGATGAATAAGGCAACTCATTAGCGGATGATAGTAAATCAATCGTGGTTCAATATATTTCTATTATCTTATATCTATTGATTAGTTGTTACTTTACTATTACTTTGCAAAATCTGTTATTGGATTTCGGATATGGAGAACGGAACTCCTGAATGGATAACTGCTAACCACTAGCGGGTACCACTATCGCTTCGTTGCTGTAAGTTATTGATAACCAACTTTAAACAAAGAGGAAATTATCTACTTTTTTACTTACTAGCTTTTATTATATATATATATATATATATATATATATATAAACATAAATATATATATATATATATATATATATATATATATATATATATATATATTATTATGTTACTAGTTTTTGCCCGTGATTTTTAATAATTTTACAATATTTTAAGAAAGAAAACAATTTAATAATGGTTATAGCGCGATGACTAATATTATTATCAATAAAAATTCTAAAATAAAATATGTTTTATAGAACAGTCTTCAAAAAAATATGTACTAAAAATTAAAAAATAATTAACTCAAAATAGGTACCTACTTAATCGCAATAAATAACTAAGTTACTTATTTTTGAAGTCGGTAACAGCACCGCCGATCAACTTAAACAAATGTAAAATTTTATAATATCAATACGCCCTTTATGAATATATTTTATAACATGAGTACATTAGAAGATATATTTTTAAATTAACGTTATAAATTAAGCAAAATTATAAATTTGTTTAAGTTTTGACGACAGCCCTGGCATCGACTTAACAAAATAAGTAACTTAGTTATTTATTTCGAATAAGTAGGTACATATTTTGAGTTAACTATTTTTTAATTTTAGTACCTGCTTTTCTTGGAGTCGGTTCTTTAAAATATATTTTATATAGATGAGCGAGTACGATATAGGTACGAATGGGATAGAATTGTTATGAAGCAAATCATATTTATTCGTAGACCCACATATCATAAGCGCTTTAAAAATAATCCTCAAAAGACAGGTTAAGCCTGATTTTTCTTTTATCTTATTATGTTGTTGAAAGTTCCTATGGTCCCATTTTTTCTTCATTAAGGCTCTGTACCTGACAGGTAAAATTAACCTTTATGATGAGACTTTAGTGTCTGTCTGTTACGATACGGTAGCACGTTTTATTAATTTGCTTGTCGGCATATATTCATGTGAAATAATTTTAGAAATATTTTTATTCGAAATGTAATCCAAAATTGAGTTTGAAATTTAAAAGTGAGACAATAAGGTATTAAAGGGCTTTATTTTCGAAAACAATTATTTTTTTTAAAATTATAAGCCGCATGATTTCTAACTTATTATCAAAAATATGCGAAAACCAATAATTTCCTCACCTCTGAAGTTCACAAGCTGAAAAATCTGAAATAACCTTCAGAGTGATAGAAGGTCTTGTATATATTACAGGTAATATATAGCCAAGTTTTAGTAAAATGTATAGTCTGAGAAAAAATGAAGGTTTATATTTTTACCATTTCCTGCTCTAGGATTTCTAGGCCATAATTACAAAATTATTATTTTTTCATGTGCATATATTAATTTTTTCGTATCCTAGAATGTCGTAAATTTTAATTATACTTGAGGGTAAATTTAATTTAAGCGTGTTTTATGTGTATTTTATGCTATTATTTTTTTGAATTAAAAATAATTAAAGAAAATACTATAATGGTTCCAGAATTCGACTTCGATTTTTTTACAGAATTTCGCTCTATGTTATTATACCTTCGGAATATATGCGGAATATATGCCATTCTTTATTGTCACCGGTATTTTCCTTCTTGCAATATTTACAAAACTAAATTGTCATTCAAAACAGCCACATCTAATTTAAAGAAACATTTGAATAGAAAACATTCGACTGTAACAATAGACATTACGGAACAAGTCGTTTATTTCGAACATCTTACTATGTTATTTTTAAAAAAAAATTAGCTAAAATAAACATGGCAAAAACTAAAAAAAAATGTTTATTTTTCCCAATTTTTTTTCGTGATTAATTTTGTATATATGCTATCTAAATTATTATACTAAATGAATCATTTAGTTACCAGTCCTAAGCCTGGAGCAATAAATATTTATGTTAGTATGAAGGAATTTATTAAAAATGCCTCATTTAGAAATTATAGGAATTCCCCCCAATTTTAGCAGTAAGAAATAAAAGATATGACCATTGAAGCCTTCATAATAAATAGCAATTAAGATTTATTGCAGGTCACCCGCGACCGTAAATCTATAGCCCATATGGTCCTCTTACAACGGAATTAAGCCGTCCATATTTGTCGAGTATTTTGTCACCGATATCTGTCACCGATATTTCATAATACTCGTACTCTTCGTACTCAGTATCTCAAAATACTCGTATCGCCCAAGTCTAGTTCTGGCATTTGAACGTAATTGTATCTCCAAATGAGGGTATTTAGTAATGAAAAAATGAAAAATGTCGATTTTTTGGAAAACTGGTCTATTGATTACGCTAACTTCTATGCATTAATAGTCTGTTATTAATTCAAGAAGATTTATTTTGTGGTGTCACCGGAAAAGTACCTATAACGAAAAAGAGATCGGAAATATTTTCAATTGTCGAATGAATAAAAAATCTCGATTTTTCGGTAGACTTCTAAGATGATTGCTTCCGTCATCGCTGGATTTTTCTTAGAAAATTCGAAGTCGTTACTTTTCCAAAGCTCTTATAATTGTAATGGAGTTGTATACATTTTTAAAAACATTCAGTGGAAAAGCTTACAGAGAAATTTATTTTTGTTGTTAATTAAATCTTGCGAAATAAAATAAAAATTGAAAATAAGCTTAATATTTAGTACTCCATAACAGAGTTGCCGCTTAGTACATTTTTTCTATCCGCTACATTTGGAAAATATTGATAAAATTCGCCATATTCCGATAAATTAATCAATGCATATTTCATTTAATAAAATACTCATTTTATTATGGAACTACCTATCTTGTTAGAAAGCGCACCAATAAGGTAACAGCAGACATACATTTTTATATTTATTTTAAAAACTTAACTTTACGTAACATTTTTTTTTGAAATTGTTATTTTTTACATTTTATTTTTATCTAAGTAGCCCATAATTCCATCTCACGTCATCGTCTGAAACTTCTTCTTTCTCTGAAGGTGACACTATACGTCTGTAGGTCTGAAATATGCTCTTGATTTAAATATATATATTTAAATTGTATGTATTACCTTCAGAAGTATGACGGAATAGCTGAATAATAAAGAATTATGAACAGTTAGCAATACCGAAATTATTAGCGAATACTTGTAAAATTATTTCACAAGTGCACAAAATTTAACATAAAAGCTTTTGATAAAATATTTAATTGTATTTGTCTTTGGATCTGATCCTCGCTCTGTTTCATATGCAATGTGGCCAGTGTCAGGAACTAGGATCAATAACAAGTAGAGATGGACAAATAAGATTGAGTGAATAAAATTAATTGATTCACCGCTGAATAGGTTAAAAAATCAAAGTTTATTAAAAATAGAATACACGTACTTCTATGAAGATATCTTTTCTCGTTTTGTATTACGAGTACAAATTCTATTCCAGTTTTTGCCTTTTCTTGATTGTCGATCGCAGAAGGATTTGGTTTTTTTATATTCTAAAATCTACCAGTTTTTTATAAATTATATTCTATTTCTGTAATGCCAGATAAATTTTCACCGATCTCCTTTGTTTATTTTGAGTCTTAATGTTCATTTGTAACACTAGCGTTAATGTTCATTTGTAACACTAGCGTTTTATTCCAATTATGTAATGCCAGATCAATTTTCACCGGTCTCTTTTGTTTATTATGAGTCTTAATGTTCATTTGTAACACTAACGTTAATATTCATATGTAACAATAGCGTTATATTTTAATTCTGTAACGCCGGGCCCATTTTCGCCGGCATCGTTTGTTTATTTTGAGTCTTAATGTTCATTTGGTTTACTTTGCTAATATTAGGGTCTTAGGGAAATTTATTTGGAAAACTGTAACGTATTGAAAAGTTGAAAGATGAAAAAGGCAGTCAAAATTGCAGCCTAGGTAACGTATACCTCATATATTGACGTTGGTAGTGGTAAAGGGGTAGAATATTGACCGACCTTATTTACCGGAGACAGTTGGCTGAAATTTTGATCGATCGGAAAATTCAAGAGTTGAATAGTTGAAAGAAAGGCGCCGCTTAATGATAGCCGCTGTGGGGACAAAGTGTGTGGTTTTATAGAGGTTTCCCATTACCGAAAATATAATATATTTAATGTGTCTCTTACTTTTTTTTAGTTTATAGGATAATTGGGAAATATAATCGGGGCTGTATCGGTTCAAAATATTTATATTTTCACTATATTTATGAACCCATGAACTCCATGTTTTGAACAATTCATTTATTCATTCATCAGTAGCTCGACAGTCCTTGGTAGACCCTGGTCTTCTCAAGCAGACTGTTCCAAGCCCTCCTTCTGGGCGTAATGCTTTTCCCGTTTTTTTATTGAGAGCATCGAAAACACTTTGCAGGTAATCCGTCCATCTTAATTTGGGTCTTCCTTTTCCTCTTGAGCCAGTTGGTTTGAGAAAAAGGGTACACGGCTATCCTCCCAGGATTCTGCCCGTGGGTATTATATCAGGGGACTGGTCCTCCAGGTTTGGGGGTTGAGCGTGGGGTTAACAACCATACCCCGTAAAAAACCCTCTCGTTACAAAATCTTAAGTAAAAAAATACCCGGACCTCTACTTCTGTCGGCGACCTGGAAAACGGCTTAAGGACTTGAATTTTGGAACTTGGAATATTCGACCTCTATATAAAAGAAAAGGACTTCAAATACTAGTAGATGAGATGGATGGTTATGGTATTGACATACTAGCTATACAAGAGATGAGATCGACTGGAGATGGCATTATGGAAAAAGAAGCACACAATATTTTACAGCTGCGATCCGAAAAAAAACAGATGTTTAGAACCGGCTTTATTGTCGAGAAACGTGTCAGACACTTAATAATTGATTTTGTGGCCAAATCTTGAAGCCTTTGCAAAATTAGACTACGCGACGCTTTCTTCAATCGTAGTCTAATAAACGTCTATGCACCCATAGAGGAAAAAGATGATGATGTTCTGAACAAATCCGAGATTTATTGGAAGTCTCTCAGTTATCGCGATGTATTTTGCTTTAACCCACTTCGGTCGATTTTTTCGGAATAAATGTTACTTCAAAGAAGGGGAGCGGATACTTGTTGATATTAGATGGTACTCTGAAATGGATGCGAAAGTGTAATAATAGGGTACTAGCGTGACCCGTGCGAAGTCTTCGCATTATTTGTTCTATTTTACTAAAATTGACATATAGAGGCGCAAGTATCAAAAGCATTGAGCTAAAGCGCCACTTTATTTATACGTGAGTGATTTGAAATTAAACAAAAATTTTACCGACCGTGAATCATATTGACGTTGAGCCGTTAGATGGCAGCATTCCTGTTTTGTGTATATAATTTTAATAATTAATTAATTTGCAAAAACAATAGCAATAATAAATTTTTTAGTTGTGGATGCCGGTAGAGCAAGCAATTATCTATAAAATGATATATAATTTATGTGGATTAGTTGTGAGGTTTTTTCTAAAAAGGGAGAGTAACATCTTAAAACCTTAGCGTATTAATATATGATGATGGTGATGATGATGATGATGATTTGACTGATGTCGATATTTTTTATAAAAATGTTTTAAAACTGTAGAGTAGGTTTAAAAAAAACCTTGTGATGAAAATAATAATGCATGTAACAAACAGTAAATCGGAAGTTTTAAATAGGAAAAAGTGTTCATTTTTTGTTCGTTAAATTGAAAAAGTTACTATGAATTCAATATCCACACAAAAAATGAGAAAATTATAGTATGCATTATACAATTTAAACACAACATTTAACGAGATACTAAAAATATTTAACAAACTCCCTTATAATGAATGCTAAATAGCTGGCCAGTGACGTCATAAGCCAGTTGTGTTATGTATGGGGAGTTTTCGCGCGAATCGTAGTTCGTCAGTTTTTAAGTCGTTATAACTTTGTAATGACAAGTCCTAGTTACGATATATTTATTTTAACCGTTTTTAATGTTATTACTTACTCTATTCTAGTAATAAAAATATAGTCAAATACCCTATTGTGAAAATATTATATGCTGACATGACATTATTATATGCTGACATCGCGAAAATTTACAATGTCGCCAAGAACTGTAGTTTAGGATATAGAATCGCATCAAGTGCGTCATCTACACATTAACTTCTTCTAGTTTGTTTATGCTAAACGGCGATAGTTCATATATATTTTTTAATTAATTTATCTCTTATGTTTTGATTGTCATCTCTCATTTATTTTAACGTTGAAAAATGATCATGAAAATGACCATTATTAAGATTGAAAATGACCATTATTTAGGAATAGAGGATATGTGAAAAGTAGCTAAACTGTTAAAGTTGAAAATGACCATTATTTAGGAATAGAGGATATGTGAAAAGTAGCTAAACTGTATCGTTGTTGTTAACGTTGAAAAATTACCATTATTTAGGAATAGAGGATATGTGAAAAGTAGTTAAACTGTTGAATATATTTCAGGCAAAACATTAAATTTGGTCCAAAATTTAGTTTGATTTAAAAGAAACGGCATGAATATCATTCGTTTGTAATGATATATATGCATATGGAGACATTTTATTGGAGTTTACTCCTTAAGAATCGATTTTCATATATAGCGCCCGGAATAAATTTTTGTATGAGTAGTAAAATCAGAAGTTCAGAGCTTTAAAAAAAATGTAACAGTTTGTAAGTTTGAATGTAGGAGGTAATCTCCGAAACTACTCATCCGATTTCAAAAATTCTTTCACCAATATTTAGAAAGGACATTCAGGATGGACATAGGTTGTATATTATCCCGTTAAAAAATGCATATATTATAAAAAGTGAAATTTTGTAAGTTTGGATGTAGGAGGTAATCTCCGAAACTACTCATCCGATTTCAAAAATTCTTTCACCAATATTTAGAAAGGACATTCAGGATGGACATAGGTTATATATTATCCCGTTAAAAAATGCATATATTATAAAAAGTGAAATTTTGTAAGTTTGGATGTAGGAGATAATCTCCGAAACTACTCATCCGATTTCAAAAATTCTTTCACCAATATTTAGAAAGGGCCTTCAGGATGGACTTAGGTTATATATTATCCCGTTAAAAAAATCATATAGTATAAAAAGTTAAATTTTGTAAGTTTGGATGTAGGAGGTAATCTCCGAAACTACTCATCCGATTTCAAAAATTCTTTCACCAATATTTAGAAAGGACATTCAGGATGGACATAGGTTGTATATTATCCCGTTAAAAATTCATATATTATAAAAAGTTAAATTTTGTAAGTTTGGCTGTAGAAGGTAATCTCTGAAACTACTCATCTGATTTCAAAAATTATTTTACCAATATTTAAAAAGGATATTCAGAATGGATATAGGTTGTATATTATCCTGTTAAAAATGCATATATTATAAAAAGTTAAATTTTGTAAGTTTGGATGTAGGAGGTAATCTTCGAAACCACTCACTCGATTTCAAAACTTCTTTCACCAAACTTTGGAAAGGACCTTCAGGATGGACATAGGTTTTATATTATCCCGTTAAATAAATTTTTCATGTCAACCAGTTTTGCAACGTAAGTCAATGAAAAAACAGTCGGGTGAATGCGTTTCTTATTGCACCAGTCGAGCGAAGTCGTTACGAACGCTGCCTTAACAGTAAGATATATATTGATAGATGATATTGATATGTATAGTTATATAGTGTGTTACCTATTTTATACATTTCAAGATAATCGTAATTAAGGAGTAAACTCCATTGGAGCTTCGGAGCTGACACGCACAATGTTTTTTTTCCCTAATATTCATACACTAAGTATATCAAGAAATGTTATCAAAGGTGTAATCGATTATCGACTAAAAAAATTTACTTTTTCGTTATTACAGAAGTCGGTACATAATAAGTCAGTTTTGACAAGTGATAACTGTAGAATCTAAAATATGCGGCGTACAAACAAGATATCGTGATATTTTGGTAAACTGGACCGTAGGAGTTTAATTAAAAATAAATAACGAACGGATGCTAAGTTATTATAAAGTAGACATGACCACCTGTCAATTGATTCGCGAGATCGAGGGAGATTCGAAAGTCATTCGCGAGTGAAATGTCGATACCCGATATATTTATGTATATTGTGCAGCTACATCACTAGCGAGTTTTTAAGTTAAAAATTAAAAAAAAAACGAGTGTGCTTTAGACCACACGACTGAAGTAAAACTTCCAATTCACAAAATATGGACTTTAAAATGAATTTACAATTTTATCGCATATATATATATATATTTCATGCACTGGCTATGAGAGGAAGAGAGAAAAAAATGTGCACGCGCACTGCTCTCTCTTGCTCCTACAGTGTGACACAGACAATAGGCTTGCACTGTGTCTTAGATATACGAAATATAACTGGCTATGAGAGAAAGAGAGAAAGAAAATGTGTGCTCGCACCTCTCTCTCTTGTCCCTACAGCAATATACGAAACGTAACTCCCTCGTCACGCACTGACCAGCTTACTGCCCAAGTCAAGCGTGCGCAAAAAAGTTTTACTTCAATAAATTGGTAAGTAATTGATTTTTATGTCTATTTTTGTTACATAATTTAACTTTATCTTGTTTGTTTTAGAATATAAAAAGGAAAATGTAAATGAACCAGTATTTCGTTGTGGAACTCATAAAATGTGCTTGTTTATGAAATATTAATGCTATATTTTCGTCTTATTTAGTCGCATAAAGTCTTTTACCAATAAATGCACAGCAAGATATTGAACTAAAATAAATGGAATATAATATGCGTTTGGAATATAAAGTATCAAAATAATTTACATTAGTATATTTCATAACGATGTTTATAAGTAGCTAAAACCAGCTGGTTGTACGTACGTCATTATTATGGCTTCATAGATTGATAGACGATCTCGACTATGCGCTATTTGTTCTTTTTTAATAAACGCGAATCTGCCATGAGACGAAATGAGTACGAGGCTGATTATATTGTTATTGCTTCTAGTTCTAGGTTAGGAATATGTAAGTAAAGTGAGTGGCATGCTATAGTGATGCAAAGATAAAAATATGGAATTTTTCTCCTAAATAACAAAAAAAATGTGTCAAAGAAAGTTGTGAAATGAATCATGAAGTCTCTAGAATTATTTCATCCGCTAAAATAGTTTATTGCGTCGCTAAATTGATGTAAAATTTGGTAGACGTGTCATTAAAATGGTAGCAGTGTTCCGTAGACTATAAAATAAAACTTTTACGATAGTTCCACTTTGTTTCATGGAATCATTAATAACATCTAATTAACGTAATTAAGAACATTCATTCTAATTAAATACCTTCAACTTGTAGTGACGTCTAGTAATTACATTTTTAACTGTCGTTGTGTTTACTAAATACAATAAGTTAATAATGAACGAAGTGTATCTGCTGAGTGCGTGACATCAGCGCCGCCTAGCGTCCGCAACTTTATAGGCGCGTCACTTTTATTTGTACGCTTCAAAAAGTCGTTAAGACTCTGGGAAATGTTTACGTGAATAATATAAAAGTAACGAAAGACATTAACTTTGACTTATATTATATCCATTTTTTTTTAAGTAAAACTTCTTTACGCACGCTTGACTTGGGGAGTAAGCTGGTGAATGCGTGACGAGAGCGTTACAAAAAGTCTGATCGGGCGAGGCGAAGGGAAGTTAAGAAGGAGATATAAGTTAGTGAAGACAGAAAGAGAGAGAGTTATGTTTTGTATATTACTGTAGGGACAAGAGAGAGAGGCGCGAGCATACATTTTCTTTCTCTCTTTCTCTCATAGCCAGTTATGTTTCGTATATCTAAGACGCAGTGCAAGCCTATAGCAATATATATATATATATATATATATATATATATATATATATATATATATATATATGCGACTTTTCTAGCGTTACGCGAACGGTGATTTTTTGTTTATTTTGTAATTTCATTTCGTTCTTGAACAATTTTATTAATTATTATTTTGTTCAATACGTTAAATATTCTACGTTTAAAGTGAATAAAATTGTAAATTCATTTTAAAGTTCATATTTTGTGAATTTGAAGTTTTACTTCATTCGTGTGGTCTAAAGCACACTCGCTTTTTTTCATTATGTTGTGTCCCTAACTATATATCAATAGCACCTTTGTTATTTTTGTCGAAGAAAAGTAAGTAATATTAGTGTTTTCGATGAAGTCATCTTAAGTTATATTCGATTGTTTGTCTAGTTATTTATTGTAAAGTAGAGAAAAATATTTAAATGAACGGTTTTATTAATGAATAACAACAATATTTAATTATCCATATCCAGAATATACACGGTATCCGGGAATAAGTGTCGGATAAAGAAAGACTTTATTCCTTGACTGAAAAATAGTTGATTGTCGTTAAAATAAAATTTAGAAGATTACTTTTTTCAGAAGATTGGAAATAATATTCATAATTATTTGTCATTTTCTTCGTACACACGATACTTGCGCACATTCTTCAGTACCGCTCGGGGGAATAACCCGCGAACAGCTGCGAAGACATCGCCATTGCGGGCAAACACCACACTCCGGGCAAGTATTGAGTGTGTTAAAAAGAGTTATGTGTAATATTTTGTTTGAACTCAATTAGAAAAAGGGCGTGTTTTACGTTTTATTTCAACAACAATTTATTCTTTATAGCCAACGGAAAGCGCCTTTCCTTCTCCTGCATCTATTCCCGGACACCGTGTATAATGTCCTTTTGTTTTCACCATTACATGTGTACACCCCTATTATAAACCTTCCAACCACAAATAATGTCAGAAGGAAGGCATTTTATCGCAGCTTTTCATTTATTTCGTTTTTTAACTATTTTTCCAATTCGATATTGGAAATCTGTAAAATTTTAATTTGCTATTATAATTTACTACACACTAACTATCGTGTCACGTTTAGAAAATTTGCTTTTAATGTCTGAAAAGTGCGACATGAATTTAATAAAGCAAAAAATGCTGATGTTTTTAAGTTAAGGAATATACATAAAAATGACATATTTAAAAAAAATAGGGTACAGTCGTTATTGTTTTGGTATAAAAATTATTAAAAAAAATTGACTGACAAAGAATATCTTTTTTTTTTTATTCTTGAAGTATTTATACTTTAAATTTGTAAATATTTCTTGTAAACTATTAAGTCAACAAACATGTGAATAGAAATATTAATAATTAAAACTCAAAATAAGAGAAATATAAGAATTTACTAGATATTAACAAGGTAAATAATTATGAATTTTATTTATTTTATAGGTTGAAAAACATTAAAATTTTCATTGTGCTAACATGCATTTGTTTCCAATTATTAATTTATAATTAGAAAAATAATAAACTAAGGATTTAATCATCAATTTTTAAGGTTGATAGAATTGAATGTTTTTGTTATTAATTATTAAGTGAGATGGATGTCACTTTTTTAAGCTTTTCTAAGTTTTTATTAATCTATTATTTAACTTTCTTATTATCACCATTCATATTTATATGTTTGTTAAATATGTATTGTCTAGTTATAAATTTAAAGTGAAAATAGTTAAAAAAATGCAATACAAAAAATGTAGGTATTATCGTGAGTAATTTTTTTTAACAAATGAATTTTTCAAAATAGAATAATCGCGACAGAGATTAATTTTTTTTAAATATTCATTTTTTTATGTATTTAATTAAAAATGTTTGCTAAAATGCACTGTTCCCAGGCGTAAACATAACAATATACGTAAGCTAATTATATCATATATGACAATATTTAACAGGCGCCTTTAAATATTTCCATTTCTGTCACCGCGAGCGCTGCCGTCGATTTCGTTGCCGTCGTATGTATATTATCAATATTTTTACAGTAATATGAAAACATGTTTCAATTAAAAAAAATTAAAAAAACATTTTTTGCTTAGATATGAAGAAAGTTCAAGCACGATCATATTTTGTAACTTAAAAAATGACAATTTCATAAAAAAGTATATATTTTTATAAGTATTCGTCTTTAAAATGTTATTACCAAATTATTATATTTTGTTTCTAAGTCGCATATACAAAACTGATAAACATCGAACGCCGAAAATTACATTTTGTGTTGTAAACAAATAGCGCGCGATTGATTTTTTACATAAACAAACGAACGTATTTACAAAGGCTTTAGATGTTAATTTTACAAGTGTTAATTTATTGAACAATATTTATTCGTAGGAATCGTATATATCTTATAACAATTCTTTTCTAAATATCTTATAACATTGTCACCTGAGTATTTCACACGGATGCATGATTGTTTATAAATAATAGAATCCGATTTATGAATTACACAAGCAATTGGACGTGTTTACAAAGACGGTGGAAATTATTTTTAAAATTGAGTGATATTTATTCATAAAAATCATTGTGTGTAGCTTATATAGTCACCCAACTGTCTCACACAGCTGCGCGATTATTTGTAAACAGCAGCGTGCGATTGATTTCTTATATAAACATATACGTCGGGTGTTTACAAGGGCGCTAGATGTTATTTTTACAAGTGTTATTTTATTGAACAATATTTATTCGTAGGAATCATTGTATTTATCTTATAACATTGTCACCTGAGTATTTCACACGAATGCATGATTGTTTATAAATAATAGAATCCGATTTATGAATTACACAAGCAATCGGACGTGTTTACAAAGACGGTGGAAATTATTTTTAAAATTGAATGATATTTATTCATAAAAATCATTGTGTGTAGCTTATATAGTCACCCAACTGTCTCACACAGCTGCGCGATTATTTGTAAACAGCAGCGTGCGATTGATTTCTTATATAAACATATACGTCGGGTGTTTACAAGGGCGCTAGATGTTATTTTTACAAGTGTTATTTTATTGAACAATATTTATTCATAGGAATCATTGTATTTATCTTATAACATTGTCACCTGAGTATTTCACACGAATGCATGATTGTTTATAAATAATAGAATCCGATTTATGAATTACACAAGCAATTGGACGTGTTTACAAAGACGGTGGAAATTATTTTTAAAATTGAGTGATATTTATTCATAAAAATCATTGTGTGTAGCTTATATAGTCACCCAACTGTCTCACACAGCTGCGCGATTATTTGTAAACAGCAGCGTGCGATTGATTTCTTATATAAACATATACGTCGGGTGTTTACAAGGGCGCTAGATGTTATTTTTACAAGTGTTATTTTATTGAACAATATTTATTCGTAGGAATCATTGTATTTATCTTATAACATTGTCACCTGAGTATTTCACACGAATGCATGATTGTTTATAAATAATAGAATCCGATTTATGAATTACACAAGCAATCGGACGTGTTTACAAAGACGGTGGAAATTATTTTTAAAATTGAATGATATTTATTCATAAAAATCATTGTGTGTAGCTTATATAGTCACCCAACTGTCTCACACAGCTGCGCGATTATTTGTAAACAGCAGCGTGCGATTGATTTCTTATATAAACATATACGTCGGGTGTTTACAAGGGCGCTAGATGTTATTTTTACAAGTGTTATTTTATTGAACAATATTTATTCATAGGAATCATTGTATTTATCTTATAACATTGTCACCTGAGTATTTCACACGAATGCATGATTGTTTATAAATAATAGAATCCGATTTATGAATTACACAAGCAATTGGACGTGTTTACAAAGACGGTGGAAATTATTTTTAAAATTGAGTGATATTTATTCATAAAAATCATTGTGTGTAGCTTATATAGTCACCCAACTGTCTCACACAGCTGCGCGATTATTTGTAAACAGCAGCGTGCGATTGATTTCTTATATAAACATATACGTCGGGTGTTTACAAGGGCGCTAGATGTTATTTTTACAAGTGTTATTTTATTGAACAATATTTATTCGTAGGAATCATTGTATTTATCTTATAACATTGTCACCTGAGTATTTCACACGAATGCATGATTGTTTATAAATAATAGAATCCGATTTATGAATTACACAAGCAATCGGACGTGTTTACAAAGACGGTGGAAATTATTTTTAAAATTGAGTGATGTTTATTCATAAAAATCATTGTGTGTAGCTTATATAGTCACCCAACTGTCTCACACAGCTGCGCGATTATTTGTAAACAGCAGCGTGCGATTGATTTCTTATATAAACATATACGTCGGGTGTTTACAAGGGCGCTAGATGTTATTTTTACAAGTGTTATTTTATTGAACAATATTTATTCGTAGGAATCATTGTATTTATCTTATAACATTGTCACCTGAGTATTTCACACGAATGCATGATTGTTTATAAATAATAGAATCCGATTTATGAATTACACAAGCAATCGGACGTGTTTACAAAGACGGTGGAAATTATTTTTAAAATTGAATGATATTTATTCATAAAAATCATTGTGTGTAGCTTATATAGTCACCCAACTGTCTCACACAGCTGCGCGATTATTTGTAAACAGCAGCGTGCGATTGATTTCTTATATAAACATATACGTCGGGTGTTTACAAGGGCGCTAGATGTTATTTTTACAAGTGTTATTTTATTGAACAATATTTATTCATAGGAATCATTGTATTTATCTTATAACATTGTCACCTGAGTATTTCACACGAATGCATGATTGTTTATAAATAATAGAATCCGATTTATGAATTACACAAGCAATGGGACGTGTTTACAAAGACGGTGGAAATTATTTTTAAAATTGAGTGATATTTATTCATAAAAATCATTGTGTGTAGCTTATATAGTCACCCAACTGTCTCACACAGCTGCGCGATTATTTGTAAACAGCAGCGTGCGATTGATTTCTTATATAAACATATACGTCGGGTGTTTACAAGGGCGCTAGATGTTATTTTTACAAGTGTTATTTTATTGAACAATATTTATTCGTAGGAATCATTGTATTTATCTTATAACATTGTCACCTGAGTATTTCACACGAATGCATGATTGTTTATAAATAATAGAATCCGATTTATGAATTACACAAGCAATCGGACGTGTTTACAAAGACGGTGGAAATTATTTTTAAAATTGAGTGATGTTTATTCATAAAAATCATTGTGTGTAGCTTATATAGTCACCCAACTGTCTCACACAGCTGCGCGATTGTTTGTAAACAGCAGCGTGCGATTGATTTCTTATATAAACATATACGTCAGGTGTTTACAATGGCGCTAGATGTTAATTTTACAAGTGTTATTTTATTGAACAATATTTATTCGTAGGAATCATTGTATATATCTTATAACATTGTCACCTGAGTATTTCACACGGATGCATGATTGTTTATAAATAATAGAATCCGATTTATGAATTACACAAGCAATCGGACGTGTTTACAAAGACGGTGGAAATTATTTTTAAAATTGAGTGATGTTTATTCATAAAAATCATTGTGTGTAGCTTATATAGTCACCCAACTGTCTCACACAGCTGCGCGATTGTTTGTAAACAGCAGCGTGCGATTGATTTCTTATATAAACATATACGTCAGGTGTTTACAATGGCGCTAGATGTTAATTTTACAAGTGTTATTTTATTGAACAATATTTATTCGTAGGAATCATTGTATATATCTTATAACATTGTCACCTGAGTATTTCACACGGATGCATGATTGTTTATAAATAATAGAATCCGATTTATGAATTACACAAGCAATTGGACGTGTTTACAAAGACGGTGGAAATTATTTTTAAAATTGAGTGATATTTATTCATAAAAATCATTGTGTGTAGCTTATATAGTCACCCAACTGTCTCACACAGCTGCGCGATTATTTGTAAACAGCAGCGTGCGATTGATTTCTTATATAAACATATACGTCGGGTGTTTACAAGGGCGCTAGATGTTATTTTTACAAGTGTTATTTTATTGAACAATATTTATTCGTAGGAATCATTGTATTTATCTTATAACATTGTCACCTGAGTATTTCACACGAATGCATGATTGTTTATAAATAATAGAATCCGATTTATGAATTACACAAGCAATCGGACGTGTTTACAAAGACGGTGGAAATTATTTTTAAAATTGAGTGATGTTTATTCATAAAAATCATTGTGTGTAGCTTATATAGTCACCCAACTGTCTCACACAGCTGCGCGATTGTTTGTAAACAGCAGCGTGCGATTGATTTCTTATATAAACATATACGTCAGGTGTTTACAATGGCGCTAGATGTTAATTTTACAAGTGTTATTTTATTGAACAATATTTATTCGTAGGAATCATTGTATATATCTTATAACATTGTCACCTGAGTATTTCACACGGATGCATGATTGTTTATAAATAATAGAATCCGATTTATGAATTACACAAGCAATCGGACGTGTTTACAAAGACGGTGGAAATTATTTTTAAAATTTAGTGATATTTATTCATAAAAATCATTGTGTGTAGCTTATATAGTCACCCAACTGTCTCACACAGCTGCGCGATTGTTTGTAAACAGCAGCGTGCGATTGATTTCTTATATAAACATATATGTCAGGTGTTTACAATGGCGCTAGATGTTAATTTTACAAGTGTTATTTTATTGAATAATATTTGTTCGTAAGAAACATTGTGTGTATCTTATATATTTGTAATTGTAAAAAATCTCTGTTATATTTGTTGACCATCTATAAATAAACTGCTTTCAAATTTTATTGTTTTTTTATTACCATTATTACATCCACTAATAAAGCTTTTCTTCAGGGAAAAGAAACAAATTTGTTAGCTAGTAGAATAATCTTGTTAATAAAAAGAAATTCAATTTTATATGAATATCACTCAGAATTTTTTTTTCTTTCAACATAACTCGCCTACAATGCATAGTGTACAAACAAGAGTTTATAATTATTTTTAGGATATTTACATATTCGGAGATTATGTATGTATAATTAAAAGTATATAATTGGAGTGATAAATATTATTTCATTCGATTTTAGAGAGTATTATGGTAATATGTGAAAAAAAAGTCCTTTTGACGTGAATACGTAAACCTAATGATAACAAAATCGGTGGATACAGTTTGGCGTTGCAGTTTCGAATCTATCCTCTACATCAAAAATTAAATTGGATAGCTAAAGGATCAAAGAATTCATTACGATAAGTGAGAACAGTGACGCATCGCTCGAGGTGGAGGGGAAAGCGCCGCCATTTTGAGGTTATCGAGATTTGCAATTAGTATAACTTTTGATTTGGAAAAGCTACGATGTTCGTTTAAGTTTTAATCGTCAGCTGTCATCAAATATATATAAAACATTAGTTTAAAGTAGTGACAGTGAATATAATAAGGTGTTAGAATAAAAAAATATTATCAAAAATATATAATGTCGGCCTATACGCGTCGAAAAGCCAAAACCAAATACAGAGATCGTATACGGCTGGAAAGGGCTTCTCAAGAACAATCGAATGGTAATAATAAAACACCATATGACCGAGTCAAGCTGTGCCGGGAACGTAAAAGAATGAATGCGTTACATAGACGTATTCACGTACAACACATGACCGTGTCCATGACACAGCCACACTCCATTTTTTCTTGAATAATTAATCATTTTATTTTAATAAAAATTACAGCAGTTTTTTCATAATTTTAAGTCAAATTCACTAAAGTAAGTTGTAAAATAAAATGGTAATTATTCACAATTAAATGAAACTAGTTTCACGTAGTTTCATTTAATTGTGAATAATAAATTTCTACAAAATTAACGCCAAATATATTCAATATTTAAAATGGTAATTAGTTTAACTAAAGCGATTCTTTTTTCCACGCGCGGCCAAAGACAATATATTCGACGCGTCAATTTTTTCACAATGTTTATGATTTTTTTTCGAGTAAATGTATGTATACACCATTCAGTTTGAAAACAGAATGTTTATATGATATTTGACAGTTCAGATATTGCAAACCTTTTTTTTTACATTTACGTTAGTAATTTAATGTGGATATATTTAGTTTGAGTTATTAAAAAAATATTTTTTATTAGTGTGCATATCTACACTGTATACATACGTAAATTACATTATATAGGTTATATTTTATATTTAAGAGAAATTCAGATAAGTAAGATGAAGTGTTTCGAATAATTTTAAAGTATTACTGTTACATAAAAAAGACATATAATAAAATAATGCCAAAAATTTAGATAGAAATAGTCGTTTAATTTAATGTTAAGTTCAGTAATCATTAAAATATTTTTTTTCAAAACGAAATACAATAATATTTCACAGGAAAAATACACTGCATACATATATAATTACATCACAATGAATCTGGGCCGTGCGTATGTATGTGCGTGCGTGTGTATGTGCATATGTGTGCATGCGTGTGTATATGTGTGTATGTGCGTGAGCGAGCGTGCGTGTGTATATATTTGAGTGTGAGTGCGTGCGTGCGTGTGTATACGTGTGCGTGCGTGAGTGTGCGTGCGAGCACGTGCGTGAGTGCGTGCGTGCGACCGTGCATACGTGCGAGCATGCGTGCGTGCGTGCTTACGTGCGAGCGTGCGTGTGTAATAACTTATATTGTTAAGTCTTCTTTCATATATGTTCAAACTATTGTCGAAAGTAATACATAGATTGACTGCTAAGTAGACTTCTACCAACCAAAACACCAAGAAGTTTTCAGACAAGGCTTCAGTACGTTAGACCACATTTTGACTACGAGGTTACAGAAATTTCTTACTATAAAAGCTACAGAATACCTGTTCCCCCTATGGCTACTATATGTCGACTACAAAGAAGCACTCGACAGTGCGGAAATATGGGCAGTGCAAAGGTCTCTTAGAAATGCGAGTATAGATCAAAAATACAGGAGCCTGATTGCCAATATCTATAAGCATGCTAGTCTGGGAGTGACTTTGTCACCACTATATAGCAAACTCATATCTATACGAAGAGGAGTCAGGCAAGGAGACACAATTACACCCAAATTTTTACCCTCGTCGTAGAAGACGTTTTTTAACAACACGTTTGGGAAAATGAAGGCCTTAAGATATCAAATGCTCGTTTATATAACTTGAGATTTGCTGACGATATAGTACTGTTGGCTAATAAGCTTCCCCAAACTCAAGTTTGTCTCTGAAATGAGCATAAAGAACCACTTAGAAGCACGCATATTCAATCCCTGTATATAACCAGTCCTCGCTCAGGAAGCCCAAACTTAGATAACAACAAAAGCCATCCTGCAAAAGCTTATTGTCGCTCAAAGAGCGATGGGAAGAAAGTTGGCAGGAATCTCCTTAGTATTAGCAAAGATCTTTGTTAATAGCCTACTTGAAGATGTTGTAATAAAACGAAACCTAGGTCGTGGTAAAGAACTTAAAGGAAGTAGAAATAATATTACATCACGTAGTTTCATTTAATTGTCAATAATGAATTTCTATAAATCTAACGCCAAATAAATTCAATATTGGATTACATAATGAGAGTGGCTGGCACAAACTGGATCCAGAGAGCCCAATATAGAACCAAGTGGTGCAGATTGAAGGAGGCCTTCACCAAAATGGTTGAGAATAGCTTATGATAATAATAAATTATGTAATAAATAATTAAAGTAGATAAATATTTACGAGAACATAAATATACTATAAATATCAGTGTTACATGTAGAGTCAATAAAAGTGTTGCCCTAGATAAACATTAGACGAAAGTTTTCAAACTGACAACGATAGGTTTACCATTAAAAAAAAACATTCGATTTAAAAACTATTCCCAAGAGGTAAAAATTATTCCCTTTATCTTCATACAATTTTTCAATAAAAATAAATTTTCATAAAGCTGCCTACTCTCATATTTCTCAACGTAAAATGTTTTCGGTGACTGAAAAATCGTAATCATTTCCGAAATAATCGCCTTCAAAGTGCGAAATTAAAAAAATTCCAACATGAAATATCCTTAATTTATTTATTATATCAAAATTTAATACTCCCAGGGAAATAAAACTTTAAAGACTATTGTAAAACTATTTTGCAAAATTAAATATCGATAATATGATCACTTGATAATTCATAGTAGGTATTGATGTGACGTTTTTCTATAATTTTCATTATGGGTATTATTTTTCACATTATTTATAAGCACGAAAAAGTAAGACAACAATCTTATTAAAAAACAATTAAAAATATTTTAGTTCTTTTGTCTCCTAATTATTTAAGGAAATGGGCCGAGCCACCTATGAAGATATAACACTGTAAATAAAACAATTTGTGTATGTAGTAAATTGTTATGTAAATTGCAAAATATGTCTATTAATATTTAAATACTGTATATTATTTTCAATCGTATTGAAGCCTGACGTAACAACGAAATATCTGGCAAAAATCAAAGCCATTAAAACAAACCACAGACTACTTTTTAATATGTAAATATTTATTTTAAGTTTGAAAATGGAATCCAACTAGATACGTAAAATTACTATGAATTATAAAATGGAATAAACAAAACTATTCATAAATCTACATAATTAAACAGAACGTAGTGCCTACTCAAGGTCTCATAAGGCAGTTACCGATGACACATCTTATTATGAATGCAACGCCATCTTGTTTACGTCGATACACCAAGGCTAAATTGCATTAATTTTATTGTTAGTTACAAAGATAAAATTGATGTTATGTTAATTAAGCGTGGGAAGGAATTAAATTTGTGTAACAGTGAAATTATAATTTATGGTACCATATAATTAGTTACGTGTTCGTGTTTATGGTAACATTGTTTAGAATTCTGTCAAAAACTGAAATCAGCTTGTATACGAGCCTGTTCGTAATGTGAATATTATATTAACTAAAATTTATGATGTAAAAGGGTGCGTGTACTTATGTACGCGCGTGAGAAGTTATACTTCTTTGGCATCATTAAATAATACATACGGATAGATAACCTCAATTATATTGGAGCACTTGAAAAAGCACTATAAACACAATTTTTTCACTAATATTTACGAATAGTAAATATATTAATCAAAATATTGAATTTAAATCACTACTGAATATAATTTATCAGCATATATATAAATCGCACTTATATGAAACTAAAACACGTGTGTGAATGTAGACACTAGAAACATGTGGATAAATACTATGAATATGAAACAGTGAACAGAGGCGACGATGGTGCCAATAGCTTTTGTTTCGAGACTGAAACCGCTGCAACTTCATACTGTAACTTTTGTGTGACGAATCTTGAAATTTCACTCTCATCATTTTTTCATAACGCGCCTAAAGAAGTATAACTTCAAAAAAAATTACAGTCGAAATGTTTTGATATAAATAGAGTTACTTTCGGAACACGATGTAAAAAATTTCTGATTTGGATCACTTTTATCTTCGAAAATAATTATCTTACGAGTAATAAAAATATGTAGCAAGCAACTAAAAATAATATTATGCCTGTTTACGAAGGCGAACAATAATTTAAGTATAAAAAAGATACACAGAAGCGGTTAACCTTGACTAGCATATAAAGCAATAGTTACATAAACTTTTATTATGTATCATACGTTAGTTTCGCAACACGCCGCTAGGGAATCTACTCGTTCGGACAGCATTAACAGAAAAAAAAACAAACTGACAATCATAAGAATCTCACACGATTTAATATTTTTCGAACTATGTTCTATTAGAATATGGTTCGTAACTAAGTAACATCATCTATTCTTAATTTAAGAAACTTTACTAAAAATGCGGTGCGGTGCATATAAAATGGGGTGCGTTAGCAGTGAAGATAGTTTCATATTAAAAGTTGCGGCACAGTTGCTATTAAAACCCTTTCGATATTTTTTCTACGATTAGAGTGGATATGTATTAACATTCTCTTCAGGATAATTGTACAGACATACATCAAAGCATAAAACTGGTTTATTGCACACATTTGACAGACACACGGTGTATTAGTTAACACAACATAATTAGAGTAACAAATAATAATAAATATTATTTTTTTTTATTATTCAATTATTAACATACAATCGCGCTATTACAGGCATCGTTGAAACTTAGTACATGGATAATTCAAGAACCATAAAAGTCGCGTTGGAAATGTTTACAGCGCCACAGGTGATAGGAGTGAGAACTTCTCGTTACATAAATATTGTATTCTTGTTTTTAAGATATGGATTAAAACACATTTCACATTCAGAATATATTTTATTGAATGCACATGTTTGGAAAATAATAATTATAACTAATTTTATTTAAAATGATTTAATTAGGGCTATGAATTATCATTGGTTTATGCTTGCAAAAATTAATTTATTGCATTGACATTAGCCTAAATCGTTTAACATTTTTGACGTTTCTCAACGCAGCGAAGACGGCGCTGGCAACCTGTGATTTAAAAAATGTGTCGCAAGCCATAAAATATTCTTCTGAATGTGAAAAGTAAACTAGGAATGAATTCAAATTAGTCTAGAATGTTCGATTTTTTTTAGAAATTTTTCTTTTATTTTAAAATTCTACGTTCTTTTTTTTCGTTCTAGATACTAGAGCAGCTCGTTTCTAAACTAGTTTTTTGCATTCATTCTTCTTTGAGTATTTGCTGAAACAAGTCGCGATGATAAAAGTAATCCGACTAAATTGAAGTTGAATCAGATTTTGTATTTGGTAACCGCAGTTTATAATTAAATAAGCTTTGCTGGTGAATTGTCTATCTATGTTATTTCATTAACGGGTTTGTAAATTTTAATGTATCAACTTATCTTGTTTAATTTGAATGCAATTATCAAAATATTCTTTGAATTAGCCCTGATCGTATTGGATATAACCGGCGAATCAAAAACTTGCTCGTGTTGAGGAATACTTCATTTTGGGGTTGGCACACAATAGGAAAGTTGACCCTGATCGACTCAAATATCATCCGGGTTGGAAACTAGAACCTTGGAAGTTCCCGACTCTTACCTATAAGGAGATCGTGGGAGTGGAGAAATCAAACTCGTGCAGAAATCTTCAGGTCAGTGAATGTTAACTGATTCGCGCATATATTGTCATTGTAATTTCGAGAACAAACCAATGGTGTAAAGACTTGATACATGTTAATATAAACGTTGACTTCTAGTCCGTGATTGTAATAAGTTTATTAATTTGTCTAATTTGTCTGAGTGGTGTTTATGCTATTTACACGCGTACTCCATACCATTCAGTGATGTTTAATTTTTTGTCGCTCACGTAGTATAACGTATATCAGAGTCTGTAATTCAGTGTAAATATTGCCTGTTTCATTAAAAGTAAAAACTTTTTGATGCGACACATCTAATGGCGCGTTTGAATGGGAGTTAAAACGTTCTGATGGCACTTTGCGACGTGCCATTCGGCCAGTTTCGCCTCTTGTCGACTCTTTCCGAATTAATTCGACCAGCTTCGCGTGTGTTGGCTAACAGTATTGTAAAATTGAAGATATACTTTTAAATTAATCGTTACGAAATATTTATGTGATAAATTATTTCTTGATTATTACCTTTATTATAAACAACTGTCTGAATATTTGTTTTTTTTTTCGTTTTCAGTTTATTAAAAAAATATTTCAATATAAAAATATAAAAAGAGATATTTCACATTTTGTCAGGCGAAAAATGTGAAACATTTAAAGTTTTCATTTTTTTGTCAAATTATTAATAATAAACGTTTGTATTGCAATTTCCATAATATATAATGTATAAATGATTAAAAAATGACTTCGTCTTGGACTTTTATTCCAATAAATTGTTTATTATTGACATTAGAGGCTATTGCTAAAAATTTTAATTTCTATTTGACGGAGTCACCGAGAATAATGTCATCAAGAATAAATGGTTTCTTCATTACATTCCTACTTTTCATAACTAACTAATCAAAGCGTTTTAATCCATACCTTAAAAACAAGAATACAATATTTATATTGACAAACACGTAACCAAAAGTTATTATTCCTATCACCTGTGGCGCTGTAAACATTTCCAACGCGATTTCTATGGTTCTCGCATTATCTCTGTACTAAACTTCAATGATGCCTAAAATAGCGCGATTGTATCTTAATAATTTAATAATAAAACAAAAACATAATATTTATTATAATTATGTTGTGATAACTAAAATACCGTGTGTTTGCCAAAATATTGGAAACTGTTGCGAAGCTCTTAATACTGGAAGACAGCTGTTTCAAAGTATCCATCAAATTTATTTTACGTTAGTTCTTAAACGGCCGCTAGGGAAATCTATTCATTGCCAATAGACGAACATACATTCAAAATCGTCGTAATTTACTAAGAGTTAGAAAGTGGAAAATTTACTTACTTTATTTTAAAATAATGATTCTAATTACATATTTATAATTTCTCGTAAGATAATTATTTTTAAACATAAAAGTGCTCCAAATCTAACATTTTTTTTACATCGTATTCCGAAAGTAACTCCATCGAAAATGTATTTCAATGACAGTTTTATATCAAAACATTTCGATTGTAAATTTTTTTCAATATAAATATTAGTAAATATAATATTCACGTTACGAACATACTCGTATGCTAGATTACAGATTATTGACATGATTTCAAGTTTTTGACAGAATTCTAAACAGTGTTACCATAAACACGAACACGAAACTATTTATATAGTACCATAAATTATAATGTCGCTGCTACACAAATTAGAGCAAATTTTATTCCTTCCCACGCTTAATTAACATAACAACCATTTATATTTTTAACTAACAATAAAATTAATGTAAAACTATGACTGTGTTTAGCCTTGGTGTATCGACATAAACAAGATGGCGTTGCATTCATAACAAGATGTATCATCGGTAACCTCCTTATGAGAACTTGAGTAGGCACTATGTCTTGTTTAATTATGCAAAATTTACTTCATAGTAATTTTACATATCTATTTAGGTTACATTTTCAAATTTAAAGCAAATATTTACATATTTAAAAGTATTTCATTTATTTTCATTTTTGCCAGATATTTCGTTGTTACGTTAGGCTTGAATGTAATTGAAAATAATATTATTTAAATTTTAATAGACATGTTTTGCAATTTATATTTCAATTTAATATAGTACTTAGGAAACTGAAAAGCTAAAATATTTTGAATTTTTTTTAATAAGCTCGTTTTCTTACTTTTCTTTTTAGTAAAAATTACAGAAAAAAGTCAATACTGTGAATTATGAAGTGATCGTATTAGCGACATTTAATTTTGAAAGAGTTTTTAAAGTTTTATTTCCCTGGGAGTGTGAGTGTGAAGATATTTCATGAATAAAGTTTGCTTTTCACTTTGAAAGCGATAATTTTGGAAATGATTAGGATTTTTCAGTCACTGAAAACATTTTACGATGAGAAATTTGAGAGTAGTTAGGCTTATGAAAATATATTTTTATTGAAAAATTATATGAAGATAATAGGAATAATTTTTACCTCTTGGGAATATTTTTTTCCCCTTAAGAATAATTTTTAAATCTAATATATTTTTATAAAAATATATTTAATTTTAATGAATGGTAACCCTTTTGTTATCACTTTGAAAATGCATGTTTAGTGTTTATCTAGGGAAACACTTTTATTGACTTTACATGTAACGCTGCTGCATACAGTATTTTTACGCTCTCGTAAATATTTATTTACTTTAATTATTTATTACATAATTTATTATTATCATAAGCCATTCTCAACCATTTTGGTGTAGGCCTCCTTCAATTTGCACCACTCGGTTCTGTCTTGGGCTCATTATGACTCATTATGTCATCCTTCCATCTCATTTGTGGCACCCAACTTGTCTTTTGCACTCCCAGGGTCTCCATTCGAAGAGAACTCAGCACCATGAATCCGACTTTCAAGCGATGTGACCAGCAAACTGTCACTTAACTTTCGCCATTACCTTGACAACGTCAGCAAATTTGCTTTGTCTCCGAAGCCACCTATTTGTTTTGCGGTCTAAAGGAACGCAGGAGGTTATTGCCACCTTCTTTTCTATCGCCCTTTGAGCAACAATAAGCTTTTGCAGGATGGCTTTTGTTGTTATCTAAGTTTCGGCTTCCTGAGCGCGGACTGGTTATATACAATGATTGAATATGCGTGCTTCTAAGTGGTTCTTTATGTTCATTATAGATATTGCCAATCAGGCTTCTGTACTCTTGTATCTTTGATCTATACTCGCATTTCTAAGAGACCTTTGTACTGCCCACATTTCCACATTGTTGAATGCTTCTTTGTAGTCGACATAAGTTAGCCATAAAGAGAACAGGTATTCTGTGGCTTTTATAGGTTTTCTCATAGTCAAAATGTGGTCTAACGTACTGAAGCCTTGTCTGAAATCATTTTGCTGTTTTGGTTGGTAGAAGTCTAACTTGGCTGTCAATCTGTTTATTACCTTCGACAACAGTTTGTATATTTGCGAAAGAAGAGATATATAAGTCATTACACACACACACATATACGCGCGCGCACGCAAATACAACACACATGCACGCACACGCAAATACGCACACATGCACACACGCCCAAATGCACACACGCACCCACATACACATACACGCACGCACACGTACACATGCATACATGCACACACGCTCATACACACGCGCACACACACAAACACGAAGCAGAAAATTACAAAGTCTAACCGAAATATCCCTACGTATATTTAGCAATTTTTATAATTTCAGAGTTACAAATTTTCTTTTGTTTTTTAACCAAACTTGTTTTTATTTTTATCAACTTGTTGACTAACTGGTCTTTTCGTGACGAAAAAGTTTATATACATAATTTTTTTATTTATTTACTTAATTTATTTGTCTAAGACACCAAAAAACGTGGCACCAAAAAATTAACAGAAAAGCGGAGTATTGGAAATATCAAATTTGTAAGTTAATTTTTGATGTCATTTGAAAAAAAGGTTATAATTTTTTACTCGGAATCTACTTCAAAAATCTTTCTGTTTCAATGGCTTTTTGACTGAGAAATTTGACATTGCTGCATTTGCGGTTTTGTTCTAAAACTTGACTGAAAATGAAATAAGGGAAAATTATAATTTTTTATCTAATTAAAGAAATTATTAAAATGAAATGTTTTAAAAAAATATAAAAATTTTATAAAATTACCACCTTGTTGCTCAAACAAAAACAGTACAACCAAAAACCTTCTATTATACGTCTTAATGCCGTTGCATTGTTTTTAATTGTTTCTTCGGTTTTCCTCAGATATCCTCTTAATTCTTCAAAGCCGTGACTTTCTTTGAGAACATCAAGTCCTTGTAGTATTCCCACACGGAAAGTCAATTGGATTTAAGATAAGAGACCACAGAGGCCAAGCATTGGGTTCGCCAAGACCTATCCATTTCTCGGGGATTTTTTCGTTCAGTCGTAAATAATTCCTTACGTTCAGGGTATAGTGACAGGATGTGTCACTGGTTTAGAATATCATATTTCTATGCATCTGTAAATTTAATTTACAACGTCTAGAAATTTAGTTTAAAAAATTTAGATCCATAATATTAAATTAAAAAAGTGTTCGTTTTCTCTCCTTACCTTCTTATCTCCTTTTACTCTCCTTACCGTCTTATCTCTTTTTACTCTCCTTAACTTCTTATCTCTTTTTACTCTCCTTAACTTCTTATCTCTTTTTACACTCCTTAACTTCTCAAAAATTTCTGACAAAATCGTGCACTTCAATCATAATCTCCAGGTTCCAATTATTAAACTTTAGTATTGTAGTACGGGTGATATCCCTCTCCCGTGACTATATGATTTATCTCAGATGTTCAGACTCCAGTTCAATGGGTCAGATGGGTCTCTTTCATTATGAACACTTAAGATCATACTATGATCAGAGAATAACTCTGGTAGAGATCCACTACATTCTACGTGTTCCCGTGTACAGTTCTTGTTGCTTTCGAGTTGTTCAGTCTCAAGTAACTATAATATTAATGCACATTCTCTTGGTAAAAAATCATGACATCTCCGGGGAAAACATGGCGATTTTCTGTTCAAAGTGTAAATAACAAAGCGTTAAGTAATTCAATAATCAGTGAAATCTTATCAAGATGTTCAATTTATGTGATAAAATTAATCTAAGTATTTATACACTTTAAAGCTAGAGGAAAACCAATATTTCTTTAAAGAAAATGAACCATAAAACAAGTGTAGCGTAACCGTAAGCAAAAGAGGAGGCAGATGAGTTAATAACGACTTCGTTCAGTTTGACCAGCACAAGTAATGAATAAAAAAAAACAAAAATAACCATTTGACTTGTGTAGTTTGTGACACCGGTCTCACGCACCGGGTTGGCGCGAAAACTCTGGACTGAGCGCCCGCGTCGCCGTTGTGGCAAGGACTGATGCTGGGGGACACGCAATAAGGCAGCTACTCGAAATCACTACACTAATCGATGCCAGATGAAAGAGTTATTCGAGTTTATCGAGCCGTCCGGTCTCACAGACATTTACCACCACTGGCGGGTTAATAAAGTTTTTATTTATGTTTTTATAATATTTTTATTCAGACTTAGCCCATCGAAAACGATTGTAAAATAAATTGTGAAGTATACCAGACCACATAATTTTAGGTTCACTTTCCTAACGTTAAAAGTTACTTACAACGCTTTTAAAAAAGTTGTCATCGCACACTTTTTTTTAATTATGTTTACGATTAACCAAGATAGATAGGTAATATCTTCTATATAAAGTACTTTTAGCCTCCTTTAGAACACAGTATAGGTTCCTATCGGAGGCAGTTTTACGTGCTTGTGTGTGTGAAACACGTGTGTGTGGTGATGTATAAAACTCTATAGAACATGCCACACCGGCTAGGGGCGTGTGTAGCTCGTGTGTAACACGATCGGTGCGCCCTCTTCAATATAGTTTCATACATTGCAACGCACACGTGCTACACACGCGCAGGCCACGCGTATGCATTTAGTGTGACCTGGCCTTAAATAATTATCAAAACTATCTTAGACTTTTCTTTATCCTCTGTGGATAGGTATTTTAATTGGTACAAAGCAGTTCATATTATTCGGTTTGCAAACCTTGGAGAAACAGGGTATTTCCTCCAGTTTTATTTATCATAACCGTCCACGACCCCTTTCACGTCAAATTAGATTTTTGACAACCCATTTTTATTTAGAAATCGATTCAAAGTAATCTTTGGTCTGTTTCTTCTCCTTCTCCCCCTCCCTCTCTATTTCCCATCGCTCCCTTCCCCTCATCAACTAACTTCCCCGTCACCTCTCCCTCTTACCTTTTTTGTGTTTTCTAGCTGTGCACGCGAACTTCATTATCGTGAAGTTTGAAAAGTTATTAGAAATTTTTTTGTGTTTTTTTTCTTTTTTTCTCTTGGAACTCTATGAGCATAAGTTTACTAAAAACTCTAAAAGATGGCGTTTGCAGCCAAATTGGCTCTGATAAGGTACAGTCGCCATATTTCGTCCCCGAGCCTAACTTCGTCCCCCTTCATAACTCCTCAGCCAACTAACGCCATCTAGATTTCGTGTCACTAACTTAAAGGGGCCCCTGTCAGTCGGCCTTTGCGAAGAATTGAGAGCGATACCTCGCTTCTTTGAAAAAATATTTAAAAAAAGAAAAATCTGCCAAAGGTAAGTTTTTTATTGGAATATTGTTAAAATTGATATGCTTGACTTAATGACTTGAAAATTTTATTAAAATGTTTGTTACTTCATGTGATTCAAATAGATTAAAAAATATTGAGGTTATGACATGCGTTTTCTGTTGATATTAATTTTATTCTATTTTGTAGCATATTCCTAATTTCGTCCCCCGACGTGAACCTAATATCGTCCCCGGGGACGACATTTGGGTAACCATATTTCTTTTTAATTTTTTATATTTATTTTTGTAATTCATTTTAATTTTTTTATTTTGTAGATGCCAAAAAGAAAGTCGTGGGACCCTGAAGTAATGAAGAAAGCTGTTGAAGCTGTAAGAGCAAAATAAATGGGTTACAAGAAGGCATCAAAGTGTTTTCAAGTCCCAAGAGCTACTTTGAAAGACTACACAAAAAAACAGAACAATCGGTTGAAAATTTACTTTCTGGAAAAATGGGAAGGAAACCAGTTTTACCGGTAGAATTAGAAGAAGAGCTGGTAAAGTATTGTTTGGAAATGGAGAAGAATTACTATGGCATTACTGCATCTGATTTAAAACGAATGGCTTTTCAGTTAGCAATTAGAAATAATATACCCCACCCATTTTCTCAAACTAAAATGAAAGCAGGCAAGAAATGGACGAAGTTATTTATGGCTCGTCATCCTGCATTGTCATTCCATAAGCCAGAATCATTATCTCGTACTCGTGTTCTAAAACTTTTTTATCGTGGCTAAAACTTTTTTATCTAATAAAACCTGAAATGCAAAAGATTAACTTCAACCCAAATAAAATATTCAACGTCGATGAAACTGGAATCAGCACGGTTCAGCATAAAGTTAGAAAAATATTGACTATAAAAGGCAAAAGAGATATTCACAAGTTGTCATCTGCTGAAAGAGGAGCATTAGTAACTGTTGTTACTTGTATGTCAGCTGCTGGTCAATTTATTCCACTTTTGATGGTCTTTCCAAGGAAAAACATGAAAGCTGAGTTACTCGATGGAACACCTCCAGGCACCATAGGTAGATGTCATCTATCTGGTTGGATCCAGCCTGAGCTATTTACAAAATGGCTTAAACACTTTGTGTCCATAGCTAAACCTTCAAAGGAAGATTCTGTTTTGCTAGTTTTAGATGGCCATTACAGCCACACAAGAAATTTAGACGTGATTGATATTGCCCATGAAAGTGGTGTTTCTATAATCTGTCTTCCTCCACATTCAACTGATCGCATGCAACATTTGGATGTATCATTCATGTTCCCACTGAAAACGTATTATGCCCAAGAAATAGAGAATTGGCTGATAAATCATCCAGGGCGGGTCGTCACCCATTACCAAGTTGGAGGAATATTTGGGAAAGCTTATGCTAAAGCCTGCAAGATTGATACAGCAGTAAATGGATTTCGAAAAACTGGAATATTTCCACTTAACGAAAATATGTTTGATGATTCACCACATGCTCCTTCTTCAAACGATACAACATCTTCCGCAACCGTCGTCTCATCATCCTCTACTTCTACAAGTGCAATACCTCAAACACCAACTCTGTTGTCACCGTTCACTCCTACAAGTGCACGATCCCAAACACCAACTCCGTTGTCACCTTTGGCTTCTAGTTCGAGACCTAAAACACCAACATCGCTGCCGTCGGCTTCTACAATTTCAGAACCAAAAACACCAACTCCATCGCCTTCGACTTCTAGCGCAAGACCACCAACAGCAGCTCTGTTATCACGACCAGGAAGTTCTTCATCCTCATTTATAGTTCCAGCAGATTTACAACCAGTTCCAGTCATTGAACCACCTTCAGCTTCAACTAGACGTGGTAAAGCGATGGTATTTACGGCTCCACCACACAAAATGGACATTATTGAAGCAGAAAAGAAGCGAAAGGATAAGAATGAAAAAGTGATGACGGGAAAGAAAAGAGCCAGAAGCGTTAAAAAAACAAAGACGGCAGGAAACAAAAATAAAACCATGAAACGAAAAAAAACAGTCTTCTGAAGAAGAAACATCCGATGACGACCCAGTTTTGGAACTTTATGATGAGGAAGATAGTGAAAATGATGACGCTCAATGCCCAATCTGTGAGAGAAATTTTTCTCAAGATAAAAAAGGAGAGAAATGGATAAGATGCATTAAATGCTTTCAGTGGATGCATGAGGATTGTGTTGATAACCAAAGCCTTACATTTATTTGTGCAACTTGTCTGGAAAATTAGCTTTCTTTAAGTAACACTGAAGACTGATTAACGACTGACTAGATGTTACAATTAAGAGAAATAAGTATTACTCGTATGTTAGTTCGTTGTTAAGCATTCTTAATATTTTTCATACTAATTGTTGTGATCTCAATATCGTCCCCGGGGACGATATTTGATGCCCAAAGATTTTTTTTATAATTTTGACTGTTTTTGTTAAATAAATCTTTATGGCACTTGTTGCAATTTAAGAGAGTTTTTGATTATTTTTAATAATAAACGAATACACTACCTTTCGTAAGACGTTTTATTTGTTGTCCAGAGTTTGCAAAAATTTTTTTAATGATTTTTTTTCAAAAAAGGGGCCATATTTGGCGACTGTACCCTACTAGCGTGCGTAACGAACGTAAACTAAAGATTGACGTATCTTTTTTAATTGAGAACCGATTGATATGAAACCAAGCCTAAATGCTAGTTAATTTGAATACATAACTGAAAACCGCATCCAAATCGGTTCAGCCGTTGCTGAGATTAGCTTGCACAACGAATGTGCGCACGGACAAACAGACAAAAATTCTCAAAAACTGTTGTTTTCGGCTTAGTAGGGTGTCTTTAATAGGCAGCACTTAGATTTAATTCGAAATATTCAATGTATAGACTCAGTTTTTTTACGATTTTATTATACGTATATAACAGACGATATATGCGTATTTATGAAAATAGCTTTATTCTGTTTTGTATTATATATAATAACAAAAAAAATATGGAAAAGATCTAGAATATTTGTAACGAAGGCCACATTTAAAAAAATCAGTCAATCGCAAGTAAAAAACGTAGCAAATTGCCATAACTTAAATTTATGTTAAGGAATACTTATCATGTGAGTTTGACTCGCGTTCAACCGGTTTCTCCAAACAAAATATTTAAAAATTTAGGTAAATTGGTATTCATTGTCTAATTGATCAATTATTATTCTTTTATATTAAACATGTAATTATTTTACCTCAAAAATTATCTGACGTCAGCTTTTCACGTTTATCTTCCAAAACCATTTAATTTTCACATAACTTTTAGACCTATATCACTTCAGAACTGTTATATTAAAATATTATTATTACTCATCTATAAAGGCCGGCAACCTCAATAAAACTCGCAACTAGCCTGACAATGATCGACAAAGTGTATCAAATTTCAATCAATATGACGTTTTTGTTAATGACTCGACACTTTATTTCAAATTCCGAATAAAGAGCTGTGCTTCGTCACATTTCTGAGTAAAATAAACGTTAACTATATTCTGCGAGCTGGCCTTTATCGACTATCGATGTTCTAACTTGTATAGCGGCTCATAATAATAGCCATGACCGTGAATTTATTCATTGTATCGCTAGCCCTAACATTAACATTAAAAAAAAAGACTGATCTATGTAATAGGATATTGCTATGAGTAATTTATTATGGACGTAATTCAATAAAATGAGATTATGGCAAAATATCAGAGGAAAACTTTATCTACATAACTGAATAAAACAATGCAGATATTGAACAATACTACAATAGGTAAGAAAGTGTATTGTGAAAACAAACAAAAGAAATTTTAGAATAGAAGAAAGACATATATATGTTCAGGGACCGACTGATAAAATGGATACGAAAAAAATAATTGTGAAATAAAATAAAAGATACTTGTGTGATCCAAATGGAGGCAAAAAAACTGAATTTTTACCCAAATAAACAAAATATAAAATTGCAAACTAGGAACATTTTTATATGAAACAAATATCTAGTTGTTGAAAACATTTGGGCGCCAAAAAGTTTGACAGAAACAATTTTTGAAGTTAGAATGACCGCAAGTAAATATGTAATTTATTTTCATAGACAAGAGCCTCTTCGATATTATGTTTCTTCTATATCTCAAACTGTATTTATGGGTAAGTATGCCAACAGCCTATTACAAAATTTAAACTAAATATCAATTTTAATATTTTATCCATAATCTAAATATATTATTTCTAAAATGTGTTTTTTGGTCGAGCGGCTCGATATCTTTAACTACTTCACCAAAAGAAATAAAAAAAATACCCACTTAAAGCTTATGTTTTCTACTTTGGGCGAAAAATATAAAAAAATTGGAAAAAAATATTTTTGTTAATAAAACAATTAATTTTTATAACAATTGGCATGAGCGCCATCTGTGGGCGACACATCAAATATCTTAGCCAAATTGTATACTTGGAACACGCTAGATGGCGATATAGTGCGAAGACTTCGCACGGGTCAGCTAGTATTAAATATTGATATTTAGTTTAAATCAATATCAAATATAATATCAAATCATTTGTTTCATGCCTCTGCATGAATCAAATGATTTGATATTATCGAATAAATTTCCTTTTTATTACAAACTGTTTTTAAATGGGTTAATTGGGAAATGTAAACATATATACTTTTAATGCGAGATGCCCTAGTTCCAATTAAGAATTAACGGCATAGCTATGCGGCAAACGCAAGTATGTATATATACTTGTTTTCCGTAAAGTCACAATACTATTTTATAACCGGGCTCATAAATATATGTAATATTTGGCTTATAAACCGTTATTCATTGCAAAGCCTCACATTTCCCGCCAATCTCCGCCCTTGCCGTACGAACCTAATATCATAAGATTTTTTCCGTGAAAATGAGTGATTGCATATTGTTTGGGTTATAATACAATCTCCGCCCTTGCCGTACGAACCTAATATCATAAGATTTGTTTTCCGGGAAAACAAGTGATTGCATATTGTTTGGCTCATAATATATTAACAATGTTCAAACCTTGAAAAGCTGGAAAATAGAAAAAATATGTTTGATAATATTTGTAAAAACTACCAAATACCAAATATTATCCAAATAGATTCATTCGTTTAATATATGTAAATATACCGTTTGAACGCACCAAAGGTATTCACGCGAATAAATCGTTTGAACGCACCGTTTTTTTTAATTCATGTGAGAATCTATAAATACTAGTGGGGCAGATGATGAGAGATAGGTATTTAAATAAATGGTCGCTATATAGCTTCCTTTATGCCTTCAGGGATCATTCTGCGAGAGGGAAAGTCGTAACTTGGACATGACAAATACTTATTCCGCTCTAAACCTTCAACGAATTTATAATTATGTTTTGTTAAATTTTTATTTTAAAATGACAATGCCTTATTTATAGAGGGGTACAAGTGTTAGTTTAAATAACATTTTTATTTAATTCTGAAAAAAAAGTCCGAACAAATCTTGCTCCGGTAATTGAGTGGTTGATAACTAACGGTTGATCAACATGTTATAAAATGTATAAATTACTTTCGCCTTAATTTTGAAAAAAGAAATCCAAACAACTCTTGCCCCGGAAATTGAGTGGTGATCGCTAATGGATGATCAATTTATACATGTTATAAAATTGTAAGATTATTGTACATGTTATAAAATGCATATATTATTTTCACCTCAATTTTGAAAAAAAAAGTCGAAACAACTCTTGCCCCGGAAATTGAGTGGTGATCGCTAATGGATGATCAATTTATACATGTTATAAAATTGTAAGATTATTGTACATGTTATAAAATGCATATATTATTTTCACCTCAATTTTGAAAAAAAAAGTCGAAACAACTCTTGCCCCGGAAATTGAGTGGTGATCGCTAATGGATGATCAATTTATACATGTTATAAAATTGTAAGATTATTGTACATGTTATAAAATGCATATATTATTTTTACCTTAATTTTGAAAAAAAAGTCGAAACAACTCTTGCCCCGGAAATTGAGTGGTGATCGCTAATGGATGATCAATTTATACATGTTATAAAATTGTAAGATTATTGTACATGTTATAAAATGCATATATTATTTTTACCTTAATTTTGAAAAAAAAGTCGAAACAACTCTTGCTCCGGAAATTGAGTGGTGATCGCTAATGGATGATCAATTTATACATGTTATAAAATTGTAAGATTATTGTACATGTTATAAAATGCATATATTATTTTTACCTTAATTTTGAAAAAAAAAGTCGAAACAACTCTTGCTCCGGAAATTGAGTGGTGATCGCTAATGGATGATCAATTTATACATGTTATAAAATTGTAAGATTATTGTACATGTTATAAAATGCATATATTATTTTCACCTTAATTTTGAAAAAAAAGTCGAAACAACTCTTGCTCCGGAAATTGAGTGGTGATCGCTAATGGATGATCAATTTATACATGTTATAAAATTGTAAGATTATTGTACATGTTATAAAATGCATATATTATTTTTACCTTAATTTAAAAAAAAAGTCGAAACAACTCTTGCCCCGGAAATTGAGTGGTGATCGCTAATGGATGATCAATTTATACATGTTATAAAATTGTAAGATTATTGTACATGTTATAAAATGCATATATTATTTTCACCTTCATTTTGAAAAAAAAGTCGAAACAACTCTTGCTCCGGTAATTGAGTGGTTGATTACTAATGGTTATTCAATTTATACATGTTAAAAAATGCATATATTATTTTCACCTTAATTTTGAAAAAAAAGTCGAAACAAATCTTGCTCCGGTAATTGAGTAGTTGATTATTAATAGTTGATCACTAATTATTGATGACTAATGGTTGATCAATTTACACATGTTATAAAATGTATAGATTATTTTCGTCTTAATTAAAAAAAATCCAAACAAATCTTGCTCCGATAATTGAGTAGTTGATTATTAATGGTTGATCACTAATTATTGATGACTAATGGTTAATCAATTTACACATGTTATAAAATGTATAGCTTATTTTCGCCTTAATTAAAAAAACATCCAAACAAATCTTGCTCCGGTAATTGAGTAGTTGATTATTCATGGTTGATAACTAATTATTGATGATTAATGGTTGATCAATTTACACATGTTATAAAATGTATAGATTATTTTCGTCTTAATTAAAAAAAAATCCAAACAAATCTTGCTCCGGTAATTAAGTAGTTGATTATTAATGGTTGATCACTAATTATTTATGACTAATGGTTGATCAATTTACACATGTTATAACATGTATAGATTATTTTCGTCTTAATTAAAAAGAAATCCAAACAAATCTTGCTCCGGTAATTGAGTAGTTGATTATTAATGGTTGATCACTAATTATTGATAACTAATGGTTGATCAATTTACACATGTTATAAAATGTATAGATTATTTTCGCCTTAATTAAAAAAAAATCAATTAAGTGATTAATTACTAGTGGTTGACCAATTTATACAATTATAAGATATATCGAGTCCGTACACTGAATTTATTTTCAACATAATAAAATAAATGAGACAAACAGAAGCCAACACCATAATTTTAAAAGGTTTTGTCTGTCTGTCTTTCTGAATAAGTATCGTACAAAAGCTACTAAATCTGTTTAATTAAATTTTCATGATTATTATTTTGGAAGATAAGGAGGCGAGAAAAGTACTTTTTATAGTTTCATTGGTAGAAAATTATTCAATTATTAATTTTGCTTAATTACTTAAATTCTACAAGTTATTACCTTTCATTAGACACCACATTGAGCGAGATTATTTCGTGACGGATATTTTTATTTTTTATTTCAAACTACGTTTTACTTCCTTACTTATTTACGTACACTACGTTCTACTTTCATACTTATTTATGTATACTACGTTTTACTTTCATACTTATTTATGTACACTACGTTTTACTTTCATACTTATTTATGTACACTACGTTTTACTTTCATATTTATTTATGTACACTACGTTTTACTTTCATACTTATTTATGTACACTACGTTTTACTTTCATACTTATTTATGTACACTACGTTTTACTTTCATACTTATTTATGTACACTACGTTTTACTTTCATACTTATTTATGTACACTACGTTTTACTTTCATACTTATTTATGAAACACTACGTTTTACTTTCATACTTATTTATGTACACTACGTTTTACTTTCATACTTATTTATGTACACTACGTTTTACTTTCATACTTATTTATGTACACTACGTTTTACTTTCATACTTATTTATGTACACTACGTTTTACTTTCATACTTATTTATGTACACTACGTTTTACTTTCATACTTATTTATGTACACTACGTTTTACTTTCATACTTATTTATGTACACTACGTTTTACTTTCATACTTATTTATGTACACTACGTTTTACTTTCATACTTATTTATGTACACTACGTTTTACTTTCATACTTATTTATGTACACTACGTTTTACTTTCATACTTATTTATGTACACTACGTTTTACTTTCATACTTATTTATGTACACTACTTTTTACTTTCATACTTATTTATGTACACTACGTTTTACTTTCATACTTATTTATGTACACTACGTTTTACTTTCATACTTATTTATGTACATTACGTTTTACTTTCATACTTATTTATGTACACTACGTTTTACTTTCATACTTATTTATGTACACTACGTTTTACTTGCACACTTATTTATGTACACTACGTTTTACTTTCATACTTATTTATGTACACTACGTTTTACTTTCATACTTATTTATGTATACTACGTTTTACTTTTATTTGTACTTATTTCTTCTACGGGCCAGCAAATACTACCGAGCAAAATGTAAAATTTTTCCACTCTCAGTGCGGAAAACGTTTAAGTGATAGTTGTGTATAAGTATACTTTAGTAAAATATAAAAACAAAATGTTTAACGGTTATAAAGGCGACTCATGCTTAATATGGTTAAAAAAATATATTCAAAAAATACTTCTACTACTAATAAACGACTACCAAGTATAACATTTCACTTTTTTACTATCATGTAGTTTTTTTTTGTTTAATATTTAGTAATTTATGTTTTACTTGTATACTATATAATATTAATAAGATAATAATTAAAAAATTAAAGTAATAAAATTGTTTTTATTATGACTTCTTCGACTTAATTCATGTTTGAATTAAGTCTAAGAAATTACAATAAAAACAATTTTGTCATATTAACTTTTTATAAACTAGACCCCAAATTGATGTCCATAACTATACCAAATCAAGTTTAAATACCCTTTTTTTTCAATTAAATGAAGCGAAATAGTAAAAAATTGACTTATTTAGACACGGTGTTAGCATTTGACGCTACCTTCATTACAAATCGATTGTGTGTACTTGCTTTCTCGGATTCTCCGTCTCTTTCTTTACAACACGTGCGCGCGCTATCTGGAGCAACTCTTTTGTCCTTTTTATTAAGGCAGATTTACACTTGGTTTAATTAATACCGAGTTAACTTTCAAATCTGACGAGTTAATCCCTTTCAACGTTTGGAGAGTAGGTATCGGTTAAATAGTAAGTTAACGATTAAGTAAATAAAAGCGAATCTCGTTCTATTTTTACGGCAAGATAAGTACGATTTTGTTAGATGTTTTTACGGCAAGATAAGTACGATTTTGTTAGATGTTTTACGGCAAGATAAGTACGATTTTGTTAGATGTTTTTACGGCAAGATAAGTACGATTTTGTTAGATGTTTACGTTGATTTGTAATGACATTTTATTAAAATTTTTCTGAATTTATAATATTAAAATCTTCTTATTTGAATTTAGTACAAATGTTGATAATTATACAACTGTTGAGTAATTACAACAACCCTTATTTTGAAATTGGGGATTACAAGTTTGAAACCGTAAGCTATTTTAAATACTTAGGATCAGAAGTTAATATTTGCCATGATATCATGCCTGAGATCCGTAGTAGGATTACAGCAGCTAACCGATGTTTTTCGGTCTTAAAAAGTGTTTGAAGTCTAGCTTGGACTGGATAAGTACAGCCCAAGACAAGAAAATATGGAAAGAGATGGAGGAGGTCTACACTCGTAGAGAGGTCCTTAATATATAACTATCTTAAAGCATAATGTACAACATAAAATAGTATTAAGTATTAAGGAAATAATTGTTAAACAAACCATGTCTGTTTTTGAAAGAAAGATTTTAAGAAGCATTTTTGGTGATCTAAAATGTAACATCTCGAGAAGAAGAACTAATTCTGAACTTTACAAATTATTTAAAGAACCAGATGTAATCAAATACATCGTAATTCAGAGAATAAAATGGCCAGGGAATTTGAGCAGAATGGACGACAGTCGGGCAACAAAAAAGATCTTCTCAGACAGATCATTGGGCTCCCAAAAAAGGGGAAGACTTAAACTTAGGTGGCTCGACTGCCTGGAAGAACACTTTAAAATCCTAAATATAATGAACTGGGTGTCTCAGGCCAAGAACAGGAGAGCTTGGGAGTTGATTCTGCGGAAGGCAGGGGCCCATCCTAGGCTGTCAAGCCATTGAAGAAGAAGAAGAAGAAGACAACTGTTAAAATTAAACTTAGTAAATTCTCTCTCTCTCTCTCTCTCTCTGCCGTTTTACCCCTTACTGTATACTTACAAATCGAGGTTTAGACCATCAAAGAAGTTTCACTTCAATCACGTGTATCGAATGGCACGCGTTTAAATTTTTTAATGCATTCCATTACCTTTACACGAGCACATTATATTTCTATGGAATGATTTAACGTAGTCAGTAACCAATTTCATCTTACATTTTTTATTACAAATTTTATTTCTTTTCCATAAGTCACTATGAATAACGAATAGCTGAATTTAAACTAGTCTCTGCATTTGAACACAACTTACTATTTATCGAACTAAACTTATCAAATTTAAAACTAAACTCATTACTTAACTAAACCATGTGTAAATTAGCCTTAACTTTATACTCATAAATAATGTGTATATTTAATACAACTTCATTGAACAAGTATTTCATTTTTGAATATTGGCGTAGACACTTACACTGTGTGGACAGAAAAAACAATTCGCCAGAAAAAGATATGTTAGGGGTTGTAACGTTATGTGAGTATTTCGCAGGTACCTAAAATAATGTAGATTCATATAATTATGTTTTCATTTATTATATTTAACCTTCTATCCCGACCAGTAATGCCCGTATGCACCATACACGGTCAGGGCTCTCAGTCTGATTTACTGACAGCTAAAAACGTATTTTATATGGATACTTTAGGAATTGGACTGTGCAATAGGGTACGGACGGTAAAGTAGACTCTCGTTGCGACTCGACTGACAGGTAATGAGAAACAGAAATACGTTTTTAACTATCAGTAAGTTCGACTGACAGTCTTGACCGTGTATGATGCATATGGGCGTAAGACGTTTTGGCAGTTGCGATAATAGTTAGACAACAAATCTATGGATAGGTGATGAGTATTTTATTTACAGAAGATGATCAATTTTATTTAATAACAAACATTAAAAAAGGTGAATGGCAAACCTATCCTATCGGTAGCACACAGAAACAATGGGGCTAGGCTGGTGTTTTCCACCGTTATGCGTTGTAAAGCGATGGTGAATAAAAAGGTTATTTTTCTCAATATTACTGGAAAAGACTGTCTTATAATGCTGGTTTTTTTTAATATATCTCATTCATTATCGGGTAAAAGTTAAAAGTGTTGAACATATTTGGCGTTAATTTTGTAGAAATACATTATACTTTAAGTTCTCTACCACGACCTAGGTTTCGTTTGCCAATAGCCCACCTGAAGATGTTATAGTACAACGAAACCTAGGTCGTCGTAAAGAACTTAAAGAAAATAAAAATAATACTACATCACGTACTTTCATTTAATTGTGTTTAAAAAAACTCATTGACTCGCGAGTACGTCATTTGAAATACACATATTGTCTATCAAACCCACGTCGAAGTTTTGACGACAATTGACAATATTTATACACAACGGTGACTAACGATGCTCAACAATGAAGTAAGGAATCATAAAAAAATGTCTGCGGCGTTTGGAATAACAATTGCATGATATAAATAGAATTTACTCGATGGATGTCTATGCTTACTGAATACCAATTGATATTTGTAACGAGTACAATCGTTACAAACTTGATTAATACTCAATCAACGTACCTATCTATTTGAGTTTATAACGAGTATGGTCTAAACATCGCAACTATCAATTTTGGTAATGATTAATTTGAGTTTGTAACGAGTACGCTCTAAACATCACAACTATCAATTTTAGTATATTCCACATAATATACAGGTCAATTATACATTATATATCATACTAATACAAGCTGTGCCAACGCGACTTCGTTCGCGTGGTATTTGGTAAAAAAAGTAATTAGGATCTTTTTTATATTTCTTCTCTCAGAAATCTATGAGCATAAAACGCTAATGGATGACTTTGCCGGTACCAATACAGTAATATCGACCAAGCCAGAGTATTTTTATATTACATATTTAAATAAAAAGTATCCTATAAGTTGTTCAAAGGTATAAACTATTACTACGTCAAATTTCATCAAAATCCGTGCAGTAGATTTCGCGTGATTGAAGAACAAATTTACAGACAGACAGGCTGTCAAAGTTTAAATGAGTTTCACTAATCATCACTATGTTTTGTTTTCTGCTAGATAGATTTATTTGTTTATTTACTCACACACATTTATCAATATATCAGAGGTACCTCTTCGTAATGATAAAAAATTAATGATTTAACAAAGTTCAAAATTAACGATTTAACAAAGTTTAAATGAGTTTCACTAATCATCACTATGTTTCGTTTTCTGCTAGATAGATTTATTTATTTATTTATTTACTCACATACATTTATCGATATATCAAAGGTACCTATTCGTAATGATAAAAAATTAATGATTTAACAAAGTTTAAATGTGTTTCACTAATCATCACTATGTTTTGTTTTCTGCTAGATAGATTTATTTGTTTATTTATTTACTCACACACTTTTATCGATATATCAGAGGTATCTATTCGTAATGATAAAAAATTAATGATTTAACAAAATTAATGATATAACAAAGTTTAAATGAGTTTCATTAATCTTCACTATGTTTTGTATTCTGCTAGATAGATTTATTTATTTATTTATTTAATCACACACATTTATAGATATATCAGAGATACCTATTCGTAATGATAAAAAATTAATGATTTAACAAAGTTTAAATGAGTTTCACTAATCATCACTGTGTTTTGTTTTCTGCTAGATAGATTTATTTATTTATTTATTTACTCACATACATTTATCGACATATCAGAGGTACCTATTCGTAATGATAAAAAATTAATGATTTAATAAAGTTTAAATGTGTTTCACTAATCATCACTATGTTTTGTTTTCTGCTAGATAGATTTATTTGTTTATTTATTTACTCACACACATTTATCGATATATCAGAGGTACTTATTCGTAATGATTTAACAAAATTAATGATTTAACAGAATTAATGATTTAACAAAGTTTAAAATTAATGATTTAGCAAAGTTTCAATGAGTTTCACTAATCATCACTATGTTTTGTTTTCTGCTAGATAGATTTTATTTATTTATATATTTACTCACACACATTTATCGATATATCAGAGGTACCTATTCGTAATGATAAAAAATTAATGATTTAACAAAATTAATGATTTAACAAAGTTCAAAATTAATGATTTAACAACGTTTAAATGAGTTTCAGTAATCATCACTATGTTTTGTTTTCTGCTAGATAGATTTATTTGTTTATTTATTCACTCACACACATTTATCGATATATCAGAGGTACTTATTCGTAATGATAAAAAATTAATGATTTAACAAAATTAATGATTTAACAAAGTTTAAATTAATAATTTAACAAAGTTTAAAATTAATGATTTAACAAAGTTTAAATGAGTTTCACTAATCATCACTATGTTTTGTTTTCTGCTAGATAGATTTATTTATTTATTTACTCACACACATTTATTGATGTATCAGAGGTACCTATTCGTAATGGTAAAAAATTAATGATTTAACAAAGTTTAAATTAATGATTTAACAAAGTTTAAATGAGATTCACTAATCATCACTATGTTTTGTTTTCTGCTAGATAGATTTATTTATTTATTTATTTATTTACTCACACACATTTATCGATATATCAGAGGTACCTATTCGTAATGGTAAAACATTAATGATTTAACAAAGTTTAAATTAATGATTTAACAAAATTAATGATTTAACTAAGTTTAAAATTAATGATTTAACAAAGTTTAAATGAGTTTCACTAATCATCACTATGTTTTGTTTTCTGCTAGATAGATTGATTTGTTTTCTTATTTACTCACACACATTTATCGATATATCAGAGGTACCTATTCGTAATGATAAAAAATTAATGATTTAACAAAATTAATGATTTAACAAAGTTTAAATTAATGATTTAACAAAATTAATGATTTAACAAAGTTTAAATTAATGATTTAACAAAATTAATGATTTAACAAAGTTTAAAATTAATGATTTAACAAAGTTTAAATGAGTTTCACTAATCATCACTATGTTTTGTTTTCTGCTAGATAGGTTTATTTATTTATTTATTTACTCACACACATTTATTGATATATCAGAGGTACCTATTCGTAATGATAAAAAATTAATGATTCAACAAAATTAATGATTTAAAAAAGTTTAAATTAATGATTTAACAAAATTAATGATTTAACAAAGTATAAAATTAATGATTTAACAAAGTTTAAATGAGTTTCACTAATCATCACTATGTTTTGTTTTCTGCTGGATCGATTTTATTTATTTATATATTTACTCACACACATTTATCGATATATCAGAGGTACCTATTCGTAATGATAAAAAATTAATGATTTAACAAAGTTTAAATGAATTTCACTAATCATCACTATGTTTTGTTTTCTGCTAGATAGATTTGTTTATTTATTTATTTATTTACTGACACATATTTATCGATATATCAGAGGTACCTATTCGTAATGATAAAAAATTAATGATTTAACAAAATTAATGATTCAACAAATATGAAATTAATGATTTAACAAAATTAATGATTTAACAAAATTAATGATTTAACAAAGTATAAAATTAATGATGTAACAAAGTTTAAGTAAGTTTCACTAATCATCACTATGTTTTGTTTTCTGCTAGATAGATTTTAATGATTTAACAAAGTTTAAATGAGTTTCTCTAATCATCACTATGTTTTGTTTGCTGCTAGATAGATTTATTTATTTATTTATTTATTTACTCACACACATTTATCGATATATCAGAGGTACCTATTCGTAATGATAAAAAATTAATGATTTAACAAAATTAATGATTTAACAAAGTTTAAATGAGTTTCACTAATCATCACTATGTTTTGTTTTCTGCTAGAGAGATTTATTTATTTATTTATTTTCTCACACACATTTATCGATATATCAGAGGTACTTATTCGTTTTGATAAAAAATTAATGATTTAACAAAGTTTAAGTTAATGATTTAACAAAATTAATGTTTTAATAAAGTTTAAAATTAATGATTTAACAGAGTTTAAATGAGTTTCACTAATCATCACTATGTTTTGTTTTCTGCTAGATAGATTTTATTTATTTATTTATTTGCTCACACATATTTATCGATATATCAGAGGTATCTATTCGTAATGTTAAACAATTAATGATTATACAAAGTTTAAAATTAATGATTTAACAAAGTTTAAATGAGTTTCACTAATCATCACTATGTTTTGTTTTCTACTAGATAGATTTATTTATATATTTATTTACTCACATACATTTATCGATATATCAGAGGTACCTATTCGTAATGATGAAAAATTAATGATTTAACAAAGTTTAAATGTGTTTCACTAATCATCACTATGTTTTGTTTTCTGCTAGATAGATTTATTTGTTTATTTATTTACTCACACACTTTTATCGATATATCAGAGGTAATTCGTAATGATAAAAAATTAATGATTTAACAAAATTCATGATTTAACAAAGTTTAAATTAATGATTTAACAAAATTAATAATTTAACAAAGTTTAAAATTAATGATTTAACAAAGTTTAAATGAGTTTCACTAATCATCACTATGTTTTGTTTTCTGCTAGATAGGTTTATTTATTTATTTATTTACTCACACACATTTATTGATATATCAGAGGTACCTATTCGTAATGATAAAAAATTAATGATTTAACAAAATTAATGATTTAAAAAAGTTTAAATTAATGATTTAACAAAATTAATGATTTAACAAAGTATAAAATTAATGATTTAACAAAGTTTAAATGAGTTTCACTAATCATCACTATGTTTTGTTTTCTGCTGGATCGATTTTATTTATTTATATATTTACTCACACACATTTATCGATATATCAGAGGTACCTATTCGTAATGATAAAAAATTAATGATTTAACAAAGTTTAAATGAATTTCACTAATCATCACTATGTTTTGTTTTCTGCTAGATAGATTTGTTTATTTATTTATTTATTTACTGACACACATTTATCGATATATCAGAGGTACCTATTCGTTATGATAAAAAATTAATGATTTAACAAAATTAATGATTTAACAAAGTTTAAATTAATGATTTAGCAAAGTTTAAAATTAATGATTTAACAAAGTTTAAATGAGTTTCACTAATCATCACTATGTTTTGTTTTTTGCTAGATAGATTTTATTTATTTATATGTTTACTCACACACATTTATCGATATATCAGAGGTACCTATTCGTAATGATAAAAAATTAATGATTTAACAAAGTTTAAAATTAATGATTGAACAAAGTTTAAATGAGTTTCACTAATCATCACTATGTTTTGTTTTCTGGTAGATAGATTTATTTATTTATTTATTTACTCACATACATTTATTGATATATCAGAGGTACCTATTCGTAATGATAAAAATTAATGATTTAACAGAATTAATGATTTAACAAAATTAATGATTTAACAAAGTTTAAATGAGTTTGACTAATCATCACTATGTTTTGTTTTCTGCTAGATAGATTTTATTTATTTATTTATTTACTCACACACATTTATTGACATATCAGAGGTACCTATTCGTAATGATAAAAAATTAATGATTTAACAGAATTAATGATTTAACATAATTAATGATTTAACAAAGTTTAAATGAGTTTGACTAATCATGACTATGTTTTGTTTTCTGCTAGATAGATTTTATTTATTTATTTATTTATTCACACACATTTATTGATATATCAGAGGTACTTATTCGTAATGATAAAAAATAATGATTTAACAAAGTTAAATATTTGGATGTAACATGAATACAAAAGTACACAAGAACTACAAAAGATAACGATGATACATTTATACAAACTTGCTTTCACTCATCATACACAAATCACTTTCTAGTGCTACCGCGATCTGGTGGTTGCGCAGTTGAATATCGACAGAAACTGGAGAGTTCCGATATAATTCGGTTCTAGAGGGTGGTATAACATAAAGGAGATGATTGTGTGAGTGATACGAAGATGAAAGTGTAGATTCTAATCAGCTCCGTATTTATATTAACTTATTAAAGGGTAAATGCAAATATACATAACATGGGGCTTAACTTTTTAAGGAGGAACTTGACTCCTTTTAAAGTAATTTTCTTTGTGGATAATAAACTATTCGCACGTTTCTCAAAATTCGCTTCAATTCATATGACAAAAGACACATTTAATTATGTATTAGTTAAAATGAAAAAAAAATAATTTAAGAAGAAGATGCTGATGTCGTAGATGTTATTAATTTATTTACATACACATTTACCGATACATTCGTAACGATAAAGCATTAACCGCTTAAAATAGTTTAAAAATTTAGATTAGACCCGAATAGAAAAGTACATAAGAACTACAAATGATAACGACGACACATTTTGACAAATTTACTTTCACCGATCGCAAATAAATCACACTGTAGTTCGACCGCGATTAGGTGGTTGAGCAGTCGTATGTCGCGAGCCAGCACAACTGCACCCGCACATGAAACAGATTTATCAGCGATAACGCCGACACGCTGCAAAGGACAATGGTTATCACTTACGAATAAACAATTCATTTTTATGTTGCTTTTAACTAAGTCAATGCCGCCGCTCCGCTGCATAGACGACAGTTATCATCCTCGAAGAACCCATTTAATTTTTAAGTGCCGATAACGCCGTTCGCCGCAAAGGATATCAATCATCGGCTCATAATTAATAACACCAAAAGGACAGCGATTATCAGTTAAAAGCGAACTATTAATTTTAAAATCTTATTTTTAAATATATTTAAATGTATTTGACATGCATGAATACGATAATCCCGTCTTTGTATGGAAATTAATAAAAAGGCCTGCGTGACCTGATTCTTAGTTAGTCAGCTCTATCACACAACAAGTGTATCGTATGCTTAAAATAATAAATTTATTTTTAGACCAATTAACGCCTTATATCTATTAACTCGCGGGAAATTGGGGAGTTCTGATAACTAAATTAATACTAATATATTAACACTAACGATACCACGTAACCTAGTAGAAAACCAATGAACGCCATAAAGATGGATGCTACGCCTCAGGAATAACTCACACAGTTATTAGAACTTACTGTTACAGTTATTAGAACTGACTAACCAAGAGTCAGGGCACGCAGGCCGTTTTATTAGTTTCCGTAAAGAGACGGATTATCTTATTTATTCATGTTAAACACATTTTAATATATTTAAAAATAACATTTTAAAATTAATAGTTCGCTTTTAACGGATAATCGCTGTCCTTCGGGGCGGCGTTATCCCTAATAGTTTCATCTTGAGTGTTGTTAATTATGAGCCGAAGATTGTTGTCCTTTGCGGCGGACGGCATTATCAGCACTTAAAAATTACATGGGTTCTTCGTAGATTATGGCGTTATTGGCACTTATAAATTAAATGGGTTCTTTACAGATGATAACTGTCCTCTATGAGGCGGAGCGGCGTCATTAAATTAGTTAAAAGCAACACAAAGAGGAATTTTTTATTCGTAAGTGATAACCGTTGTCCTTTGCGGTGTGTCGGCGTTGTCGGTAATAAATCTCTTTCGCGGGCGGCTACAATTATGCTGACTCGCGGGTAAGTCGCGATCTGCTGCATGCCCTTTCTCTATTGCTAACGGCGTGGGCGCTATGGCGGTCAGATGTAAATTAGCACAGCTGGACGCATGTTTCGTGTGTGAAAATATCAAAGGAAATGGAAGACACAATTGAAAATTTAAAAATAATCCTGTGCTATATAATACAACCCACGAAGGTTACAAAAACACTAGATTATATTCCGACAACATCTTTCAGTTTAAAATTAATTGAAATAAAATTTTGCAAGAAGATGTAGGTTATTTACGTATATAGAAATTACGTGGCCAGTATAAATAAAGAAAAAACATGAACCATCTTCAGAACATCTGGGGTCCCTCCCTTGTCAAGTAATATATATGGCCTACCGCGAGTTCTAAGTCGCACATTTTTCAATATATAATATGATGTATTCATCTCTAAATCATTTCTGTCGTATATTACAGCACACTAGATCTACTTTATATACTTCCGATAAATTATTAACGGAAATCGAAAATATTTTAGTCTGACCTTATTAACTTGAACAAATGCTCAATCCATACTGTGGAAAAGTAATGGATTTATTGCAATCCAATCATTCATGTGGCGATCTTCGCTAGAAGGAGAATAACTTCGACGGTTGTTCTTTAACTCTTTTTCGACTGCTGTACTTCCCAATGTCAGACAACTAGGTATATTTCTAGACTCAAGGCCGCTCACTTATGTCATTTCTCTATACTATACTGATTTTAATATTCTCCGCGCGATTTCTAGAAACTTGTGTGACTCCCATCCTACCATGTTAAATTTAATCTATAACACTCTGATACACTGTCATCTTGATTATGGGTCATTCTTTCTTGATCCTGTATCCAATCATTTTCCCATACTATACTAAGCTGAATATGCTCCGCGCGGTTTTTAGAAAGTTGGGTGGCACAAACCCTACCACGTAAATTTAATCTATAACGCTTTGATACACTGTCGCCTGGACCATGGGTCATTCCTTCCTGATCATATATCCAATAAAGTGACCCGTATTTACAATACTACCACTAATTTCACTAAACCATTTCGTATTTATCAACCCTACTATTAATCCACCAACCCCACTAGCAAGTTTACCAAAACCAATTCGATTAAATAGATATCCGTTCAATCTCAAATACTACGGATTACAGCAATACTAAATTCAGTTCCAAAATGTCAAAAGTAGAATATGCTAATTCTCTCGGCGACAAAACTGATCGTTATCTATTGAAGACAGCTAGATTTTCCTTACCACTCATATTCCCAAAACTAACCCAACTTTTTAAAAGAGACCCTTTTTGCTCGTTTTGCTCTCCGCGCCATAAGCTTCAAAAGTTTCAAATCCGTCCCAGCTTTTTAAGAAGTGAAGATTTTTTATGAACTATCAAAATTCTTTATAGTTTTCCATATATCTTGATAATATAGAAGCAAAATGTAACTTTGGTTTTGAATTTGATAATGAATCCACCAATGCCAATTCGCTATTCATTTCCATCTTAAATAGTTTTTGGATGAATTCGACATGAATATGCAGCGACAAAGATCCTGTAAGACGGCTATGTTGGTATGCATTTTTACTGTCAAGCTGCCTCCAATTAATTTCACCTCTCAAAAAACTGCTCTTCATTCTTCGGGAAATTTCGAGCTATTGTAAAAGTAGCATAATCAGATTTTTCAGCAAACAACTTATCTTCTCCGTCTCCTTAAATTCCTTAAAGTCACTTCTCCCTAGTCTTTTATTTCACAGTGTTATCTTCTTGATTTTCCAAATCAAGCAGCTTACTCATGAATTGTAGTGATCGGGGTCAAATATATTTCTTGGATGAATCTCTAGCTACTGCGACATAGTAGGTGAGGAAATTATCGATGAAATGTAAGGAAATAGGAATAGGGCAACTCGCTGTAAATTGGAGACTCACATTAAGCTCAAAATTTAATTGAGGATATCCTTCATTTGAATACTCTCCGACTGGCGGACCGCTTGGGGAAGATTGTCTCAGATTGCAGCGGTGTGGTACTTCCAAGTACTACTAACTGAACCTATAGACTCTTGGTTATCAAAATATGCATTTTTCCAATGGGAGACCTAGGTGTTGTTTCACATGCTTTAGGGATATTGCTCTATTTCCGTACATTTGGCTATCATATCAGAGATTCTCCAATCTGTCATTGAGGGGTGGATAGAAAATGTTTTCATATTTACATGCCCTTTAAGTGATAAATTCCATCCGTTTATTTATGTGCTCTTAAAATATAAAACCCAGCGTCTTATTGATATTGAATTCTTTAGTAGTCAACAAACATATTTTAGAAGTAATTATTTAATATTTAAGAAAGAATAACAACAAAATTTAAGACTTTTCAAATGCATATACTCGTATGTGTGTATCTCCTTTCATACTTTTATGTTTGTATATGTGTATATGCATGTTTCTGCGTACATTTGTATATTGTATTTTCGTTTTGTTTATTTATTTTTATACTTTGCATTTAATTTTTGTTTTGCTCCGTAGTTTATTTTTTTATAACATTATTTAGTATTTTAGGTCAACATAATTTGACTTTCCAGTTCAAAAATTTGAGAACAATGTGATAACGTAGTTTAGCACCGATGAAAATTTCATATTTTTTTTTTACAAATAAATTTTCCTTTTATTATGATTTTATTAAATTACTTTTTCTACTTACAAACGTGCACCAAATAACAAATAAGCCGTTGTTTGTAGCGAAATTTTGGTGGTAAACAAATTTAAGTAGCAAAATAATAACAAAGTAGACATTAACTTTAAACATACCCTTAACGAAAATATAAACTACATTTAACTAAACTAATAAAAAATGTAAATTTCATAGATCTAACGCTTATTTCATTAACGAAATCAAATATTATAAAATACAATAAATATGTATTTCTTTTACAATCAAAACTGTTCTATATTTGGTCACAAATTTTCAAAATATTGAAATAGAAATTTAACTAAAAGGTATTCATTTTTCCTCTCGTTAACTCAAACTAGTTTAGGAAATAATTTCTGCTGAAAAACCTTCATATCTAAAAACGCTATGGACCTCTACTTGGCTAAAAATGTTCCTGGCCATGGTCGCAAAAGTTTTCGGAATCCAGCTCGATTTTAGAAGCCAGTTGTTTCTAGTTAGATGTTAGTTGTTTCTAGTGCGATTGAGTTGTTTCTAGTTAGACGAAAAGTGTTTTCGATACTTAACTGTGATATTTCTTCCAATGCAGTAAAATTGGTTGGTAACCTCAGCCAAATTCCTTCTCCAGTTTGAAATTGAAGTCGATACCATTTTTTTCGGACAGAGTTCACAACTTCAGGAGGTAATGATGATTGTTACGCCTGCATTTCAAAAATATATTCCGAATAATAGATCAGAAACCGTTTCGGATATCCTTTTATTTTCAAAAACTGTTTTGGATATCCTTTGAATTCGCCACCTAGGATGTCATAATCGATGATTATTCATGGCCAAAAGTTCAAATTTCGAGATGGGTTTAACATTTTGGCGCTTTCATAAAGTACCGAAGATGACGATCTTAAAATCATCCACCATTTTTATGTATTGTTGTAAAGGCTCCACCAAATGCGTATCAGAAATAGTGACCGATCCGGCTTGGTCCAGTGTGGGGGAGGATGGGTAAAAATGAACCAAGATAACCTTTTTTATACCGGCCATCATTTTAGTATAAGAATCTACTTACTCCATGTAATGCGTTTTAAAAATGGTGACCGGTCTTGTGTGCACAGCCATCAGTTTTGATACACACTTGGAGGAACCAGGTAGAATAATATACCAAAATGGTGGACGATTTTAAGATAAGAATGGTGGACGATATTCAAGAATTTCGCAGAAATTTTAAATAGGTAATGAAATTTGAACTTTTGCCTATTAATATACACCGATCCCAGGTGGCAAATTCAAAGGATATCCAAAACTATATTTGACAACCAAAAAATTGTGAGACTCTGGTTTATATGGTGTGTGGTCAAGTGTTCTTCTAGTTTAATACTTAAAAAAAGTCATCAATTGCTGCTGATGATTGTATTATTATTTTCACGCAAGTAGAACCTAATATCGTCATTAACGTACTTCGTAATACTACAAGATAATAATCATTGATCTCAAAACTTTTCAGTCCTGATTGGACACAAATCAAAACGTTTCTTAAAAAAATGTGGATATAGGTAATTAGACTCATTCTGCACTTAATATGTACTGCCCATTACAAGAAATATATCAGGGGTATCAAATTTGTCTCTAGTCACCAAAAATGTGATTTTAATTCATGCCACTGTGATACAATTTTTATCATCGGTTATTGCATAGGTGGTACCTAATATGTTTTGGAAGATCTAGAAGTTTACAGGTGCTCTTCACCACAATTTATTATTTAATAAAGTACTTTGCAATGTTCTTCGAATTTTGGAAAATACAAAAACCATTTGAAGGTTTATCTGACAAACAATTCAGTGCTTCGGAATTATCTATATTCAGAAGCATGAGAAACAGTTAATTCTAGCGAGTAGCGTACGCATCTAACAAGAATCAAGTTTAGTAATTCGTATTCAGTTTTTAAAAATTTTATTTGACCTGCTCATGTTTTTCATTTTTAAATAATGTGTTTTCGAGCAATTTACCAAATTGTTTGCAACACCATAAAGATCACCCGTATACAGCGGTTTTAAAGCCAACAATTTTGTATTTCTAGTAGGATTAAGATCTCTTATTACCACTCCAAAAAATTGGATGTATCAAGATCAATTAATTATTCTGGTACAACGCCCTACATTTATAATCTAACGTCATTTATAAGCATCTGTTGTTCGGGATAATAGTTTAAACATAACTAACAACAATCAGTAGCAAGACAATCATGAAACGTAATAATTATTTTATGGGGAATCTCCTTACCTTCTAAATTTATAAACTGACAAGGAAGATCATTTATTTATTTAGCAAACAAAAAAAAACGCATGTAAATAGTTAAAAAACATTATAAAAATACATAGTAAGAAAATAAAAATAATACTCGCACGAACACACACACGCACACACACATACCACCGTATATAATAGAAAGAGACAGAGAGAAAGAGATGGAAAGGTCGCCTAGAGGGGCATAACGGTTTTTCCTTACGTGACGATCTGCCAGTTCGCTCTAGTGTAAGTCGCGTAAAAGAACTTCGTTCCAAAAACATCGTTTCATTGTTATCATTGTAATACTTAAAATTTATTTATTTGTTAATTTGGCAACTCTTTCAAGAGCAGTCTCCTTCAGCCAACCATAATAACAAGTTTTGAAAAGTTCTTTGTACGGTTACGGTACGGTACAGTTCTTTATACTATATGAGATGTTATAATATAAAATACAAAGCGTAGGTATGTCAAATAAAGTGAAAAAAATAAAACCTTAATAAGATGATAATAGGCTACACTTAAAAAAAGACGAAAAATTAGAACGCAATTATTGAGATGGAGGACAGAAGGGCAGAGCAAAGAAAGACTAGGGTTTAGGATTTTTTCAATAGATCCTCGAAGATATTTATTCAGGATATTTTTCTGGGTTTTGGATCCAGTTGATTCTAAAGTTTTGCTGCTGGGAGATTTTTGGTAGGAAGTAGTCGTTTAGTAACAAGTAGGGTGAGTAGGCTTTTAGAGTATAACCCAAAATTTATAATTTGAATTTAAAGATTATTTAAAATATTAAAGAAAAGCATGTATATAGTCAGCGTCAATTCCGGATCTTCAACCATTTGAGACATGTACTGCGTTCACAAATATGATCATCTATTCTGAGGCCAAAGGCGTACTGGGTTTGTAAATTTTGGAGTCGTTTCAACTTTTTGAAATATTCTTCATTATAATTAGAATAACAAAAACCTTCATAGTCAATTAGTGACAATTAAAGATTAATTTTTGTTGTAACCAGAAGACAATTTTAAAGACGCTTCAGAAATTGTATCCCGTTGCAAACACAACAACTAATACAAGTATCATTTACTTGAGGTTGCCAACTATTATTTTGATCAATCAGTAGACTCAGATAGTTAACAGTTGTCGTATTTGGGATTAGTGTACTATTTAGCACTGTACGAGGTAAATTAGTCAGGTTTATTTATAAAAGATGTCTTTGTCTACCTACAATGATGGCTTGTGACTTGTTTGGATTAAAATTTACCTGAGAATATCATAAGGAAGTCAATAAAATTCGTCAAATACATTGTTATATTTTAAATGAATAGTTGAAAAATACACTAAATCTAGCGACAAAATAGCCAAGTTCCAATGTATTTCATAGACATGTATAAACGGATTATTTACAATAATAGACTTATCGCGACGTTACCGTGAAATTAATTTTGTGCGTCCTGCTTAGCTCTGACTTTTTGCGAATTGTGGGTTTTTTGTGAACTCAAAGATAAAAATGGCACGGTCGATGCGATATTAATTATCCATGAAATAAAGTTATTTGACAAATTCTTTTACGCTATTTGCGAACTCTAGATATTACTGTACATAACCGGAATTAAGGATTAAGCTATCTAGATATTACTGTACATAACTGGAATTAAGGATTAAGCTTTATAGATATTACTGTACACAACCGGAATTAAGGATTAAGCTATCTAGATATTACTATATATATATATATATATATATATATATATATATATATATATATATATATAGATATATGTATGTATATATATATATATATATATATATATATATATGTATGTATATATATATATATATATATATATATATATATTCCGGTATTTCTCCCCATATTTAAAGGATGTATCCAATACGGCCTCCCGTAATACTGACAAAGCTTTCTTCCGTAATTTAAAAAAAGGCATAGCTATTGAGGGTTTTCTATTCATTGCTAACGTATGTACCGTTCAAAACCAACTCTAGAAATTGTCACCCTATTGTTTTGAGTGGCTGTAAACAGTGTGTAGAATATGGTAGGTAAAACTCTCATTTGGTTTTAGATTAGATGCTTATCTGGACAAGGGAATGTCTGATAATTTGAAGGTAGCCTTACTCTTGTCTATATTCAAGTTACAACTGGTTTACGAAAACATTTCTGAGAATTTGGATTATCTGATTGCACTGATTGAAGAAAGGCCTATGATATGGAATAGAAGGAGCGAAGATTACAAATTGAGGAATTCAAAGATCCTGGCACGAAATTTGGGTTATCTTGATAGAAAATTTCGAGTGCTTATCATTACGCAAACAAAACGGAAAAGGTAAATTGTTTTTTTTTAATTTTCATTTATAGGTTGCCATTTTAGTTATAGGGTTACCATCTGTTCTCTTTTCCCCGGACACTGTCCTCTTTAAAATAACCGTCCGAGTGATTTTTTTAGTGTCCGTGGTTTTAAAGAAAGCAGTTTTCTGTTATATTAACATTGATTTATTTTAGAAACTAATGAAAGAAATAAACAATAATAAGAGACTGTTTCTCAAATTGTTGAGACTAAATGTATATTTAAAATTACTTGCCAGGAATCTTGAAATTCGTAGAAGTTTTGAGATTTATTTTACGGTCGATTTCATTTTTAAACTTCTTTACTGTAAGTTTGACCTGTTTACTGTAAGTTTTATCTGTTTACTGTAAGTTTTACCGTTTTAGAGTTTAAGGTACAAATTTGAAATTGTTTGGTTCTATAACTTTTGCAATATATGAAATACCATAATTGTTTTACATGTAATCATAGATGCAATGCTTTGTTTGTGGTCAGATAAATAAGAATTGAGTGAGACAAAATAAAGTTGATTAGTATTATATAATTAATATTGTTTCATTTTAATATAATGGGAGCTTTTACTTTATTGATTTACATGTTACGAACAAAATGTTTGGTGTTTTTAGTTCACAAAGTCAAATTTTCTAAAAGTTAATTTGGCAACCCTATTTATAAATAACTTTAAGCCTTTAATAACATAAATGTTTAAGAAGATGGTACGCTATGTAATATGTTGTTTAGTACCTGTTTCATAAACGAGCAATACACCGTGTACTAAGTTTACTGTGTAAAAACTCTCCGATTCTATAGGTTAATATTGTATAGCTAAATTAGATCACATTTTAGTAAAACAAGAATGTAGGTATTTAAATTTGGGATTTAGGTTGTTTTTTTTAAATTTTTTAATTTGCTTCGTAGAGTTTTCAATAATTTAAATTATAGTATACATTATTTCGGACCGGATAATATTTTTTTACTAACTGTTTAAAGGATTGAAAAAAGATAATTGTAGGAAGGAAAGAAATAAAGGTTTGAATTCATATTCTAATGTCTACTATATTATTATCTATACTAATACAAAAATGTAAAAGATCTGCGTTTGTATAATAAAGATATTTAAAAAAACATTCCGGGTGAGATATGATAGTGATGTGATGTCTCTGAATCGTATTGCTTATGGTAGGGTAGTGTAGTAGACTTGGGCGATACTAGTATTTTGAGATATTGAGTACGACGAGTATTATAAAATATCGGTGACAACATACTCGACGAGTATGGGCGGCGTAATTCCGTCATGAGAGACTATATTACAAATGGCTATAAACTTACGGTCGCGGGAGACGTAAAATAAATCTTAATTGTTACCTATTATGAAGAGTTCAATGCTCATATCCTTTATTACTTTCAGCTAAAATTGGCGGGAATTCCTATAATTTCTAAATGAGACCTTCTGAATAAAATGCAGTGTTTAATTTTTCCTTCATACTAATATAAATATTTATGGTTCCAGGCTTAGTACTGGTAACTAAATGATTCATTTGGCATAGTCATTTTGATAGCATATTTAAAAAAAAGTATCACATTATTTATAATAAATACTATACTATTAATTTAAAAAGTAGATCAGACTAAAAAAAAGTTCTTTTTAATTTTTGCCTTGTTTATTTTAGACAAATTTTTTTTAACAAAATGTAGTAAGATGTTTGGAACAAGCAAATTATTCCGTATTGATTATTTTTAAATTTGATGTTTTCTATTCAAATGTTTCCTTAAATTATATGTAGCTTTTTTGAATGACAATTTAGTTTTGTAAATATTGCAAGAAGCAAAATAATCACCCAAATCTGTAAAATACTCTTACAGGGCATTGGACTTTCTCGTGGAAATAATGAAGAAATTAGAATCTAACCTTATTAAAAGTTAGTTTTTGTAAACACTACATACATACAAAATTTTCACTACAAAGTAATTACGCTCAACTGTGCCAATAGAAAAAAAAGAGAATCATTAGACGAAAAGAGCATCGTACTTAAAGTCCTTATTTTATAATACTCGTACTTGTCGCATTGAGTAAATATTTGTCCGCGAACTGCGAAGTGTGAAGGAATACTTAACGTAATGAGTAAAACGAGTATATTTTAAAAGTATTACGACTTACGAGTATTTAAATATTCAGTTTGTCCCTTATTTTGATATACGTTTTAGATATGAAAGAGCGAGAAACTCTGAGTACCATATGCGTGAGTGAAATAGTTATAGATAGCTAGACAAAGAAAGGTAGAGTTATGCCGCAGCCGGACCATAAAGTAACCATTGTACGAACGTCCGGTCGGTCATACCATACAAGTATTTACGATACCAAGTATTTTATATTTCGCAAATCAAGTACGTATTTTGATCTGAGATATCAAGTATTTTTATCATGACAATAAATACGCCTCACCTCTATAATGCAGTGAATAGTGGCAGGGTGGTTATAGAGTAATGGTAGGATTTTGGTGATAGTTAGTACTTAATTTTCTACTTACCCATGTCTATATTCTAGACCTTTGCTAAAGAAGAGAAACAGCATCAGACAAGAAATATTCGACAAAAATATTTTTTCAAAATTGTCACCTTGTTCTCCTCTTGTGTTTATTCTATCATCGTATTCTAAAATATAATATTTTGGGGATGTTTCCTTATATCTAAACCTATCCCTTTCTTTTAAAAAATTGTCAAACAACCCCTTTTAATTATTAACACTGTGAAATCAGGCATCATAATGTTAAATGTGTGACGAAATATTTTCCACCCATTGTATTGTAATGTTTCTTGCTTACCCGTGAAACCATGTCCACCAATGATTCTTATAATATGTACATCCAAGAGAAATGTCTCATTTGTGATAGAAATAAATGGCACTCTGACTGTTTATTTTCGGGCAAAATTGTGAAAATGATAAATGTAAAAATATATTTTTAAGGAACCTCTAATGTGAAGAACTTCTGAGTATATTTCCATATGAGCTAATGTCTACAACACAAACATGTAATAAAAGGCAACTATTATTGATATAACAATTTAAAAATAATTTTTGTTTCAAGCAGATTTTATTAATCTTACATGCTTTCCATTAATGGCTTTCAAACCGTTTGGAAAATTTCGCTTTGACGTTGAAATTTTCAGCTGTCACTTTCCAGTTGTTTTCTGTTTGTTCAGAAATATGTTCTTCTTGTAAAATATTCCATATGTAATAATATACATTTCTAACAATTGTAGAAAATCTAATCCTATACATATAATGAAAGTCTGTTAACGAACATCCAGTTCTCAGGGCACCTCTCAGGCAATAGTAAAGAATGTTTATAAAATTTATTTCAGGAATAGTTGTAATAAAAAAAATACAGTGAACAGTGAACGAGAAAAATGGATGAAATGGAAAAGGAGGGTCAAAGACCAAGGATCCGGTTCTGAGGCAACCGCAATAAAAAAACGAAAAATTAGAATTTGTAGAGAAAATCGTAGAACCTAACACAAGACTGATAATATCCAACTTGGTCGCATCTATAACAGATAAAGAACAACAAGAAATTACGACACAACACTCAGCACTAGAATTTGTGACACGAGGCTATGTGAATAATCGTAATACGGGATATTCTCCGCGATGAACAGCGATGAAAAAAAGCCATTAGATGAGTTTGGAATGGTCAATACTGTAAAAGCAACTCCCATCGCGCCTTCATCGATTTCAGAATCTCCTCTATTATCATTCTTTATAGATATTATTCCAGCTTTAGATGAATTCGATGCTGATAAACACCTCCAATTCCAGATTTAGGTTTTAAATTTGATTTAGCCTGTAAAAGAGAAAAATCTGGGGCCCATATTGATTCAGTGGAAAATAATAATCAAGTGAATTATTAGACAGAGAATACACAACTATGCAGGTATCTATTATACAAGTAAAACGCCAAGTGTCAGGTATTATGTGCCTCGCATTGGCCCTTCGACGTCGTTCGCACAATAAATGCAATCTATTGTTCTAAACTCATTTTTCTGACAATATAATAAAGATTAAATTTATAATTGCCAAAAAACAGTGAATGCAATTTTCCACTTTTTATTTTGCTATCTCTTTCTAACATATAACATCGCTGTTATACGTCATCACGCTCTCTCTTATCTTTGTTCGTTTATTAGCTATTAATTTCAAAACTATTCTAGTCATTAACTATTGATTTTAACTTAAATGCCGCAGTCGTTCTTTAGTCGCGGAGAAGGGATGTCGTCCTCGTTCAGCAAATCTCCGGCGATAACGCGATCGTTAATCGCCGATATAAATATTGAATATGACTCTTATCGTTCGCTTTCCAACTCTTATTCTTTTAGTAAATTTCAGGGCCAAATATTCTTATTAAATATCTTTATGGTTTTGCAGAAATGTTTTTTTGGATATGTACGTAAATCATTGTATCTTATGAAAAGTAGTTTATCAAGCACAAGTAGAATTCAAACTAAACAGGTTCCGTAAGCATTTGGGCACTAATAAACATTCAAGGGTACACAATATTTCTATTAAATTATTTAGAAATATGAATTTTTAGCAATATACATATATTGCCTATTAGACATTTCACAGGCGCATATTTAAAAAGTTATAATTATGGTGCATATTTAAAAAGTTATAATTATAGCCACAGTTTTTTGAAATCTAATGAAAAATAGTTTAACAAGCACAAATAGAACTGACTCTAAGCAGGTTCTGTACATATTTAGGCACTAATAAACATTCAAGGGTACACAATGTTTGCATTAAATTGTTTAGAAATATGAATTTTTAGCAATGTACATATGTTGCTTTTTAGATATTGCACAGGCGTAAAACAGGGCGCATATTTAAAAAGTTATAATTATAGCTATAGTTTTTTGAAATCTAATGAAAAATAGCTTATAAAGCACAAGTAGAACTCATACTAAGCAGGTTTCGTACACATTTAGGCACTAATAAACATTCAAGGGTACACAATATTTCTATTCAATTGTTTACAAATATGAATTTTTAGCAATGTGTATATATATTGCCTATTAGATATTTCACAGGCGTAAAACCATGGTGCATATTTAAAAAGTTGTAATTATAGCTATAGTTTTTTGTAATTTTATAGTAAAATTTTATAGATTCTGTACATTATTTTGACCTCAGTAGATTGGAATATTTTCAAACAATATCTTTTTAAGATTTTAAATATGCAATTTAAAATTATGGAGAATATTTTTGTATTCTTCATAACAAGCACTTAAGTAAAACTCCACACGATGTATAAATAAAAAAAACCTTTATTTACTTTATTAATTCATGTTTAAAAAATTTGAATGGAGTAAAACGTAAATACTATATTGTTCACAGGCGTAAAACATGGAGCGCATTTCAAAAGTTTTGACATATAGAATCGTCGCTAATCGTCGCTTTATATGGGGTTCTAAAAACCAATTTTGGTATAAATGCGGTTTAGAACCAGCAACTTTTTGACATTTTGTTTGATACTATACGTGAGAATATTTTATAAAAATGATAAAAATTCTGCAGCTGACGATTATTTATCATAAAAAAATCAGTTTGAAAAGTTTATAATATAAATTTATTAATAAGTTTAATCATAAGTTCATATCTTAAAAAATAATTACTCTTATTATGTTTAATAATACTTAATATTATGTTTTTATAGTAAAGGCAAATGCAAAAGTTTATAGTCATAAATTAAAAAAAAACATAAATTAAAGAATTGAATATAGTGAAACGTATCAAGTTGGTGTGATTGATAATATTGACGTTTAAAATTGGTAAAAATTACATTTTTTTAACGTAATTTTAAATGTTTATTTTAAATGCGTAAAGTCAAGTGCGTAATGTCTAACGATAAATTCATTGGGAACATAGTGAGAAATAACCATGTAATATGAAAATTTCGACATATTTCTGGTAAGTATTTTTTTTAAATTCATTGTTAATGTATATTCTTCAATATGATTTAAAAAAAAACGTCGAAATTTTATTGGTTCTAAAGTGCATTTGCTCCATAATTTTTAGTTGAGTAGTTTTGGAATTAAGGGGACGAGTGGCATGCTTCTTTGTGTATTCTTCAGTATATCTCTAAAAATGTAATAAATAAAATTAAGGCAAAATATTTTTGAGATCCTTATACACAATTATAGTAAATTAACGCCAAATATATTCAATATTTGAGATCCTTATACACAATTATAGTAAATTAACGCCAAATATATTCAATATTTGAGATCCTTATACACAATTATAGTAAATTAACGCCAAATATATTCAATATCTGAGATCCTTATACACAATTATAGTAAATTAACGCCAAATATATTCAATATTTGAGATCCTTATAATTAGCTCTTTAAATCGAATCATCGATTAATTCGCCTCCCCAAAAATTTGAATAATTTTTAATAATAGTTATGTGCGGGTTAATAAGTTTTATTACTATTCCAAATGTCAAGTTGCTACGTTAAGCGGTTTCTGAGAAAAAAAAAATTACCCGTTTGCGATGCGATTTGTACATGCATCTTTAACGAAAGTTGAGATACGAATCGTAAATCGCGTGGATATTCTACTCTATGGCCTACATGTATTGTGATGCGAATCATAGATTAAAGTATAATATAAGAAACCAGAAGTAGAATATTTGTAATGCTAATTTCAGCTTCCTCAGCAGACACCACTTAACTCATTCAACTGGCTAGGCTTCCGGGCGCCAAACTTTTCCTCCGCTGTCTATGTGTACTCATATATGGCATTACTTCCTGCAGTATAATACTGAAAATTCTTGTGTGGCCTCTAATATATGTTTTCTTCGGAGAACTTTTATTTTTAATACTGATTTTTATATTAATTTAGATACCAATAAGTTATTTTGATTATTTTGTATATAGTTTTTAATAATGGCGTGTCACTCCACTCAAAAAACTACTAGAGGACTCTCACTTTTCAAGCTTCCAACATTTCAAACTCAGTAAATATTGTTTTGCAGTATTGTTTTTATTAACAAAAACTTAAATGAAATTATTTTTAAATTCCGTCAACGTGTACATTTACACCTGTATGTTTATAACTATGTTCATAACCACAAATTATAACGCATTTTTTTCTTTGTGGATGGTTGAGAATATGCCGCCGAGAAGAGTGGACAGTCGTATTTCAAAAGCACAGTTATAGAGTTTGTTTGAATATTTTATAATTCAAGATTATAAAACTATTTCACCTAGGAAATAATTACAGGTGAATACAAAGCCGATTCAAAATTTGCCAGCGTCGACCGAAGATGTTATAATGACAGTATTGGAACCAAACGTGTTAGAACAAAGGAGAGGCCAACCGAGTACCAGTTCAGACGCAGTGGCAGCAGAAGTCAGCTATTTCTGGAAAGGAATATCTAAGGTAATTTATATTATTATAATGTCTAATACAGTTAGTAAAATTAAATATAGTCTAAATGTGATTTGAACTTATGCTTAAGGAATTTTACTAAGCAGGTAGCACCTTTAACATTAATATATATATATATGTGTGTATATATATATGTATATATATATAAATATATATATATATATATATATATTTATATTTATATATATATATATATACATATATATATATATATATATATATGCTTTTGACTTATACTGCAGAAAGTAATACCATATATGTGTACACATAGACAGCGGGGGAAAAGTTTGGCGCCCGGAAGCCTAGCCAGTTGAATGAGTTAAGTGGTGTCTGCTGAGGAAGCTGAAATTAGCATTACAAATATTCTACTTCCGGTTTCTTATATTATACTTTAATCTATGATTCACATCACAATGCACTTAGGCCATAGAGTAGAATATCCGCGCGATTTGCGATTCGTATCTCAACTTTCGTTAAAGATGCATGTACAAATCGCATCGCAAACGGGTAATTTTTTTTTTTCTCAGAAACCGCTTAACGTAGCAACTTGGCATTTGGAATAGTAATAAAACTTATTAACCCGCACATAACTAACATTAAAAATTATTCAAATTTTTGGGGAGGCGAATTAATCGATGATTCGATTTAAAGAGCTAATTATAAGGATCTCAAATATTGAATATATTTGGCGTTAATTTACTATAATTGTGTATAAGGATCTCAAATATTGAATATATTTGGCGTTAATTTACTATAATTGTGTATAAGGATCTCAAATATTGAATATATTTAGCGTTAATTTACTATAATTGTGTATAAGGATCTCAAATATTGAATATATTTGGCGTTAATTTACTATAATTGTGTATAAGGATCTCAAAAATATTTTGCCTTAATTTTATTTATTACATTTTTAGAGATATACTGAAGAATACACAAAGAAGCATGCCACTCGTCCCCTTAATTCCAAAACTACTCAACTAAAAATTATGGAGCAAATGCACTTTAGAACCAATAAAATTTCAACGTTTTTTTTTAAATCATATTGAAGGATATACATTAAAAATGAATTTAAAAAAAATACTTACCAGAAATATGTCAAAATTTTCATATTACATGGTTATTTCTCACTATGTTCCCAATGAATTTATCGTTAGACATTACGCACTTGACTTTACACATTTAAAATTACGTTAAAAAAATGTAATTTTTACCAATTTTAAACGTCAATATTATCAATCACACCAACTTGATACGTTTCACTATATTCAATTCTTTAATTTATGTTTTTTTAAAATTTATGACTATAAACTTTTGCATTTGCCTTTACTATAAAAACATAATATTAAGTATTATTAAACATAATAAGAGTAATTATTTTTTAAGATATGAACTTATGATTAAACTTATTAATAAATTGATATTATAAACTTTTCAAACTGATTTTTTTATGATAAATAATCGTCAGCTGCAGAATTTTTATCATTTTTATAAAATATTCACTCATATGGTATCAAAAAAAATGTCAAAAAGTTGCTGGTTCTAAACCGCATTTATAACAAAGTGGGTTTTTAGAACCCCATATAAAGGTTGCAGAAATACAATAGAGATGATTCTATATGTCAAAACTTTTGAAATGTGCTCCATGTTTTACGCCTGTGAACAATATAGTATTTACTTTTTACTCCATTCATAGCCGATTTCTGAAAAATCATAACATAAAAACTTGCATTTATCAACCAACATAGTCCTAGTAACATAAAAAAATTGAATCCAACGTAATGGCCAGGACGATATGATACTATATTTGCTCTGAAATCCCGGTTTGTAGAAGTTCAAAAAGGACTAATAAAAACTATTCTATTAAGTTCCAAAGCAGATGAGTGAAATAAAGTTATAACACGAAAGAAGATTAAAAACTATGATTTTATTATGTTTTTAGTTTTCCAGTGCAAAATTTCACAAACACCTGGCGTAGTTTCCAAAGCACTTCAGTGTAAAATAATGGATCTATGACAAGCAACGAAGCGTTTAGAAGTCTGTTTAGAAGAAGTTAAAAAGTATCGTCATGAATTTGAAGACTTAAAAACGTAAGCCTATTACATAACAGAAAATGAGGCATAACTGACCAGAGTTTTCTAAAAGTTGCCCAAGAAAAGCGAAACGCTATTTCGATGAAATTTTCGAAGATGAAAATTCGCAAGACCCTGACAATTTGTTTCGAGAAAACATATTTTATCGTGTACTACATCTTCAAGTGGGCTATTAGCAAAGATGTTTGCTAATAGCCCATCTGAAGATGTTGTAATACAATGAAACCTAGGTTGTGGTAAAGAAATTAGAGAAAGTAGAAATAATACTACATCACGTAGTTTCATTTGATTGTGAATAATGAATTTCTACAAAATTAATGCCAAATATATTCTCTATTTTTAATATATCTTGAGTTGTATCATTTGAATAAAATTATACATTCACTATTTCTAGTTCATTTTGTATTTATGGACTTAAATATTTACTTTGACCTTTTGGTTTGTTTAATAACTCTTGTAAAACAGGATCATATTTCGCTAATAACTCAATAATATTTAGATAAATGCCACTTGGTTCGTTGCTGTCTATTTTTTCTGTATTTCCACTGAAATCTAAGTTACTCTATTAATACGGATTCAACTTCTTGTGAAGAGCGATAAGCTCATTTTGTATTTTTGGACTTAAATTCTTTCTTTGATCTTTTGGTTTGTTTAATAACTCTTATAAAACAGGATCATATTTTGCTAATAACTCAATAATATTTAGATAAATGCCACTTGGTTCGTTGCTGTATATTTTGTCTGTATGTCCACAGAAGACTAAATTACTCGTTAAAAGAGTCAGAGCTACATCAAAGAGTCTTTTCAGTACTTGACGCTTTTTTAAGCATGGACTCTTTTTCTTCGACTAGAGTACCGCTGTTCGTATATGAGGCCGAGTGTAAATGAGTTTTAGAGGTTTTGTATTTTTCTAGTCACTTTATCCGCCAATCCAAGTTTTTTTTAACTGTTTTGTCGATGTGAATAACCAGCATGGCTCAAAATATGCCCTTTGAAACAATACCAAATAACACAACCATTTGCCTTCTAATTTAACACCAGATTTACAAAAAAATCTAATAATATTTTTTCAAAAAGACCTGTTGCCACAGTTTTTTAAAAAGGGGCTTTTGGTTTACAGTTACAGGGGCTTCTGTTTTTAATCACAAAGGGTCTAACTTGATTCTCTAATTCTTTGGAATTATCCTTGTCAGTAACGTAAGGCGAATTTTTGATTTGTTCCAAGTCAAATAACAACACTTCATTTTTATTTAGTGCATTTCTGGTATGTGGTTGCTCTGGATAATCGTCATGCAATTGCAATACTGCTACTTTCAGTCACATTAATATTTTAGCTTTTGCCGGCCTTTTCACTTAACACTTCATGTCATTATTCTTCAAGAAGTCATTAGTCTTAAAGAACTAATCTATTTTTAGCAGCTTTTTATTTTTTTCATCAACTTCTTTCTTTGTTTTGAATTTTTCACTACCACTTAGATACTTTCTTATAGATGTTTTGTTTAATCACAGTTTTTGGAATACCTATACCTCATAAAACCTTGTCCAGAACCAATTGAATGTTTAAGAAGCAAGTGGTCGTTAATGTTAATATCAAATGGCTTATGGAATGGTGAAACAAAGCCATTATGAAGTAAGGAAATCGCGAAACAAAATTTTACAAAAAAATTCATTTACTTTGGAACAATTTCTAGCAATATTTAATGATTATGATATAAGTGACTCAAGATAGTAGTGTGAAAAATATTGTTACCATTGTATTGCTTTAATTGTTTTTTAACTAACTTTTTACAATATACAACACTATTGGCAATGGATAGATATCCTAGCAATGTGTTGCGGAGCTAACATGTAACAGTTATTTTCTAACTGTATCATTTTGTACAGGGGAAAGTATTTGTCCAATGTTTTTATACACATTGTTTTGCTGTGAACTGAAACAGAAACAAAAAAGAGGGAACACCTACTGCTGCATTCTTCATTGCAATAATTACGGAAGAGAAAGAATGAGTTTCCATATATTTTCTTCCATTAACAAACTTAGAAAGCATTTGGCAACTCTTCGTAAAATAAGAAAACCATCATCATATTTTATGTGTGTGTGTGTGTGTGTGTCTGTGTGCTCAGAATATTTTACTGAATCAGATAATTTGCAATTATCATTAATTCATTGAGATTGGTCTGATTTGCAGGACTATTGAACAATAATTACTAGCTATAATCTGAAATGTCAGACAAATTTAAACAACACTTGAAATAAACGTTACTCCAAGCAATAAGCTCCTCATAAAATTTCTCAGCAATAACCAAATGTAAATGAACATTTTGAGCGTGAACAAAAAGAAGGACTTTTCAGTTTCAGTAAGGCTAACATCATCTGTACGTCTGTTTTAAATAAATTTAAGTTACTGGTCATCCTCACAAACAGGTCTAATAGTATTTTTGGTTGCTTTGTAGACATCTAATAGTAAATTTACAGCATAATTTGTTCAAAATATAGAAAATTGTAACAAAATTTTAAACACTGGAAGTCAACTATTTTAAAAATATCTGTCAATTGCGTTAAATGTTATTCTCCATTCCATTTTAACAGAGAATGTTTGTAAACAAACCAATGTGACAGTGAGAATATGGTTGGCACAAATATACGTTCAAATAGTTGATTACTCTTTACAAATGTATTGTATTTCAGCTATAATATTATTAAACCATGTACTATAATCACCAGATTAATTTAATAAATTGCCACACTAAATAATGTTAGAAATATTAACATAATACCATTCTTTTACTGATATGAATTGCAAATTTAAAGGACAAAAATGTACAACCCTTGCCACTGATCACACAGAACACAGAGGAATAAAACCTTTTGGTAAAATTATCAATATTCCGGCACGTTGTGAAGTCTATACCCATAAATGATATTCAGTATATATTATTTACTTTAATAATGTATTAAAGTGGAATGGCTGCAATAAATCAGTTTCAGGTTAAAATAGATGATATTCAATTGTTTTCTAGTGTGATGTTAAACGAGAAAGAAGGAAAAACACTATATGGCCGTGTTTTTCATAATAACAAGTTTTTCAAATAAGTGTTTACTTATTTAAATGCATATTTTCATTTATAGGCTGTCCCTGCTTCGATTCCCTAGTGTTTTAACATCCAAAGATTGTTTATCTAATTGCAAATGATTTATTACACCGTGTAATGAAAAAAACAATTCAAAAAATAATTAATAACATGAATAAATAACATGAATATAAGAAAAAGGTTGACAATATCTGAACTGTCATTTTCATTTGTTTATAAATATTCTCTTTTGCGATGGAATGAAGTATAGTTCACCGAAAGGTTGCTAGGAAAGTTTATGCCAATATTAAGGCATTATAAATCTTTATCGTTTTATGGAAGTTCACATGGAGAAATGACCTGGTCATAAATGAGTTTTTATTTATTAACCACCAGATGACACTGATGTGAATACGATGACAAAAATTAGACATGGTATACACATTTCTACACTATTCACGATTTTTAATTTCTTAGATAAAATTGAATTTTAAATTGTGACATAATATAAAAAAAATAATAATAGAGATATTACTAAAACATTTAAAAATTCCAAATGAAATATAGAACAGACCAGAAATAATATGATCTCAGGGATTTGGCTATGTTTTTATTCGATTTGCATTAAACATTTGTAAGTACATGTGCGTGTGTGTTAAGGACATGTGCACATGTGTGTGGCGTGCGGGAGAGAGTATGCACATGTTTTGGATATGTTATATAAATATATATGTATGTACATGTAAAACTTTCTTTAAATACTAGCCATAGGTTTGGTTCTGTGCTATCAAAGTAACAAAATGTCACCCTAGTGAATATCTCCTAATTGTTTAAGCGTCAAAATTTTTAAAAATCTTTTGAAGTCTGGACTATAACTGTTTTAAATTGAAAGCTACATGTACCTTTGTATTTTTTTTATATGCGTTTATGTGGCCATAGAAAAATTTCAGACTTGTTGGGGTTCCTTTGCTCTCTCCCATGATTAACGTTATATGCTTCAGCAGTAGTTATAAAATTAAAAAACAAAATTACACAAAAACGGTTTATTCTTTATTAGGTTCTGTTCTTACATCATAGTATAATACATCCATCAAAAATATTAAACATCAATGTTTTTTGCTGGCTCCCTTTAGGCTTGTACTGGACAGCACACGGCGGCGTACCTGTAATTTGAAAGATTTCAATAAATAATAAAAATTTAAATTTACAAAATTTTTTAATATGTACACATATTAAAAAATTTTGTAAATTTATAAATACATATATAATGAAAAAAACACAAACGTTCGGCAATATATTCAGTGTAAGGATTTTGAAAACAAATAATTATGATGTATATAATTTCAATTTCAAAGTACGTTAAGTAGTTTGGTTACAAAATTTAATAAATAATTAGTTTTTTATTTTAAATAAAGGAAAAAAACAAACACAAATTATTGGTGTTTGTTTTTTCCAAAAAATATACTATAAACTCTAAATAAGAAATAAGCTTGTATTCTAACATTTTACAAAGAATAAAGAAAATAAAAAGATTTAATAAATTTCCAATTAAATACAAATATAGATGAGACATTGTTAACTTAATTAAACAAGACAATATTTTGTTTGAAGAAGACATTAAATTAATAGTAAAAACACATAAAACTAACTAATCAATTAAATTTCAATTTTAAGTTGCATTTATAAATGATAAGTTATCTACGTAAGGCACTCTAGTTAACTAATTGCGATAGTGAATAAATCAGTTAAAATGAAAAGTAAAACCGCTCGTTTATCTGTCATACAAGAATTTTGCGGAGCCTATCTGCCCCACTGGTACCACTGATCTACAAAAGGGGGGGCGTGAAATTCAAAGCATGTTGAGAGACAACATCTCTTTATTGTACAACAGTCATAAAGGTGTCCTGATACTGACGTTTGTTCGTGCATTATCTTTGGAATGTGTATCTGACTCCATAAAGATATAAGAGCCATAATTACCTTGACCAATGTTGAACAAAATTATCAACTATAATACATAGGCTTACATATCCATCCTTACATAGGCTGTAATTTGAAACAGAAATGTATCAAAATATTTTAAGACTTTCTTAATACAAATCCAAAAATTTCTCAGACATTATCTCGATAAGAATCTGAACATTCCTTTTTTGACTTTTACTGTAGTGATGAACCTTGGTCAAACTATTCCGTATTACATTACATGGTGGGTTTACTTTCCAATCAGGTTAAGCAATCTATGTCAGTCATTATCTTTTCATTACTTTTATGTATAAGTTATCCCAATAAACCTTTCTTAATTATTTACACCACATTTCCTTCTACACATAATCACCATCTTTAGTTCTTAGACTTTTTCACATTAATTTCTCCAATAATTTGTCTTTCCAGCATTTATTTCTTTCTAATCCTGATTAGATACAGCGTGCGATTTGTATCCATAAATATGAACATAAGTATCGAAATGTTTTATTCTTTCTTTTTGTAAAAGTTGTTTTTGTTTATACATTAGAAAATGAAATACAGTAATAACACAATAAACAATTAATTACCCTTCTCTCTCGCAGCGATGCTGGAGGAACACGTTCAGGTTGGAGATATTCTTGGCAGCTGCACACTCTGTTAGGTATTTGCACTTTCCTGCAGAGCCAGGTTTTAAACTATCTGTGCAAGCTGGTTCCGTGCTAGTGAATGATGGCTGTCGAAATGTTATGAATTGGTAAAATCAGTGATTTATAATAAGTCATAATTTTCATAATTTTATGCAAATCCTTGTTGCAGATAATTCTTACCAGATTGCATATAAAAATGTAAGAAACGGGAATGTAAAAGTGTTACTTCATAATCTGTTTTAAAAATGTTTAGTGAACAATTCATATTTTATTTAAATATTTTAATAGTATGTTTCAATATATAAATCATGTCAAAAATTCAAACTATAAAAAAACAAATACAGTAGAAACATAAAATCAATGTAAGCCTTACCGTTCCTTTGAATAATTTAAGGTTGACTGTTGTCCCATTCACAGGGAGGTTTACACTGTCACTTGCAGCATCCAAATACTGTTCCAGCCATTGAAATTCTGACAGGTTGTAATCTTCTAATGTCGTCGGCATTGAATTTGAATGGACTGTAAGAATTAGGCTGTTTCAAAGAGTGTTCTAACACAAATAAATTTTTAGAATAGCATTTTGCTCTGATTTTTCTAAATACTCTTTCCTCTTGTTGGCAGCCCATTGGTTTGGGGATTAATGTTGCCTAATTCAGCAGCGGGTGGTGCCTCATTTTTATTCATTTCACTAATGAATTCGCTGCTTTAAAGATTATATTTGGTTTCATCATTTAGTTTTTATTGTTAATCATTGTATTTTTTGTGAACTATTAAATAATTACGTGTTTAGTAGAGTGTGATTTAACTTGTCCAATGCACTGGCCGACATCTTGTAAGTTGACTGAACAATTTTGCAATATAAACAAAAACTAAAATAGTTGTAGGAGGTGTAAAAATCTAACCAAAAAACACTTAATAACTCATAATCTGAAGTGAATGGTTACACGATGAAATGAAGAGGGTGTGAAATGCAAATATGTAAATCCTAACCTGGATAGCTATTAATAGCAAGAGAGAAATATTTTGTCATACCATTTGTTCTGTCATATACTACTTTCAGAGGTACTAACTAGAAATTTTAATGGTTTAAACTTTTGAATACCTAATCCATTCTGTGAAGACAAGATTAATGGAAAATTATGAATGTCTGATGACTAAAACTTGAATTTCTGACATTCCTAATGTCATTTTAGAAATAATGTAATAAAGAATCTTTTTATTTTAATCCAAGTCTTATTTGAATACCTCGTTGGGTAAATTTTTGTGGTTTCAGTACATATAGCACAAGTTTACAAACGTTTCAAGCTTTTGCAGAAGTTTCTCTAATGTTCGCATGTGCAGTGAATATTATAAAAATTATATATAAATAAAAACAAGGTTTACTAACACTAGTATTAGTGGCTAGAAACTGTAATTTGAAACCAACTTCCAACTGGTTTTCAAAGTAAACACCTCTGACTTGTTCATAATTTAACCAGGGAGTTCAGAGAATTTTATACCAATTCCATACATGACATACAAGTCCATTAAAATTTTATGTTTCTGAATCTGTTTCATGGTGTGTTCCTGAGCACCTTTTACAAATAGGTATGCAAATAATGAAATTTGTTGACCGGCAATCGGAACGATATGATAGACATAAGAACTATATCATTTTCACTCGAATTATTTTCGTATTCCGACATTACGGGTTAAAAATGATCTTTTCCTGGATCCTTTTTATATTGTAATTACTAATAATATTATAATTTGGACTTTATGCAACACGTAGAAAGATACAAAATTAGCGTTACGTGTGAGCGACCTGCGCCAAACAACAACTGATTTCGGAAGCGCCATCGCGCTCATGTCAAATTTAGTTAGTACGTGCACAAGTGCGATGGCGCTCGTCGGCACTCTAACATTTAATATTACATTTTGCTAGAAAAACTGTAATGTTTAAAGATTGTAGTCATGAACTTAATTGATAAAAAGTTTTGTTTATGAATAAAAACTTTAAGGATAACATTTTTAAAATTAACTTCCCTTTGTCCTCCTTGGATTTTCTAGAAAAACTATTGTTTTGAGAAAATATTTTGTACTAGGTTATTTACTACATTAAAGGGCAATAAAAGAACATGAGAGTATTTTTACGCTAATTTATAACCATAGTACTTTAAATCACAAAAGAAATTTAGACATCATTTAGATTATTTGCACATTTTGAAGTTGTGAAAAATACCGTGCATATTGTTCACGTTGTGAAAAATCTTACCACCGGAGAGCCGTTCAATGAAAAATGTTGTTTTAGTATCTGACGGAAGACTCTGAATTGATTGTCATATTGCTAGATGGGTAATCAGATCCTTGTCCAAACAATTAAAATGAGAAAGTTGCATAATCAGCATTATTAAATAATGAAGAGATGACTTTTCCCAAATTAATAACACTCAAAAGCTAAGCAGTTTGTGTTTTCGGTCTTCTGGTGTATTTTTCGTTTGGGCAGAGGCAAAAAAAAATATCAGACATTTTAAAAGACCCCATTTTATGCAAAATAATAGCTATAAATATGTAGCTATAAAGACTACAAAATTTTGCCGAAAAGAGGCCTTTCCTGTTTGAGATTTATGCTCAAAGGACATCTAAACGCTAAAAGTCAAATAAATTGTTTTACTTGAAGGGCAATAGTGAATAACATTGTAATTTATAAGTGCGTTCATTTATTTTAACATTATATTTTATTCAAAATCAATATATATTTTCTTGTACAATAATTATGTTTTTTTTCCCGATCTGTCTTCATTTAGGTTAAATAACGAATATTTCTTTGCCGATAATAGAATTACGTTTATGTCAGTAAAACTAAAATAACAGTTTATTGTACGCTTCACTTGGTATAACCAAACTACATCTATCATCAGCATAGATGCTATCTTATAGTCAAGTGTATGTCGTTTGTTGAAGAAAAAAACCAAAAACATTTTTCGTGTACACTTACTGTTACTACATTGATATGAAATACTAAAATGTATAATGGGGGACGTTTTTTGCCAAAGGTTAAATAAAATAATTACGAGATATAAAATAAAAATCCATTTGTGCAAAACTGTACATACAATTTTTACGAATAAAATATTAAATAATAATCTATGCCCCATTACAAGGCTACTTGTACGCAATGGTCTTGTCAGTTGTTCATTGTAGTTTGCGTCAATATAAATAGATGGCATTAATTATCTATATGAAGATTAGCTTTAGAGAAATGTTTGTAAGACCGTATGTAGAGTTTTATATCAATGACTAGTCAGTCTTCTAGTTACTAATATCTTTCCAGCAATATTTAATATTTGCGTCATCATTCTGTTAGAAGTTCCTTTATGTTTATAATTTTTCTTTTTCTAATTAATAAGATTCAACATTTCAGCTTTGTAAACATTAAGGTTTCAATTCACACAAAAGTAATATTTGCATGTACAATTTCCCTTGAAAGTTTCATTATATTTATAACTTTTTATTCCTAACAAAAATTCAATTCTTCACCACAGTTTCTTGAAGTAAAAGTAAACGTAAAATCTGTATGGGTATGCTTTTAATATTTTTACTGTCTGTACAATTTTTTAAGACTTCATTTATAAGAATATTAAGGGTTGGGGCATAATACAATGGTCAGAGCGTGTAGAAAATGCCTCTACCAAATATGGATTGCAAGATGTCTCCTTGGTTTGATAAAGGTTAGCATGAAAAGTGAAAGGTATGAATAATAAACACAACATGCTATATTTTAGCAATGACAAATTTTATTTAACATCAGACGACATTGAAATAGTTTACATTAACAGAAATATGCAGATTTAAGATAAGCATATTCTTGCTACGCATAGGACATTGCCATCTCTCAGTAAGCAAAAATAATCAACAGCTAAACCTCTTCATTAGGCAAGCTTTTCATACTGAACAAATTTTTCTGTATCCTAACTCATAGTTGCCAAAATTAGCATTATTAATATGTAATTTTATTTTATGAGAGAAATTGATTTTCAGAAAACTTGGATAAAATCTAAATTAACAATTGTAAAGATTCTGGTTTCATTTGTATTGATTATACTGCATATAACAAATAAACGACAGATAGATGAAGCCATTTAAAAAATAGGACTTCTCCATGAAAGATGTAGAGCAATAATGTTGATTTTATAACATTGAGAGCTTTATTGAAAATACTTCTTGTCTCATTCTAATTCCACGCTCATTTATTCCTAATTTCTCTTTTAGATATTGTGTATCTACATCCTTCGGTGTACTTTTCCAAAATGTTTTCATTAAAGAAGAAAAGAATAAATTAACGAGTCTAAAAATAAACTTAAATTATGAAATAATTAAAAATTTGTCACCCCTATATATTCTATTTGTCACTTATCACTTTCATTAACGTGGAATTAGCCACAGATGGTGTTTTTAACCAATTATTGATTGTACTTTTTATGTAGGAAATAATGCATGCAGACAGATTTATAAATTTGATTGTCAGATCTGAAATACGTATAAAGCATTTCAATATTCGTGAAACAAAATTTTTTCCCAAAACAATTTCATTCAACAATTCTTAAAATTTTTGCGATATTAACATTACTGTTAAAAAGCTTCAAATCCAAAGAAATAATTAGTTCATTCAATTAACAATTTGTAAAATTTTTGCAAAACTAATATTATTGTTAAAAATCCAAAGAAATAATTAGTTCATTCGAAAAAGAATTTTCTGCTATACCAACATTACTGTTAAAAAGCTAAAAGTCGTAAAAAACAATTAATTTGAAAATAATTAATGTCAAATGTTAATAAACTGACTTGATTTAATAATTGCATAAACTGACGCACAACATAATGTTACGGTCAAAGATGTTTATGCATGGATTGCATGGACCCAAAACATAGTTGCAATAAATAAAAAAATTGATTGAATGTGATGCGGCTAAGTGCACTGTCTACCCAGTGGTTACATAACAAATGCTACCTTACTAAACAAATGTTTACAATTGTTTTAACTTAATAATTTATAAATAAACATCATTATAAACAAGAAGTCAATATTAAAGGGAAAAATATGAAAATGGATGGAGTTATTTCAAAGTGGTATGTTATTCCTTGAGTACATCACAATATGTTTCAGTAAAAATTGTTACAGGTATTGTTAAAGCCCACGTTTTTTGTTCGATTGCTAATGATTCTCACATATTATTCACACTGGCCTTTAGACCAATGTGGCAAAATGGAAAATAGAAATTAGAGATATTATGTGCTACTCACCATGCCTGTAAGCCGTGCCAACGTTTAGCTGGATAGAATCTAATAAATATAAATTTTTATTATTTTTCAAGCAATTTCCACAAACACAAGTTAATCGTACAAATAATATTAGACAATAATGATTATTAAATCCTCTGCATTAATTTGTTTTAAGAACTTTTATTTATCGGGGCATAAAAGCAGCTTATTATTATTAAAGCATTACAATTTTATAGTTAACTTATGAGGTTATAGTGCTCTAATAATGGTATGTAAATATGAATACAAAAAAATTTTTTGAAATTAATCTAAAGACTGACATTAAAACATTTAAAACTTTTTGGCTTCAATTCACACAAAAGTAATCTCTGTTGAATGTTTCTTTATATTTATGATCCGCAACAATAATTTCTTTATTTGCCATAGTTTCCCGAATTGAAAATAAAATCTTCAAGGATATGCTTTTAATATTATTACTGACTGTACAGTTTTTTAAGATTTCATTTACAAGAATATTAAGAACTGGCGTGTGGTACAATTATCAGAATATGTTGAAGAAACTAACTATGGAAAAGTTCTGTCTGAAACATTTTCACCTGTACCATGAAAAGTGAAAGGTGTGAGTAATAAACACAAAACGCTATATTTTAAGAATGACAAATTTGACTTATTGAAATATCAGACGACATTAAAATGGTTTATAGTAGACAAAAATAAGCAGACTTAAGCATATTTTTATTAGGCATAGGTGTTGCTTTTTCATCGTAACCAAACATAAGCAATGGCTATACCTCTTCATTTTGCAGGGTTTTCTTATTGAACAAGCTCTTTTGTTTCATAACTTATAATTGCTAATATGAGAAACTTACTTATATTAGCCATAACTTAATAGCCCAAATATTTTTACACAATAAGTTTATTTTATGATTGTTTTTCACGAAACTTGAATAAAATCTAAATTAACAATTGTAAAGTTTCTGGTTTAATTTATATAAACTACATTGTAGATAATAAATAAACAATAGATATATGTAATCATTTAAAAAGCAGGATTTTTAAATGTATTTTCACAAATATAAAGTAAGTGATACATTGACAGGAGCATGTTTCCGTATACTTTTATTCTCATGTTCCTTGTTTCTCTTTTAGACAAAACACAAATATCTGTACATCCTACAGTCAATTTTTTCAAAATGTTCTCATTATGGTGTGAAAAAAGAGTAAATGAACGAGTCCACAATGAAATTTAAATTATAAAACAATTCAAAATTGATCACTCTCTATATAAAATATATTGGTCACCTATCACTTTCATATACATGGAACTGGCCGCACATGGTGCTCTTGACCGATTTTGATTGCGTGTTTTATGCAGGTAATATTTACACAGTCACATTAATAAGTTTGATAGTCAGATCAGAAATCTTTGTAATCTTCAAATGTTCGTGAAACATCACTTTGCGTGGAAATAAAGTAAAACAGAAAGTGAAATATCATTCTCTGTGCAATCTTCCCTAAAAAGGGAATTATGGTAAAATTAATTATTGTTTAAATACAAATTTATGTAAATAAAATATGGTAATTTAATAATTGTTTAAATACAAAATAAGACATTGTTCATTCAATGTACAATTTTTAATATTTTTTGTGATACTGACATTATTGTTAGAAAGCTAATGCTAAGTATTAATATTCAGCATTGATTTAATAATTGCATAAACTGACGCACATGAAGACGCAACCAATCAAAAATGCTTGTTCACGTGTACACAAGAAATATTATTTTATTAAAATAATGTTTATAATTTCTTCTTAACCTTTTTATTATTATTATAAATAAATATCAAAAACAAGAAGTCAACATCAAAGGTGGAAATAAGAAAATGGATAGAATTATTTCAAAATGTTTGCAGATTTTGTTAGAGAATTTGCTTTTCTGTTCAATTGTTGCTGTTTCTTATAGACTATTGACACTGGCTTTTAGACCAATGCAGCAAAAGAAAAATATAGCAATACTAAATGCTACGCACCTGGTTTGGTCATCATCATAGAAGTATGAACCGGACCTGATAAATATAAATTTATATTATTTTTCACGGAATTTTCACCAACACAAGTAATCTTACAAAAAATATTAGACAATAAAATCATTGTTAAGACGTTATCAGTTTCACAACAAATTTTAGCATTATTTTTTTATAAGAACCTTTATTAATCAAGGTATAAAAGTGGCTTGCATTGCAATTAATTTTTAAAATTATGGTGCTTCAATAATGGTATGTAAATATGGATATAAAAAATATTTTTGAAATGTATGTGAACTCTGATTGATTGAGATGTGCTCTAAATTCATCAATTAAAAAAAGTGCTAGGAAATATAGGATATTTCTACAAATGAGTGATACGAAACTCACAAATATCCTCTCGTGCAAATTCAGATGAAAATCAAAGTATAGAATTGTTATCAAATTTATAAAATCTTCATTATAATACAAAATTTGACGCATAACATGACAGACATTATTTTATAGCAAGTGACAGATGATATCATAAGAACAATAAAAACTCAGGAATCTTGATGACGGAGAACACAAAAATGAACTGATATATATTTATAAAAATATCATAAAGAATTTTGTTTACCCAATTTGTTTAGAGCTTCTTTAAACAGAAGTTTCTGGATTGTTTTATAAGCATTATATTTTTACATAAATTTTATTTATTCGTCTTCTGGGAGTTATTGCATTGTATCGGATATTAATTGTCATTTCTCGCTGAATGTATTCGTCTCCTGTGTTTTATAAGACGGGATAATAATTGTAAATCCTATTTCAAGTGAAAAAACAAGTGAATCGATAATTCTGAATTGCTTTAATTGCTTTCGTTTTAGTACATTGGTGGAATTAAATCTGAATTGGTTGCTTGGAGCTGATATAAAGTGGAACCTAACTGGATCTTCTGGCAAGAATTATTCCAAAAGCAGGCGTATCTTTCGTTCTGAGAAATTACATTTCTGGGGTTCACAAGACTTACTAGGCGTTGGCAGGTTTTCCGATACTCACTTGAAGGAGTTTTTGAAGTTTGCAAGATCTGCCAGACATCGAAGGTTTCCAGGTTAGTTACTGTTAACTGACTGTATAGATGGTGGTAATAATTATATCATGAGAGCATTATTAATATTCAGATACATTCTGTACAATTGACAATTACACCATTAGTTTTGTGCTTTGAGCCGCCTTTCAATTTATTTAATAAATTAGGGCCATACTACCAATTTTGGTTCTTCGAGCCGGATATCAGTTATTTCCTTCAAACCCGGATGCATAACGGCCTAGCATAGTTAAAATATTTATAAGATTCGGATAATATCTAGGCTAACATTAATATATTTTTTCCGAGCACATCGCAAAATGACTGTTATGTTAAAAATCTGTCTTCTCATACACTGATCATCTGTTATTCAGACTAAACATACTAAAAACAATAAGAATAGGTAGCCTTCTGTTTTATATATATAGCTACTATATTTTGTCAATAAATTTAATTCAGTAAATTAGTTATTACTTTCTGTTTGCAATTATTTTAATAGTTTATTATTGTAAATGTGTAGTTCTGTTACGACAGGAATGCTTTTTGCTAGTCTGTCACTTGGTGAGATTTTCCAATTTATCTATTATACAATAAATTAAATGGATATGAATGGTAGGCCGAAGCCTATTCTGAAGCTAAAAGTTTATAAAAACGCCATTGTAATGTGCTGTAAATATTTAGGATCAATCGGAAGTTGTATTTTGAATGAAATATTGTGCTGGCATTGATGATAATTTCACTTTTTTTCTGTAAATGAAAGTGTAGTCATAGAAGATAACATATTTAATAAAAAAAATCTGCTCGTGTTGATTATAATATAAAATCAATTTAAAATGTGCTTTTTTTGCAAGGAAAGGACCTTGAAACATGTAATCTATGGCTGCTCTATGCAATCACTCTTGGTTATCAAAATATTTGAATTTGTTCTTTTTTACTAAATTCATTTTTTATCAGATTTGATTGTTATTCTAGGATTATTCAGACATTTATTTTTTACTAAGATGGCAATTTAATGGAAAATTTAATGAAAAAGTCTAATTTATACTTTATTGCAAAAGTGCAATTTTGTTTCCACTTATTTCTACCTTAAAATTGAACTAATATAAAAATGTTGACTTAAAAATCTCTTACACGCCTGGATTGCGAGCTCATTGACAACATTGGAAATATGAAAAGAGTGTACCTTTAGAGATACTCAAATCACTTAACGTCTCGAGTGCGCATGTCACTCATTAAGTGAGGCTACCACTCGCAACGACTATCTGATTAAAATGAGATAAAAATATTTTAAAGCCAGGTTAAAATGAGATAAACATATAGACAATTATGTTTTTTCGAAAAGAGAACGATACAATAAATTGAATGGTAACATGGTCATCCGTAGTATACATTAAGTTCTGCTGCTATGATTTTTTGAAAATTGTGTGTGATCGTGTTTTGTTTTGAAATTTAACGGTGAGTTAAATTTTTATTAGTGTAAATTGTATTTTTTACATTTATGTTAAATGATTGTTTATGAAGTTCTATAAAGTTTCTATTAAGTTGTATGAAGACTTTTCCTCTACAAATCTTTGTTCTCAAAATAATAGGGTAATTTTGTTTTCGTTATTGTTTATACTTATAACTACGTAAATATGGTTCAAATTTGTTGACTATGTTGTATTACATTTCTTCCTGCTTATGCACAAAATCAATATTTTCTGAATTACACATTATTTTATGATATGGACTATATACTTGACAGTAATCTGCATGCTTGAGGGGTTAAAATTTTGAAAATATCAACTTAAACAAGAAAAAAAATATTCAGCACAAATATTCATTTTCACTTAAACTCCGGCGCAAGGATTCAAAGTTTAAGATTTAATAAAAATGTCAACAAAATCCGTATCTCCGCCCCATTTCTGGACTAACATTATAAAATAAACATTGATACTAGAAGTTTGATGTGCATGGTTTTTTTTAGCATAATAAACAGCCTCTCCTACATAAAAGTCAGCCTCGCCTTCATAGGGTGCATACAGTTGACACAGACGAGGGAATGAAGAAAGAGTGGAAGTAAATGTCCACTAGAATGGTAGGGTTATCGGGCTGGTATCATCCCCTATAATGTGCACCGTTCCATATACTTCTGTGTCATTGTTTAATAAGTCTAAACTCATTTGGATTTGCTGGTACTAAGCGACGTCCGTTAGAAAGATATTAGTGAGCTGAAGGTATGGAAAGAAATGAGCTACTTGTAATCCAGGAGATAAAATAGAAAGTAAGGTAGCAAAATAGAACACAAATTAGGTTGTGTTCACAGCAGTATATTTAAAGGACGAAACTAATAATTGTCAACTTGTTTCTTTAAAAAAATACATTATTTCAGAATTCAAATTTATATCGAAACGTAAATAAGATTTCTTTTGACAATTTCACTTAATTTTTAATAAGACCTTTCAATAATATAGTGTAAAGTCTGAATATTCTTCCCAAAAAGTTTTATTAGAAAACCATACAATTTGCAAAGAAAATGTTTTCAATAAAATAATTTCATCACCATGTTGTAAGTAATTTTACACTTATTACTACTGATTTTTTTTATTAATGCAGTTCAGTACACAGTTCAGCTTTGTTCAATATTTCAGGAATACAGTTCAATATTTCAGCTTTGTTCAATATTTCAGCAATACAGTTCAATATATCAGCAATATTAAGGCTTCAATTCGTCCAAAAGTTGCATTTGTAAGTGTATAAGTATATTATAATTCTTTCTCGATAACAAAAATTTATTATCTATGTATGATGTTAATATATTTATAACTTATGTATTATAACCTATTAGACCTTATCAAATATAATGTTAAAAGCTGGCACAAATTACGGCAGAGTATGTAGACAAAAAATAATAGGGGTAAAGTTCTTACCTAGAATCCTGTCACCGCTATCACGGTGTCTATCGGGCATATAACGAAAGCTGTCTTCTTGGTTTGACGGAAGTCAGCAACATAAAGTAAACAAAAGGCACCATGTTATATTCATTTTTCAAAATGATAAATTGTACAACGGACAGTGTTGAAATGGCTGACAGTGAATAAAAGTACACGGACTTAAGATAAGCATATTTTTATTACACATAGGAGCTTACGTTAATTCGAAGTGAAATATTGTAGCATCAGAACCTACTGAATATTTGAAAGAAGATGTCAAACATGCCAAAAATACTAGAAGAAGAAGCCTCTCATATAAGAGAATTTTCGTTATTTTTAATTTATTATAATTTTGGCATTTTATTTTAAAGTGCACATTCATAATCTTGTTACGAATTCTAACATTCAATTAATAATTTATTTTATTTTTCAAACAATAAAAGATGAATTTATATAATACATGGATTCTTAGGTTTGTCATTCTAAAAATATTATGTAAGGCGACGCCGAGGTAAAGTTAAGCGCAAATAAAAGTTTATTAATACTTTGTAGGAGTAAAACATTTTCAATACTGTACCACCATACGATTAAGTCATGTAAAATATGCTATCTTTTTTCTTCTTGCAAATAGATCTTATGACGATAGGTCTTATAAAATTCATTAATTATAATTTATTGTTAGACTTTTGCTTGGATAAATAACTCGGTGTCTGTTGAGTTACACTAATAGTAAGTTTCTGCAGACATTTAATTTAATGAAAATGTTTATTGAATAAAGTACAATTAAAGGGCTATCTATAGCGCTACTTGACGGTTTGATGCAAAAATCATTGTCGGAAAATACTTTCTTTACTGTAAACTTCTCTCAGATTTTGAAGGTGCCTATAGCTTTGTAAAGAGGTACTAAATTCCATTTTAACGGCTACAATTATATTCTACCTAAATTTCTGACTCCCACCAGTTTTATTTTCACTCACTAATGTTATAAGAGACTCAACTTGTCCTGATTGTATATATTTCTTAGGTCTTTAGGTTCAATATCAATCTGATGGCACCAAAACAAGTAACCCTACAGTTTTTAACGAAAACCAAGCAGTGGTAAAGGCTGTGGACTTGTGATGGAATAAATTAAAGTTAATTATATAAATATCTTTGAATTAGAAATTTTAACCAACAAAAAATACTTTTCTTGTATAGATTAGAGTCTGCGCTTCTTTGATTGATTACCGAAATTTGGTACAAATTATAATTTACACCAGTCTTTAAACTAAAACAAAATATAAGAAATCAGACTAAATTTTACTTACGAAACCTGGTATGTAGAATGGGAGCAGGTGTGGTCTGGTAGCTACCTGATAACATAAATTAAAATTTGTTATGTTAATTATGCATGTCCTGTAATTGGAAATTTTATCTCGCAAAGAAGGTTTTTCTTACACAGGCTCTTTCTTAGCTAATGCTCAATGGCACATTTTATGAAAGCAATAAAAATTAATAAAGTTAATTTCTATGTAATACATGTCATAACAATGCATTGGCAGATAGTGTGACCGCATTAAAGGCAGTTTAACTTAACCCAACACTTATGCGATGTGTTGAACGAGGAAAGTATAAAAACGTTAGAATTAGAATCTATAAATAGTGAGTGCAATGAAAAATATTTAGAAATTTTTCCAATCTAATATGACCTACTCATAATAAACTAATGTCCAAAGTTAATTCTCTCTAAATATTATGCGCACAAAAGCAATGTATCTATATGTGATTCATTTCAATTTACCGACAATCCTAGATGAGATAGTAAGTATAGCGACTTGGAGATTAATATTAAATTTGTTCAGGATACATAAAATAGAAATAATAATGATTTCCGCAAATATAAAAACAGTGATGTTGTGAAATGTAATATTCCATCATTTAATAATTGCTCACGGCAAAAATTGCTCAAATTTTGTGATAAAATAACTCTATTCTATTCATTATTTGTACTCTCGGTAAGTCTTTAACTTAAGAACTGAAAACTTGAACTTAGTTGTTCTGAAGATTTGCAATGATGATTTTTTAATGGAACCCATATGTGTAATCATTATGATCTAGTTCTACAACACACTTTAATGGAATCCATATGTGTAATCATAAGGATGTAGTTCTAGAACACACTTTAATGGAACCCATATGTGTAATCATAAGGATGCAGTTCTAGAACACACTTTAATGGAACCCATATATGTAATCATAAGGATGCAGTTCTAGAACACACTTTAATGGAACCCATATATGTAATAATAAGGATGCAGTTCTAGAACACATTTTAATGGAACCCATATGTGTAATCATACGGATGCAGTTCTAGATTTTAATGGTCGACAATAAGCCAGATAAAAAATAAAAGAAAGGTCAAATTAGTTTCATGATCCTAACTTGATTAGTTACCGGGATATGAGGTGTTAAAAAAACAGTCTTTCACAAACCAATTTTTTCTCAAATCTTAAGGTAAGCCCAAATACGGAGACGAAACATACGTAAACTGTAGTTGTATATCAAGATGATATATGTATATTGCATGTCTACATGCATTACAATATAAATTTCCATTGGCTATTTTGTTGCGCTTATTCTATGAAAGCCTTTTGCAGGCTCTATTTCATCGGAATAAATGATAATTCAGTATATGTTTTGCTCATCATGGTTGTGGCTTCTGAAATTGCCTCTTTATCCCATGGCTACGTCTAACATCCTTATTGAGTATTAATTATATTATATTATCTATATGACATTCAAGACGTTTCTTTCTAACTATATTTCCATCCTCAAAATCTGTTAAGCTGTGGTACCCCAACCGACATGGCCTAGAATCAGTAAAAGCATCAAGTTTCCCTCCTATTCTGTGATAAATAGCTTATGACACTTTCAAAAAACACGGAACACGTCTGTGATAGTGTCCTTTTGTCTTTTTGCTTGTAGACTACTCGTTATTCACAAGTGAATTTATGATTAGTAAAGGGATTTTTTTAGGAAGATTTTTTATATCCAGATTGAAAAGATCTAATAAAAATAATATATTAACAATAAACAAAGAATTAATTTGAAATATTGAAATGATTACTTTAAAACTTTCCAATACATGCTAAGCTTGAGAACTGAGTATAATTCTAGCATACGATTCTCAGATTTATGTCAAAGGAGCGAATATTAAGAGTTCTTAAAAAAGCAAGAAATAATATTCAACTTCCTGGGCTTCCAAAGTAGGAACCTTTTTGTGAAATGAATTTGATACTTATTGAATGAAATTGAGTTCAGAACATATTTATATTTGAAAAATTTCCCGATAAATCTTGCAGATCATAGGAAAGGATCAAAAAACGATTCTTACAAGATATTAATGACATTGGCAAGTGATGTTGGATGTATTAGGGTGTTATTATGATGGCAGACTATTGTTAGACATAATTTTGTATCAAAAGGACATTAATAATAATATTTGTATATAAATATATATAATGCATTTGTAATAATCTTATTGGATTGTTGTCAAAGAAAATGTTTTGAATCTCAATTTTTATTGTATTTCCATATCAAGCATCCAAATCAGAAAGTTTGTTGTGGAAAGAATTTGAAATATTTTAAACTTTATATACATGTTAGAACCTTAATTACGCTAACTCAACATCCCAATACAAGCAGTTGATTATTCAGACATTATAAGAACATCAATACATTGAAACATGTAATATTCTATTTCTAGAGTTATAATATTTCCATATTAAAAATTAATATTCATTTCTTTTATTCTTTTTCAAATCAACCTTTAAAATGTCACGAGATAAACTTTTATTAATTCCCAGTGCACAACGAGAGAGCAGATATGTTCAATGTTTTTAGTGACATGAGAAGTTTTCAGTTGTCTACATCTCCTATCTTCGTCTACAGGTCCACGCACTGCCCGAACACGCTCAAGTCAATTGAATACACCACAATTTTTAATGCTACAATTATTTTCTGAATATTTTCATGTTATTTGATTACGGGCTGGAGACTGCAGCAACATCAAAAAAATTGTCAAAACGAAAAACTACAAAAACTTTTTAACTCCTAGGAAAATATGACTGACTTACTGGTATATAAATATGTGACATTTCGAGTTAATTTAAACCTGACTTTGGCCTTTTTAATTCATTAGAAAAATAATAAATTTCCACATTTAAACTTTAATTAAGAACATATTAGTTCGTCATAATTTTTTAATACTTTTTAATTTAAAACTTTTCATATTAATTTAATTAGAGAAATCTTCTCAACTGTACGAGTAGAAACTTGTACGCTTAAAGTTAAACTTGGTAACTGGTCATATATTCATTGCAAATTCTATGTAAAATAATGCTTATTATTAATATTATATTTTGTAGACTTCATTCGTGTGGTTTTGTAATTAAATATAAAGGTTACTTGTATTAGAAATTGTGTTTGCTCAGAATGGACAAATATTGTGAAATTCCACATAAAATTGCATTCTAAAGTATGAAATAATTTTATCTGCATTAGTACTTTTTATTTAATTAGTGGGCATGCAACACTGGTGCGAGCCTGACCTACTCGGGAGCATTATTACTCGACCAAAAATGTAAAATATGAAATAAATAACATCATAATTCCCTAATTCAAAGGTTAATATTTTAAGCCTACATTATAATAATTAATTAAGATTCATTAATAAAAGTTTTTTTCTACACAAATGTTTTATTTTCTGTAATCAACTTTGACTCTTCGTTGAGAACAATGTTCTTTTGTAACAAATTCCTACATTCTTAGGTTTAATTGCAAAATGTTTAACAAAGAGGCGTAACTGAGTTCTGCATTTAGAGATGACACATAAAACAGGTTTTGTAAACCTTAACACTACTTAGAGAATGTAAGAGTTCAAAGTGTTCAGAAAATATGACCAATAGCTTAGGCACGTGCCTTTTGTGAATCTTCTATTAAGCAACCTTTTTATAGTCACCTTAACCCCGTTTATGCTTGCTGTTGCTTTGTTTTAAATATTTTTTTGTAATTTTTCTTGTTTGGGGACGGGCAATATTTTAATAAGGAATAATCGGTGTCAGTTTGTTTTTCGTAATATTAAAGTATGCAGATAATGACCAACTAAGCACATCTTTACCGGCAATAGAAATCATGAATAACATAAGAAAATGGTGTGTCATGTGTGTGCAATACTGAGACAAAAGGAATTGATCTATCGGCAATAAATTTTGAAAAAACACATTTAAATTAAAATAACACTTCAAGTATACAACTTACTAGATGGCCTATAAGCCTTATCGACTGACTCAGCGTTCACGGCAACTGTGTCGTTAGGCCTCACCACAACAAGTGATGTCAGTGGAGTGACAAAGGAATACTGTGATTAAAAGTTAATATAATTACGTAACGTGTAATAAGCTATATAAAAAACAACAAGATGAAATAGGTTTTGGAATTTTGTTGCACAGCTGGGTTATTTTTAAATACATATTTATTACCGCTTAGGATATGTGCTAAAGTAGTTCTGTATCATTGATAATATTGTAAAGTGGTATATTTGAAATCTTCCAAAATTTAACAAATATATTGTATTTATCACTGATGGCATCAGAAAGTGTGTTAATTTTTGACCAAGCTGATGCTTTCAGAGGTAGAACTGGTAAACCAAAGGAGTTTAGGGACATCATACTGATATTATTTTTGTGTTGATAAAAAAAGACAAAAAGTTACGAAGTCTCTATGTGTATATACAGATGTGTTCATGAAACTCCAGAAACAATTTTTTTTAATTCTTGGAGATTTGTTTATTCATGAAAATTTTTCTTAATCATTTTATTAATTTTTCCAAAACTGTAACTCTAAAGGTATATTTTGTTCTTTATTCTCGTCTCTAAGTTATTTGGATACATATTTGTTTTAAATGCAATCAATATGGCATATACTTATTATTTAACATATAACACTCATCTATGAAGACATGTCTCATTTTGACAGATATTGTTTACACAAACACCGAAATAAAAAATAAAATACAAGGATTACATACCTAGAGAATTAAAAAGTGGCACTCACCTGCAATGCCAGCTCTAGGGCTTCATGTTCAGGTTTCTTCTTATTTCCAATAATAGGTTTGTCTCCTTCCATCGCCCTCTCACCAGCATCCTTCTGGTCCAGGAGCTGTTTGACGTGCAAGTAAACCCAAAGCCGCTCCAGTGGCCAGTACGTTTTATCTGTCTCGACTGGAGTAACTGGCTGCAATAAAATAAATTTAACTTGGGAGAGTGTTTGTATATTTTATAAATACTAATCGTTACTTTTTTCCTAAGCGTTCCACGCTATCCGATAAATGACGATAAAATGTGCATAGAACTACCAGGCGTCTTTATTACATTTGATAAGCTTTTATTTAGAATTAAGTTTTACTATTAGAACTGTGGACGAGAATGGTAGAGATAATGATATTTTGAAGATCACTGGAATCATAAAAATGTTATTAGGCGTCTCAAATTAAAAAAATGAATAATTAAACAAAACCTATGAGGCACCATATACTTGTAAAGCGTATGTTCAAATTGATTCTTTTAGTTTGAAGGGGTTAACATTTTTAACAATTACAATACTTTCTTTATTCCAAACTTCTTTTGTATCTGAGGAAACTTACCTTGGGTGTGAAGTCAGTGGGTCCCACACTGGATATTGCAGTCACTATCGGTGTTACTCTCTTCACATCCTTGTTCAATAGCTTACCAGCAACGACAAACTCCGCTCCACGGAATAATGTTTTGAATTTGTGTTTTGTTATACTGGTATCATCGACCTAGAATAGGAATAGATTGGTGATGAATGTTGTCTTTATAATATTAGTTTGGCAAAACATAACAGCAATCACTAGTAATATAGTGACTCTTGAAGTAATATAGTAGCTCTCTGAAGGCTGTACTCAGTTATTGTATTGCTCAGAAGATCTGGAAAAAATTTCAAGAGAGCGGTTGATTAAAAAAAAGGGGGTCAGGAAGAAAACAGTGTACTGAGTTCAGGGACGACTGATACATTGTGAGCCAAGCTTTACGAAATTGAAAGTCTGTCTACACAAACTTCAAAAGCAATGTGGAAAATGTGAAAGATGTTAGTATTAGCCTATCAGGAGGAGACTTCTAGAAGTTGATATACACAGCCAAACACTGGCTAGGGATTCGAAATTACTCCGTGGGCACCGTATTGCAAGATCAAGATTTGCCAAAAATTATGCGACATGGACCAATGAGGAGTCGAGTAAGGTTTTACTTTCTAATGAAGCCAGAATTTCTTTAGGAAAGCGTTATGCAAATGTATGTTTCAAAGAGATTACGCCTTACAGCAGATGGTTTGTTATGTTTTGGGCGGTCATAATTTCTGAAGATCATACAGAGTTAGTCTTTTTTTAAAATAGCTCTCTGAATGCACAACGATACATCGGGGAAATCCTAAGTACTCATGCCAGCACTAGCCATTACAAGTGCTACTCCTGTCTTAATAGATGATAACATGCGAGCGCATCGAGTGGGCAAAGTAGATATTTACCTGACTGAGGTCTGGATTCTTTAAACAAGAAATCATTAAAAACCTCATCCAGGGCATACCATGAAGAATTGTAACAGTCAAAAGGCAAAGAGAGGCCACACTCGACACTATTTTTTTTTTCTCTTTTGTAACTTTTGTTACATGAAGGATATTGTCAGTTGAAGGCCCCTTTTTGTTTTTTGTTGAAATGAGTAATTTCAAAACAATAGAAAAAACAAATTATATAGAATATTTATTTCAATTTTTTGCATAAAATGTCATTTCCTTCGGCTTTTATTTCAATTAATCGAAAAAATCGTAGGTGCCCATTTTTGGGCCCATATATAAATTTCTTAATTGAAAGATTTTTTGGTCTGTATCGTGAAATTTTCTCACAGTCATGATATATTTAGTTCCATGTAAAAGATATATTTATATGAATTCTGCAAGCACAATTTACCTGGTCGGCTGGATAAGTGAAACGAATGTGTGAGAGTAACGGGTCAGCTACCAGACTGTAGAAGTGCTGGAGCTGTTGCACTGCATCTGCCGCTTCGTAAATGTGGCGCAAAAAGCCCGAATTGCGAAGTGATAAATTGCGGAGGAACCCACGGTCTGCACCATTTCCTGTAAAGAGACGAAAATGTCCTCATTATTTATCACATAGTATCTATGATTTTTAAGTGATATTCGAGCCCATCACCGGAGTATCAGGTATCAAAAGTATTCTGGTTACACCATTATCTGTACTTGGTTATGGAGGCGTGTTTCAGTAGTGCTCTCAAAATAGTTTAATTAGTGTAAAGCTTCTATTTATAAGTATGTATTACAAATTGACATTCATACCAAATGTCCTATTATGTTCTCACCCTTAAGTTCCAGTTCAGAATCTTAAATAACTAAAAGTGTCCGAATTATCTCAGGAGTATATTTAAAGGCTTGTCTTCATATATAAATATATAGCATTAGGTTACATAAGAGATTTGCATAAGAGCAACTGTGCCGAGCAACTCTAGACATGAAAGGCTTATGAAAAAGTAAAGGTAAATTTTTCGCAACAATTATAAAATCATTACTACGCTGTATATGTGAGTCACTGCTAAACACATCTCAGAGCAACAAACATTTTATATAAAGCCGTTGCATGCTACATATTAGAGTTAGAAGTGTTTGTAAGAAAGTAAAAGACTGGTACAAATAGACCATCATTATTAAAAAATTTCTAGGCACTTCATTACAACGGAGTTGTGAACCTTCTTAATCCTTTGAAATTTTCTATGACTCACAGTTCGGTTTTTAAAATTTACCTTTTTAATAATTATTTGTCACATATTGAATATGTGACGAGACATAGCTGGCTGGCTGGCGAGGCTGCAAGCAAGAACAAATATTTTTTTTAAATGATACATTTTTTAAAGGTTTTTTTTTTAAATTTAACTGATGTCTTGGAACCACATCTTCCAAACTAATTTATCCACTTACCAAAGGCGAGTGTAAAGATGGGCGTCTGCTTGGGTCCACTGTTAAGTTCTGATATCCTGTCCAGGATCCTTTCAACATTCATCTCTCCCAGTGTCGGTTCACCATCGGTCAAGAATATAATAAGGGGGGCTGACTTCTGATCTTCTGAAAATAGAAGTATTTCCCAATAAATTCAGAAAATAATAGCAATATTAATCACCTCAGTTTTAATTAATTTTAAAGCATACATTCATTCACAAAGCTGCTCGATTCCTCTGTGTGTGCTCAGGTTTTAATGCATGATTGGGTTTTACCGCTATTTTTGTAATTTAGTCCCTTGACTTTATAATTTTACGACTCAACATACTGTTTACGAAGTAAAGTGGAATTTGTCACCATTGTGGAGTGGATGGGGAATGAGGCAGATATTTTTGTTATTACTGCTCTTTAAAGAAAATTAGGGTGTAAATGTTTTTATTCCAATTTATGCTTAAAATTTGGAATAGATTCTAAAGGAATGTGGTACCTCCTATTCTTTTTCATACTTCAAAACAATATTTTTTTAATTTCACGTGTCAGGTGGGTTTCCATAAAATTGAGAGTGCGAGTTAAAAGGATTTCAGAATCATTTTTTCCATAATTTTATGTAATGTAGTCTTAGACATGTTGCGAATAATATTTATAAAAATACATTCTCATCCTCCCCCATCTTCAAAATTACTTAACTTAAATTTATGAAAAAGCAGGCTTGTTAAAGTTCACCAGAAAACTTTAGCTATGAATCTAGAAAACATAGTTTTGACAAAATGCACAATAGTTGATGCCTGGGAAAGGTGTTATAAGAAAAATATATACATGATGATATATATTTACAATATTATATATGTATTTACAAGAAATTATATTTACAATATTAATATTGGAAAAAGCTTAATAAAAATACTTGTATGTGTCCTTAAATATTTGTAATGAACTTCTATTGAAACCTCGTAGTGTGGGTCCCACTTGTATATAACAGGTTATTTGCATTATTTTATTAAATTTGTATGTACAACATATTAACAATTCACCTCTGTATGATAATTAAGGATTATTACAATACAAAAAGTGCTTTCCACATTTATATATTGTGATATGATTGTTTTAAATAGGACGTCAATTTTTCTGCCTGTTAAAGTTTTATTATTCAGATGTAAAAGTTTTGAATTATTAATACATGTATGAAATTATACTTTGTATTTTAATTGTCTTTGTCTTTTGTGAACAAAAGCACATGTTTTTACTTATTTTAGGTTAAAAATTAGTTAAAACTAAACAAAGGAGTGAACAGACACAAACCTGCAAATAGATGGGCTGCTATTACATTGCTCTTTGGTGTACCGGTTTTGGCCACTTCAACAGCTATCTCCAACGCTTCGTTGATATTGGTAGCTAGTTTAAATAAAAGGTTTTATAATTATGCATACAGGTTTATAGAAAGAGTATTGTAGGGTCTTCACCATCGATTTTCACAAATACAGCTGTTGCTGATTAATCATCCGTTAGGAGAAATTCTTTCTAGATTTCTGCATTTCAGTCCCGTATAATGGCTTATACGGGACTGTAACGTGACGGGACTGAATTTACAGTTAATAAAAGAAGTCAGTTACAACTTTTTGTAACTAAAAATGTGTTTGTATGCTTAATATTCTAAATTCTGAAAATGAAAATTAGAAACAAAAATGTTTCTTGTGGGAACAATGTTTTTAAATTGCTCGATGGCATAGTTTTCAAAATAAAGAGGGTTTCCAAATAATCAATGCACTTGTTCTTGTGTGAAATGTTAGTTAAACATTGTTATCCAAATTGCTGTGCTATTTAAAATTGGTATGATTTAGAATAAAGTGTAACAATCCAAAACTACATTCTTCAGCCCAGAATCTTGTAATTTGAAAACTTCTATAGTCACGAAACAATTTTGGATTGCTACACTTTTCTTTTAAATCAACAGGACTACAGTAAAAATACAATATTTAAATTACCTCCAGTAGCCCGCAGGTTTTGAATGACCACTTTGGCCTTTTGAATGTTCTCCGCGGTGGCAAGAGTTGGTGGTGGCAAAATATCATAGCCAGAGTTTTGGTTTCTTAGATCGTGGACCTGTAGAGACAAATAATGTTTGATGATTATAATATAAAAATGATTTTATAACACTTTTGTAACATAAGAAAGGTATCGATTTTTCTTCAAAATAAATCAAAAACAGTACATTGCGAGCAGCAATGTAGTTTATGAATCCTCTATTCCTTTTCAGTATGTCCAACGCAATTTCAATTCAAATTATTCTTGGTAATGCCAAAACTATGAAAGGGTATAAGGGTGGCGAGATTCCATAAATACAGTCTCCTCATCAACTTTCAACACGTGCTCGGGAAGCTCAAATAAAAACCGGTAACACAATTTGCAATTGCTTCATCGTAGCTTCATGCAAAGTTTAATTTTCCAATATTAATCAATATTTTAATTACAAACATCAAAATAACCTCATATTGCAAAAATTAATTTTATATGCATTTGTATAGAAAGTAAGTAGATTAGTAAGATGTGATAAAATCATATAGAAACTTTTGCAAATTTTTTAGTAAAATTAGGAATGCAAAAAAAGTTTACTTAAATGTAACAAATAAATATTAACACGCTAAATATTTTCACGAGGATAAGACAGCAATCAGTGTCAGTTAGTGTTAAGAAATGTGAGCGGTAGATTTCTTTAACATTGATTATTAAGTTTCCTAAACTATTATAATACAATCATAATATATACAGGGCTTGACACTCTTAGATAGTTCTCCGAACGAAGTCCTGGACACCACATAAACATTTTACATAGTTAAATCAACATTACATCTGCCCACCCAACAAACAAGTGATACTGCTTGCCTGCTGAGTTCCACTTATCAAAAGATAGTCTTTGTTCGAAAATGTTGTTCACCTACTATTGGTGTCTGTCTATATATTACAGAACTGTCTAATTCTGAGTTAACAGGCAAATCTAAAGTTCAGTCTTGTTTCAAAATCTAAAACCGCTTCACAGAGAATCATAAAGAAGACTAATATCTTTGCTTAATTCATGTTTAATGTTCAAATAAAGATTTTATAAAGTCACAGGCTATCTATCACTTACATTTCCATCAATATTAATGTTGAACTTTTTAATATTCAGCCTATTGGGAAACAGCCAATTAATTGTGCACAACCACAGGAAGTGCAACTTCACACACAAATAGGATTTTGCTTCACAAAAACACCAAAACCAACCTGCACATTGGTGTTGAACTCTATGATGCTGAAATAATCACGCAGCCTTAGTTCGCTGAGAATGGATGTCATGGCTTCTTTTAGCTGTTCTATCTTCCGCCCCCACATAGAAATAGATGTGTCGAGCACAAATATTGCATGTTTGTTGAGGGCTTTAAGATCCGATGGAGAAAAGAAGTGGACGAAGTATCCATCGTTCACCTGGAGACGTAAATGTGCCTTATAAGAATCATATATTAGATAACACATAGACTTACATATAAAGAGAAAATTTTATTATAATATGTTTGAGAAAAATTGACTAAATAATATCTGAATAACATAAAAAAAATATAAAATTCATTTTTTTATTTTATCTACATAATCAGAAAGAATTTGCATGGTTTGTTCCAAATAGTTAACAAGTTTCAGCTCTTGAGGCTAATTAGAAGGGCGACTATAAAGTTTTAAAGTGATTTATTTCCTAAATTTTAAAATGAATTCCAAGTCAGAAGAAACATTTCTTTTCTCAACGTTTTCTGTAAAGTTGTAACTTAAAATACATTTCTATTTACTTATGATCTTATTGCTATTTTTTGTCAGTGGATTTTCATGTCGTAATCTAGTTACACAGTAACACATAATTTTTTATGTTGTAATCTAGTCTGTGGTCATCATAATAACAAGTGTTTCACAGATTTTACAAACATATTGTGATTGTGTATATAGTATTTATTATATTTGGTACAAATAAGAGTATAAGTGGTAAAACAGGACTATTTACAAATATTATCATTAAAGCATTGCTCTAGTAATATTGCTCAAATACATTGACTGAAGCAGAGGTAGATCCGTAACACACTAGAGACACAACATGCTGCACAATATCAGAGAGGCGTAATATCAAGGAAGGATGGTAAGAAAGATAAACTATTGGCCAAATTGTGTGCGATGGAAGCTTGTGGAGACCCTAAGCTAAGACACGGAGTAAAAGGACTTGACGACATTTAATTTTTTTTTTTTCTAAATAGACAAACTGTCGTAATCTCTTTTCTGTATCTTCATTAAATATTTTCTATTACATCCACACTTAATTATTTTGAATTATAATATGATGTTCAACTGATGCAAGTCGTAAAACTTTACGTGATTTTATAGTGATGAATATAAATACGAAGAAGATATAGGATTATATATACGGTCATACTTCAGAAATGTTGACAATGCTTTAGATTTGTATCCAAATAATTAAGTGCAAATTACACAAATCATTAAAAACAATTTTTTTTTCATTTTTGAGCTTCTACACTCCAACTTCAGACAAAGCCTCATCGTTCTTACAATTTTAAATTTACACGCATAAAATTTTGCAAGCCAAATTCGGAATATTAAAATCTCATTCAATATACAGCCACAGAGATACCTCAATAATTAATACACTAAAGAAATTTTTTAATGTGTCTGAATTTTTTTTTTTTGTGCCTTTTGAGAGAACATAATGTCACGGGATAAATGTTTCGAATTGATACTGTGGTTTCTCACTGGGCAATATGTTTCTATGTGATTTATAATATGCGTCACGTAGTGTTTTAATTTTTAAATACTTGGTGAAGAAAAATGTGAAGAAAACTTAATGGTGGCGCTTAGTGAGCACATTCATTTAAAATTATTTTCAGTCTGTGACATTAGTAAGGTTGTTTTCTAGAATGATTATGGAATGCTACTTTTGTGCTGACCGTTTTTTTTATTTGTATCAACACCAAAATATGACGCAAAATTTATGATATACTTCTCACTTCTGGTTATATCAGTTTAATTTATCTCAAAAAAAAATACCAACATTTATTTGTGAGTTCACACCTAACAACTTGTCGTGGACACACAGAACAAGTTACTTAAACTGTATGTCTCTTATTTAAACTGAATGTCCCATTGAATATCAACATTTACCATGACTTCTCCATTATTTGGATCTCGTTCTACATCATATTGCACCACAAACTGCCCCAGCACACCGTCTGCTGACTGTTCCTGACTATGAGGTCTTCGGCTATCTGATTGACTGGCTGACTTTTTGGACTTCTCCTATTGCAATGAATAAAATGGTTACATAATTAAATTGCACAGTGGTTGTGTGAATGAATACATTTCATAAAACATTAAATTTGCTACAAAACTTTTTGAATTTTTGATATTATCCTAGCTGTCGTACATATTATTGTTTTATTTATTGGTTACTCCGGAACCCCATCTGCAGAACTATATTTTTTCCATTTTGAATTGAATTTTGAGTCCAGATTTAGGTAAACCATTGTCTTAGTTACAATATATTGTTTAGTTTTTAGCACAATTTCACAAATAAATTTCAATAATAGATAGAGTTTTGATGAGCAAGGAAACCTGATAGAAAAGAATTGCATTACTCTAAACTTACAGCATAGATTTGCATGAGGGTTTGCTGCTGCTCCAGGTTCGGAGCAAACTTAATGTATGCCTCTGTATTGTCACTGTTTCTTTCAATTGTTGCAAATTCGTTGGCTAAAAAATTAGAACACACAGTTTAATAGAGGTTTCTTAAAATATTTTTATATAACACAAATTTCTCTTTTGAAAGATTGTTGTTTATAAAATATTATAGTTATATTGATTGAAAAGAAGAAATATAATTTTCTAGTTTTTAATGTCTTATATTATCTTGTTGTATTCTGTTTATGTGTTAGGATGAACAATAAGTGATGTAGTATATTGCTTCGACCATTTATAGCATGGATACTTAATTTTCTTAACGACTTATGTTTATATAATTATTAGACGAACTTCCATTTATCCGTCACAATCCTACAACTTGTAACTAATTTCCAAAATACCATTGGATTATTGCATGAAGTGCAAGATACAACTGGGTATTAGAATAGAAGAAAGAGGAAGTACCAGTGTCACTCTCCTGGGCATCAACTTCATTACCGGTTCTAAGTTTGGGAACTCGCAATGTGGTGATCTTCCTCCCTTCCTTAATGAAAATATTAACAGTGAGATCAGGCACCAAACGACCAGGATTCAGATTCACGACGTGGTTGTAAACCTCCAATCTTCGGGTGAGCAGCTCCTCATATGTCAAATTGAAGAGTGCTTCCGTTAATGGCTCGACATTTACCGACACCGTGAAATGGTTCGAATCACGAGCTCTACAAGAAAAAATATAATTTTTTAATAATTCTCAATTGCGTATTAATATCATAGTGACATAACGAATATATGATCTTTATCTACTGAAGGTGCAAAAGCGAATGTTTGTAACTGATATTCGAGAGTACTCGCAACTTATTGATGCAATTTGTTACACTGCACAGAGCTTGCAGGGCGAGGGATTATTGGCTGTTCAAAACTTCACAGGTTATGTGCAATATATAACCATATCTAGTCAATTTCAATGTATTAAGGTTCTTATTCTTATTCTTAATTTATTGTCATCCTTCATTGACGTTTACTTTGGCATAATTTTCTTACATTTATAACATTTTGTGCTACATTATTTAGCCACATTAAAAAATATCATTTTTCATGAAAAGCACTAAACCGCACTGTAGCTGAGGTTTGACAACAAGAGTAAATTCTGAAGGGTACTCCAAGATATTTTTGGGAAAACTCAAGCAACAAATTTAACTAGTAAATATTAAATAATGTTTAAATTAGATGGCCACAGACAGACTAATAAAAACCGTGCACCGCCTTCTCCGGCTGCAAAAATGGCAACACCAAGTAATTACTTCATATGTGAGATGATGACAAAAACAGTGTATTTCACAGAAAACATTTCATAATGTCATCTGTAATTTGTCAAGAATGTGCACAACAACAGAATAAAGGACAGGGGTCAGTTACCGCACCAATGCCACGATCAACCTCACAACATCTAAAATGCATAGTAGATTTAGAGGATACGGCTTGAATTTTAATGTTGTACTTGTAATTAATTTTTTATTACTACTTTCTTCTTTATTATTTTATTGTTTTATTTTATATTAATTTTCTATAATATAATTCACATTTATTTTTTGAAACGAAGAAAATAAACAATAATAAAAATACTTAGCAGCAACATGAGCGGCTCCCAGACCCTGATTGACTGCCTGCGTGTAAATGGATTTGGCCTCTTCCTTCTCCTTTACATACGCAGCGTAAGGTATTCCATTTAAAGTCCTGTAAAAACAATAATTTCTATGGATTTAACATGTTTATTTATGTACAGTTGTATTTATATTAATTTGAGTTGTATTAGTAAGTTAAATTACTTCGAGTCTCATTGACTTAGTCACAAGAAATCCCTGACTTTCTGTATTCATTCTAACAACAGTAGTTACACACTCTGTGGAGGCCACCAGATAATTTCCTCAACCTGTAGTGTAGGTAAATAATATTGTAACTCAATTCACTCAACACCCTTCAACTCCTTTCAAATAAACAATTATTTTTCATTAACAATACAACCTAGGAGATTTCATATAGACTATCATAATTCAAATGATAATAAAAATGTCAAACTAGTTTGGCTGTTTTTATACAAAGTAAAAAAAAAACAAAATCTTTTTTATATAATATTACTTTGATAGTTTTATCAGTGTCACGGTTTTTTTTTAATTACATTAAAGGTTGTAGGAATATTTTATATTGTGAGTGTTACTATGTGCAAGTATAAACATGTCTTTATTATGTTCTCAGTTTTATACTTGTAATATACTTGTAATGGGCTGTAACATGTTTATATTGTATAAATTTCTCATAAATATGTACATTATAAAATGGCTCGGTAAGTTGAGGTTTTGCTATTTCCATCAAGCTATCATAATTTCGTGTGTGACTGTAGGAATTAAAATTTTGAAAGGTTACGCAATTGAAAGTTTTGAAGAAGAATATTAAAATTATATTTCTAAATAGATTAACTGCACTCAGTATGCAAAAAACCTTCATTGAAAATACAGATTTTTGCCTCATAAAACTGCTTCACGCAAAAATTGTATCCTCTTGAAGTATTTTGTTGAACAAACCAAAGTTTTGGTTGAAGCAAAATAGTCATATAAATATGCAAGAATAAAACGCCTAGATCAGTAAAGGGTGTCATCAAGCTAGTGGATGATGACCCAAAGATGTGCTTCTATTGAGCAACATCCAATGATGAAGTCAGCATTTTTTGATCATTTTCTACATTACTTATAGATTTCTTCTCTCGCTCTGATTATACTTGTCATGCGAAATAAAATTCGCTAAACAAAATTGTTAAACTCTACACTAAAAAGCAAATCTTGAGTTTCCTAACAAATTTATGGTGAAAAATGAATGATAAAATATTATAACACTACTTACATTATGAATCCAGTTATAAAAGCTGTTTCGGGCAGTAGGATACGGAAAGTAGCTTCCTGTGAAATCTTAGCAGGATTCGTCATCTTTGTGAGGACAGTTGTGTGAGCATATCGTAGTTTTATCACCGATGTGACATTCATTGAAGAAACCTTAAGTGGGGGCATGGGACCTTCCGTGGGCTCAATGTCGACACTGTCTGCAGATTTCTGAAAAACATTTGTAAGGACTGGATTTTATACTATAAAAAGATTTTGTATCCTCTGAAAAATTTATCAATTGACAATAATTTTATTAAAATTCATAGTTTTTGTCAAGCCTTGAACGTAAATGTTCTTTTAATTCCATAGAGTATATATATTTGATACCAACATAATAAAATGCTTTATTAAACATTTCAATTGCAGTACGAGAAAATTTTTTTTTTCTATGGAAAGAGCAGCAAAATTTTCAAATGGATTTCAGTACGATGAAAGAACAGTTAGAATATTTTGTGTAAAGGCCAGCCACTTTGCTGGCCTTTATAACAAATAAAAAAAGACACCTTTACTTATAATTTTTTTTATACAAAGAAGAAGTTTTCACACCACAGTTGTGACGAGGTGGGACAGATCTGTTGTCATCGCCCTGGCTGTGATCGCCAGACTCACCAGCAATACCAGCGTCCAGCGAAGAGCTGATATTGTGCACATCTTGTAGGAACAGCTGCAGAATGAAATGTTATGAAACTGTGTTGAATAGTTTTGTCAATATTTTGCTAATGCAGCTGTGAGATACGAGCAAAACCCTCACCCGCAAGAAAATTGAGAGGTTACATTTGTATGTTTATTTATTAACGATACTTTACTTTTATTTAGTAAGCAAAGCATTAGGATGACTGATAGGTTATTACCAGAGCAATCTGTTAAAGGTAATGACAATGGTACAGGAGTAAAATATTAGCGGAGTGGTAGATGGCAGAATACAGATTTTGCGGTTAGAGATATATCAAAGACACAAAATAAAAGTGGTCTAGCGCATGTCAGAATGCACACAAAGTAGTATTTGGTAGTAACACATATCTTACGAGTTGTAAGGATGCAGATCAACGGAAATAATTTTATTCGAAATTTTAATCAAGCACTAGCGTCAGCTTACAGTTGAAAAACCAGAGGAAGGGGATGAATTTGGAGCCACTTTAAGGGTTAATACTTTATAGGGTTTTTTAATATTCTATTACGTTTATATTTATTGGTTTTAATATTCTGCTACGTATTAATCGAGTTCATGATATGAAACACTTACTTGCAAAGTTTCCTGCATATAAGTTTAAAACTGTAGCAATTATGAAACTGTGACATACAGATTATTCATGCTATTAGACTACGGAATCTTAAGGAGGATGAGTGATACGTCAGGGATAGAAAAGAGACAGATATAGTGCAAAAAGGGGATGCAGAAAGAACTTCATCCAAATAACTTAACATTTGAGATGCAAATGCTGAGAGACATCTGTATATTTACATATATTTATATTTTGATTTATTAATTTACGGAAAATTATGGAAATATTACAGTTATTATACCTGCGTGATTCAGACAATTAAATAAATTCAGTAACACTACAAGACGTAACAAAGACACATTGCAAGAAGTTTATTCTCACTCTTCACAAACATATCGCACTTTGACATAATTCAGTTCTAGATGCTGGTATAGTAAAACATGACTTTGAGAGTGCAGGCTGTTATCAGGTGTGAAGATGAGAGTTTTTCCAATCATAATTTGATACTTACAAGCTCTGACATTTTTCCATTTAACTATTCAAAAATATTTTACCATTCAAACTTCAATTTTATGCTGCAATGTATGTCAACCCAGCATACCCAACAGAAAATCGGTAAGAAATAGAAAAGGGAAGTAACCACATAGTCTCATATACAAATATGGAAGAAACATTTTTTTGATCAGGTTCATTCATCAGATGTATCTAGTTTCATTTGGGCTCCCAATAATAGAACTCGCTTCACACTAAAGTCAGTTATAATGTATTAATTGAAGAGATACATCGGAAGTCACTGACATTACACAATGAAAATCCAAGGATTCTAAATGACTTTCTTTCTACATGCGCCAAATGACAATGAAGAATCAGACACAAATTTATTTTTGTTGATTCAATAATCTTGTTGCATATGCTGTAGAGGATTCTCCGTTGAATTCAGTTCTGTGCTGTGGTTGTAAGCTGAAAAGTAATCGAAAAACATGCAGAATTTTCTTTTTTTAATTCATCCATATCAATTTTACCTCCTTCAAAGAAATCTCCACAAGATATAATATATTTCTACTGGAGCTTTTCCCAATCCTCAAATTATTTCAGGAAAGCAAATTTCGGCATGGCATTTTGCTGCGTTAACAATTCTGCCTTTATCTCGTTAATGTTAGTGTAATGTCGTCTTGTCATCATTTTTTCAACTTAGTTTCAGGGATTAGAAAAAAATTATAGTGAATTAAAACTGTATTTTTAAACAAAAGCTTAAATCAAAACTGTATTATTTTTAAACAAAAGCTTAAATCAAAACTGTATTATTTTTAAATAAAAATTTACAAACAAGCAGTGACGTGTGAGCAAGTGCATTATCTTGATTTAATTGCCACAAGCTATTTTGCCACTGGGCATTTTTTCCAAAATGTGAAATAATCTTCGCTCTCTATCATACCTGATGAAATTCATTTAGTCTGACTCTTGAGAACGATCGGTCCCTATTTTCGACCTGATATCTGTATACTCATATTTCTTCATCAGTTATGACTCATTTGAGCAGTCAAACATGAAAATAATTGCTTGGCATAAACCAAACGATATACAAACATCATCAGCGTCTCCTTTTACAGTGGTTCAACAATTTCCCATAACTATTTTCTTCTCTTTTTGGACATTATAATCGGTTGTCGCTGTGTTGGAACGTCTTTGGCGCTCGTCATCTACAATATTTTAACGCCCTTCTTTGAAACATTTATACCAATTGTAAACAATTATTTTATTCACAATATTCCTAAAGCAACTTTCCACGTTTTCAACTCGGTAGTGTACTGCAATTCTTAAAGTAAATTTAATGAAACTTCTTTAGTTAATTTTTTTTCGCAAATAAAAATAAAAAAATATGGCACAAGATTTGCTATGTTTTTGACAGTAAAAATTAAACTAAGTATTCAATATGATGGCCAGCGTCAAGGTGTGACACTGACAAATACAAAAACATAATAAAAATGTAAACATTTGCACATATAGGGTCTGCTAAACAAAAATTTTCCACATATTTCTAATACATACAATACATACCTATGGAATCTAATTAATATTGTAAACGCACATTTGTTTTCATACCAAATAGATATAGGAAACAAGTTGTTATTTTTACAAAACATTTGACTATGTTGGAAATAAGGGAGAAAGTTATAAAATAGGTAAGACTTTCACCTCAAAATATAATAAAAAAACATTCTAGTTAGTATGGGAGTGTCACAATGCATTTCTATAACTATGTATTTTTATTTTCACCATTTGACACACTCAGAATGTTATAAAAATATTTTCAAAATGAAACTTCTAATCTGTGGAAATTCATCCGCAAAGTGTAATGAAAATTTGTGATGGTCCCAATGCATTGGAAGTGAATGAAACGCACAACGCTTTTCAATTTGAAATTATTTCAATCTTAAACTTTTATAAAAGCATTCTATTTTTTGAGGGGAAAAAAATAAAGAAATAATAGAATAGAATATTGATATCTAATAAGAACCTAAAAGGGAGAACCAAACAGACAGACAAATCAGAGGACGGAAGGAGACTGCCTTCGGTAAGGGATGCTGGTAAGAAAAAGTATGGCCTCATAAAAAAATTGATAATTAATTCAAATTAATTGCCAAACGTAATTTAATTACAGAATTTTATACATATACACCGCCCCATTATTCTAATGTTTGTTATACTCACAATTAGCATGACATTCACATTCTTTTTATTCATTAACCGTTTTAGTGTCATGGTTTTTTACTCATATATACTTAAAAATGCCAAAGAAATCTTTTGTTTTTGATGTCATTTACCCTTGTCTCGAAAAAAAACTGTATCTCTTCCAAAAATTATCCAATTTTAATAATTTTTTCGGTGTTTTCTTAATAAAAACTTGTACAAGGATAATAAATTACAAAGAAAATTATGGAAATATATATTGTGAACAAAAATTATAACAGGAACTGAAATCAAGGTCACATTGTATTTTTATCACATTATATTTTGGCACTCCAATACATCCTCCGTATCAACAAAATAATTGTTATCGTCACTATTATCACTATTAATCAAAATTTGTATTACACCAAATTGTGAGCGCACCACAATGTCACTCCCATTATCACTTTCTACACAAGTTGAAAAACGATCATTTTCACTCGAATTATTTTCGTATTCCGACATTATGGGTTAAAAATTTTCTTTTCCTGGATCCTTTTTATATCGTAATTACTAATAATATTATAATTTGAACTTTATATAACACGTAGAAAGATAAAAAAGTAGCGATGCGTGTGAGCGACCTCCCCTACCGTGCGCTAAACAGCAACTGGTTTCGCGAGCGCCATCGCGCTCGTGGCAAATTTAGTCAGTATGTCCACGAGCGCAATGGCGCTCATTGGCATTCAAACGGTTAAATAACTCAACTTACATAAGAATAAAACAAAAAAACATTAATTTTTTAATGATCTCCTTAATATGATAATTCTACTTCATATAGCTGTCTACATAAATGCCTGAATATATACAATATTCTACTCTTTTGACTTTTCTGCATTAATGACTAGCTTTATATTTTTTGGTACACTATCTTCATGGCAACCAAAATGTAGTTTTATCTACATTAACAAACAGTTGGTTAGCACCAAGTCAAATACTTAAACAGTTTAACCATTTAGAAATTCTATTCTGTACTTCATACACAGTTTCCCCAGAACATTAAATGGCTGTGTCAATAGTAGAAGAAACAACAGAATTTCCCGGCAACCGATTAAAGATATCATTAATATACAAAATAAATAAAAGTGGACCAAGAATTGTACTTTGCAGTACACCAACAGGAACCGTCATATCCACACTAGTATTAATATTAATTTTAACACATTGAGACCTGTTCTTCAGGTAATCCTTTATCAATTCCAGGGCAACCCCCTTGTATCTCATGTTTCTATTTCATCTAATAAAATTTAGTGATTAACCGTGTCAAACACTTTGGCGAAATCTAGAAGTGCAATAATAGTAGGGCAATCTGTATCAACCTTCATTTGTCCCTTTGCCTTCAACAAAACCAAATTGATATTCAGAAATTATGTTATGTTTAGTAAAAAATGAAGTGAGCCTTTTGAAATTGATTTTTTCCATTATTCTAACAACATTTGATATTAACCATGTAGGCCGATGATTAGTTGATTTAAAAATTGGTAAAAATTTGGTTGATTTAAATTAATTTGGCCAGATACTCTTATTAAAATAAATACTGGAAATATATTCAAGAGGTTTCACTAATTTTACTTGTCAAACATTTAACTACCCGACTGCTTATACCATCTATACCTCCAGATTTATCTTTTAATTCCTTAATAGTTATTTCAATTTCTTGTTGGAAATAAGGAAATACTAGTCGGGTTAGAAATAATAATTTTTTTATCTAAGGTTTTTTATCTATTTTTGTTGCCAAATCCACATAAATATTACTGAAATATTTAATTAAATTATCAGAATTTTGTTTATTATCAGATACTTTAATATCATTGCACATTAAGTACTCAATATTACTAGTTTTTCATCATTTTCCCCTATCTTGGATATAACAAAATGCCACAATTTTTTGTTTTCTCTACAATTAATTATAATCTCTTTTTTTAAACAATTTTGCTTAGCTAATTTGATAACTTTATTTAGAATCTTACAATACTGGTTATATACTTACGTTATAAAAACTTATTACCTCTATTTTTAGACTAAATTAAGTACAGAAATTTTTTAGTATTACAGGATTACTTATAATGCCTTTCGTAATCCAACATTTTCTAGGCTAATTTTTATTTTTAAATTTTTAGCTATTTTTTATATGATTTATTTATGAGGAATTGTTAATTCTACATTAATAAATTAACAGGCTCATCTAGGTAACGTATTGTCAATAGATTTTTCCAAATTATGTCATCGATGATAATGGTCATTTTATTGTAATAAATTGGATTTTTGGATTTTTCCTTGTTTAATTTTACTGTTAAAATAATACGTGAAAACATTATCAAAAATATAGGATTGAATATCCTTCAGATCTGATCTAACATACATATTAGCTTTACATGAACTACTGTCTCCAACTGCACAAAGCCTTCTTACGCAGTTGAAGTAAGGAATATGGCCAGCATTTAATAAGTTATTTAAAGATTCATCAGTTACCCCGTCACAACTAAGCAAGTAAATGTTAAAGTCACCAGTAGTGATATGATTCTTACACATTCCAATGTCTAGATACAATTTTACAGATTTGACGAAATCTTCTTTACGAACATTATAAATTCTGTAAATAACTGTGACCTTGATAGCAGCATCCAATTTATTGTTTATTATTGGCGATAAAAACTTATCACATTCAAACGTTTCACATCGTCTGCTTTATTTACACTACTGGTCTTGTGATAAACATTGTAGTTATTTATGTTAAAGAATTTAAAATATAGCAAATTTTACAATTCAGTACACGCAGTAATATCTGGTTTCACTGACATTCAGTCAATAAAACATTCTGTTCTAAATTTGTATTTAAACCGCTGACATTGATGTTTGTTATAAGTAAGTGGTTTTCAACAAACTGTTCATTCAACTGTCATTTTCAACTTCGAATTCTTCATCATTTTTATTATCCGCTGATATCACAGTAAGTAAATTTATCAGTTGTCGATATAGTAAATTTTGTATTTGCTACAGATACTGAAGAATAACTGGATTGTGAGGATAATTTTTTAAATTGACAAACTTAACAATCTTGTATTTTAAATAATCACATTTGCTAGCGTCAGCTGTTTTATGATTTGTACATCTATTCTTGCTGAATATTTTGTTATAGAAACACAGTTTAGACATTTAATTTTCCTACTTTTATATGCTTTCATATCATGATCATCTGCACAGTTAGCACATTTCATGACATTGGAACATTTTTTATGATTCGGATTAGCCCTTCCACATTTGAAACACAGATTAACATCAATTAAATCAAAAACACTGATGACCGACATACAGTTATGCCCATTGTTCTTGATGGACACATATGACCGACGTGTTATTTCCAAAACAAAGATATGCTTACCGGACATATTTTTATAATCAGAGATGACATTAAAATGCTTCCACATATTAAATTTTTTTGTGGCTGCCATTATGTGTTCACACAAAGAATTTTTTTGTTTTCGGTGAAAAGTACCTTCATTACAACAATTCTCAAAAGATTCTGCCTATTGTTAATTATTATTTAGCAAGTACATTGAAAATCTAGTTTTACACACAATAATAGAATAAAATCATTATTAGTATCATAAAAAAAATCATTATCAGTGTCATAAAATGTCAAGTCAGCAATAGAAACTGAAGTCATTTTTTGGAAAAATACCCTCAGTCTGGTGACAGTAGCATAATTGATCAAGGTTTGTTTGCTTGATCATTTTTTATCGAATAAAACCACAAAAAGTGAACATAATAAAATGAAAACCTTCAAAATTCAGTTTTTATACGTACAAAGAGTATCTCAATTGAATGACCGCATCTCAATTTCAGTTCTGTTCAATACTTTGAAACGACATTAGGAAATCTAAGTGTATGCCAAGTTCCATTAAAGTTACTGCTGCAACGTAAATGTGAACCTTACCTACAGTAAGATGTAAACATTTTTAAATTGTTTGAAAATAAAAATGATTATTGCGAATTAAATATAGCGGTAAGCTATACCTTTAACTGGGCAAGTTTCCATGTTTTACATTACAACTAAATGACTCGTGTGTAAAACGGGAAAGTGATTGTTTACTATTATTTTTACTATTTATTTTTTTAATTTCTTGCAATAATAACGCTCGAAAAACTTTAAATTATGTGTAACTAAACAGTTTTTTTATTACCTACTTTAATTCCTTCATCATATCTTAATACAGACATAACCAGACTTATCGCACCCTAATGTCTCTTACATAATTTAAATTATATTATTCATTGTTACGAAAATGATATATTTATTTACTATTTATTGTTTTTGGTATAAATTACATTTAAGTGTACATAAATTTGCAAGAAAAATAATACGTAAATGGAAAACACTTCTTTGGCGGAAAGAAATTAAAATTATATTATTTAATGTTACGAAAATTATTTATATAATTACTATTTATTATTTTTGGTACAAATTACATTTAAGTGTACATAAATTTGCAAGAACACTTCTTTGGCGGAAAGTGATTGTTCTCCATTTGAGGTTTATGTCGAATATTACAATTAAGGATAATTACGTCAATGATACTACACACCTTCAGTTATAAAGATTACTGTCGTGTTTTGCTGTTGATATAGTCATGTTCTATTTGGAAAACAAAAATTCGTTAAAACGTTATTATTTTGCTTAATTTAATTCTTTTTTATTTAATTATTTATAAAGAATCTGATTCCGCTAAGAATATACGTAACATTATTAATTATATTAGGATTAAATATAGTAAAAAAAATAAAAGATAATTGTTGCAAAACTTACTCTATCCACAAAGGAACAAATACTCCAAAGTTAATTTAAAATCACCACGATCCAATTGTTGAATATTCTCCTACACTATTGTATTTATCTCCTTAATAAGTATTATCAATTTTAATGACAATTAAACAATATGACACTGATTAAAAAACCGGACCGGGCGCTTGTAACAGTCCGAATAGATACGGACAGCAGTAAGATGCAATCTTTATGATGCCCGGCAAACTGGACGGTTAATCAGTCGAACACAAAACATACCTAATAATAAAGTGTTATCATGTTTTATGTAAAAACAAAAGTGCGTGAACCGAGCGGGAAATACCAATGTCGCTTCTGAAGTACTCGGTTTGATGGAAAAAATTGAATTGATGATTAATTGTTAAAAAAATTTATATTTAGGTATCTGTTTACCAGCGAGCGGTATCTACACCATTCAGTATGTTTATTGTATCAGAGATGAAGTAAGAATTAACAATCATAATATTAATTTTTTAAATACAAGATATTTTTAATATGAACCAGGAATCCTTAAATGTCAGAAACAAACCTGTTAAAAAATGAAGTCTAAAAAATTGATGGTTTCTCATATTGTTAACTTATATAATTTTTTTTAATGAATTACAAACGTCCTCTAAATAAAGAGCTACCAACTATTATTAAAGCATGGAATGAAAGAAAGAATAATTTTAAGAATTTTCATCTGCTTCTTTCAACAAAGCCTAAACGTATATTTTGGTAAAATTTCCACTATTAAACAGCCTCTTATTATGGAATATAGGCTCTCAAAGATTTCGGTCCAACCGGGCGGTTGTACCAAAATCAATCACTCAGCAATTTTTCAACGCCTCACAAAATACTCGTATAAAATCACAAACCAGTTTTCCTTTCACACTCTATGATATTTTAGATGTAGAAACTAGAGACATGTCACTGCTTATGTCATAAAAATTATTAAAAAATCAGTAACCTTCGGTATAAAGCAGCTATATCGAATTTGCTATACGGAATTTTATGAAATGTACCAATGTATTAAAGTGGCCCTAAATAATAATGATCCAGAACCCAGTTGAGTATATTTATGTTTAGAATACCATCGAATCTCTTATTAAAAAGCGCGTGATGGGAGAATCCACAAATATTAGCAGCAGGTAAGTAGCTAAGCAATAAATTATTCATTTTTATTGACACTGCTGATAAAGGCAAGTGGCTAAATTTGCATCGGCCTCGGCCAAGATGTTTCAATTGTTTAAATTGCAATTGTAGACAGGCATCATTAAATGTTTTATACAGGTCTATCATATACGCAATGTCTTTTTTTTATACAATCATGTTGAACTGCAGTCCGCCAGATAGTAAAATCGCTTCAGACAAGTATCTTTTGAGAGCCAATGAATTTCTATCTGAAATTTTCATTCATATATGTAGCACATCGATAACGATTGGTTTGTAGGATGTATATAATTTTAAAGCCATATTTCAAATATTTGGTACTATAGTGTCGGTATTTTTCCTTAACATGAAGAAATATAAATTGAAATATATCACAGTATTCATAAATTAACATGCTTACTTTTTAAGACTTCATTTTGACTTTTATGCTTAACACATTTTCGATAAATGATTCTTAACAAAGCACCCAAAAAATAATGGAACTTATTACTAAAATTACTAATGTTTTAAAAATCAAGAAAGCATCTATCAAAGTATTCCATATAAAGTGACTTGTTTTAATGCAAACGCATTTTTTAAGTCGTTTTTCAAGGCGGCATCATTTGACAAATGTCGGCATAGTCCTGGGTGGGGGGATCACAATTTGACATTAAAATAACGCATGCAATTTATTTTTGAGCATATGGAAGTTCCCATATTTCTCTCGATGCATGCTGGATTGCGCGGGTGACTAAGATGAATTACAATTATTTAATAGTATTTTAATAACGTTCCGGTCGTAATTGCTGGACAATTATTAATTTAAAATATTTATTGTCAATTTCTTCTATAAACAGCCAAAGTCCCCGTAGACTGTTTCAGTGCATCCCAAATTGTTTCTGTGTCCGCTACTGTCACTCTCAAATGGTTTCAGAACCGATTCGTGGGTGCCATAGCCTACTTTGAGAACTTATCTCCAATAACTTAATAAGAAGAGTATCATTATGCTACGTCACACTGCAAGTGAGTAGCGGCAATACTAGCATTTTTTTGTTTTTCTATTTAAAAACTTTTAAAATTTCATACACTATGACACTAAAGGGTTAAATATTAACATAAGTAATCAAATGGTATAAACGTTATGAAGAATTTTATCTTAATGTGTTATTGTTCAGTTGCGATGTTCGCTCTGCTTTAATTGCCTACCGGTGCGAGCTTTTTGATAACGTGCAAGAGGAAGTACTTTTCTTTATCATTTCTCGAGTTTAAAGGTCGTCGCGATAAACTGTCGCGAGACGAAAGATATAAGCAAGACTCAAATTTAGCCAAAATGTTTTATTTTTTTATTATCACATATGCTTGTTATTATTACATTCAAGTCAGCTTGCGTAGTTCAAGGGGATCGGTTCTGCGTAGTTATTTATCTTACATAACTAATAGTTTCTTTTTTTATAGATTCACAGTTTTTAGATTCAGAGTAAGTAGAAAATATACGTCTTTTATTGTTTTAATAGTCATTTGGATTGCAACGATTTGAACAGTAAATAGATTTAAGGAAAAAAGGATTTTGCTTTTTGTAATCTGTAAGTCCACCTATGGGACTCACGGGTTGACTCTCGCATGTTTCCTTCAATTATTTGGCGGATTTCATGTAGTTTTTTCTGCTAATTTACACGTGAATTGTTCTAACCAGTCTTCATACTCTTGTTCTCTAAGTATCGCATATTACTTTTACAAACATCAATTCAAATTAACATAAATATCTGTTACAATTTTAGATTTACGAGTATCTATATTTTTTTATTTATATGTGTGAAATTTTTTGAGTAAATATCTATTAAAAGTTTACATCTATTACAAATATCTATTACAGTTTTAGATCTATTCGTTTCTACAGTTTTAGATTTATGTGTGTGAATTTTTAAGCAGATATCTATTAAGAGTTTACGTCTATTACAAATTTCTATTACAGTTTTAGATTTATGAGTTTCTACAGTTTTAGATTTATGTATGTGAATTTTTTCAATTCATTTACATCTGTTACAAATATCTGTTACAGTTTTAGATTTATGAATATCTATATTTTTAGATTTATGTGCGTGAAATTTTTCAATTCACATTTTAAGAGTTTACATCTGTTAAAAATACCTGTTACAATTGTAGATTTATGAGTATCTATATTTTTAGATTTATGTGTGTGACATTTTGCAAGCCGATACCTGTTAAGAGATCTCGTTTAATGAGTAGTAAAATCTTAAACAAATTTTGTACATGTAAAACGGGACTAAATTTTTTTACACATCCTGTTGGATAAGTCCGAGAACTATATTAAGATTCTATTTACCACGCATTGTATGTTTCATTTATAAACTTCACTTATGAAGTACAAAACTTCAAAGCAATGTGCGATGTGCCATCTCTCCCGTCTTTAACTTTGTATTTGAGAAATCTTGAAAAATTCTAAACATTATCATTAGAGTTTTGAGATAAAATTATTTTGTCATAATTTTAACAGATATAACCCTAAATTTGTGTACGTCCCAAAAGTTGCACTTCGCTAATTTAATTATTTATTTTTGAGATTTTGAACTCTATCCAATTACAGATTTTATAAAATTTCATATAAATAATTAAGCAGTTCCATTCTGCTTCCATTCTCATGTTTCCTCTTAAGAGATTGCCTTATACCTTTACATAATGGTCGACATCTTCTCATACTTGAAAATGAACCACTTTGTTCTAGTTTGACATCTTTCGATTCAACATCAATGGTAGACTTCTGCTTTGTTCCTTGCAAGCAAAATATTTCTGCCTTGTTAGATTCATACCCAATGCTTGATACGTTTGACCGCAGTTATAATCCTAGACTGTTTTTTTCAATGTTGGTCTTATTGTCATGATATACGTATTGAAATTTAGTCAAAACCAATATTTTACTAAAAGATACTTTCACGAATGCGGTGTTCGTTAACTTGTAATAAAAATAATAAAAATTTCATTATAAGACATTAATTCTATTCAGTCATATTGCAAATTTTTAATGTTACTATTCTAATTTCAGAAATAAATGTCTGCTGACTTTCTTTGTAAAGCTAAAAAGTTTCAGCTTTAGGTAAAAACAAATACAAACATAGAATTCACACATCTAGAGACATATATATGTATGTCTAACAACATGTAGGAAAAAGTTTAAAAGAGATTTTACAATTTTTATATTTTTCATAATTTCATTATCATACATCTTATTCGAATAATTTAACACTTCAAGTAAACATTCTTGTCGTTTGACATTGAACTCATTCTAAGACTTAATAAATGTCAATTTTTATTTTATTTTATTATGTAGTGCATGATTTTATATTTCAGTTACTTTATTTCCCGTGATTATTGTATGTAAACTTACAAAACTAAATACAAATGGCACACTGCTAATAAAGTAATCTCTAGACGCTAACCACAGCGGTGGAAGTAACAAATAAAAGACTGCGAGAAGAACAACTGATTTAAATAAAAAATTCCTAGATTTCTTTATTTTATTTAGTTTATGTATACAGGATGTCAGGGAATAAATGTCGGACAAAGAAAGACGCTATTTCTTTGCTGTACAGGGATAAATTGTCGTTTAAATAGAACGTAAAACATGTCCTTTTTCTAATTGGGTGCAAAAAAATATTACACATAACTCCTTTTAACACACCTAATAGCGCTATCCCACGCACACAAGCTCAAGCTAGCCGTACGCAACCACTATATATATTCTTTTCTTCGATGCACCGAACAGTGCGCAAGTATCGTTTATATGAAAAAAATTATAAATAATTATGAATATTATTTTGAATTTTCTGAAAAAAAAGTCATCTTTTAAATATTATTTTAACGACAATCAACTATTTTTCAGTCAACAAATAATGTCTTTCTTTGTCCGACATTTATTCCCGGACACCGTGTATATGTTGGTAATTTGGCCCAATATAAAAAACAACCCAATACCGTGGAACACACATGTAGCGAAAAACTTCAAAAGGATTCTACAATTGTTATATTGTCACCATTTTTAATATCACACAACATTTGCGTTTCTTTTTGAAACATTTTATTAACATTTAATTTTTAAAAAAAATTGTTGATATTTATCACCATCAGACCCCTAGTGTTTCTGCTGGACTCATTTTAAATGTTGAAAAACGCCGATATTGACTTGTATCATTTGTTGTCTAGAGAACTATTATGTTTTAATTACTCTATTTCATGCGACCATTCTATTTGTGCGAGATAAATATCGCAATTAAGCTGTTATCGTTATTTGCCTATTGACCCCTCTGTATCACTAGTTATTTGAATGTCGATGTATTTGTTCTCTCAGTACTGTCTCACGATAGCTGTTGTATTTGTTTTAACAATTTCTCTACAAACAAAATGCTTTATGAATGGTGTTATCAAAGTCAGTTTACAATTGTGAACTGATATTGACAACAAAGTTGTAAGGTTAGTTCATAATAGTTTTGTCGGATATTGTGTTAATTAAACTGTTATTATTCTTATCATGTTATCTGTGACTAGTTATAACATAAAATATGTTATGATACGCACCGGGTTTTGTTTTAAAATGAGTGATAAATTTGATTTAAATTCTATATATTGATTTTATACATTTTTACATTGATTCTATGCTTTGATTTTTTTAAGAAGTTCTTCTGAGAATTTGAAGCCTGTTTGAACCTCCATCTTAAAACTTAAGTTGAAGCATGTTTCAACTTAAGTTTTAAGATGGAGGTTTAAATTAATTATGAAATAATTTTTTTAATTTATTATTTGTCGATTTAGGAATTGGATGTCAATGAAGGATTCAATTTAGGAACCAGTTTTGAAATTGGTAATTTTACAAAATAAAACAATTTAATTTTTACAAAAAAATTTTAAGCGCTGGGAGAACCATGTATTTGGTGATAGTAAAATGATATCACCAAACCAAAAGAAATAGCATTATTAATATTTATATGAAACGAGAACAAAGGCGAGTACTTGTTGTCAGGTGTAGAAAGCGATGTAATATGGTAGAAGTCCAGGTTCGCTATGCTATATTGGATTAATTATGGTGATTTCAACATGCCCTTTTATAGGCCAAAAGTAAAAGATATGGCAATACACACAACTTGAGATAGCACATCATGACAAAGATGGGCGATCGTCGAGTGAGACAGCGTAAACCCTAGAAGACCCACGACCTGCACCATGTGAAGTACAATATGACTTCCAACTCTGGTACGTTTCACAGCTTACTGCCAACTGTTGTAGGATTCAGAGAAGGAGTTATCTGCGTGATGCTCTGGATGATGTTCCATTGCCCAAACCAAAGCGTTGCAATGTAGGCATCCACTTCACCACTATAGGAGCTACGCAAGATAGTGGTTCCACTGTTCAACCTGAGGTGTTGCGACATGTGGGCTGCAGCCATTGTTAAACACATGCTGGTTTTCCACGCTTAACAAAATGCAACGTTTGGTAGGTATGGTGAATACAGCTACATATGACTAAATAATAAAAATTGCAACATTAAATCAACATGCTGGACAGTCCGTTCAAGGATTAGATCCATCTAATATCTTACAAATGAAAATATTTCAATATAGAGGAACAAATAATCAACAAATGGTTGATTCTCAAAAAAAGTATACAAATGATTTTGTTAATGTTATGGTATTTTTTTATTATTTTTATGGAATTTATTTTGTAAATATCGTAGTATATGGGTGTATTTATTCGAAACACTGTAGTAGTCCACAACATTTTTGAGTTTAAGAGGGGTAGAGAGGGTTAAAAATAAAATTGAAATGTGAGGGAATGACAGGTGAGTTAGGGAATGTTTTTTACTGAGACTTTCGAAAAACAAAATCTTGGTTAAGAATCAATTAAACTTTTTTTTGCAAAACTTTAACTTATTCTAGTGGATAATAATATGTAACAATAATGTAACAAAAAAAGTTGTTGTTACATACCAAAATTATATATTCAACATAGCTATGTGTATTTATAAATTTATTCTTAGTAACTCAAGTCACTAAGTGTAACACTACTATTTTTTAATTCTGCTTAGAATTTTTTCTCTTTAGAATATATAATATTTTAGCCATAAAAATACAATAAAAAAGAACATAAATGGTCCTCGTACCAAACTTATATGTGTTATTTAGGAATTGGCATTTTTTTAACTTTATCGTGGCTTACCTATTTCTTCCACAAAGTAACAACCTTTTTTAAATAACTAAAAGAAAAGAAAAGGGAGACAAGGAAATCTCCCATCCATATTGATTTTATTGCTTTTTAAGCACTTGTACAAAGTGCAGTAACGGACGGTCATATTAAATTATTATAAATAGTTATCAATTAAGACTGAATTACATAAGTTAAACTCAACCAAGCATTGCAAAATTGAACAAACCACTAGCGCACGCAGCAAGCGGTAACCTAGGAATGCGTACCCTCGGTCGTAGCGCTTATCTGTGGGTGACGTTAAATTGACCGGGAAGGTGAGTGTCGCTTCTTTACGCGGTAATAGTATTCTTTGACACCAGTATGAGGGGGGGGGTTGCCTTTTGTCTATCACTACCAAGGGCGGATACAGAATTTTTTTTGGGGGGGGCACACGTTGTTGGCAACGAGTGTCAGTTGAAGTAACTTAGCAGGAAAAAACTCTTGCCGATCACTCGCTCACTCGCAGACACGCGTGCAACTCAAAACTGTAGACTAAATGCGTAGTAGCTATGAGTGCTAGTACAGATATTATTTATTCTATACTTTCGCACACGCAAACGCGCTTTTCATTGTTAAAAAAAATATTTGTATGAAATTTTTACGTATATTGTTTTGTAACTTGCGAGAACTAAACAAAATAGATTATTCTGGGACTTCTCTAAATCCGCCTATGATCACTACCAAAGCGAACTGTTTGACTTTCTTCCCTGTGTTTACGGGAATAGTTTTCAATAAAATCTATGTGAATTAGCATGTCATTTTCTTATAAATTCTTTTTTAACTGTGCCATTGTTTGATACTGGTGCCCAATATTACCAGCATGACTCAAAAATGAATGCAATGTATCTTCTAATGTAAGAGCTAGTTTTTCAGAATAATATCTTTTTTTAAATAGGTTTAAGCACTGTTTTGGTTTTTCCTGGCTTTCCATATGTTATACTTTCATATATCCATTGCTGATAAATATCCATATCATCAGGTTGTAGAAGATATTATTCTAGGTTCTTGTCCTTTCAATAATCCCTTTCTCGTAATAATCATTTTGCGTGATAAATATCACATGTTATAATTGTTAGCGGTCTTGGTAGGCTGTTATGCAACAGTGCCCTTATTTTCATATGATTTAGAAACTATAAGCACTATATTTGCTTAGACAATGCATTTTCAAGTGTCTTGTTTCTTAATGTGCGCCCAAGTAACTCAAAATTATCTAAATCTACATAATATCAACAAACGTATTTTGTAGGTGATGGAAATAACAAATGTTACGTGCAATTGCGCATATTGTCAGTGAGCAGATGCTTTTGCTTCACTAGTTTTCCTAATCTGATAAAATCCATTTTCCCTGGACACATTCAAGAATTTTCATCTTTCTCCAAGAAATCTATAACATCTGCTTTACTTTTATGATTTTTCGGTTAATTTTCCTACAAGGACCTCTTTTACATACTGATTTTTTTTTTTGACCCACTTATATAAAGCCAGTACCGTAAATAGTTTTTAGGAAACTTTTCAAATTAAATTTTAAAATATATTTGAATGTAGCGGTTGGAACACAACAAGGAAATGATTTTTTATAGGATATTATAATTTATATATTAGGGTCATACTTCAATATGTAAAAATTCAATAATAAAAGAAATAAATCTATATCATAATTTGGTACGCCTAGCGATGTGGTTTCATAAGAAAATTTAATTACCTGCAACTTTTTGTTTCTTTTTTATTCGTTATACAAGAATCAGCCAGGACTTAATTTCGATTTTTTGAGAATCGGTCAAATCTAATATGATATTTGATAACAACTTAAGTTCTCAGCTTTTAGCGCTCTTAGTAAGAATCAATTAAGCAGTTTAAATCTTACAAAACACAATGCGTCACTCGTAAATCTTTAAATATAAGTAAATATTTAAGGAACATCTATCTCTTCGAAGGAAAACAAATCGCATGGAAATAATTTCTTAAAAAATGTAACTATCATGAATAAACTAAATCACAGATTTCAATTATTAACTAAATTCAGGGAAAAAGGGAGTGAGTTTAATATAAATGAAAATAGTCGCTGAAAGAAGATATTGTGGTATAAAATATTACATTTATTTTATTAAGAAACTAACTTTCCTTAAAAACCCAAGTTTTATTTCGATAAATCAAAGCAAAATTTCAGAATTACAAAATTGCAGAATTCATACATTAACCAAACTGTTGTTGCAGTGTGTTTTTATGCCCCCTATCAAGTAAGGTTTTACACCAAACTAATGCAGTTTATTGACTGTAAAACAGAGCCTTTTAATCATTATTATTGTCTCATTTCTTTTTTGTAATATTAACTGTGTTGTGAACATTTCTGTTATAAAATGAAGGTATTTTCAGTTGGTGGGGACCCAGCCTGTAACTGAGTTACCACCAGAAGATAAGTAAAATATAATTATTTTAATTTATTCTTTTTTTTGACCATTGATATAAACCGTGGCAAATAATCAAGAAGCACAAGTTTGAACCCATTCCAGAAAAATATTTTCTGCAAAATACAATCTTTAATTTGAAGACATGTATTATTAGTACAACAAATTGTTAATAGAACCATGGCATAAATTCGATTACAATCTCCATTTCTGTTTAACGACCATGTAAAACTTTACACAAATTTACAGTCTACCTTTCACATTGACGTCATAACTGTTGGTGTTCTTGTTACATTTCGATCAGCCAACGTAATGTACATTTTTATTATCCACATGTTCTAACTTATGTTTAAGCCAAGAAGTATAAACGATCAGGAGACCTTACGACATTAATACATGAAGAGAAACTTGTCGGAAATCTAAAATTTATTGCAAATACATTCAGAGTGGCTATTTGGATTTTAATATCCAGAAAGTTTAAAATGTTTAACTTTTAATTCAGTGGCTTGAATTAATTGTACTGATTGAATTAATATTTTATCCGTGAAATTGTAACTACAATGCAAAATATTGTCTTACCCTTATTATGGATAGTTTTTTTAATATTGGTCAATACATTGAATAAGTTAATTAACCGTCTGAGTTCCGAAGAGCGCCATTGCGCTTGTGCGCGTACTAACTAAATTTTCCACGAGCGCAATGGTGCTTGCGAAGTCAGTTGTTCTTTAGCGCGCGATAGAGGAGGTCGCTCGCAATCATCGCTAATTTTTTATCTTTCTACGTGCTACATAAAGTTCAAATTATAATATTATTAGTAAATACAATATAAAAAGGATCCAGGAAAAGAAAATGTTTAACCCATAATGACGGAATACGAAAATAATTCGAGTGAAAATGCTCGTTTTTCAAGTTGTGAAGAAAGTGATAGTGGGAGTGACATTGTGGTGCACTCATAATGGCGTAATAGTGACGATAATAGTGATGATAGTGACGATAACAGTGACGATAACAATTATTTTGCTGATACGGAGGATGTACCGAAATGCGAAAATTATAGTTTTTATTCACAATATATATTTCCACAATTTTCTTTGAATTTTATTATCCTTGTACAAGTTTTTATTAAGAAAACATGGAAAAAATTATTAAAATTGGATAATTTTTGAAAGATGCAATTTTTTCAAGACAAGGGTAAATGACATCAAAACCAAAAGATTTCTTTGGCATTTTTAAGTACATATGAGTAAAAAACCATGGCACTAAAACGGTTTAGGTTACTAAATTTAAGATAATTTATTAGTTAAAGGTAAAGTTAATAATAAACAGGGAAAACCTAGTTATTGAATAAAATATGAAGTATTATTAATTCGAACGCTGCTAATTCTTGAATTCCTAATTACTATATAAAAACAGAATCAATTCCAAATACAAGGAGAATGTATTTTCAAAAGAATTTAGAACAAAATGCAATTCTCTTTACAAATACTGTCTTTGGCCACACCAAAAACTTTGCATTGCCATGGTGTGTTGAGTTGATCACAAGACCAACGATATTTGGTGGCACGGTATACTGCAGGGATCCGGTTTCAAGTCTCTATCAATTTTAATACCAAACATTCTTTCAAACAGCTTAGTGACCATTTGGGGAATTAACGTGTAACAGAATTGACAGATACTTTTCAAACAGATGACTTCCAGTATTAAGAGTTTAACTACAATTTTAAACATTTTGAACAAATTACGCTATAATTTCACTACTAGATGTTACAAGGCTACCAAAAATTCTATTAGACATCTTAATAAGCGAAAATATTTTAAAAATGTTAACAAAGATACGCTGATGCAGCTGTTTCAGTAAAGTGCTCTGACAAAACATATATACAATTCAATGATGGTTTCCCCAATTTAAGAACAGTTTCCCAACACTTATAAAGTTTGTCTTCGGAAGAATATACTTATGATTAACTGATTTTGAACCCTAAATCGCAAAGTTTAATAGTGCATCTGTATTATAATTGGAGTAAAACTATAAATAATCGCTTACTGATGTAGATTTTTATGCTAAATTTTAATAAATTGGTGAACCGTTGTAGTTACGAAAAGGTAAGCATTTTTTAATATAATTACTTAGAAGGTTTTATACTTCTAGAAAAACTTTATAAATGTATTGTTTAATTTATGTTAAATAGAAGGTAGAATGAAATATAAGGTTGTGTCCTAATATACTTTATAACTGTGCCAAATTTTAAGTTTCTGTGAAGAAGATATTCTAAGAAAATTTTAAAAAATGTAACCCATTCGATTTTTTCCTTTTGAGATACGGAACTATAAAGACAATATCAAAATAAAAAGAAAATTACTAAAATAGGAGTGAGTGAGGGCACCGCACCCAAAGGAAAAAAATTAATAAATCAATTGAATTGAAATTGTCTGAACCTTCGGGGATTCATACATAAAATGTCATGTACACACATTTGGCAGACTTAGTGCTACATGAGCAACCTCTTCCAGTCAACCCCAATGGTTAAATATGAGAATTTAATAATGTGTAAATTGTAAAACGTATTAATAAACCTACTCTCTTATAACATATAACAATCAAAATATACGCTCTTTAAAGACAAGCTGAAAACATACTTTGAAAAATATACAAGTAAGAATAAGACCAAATTTAAAATATTATAAATAAATTAAAATTATTAAATAAATATTGGCATGGGACGGTTAAGGAAAGGAAACCAAAAACCAAAAAGAAAAGTAGGATTAGGGCATTATGATAGGAAGGACTTTCTTACATGACCTTTGAAAATATTTATGGAAGAAAAGTTCCTTGTATAAGGATGCAGCTGATTCCAAAGTGTTCAAAGGATTTTTCATAAAAGGTTGTACAGATGAGGAAAAGGAGATTGAGCTGATTTTTTTAATATGGCCTTATAACTCGATCAGACAAATAACTAAATTGAGCTCTAAGAGACGATGGATAAGTGAGATTTTTCCAAAATATTACAAGAAATTGTAATAACGTGTTGATACTCACACCATACTTTTCACAATTACTGCCGTGATGAACAGCAGGTGTTCCCCCTTTTGTATTCCTGTTTGAGTTTGTATTATACATAATTTATTTAACACTTTGGACAAAAACACTCGGTTGTATGAAACAATTCAATGTCACTTGTTAGTTATGCAACACGTCACCAGGGAATCTACTTGTTGGCAATGGTGTGGTAATTGTAAAAAAGTATTTAAAATAATTATTAAAACAATACTGTGTTTGAATTTATTAAAAATCTCATCTAATATTTACCTGTAATATAATTTTTTTATGTTACTAACTTCTGTCACGTTTATCATAAGTCTGTAAATATCACTACATTCTTTCAAAGCAAAACCTTTTTCACAAAATTTTAAGTACATCACATTTGTTTTGCAATTTTCATAACTTATAATGGCTTCATTTTGGCATTTGATATTAATAAACCGATATTTTTTACTTTGGAAACTACTTGGCTAAACTTTAATTTCTTTTCGAGAATTAATTTCGGTTGCTGGCTTTAAGAATTTTCTTTACTCATACTTTTCTACATTTCCCTAATATATAGTAGCATTTTATCTATGTCTTTAAAATAAAAAGATGGAACTAGCATTGACCGATAAGTAACCAAATTTCTTATTCTTGTTGATTCAAAATTTTTAACAATGTCTATGTTTCTTACATGGTGACTGTAATAATTTATTAAGAAATTAATAATTGAAAATTTGCTTTTGTTAAAGTGCATATATCTATATAATGATATGCATAAAAAAGTAATGTACACTCCTTAAATAGGTTTTTCATCAATTGAATCGTTAGTGGTCTTTGTAACCATTAAATATATTGTTACTGAAAAATGTATAGTTGAAAATTTACTTTTAATAAAATGTGCATATTTGTATAATAATATGCATAGAAAATAATATACGCTGATTAAATAGATTTTTTACTAAACAGATCAGCAGTGGTCTTCGTGATAGTTAAACATATTGTTTTTGTGAGTGTTAATTCATTAAAAAACATATAATTGAAAATTTGCTTTTGTTAAAGTGCGTGTATCTATATAATGATATGTACAAAAAATAAATTACACGCCTTAAATAGATTTTTTATTAAATGAATCGGTGGTGGTCTTTGCAATTGTTAAACATATAGTTTTTGTGAATATTAATTCATTAAAAAATAAACAATGGAAAATTTAATTTTGTTTGAATTGTATGTATCTATATAATTTTATTTTTCTAAGGATGCCTCTCCAACCAGTGAAGGTTAATTCATATGTAATTTACTGTCACAATATTCTATCAAAACAGAATAAGCCCTTCAGTCCCAGAGAATACATGAAAAAACTCAGTACTCAGCTGACTACACCATGGATGACACAAACACTAGAAACTCCTACATTGCCAAGACATGTGCGAATCAACATTGACAATATACTTCCCAAACCTACTGCACAGGCTCTCAGAGATAAAGAAGGAGAACTGCCATCCATAAAAAGGCGTTACTACAACTACTGCATGTCAAAAAAGAGAAGAACGTCTAAGATGACTTGCGCCAAGTGCAAAAAGATAGTTTGCGACGAACACAAAAATTACGTTTGCCAAGACTGTCTCTAAAGTTAATAATTAAGCATTAGTTGATTATTTTAAGTCTGATTACATTATACTTTATTTAAACAAAAAACACTATTTTTGTGATAATTTAGGGGATTCGTTCCTATAAACAGAAGACTGTTCATTTTTGTTCATTTTTCATAATCTAGTCTAGTGATTTATGTTTAAAAGTATTTAAAATACATAAATTTATAATAAAAATGCATCTTATTTTTAAAACTGTTCCAGTCCTTTAAATGAATAGATATTGATTATTAGCATAAAATAGGCACGTTAGGAAAGCGTGAGCCTCGGAAGCGTATGGTTATCTTTTATGTTGTCATATGGTTATCTTTCTAGGGTTAACTATGTTATATGATTTAGTGACTGTGAGACAGATTAACTAGGTTATATGCTTTAGTTACTTGAAACAGATTAACTAAGTTATATGCTTTAGTGATTATAAGACAGTTTTAACTAGGTTATATGATTTAGTGATTATGAGACAGATTAATTAGATTATATGCTTTAGTGAGCGTGAGACAGATTAACTAGGTTATATGCTTTAGTGACTATGAGACAGATTACTAGGTTATATGATTTAGTGACTGTGAAACAGATTAACTAGGTCATATGCTTTAGTGCCTATGAGACAGTTTAACTGGATTATATGATTTAGTGATTATTAAACAGATTAATTAGGTTATATGTTTTAGTGACTGTGAGACAGTTTAATTAGATTATATGTTTTTGGTCTATATATTTCATTTAAAGGATGGATGAATTATACTATTGTGAGACCAAATCCACAATTTTTAAAATTTTGTCCATTTGTCTGCTTGTCCAAATGTTGGTATCCATATGGTTAGGGTGTTTTTACAGTAATAAAACTATTTATAAAACTAAGTTTTGAAAAAATACTCCATTTTGTTTTGTCAAAATCAAACAAATAAGAACTATGATATAACTCGGTAAAGGAGCTAAATTAATTTAAATTGGACATAAGTTTCCTGCAAATTTGGAGTGGCTCGTCTTCCTTGTCACCGCTTCACAGGCCCGCATTTAAAAAGCGCCCATGATCCTCTTACCCTATAGCATTCAAAAAATTAATTTTTTTAAAATCTGAAAAAGTCTTTTATAGAACATAAAAGAATCCATAAGATCCTAAATCAACAAAATTTTGTGATTAATTTTGTGAAAAAAATAGCAATAAGAATTTAGCTGTTCCTTCTACCAAAATTAAAAAAAATTATTAAATTTGTTTTCCTATTGGTTATATAAACAGACTCAAAAACCAATTTTTGTACCTAATAACTACAAAAAAATCTCTATGGTTAGAATTCATTGTCTGTCTATATGTATATTACGGCTGTTTTTCCAAATTAGTCATTGCCATTGATTTAAAACTTTCGAAAAATTATAGAATTTGTTTGACCGCATTCATTTTATTAATTAAAAAAATTCTCTCCAATTTTAAAAATAATTTTATTTCTAGTCAAAATAGAGTCTAAAATGAGAATTGACAGGTGGAGCAATAATTGGGGTATCATAGAAAAAGGCTTTGTTCACATTCTAGAACTATTTTTTTTAAAATTTTAACCCACATAGTTTTTTATTTTCGAACAAAAATTAGCAAAATATCCATTCCCTCACTGTATATCCGAAGATTGTAAAATGAAAAATGTGAAGTTATTAAGACTAACAAATGGCCCAGTACACATTACGGGACGAATAAAACCAAACTCAAAATATTCACAATTATTAATATACAAAAATAATTTAATTGATAATGTCCTGGGGTATGGAAACCTTGGTGCGCAAGTTCTACTCTCACTCGGCGAAATTTTTTCCACTTGTGTTCAGACATGAATAACTCCTGACGCATTAGAGGCAGAAAGTACCATTACTGACTTGTTTACACAGAATTTAATGTTGTATAAAAAATTCCAGAACTTTTTATTGTAACTTTTATAGTTTTCACTAGATACCTACGCGGTTAAAGGATAAAAAATAAAATTTTCAGAAATTCAATTAATTGAAGAAATAGTTTTAACTAATAGTATTTGCTCTATTTGATGTTCGCTATAATTATATACTTTTGAATTGTTTCATTTTCACTGCTTTATTGATCTGAAGTTGTTTATAAAAGCATTTTAGTCTTTGGTTCTTATTATAATAAGCCGGGCAACTAAGTGATGTAGTAAACCAGATGACTAAAACCTATGATTGTATATGATAGGTAGTCTGTGATTGACTCACAATTTTTTTTATTGGTACCTAAACCTGATTTCATTCAATGCATTCGAGTTATATGATAATTTTTCATTTTCTATGTAGCAGTGGACAATATCTGCATTGATAATAAATATTATTATAAAACTTACCATAAGCCGTTTGTTACATAAGTCGCAAATACTTTCCCCTTTATTTTCAACATGCAAATCATGCACAAACAATAAATATATTGTTTACGTAAAATTTAGATGAAAACAATCAAATGCAGCAAAACGATGCAACAATGCAATGTAACACACTATTTAGTGCATTATTCTAGGTATTATTGACAAAATGGCAATAAATATAAGTGCCACTAGTGTTACAAGCGCCAATAGCATGCATGCCTGTCCAGCGGTTTTATTCGCCAATAATATTTTAAACACTGTAACCCATTCAATACTTGTTGTACTTATGATAAATCACAGGGCAGTTACACCTTATTTCTATAACTTGCGAAACACATCTGACTGTGTTAAAAACACTTTCACACTGTTCCCATTGTGTTCTTAATTATAAATCAGGACGGCATTTCTATATTCATTTTAATAAAGCAATGCCATGAAACTCACAGGAGACAACCACACGCTACGGATGATAAATTCATACTAAGTGGCAGTTAAGTAGAGCAATTGTCTTGTTTTATGAAGAGCACTTTTAGAGCGCTTATTTCATAACTATTTAATATAATGTCATTGATAGCATGTGTAAAACGAAACCAGAGATTTTTAATAATAAATATAAAAAAACAATAAAAATTTAGCGAAGTGCATATTAACTTTTGAGAAATGATTACAAGAAACAATCAATATCCAACAATGAATTTTGGAACTAAGTTCTTTTACGCGGCTTACAGTGGAATATACTGGCAGAAATCATCATGTAAGGAAAAAGCGTTATGCCCCCTCCAGACGACCTTTCTCTCTCTCTCTATGTCTCTTTCTATTATATACAGTTGTATGTGTGTGTGTTCGTGCGATTATCAACATTCAAGCAGCAAGCATTGTGCGCGGTCAACTGTATATCCTCAATTCTAAACATGTGTAAATATTATTTAAACTTATTTTTCTTTTATTCTATTGGCTTTCTATTGTAAGCCAATCATCTGCCAGACCGTTTTCAATTCGGTATGTATTTATTTGCATTATAAATTATAAATTATTGCTGTATGATTTACTAAATATTAAAAATTTATAAATTACAAACAATTCTCAACAAATTTATTTATTTTCATTAGTACTTTATAATTTATTAAATACTTAAAATTAATAAATTACAATAAAAATGAATTGTTAGCATATTCATTATTTCATTAATTAATTAAACTTTATTTAGATTGTTTTAGTAGATTTAACAAATCATTATATAAATTTAAATTTTAAGATAAAATAATTAAAATAAAAATAAATAAGTTTTAATTTTTAATATAACTAAACTTAATTCTAAAAGTAATTTTAAATTTGATTAATTTATTAACAAAATTAGAATAACTAACCTCAAATAAATATAAATAATGAAATTTTAATTAAAAAAAATTTTAGATAATTGATATGATAATTGATATGTTGCGTACAGAATAAATGTGTCAATAAAAGTATTTAGAAACATCTGTTCATTCAAATTTTTAACAATAGAGAGTCGGCCGCAGGTAAAAGATTCATCCGCTTAATTATACGTCTATTCTTTGCGTTTATTATATGACCCTATTCTTTACGTACACACCCAGCGCTCGTCGCAAATAATAAGGTCGTATAATAAACGCAAAGAATAGAGGTATAATCGTCGTCAATGTCGTCACGGCTTACACTCTATAATATAAAAAATATTTAAAACTATGTTCTAAAAATTTGGTGACATATTCTTAAAGGGTTATACTAATATTTTAAGAAAAAATTTTTTTTCAAAATTTTACAGGTATTTCCCCCTTAATGTTATAAACATTGTTTAAAATTTGTTTTAAATTGTGTTTTTGAACATTTAATAAAGAAACATTGTTTTATTTTAAGTACTGTTTAAAACAAAATGTTTTAATTATGCCAACCCTGCCACTTAATGATGCTAGCGAAGTCTTCACAGAACCCGGACTATATTTATAAATGCATTTCCAATTTACTTAAATTTTCTTGCCACATATTTTTATAGTAATGATATTTTAATAGCTTAAATTATATAATTTAACAGTAAATTTATTTTAACACTTGTTATGAAATATTTTTATTATAACGGTTTTAATAAATCAATTTATAAAAATTACTTCTTTCTTTGATAACACCATAACTATAGAGAATAAGAGATTACGCCATCTATGTGTATTAATAATGATTACATGTAGCATTTCGATCAGTGGGCGAGTCCGGAAGAGAGGTGAGTTACTTTGACAATGTCTGCATCCTGAGCTTGTATGAAAAATTATGACACTTTTTTATATGGTCTGATATGCGTAGTGTTCATTCTTTATGTTACTGTTTTGTGAATATTGACAATGGACCATAGATAATCTACTTACCTGTCTAATGACTCTTTTTTCATTTAATTAGAATAATTTTATAAACATTACAAGCAGAATGGTGAGTACACATTTTACATATAAGTGATAATGAACCACTCATATCATTTCATAAGTCTTAAGTTAAAAAAAGTTAAAATAAAGAAAAAAAATTTGTTATAAATTGTCATTTTTATGCTAAATAAGATTATTTTTATGGATATCCATTTTTACTGATTTTTAAATGAAATTATTTTCATATTGATCTCATTATTGTATTTACATTTTCTCCAAATAAAAAAATGTTTTCTTTTAGTTTCATCTGAAATTCACCACATTTGTGTGAAAAATTAATTTTGAAAAGTTATCGTAAACGTAACTATATTTCCTTTTATTAACTCATTATTATAGTAATATAATAAAAAAGTTTGGTTTAAGATATTTTAACACATTTAGCTTACAATGCATGGAAACAATTTCACTATGAAGCGAAAACTTACCTTATGAGCTGTAATTATTAAGTAAACACACAAAAAAATTAAAAAAAATAAATATTCTACAATATTTAGTCTATAAAATACAAGATACAAAAATAAAACCATGTTTTATATTTGCGACACAAAATATATTAAAATTATTCTGCACTACATACAATTAAATGCGCAATATATATGGATAATAGCAAAGAATTGATTCTTTGCTATTATCCCACCTGAAGATGTTGTAATACAACGAAACCTAGGTCGTGGTAAAGAACTTAAAGAAAGTAGAAATAATACTACATCACGCAGTTTCATTTAATTGTGAGTAATATTAAATAGATTAATAATTTTTTTTATTATTTATTTTTAAAAAGTCTGCTTTCCCTCAATTATTTTTCATTAAATATTCAAATGTATTGACCATGTGAAACAATAAATATGCAATAGGATTGTCTAGTGGCAGATTTCAATGTTTGAAAAATTGTAAAATAAAAACTACACCTCTAATACAAAGTAGGTTTATTTTAACTTTATAACAACAAATGCGGATTTCATTTTTTAAAAACCACGTTTTCCAAATGGCGGCCATCGAGTCTGACACACTCTTCGAGTCTAGCACGCATGTTTTCAAAAACGCGTTTGCAGAGCGACTGGGGTATCCTACTGACTTCGGCTCGAATATTTTCTTTAAGTTGTGTCACAGTGCTCGGATTTGTTTTGTAAAAAAAGGAATTTAAGTATCCCCATAAGAAAAAGTCACATGGGCTTAAATCGGGTGACCTAGATGGACACGGTACGGTACGTTTCGGGATGTGTTTTTTCTGGAAATAACTGCCGCACTGCATTCATGGACACAGCAGTGTGAGCTGTAGCCCCGTCTTGATGGAACCATGTGTTTTGGTTGAAGGATGGACTATCCTGTAGTTCTACTCTAAAATAGTCATTAACATCTGGGCATATCTCTCCGAATTCACAGTTACAGTTTGGCCACGTTGATTTTCAAAGAAATAAGGCCCTATGATTGCAGATACAGACATGACACACCAGACTGTTACTTTAGGCTTATGTAAAGGCTCTTGATGCATTTGTCTTGGGTTGTGGACATCCCAGTAACGAAAGTTCTGCTTATTCACATATCCTCCAATGTGAAAGTGAGGTTCGTCACTAAAGAATATGTTGCCCATCCGGGTAGCAGTACGAAATCTCAACAACATCACCTCCGCGTAAGTTTTTCTTAATTCAAAGTCAGAATCGTGTAAATCTTGAACAATTTGAATTTTATATGGATGGAACTTGAGCTTTTTTCGCATTATTACTTGTAAAGTTGATTTCGGAATTCCCAATATCGATGAACGTGTACGCAGTGATAAACGGGGATTTTCAACGACAGAAACCATAACACGCTCGACATTTTCATCCGTGGCTACCAATGATGTAGGTCCTGGCCTGGGCCTATTTAATGTTGATCCTGTAGCTCTGAACCTTGCTACCCATGACTGAATGAGGTTGATCGATGGTCCGTCAGGTAATCGACGAATACTGTAACAATTATTAAATCGACGGCGTGCTACAGACAGCGAAAATCCACTCGAAATGTACGCCTCGACAGCAAAAGCGCGGTGCTCTCCACTCCACTGTTCTATGGCTACTAAAACATCTGCACCGCTTGCGCTTCTAACGACGCCCCCCGCACCCCTCTTATGTGTTGCGTTCAGAAACTATGTTTGTTCAAACTTTGAAATCTGCCACTGGACACCCTGTATAAGCCACCACATCCCAAGCTACTAAAGTATGATACTCCTGTTCCCTTTCCTTTGTTCTCAAAAATTATTGATTTAAGGGTATGACAATTAATTTTATATACAACTTTGGCGGTGGCTGCGCCACATACATAACCTTGAGTAGCCTCATCAATAACTACGGTTTCTAAATAGTTTGTATATAGTTCAAATAAATAGCAATGACTTTCAATAACTTGCATCATTTCATTTTCGGCCCAAAACTCCTCTAAACTCTTAATTTTTAAAACTTTTTAATCCAAAACTTTTTCTGACTGCCTATGACTGCCATTATAATTAGAGCCAGACAGTCGACGGTATGCACCAAACCTCATTTTGAGGTTGTCAGATTGTAATTTGCCCAACAAAACATATTTTACATCATAATTATGAAATATATATAATTACTCAACAAAGTTAACAAGGGAAATTGTAGTTTCGTATAAAACAGTATAAGTATCTGTACTTAATTAAGTCCATTTTTCGAAATGGTACCAGGCTTCTTGCCATAAAACAAAAGATTTTAAATATTTAATTCTTATATCATCGCTAGTATTACTGAGCTAATATAAGGCTTGGAAATTATGGCCCCCTGTATTATTTTTGAAACATTGTCAAAAACCACTTGACGCACTTTTGTCAACAAGGCGACGTAATAATCTCCGTTCATTATAGTATTTTTAGGCAGGTAGTCGATGAACAAAATTCCTTAACAATCCCAAAAAATAATTGCCATGAGCTTGGACGCCGATCTTTCCATTTTGAACTTCCGTGGCGGCTTTTCTCTCTTTTCTATCCACTGCATTGACTCCTGTTTTGACTTCGGATCGTACTGTCGAATCCATGTTTCATCAATAGTGACAATATGAGAAAAAACATCGTCAGGATTATTGCATCATCAGGATTACGAAGTTGTGACACGATGCTGCTTGTCCAGTGGCGTGAGCATTTTCAGCACCCATCGCGTGCACACCTTTTTCATGTGCAAATGATTAGATAAAATGTTGCTGATTTGTTCCTTGCTAATGCCCATGGATTCAGCTATCTGCCACAGTTTGATTCGCCTAGCTTCGAGAACAAGTTTTTTCACTTTTTTAATGTTTTCTTCGGTAAGGGCGGCGTTTGGATGTCCCTACCTGGGATTATCTTCGAGCAACTCCCTGCCGTGTTTGAACTCTCAGCTCCAACGTTTTATGGTCGCAAATGAAGGTACAGACTTCCCATAAACTACTGACATCTCTTCAAATATTTCCGTCCGCATTTTGTTTTTCTTTGTAAGGAATTTGATTACAGCTCTGTACTCCAATTTCGTGCAAAGTGCGGATGACTCGGACATGGTGACGTTTATGGTGCCATTACTAAAAGAGTAATGATGCTAATGACATGAAACTTGACATTTATATTACTTAGGATACCCGTAATTAGTGATGTGCTGCGCAAGTCATTATTAATACTTAAAGATACTTTAGTTCAAAACTTTTCGGCTGCCCCTCCTATTTACGTATCCTTAAAGCAGCAATAGTTGTGTGAAATATATTGTCTCCAAGTACCACATTCTGCCCTCGTAATTTATAGGATATAGACATTTATAATTTAGTTTATAAACTAGTTTGACCAAGCTATTAAAATGAAGAAAAAGTCTTCATTTTCCAGAAAAATAAATTTTAAATCATTACTTAAAACTTCATTTTTACCAATGTACGGATTGAAAGGTTCGGACTTTTTGCAACGCTATTTAAAACAAAAACAATCTAAAATAAAAAAAACAATTATCAGCTTCAGTTTTAAATGACCACTTATTATGCTTCATCTTCATTTTAAAGTTTTTTACCAAGTGATCTTGGTCCGAAATTTGATCAATGTGTAAAAATCCTTCCACTCGTTGATTATGTCTATTAATAATGTTCTATCCGCGATCACTGGCACTTTGTCTTGGTAAACGAATGGGTTGAGACATGGCACCTTTCACTAACTGCAGATGGTTTATGGGTATGACCACCAATCCATTTGGAGTTACTCGTTTCACACTTTTAATAACATCACAGAATTGACGCCAACGCAAAAGTAATTTGATTCGACATATGAATCCGAATTGCCATATAACATGTATGAGACAAATAGTCATGTCAAGTAAAGTAAGGGATTGAATGAAAAAGTGCTGATACTAATAAAGTTAGAAGAGCATAACTTAAATTGACGGATCTCTTGGCAACCAATAACTAATCATTCACACTCATGAATATATTAAGATCGCTTTGTGCTGATGGTTTTCCTGACTCCAAAATAGCAAAAAATGTTAGTCTTCATGGAACAAGAACCATGACAATCACGAAGAATGTCTTAGGGAGATCTTCTGCTAGAGAAACTACAAACTTAATTAAAAATGCTGGAAATTTTTTAACCACAATTATGGATAAGTCCACTGATCATAATTAAAAAAATAATGTACTTTTACGATTACTGCATTAACAAAGAGGTTTTGATATAGTGAGATTGCCTATTAGAGTGTCTAAATGCAAAGGATGTACATCCTAATTTAGTTGTTTTTTCTTTGAGTTACGACAGATGTCATGGTAGGAGAATGTAATTCAGTTTTTAGTCAAGATTAAAACAAACAATTCCTCATGTGGCATGTGTCCAATGTTCCTGCCATATGGTTAATTTGTCAGCTTTATAGGCAAGTTTGAAATTTCCCAGATCTGTGGAAGCTCCTTTACGCAACACTGGATGAATTTTAGTAGAAGTTCTCATAGACAGTTAAAGTTTAAGGTTTTTCCAAGAACTTTTCCAGGTTGAGATGTACAAGATGTTAACTCTTTCTAACACTTGTTGGCTGTCTATGAAAGCAAGCGTCTATAAGGTATTGAGGGAATATGCATCTCTAAATGTGTACTTCAAATTGGTTGTCTTCGAGAATTGATTAAAAACTATGGAAAGTATGCTTGTGTCACATGACAATAAAACCACAATCATATGTTTAGAATTTACATCTTATTTTCAATACAATGTTTCAATATGAAGCATCTTTATTACATAAACTAAAACCTAAAGTAGAAAAATTTGTTCCAATTAATTGCAAATTTCTGATGGGCATTCATAGCCCGGCATATTATTGATTAACTTCCAAGATTCACAAAATGTTGTACCACTTCAAGAGATATGATTGGGTATGAACACAAATAAAAGTATCAGCATTTTTAAAAACGATGGAAATGTTTCTGAAGGTAATTTAAATCTCTTTTTCAAACCTTTTTTTATGTCAAATCAGGAATGGGCATTGGAAACAAATTATATTTCAACTGTTCTTTGGTTAACATTATTTCAAATAAATTTTAAAAGATTAGGATGATACGTAGCACTGGCAGTAGATAAATGTTGTTCTACTAGTTTTTATGCAATCATCTAGGGACCCAATATGATTGCAAAATTTGAGCCAAAAGCCTTCAAGCTTTTAGATTGCAGACGGAATATAGACCTATGCAACTTGAACTGGAGTTTCGATGTTCCTCTTACCATTCGATGATCACTTCCGGTTTTTACCTTCATGATTACGGGGACATTATTGAATGTCTGCTGTTTGATGAAATCTATAACATTTCTAGTTGCAGGGTCAGTATTCACCCAAGTTCATTTTCTGGCCATTCACTTTTCATATAAAGAATTCAAGATAAAGAGGCTTTCTTTCTCCAAAAATTCAACTAGTCGTTGGCCCTTAGGGTTCTGCTGCCCTTAGCCAAATTATTCCAGTTTCATCTAATTATCAGTTTTGCATTAAAATCTCCCATGACAAAAGTATATTGATAATCTTCATATGACACAGAACACATTAAAATATTCAAGATATCCTCATACATGACTTCCATCTCATCGTTGGAATGTACCAAGGTCGGTGTGTATACCTGTATGATTTTCAACTTGTTTGGTAATTCTGACTATAAGGTATATTAACCCTCGCTAAAATACTTTAAAACTTTACATTTACAAGAGGCTCTCTAACCATGAACATGAAAACAGCCTGGGACTGTTGGTCACTCTCCTGATAGAGGATTAAAATACTAGATCAGAGGATTATTTCACCCTCTACCTATCTTAAGATTTTTGATAATCCTACAAGACCCTGCGTGATTTGTTCAGTTTCTCTTTCAATGCTTAGTTCTCAATGTGTACGTATTATTCATCACCAGGTCAAGTCTTCAGTACAGTTAGCTAGATCTCTGCCAGAGATTAATAGCATCTGCTGGAGGAAAGACTAACGGAGCTGCTGGAGACTGATGGGTGTTTTTTATTTGTGCTTATATGGGGGAATTCACGTTAATCACCACGTTTGGCAGGTTTAACGATCCTAGTAGGAGGTAGTTAATGTGTAGAAGGACACTGCTGCCCTTCCTCTGATTTATTAACTTAATAACCTGATGTAATACTCACTGTAAGAGATGGGGTGGTCCTACTCTCACACGGTAAATAGCATCTGATACGATTGTCCATTAATTCAAAAAGTTAAGCTAATATCAGTTAAGGTCCGCTTCGAATATGTACAATAAAGTGACTCCACTCCAAAAATAACAGATGGTACTAAATGTTTTCAATTTATTGTAATGTTGCTAAATGTCCGTCAAACATTGCAACATCTGGTACTCTGTATTTTGCTCTCATATGTGTTGATAAAATGGCTTTATGCATCCATACAAAACTTGATGATGAAAAGTATATTTTGGGAAATCTGGTGTTTCCATTTCACATATATTTTCTCCCTCTTGTACTCTTTAATACAACTGTTTCATAGGATTTTTTTGTTATATTGTGATCATGTGTTTACGGGTCTGTGAAGTGCCACTCAAAATGGCATGGCTTTAACTCAACCTATACAAAAACACCAGGACTTATATTGTTTACATTACCAAAATGCGAAGTTACTGTAAGTATTGTCTATCATATTATTTTTTGGCAATCTAATAAGACGTAGTTTATGTAGACTTTAAACACAAGCGCCACAATTAATTCACTGCGATTACTAGAAATAAAATCGAAATTATATTGTGTTGGGTAGTTCTAATGTAAACTCTAAGATATAATAATATTTATCAGCAAATATATAATAATTTAACATTCTGTGAACACAGAGATTAAAAACAAATAACAAAATACTTGTTTGATTGATATTTGTGAGATAAAAACAAATAAAAAAATTTTTGTTATGCTTTTGCAGGGGCAAGCAAATGGCTCAAATTGTATCGCCAAGAAGAGAGGGCAGTTGAGTGAAATGACCACAATTACGGAGTTTACGAGAAGCATTTTATTATTTGATTTTAAAATTATTTTTCCTAGGGAAGTATTATATTTGAATGGAAAGGGGAGTCAATATCTACCGACACCAAACTTAGATATTAAAATGAAACCAAAGATGTTTGAACAACCAAGAAGAGATCAGCAGAATACCATCTAAGGGGCAGTGCAAGCAGGCAATTACCAGAAATATGTGGAACAAGTGGCATCAGATCAGGTGCAGTGATGGTAGTCGAACCCCAGCAAGGTGCCTCCTTTTTGTATAAAAGAACATCTAAGGTAATTTATCCTAATTTAATAAAATCGGTAATATTTTTCTTTCATTATTCTCTACTTAACGCAATTATAGTTTTTTGTAAATTATTCATAGATAGCATAAATTTTAAGTTATACTGTGCTTGTACTCCTTACCGGTTGTAACCATTCCATTAAACATAACATATAAGCTAGTGAAATAATAGATTTTAATGCGATGAAATGTCTAATAAAACTTTTAATAGCCTCACCTAATGTACAGATAGATACTTAATATTTTAACCACTTAATAAAGTATAGATGATGAATTTTGTTTACACATTCTCATTCTCAATTGTTTACTGTCTGGATTTCACACTAGTAATCCATTATCCAAAATTGCCAAATAAGATGAATACTAAACACTTACATGAACATCCATTGCATCTCAAATGCAAACATCACTTGTCAAATGATATTTGGAAATTTTACATATATGCATAAAATTGTTTACAATTATAGGAAAACATACATCCTGTATTATCACTTACTAAGAGTTATCATTTCAAAGAGAGGCAACTTACAAAAATTGAGGTGAGAATTCCAGTCCGGAAAGAAGTTACGTGTGATGAACAAGACGATTGAACAGCTGAGGCACAGATTAAGAATAGTGCAGAAACCTAAATAGCATGGTAACTTGAAAGGAATAAAAATTGATAAAACATTCATGACGTAAAACATAGCCTAATGATTTTGTTGGATATACACCAAGCTTAATTGTAAAATTTTCCGAGATAACATTATTTTTTCAGCAAATACAATTTCATTTTTCCAACAAATACAATTAAAATAATAAGACGATCTGTATAACACAGAGTGTTGCAATACCAGAAATTAGCAACAGCTCAAAATTTCAACGTTGTTATGAAGTTAGTTACAAATGTAAAATGCTAAAGTTTGAAATTATTAATGATAAATGTAAAATTAAAATAAATATTTTAGAAACCCCATCCATATAATTTATATCCATTTCAATACAAAATGGTAAGATGGAGCCAAACATTTTCAACGTGTTAAAAGAATGACCGATTTGCTTGAGAATATTCTTACACGATACTCTTATGAATATAGATGAAAACACTTCTCATAAACACTTCTCACTTCTCATTTTTTTTTATTTTCAGCTGTATGTGTCATACTTAATCATGACCCAGCGCTTCAGGACAACAACCCATCTGAACTGCATTAAAATATTGAAGATTTATTTTTGGGGTGATTACAGTGTAGAAAAGTACAATAATTTAAAATATCATATGTACTCATACTTTTTTAAATACTAATATTTTTTAAAAATTTTAATTTTTAATTTTAAATTAATATTTTAAATTTATCATAATTTTTATAAGATCATAAAAATATTTTTTTAATATATATTATTAAATTTTTTTAATTACTTCCCAAATATGAATTCCGTGTTCTTTTAGAATGTCATCTATTTATAATGATACTCTGCACAGTGCCATCTTTCGGCTATCTGACTAAGTGCTAGTAATGCTCTAAGCTCTACCTCCATACAAAATTCTGACCATTTTTCTAGTATGGGCAGCAAAATACATGCTTGAAAATGTCTTTGACATCTTCAGCACATTTGATCGAGAGAGTGTCAACGGCCCTCGGCCAAATGACCAGTAACGCGTCCAGATCATGTCACCTATGTTCATGATCTGGACGTGTTACTGGTCATTAGTCGATTTTTTCATTTACAAGTATGGTTCTTGACTCTAAGCATAGCTTCATGCGGCAGGCACAGTACATTGTCAGAGAGCCAGCGTGACTTTCCATGCCATGTACATTGGGGTTCAACAGGTTATAATAGTTGCAGTGGTGCTATTTATGGCTCTGACCAAAGCTTATAGAACTTTCTCAACAGACCGATAGCCAGTTTTAGCAGGTCTCTTGGTTGTGGATCTCGTGCTCACATAATGTGCAGTAAACTTTGAGCTGACACAGAAAAAACATTTTGGAGTAGATTCTTGCTGATTTCTAGAGGCAAGACTACTAGGTTATTATTCCTGAGCATTTCTGAGCGGGATGAGGAAACTTGGCTCCAACCTGATTATTACACATCGTAATTTTTTACAGCATATTTACATTTACATTTACCCTCCGCTCAAGTTTACACAATTTTGCATTAAGATATAGCCAGGCCTATACATGCGAAATGCAGAATATGGACCATATATTGTTTCACGACAATGCACATAGTTTTATTGGAGAGCATGTATCAAAATACTACAGTAGATTCATGGGGTTTCTTAGGAGGTGGTTTCTTTAATCATTGTGACATAGTTGAGAGTGTACCAATCTTTGAGTCATATAGAGCATTCACGAAAAATGTTCTTGAAAAAATGGAGATTCCGAATGGCTCATTGTGAAGGGAAAGTCTGTTGAGTGGAAGCATTTGATGGTAGACATGGAATACTATTAGGAGATTTCTGAAGGTTCGATTTTTTTGTATGAATTTTTTGTATTTAATATGACTATAAGAATAAAAATGGATCAATTGGAAACCATACCATTGGAATCCAATAATACCGAAACAGATACTGCAAATATAGATGTACTGCCTAGTTAAAATATTTCTATTGCTCAACTGGTTATAAAAAGTTTAGAAGCAGTCCAATTTTAACAAATAAAATAGATCAAGTTGCTTGACTGGTGGTAAAACTGATTGCAAAGGGTCATCATTCACTATGATTATTAGAGGAGCCGGACTTTCAAAATACTTTAGTAGATAATTCGTAGCCCATATGCTCAATGTCCAGATTACAGGTTAACTACTGACAAAACAATATCTAATTCATTGTTAATAACATGTGCTTCCTTGTATATGTGTGTGTGCGCACATATTAGCGTGTGCATGCACATTTGTGTGTTAGAATGCATGGGTCTATATATGTGTGCGTCTTTATATTTTACATACGTATTACAAATGTGGATGTCCAGAAAACTTTTCTTTAGATATTAACAAGTAATAGATCTAGCTATATGCTATAGAAGTAACGAAACTCTAGAAAAAGTTTATGGTTTTTTGAGATGCTTAACACTTTTTAAATCTTCAAAAGCCTCGCTACAAATTTGTTTTGAAATGAAACTTACACATTCCTTTCTATTTTTTCTATGTCCTTATGTGATTCTACAACAAATTTCAGAGTTACTGGCATTCAATCTCCCTGCCAGATGTTTATATTGTCTTCTCTAGTATTTCTTTAGTTTTATTCTTTATACTTGGAACACAGGCAGCATTTCACACTATGACTACGACAGCTAATGTCATATAAATTTGCACTAGTAATCAAATTAAAAAACAAAATTGTATGAAAATGATTTATTCTTAATTATATTCTGATCTTATATGTCCATTTACAATAATAATGCTTATTTCTAATGCTTGTCATTCTTTGTCCTACGTCTCCTTGTTACTCCTTTTAGGCTTATGCTGGACAGCACACGGCTGCGTACCTGCAATTTGAAAGATTTCAGCAGGTAATAAGAGTTTAAATTTAGAAAATATTTTAATATGAATATATACTGAAATGTGTGAAAATTATATGCACATTCAGCAATAAAGTAAATATAAGGATGGTATAAACAGATAACTTCAATATCTGCTATGATTTTAAAATATATTTAGGTTATGTTCCACAAGCCGCCCACAACCCTTGGGCCCACAACTGCAATCATATTCATTCCACTAGCTCGTCAGCATAGCAACATTCGGTACAAGTGGAACGGGTTATGGACAATGTGGATTCGTAACTATGAGGAAATGGCAGATACTGAACAAAAATAAAGAGATTATAGGATTATATTTGTATGTTACGTATTGTTCGTTAGATAATAATTTACACTTTAGTAATTTTAAAAGCATAAGTGAATTTCCATCAGATTTTGATGATTAATTACATGTTTTTCATTTTCTGGTCTAACAACCCACTTATGTATGTGTGGGTCAGCTTGGTTTGAAGCGAGGGTGAACAATAGATATTAATGATGTTTTAATTATGTCCACAGATTTTAGTGAGTTTCGTTTACAATGTGCGCGTAACTCGGTGATTTTGAAAAATTACACTTTATTTGCCTTTCTTTTTTTGAGAAGTAATAAATATAGGTTAGATTAATTTATATAAAATTATTCACAATAAGATCTAGTATAAAAAAAAAGTGCAATATAAAGAAAATAGTTGGCAACAGACTTGGACGAGGTTGATATCCATTGAGAGACATATAAATGTCATTACTTTCTGTTGTGTCCGTATGTATAACAGTATTTCATCACAATGCATATCGCTCGATTTAAATGCAATGTTCAAGTTTTCAAGGCCATTTCACTTCAAAAATTACCTCTATCCCTTTCTAGATCTTTTTGTCATTTATTCACTAAACTCCAACTTGAAGCAACATGAAATGATGTTTAAAAAACGTATTTTTAATGATAATTACTTAGACTTCTAAGGGGACAGCAAACATTTTCAGAAAACCTAAACTCCTTGAAATAGTAAGCTTCAGAATGGATTCTCAAATTTAGCATATTCATATATATATATATATATATATATATATATATATTCACATATAAATTTGTATATGTATGCATATAATTATAAACATAATGGAATCATTTTTATGGATGTAGAGATTTAAAAAACAAAATAAGTATTAGGGCAACAAGATTGAAATATCTAGAATGCGGACATCTTTGAGGAAATATGACATTTGCGATGTACACACAAGAAGATAGAAGCATATAAAACAGGAGTAGTGATTAAAAGAAAGCGTAATTTTAAAAATCAAGAAAGATAAAGTTATTTGTTTATTTAAAACAAATGCATTTAAAGGGACTAATAAAAACAAATGCATGATCTGCTGGAAAATAGAACTTATGGAACACCTGCCAACTGGGCACATGCAAATATCTGTATCGGGTAAGGGAGTGAAGCGTGTAGGAATTTCTCAACAACGGACACCGTCTTGCCTGACTACCTCATTACAGTAGGAGATAGCTTTATAGTTTCTATCCTGTTATGTTGTATGTTAGACTGTCATACTGACCTTACAAGAACATTAATAAGTTACAGCTCATAGAATTGAATTGAATCTTACAAGAATGTTAATAAGTTACAGCTCATAGTCGGATAATCTTCAGATGTAAAAGCAGTATTGTCAAAAACATTCACCAGTTAGAGGGATCCTTTGCAAATACTCTTATCAAATAGCATGTGGCCGTAGTAGTTCAGCTGACAGTTATGTCCATTGTCCGGAAACTTTTATTACTATTTGTAAAGTGTATGACCGTCTCTAAAGTGTGTGACAATCACTATTGATCTATAAGTGGTATTCAAGTGAAGAAGTTTGGATAATTTGACAATGGTCATAATTCAGTTAAAGTGATGTTGGCAATCAGTCATGGGTTAATAGTTATGACTTAGGAAAGAAAATCCCATTTTGTAATTGATGAGAGCTAAAGAGTAGCAACCCAACCACGAACAGATAGAATAAAAGACAATGATCATTCTTGAAGAACAGATAGAAGAAAAGACAATGATCATTCTTGATGAATAGATAGAAGAAAAGACTATAGTAATGTAACCTAGAAATTCTAGAACATGATGCAATGAGAAGATATCTTTCAACGTGAGTATGTTCAAGTGCACATTATCTCCATTAGCTAAATTTAGCCCTATCGCTTGCCATGTCACATGGTAGGTTTACTTTTCTATCAGACCTCTCATTCTACATTAATTATTATCTTTTAATTCTTGCAATAAGCCTTTCTTGATTACTTGCATCACATTTTTTTCTTATCTGCACATTAATCACCATCTTCACTTTTTAAGCTATCTCCACAGATGATTTCACATTTATTTCTCAATTATCTCACCTTTACAGCATCCATTTTCTCTCATATTGTTTAGATACAATGCATAATTGAGGTCCATATTGACATCATATGATCGCAGATATTGAAATCCTTCATTTGTTCTTTTTGTAAAAGTTTCTTGCCCTTATACTCTAGAAAATTAAATCAGCGCTTAATTACCCTTCTCTGTCACAGCGGTGCTGGAAGAACAAATCCAGGCTGCTGATATTCTTGGCAGCTGCACACTCTGTAAGGTACTTGCACGTTCCTACGGAGCCGACTGTCAAACTCATTGTGCAAGCTGGTTCCGCACTAGTGAATGCTGGCTGTCAAACATATTGTTATCGCAAAATATAATATTGATACAACCAATGAATTAAAAGAAACCTAAACCTGTTCACATCGTTACTATGCAGTCATATGTGGATCAGAGTAATGCTATCATTTTTAAAAAAAATCATCTATGGAAAGCATATTTCTCAAAAAGTGCTTTATGTTTGTTGAAGTTTACTTAATATATAGAAATCTACTCAGCGAGTTGCGGAAACTGCTCACATATAGGGAAAATCTAGTTCAGTTTTTATCAATTTACTATACCTTTATTTCAACTAATTGGTTATCAAAATGTCTACTCATACACGTAATAAAAAAAAATATTTAAATAACTACAAATTAACCTTTATAGCAAACTGAAAAAAAACTTAGCCTCACCTCCTATAATATGTTTGATTCCCATATTGAAATAAGTATATTTGAAGGCCCATATTGAAATAAGTATATTTATGAGAAATGCCAAAACACTCGTCGATGCAATTTTTTTATTTCTTACATTACAATAATATTTGCTAAATGACAAAACAATGGCAGTTTAGTTATTTAATTGTTACACGATTAATAATAAATTGGTATCTGTATTCAAAAATTATACAGAATGATTTATTTGTTAGTGGTCATAATCATGAATGATGAACCATCAGTATCAGACGAACCATGGTTCATCATCATGCATATATACAAAGTATCATGTTTGTAGATCCATGTATATTTGTACATTGTTTTCTTATTATAAATATTATTAATAATATTTTCCAACAATTTTCATAAATAATATTGTCCTAAGGTCAAGATTATTCACAGATACATTTGTAGTTACCCTTTTATTTATTTACTTACGTTGAGTTATAATAGCATTATACTTGCGAATGTAACAGTAAGAATACTAGCTACATAATGAACATAGCATTTATAAATTCTACATCACTATATGTAAGACTTAAAAATGATATATTTTAAGAAATTTATTTTCACTTATAATCAAATAACACTCTGGTGAAATAGCTACCAATAATTGAGAAATTGAATACCACAATTGAGAATGAAACCAACAATCTGCTCTAGATACAATATTGTAAAGAGATAATGACTACACGTGAGCAGGGTAAGAATCATCTCAACAACATAGAGTGCAAAATTATTTCATTTAAAAATTGAAAAATAAATTTCATAACTGAAATGTGTCTTTCTGAACTGCTAAGAATGGAAACCTGGAGTACGTTCCACTAGCCGCCCGCAACGCTCGCACCCGCGACCGCGATCATGACCATTGCACTAGCTTATCGGTGTTGCAACTGTCAGCCCACGTGGAATAGGTTTTGGACAATACATATTTGTGACTCATAATCAATAGTAGATATTGAACAAAAATAAAGAAATTATAGCATTGTATTTTTTTTTTTAAAGTATTAATCGTTAGGTCATGATTTACACTTACAGGAATTGCAAGTATACTTTAATTTCTATAAGAATTTGATGATTGTTTGCATGTTTTTTGTCTTCTGGTGTAATCTTTACTTCTGTTAGGTACTTTTTAGATCTGCATAAGTGATTCTATCTGTCGTGTTTAAATTTCGAAGATAATATAGGTTTTCTTATGCAAACTTCATATATCAATGTTTCAAAGTCAAATTAAATTGCCAGATGAACGCCGCAACAACCCACATAAATACGTGGGTCGGCATGGGCTCGTAGTGGTCAGGAACAATAATGCCATCAATGACGTTTTAATCACGATTACAACGACCGTGGTTGCCAAGTGGAATGATACAGTCAGCGTTTTGACCATTGCAATCGAATAGTGGAACGTACTTCTAGTATGGCCGTTTGGAAAGTAAATATATCATGTTATACACTAGTGTTAGAAAAAATATTCTTTTAAACCCATATAACAGTTCTAACAAACAAATGCAGACAAAAATTCTGAATTATATTTTTTAAGAGAAGTTCATAATTATATATTTTGATTATGTTGTTTATGCAAATCTTTCTCTCTGACAAAGATTGCATATAAAAATGTAATTAAATATATAGTTAATATAACCCTTTTTAGAAGATTTCGTGAAAAATTCACATTTTATTGTTATTGTGGAGTTTTACCTGAAATAATTATGGTTTGTATGTCACTAGTTCAGAACAGAATACTGTAGAAAATAAGCAAACGTAGAAACATAAATCAATGTGAGTCTTACTGTTGTTCCCTTGAATAATTTGAGGTTGACAGTTGTCCCGTTTACGGGAAGGTTTACACTGTCACTTGCAGCATCCAAATACTGTTCCAGCCATTGAAATTCTGACAGGTTGTAATCTTTCAGTGTTGTCACTTTTGAATCGTCTGTAAGAAATAGGCTATTTCAAAGAATAATCTAAGTAATATTAAAAAAATTTTAGAGTAATTCTAAAGAGAAATGCGTTTCACTCTGATCTTTTGGGGTTGAAGTTGTTTCTTCCAAATTTTGATACGCTATTGATGGAGACAATTTTATGCACAGGGCCAGAGGGTCTAGTATCAGGTTCAAAATGTATTCAAAATATGGACTGGAGCATGATTCTGCATCTATTCACTTATTTTATCAAGGCTCGTCTATCAATTAGTTCAGCGTCGGGCGTTGTGTCATTTTGAAGAATTTGGGTAGGTACCAATCCGATAAGAATTTGTGGCTTTGTAATTTGTGGTATCTTGTATTTAATGTATACTATTGATCAGTATATGTTCCGTTTTTTATTAGATTATTTTATATTTAGTAGAACTAGAATTTACATGCTGAATACACTGGCCATCATGTCGTAAGTTGGGTAAATAAGTTTGTATTATAAAAGAAAATAAACAAAAACTAAAGTAGATGTCGAAAGCTTGAAAATCAAACCAGAAGACATTTAAAATGTTGTAAAGCGAAGTCAGTGGCTACAATATCCTATTTGAGTAACTATGAATAGCGGGTGAGAAATGTCCTATCTTACCATTTGTTCTGTCATACTAATTTCAGTGGTAAAAATTAGATATAAGCCTTTGAATGTTCAAACCAGGATATTGAAGACAAGTTATTGAGTAAATTTGTAATTCTGATGACTGAAATTTGAATTTCAGGTTCAAGAAATTCATATTTAGACAATGACAATAGTTAAGAGGTTATCAGTTTAATAGACAACTGACATAGTGAATAATGAGAGACTCATTACGAGAGTATATACCAAATTTCTGCTTAGTTGGGTCATTAACCGCTGAGTTATCATCAGTCAAGTAACTCGTTCTGGAAGAAATAATCGACTATGGAGAAAACTGAATTTCAAACTTTCATCTAGTTCCTTAGAATGCAAGGAAAAACATCATAGTCATATAGAATGAGGTTCAACAGTTTATGGGGACCCTTGCGCTAGTAAAATCATGATTTATAAGTGGCATAATCTCTTTAAACTCTTAGTTGTTCTCGGAAATGAAAAAGGAACTTTGTGGGAAAAAATTCAGCGATGATGAAGAGGTCAACTCTGCAATTTCAACTTATTATCAAGATAAAGGAAAAATAAATTAATCAACAGATCCGAGAAATGAATTAGAGTTAAGAGAGAATGTATTGAAAAAGAAAAATAGCCCCACGTTTTTTTGATCTTTCTTCCACTCCGTTCCACAGACTTTTTGATCTCCTCTCGTAGCTTATGACAAATACTATGTAAATATTTAAATTCTGATATATAGCCAAGTTCGTGCTTAATCTTCATAGTGCGAATTCCACTTGTACTTGGAAGGTTCTCTTACTTAAAAATCTGTTCCAGCCTTTGTCCAAAATTCACCACTTCATCAGCATTATTTAATACGCTCTTATTAAGAATTTATAAATCAATTATAATGCTATAGAAGATGTTTTATTCTATATTTTTTCATAATCTGAAACTTACTTTAAGTAAAGTTCAGAAATTTCAGTGCAATTTATGAAATAGTTTTCAAAGTACCATGAGAACAGCTGGACGGAGGAAAATACGGGTATTACCTTATCTAACATTGATATAAAATGAAATATGTATAAATGACCCAGTATCTGTTGAGTTTCACAATGAATGATGTTCTGGGGATATTTAATTGACAAATTATTTTTTTCAAACCTTTTAAAGAAAATCTCTGGGCCCATTTGGCAATTTAGTAAAACAGTTTTTGAATAACTCATTGTCTAGGCATAGCTTAGAATATTTGGATACTCAAAATCTACATTATGTTAAGTGAGAATTCAGGATGACCGTTGTTGGTCATGCTAAGCTGAAAAGCAGTCCGTAAAGATACCTGCAGATTTACACGGACACCAAAGAGCTAAAGAGATTATAGTTGAGCGATGAATAAATTAAAATTAATTATGTAAATAGTGACACCAATCCAAACGGTAGTCTATGAAGACGTCTACCGATTTGAATGAACACCAAACGGCAATAGAGATGTATTCCAAAAGCAAAAAAAGAAACAAAAAACAGATGAACTAAATTTTTCTTACCATCAGAGGTAGTCTGGACAGACAGGGACCTGAAATCTAATAAATAAAATTGTTTATTTTACAGGAAAACACTACAAACAAAATTAAAAATAGTGATTGGTAAAAAGTTACCAGTATCATAGCCAATAGACTGCACTCATTTGTCATAACCTTGATTGAGGTATAAATGTAATTTGTGTTGTAAAATCATAATATATTATAAAGGATACATAACTACACATACAAAAAGTATTTTAAAACTATTTTGGACTCTTGTGTCAAGGCTAGCATTACAACATTTAGCACTTTTTCTTTTCAATGCTCGGAAAAACTTCATCAACAAAGAAAAAGCGAAAAGTGTATAATTGTGCTGCAGCATTTAACATAGAACTACGTCACTACTGCATCCCTATCAATAAAGTTCATCAAGTTAGAAACAGATGGCGTTAATTTCCTACGGATTGTTTCCTTTTCAGGGTTCCATAATTTTAAAGGATTCCGATTTTCTCAAGGACCACTTAATACAGAAAGTTGAAATTTGTCTTAGTAATAGATCATATTAACTCACATATTTTTCAACTTTTAAATATTTATATGGTAATTTTAGATAAGAAAAATGAAGTACTACACAAATTTATTAAATATTAAGAGTTTTCCAGCAAAATATAATATTTTCATCACCATATTGTTGTAAGTTTCTTTACACTTATTACGAATACCGTTCAAAATTTTAGCTTTATAAACATCAAGGTTCTGAATTGTAATTTCCTTTAAAAGTTTCTTTATGTTTAAAATTCTTTATCCATAACAAAAATTTTTCCATTTACCTCAGTTTCTCAAATTCAAATTAAACCCTACTCCTAAAGGTATGCTTTAATATTTTTATTGTCTAGATAGTTCTAGAAAATTTCAAAAGTCAGTATATATTATGGCAGAGTATAGATAACAAATAACAATGACAAAATTCTTACCCGTGACATCGCTATCATTGTCTACACTGTCATCATAGTCCATTGTCATAGAAAACAATTTGGAAAAGCCAACTCGGTCTGATGAATGTGACCATACAAAACGGGCAACATGAAATAATCACAAAACACTATGTTATATTAATTTATGCTTGAACAATCACAAACTGTTATTTGCGAAGAGTTAAAATAGTTTTCAATGAATATAAATATACAGACTTAAATAAGCATATTTTTATTACGCACAAGAGACTGTATTAATTCAAAGTGGAATGGGTCAATTAATTCAAAGCAGAAAGTGGGGCCGCTCAATAGTTCGATTAAAAAGTTTTTTTACTGTATACTCCTGTCACGCTTAATTAATATCACTTTTTATATATAAATACAAGGAGAAGTATGTGCACATGAGGCTGGACCCATTCTTCGATACACTTCCCATAGGCCGAAAGTGGTATGGCCTTTAATTCCCCCTGCAAACTCCGTTTGATGTCTTCAATTAAGTAAAAACGGGTTCCACCAAGTGGTAAGTTAAGTTTTGTACGCAGGAAGAATTCACATGAGGCTATATCCGACAAATATGGTGAATAGTCGATGGCATTAATTGATTTCAGCTTTGTACTCGGTCACAATTTTTGAGGTGTGAGAAGCGCATTATTGTGATGTAAAATCCATGAGTTTTCCTACTACAAATCTGGCCTTTTATGATGGATATTCTCACGGATATGCCTCGAAACATTCAAATAATACTTTTAATTCACTGTCTGTTTCTCCAGAAGAAATTCAGAGTGCACCACAAAACAGCAATCAACGAAAACAGTTAGCAACAGATTCATTTTTGAGCAGATTTAGTGCATTTTTTTAGGGATTTGGCTCCTTTTTTTACCGCAACGTCAATTGGTAAATTGTTGGCTCATTACATATGAACAACAAAGCTTTTTTTCTGTACTCAACTCTTTAAGTATACAAACTTTGTACGAAGTGTTCGGTATTAAATTAGTATTAAATTATTAGGTATTAAAGTCGATTTTATTTTTATAAATAAAATAATTTTAAAAAATTAATTTTATTTGATATAACATCAATTCCCATTATTCATATTCTTGGTACCTGAAAACTTTAGAGTGAAATGAACTTTGAATGAATAGTATCCAATTTTTTTTAATAGAACCTACCGTCGTCACCACGATTTGTTTTTATAATTAACAATGAACTTCATTTTTTTAAATTTATATATTTAATAGAGACTGTTTATTTGAAATCTTCACTGGCTGGCCGTCGAAAGTGAAGTGTGCCAGATAAGAAATAGCACATTCCTAACAATATATGTAAATGAACTCATTTTTTTAATTTTTCATGAACTGTAATCATTTTTTTCTTTATCTTTTTACTCCTGAACTTGGACCTGAACCTTGTTGACAAAATGTATGTCAATTTTTATACAGTTTGTTCACAACTCAATATGACATCGCTTTTATTCTGTTTTTTAAACTTTTGGAAAAATTTTGGCAACCCGCCCTCTTACATTTTGCGGTTTTTAGAAGAGTTCAAATAAACATTCCCTAATTCCTAGTGCATCAAATGTGTGTAAAAGTATTTAATACTTTAATGGATACGAAAATCTTTGAGTAGTTACTCTCTTTCTTTTTCGATAACAATTCTGTACTTAACTGTACAATGTAAATTAAATGACACATCATTCTCTTCTTTATATCAACATTTTGTGTAATGTTGTTAACGTAGCAAACATTTTCGTATCATATTTTCCGAGATTATTTAAAAATTTCCCATTTATTCTTCTGAATGTACTAAATTTTAGAAACTCACCAATAAACATATTTCTAAATAAATCCAACATTTATTAATGACATTTATTGACTGTAATTTGTTCCAAATTGTATAGACATTTCTATAATGATCTTAAGGTTGTAGAAAATTTCATTGCAGATAATTTTTCGTTCATTAATTTTTGTTGCGTTTAGTTATAGGAAAAAATCACATAAATCAAAATTTTTTTTACCGAAGTTTATGAACCAGAGTAATGGTAATGAAATGGATTTTCATCACGATAATGAAATGTGTTTATACATAAAATTGTTTTACTTACTGTGAATATAAGCTGTATTGTCGTGACTGCTCCAACTCGGTGAACCTGCAATAAAAATTTAAATCTTACTAACCAAGTATTGTCTCAGTAATGAGGATAAATTATTTAAGCAATATATAATGTGTTATTCGAGGTGGGTGGTAGTTTTTAGACAAAGTTTCCTAAAGTGGGCGCTCTGTAATGATCTGACTTAAAAGTTATATGGACTAAAATTTTTTAATACATCACTTTTTATTATATTCAGATGCAGGAAAAAATATTATCATTATAAATTGCTTGTGACTTAAGGATCTTTTATGATAGCATTGTGAAATTGCTTTGAACCTTACATTATAACATACATAATATCACTTTGACAACAAACGTAGGCGCGATGAGATAGTTTCTATAATATTTCATACCTTCTGTGTGTAAACTATTCGGAATCATTAAGAAACCCACAAATTTAACTTTATTCATCAAAATTGATTTTGTCGTCTTCAAAGTAAACTCCATTGTTTGCAATACGACTGTGATAAGGATGGACCGACTCTTCTATATACTTCTCATAGGCTAAAAGTGATATGGCTTTTAATCCCCACTGTGAACTCCATTTGATGTCTTCAATCGAGTAAAAACGAGTTAAACCACATAGCAATTTCGGTTTTGACAACAGGAAGAAGTCTCATGGGGCTAAATCTGACAAATATGGTAAATGGTCGATGGCATTAATTGAGTTTTTGGCTTTGTATTCGGTCACAATTTTCGTTCTATCAGAAGGCACATTATCGTCATGCAAAATCCATAAGTGGTCTTTCCACAAATCTGGCCTCTTACGATGAACATTCTCACACATATGTCAATGTTTAAATAACAATTCTGGATACTTTTTATATTGAAGGTAATATGTACACTACATTTAGGGGACAGCTATCAATGCCATCTGGTGATAAATTTATAAACTTGTGGTAAAGCTAGTCATTTTTGGCGATAGTACACATATTGTAATTAAATTAAAATGCCTAAAGAGAATATAGTCGCTTTGTTTATTGTGCTTATTCAATGTGTAATCACATAATATTTACATTTGAATATTATATGCCAACAAATTGAAATTGTCCTTAATGGCGATTCTTGTTTGTGCAGCAACTTGACGGGTAATGTTATTCTCTATTTGAGGATTAAATTCCGTGACATTTATAATGTGACCTGCCTTAAATAATTTCTTCCCATCATCTCTTTTGTACTCTTTTGTATTCCCTCAACGTATTGGCTGGTATTAATATTCATAATTCAATTCGATTTGTAAGAACAAAAATACAGTGATGTTAACACATACGTAACCGAAAATTCTTTTAATATGGCACTGTGACCTTTTGTTTAGTGATATCTATGTTTCTTGCATACACATTACAAAATAGTAATAATAAAGTAGCTACTTTGTTTTCCATATGAACAACAAAGCTTTTGTTTTGTACTCAACCCTTTAAGTATACAAACTTTGTAGAAAGTATTGTATGAAAGTCGGTTTTATTTTTGTAAATAAAACAATTTGATTTAATTTCAATTCTCATTATATGTATTCTTGGCATTTAAAGACTTTGGAGTGAAAACTGGAACTTTTTTAAGAACTGTATCCAGTTTTTTTTTAATGGAACCCACTGCCGTCACCACATTTTATTTTTGTAATTACCAATGTACTTGAATTTTATTAAATAATGTATTTAATAGAGACTGCTCCTTTGAAATCTTCAATGGCTGACTGTCGACAGTCAAAGGTGCCAGATAGGAAATAACATATTCCTAATATATTCTATATATGTAATAATAAGAAAAAGTATTAATAATAAGTAAAAGCGTAATAAAAAAGGGTGTATAAGTCTGACTTATTGTAAACCATTAAAAAGTATAAAATGAATAAACTTCCACCTTTTTAATTTTTCAAGTTGTTCTAGAATGTAAAGTAACGAGTCAATTTAATTATCTAGTTAAAAAAAAACAATCTTCAACAAGCCTCCTTTTCCTTAGCTTTTAAGATCAATTCCAAGTACAGAAATAAGACATCCGTAAATGGTGTTCGTAATCAAGATGATGTTATGCCATATGTTACAATATAGATTCCCATTGGCTATTTCACACTTTTCCTATGAGGCCCTTTTGCAAAATGTACTATCGGAATAAATGATAATTTAATATATTGCACATGCTATGCTTGAAAGTGTTTCACTCACTGTCGTCCCTTCTGACACTGCCACGGAGTCCGAAGGCTGCTCCTGAAATCATTATTGGAATATTAAATATACAATGGTTAAGACATTATCTTCAAACTATGTTCTCCCCTCATAATTTAACTAGCTGTTGTACTCTAGCTGAAATTGCCCGGGATCAGATAGAGGATGTTTTTCCTTTATTCTGTGATAAGTAGATTTTTTGTTTTCTAGATTGGAGATTCCTCATTATTTATAAATAAATTTGCACTTTTTTATTCAGGTTTATAAATGTAAACAGTTTTTTTTATATCCAAATTACAAAGATAAAAAATAAATTTAATAATAAATAAAATACTTATTCAGAACATTGACACTAATTTTTGTAATTCTTTAATATGTAATAAACTCGAAAAATTTGTATAATTAAAATAAAATAAGAAATCAGTAATAAAGAAAGTGCTTATTCAGAATGTCGACACTATTAATTTATAACTCTTTAATACGAAGTAAACTTTAGAACTGTGTATAATTCTAATATAAGATTCTCAAGCTTATCTCATGTTATATCTAAAGAAGAAATATTTAACAGGTCAATCATTAAAAAACTGAAAAAAGGTTGACGCTTCAACAGATTAGTAATAAATGTTGAACTAAAAATTTGAGTTTTGTGTTAGAAATTTTGTCCCAACTTTTTGAGTGATAATGAGTGTACAAATTAGGAGCCCTTGTTATATCATTCTAACTTAGTGACTAATAAAGAATAATTAAACTGAAGTGGGAATTCAGGAGCCTCGTTGGGAAACGAGTTTGAGATTTATATCCGATGAAATTAAGTTGATATTTGCATTCACACATAAAATATTTGACAACGAATCTTGCGGATCATCGCAAATAACTGGATAAGCAATTCTAACAATATATTAATCACAAAAATAAAAGGTGCCAGGTGCTATAAAAAGCCATTATAATAATAGACTACTGTTAGACATAATTATGGATCAAAAAATAAATATACCATTTGTAAAAAATGTCTAACTAAATTTGTTTGAACATCTACTTTATTGTAATTAATTTTGTGCATGAATATCATATAACACGAACATTTTTGGGGCTCAAATTTACGGGCTGTACAATGTCAGAATAAATGATATTGAAATGTATGTTACATATAAAAGTATTTTACTCACTAGACCTGTAGCTTGCAATAGGAGCACTGTAACTAATGGCGGACACTGCAATAAAAATTAGAATGTTAAGGTGTGATATTGTCTCCGCAACATTTGAGATATTTCTTTCCAGTTATTGTTCTTTTCCCATACACTGACTAGATATTGTACTTGTGCTGGCTGCACTGGTATGTGGAAATTGCCCATACCCCCAAGTTGGGGCATACGCATGACTCACAAGTCGATTTGTGTTTTTCAGAAGGCTACGATTATCACTTTGTAACTTCCAGATATATAACAATTTTGTGAATTGTATGCAATGCTACTAAGCTTAAGCTTTTGTGCTGTCACAGTGAAGAAGGGAATATTTATAGGGGCATCATTAGAAAACCAAAAAAATATAGAAGTTTCGAGGGAATAATTTGGAAAGAAATGTTCAGATAATATGCAACAAACGTTGCCCCTATTTCCTGAACAAAAAAGTAAGAGCCTTGTTGTGAAATGAATTTGGAATGACCATGAGAACTAATTTCCTCTTTATACCCAATTTTAAGTATAGAACATTTGTCAATAAATCTTGCTGTTACCAGTGGATCATTTCAATACAGTTGATTATTCAGATATTATTCGAACAGCACTCCGTTGAAACCTTATATTATTCTATTTACATGTTTATAATATTTTTCATATTTAAAATGAATATTAATCCCTAATGTTCTTTTTTCCTTATCATGTTAATAATTCCAATTTCTTCTTAAAGTTTTAATATCTCCAAAATATTCACCCCGTAATATATTTTTAACTTTACAGAAGACAAAAAAACGCAGTCACTGGGGGAGATTAGCGTAGTTGATTAGTCAACATAATGTGGAATTAGGAGAGTGGTTTTGTCATCAATAACTCAGGTCGCATTCACCTGACACATTCATGTAAAGATTTGAAAGCAACAAATTCATGATGTACCATTTTGATTGTCGAAAAAACAATAAACATGATATTGAACTTTAAATGACTCTTGTATGCTTTTTGGGGTACCAGTTATTACCTTTTGACGAGATGTTATCACTTTTTAAGCAGCTTGTGCACAACTCAACACGACGCTGCGTTTAATCTGTTTTTTACACTTTATGAAAAATTTGAGCATGCAGTTTTCTTATAGGTACATCAGTCTTTAAAATGTATAAAAATAAATATTCACTAATTCCCAGTGTGTTAAATGAGTGCGAACGTGTTTAATGTTTCAACAGATATGAAAATTATTCAGCAGTTCCCCCCCTTTCGTTTTCTTTAATAATATAAAATGTTAAATTAATGTATTTAATGTTGTATATGTTATTTAATGTTGTAACATTGCTAACATTTATTTATTTATTTACCTACTTTAATGTATCTAATTGATACATATGGCGGACTTATTGCTAGAAGAGCAATTTCTTGCAGCCAACCACAGCACCAGTCCAGCCCCGTTCGACGAACGGCCGGGAATCGAACCTGGGTCGCCGCGGTGCGTCTCATCGTCAAAGGCCGTATGCCTTGTGATCAACCCAACACACCACGGCGACGACATTTCGACAACGACAACATTTCTGGCTCATATTTTCTCAGATTAGTTAAGAGTTCCCCATTTATTCTTTCTTTCTCATTCTTCAACAAAACAAAACAAAATTTTGTTGTCGGTAATTTTACAGGCATCAATTTTTGTTGTATTTGGTTGTAAGAATAAAAGTATTGCGTACGTTAATATTTTTTGCGACTCAAATTTTATAAATGAAAGTACATCAGTGAAATTATGATGATGAAATGAACTTACTCTGACGTATGTTGCCAAGACCGCCCATTCTCGCTACATCTACAATAAACATTTAAGTCTTAATAACCAAATATTGTCTCCGTAACAAATAAGAAATTATTTAAGCAATACATAATGAGTTATTTGAGGTTGTTTTTCAATCAAACCCCTATTCTAGATGGTGATATAAGTATTTACTTACAAACAAATATGTTTGTCGCCATTAGTTAATATAAATATATAGATATATATAGATTGGAGTAACTTTAACAGTAGCAAATTAATATTGTGTGCAACAGAGGAGAGTTAATGTGTGCTTGGAGCTACTGAGTTCCCATCATACCAACGAGAGGCTGAAGTATCTGGTTACAGGAGATGTAAAGTGGGTAGTTTATGTTAATTTTTAGAATGAATGCCAGTGGCTAGAAGCAGGGGAAAAAGGTCTAGACCAAAATATAATATTGCACAAAAGATACTTTTGAGAGCATGGTGGGGTAAAAGTAGGGTTATCGGGAACTCTTTCAAACCAACAGTACAATTACGGCTAAGATTTATTGTGAACAATTGTGCAAAGTCACCGCTAAACTTTCTTCAAATCAAAGCAAAGTTTACTTTTTACATGACAATGCTCAACCCCACGTAGCAAAAGTAGTGAGTGAAAAAACAACTTTCGTTTGGATGGAGTATGCTACTTCTCCCACTGTACTCTCCAAATCTTTTGCCATCTAATTACTACCTGTTTTGCTCTTAAATAATTCACATGATAGAAAATTTAAAGACGAAAATCAAATCAAAAGCTAATTTCACCGGTTTTTCATTCAAAGGCTGGAACTTTAGCTCTGCCCACACGTTGGTGACAAGTTTTAGATACCGACGGTGCTTATATAATTATCAATTGATTTTACTGACTACATATATAAAGTTGAAAAGTTTGTGTACAGAGACGGCGGGATTATTAGTTGCCAACCTAATATGAAGCGCTATTATTTTATTAAATGTTATATATATTTGTATGAACTACACTGTACTGTTACATTCTGGAGCATTGTTACTCTACCAAAAAACCCCAAAAAATAAAAGAAATAACCTAACAATCAAAATGTCAATTGCCAAGTGTCAAATTACAATATTGATTATGGTTATTTCATAAATTTTTTTTGCACAACTTTAATTTTTTGGAATCAACTTTGACCACAGATTGAGAAACAATTTTCTTTTGTAGAACACAGAAGTAACAAATTCCTATTTTCGAAGGAATCCTATATAAGAAGGAGAAACTAAAAACTTATCTTCAAAGTTTAACATTGGCTACGGAATGTAAGTGTTAAACGATTTTAAAAAATATTAACTACGGTTTATACACGTGATTTTTTGTAAAGCTTTTCTAACTGCATACATTTTAAACAACCATTTTTTAATCACTTTAAGTCCTTTTGTGTGCAGAGTTGCATTTTCACAACACATTACTTCTTCATTAGACTAAATAACATTTGACAATAACTATTGATGGTAATGATGGCTATTGATGACAATGAGGGCATGTAAAAGTTAATTAATTATATTTCTACTGTTGAAAAAATCACGAGAAATATTCAAGAAATTAATTATTGCACTGAGCACAAACAGATTAATGTTCTTTTCATAATTTTACAAAAAATTGTTCTAATTTATCTGTAAAGTGTCTGCAATATATCTGTGTTTGTATTATACAGATTTATATTAATGGAAAATACATATTTATATTAAAATAAAATACCAGGCAGACAACTTACTATATGACTTGTCAACCTCATCAATTGATTCAGCGTTCACAGCAGTTGTATCATTAGGCTTCACAACAACGAGTGAGGTCAGTGGAGTGACAAACGAATACTGTGAATGAAAGTAAATATAATTAAAAAGTAGATTTTGAAACTGTATAGTAAGTTATATAAAAACCAATAAGAGTATTTTTGACAATTACAAAACTTTATACACTTAGAGATTAATTATTAAATTGTTGAATGTAGAGGTAATGTATAGGAAGTTATACTCACCTGCAAAGCCAGCTCTAGGGCTTCCTGTTTGGGTTTCTTCTTATTTCCAGTACTAAGTGTGTCTCCTTTTATTGCCCCCTCACCGGCATCCATCTGATCCAGAAGCTGTTTGATGTGCAAGTAAACCCAAAGGCGCTCAAGTGGCCAGTACGTTCTATCTGTTATGACCGGAGTAAGTGGCTGCAGTAAAAGAAACATACATTGAGCGAGTGTTACAATTTCATATAAAATTAAATTTTAATAATTAATATATATATATATATATGTATATATATATATATATATATATATATATATATATAAACATATATATATATCACACTTTTTCCTATATTTTTCACATTATCCAGCAAGTGATACTAAAGAGTGCACGGAACTATCGTGCATCTTTAATATGTGTGATAAACATTTCATTCGTAATGGAGAAATGGGCTGGCGGAGATTAGGTTATTTTAAAGGAAACTGGAATTAAAAATATTAATGGGTATCTCAATTAAAAATAATAATTATATAAATGTCGAATAAAAATGAATATTTATATAAAAACTATCAGATAAAGTATTAACATGTGCCTAAAATTTTTTATTTAGCCAATGAATTTTGCTAGATGATATGAATTACAGTCTTTTTTAATAGGTTCTTTTCCACAAAATGTGTTCTCGAAACACTATTTTTTCATCAATAGGCATCGAATGAAATTATTGAAACCTTTTTCAGAAAATTCCTTATTATAAAAATGCCTTAAATATTTAGGTTCAGATTATTACGTCACTCTGAAGGCGTTGATGTTTTTGAAAATAACAATAATTCCTTTGTTGAAATTGAGAAAACGTACCTGGGGTGTGAAGTCAATGGATCCTGTGCTAGATATTGCCGTGACTGTTGGTGTTACTCGCTCTACATTCTTGTTCATCAGCTTACCGGCAACTACCAACTCTGTGCCGCAGAACAGGGTTTTGAACTTGTATTTTGTTACACTGGTATCATCAATCTAGATAGAAATAGACTGGTTTAAATATTGCTTTTATAAAATAAGCTTGGACAGTATTCCATTCTAAAGTGTCTGTAATCGCTTCCATTTTATATAAGTTTACTTGCTTTTAAGTTCATGACTTTTATAAATAATTTTTTTAGTATATTATTGTAAAAGAAGACTTAACTAACTGAGAGATTTAATAAGACTGAATAGTTTAAATATTTGACGTGTCATCCTCAAATCGAATATAGCAATATTACAAGCAGATAAATATGTATGTATTTGTAACAAATTTTTTCATGCTTAACAGCATATTGCATACATATTTTTTACCTATGTGTTTCTTACGTTTCATGCATCACAGCGACAAATGCACTTCATGTGTGATATTTTAAAAACATGCAATTTCAGTGATACTGAAATTCTTCATAATTTGGTACGGCACATTCATTGAGTTTGAACTTGTTTGAGTTATCTTGACAAGTCCACTGGTCTTTAATGGTGTCTAAGGTCTGATGATCAGGAAGGTAAGGACTTGAAGACCTCAAGAGTGAGGTGTTTGGGTTCGTTAATTCATTATGTTTGGGCTCGTTTGATATGCCTTGATGAGTCCTTTCATCATAAGTAGTAATCAAGGTCTGTTGCTAGAACCAGTAGGTAGTGGCAGGAACACCTTAACAGTGAAGGATTGGTTCATTTACTCTAGGCTCATTTATCTTGTCCCTTGGTTACAAATGGTGGCCAGAATCTGATGATGGTGCCAAAAGAAGATCACCGGATGTCCTGAGAGGTGAGAACTAATGTCATGGAGTTTGAACCCAATTATTTTTGATTGCCATAGGTAAGAAAATAACTAAGTAAATAGACAGCTTTGTATGTGCAGGTATATACAATGATATGAAGCAAATAAAATAATTGTAGGTAGTTAAGTAAGAATGTGCATATAGATATATACAAAGGCTTGAAATGACATTTAAGATATTAAATAGACAGTTAGATATAAAGGCATTATGTATTCAGAATTCATAGATAAGTAATAAGGAAGTAAGTGACAAAATACCCTGCAGCTATCTTTCTTTCCATTTCTGTTAAAACTTTGTTGTCATGTGGCCTTGATAATAATGTGTTTGGTACTAAAACCGATAGAGCAAACCCAGATAAATGATATTGATTGCTAAGTAAAAATACTTAGTCTGAATAATAGCATATTTTTACCCGACTAGGGTCAAGCCAAAAGAATGTAATATATTGATTTATCCATTTGTCATCATTCTCAAATTTTGTGAAATTCTGTTAAATACAAGCATCCAAAGAATTAAAAACATAAAAATAAAACTTTTTAACAACAAAATTTAAGCAACTTCAAATATCCATTAAATAAAAAATGCATGGAAAAAGATAAAATAATAAAAATACCAGTAGTAATTGGAACTGTACTGTAAAATATCAAATTCAAAACACTGCTACCATTAGATTTTTTATTGATAAAAATTAGACGAGTTGAAATTTTGCAGTAAAATACTGTTTCCAAACATCAATAAATTTGTAAAATTATTAATTAGAGATTTTTGGAGTGTGTGCAAGTAGAAAGTTGTGTTTAGATACTATCAGTGCCTCTCTCTTTTTCTTACATGACACAGCATAAATACTTTAAGAGGTTTTACCTTAGGTTAAAATAGATTCAGTACCAAATCCTACTGACATCTTTCTCTCTCTCTCTCTCTCTCTCTCTCTCTCTCTCATGTACATGTGTACCCATTAAATTTGGCACAGAATTAAAAACTCCTTACCAACATTTTTGTAAATGATATTTTGCTATAAAAAACAATAATCTTATTTTTATTAATAAAAACTGAAACAATAGGAATACCTCCTTTTGATTATTTTATATCCTTCTGTGCTTTTCTTATTCAATAGTTACTTGAAGTATATTCAACATTTATCATTAATAAGTTTTATTCAAATATAGATTTAAAAAAGCTGAAAAAATCCTAACTCTTTTAATTTATATTTTCCTAATTTACATCAACAATTTCAAGGGATGTGGGCATCTATAGGTTCTTACTAATGCACATTCTAACACACGCTTAACAGATTTTGTTTATTAAAAAATAACTTTCTTCGCACAAAAAGTTTTCTCACTAGTAAAAGAACTCATGTGCCAAGTTCCAGTTAGAGAGACGAATTTGGCTTTTTATGGTTTATTCAATTTTAGATCAAGTTTTGAAAATATAAAGTGAATTTGGCCCATTTCCGTACTTATCGTAAACACGAATGCAAAATATTTCTGAGCCAAATTTTACTTCAATAGATTAAGAACCTCCAGTTAGTCAACAAATTTTGACTTCAATGTTCTAATTTTTAGTCATTCTCTCAGTCATTACCTTTGTAGAAGGTACATTTTTATGAATTCTACGAACACAATTTACCTGGTCGGCCGGATAAGTGAAGCGAATGTGTGAGAGTAACGGGTCAGCCACCTGGCTGTAGAACTGCTGGAGCTGTTGTGCCGCATCTGCTCCCTCATAAATGTGACGCAGAAAGCCTGAATTGCGAAGAGCTAACTTGTGAAGAAAGTCACGGTCCGCATTATGTCCTGTGGTAAAACAAAAATATCACCATCATTTATCAGAATGTATCTACTTCGTTTTAATAATGTATGAAACTATCACCAGAGTGCTATAATCATTCTGCTTGATTATGAAGGCGTCTACCATTGGAATTTCTCTCAAAATGGTTTCATTAAAATAAAACTCACATTTATAAATACTTGACATCCAAAGTAAATGGCATCTAATTGTACTTATATTTACTTTCCACTCCAGGACCTTAATTGAAATGGTCTTAATCATGTCAGCGGCAGATTCAAAGACTTGTCTATGTACATGTAACATTAAATTAGGTTAAGTTAGGTTAGAAGGAGAAAATCTTTAAAAGTTAGCAATTAAATTAATTGTATTACCAAATCAATGACACATTTTCTAAACACAAAATTATGAAGCTAATTTTCTATGACTTGCAATCTTCAGCTTGGTTTTCGAAATTTTCCTTTTTAATAACTATTTGGTGACATATTAAATATGTAGTGAGCCAAACCACAAGCAAGAGCAAGTATTTTTTCCAAAATGATGTATTTTTTAAAAGTTTAATTTTAAATTTTACCAACGTGTTTGGAACCATTTCATAAAACTAAATGTAGCTACTTACCAAAAGCGAGAGTAAAGATTGGTGCCTGGTTGGGTCCACTGTTCAGTTCCGATATTCCACCCAAGATCCTTTCAGTATTCGTCTCTCCCATTGTTGGTTCACCATCAGTCAAGAATATGATAATGGGATCTGGCTTCTTATCTTCCACATCTGGTATAACATAAAAGTATTTTCTATTACGTTAAAAAAATAATAGTATTATTAACCACATAAATTTCAATTAATTTCGAAGTATACGGTCATTCACAATTCTGCATCTACGATACAGGTTTTAGTATATGATTTTTTATATCTCTACTTTCTCTCATTCGTTCGTTGACGTTTCTAATCTCTTGAGTTGGATATTTATGTTACTCTGGAATGAAAATGAAAGTTAAAATTGATTTAGATCTAAATTTTGCACAAAATTTGGAAAATGTTTTAAAAGAAACTCGCACCTCCAATATCTTTTCATACTAATTACACTACTACACTTGATAGTAAATAAGATGAAAAACAGAATTTAAAAATTACATTATTTTGTAAGAATTTAACATTTTAGAAACCTAATAACAAACTATTTTCATTAGAGAGAACTTGGGCTAGAGTGCCCATGACAGACCGCTTCCGTCAGCCAAAATTTATAATAGCTCATCAACTCGATTCACATACTTTCTGAATGTAATGTTATTGTTGACTTAATTAGTCTTTTACTTTTAACTGTGATGCTTCGCAAAAAGACAGAAATAAATATAATTTATTTATATTGAGTATTTTTTCTCATGCACCGGTTTAATCCGTGGTCTTGGTTTCGCATATTGTTAATGCCAATGTTAGATTTAATTTGGGCTAGCCAATTTAAAGCATTTAGTGGATGCTCAGTATAACAAGTGCCAGTCAAAGTAACGCATTGATGGATTTAATGGGCTCTAACTAACACAACACCTTTAGAGGATGCAGGATTTAATTGGTGCCAGTCAGTATAAAGCATTTGGCAGATACTGGATACAACTATCTCTAATCGTTGTAAAATATGTATTAGATTATGGATTTAACTGGGTCTAACCATTAAAAAGCATTTAATGGAAGCAGGATATAACAAATACTAGTCAATATAAATAATTTAACAAATACCAACTCATAACTATCTGTAACCACTGTAAAATATTAAGTGGATGTTGGGTATAACTGGCTCTAAACAATGTAAAGTATGCAAAATATAACTGACTTTAACCACAGTAAAATATTTAGTGTATAATATAACTAATGCAGATATAACTGGCGCTAACGAATATAAAGTACTTAGTGGATGCTGGATATAACTGACGCCAGCCAATGTAAAGTGTTTAGCAATATAAAACACTTTGTAGATATCAGGTAAAACTACTTCTAACTATTGTAAAACATTTAACTGACGCTGGATTTAATCGGCTCTAAGTAATACAAAACAGACCTCTAACTAATACAAAAAAGAGTTTAGCAGATACTGAATATAACTATCTCTAATCACTGTAAAATATTTAGAAGATTCTGGACTTAACTGGATCTGACCAATATGAAGCATTTAATGGATGCAGGATACAACCAATGCTAGCCAATATAAATCATTTAACGAATACCAGTTATAACAACCTGTAACCACTGTGAAGTATCCGGCTCTAAACAATGTAAAGCGTTTAGTGCATGCGAAATATAAGACTTTAACCATTTTAAAGAATTTAGTGTATGCCAGATATAACTAATGCAGATAACTGGCGCTAACGAATATAAATTATTCAATGGATGATGAATATAACTGATGCCAGCCAATATTAAGCATTTAGGGGACATCAGTTATAAGTAGCACTAGCAAATATAAAGCGTTTAATGGATGCCGGGTATAACCTGTATTAGTTGTGAAATGGTTAAATATTAAGTTTGACATTGATCATTCTTTTAAATCATTAAATAATTATGTGGGTATTAACATAATTATATGGTTATCTTTTAAATCATTAAATATCTTTTTGGTCAACCCCCCCTCGCCCTCATCTTGAGTTTGGTACCATTTTATACTTCTAATTGTAACACGAGAGGAAGGAGTCATAATTTATTTCATCATCCTAGAGAGCACACAAATATCCCACAGCATTCACTAGTTTTCAACAGACTTTTTTAAATCAATGAGATATTGCAAGAGGCATCAAATCTTGATATTTTTCTACTAAAATAATTTTTTTAAATATCTTTAAAAGAATTTCCTTAATCCATCTCCAAAACTGCTAAAGGGCAAATAATGAAAAAACAGTTCTACAGGAGTATTGCCTGAAGTTCACCGGAAAAGCCTGGGGATGAATTGAAATCTCATAACTTTGGAAATACCCCAATATTTTCATGGCTGTGAAAAACATACCAGGATATATATTTACATGGTGGTAAATTACTAAAAAACATATTACACGAGAATATATTTACAATATTAACATTAATTCATAAGAAATACTTTGGTTCCATAAATGTTTATACGTGCCTGAGATTCTCTGGAAACTCCAGAGTGCAAGCTTCACTTGAACATGATAGGTTATTTATAATATTTACACTTCATGTTTTCAAATTTGTACGAACAAGACTTTAAGGATTCTTTTTCGACATGATACTCCTCTACACGATTCTACATTACATTTAGGGATTATTTTAATACTCAAAGTGCTTCCAGTAATTACGTCTCGTGATACGAATATTTCTCATAACATGCCAATTTTAACATTCATTAAAATTTTGATATTTAAATGTTAATATGTTGAAGTGATAAAGCACATATGAATAAAGTAATACTTTTTATTTTAAGTAAGTGCAGTGTGTTCCGCTGTCATTGTCAATAATTTAATTGATGAATGATACATGTTTTTCAACTTGAATAGTCAGGTTAAAAAGCTGCTTGAAAAAATAAATGGAAAGAAACATACCAGCATCGACTTTAATTCCACTGTTGTCATTTTCTAACAAGTCAGTGTGTGGGGCCTCAGACAGATTGGCAGATATCGTTTTGCTCTTTGGTATGCTGGTTTTGGCCAATTCCACAGCTAGAGTCAGTGCTCCGTAGATGTTGGTACCTAGTGTGTAAATGAAGAGTTTTAAAATTATTCCTACAGGTGCACAAAGAGAGTCTTGTAGGTTATACGCTACTAATCTTTTGAAAAGCTCTGTTGCAAATTTAACCATCTTTCGTGAGAAATAAAACTGGATAAATGTATACTCAAATATTGTACCGATACTTTCATATCTTCAATCCTGTTTAATTATCCAAATTTATAGCTTGCAAAAGAAGCCTTTATTATAATTTATTGTATTTAAAAATTGGTTTATACCAAATAAAAAATCTAAATTCCAATACAGAAAATTTAAAATAAAATGTTGTGCTCTGTGACAGTGCAATGTTTTAAAATTGTTTGATGGCATAGTTTTCAAAATACACATTCAGAACAACAGACATGCTTGCTCTTGTGTTAAATGTTAGACCTTGTTATTCAAATAACTGCACAATTCTGTTTTAAAAATAGCATCATTTAGAAAAAGTGTGACAATCCAAAACTTTATTCTTCAACATAGAATGTTGCAATATAAAATGAATGGATTTGTATATTGTGGTGATGAAAATACAAAGTGTTTCCCAAATGGCTGATGACTTTCCAAATTGTCGCTGATATTTCCAGCCAAAACGTACTTTCTTTGCTTTTACTCTATAATAATTAAGTAAATCTATAATATCATAATAACTTAATTACTTCCAGAAGCCTGCAAGTTTGTAATGAACTCCTTGGCCTTTTGTATGTTATCCGGAGTTGCAGAAGCTGGCGGTGGTAAAAATGTATACTCAGACTTTTGGTGGCTCTTCGAATTCTTTATATCATAGATCTGTAGGGAGAAATGATATTATGACATCAAAATGTTAGCCAATACACATAGTACAAAAAAGATAATCACTTTACTTCAAAATGCACAATCAAAGAGAGAAAATATTACGCAAAGTGGCCAGTTAAAATAAAATAATTAAATAAGATGGTATAATTAATTTTTGAGTCATAATTAATTGTTCAAATATTATTTCAAATTGCTTAATTTACAATAATTATTTTAAGACACTACTAAACACTTTATGGTTTAGTTATTTATTTACACACACATATACATGTATTTATCGATATATTACAGGTAACCTATTAATAACAATAAAAAATTAATGGCTTGACAAAAATACAATTTTTATTTCAAAGCTGAATACAAAAGTTCACATGAACTTTGAAAGAAAACGATGGCACATTTCGACAAATTTACTTGAACAACAGTGACGCGATTGTGATCAGATGTTTGAGAAATTGAATACCGCGGGAAACTGGAGATTTCTAGTATAATTAGGTTTTAATGGGTAGTACGGCAAAAAGTTGATTAATGCGTGAGCGCCGGAATTTGTCAGGTATGACGAATGACAGTTTACTCAACAATACCGAGCATAACATTTTCCTTTTCATAGTTGGAAGACAAATTTTGTAAGCGCAATGTCTCTTCTGAGTTGCAATGAAAGGAAACCTAACATATCCAAGAGAAAGTCGATAGAAAATAAAGGCAATGTAACCATACCATCTCATATACAGACATCAGACTGACATCTTTTACACATGTTTATTCATAGAGATCTGTTTGTTGAGAAGATATGAGAGTGGAAACAAGAAGAAAAGAGAGGTTGAAATTAATTCTAATATAGATCTCTCCGATATGTTTCAAATGATTTGTCATATTCTAACTAGTAATATTGTTTATGAAACTTCTGTTCCTTTTTAATATAATCAACGCAACTATGATTTCCATTATCTAAGACAATGTTGCAACCATGAAGCCGAGTAAGGGAGGTGAGGTCTGAATAACAACAATGACATGCACCAAAATAGAAACTACAATTTTCTGATTTTAATAATATGTAATGAATAAACTTTAATAGTTTAAATATTTTTGCAGAATAATAATTTATATATAGTATATATTAGTAGGTTTGTCTAAAATCCATCATTATGTATTTGCTAAACTATAATATACAAGAATAATACATACAGAAAATTTGACACTCCTAAAACAATTATATTGCACAATTTTTTTTTGTTTAAGGTTAAATTGGTTTTCATATTTTTAATCGTTTAGGGTCGGAACTAAAGTTTGCTCAATGAGTAAACAAAAGTTTGGGCGATAAACTCATCGAAACTTAAAAATTTTATTGCACCATATTTTCTCATTGCACTGTGTGGGATTAATATTGTGCAATATTTTTTAATCCGCATTTAACATCCAAAGGAAGAGGCCTTCTCGCATGTTTGCATCGAAAAATTGGCGGAGAAACCAATAAAATTTAAAGAAAGTGAGTTCATCGTTGAACGCATATAACTGTAGAGAGAATTGGCGTATCGAATATCAAGAGGGATTGTCATGATCTTGTTAAAAAAATACCGCCTACAAAACATTGTTATCTACATATAAAGAGCTGCTTGCAAAAGCTATGAAAGATAATACAACGAAAAAATATAATTCTTTAATAACCAATTACCGTAAGGAGCTCAAGAAACAATTCCAGTTGATGAACTGTCTTGTGGGCAATAGCACACATAGCAGGGCCCACAATGTCTTGTGGGCAAATAGCACTGTGAAATTTCATATCACTGAGTGTGTTTCCAGTCGCTAGATATCAAAATGTAATTGATGACCATTGAAAATGTGGCTTAGCTTTATAGCTTCCCTCATTTTTGTATTGTTGTTCTCAATCAATGGTGTAACAAAGTCTAATAACTCTTAAAACTGCCAAATTCAATCTCAATAAATTCTTGAAGTCCTTTACGTCAGGTCTTTTCAAATATGTCTGTGTGTATATTTTTGCTTTTTCTTGGATTACAGTTCCCATCACTGAAGGATCGATTGACATTTTCATTTTTTACATTTAAGCACCAACACGATAGCTACAGCCAAATCTTGGTCTGACATCTTGCAACACTATATTTGAGAGGTCTTGCTCATGCGAAAACATTGATGCTTATGGACCGTCAATATTATTGTTTAATAAATAATTGGTTGTTTGGATTCGAGATGCAAGATACAATACTATTGCACAATAAAAGTATCTTGCAATGATGTCTAGTGCCCATCTTGTCTTAGATACTCATACAAAAAAGTCCTGGGCAATATGTCATAATCTTATATAGGTTTTCTTTACGTTACTACTAAACACCTAATAAACAAGACAAACTAAATGGCCACTGGAGTTTACCTTATTAAAATATAGTATTTGTTCAAATATGTTGTCTGCCTAATGTTCACATTTATCTACACATTCATAAAACTGCACATTCGTAATCATTAGTTAACAGTTATATTCTAAGTCACATCTGTATAAAATAGTTACAAATTTATATTAATTAATTATAAAAAACAATGGTGTTTTTAAAATTGCTTAATAGAAAAAAATACATTAAATTAATTTTCAAATGTAAATTTCATAACATTGGTGCTGCCAATCATTTAGATTTCTATAAATGTTAATATTAAATTTTTAAATATAATGTCCCCATTCGTTGACCATAAAAACAATTACAAATTACATGAATTTTCTAACTTTTTTCACCAAAAATGCTAATAAATCAGAACCAACCTGCACAATGGTATTGAACTCTATAATGCTGAAATAATCCCCTGGCTTGAGTTCGCTGAGAATGGACGTCATGGCTTCTTTTAGTTGTTCAATCTCTTTTCCAATCATAGAGATGGACGTATCGAGAACGAATATCGCATACTTGTTGAGGGGCTTAAGACCCGACGGGGAGAAGAAGTGGACGAAGTATCCGTCGTTCACCTGCAGGTGTACTCGTACATTGTAAGAATCATATATACACACATGTCTCTGTGTTTCCGTGTATAATTGTACTCACATACAATAAGGTATTCTTATATATAAAATAGTAAAATCGATTTGTAATATTTTTTAAAATCATAAAAATTGTCATAATCTTCAAAATGTGGTCTTATTTTGTGAAGTTAAATTTTTTTCATTTGCCTAAATAAATAATCAGAAATAGTTTACATAGTTTATTCTGAATAATAAAAATTTCCACATTTTAAGACTATTTAGAAAGGCGATAAAAACATTTTAAAATGATTTTGTTTTTCAAACAGTTATTCCTTTACTTTCTTCTATATAGTAGAATGTAACCTATTGTAGTAACTTATAGTATATTTATGTTTACTATGATATTATAAAAATATTTTTGTCATAGGATTTCACATAATTTTTCATATCATAGCCAACCACCAACATAGTAAAAAGGGTTTAAGAGTTTTATATGCATGTTTTCATTGTATAAACGCAAATGGCTTACAACTGCTAAACCAGGACTATTTGTGAATATTTTCAATACAGGGTTGCTGTAGTCATTTTACTCAAATTCACTGACCGGAGCCGAAGCAGACCTGGAACGAACTGAACCTTCAACAACTTCTACCTTGCTGAGGAGGCAGAGATGGACTGGGAGAAATACAGATTCTTCGGTGAAATTGTTTGCGGTATAGAAGCTCTCTGGACGCACCACTTGTTCACTCAGTGTTTTTGAATTGTCTTCAGTACATATTTTTTGTTATTCTTGCATTGAATAGTTGTTAAACGTAACGTGTATGATGTTAAAGAATATCAATAGATATGGTATAACCTTACATATTTATGTATTGATAAATATAAAGAAGACATAACTTTTGACATATTATCACACTTCAGAAGGACTAACAATATTTTAGCCTGGTCTTAAAATACACAAATCGTTAACTGCAATTATTACACAAAGCGTTAAAAAAGTTTTTTTTTCATTTTTGTAGTTCCTCAGTCCAATTTCAGGTAAAGCGTCATTGTTTCTACAATTTTATATTTATACGCATAAAATTATATAAGGCAGTTGCCGCATAAGATAACTTCAATTGATTTGCAACCATAGACATGTCTCAACAAATAAAAAAAATGTTTTTGCATGATTTTTTTTTAATTCAAAACCTCTTTAATTGGTAACTTACAATATAAGCCCACCCAATTTTAATTTAACAAATGCAAATCGAAGCCGTCCATTTAAAATTATTTTCAGTCCGTGGAACTAATAAGGTTGCTTTTTACAATGACTACGGTACACTACTATTATACTTTAACAAGCTTTTTTTTTAAATCATATCAAACCCAAAATATATAAAAGTCACAATAATCTTCTTGCCCCTGGTTATTTGAATTCAATTTCTCTCAAAAAATGCTAATATTTACTTGGGAGTTCTTTCTTTGGACAACTTGCCTGTGGGTTCCAGAAACGTTAATTAATAGAACGAACCTCTTCAAATTGAATATCCTACTTAATATCAATATTTACCAAAACTTCTCCGTTATTGGGATCTCGTTCCACATCATATTGCACCACAAACTGTCCCAGCACACCGTCCGTTGACGGTTCCGGCCTATAAGGTGTCCAGCGTAGGTGGCTGGCTGACTTTCTTGATTTTTCCTATTACAATTACCAAAATGCACACTTAATTTAATTATGCATTCATTGTCTAAACTGATTTCTGATTCATCGGTGACATTAGCCTGATAAATAATGTCCCCTACATATTTTAAATTATAAGCGACACAAGCTATGAAACCTCCAATTTTAAGTTCAGAAACATAAAATTGTTTATTAATTATTTTTTTAATGTAGTCCAAAATAATTCTATACAAAAAATTTAAATCATATCTATTGATCCAGATTGACATAGAACTAGTTATTAATTAAATATTAAAAACGAAACAATTCTGGCATACAATAATTATATGCTAAAACAACTCTCACAACTTAAGAACAGCTTTCACAACTTAAGAAGTTGTGAATTTTATAAATATATGCAATGAATTAATAATAATATAAAATATATTTCATGAAAAAATAAAGATCATTTTTTATTTCAGACAATATTAGCACACTGTTCATGTGTTTATAAGACCAACATGCGAATCCAGAAGAGTTGAATGAATACATTTGCGGAGTGTTTATATTAGAGAGACCATAATGTTTAAGGTTCTTAGAAATATGCTCACATGACATTTTAGCATCTGGAGGAAAATATATTTACTTACATTTTAGTGGAAAATAATATATGTACTTATTAGCACAATTTGACAAATAGATTTTTTAAGAATAGACTGAATTTTGATGTGTAAGAAAACCTCAAAACAAAGAATCATATTAATCGAAACTCACAGCATAGACTTGCATGAGGGTTTGCTGCTGCTCCAAGTTCGGTGCGAATTTAATGTACGCCTCCGTATTGTCACTGTTTCTTTCAATCGTTGCAAATTCGTTGGCTAAAAATTTACAAAAAACCCAATTTAACGGAGGTTTCTAGTAATATTTTAACAGAAATTAAATTTCACATTTGATACATTATAGTTACATATCGCTGCTTAACAAAAAAAATGTTACAATATTCTAGTTTTTTGATGTCTTATATTTTTATGTATTATATTATTGTATTGTTTTCTGCTTTGCAACAGAAATAAAAGATTATTATTTACCTGAACAACGAAGTAACAAATTCCTGACTATTTTTATATGATTATTCAACCGTCTTTCATCTGTTCATCAAACTCTTGCAACTTAAAACTACTGAGGAAGACATTATTAATTTATTACGTAGTGTACAAATTTGTATTAGATTAGAAGAAATAGTAAGTACCTGTGTCACTCGCTTGGGCATCAACTTCATTACCGGTTCTAAGTTCAGGAACTCGCAATGTAGTGATTTTCCTTCCTTCTTTAATGAAAATATTCACTGTGAGATCGGGAACTAATCGACCGGGATTCAGATTCACAACATGATTGTAAACCTCCAATCGTCGGGTGAGCAGCTCCTCATATGTTAAATTGAAAAGTGCTTTCGTTGACGGTTCGACGTTTACGGATACTGTGAAATGGTTCGAATCACGAGCTCTGTGGGGAAAGGGTCATTTCTCAGTTATACATATTATAGTATTGAATCAAATGTACAAGCTTTACTACCTGATAGCGCAAAAACAAATTTTTGTAATTTACTGTGCTTGATTGAGCTTATCGATCTGGCATTTCATGTTTTGTTTACTGTCAAATTTGAATAAGAAAAAGTGATTTGATTTAAATCTGAAGGTACAATCTAATCATCTACTTGTCTGCTTATTGACTGTTCAAAACCTCATGAAGTAAGTGGAAGATGTAGTTTATTGGCATTCTTAATTTGTAATCACATTTACATCATTTTATTATATTTATAAAATTCGTGCTACATTTTAAATTAACGTTAATTTATCCACATGAAGAAATAATAATTTATATGAATAGCATTAAGCAGCACCGTAACTAAGGTCTTGCAAAAGACGAAAAGGGTGCAAATTTTAAGAGTTTTTTTACCTTAATTATTATTGAAAATCTAAAGCAAAGAATTTTACTATTAAATAATATTTGAATTTAATAATAAGAATATTCACCCTTTGCAACATCGACAGGCTGACAGTGTTCTTTTGTGAAATAATGACAAAAACATTATATTGATTCAAAAAATTACATTTGTTGAACACAAGCACAGAAGCAAAATGGAGGACAAGATGCAGTTACGGCACTTGCAAAACAGGTTATTTCCTTTTTTTTATTTTATTTTTCTACTCGACATGTTAATTACCCAACATATTAATTGATTAAAACAAATTTTTTTCTTCACGATGAAAAGAAAAAAAGGAAAAATGTGAATAACAAATCAAGGATACATACTTAGCAGCAATGTGAGCGGCTCCCAGACCCTGATTGACTGCCTGGGTGTAAATGTTTTTGGCCTCTTCTTTGTCTTTCACATATGCAGTATAGGGTATTCCATCTAAAGTCCTGTAAAAATATTAATTTTCATAGATTAAACATGTAAGTTTATTGGATATAGATAAAACAATTATCTATGATATCCATGATATAATAATATTCATAAAACTATTTGAGAAAACCTACACTATCCTATATATCGAGCTGGATGAAACAATTATAAAATATTGTAAATAAATATAATAATTCAGAAAGCCATTTTGTAGAAAATCTCTTTATTTGAAAACTTTTTAAAATCTGCTATAATATAGTCCATTCCTAGCGGTTTATCAGTATGAAACTCATCGATTAAAGAATTTCAGAACTATTTCACGCAACAGTACTTGACATTTTCAGTAAAACTTATCTAGTCTTTTCAAGATATTTTCAGGATCTTCACATTGACGCTTATTATAAACTAGACTTAATCCTATGAGTGACATAGGATAAATATAAAAAATAAACACAATGGACGCCAATGCCCCATTTTGTACGAAATACAAAATTTTTTTTCAAAATCCGTGTAAAAGGATATGAAATGATAAAACAACTGTGTGTGCTCTCACGCTCATACACACGCACGCACACATGCATATCCACACATAAACATACTTACAGCCTATACAATTAACTGAAATTATGAAAACAAGCGAGGTTTTATATGAAGGCTGCACACAATGACGTTCCTCATTCTTAAATATGTGCAGTGCACACTAATGCAACAGAATTTAATTTTGTTAATTATAATTTGAGTGCCATTGGTGGTGCACATCAAGTGAGATTTCGAGTTTCAGTGCCTCAATCGTAAGAAATCACTGACTGAATCCACCAACTTGAAGAGATCTTTCTAAATAGATGTAATGCACTGACAATGTAAAAAATAATATTGAGTCTATATGGCCTTACTGTCATAAAATTGAATTATCCCAAAATTTCATCCTCGTTAAGAAGTAATATGCTGTACGGAACAAAATGTAAGTTGAAATATGTGAGACCAAAACCCTACATAACTGAAAAGTAATAGTGTTAACAATGTTTAACAAGCAAATGTTCAAGAGTCGACAGCAAGTATAGTAGGGAACAATGAAGGATTTGTCCAACTATTGTTGATTACGAGTGGTAAGGTAGTGAACATTTTTTGATCATTTATACACAATCTACCTTCTTTTCCGCTTGAAAAAAATTCACTAAACGATGTTGTTAAACAGTACACTAAAACCCAGATTATGGTTTCCTAATAAGTTGACGCTAGAAAAATGAATGATAAAATATTGTAACACTACCCACATTACGAATCCAGTTATGAATGCTGTCTCGGGCAGTATGATACGGAAAGTAGCTTCTTGCGCAATCTTAGCGGGATTCTTCATCTTTGTGAGGACTGTTGTGTGAGCATAACGCAGGTTTATCACTGATGTAACATTCATTGAGGTGACCTTAAGAGGGGGCATAGGACCCTCTGTAGAATCAATGGTGACATCAGCATTCACTAATAAGTTTGCAGAGTTCTAAAAAAATTTACGGAATAATTTTTCATTATCCTTTTAATTTACAATACAAGGATTTTATGTTATAAATAAATATTGTACTCTCTTAAAAATATACTAAAATATAATAATTCGATGAAAATTTATAATTTTTGTCAATTTTTGGACTTAAATGCTTTTTCATTTATTAACGTGTGTATGTTTGAAAGAAGTATAACAAAATATATTAATGAAGATTCACATGCATTGGAATAAAATCTTTTTTCAGCAGAATGAGCAACAACCATTTTTAAATGGATATCGACAAGGTTAATGAACACTCGCAAATTTTGTCTCGTAGGAAGGCAGTCAAGTAGAAAGATGTTTCCACACCTCGGGATGAAAAGTTGACGTGGCTGGAACCCCAGTTGTGACAATGACCAGGTCAGACTGGTCAGTCGGTGCCGCCCAGCTTGTTACCACCAGACTGGCCAGAGATACCAGCGTCCAGCGAAGAGCTGGCGTAGAACACATCTTTTGGATATACCTGTACACAGAAATTGGTATTGATTAGGTCTTTGGATACTTTAGTAAGTTAATTGTGAGATACGGTGTCCATGGCTGTTATAACTGATTGCACTGAAATGCTAGAAGCAAAACCCACACCGCAAGGGAAATGAGATGCTGCACGTGTTTATTCATTTATTTATGACACTTGACTCTTATTTTTGAAAAAAAGAAGCATTCGGATAACCAATTTATTACTCTAAGAACAATGTCTTATAGCCAATGATAAGGCTACAAGAGTGAAATATTAGTGTAGCAATACACTGAAAAATATTGACACAGGCTATTTAATGGAAATAAAAAAATGAAGATTTGTATGATAATAAATATACTATGGACAGAGTAGAATTATTGATCAATATCAAGAAATGATTGATGCAGGTTAACCGCAATAATTAAATTTGAAACTTCTAACCAAATGCACGTGGTTAGCTGTGGTTGCAATCCTATAGTTGAAAAAATCTCTAGACACACAAATCTCAAGACACACTATATAACTAAGCATTAAAAAAAGGAAAAATAATCTAAGCATTCAATATAGTGGCCGGTGTCAAAATACGACACTGACAACCGTAACAAGAATAAACAATTTTGACAAGTAGACTTATACGGCTTGCAAAATAAAAATATTCTATTTATTTTTTTATCAAATCTTATACATGATGACACCATCTTATTGCAAACTAATGTGTTATACAGAAAACCATTACGTGATAACATGATTAGATCACAAACATTTAGCTGACCAATTCCGAGAGCAAATAGTAGTGAAACATTAAAAAAAATCTACTTTGTACCAAAAAAATTTACTATCACTTCATGTGAATATTTGTTGTCGTATCAAATAGGTATCGGAAACGAGTTGTCGCTTTTAGCAGGAAAACCTAACTACAGTGGGAATAAGCTATATCTAAAAACATACTAATGATTGTAGCCACACTATAAATGTTTTACAAAAAAAATTTTAAATTGGTATAATGTAAATATAAGTATAATGAAAATTTTGTAAGAATCAATTCACCGAAAATGAATAAATCGCACAACGCTTCTAATCTTGAAATTATATTTTTCGTACTCCAGTCATTATAAATTCATTCTATTTCTTTAGAGCAGAAAAGTATTGAAATAGCAGATTAAAACATTGATATGTGATAAGAACCCAAAATAGAAAATCCAACCTAAATAATGAAAAGAACTTTCCTTGCCTTGTAGATAAGACCTTTGATAGGTTGTAAAACTCACGAAGATATTATGATAAAAAAATTATAAATAAGTCATAGATTATTGCCAAACTTAAAGTAAAATCAGTTCATTTTTATGAAAATATTATATTTAACTAAAATTTAATACACATATTCTTTTTAAGTTATATTAAGGTATTTGACCTACACCTTATATTTTAATGTAACTTGACAAGAGTATAATGTGGTATATTATACTATTGTTAAGTTGCGTTAAGATATTTAAAAAAATATATGTCCGTTTATGCAGGTTGATAAATTTTGTCACTATCTGAAATTTGAATTTTCCACAGCAAATGATTTATGAGACAAATGGCTCTGACAGACGCGAAGATCTTATAAAAGTTCTGTTTCTTTTCCTTTTGAGGTATGGTATCCTTAAAAGTAACAAACAAGAATATTTCCTGGAAGACAAATGAAATAAAATTTACATACTGTGATAAATCTTATTAAAATTTACGTGGCAGCGGGTAAATCCTATTAGAAGTTTAGCTGCCAATTTGCCTAGTTGTCGTTATGACTAAAACTTTTTAGGCAATTCATATTCAGTATGAGCCCGAAGTAAGGAATCTATAAACTCAGTAGGATTTTGTGTTGCGGAAATATTGTCTTTAATGATCTCATTATTCACAACAAAAGACATAATAATCAAGTTTGTTGTTACATAATAAATACAATTAAGCAAATCAAACACATAATTATAACATAGAAACATAACAAAACTTGAATTTTTTTTTAAATATAGCATTAAATTTTCGCAATGTTACCGACAAGTTCGACACCAAAAGTGCGTGTTAAAAAGTGGATGTTAAAAATGGATGTTAAGCCGCATGCATGCAGTAGAAAAATGACTATTGTATTATTGTGGTTGCCATAGCGATATTACATTTTGAAAATGATATTTTGTTAATGCACTTATTCTTTTTAATTGTCACATTATTTAGTTTTCTTTAATTCAGTTATTTCTAATGAATTTGATACGGCTGTGGACATACTAATTATATTATGGTAAAATTACTAATTATACTAACTATAATTATATCATAATAATAATTATATTAAGGTAAAAAACTATAAGTAAAATAAGGTACTTGTAAAACTTACTCTGTCCCAGAAGGAACAAATGCACCAAGGTCAATTAAAAATCTTTTAGATTATGTTTTGAATTTTCTATTAATGTATTATATTTGTATTCCGAATAACTATAATAATTGTTTAATAACAATACAACAATATAAAATTGATAAAAAATCCGGAGCAGACACTTGCGTTGACACGGAGTGGATGCGTACTGCAGCAATATAGGATGTTTATGTAACTTATCAAACCGGACAGTCAGTCAGTGGAACACCAATCAAAACATACCTAATAATAATTGTTATCATATGTTTTACATAAAAATTGTGATACGTCAACAGCGTGGGAATACCGATGACGTTTCTAGAGTACAGTTTATGGGGCACTACATTCGACAGAGATATTTTAATTAGCAATAATTGTTGATAAATATAAGCTTTCATAGTTCAGATGGTTATTATGTCAGAGGCAAAGCAAAAATTCACAACTTCATTATTTGTTGTATAAATTCAAGCTATTTTTAATACAGATGAGGAATTTCGGGCTCCTTGAAACTTCAACATGACAGATGGAAAAGGAAGTCTAAAAACAATCATTTCAATGGTTTCTCATATGATTATCTTGTTATAATTTATTGTTTAAAAAAGTTACTATTATATATATATGTTAACTATTCAGAAAATATCAATCCAAATAATAAAAAATGATTTTAAACACTTCTTCTTGTCAGAGAAGCTAAACAGGGGAAACATGAGGGGAAATCTTACCAAAATATATATTCTGGTAAGATTTCCACTTTTATAAGATTTTTGCTGTCAAACAACCGTTATTCTAAAGCAACCTATGCTTTAGCTCATAGATTTTGGGTGCACTGCCCATTCAACTACGTAAATATTGTTCAATGCCCCCAACATACTCACACAAAATTACAAACCAGTTTCCTGTTTACGTTTATATGCTATTCTTTTGACATAGAATATAAACATGAGCTTATGTCGTAAAAATAATTAAAGTATTTTTAACCAATACATGCTACATGTTGGGAGCTGCTATTGCTACCCTAAGTTTGATAAAACGTATCAATACATAAAATTATATTATAAAGTATTATGCACTGTGTAAAGTCGCAGAGAGCACTGACCCGATGATCAGACAAGTAAAGAAAATCGAAACGTAGTTCTATACCTATAATGAGACATTTCACATAATCCAAAGTACGATTTGTCTCCCGCTTTTGAATTTTATTTTCAGTTTTTCATCTGTTGCGACTTCTGTTTATACCTCTTCTAAATTTAATGAACTTGCAGTATTTACATGTGAGAAAGGATCCAAAACCCAATCCGGTATATAAAGGTTTTAAATATCATTGAATTCAGGTATGTAGTTAAGTGAATCTTTGTTTTTGACAGACACTGCTGATAAAGTAATGTACATAGGTCATATTCGCCTTGATTTCAATCAAAATGATTTAATTAAATTCAAATTATCATATTGCAATTGTACATTAACCTCGTTAAATGTTTTATGCAGGTCTGTCATATAAGCGATGTGCTGATTTTTATTTATAATCAGATGGGCCCGCCATACGTCGTCTCTGTTTACAGTGAACTTTAGAACTGAATAAAACGTTTTGTAAAATCGATTAAAATAAGTATATTTTGAGAGTCAACAAACTTCTGTATGAAACAGCAAATGACTGAAATTTTCAACATTATTAATACTGTCATGACATGATGGAGCAACTATACAGACATGCATTCAGATTGTTCGCAAGCACATATTGATGATGAAATAACATAATGTACATTCAAGAGGTACTCACTCTTGAGTACCTCTTGAATGTACATTATGTGATTTCGAGATCTGGGACATTCAAAAGTTAAAGTATTCAATTCCCAATAAAGTAACTGCTTCAAAAATTGTTTTATTTCTCTATTTAAATACGACTAAAATTTTAAATAAATATTAAATATAGGTTAATTTTAAATAGCAAGGAACAAATAATCTACACAATCCTTATACTGGGACGTTAGGGGATTTAACATAAATAATTTAAATATTTATAATTATGCTATATATTTCTTTAAACGGTAATAGACTTATATATCTATTTTCAAACGTTTGATAGTAACATTGTTATTATTACAATGTTTGCCGTGTTTTAGTTGCCTACCGGTTCGAGTCGTTTGATAACAAGTTAGAGGAAGAAATTTTTTAATATATCTCGAGGTCAGAGGTCATTATGATAAACTGTTATTTGATGAGAGATCTGAGCAAGACTCGGTTTTACACAAATTATTCGATTTGTCACCACATATGTTTTGTTATTATCACATCAAGTTCACATTGATGTGGTCGAATGAGATTGGTTCTGAGCAGTTATGATTCATAAATAGAGTGCTCGATATTTCCATTTATTTTTAATGATTACTGGCCATAAGTAGGAAATACAAGTCTACTTGTGTTTTAATAGTCATTCGAGGTAAACAGATTTGGACACTCAATAGATTTGGGCAGAAAATGATTTTGTGTTATACAATTTCGAAGTCCAATGCCATGCACTAACCGACTTTCATACATGCCTATCTCTTATTTTAATGATGTTCATGAAGTACCTTATATTAACTCACCCATTCTTAACATTCCTCTCTTTCTTTAATTTCTCACTACAATTCAGCCACATTCTGCTATTCTTCTTTACTTCCTTGTCTTCTTGATGGGACAAACAGACTAAGATCTCTTAAAAGGATATATTCAATCCAATTCCACTTGCGTAACGACATTCTGCATTTGGAGCTCAATCAGAACTCTTGTGCGTTGCTCTTAAAATGTTTCCTTGTCTTGCTCATGACGTATTGCATATAACTTTTAATGTTACCAACGAAAGAAGTCAGGCCTTCGTTGAACAAATACTTAAATGAGACATTTGGCGAAAGTTATTTTTTGTAATTTTTGAAGTGCTGTTTCATGTAATATATTAATTTCACATGGCATTGGCACAATGGCATTTATAACAAAAATTTTAGTTACGATTATATTTAGAGAAAAGTTATATTTATATATATATATATATATATATATATATATATATATATATATATATATATATATTAACTTTACTCTATATAATATGTGACATTGTAACGTTTCAACAGTTAATTAGTAAAATAAATTGTAAAAATGAATTCTTGTAAGTTTTAATGCTCCGTAACTCATAAGTAACTCTTTTCATAACGCCTACAGTTGTACAAAAATTGATACATGAAGGAAATTCTTTATGTCATGAAATCATTTTTGTCAAAGCGCCAACGGTTTACGAGATATTTCACTTTGAAGTTTTGACAAAGGTAACGCATTTAGCATAATCTCTTGGACCACGTCAATTTGGCAAAATTAAAGAAGTCAGTTATTTTGAACCTATATTTTGAACAATTTTTCTGGACTACAAATATGTTTTTTTATTATTTATAGATGATGTTTACATACCATGTACTGAAATTACTCCTAAACATTTCATCTAACAATAAGTTAGTAATTATTATTTTAAAATAAATGTCAATTATGTTACGCTAGTTAAATATTTATTGATATCAACTAATATACTTGTACTAAACTAAGCAATATAGAGATAAGTAATAGTCATAATATAAACGATATTCGGTGACGTCTGGGGTAAAGATATTTACATGGATACATGATAATTCCGTCGCACAAATACAGGCCATAACCGCTGTCCGCTTTCGGTCGTATTATAGTGTTGGGACTGTTTACGTAATTAAATGTTATTATCTATGGTTGTATCTCTGTGCGGAACTTTACAGGTTAGGTGCTCTAAATATAACCCTCAAATGACAAGTTAATACCAATTAATACAAACTTATTTCTCTGCCTGAGACATCTACTTCCAAAATGTTTTGAATATTAAAAACTGTGGGGCTGTAACCAATAGACAGACAAACGGACGGATAGTCATGGAAAAATTATAAGGGTTACCTGTACCCACCATGAAAACTAAAAAGTTGTGTACAATTATGATATTTGGAGAAAAACTGTTAATTATATACAATTAAAATCATGCTGAAGATAACATCGGATATGGCTTCACTTTGAAAAAAAACGGATTGAATAATTTAGGAAACGAACAGGAATGTGGTCATATTTATTTGCGTATGCAATGTAGATAAATTTGATTCCGTTTCATTATATGGGTTGAATATTTTCAGATACGGTTCAGGTGTCAGAAGAATAAAAATTACACTCTTATGTATTAAAAATAAAAAAATAAGCTCCTTGAAAGTTTGATTTAAATCGTCAATCAGGCAAAAAATCTTGCATATTTTAAAAATAGTAAACTGTCTTTTTCCGAGCAGTTTGTAAAAACTATCTCTAGGGAACAGTTTGAACCAGCACAATGAAATAAAATGTAGATCCTCCGTACTGACAACATCCATCATACTCGCAGGCTAAACACAGTCGTCAAGAAAAGCCACATAAAACTGAAAAAGAACGAAAAAGACATTTTGACAACACAGACCGAATATCAAAGTCAATTATGAGTTTATTTTTAATTGTTTTAGGTCCTCAAGTCATTAGACTTCACATTGAACAAAAAATCATTGTTAAGTATTAATTGTTCATTGTAATCGTTTCTCAAAAGTTAATATCAACTTCTCTACATTTTTATTGTTTTTTATATTTATTATTAAAAATTCTTTATGTATTAAAAATATAATGTATGTATGTTTACAAAGATAGCTCGTTTGTTGTTATACTTATTTGCCAAATCATTTGGTTTTTTAAAAAACAATTTTCTATTTCTGTAATGTCAAGCCCATTTTCACCATTCTTTTAAACAATAAATATAAAAATCAATATTTCTGTAACGCCTGGTTTCCTTTTACTCATGCTTTCAATGACATTGTATTAAATAATTATGTAGTAAGCACTCCAAAAGTGCTCTTCATAAAACAAGACAATTGCTCTACTCAAATGCCACTTAGTATGAATTTACCATCCGTAGCTCGCGGTTGTCTGCTGTGAATTTCATGGCATTGCTTTATTGAAATGAATAAAGAAGTACGGTCCTGATTCATAATCAAGAACATAATGGGAACAGTGTGACAGTGTTTTTAACACAGTCTTGGATGTGTTTCGCAAGCTATAGAAATAAGGTGTAACTGCCCTGTGATTTATCATAAGTACAACAAGTATTGAATGGGTTACAATATTATTGTGAGAAGAACACCACTGGAAAGACACGCGTGCTATTGCACGTCACACTAGTGGCACTTATATTTATTGCCATTTTGTCAATAATACCTAGAATAATGCACTAAATAGTGTGTTACATTGCATTGTTGCATCGTTTTGCTGCATTTTATTGTTTTCATCTAAATTTTAGGTAAACAATATACTTATTGTTTGTGCAGAATTTACATGTTGAAAATAAAGGGGAAAGTATTTGCAACTTATGTAACAAACAGCTTGTGGTAAGTTTTAAAATAATATTTGTTATCAATGCTGATATTGTCATAAAAAAAGAAAAATTATCATATAACTCAAATGCTGAATTATTCTCAAATATTGAATTTAGGTTTAGGTACCAATAAAAAAAATTGTAATGTGATCGAATATAATTATAGGTTTTAGTCATCTGCTCTACTACGGCACTTAGTTGCTAGGCTTATTATAATAAGGACCGAAAACTTAAATGCTTCAAATTAATAAAGCGGTGAAAATGAAACAATTCAAAAGTATAGAATTATAGCGAACGTCAAATAGAGCAAATGCTATTAGTTAAAACTATTTTTTTAAATTATTAAAGTTCTGAAAATTTTATTTTTTAACCTTTAACCGCGTAGGTATGTAATGAAAACTATAAAAGATACAATAAAAAGTTACTGAGTTTTCTTTATTCAATGTTAAATTCTGTGCAAACCAGTCAGAAATGGTACTTTTCTGTCTCTAATATGTCAGGAGTCATAGACGCCTGAACACAAGTGGACAAAAATTCAGCCGAGCGAGAGTAGAACTTGCGCACCAAGGTTTCCATACCCAGGATATTCTGAATTAAGTTATTTTTGTATCTTAAAAATTGTAAATGTTTGAAGCTTGGTTTTATTCTTCCCTTAATGCATCCAAGGACGTTTGTTAGTCTTAATAATTTCAGATTTTTCATCTTGAAATCTTCGGATATAAAGTGAGGGAATTGATTTTTTGCGCATTTTTGTTCAAAAATAAAAAAACTGTGACTTAAAATAAAAAAAAATGGTTTCCGAATGTGAACAAAGTCTTTTCCTACGATATCCTAATTATAGCACCACTTGTCAATCCTCATTTTAGACTAAAAATAAAATTATTTTCAAAATTGGGGAGAATTCTTTTATAGTTTTTTGGTATAAAAATTAGGTTTTTGAGTCTGTTTATGTAACCTACAGAATGAAGAGCTAAATTTTTGTTGCTATTTTTTCATAAATTTTAGCATTTTGTTTTTTTCCACATTTCCATCAGTCACAAAATTTTGTTGATTTAGAATTTTATGGATTCTTTTAAGTTCTATGAAAGGCTTTTTCAGATTTTTGAAAAAATTCATTTTTTTGAACGCTGTAGGGTAAGAGGTCATGGGCGCTTTTTAAATGCGGACGGGTGAAGCGGTGACAAGGAAGACGAGCCACTCCAAGTTTACAGGAGACTCATGTTCAATTTAAATTAATTTGACAAAGCAAAATGTAGTTATTTTTTCAAAATTTGGTTTTGTAAATAGTTTTATTTCTATAAAAACACCTTAACCATTTGGGTACCAACATTTGGATAGGCTGGCAAATGGACTGAATTTTAAAAATTGTGGAGTATAATTCGTCCATGCTTTAAATAAAATATAGAGACCAGGCTAATGTATATAACCTAGTTAATCTGTCTCACAGTTACTAAATCATAAAACCTAGTTAATCTGTCTCACAGTCACTAAAACATATAACCTAGTTAAACTGTCACATAGTCACTAAAGCATATAACCTAGGTAATCTGCCTCACAGTCACTAAAGCATATAACTTAGTTAATCTGTCTCACAGTCACTAAAACATATAACCTAGTTAAACTGTCACATAGTCACTAAAGCATATAACCTAGGTAATCTGCCTCACAGTCACTAAAGCATATAACTTAGTTAATCTGTTTGTGTATATAAAAGTGTTACTTTTAGGAATCTATTTTCAGGTTTCAAATTATAACAGTGTTTTAATTACACAGCTATCACCAGTACAATTAGAGCACCAGCATTTCATTTTTAATTACATTCAAATTATTTTTAATTTTCTACTATTTCAAATATTATATGTAGAAAACAAAAATGAGATAGCAAACATAACATACGCGAATGTAACAAGTTTGGGACTTTTCAAACATAACCAATGATACGTTTATTACGCTGCTGTTCCATTTGCACCTGCGACATACTTGTTTAACCATAATTACGATGCCCAAATTTCATTATCGAGCTGGCTCTATATTCACACTGTGAAGGCCCGTGAACAGGCACGAATATTAATGTGACTAGGTTTTCAATAATTTGGGAAGTAAAACTTCCAAAAATAAGAATAAAAATAGCAATCCAGTATGCTTGGGTACATATTAGCGCTTTAATGGATATTGAAATATCTTAAATAAAAAGGCGTTGATACCTAGCCACCTAAATTTACGGGAAAAAGTTTGAGACTTGTCACTTGGTGGCCAGAGCTGGTGAAATTTATAAATATACTCAATGAGACGCAACTATAGGTTTGTTTCTTTACAAGGGGTTGAGTGCATAAAAAGAGAGCTATTATCTATACATATAATAAAACTATAAGAGATTGTATTATGTACTTAGAAATTATTATAAAAAGAGTCATAGGTTTATTGTATAGAATGATAACAGAAGCCAGAAAATCTGTTATTAATATTTTATCTGTCTGTCCGTTAATTTATTCTTCAATTACGCGATATCTACTGAAATGATTTTGATGAAATTTGATATAGTAGTGGTTAATAATATTGTGCAATATATACATAGAATACTTCATATGTGGATATTATTGATTAAAAAAACACTGACTTGGTGAATATTACAATATTGGTACTGCCAAAACCATGTATTAGCGTTTTTAATCAATTTTATGCTTGTAGATATTACAATATGGTACTGCTAGCACCATCTATTAGGATTTTTAATAATATTTATGCACACAGAATTCGGAGGAAAAAATAAAAAGAAATAAAAAATTCCTAATAATTTTTCTTATTCAGAATTCCATGCGAACAAACTCACCGGCAGAGTTAGTATTTAATATGAGTATTTAATATTCTTATTTTAAAAATTATATTCCTTTTTTAATAAATACATACTTTTTGAAACTACTTCTATATAGGACAATGCAGTTACTTCCCTTTCCTCTTTCCTACCTCCTTTATCCTAGGTGTGGTAATTTTCCACTCGCTCAAATTTCGAAGAGATTTAGCATTATTCACATTCATTTTCAAATTGCTCCAATATTGTTTCAAAAATATTCTTTCCCATACTATTATATCATGCCAGGCATCTTTTTTGCCCCAAATAAATACATGACAGCTTGTGAGCACAATTTTTTTTTCAAAATCAGCTAAAGTAAGCAACTTTTTTAATTTGCGACATAATTCAGGTTTTTCGGCAATTGCCTTCTTATAGTACCTGTATATGCAGGGCAGAAATAAGACTATTTAATACACAATGTTCTATTTAAACATGTGTACAGGACGATAAGTTAAAAGCAGACGGATGGCAGACCGTGACTTTGGGGGGTTGTGGGCCAATACTACTTGGGAGCTCACCTAATTAATAAAACTAATTGCAATTTTATCAAAAAATTGTTTTCCATAATGAATAATGTACAGGAGGACAGAGCAAAAAGACATAGGGCAATAAAATTTTAATTGTTTATTTAATATAACTTAAGTACACAAACAGGCACTGCAAGGTATTATAAGTATATATATAAATTATAAAGCAATCTTTCTGCATTTTGCACTGCAAACTCCCTTATTTGCTAATCACATTGTAAATCCGTGGTTAAATCACAATTTATGACAAGAACTGATAAATGATTTAATCTATTGTTCGACATTGCTGACCTATATTTATTTTTTATATAATGACATCGTGGAGAAAGAGCGCTCCGCTTCATACTAGTGATTGGTAGAATAAAAAAATATTTAAGGTAGTATAGCAATTTGGCAAAACATCAATAAGTTTCTTTCCATAAATTAGCACAAACATTTCACTGCAAGAGGTGTATAACTCTAGCTTAGACTGTCGTAAGTAAGATTTAAATTGAATGCACTGATTCACTAAATGTTTATCTACGTCATCTGGATAATAATCAATTATATTGTGGACACTTTCTAGGTCTTTCTTTTCCATACTTGTGTTGTAAATCCATTAAAAGTTTGAATTTTTTGCTATATATTTCATAGACTTGGCTTGTTCTATTTAAATACATAATCAGCTTATCCAATGCCAATGTTAAGCGTGTCTCTTAAATTTTTCTGAGCCGTATATAGAGGCTTTATCTTTAGATTGATCTGAACATTTTAAAATAATGCATCTTTTATCACTGTATTCTGTTCCCACACTAATACTTAATTGTTTTTAGCTTTCTCTTTGTATTGCTTTAGTTTCTGATCTGATTGGTATCGCATGTTACTGACGAACCTTTTTTAATGACACATTTAACTTGTTGCCTCCACAAATATCTAAACCTTATTATATCATATTATATCTAACCCTTAAATAATTTTTCTTTTAACTAAAATGAATCTCTTTAAAATTTCTTCCCAAAAAATTATTAAAATTGCAGTATCAAGTTCCGTCAATTTGTGAAATAAATTTTGTGTCTCTTTTCGAAAACCGACTTCCTCATCCTCATTTTAACTAAAACTTTTGTTAATTATATCTTCATAATTATATTTCAAAGCATTGACAGTATCATAGTGAAAAGACTATCTGGTCTGACTTAAACTTTTTAACATAAATTTTAGTTCTGTTTCACGACTTAGTAGTTCCCACCTATGGGTCGAAAAGAAAAAGAAAACATATATTTTTTGTGCTACTTGAAATAAGTTCACCATTACATTTGCAACCTTAATGGATTCTTCACCAGCTAGGTTAAGAAAATGTGCAGCATAATCTGGGTATTTATTTGTTTGTTCTATAAGTTGTACACCATTGTATTGACCAGCGTTGTCGAAAGATTGCCCCTACAATTATCCAGTAGGAGTCCATTAGTGTTTAAAAAGTTTTCTAGAGTATTAAATGAAAATAAGCCAGTGTGATTACTAATTTGAATCAATGATACACATCTTTCATGCACTTTTCTCTGAAAACAGTACTGTAATACAGTAACAAGTTGGCCATTGTGCGACAGATCTGGGGTTGAATCCATCACAATTTAATATTACCTTGTGTCATTGTTACTTATTTGAGCTATGATTTGTTTAATTATCTGTTTGCCTATCATCTCAATTCCTCCTATACTATTTTTGATAAGTATGATGTTAGAGGTTTTGGTCGCAGTTCTCGTTGTTCAATACATTCATGAATAAATGGGGCGAACTCTGCTAATAGTTCCAGACCACCAATAAAATTACCATTGTACTACAGAGCACCAAATACTCCCTCGGAACCTCTGAATACTAAGCCCTTTACACTCAAAAATTTTACCACTGTAATAACTCATTTTTAGGACATTGTGATAACATTCTGTTTCCTTCCTTAGTTGCTTGTCTAACAGACTTATTTTCGTTTCGTGTTAACCACACTGACATTGAATTCTTATCTTCTTTAGAACTTTTGTGATTTTCTAAACAAGTGTGTGTGTATCCAATCAGAAAATCTGGTTGTGTATTGAGAAGTAGTTTTAGAAAAAAGTTTGCAAGCCATACAAAAAGCACTACCAATACTGACTGAATAACATAACCAAGATCTTTCCAGTAATTTTTAAATTTCCTATTTGAAAATGACCTGTTTTTTTCTTATATTTCATTATTTCAACTCAATATATATTTTTTGGTTCTTTATTTTGAAAGTCAGTCATTTAATTTGAAAGGATATTGTTAATAAAACCATTTTTTAGCAATATTGGCCACAAGCCCACATCAACATACTTCTCGAACTCAAACCCATTATTTGCTGAATCTTTTTCCGGATTGGTGTTGCTGTCCTCAGGGATCAGAGAGTTGCTGGATTTAAACAGCTACTTCGAATTCAATTCTGAATTTATACGCGAGACTGCGATAATCATGAATATAGAAAGGCATACGCTTCGCTCTAAGTTCACATCTCAACTTCACAGGTGATTGTGTAGTCAGCTTTACAATTCTAATACATAAAGCGGAGAAGTTTGTTGGTTTATTAGTTTGTTTGTGCTAATTTCCGGAGCTACAAAACCCATTTCAAAAATTATTTTTATGTTAGTCAGTGCATACTTTGAGGAACATTATAGGTTATATACCATTACGTCTCAATTAATAGGGGCAAAGCAGCAGTAAAGAATTTAACAGAAAGCGGGCAACACTGCTTAAATGGTGCAAGGTACAAAGAGAATGGTTGATCTATTGATGGATCATCATGAATATTCTCGCTGATATACCCATGATCGCGATGACCTCGACAACAAATGTCGTTTGGTAAATGGGGTGTGGGCGTTTGGTGACCACGGAAGCAGATTACCTATATTAATGTAATTTTATGTGGGTGAAACTTTGGGGCATATTCTATATTTCAATATATGTATAAAATTTTATATTGATGGGTATTTGTATTAATAAATATTACAATATCCAAATGTAGGTAAATACAAATATGTTACTACATTTAGGTATTAATAAATATATGTAAAGTTATACATAATAAAAGTTATATTTAATTCTAAGCCCATAAATATAACAAAAGATTAAACAAAATGTTAAATGTACTTTTGAAAGTAGCTCTCTGATTAAAGTGTTCTTATACCTTATTAAATAAAGCAAATTCGTAGTAAGTTGACGATATGGGAAACTATGGAATTTGCTATTTTTAGACATCTGTTTAACAGGTCAGGAAATCGTTATTTTTATACATCTGTTTAACAGAAAAATTTCATGTAAATTCTGATGATAATGATTGTTTGCATGTTCTCCAAAACAACAGATATTTCAAATGATACAAAATTAGCGAGCTCGCCGGTTGGTTGTGTTGGTATGTGTGTTTACATTTATTAAAATCACATTCATGAATGAAATTATCTCTTTTACATAATTCTTGTCTTTTACTCTTTCTTGTCTTTTACATAATTCTTGTCTTTTACATAATTCTTGTCTTTTACTCTTTCTTGTCTTTTACATAATTCTTGTCTTTTACTCTTTCTTGTCTTTTACATAATTCTTGTCTTTTACATAATTCTTGTCTTTTACTCTTTCAAAAATTATTACCAGCTACTTTGTATTATTTTAAAAGACATGATGACAATAATGATTACGTTGTACCTATCGTTTGCGTTTGACTAACTCTCCAGTGTATCAAATGTTGCAAATATCTTCGTGTGGTCCACATCCACGCTGGCTGTCGCACATATTCAATTTGGTTTTTAATGTGTTTCACTATAATGAAAATATGTATTTCTTATTTTTTTTGGTAACTAGTTGACTTGATACCACAATGACAAATATTAGTATTGTTCCAATTATAATTTGGGTTTTATCCATTGACTAGGACAGCTAAACAGAATGGCTGCGTGTAACGATTTTATCTTTCCCATGCGGCTTTATCAAGGCAGCAGTAGTGATGATGGTGATGGTCTGCAACCGCCGAGAATATAAGATATAAAATAATATGATAGTTTTTTCACACGATGAGCTCTGATGAATCCTTAAATAATTGAAATCTGTCTGAAAATCTTGTGACCCCCGTAAAAACAGATGTTTTCTATATAAGGCAAACTAAAAAGGGGAAAACATTATTTGAAAGAGTGGATGAAAATATGAGACCAATAATTATTAGAAATCACCAAAGATAATAATTACTGCTAAAATAGCATCCTGACTCTTTTATTTTAACACCATCATATGTGTGATGTCATTATTAACTCCCAAACGAGTAGAAATCCATAAATTTCAGTTTGTTCTGCCTTACAGCCATCTCTTGAGAGACTTTAAATAATTATGGCATCTCGAATGTTGGAATGTTCTTGTAATTAGCCTTAATTAATAAAATATACGATAAAGTTTTTATATACATATATTTATTTTTGGATGTATCCTATTCCTCGTTCATATGTGCATTTGAAAGAGTCGCAAATTTACAAGTTAAGGTTATTTCCTAATAAACCAGTTTCTTCTCTCAAAGGTCTTGTACGTCACTTTTCCAGAAATTAGTATTATTCTGGAATGTTATCTCAGTTTGAAATTTACGTAGGGAAACAGGACTCGTCGCAGTTCTTAATTTTTTTTGTATTCATTGTAAATTCAAATTAAAACATGCAAAAAAATGGATGAAATAATTTAATTACTTTTGAAGAGTTTACTTACTAAAATAACTTACTGGAATAAATTCCATTACATAGTCGAATTAAATTAAAACTAGTTATAACAAGACATTTCAGTATTTATATAATTCTTGAATGCTGTAGAGATGCTTTAAAAATGTAACATGTACGCACATTAAATGTAGTAAAGAATAAGTAACTTAGAATCTTGCCAATTGTAGACTTTTTTCTTGTTATACGAATTGAGGAAACAAAGTAAGTTTATGATGAACACATAAAACATTGAAAAATGTTACGTGTCGAAGACGACAGAGAAGTACGTATGCCCTCATGCGTCTGCCCGCATTCATGTTGCTTATTCAAATATCTACCCTTGCACATGACTCCACACTTCACCTCTGGTTACTATATAGGTATATTATACATTTGTGGAATTACAATAGTTCGGGTAGCTAAGTACTCCTCTGTTGTTGTACCAATGCAATGTAAATGAATTTTTTTAAACATTCATATCTCCTGTTAAAGTGACTCAATTGCAATAAATTAAAAACTAAATATTATTTCTAGGTGATCCTTTCATTCTTCTAAAAATACTGTCACACATACAAAAAAAAATTCCAAAAACAATATTTTTGTATTCTCTTTCTTCTTTTATGTTCCCTTAAGTAATTTTTTCATAGACACCGTAAAATACAGGCAGGCTAATACTACAGTATCATTACATGTATAGACAATAAATTATGTAACAACCTATTTTATACATCACAATACTAAACCTACAAACAATTATATTACAAATATTTACAAATCATTCAAATGTTAATCAAATTAAGGAAACAAAGTAAACTTACATTAAATAAATACAATATAGAAAAATGTTATTTGTGAAAAATGAACAATAATGATGTCGGCCCTCATGTGTCTGCCACATTCAGATTGCATTCTTGAGCGTCTACTTTTTTCCCACTATACTTTAAATCTGATCTTGCCCATTTCACCAATGTATGTGCAGGTGGGAAATTTCTTTACAAAATTTAAAATATACATGGTGCTATTTATTGATGTACGTAGATGTATTCTACGTTTGTACTAGTGCAACTTTCAACTTGGTGAACCATTTCTGATGAAAGAAAACTTAATGTTATTTCAAGTCCACTTCTATGGTTTTTTAAAAACTCTATCTGAATTGAGTCAGTAGTTTTTACATGATGTATATTCAAACAAACAGGCCAAAATTCCGTAAAATCATTTTTAGTAAATATTTTCAATATACAAACAGGCTATTTCCAGAGTTTTGTTATACGTATAGATACAGAATTTTGTTTTTTATTATATGTATCGATACAAAATAGCATTTTCATGAAAATTATAAAAGTATTGTATTAGCATCCAGGGCGGGGTCAAAGGTTTAAAATAAGGGAAAAAGAGATTCTCAAAGGAAATGTTAGTGTATAACCAAGAATCACATTAGAGACTGTGTGTATGTATGTTTTATACATACGCATATATGTCCAACACATATGTGTGTTTGGAAAGGTTAATAAAATTTGCAGGAAGCATCCAATTGCTTATGGATTCCTTTTAATTGATAGCGCTCAGCGGAATGAATAATGTAATAACTTCTCGAACTTGGAAGTGCATTCTTTAATTATGCCAATGAAAAGATCAAGCCTATGTCCAGCAAAAATTAATTGGATTAGAACCGAACAAATTGCAAGCTATTAATTTTAGTCCATAAATGATACCAATCAGTTGTTATTTTTAGTTATAATCGGAAATGTATGTCTTGAGTAAGGACAATAAACTGAATTTTTTGCTTATTCGTTATTGCTGACTCACTTTTAATTAATAACAGTCATAAAAAAATTTAATTGACTGTTACAAAGATATATTTATTCACTTTTTTTGACCAAAGCCTGAGTTTACTTTAGATTTACTAAATGCCACTTTGATGAAAGATTTATTCCAGACTATTCATTGAAATTTGAATTTTCCAATTATTTTGAGTTTTTTCCCATTACACAACAATAAATGTGTAGTAAATAAATACTTCCTGCTCCGCACTACACAATGGTTACATTCCACTAGCCGCCTACAACACTCACACCCATGACCACAATCATACCCATTCCACTAGCTTGCCAGCAGGGCAACTGTCAGTCCAAGTAGAACAGGTTGTGAACAATATGTATTTGTAACTATGAGGAAATGGCGAGTATCCAAGAAAAATAAAGAGATTATAGCATTGTATTGTTATATTTTAATCATTGGATAATGGTTTACACTTACAGTAATTGTAAAAGTATAATTTAATTTCTATAAGAATTTGATGACTTTTTGCATCTTCTGCGGTAACCTTTACTGCTATTAAGTACTCCTCAGAGCCGCATAAAGTGATTCCATTACCTTGTTTAATGTTCAAAGATGATATAATTTACTCATGTAAGCTTCATTTATCAACATGTCAAATTCAAATGGACAGATGAACAACTGCAATTATCCACTTCGATACGTGGGTTGGCATGGACTCGAAGCAGTTGTGAACTATGATTTTGTCAATTATGTTTTGATCATGACACAAGGTCATGAATTGGAATGATATAGTACCCGTTTTGAGCATTGAGATCCCCTAGTACAATGTACCCAATGTCGTGCTTTATTATCTGACAATGCAGTGAAGTCAACTGTTTAGTGTATATAAATTCTAAATCTTGGAGCTTGTGATCTGCCAGAAATCTGTTTACATTGTGTAACACAAGTAAGAAAACTTTCCATTTTACAATATAAGTCATTTTTAGGTTTATAGAAATTTATATAAACCTTGACATTGGAGTCATTTGGGCTACAACGTCATGCAAACTGTAAGTAGCTACTTACCTATGTACGAGAGTCATTCAATAAATTCTCAGTACTGCAATATTAGTGGCAATTAAAGTAACCATTGTTAACCATTTTCTACTAGAAAACTCATTATAAGTAACCATAAGAATGCATTAAGAGTAAATAGCAAGACACATAATTATTTAAGTGTTAGTCATACTGCAGTCAATGATACAAACCAGTACCATGAGTATCTCGATGATGAAGCAATTTGAGCACTGAGTGGTTATTATATTCCTGACAAAATAAAAGATTATTCCTGTCAAAACAAAATAAAGAAATCCAAAAAAAAGATTCGGACCCTTTTTCAGATTTTATATAATTTATTAAATGAAATGCAGTATGGAGGCCGATCTGCAATTAAAGATGCAGCACAATTACTACTGTGTAAAATAATTTTATACAATATTCTTAACCTCTCAAGCGCACATGTCACTTATTAAGTGACGCTACCACATGTGGCGACTAGTACCACTCAAACATAAATAGTCAGGATAAAAAGAGATAAACATATGGACAATTATATTTCATAAAAAAAAGTGTACATGAATTTTTACTACTATGATTTGTATGTTTCAAAACTTAACAATAAGATAAATTTTTACTAGGATAAATGATTTTCTTACAATTTATTTACAAAAATATATTTTATAAAGGCTTTTCCTTTATAAACGTTCCTTTATGAACTACACAAATATCGTACAAATGCTTGGATTACGTTATAACTACTTCTCTATCCACATAAAAAATTTCAATAGAACAAAATGAACATTTTCAAAGTTACACATTATTTTTCCGACTTGGTGCGAGTGCCGATGTTATGTGAAAGTGACCTGCATTACCCTGGTTTAATAGTTCTTTCATACTTCCGATTTAACATCCAACACTTTTCAGCTCACAGCTTTAACCTATTTATGGAAAATAAAATGATCCTCCCAATTTCTCTCCAAAGCACTGAATTCTGTGCAGAATCCGTTACCCATCTATCAAAGAAGATGAATGAATCCATTAAATATAGATGTAAAGAATCCATACTTCTGCGTCTGTATTTAAAAGTTATCTAAAATTTGATTTACTTGACATAACCTATGAGTCAAAGACCTTTCAATAACTCATCTTTAATTATTTCTATCTGGCATATCGTGTTACTTTTTTATGTCTCTGATATTTATACATCTAACTGTAACGATCTTTATTTTTTGTTGTCATTATCAATCTTTATTTTCATTTTTACGTCTAACACTCTACTAACATGCAATGAGATACTCTAGCCAATCATCGCTTTATTGGGAACTGTAAACTGTTGCTCTATTGGTCTATTGTAAGCTGTTGCTCTAGTAGCAATAAATCAGTCATCTGAATTCTTAGCTTTCTGAATAAAAATTATATTAATAAATACATAAATAACGCAAGGATAATCTCATTTCATTTTGAAGGTTTTTCTTCTGTTTTTACTACAGTACAATGAGCTGATACAGACATTGACATAGTACTATGTCAATGTCTGTATCAGCTTCCACAGACATAGTAGCTGTGGAAGCTACCCTACTTATGTATTAATTTTTTTAAAAGATCAATCAATGTCAATTTTCTTTTGCAGGTACTTCCAAGATGTGCAGAATACTAGCTCTGCGCTGGTCACTGGTTTTTCTGGTGAGTTTGGCGGTTGCAAGCTTGGCTACGCCAACAGGTCCATCTGACTTGGTCATTGTTACCACCGGGATACCAATTACACCGATACCAAACCCTATGGTGAGGATACTTTTCCTCTTCAGTCCAACTACTGCCCTTTGTGGAAAAAAAAGTTTAAATGACTGTTGATAACAAAATTCATTTGGCAATTTTGGTGTTCACTCTGCTAAAAAAATTACTTCCCCTGCAAGTGTAATGTTAATTTCTATTGCAATATATTATGCTAACACATCGTTAAATTAAAAAGAAGCTTTTAAGTCATAGTTACTATCTTTTAATAAAATTTTACTAGAAAAGGGCACAAAATCTTTTTATAACGTATGTATTGTTATTCTGGAAATTTTTACAGGCTCTGGTGGACTTATCTGACAACACTGATTTCACCACCGACTCTACCAAGGATCCCATACCCCCACTCGAGCTCTCCTCAATGAATGTGACATCGGTGATAAACCTGCGATACGCTCACACGACCATCCTCACAAAGATGATGAATCCTGCAAAGGACTCGCAGGAAGCCTCTTTTAGTATCATACTACCTGAGACTGCTTTCATAACCGGATTCGTGATGTGGGTGGTGTTATAATATTATATCATTCATTTTTCTAATAGAGACTTCTTAGGAAACTAGAAATCTAGTTTACGGAGTACAGATTAATATTTTGTCAAGTGAATTCCATTCCACATACCAGGTAGACAAGAAGAAATTCCTTTAATGTAAATAAAAACAAATTGATTTCTATAAAAACCATTGTCAATATTAGCCAATATTTGTTCACTACTGGACAAATTCTACATTCCTGATGCCAGGGCTTTCTTTGACAATATTTTCACTTCATTTTGTAGGTACCATATGATAATTAGAATCTAGAAAACATTGCACAAATGTAATATGTATCAATAATAAAGTAAAGTGTTTTATTATGCTGTAGAATATAAAATTTGCCAGAATAATATTGCAGCTTTACATTTATTTGCCACTCGTAACTCGGAAGAGAGAAAAGAGGGGTAAATGTTTGACAATTTATTTGACACAATGTCAATGACGTGTCTGTTTTCTGTTAAGTTGACTAAAAACCTTTCATTTCATTCAGAATGTTTCTGTTTAAGTGGTAGTACATAGACAAAAAAATTTTTAAATATTTGATCAATTTATATTCTATGTTACAATGAAATTTAATGTTAATCCCTGCCTCGCTGGTGTTCATGTCAATGGCCATACATTAAAAATTTGTGGAACGTGAGTGTGCATTAATAAACATCAAATGTAAACATTTGGTTGTGTCCGTAATTTCTCTAAGAATGTACAGCATAAAACAAAGCAAAGTGTATGGAGGTAGTTAGAAGAAAATATCAAGTCAAGCGCTGACCATAGTAACAGATTTATGCAAAGTAAGTGAGTCTACGTTATTATTGTATTTTCTGTAGGATAACGTTAATTTTTACAGGTAATATTTTTTTCCTTACAAACTAGACATTCCTTATTACATAAATATAAAAATAAATAGAAAAAATTTGTTATTTTTCTAAGTATGTGTGCTAATTTTTTTGCCCATCTCATTAGACAACAAGTTTCAGTTGTCAATGAATATAGTGTACCACTGTAGAATACTAAATACAGCTTTTCTTTTTGTTTTAGCCTTTTATCTATAAAATTATCACAATGTTTGCAGGATTACTAGACATAATAGAAATTGGAACAATATCAGACCTGGATGAGGAAGGCGGTGATGAGATTCTGCACTCAATAAGAAAAGATAGTTTGTGTAGGCCGTGATAACATATGCCACAATGAAAAATTAGATAGTGATGTTCATTCTGACCATGACCGAGAAATCGCATTGAAGAATGACCCAAGGGCTGAATCCTCCCAAGAAACAAAGAAACGTAAACATGACATAGAATGAAGAAAGCATCTGCAATTTGAACCTCCACAATTTACTCAGTCGGCTCTATTACCTTCAGAACTAGAATCCCCAATGGCACCAATTGTATATTTCTAAAAATATTTAATAGAATCTCTGATAGAAGACTTTGTTTTTAACGCAAACTTACAGAAGAAAGAAGCCTTACAGAAGAAGTCCGTAATTATAAACCATAAAATATAAGCAGAGTTAAAATTTTTTTCGCACTCCATATTATAATGGGAAATCTAAAGTTTTATTATATTCAAACAGTATTGGGATTCAAACAGTATTGGGACCTTAATTATGAAGGTGTTTTTAGGGGCCATGAACAGAGACCGATTTCTATAGCTAATAAATAATCTACATGCAGTGATAATAATTCTATACCACATGATAACACCGATAGTCTTCTCAAAGTTCACCCATTATATGATGTGATCAGAAAATCAAGTCTAGAACTAGAGTTAGACTAAATCTTGATGAGTAGATCGTACCATTTCAAGTACAACTGGAAAGCAAACAATATATAAAAGGAAAACCACAGCCGTGGGGTATAAAAATATTTATGGTTTATGGTAAGAGTGGATTAGTTTATGATTTTGTTATTTATCAAGGAGCAGAAATGATGTTTTAAAATTATGGTTCATCTATTGCTTATGTAAATCAGTCGTCTAAGAGAGTAACTAGGCCTAGTCATTTTATTTTTACGACAATTACTTCTCCAACTACACATTGAGACAATAAGACTAGATAGATTTGGAAAGCCACCACTGATAACAAACGGGAAAGAAGCAACAAATGAAAGGGGATATTCCAAAGAAGTCACCAATCTGTAAAATATCAAATAAAGATACTTTAGATCCTTTGCATTTCCAGCACCGTGTACCAGAAATCCTTATAAAAGTGGGTCAGCAACTCATTAGGAGGAAAACGGGACATTCGTTTTTTGGCGACGTAGTCCTGTAGTTGCATCTGATATGAGTAACATTCAAAACCGACATCGTAATTGTACTGAAACAATACCGGCAAGTGAAAAATAGTACGATACTATTGACTAGTTGCCAGAATATAATAAGAAGAAAGAAGCTACAAGGTGTTAGAAACCAGAGTGTATAGGAAAAACATTTTTGTCTAAAATGTGAAATATGTTTATTTTTCACAAGTGAGGGAATTGGGTTTGGAATGTTTCATCAAAACGTTTAATTTTTTTTGTACTCGTCTTGAAGCGCAAGTAATCAATGAAAGATAATAAGAATATATTGTGTTTTACTTGAAAATATTGTAATTAATTAAATATATACCTATAGTACGCTATTTTATTTACGTAGAGTCAAATTTAAAAATATTAAGATTTATCAGAGGGTAACTAAAGTAAAGCAACACTGCAGACGTTATGTCCATTTCAGTGGACATAAAATTTTCCAAAAATATTTAAATGCACTTTCATATTATTGCTGCATATACCATAACTGAACCCTAAATGAATAGGAATTCGTTAAAAATATTTTTAATATACAAATTATAAATTGAAGTTCGAAGGGGTTAACCAAATTGACTGTATTTATGCGATAAGCAATTTAAGATTATCTTTATGTTGAATTGCTAAAATTTCCAGTCAAGAACCTAAAGAATTTTAGGCCTTCATATACAGTACGCTGGTGACAAATGTTAGATTACGATGGCCGTTATGTAATTGAAGATAGATTTTACTACATATAAAAAATAAAACGACTTTATGATTATTAGTTGTCAACCTAATTTACAAGGAACACAATGTCAGTACATCCATTGCTGTACCTACATACAATGGCATGAATTAGAGATGAAATGGATAGGTATTCGGCCGGATACCGTATATCCGGCAAAGCTTTAGATTGGAAAGCTGGCAATACAGAAGGCGGTTACATGTCGTAAGTTGTATGCATTGCAAGTCACAGTCCGTCACCGCATGCAGATGAGACGTAAGAAGCACAAGGCCGGGGGTCATTGGATTGTTTGCTAATTGACGATGTCACGACACGATGGTGTTATGTTTTGTTACCGTGCATTTTGATTTTCTAACAAAAATTGGGAGATAAGGTGATAGAAAGGTTTTGCTGATTATTTAGAAACTGTTTCTGATAAAGGTCTTTTTTTGTATTTTTTATATTTAAAGATCATATGCAGTACAGATAGTATTAAAAGAAACTAGATGATTTTGACTGAAAAAGCTAAGTTCTATTGTCCAAAACAGAACACAGAAATAAAATCCTTTAATAGATAAGTATTAACACTGATTAATAACTGGCATTTGACTATATCATGATTTTAGGAACTTTAAGAATTTCTACAAAATGTTGAAATTATGAATTATTTTATTTATATATAATATTTTGTAAACTATGTCATACTGCCTTGTATAGAAATATAAGAAGGCATAGATTTTTTAAATTGTTTCTTTACAGGATTTTAGACGGCATTCCTTATACTGCTTATGTCAAGGGGAAGGAAGAAGCCAAAAGCATCTACGAGCAGGCAGTCAATCAAAACTTGGGTGCCGCCCACATTGCTGCTAAGTACTTCTATTTTGTTTGCATTTTGATTGGTTTTTTATTTTTAGTATTCTTCATTTTCTTCATTACGAAAAAGAAAAAAAATGTGAATTAGAATAGCATGGCAAATGTCATGTAAATGGGAACACTATACGATATGTCCCAGAAATGGCTATATGTCTCTTTATGGATCTCTAGCAACAAGGAAATTTCCCATCCATCCAGGTTTATAACTCCTTCATTTCTTAATATTTTGAAGTTTTGCTTTCATTTGATTCAAAGACAAAAGAGTGTAGTAAAGTTTTAAAAAAATTTTAAAAGAGTGAAGCAAATTTTTTAAAAATTTGTGGTACAGAAGCTTGATGTGTAAGATGGGGCGAAATTATTTTTACCTGCTTTCATTCATTTTTTTTAACAACTCCCCAGTGGTCATTTAATAGGTTTTTCAAAATGTAATAATTTATGGCATATGATATTTTGTATATCGTTTATCATTCTTCAGATGTAAGCCTCCAAAGTCCTTAGTTGTGTACACTGAACTAATTTTTAAACCAAAGGTTGAAAAACCTGAAAAATTTGAGCTTTTTGCAAGTACTTTCAGTGAAAATTGTATTGTTAACTTGTTTATCCATGGGTTATAAAAAAATATTTCTATGTTTCATTATGATGTTTAATAAAACAATAATTTAAAAAATCGAATGTAATTAATATTTTTGGTAAAACAATAGAAAAAGAAAATAAAACAAATTTAAGTCCAATAGTAGGATCGAAATCTTATCCCCTTTCATAATATCACTAGTGTATTACCGTGTAGTTCACACTACGTTGTCGGTGCAGCAACTGCTCCCACCCTTCATTGTCATTTAGTCTCGTTGAATGTGTTAACTGAATTAGAAAATTGTTTATGCAACTTCTTGATGTAATACAATTTTTTGATATATTGCAATGTCTCTATTTAAACCTTGTGTCTGTTGAAGCAGCTCACACATATGAGAGCTACATATTTTGTGGCTCGAGCAATATGTTTTTAGCACCATTCATATTGTCTCATGGACTACCTTCCTCACTGTTTCAATTAAAGTAATCATCTTCACATTTGGCCTTCTGTTTTTTTAAAAATGGCCAGTATAATATTGTGAATCTGTGACTCTATAAATACAACTTTTTGGTTACTTGAACATGGGAATTATTAGAGATTTTAAAAGCTATATCGTTGTGAATGCAATAGTTTTATGACATGATTAAAATATTGTTTAATACTAGTGCCGTAACTAAGCCCTTTAGTGTTCTGAGTAAGATACACTTTTTGCACTTCCATAAATTCTGTTTACCATATTGAAATGAAACAATCGCAATTCATTACCAAATTATTCCTTAGTCATTATTTTATTCTTGCACATTTATTTGAACGACGTTATTGTAATCGGCAATATGATCAACCTATCAGAAATATATAGTTAGAAGTTAGAGTTACCAGAAATCATTTATTGTCAAGTCGTTATAAAGCAAAAACTTTGTCAGGCATGTTTTCTTGATTTTTTCAGTTATATTTTGCAAGAAGATCTTATTATACATGTCATCATTTTATTTAAATACTCTTTCCATACCATTAACGCTATATGTAGCCTCTACATATAATAAGTTTATTAATCCTCAGGCAAAATACATCTTATATATAGGAAGACAAGAATCGATAATCTTCATATGAATATACTTGTGAATGATGTGAGGCACCTATGCAAAATTGAAACTGAAATTTTCATTTCATAACAATAAAAAGGATTAAAAATTATTATTATTTTTCCATATGATTTTTCATGTAATTTATCTGTACTCAAACAAGAGTGAGAGACTGAGTTATTATACATTTAAGGCAATGCTGGCATCGCCAATATTTCAGTAGGTGAAGACAGCACCTTAGTCATTTCTGTGGTGCTCCCTTTGGGCGGTAAATTTAAATTTTATTTAATATGTATTATTGAAATCTTTTGACGAACATTTCTCAAAAATAGCTCAAGCCTTCTTCAAAATTTACATTCCTGGCCTTTACCCCTATTGCCAGTCCCGAGTTAAAGTGCTACTAAAAAGCATATTTCCTAATATAGCTAAATTGTCCAGTACAAAATATAAAACAATGGTACAAATGTAAACACGAGATGAAGGACGTCAACAACAAATGAGATTTTATCTTAACCCTTGGATGTAGATTAGATTTGGGTACATATTTGCTTGTAGTTTGAAATTATGAAGAGTCAATAGGCAAATGAATACTTATATTATATTTTGTACTTTTAAAGAGTCAATAGACCTGCAATTCCTCAGCTACGGACTCCTGCAAAACTCTTGTCCCTATTTGAATTTGACAATAAATGAAACATGAAATGATAACTAAACCCAAATCCATATGCAAATGTGCAACGTTTCCCATGATCGCCTTCCTCACCCCGCAACCTCTGCAAGTTGCAACAAATAATACCAATAAATTGAGTCAATATTTGCATTCACACTTGCGACAACATTGACAGATAAAAGCGTCCACTTTTGCATTTCTTTTTGCATTCTCAGGTTGTAACAATCACACATTCGTTATGTTACAAAAATTATTTCTTTTCAAACAGGGCTCGTGACTCGAATCATTTTACAGTGTCTGTCAACGTCGAACCATCAACAGAAGCACTTTTCAACTTGACATACGAAGAGCTGCTCATTCGACGATTGGAGGTCTACAATCATGTCGTGAATTTGTACCCCGGTCGATTGGTGCCTGATCTCTCTGTTAATATTTTCATTAAGGAAGGAAGGAAGATTACTACCTTGCGAGTGCCTGAACTTAGAACCGGTAATGAAATTGATGCTCAGAAGAATGACACAGGTATTTTCTCTCTTGTTTTTTTATTTCAACACAATAAGTTACAAATTGTAGGGTTGTGATAGACAGATCAAATACTGTCTAATAATCATATAAAACGTAGTTGAAGGAATGTGTTCGTTCATTGTGCTAACACATAACACAGTATAATAATATAATGCAGAGAAATACATGACAAATAGATTATAAATTTTTATATTAACCAGAGATATACACTAGAATGTTTTCAGAAGAAAAATGTCTATTTTGCAAAAATATTTTATGGAGGTTCTATTCAATAATGTGTTCTAATTTTCATAAGCAAACGAATTTGCGAGCATCAAGAGGAATAGTGACAGCACAGAAGCGTGCATTACGTTTGCACCGAACCTGAAGCAGCAGCAAACACTCATGCAAATCTATGCTGTAAGTTTCAATTAGTATAATTCTTTGCTTGCAGGTGTCCTTGTTTATCAAAAGTCTGTTCTTAAAATGTGTTTGTGAAATTGTATTAACATTATTTTTTCCTCTAACGACGGTAATGAGTTCTCATTTTAAGAAATGTTCTAAATTTCACGGGAACATATTTTCACGCATCATAAACACTCTGCTCTTCCTAATGCAAATGAGTATTATCACTAAATTTGCTTGTCAAACACACTCTGTTAACATACTCCTATAATTGCGCTAGACTCGCATGTCGATTTCATACTGGATGCAAATTTGTAAAAAATAAAAAATGATCATGCACCAACATTTTTTGTCTCCTTCTTTTCATAACCTTCTTTTCTTGTCTATGACACTTTACTGCACTGATCAATCCTATACATCATGAAGAGTCTATTCAGTTCCACCAGAAGAGTCCGTTGCAATGCTCTATTTAGTACTCAATTGAAACTCCCTTGCATCATTCTAGCAAATCGTTATATATTTTCTCGGGTCAAGATATTCATAGAATATATCTAAGGCAACGATTGACGAAGACTGATTAGGTCTTTTGTTGCCTTCCACGTGTTGCATCCGTATAGCAGTACGGTTGTGACACCATTCTGGAATATTTGGAGTTTTGTGTCAATTTCCACTATCTGTCTTCCGTGTGTGGCTTATGGGCAAGTCTTCCAATTTGGCTTGCATATCCACATGAATATACAGGCAAAGGTCATCAGGAACGTTCAAGTGATCTAAGATTTCACACAATTCCCATATTATTCGCATTCCATTATTGGTGTAATATACCATTAAGTACAATGAAAAAGGGAAGCGGATATGGTAGCCTTGTCAAACATCTGCGTACACCATAATATACTTAGAAATAGGCTGTTGTGTGTCATCCGACTTCTTGAATTCTTACAAGAATTCTTGTTTAAAATTGCTTTCAATATATTTAAGAGTTTTGCCAGGCTACCAATCTCACAAAGTCGGCTTTTCGAAGTCAACAAAGGTGAGATAAGTATATTTTTCTTTCCTTTGCCATTCTGCTGCTTATTTAAGTATAACGCAAAGCGTGTTGATCTAATTTCTCCGTGAATGGAAATATCTATCCAGTATAAATTTTAAGAGCACCTTGCTTGGCACCGAAAGCAAAGTTATAAATAGTCCACCGATTGCTACAGTGGCTAAGGTTCCATTTTTGGCAAAGCAATCGGCAGCCCTTATTTCGTCTGCGACTGCCCTGCTGCCAATCTCTTGTTTACCAATTAGGGTAGTTGGGACTCCGATCACAAAGTCAACCTTAAGTATCTTTGCTGTTATCAAGTCCATTCCCAGAGCTTTACCAGTTGTCAGGAGCGAACAGCCCTCATCTCCAGTTGATGTTGAAGTATAAAAGTCCAGACGCCGAGGGCACTCTATGGAGATTCTGACAGGTTTCAACGATGTTGTGAAATGTAAGATGGTTGTCTGATTGTGAAAAAATTTGATAGTCGTCCATAATCATACCGAGCCGAAATACCCTTATGAGCACCATTCCATTTTATTGTTCACCACGGGTAGACCTAAACGGGAAAATGTCATCATTGCCCATTTGCTCACATTTTGTAGCTTATTGCTCAAACTCTAATGCAATACTGAGTCGATATCACTTTGAAACAACTCACAACCAGATTACTTCCCGAAGAATCTGGTTGTGAGTTTTATAAAACTTATGTGACACAGATACAACATTTAGAAACACGAGTTTAGGTAGGTTATACAAATGGATTAGTTCACAGGAAAATATCTTTTTTTTTAATATTTTTTAATAATAATTTATATAATAATATAACATTCATTTTGTAAATTGCAATAGGAAAAATCCAAGGAATCAGACAGCCAATCAGATAGCGACAATCACTTGAGCCCTCAGTCAATGAACGGTATGCTTGGGCAGTTTGTGGTGCAGTACGATGTGGAACGAGATCCCAATTATGGAGAAGTCTTGGTAAATATTAATATTTAATAAGTTATTCAGTTTAGATAGTTTTGACCTGTCAATTATAGCGTTTGAAGACTCCAGGCAGTGTTACATCTGAACCACTAATAAATATTTGCATTTTTTTGAGATAAATTCGCTGAAATAACGGAAAGTAATTAAAAGTTAACCAAAAATAATCATTTGGTAAATCTTATATCATATTTTCGGTTCCAATCAAATTTTTTAAATGATGTCAACAATTTAAATAATTTGATCGGATACGAGAGTAGATTGCGTAGTCATTCTTTAAAACAACCTTGTTAATGTGGCAAAGTGAAAATTTGGCAAATGAAAAATTTAGCTAGTTTTTAGTTTTTCTAGTTTTTTTTTGCATTAATTTAAAAACTAAAACTTGCTGTTGCACACACTATAAATCATTTTAAAGCGTGACAATATAATTTCAAAAACCTGCATAATAAAGCGACACAATAAAAACATGTCGTTTATTAATTATTGAGGTACATCCACAACTGCATATCGAGTGAGATTATCCTCTGCAGTGACTACAGTTTTAGGAGTTTTTGATAATGTTTTTTGAAATTATTCTCAGGATTATGTAATTGTACTTATCCTGTTTGCATATTATTTTAATATATTGATAATATTTCTGAAGTATGACAATATATTGAATATTATATTTTCTTCATATTTATATTTAATACTAGTTATTATGAATTTTTAGTGTCTCTTTTATTTTTTTTCAAATCTTTTTTCTTTCAAAACTCTGTGAACATAAATATTACTAAGAATACTAATAGATGACGTTGGCGTTGTCGTATCATAATATACTTATGAGCATAAAATTTAGTAAAAATGTTAATAGATGACTTTGGCTGTGCCATATCGTAATATATCTATGAGTACAAAGCTTACTGAAAACGCTAAAAGATTGTGTTAGCAGTACCAACATAGGAAGTAATATACACCAAGTCAGAGTTTTTGTTTTAAATCCATAATATCCAGATAAAGCTATATCATATATATTGCTTGAAGGTATAACCTATTACCATACCAAATTACATCAAAATCTACCTAGTAGATTATGCTTGATTGAATTATTGTATTGTTAGTTGTTGTGTTATTACCTGGTTTCTGTTATTGTTCTATACGCTAAAGCAATCACTCTTCCAAATATGTTTCATGTACAGAATTTGTTCTGTGACAGTTTTATTATATGTATAGATTAAAATCTTCTTTGTCATCATAAGTGTTATGTATTAAAATTGTTCTACGAGAAAATGAAAAATGTTTACTAAAAGTAAAAAAGAGAAGTTATATAGTTTGACCTTGTAGAAAAAGAAGTATATAACTTTTTTGAGTATTTCAAGAAAAATAGGAAGCTCAGAACTTCACTGCGTTCTCGTGTCACCCATTTCTCGCTTCTTCGTATATGTCTGTACATTTGAGGATGAGTGGAACAATGCTGAAATAAAAATATTTATCCGTATGTATTTATACAATCAAAATATACACTCTTTTACATAAAAAACGGGCGGTTTTGATTTTGTCATATTATTAACAAAATATTATTTCTTAAGAGGTTGTATTAATTGTAAATGTTACTGGCAGTATAGTGTATTCTGGCACATAAAAATGGATGTCCTAAATTCGAAATTTATTCTTTTTGAATGAAAATTCTCTTTCACTGACAAAAATGTATTTTTTAGCGGTAAGTGAAATCCAACTCTTATTAAGTTCTTTTTCATTTGTTACTTTTTTTTATTTTAACTAATAAATTTTAATTAAATTTCTGCTGTTTGCTGCATTGGTTTACTTCTGTTTGCTGTTCTCAGTTTTTATTGAAAATGGCACACTTAATGCGCAAAGGTATATAACAGAGGTTCTTATTACTCATGCCCAACCCATTACATTAACAGCAGTTGGAGGCGAGTCCATTTTTATGGACGACTATGCTCGCGCCCACTGCTCTAGAGACGTTGATGCGTATATGCAAGAGGCCGATATTCGTCGGATAGACTGGCCAGCAAGAAGTCCCGACCTTAATCCGATAGAATACATATGGGATAATCTCAAGCGATGCATCAGAGCCGTAAAACCAGCTCCAGATAACATTCAGGCCCTTAAAAATGTGATTGTCGCTGAATGGGAACGTATTCCTCAGGAAATGATAAAAAACGCGTCAATAGCATGCATGCCTAGCAGATTAAGCGCATTGATTTTAGCTAAAGGAGGCCATACTCGTTACTAAATTTTCAAATTTTAACATTTTTTTTTCACATTTTTAATGACTGAAGTAGGTAAAAATTATATCTCAATAATAAATAACAATATTCTCATCATATCGCCAAAAAAAATGCATCAAATAATAATAAAATAACTCTAATATGGTTTATTCCTATAAGTGCCCGTTTTTTTTGCAAAAGAGTTTTTCAAAAGAGACAAAATCTGTAAAACACTTTTTGATTACTCTTTGACATATATAAACATATATATTGTAAAGACAATGTGACCTATTATATCAACTATATTTTTGAAACACCCACAGTTTATTTATTCTTATAATATATGACTACAGGTAAACGATGGATACTTTGTCCATTTCTTCTCTCCATCGGGTCTTAAGCCCCTCAACAAGCACGCGATATTCGTTCTCGACACATCCGGTTCTATGAGGGGGCAAAACATCGAACAGCTAAGAGAAGCTATGGCTTCGATTCTCGGCGAACTCAAACCAGGTGATTACTTTAGCATTGTGGAGTTCAACGAATATGCACAGGTTGGTTTTTGTTTATTATCGTTTTTGACAACAAAACTTAGAAAAACGTATAATTCATACAGCGCCTCGATTGTATATTTCGCTCTTTTAACGCTTCGTATTCAATTCACATTATTCCCGATAATGTGCAAACAGTCATTCGAATATCTAAATAAAATATATAGTAAATTATGAGTTATTTCATTAAGTATTAATAAATTCACAATAAATGTTTCAGAAATCTGAACAATAGATAGCCACTAGGGTTTGCAATATCGCAGTCCGCTATCTCGCATCCTGCTGAATCCCACATGCTATTGAGACCTGCAGAATTCTGCATGAAGTGCGAGATCTGTGCAAAAATTCATTAACGTTATTTTTTAGTATTATATCCATTTTGCAACGTAGTTCTGCAGTCAGTCACTAAACCAACACGTGTGCTTTGCTTCACTTGTACCTCCTCCCTACGTTCGCCGGGCCTGCATCGAAAGAAATAATAGGTTGAGTGAGTGGCCGCTGTCTTGAATCATTCAAAGAAATCTTAATTCACTCTTCGTTTCTTTACTTTAGAGAAGGAAGTTTATGCAGTGAAGTTTATTGTGGTATATTAGTGATGTGGTGCCTTTTTTTGAAAATCAATACATTTAAATTAACATAACCTCTAATTTCTTACCAAGTTTACTATTTTCGTTTCGATGGCTTTTAATGTATGATTATTACCTTCATAACAGATTTTCATTTATGATCTCTGATCTTATTCCACAGGTACAAATAGCTTAAGATGTCAAACGAAATAGGTAAACGCGAGACAGATATATGTGATTATTTTATTAAATCTGGCGAAAATACGAGATGTTCCATGCACAATAATATTTTGAAAGTAAGCCAACGATCTACAAAAGGTTTGAAGAATCATTTGAAATCAAAACATTGTATAGATGTATTCATTTCTTCAGAAGATGACTTGTTAAAAGTAGTTGATCATCGATGTGATGTCGAAGATTTAGATATGCCAACACCAAATAAAAAAGCCAAAATAAGTAATAGTATTCATACCTATTTAATAAAAGAGCTCTCTAAAGAGTTTATGATATCTAGACTTTTGGCAAAAGATGGCCTATCTTTCAATTGTCTGTTTACTTCTGAAGATTTAAAATATTTATTTTTCAAAAGTGATTTCAATCTACCCACACCTCCTTATACTATAAAATCAATTATTGAAAATTTCACTGACACAGTTAAAGCTGAAATGATTAAAAAAACTATAAAGTCTAAAAATACTGGAGAACAATTTTCTATGACATTCAATGAATGGACGTCTATAACAAATAAAATATATTTGAACATTAATATTCATCGTTTAGGAACTCATCGAAGATAAGAAAAATAAATATTTTGAGAAAATAACTGAATCTGCGTTGACAGAATATGAAAGTAGTGGAATTAAATTCAAATATTTATCCCTTGTTCACGACTATTTGAACGATGTGACTCCTACACGTAGAGCTGAAAGGCTTTTTCTGCAGCTGGATAAATCTGTAGTCATATAAGAAGTAGACTGACAAAAGAATAGACACTGTATGTCTTCTGCAATCTTATTTTCAAAACAAGCCGTAACTTTTTAAGTTTTCATTGAGAAAATAGGTATTTTGTGATTTTGCGAACCTTATTTTAGTTTAGTACTTTTATTCATCTCAATTTATTACTATAATTTTTTTTATGATTTTTATGGATTAACCTAAGTTTTGTTTTGTTTATGACATTGGACAAGGACATCCAGAAAGACTAATCAGTTGGGTTAGATATAGTTATGATTTTTTTTTTATTTTTATAGGTTAAACAAAGTTTTTATTTTGTTTATATTTGACCCTAGACAAGGAGGTCTAGAATGTCTAACTGATGTTAGTGCTTTTATATTTTTTCTGTGTTAGGTTAATACCTAATAGTGGAAAGTTATATGATCTCTTTGGTTTTCTAGTCTCTGTAATAATAAATATAATTGTAATAACTATTAGTCATGTCATGTAATTGCAATACGTAAGTAAGGTATTCATAAATTACAAAACCACATTGTTATCGATGTGTATATTTCTTCAAAGATTCTAATAGGTAAAGTAGAGATCTTATTTGCAAAAAATTACTACGTAGTTAGTACTTACGTACATACAAATATTTTCAAAATAAGTAAAAATGATTCAGTTTGTTTTTTTGGTTCATTTTACATACCAAGGATGGTTAATGTTTATTTGATTTAATTAAAAACATTCCATAACTGTGACATTATTATATGCCTATAGATTACATGAATAATAAGACAATCCCACGGGATCCCGCAGGAAAGTGTGATTTCCTATAAAATTCCCGTGAGAAAAATAAGTGTTTAATTAATAATAGCCACAGACGTTACAAAATCATCATCTGAACGTTAATTAAACACGAGTCAATTAAAGGCATTTGCCATTCTGCATTATTTTCTCTTAAGCTTACACATGCTTATACAATCTGTACAAGCTTGTACACACTTTGTAACATCGTAAAAACAATTGCTTCAACAATTTAATGCAGCTTGGCACAATTTTATAAACTTAGGACCTGAAATTTGCCGTTAACTGAGAATATGATAAATACAATTTTATAAATAAACAATAAATCGTTAAATTTGTGTAGCAAACTAGCTTTGATGAATTCTTGAGGACATAATAAGACGTATAGTGGAAGCGTGCTGACCTAAATAAATAACGACTCATTCAGTGCCAAAGCCTGAACTGATTGTTTTGTTATAGAATAAAGATACACACTAAAAACCATAGATGGCAGCACAAAACTCACATTGTCTATATATTATCATCAATCAAAATTCTTGCATCTCATCCTATATTCAACATTATTTCAACACTATACCATTGTTAACTCAATGGGTAAATGTCATACAATGTAGCACACAACGGGCATCACGCATTACTATAAAAATAATACGTTGCAACACGGCTAACTCTTTATTGGAATTTGAATGTTCAGCGGTACAAGTATCAATTTCGCAAAAGGAAATATTCGTTTTATTTATGATTGAGTATTTTTTTATGTTTTTTCATTTCATGGACGATCTGTTTATAATAATGAAATGTTTAATAAAATTATGACTGAAAAAATGTTGAAAGCAATAAATATTTTTTTTATTTACCGAAAAATTATTTCTCCGTGATCAAGGTTAAAATATAAAAATGTAATAGATAGTTTTGGCTTTCTCTAATTGAGGCTAAAATATAAAAATGTAGTAGATAATTTTGGTTTTCTCTAATCAAGAATGAAACGTAAAAATGTAGTAGATAATTTTGGTTTTCTATAATTGAGGTTGAAATATAAAAGTTTCGTAGATAATTTTGCCTTTGTCTAATCGAAGCTGAAATATAAAAATGTAGTAGATAGTTCTGGCTTTCTTTAATCAAGGCTGAAGTATAAAAATGTAGTAGATAGTTCTGGCTTTCTCTAATCAAGGCTGAAGTATAAAAATGTAGTAGATAGTTCTGGCTTTCTCTAATCAAGGCTGAAGTATAAAAATGTAGTAGATAGTTCTGGCTTTCTCTAATCAAGGCTGAAGTATAAAAATGTAGTAGATAGTTCTGGCTTTCTCTAATCAAGGCTGAAGTATAAAAATGTAGTAGATAGTTCTGGCTTTCTCTAATCAAGGCTGAAGTATAAAAATGTAGTAGATAGTTCTGGCTTTCTCTAATCAAGGCTGAAGTATAAAAATGTAGTAGATAGTTTTGGCTCGTTTTCTAGAAGAATCCAAAAAATTTCTATTAAAACTGTAAACAGCATAATTTGCTTGTTTCTTAGGTAGGAGTAATATAGATGTACTAATGTAAGATGGGCACATATTGTTCAGAACTTCTTATATAGAACCATCTACATATACATTTTATTCTCGTATCTTTTCTACAAGGGGAAGTCAAAAGGTTTTGCGGAATAGGGCGGAAGGCAGGTCAAAAACGACGTGGTGCTATTTTTCCTTTTCGATGTATTCTCCCTTAACCCCAGTACATTTCTCAGGTCTGTCTATTAATTTATTTACACTTTCAAAGAAAATAATTTTTTCTCTTTGTCTTGAAAATAATATAAAATTGCAGAATTGGGCCTCTTAATTATTACATTTACATTATGAGGTCTTGGATTTAAATTGACATGTAAATTATTTGACGTAAACAACAGTTAGAGAAAATTATATTCAAACTTTCGTTACCATGAATGAAAGTAGAAAAAGGGAGCATTTGTCATACTTACTTCAATTTAACTATACTGACTACGTTTATTTAAAACAAACAACTTGACAATGTTACAAATTAGTATAAATTTATATATGATTTTTGTCACAGGTTACTAAATTTGCACAAGCACGTATGCAATTGTTTTTTGCAATAAGAGATTATTTTGACATATTTGCTAGGCTAAACTTAATAAAGCAGCATCTTAGTCCAAAAATTTTCCAACAGCCTGTTAAAAGTCAATGCGTTAAAAATAATCTCACCTCCTTCATTTGCTTTCATAGTTTCACCATCGGTATAAATAATTTTATTCTTACCTGTATTGAGTGTATTAAAAATATGGAAAATATTTACAAACTGCATTACTGCTTGGAACCTGACATATCTTCTGGAACAAGTCAAACCTTATCGTTACTCTCGTATTTTCTTAATTGGAAATGAAATATTCACTTAAAAAGATTTTGAATGGCATTTAAATCATAAATTATGTTTTGGAAATTAAGTCAAGCGTTTTTATTTTAACTGATCATTTACTAAATTATTTTAATTTTTTGAAGTATATTTTTTCAATAAATTTAATACCTTTCTTATAATATGTTTATTGGATAACATTATTGCATTGTATTATCGTTTCTCTCGACAGGTCTACGATCTAAAAAGCCTGAACAAAAGCTACAAGTATGCTGATAGAATTTTACCACCGCCAGCTCCTGCTACTCCGCAGAACGTTCAAACGGCTAAGGTGGTCATTAAAAACATGCTGGCTGGCGGATGTAACTAAATGATTGTTTTTCATTACTAATCCGTATTGCGATCTCATTGACGTAGCATGATGTTATCTAAACTACGTTTTAAACTTAACTCACAATAATTCTGAAAAGCCTTTTTTATAATTTCTAAACTTTCTGAGCAATAAATTTCTGATTCGAATTTAATGTACAAAATAACCATATGTAACATTTTTTGTAAATCCTTTAGTAACAATATTTTTAGTGGTAAGGTTACAAAATTGGAGAATTAATTGTCAAGTAGTTTTCTTATTGCTGAAAAGAAATTTCTTTACTTGAAGTGTTACCATATAATTTTATTTAAAAATAAATTTAAAAAGACCAAATTAACAAAGGCGAACATGTAGTTTTATCACTACATGTGCCAATTCCTTTTGTTTTATGTTTTAGTCATTCTATACTGAATAATACTATTTTTTATTTGGCCCACTTCATATTCTTGCCAGTCCGGAAACCAACACGAAATACAAGAATTCAACACAAAATAACAAGTGTGTCAGTTGTTTTGAAACTTCCATCATTTTGAAAACTATCCCATGAAACAATTTAAAAACATTGCACTTTTACCCAATACAAATTTCTATTTTAGTTTTCGGTTTAGTATTTGGAATATTAACATATAAATGCATATTTATTTAAAAAGCTATAAACAACTTTCTTATAAGCTGTAAATTTCAATAATTATTTATGACTGAAAACATCGCTGTCACAGCACATAATCCGCATACCACTTATACAGCTTTTTCCTGACAGATGATTAGTTTGTAACAAAGGTATATAGACATATGTTGGGAAAATCAATGTGAAAATCTTGCAAGACCCTTTTTATAATCTATATGAATTATTGTAAAATTTCACATTTATTCTAGCAACGAACATCTACGAAGCTTTGGATATGGCTGTGAAACTGGCCAATACATACATGAAGGGCAACATGACATCTGCTAAGCCACCGGAGAATGGAACTAGAGTTGATGCCGGTACGTGTTTTTCCATTTATTTTTTGGTTGAATTTTTTAAATTTCAACCTGTTTGAGCTAAAAGAACAGATGCTATTATTCACCAAAAATTAATAAAAACAGCAGAAGAAATCATATTTCAATAAAATGAAAAAGCATAGCTTCATTGCCATAGTAAAATATTTACTTAATGTTCACATTTTAATACTATAACGAGTGTACAAATTGACATCCAATGTGAAACAATCGTATCACAATGTGTGATTATGGAAAGCACTTGGAGTGTTGAAGTAATCTTTATATACCATACAAAGGTGAATTATTGAAACGTTGTGTTCACAAATTTCATTATACAAAGTTTATATAGCATAAAAAATTATGTACTATTAGTAATTTCTACATATATAATTTTATTAATTATAAGTATATAATATAGGAAATGAACTCAAAACTTAATTTTCACTTTATTATTTGAATTATTTCAAACTGCACGGGCATTTGAAGAAAAGGATTGTTTTTCCCTTGATTACCCATATGTTTTTTTATTGATTAATAAAGTGTTAAGAATTTCATAGGTAGCATCCGATAACTTTAAGCATTAATCTCCAGGATGCAACTGTCATTAGTGTCACTGTTCTTTCTCTTAAAATCGATTGATTAATGTTGGATTACGTGTGCATCAAAACCATGTACTTAATTCATATAAATTGTAGCTTTGAAGGTAACAGTATAATAAGTTTGTAAGTTACATTTTTTGTCCAGACATTAAAGAACGAAATACTTCAATAGAAATTAAACGCTAACTGAGACGATCAATAAAATAATAATTACCCGGACTATTAATTCTCAATGAGCTTTACGCAAAATATGTTTCCGAGTAATCAACGAAAATCAAATTTATTTCATAATAATTATAAAAAGTTAGTCTTTACTTTTCACAACCAATGCTGTTTGTATCCAGTATCCACTAAATGCTTTATATTGGTTAGTGCCTGTTATATCAAACAATCACTAAATGCTACACATTGGCTGGTACCAGTTATATCCATTATCCACTAAATGCTTTGTATTATCTGGTGCTGGTTATATCCGGCATCCACTAATTACTTCACATTGCCTAGTGCCGGTTATATCCATCACCCTGAAATGTTTTACATCAGCTAATATTGATTGTATCCAGCATTATATTGGCTACTGCAAATTATATTCAGCATCCACTAAATGTTTTACATTGGCTGGCACCAGGTAACATCGGTTACAACTGGCTCTTACCACTATAAATATTGTAAGAGCTGGTTATAGCTAACATCAACTTATTGCTTTATAGTGGATAGCGTCAGTTATAGTTGGCATACACAAATTGCTTTATATTGGTTAGCACAAGTTATAACCAGTATCCAATAAATGCTTTATTCTGCTTAACGCCAATTAAATCTGATATTTCCATTAAAGATATGGACCAAGCGCCAAACACTAAACTAACAAAAAGTTATTGACACAACTTCTTTATATTGTTTTTATTTATTTGTAATGCATACATTTTTCATGTATTTTTGTTTTTCTTTCTATTTGTATTGTATTTAATTAGCAGTAGTAACAAGACATTTTTCCACTTTGTTTCATAACACTTTATATTGGATTGTGAAACAGAAGCAATACAAGCCAAGAACCAATTATAAAACATTATATTAAAGGTCCTATGTCCACGTGGAGATTTTAATATTTTGTATTAAAACCTGCACCTACACAAAGGAAGTGAGCAGGATTGAGAATAACTATATACTTTGGAAATTTAGATGAAATTGATTGAAGTTTAGGTCAATAATATTGCAATAATTTTTTCAGTGTAATAAAATATATTTCTGTGCTATATCCAGATCTAGAAGATCAGAACCCAGATCCCATAATCATATTCTTGACTGATGGCTATCCGACGGAAGGAGAGGTAGATCGTGAAACAATCCTAGGAAGAGTATCGGAACTGAATAGTGGTTATAATCAGACAGCCATTTTTAGCCTTGCTTTTGGTAAGTTGATAACATTAGTTTTATGGTAAGGATCAGTGAAATTTAAATATAAAATCTTAAAAATATTCTTGCTTCCAGTTGTTTGGCTCATCAGACATTCAGGATGTGACAAATTTGTGTGTTGCAAATGTATCATTGGTTAATTTATACAATTTCTTTAATTGTTTGCTAACCTCTGAAGATTTTTTTACTACATGAAAACGAGGTGTCTAGACAATTGGAAGCCCATAAATATAATGACTCACTGAGTAAGTCTTTGAATTTAGTGTTGCGATGATTTGATCTATTCCAATTATTTAAGAACCTGAAATGGAGAGTATGCTGGGTGTGTGCATAAGTTTCTGATATTTTTATTGATAATGGAAATTAAATTTTAGGCATGATATAGAATCTTAATCTTCAAATTATTTTCAGTAACTCTATCGTTTTAGTCCTTAAATCAGGGAACTTTCCTATTTCCTGCTTAATGAAGGATAGGGGTTTAGATGTGATGAAGTCACCTATTTAATTTTTGAAATCATTCATGATTACAAAGGGCTAACCAGAAAGTTTACGCTGTAGATACCTAAACAAATGGAAAGCTGAAGGAGTGAGATCAGATGAATAAGCCACATCTCAAAAAACTTTACAACTCAGGTCAAAACTTACTCATTTTTTATTAAATGACATATGAATGAGCACTGCAATATAATAGTATGATCTACTGTATTCCTTAGCCGATAAATGGTTGTTTCTCCTTTATTTTTTCCCAAAAGAGAGCAATTGATTGGTGTACCCATATTGATAGTTTTCTCAAGTTCCAGCGATTTAAAAAAGAGCCACGTCCTACGAGATGCACAACAATACTTTTACCAAGGACATTCATTTTATTGAAGGAAGTTGATGACTGACCAGGATCTATCCGTGGTTTTTGACATTTAAAATTGTCATAATAAACTCAATTTTCATCTCCTCTCACAATTTTTTATAGAAATACTTTCATTTATGGTGTCATGTTGTGTAAAACCATGTAGAACCCATTGACCAGCTTTCAGGATCTTGCTAAGCGCGTACAGATGTCTGCCTATTATCGAATGGTCAACGTCACTGTTGTGACTCAATTCTATTGTTGTTTGGTACAGATTTTCTTCAGCAGCGCTTGCAAATTACTGTATCTGAATTCTCGACAAATTCTATTTCTTGACTAGTCTTTCAGATCAAAATCTCTCTTCTTAAACTTGGCAAACCATTCTCGACCCATGCTAACGTTATTCTCATCATATACTTTGTTGATCGATCTTTTGGCTTCTGGAACAAATTTCCCAAGGATGATAAGGAATAGAATGCAATATCAATTTGCCTTTTTTCAGTAGCCATAACTAATGAAATATGAACTCATTTATCGAGAAACTATTTGTCAATCTGTGCAAACTCATCTAAATTTCTTACTCTCCCTTCCCAAGTAACCTCTCCCAGATGTTCAAAGATGATGCTGGAAACTTATAATCTAACAAAGAAACGTAAGTATGGATATATATTTTTTATGAGAAAAATCCTGACTAAGATGTGTACCATTTCCCTAGCTAGCACAGATGATGTTTACATTTGATGCTCAATTTATTGTACTGTAGTTTATTGTACTATTTTTGTCTTACTACAGGAGAAGATGCGGACCGTGACTTTCTCCGTAAGTTGTCACTTCGCAATTCGGGCTTCCTGCGCAACATTTATGAGGCGGCGGATGCGGCACAGCAGCTTCAGCAGTTCTACAGCCAGGTGGCCAGTCCGCTACTCTCACATGTTCGCTTCGTTTATCCGATTGACCAGGTAAGTTGTGCACGCAGAATTCACAGAAATGTACTCTTATCACCATGACTTGAAAAAATTTTACGGCACGGTCTTAAAAACCCACAATTCAAAAAATGTATGTAGAGTATAAACTATTTTAAAAATATGGACATCTAGACAAACTAGATGTCCATATTTTTAAAATTATCGAATATTCATATTTTATACAAGTGTGAAAGTAAACCAAATTATTTTTGTATATTAAATTAGTTTTGTATTACAAATTAGTCTGTATAACGCCAAATATATTCAATAAAAAATATATACAAATTTCAAATATTGTACTCTTTAGATAATGGATCGACATAATTTACTTGACTTTGTCATTTATTTTTACAAATTGGCGGCAATTAGAAAATTGTAAATATCACATTGAGATGAATTTAATACGAGAATTGTAAATTTGGTATTTTATGCACATTTTTATCATAAGTCAAAAACTAACTTAAATATGGTTTTAAAAATTTTAAATATGGTTTTAAAAATAAAAGATTCCACTTTGAACAAAATTAAAAATCAGGTGGGACTTACAGAGAAATGGACAGATAAGAATTCTGTTTTGCCTTTTAGGCACAGAAACTAGAAAAAAAATTATTTTCTTAGCCCTAAAATTACATCAGTTTTTTCATCGAGACCTATGTCTTATTGAATTAAGTCTTAAGATTTGACAGATCAATTCTTTCAGATTGAAGTAAGATCAAAGTGACAAAAAGACTTACGGTTGACAGATCTAATACATTTATTATCTCAGTCTCCCTTGAGAAAATCGTTACTTGCCTTCTTGTTCTTGCATGGGAACAGGTCTGAGTTAACTTTGCATGTCAGCAATGTATTGCAAATATTGTTTGTTTTGCACTTCATGAATGTCGTTTGGAACTGATTTAATTCTCATATATCATAATATGTATGTACCTGTATAATATGCAAACGTCAATTTGGTGGTGTGTTGGATGTGGGGTAGTGTAAACATAATTTTAGTTTGTTGTATATGTTACACAATTTTTGATCAGTTGAATAAAGAATATTATTTTGGTTGTTGTTTCAAATCATGCAACATCCTGTGTGCTGTTCTAGGCAGTATGCAACTTAGATTCCCTTTTATGTTGTTTATTTAAACATCTTGCTCTTTTGGTTGTTTTCTTCTGAATTAAAGGCAACAAATATTTTTTTCAAGTTTCAAGTAAAAAAAAACTATACTTTGTCAGTTCACAGTCAAAATGACTTACTAGACTTGACTATTACTTTTAGATTTGCCATTTTGAACACATTTCGGGGTATTGCCATGCCTAGAAAAAATCCTGAAATTTTATAAAATTTACTAATTTAAAATTAGCTAAATTTACAAAAAGTTACAAGCGTTGCAGAAATTCTTAGAACTGAATATTGTTCAAACTGAAATTGTCAATGACGTTTATATCAATCTATTTCTATTCTAGATCGATAAAGCCAGCATAACAAAATATGAGTTTAAAACTCTGTTCTGCGGTGCGGAATTGGTAGTGGCTGGTAAGCTGCTGAACAAGGATGTGGAGAGAATAACCGTGATAGTCTCCGCAATATCTAGCATGGGACCGACTGAGTTCGTACCGAAGGTAGTTTCCTTAGTTATAAATGGAGTTTGTAATTAGGGAAGTATTGTAATTTTCAAAAAAACTTAACTACTTCAAACTTAAATATTTATATGATAATCTCACATCTAGCTACATGTAAATATTTCAGCTATGTTAATCATCCAGAATAAAGTTAATTTTAAAAAATAATTATATTAATTTAACTCAATCCTTGAACTATACAAGAAAACAGTGCATTTTGTAGAAGAGAAAATTTTCAAAGAAAGCCATAAAACAATATTCTACCTGGTGGTCTTCCATCCAAATCCAGTGACAAAATAAAAATTATTATTTACTGTGTTAACACTTTGCCGAAGTTTGTTTGCTCTGATTTTATAAGCACATCCGATATATAAAACAAATTTCAACTTTGTAATAATAAAAACAAAATTTATTAATTTGATATGAGAGATTCAACATATACTGAGTTAAAGATAAAGTTAAGTTTAACTTTTATTATCAATTTTAAAATGGAGCTTCATTTGCTTTCTTCTACAAAATTCTATTAATGCGCTTCCTCACTGGGAACATTCGCCTGTAATGTAACCTTTCAGATTCGATTTTGATCATTACGTTATAATGCTGCCTCCCCAACTAACGAGCATTCACCTATAATGTAACATTTCAGATTCAATTTTGAGCATTACGTTACGATGCTGCTTCCCTGACTGACGAGCATTCGCCTGTAATGCAACATTTCAAATTCTATTTGCTTCCACGGTGATTCCAAATTCATCCGATAATTTAAGCCAACCGTCTTGTTTTACTATCTTATTAAAGTGTTGAGAATGCTTAGGGTCCCATAATTTCCCGATTTCCCTATATTTTTCTAAAAACAATAGGTTCTTCTCTTTGTACCAGTCCATTATTTAAATTCAACCTCGAAACACAACAACCCTGTACCATGTGCGTTCATTTCATTGCCATGCGGGCTACTGAGCAGGGCGGTGAGCGCTCCGCATCCACGGCACTGTCAATTACAAGTGGTGCACATTGATGTTCCAAGTTGTATCAAAATATTACAGATCGTATCTTTACAGATTGTGCACTGCTCGGTTCTCCTCAGTCACTGATGTAATGCTCGAATCTGTAATGTTACATTACAGGCGAATGCTCCTTGTGGGACCTTTAAAAGCACCTTTAAAAACGCTAGTAAATTACACAAGGAAATGACATTTTCGAAATGAGTATCTGGTTGAAATTTTATAAATAATATCTACTAAATTAGTTTCTCTGAGAAATAGGGAAAAGCTTCGTTCCCTTTGTTCATAATTGAGAGGGAATTTCATTAGAGAGATTTCACTATATTCCCATTATTTGTATTATACAGCATTAGTGTCACTAATTAATCCCTATTATTTTGAGGTGTAAGCAGTTCTGAAGACTAGAGTATTATGTCTCCAATAATTAAGAACCATTGCAACTGAATCTTTATTTAGTGCATTAATAATTCATATCTGGAGTTACTGTGAATCTTGCTATTTAACATTAGTTACCGGATAGTGTAAAACACGCAAGAAAAAAGTAATGATAAATATTTATAAATAGTACATATTACAATTAATTTACTGCAGCCATTTACTTCGATCGAGACAGCTAAAACATACGGGCCACTGGAGCGCCTTTGGGTTTACTTGCACATCAAACAGCTTCTGGACCAGATAGATGCCGATAAGGGGGCAATTGAAGCAGACAAACTTATTAGTGGAAATGAGAAACACAAACAGGAAGCTCTAGAGCTGGCTTTGCAGGTGAGTCTAACCTCGTAAATTTGCATTTGTCTTTGAAGTCATATTTTTATTTTATAAATGATCAAATGCGACAAGTTTTAATAGATAAACTTTTGATGTCAAACTTTATGAGGGTAGCATTGAAAGTTATTAGAATTGGCGTTTCGTAATGATAGTAAAAAAATAATCCCAAAATGAAATGAAACTATGTGATGTAGTATAAATTAACGTCAAATATATTAAATAAAATATTTAAAAAATCTTACTCTTTAGATAGTAGATAGACATAATCTATGTGAATTTGTCATTTGTTTTTACAAATTGGCGGCAATTAGAAAATTATAAATATCACATTAAGATGAATTTAATATGAGAAAATTTTTTGTAATGATTTTTATTAATTTTGTTTGTGATCGACTTTGACTCTCTTTTTATGATGTTGACCCATCCCGTGCTATTCTTTGGAACTGGTTAAATAAGTTCAAGTGTGGTCGTACCAATCTCAGGTGTGATCTGCGTCTGGGACGTACTTTAAAAGCAAATGTTCATGATAAAAACCGACAAGAGAGTAACTTGTTGGTAGTCGCGGGCTAATCTAGATATTAGCTTGACTCATATAAAATTCAACTTGAGTATTTATGTGGTAATGCATCATAGCATAGTTCTATTAGCTCCAGGTTCGCAGTTCACTTCCAGATTTACTTCTTTAAGGGACAATTATTCAATAACAAATGACGTTAGGGACTTGACATTTGACTTATATACCTCTAATGAGTTCCTGATTAGCGGAGTACCAAGAAAGAATGTATTCCCCCTCCCGTTCCCTTCATTCTACAAACTTTTGGACCTTTTTATAAAAATGTGGAAATTTAAAAAAATCGGCAAATTGCTAGATTAAAAAAGAAATATCTAAGAATAAGTGTAGTGACTAAATAAAGTATACTGATTAACTTGAGCAAAACAATCTAATTTTATTGTAATATGTGAACACAGAAAAAATAAATCCGTCAATATGACAGCTACTACTTCAACAAGAAGAGACAATAATTAGAAGATAACGGTGTTATCAGCTTTATGATGGAATTACATTGCCATATTTCTTTACTGGATATTATATACCGCATAATCATGACCTTTTTGGTTTTTTTTGTAACTCAAAAATAATATAACTTCTCTACCTCTGTTTTCTATCAATGATAAATACAATATACCCATTTGTTAAATTGTAGGAGTATTCTTATATACCACAACCAAATTTTTAACTAAATGGAGCTATATTAGGAAATAAACTTTGTTGAAATATAGACGTGTTCAAAGTATGAAAAACCCACGAGTGACATAACATTTCAAAATATATTTTCCCATTAAGGTTTTTATAAGTTTATTAGCGTTACACAAATCAGTATGTAAATTTGTTTAACAAGTGTTGTCCTTTTCATTCACAGTATTCTTTTGTCACCCAATTGACTTCGCTGGTTGTGATAAAGCCCAATAACACGATTGCTGTAAACGCTGAGTCAGTTGATGAAGTGGATATGTCATATGGTAACTTTTTTGGAATTTTATTTTAATTTAAATGTGTACTTTCCATGTTCATAGCCAGGAGTAGGACATGTCTCTGCAAAAATACAAACAAATTGTAAAGACGGTTATGGGAATGATTATTTAAAATGTACGAGATAATAAGAAGTAAATAAAAGTAGACATATGACATTTTTCTAAAATCCTTTAAAGTTTACATTCTCTAGTCTATGTTAAGGTTTAGCCAAAATAAATGCAAGTCTAGCTTCCAGCACTTAATCAAACATTTTGAAAACCAAATCAAAAAATAGAGGAATTTGCTAGACCTCTATTTATCAAAAGCGAAACTAGCTGTCAAATATGCTCGAGAACATTGTTTCTCAACCTTAGGTCACAGCCGGGTACAAAAAATAAAATTCTTAAGTACAAAAAATGTTATTAACAAATTATAATTAGTTATCATATTTTGAGATGTCTTCACAATTTCCTAATTCATTGTTCCTCAATCTTTTAACATTGAGGAACAATGAATTAGAAATTTGTGAGGCTATTTATTTTTGTGCACTCCATACAACTGTAAACAAATTGAATACAATGCAAAATATGTGTGACATACTTAATTGCAGGATCTTATGAGTAAAGTTTACATAACAAAATATTTATTATTTTACATATTTTACATATAAATTTACATATAAATAAATATATTATTTTACATATAAATAAATAATTTGCTATAAATTAATCGCATGTAGGTTTCAGTTACTTTTCAAAAATTGTTTCGAAGTTTTCAACTGAAAGCCTAACGGAGAAGTTATATTTTCTTTCTAATGTTTAAATATGAAATTTTATTCCTTATGTAATAATTCGGAAATGACTAAGTTTATTGACTTGAAATTTTACATATTTATATAAACTCTTTTGCAAAAAAACCGGGCACTTATAGGAATAAACCATATCAGAGTTATTTTATTATTATGCATATTGTTATTTATTATTGAAATATCACTTTTTACCTACTTCAGTCATTAAAAATGCGAATAAATAAAAAAAATGATGTAAAGTCCACAGACAAGCGTTTTCATATTGGTACATTAAAAATGGCTAAAGTTTATTTTTGAATATTTTTTATTAATTTAACATAAAATTTGAAAATTTAGTAACGAGTATTACCTCCTCTAGCTAAAATCAATGCGCTTAATCTGCTAGACATGCTTTCGACAACGTTTTTTATCATTTCCGGTTTTTTTAACGTTTCCATTCAGCGAGGATCACGTTTTCAAGGGCCTGAATGTTTTCTGGAGCTGGTTTTACAGCTCTGACGCATCGTTTGAGTTTATCTCATATGTGTTCTATTGGATTGAGGTCGGGACTTCTAGCTGGCTAGTCTTACCAACGAATTCCAGCCTCCTGCATATACGCATCAAGGTCTCTAGAGCGGTGGGCGTGAGTGTTGTCGTCCATAAAAATGGACTCGCCTTCAACTGTTGTTAATGCGGGTTGGGTATGAGGAGTAAGAACCCCTGTTATGTACCTTTGCGCATTAAGTGTGCCATTTTCAATAAAAACTAACATGGTACGGTCATCTGAATTAATACTAGCCCAAGACATTACGAAGCCTCCACCGTAAGGGATGATTTCCTCAAAGCACACTTCTGCGAAGCGTTCTCCAGGTCTTCCTCACCACTAATCAACTCGAGGCTTACGGGGTAATGTAGGGCCCCGAGCTGGGTGATAGCTACGTATATTGACGGCCTGAAGTCTCCTTCTGACTGTCCATAGACTTACTTGTGTACCTCTGACGTCTTCGAGGTTCTGTTTGAGATCCACGTACGTAACTTGACGATTTTGTAGCGCTTGACTGACTATGAAGCGGTCGTCCCGTGGCTCTGTGCACCATTTTCTTCCAGAACCGGGCCTTCTACTGACGGAGCCCGTTTCTTGGTATCATTGCCAGGTCCTTTAGACGGTGGAACGGCTCATATTATACTGCTGAGACAAGTAACATTGCCTACAGCCTTCTTCAAGCAGCACAATACTTTTACTAGCTCTTATCGTTTTTTCAACCATTTTGAGAACAGCAAACAGAAGTGAACTAATGCAGCAAACAGCAGAAATTTAATTAAAATTTATTCGTTAAAATAAAAAACGTAACAAATGAAAAACAACTTAAAAAGAGTTGGATTTCATTTACCGCCAAAAAATATGTTTTTGTTAGCGAAAGAGAATTTTCATTAAAAACGAACAAATTTAAAATTTAGAACGTTCGTTTTTATGTGCCAGAATATACTATACCTGCCAGTATTAATTACAATTAATACAACCTCTTAATAAATAATATTTTGTTAATAATATGACAAAATCAAAACTGCCCGTTTTTATGCAAGAGTATATTAATAAGTTAGTTAAATATTTTTGAGAAAATAAACAGAACCAGGTAGCATACTATTTATTCATCACTTAATCACATAGATTCAGTGTTGTGTCAACATATACGTATTGAAAAACACTTCATGTTATTGTATATAATATTCTCATATAGTTAGTATAGGTACTCTAACCTATATTTTTATATTAACTTAGAGAAACCTTAATATAATTAGTTAGCTTATACGTAAATATACATTTCATGGCCTATTTTATAATCTAATGACTGAAACCAACTCAAATATACTCTTTAATTTATTTACGGTATATCATCCTGAATACTGTAATAGTATATTTATGATAATATACAAGTAGTGTGTCCACCCGTAATAAATAGTTATATATTGTATAAACAGCTGAAAACAAATGTCTCAATTATTACAAACACAAAATTATGTAATTTTCGCTTCAGTCTTTTTGCTCTTAAAGCCAGTAGATATAGTGGCGGCTATGTAAGCCAATAATCGTAGTCAGTTAAAAAACATTTTTAACTATATTATGTGCAATATATTTGACTACTCACTCTGACTATGTACATTCGTCTATAAAACTTAATTCATGAAAAAATAAAATTGTTTACTAATGTTTTTTTGATACAATTTAATTTTTATTGCAGTCCCATCGAAGACATACAACAGTGGCTCTGTTATTCGTCGCCGTGGACGTGGCCGTACTCGTAGCCGTAATCGTAGCCGTATCCAAAGTGAGTATAACATATTTAAGTATCTACTGAACAATACATTTTATTAACAATACATTTACTACCATAACGTACGCTCGTTTATAGAACAAAAGTCATGATAAATATAAATCGTTACTTGTATAATATTTTTATTTCTACATTAAAAATTGACGTCTCAAAAAATTTTATCGCATTTAAATCTTTCTAGTACAAATCAGACTATGAAAATACGCCAATTATATCATTACTGATACATTATACATGAATTGGAGCAAGTAGAGATTGATAATTTTCTTGTGTATATGCCATTTCATTAATGCCTTTAAATTTAACCTAAACCTAGGAAAAACCAGATACAAATTATAATAAGATACAGTTGTTAAGGAGTTTAGGTATTAGGCAGACTTCTATCCTAATGGTCCCAACGTTACATTACAGATCAAAATATGTATACAAACTTTGCGAAAAGAATTAAAAAGGAAGAAATATATTTAAATTAATATAAATGAATTAAAAGGCGTTCATGATGAAATTCCGATACATAAACTATATTGTAGTAAAGGAAAACAAATAATATTAATTTATTCATAAAATGAATTATAACCAATACAACAAAAAATATATACGATCTGCGAATAGAAAGTCTGTGCAGGAATATTTTGACACCTATCTGGTAACACAGCAAGCTACTTCCGTAATGAAATAGGAAAAGTGGAGCCTATTTTACCTTCAGTGCAAGTTTTGTAGCAAACATGGGTGTACTTCATTTTTTATGCTATTTTTGTGAGGGTAGCTTTTGTATTTGAGAGATTTTTGAAAAATAATATTCGCAATAATTTGATAGAACGAGGAATAATTATCGAATTTTCTATTTAACTCAGAAAGACGAAGCAGGAATCATTACAATATTAAAAACAGTTTACGATAAGTCGGCTTAGAGAATAGAACGATATTCAAACATATTGAATGTTTTAGAGTAAAATTTGAAACTATTGAAGATGTTGAGAGGATAAGATGACCAAAATTTGGTACTCTCCTGATGTACTGGCAATCAGGAAAAGTTTGTTTCAAGATATTTTAAAGACCAATTTAAGATGTGAAAGCTGAGTTTTCAAATAGTTTAAATAATGCTAATCATGCTACGTGTTAAGTTGTCCACAAACTGGTTGAAAAGTGGTGTCGATTTTATCAGCTGAAGACAAATTGTATATTTGTAAATAGGTATGGTCTGGAAACATAAATATAAAGTGAAAATGGAAGGCAGCTAGTGAGCTTTGGCTCAAGAAGCACATAAGTAATTTAAAAATAAATACCACGCTCATCGCTTTTTCAACAGATTAAATACAATGCAACGGGCATGGTATTTAATCTGTTGCTTTTTCAAAGTAACGAAGTGGAGCATAACAAATTTATTACAGCTCGCATTCTAATTTGATGTTCTGAAACGTTTGTATGAACATATACGACAAACGTGACTTGAGTTTTGGAGGAATACCAGGATAATGCACTTGCCAAATTCAATTCAACATTACAACGACCGACCTTCTACTCTAATCACCAGATCTGAGCCTGTCTCGATTTCTTATACCAAAATAGCTGAAATGAATAACAGGGTAAACATTTTGGAGATGTTGAGATAATTAAAGGGAAAATGAACTTTTGTAGAGAAATTTTCAAATGAAGTTTTCCAACACTGTCGGAACTTTGATGGTGACCAAATTTTTGGTTCGTTACATTTCAAAGTTAATTTTCTATATAATGAGGTCCAAACCTTACGCGCGACAAAATTAAATTATAAAGATAAAAAATAAAAAGGTATAACAGAAATAGTTAATAACTTAAAATATGATAATGTAATTATAACGAAAGTAAAATATAAAATTGTAAGATTTCAACAGACTGATGTTCATATAAAATCGGAATAATTAACTACTTATATTAAGATTACGAGCTAGCAAACCAAAACTCGTTCGTAAATGTTCTACATTTCAATATAAACATGAACTTAATTTTAGTTGTTATCAGTAGTAATAATCTGTTTTTATAAATCGATATTAAATTATATTTTTTATAATTTCAGGCATAGCCAACTGAGGTACAATGACTAGCCAGGTTATGAATAAAGAACATAGCGAGTAGGAAATATATCAGATATAAAGGAGACAATATTACTTAATCCCGATTTAAATTTTTTTTGCAGGTTTATCCGGTAGCAGCACTGCAAGCTGTAACCTTACCAGTGAAACACTTTTAAGTATAACATTTATAATACGCATCATTATCATTTATTCCCATCATAAAATTTAAGTCATGAAAATTTTAATTTTACTATTTGGTATTTTTGGTTCGTACAACTGAATACCGAAAGAGAAAAATTTGTAGCATTTCAAAATTTAAATTTAAAATTGTTTTCTGACTTAAAAATGTTTTTTTAAAGTTATTGTTTAAAGTTACAGTATGAGTCAGTCGGTGAGTGGTATTTGGCTTTATAGGCATATTATTATATGGATATGTGCACTTTAACAAAAATAAATTTTCATTTATCAATTTAAAAAATTCAAATATGTATTTAAGCAATTAATACTCATAAAAACAATATGTTTAACAGTTACGAAGGTCACTAACGATCAATTTGGTAGAAAAATCTATTTAAGAAGTGTATATTATATTTTTATGAAACACCCTTGGAAGAAGTAGATTGTATACAACAAACAAAAGTTAATTTTCCACTGTTCATTTTATAATGAATTCAATACTCACAAAAACAATGTTTTATAATTACAAAGACCACCAACAATTCGTTTATTTAAAAAATATATTTAAGAGTGTATTTAATTTTTCATGTATGTTATTATGTAGACATCTACCTCATTCTAACAAAAGTGAATTTTCATCATTTCGTATCATTTTAACAAAAGTGAATTTTCTGTTGTTTATTTTTTAATGAATTAATATTCACAAAAACAGTATGTTCAACAGTTGCAAAGAGCACCAACGATTCATTCAGTAAAATATCTTCCTAAAGAGTGTATATTATTTTATATGCGTATTGTTTTATAGATATGTTCACTTTAAAAAAAAAGTAAATTTTTAATTCTCTATTTTTATAAAAATCTATTTAAGGAGTATATATTATCTTTTATGGATATTATTATATAGATGCCAACCTCACTAGTTGGAGAGGCACACTTGGAAAAGGAAATTTGTATAAATATGTGCACTGCAAACAAAAGTAAACTTTCCATTGTTTATTTTTAATGAATTAATAATCACAAAAACAATATGTTTAACAGTTATAAAGCCAGTAAAGATTCGTTTAGTAAGAAATATATTTAAAGAGTATATTATCTTTTATGGATATTATTATATAGATGCCAACCTCAATAGTTGGAGAGGCACATTTAGAAAAAAAAGATTGTATAAATATGTGCACTGCAAACAAAAGTAAACTTTCCATTGTTTATTTTTTAATGAATTAATAATCACAAAAAAAAAAAGGTTTAACAGTTATAGAGCTAGTAAAGATTCATTTAGTAAGAAATATATTTAAAGAGTATATTATTTTTATAGATATTATTTTATAGATAAGTTTACTAACAAAAATAATGGATATTGTTTTATAATGGTGAAAATATGCATATTTTTTATAGATAAGTTTACTAACAAAAATAATGGATATTGTTTTATAATGGTGAAAATATGCATATTCTTTTATAGATAAGTTTACTAATAAAAATAGATTTGGAATAAACTATTTCTTTAAAAATCTGTTTAAGGAGTGCATATTATTTTTTAAACATATTACTGTACAGATGCCAACCTTGACTAGTTGGAAAGGCACCCTTCAAAAAATAAAATTATATAGATACATGCACTTAAACAAAAGTAAATTTTCCATTGTTTAATTTTAATGAATTAATACTTACAAAAACAATATGTTTCATACTTACAAAAACCACTAATGATTCATTTAATAAAAAATCTGATTAAAAAGTGTAAATGATTTTTTATGGACATTGTTTTATAGATATGTTTAACAATAATAAATTTCCGTTTATCTATTTTGTAATGGATCAACACTCATAAAAACAATATGTTTAATATTTTCAAAACCACTAACAATTTAGTAAAAAAACTATTTAAGGAGTGTCTATTATTTTTCATGCATATTATTACACAGACTTTAAAAAAAGTAAATTTTCAATTTTATATCTTTTAATGAATTAAAACTCTGAAAAACAATACGTTTAATAGTTATAAATATATGTAGTATATACATATATTTATTTATGTCTGGGAAACCTTTCTTTAAACATTAACAAAGGATAAGCTTGGATCGTACTATACCTGAAACAAAATGTGACTCCGATAAAAACATTGGAGTTTTCGAGCTCCTTAAATTTGTTTTAAACTCATTCTTTAGCTTACGTATACGTATATGCTTACGTATACTATAACAAATTACAAATTTATTGGCATTTGATTACCTTCCCATATAATTTTACTGACTGTGCCCGTATTGAAAACTATTACTACCGCAGCTATTGTTACGCTCATTAGCAGTAATAATAAAATAAAAACTAAAATTGCATCAAATTGATTTATCCTTAATTACGTTCATTTCTTATACAACAGCATTCGTCCACACAAAAAATATAACTATCGAAGTTATTTGTCAGAGCTCTGTGGGCTTGCGCTGGACAGCACACTACTGCATACATGTAATTTCCATTATTAATGAAACTTTGAAAAACGTCTTAAATGTAAGTGTATAATGAATACAATATTCATGTTTGCACGGAAAGTCGATATGAAGATTGTGAAAACATATAATTTCAATATCCGCTATAAATTCAATGACGTTGCAATGAATAGTTTGGTTACCAAACTGAATAATAAGCATCTGGACAGTCTCTTGCTTGATTTTTACTGAAATAATAAATCATGCACAAACATACATACAAATTTTTTTTTGATGTGCAACATCTAATGACATGTTTGGATGGAAGTTAAAATTTTCTGAATATAAGACATGTCTTGTCATTTTGCCAGCTTCGTGTACTGTTGGCTCTTTCCGATTTAATTTGGCCAGCTTCGCATCTTGTCTGCCATTTGGCCTCAAGACGCGAAGCTGGGTGAATAAAGGGCTTTGTCAGTTTTTTCCAAATTATTTTGGATCAGCCTTGTTTCTTATTTACTAATGTTTACAACTTTACTTTTTTATTTCAGCGTATTGCATCAAACTGTCTTAAAATTTTAAAAGAGTTTACAATAGATTGTTAAGAAATATTTCTATTTTAGATTGTTAAGAAATATTTCCATGATATTATTTCATAAAAATAAAATAATAAAGTTAAATTAATATTTCATTATTAACAGCTACCTAAATGTTTTTTTTGTTTTCACCTCACTCAAATAAAAATATTTTAATATAAAAAACAATTTGTTTTTCTATATTTTTCTATAAATAAATTTAACTGTACTATTGGCCACACCATCCCATTACTCCCAATCATGTTATCACATATATAAGAATAACAGTGAAATTAATATTTGTATTATTCTAAAGCATTTTATCAGACCGTATGTTTTTACTTTACGCCTTAAACAAATATTAAAATTACATCACCTGGAAGAAATGCAACATTTAAGTTGTTATGGGCATCATGCCCTTGAATTGTCCTTTGTTTTTTCCATATTAATTCATAAAATTGTTCATGTACAGCCAACAAGAAAAATGAATACGAAACACATTTTTTATGTTCATTACTTAGACTTCTAAAGGTTCAGCAAACACTTTTAGACAATTTAATCTCCTTAAAATAATAAGCTACTGAATGAAGGAACAAAAATTGCGTTCACCTATCTTCAAATTTACCACATTTTTACATAAGCTGGCAGCACTTTTTTTTATATGCAAAGAAAAACAACAAAATAGTTTTTAGGACAAGAACATTGATCAGGGGATTTTGCATAAAAATGGTTAAAGTACATAGAGCTCAGACATATTTTAGAATTTGATTACCTTCCCATTTCCAGAATCATAAGAATTTTCTCACCATATGTACACCTCAATGGCAGAAAGATATAAAATTACAGATAAAAAAAAGCATGATTCCAAAAATTAACACTATACATTCCAAAAATTAACACATATGACATGATTTGTTTATTTAAAACAGATGAAATACAACCTTATTATAAATAAAATGAGTCCACAATGTGCTGAAAAATACAACTTGTGAAATGCCTGCAAACTTCCCAAAAGATCGGCATACGTGATCTGCATCGGTGAAAGAAGAGAACCTTTTAACAAGCTACACTGTCTCATGCTTACCTCGTTGCAGTAGGAGAGTTACAGTAAATACTGAATTGACTGCATATTACGCCGATGGTTTTAGGAACCACTTTATATTTATACATACAAAATTGGTATGTTTAGTAAACCAAGCGTGAAATGTAACTATGTAATTATGGACTATTTTTAAAAGAATTCATGTTAGAGAGACCATTTACAAGTACCCACCAAACAGTACGATACCACAGCAGTTGAGTGGGAAGTTACCCTGTTGCATAAACAATGATTTTCGAGTGCATTGTATTTCGAATGACTAAATGTACTGAATTAAGTATTTGTGACCACTGTTTGCAAACCATAATTATTATTTGTAAAGTGTATATACATCTATAAAGTGTACGATAATCTATAATGATATGTGTCTATGTTCAAATTAAAGAGAAGTATAGACAATTTGAAAGTGGTCATAATTAATCAGCTGAAAAAGTTATTACTAATAATAAGTCATAACTATAAATCATGAAGGATTTATAGTTATGACTTATTAAGAAATGTTTCCCAAAATTTCACAGTGGACGATGCCTGAAGAGCAACAATCCAAAAAAGTGCCCCAGAACATTGCGATAATGAGAAAATGCTCACGGTTTGCTTCAATCAGAAACATATTTTTAACTATGAACAAACACAAGAAAGTGTGTCGACAAGTGATATTACCTAGAAATTCTAGAGGTTACTTGATACAGTAAGAAAAAAGCCTTCTCCATGTGTACTTGGAAGGGGACATTATCGCTATTAATGAAAATTAACGCTTTTGCTTGGTACAATTCAGACAGACGTTGCATTTTATGTCAATCGTTAGCTTTACATTCTTTTTATGTATGACAAGTCTCAATGAAACTCTCTTAACTACTTGTATCACATTTTATTCCTTACCCTACACCAATAAACATCTTGACATCTTAGAATATTTCTAAAGATTTTTTCACATTTATTTTTCAATTATCTCATCTTTACAACAATTATTTTACAATTATCCTGTTTAGATGTAATTAATGACTCACGTCCATATATGACTGTGGGTATCAAAATCCTTTTTGTAAAAGTTGTTTATTCTTATACTCTAGTAAACAAAACACAGTACTTATTTATTCTTCTCGCTCCCAACGATGACGGAGAAACACATTCAGCCTGGCTATGTTTTTAGCAGTTGCACACTCTGTAAGGTATTTGCACATCCACATGTAAAATATTATTAAATTGATACAATCAACTAAATCAAACCAAAGTCTATTTACAATTTTAATATATTCAAAATGGATCATGTTACTGTGCAGTCGTATTACGGTATAGTAATATTACTAGGTGTGTAGAAAAAGAGTCTTCTCAGCAACTCAAGGCATTGTATATTTTCATTTAAAAAATTGAAAAATAAATTTCATGGTTGAAAACTTTTTCCAAAATACTAAGAATGGAAAGTAAAGCATATGCTAGCAAAGTCAGTAGGAAAATGGCAAGAAATAAAATAGAGCAATAACCATCTAAAATATAAATATTAAAAGTAATATGCCATTAAAGTCAATTAACAGTCCTAATAAATACAGGTAACAAATAAATCCAAACAGGAACAATTCTGTATAATATTTTCATTAAATAAAATTCTAACAATAAAAATGTTTTGCAGAGTAGTTCATAGTTTTTATAATTTTATCGCCCTGTATATGTAAATCTTTGTTTCAGATAATCCTCCTCAGGTTGTACATATAAATGTGTGAAAGGAGACAGCAAAAGCAATACTTTATAATCTGTTTTTAAAATATTTCAAGAACAAATCACATTTTGTTCTGCGTGTTGCGAGTTAGCTTGTTTTAATATATGAAACTAGTTCTGAAACTGTAGATTACAAGTAATAGTACATAATATAAAATTAATGCAAGTTTTACCCTTGCTCCCTTAAATAATTTAAGATTGACCATTGGGCCTTTCACAGGAAAGTCTGTACTGTCATTTGTAGCATCCAAATATTGTTCCAGCCATTGTGTTCGTTCAATGTCATTGGCGTTGATATAAAGTACTCTGGAAGCAATGAGATGTTTGAAAGAATGTTTGGTATTAAAATTTTATTGGTATTAGACCAATAAATTATAGAATAGCTTAGTACGTCCTGTAGGAGCTATTTAAAAGTTACATAATTTCTAATTCATTATGAAATTTACCCAATTTTTACGTTACTAAAAAGTAGGCTTTTACAAACACATTTTCATTTGCATCTGTTTTCTTTCTTTATCTACCTAAATGTATCTAGTTGGTACATATGGCAGACCTCTGCTAAGAGCAAACTCTTACAGCCAATCAGAATACCAGTCCACCCCCATTCATTGAGTGGCTAGGAACCCGGGTCCCTGTACTACGCCGCGCCACTAAAGACCGTAGGCCTTGTGATCCACCCAACACACCATGGCGACGACAAAGTTTTTGGTGTGGCCAAAGATGGTATTAGTAAAGAGAATTGCATCTTGTTCTGAACTTTTTTTTAAAATCCATAGTGTTACACAGTAGTGTAGTAAAAACAGTAGTGTTACACTTTGTGATTTGAGTTACTAAGAATAAATTTATAAACACACATAGTTATGTTGAATATATAATTTTGGTACGTAACAGTAATTTTTGAATTTTGTTTTTTGTAATCAATAAAAATCATTCCCTAACTCAGCTAATATTCCCTCACATCTGAATTTTCTTTTACCATAACGTTTTGGATAAATAACTCATACACTACCATATTTACAAAAATAACATAAAAAAATAAGTTCCATAATAATAATAAAAAAATACCATAATATTAACAAAATCACAATTAAATGAAACTACGTGATGTAGTATTATTTCTACTTTCTTTAAGTTCTCCACCACGACCTAGGTTTCGTTGTATTACATCTTCAAGTGGGATATTAGCAAAGAATCTAATCATTCTTTGCTAATAGTTCACCTGAAGATGTTGTAATACAATGACACCTAGGTTGTGGTAAAGGTATGTCTAGGTTGTGGTTTCATTTAATTGTGAATAATGAATTTCTACAAAATTAACGCCAAATATATTCAATATTAACAAAATCATTTGTATACATTTTTTGAGAATCAACCATTTGTTGATTATTTGTTCCTCTATATTGAAATATTTTCATTTTTAAGATATCAGATGGATCTAATCCTTGAACGGACTGTCCAGCATGTTGATTTAATGCTGCAATTTTTATTATTTAATCATATGTAGCTATATTCCCCATCTCTACCAAACGTTGCATATTGTTAAGGGTGGAAAACATTTTGAAATAATTAAATAAGACAATGCAAATAATAGCGTGTGTTTAACAATGGCTGCAGCCCGCAAGTCGCAACACGTCAGGTTGAATAGTGGAACCACCACCCTGCGTAGCACCTATAGTGGGGAAACGGATGCCTACATTGCAAAGCCTTGCTTTGTTCAATGGAACATAACCCAGTGCAGCACGCAGATAACTCCTTCTCTGAATCCTACAACGGTTGGCAGTAAACTGTGAAGCTCACCAGAGGTGAGAGTCATATTGTACTTCATGCGGTGCCAGACGTGGGTGTTCCAGGATTTACGTTGTCTCACTCGACGATCGCCCATCTTTGTCATGATGTGCTATCTCAAGTTGTGTGTTTTGCCATCTCTCTTACTTTTGGCCTATAAAAGGGCATGTTGAAATCACCATAATTAATCCAATATAGCATAGTGAACCTGGACTTCTACCATATTATATCGCATTCTACACCTGACAACAACTACTCGCCATTGTTCTCGTTTCATATAAATACTTAATAATGCTATTTCTTTTGTTTTGGTGATATCATTTTACTATCACCAAATATATGTTTCTCCAGTCGCATAAAAATTTTTTTGGAAAAATTAAATTGTTTTAACATGAAAAATCTTTTATTTTCTAAAATTACCAATTCCAAAACTGGTTCCTGAATAGGATCCTTATTGGGTTCCAATTCTGAAATTGACAAACATCAGATTGAAAAAATGATTTTATAATTAATTTAAACCCCCATGTTAAAACTTAAGTTGAAACATTCAAAACTTCAGAAACCTAAAAATGTGTAAAATCACTCATTTTAAAACAAAATTTGGTGCATAACAATCACAAATAACACGGTAAGAATAATAACAGTTTAATTAACGCAATATCCTACAAAATTATTATGAACTGAACTTGCAACTTTGTTGTCAATATAAATTCACAATTATAATCTGACTTTAATAACACCCTTCATAAAGTATTTTGTTTGTAGAGAAATTGTCAAAACAAATACAACAGCTATCGTGAGACAGTACTGGGAGAACAAATACATCGACATTCAAATAACTAGTGATACAGAGGGGTCAATATGCAAATAATGATAACAACTTAATTGTGACATTTATCTCGCAGAAACAGAATGGTCGGATAAAATAGAGTAATTAAAACATAATAGTTCTCTAGACAGCAAATGATACAAGTCAATATAAGCTTTTCTCAATATTTAAAATGAGTCCAGCAGAAACGGTAGGCGTCAGAAGGTGATAATTCAAGAATGAATAATTCAAGAAGAAACACAAATGCTGTGTGATACTGAAAATTGTATTGATCACCAAATTGTATAATCCTTTTTAAGCTCTTTCCTTCACATGCATATACGTCGCTACATGTGTGTCCCAAGTTATTGAGTTATTTTTATATTTGGCCAAATTACCAACATATACACGGTGTCCGGGAATAAATGTCACACAAAGTAAGATGTTATTCGTTGACTGAAAAACAGTTGATTGTCGTTAAACTAATATTTAAAAGATGAATTTTTTTCAGAAAATTCAAAATAATATTCACAATTATTTGTAATTCGTTTCATACAAACAATACTTTCGCACGGTCGGCTGTTCGGTATATTGAATAAAAGAGTATATGTAGAGGTTATGTAAAGCTAGCATGAGCTTGTCTGCTTGCATTAGCGCTATTAGGTGTCTTAAAAAGAGTTAAGTGCAATATTTTTTGCACTCGATTAGAAAAAGGACATGTTTTACATTTTATTTCAACGACAATTTCTTCCTTTATAGCCAACGAATAGTGTCTTTCTTTGTCCGTCAATTATTCCTGGACACCGTGTATACGTAAACTAAATAAAATAAAGAAAACTAGGGGTCTTTTATTTAAACTAGCTGTGAGTTCTGCTCGCAGTCTTTTGTTACTTCTGCCACAGTGTTTAGCGGCTAGAGATTACTTTATTAGGAGTCTGCCATTTGTGTTTAGTTTTGTAAATTTACATACAATGATCACGGGAAAAAAAAATAACTGAAATATAAAATCTTACACTACATAATAAAGTAAAATAAAATAAAAATTGACATTTATTAAGTCTTAGAATGAGTTCAACGTGTAACGACAAGAATGTTTACTTAAAGTGTTAAATTATTCGAATAAGATGTATGATAATAAATTTATTAAAAATTTAAACTCTTTCCTACGTGTTGTTGGACATACTTAGGTATGTCTCTATATGTGTGAATTCTGTGTTTGTGTTTGTTTTTACCTAAGGCTGAATCTTTTTAACTTGACAAAGAGAGTCAATAGAATAGAATTAACGTCTTAAAATGAAATTTTTATTATTTTCATTACAAGTTAATGAACACCGCACTCATGAAGGGATCTTTTAGTAAAATATTGGTTTTGACTAAATTTCAATACGTATATCATGACAATAAGACCAACATTGAAGAACTATAACTACGGTCAAACGTATCAAGCATTGGGTGTGAATCTAACAAGACAGAAATATTTTGCTTGCAAGGAACAAAGCAGAAGTCTACCATTGACGTTGAATCGAAAGATGTCAAACTAGAACAAAGTGGTTCATTTTCAAGTATGCGAAGATGTCGACCATTATGTAAAGGTACAAGGCAATCTCTTAAGAGGATACACGAGAATGGAAGCAGAATAGAACTATTTAATTATTTACATGAAATTTTATAAAATTATTAACTGGATTGTACTTAGAGTTCAGAATATCAAAAGAAAAAACTAAATTAGTCAAGTGCAGGTTTTGGGACGTGCACAAATTTGGGGTTAGTTGTCTATATCTGTTTAAATTATAACAAAACTAATTTTATCTCAAAGCTCTAATTAAATGATAATGTTTGGAATTTTTCAAGATTTCTCAAATACATGGTTAAAGACTGAAGAGATAGCACATCGTACATTTCTTTGAAGTTTTATACCTCGCAAATGAAGTTTATGAATGAAAAATGCAATACACATCCAAATAGATGTGCAAAAAAATTTGCTTTTAGAAAACTACTTTTTAATTGAGATCTCTTAATAGATATCGGCTTGAAAAATTTCACACACATAAATCTAAAAATATTCATAAATCTGAAATTGTAACAGATATATATGTTAATTTGAATTGATGTTTGTAAAAGTAATATGCGATACTTAGAGAGCAAGAGTATGAAGACTCATTATAACAATTCACATAAATTCCAATAAAGGTTTGATCACATACTCCGAAGCGTACACATCCATATTTCCAAAACAAATTTTGGATTGGAATTATCAAGAGCTCTTTGCTTCGCGGTCCCGCGAAGTAGACCTGGCGGCAAACAATGCAAGCTGAAGCGAAGTGCATCGGCAAGATTCGTGGTGCTCTTTAACTCATCAAAATTACAATGAAATAAAGAAGAATAGGGCAAAGGAGAAAATTCAGAAAACCATGTGAAATGTGGCTAAATCATATTGATAAGTTAAAGAGACAGAACAATATTATAAATGCTAAGAGTGTGCGAGTTAGCACAAAGAACTTCATAAAATCGGCCAAATAATTGAAGGAAACATGTGAGAGTCAACCCATGAGTCCAATAGGTGGACTTAGAGATTACAAAAAGCAAAATCCTTTTTTCCTTAAATCTGTTCACTGTTCAAATCGTTGCAATTCAAATGACTAAAACAATAAAAGACATATGTTTCCTACTTACTCTTGAATCTAAAAATTGTGAATCTATAAAAAGAAACTATCAGTTATGTAAGATAAATAACTACGCAGAATCAATCCCCTTTGACCACGCCGAGCTGACCTGAATGCATACATTATATCTCTCGTCTCGCGACAGTTTATCGCGGCGACCTTTAAACTCGAGAAATGATAAAGAAAAGTACTTCCTCTTGCACGATATCAAAAAGCTCGCACCGGTAGGCAATTAAAGCAAAGCGAACATTGCAACTGAAAAATAACACATTAAGATAAAATTCTTCACAACATTTATACCATTCGATTACTTATGTTAATATTTAACCCTCTAAAGTCGTAGTGTAAAAGTTGATATGTTATTCGTTCGGTGTTGTTTAAAATTATTCTATAGGTAATATTTTATCTAAATTTTAGAAGTTACTCTACTAAGTTACGTTACGCTACTCACTTGCAGCGTAACGTAGCATAATGATACTCTTTTTATTATATTATTGGAAATAATATAAGTTCTCAAAGAAGGCTAATGCACCCACGAATCGGTTCTGAAACCATTTGAGAGTGACAGTAGCGGACACAGAAACAATTTGGGATGCACTGAAACAGTCTACGGGGACTTTGGCTGTTTATAAAAGAAATTGACAATAAATATTTTAAATTAATAATTGTCCAGCAATTACGACTGGAACGTTATTAAAATACTATTAAATAATTGTAATTCATCTTAGTCACCCGCGCAATCCAGCATGCATCGATAGAAATGTGGGAACTTGCATATGCTCAAAAATAAATTGCATGCGTTATTTTAACGTCAAATTGTGATGCCCCCACCCAGGACTACGACGACATTTATCAAATGATGCCTTGAAATACAACATAAAAAATGCTTTTACATTGAAACAAGTCACTTCATGTGTAAAAATAATTAATTGAAAATGTGTTAAGCGGTAACAGTCAAAATTAAGTCTTAAAAAGTAAGCATGTTAATTTATGAATACTGTGATATATTTCAATTTATATTTCTTCATGTCTAAGGAAAAATGCCGACACTATAGTACCAAATATTTGAAATATGGCTTTAAAATTATATATCCTACAAACCAATCGTTATCGATGTGCTTCATATATGAATGAAAATTTCAGATAGAAATTCATTGGCTCTCAATCTATCTGGCGGACTGCAGTTCAACATAATTGTATAAAAAAAAGACATTGCGTATTTGATAGACCTGTATAAAACATTTAATGATGCCTGTCTACAATTGCAATTTAAACAATTGAAACATCTTGGCCGAGGCCGATGCAAATTTAGCCACTTGCCTTTATCAGCAGTGTCAATCAAAAGGAATAATTTATTGCTTAGCTACTTACCTGCTGCTAATATTTGGGGATTCTCCCGTCGCGTGTTTTTTAACAAGAGATTGACGATATTCTAAACATAAATATACTGAATTGGGTTTTGGATTATTATTATTTAGGTCCACTTTAATACATTAGTAAGTTTCATAAAATTCGGTATAGCAACGGCAGTACTCGAGGTAGAGCACGTATTGGTTATTGACTTTTTAATAATTTTTATGACATAAGCAGTGACATGTCTCTAGTTGCTACGTCTAATGTATCATAGAGTGTGAAAGGAAAACTGGTTTGTAATTTTATGCACGTAAAATACTTGTGAGGCATTGAAAAATTTTTATCTGGCTTAGTGGGCGGTTAGCCTAAAGTCTTTGAGAGCCTATGTTCCATAATAAGAGGCTGTTTAACGGTGGAAATTTCACCAAAATATACGATTACGCTTTGTTGAAAGAAGCAGGTGAAAATTTTTAAAATTATTTTTTCTTTCGTTCCATGCTTTAATAATAGTTGGTAGCTCTTAATTTAGAGGACGTTTGTAATTCATTAAAAAAAATTATACAAGATAACAATGTGAGAAACCATAAAAGTTGCCGTTTTTAGACTTCATTCTTTAACAGATTTTTTTTTTATTTAGGCAATTGGGTTCCTGGTTCATATTAAAAATATCTTGTATTAAACAATTATTACCAAGATTGTTAATTTTTCCTTCATCTCTGATACAATAAACATACTGAATGGTCCAGATACCGCTCGCTGGTAGGCAGATACCTAAGTATATATTTTTTTAACAATTAGTCATTAAATCAATTTTTTCCATGGAACCGAGTACTTCAGAAGCGACACTGATATTTCCCGCTCGGTTCACGCACTTTTGTTTTTACATAAAACATGATAACACTTTATTATTAGGTATGTTTTGTGTTCGACTGATTAACCGTCCAGTTTGACGGGCATTATTAAGATTGCATCTTACTGCTGTCCGTATCTATTCGGACTGTTACAAGCGCCCGGTCCGGTTTTTTAATCAGTGTCATATTGTTTTATTGTCATTAAAATTGATAATACTTTTAAAGGAGATAAACATAATAGTGTAATATAATATTCAACATTTAGATCGAGGTGTTCTTTAATTAACTTTGGAGTGTTTGTTCCTTTTTGGATATAGTAAGTTTTGCAACAATTATCTTTTATTTTTTTACTATATTTTATCCTAACATAATTAGTAATATTGTATATATTCTTAGCAGAATCAGATTATTTAAAAATAATTAAACAAAAAAGAATTAAATTAAGCAAAATAATAACGTTTCAACAACAGCAAAACACGACAGTAATCTTTACAACTGAAGGTGTGTAGTATCATTGACGTAATTATCCTTAATTGTAATATTCGACATAAACCTCAAATGTAGGAGAACAATCACTTTCCGCCAAAGAAGTGTTCTTGCAAATTTATGTACACTTAAATGTAATTTGTACCAAAAATAATAAATAGTAATTAAATTAATAATTTTCGTAACATTAAATAATATAATTTAAATCACTTTCCACCAAAGAAGTGTTTTCCATTTACATATTATTTTTCTTGCAAATTTATGTACACTTAAATGTAATTTGTACCAAAAACAATAAATAGTAAATAAATATATCATTTTCGTAACAATGAATAATATAATATAATATATAATTTAAATTATATAAGAGACATTAGGGTGCGATAATTTTTTTTTATGTTTGTAATAAGATATGATGAAAGAATTAAAGTAGGTAATAAAAAAAACTGTTTAGTTACACATAATTTAAAGTTTTTCGAGCGTTATTATTGCAAGAAATGAAAAAAATAAAAAGTACTTAAAGAAAATGAAATTGAAACAATCACTTTTCCCGTTTTACACATGAGTCATTTAATTGTAATGTAAAACATGAAAATTTGCCTTTTCAAACAATTTAAAAAATTTTACATCTTACTGTAGGTAAAGTTCACATTTACGTTGCAGCAGTAACTTTAATGGAACTCGGCATACACTTAGATTTCAATTGTTTTATTGGTGCTGTTGACAAAAGCACTTCAACTTTGAATTGGACTGAGCCTCTTTTTCACATTTACGTTTTTATTAGGGCAATAATTTAATGAATAATAAATTCACAAACGTACACGGGCTGATTATCATCACGATCTAGTCTGTATATTATACATGAACCTATTTTCTACAGTTATCACAAGAACACAGTGAATCTTTATCGTATTCTGAACTTTCTTTATAGTAAACTTTATACTTCTCATTTTTTCTTGTCTATTTAAATTTTTTTCAACACTTATATTACAGATTATTTTAGTCCTTTTCTTGCTTCTTACAAGTAATTATTTTATTTATTAATGGTTTTGTGAAAGCTACATTGTGGCCATGAAAACAATTCTGAAAAAAATATAGCAAGAAAGCACCAATATTTTGTGCTAAATCTAGCCGGTGCATGTGTTACTTATTTTATTAGATGTAATAAACAATTGATATTTTTACAATGTTTAAAAAACAAAATTACGTAATTATAAGTTTTGGTTTTGCAGTGTGTTCCACGGGACACATGTGGATTTTTCTTTTAATTAAAATATTTAATCAGTTTATTTGAATATGAATTTCAGCACAGACATGACTAGATAAAGTTTTTATGTGAACGTACTTAAGTCTCCATGTAGATTCTTGATTCCTACTGTCGTTGCTAAGTATTGAACAGAACTGAAAGTGAGATGCGGTCATTCAATCGAGATACTCTTTGTACATATAAAAACTGAATTTTCAAGTTTTTTATTTCATTATGTTCACTTTTTGTGGTTTTATTCGATGAAAAATGATCAAGCAAACAAACCTTGATTAAATATACTGCTGTCACCAGACTGAGGGTATTTTTCCAAAAAATGACGTCAGTTTCTATTGCCGACTTGATATTTTATGACACTGATAATGATTTTTTTATGATTCTAATGATGATTTTTTTCTATTGTTGCGTATAAAACTAGATTTTCAAAGTACCTGCTAAATAATAACTAACCATAAGCAGAATATTTTGAGAATTATTCTAATTAAGGTACTTCTTCACCGAAAACAAAAAAATTCTTTGTGTGAACACATAATGGCAACCACAAAAAAAATTTAACATCTTGAGATTGGAAATGGCACATCAGTCATATGCGTCCATCAAGAATAATGGTCATAACTGTATATCAGTCATCAGTGTTGTTGATTTAATTCATATTAATCTGTGCTTCAAATGTGGAAAGGCTAATCCGAATCATAAAAAATGTTCCAATGTCATGAAATGTGCTAACTGTGCAGATGATCATGATACGAAAGCATATACAATTAGGAAAATTAAATGTCTAAACTGTGTTTTCTATAACAAAATATTCAGCAAGAATAGATGTACAAATCATAAAACAATTAGCAACAACAACTAGTAAACGTGATTATTTAAAGTACAAGATTGATAAGTTTGTCGTTTCAACGCAATCCAGTTATTCTTCAATATCTGTGGTAAACACGGAATTTAGTATATCGACAACTGATAAATTTACTTACTGTGATACCAGCGGATAATAATAATGATGAGGAATTTGAAATTGAAAATCATTTCGATAATTTTGATGAATTAACAGACAGTTTGTTGAAAACGACTTACTTATACTAAACATCAATGTCAGAGGTTTAATTACAAATTTCCAATTGTTGGAATGTTTTATTAACAGAATGTTAGTGAAACCAGATATTATTGTGCGTTCTTAATTGTGGAATTTTAAATTCTTTAACTTAAATAACTATAACGTTTATCACAAGAACAGTCGTGTAAATAAAGCAGACGGTGTTATCACATTCATTAAAAAGTTTATTTGATTTTCAGTGAATATTGACATGTTTGAATGTGATAAGTTCTTATCGCCAATAATAAAAAATAAATTGGATGCTGCTATCAAGGTCACAGTTATTTACAGAATTTATAATGTTCGTAAAGAAGATTTCGTCAAATCTGTAAAATTGTATCTAGACAATGGAATGTGTAAGAATCATATCACTACTGGTGACTTTAATATTTACTTATTTTGTTGTGACGGAGTAACTGATGAATTTTTTAATAATTTATTAAATGCTGGCCATATTCCGTACTTCGACTGTCTAACAAGGCCTTGTGCAATTGGAGATAGTAGTTCATGTAAAGCTAATATGTATGTTAGATCAGATCTGAAGGATATTCAATCCTATATTTTAGATAATGTTATATCAGTTCTTAATGTGATACAGTTATAATCAGTTCTGAAAAAATCACAGATATTTATTACGGTGGTAATAAATTTTCATAATATAAGTATATAACCAGTATTGTAAGATTCTAAATAAAGTTATCAAATTAGCTAAGCAAAATTGTTTAAAAAAAGAGATTATAATTAATAGTAGAGAAAACAATAAATTGTGGTATTTTGTTATATCCAAGATAGGGGAAAATGATGAAAAACTAGTAATATTGAATACTTAATGTGCAATGATATTAAAGTATCTGATAATAAATAAAATGCTGATAATTTAATTAAATATTTCAGTAATATTTATGTGGACTTGACAACAAAAATAGATAAAAAACCTTAGATAAAAAAATTATTATTTCTAACTCGACTAGTATTTTCTTATTTCCAACAACAAATTGAAATAACTATTAAGGAATTAAAAGATAAATCTGGAGGTATAGATGGTATAAGCAGTGGGGTACTTAAATGTTTGACAAGTAAAATTAGTGAAACCTCTTGAATATATGTCCAGTATTTGTTTTAATAAGAGTATCTGGCCAAATTAATTTAAATCAACCAAATTTATACCAATTTTTAAATCCGGAAATAAATATTTATCAACTAATCATCGGTCTACATGATTAATATCAAATATTGTTAGAATAATGGAAAAAATCAATTTCAAAAGGCTCACTTGTTTTTTACTAAACATAACATAATTTCTGAATATCAATTTGGTTTTGTTGAAGGCAAAGGGACAAATAAAGGTAGATACAGATTGCCCTACTATTATTGCTATCTAGCTCTCGCTAAAGCATTTGACACGGTTAATCACTCAATTTTATTAGATGAAATAGAAACATGTGATACAAGGGGGTTGCCTGAAGAACAGGTCTCAATGTGTTAAAATTAATATTAATACTAGTGTGAATATGATGGTTCCCTATTGGTGTACCGCAAGGTACAATTCTTGGTCCACTTTTATTTATTTTGTATATTAATGATATCTTTAATCGGTGTCGGGAAATTCTGTTTTTTCTTATACTGTTGGCACAGCCATTTTATGTTCGATGTATTTGGTTTATGGTCTTGGTCTGAAGTGCAGAATAGAATTTCTAAATGATTAACTGTTTAAGTATTTGACTTGGTGCTAACCAGCTCTCTCTTAATATAGATAAAATTACATTTATTACTTTTGGTTGCTATAAAGATAGTGTACCAAAAAATATAAAGCTAATCATTAATGGAGAAGTAGTCAAAACAGTAGAACATTGTAAATATTCAGGTATTTATACTCAACTTACATAAGAATGAAACAAATAAAGGTTTTTTTGTTTCATTCTTATGTAAGTTGAGTTCATGCTGATTGTATAATAAACAATAGAATAATGTCTTGGGACGGTGCATATGAAAACACATTAAAACCTCTAGTCTCTACAAAATAAGATTTTTCCAAATATCTATGATAATAATAACGATGTGCAGACTCCACTTAATGTTAGTAAATCTTTTATTGTTAACTCTATATTATTGAATTATAGTATTTGTAAAAAGAAGTATGAAAAAATATCTATTAATACTAGAGATAAGTCAATTTCATTACCAAAAAACAATTAGTCAGTTAGTCATAAGAGTTTGAGTTATACGGCTATTAAATATTACAATATGTTGCCTATGGGTTTGCAATGTCGGAGTGGTGATAACAAGAAAATTAAGAAAGTATTAAATAAATAGATCTTATCCTTATAGTTGCTAGCAACATGTTCAGATGATATTTAACTCTATTTTTAATTTCTACATTTACATTGTTTAATTATAAATTTTTTCTTTTGGTTACGTACAAAATTAAATATTTTTCTTTGTTACCTAACCTATTTACAGATGGTTAGTCATCTCTATAGAACTGATATATGTATGGAAATGTATTATAATACATTTTGTAATTTCTAGTTAAAAATAAATAAAAGAAAAAAATATGTGTTTGAATTCAAAGTTAGCTAATTATGTGTATAAAATTCTGAAATTAGATTACGTTTGCCAATTAATTTGAATTATCAATTTTTTTATGAGGCCATTCTTTTTCTTACCCGCCTCCAGCATCCCTTACCTAAGGCAGTCCCTTTTCGTCTTCTGATTTGTGGGTCTGTTAGGTTCTTATTACATATCAATATTCTATTCTATTATTTCTTAATTTTTTTCCCTTCAAAAAATAGAATGCGTTTATAAAAGTTTAAAAATGAAATATATAGTTTCAAATTGAAAAGCGTTGTGCGCTCCATTCACTTCCAGTACATTGGTTCCATCACAAACATTCATTACACTTTGTGAACCGATTTCCACAGAGTAGAATTTCACTTGGGAAATATTTTTATAACATTCTGAGTGTGTCAAAAGGTGAAAAATTAAAATACATAGTTATAGAAATGCATTGTGATGCTCCCGTTGACTAGAATGTTTTTTTATTATATTTTGAGGTAAAAGTCTTACCTATTTTATAACTTTCTCCCTTATTTCCACCATAGTCAAATGTTTTCCTGTGTAAAAGTGATAACTTGTTTCTTACACCTATTTAATATGAAAACAAATGTGCATTTGTAGCATAGCCCATTTTGACAGTACTAAGTAGATTTCACAGGTATGTACGCTCGGATTTATATACGTTGGAAATATGTGGAAAATTTTTGTTTAGCGGACCCTATGTGTGCAAATGTCTACATTTTTATTGCCTTTTTATACTTGTCAGTATCATACCTTGATGCTGGCCATCATCATCATTGAATGCTTAGTTTAATTTGTACTGTCGAAAACAAAACAAAACTTGTGCCATGTTTATTGATTTTTATTTACGAAAAAAAATGAATTAAAGAAGTTTCATTAAATTCACTTTAACAATAGCATTACACTACCGAGTTGAAAACGTGGAAAGTTGCTTTAAGCATATTGTGAATAAAATAATAATTTACAATTGTTATAAATGTTTCAAAGAAGACCATTAAAACTTTGTAGAGGAGGAACGCCAAAGACGTTCTAACACAGCAACAACCGATAACAAAGTCCAAAAAGTAAAGAAAATAGTTACAGGCAATTGTTGAACGACTGTAAAAGGAGACGCTGATGATGTTTGTATATCCTTTGGTTTATGCCAAGCAATTGTTTTAATGTTTGATGTAAGAGATAGCAAAATTGTTTCTGAAATTGCTTAGAAGTTGTTGAATGGAATTGACAACAATCCAGAACTACTCAAATGAGTCATAACTGGTGATGAAATATGAGTGTACAGATATCGGGTCGAAAATAGGGGCCGATCGTTCTCAAGAGTCAGACTAAACAAATTTCATCAGGTATGATAGAGAGTGAAGATTGTTTCACACTTTTTTTTCCATGTCAACGGCACATTTTACAATGAGTTAATGGTGCCTAACTCAAACTATGAATAAGGAGTCCAACCAAGAATGTTTACATTGTTTGCATGAAGTAGTTCGAAATAATGCCTGGATTTGTGGCAATTAAATCAAGATAATGCACTTGCTCACACATCACTACTTGTTTGTAAATTATTGTTTAAAAATAATATAGTTTTGATTTAAGGTTTTGTTTAAAAATAATACAGTTTTGATTCCCTATGACTTTTTTCTAATACCTGAAACTAAATTGAAAAAATGATGACAAGACGACATTACACTAACATTAACGAGATAAAGGCAGAATTGTTCACGCAGCAAAATGCCATGCCGAGATTTGCTTTCCTGAAATAATTTGAAGATTGGAAAAAGCTCCAGTAGATATATATTATATCCTGTGGAGATTTCTTTGAAGGAGGTAAAATTTATATTGATGAATGAAGAAAAGAAAATTCTGCATGTTTTTTTATCACTTTTCAGCTTACAACCACAGCACAGAGCTGAATTCAATGGAGAATCCTCTATAGCATATGCAACAAGATTGTATGCATGTAGAAAGAAAGTCATTTAGAATGCTTGGATTTTCATTGTGTAATGTCAGTGACTTCCCATGTATCTCCTCAATTAATACATTATAGCTGACTTTAATGCGAAGCAAGTTCTATTATTGGGACCCCAAATGTCTCTGATGAATGAACCTGATCAAAAAAATGTTTCTTCAATATTTATATATGAGACTATGTGGTTACTTCCCTTTTCTATTTCTTACCGATTTTCTGTTGGGTATGCTAGGTTGACATACATTGCAGCACAAAATTTAAGTTTCACAGCCTATAAGTATCAAATTATGATTGGAAAAACTCTCACTCTTCATACCTGATAACAGCCTGCACTCTCAAAACCATCATCTTTTACTATACTAGCATCTAGAACTGAATTATTTCAGAATCACCTGACTGTAACGTCAGAGTGTGATATATTTGTAAAGAATGAGAATAAACTTCTTGCAATGTGTCTTTGTTACGTCTTGCAATGTTACTAAATTTCTTTAATGGTCTGAATCACACAGATATAATAACTGTAATGTTTCCATAACTTTCCGTAAATTAATAAATCAAAATATTAATATATGTAAATATACAGATGTCTCTTAGCATTTGCATCTCAACTGTTAAGTCATTTGGGCGAAGTTCCTTCTACATCCCCTTTTTCATTATATCTGTCTCTTTTCTATCCCTAACGTAACGCTCATCCTCCTTAAGATACTGTAGTCTATTAGCATGAATAGTCTGTCTGTCACAGTTTCATAATTGCTACAGTTTTAAACTTATATGCAGGAAACTTTGCAAGTAAGTGTTTCATATCAAGATCTCGATTAATATGTAGCAGAATATTAAAACGAATAAATATAAACGTAGTAGAATATTAAAAAACCATTTTAATGTACCTCCATCCCAAACCAGAAATTTTTATATTGAAAAAATTTTTTTTCTGCATCTCATTAAGTGGGGTATTATAGGATAGGTCTTTCAAAGTGAAAATGAGGTTTCATTTACCATTTTTTGTCTCATTTGCTTAGTATTAACCCTTACAGTGGCTCGAAATTCATCCCCTTCCTCTAGTTTTTCAACCGTAAGCCGACGCTAGTGCTTGATTAAAATGTTAAATATAATTATTTCTGTTGATCTGCATCATCATTCCCATAAGATATGTGCTACTCTCAAATGCTACTTTGTGTGCATTCTGACATGCGCTAGACCACTTTTATTTTGTGTCTTTGATATATCTATAACCGCAAAATCTGTATTCTGCCATCTACCACTCCGCTAATATTTTACTCCTGTACCATTATCATTAGCTGTAACAAATTGGTTTCGTAATAACCTATCAGTCATGCCAATACTTGGTTACTAAATAAAACTAAAGTATCATTATTAAATAAACATACAAATGTAGCCTCTCATTTTTCTTGCGGGTGAGGGTTTTGCTCAAATCTCACAGCTGCATTATTGACAAAACTATTCAACACAGGTTCATAAAATTTCCTTCTGCAGCTGTTCCTACAAGATGTGCACAACATCAGCTCTTCGCTGGACGCTGGTGTTGCTAGTGAGTCTGGTGATCACAGTCAGGGCGATGACAACAGATCTATCCCACCTCGTCACAACTGGAGTACCAGCTACACCGGTATAAAAAATTTATAAATAAAGGTGTTTTCTTTATATGTTATAAAGGCCAGCCATTTTGCTGGCCTTTATAACATATAAAAAATATATAATACAAAATATTCTAACTGTTTTTTAATCTTGTTGAAATCCATTTGAAAATTTTGCTGCTCTTTGCACTAAAATAAAAAGTTTTCTCGTACTGCAATTGAAATGTTTAATAAAGCATTTTATTATGTTGGTATCAAATGTATATACTCTATGGAAATAAAACAATATTTACGTTCAACGCTTGACAAAAACTATGAATTTTCATAAAATTATTGTCAATTGATAAATTTTTCAGAGAATGCTAAACCTTTTTATAGTATAAAATCCATTCCTTACAAATTTTTTTTCAGAAATCTGTAAACAGTGTCGACATTGAGCCTACGGAAGGTCCCACGCCCCCACTCAAGGTCTCTTCAATGAATGTCACATCGGTGATAAAACTACGATATGCTCACACAACGGTCTTCACAAAGATGAGGAATCCTGCTAAGATTTCACAGGAAGCCACTTTCCGTATCCTACTGCCCGAAACAGCTTTTATAACTGGATTCGTAATGTAAGTAGTGTTATAATATTTTATCATTCATTCTTCACCATAAATTTGATAGAAAACTCAAGATTTGCTTTTTAGTGTACAGTTTAACAATTTTGTTCAGCGAATTTTATTTCGCATAACTAGTATAATCAGAATGCGAGAAGAAATCTATAAGTAATGTAGAAAATGATCAAAAAATACTGACTTCATCATTGAATGTTGCTCAATACAAGCACTCATCTTTGGGTCATCATCCATTAGCTTGGTGACACTCTTTATTGATGTAGGCATTTTGTTCTTGCATATTTATATGGTTATGATTATTTTGCTATTACCAAAACTTTGGTTTATTCAGCAAAATACGTCAAGAGGATACAATTTTTGCGTGATTCAGTTTTACAAGGCAAAAACCTGTATTTTCAGTGACGGTTTTTTGCATACTGAGTGTTACTGCAGTTATTTATTTAGAAATATCATTTTAATATTCTTCGTCAAAACTTTCAATTGCATAATCTTTCAAAATTTTAATTCCTACGGCCACACACAAAATTATGACAGGTTGATGGAAATAGCAAAACCTCAACTTACTGAGTCATTTTATGACGAACATATTTATAAGAAATTTTATACAGTACAAACATGTTTCATTCCATTACAAGTATAAAACTGAGAACATAATGTAGACATGATTATACTTGCACACAATAACACTCTAAATGTAAAATATTCCTACAGCCTTTAATGTAATTAAAAAAACTGTGACACTGATAAAAACTATCAAAATAATATTATATAAAAAAAGGTTTTCTTTTTTTTGACTTTGCATAAAAACAGACAAACTAAGTTGACGTTTTTATTATCATTTGAATTATGATAGTCTATATAAAATCTCCTAGGTTGTATTGTTAATGAAAAATAATTGTTTATTTGAAAGGAGTTGAAGGGTGTTGAGTGAATTGAGTTACAATATTATTTACCTACACTACAGGTTGAGGAAATTATCTGGTGGTCTCCACAGAGTGTGTAACTACTGTTGTTAGTATGAGTACAGAAAGTCAGGGATTTCTTGTGACTAAGTCAATGAGACTCGAAGTAATTTAACTTACTAATACAACTCAAATTATAATAAATACAACTGCACATGGTGATGTGCATTGCACAAACCAGTATCATACATATAGCCCGAGTTGTTTTTAATTTTTAGTTCAGTTTTTATACAATCGGTATGTGTGTGCATGCATATGTACGTATATGTATACGCTAATGTGAGCACATCTTCTCAATTCATTTGACGACTATCTAACTAGATTTAAAAAAAAATGTTCATATAGAATAAATTAGGGAACTACCATCTGCCATATTTATTTTTTATTACCTGCTATGTCCTGTGCCACTCACAAAATTAAGTCGAATCCAACGGCACCTCGTACAACAAACTTCATCAAAATATTGGGGTTTTCAAATAATAAAGAAATAAAAAATTCAACGTGTATACACATACAGATATAAATTTAAAACAATGCCTTTCGTTTGTTTGCGCACAGTTGGGTAAAAAGTTAAGAGATAAGGCGAGAATAATTATGTAATAAAAGGAAATTTACATTTTTTTTCTTAATTTTTATATTGCCGACATATTTTGATATGTAACTTTTAACACTGATAAATAATTAATACTTGGTACAAAAGATTTTAAAAACTTCCGAGGAGATTCCCAAAACAGTGGCATTCTGAGTTATTAAATTTATCCACATTTTATAAATTATGTTATTCAGCATTGCAGAGAAATATATAACACATAAAATGGCACATGTTTTTAAATTGTTTTAAGAACATTTTTAATACATCCGAGCGTTTATACTTATCATCCTATGGATGAATGCATTTTCCATATCATATATAATGTTTAATCCATAGAAATTATTGTTTTTACAGGACTTTAAATGGAATACCTTACGCTGCGTATGTAAAGGAGAAGGAAGAGGCCAAATCCATTTACACGCAGGCAGTCAATCAGGGTCTGGGAGCCGCTCATGTTGCTGCTAAGTATGTATCCATTTTTATTATTATTTATTTTCTTTATTTCAAAAAATAAATAGAATTATAATATAGAAAATTAATATATAAAATAAAATAATAAAGAAGAAAGTAGTAATAAAAAAAAATTAATTACAAGTACAACATTAAAATTCAAGCCGTATCCTGTAAAGCTACTATGCATATTAGATGCAGCGAGGTTGGTTGTGCCATTGGTGCGGTAACTGACCCCTGTCCTTTATTCTGTTGTTGTGCACATCCTCGACAAATTACAGATGACATTATGCAAGTTTTTCTGTGAAATACACTGTTTTTGTCATCATCATATGAAGTAATTACCTGGTATTGTCATTGTTGCAGCAGGAGAAGGCAGTGCACGGTTTTATTACTCTTGCTGTGGCCAAATTAAACAATATTTAATATTTACTACTTATATTCTTTGCTCGATTTTTCTCAAAAATAGCTTGGAGTACCCTTCAGAATTTACTCTTGTTCTCAAATCGCTAGTTCTAGTGCAATTTAGTGCTTTTCACAAAGAATGATATTCTTTAATGTTAAAGTAAAAGTCAATGAAGGATGTCAATAAATTAAGAATGTATACCTTAATCCATTGAAATTGCCTGGATGTGGTTATATATTGCACATAACCTGTGAAGTTTTGCACAGCCAATAGGCAGATAAGCAGTTGAGCGAAATGCACATTCAGGCTCCAAACCCTCAGCCCTACAAATTTCTTGTTTTTGATTGAATTTAACAAAATAAAATATGAAACAATAAATGCTTATCTGAAATAGGCAACTCTGCCCTTGAGCGAATTCCTCGCCCTGCAAGCTCTGTGCAATGCAATAAATTGCATCAATAAGTTGCGAGTACTCTTGAATGTCAGGTACAAACATTCGCTTTTGCACCCTCAGTAGATAAAGATCATACATTCGTTATATCACTATGATATTAATATGCAATTGAGAATAAAAAATTATATTTTTTCTTATAGGGCTCGTGATTCAAACCATTTCACAGTATCGGTGAATGTCGAACCATTAACGGAAGCATTCTTCAATTTGACATATGAGGAGCTGCTCACCCGACAATTGGAGGTTTACAATCACGTTGTGAATCTGAATCCTGGTCGTTTGGTGCCTGATCTCACTGTTAATATTTTCATTAAGGAAGGGAGGAAGATCACCACATTGCGAGTTCCCAAACTTAGAACCGGTAACGAGGTTGATGCCCAGGAGAGTGACACTGGTACTTACCCTTTCTTCTATTCTAATACCAAGTAGTATCTTGCACTTCATGCAATGATTTAATGGTGTTTTGGAAAGTAGTTACAAGTTGTAGGATTGTAACGGATAAATGGAAGTTTGTCTAATAATTATATAAACATAAGTCGTTAAGAAAACTAAGTATCCATTCTAACCATTTAGTTGAAGGAATATACTACATCACTGTAATGTCTTATTCTTCATGCTAACACATAAACAGAATACAACAAGATAATATAAGACATTAAAAACTAGAAAATTATATTTCTTCTTTTCAATCAATATAACTATAATATTTTATAAACAACAATCTTTCAAAAGAGAAATTTGTGTTATATAAAAATATTTTAAGAAACCTCTATTAAACTGTGTGTTCTAATCTTTTTAGCCAACGAATTTGCAACAATTGAAAGAAACAGTGACAATACAGAGGCATACATTAAGTTTGCGCCGAACCTGGAGCAGCAGCAAACCCTCATCCAAGTCTATGCTGTAAGTTTAGAGTAATGCAATTCTTTTCTTTCAGGTTTCCTTGCTCATCAAAACTCTGTCTATTCTTGAAATTTATTTGTGAATTTGTGCTAAAAACTAAACAATATATTGTTGAGAAGAGTGTTAAAATTTCATGTGAGCATATTTCTATGAATCTTAAACATTTCGCTCTCCCTAATATAAATGAGCAACATCCCAAAATTCTACTTTAGATTATGAAGTTGAACACACTTGTTGAATCACATCTCTGCCAGACTCACATCACTGTCTTGTATACAAATTAAAAAAATGTTAATTTTTGGGCCATTTTTCAAAAATTGTCATTTCTTATAAAACGTTTTGAAAGAATATTATTAATTTTTGGTCGTTGAAGTAACAGTAATTTCTTTTGAAGTTTGAAAATGGTGTTTTTTTTAAAGGTAATTAATAACTAGTTTGATGCCAGATCAGGTCAACAGATTTGGTTCCAAATTTTTGCAGAATTTATTTATAACTAAGTCAATGGGTTTACCCAAATCTGGACTCAAAATTCAATTTAAAATAGAAAAAATATAGTTCTGCAGATGGGGTTCCGGAGTAACCAATAACTAAAATAATAACGTCGACGACAGCTAGGATAATATTCAAAATTCAAAAAGTTTTGTAGCAAATTTAATATTTTATGAAATGTATTCACACAAACACTGTGCAATTTAATTATGTAACCATTTTATTGATTGCAATAGGAGAAGTCCAAAAAGTCAGCCAGTCAATCAGATAGCCGAAGACCTCATAGTCAAGACCAGTCAGGAGACGGTGTGCTGGGGCAGTTTGTAGTGCAATATGATGTAGAACGAGATCCAAATAATGGAGAAGTCATGGTAAATATTTATATTCAATGAAACCTGCAACTTGTTACGCTGGTGAATATTAATATTCAATGGGACATTCAGTTTAAATAAGGGATATTCAGTTTAAATAACTTATTCTGTGTGTCCAAGGCAAGTTGTTAGCCATGAACTCACAAATAAATGTTGGAATTTTTTTTGAGATAAATTAAACTGATATAACCAGAAGTTGATAGCCAGAAGTGAGAAGTATATTGTAAATCTTGCATCATATTTTGGTGTTGATACAATTGAAAAAAAAGACAGTCAGCACAAAAGTAGCATTCCATAATCATTAGTCTTAGTAGTTTAGCATTCCATAATCACTAAGGCACCTTTAAGTTTTGTTCGGATTTTTCTTCATCAAGTATTCAAAAATTAAAACACTATGTGACGCACATTATAAATCACATAGTAATATATTGCCTAATGAGGAACCACAGTATCAATTCGAAACATTTATTCCGTGACATTGTGTTCTTTTCTTTTTCCTTTTTTTTTTTTGTTGAAAACACACAAAAAAATCAATTAACAGACACGTTAAAATATTTCTTTAGAATATTAATTATTTAGGTATCCCTATGGCTGAATATTACATGAGATTTTAATACGCTGTAATTGGCTTGCAAAATTTTATACGTGTAAATTTAAAATTGTAAGAACGATGAGGCTTTTTCTAAAGTTGGAGTGTAGAAGTCCAAAAATGAAAAAAAAAAATTTTTTCATGATATTTGTAATTTGCACATAATTATTTGAATACAAACCTAGAGCATTGTCAACATTTCTGAAGTACGACCATATATATAATCTTATATCTTCTTTGTATTTATATTCATCACTATAAAATTACCTAAAGTTTTACGACTTGCATCAGTTGAACATCATATTATAATTCAAAATAATTAAGTGTGGATGTCATGAAAAATATTAACTGAAGATACAGAAAAGTTATTACGACAATTTGTCTATATAGAAAAAAAGAATATGAAATGTCGTCAAGTCCTTTTACTCCGTGTCTTAGCTTAGGGTCTCCACAAGCTTTCCATCGCACACAATTTGGCCAATAGTTTATCTTTCTTACCATCCCTCCTTGCCGCTCCGGTCTCTTGCAGCATGTTGTGTCTCCAGTTTGTTACGGGTCTACCTCTGCTCCAGTCAATGTATTTGAGCAATATTACTTGAGCAATGCTTTAATGAAAATATTTATAAATAGTCCTGTATTACCAATTATATTTCTATTTGTACCAAGTATAATAAATACTATATACACAATCACAATATGTTTGTAAAATCGGTAAACACTTGTTCTATGATGACCACAGACTAGATTACAACATAAAAAATTATGTGTTATTGTGTAAGTAGGTGTAACTAAGTTACAACATAAAAATCCAGTGACAAAAAATATTAATAAGATCATAAGTAAATAGAAATGTACTTTAAGTTATAACTTTACAGAAAACGTTGAGAAAAGAAATGTTTCTTCTGACTTGGAATTCATTTTAAAATTTAGGAAATAAATCACTTTAAAACTTTATAGTCGCCCTTCTAATTAGCCTCAAGAGCTGAAACTTGTTAACGATTTAGAACAAACCACGCAAATTATTTCTGATTATGTAGATAAAATAAAAAAATGAAATTTTATAAAATATGTTGATATTCAGATGTTACTTAGTAAATTTTTATTATTTTTCTCAAACGTATTATGATAAAATTTTCTCTTTATATGTAAGTCTATGTGTTATCTAATATATGATTCTTATAAGGCACATTTACGTCTGCAGGTGAACGATGGATACTTCGTCCACTTCTTTTCTCCATCGGATCTTAAAGCCCTCAACAAACATGCAATATTTGTGCTCGACACATCTTTTTCTATGTGGGACCGGAAGATAGAACAGCTAAAAGAGGCCATGACATCCATTCTCAGCGAACTAAGGCTGCGTGATTATTTCAGCATCATAGAGTTCAACACCAATGTGCAGGTTGGTTTTGGTGTTTTTGTGAAGCAAAATCCTATTTGTGTGTAAAGTTGCACTTCCTGTGGTTGTGCACAATTAGTGGGCTGTTTTCCAATAGGCTGAATATTAAAAAGTTCAACATTAATGTTGATGGAACTGTAAGTGATAGATAGCCTGTGACGTTACAAAATCTTTATTTGAACATTAAACATGAATTAAGCAAAGATATTAGCCTTCTTTATGATTCTCTGTGAAGCGGTTTTAGATTTTGAATTTCAAGACTGAACTTCAGATTTGCCTGTTAACTCAGAATTAAACATGCGCAGTTCTATAATATATAGACAGACACCAATAGTAGGTGAACAACATTTTCGAACAGAGACTATCTTTTGATAAGTGGAACTCATCAGGCAAGCAGTATCACTTGTTTGTTGGGTGGGCAGATGTAATGTTGATTTAACTATGTAAAATGGTTACGTGGTGTCCAGGACTTCTTTCGGAGAACTATGTAAGAGTGTCAAGCCCCTGTATATATTACGATTGTATTTTAATAGTTTAGGAAACTTAATAATTGATGTTCCAATAATTTACCGCTCACATTTCTTAACACTAACTGACACTGATTGCTGTCTTATCCTCGTGAAAATATTTATCGTGTTAAAATTTATTTGTTACATTTGAGTAAAATTTTTTTGGATTCCTAATTATACTAAAAAATTAACAAAAGTTTCTATATGATTTTATCACTTCTTAATATATCTATACAAATACATATAAAATTGCAAAGCTATTTTTCCAATATTAAAATGCTGTGATGAAGCAATTGTAAACTGTGTTACCGGTTATTATTTGGGCTGCCTAGGCATGTGTTAAAGGGTGATGAGGAGGCTGCATTGATGGAATCTCACCGCCCTCATCCCCTTTCATAGCTTTGTTATTGCTGAGAACAATTTGAATTGAAATTGCGTTGGCCATACTGAAAAGGAATAGAAGATTTGTAAACTACATTGCTGCTCGCAATGTACTGTCAAATAAAGCATTTTCATTTTAACTGGCTATTTTGCATAATTATTTCCTCTTTTTGATTAATTTTGAAAAAAAATCGATGCCTTTCTAATGTTAGGTGTATTTGATAGCATTTTTATATTATAATCGTCAAACATTATTCCTCTCTACAGGTCCATGGTGTAAAGAACTTAAAGAAACACGAAAACTCTGCCTATGGAATGTTACCACTACCAACTCTTGCCACCCTAGAAAACATTCAGAAGGCCAAGGTGGTCATTCGAAACTTGCAGGCTACTGGAAGTAATTTAATTATTGGTTTTTTGATTTCCTAATTTTTACTGTAATCCCGTTAATTTAGAAAAAAGTGTAGCAATCGAAAATTGTTTTCTTCACTACAGAAGTTTTTGTATTGCAAAATTCTAGGCTGAAGAATATAGTTTTGGATTGTTACACTTTATTCTGAATCATACCAATCTTAAATAGCACAGCAACTTGGATGACAAGGTTTGGAAACCCCTTTATTTTGAAAACTATGCTATCGAACAATTCAAAAACATTGTGCTTTCCCACAAGACAAATTTTCATTTTTCATTTTTGGTTTCAGGATTTAGAATATTAAGCATACAAACACATTTTTAGTTACAAAAAGTTTTAAATGACTTCTTTTATTAACTGTAAATTTGGCTAATTATACAGGACTGAAACGCAGAAGTCTAGAAAGAATTTTCCCTAACAGAAGATTATTTTCATCAGATGTATTTGTGAAAATCGATGGTGAAGACCCTACAATACTCTTTCTATAAACCTGTGTGAATAAGTATAAAACTTGTTATTTACACTAGGTACCAATATCAATGATGCGCTGGACGTAGCTATTGAAGTGGCCAAAACTGGTATATCAAAGAGCAATGTGATATCAGCCCATCTATTTGCCGGTTTGTGTATTCCCACATCTTTCTATAGTTTTAACTAATTTTTAACCTGAATATATTCAAACTAAATTAGTAAAAACATGTGCTTTTATTCATCAGAAAATTATTGACAAAGACAAATAAAGTATGAATTATAACTTTATATGTGTATTAATAATTCAAAACTTTAACGTCTGTATATCAAAACTTTAACAAGCAGGAAAATGTACGTCCTATTTAAAACAATCATATCACAATATGTAAATGTGGAAAGCACTTTGAGTATTGTAATAATCCTTAATTATCATACAGAGGTGAATTGTTAATATGTTGTACATACAAATTTAATAAAATAATGCAAATAACCCTATACTTATGATTATTTGCATTATTATATACAAGTGGGACCCACACTATGAGGTTTCAATAGAAGCTCAGGCGCATACAAATGTTTAAGGACGCATAGTATTTCTATTAAGCTATTTCCAATATTAATATTCTAAATATAATTTCTTGTAAATATATATATAATATTGTAAATATATATCGTCATGTAAATATATTCCTTAATACACCTTCCACCTTTCACTATTGTGAATTTTTTTAAAACTATGTGTTCTAAATTCATAGCTATAGTCTTCTGATGAACTTTATGTTAACCGGCTTTTCCATAAATTTGAGTTTAGTAATTTTGAAGATGGAGGTAGGGTGAGAATGTATTTTTATAAATATTATTCGCAACATGTCTAAGACTACCTTACATAAAATTGTGGAAATTTGAATAGATATATTTTGTATAGATATATTTTAAAGTATGAAAAAGAATAGGAGGTACCACATTTTTTTAGAACGCAATTCAAATTTTAAGCAAAAATCGGAATAAAAACATTTTCACCCCAATTTCAAGACAAGTAATAACAAAAAGATCTACCTCATTCCCCATCCACTCCACGACGGTGACAAATTCCACGTTACTTCGTAAGCAGTATGTTGAGTCGTAAAACTATAGTAATACAATAAAAAGAATGGAGCGATTAGAAACTGTCAAGGGACTAAATTACAGAAAATAGAGGTAAAACCAATCATGCATTAAAACCTGAGCACACACAGAGGAAACGAGCAGCTTTGTGAATTAATGTATGGTTTAAAATTAATTAAAACTGAGGTGATTAATATTGCTATTATTTTCTGAATTTATTGGGAAATACTTCATTTTATGCCAGATGACGAAGATCAAAAGCCAGCCCCCCTTATTATATTCTTGACCGATGGTGAACCGACAGAGGGAGAGACGAATGTTGAAAAGATCCTGGACAGAGCATCAGAACTTAACCGTGGACCCAATCAGACGCCCATCTTTACACTCGCCTTTGGTAAGTAGATAAATTCGTTTTATAGAATGGTTCAATCAGTTCAATTTCAATTTAAAAAAAAGCCTTTAAAAAATGTATCATTTAAAAAAATATTTGCTCTTGCTTGCAGTTTGTCTCGCCACATATCCAATAAGTGACAAATAATTATTAAAAAGGTAAATTTTAAAAACCGAACTGAAGACTGTGAGTCATAGACAATTTCCAAGGATTAAGAAAGTTTACAACTCCTCATTGTAATGAAGTGCCTAGAAATTTGTTGATAATGATGGTCTATTTGTACCAGTCTTTCACTTTCTCACAAACACTCCTAACTCTAATATGTAGCATGCAACGGCTTTATATAAAATTTTTGTTGCTCTGAGATGTGTTTAGCAGTGACTCACATATACAGCGTAGTAATGATTTTATAATTATTGCGAAAAATTTATCTGTACTTTTTCATAAGCCTTTCATGTCTAGAGTTGCTCGGCACAGTTGCTCTTCGAATCTCTTATGTAACCTAATGCTATATATTTATATATGTGGACAAGCCTTTAAATATACTACTGAGATAATTTGGACAGTTTTAGTTATTTAAGATTCTGAATTGGAACTTAAGTCTGAGAACATAATATGACATTTGGTATGAATGTCAATTTGTAATACATACTAAAAAATTTAAGCTTTACATTAATTAAACTATTCTGAGAGCAATACTGAAACACACCCATCTCCATAATCAAGTACAGATAATGGTGTAACCAGGATATTTTTGATACCTGATACTCTGGTGATGGGCTCAAATATCACTTAAAAATTGTAGATACGAAAATATGAAATAAATAATGATGACATTTTCATGTCTTTACAGGAAATGGTGCAGACCGTGACTTCCTCCGCAATTTATCACTTCGTAATTCGGGCTTTCTGCGCCACATTTACGAAGCGGCAGATGCAGCACAACAGCTCCAGCACTTCTACAGCCTGGTGGCTGACCCGTTACTGTCACACATTCGCTTCACTTATCCAGCCGACCAGGTAAATTGTGCTCGCAGAATTCATATAAATATATCTTTTACATGGAACTAAATATATCATGATTGAGAAAATTTCACAATACAGCCCAAAAAACCTTTCAATTAAGAAATTCATATATGGGCCTAAAAATGGCACCTACGATTTTTTCAATTAATTTAAATAAAAGCGGAAGGAAATGAGATTTTATGTAACAAATTTAAATAAATATTTTATATAATTTATTTTTTCTATTGTTTCGAAATTACTCATTTCAACAAAAAACAAAAGGGTCCTTCAACTGACAATATCCTTCATGTAACAAAAGTTACAAAAAAAAAAACAATTAGTGTCGAATGTGGCCTTTTTTTGCCTTTTAACTGTTGCAATTCTTCATGGGATGTCCTGGATGAGGTTTTTAATGATTTCTTGTTTAATACACTCCCATTTGGCTGTAATAACTGTTTTTAGCTCTTAAATATTCTGTGGGGTTTGGTTGTGCAGCTCTAATATGCCATTTTAGAATGCCTGACAATGCTCAATAGGATTGAGGTTGGGACTTCGAGCTGACCAACCTAAATGAACAATCCAGACCTCAGTCAGGTAAATATCTACTTTGCCCACTCGATGCGCTCGCGTGTTATCGTCCATGAAGACAGCAGCTGCTCCTGTAATGGCTAGTGCCGGCATGAGTAATTAGAATTTTCCTTATGTATCGTGCATTCAAAGAGCTATTTTAAAAAAAGACTAACTCTGTATGATCTTCAGAAATTATGCCTGCCCAAAACATAACAGAGCATCTGCTGTAAGGTGTAATCTCTTCGAAACATACATTTGCATAACGCTTTCCTAAAGAAATTCTGCCTTCATTAGAAAGTAAAACCTTACTCCACTCCTCATTGGTCCATGTCACATAATTTTTGGCAAATCTTGATCTTGCAATTCGGTGCCCACGGAGTAATTTAAGATCCCTAGCCAGTGTTCGACTGTATATTAACTTCTAGAAGTCTCCTGATAGTGCATAGGCTAATACTAACATCTTTCACATTTTCCACCATGGTTTTGAAGTTTTTGTACACAGACTTTCGATTTCGTAAAGCTTGGCTCACGATGTATCAGTCGCCCCTGAAATCAGTACACTGTTTTCTTCCTGACCCCCATTTTTTTGACTCATCCACTCTCTTGAAATTTTTTCCATGTTTTCTGAGCAATACAATAACTTACACCGAACCATTCGGAAATATAACATTGAGTACAGCCTTCAGAGAGCTACTATATTACTACAAGAGTCATTATATTACTAGCGATTGCTGTTATGTTTTGCCAAACTGATATTGTAAAAACGACATTCATCACCAATCTATTCCTATTCTAGGTCGATGACGCCAGTATAACAAAACACAAATTCAAAACATTATTCCGTGGAGCGGAGTTTGTCGTTGCTGGTAAGCTTTTGAACAAGGATGTGATGAGAGTAACACCGACAGTGACTGCAATATCCAGTGTGGGCCCCACTGACTTCACACCCAAGGTAAGCTTCCTTAGATACAAAAGAAGTTTGGAATAAAGAAAGTATTGTAATTGTTAACAATTTTAACCCCTTCAAACTAAAAGAATCAATTTGAACATACGCTTTACAAGTATATGGTGCCTCATAGGTTTTGTTTAATCATTAATTTCTCATTAATCAGAATCTTCAAAATATCATTATCTCTACCATTCTCTTGCACAGTTCTAATAGTAAAACTTAATTCTAAATAAATGCTTATCAAATGTATTAAAGACGCCTGGTAGTTCTATGCACATTTTATCGTCATTTATCGGATAGCATGGAACACTTAGGAAAAAAGTAATGATCAGTCACTCAAGTTAGATTTATTTTACTGCAGCCAGTTACTCCGGTCGAGACAGGTAAAACGTACTGGCCACTGGAGCGGCTTTGGGTTTACTTGCACGTCAAACAGCTCCTGGACCAGAAGGATGCTGGTGAGAGGGCAATGGAAGGAGACAAACCTATTATTGGAAATAAGAAGAAACCTGAACAGGAAGCCCTAGAGCTGGCTTTGCAAGTGAGTGTCACTTTTTAATTCTCTAGGCATGTAATCCTTGTATTATATTTTTTAATTCGGTGTTTTTGGAAACAATCTCTGAATATATCAAATTTTTTACATTATCAAATGAGACATGTCTTCATAGATGAGAGTAATATGTTAAATGTTAAGTATATACCACATTAATTGCATTTAAAAGAAATATGTATCCAAATAACTTAGAGACGAGAATAAAGAACAAAATATACCTTTAGAACTATGGTTTTGAAAAAATGAATAAAATTATTAAGAAAAATTTTCATTAAAAAAGCTCCAAGAATTAAAAAAGCTATTTCTAGAGTTTCATGATTACACCTGTATATACACATAGAGGCTTTGTAACTTTTTGTCTTTTTTTATCAACCCAAAAATAATATCAGTATGATGTCCACAAATTCCTTTGGTTTACCATTTCTACCTCTGAAAGCATCAGCTTGGTGCATGTCAAAAATTAACACACTTCCTGACGCTATCAGTGATAAATATAATATATTTGTTAAATTTTGGAAGATTTCAAATATACCGCTTTACAATATTATATATATGGTAATAAAAATATATTTAAAAATATGCTAAACCCAGCTGTGCTACAAAATTCCAAAACCTATTTCATCTTGTTTTTTATACTCATTACACGTTACGTAATTATATTTACTTTTAATTATATAGCTTATTACACATTATGTAATTATATTTACTTTCACTGACAGTATTCCTTTGTCACTCCACTGACTTCACTTGTTGTGGTGAGGCCTAACGACACAGTTGCTGTGAACGCTGAGTCAGTCGATAAGGCTGATGTGCCATCTTGTAAGTTGTATACTCGAAGTGTTATTTTAATTTAAGTGTGTTTGTCAAATTTTATTGCCGATAGATCAATTTGTTGCAAAATTATAAAAAAGAAACATTAACATTTTTGTCTCAGTATTGCACACACGTGACACACCATTTTCTTATGTTATTCATGATTTCTATTGCCAGTAAAGATGTGCTTAGTTGGTCGTTATCTGCCTACTTCATTATTACGAAAAACAAACTGACACCGATTATTCCTGATTATTGCCCGTCCCCAAACAAGAAAAATTACAAAAAAATATTTGAAACAAAGCAACAACGAGCATAAAAAGGGTTAAGGTGACTATAAAAAGGTTGCTTAAAATGTATACAATAATAAAAGATTCACAAAAAGCACGTATTGATCACATTTTCTAACTACTTTGAACTCTTACATTCTCTAGGCAGTGTTAAGATGTAGAAAACCTGTTTTATGTGTCATCTCAGAACTCAGTTAACTCAGTTACGCCTCTTTGTTAAACATTTTGTAACAAAATCTAAGAATGTAGGAATTTATTACAAAAGAACATTCTTCTCAACCTAGAGTCAAAGTTGATTATATAAAATAAAACATTTATGTGGAAAAAAACTTTTATTAATGAATCTTAATTAATTATCATAATGTAAGCTTAAAATATTGAGAACCTTTAAATTAGGGAATTACGATATTATTTATTTTATATTTTCGTTTTTGGTCGAGTAATAACACTCCCGAGTAGGCCAGGCTCGCACCAGTGTTGCATGCCCACAAATTAAATAAAAAGTATTGTTTTGAGGACATAAAAATTTAGTTTTATATCTATGAATAAAATAAAATTATGGCATACCATACTTTAGAGTGCAATTTTATGTGGAATTTCACAATATTTATCCGTTCTGAGCTCACACAATTTCTAGCATAAATAACCTTTATATTTAATTACAAGACCGCACGAATGAAGTCTACAAAATATAATATTAATAATAAGTATTATTTTACATAGAATTTGCAATGAATATATGAACAGTTAACAAGTTTCACTTTAAACATACAAGTTTCCACTCTTACTAATTAAATTATTATGAAAAGTTTTATATTAAAAAGTATTATATAATTATAATGAACTTATATGATCTTAATTAAAGTTTAAATGTGGAAATTTATTATTTTTGTAATGAATTAAAAATGCCAAAGTCAGGTTTAAATTAACTCAAAATGTCACATATTTATATACCAGTAAGTCAGTCATATTTCCCTAGGAGTTAAAAAGTTTTTGTAGTTTTTTTTTTGACAAGTTTTTTTTTAATGTTGCTGCAGTCTCCAGTCCGTAATCAAATAACATGAGTGCTGTATCTACATGTATATACCCAGAACAATTTCTTACTATGATATATATACATAATATTAATTTGTGGCTGCTAAAGTTTCTGTAATGTGTATATTTCTACTAAGTATTTTCAGATGTAAATACTTATGATTTCGAGTAGCGATTTTATTGAAATTTTTACAGATACCCTTCCATTTTTTTAGAATGTAATCACTTTATACATCATAATATTGTATCAATGATCAGAGAAAACAAGTATTTATTGCTTAGATAACGAATTAATTATTAAATTTTGTTTACAGGATAATGAACTGAAATATAAATTGTATAGAAAAATACAAACTGTATATACTTTGAAACCAGTTGTAGTTACTAATTTCCACCAATGCATGATAGATTTATTTAGATACGTTGCGTCAGTGTCTAAGTTTAGTGCTGTTAGCCCTATATGTGTACTTGATCCAAAATTGCGTCTAGCAGTGAACAAAAACTTCGTGCAGAGATTTATTTACCGTTTATTTGGTAACACTGCAAGTCTCTCTCCTAGTGAAACGTGCCGCGTGAAGCTTATTTTATCTTCAATGAAATTTACATGAAAGAATAGTGATACTTCTGTAAAAGTAGTATTCTTGCGTTTCGAAAATATTTCGAAAAATTTATCGCAATAATTTGGTGGAACAAAGAATAAAAGTGAAATTCTTTACTAAACTTGCAAAAAATATTTAAAATATTATGTGGCGACTTGGCTATAAAAGAGAGAACATTATTCAATTGTGTCGAGCGTGTTCGGGCAGCGCATGGACCTGTAGACGAAGATAGGAGATGTAGACGACTGAAAACTTCTCATGTCACTAAAAACATTGAACATATCTGCTCTCTCGTTGTGCACTGAGAATTAATAAAAGTTTATCTCGTGACATTTTAAAGGTTGATTTGGAAAAGAATAAAAGAAATGAATATTAACTTTAAATATGGAAATATTATAACTGTAGAAATAGAATATTACATGTTTCAATGTATTGATGTTCTTATAATGTTTGAATAATCAACTGCTTGTTTTGGGATGTTGAGTTAGCGTAAGTAAAGTTCATCGGCAAACATTTCTAATACATATACAAAGTTTCCAGTTTAAAATATTTCCAATTCTTTCCACAACAAACTTTCTAACTTGGATGCTTGATATTGGCCAGAAAATTAGATGTTTCTTACATGAAACCTTTCACTCCAAATTTATTATCACACCTCTAACTTTTACCTCAAAGAAAACTTTTATCAGTTTTCTAATGACTTACTCCACGGTACTATAATCTTTGAATGGCCAGGGCCTGCTCCACAATTAGCCTCCACTCGAGTAAGTCCGAAGCAAGGCGCCCCCAAACTTCGAATATAAGCTTTTGGAAATTTATTTTCTTTGAGCTAATCTTTCTGTGGACGAAAGTCTTCTCCCTTGAGGCTTATGTCTGAAGATCTACTGCAAACCCCTGGTCTCACGCAAGTGCTCGATGTGTCCGAGTTACAATGGCCATGCTCTTTGCATCTCCATGTTAATGTTCTGCCTCTCATACAGATCTGAGAGCTCCGCATTGATTCCGATGTACTATGGACTTTGTCATTTACAGGTTCTAACTGATCCCCTGATATACTGGTCCCTTTCTTCAATATGATATGAGTTGAACTAAAGAATCGTGTACCAGGACAACCAACAGTTCTTAAACTTATAATGTGCCAGGAAATTTTATTAAAATTATTTCCATGCTCTCAATAAGCGCACTATTTATTATTAAGATATAATTTTCATTAAATTCATTTAATTTTACGACAATTTTGTCGAAATTTATAGAGCTACATCAAATAACATTGATCAACTTGTTAATAATGGGTATTTCCCAACTCGAAGAACAAAGAATATCTCCACAGACGTGTTTCTGGTTTTTGAAAAAATAATACAAGCTGTCTATTATCACAAAATACGAAACACACTTAATGCTTCTCCAAATTCCAGGCAAAGCCGGTTAAAGTACAAATACTAATAAGGAAATGAACACGGCTGGAAACAAATATTTTAAATGTTACAGAAATAACAATACGTCATTAACACCACAATTTTTATTGCAGATCCCGCCATTAGTTACAATGCTATTGCAAGCCATAAATATAGTAAGTAAAATATTTTTACATGTAGCGTACATTTAATTATCATTTATTTTATACAACAAAATTTAAATAACAAAAATTCTTTTAAAACTTTACATCATACTTATTATTTCTTCAAACTTAATAAAAATTATTACTAAAAAACTGATGTTCAAAAAATTTTCTTTGACAATAGTCCAATAAGATTGTTACATATGCATTATACATATTTACATAGAAATATCATTATTAATATCTTTTTGATACAAAATTATGTCTAACAATTATCTGCTATCATACTAATACATCCAACATCACTTGTCAATGTCATTAATATTTTGCTAGAATCATTTCTTGATCCTGCCCTATGATTTGCAAGATTTATCGGGAATTTTTCAAATAGAAATAAGTGTCCAAACTCAATTTCATATAGTAAGTCTCAAATTAATTTCACAATAAGGCTCCTAATTTTGAAGCCCAGGAAGTTGAATAACATTTCTTGCTTTTTAAATAACTCTTAATATTCGCTCCTTCGACATAAATCTGAGAATTGTATGCTAGAATTATACACAGTTCCCAAGCTTAGCATGTATTGGAAAGTTTTAAAGTAATCATTTCAATGTTTCAAATTAATTCTTTGTTCGTTGTTAATATATTATTTTTATTAGATCTTTTTAATGTAGATATAAAAAATCTTTCTAAAAAACTCCCTTTTACTAATTATAAATTCACTTATGTACGAGGCGCGGCTGAAAAGTTTTGAGCCTAAGGTTTTAAAAATGGTGATAAAAATATATAAAAAATTAATTTTTCTATGTAATCTCTCTCTATTTCAATACACTTCTTACATTTATTAAAAAGGGCTTTTAACCCAGTAAAAAAATATTCGCCGTTTTTGTCTTTGGAATGTTCGTTTACGGCCATCTTCATTTCTTCGTCACTGGGAAATCTCCTTCCTCGGAGGTCTTTTTTCAAATTTGAAAACATGAAATAATCGCTAGGGGCCTGGTCTGGACTTTAGGCCGGGTGGTTGATTTCTATAAATCCTGTCTCAGCGAGGGCACGCCTTGCAACTCGCGCAGTGTGCAGCTTTTATCAACAACCACTTGACGTACTTCAACAATGCGGCGTAATAGTCGCCGTTCATTGTAGTATTTTTAGGAAGGTGGTCGATGAAACATTGGCCATGAACTTGGATGCCGATCTTTCCATTTTAAACTTCCTTGGCGACTTTTCTCCATTTTTTATCCACTGCATTGACTCCTGTTTTGACTCCGGATTGTATTGTTGAATCCATGTTTCAACAGTGACAAGACGAGAAAAAACATCATCAAGATTATCGCCACAGATACCCAAAAACTAGCGAAGTCTGCATGTCGATGCTATATATCCAGCGGCGTGAGCATTTTCGGCACCAATCGCATGCACACCTTTTTCATGTGCAAATGATTATGCAAAATGCCGCCGATTCATTTCTTGCTAATGCCCATGGCTTTAGCTATTTGCCACAACTTGATTTTCCGATCTTCGAGAACAAGTTTTTTCCCTTTTTCAATGTTTTCGTCAGTAACAGCGGTGTTTGGGTGTCCCGACTTTAGATCATTTACAAGCGACTCCCTGCCTTATTTGAACTCTCGGCTCCAATGTTTTACGGTCGCAAATGAAGGTGCAGACTTCCCATAAACTGTTGACATCTCTTCAAATATTTCCGTCAGCGTTTTATTCTTCTTTGTAATGAATTTTATGACAGTTCTGTACTCTAATTTTGTGCAAAGTGCGAATGACTCAGACATGGTGATGTTTATGGTTACGTTACTAAAAGTGTAATGATGCTAATAACACAAAACTCGACATTTATATTCCTTAGGATACCCACAATTAGTGATGTGTGGCTGGAAGCTGGGGTTTATAGTGGGATTATCAATATGAATTGGAGAAATTTGGTTCATTTGTAAGGTTTAAAGCGGTTATTAAAATAATTAGGTAATAATAATTAAAATTATATTTTAGAGGTGCTCTCATTAACAAATTCGGCATATAAAAAGATATTTAATGTGTTCATATTGATACATTGCTTTTTTGCCTAATAATATTTATGAGGGAACTTATTTTTGGACATTAGTTTATTATGAGTAGGTCATATTAGATCGAGAAAATTTCTAAATAATTTTCATTGCACTCACTTTTTATAATCTATAAATTCTAATGTTTTTATACTTTCCTCGCTCAACACATCGCATAAATGTTGGGTTATGTTAAACTGCCTTTAATGCAGTCACACTATCTGCCAATGCATTGTTATGACATGTATTACATAGAAATTAACTTTATTAATTTTTATTGCTTTCATAAAATGTGTCATTAGGCATTAGTTAAGTAAGAGCATGTGTGATGAAATCTTCTTTGCGAGATAAAATTTCCAATTACAGGACATGCATACTTAACATAACAAATTTTAATTTATGTTATCAGGTAGCTACCGGACAACACCTGCTCCCATTCTACATACCAGGTTTCGTAAGTAAAATTTAGTCTGATTTCTTATGTTTTGTTTTATTCAAACACTGGTGTAAATTATAATTTGTACGAAATTTCGGTAATCAATCGAAGAAGCGCAGACTCAAATCTATACAAGAAAAGTCTTTTTTGTTGGTTAAAATTTCTAATTTGAAGATATTTATATAATTAACTTTAATTTATTCCATCACAAATCCACAACCTTTACCACTGTTTGATCTTCGTTAAAAACTGTAGGGTCACTTGTTTCGTTGCCATCAGATTGATATTGAACCTATGTATAGGTCACGAAATATATACAATCAGGACAATTTGAGTCTCTTATAGCATTAGTGAGTGAAAATAAAACTAGTGGGAGCCAAAAATTTAGGTAGAATATAATTGTAGCCGTTAAAATGGCCCTCTTTACAAACCTTCAAAGTCTGACAGGAGTTTACAGCAAAGAAAGTAATTTCCGCATCAATAGTATTATTATATATTCCGCAAAGTAGTTTAGCACCATAGATAATCCTTTAATTACGCTTTATTCAATAAACATTTTCGTTAAATTAAATGTCTGCAGAAACTTACTATTAATGTCACTCAACAGACACCGAGTTATTTATCCAAGCAAAAGCCTAGCAATAAATTATAATAAATGAGTTTTATAAGACTTATGGTCATAAGAGCTATTTGCCAAAAGACAAAACATAGAATATTATACATGACTTAATTGTATGGTGGTACAGTGTTGAAAATGTTTTACTCCTACAAAGTATTAATAAACTTTTATTTGTGCTTTATTCTGATAGCGGTGACAGAATTGTAGGTAAGAACTTTACCTCTATTATTTTTTGTCTACATACTCTGCCGTAATTTGTGCCAGCTTTTAACATTATATTAGATAAGGTCTAATAGGTTATAATACATAAGTTATAAAAATATTAACACCATATATAGATAATAAATGTTTGTTATCGAGAAAGAATTATAAATATAATACTCTTACAAATGCAACTTTTAGACAAATTGAAGCCTTAATATTGCTGATATATTGAACTGTATTGCTGAAATATTGAACTGTATTCCTGAAATATTGAACAAAGCTGAACTATGTACTAAACTGCATTAATAAAAAAAATCAGTAGTAATAAGTGTAAAATTACTTACAACATGGTGATGAAATTATTTTATTGAAAACATTTTCTTTGCAAATTGTATGGTTTTCTAATGAAACTGTTTGTGAAAAATATTCAGAATTTAAAACTGCGCTACAATTATTGAAAGGTCTTTCTAAAAATTAAGTGAAATTGTCAAAAGAAATCTTATTTATGTTTCGATATATATTTCAATTCCAAAATAATGCATTTTTTTAAAGAAACAAATTGACAATTATTAGTTTCTTGCTTTAAATATACTGCTGTGAACACAACCTAATTTGTGTTCTGTATTTTCAACCTTACTTTCTATTTTATCTCCTGGATTACAAGAAGCTCATTTCTTTCCATAGCTTCAGCTCACTAATATCTTTCCAACTGATCTTGCTTAGTACCAGCGACTCCAAACGAATTTAGACTTAATAAACAATGACACAGAAGTTATCTTATATCAATAATCCTACCATTCTAGTGAACATTTACTTCCACTCTTTCTTCATTCCCTCGTCTGTGTCAACTGTATGCACCCTGTGAAGGTGAGGCTGACTTTTATATAGGAGAGGCTGTTTATTATGCTTCACTAAACCATGCACACCAAACTTCTAGTATCAACGTTTATTTTATAATATTGACTACAGCAGTTTCAGAAATGGGGTGCAGACATGGATTTTGTTGACATTTTTATTAAATCTTAAAATTATCTTGTGTAAAATTTTTAAAAGAATAACTTTTTAATCCTTACAACGGATTTAGGATTGTAAAAATTAATTTTCAGCACTATTTTTTTTCTTGTTTAAGTTGATATTTTCAAAATTGTAATCCCTCGAGCATGTAGATTATTTTCATGTAACATCCCACCATATCGATAAAATAATGTGTAACTCAAAAAATATTGATTTTATGCACAAGCAGGAAGAAATATAATACAACACAGTTAACAAATTTAAACCATATTTACGTAGTTATAAGTATAAACAATAATAAAAAGACAATTTCCCTAATATTCTGAGAAACAAAGATTTGTAGAGGAAAAGTCTTTATAGAACTTTATAGAAACTTTATAGAACTTCATAAACAATAATTCTCATCATGTTACCATTCAATTTATTATTTCGCTCTCTTTTCGACGAAACATAATTGTCTATATGTTTATCTCATTTTAACATAGCTTTAAAATATTTTTATCTCATTTTAAACACATAGTCGCTGCGAGTGGTAGCCTCACTTAATGGGTGACATGTGCACTCGAGATGTTAAGTGATTTGAGTATCTCTAAAGGTACACTCTTTTCATATTTCCAATGTTGTCAATGAGCTCGGAATCCAGGCGTGTAAGAGATTTTCAGATCAACATTTTTATATTAATTCAATTTTAAGGTAGAAATAAATGGAAACAAAATTGCACTTTTGCAATAAAGTATAAATTAGACTTTTTCATTAAATTTTCAATTAAATTGCCATTCTTAGTAAAAAATGAATGTCCAAATAAAAAATGAATTTATGAAAAAAAACAAATTCAAATATGTTGATAACCAAGAGTGATTGCATAGAACAGCCATAGATTACATGTTTCACGGTTCTTTCCTTGCAAAAAAAGCACATTTTAAATTGATTTTATATTATAATCAACACGAGCCGATTTTTTTTATTAAATATGTTGTCTTCTATGCCTACGAAAAAAAGTGAAATTATCATCAATGCCAGCACAATATTTCATTCAAAATACAACACCCGATTGATCCTAAATACTTACAACACATTAAAATGATGTTTTTATAAACTTGTAGCTTCAGAATAAGCTTCGGTCTACCATTCATATCCATTTAATTTATTGTATAATAGACAAATTGGAAAATCTCACCAAGTGACAGACTAGCAAAAAGCATTCCTGTCGTAACAGAAATACACATTTACAATAATAAACTACTAAATAATTGCAAACAGAAAGTAATAACTAATTCACTGAATTAAATTTATTGACAAAATATAGTAGCTGTATTTATAAAACAGAAGACTAGCTATTTTTATTCTATTTTTAGTATGTTTATTCTGAATAACAGATGATCATCGTATAAGAAGACAGATTGTTAACATAAAAGAGTCATTTTGTGGGCGTATGTGTGTGCGGTGTGTGATGTGCTCGGAACAATACACTGAAAGTATAATTTTCATATTGAAAATTCTTTAGGTATTTCGAAAATTTGCCAAACAATTATGTAAGATTCTACGAATATCCAAGTATTATAAATGCCAATGATGCTATGTAAATGTGTACCTACCAAATATCGCAAATATTAATTTATGCTATAACTAAATCTATGCCAATCAGAATAAATACAATTATATTAGCACGTAACCAAATATTAATTGTACTCTTTCAAATATAATATCGATGAAAATATGTATGGCCGTTATGTATCCGGCTATTATGAATGTCAATTACACTATATTAATTTTACAAGCGCAGATACTATTCGGGTGTTATAAATCAATTAAACTAAATATAATTATGTTAGCCTAGATATTATCCCAATTTTATAAATATTTTAACTATGCGAGGCCGTTATGCATCGGGATTTGAAGGAAATAACTGATATCCGGCTCGAAGAACCAAAATTGATAATATGGCCCTAATTTATTAAATAAATTGAAAGGCGGCTCAAAGCACAAAACTAATGGTGTAATTGTCAATTGTACAGAATGTATCTGAATATTAATAATGCTCTCATGATATAATTATTACCACCATCTATACAGTCAGTTAACAGTAACTAACCTGGAAACCTTCGATGTCTGGCAGATCTTGCAAACTCCAAAATCTCCTTCAAGTGCGGATCGGAACACCTTCAATGCCTAGTAGGTCTTGCGAACCCCAGAAATTTCTCAAAACGAAAGATGCTCTTGCTTTTGGAATAATTCTTGCCAGAAGATCAAGTTAGGTTTCACTTTATTTCAGCTCCAACCAAGCTATTCAGATATAATTCCACCAATGTATTAAAACGAAAGCAATTCAGAATTATCGATTCACTTGTATTTTCACCTGAAATAGGATTTACAATTATTATCCCGTCTTATAAAACACTGAAGACGAATACATTCAGTGAGAAATGACAATTAATATCCTTACAATGCGATAACTCCCAGAAGATGGAATAAATAAAATTTATGTAAAATTTCTGTTTGAAGAAGCTCTTCTGTAAACAAAATTCTTTACAATATTTGTATAAATATATGTCAGTTCATTTTTGTGTTGTCCGTCATCAAGATTACTGAGTTTTTACTATTCTTATGATATCATCTGTCACTTGCTATAAAATAATGTCTGTCATGTTATGCGTCGAATTTTGTATTATAATGAAGATTTTATCAAAAATTTGATAACAATTCTGTACTTTGATTTTCATCTGGATTTACACGAGAGGATATTTGTGAGGTTTGTATCACTCACTTGTAGAAATATTCTATATTTACATTCCTAGCCGTTCTTAAATTGTCAAATTTTGAGCCAGACAGTTTGGAATGTTTTAATTTCAACCTTAACAGGGAAATATTTTTTATATCCATATTTACATACCATTATTGAAGCACCATAATTTTAAAAATTAATTGCAATGGAAGCCACTTTTATACCTTGTTTAATAAAGGTTCTTATAAAAAATTAATGCTGAGAATTTGTTGTAAAACTAACAACGTCTTAACAATTATTATTGTCTAATATTTTTTGTAAGATTACCTGTGTTTGTGAAAATTCCGTGAAAAATAATATAAATTTATATTTATCAGGTCCGGTTCAGACTTCTATGATGATGACCAAACAAGGTGAGTAGCATTTAGTATTTCTATTTTTTTCTTTTGCTGCATTGGTCTAAAAGCCAGTGTCAAAAGTCTATAAGAAACAGCAACAATTGAACAGAATAGCAAATTCTCCAACACCATCTGCAACATTTTGAAATAATTCTATCCACTTTATTATTTCCACCTTTGACCTTGACTTCTTGTTTATGATATTTATTTATAATAATAATATCAAGGTTAAGAAGAAATTATAAACATTATTTTAATAAAATAATATTTCTCGTGTAACCACAATATATGAAAAAACTCAACAAATTTTTTTATTTGTCGAAGTATATTTTGTATTCATGAACGAGCATTTTTGACTGGTTGTGTCTTCATATGTGTCAGTTTATGCAATTATTAAATCAATGCTGAATGTGTCATTTATGTGTCATTTTATGCAATTATTAAATCAGTATCATTTATGTCATTATTATATCAGTGTCATTTTCATTTATTAAATCAGTGTCATTTTTTAAATCAGTGTCATTTTAAATTAGTGTCATTTTTTAAATCAGTGTCATTTTTTAAATCAGTATCATTTTTTAAATCAGTGTAATTTTTTAAATCAGTGTCGTTTTGAAATCAGTGTCATTTTTAAATCAGTGTAATTTTTTAAATCAGTGTCATTTTTTAAATCAGTATCATTTTTTTAAATCAGTGTAATTTTAAATCAGTGTCATTTTTTAAATCAGTGTCATTTTTTAAATCAGTGTCATTTTAAATCAGTGTAATTTTTTAAATCAGTGTCATTTTTAAATCATTGTCATTTTTTAAATCAGTGTCATTTTTTAAATCAGTGTCATTTTTTTAATCAGTGTCATTTTTAAATCAGTGTCATTTTTAAATCAGTGTCATTTTTTAAATCAGTGTCATTTATTAAATCAGTGTCATTTTTTATGTGTCATTTTATGCAATCATTAAATCAGTGCTGAATATTAATATTTAGCATTAGTTTTCTAACAGTAATGTCAGTATCGCAAAAAATGTTAAAAATTGTACGTTCAATGAACACTGTCTGATTACCAGATTCATCACAAAATTAATTACAATATTCTGATTTCAAATAACCAAAAATACAAAAAAAATTGTATTTAAACAATAATTAATTTTACCATAATTCCCTTCTTAGGGAAGATTGCACAGAGAATGATATTTCACTTTCTGTTTTACTTTATTTCCACGCAAAGTGATGTTTCACGAACATTTGAAGATTACAAAGATTTCTGATCTGACTATTGAACTTATTAATCTGACTGTATGCATATTACCTGTATAAAACACGCAATCAATAATTGGTCAAGAACACCATGTGCGGCCAATTCCATGTACACGAAAGTGATAGGTGACAAATATATTTTATATAGAGAGTGATTAATTTTGAATTGTTTTATAATTTAAATTTCATTGTGGACTCATTCATTTACTCTTTTTTCACACCATAATGAGAACATTTTGAAAAAATTTACTACGATGTAATTATTTGTGTTTCGTCTAAAAGAGAAACAAGGAACGTGAAAATAAAAATATAGTGAAATTGCACCTGTCAATGTATCACATGTTTTATATTTGTGAAAATACACTTAAAAATTCTACTTTTTAAATGATTATATCTGTCGTTTATTTATTATGTGCAATGTAGTTTATATAAATTAACCAGAAACTTTACAATTGTTAATCTAGATTTTATTCAAGTTTCCTGAAAAACAATCATGAAATAAACTTATTGTGTAAAAATATTTGGGCTATTAAGTTATGGCTAATATAAGTTGCTAATATTAACAATTATAAGTTATAAAACAAAAGAGCTTGTTCAATAAGAAAACACTGCAAAATGAAGAGGTATAGCCATCGCTTATGTATGGTTAAGAAGAAAAAGCAACATCTTTGTGTAGTAAAAATATGCTTAAGTCTGCTTATTTTTGTTTATTATAAACCATTTTAATGTCGTCTGATATTTCAATAAGTCAAATTTGTCATTGTTAAAATATAGCGTCTTGTATTTATTACTCACACCTTTCACTTTTCATGGTACAGGTGAAGATGTACAGTCAGTAATAATATTAAAAGCATATCCTTAAAGATTTTATTTTCCATTCAGGAAATTATGGCAAATAAAGAAATTATTGTTACAGATCATAAATATAAGGAATCATAAATATGAAGACTCTTTCAAAAGAAATTACTTTTGTGTGAATTGAAGCCAAAAAGTTTTAAATGTTTTAATGTCAGGCTTTACATTTTTTTTCAAAAATATTTTTTATATTCGTATTTACGTACCATTATTAGAGCACTATAACTTCATAAGTTAATTATAAAATTGTAATGCTTTAATAATAATAAGCTGCTTTTATGCCCCGATAAATAAAAGTTCTTAAAACAAATTAATGCAGAGGATTTAATAATCATTATTGTCTAATGTTATTTGTACGATTAACTTGTGTTTGTGGAAATTGCTTGAAAAATAATAAAAATTTATATTTATTAGATTCTATCCAGCTAAACGTTGGCACGGCTTACAGGCATGGTGAGTAGCACATAATATCTCTAATTTCTATTTTCCATTTTGCCACATTGGTCTAAAGGCCAGTGTGAATAATATGTGAGAATCATTAGCAATCGAACAAAAAATGTGGGCTTTAACAATACCTGTAACAATTTTTAATAAAACATATTCTGTTATGTCCAAGGAACAACATTCCACTTTGAAATAACTCCGTCCATATTCTTTTTTGTCCCCTTAATATTGAATTCTTGTTTATAATGATGTTTATTTATATATTATTAAGTTAAAATAATTGTAAACATTGGTTTAGTAAGATTGTTTTAGCATTGGTTTAGCATTTGTTATGTAACCACTGGGTAGACAGTGCTTGCACTTAGTTGCATCACATTCAATCATTTTATTATTTATTGCAAGTATATTTTGTCTCCATGCAATCCATGCATAAATATCTTTGACCGCAACATTACGTTGTGCGTCAGTTTATGCAATTATTAAATCAAGTCAGTTTATTAACATTTGACATTAATTATTTTCAAATTAATTGTTTTTTACGACTTTTAGCTTTTTAACAGTAATGTTGGTATAGCAGAAAATTCTTTTTCGAATGAACTAATTATTTCTTTGGATTTTTAACAATAATATTAGTTTTGCAAAAATTTTACAAATTGTTAATTGAATGAACTAATTATTTCTTTGGATTTGAAGCTTTTTAACAGTAATGTTAATATCGCAAAAATTTTAAAAATTGTTGAATGAAATTGTTTTGAGAAAAAATTTTGTTCCACGAATATTGAAATGCTTTATACGTATTTCAGATCTGACAATCAAATTTATAAATCTGTCTGCATGCATTATTTTCTACATATAAAGTACAATCAATAATTGGTTAAAAACACCATCTGTGGCTATTTCCACGTTAATGAAAGTGATAAGTGACAAATAGAATATATAGGGGTGACAAATTTTTAATTATTTCATAATTTAAATTTATTTTTAGACTCTTTAATTTATTCTTTTTTTGGACCATAATGAAAACATTTTGGAACAGTACACCGAAGGATGTAGATACACAATATCTAAAAGAGAAATCAGGAATAAATGAGCGTAGAATTAGAATGAGACAGGAAGTATTTTCAATAAAGCTCTCAATGTTACCATATCAACATTGTTGCTCTCCATCTTTCGTGGTCATTTCCCCTGTCAATATATCACTTATTCGGTATACATATATGGAAATGTATTTGAAAAGCTCCATTTTTTAAATGGCTTCACCTATCTGTTGTTTATTTGTTATGCGCAGTATAATTGATACAAATGACACCAGAATCTTTATAATTGTTAATTTAGATTTCATCCAAGTTTTCTGAAAATCAATTTCTCTCATAAAATAAAATTACATATTAAAAATTTTAATTTTGGCAACTATGATTTAGGATACAGAAAAACTTGTTCAGTATGAAAAGCTTGCCTAAAGAAGAGGTTTAGCCGTTCCTTATATTTGCTTATCTAGAGAAGGCAATGTCCTATGCGTAACAAGAATATGCTTATCTTAAATCTGCACATTTTTGTTTATTATAAACTATTTTAATGTCATCTGATATTTCAATGAATAAAATTTGTCATTGTTAAAATATAGCATGTTGTGTGTATTATTCATACCTTTCACTTTTCATGTTCACATTTATCAAACCAAGGAGGCTTGTTCCAATTGTTTCTCGGTGGAGGCAACGTTTATTATGACAAGGTTTCTGGTAAGAATTTTTCCATAATTATTTTTTTCTACATGCTCTAACCATTGTAGTATGCACCAACTCTTAATATTCTAATAAATGAAGTCTTAAAGAATTGTACGGACAATAAAAATGTTAAAAGCATACCCATACAGATTTTACGTTTACTTCAAGAAACTGTGGTGAAGAATTTAAATTTTGTTAGGAATAAAAAGTTATAAATATAAAGAAACTTTCAATGGAAATACACTTATAAATACTACTTTTGGTATTGAAACCTTAATGTTTACAAAGCTGAAATGTTGAATCACATTAATTAGAAAAAAAAAAATTATGAACATAAAGGAACTTGTAACAGAATGATGATGCAAATATTAAATATTGCTGGAAAGATCTTAATAACCAGAAGACTAGTCATTGATATAAAACTCTACATACAGTCTTACAAACATTTCTCTAAAGCTAATATTTATATAGATAATTAACGCCATCTATTTATATTGACGCAAACTACAATGAACAACTGACAAGACCATTGCGTACAAGTAGCCTTGTAATGGAGCGTAAATTATTATTTAATATTTTATTCGTAAAAATTGTATGTACAGTTTTGCACAAATGGATTTTTATTTTATATCTCGTAATTATTTTATTTAACTTTTGGCAAAAAACGTCCCCCATTATACATTTTAGAATTTCATATCAATGTAGTAACAGTAAGTGTACACGAACAATGTTTTTGGTTTTTTTCTTCAACAAACGACATACACTTGACTATCAGATAGCGTCTATGCTGATGACAGATGTAGTTTTGTTATACCAAGTGAAGCGTACAATATACTGTCACTTTAGTTTTACTGACATAAACGTAATTCCATCATCGGCAAAGAAATAATTCTTCTTTAACGTAAATGAAAACAGATAGGGAAAGAAAACATAATTATTGTACAAAAAAATATGTATTAATTGTGGATAAAATATAATGTTAAAATAAATGAACGCACTTATAAATTACAATGTTATCAACTATTGCCCTTCGAGTAATACAATTTATTTGACTTTTACAGTTTAGATGTCCTTTGAGGTTAAATCTCAAAGAGGAAAGGTCCTCTTTTCGGCAAAATTTTGTAGTCTTTATGGCTAGATATTTATAGCTATTATTTTGTATAAAATGGGGTCTTTTAAAATGTTTGATATTTTTTTTTCCTCTGCCCAAACAAAAAATACACCAGAAGACTGAAAACACGAACTGCTTAGCTTTTGAGTGTTATTAATTTGGGAAAAGTCATCTCTTCATTATTTAATAATGCTGATTATGCAAGTTTCTCATTTTAATTGTTTGGACAAGGATCTGATTACCCATCCAGCAATGTAACAATAAATTCAATGTCTTCCGTCAGATGACAAAAAACATTTTTCGTTGAACGGCTCTCCAGTGGTAAGATTTTTCACAACGTGAACAATATGCACGGGATTTTTCACAACTTCAAAATGTGCAAATAATCTAAATGATGTCTAAATTTATTTTGTGATTTAAAGCACTTTGGTTATAAATTAGCTTAAAAACATTCTCATGTTCTTTTATTGCCCTTCAATGTAGTAAATAACCTAGCGGTTCATTTTATCTTAACTCCAGATCCATTACCTGAGGCAATTGTGGATCCTGGTTATGTTATGTTCTGTAAGCCTCCAAAAAACTCCTGATTATTAAATATAATTTATTGAAAATTGAGATTTGAAATACACAGTCATTACATATATTTAAATAATTATTCCTTATTTCAATTGTTTATGTCGTTGTTATAACACAACTTAAAACAATCATTTTTGATAAACAAAAGAAAAAATTAAAAATACTACATTATTACAGTGTTACGTCATCAGATCACAAAGCTTTTCTAATTGAATGTGACATTTATTAGCAATATTTATATAATGTATTTATATTAAAATGTGCATGAAATAAAAAAAATTAATATTACATATTGATGATAAATGATCCCATTTTTTTTTAACAAATTTTATATAATTTTTACAACACACTTCAACATTAAACTACACAATTCAGCATTAAGTCATAAGTAAAACCAGTAAAACACATACAATCACTATATATCCAAGCTTGCACACAACTGTGGTAAATTGTAATCAAATTGGGCATTTGGACTCCATTGCGGTGGCAATATTTGAATGTAGCTAAAGCCATATCCATGTGTTTATATCAATGACTAAAGTATTGATCACTATAGATAAGGAAATTTGATTAATGAATTTACATTATTCTGATATGTTGAAATTTTGAATTTAAAGAGTTATATTTACGAATAACAAACTGTATATAAATTGAAAGAAAGTTTGAACAAAATTACTCATACATAATATTATATTTCGTTTGAAAAACTGTAATGTTAAAATATTGTAGTCATGAACTCAGTAGATAAGATGTTTTGTTCATGGATAAAAACTTTAAGGATAAAAAAATTAAATATAAACTTCCCGTTGTCCACCTTGGATTTTCTAGAAAAACTTTATCGTTATGAGAAAATATTGAAAATCAAAAACACTAAAATTACTGAAAGATCTTGAAAATAACAAAAAATCCACGTGCCGTACCTTCATCCGTTTGAAACAGATTGACATTTCTTGATTTCTTATTTTAAATCGACTACTAATTTTTGTTTTGTGAAATAAGAATTTTTTCGTGACCTAGAAATTATCTTCGTTTTTAATTAAAACTTTCAACATAACATCGACAAAATGCTACTAGCCAATATTGACTGTAATATTATAAAAGATAAGTAGGTCTGCATTATGCATTGGTCCTAAATATTGTCTGTGAATTGTTTGTAAAGTATTTAAGTCTACACTTCTATTTTTATCAGACGATTACTTAATTTTTGTTTTACATATTTCTCTTAACAAGTTTCTATACTTACAAATTAATAGAACGATATGCATCATTACCTAGTGTATTCTATTAATTGGTATGGCTCCTCTCCTATTATAGTATTACATAGTTATACTATTATTATGATATTTCACTTAACCATGAAAATACATTTGGCGTATGTGGTAAGAAATGAGATTATAGGCAAAAAATGTATACATAGTTAGATATTTATATAAAATTGTTTACAGATATGAAATTTATATATAAAAACTTTATTGTAGTAATAAAAGACGACCAAGACCTGATTGGATAAATTAATAATTTTGGATAAGATGATCTTTATTTCATTTGAATCTGTCAATTTTCAGAAAAGTTGCGGAAATAATGACTGTTGATCACATATAATGTGGCAATTATAATAACTGAATGATGGAAGAAATTTAGATTATTTCTACCAGTTCCAATATGTATGATATTGGAACTGGTAGAAATATAAAAATTCTAAATTTCTTCTAAATTCACATTCTTACTTAAATTATTATAATTTAACACCTTAAGTTCATATTGTAGTCGGTGCACTGAACGTATTTTGAAACTAATTAGAAAATGCCAGTTTAAATTTCTCTATTTGCTATTTGAACCAGAATTTTATATTTCAATTATTTTATTTAAGTTGTTAATAGATATTCACGTATCGACTGCACTGCTTCACTAGTTACTAGAATTCAAATTTGATTAATTGTCGAAGTAATTAATTTCCTAGTATCATTTCGCGCCAGCACTTCTGATTGTCCAAAGAGCTTCCCTGTGAACGAATTACTTTATAAATAGAGAATTATAAAAGAGAAAGTGTGTGTAGGATTTTCACCATTTCTTTTTAGAGATGTCTTCTTTTTAGACTTCTAGTGCTTTCTTCTCTAATATACAACCTATGGCATCCTGAAGGTCCTTTCTAAATATTGGTGAAATAATTTTTGGAATCGGATGAATAGTTTCGGAGATTACCTCCTGCATCCAAACTTACAAATTATTATACTTTTTTTGACACTCTGAACTTTTGATTTTACTCCTCATAAAACTTCGTACCGGATGCAATATATGAAAATCAATTCTTAAGGAGTTAACTCCAAATATTATTGGCCATGTGTCTTCTGTGAGTGTTTAATCAGACTACCAGCTACGGCAAATTAAATTTAATTCATTAAAGTCTTTTCTTTTCGTTGGTCTGAAGATCGGTATGAATAAACTGTTTTAAACTATGGCAATCAATTAAGAAAATGTAGGCTCGAACTCATAATAGAAAAGTATTTTCTGTGTGGTGTAATTTCTAATTAAAGATAGAGTAGGCCTTGCTAATTCGTATACATATAAACAATACCCTTTGTGGATTAACAAGGCATCCGGATTATAGTATGCAATATTTTAGTAGAAATAAAACACATGTTTAACTTTAATTTCATTTATTAAAATATAAAATTAAAGACAAGAATATGTACATACAAATGTACATACAAAAATTACAAACACATTAGAAGTTGCGCACTTGACATGAATTTTAAAAAAACGCTAAAAATTAATTCTTCTACAAAAAGTCTGCAATACTCTTCTGCTTATAATTTTCGCACTTCATTTCCAAAGTATGGTCACTAAGTTGACGGAGGAACATAACTTCGTGACTGTCAAATTCGTTATCTTCAGCCCATTTCAAAGCAGCGCTTAAACCTCCCACTGCCTCTGAATTTCCAATTGTTTTGGAGGTGACAACTTCAACACTTTTATCATTATCTTGTTCATCGTCTTCACACATTGCCGCTCGCACAATCTCCTCATCAGTTAATCTTAGTGGCTCTATGTCAGCACCACCAGCATCCCATTCTTAAGCTTCTGCTTCACTTATTTGATAATCATTGGGCTCCCTCAACTTATTGAAAAGCTTGGCTAGAGGAACATCATCTTCTGGTCCATAGTCATTTTTGGTGGGAAATCTAGGATGCATATTCTTCCAGGATTTATTAATTAGGGATGCTTTAACATCCACCAAGTAATTAGCCAAAAGAAAAACTATATCCTTCAAAGTTACCGATTTTAATCCACGAGGTTTTCACTACTTGATGCAAAATAGTTAATCAAAAGTGGTTTGCGATAATTTATCTTCACACTTTATATATTATTCTGATCTGTTGGTTGTATACACACCGTAGTGTTAGGCGACAGGAACATTGCAAAAATATTGCCGTCTTCAGAAACAAGTTCATCTGCTTATGAATGGCCGGGACAATTATCCAACAGTAACATTTCCTGAGGAGGTAAATTAACAGATAAAAAGTGGTGTTGGACCGCGGGAACGAATTCGCCGGACACCGACTGCTCATTACCAGAGGCTAAAGTATGATCGGGCAACAATAGCCAGTATAAACCAGATTCGTCGGCATTGTAAACCTGTTCTGCTGTTAGATTTTTTTCTTGAATAACTTTCTGGAACTCTTGTTGAACTGGTCTGATAGCAGCTTCATCACTTCATAGTTTTTCCCCCCCCACTTTTAAACGTCTTATTTTATGGAACTTCTTAAATTTATCAAACCATTTCCTACTTACATTAAATCCAATATTGGAGTTTGTGATCTGACGATGAAAAGTACAAGCTTTCTCACAAATCATATCACCACTTACAGGAACATGCAATCGCCTTTGTTGCAAAAACCATGTAAACAAAGCATCTGCTAAAATGCGATTTTCTGACTTCTTCAATATCATTTGTGCACCGGGACCATGTTCTGTTAGGCTAACAAATTTCAAGATTTTATCTTTGTCCTACTTTATATCACCTACAGTTGATCAGCCTATAAGAAACTTCTGAGCGATGACAGGATAGCTGTCACTTTATATAACATTTCTATAATACACAATTTGTCTTTTAATGTCAATGTTGAATGTTTACATGGCGGTGTCATGTCAGCGAGTGCGATAAATTAACCAACACTTACGCAGGGCAATTGACAAAAAACTGACATACCCACCGCCTCCCCTACGAATGTCCCCGCGCTGACCATTGCCACCCGTCTGGATTACAGCAATTGCCGAATAAGTGGGAGTCCGGATTAGCAAGACCCTACTGTACATATCATTGACAACAAACTTCAATTTATTCATCATTCATTTGTGTAAACCGATAGACATTTCTCAGCCTGCCATTCAGGTTGGATTCATAGTATAGGTTTTGAGTTTTCACATGTTCTAACCTATGTGAGGACCAAGAAACACAAACAACTAGAACAAATTGAGTCATGGGATATTATTGCAGTAAAGGGGGAATGAGTTGAACGTCAGAAATTTAGGTAGAATAAAATCGCAGTAACTAGTTGGTTTCTAGTACCTCTTTTTAACTTAGCAGCTAGTAAAAGTGGATAGAAAAGAAATTAGTACATCCATATCGTTCCGATTGCCGGTCAACAAATTTCATTATTTGCATAGCTATTTGTAAAAGGCGATCAAATAGATTCAGAAATCAAACAATTTTAAGTGGACTTGTATATCATGTATGAAATTGGCATAAAATTCTCTGAACTCCCTGGTTAAATTATGAAGAGTTCAGAGGTATTTTCTTTGAAAGCCAGTTGCAATTTATGTATTGTTTCAAATGACTGTCCCTAGCCACTAACACTGGTGTTGGTAAAGATGATCATCCATTATTTTTATAATATTCACTGCACACTCGAATATTAGAGAATTTTCTGTAAAAGCTTTAAATGTTTGTAAATTTGTGCTATATGTACTCAAACTACAAAAATTTATTCAACGAGGTATTCAAATCAGACTTGGATCAAAACAAAAGATTCTTTGTTACATTATTTCTAAAGTGACATTAGGAATGTCAGAAATTCAAGTTTTAGTCACCAGAAATTCATAATTTTCCATTAAACTTGTCTTCACAGAATAGTTTGAGAATTCAAAGATTTAAACCATTAAAATTTCTAGTTAGTACCTCTGAAAGTTGTGTATGGCAGAACAAATGGTATGACAGAACATTTCTCTCTGGCTATTAATAGCTATCCAGATTAGGATTTACATATTTGCATTTCACACCCTGTTCATTTTATCATGTAACCATTCACTTCACGTTATGAGTTACAAAGTGTTTTTTTGGTTAGATTTTTACCCCTCCTACAGCTATTTTAGTTTTTGTTTCCTTATATTGCAAAACTGTTCATTCAACTTACAAGATGTCGGCCAGTGCATTGGACAAGTTAATTCAGATTCTACTAAATACATAATTATTGAATAGTTAACAAAAAATAAAATGATTAACAATAAAAACTTAATGATCAAACCAAATACAAATTCAGAAGCCACAAATTTTGGACGGGCCAGGAACCACCTAAAATCTTTGAAGTGGTGAATTCAATAGTGAAATGGATCAAAATGAGGCACCATCTGCTGCTGACTTAGGCAATAGAACAACATTAATCCCCAAACCAATGGGCTGCCAATAAGAGGAAAGAGTATCAGACCAAAATGCTATTCTAAAAATTTCTTTGTGTTAGAACACTCTTTAAAACAGCATAATTCTTACAGTCCATTCAAATTCAATGCCGACATTGAAAGATTACAACCTGTCAGAATTTCAATGGCTGGAACAGTATCTGGATGCTGCAAGTGACAGTGTAAACCTCCCTGTGAATGGGATAACAGTCAACCTTAAATTATTCAGAGGAACGGTAAGACTTGCACTACTTTTTGTTTCTAATGTTATTTATTTTCTATAATTTGAATTGTTGACATGTTTCATATATTGAAATTTACTATTAAAATATTTAAAGTGAAACTCGCATAAATAGAATAAAATATAAATTGCTCACTAAACATATTTAAAACAGATTATGAAGTATCACTTTTACATTTCTGTTTCTTATATTTTTATATGCAATCTCGGAAGAATTATCTGCAACAAGGATTTGCATAAAAATTTGACTTATTGTTTAAAATATTAACGCGGTTAGAATTTATTCATTTAAAAAGCAAAACATAAATATTATTCATTAGTATTATAGGATTTTATAATAATATTATTCATTAATATTATTAATGAATAATATTATTATAAAATCCTAATATACAATAGCATAAATATTATTCATTAATATTATAGATTCATAATATTATAGGATTTTCTCACTTATGGCATTCAACTGCTCAATTATCCGATTGCTATTCAAGAGTTTCTTTTGATTATGTTTAGTGAAAATAAATTTCTTGTATTGTATCACTGTCAGTTCTTACAGTCGACTGAATAATTTTTGATTAATAACTGAATAACAAAACTGTCATGGTTATCTATTAGGTCAGTTAGCAAACACCATCAATATAAATGGAATAAAACAATGCACCAATGAGTAGTCAAGCATTTCTTATGGATGTATATTTATTTCAATATAGTGTCTTATACACTGCACGCTAATTTCATAGTAAAATAAAATTACAGGTTAAGATAAGTTCGTTTTTCAGTTCGCTACAAATTTTGTTTTTATGGGAGTTTGAAGCTGTTTAAATATTTTTTTTGTTACGTATATTAATAGACGGTTTGGTAAACACTTGTCTAATAAGTGCTGAAAAACCTGGTCAACCTGGTTTTGAAGCCGCCTCCGCAACTACTCAGCTAGTTTTGCAATGCAATAGGGGCTCTGCAATAAATAAACTTTCATAAACATTTCTTTTCTGATAATTATATTTATCGAAGCTGACTATTTCAATGCATTCAACTTGGATAATGTTATCGTACTTTAAGTTTGAATGCGCAGCAACATCATTCATATTGAATGAGTTATAAAGATAAATAGGTTTTGGTACGATTTAAATCACTGATTTTACCAATTTATTAATATTTCGACAGCCATCATTCACTAGTACGGAACCAGCTTGCACTAATAGTTTGAAAGCTGGCTCTGCAGGAAAGTGCAAATACCTTACAGAGTGTGCAGCTGCCAAGAACATCTCCAACCAGTACGTGTTCCTCCATCACCGCTGCGAGAGAGAAGGGTAATTAAGTGCTGTATTTCATTTTCTAATGTATAAACAAAAACAACTTTTACAAAAAGAAAGAATAACAAATTTTGATACTTACGTTCATATTTATGGATGCGAATCGCACGCTGTATCTAATCAGGACGAGAAAAAAATAGCCACTGTATAGACAAAACAATGAAGAAATGAATGTGAAAAAATCTAAGAAGTGAACATGATGATTATGTGTAGAAGGAAATGTGGTGTAAATAATTAAGAAAGGTTTATTGGGAAAACTTATACATAAAAGTAATGAAAAGTTAATGACTGACATAGATTGCGTAACCTGATTGAAAAGTAAACCCACCATGTAATATAATACGGAATAGTTTGTCCAAGGTTCACCACCTCAGTAAAAGTCAAATAAAGGAATGTTCAGATTCTTATCGAAATTATGTCTATGGCCTATAAAATTCTTGGGTTTGTATTAAGAAAGTCTTAAAATATTTTGATATATTTCTGTATTCTTTCAAATTACAGCCTGTGTAAGGATGGCCAAAGTCTTTAAAAATGTTGATACATATTTAACCTTGTGCAATACTCTTGTAAGTTCGCAACTGGCTTGTAAGTTGTTCTCTGGAATCCACGATATGTCACTTATTCTGGCGGTACTGAGAAAATACACAAGAAATTTTTAAAAGTTCTTCGTATCCTTGGCTGTAAATTATCATCTAAAATATAAAAATGTGATGTCCTCTATCATAAACATTCGTTATTATAGTTGACAGTTTTGTTCAACATTGGTCGAGGTAATTGTGACTGCATCTTTATAGAATCAGATACCGATTCCAACTCCTAAACTAACTCACAGCTGTCTCCAATTTCATGTTGATAATGCAAGAACAAACGCTAGTATCAGAGCACCTCTATGGCAGTTCTACAATAAAGAGATGTTATCTCTCGACGTCCTTGGAATTTCGCACTTCATTTTAGATCAGGTGTTCCAGTGGGGGGAAAATGCTCCGCAGAATTCTTGTATAATAGATAAACGAGTGGTTTACTTTTCATTTTAACTGATTTATTCATTATCCCAATCAGTTAACTAGAGTGCCTCACGTAGATAACTTATAATTTATAAGTGCACCTTAATTAATTGGTTAGTTAATTATATGTATTTTCCCTATTGAATTTAATGTCTTTTGCAAACAAAATATTGTCTCGTTTAATTAAGTTAACAACGTCTCATCTATATTTACATTTAATTGAATATTTAATAAATCTATTTATTGTCTTTGTTCTTTGTAAAAATGTCAGAATAAAAGCTTATTTCCTATTTAGTTTATAGCATATTTCAAATAGCTTGCGTTTGTTTTTTCCCATTATTTAGAATAAAAATATAAGAAATTATTGAAGTTTGTAATTAAATTACTTAATGTACTTTGAAATGATATTGAAGTTACAGCAGACGTTAAACTATTTGTTTTTAAAATCCTTACATTGAATTTCTTGTCGAATGTGTGTATTGTTTTCATTATGTACTCATGTTAAAATATTTTGTAAGTTTAAACTTTGATTAATTATTAAAATCTTTTAAATTACAGGTACGCAGCCGTGTGCTGTCCAGTATAAGCCTAGAAGGAACCAGCAAAAAAACATTAATGTTTATGATTTTTGATGGATGTATACTATGATGTAAGAACAGCACCTAATAAAGAATAAACCATTTTTATGTAATTTTGTTTTTTAATTTTATAACTACTGCATATAACGTTAATCATGAGAAGGAGCAAACGAACCCCAACAAGTCTGAAATTTTTGTATGGCCACATAAACGCGTAATAATACAAAGGTACATGTAGCTTTCAATTTGAAACAGTTATAGTCCAGACTTCAAAAGATTTAAAAAAATGTTAACGCTTAAATAATTAGAAGATATTCACTAGGGTGACATTTTGTTACTATGATAGCACAAAACCAGACCTATGGTTAGTGTTTAAAGAAAGGTTTTCTAGACAACTACATGTACATACGTATATATTTATAACCAAAACACGTGCACACTCTCTCCTGCACGCTACACACACATGCACGCATGTCCTTAACACACACACACTGTACTTACAACTGTTTACTGCAAATCGAATAAAAATATAGTCAAATCCCTGACATCAAATGATTTCCGGTCTGTTTCATAATTCATTTGGAATTTTTAAGTTTTAGCAATATCTCCATTATTATTTTTTTAATATTATGTTACAATTTAAAATTTAATTTTATCTAAGAAATTAAAAATCATGAATAACGTAGAAATGTTTATACCATGTCTGATTTTTGTCATCATATTCATATATCAATAGGGACCATACAAAATTCCATAGGTGCCGCTTGGTGGTTAATAAATAAACACACATTGACGGACAGGTCATTTCTCCATGTGAATAGTAACTTCCATAAAACGATAAAGATTTATAAAGCATTAATATTGGCATAGACTTTCCTAACATCCTTTCGGTGAACTATACTTCATTCCTTTTTAAAAAAGAATATTTTTAAACAAAAGGAAAATTACAGTTCAGTTTTTGTCAACCTTTTTCTTGTATTCATGTTCATGGTATAATATGAATTTATTCTGTATTTATAATAAAAGATAAAATTTTTTTAATGATTTTTCATTACATGGCGTAATAAATAATTTGCAACTAAATAAACAATTTTTGGGTATTAAAACATGACCTGAGAATCGAACCTGAGAATCGAACCAGGGACAGCCAATAAACGCATTTAGATATGTTCACACTTATTTGAAAAACTTGTTATTATAAAAAACACGGCCATATAATGATTTTCCGTCTTTCTCGTTTAAGCATCACACTAGAAAAACAATTGAACATCATTGATTTCAAATTGAAACTGATTTATTGCAGATATTCCACTTTAATTTATTATTAAAGTAAATGATATGTACTGAATAGCCACCGTACAAGTCGGAATATTGAACATTTTCTAAAAGGTTTTATACCTCTGTGTTTTGTGTGATCAGCAGCAAGGGTTGTCCATTATGTCCTTTAAATTTGTAATTCATGTTAATGAAATATTGGTATAGTATTAATATTTCTAACATTATTTAGTATAACAATTTATTTAATTAATCTGGTGATTATAGTACATGATTTAATAATAATATGGCTGACATATAATGAGTTTGTATAATTTTGTTACAATTTTCACTATCTTAAACAAATCATACTGTAAATTCACTATTAGATGTCTGCAAAGCAACCAAAAGTACTATTAGACCTGTTTGTGAGGTTGACCAATAATTTACATCCATTTAAAACAGACGTACAGATGATGTTAACCTTACTGAAACTGAAAAGCCTTCTTTTTGTTCACGCTTAAACCGTTCATTTATATTTGGTTATTGCTGATGAGTTTTATGAGGAGCTTATTGCTTGAACTAACATTTATTTCAAGCGTTGTCTAAAGTTACCAGTACCCGACATCGCAGATTATAGCTTATAATTATTATTCAACAGTCCTGCGAATAAGACAAATCTCAATGAATGCAATTATCTGATTCAGTAAAATATTCTGAGCACACACACACGCACACACACACATATAAAATATGATGAAAGTTTTCCTATTTTAAGAAGAGTTGTCAAATACTTCCTAAGTTTGTCATTGGAAGAAAATACATGAAAACTCATTCCTTCCTTTTCGTAATTATTATAATGCGGAGCACGGCAGTAGGTATTCCCTCTTTTTTGTTTCTGTCTCAGTTCACGGTATGTCACAATGTATATAAACATATTGGACAAATACATTCCACTGTACAAAAAGATAGTGTTAGAAAATAATATTCAATTGTCTATAACATGTTAGTTCCGCAACACATCGCTAGGATATCTATCCATTGTCAATGGAGGTGTGTATTGTAAAAATTTTGTTAAAAAACAATTAAAACAATACAATGGTAACATAATCTTTTTCACAGACTTCTACTATCTTGAGTCACTTATATCATAATCATTAAATATTGCTAGAAAATGTTCCAAAGTAAAAGAAGTTTTTTATAAAATTTTGTTTTGCAATATCTTTAATTCATAATAACTTTGTTTCGCCATTCCATAAGAGATTTAATGTTGACATTAGCGACTACTTGCTTCTTAAACATTCAATTGGTTCTGGACAAGGTTTTATGAGGTATAGGTGTACCAAAAACTGTGCTACAATTAGGTGCCAGCGCAAAAAGAAATTGATTTTATGTAATTCGAAATATCACCATACACCTGTGAAAATATACAAAAGATTAATTTTGACAAAGATTGAATATTTTTTACCTTACACTGAGTTAGAAATACAAATTGGTTAATTTTTAATTCAAGTTTGACTCTAAAAATTATTTTTAATTTATCATTTGAATTTTCATTAATGCTTATAAAAATGTGTGAAAGTACCTTCAGAAAAGTATTATTATTAGTTTGTTTTCAATTTCATTGTGGCTCTTGAAAAGATTTTTGTTTATTTGATTTTAATTTTCATAAATAGTTTGTAAAGAGCAGTAAAAATAACTTAATAAAAAAATATGAACTGAGAAATACTGATTAATTTATGTTTAATTCATAGTTTTGTACAAATATTGTGTTCTAACCAATACTATTTTTATAATTAGGTGAATTATGTTTGAATAAATATTGTTTTTACTTTTTAATTTTAACCATTAATTTACTTGAATATTAATTCAAAATCAGGTAGGTATCATAAATGATTTTGATTAATTACGATATGCATAGTATCTTACAATAATAGTATCTTACATTAATTACAATATGTATAGTATCTTACAATAATAGTATCTTACATTAATTACAATATGTATAGTATCTTACAACAATAGTATCTTACATTAATTACAATATGTATAGTATCTTACAACAATAATATCTTACATTAATTACAATATGTATAGTATCTTACAACAATAGTATCTTACATTAATTACAATATGTATAGTATCTTACAACAATAGTATCTTCCATTAATTACAATATGTATAGTATCTTACAATAATAGTATCTTACATTAATTACAATATGTATAGTATCTTACAATAATAGTATCTTACATTAATTACAATATGTATAGTATCTTACAACAATAGTATCTTACATTAATTACAATATGTATAGTATCTTACAACAATAATATCTTACATTAATTATAATATGTATAGTATCTTACATTAATTACAATATGTATAGTATCTTACAATAATTGTATCTTACATTAATTACAATATGTATTGTATCTTACAACAATAGTATCTTACATTAATTACAATATGTATAGTATCTTACAATAATAGTATCTTACATTAATTACAATATGTATAGTATCTTACAACAATAGTATCTTACAACAATAGTATCTTACATTAATTACAATATGTATAGTATCTTACAATAATAGTATTTTACATTAATTACAATATGTATAGTATCTTACAACAATAGTATCTTACATTAATTACAATATGTATAGTATCTTACAACAATAATATCTTACATTAATTACAATATGTTTAGTATCTTACAATAATAGTATCTTACATTAATTACAATATGTATAGTATCTTACAATAATAGTATCTTACATTAATTACAATATGTATAGTATCTTACAATAATAGTATCTTACATTAATTACAATATGTATAGTATCTTACAATAATAGTATCTTACATTAATTACAATATGTATAGTATCTTACAACAATAGTATCTTACATTATTTACAATATGTATAGTATCTTACAACAATAATATCTTACATTAATTACAATATGTATAGTATCTTACAACAATAGTATCTTACATTAATTACAATATGTATAGTATCTTACATTAATTACAATATGTATAGTATCTTACAATAATAGTATCTTACATTAATTACAATATGTATAGTATCTTACAACAATAGTATCTTACATTAATTACAATGTGTATAGTATCTTACAATAATAGTATCTTACATTAATTATAATATGTATAGTATCTTACAATAATAGTATCTTACATTAATTACAATATGTATAGTATCTTACAACAATAGTATCTTACATTAATTACAATATGTATAGTATCTTCCATTAATTACAATATGTACAGTATCTTACAACAATAGTATCTTACATTAATTACAATATGTATAGTATCTTACAATAATAGTATCTTACATTAATTGCAATATGTATAGTATATTACAATAATAGTATCTTACATTAATTACAATATGTATAGTATCTTACAACAATAGTATCTTAAATTAATTACAATATGTATAGTATCTTACAACAATAGTATCTTACATTAATTACAATATGTATAGTATCTTACAATAATAGTATCTTACATTAATTACAATATGTGTAGTATCTTACAATAATAGTATCTTACATTAATTACAATATGTATAGTATCTTACAATAATAGTATCTTACATTAATTACAATATGTATAGTATCTTACAATAATAGTATCTTACATTAATTACAATATGTATAGTATCTTACAACAATAGTATCTTACATTAATTACAATATGTATAGTATCTTACAATAATAGTATCTTACATTAATTACAATATGTATAGTATCTTACAACAATAGTATCTTACATTAATTACAATGTGTATAGTATCTTACAATAATAGTATCTTACATTAATTATAATATGTATAGTATCTTACAATAATAGTATCTTACATTAATTACAATATGTATAGTATCTTACAACAATAGTATCTTACATTAATTACAATATGTATAGTATCTTACATTAATTACAATATGTACAGTATCTTACAACAAAAGTATCTTACATTAATTACAATATGTATAGTATCTTACAATAATAGTATCTTACATTAAATGCAATATGTATAGTATATTACAATAATAGTATCTTACATTAATTACAATATGTATAGTATCTTACAACAATAGTGTCTTACATTAATTACAATATGTATAGTATCTTACAACAATAGTATCTTACATTAATTACAATATGTATAGTATCTTACAATAATTACAATATGTATAGTATCTTACAATAATAGTATCTTACATTAATTACAATATGTATAGTATCTTACAATAATAGTATCTTACATTAATTGCAATATGCATAGTATCTTACATTAATTACAATATGTATAGTATCTTACAATAATAGTATCTTACATTAATTGCAATATGCATAGTATCTTACATTAATTACAATATGTACAGTATCTTACAACAATAGTATCTTCCATTAATTACAATATGTATAGTATCTTACAATAATAGTATCTTACATTAATTGCAATATGTATAGTATATTACAATAATAGTATCTTACATTAATTACAATATGTATAGTATCTTACAACAATAGTATCTTACATTAATTACAATATGTATAGTATCTTACAACAATAGTATCTTACATTAATTACAATATGTATAGTATCTTACAATAATAGTATCTTACATTAATTACAATATGTGTAGTATCTTACAATAATAGTATCTTACATTAATTACAATATGTATAGTATCTTACAATAATAGTATCTTACATTAATTGCAATATGCATAGTATCTTACATTAATTACAATATGTATAGTATCTTACAATAATAGTATCTTATATTAATTACAATATGTATAGTACTTCACATGAAAAAAGCAGTGGACAAAAAATATGTTAATATCACCAGCTGGTATTAATATTATGTGAACAAATATCACCAGCTGGTATTGATATTATGTGATATTGATATTATGTGAGAAACATGCCACAGTTCAAGTTTATAGTCTTTATAGATGTACAGTCTTTATAGTTTACAGACTTTGTAGTCCTGGAGATATTGCGATAAATAATTTAGCGATAGAATATGCTCTTATATAAATATGTGTACTTAAACAAAAGTAAATTTTCTATTATTTATTTATGAATCATTTAAAACTCGTAGAAACAACTTGTTTAGACGACTTACAATTCATTTAACCAAAAATATATATTGTTGTCGTTGTAGAGTTCATTTTTTATTTAGAACTCAGAGAAACAATTTGTTTAGACCACTTACAATTCATTTAACCAAAAATATATGTTGTTGTCGTTGTAGAGGTCATTATTTATTTAGAACTCAGAGAAACAATTTGTTTAGAGCACTTACAATTCATTTAATCAAAAATATATGTTGTTGTCGTTGTAATGTTCATGGATAGTTCGTATAAGACCATGGGTGGTTCATACCGCTTTGGCAATCTTAAGACTAGTCTTATATTGCCAAAGCGGAATATAAGGAGAACCACTGATTGCTGTATTTTCGCCAGAATGGTGGGGCAAGAAAAAATATAATTAGGGCTCAGTTCTGTCTCTCTGAATTTTCATCCCTCTAAAAAGTCGAGTTTTCTGTATTGTTGATAGTTTTGCAAGAGTCTACTTGCGTTTAATTCACAGATTTGATATTTCAACTTGACCATCCTGTCATTAAATTTTGACCTAGCTAATGAATTTATATCAATGAGAATGACTTGAGGAATTAATTAGTTTATTATACAATAAAAAATATATTGAAGAGTGTTTTTACCATAGAACCCCTGTGAGAAACGTAGGTGTCAGCATAAAATGCTAACTCCTCAGCAATAACCAGATATAAACGAATGTTTTAAGCGAGCACAAAAAGAAGGGCATTTCAGTCTCAGTATAGTTATCTGTATATCTTTTTTAAACATTTTTAATCCACTGGTCACTTTCAAATAGGTCTGATAATACTTTTGGTTGCTTCAAAGACATCTAACATAAAATAAACGAAATTATAGCATAATTTGTTCAAAATATTGAAAAGTATCTGCCAATTCTGTCATAAGTTGTTGTACTCCATTTCATGTCTACGTCACGTCTACTTCAATATTTAAGCAGTTTAACTGCTTTTTATTTTCTTATTCTGAATTTTTATTTTGTACGAGTGTTTATTTATTAACCACCAGGTGGTGCTGATGGCATTTTATATGGTCCCTATTGACAAATAAATATGATCACAAAAATAATACATGGAGTACATTCCACTAGCCACTTGCAACACTCGCATCCAAGACCATGATCATACTTATTCCACCAGCTTGTCAGCGTTGTAACTGTCACTCCTAAGTATTATGTACAATGCATATTCGTAACTATGAGGAAATGATGGGTATTTGACAAAAATAAAGAGATTATAGTATTGTATTTTTATTACGTATTAAAAGTTAGGTAATAATTTAAACATATGGTAATTGTAAAAGTCCAACTTAATTTCTATAAAAATTTTATGATTGTTTGCACATTTTGCATCTTCTGGTGCAACCTTTACTTCTATTAGGTACTTCTCAGAGCTGCATAAAGTGATTCTATCCGTCACCATGTTTAATCTGCAAAGATATAAATATACTTACATAAACTTCATATATCAATATGTTAAAGTCAAATTGACAGATGAACAACCGCAACAAGCCACGTTGATTCGCGGGTCGATATGGGCTCAAAGTGGTCGTGAACAATGACGCCATCAATGAAGTTTTGATCATGACCGCAACAGCTGCGGCCGTCAAGTGGAACGATACGGTGAGTATTTTGAGTGTCACAATCACCTAGTAGAACATACTCGTGGTATGAATGCTTCTACGCTATTCACGATTTTTACTTGCTTAGATAAAATTAATAAAAAAATAATAACAGACATATTGCTAAAATATTTAAAAACTCTAACTGAATAATGGAGTAGACCAGAAATTATTTGTTTTAAGGGCTTTGGCTACTTTTGTGTTAAATTTGCGTTAAACACTTATGCCTTTGTGTGTGTGTGTGTGTGTGTGTGTGAATGTGTGTGTGTTTGTAAACACATGCGCTTGTAGGTTAAGAGTATGCGTACGGGAGTATTGTGTTAGCTTGTGAGTGAGATTAGGTGCGCATTTTTGTTACGTTTTATACACATAAATATATATACATGCAGGTGTCCAGAAAACCTTCCTTTAAATATTAAACAGCAACAGGTCTGGCTTTGTGCTAACAAAGTAACAAAATGTGACCCTAATAAAAATATCAGGGTTATAAAGGCGTTACAATTTTTTTTAATTTCCTGAAGTCTCCATTTAAAAACAAATTTTTTGAATTGAATTCTACAAATTCTTTTATATCTTTTTATGAATGTTTATGTGACTGTACAAAAAATTCTTATTGGGGTTTGCTTGATCTCTTATTGTTAACGTTACCCGCTTTAACAGTGGCAATGAAACTGAAAAACAAAATTACATAAAAATGGTTTGTCCTTTATTAGGTTCTGTTCTTACATCATAGTATACATCCATCGAAAATTATAAATATCAATGTTTTTTTCTGGCTCCCTCTAGGTTTCTCCTGGACAGCACACGGCTGCGTACCTGTAATTTGAAAGATTTCAATGATTAATAAGAGTTTCAATTTACAAAATATTTCAATACGAGTACATAATGAAAACTCGTCTACTATAACTGCATATTATTTCAATGTCCGTTAAATAGTTTGGTTACAAAAAGGATATTTTCTTGAATTTTTATTTTAAATAACAGGAAAAAATAAACACAAAATATTTGAAATAGCTATAAACTTTAAATAAAAAATCAGCTTGTATTCTAACATTTTTACATATAAGAAAGAAATAGGTTTATAAAATTTTCAATTAAATTCAAGTATTAATGAGACATTGTTAACATAATTAAACGAGACAATATTTTGTTTGAAGAAGACATTAAATCAATATGGAAAACACATATAATTAACTAATCAATTAAATTAAGCTGCACTTATAAATTATAAATATAAATCAGTTAAAATGAAATGTAAACTTATTTATCTGTTATACAAGAATTCTGTGAAGCCTACTCTTCACACTCGATCTAAAATAGGGATGTAAACTTGCAAAGATGTCAAGAAACAACATTCCTTTATTGCACAACCGCTGTATAAGTGCTCTGATACCAGCATTTGTTCGACAACGCATCGACTTCTTGTCGACAACGCACGAAGACAGAGACAGTTACAAATTAGTTCAGGAATTCGAATCTTTAACTGACTCAGTAAGTCATAATTATCTTGACAAATGTTGAACAAAATCATCGACTCTAATAATGAACATCTGTGATGGAGGGCATCACATTTTTATTTATTACTTAATATTTTATATGATAATTTACGGCTACCGATATGATATTGAAGAGCTCTTAAAAATGTTTTCTGTGTGTTCATGATACTGTCAGAATAAGTGGCCTATAGTGGTTTCCAGACAACAACGACATATACAAATTGCAAATTTAAAAGAGCCTTGTACAAGGTTGAGTATATATCAATATATTTAAAGACTTTACCCGTTCTTAATACAAATCCAAGCATTCTATAGATCTTAAATATAATCTTAGTAAACATAACCCTCTTGCTTTACTTTTAATGAGTTAATCAACCAAGCATAAACAATAGCTTGCTATGTTATAAGGCAGGTTTACTTTCCAAACAGGCTAGAAATTCTATATCAGTCATTAGATTTCCATTAATTATATGTATGAATTTTCCCAATAAACCTTTCTTAATTATTTGAATCATATTTTCTTTTTCTTTTTTACGCACACACTAATCGACATCTTCACTCGTTAGACTATCTCTGTAAATTTTGTCACATTTATTTCTCCATTATTACATCTTTACAGCATCTATTTTTCTCTCATCCTGATTAGATACCAGATTCACATCCATATATGTGAAGCAGGTATCGACATCCTTTATACATTCTTTTTGTAAAAGTTGTTTATTCATATAATCTAGAAAATATAATACTGCACTTAATTACCCTTCTCTCTCGCAGCGGTGCTGGCGGAACACATCTAGACTGACAATGTTCTTGGCAGCTGCACACTCTGTGAGGTATTTGCATGTTCCTGTAGAGCCGACTTTCAAACTCTCTGTACAAGCTGGTTCCTCGCTAGTGAACCATGGCTGTCAAAATATTATTAAATTAATACAATCAATGATTTAAATCCAATAAAAGCCTATTAATCTTTGTAACTCATTTAATACGGATGACGTTATTGCACATTCAAAAGTTAAAGAATGAAAACATCATCCACATTGAATGCATTAAATAATTCAGCTTTAAAAAGAAGTATTTGTAGAAGTTTACTTGTTGTGGAAATCCACTCAGAGAATTGTGGAGACCACTTCAAAACCTGATTGACCCGGTTTTTCAGCACTTATCACACTCACTTGAATGAAAACTGAATAAGATAAAATTTTTTCTTTCGGCCAAAAGATTATCAGTGTGTGTACTCATACACGCAACAACAGAAATCACAGCTACAAATTTATATTTACAACAAATTAAAAAAAAAACTTAACCTTCTATAAATTTATTCTATTATGACAACAGCATGCTATGTACTACGCACTATATTTAAATAAATATATATCCATAAGTAACGCTTCTATACTCATTGATTAAATTTTTTTTCCATTTATATTGATAGTGTTTAACTAACTCTACTACCTACCACTAATTCTAACTGACCTAACAACTAACCATGACAGTTTTGTTAATAAATTGTTTATCAATATGTATTCAATCAACTGTAACAACATTAACTAGCTATATATACATTTCAATGAAAATATTTTCACTAAACATAATCAAAACAAACTCTGAGATAGTAATCAATTAACCGAGTAGTTGGTACGCTATGAGTTAGAAAATCTAACGTAACCTGGTTATATATTAGGTGTTGTAAAAAGGTTGACTGTGTGAGAGCAGGTATTTACCAAATACAAGGAATCAGGGCCGTCGCAGCAAAATGGAGCACACACTTTTTTCATTTAAAAATTAAGGAGTAAGTTTCACAAACGAAATGTTTTTGTCTCTGAACTAATGAGAATAAAAACCTAGTATAGCCAGTAGGAAATTGGTAGGAATAACCATATTCTCTTGTATACGAATTGTTAAAAGAAATATTCTATTCAAGAAATTTAACAATTCAAAAATGGTGATGTGACAAACAAACGCAAACAACAGGCAAAAATTGCATATAAAAAGGCAAGAAACGAGAATGTAAAAGTAATACATCATACAGTAGAAACATGAAATCAATGCAAGTCTTACCGTTGTTCCTTTGAATAATTTAAGGTTGACTGTTGTCCCATTCACAGGGAGGTTTACGCTGTCACTTGCAGCATCCAAATACTGTTCAAGCCATTGAAATTCTGACAGGTTGTATTCTTCCAATGTCGTCGGCATTGATTTAGAATTGGCTGTAAGAAATATGTTGTTGTGAGAAGTGTTCTAATTCCAATAAAGTTGTAAAATAGCATTTTGCTTTGATTTTTTTAAAACACCTTTTATTGGCAACCTATTAGTTTGGGGATTAATATAGTTTTATTGCTTAATTCAGCAGTAGATCGTGCTTCATTCTAATTTCACGGCTTCAGAATAAAAACCGTGAAGAGTTTGGATGGTTCCTGGCCCATTCAGAATTTGTTACTTCTGAATTTGTATTTGGTTTGATCATTAAATTTTTATTGTTAATCATTGTATTTTCAGTTACCTATTAAATAATTATGTATTTAGTAGAGTCTGAATTAACTTATACTAAAATAAACAAAAACTAAAGTAGCAAATCTGACAAGAAAACATTTAATAAGTCGTAATGAAGATAAATACCAAGAAATAAAATAAATGAAATGTAAAATCTTAGTCTAAGCAGAGAATAAATAAAGTCTATCGAGAATTTACAATTTACTTTTAAAATGAGTTCTCTGCAGTGACTATAATGTGAACTTAAATTGAATATATTTGGCGTTAATTTTATAGAAATTCGTTATTCACAATTAAATGAAACTACGTGATGTAGTATTATTTCTACTTTCTTTAAGTTCTTTACCACTACCTGGGTTTCGTTGTATTACAACATCTTCAGGTGGGATATTAGCAAAGTTTTGCTAATATTCTTTGCTAATATTCTTTCTTTTGTCTGCTAATATTGCTTTGCTAATATCCCACGTGAAGATGTTGTAATACAACGAAACCTAGGTCGTGGTAAAGAAATTAAAGAAAGTAGAAATAATACTACATCACGTAGTTTCATTTAATTGTGAATAATGAATTTCTACAAAATTAACGCCAAATATATTCAATAATGCATATACAATTCAATATAATATATAAATATTTGCCTGCTCTGTTATATCTGAAATTGTTTACTCAAAATGAAAAATTTTGACAACCTAATTTTACAATTTTTAAAATTTTAATATAGGTATCATAAAGTGTTTTTAATGCAAGTTTTCCTTTCATATTTAAGTTGATTACCTTACTAAAGGCATTATTATCGCAACATTAAACGTGTTTAACAGTCATTATTGTTGCCGCATTAAACTTTTCTGACAATTGTCAGATAGAAATGATATAAACAATTGTGTAGATAGTTTTGTAGACTAATTAATTTGCCTATATTTTCTTTCCTTGATCTTAAATAGGCCAAATTATTATTATGATAAATAAATATAATGTAATATGAAATAATTAGTTTATCCTATCAGATCACGGTTATCATTTTGTTACTAAAAATAAAGTTTTTAAGCTTAAATTTAATTCCTTAAACAATTTTATGCCTGACTGCACAAATTTTTGGCTTATAAATTCTCTTCAGACCACAATCTCTGAATGTGTTTTCACAAATTTCTACAAAATTAACGCCAAATATTTTCAATATTCAATGATGTTATGATATTTGAATTGGTAAAAACATAAAGTTGTTAAGTTTTATTTAAACTATTTCGTAGATATGTGTACACTTTGCCATACGTGTAAGTTCCATGTTGTTTTATTTGTTTCTATTTTATACAAAATGTACACATAAATGAAACCATTAAAACACCTTTTTGGATGGCAAAGATAGTAATCAAAATTATTTAACAGAAACAATAACTTTAACATAACAAAAGTGACAAATTTTGGTTTACCCAAATTTAAGTTTAATTTTTCCTTCCGTTTAATTTCTCCTGATAGCCATTAACCCAAGATGACAGATCATTTTATACCAGATTTAGATGGTTCACTCCTGATGATTGTCTCAACAAATTCACTCTGAATGAAAGAAAAGTGAACTTCGCTTTGTATTTATACAAATAATTCAAAATAAATTAATCAGTTTATTTTAATATAGTGCCAATTTGGTCATGTTAAATCATTTTTAGTAATCTTTTAAAATGACAGAAATTAAAATTTCTTTTCATTTTAGAAAACACTGTAATATTTGCAAGTGTAACTTATTTTGAAATTCTCGTGTTGCAAATGTCTTTATTCACCGTATTTTTCCAGAAAAAAAGTAAAAGCCATAAGCATATTCTTAATGCTGCATAGTTCTTTCAGATTTTGTGGAAAAAAAAATTAAGCAAGTAGAGTATGAAAATAAAAATATGAATAAAAGTATGAAAAAATCTTACCAAATATACTGTAATCGTAATCATAGTCTGGACTAGGCAGCAAATGGGGTCTGTCACCTTTATGAGTGCGAAAAATGAACAGTATGAAATAAATAAAAAGCACTGTATAATATTTAGTAACATAGTTCATACTGAATATCCTGTCACCAATATCATAGTCTGCGGCAGGCTGCAAATAGGGTCCGTCACCTTAGTTGACGAATGCAAGCATACGAAGTGGGAGACATGAAATTATCGATAGCACTTTCTTATATTCAGATTATATAATTCTTATATCAAGAACATGTCAAGCTATTGAATGAAAAGATGTCAAACATACTAAAAATATGTAAAGAAACATTTAATAATAGAGAATTTTATCATTTTGTAGTATTTATAATTTTGACACTATATTTCATAATGCACATTCATAATCTTGTTACGAGTTTTAACATTAATTAAATAATTTTTTTTTTTTATTATTTTCTTTCAAACAATAAAAGACACGTTTATATCATTAATACATTCTTATATATGTCATTCCACAAATAATATTATATTAGGTGATGTGAGGTAAAGTTAAGGACAAATTACATTATGTTACAAATATAATTTCCTGCTTTTTAATATCTTATTAGTTGTTTGTCGAAGTAAAGCGTTTCAACACTGTATCATTTATCATCTGGCAAATAGCCCTTCTAACTGTAAATCTTATAAAATTCATTAAATATGAAGTATTACTAGACTTTTAATTGAATAATATATACAGTGCTTGTTGAGTTACATTAAGAGTTAGTTTTTACAGACATTCAATTCAACAAATATGGTCATCAAATAAAACTCAATTGAAGAATTACTTATAGCGCCACCTAATGGTTTAATATAAAAGTCTATAAAAGTTGTTGAAAGTCCAGAAACTACCTTATTTATTGTAAAATGATCAATTTTCTGATAAATCTTACAGATCAGAGAGAATGACCAAGAAATGATTCTAACAAGATTTTAATGATATAGGTAGATGGTGTTAGATGTGTGGGGGTGTTACTATGATGACGGACGACTGCTAGACATAAATTTATATCAAAAAAAATATGGAACTGAATGCACTAAAGATAAAGACATAAATGAATGTATTACTAAGTAAATAAAGCATGTATTAATGAACACTATTAACCTCGATTCGTTCGTACATATATGTAACGCATCTGCAATGATCTTATTTGATTATTGTCACAATATGATTAATACTAGAAAATTTTGATGCTGAAAATTTTTTTGAAAATTGATTTTTATTGTATTTGGTTGTAGAAATAAAAAATATGATGCAATGTCATTTAAACGATTTAAATTTACCAACCATTACAGAAAAAATTATAATGAAATCTATAATTTACGTAAAAATATTTTACTTAATAGGACCAAAAGTTTGGAACTTATCTTTTGTATGCACGAACTGGGTCTACAATTAATATTAGATTGTTAATGATTTACGTGATGTATCTATGTAATATTTCAAATATTTTTCTCCAGCTATATTCATTTGCTGGTTAACTTTTGTACCTTAGCAGGTTTTGCCTGAAATATGGGAAAGTATCAAGTTTGTTTTGTATTCTTTGATAATAGGTGGCTTGTGATATTTTTTAAAAACAAAAAACACGTCTGTGGAAGTATTCTTTGGTTTTTGATTAGGGAAATACCCATTTGGAAATACCATAATTTTTCTATATGACTTCATAAATGTCAAAAAAATTGTTGGACCTGAATTCTATTCAAATATTATAATCTGATAATGAAGAGAGTGCTTATTGAGAACAAGGAAATAATTATAATGAAATTTCCTGGTACATTATAATTTAAAGAACTGTGTGCATCACTAGTACACGATTCTTAAGTTTATCTCATGTCATAATGAAGAGGGGAACTGGCATATTAGGGGATCAGTCATTATAACCATCATCAAGCTGGTCATGAGTTACGGCAATGAGATATAGATCCTCATCAAGAAGACCTAAAACCTGCTGGATAAGTGGGAGAGCAAAGTCCTGAAAAGTGAAGAAAGAGTTTAGTCCTGTAAATGACAACAGCCCATGATGCATCGAAGTCAACACGGAGCTCTGTGATTCCTTTGAGAGGCAAAACATAAAAATAGTGGACTGACAAAGTGCTTGCCTGAGATCAGGGCTTTGCAATAGGTCTTCAGAAATAAGCCCCAAGTGAAAATACTCCTGTCTGAAGAAATATTAGCTCGGCGAAGGGAGACCTCCGAAAACTCTGAGGTTGGAGTTACTGTATTTTGACTAACCCGAATAGAGAGTAATTTTGCAGTAAGCCCAGGCCATTCAAAGATTAAAGCATCATTAAAAATGTGACAAAAGTTAGAGACTTGGCAGTGTGATAATAAATTTGTAACGAAAGGTTTCATATGACAAATGTACTAACTTAAGCTTTTTGGCCAATATGAAGCAACAAAATTTAAAATTTTGTTTGTGCAAAGAATTTGACATTTTTTAAATCATAAAGTAATTTCATGTTTATACGCATTTGATATATCTAGAACAATGAATCTTGCTTTCGCTAACTCATCATCCCAATACAAGCAGTCGATATTTGAACATCAGTTCGTTGAAACTCTGTTATATTCTATTTCTATAGTTATGATATATATCCATACAAGACATTTTTAACTATTAGAAACAAAAACACGCTGGGAGAGATTTTAAGATTATTGACATTATAATACTGGATTTGGTGAATACATTGGCCTGGTTTAGAAGCTAACTCTGTTCCATCCACAACAGATCACAATTGTGTTCATGTCACAATCTTCATGAGAACATTTCAGTGCATGAAAGTAAAATTCTCACTAGATCAAATTCAGAATGCCCACGAATATCAAAAAAGTGGATACTAACCGTTACCATTTGCCTCCAATTCTTTTCTTTTCCTAAATCTTTCTTATTTCCGGATCATACTCTTAAACTTGCAATAGATTTTTATTTGTTATATTATTAACAATAATCATACCCACTTTCTTATAACGCTCTCTCATGTTCAAATCAATATTTAAAATATCATGAAATAAATTTTTATTACAAGTCAGTGCACAACGGGAGTGCAGACTGGTTCAATGCTTCTATAGACATGAGAAGTTTTCAGTCATGTCCATCTTTTGTCTTCGTCAACGGTTTCACACGTCGTCCGAACACATTTTGCTCATTTGAATATCATCCTCTCTTTAAAAATCAACTCCCAAGATAATATTGTTAACAGTGCAATTATTTCCAGGCCATTTTTTGTGAGTTTAGTGAAGAATTTCATTTTTAAAAATTTTTTGCAAAAATTTCTAAAATGCAGTAATATTACTTTCAAAAGAGTATTGTTATTCCCTAGTGCAAATTGCACAAAAAATAAAATAAACTTCATGCCTTTCAAATCAAAGTTTTTTATATTTAATACAGATGAATTAAATGAATATTTCATTATACAAATATTGCAAGAAGTAAAAGACTCCTCTATGTCCGTAAAATGGTTCCGTATAACATTACTTTGTGCCCAACATTACCAACAGTTTAAAAGTTTATAAAATTTAAAACAATGTATGAAATTTAATTATGATGGTAAGTATTACTTGTAGCAGCATTACTTATAGCGCCACCAAGCGGTTTAATACAAAAGTTATTGAAAGACCAGAAATACTTACTTTACTGTACATACATTTATATTTAAAAAATTTTACGATAAATCTTAAGATCAGAGGGAATGACCAGGAAACAATTCTAACAAGATTTTAATGACCTGGGCAGATGGTGTCAGGATATCACTACGATGACAGACTACTGCTAGACGCAACACTACAGACTGTACAGAATAAATGATAATGAAACGTATGATATGTGCAACAATATTTTACTTACCAGACAAAAACCTTCCAACATCACCTTTGTGTGCACTGGCTGAGTCTGCAATAAATATTAATTGTTAATGATGTATATAACGTATCTATGTAATATATAAAATATTTTTTTCCATTTATATTCATTTGCTGGCTAACTTTTGTACCCTAACTGGCTTTGCCTGGACTATTGGAAAGCACCAAGTTCGTTTGGTACCCTGTAATAATAGTACTCTTGTCTAAAGAAATGTTAACTCGACGAAGGTAGGCCTCCAAAAACTCTGAGGCTGGAGTGACTATGCTTTGACCAACCCGAGTGGAGGGTAATTACAGAGCAGCCGTAGACGGTTCAATGATTGTAGAAATTTTATTGTATTTGGTTGTAGAAATTAAAAATATGATGTAATGTTACATAAAAGGATTCTCGTGATTTATATGTTACAGTCTGTACAGAATAAATGATAATGAAACATATGATATGTGCAACAATATTTTACTCACCAGACCAAAAGCTTTCAACATCGCCTTTATGTTCACTGACTGGGTCTGCAATAAATATTGAATGTTAATGATGTATATAATGTATCCATGTAATATGTAAAAAATTTTTTTCCAGCTATATTCATTTGCTGGCTAACTTTTGTACCTTAGCTGGCTTTACTTGAAATGTGGGAAAGTATCAAGTTTCTTTGGTATTCTGTGATAATAGGTGGCTTATGATAATTTTTAAAAACAAAAAACATGTCTGTAGAAAGATCCCTAATTGGTGATTTGGGAAATACCCATCATTTACAAGTCGATTCATGTGACAAAGTCACTAACGCTACGGCCAATATCGAGCAACTAAATTTGAAATTTTTTTTGTGCAAAGAATTAGACATTTTTTATATTAGAAAGTAATTTCATGTTTATACGCATTTTATTTATCTAGAACATCATCCCAATAGAAGCGGTTGATATTTGAACATCGGTCCGTTGAAACTTTGTTATATTCTATTTTTATAGTGATGATATATCCATACAAGACATTTTTAATTTTCAGAAACAAAGACACTGGCCTGGTGTAGAAGCTGCATCTGTTCCATCCACAACAGATCACAATTGTGTTAAATCTTCATGAGAACATTTCAGTACATGAAAGTAAAATTCCCACTAGATCAAATTCAGAATGCCCACGAATATCAAAAAAGTGAATAGCAACCGTTACCATCTGCCTCCAATTCTTTTCTTTTCCTATATCTTTGTCATTTCCGAATCATACCCATAGACCTACAATTAATTTTTATTTGTTATATTATTAACAACAATCATACCAATTTTTTTGTGACGCTCTCTGATCTTCAAATCGATGTTTAAAATATCATAAAATAAATTTTTATTACAAGTCAGTGCACAACGAGAGTGCAGACATGTTCAATGTTTCTATAGACATTAAAAGTTTTCAGTCGAGTCTATGTCTTGTCTTCGTCGGTTTCATGCTTCGTCCAAACACAATATGCCCATTTGAATATTATCCTCTCTTTAAAAACCAACTCCCAATGTAATATTGTTAACAGGGCAATCATTTTCAGGCCATTTTTTGTGAGTTTAGTGAAGAATTTCATTTTTAAAATTTTTTGCAAAAATTTCAAACACTCAGCAATACTACTTTCAAAAAAGATCGTTATTCTTTCGTGCAAATTGCACTAAAAATAAAATAACCTTCATGTTTTTCAAATGATTTCTCTTTTATATATAATACAGATGAATTAATTAACATTTCATTTTACAAATATTGCAAGAAGTAAAAGACCCCTCTATGTCCGTAAAATGGTTCTGCATAACATCATCTTTGTGACCAACATTATCAACAATTTAAAAGTTTATATAATACAAAACAATATTCCAAATTTAACTGTGATGGTAAGTATTACTTGTAGCAGCACTACTTATAGCGACACAAAGCGGTTTAATATAAAAGTCGTTGAAAGACCAGAAACTACTTTCTGTACTGTACACATATATAGACCAGAGGGAATGACCAGGAAACAATTCTAATAAGATTTTAATGACGTAGGCAGATAGTGTCAGGATCTCACTATGATGACAGACTACTGCTAGACATAAATTTGTATCAAATAAACATGGAACTGAATGCACCAAAGTTAAAAACATTAATAAAAATATTGCTATGTAAATGTGGCATGTATTAATGAAAACTATTAACCTCAGCTCATTCATACATATATATCGTGCATCTGTAATGATCTTATTTGATTATTGTCTTAATATGATTAATATTAGAAAATTTTGATGCTATAAAATGTTTTTGAACATTGATTTTTATTGTATTTGGTTGCGGAACTAAAAAATATGATGCAATGTCATACAAAAGAACTTTCGTTATTTAAATTTTGCAGATTGTACAGAACAAATGATAATGAAATGTATGATTTACTTTAAAATATTTTACTAACTGTACGCAACAATGTTGGAAGCCACTGGCTTCCAACATTGCCTTCGTGTGCATTGACTGGGTCTGCAAAAAATATTGAATTGTTAATGATGTATTTATATAATATTTCAAATATTTTTTCCCAGGTATATTCATTTGCTTGCTAACTTTTGTACCTCAGCTGCCTTTGCCTGGAATGTTGGAAAGTATCAAGTTTGTTTGGTATCCTGTGATAATAATACTCTTGTCTGAAGCAGTTTTAACTAGACAAAGGTAGACCTCCGAAAACTCTGAGGCTGGAGTCACTGTGCTTTTGACTAACCCGACTGGAGGGTAATTATGGAGCAGGCGTAGACCGTGCAAAGATTGTAGAAATTTTATTGTATTACATTGTAGAAATAAAAAATAAGAATCAATGTCACATAAAACGATTCTCGTGATTTAAATGTTAATGGAACGTGTGATATTTGTAAAAATATTTTATTTACCAGACCAAGAGCTTCCAACATCGCCTTTGTCTGCACTGGCTGAGTCTGTAATAAATAATGATTGTTAATGAGGTTGTATATGATGTACCCATGTAATATGTAAAAAAAATTTTTTCCATCTATATTCATTTGCTGGCTAACTTTTATACCTAAGCTGGCTTTGCCTGAAATGTTGAAAAGTATCAAGTTTATTTGGTATCCTGTGATAATAATACTCTTGTCTGAAGAAATTTTAACTAGACAAAGGTAGACCTCCGAAAACTCTGAGGCTGGAGTCACTGTGCTTTTGACTAACCTGAGTGGAGGGTAATTATGGAGCAGGCGTAGACCGTGCAGATTGTAGAAATTTTATTGTATTACATTGTAGAAATAAAAAATAAGATGCAATGTCACATAAAACGATTCTCGTGATTCAAATGTTACAGACTGTACAGAATAAATGATAATGAAACGTGTGATATTTGTAAAAATATTTTACTTACCAGACCAAGAGCTTCCAACATCGCCTTTGTCTGCACTGGCTGAGTCTGTAATAAATATTGATTGTTAATGAGGTTGTATATGATGTATCTATGTAATATGTAAAAAAAATTTTTCCAGCTATATTCATTTGCTGGCTAACTTTTGTACCTTAGCTGGCTTTACCTGAAATGTGGGAAAGTATCAAGTTTGTTTGGTAATCTGTGATAAAAGGTGGCTTATGATAATTTTTAAAAACAAAAAACATGTCTCTAGGAAGATCCTTCATTTTTGATTTGGGAAATACCCATTGTTTGATTTCGTAAATACTGAATTTCACATGTACAAGTTGATTCATGTGACGAACGTACTAACTTTATTGCCAATATCAAGCAACAAAATTTGAAAATTTTTTTGTGCAACGAATTTGACATTTTTTAAATTGGAAATTAATTTCATGTTTATACGCATTTGATATATCTAGAACAATGAATCTTGCTTTCGCTAACTCATCATCCAAATACAAGCAGTTGATATTTGAACATCAGTCCGTTGAAACTTTGTTATATTCTATTTCCATAGTTATGATATATCCATACAAGACATTTTTAACTTTTAGAAACAAAAACACACCCGGACAGATTTGGAGATTATTGACATTATAATACTGGATGTGGTGAAAACATTGGCCTGGTGTAGAAGCTACATCTGTTCCATCCACAACAGATCACAATCGTGTTAAATCTTCATGATAACATTTCAGTACATGAAAGTAAAATTCCCACTAGATCAAATTCAGAATGCCCACAAATATCAAAAAAGTGAATAGTAACCGTTACCATCTGCCTCAATTCTTTTCTTTTCCTAGATCTTTGTCATTTCCGGATCATACTTACAGACCTGCAATTAATTTTTAGTTGTTATGTTATTAACAACAGTGATTCCAATATTCTTGTAACTCTCTCTCATGCTCAAATCGATGTTTAAAATATTGTGAAACAAACATTTATTACAAGTCAGTGCACAACAAGAGTGCAGACATGTTCAATGTTTCTATAGACATGAGAAGTTTTCCGTCGTGTCCATCTATTATCTTCGGCAACGGTTTCACGCGTCACCTGAACACATTTCGCCCAATTGAATAATATCCTCTCTTTAAAAATCAACTCCCAATATAATACTGTTGACAGTGCAATTATTTTCAGGCCATTTTTTGTGAGTTTAGTGAAGAATTTCATTTTTATAAATTTTTGCAAAAATTTCCAAAACGCAGTAATACTACTTTCGAAAAAGTATTGTTATTCTTTCGTGCTAATTGCACTAAAAATAAAATAACCTTCATGCCTTTCAAATGATTCTTTTTTTATATTCAAAAACTCTTCCATGTCCGTAAAATGGTTCCTTATAACATTACTTTGTGCCCAACATTACAAACAGTTTAAAAGATTATAAAATTTAAAACAATGTATGAAATTTAACTGTGTAGGTATGTATCACTTGTAGCAGTGTTACTTATTGCGCTACCACGCGGTTTAAAACAAAAGTCTATAAAAGTCGTTGAAATACCAGAAACTACTTTCTATACTGTACACATATTTAAATTTAAAAAATTTCATGATAATTCTTGTAGATCAGAGGGAATAACCAGGAAACAATTCTAACAAGATTTTAATGACATAGGCAGATGGTGTCAGGATGATACTGTGATGACATACTACTGCTAGACATAATAAATAAGGAACTGAATGCACCAAAGTTAAAAACATTAACAAACATATTGCTAAAAAAAAGTATTAATGAAAACTATTAACCTCAGCTCGTTCATACATATATATCGTGCATCGGTAATAACCTTTTTTTATTATTGTCATAATATAATTAATATTAGAAAATTTTGGTGCTAAAAAATGTTTTTGAATATTTCAAATATTTTTTACCAGCTATATTCATTTGCTTGCTAACTTTTGTACCTTAGCTGCCTTTGCCAGGAATGTTGGAAAGTATCAAGTTTGTTTGGTATCCTGTGATAATAATAGTCTTGTCTGAAGAAATTTTAATTTGATGAAGGTAGACCTTCGAAAACTCCACTGTGCTTTTGACTAACCCGAGTGGAGGATAATTATGGAGCAGGCGTAGACCGTTCAAAGATTGTAGAAATTTTACTTTATTTGATTGTAGAAATAAAAAATAAGATGCAATGTCACATAAAACAATTCTCGTGATTTGAAATAGGGGGGGAAAAATGGTGTTAGGCCTCGGTGGTGCATAGTTATGCTAGTAGATATGTACCTAGAAAAAGCTGAGTTAGAGCCGGTAGCGTACGCCTAAGTGTGCAAGATTAGGCTATCAGACGCGCATCATAAAGTCCTATCTTACACGTCCTCGCCTCTGCCAAACTGCCGCCGCAGTCTGGTAATGGACTCACACTTGTGAGTCGTCCTATTCCCCGGGCAATGTCGTGGTCAACAACGAGTCTTGCACAACACATCTACCTCGTGACCTTGATAGCAAAGTAAGAAGGGCGAAGGCGAGTCGTCGGCGCCTTAAAACCGATAAATCTAGCTAAGGGAGACAACCCTGACAAAAAAACCAGTGTGTAGCCCGAAAGGGTTGCCCCAGCACTGTAAGCCTGTGGTCATGTATCGCAGGACCGGGAGCCTGAGCTTCGCCACTTGGGCTGAGAGGAAGGTAACCTCTATAAAAAATCCCCTAATCCCACGGTGCGGTACGCGCCAACGGGATGTATGACTGGCAGGTTAGTCAGCCGCTAGCGACCAAACTCGACGAACCAGGCGACACGTCGTAGTAAATAGCCTTTTGCTGAGAATGGGCGTCACCTCAGTAGCGACCATTTATATCGACCCTTCTCGTGGGAACCATCATGAATGATCAACACAATAAAAATACAACACAACAAACAGAAACCACAAATAATAAAGTCATTCCTACAAAGGTGTTAACTCAGCAGATATTTCACAAAGGAATGTTTGAAAGCAAACCTAGATCAAACTCAATTAGTGAAATGCCAATCTCCAGACACCAACAACTTGAAGATAATATCACTTTTCAACAACCTGAAAATATGACATTGGAAATGACTCCAAATCACCTTGGAAACGAATCACAGGTTGAAGCTTCCAACACAAATCCCCCAACAATGGAACAGAAAAGTCAGACTCCAATATACATCACCGATAACACACCTTGTCCACCCGAATGGCAAAGAGTTCCAACAGGTAGAGGCAACAAGCGAAAGAAGTCATCACAGACGCCATCTCCCGAAACAGTCAAAACTACCAACAGATTTAGTGGTCTACAGATTGACCTGACAGAAGATGAACCCAAATCTAAAGAAAAACGGCTATACAAACCTCCACCTATTATCTTGTATGGTATTGAAAATGTCAATAAATTAACTGAATTAATTTGTACTGTTGCTGATAAAGATAACTTTCTCTTAAAAACCATAAATAAAAACCAACTCAGAATCAATTCCCTAGACATACAAGCATATCAAAAAATTATAACCATTGTGCGAGAGAATGGACTTATAGGCCACACATTCAATAGAAAGGACCAACGCTGCTGCCGTCTAGTAATAAAGAAGCTTCACCACTCGACCCCGCACAGCGCCATCATAGAAGAAATCGAAAAAACTGGTAATAAAGTACAGGGAGACATTATTAACGTAAAGTATGGTCGAGAAAAAATACCGACGTCAACATTTTTCGTTAATCTGGTGGCTGGCCCACACAACAGTGCTGCTAAATCAATAAAATCTATTAGCAACCAAATTATTATAATTAAAGAGCCCCACAAAAGAAACACAATTCCACAATGTCAAAGGTGCCAACAATATGGGCATTCTAAAAATTACTGCATGCGGCCATATCGTTGCGTTAAGTGTGCACAAGATCACAAAACGTCTGATTGTCCTAAAAAGGACAGAAACACCCCCGCCACATGTGCATTATGTGAAGGCGCGCACCCTGCTAACTATAAAGGGTGCGAGGTGTACAAAGAAATACTTACTAGAAGAACAAATAAGCAAAAGCTAATAAGGGTTTCTACACATCACAACACCACACAAAATAAACCAACTAGTGTAGGTCAAGCAAACACCACAGAACCTCGCCCACAACATAACCTCATGCTTGAAAAATCAAGACACATACACAAAATGCCCATAGAAACTAAAACCTATGCAGATGCCTTAAAATCACCAACCACAGAATATAACAATAACTTAGAAATTCTACTCACACAACAAGCTGTAAAACTAGAGAAACTATTAGAACAAATGTCAACAATGATGAATCTTCTCACAACAGTAATCAACAAACTCGTGCACTAAAATGGCCAATCTGAAAGTAGCAACCTGGAACACAAATGGTTTGATCAACCACAAATATGACATACAAACATTATTGGAGCATGGAAATATTGACGTACTTCTGGTATCTGAGGCACACTTAACACCAAACCAGAACATATTGTTAAGAAATTACAGCATATATTCGACATCACACCCAGACGGAACTGCTCATGCGGGTGCAGCTGTAATTATCAAAAAACACATCAAGCATGAGATATTGAATGAATACAAAACAGAGCCAATACAAGCAACTAGAGTAATGGTACATGATAAACAAGGATCTCTAACATTATCGGCTGTATACTGCCCACCAAAGCACACTATAAAGGAAGAAGCATTTACAAATTACTTTAAAACCCTTGGGCATAGGTTCATATGTGGCGGCGACTGGAACGCTAAAAACGTTTTCTGGGGATCAAGACTGACTTTACCTAGAGGTCGAGAAATGAAGAAAAGCATTGACAAAAACAAACTGCGTGTTCTAAGTACAGGTGAACCGTCCTACTGGCCTACAGACAGAAATAGAAAACCAGATCTTCTGGATTTCTTTGTATATAAAGGACTGTCAAATAATTACTTGAGCGTAGAGACTAGTATAGACAGCAGTCCAGACCACATACCAGTAATAGCAACAATAAGTACCACCATAATTGTAAGACCAGTGAAAGAGCGACTTTACACCAAAAAAACCGATTGGGATGCTTTCAGAGACTACATAAACGAAAACCTGAACCTGAAAGTGGCACTTAAAACAAAGGATGACATCGAAAAACAGGCAACAACCTTAACAAACCTAATACAAACAGCTGCCTGGTACTGTACACCGGTTACCACGTTAAATCATGGTAGTAAGAATATACCTAGGGATATAAAAATCAAGATCCTGGAGAAGGGACGACTCAGAAGAGTGTGGCACTGCAGTCGACACTCCGAAGACAAAAGGGCGTTTAATAAAGCAGCTGCGGATTTAAAACAATACCTTAAAGACATCGAAGAGGAAACCCTACAGGATAAATTGGCAAACCTAAATCCCCAAGCTAAAAATGAATATTCATTGTGGAACACGGTAAAAAGTAGTAGAGTGGCGCCTCAGATTGCACAACATCCTATCAGGAGGAACGATAATACTTGGACACGAACGGACAAAGAACGGGCTGAAGTATTTGGAGATTTCTTGTATGAAGTCTTCACTCCAAATAGCGGTGACTTAGAAACCGAACAGGAAATACAAGAATACCTAGAAACTGACCTGCAGCTATGTCTCCCAATGCAAAGCTGCTCGCCTCGCGAAGTCCAAAGGGAAATAAAAGGTCTTGAGTTAAACAAGGCTCCTGGATTTTGCCTGATAACAGCTGAAATTCTACGACAACTACCTAAAAAGGCTTCCATCGCCTTAACACACCTTTTTAACAGTGTTATTAGAACTGGATATGTCCCAATGATATGGAAAATATCAGAAATAATCATGATCCCAAAGCCTGGCAAGCTTCCACATCTTGTATCATCTTACAGGCCAATTAGTTTACTGCCGGTTTTGTCGAAACTTTTTGAGAGGATCATCTTGCGAAGACTGATACGAATACTTAACGAAAACGATCTCATCCCGCAACATCAGTTTGGTTTTCGTATTGGCCATTCAACCATAGAACAGGTTCACCGAGTTGTCAACAGAATTAGAGAAGCTCTCGAGAAGAAGCAGTACTGCTCAGCCGCCTTTCTCGACGTACAACAAGCATTCGATAAGGTTTGGCACTTGGGTCTGCTTTTCAAAATGAAGAAACACCTTCCTCACAACTTCTACCTGCTCTTGAAATCGTATTTGGAGGATAGAATATTCAGAGTTAAAATCAACGACACATACTCTGCCTTCCACGATGTGAAAGCTGTAGCTTCTTTAGTTCTGCAAAGCCACCTACACAAAGTTAACGATTGGATGGAAAAGTGGCGCGTTAGGGCCAGCTCCACCAAATCAGTGCATGTCACTTATACTTTGAAAAAGGGCAATTGTCCCCCAATTAAACTTGGAAACGACATTCTACCACATCAAGAATCAGCAAAGTATTTGGGCATGCATCTTGACAGGAAGCAAACATGGAAAACTCATATCCAGAAGAAACGATGAATTGAACATACGACTCAGAAACCTTAACTGGCTAATAGGCAGAAGATCACATGTCACCTTGAAAAATAAAATACTCATTTATAAAACTGTAATCAAGCCGGTGTGGACATACGGAAGTGAGCTGTGGGGTTCAGCACAAAAATCTAACGTGGAAATTTTGCAACGAATGCAGAACAAAGCACTCAGAACAATAACTAATGCACCTCTGTTTATCAAAACGAGTGAATTGCATGAGTACACAGAGATGAACACCATTATTGAAGAAGTGGAACATAAAGCAAAAGCTTACCAGAACCGCTTAAAAGCTCATACAAACACCCTAGCTACAGCATTATGTGAACCATTAAATGACAGAAGGCTCAAAAGGCAACACATTTGGGACTTGATTAGATAATCAGCATCATAATAGAATAAGAGACAATTTCCTTACAGGAGGAATAGATCTCTCCTGCCAATAAACTCCTACAACGGATCTGTTAAGGGCTTATGAAGCCGATCGCATGATGATTGAAAAAAAAAAAAAAAGAAAATTTTGATGCTAAAAAATGTTTTTGAATATTTCAAATATTTTTTACCAGCTATATTCATTTGCTTGCTAACTTTTGTACCTTAGCTGCCTTTGCCAGGAATGTTGGAAAGTATCAAGTTTGTTTGGTATCCTGTGATAATAATAATCTTGTCTGAAGAAATTTTAATTTGATGAAGGTAGACCTTCGAAAACTCCACTGTGCTTTTGACTAACCCGAGTGGAGGGTAATTATGGAGCAGGCGTAGACCGTTCAAAGATTGTAGAAATTTTACTTTATTTGATTGTAGAAATAAAAAATAAGATGCAATGTCACATAAAACAATTCTCGTGATTTAAATGTTACAGACTGTACAGAATAAATGATAATGAAACGTGTGATATTTGTGAAAATATTTTACTTACCAGACCAAGAGCTTCCAACATCGCCTTTGTCTGCACTGGCTGAGTCTGTAATAAATATTGATTGTTAATGAGGTTGTATATGATGTACCCATGTAATACGTAAAATTTTTTTTTTCCATCTATATTCATTTGGTGGCTAACTTTTATACCTTAGCTAGCTTTGCCTGAAATGTTGAAAAGTATCAAGTTTGTTTGGTATCCTGTGATAATAATACTCTTGTCTGAAGAAATTTTAACTCAACAAAGGTAAACCTCCGAAAACTCTGAGGCTGGAGTCACTGTGCTTTTGACTAACCCGAGTGGAGGGTAATTATGGAGCAGGCGTAGACTGTGCAAAGATTGTCGAAATTTTATTTTATTTAGTTGTAAAAATAAAAAATACGATGCAATGTCACATAAAAAGATTCTCGTGATTTAAATGTTACAGACTGTACAGAATAAATAATAATGAACCGTATGATATGTGTAAAAATATTTTACTTACCAGACCAAGAGCTTCCAACATCGCCTTTGTCAGCGCTGGCTGGGTCTGCAATAAATATTGATTGTTAATGATGTATATGACGTATCCATGTAATAAGTAAAAAAATGTTTTCCAGCTATATTCATTTGCTGACTAACTTTTGTACCTTAGCTGGCTTTACTTGAAATGTGGGAAAGTATCAAGTTTGTTTGATAATCTGTGATAATAGGTGGCTTATGATAATTCTTAAAAACAAAATGCATGTCTGTAGAAAGATCCTGAATTTTTTATTTGGGAAATATCCATTATTTGATTTGGGAAATACCCATTTTCACATGTACAAGTCGATTCATGTGACAAACGTACTAACTTTATTGCTAATATCAATTCAATCAATCAATATAAATTAATATCAAGCAACCAAATTTAAAAATATTTTTCTGCAAAGAATTTGATATTTTTTAAATTGGAAATTAATTTCATGTTTATACGCATTTGATATATCTAGAACAATGAATCTTGCTTTCGCTAACTCATCATCCAAATGCAAGCAGTTGATATTTGAACATCAGTCCGTTGAAACTTTGTTATATTCTATTTCTATAGTTATGATATATCCATACAAGACATTTTTAACTTTTAGAAACAAAAGCACACCCGGACAGATTTTGAGATTTCCACAACAGATTACAATTGTGTAAAATCTTCCTGATAACACTTCAGTACATGAAAGTAAAAATCCCACTAGATCAAATTCAGAATGCCCACAAATATCAAAAATGTGAATAGTAACCGTTACCATCTGCCTCAATTCTTTTCTTTTCCTAGATCTTTGTCATTTCCGGATCATACTTACAGACCTGCAATTAATTTTTAGTTGTTATGTTATTAACAACAGTGATTCCAATTTTCTTGTAACTCTCTCTCATGCTCAAATCGATGTTTAAAATATTGTGAAACAAACATTTATTACAAGTCAGTGCACAACAAGAGTGCAGACATGTTCAATGTTTCTATAGACATTAAAAGTTTTCAGTCGTGTCCATCTATTATCTTCGTCGACGTTTTCACACGTCACCCGAACACATTTTGCCCATTTGAATATTATCCTCTCTTTAAAAATCAACTCACAATATAATATTGTTAACAGTGCAATTATTTTCAGGCCATTTTTTGTGAGTTTAGTGAAGAATTTCATTTTTATAAATTTTTGCAAACATTTGCAAAACTCAGTAATACTACTTTTAAAAAAGTATTGTTATTCTTTCGAGCTAATTGCACTAAAAATAAAATAACCTTCATGCCTTTCAAATGATTCTTTTTTTATATTCAAAGACTCTTCCATGTCCGTAAAATGGTTCCTTATAACATTACTTTGTGCCCAACATTACCAACAGTTTAAAAGATTATAAAATTTAAAACAATGTATGAAATTTAACTGTGTAGGTAAGTATCACTTGTAGCAGTGTTACTTATTGCGCCACCACGCGGTTTAAAATAAAAGTCTATAAAAGTCGTTGAAATACCAGAAACTACTTTCTATACTGTACACATATTTAAATTTAAAAAATTTCATGATAATTCTTGCAGATCAGAGGGAATAACCAGGAAACAATTCTAACAAGATTTTAATGACATAGGCAGATGGTGTCAGGATGATACTGTGATGACATACTACTGCTAGACATAATAAATAAGGAACTGAATGCACCAAAGTTAAAAACATTAACAAACATATTGCTAAATAAAAAGTATTTATAGAAACTATTAACCTCAGCTCATTCATACATATATATCGTGCATCTGTAATGATCTTATCTGCATATTGTCATAATACGATTAATATTAGTAAATTCTGATGCCAAAAAATGTTTTTGAATGTTAATTTTTATTGCATTCAGTTGTAGAAATAAAAAATGAGATGCAATGGCATACAAAAGAACTTTCATTATTTAAATTTTACAGATTGTACAAAATAAATGATAATGAAATGTATGATTTACGTTAAAATATTTTACTTACTATGCCAGAAGCTTCCAACATTGCCTTCGTGTGCACTGACTGGGTCTGCAATTAATGTTGGATTGTTAATGATGTATTTATGTAATATTTCAAATATTTTTTACCAGCTATATTCATTTGCTGGCTAACTTTTGTACCTTAGCTGCCTTTGCCTGGACTATTGGAAAGCATCAAGTTTGTTTGGTATTCTGTGATAATAGTACTCTTGTCTGAAGAAATGTTAATTCGATGAAGGTAGACCTCCGAAAACTCTGAGGCTGGAGTCACTGCACTTTTGACTAATGCGAGTGGTGGGTAATCATGGAATAGGCGTAGACCTTTCAAAGATTGTAGAAATTTTGTTGTATTTGATTGTGGAAATAAAAATATGATGCAATGTCACATAAAAGGATTCTCGTGATTTAAATTTTACAGACTGTACAGAATAAATGATAATGAAATGTATAAGTTTAAAAATATTTTACTTACCAGACCAAGAGCTTCCAACATCGCCTTTGTCTGCACTGGCTAGGTCTGCAATAAATATTGATTGTTAAAGATGTATATGACGTATCCATATAATATATAATATTTTTTTTACCAGCTATATTCAATTGCTGGCTAACTTTTGTACCTTACCTGGCTTTACTTGAAATGTGCGAAAGTAACAAGTTCATTTGGTATTCTGTGATAGTAGGTGGCTTTGGATATTTTTTAAATACGAAACACATCTTTAGAAAGATCCTTAATTTTTGGTTTGGAAAATACCCATCATTTACAAATCGATTCATGTGACAAACATACTTACGTTAGGGCCAATATCAAACAACAAAATTTTAAATTTTTTTTGTGCAAAGAATTTGACATTTTTTTAAATTAGAAAGTAATTTCATGTTTATACGCATTTGATATATCTAGAACAATGAACCATGCTTTCGCTAACTCATCAACCCAATACAAGCGGTTGATATTTGAACATCAGTCCGTTGAAACTTTGTTATATTCTATTTCTATAGTTATGATACATCCATACAAGACATTTTTAACCTTTAGAAACAAAAGCACACTCGGACAGATTTGGAAATTATTGACATTACAATACTGGATGTGGTGAATACATTGGCCTGGTATAGAAGCTACATCAGTTCCATCCACAATAGATCACAATTGTGTTAAATCTTTATCAGAATATTTCAGTACATGAAAGTAAAATTCCCACTAAATCAAATTCAGATTGCCCAAGAATATCAAAAAAGTGAATAGCAACCGTTACCATCTGCCTCCAATTCTTTCCTTTTCCTATATCTTTGTCATTTCCGGATCATACTCATAGACCTGCAATTAATTTTTATTTGTTATGTTATTAACAACTATCATATAAAATTTCTTGTAACGCTCTCTCATCTTCAAATCAATTTTAAAATATCATGAAATAAACTTTTATTACAAGTCAGTGCACAACGAGAGTGCAGACATGTTCAATGTTTCTATAGACATGAGAAGTTTTCAGTCGTCTCCATCTCTTGTCTTCGTCAACGGTTTCATGCGTCGTCCGAACACAATATGCCCATTTGAATATTATCCTCTCTTTAAAAACCAACTCCCAATGTAATATTGTTAACAGCTGCTAGCTACAGTAATTATTATTTATGGCAGCGTTACTTATAGCACCACCAAGCGGTTTAATATAAAAGTCGTTGAAAGACCAGAAACTACTTTCTTTACTATATACATTCTTACATTTAAAAAATTTCACGATAATTCTTACAGGTCAGAGGGATTGACCAGGAAACAATTCTAACAAGATTTTAATGACATAGGCAGATGGTATCAGGGTGATACTACGATGACAGACTACTGCTAGACATAAATTTGTATAAAATAAACATGGAACTGAATGCACCCTAGTTAAAAACTTTAATAAACATATTGCTGAGTAAATGTAGCATGTATTAACGGAAACTATTAACCTCAACTCATTCATACACATATATCTTGCATCTGTAATGATCTTATTTGATTATTGTCATAATATGATTAATATTTAAAATTTTAATGCTAAAAATGTTTTTGAACATTGATTTTTATTGTATTCGGTTGTAGAAATAAAAAATATGATGCAATGTCACATAAAAGAACTTTCGTTATTTAAATTTCACAGATAGTACAGAATAAATTACAATGCAATGTATGATTTACGTTAAAATATTTTACTTACTATGCCAGAAGCTTCCAACATTGCCTTTGTGTGCACTGACTGGGTCTGCAATTAAAATTGGATTGTTAATGACGTATTTATGTAATATTTCAAATATTTTTTACCAGCTATATTCATTTGCTGGCTAACTTTTGTACCTTAGCTGCCTTCGTCTGGAATGTTGGAAAGTATCAAGTTTGTTTGGTATCCTGTGATAATAGTACTCTTGTGTGAAGAAATGTTAATTCAATAAAGGTAGACCTCCGAAAACTCTGAGGCTGGAGTCACTGTGCTTTTGACTAGCCTGAGTGGAAGGTAATTATGGAGTAGGCGTAGACCGTTTAAAGATTGTAGAAATTTTATTTTATTTGGTTGTAGAAATAAAAAATATAGTGCAATGTTACATAAAAAGATTCTTGTGATTTAAATGTTACAGACTGTACAGAATAAATGATAATGAAATGTATGATTTGTGTAAAAATATTTTACTTACCAGACCAAGAGCTTCCAACATCGCCTTTGTGTGCACTGGCTGGGACTGCAATAAATATTGATTGTTAATGATGTCTATGACGTATCCATACAATATGTAAATTTTTTTTACCAGCTATATTCATTTGCTAGCTAACTTTCGCACCTTACCTGGCTTTACTTGAAATGTGGGACAGTAACAAGTTTATTTGGTATTCTGTGATAGAAGGTGGCTCGGGATATTTTTTAAATACAAAACACATCTTTAGAAAGATCCTTAATTTTTGACTTGGGAAATACCCATTACTTAGAAGTCGATTCATGTGACAAATGTATTAATGTTTTGGCCACTATCAAGGAAATCAAATTTGAAATTTTTTTTGTGCAAAGAAGTTGACATTTTTGGAATTGGAAAGTAATTTCATGTTTATACGCATTTGATATATCTAGAGCAATGAATCTTGCTTTCGCTAACTCATCATCCCAATACAAGCAGTTGATATTTGAACATCAATCTGTTGAAACTTTGTTATATTCTACTTTTATAGATATGATATATCCGTACAAGATATTTTTAACTTTTAGAAACAAAAACACACCCGGACAGATTTGGAGATAATTAACATTATAATACTAGATTTGGTGAATACATTGGCCTGGTGTAGAAGCTACATCTGTTCCATCCACAACAGATCACAATTGTGTTAAATCTTCATGAGAATATTTCAGTACACGAAAGTAAAATTCCCACTACTTCAAATTCAGAATGCCCACGAATATAAAAAAGATGAATAGTAACTATTACCATCTGCCTCAATTCTTTTCTTTTCCTAGATCTTTCTCATTTCCGGATCATACTCATACACTTGCAATTAATTTTTAGTTGTTATGTTATTAACAACATTGACTCCAATTTTCGTGTAACCCTCTCTCATGTTCAAATCAGTGTTTAAAATATTATGAAACAAACATTTATTACAAGTCAGTGCACAACAAGAGTGCAGACATGTTCAATGTTTCCCTAGACATGAGAAGTTTTCAGTCATGTCCATCTCTTATCTTCGCCGACGGTTTCATGCATCACCCGAACACATTTTGCCCATTTGAATATTGTCCTCTCTTTAAAAATCAACTCCCAATATAATATTGTTGACAGTGCAATTATTTTCATTCCATTTTTTGTGAGTTTAGTAAAGAATTTCATTTTTATAAATTTTTTGCAAAAATTTCCAAAACGCAGTAATTCTACTTTCAAAAAAGTATTGTTATTCTTTCATGCAAATTGCACTAAAAATAAAATAACCTTCATGCCTTTCAAATGACTCTTTTTTTAAATTAAAAGGCTCCTCCATGTCCGTAAAATAGTACCTTAGAACATTACTTTGTACCCAACATTACCAACAGTTTAAAAGTTTATAAAATTTAAAACAATGTATGAAATTTAACTCTGAAGGTAAGTATTACTTGTAGCAACATTACTTATAGCGCCACCACGCTGTTTAAAATAAAAGTCGTTGAAATACCAGAAACTACTTTCTTTACTGTACACATATTTACATTTAAAAAATTTGACGCTAAATCTTACAGATCAGAGGGAATGACCAGGAAACAATTCTAACAAGATTTTAATGACATAGGCAGATGGTATCAGGAAGTCACTACGATGGCAGACTACTGCTAGACGTAAATTTGTATCAAATAAATACGGAACTGAATGCACCAATGTTAAAAACATTAACAAACATATTGCTAAGTAAATGTACCATGTATTAATGAAAATTATTAACCTCAGCTCATTCATACATATATATCGTGCATCTGTAATAATCTTATCTGGTTATTGTCATAATACGATTAATATTAGAAAATTCTGATGCCAAAAAATGTTTTTGAATGTTGATTTTTATTGCATTCGGTTGTAGAAATAAAAAATAAGATGCAATGGCATAGAAAAGAACTTTCATTATTTAAATTTTACCGATTGTACAAAATAAATGATAATAAAATGTATGACTTACATTAAAATATTTTACTTACTATGCCAGAAGTTTCCAACATTGCCTTCGTGTGCACTGACTGGGTCTGCAATTAATGTTGGATTGTTAATGATGTATTTATGTAATATTTCAAATATTTTTTACCAGCTATATTCATTTGCTGGCTAACTTTTGTACCTTAGCTGCCTTTGCCTGGACTGTTGGAAAGCATCAAGTTTGTTTGGTATTCTGTGATAATAGTACTCTTGTCTGAAGAAATGTTAATTCGATGAAGGTAGACCTCCGAAAACTCTGAGGCTGGAGTCACTGTGCTTTTGACTAACGCGAGTGGTGGGTAATCATGGAATAGGCGTAGACTTTTCAAAGATTGTAGAAATTTTGTTGTATTTGATTGTGGAAATAAAAATATGATGCAATGTCACATAAAAGGATTCTCGTGATTTAAATTTTACAGACTGTACAGAATAAATGATAATGAAATGTATGAGTGTAAAAATATTTTACTTACCAGACCAAGAGCTTCCAACATCGCCTTTGTGTGCACTCTCTGGGACTGCAATAAATATTGATTGTTAATGATGTATATGACGTATCCATATAATATGTAAAAATTTTTTACCAGCTATATTCAATCGCTAGCTAACTTTTGTACCTTACCGGGCTTTACTTGAAATGTGCGAAAGTAACAAGTTCATTTGGTATTCTGTGATAGTAGGTGGCTTTGGATATTTTTTAAATACGAAACACATCTTTAGAAAGATCCTTAATTTTTGGTTTGGAAAATACCCATCATTTACAAGTCGATTCATGTGACAAACATACTAACGTTATGGTCAATATCAAACAACAAAATTTTAAATTTTTTTTGTGCAAAGAATTTGACATTTTTTTAAATTAGAAAGTAATTTCATGTTTATACGCATTTGATATATCTAGAACAATGAATCTTGCTTTCGCTAACTCATCATCCCAATACAAGCGGTTGATATTTGAACATCAGTCCGTTGAAACTTTGTAGTATTCTATTTCTATAGTTATGATACATCCATACAAGACATTTTTAACTTTTAGAAACAGAAGCACACCCGGACAGATTTGAAGATTATTGACATTATAATACTGGATGTGATGAACACATAGGCCTGGTGTAGAAGCTACCTCTGTTCCATCCACAACAGATCACAATTGTGTTAAATCTTTATGAGAACATTTCAGTACATGAAAGTAAAATTTCCACTAGATCAATATCAGAATGCCCACGAATATCAAAAAAGTGAACAGCAACCGTTGCCATCTGCCTCCAATTCTTTCCTTTTCCTATATCTTTGTCATTTCCGGATCATACTCATAGACCTGCAACTAATTTCTTTTGTTATGTTATTAACAACTATCATACCAAATTTCTTGTAACACTTTCTCATGTTCAATTACTTATTTAAAATATCATGAAATAAATTTTTATTACAAGTCAGTGCACAACGAGAGTGCAGACGTGTTCAATGTTTCTATAGACATGAGAAGTTTTCAGTCGTGTCCATCTCTTGTCTTCGTCAAGTCCCATTTTTGCCCATTTGAATATTATCCTCTCTTTAAAAACCAATTCTCAATGTAATATTGTTAACAGCTGATACAGTCACTTTTTACTTGTAGCAGCATTACTTATAGCGCCATCAAGCCGTTTAATATAAAAGTCGTTAAAAGACCAAAAACTACTTTCTTTACCATACAGATATTTACATTTAAAAAAATTCACGATAATTATTACAGATCAGAGGGAATGACCAGGAAACAATTCTAACAAGATTTTAATGACATAGGCAGATGGTGTCAGAATGTCACTACGATGACCAACTACTGCTAGATATAAATTGGTATCAAATAAATATGGAACTGAATGCACCAAAGTTAAAAACATTAACAAACATATTGCTAAATAAAAAGTATTAATGGAAACTATTAACCTCAGCTCGTTCATACATATATATCGTGCATCGGTAATAACCTTTTTTGATTATTGTCATAATATGATTAATATTAGAAAATTTTGATGCTAAAAAATGTTTTTGAATGTTAATTTTTATTGTATTCGGTTGTAGAAATAAAAAATATGATGCAATGTCATAGAAAAAAACTTTCATTATTTTAATTTTACAGATTGTACAAAATAAGTGATAATGTTAATGTATGATTTACGTTAAAATATTTTACTTACTATGCCAGAAGCTTTTAACATTGCCTTTGTGTGCACTGACTGGGTCTGCATTTAATATTGGATTGTTAGTGACGTATTTATGTAATATTTCAAATATTTTTTACCAGCTATATTCATTTGCTGGCTAACTTTTGTACCTTAGCTGCCTTTGCCAGGAATGTTGGAAAGTATCAAGTTTGTTTGGTATCCTGTGATAATAATAGTCTTGTCTGAAGAAATTTTAATTTGATGAAGGTAGACCTTCGAAAACTCTGAGGCTGGAGTCACTGTGCTTCTGACTAACCCGAGTGGAGGGTAATTATGGAGCAGGCGTAGACCGTTCAAAGATTGTAGAAATTTTATTTTATTTGATTGTAGAAATAAAAAATACGATGCAATGTCACATAAAAAGATTCTCGTGATTTAAATTTTACAGACTGTACAGAATAAATGATAATGAAATGTATGATATGTGTAAAAGTATTTTACTTACCAGACCAAGAGCTTCCAACATCGCCTTTGTGTGCACTAGCTGGGACTGCAATAAATATTGATTGTTAATGATGTATATGACGTATCCACATAATATGTAAAAATTTTTTTTCCAGCTATATTCATTTGCTGGCTAACTTTTGTACCTTACCTGGCTTTACCTGAAATGTGGTAAAGTAACAAGTTTATTTGGTATTCTCTGATAGTAGGTGGCTTGGGATATTTTCTAAATACAAAACACGTTGTTAGAAAGATCCTTCATTTTTGATTTGGGAAATACCCATTATTTACAAGTCGATTCATATGACAAACGTATTAACATTTTGGCCAATATCAAGGAACAAAATTTGATTTTCTTTGTGCGAAGAATTTGACATTTTTTGAATTGGAAAGTAATTTCATGTTTATACGCATTTGATATATCTAGAACAATGAATCTTGCTTTCGCTAACTCATCATCCCAATACAAGCAGTTGATATTTGAACATCAGTCCGTTGAAACTTTGTTATATTCTCTTTCTATATTTATGATATATCCATACAAGCCTTTTTTAACTTTTAGAAACAGAAGCACACCCGGACAGATTTGGAGATTATTAACATTATAATACTGGATTTGGTGAATACATTGCCCTTGTGTAGAAGCTACATCTATTCCATCCATAACAGACCACAATTGTATGAAATCTTCATGAGAACATTTCAGTGCATGAAAGTAAAATTCCCACTAGATCAAATTCAGATTGCCCACGAATATCAATAAATTGAATAGCAACCATTACCATCTGCCTTCCAATTCTTTTCTTTACTTATATCTTTGTCATTTCCGGATCTTACTCATAGACCTACAATTAATTTTTATTTGTTATATTATTAACAACAATCATACCAATTTTCTTGTAACGCTTTTCTCATGTTCAAATCAATATTTAAAATATCATGAAATAAATTTTTATTACAAGTCAGTGCACAACGATAGTGCAGACATGTTCAATGTTTCTATAGACAATAAAAGTTTTTAGTCGTGTCTATGTCTTGTCTTCGTCAACGGTTTCGCGCATCGTCTGAACACAATTTGCCCATTTGAATATTATCCTCTCTTTAAAAACCAACTCCCAATGTAATATTGTTAACAGTCCAATTATTTTCAGGCCATTTTTTGTGAGTTTAGTGAAGAATTTCATTTTTAAAATTTTTTGCAAAAATTTCAAACACTCAGTAATACTACTTTCAAAAAAGATCGTTATTCTTTCGTACAAATTGCACTAATAATAAAATAACCTTCATGTTTTTCAATTGATTTCTCTTTTATATATAATACAGATGAATTAATTAACATTTCATTTTACAAATATTGCAAAAAGTTAAAAACTCCTCCATGTCCATAAAATGGTTCCGTATAACATTATCTTTGTGACCAACATTATCAACAATTTAAAAGTTTATAAAATTTAAAAGAATGTACGAAATTTAACTGTGAAGGTAAGTATTACTTGTAGCAGCATTACTTATAGCGCCACAAAGCAGTTTAATATAAAAGTCGTTGAAAGACCAGAAACTACTTTCTGTACTGTACACATATATAGATCAGAAAGAATGACAAGGAAACAATTCTAAAAAGATTTTAATGACGTAGGCAGATGGTGTCAGGATTTCACTACGATGACAGACTACTGCTAGACATAAATTTGTATCAAATAAACATGGAACTGAATGCACCAAAATTAAAAATATTAATAACCATATTGCTATGTAAATGTACCATGTATTAATGAAAACTATTAACCACAGCTCGTTCATACATATATATCGTGCATCTGTAATAATCTTAGTTGATTATTGTCTTAATATGATTAATATTAGAAAATGTTGATGCTATAAAATGTTTTTGAACATTGATTTTTGTTGTATTTGGTTGCGGAACTAAAAAATATGATGCAATGTCATACAAAAGAGCAGAAATAAATGCAGATTGTACAGAACAAATGATAATGAAATGTATGATTTAAGTTAAAATATTTTACTTACTGTTCCAGAAGCTTCCAACATTGCCTTCGTGTGCATTGACAGGGTCTGCAAAAAATATTGGATTGTTAATGATGTATTTACATAATGTTTCAAATATTTTTTCCCAACTATATTCATTTGCTTGCTAACTTTTGTACCTTAGCTGCCTTTGCCTGGAATATTGGAAAGTATCAAGTTTGTTTGGTATCCTGTGATAATAATACTCTTGTCTGAAGAAATTTTAACTAGACAAAGGTAGACCTCCGAAAACTCTGAGGCTGGAGTCACTGTGCTTTTGACTAACCCGAGTGGAGGGTAATTATGGAGCAGGCATAGACCGTGCAAAGATTGAAGAAATATTATTGTATTTAGGTGTAGAAATAAAAAATAAGATGCAATGTCACATAAAACAATTCTGGTGACTTAAATGTTACAGACTGTACAGAATAAATGATAATGAAATGTATGATATGTGTAAAAATATTTCACTTACCAGACCAAGAGCTTCCAACATCGCCTTTGTCAGCACTGGCTGGGACTGCAATAATTATTGATTGTTAATGATGTATATGACGTATCCATGTAATAAGCAAAAAAATGTTTTCCAGCTATATTCATTTGCTGACTAACTTTTGTACCTTAGCTGGCTTTACTTGAAATGTGTGAAAGTATCAAGTTTGTTTGGTAATCTGTGATAATAGGTGGCTTATGATAATTCTTAAAAACAAAATGCATGTCTGTAGAAAGATCCTGAATTTTTTATTTGGGAAATATCCATTATTTGATTTGGTAAATACCCATTTTCACATGTACAAGTCGATTCATGTGACAAACATACTAACGTTATTGCTAATACCAATTCAATCAATCAATATCAATTAATATCCAGCAACCAAATTTAAAAATATTTTTCTGCAAAGAATTTGACATTTTTTAAATTGGAAATTAATTTCATGTTTATACGCATTTGATATATCTAGAACAATGAATCTTGCTTTCGCTAACTCATCATCCAAATACAAGCAGTTGACATTTGAACATCAGTCCGTTGAAACTTTGTTATATTCTATTTTATAGTTATGATATATCCATAGAAGCCTTTTTTAACTTTTAGAAACAAAAACACACCCGGACAGATTTGGAGTTTATTGACATTATAATACTGGATTTGGTGAATACTTTGGCCTGGTGTAGAAGCTAACTCTGTTCCATCCACAACAGATCACAATTGTGTTAAATCTTCATGAGAACATTTCAGTACATGAAAGTAAAATTCCCACTAGATCAAATTCAGAATGCCCACAAATATGAAAAATGTGAATAGTAACTATTACCATCTGCCTCAATTCTTTTCTTTTCCTAGATCTTTCTCATTTCCGGATCATACTCATAGACCTGCAATTAATTTTTAGTTGTTATGTTATTAACAACAGTGATTCCAATATTCTTGTAATCCTTTCTAATGTTCAAATCAATATTTAAAATATATAATGAAACAAACATTTATTACAAGTCAGTGCACAACGAGAGTGCAGACATGTTAAATGTTTCTATAGACATGAGAAGTTTTCAGTCATGTCCACCTCTTGTCTTCGCCGACGGTTTCACACGTCGCCTGAACACATTTTCCCCATTTGAATATAATCCTTTCTTTAAAAACCAACTCCCAATATAATATTATTGACAGTGCAATCATTTTCAGGCCATTTTTTGTGAGTTTAGTGAAGAATTACATTTTTATAAATTTTTTGCAAAAATTTCCAAAACGCGGTAATACTACTTCCCAAAAAGTATTGTTATTCTTTCGTGCAAATTGCACTAAACATAAAATAACCTTCATGCCTTTCAAATGACTCTTTTTTTATATTCAAAGACTCCTCCATATCCGTAAAATGGCTCCTTATAACATTACTTTGTGCCCAACATTTATAAAAAAGTTTATAAAATTTAAAACAATGTATGAAATTTAACTGTGTAGGTAAGTATTACTTGTGGCAGCATTACTTATAGCGCCACCACGCTGTTTAAAATAAAAGTCGTTAAAATATCAGAAACTATTTTCTTTATTGCACACATATTTACATTTAAAAAATTTGACGCTAAATCTTACAAATTAAGAGGGAATGACCAGTAAACAATTCTAACAAGATTTTAATGACATAGGCAGATGGTGTCAGGATGTCACTACGATGGCAGACTACTGCCAGACTTAAATTTGTATCAAAGAAATAAGGAACTGAAGGCACCAATGTTAAAAACATTAACAAACATATTGCTAAGTAAATGTACCATGTATTAATGAAAACTATTAACCTCAGCTCATTCATACATATATATCGTGCATCTGTAATAATCTTATCTGATTATTGTCATAATACGATTAATATTAGAAAATTTTGATGTTAAAAAATGTTTTTGAACTTTAATTTTTATTGCATTCGGTTGTAGAAATAAAAAATGAGATGCAATGTCATAGAAAAGAACTTTCATTATTTAAATTTTACAGATTGTGCAAAATAAATGATAATGAAATGTATGATTTACTTACTATGCCAGAAGCTTCCAACATTGCCTTCGTGTGCACTGACTGGGCCTGCAATTAATGCTGGATTGTGAATGATGTATTTTTGTAATATTTCAAATATTTTTTACCAGCTATATTCATTTGCTGGCTAACTTTTGTACCTTAGCTGCCTTTGCCTGGACTATTGGAAAGCATCAAGTTTGTTTGGTATTCTGTGATAATAGTACTCTTGTTTGAAGAAATTTTTTGAAGAATTGTTGACCAAGAGTTTCCAACATCGCCTTTGTTTCCACTGGCTGAGTCTGTAATAAATATTGAATGTTAATGATGTATATAATGTATCCATGTAATATGTAAAAATTTTTTTCCAGCTATATTCATTTGCTGGCTAACTTTTATACCTTAGCGGCCTTTGCCTGGACTATTGGAAAGCATCAAGTTTGTTTGGTATTCTGTGATAATAGTACTCTTGTTTGAAGAAATTTTTTGAAGAATTGTTGACCAAGAGTTTCCAACATCGCCTTTGTTTCCACTGGCTGAGTCTGTAATAAATATTGAATGTTAATGATGTATATAATGTATCCATGTAATATGTAAAAATTTTTTTCCAGCTATATTCATTTGCTGGCTAACTTTTATACCTTAGCGGCCTTTGCCTGGACTATTGGAAAGCATCAAGTTTGTTTGGTATTCTGTGATAATAGTACTCTTGTTTGAAGAAATTTTTTGAAGAATTGTTGACCAAGAGTTTCCAACATCGCCTTTGTTTCCACTGGCTGAGTCTGTAATAAATATTGAATGTTAATGATGTATATAATGTATCCATGTAATATGTAAATATTTTTTACCAGCTATATTCATTTGCTGGCTAACTTTTGTACCTTAGCTGCCTTTGCCTGGACTATTGGAAAGCATCAAGTTTGTTTGGTATTCTGTGATAATAGTACTCTTGTTTGAAGAAATTTTTTGAAGAATTGTTGACCAAGAGTTTCCAACATCGCCTTTGTTTCCACTGGCTGAGTCTGTAATAAATATTGAATGTTAATGATGTATATAATGTATCCATGTAATATGTAAAAATTTTTTTCCAGCTATATTCATTTGCTGGCTAACTTTTATACCTTAGCGGCCTTTGCCTGGACTATTGGAAAGCATCAAGTTTGTTTGGTATTCTGTGATAATAGTACTCTTGTTTGAAGAAATTTTTTGAAGAATTGTTGACCAAGAGTTTCCAACATCGCCTTTGTTTCCACTGGCTGAGTCTGTAATAAATATTGAATGTTAATGATGTATATAATGTATCCATGTAATATGTAAATATTTTTTACCAGCTATATTCATTTGCTGGCTAACTTTTGTACCTTAGCTGCCTTTGCCTGGACTATTGGAAAGCATCAAGTTTGTTTGGTATTCTGTGATAATAGTACTCTTGTTTGAAGAAATTTTTTGAAGAATTGTTGACCAAGAGTTTCCAACATCGCCTTTGTTTCCACTGGCTGAGTCTGTAATAAATATTGAATGTTAATGATGTATATAATGTATCCATGTAATATGTAAAAATTTTTTTCCAGCTATATTCATTTGCTGGCTAACTTTTATACCTTAGCGGCCTTTGCCTGGACTATTGGAAAGCATCAAGTTTGTTTGGTATTCTGTGATAATAGTACTCTTGTTTGAAGAAATTTTTTGAAGAATTGTTGACCAAGAGTTTCCAACATCGCCTTTGTTTCCACTGGCTGAGTCTGTAATAAATATTGAATGTTAATGATGTATATAATGTATCCATGTAATATGTAAAAATTTTTTTCCAGCTATATTCATTTGCTGGCTAACTTTTATACCTTAGCGGCCTTTGCCTGGACTATTGGAAAGCATCAAGTTTGTTTGGTATTCTGTGATAATAGTACTCTTGTTTGAAGAAATTTTTTGAAGAATTGTTGACCAAGAGTTTCCAACATCGCCTTTGTTTCCACTGGCTGAGTCTGTAATAAATATTGAATGTTAATGATGTATATAATGTATCCATGTAATATGTAAAAATTTTTTTCCAGCTATATTCATTTGCTGGCTAACTTTTATACCTTAGCGGCCTTTGCCTGGACTATTGGAAAGCATCAAGTTTGTTTGGTATTCTGTGATAATAGTACTCTTGTTTGAAGAAATTTTTTGAAGAATTGTTGACCAAGAGTTTCCAACATCGCCTTTGTTTCCACTGGCTGAGTCTGTAATAAATATTGAATGTTAATGATGTATATAATGTATCCATGTAATATGTAAAAATTTTTTTCCAGCTATATTCATTTGCTGGCTAACTTTTATACCTTAGCGGCCTTTGCCTGGACTATTGGAAAGCATCAAGTTTGTTTGGTATTCTGTGATAATAGTACTCTTGTTTGAAGAAATTTTTTGAAGAATTGTTGACCAAGAGTTTCCAACATCGCCTTTGTTTCCACTGGCTGAGTCTGTAATAAATATTGAATGTTAATGATGTATATAATGTATCCATGTAATATGTAAAAATTTTTTTCCAGCTATATTCATTTGCTGGCTAACTTTTATACCTTAGCGGCCTTTGCCTGGACTATTGGAAAGCATCAAGTTTGTTTGGTATTCTGTGATAATAGTACTCTTGTTTGAAGAAATTTTTTGAAGAATTGTTGACCAAGAGTTTCCAACATCGCCTTTGTTTCCACTGGCTGAGTCTGTAATAAATATTGATTGTTAATGATGTATATAATGTATCCATGTAATATGTAAAAATTTTTTTCCAGCTATATTCATTTGCTGGCTAACTTTTGTACCTTAGCTGGCTTTACTTAAAATGTGGGAAAGTATCAAGTTTGTTTGGTATTCTGTGATAATAGGTGGCTTGTGATATGTTAAAAAAAAAAACATGTCTGTAGAAAAATCCTTAATTTTTGGTTTGGGAAATACCCATCATTTACAAGTCGATTTATGTGACAAACATACTAACACTATGGCCAATATCAAGCAACAAAATTTGACATTTTTTTTGTTCAAAAATTTGACATTTTTGAAAATTAGAAAGTAATTTCATGTTTATACGCATTTGATATATCTAGAACAATGAACCATGCTTTCGTTAACTCATCATCCAAATACAAGCGGTTGATATTTGAACTTCAGTCCGTTGAAACTTTGTAGTATTTTATTTCTATAGTTATAATACAGCCATACAAGACATTTTAACCTTTAGAAACAAAAGCACACACGGACAGATTTGAAGATTGTTGACATTATAATACTGGATGTGATGAACACATTGGCCTGGTGTCGAAGCTACCTCTGTTCCATCCACAACAGATCACAATTGTGTTAAATCTTCATGAGAACATTTAAGTACATGAAAGTAAAATTCCCACTAGATCAAATTCAGAATGCCCACGAATATCAAAAAAGTGAATAGCAACCATTACCATCTGCCTCCAATTCTTTTCTTTTCCTATATCTTTGTCATTTCCGGATCATACCCATAGACCTACAATTAATTTTATTTGTCATATTATTAACAATAATCATACCAATTTTCTTGTAAGGCTTTCTCACGTTCAAATTAATATTTATAATATCATGAAATAAATTTTTATTACAAGTCAGTGCACAACGAGAGTGCAGTTTCAAGCGTTGTCCGAACACATTTTAACAATTTGAATATTATCCTCTCCTTAAAAACCAACTCCCAATGTAATATTGTTGACAGTGCAATTATTTTCAGACCACTCCTTATGAATTTAGTGAATAATTTAATTTTCAAAATTTTTTTTCAAAAATTTCCAAAACTCCGTAATATTATTTAATACATTCAAAAAAGTATTGTGATTCTTTCGGGCAAATTGCACTAAAAATAAAATACCCTTCATGCCTTTCAAATGATTTTTTTTATACTTAATACAGATGAATTAAATGAATATTTCATTTTACAAATATTGCAAGAAGTAAAAGACCCCTCTATGTCCGTAAACTGGTTCCGCATAACATTATCTTTGTGCCCAACATTATCAATAGTTTAAAAATTTATAAAATTTAAAACAATGTACAAAATTTAACTGTGAAGGTTAGTATTGCTTGTAGCAGCATTACTTATAGCGCCACCAAGTGGTTTAATATAAAAGTCTATAAAAGTCATTGAAAGACCAGAAACTACTTTCTTTACTGTACACATATGTACATTCAAAAAATTTCACGATAATTCTCACAGATCAGAGGGAATGACCAGGAAACAATTCTAATAAGATTTTAATGACGTAGGCAGATGGTGTCAGGATGTCACTACGATAACTGACTATTGCTAGACATAAAGTTTGTATCAAATAAACATGGAACTGAATGGACCAAAGTTAAAAACACTAATAAACATATTGCTAAGTAAATGTGGCATGTATTAATGAAAACTATTAACCTCAACTCGTTCATACATATATATCTTGCATCTGTAATGATCTTATTTGATTATTGTCATAATTTGATTAATATTAGAAAATGTTTATGCTAAAAATGTTTTTGAACATTGATTTTTATTGTATTTGGTTGTAGAAATAAAAAATATGATGCAATGTCACATAAAAGGACTTTCGTTCTCTAAATTTCACAGATTGTACAGAATAAATTATAATGAAATGTATGATTTACATTAAAATATTTTACTTACTATGCCAGAAGCTCCCAACATTGCTATTGTGTGCACTGACTGGGTCTGCAATTAATATTGGGTTGTTAATGGTGTATGTTTGTATGTGTGCAATATTTCAAATATTTTTTACCAGCTAAATTCATTTCCTGGCTAACTTTTGTACCTTAGCTACCTTTGCCTGAAATGTTGGAAAGTATCAAGTTTCTTTGGTACTCTGTAACAATAGTACTCTTGTCTGAAGAAATGTTAACTCGACGAAGGTTGACCTCTGAAGGGCTGGAGTCACTGTGCTTTTAACTAACCCGAGTGGAGTATAATTATAGAGCAGGCGTAGACCATTCAAAGATTGGTGGTTGTAGAAATAAAAAATATGATGCAATACCACATAAAACGATTCTCGTGATTTAAATGTTACAGACTGTACAGAATAAATGATAATGAAACGTGTGATTTGTGTAAAAATATTTTACTACCAGACCAAGAGCTACCAACATCACCTTTGTGAGCACTGGCTGGGTCTGCAATAAATATTGATTGTTAATGATGTATATGATGTACCCATGTAATATGTAATAAAATTTTTCCAGCTATATTCATTTGCTGGCTAACTTTTGTACCTTACCTGAAATGTGGGAAAGTATACCTGAAATGTGGGAAAGTATACCTGAAATGTGGGAAAGTATCAAGTTTTTTTGGTAATCTGTGATAATAGGTGGTTTATGATATTTTTTTGAAAACAAAAAACATGTCTGTAGAATTATCCTTAATTTTTTATTTGACAAATACCCATTATTTACAAGTTGATTCATGTGACGAACGTACTAACTTTTTGGCCAATATCAAGCAACAAAATTTGAAATTTTGTTTGTACAAAGAATTTGACATTTTTTAAATTGGAAAGTAATTTCATATTTATACGCATTTAACATATCTAGAACAATAAATCTTGCTTTCGCTAACTCATGATCCCAATAGAAGCAGTTGATATTTGAACATCAGTCATATTTCTATAGTTATGTTATATTCATACAAGACAGTTTTCACTTCTAGAAACAAAAACACACCAGGACAGATTTGGAGATTACATTATAATACTAGATTTGGTGAATACATTGGCCTGGTGTGGAAGCTAACTCTGTTCCATCCACAACTCAGATGACAATTGTGTTAGGTCTTCACAAGAACATTTCAGCACACGAAAGTAAAATTCCCACTAGATCAAATTCAGAACACCCACGAATATCAAAAAAGTTAATAGTAACCGTTACTCCAATTCTTTTCTTTCCCTAGAACTTTCTCATTTTTAGATTATTCTCATAGACCTACAATTAATTTGTAATTGTTATGTTATTGACAACAATTACAAACAAAATTTAAACTTTCTCAATTTTTTGAACTTAGATTATGATAATTAATTATGATTCATTAGCAAAAGTTTTTCGTACGTAAATATTTTAGTTTTTATGATCATCTTTGAACCCCGGTTGAGAAACAATGTGCTTTTGTAACAAATTCCGGAGTTGCTAAGTTTTGTTACTAATGTTTAACAAAGTGACATAACTCAGTTCCGCAATTGAAGATGACCAATAAAACTTTTCTCAAAACTTAACACTGTCTAGAGAATGTCGGGGCTAAAAGTATTCAGTAAATATTATCAATTGCTTAGGCATGTGCTTTTGGTGAATCTTCTTTTAGTGTATATACTTTAGGCAACCTTCTTATAATCACCTTAACCCTTTGTATGCTCCGTGTTGCTTTTTTTAAAAAATATTATTTCCTTAAATATTTTTTGGTAATATCTCTTGTTTGAGGACAGACAACAACCGGGAATAATCGGCGTCACTTTGTCTTTATTAATACTAAAGTAGACAGATAACAACCAGTAGGCAGATAACAACCAACTAAGTATATATTTACTAGTAATAGAAACCATGAAAAACATAAGAAAATGGTGTGTCGAGGATATGCAATACTGAGAAAAAGTGTTAATGACCTTTTATGATTTTGCAAAAATTTGATCTAAAATAGGCAATACATTTCGAAAAAACATAGTTTAATAAATATAACACTTCAGGCATACAACTTACTGTATGGTATATCAGCCTTATCGACTGACTCAGCATTCACGGCAGCCATATCATTAGGCTTCACCACAACGAGTGATGTCAATGGAGTGACAAACGAATACTGTGAATGAAAGTAAATGCAATTATTAAGCAGATTTTGAAACTGTTTTATGCAATGTGCAATAAACTATATAAAAACCAACAAGAGGAAATAAGTTTTGGAATTTTGTTGCACAGTTGGGTTTAGCATTTTTTAAACTGTTTTATGCAATGTGCAATGAAGTATATAAAAATCAACAAGAGGAAATAAGTTTTGAAATTTTGTTGCATAGTTGGGTTTAGCATATTTTTAAACTGTTTTATGCAATGTGCAATAAACTATATAAAAACCAACAAGAGGAAATAAGTTTTGGCATTTTGTTGCACAGTTGGGTTTAGCATATTTTTACATACATGTTTATTACAACTATTAAACACATGTGTGCTAATTGAGTTCTGTATCATTGATGATATGGTGAAGCAGTATATTTTAAATCTCACATAAAATTGAATATAATAGTATATTTATTATTGATATTAAATTATCAGAAAGTCACTTAATTTTTGGCACATACTAAGCTAACGCTTTTAAAAGTAGAAACGATAAATACCATAGTAGTTTCGGGACATCACACTGATACTATTTTTTTTTATATAAAAAGACCTATGAAGTATATGTGCATATGCAAATATATGGTGTGTTCTTGAAACTCTAGAAACACCTTTTTTAATTCGTTGAAATTTTTTTAATTCATGCATTTTCCAAAGACCATAGCTTTAAAAGTATATTTTGTTCTTCATTCTCGTTTGAAAGAGATGTTTTTTTTCTTTCTATCTGTGGTCAGCCATTGAGCTTGAATCAGATTTATTATTCTTTTACTGGCAGTTTGAGTATGTTCGCATCCTATGATGCGTCTTCTCGTAAGGTCTACTCATGTCGCTTTATGTGTAGCAGTTAGATTGATGCTGAGTCAAGCAGTGTCACAGCCTTTACGACTTTTCCACGTCATCTTTTACCAGTGGGATTTGGAGGTACTCATGTACTTCATTGTTCATTGTGAACCATGGTGCAGAGCTTAATGTTTTTAATACCATATTTTGGAAGCGTTGCAATATTTCTATGTTGGAATGGTTTGCCGATCCCCAGAGCTCAATTCCTTATGTCCACACAGGTTTTATGATGCACTTTTAGATAACCAATTTATTTTCAAGACTGAATGATGACTGTCTGCATATGAGCCAGTAAATATCATATAGTTTTCTAGATGCTTGATCCCTTTTAGTTTTTATATGATCATGTCAGGTAAGTCTTCTATCTAGGTGCATACCTAGGTATTTGACATTATTTTGCTGTGGAAGTACTGTATTGTCTAGTGTTACTGGTGGGCAATTACGCCTTCTTAGTATGAACATAATGTGAACCGACTTTGCAGCACCTGCTTCTCCAGTTTTTTAGTCATAATCCAATTTTGCCCAGCTGCACTTGTAATTTAAGAGATGCTGTAGAAGGATCTTTATCGTACGACAGAACTGCTGTGTCGTCAGCATAGGTAGTGATGATAACTTGCTTGGAGATAGAAAGATCAGCGGTAAAGACGGTGTACAGAACAGGGCCCTGGGGAACTCCCACTTCTATTTGGTAAAAGGAAGACAAGCAGTCTCCAGACTTAACCTGAAATATCCTGTGTTGTAGGTAAGATCTGAGGAACATATGTGCAGTGTATGGTAAGCAAGTTTTTAGTTTACATAAGAGACCTTTTGTGCCATACTCGGTCAAAGGCTTGTTGGTCATAGAGAAAGACAGCTGAGCAGTATTCTTTCTTTTCCATTGATTGCCGGATTGTGTGGACCACTCTGTGTATTTGTTCTGTCGTTTCATGGTGTGTTCTGAAGCCAAATTGATGATCTGGGATTGTCCCTTTTTCTTCAAGTATCGGCAGCAAGCGCTTCAATAGCAATTTTACAAATAATTTTATTAACAAGGGGTTGTTGGAAAGAAAGTTTGAAAGTTATATGAATATATATTTGTTTTAAGTGCTATCAATTTGACATTTACGTAACACTCAACATTTAACATTTGTTCACAAAAATACCGAATTTAAAAATTATATACAAGGATTCCATGCTCACAAACATAGAAAGTGACACTCACCTGCAAAGCCAGCTCTAGTGCTTCCTCTTCAGATTTCTTCCCACTTCCCATAATAGATTTGTCACCTTCAAATGCCCTCTCACCAACATCCTTCTGGTCCAAAAGCTGCTTAATATGCAAATAAACCCAAAGGCGCTCTAGTGGCCAGTAAGTTTTATCTGTCTCAACCGGAGTAATTGGCTGAAATACCATGAATGTATGTTAGTGAGTATTTTAATATCATTTAAAGTTAAATTTTAATAACTTGTTTTTTAAATGCTAGACATTTTAGTAGGCGCCTAACACTTTTGATAAACATTTGGTTACAATTATGGTTTATTATTAGAACTGTGGAAGAGGATGGTGGAGGCAAGGGTATCTTAAAAATAACTAGAATCACAAAAATGTTACCAAATGTCTCAAATTAATAACTAATAAAAGCTATTAAGGTCTATATAAAGTGTATGCCCAAACCCACTATTTAAGTTTGAATAGGTCACATATTTAACAATGACAATATATCCTTTATTCCAAACCTCACTTGTGTCTGGGGAAACTTACCTTGGGTGTGAAGTCAATGTGTCCCAAGCTGGATATTGCAGTGACTGTCGGCGTTACCCTCTCCACATCCTTATTCAGCACCTTACCGGCGACTACCAACTCTGCTCCGCAGAATAGGGTTTTGAACTTGTGTTTTGTTAAACTAGTATCATCGACCTAGAATAGGAATAGATTGGTATGAATGTTGTCTTTACAATATTGGTTTGGACAAGATTCCATTCTAAAGTCTATGCAATGCCTTTAGCTTTATGTAAATTTACCTGACTTTAAACTTGTTAGCTTCATATAATATTGATTTTTTCTATGTACTAGACAACGTAATAGAATGCTTAAGGAACTGATAATTCTAACAAGGACTGAACGGCTTCAACATTTGTGTGTGTTATCCCAGTTTTTAGCAGCGTTATTAGCAGCTCGGCTTTATTTAACACATATATTTGTTTAAATTTAACAGATTAAAACAAAAACATTTTATACATGAAATATAACAAAATATGGATTTATTCTTTCAAGAGCTATCTTAAATTTTAAGAAAGCTCTTGAAAGAATAAATTGAATTTGATACGATGGCAACTATACTGCCACTGCAGCTTTCAATGTAGAATGACGCTACTACCGTATCCTATTTTCTACGAATCTTTTTCCATTATATAAAATGCAAAAATATGACGTTAGTACTACTACAGGGAAATGTAACTTACAAAAACTCATATGAATTGAACTGTAACTTACAAAAAGTCATATGAATTGAACTTACAAAAAGTCATATGAATTGAAATGTAACTTACAAAAAATCATATGAATTGTACTAAACTTTGTAATGCGAAGAGTTAAAGCAATGGGACGGGATAGAGTTGAATCTTTATTTTCAACCCTCCCCTTTCATCGTTTCTTTATAAATAGGATTGTACAACCTATATAGTAACCTATTTCTATTGCTTTACAATTATTAAAAGCAATAGAAAGCTAATGTAACATAGAACTAACTTAAATGTAAAAAAGTAAGAAAAACAAAAATGTTTATTTATTGAAAAATTAAAAGACAAGAAATTGTTTGTCCCACACCCTTATCTTCTGAAGCATTAATAAAAAAAATCAGGAAAATTGCAAAATTTTAATGACCCCAACACCGAAGAAAATCTATAAAGTCTTCTAAAGTACACCATATGTTTATTATACACAATTCAATTATTGAAATAAAAATTACAAATAAAGAACTAACGATAGTCAAAAGAAAGAATAATTGATGTATTAATAAAATACGTAATAAATATTTCAGTCACTTTTTTATATTTTAAATATTTATCAAGTTATTACACTGCAGACCCATGGTTTGTTCATGCAACTGATATGCACTTCGCATATCGAATTCGAATAACATAGTTTCAGTAATACTAAAGTCTGGAAACTATGGTACGCAACACTAATTTTGCATTCTTAAATGGAAAAAATTAAAATTTTTATATCTTCCATTCGTCCAAACTTTATTTCATTTTAAGGATTCCTTAGCCAAATGGCAAAGACAGAAGGCTTATAGTTTCATCATGTCTATCCATCTAACTGTCCATCTCTGTCTGTCACACCCATATAGTTCGTACATCCATCCTGATATTTCATATGTAGATCTCAAATAAGATGTAGTAAAATTTTAAAGAATTTTTTTGAATGTGCCTTCATTCTCATATCTATAAATTAGAAGCCAATTCTTATCCGCATATCACACCGAGTGACATACCAGTGGGTAGGTCTTTTGAAATGATACAGAAGTTCTATTTACAATTTGATTTTTCATTTTTAAGGTCTGTTTATGAAATATTAAACTTTCACTTTTCTATCGCGAATTTGAAAAGTTGGAAAGTACTAAATATTAACATTTTATCAGTGTCAAATAAAATTATTTCAGTTTTTCTCAGCCTTATTAAGTTAGAAATCATGTTTTCCCCTTGAAATGGACGTGTCAGTTAGAGAGATAAATTTTGCTTTCTGTTACTTTATATTACTTCACACCATTATTTCACAAATACAGAATTAATTTGGCGCATCTTTTATCTTATCCGAGATGTGAATGCAAAATATTTTTTTTTATTTTTTACAAATTTCACTTTAAAAGTCGACATATCTTAGTGTCCAGATATAAATTTTTCAATTGAAAGGTCTTTTGAGGCCCTGTTGTGAAATTTTCTCACAGTCATGATAACATTTAGTTCCATGTAAAAGTTATATCATGAATTTTACAAGCAAAACTTACCTGGTCAGCCGGATAAATGAAGCGAATGTGTGAGAGTAGCGGGTCGGCCACCTGTTTGTAAAAGTGCTGGATCTGTTGCACTACATCCGCTGCCTCGTAAATGTGGCGCAGAAACCCCGAATTGCCAATCGATAACTTACGGAGGAAGTCACGGTCTGCATCTTCTCCTGTAATAAGATGAAAATGTCATCATTATTTGTAATATGGTATCTACTATTTTTAACTGATATTTGAACTCGTCACCGTATCTACTATCTTCAACTGATATTTGAACTGTAGCCAAAATACAATAATCAAAGTATCAAAAGTATGGTTATACCATTATTTGTGCTTGATTATGGAGATATGTACTATCAGCATTTCATTCAAAATAGTTTAATTAATATAAAGCTTATATTTATAAACATATATAATAAATTAACATTAAATGTACTCATGGACTCCATGTAATGTAGCGTAATCATGAAATGAATGTCATCTAACACACTCATAATTAAGTTCCTCTTCAGAATCTAAAATAATTGAAATTGTCCAAATTATCTCAGCAGTAGATTTAACCATTTGAGTGCCGACGAGAGCCATCGTGCTCGTACGCGTACTAACTAAATTTGCCAAAAGTGTGATAGAGCTCACAAAATCAGTTGCTGTTTAGCGCACGGTACGGGAGGTCGCTCGCACGCATTGCCAATTATTTATCTTTCTGCATGTTACATAAAGTTCAAATTATAATATTAGTAATTACAATATAAAAAGGATCCAGGTAAAGAAAATTTTTAACCCATAATGTCGGAATACGAAAATAATTCGAGTGAAAATGATCGGTTTTTCAAGTTGCGAAGAAAGTTATAGTGGGATAAACATTGTGGTGCGCTCACAATTTGGCGTAATGCAAATTTTGAGTGATAGTGATAATAATGACGATAACAATTATTTTACTGATGCAGAGGATGTACCGGACTGCTAAAATGACAATGTGACCTTGATTTCAGTTTTTTTTATAATTATTGTTCACAATATATAATTCCATAAGTTTTTTTGTATTTTATTATCCTTGTACAAATTTTTATTAGGAAACACCGAAAAAATTATTAAAATTGGATAATTTTTGGAAGAGATACAGTTTTTTTCAAGACTAGGGTAAATGACATCAAAAACAAAACATTTCATTTTTAAGTGTATATGAGTAAAAAACCATGGCACTAAAATGGTTAAAGGCTTGTCTACATATATAAATATATAGCATTAGGTTACGTTCGAAACACCTGTTTAGTCTTCTTGACACATGAAAGTGAGTGAGTCGCGCAAGAGAATATGTGCCATAACTCAAGACAACTTGCAACAATCATAAGCACTACGCTGCATATACGAGTGACTGCAAAACACATCCCAGAGGAACAAAAATATGCCAGGAAGAGGCTGCATGCTACATACTGAAGTTAGTAGTATTGGTAAGAAAGCGAATGACTGGTACAAATAGACCACTGTTAATAACAATATTCTAGTCATTTCATTACTATGAGGAGTTTCAAAGTTGTTAAAAGTAATCCTTTTGAGGTTAGGAAGTAATTAGATGAGTTATACTACCAAATCAATGATACACTTGCATTATACATAATTTTGAAGCTAATTTTCTATGACTCACAGTCACCAGCTCAATTTTTAAAATTTATTATTTTGTCACATACAGAATATGTGACGAGACAAGCTATAGGAAAAGCAAATACTTTTTTTTATAATGATGCTTTTTTTTTAAAACGACAAAGTTTTTTTCAAAATTGCTCTGTAATCTTTAGAGCCATTCCATAAAACCAATTTTATCTACTTACCAAAGGCGAGGGTAAAGATGGACATCCGGTTGGGCCTACCGTTCAGTTCTGATATTCTGTACAGGATCCTTTCAACATTCATTTCTCCCACTGACGGCTGACCATCAGTCAAGAATATGATGATGGGGTCTGACTTCCGATCTTCGACATCTGGCATAAAAAAGACACATTACATTAAAAAATAATAGCAATATTAATCACATAAATTTCAATTAATTTCAAAGCCAGCAGTAATTAGCAAACCTGCTCGCTTCATCTGTCAGTGCGCAGGTTTTGATATATGATTTGCTTTTCCTCTACTTTCTCTAAATTGGTCACGTGACTTTACTTAACACCCTCTTCTCTATATGACTATCATTTTACGACACAACCTATTGCTATGAAGTATAGTGGTAAAATATATCGCCGGCATGGAGGAGTGGATGGGAATGAGTACAGGATATTTTTATTATTACTGCTCTTGAGAGAAAATTAATTTTGAAAGAGAATTTTTACTTAAAACTTTGGAAATGATTTGAAAGGGATATTGCACCTCTATTCTTCTTCATACTTCAGCCTTCGAAATAATATTTTTTTAATTCTGTTTATCAGGTGGCTATCAGCTATTGAGCAGGCGAGTTTTAAAGATTCCGAAGCTAGTTATTTCAGAATTTTGTGCAAGGTAGTCTTAGATATGTTACGAATAATATTTACAAAAATACATTCTCATCCTCTTGCCCTCTTCAAAATTGCTAAAGTTAAATTCAGGAAAAAAGCAGGTTAACATAAAGTTCACCAGAAAACTATAGCTATGAATCTAAATCACATAGTTTTGAAAAAATTCTTAAAGGTGTATTAAGAAATATATAGACACGATGATTTATATTTAAAATATAACACATATATTTACAAGAAATTATATTTACAATATTAATATTGGAAATACTTTAATAGGAGTACTATGTGACCTTAAATATTTGTATGCACCTGAGCTTCTATAGAAACCTCATATTGTGGATCATCCTTGTACATAACAGGTTATTTGCATTATTTTATTAAATTCCTTGTACATAACAGGTTATTTGCATTATTTTATTAAATTCCTTGTACATAACAGGTTATTTGCATTATTTTATTAAATTCCTTGTACATAACAGGTCATTTGCATTATTTTATTAAATTTGTGTGTGCAACACATTATCAATTCACCTCTGTATGATTATTAGGGATTATTTCGGCACTCAAAGCGTTTTCCATATTTACATATTATGATACAATTGTTCCAAATAATAAACAATAATTTTCCATCCTGTTAAAGTTTCAATATTCAAATGTTAAAGTTTTGACATATGAATTTATACTTTTTATTTTGATTAAGTGCAGTTTCTTTCACTGTCTCTGTTAATAACTGTTTTTATGAGTGACACATATTTTAAGTTTGAATATGTCCAGGTTTTAAAGTTAACTTAATCTTAATAAAGAAGTGAAAAGACACAAACTGGTATCTGCTTTAGTTCCACTGCCATTCTTCTTAGATAAGCCAATATGAGAGACATCAGATGGACGGGCAGATATCACATCGCTCGTTGGTAAGCCGATTAAGGCCACTACCACAGCTATATACAACGCCTTGTTGATATCAGTAACTAGAGTAAATAAACGATTTTAGTTTTATTCGTACAAGTTTATAGAAAGAGTACTGTAGGGTTTTCATCAGCGATCTTCACAAATACAACTGTTGCCAACTAACCATCCGTCAAAAAAAACTATGCCAAGTCTTTCATATTTCAATTCTGTATAATTATCCGAATTCATAGCTTATAAAAGAAGTAATTTATAAGTATTTGTAATTAAAAATGTTTTTATATGCTGATAGTCTAAATTGTAAAACCATAAATTAACAAAGAAAATTTATGTAGTGTGAAACTGAAATGTTTTTAAATTGTTTGATGGCATAGTTTCTAATACAAAGGTGTTTCCAAACAACCAATGCGCTTGTTCTTATGTGACATGTTAGTTAGACCTTCTCATCCAAATTACTGCGCAATTTAAGATTAGTATAATTTAGAATAAAATATGACAATCCAAAACTGTATTCATCAGTATAGAATTTGCAATACAAAACGTTCTATAATGAAGAATACAAATTTGGATTGCCGCACTTTTTTCTAAATGATTGATTACAGTAAAAATTAGGAAACCAAAAATGTAAAAATTAAATTACGTCCAGTAGCTTGCAGGTTTTGAATGATCATTTTGGCTTTCTGAATGTTCTCCAGTGTAACAAGAGTTGGTGGTGGTAGAACTCTATAAACAAAGTTTTTCTTTAAGTTCTTTAGATCGTGGACCTGTAGAGAGAAATAATGTTTAATGATTTTAATATAAAAATTTTATCCAATACATGTACCATAAGAAAGGTATAAAATTTTTTTTTTAAAATACTAATCAAAAAGAAGAAATAATTATGCAAAATGGCCAACTAAAATGAAAATACTTTATTTGATATTCAAATTACAAGATATTATGACTCATTCTATACTTATGTCTTAAGAACGAGAACAACAAAAAAATTAAAATGAGAATTAGAAATAAATTCTAATCTAGACCTTTTCTACATACTCCAGAAGCTATGTCATATTACGAAGAGTAATATAAATAGTATATGAATCTTCTACTCCTTTTCAGGACGTCCAACACAATTACAATTCAAATTATTCCTGGCAATGAAAGGGGATGCGTGAGATGAGATTCCGTCAATGCAGTCTCCTCAGCAACTTTCAACACACGCCCGGGAAACTCAAATAGAAACCGGTAACAAAATTCACAATTGCTGCATCACAGCTTCATGCAATGTTTTCCAATATTATTCAAGATTTTAATTACCAACATAAAAATAACCTCATATCGCAAAAATCTATTGTATATGTATTTGTATAGATTTAGTAAGATGTGAAAACTTTTACTAATGTGTTAGTAAAATTGGGAATAAAAAAAAATTAGCTCAAATGTAACAAATAGATTTTAACACGTTATACATTATTATGATGTAAAAATAAGACTGCAATCAGATTCAGTTAGTGTTAAGAAATATTAATTATTATATTTTCTAAATTATGAAAAATGCGGAAATAATTATATAACTTAATACAACTCTTACAGATATACACCAACAGTAATACACCTGAATATATACAACAAACTTGACACTCTTAGATAGTTCTCCAATAAAGTTCTGGACACCATATAACCATTTTATATAGTTAGATCAACATTACTTTACCCATCAATTATTTTGTTTACAAATGTTGTCCACCTACTCTTATACTTTAAATTTCTACTTAAACTTATACTTTAAATTTACCTGCAAATAGATCAGGGATGTCAGAATGGGGAACCAATTTTTGTAAAATTTTTACGGAACCTTTTTCGATTTCCGAACTTGACTCGACTCATGGGCAAAATAAAAAAATAAAATCAAAAGTAATATATGAATTATATAATTTCTCGAACTTTTCTTCACAAGAAACAAAAAAAACCCAGAACCAACCTGCACATGGCTGTTGAACTCTATAATGCTGAAATAATCACCCGGTCTGAGTTCACCGAGAATGGATGTCATGGCTTCTTTTAGCTGTTCCATCTTCCGGCCCCACATAGAGAGGGATGTGTCGAGCACGAATATTGCATGCTTGTTCAGGGGTTTAAGACCCGATGAAGAGAAGAAGTGGACAAAGTATCCATCGTTCACCTGCAAATAAGGTTGTGCCTTATAAGAATCAAATATTAGATAATATACATGCTTATATAAAAAGATCATAGTAATTCACACTGTCAGAATAACATCTTATTTTATAAAATTAAATTTTTCTTAGTTTATATAATCAGAATAATTTACTATTGGGACTATTAAGAAAAGCGATAACAAAGTTTTAGTGATTTATTTCCTAAATTTTGAAATTAATTCTGAGTCGAAACAATATTCCTTTTTTCAATGTTTTCTGTAAAGTTGTAACTTAAAGTACATTTCTATTTACTGATGACCTTATCAAAATTATTTTGTCATAGGATTTCACGAAATTTTTTGGTTTCTAACCTAGTGTCTGTGTGATTTTGTAAACATATTGTGATTGGGTATGCAGTACGAACTATGCTTGTAAGAATTGGGATATATTTGGGAAACCAACATTATTTATACATATTTTCATCACAGCATTGCTATAGTCATTTTGCTCAAATACACTGACTGGAGCAGAGGTAGAGCCGTAACAAACTGGAGGCACATGTTGCACGAGACCGGAGAGGCAAGAAGGAACGGACGAAAGATAAATATTTTGCAGAAATTGTATGCAGTGGGAAAGCTTTGTGGAGCCGCTAAGCTCCAACATGAAGTAAAAGGACAACAATATTTAGTCTCTTAAATTACTTAAAAAAAAAACTTGCAAACCATCGTAACATTTTTTTTCTTTATCTTCAGTAAAAATTTATCATTACGTCCACCCTTAATAATTTTTAATTAGAATGTGTATGATATTAAAGAATATTGATATCATACACAAAGAAGGTTATAAATTCAAGAAGGATTATATATACGGTTGTACTTCAGAAATGTTAACAATACTCTAGACTGGTAATGTTGTACTTCAGAAATGTTAACAATACTCTAGACTGATAATTAAGTGTAAATTACACAAATTCTTCAGTCACTTTGAAACAAGCCTCATTTTTACAATTTTAAATTTACACACATAAAATTTTACGAGACAATTACTACGTATAAAAATCTCATTTAATGTTCAGCCATAGTGGTGTCTCAATAATTAATATGTGAAAAATATTTTTTAATGAGTCTGTGAATTGTTTTTTTCTTGCTCTTTGATAGAAGACAATGTCATGGAACAAGTGTTTCAAAATGACAGTGTGGTTCCTTGTTTGGTAATATGTTTCGATATGATTTGTAATGTGCACCATGTGACCAGATAATATTGAAACATTTTTATGCTATAATCTTTTTATATAATCATGTTAATTTTTAGGAAATGCAAAAAAGTCTGAACAAACCTTAAAAATAGTACTCAGTAAGCACATTAATTTCAAATTATTTTCAGTCTGTAATATTAATCTGGTTATTTTATGGAATTATTATGAAACGCTATTTTTGTATCAAGCATTTTTTTAAATTGTATTAAAACCCAAAATGCAATCTAAGATTTACAATATACTTTTCACCTCTGGTTAACTCAGTTCAATTTATCTCAAAGAAAATACCGATCTTTATTTGTGAGTTCACGGCTAACAAGTTGCCTGCAGGTTTCAAAGACAATTTAAACTGAACGTTTCATTGAATATAAATACTTACCATGACTTCTCCATTATTTGGATCTCGTTCTACATCGTATTGCACCACAAACTGCCCCAGCACACCGTCCGCTGACTGTTCCTGATTATGAGGGTTAAAGGAATTGAAGCTATCCGATTGATTGGCTGACTTTTTGTACTTCTCCTATTGTAATCGACAAAATGGTTTCATAATTAAATTGCATGTTCTTTGTATAAATACATTTCATAAAATGTTGAATTTGCTACAAACGTTTTAATCGTCCATGATATTATCCTGGCTATCGGTGACATTATATCAAATTATTGGTGCACCGATATCCCCAGCTGCGGAACTATAGTTTATCTTGAATTTAATTTTGAGTCCAGATTATGTAAATCCATTAACTTAGTTATAAATCAATTCTGCAAAAATTTGGAAACAAATCTGTTGACCTGATCTGGCATCAAACTGGTTATTTTTATTTATTTTATTAACTTTTTATATAATTAACTTTCATAAAACACCTTTTTTTTTTAAAATGCAATCTAACTACCAACAAATAATAATATTCTTCCGAAATGTTTAATCAAAAATGACGATTATTTCGGATTTCTGAAAAATTAACAATATTTTTGTTTATAAGACAGTCATGCGAGTCTGGCAGAATTGTATAAGTACATTCACCAAGTGTGTTCAACTTCATAATCTAAAGTAAAATTTAGGGATGATGCTCACTTATATTAGGAAGACAAGTGGCTCATTATATAGAGAAACACTTCACAGGTTTAAGATTCATCGAAATAGGCTCACATCAAATTTTAACACTTTTCTTGAAAGTGCATTGTTTAGTTTTTAGCACAATTTCACAAATAAATTTCAAGAATAGACAGAGTTTTGATAAAACAGGAAACCTGAAAACAAAGAATTGCATTACACTAAACTTACCGCATAGACTTGCATGAGGGTTTGCTGCTGCTCCAGGTTCGGCGCAAACTTAATGTACGCCTCCGTATTGTCACTGTTTCTTTCAATTGTTGCAAATTCGTTGCCTAAAAAAATTAGAACACAAAATTTAATAGAGCTTTCTTGAAGTATTTTTACGCAATAGAAATATCTCTTTTCAAAGTTTATTGTTTATGAAATATTATAGTCATAGTGATTGAAAAAAAAAATAAATATAATACTCTGCTTTTTAATGTTTTATATTCCTCTCCGTTTTGTTATTGTATTCTGTGTTATGATGAAGAATAAGATGTTACAATGATGTAAAATATTCTTTCCACCAAATAGTGGAATGGGTAATTAGTTTTCCCAATGATTTACGTTTATATAGATAAACTTTATTAGATAAACTTTCATTTATCCGTTACCCTCCTGCAATTTGTTAATACTCTCCAAAAACACCACTGAATTATTACACGGAGTACAAGTACACAACTTTGTATTATAAAAGAACAAACAGTAAGTACCAGTATCACTCTCCTGGGCATCAACCTCGTTACCGGTTCTAAGTTCGGGAACTCGCAATGTGGTGATCTTCCTTCCTTCCTTAATGAAAATATTAACAGTGAGATCTGGCACTAAACAACCAGGATTCAGATTTATGACGTGATTGTAAACCTCCAATCGTCGGATGAGCAACTCCTCGTATGTTAAGTTGAAGAGTGCTTTTGTTGATGGTTCAACATTCACCGACACCGTGAAATGGTTCGAATCACGAGCTCTATAAGAAAAGATAAAATTTTTTAATAATTCTCAATTATGCATATTGACATCACAGTGATGTAACAAATGTATGATCTTTACCTATTGAGAGTACAAAAGCGAATGTTTGTACCTGACATTCAAGAGTACTCGCAACTTATTGATGCAATTTGTTGCATTGCACAGAGCTTGCGGGGCGAGAGAATTGGTGAAGGGGAGAGATGCGTATTTGAATAAGCATTTATTGTTTTATGTTTTGTTTTGTTAAATCCAGTTAAGCCTGAGGGCTTAGAGCCTGAAGGTTCCTTTCACTCTTCCGCTTACTTGCCTATCGACTGTTCAAAACTTTGCTCGTTGTTTGCCACATATAACCATATCTAGTCAATTTCAATGGATTTAGATACACACTCTTATCTTATTGACATTTTTCATTGATATTAATTTGGCATAATTTTGTTACATTTATAAAATTTTGTACTACATAATTTAGCCACATTAAAAAATATAATTTTATGTGAAAAGTACTAGTTGCACTGTAGCTATAGAGCTGACAATAGGTGCAAATGCCAGTGATCAAAAATTCTAAAAGTGCTACTAAATATTTTTGAAAAATCTTAAGCAAAGTACTTTAATATTAACGATTAATCAAAGTTTAAGTTTGACACCCACAAAGAGCACAGGAGGAATAGAGCACTGTCTTCGCCTGCTGCGACATTAGCAATAACTGGTGTTGCTTTATATATGAGGTTACGTTATATATAAAGCAACACCTATACAAAGGTACAAAAACTGTATTATAAGATACAAAAACTGTATTATAAGAAAAAATTACAAAAAATGTGTAATTATTTTAGGACATGCACAAAACAGAGGACAAAGGGCAGTTACTGAACTTATATAGACCACAACCAGCCTCGCTATGCATAACCTGCATATGTAAATATTGACTCGCACAATTTATTGATACAATTTACTACATACATAATGTAGAGTTGAGTTTGAAAGGAACCCGGCTCAAATTTTATTGTTGTACCTGTAATTAATTATTCTTTATTTGCTTTCCTTTTAGCTTTATCATCTTATTGTTTCCTTCAATACATTAATAATTCAAAATATTAATTAACCATATTTTTCAATTTTCTTAATGAAAAAAATAAGAAATTATAAGAATAGAAATGAAAAACCAATAACACATACTTAGCAGCAATGTGGGCGGCTCCCAGACCCTGGTTGACTGCCTGGGCGTAAATGTTTTTGGCCTCTTTCTTCTCCTTTACATAAGCGACATAAGGAATTCCATTTAAAGTCCTGTGAAAACATTATTTTCCATAGATTAAACATGTTCATTTATCAGTAACTGGATATGGATAATACATTTATTCGTGGCGTAACAAGTAAAAACTCTCAGGTAGAAAAAAACCATACCTAGCCATATTTAGTATGTATTTCTATTTAATGTCAGATGTAATATTTAATAAAGAATTATAGATAAAATTACTAGTATTTTCTAGAAAATTTACATATTTACAAAATTGTTAACATCTACTAGGGGGTGTTTTTAAGTTCGCGGAACGGAGGATAAGGAGTGAGAATAAAAATACAAAAGTTTTTTTTTTCAATATATTCACTTGCTACCCTAACACATTTTTCAGATCTTTCAATTAGCTTACGTATACCTTCGTAAAAAAATGTTTCGTCTTTGCCCGAAAAATAAGCTGAAACTGCGTCCTTCACTTCTTCATCACTTGAAAACTTCTTTCCACGAAGTTCTTTTTTAAGATTTGGGAACAAATAATAATCACAAGCCAGGTCAGGACTGTAGGGTGGGTTTTTCAAAAAATCTAAGCCCACCTTGTGCAAGGCAACCAGCACAATGCGGCTCGTGTTGCTGAAAATTGACCCTATGGTCAATTTTCCCCTTCTTTTTTCTTTGATTGCTTCTTTCAACCTCTATAGAATTGACGCCATTCCATGCCAGTATTCTCCGGTTATGGAAACACCTTTATCTTTATAATCCGTGAACAGAATCCCTTCTGTATCCCAAAAGACTGTCGCCATGATTTTTCCAGCCGACTGTGACATCTTAAACTTCTTGGATGGTGGTGTGCAACTGCATTGAGTCTTGTTTGGACTCAGGTTCATAATGATGAACCCAAGTTTCGTCTCCAGTAACAATTCAAATCAGTAGTCCATTGTCTTGTCTTCACTACAGAGGTCCAAAAACGTGCGAGAACACTCCACGTGGCGTTGTTTTTGAGGCAATGTGAGCATTCTCGGCACCCATCTTGCCCTGACCTTTGTCATGCCAAAATGATCATGGAGAATTTTAAAAATTGTAGTATTCGATACTCCAACTATCTCTACAAGCTGTTTCTTCTTTTGTCTGGCATCTTCCAATACTAATTTTTCAATAATTTCTAGAGTAGTCATTTCGATCGGCCGACCAAGGTGTGGGCCGTCTTCAAGTGAGTCTCTACCCTGCTTAAAGAGACTATGCCACTTGTAAACCTTGGTTTTACTCGGGCAAGATTCCCTGTAAACGGATGCCATCTTTTTCAGTATGGTTTCAACCGACTTTCCTTGCTTGGTAAGGAACTTTATAACGGCGCGGTACTCGTTTTTTTCCATAGTTCAGACTTTATTCCAGATTGAGTTGTTTGTTTTTGACCATAGTTCAAAGGCTAATGATCCGATTATGATAAAACTTGGTATTTATACTAATAACGAGTTACTTAACTAGCCATCATTCCGTTAATCACCTTTACTAATGGCCTACCTTTCCATTCCGCGAACTTAAAAACGTATTATACTGCATCCCGTCGTATTATACTGCAGCTATTTATCTACTTATAGTAACCAAATGTGATTATACGCAGATAGAGGCTATTAGATAGTTTTTTCAGTCAATAGTATAGATCAATAATATTATAACTCACAAATTCAATCAGCACACGTCAGTTCCCTCCATACAACCGAGACAAACATTATATAGCCTATATCATCAAGATACTATATTTATTTATTGTAGTAGATGAGCTTTACATTAGATCATAATGAAAATTAGATGTTTTTATGTCGTCATAAAAAGGATATTAAATTAATATTGTATTCTGAGTGTTTTAATGCATATACAATCATACCTAAATTTGGTTCTGTTTTAGGGAGTACCCTGTAATATGTATATACTGTATAAGTAACATGTTTAAACTGTATAAGTATCCCAAAATTTCATCCTTGTTGTGAAGTGCTTTGCTGAACAAACCAAAGTTTTGGTTACAATAAAATGGCTGCATAACCATTTAAACATGCAATACCAAAACCCTAAATCAATAGATGGTAATAGTGTTGTCAAGCTACTAGACTATGTACAATCTGAAGATGAACGGCAGTGTTAATTACCATATCATATGTCCAGTAATGAATTAATGTAGACTATTGTTTGTAATGAGTTGTTCGGAAGTCAACATTCTTTTGAACATTTTTACATTACTTATAAATTTCTTCCGCTCTCTGATATTTCTTGTTATATGAAATAGAATTTTCTCAACGATGCTGTTAATATGTACACTGAAAACCACATTTTGAGTTTTCTAACAAACTGATGCTGAAAAAATAAATTATAAAATATTGTAACACAACCCACATTATGAATCCAGTTATGAAAGCTGTCTCAGGCAGTATAATACGGAAAGTAGCTTTCTGCGAAACCTTAGCGGGATTCCTCATCTTTGTGAGGACAGTTGTGTGAGCATATCGTAAGCTTATTACCGATGTGACATCCATCGAGGAAACTTTGAGTGGGGGCATGGGTCCCTCCATAGTTTCAATGTCGACATTGGTATTTTCTAATAAGTCTGCAGATTTCTAAAAAAAATTTATAAAATACTATTCCAACTATTGCAAATTTTAAATTAATTGCAAATATATTTTCTAAAAAGCAATATAACAAAATGCATTAATAAACATTACACATGCAGTAGAAGAAAACCTTTTCTTTCTGCAGAACCAGCAGCAAAGTTTTCAAATTGATTTTGTCAAGATCAATGAACAGTCACAAATCTTTATATAAAAGCCAGCCAAATAAAACGGTTTCCTTACAACAGGATTTAATTTTGGTGTGGCTGGTACTCCAGTTATAATGAAGTCCAGGCCAGAAAAATCTATTTGTGCCGCATAGCCTGTGATCACCAGACTCGCCAACGACACCAGCATCCAGCAAAGAGGTAACGTAGTGCACATCTCGTAGGAGTACCTGCAGAAGAAAATTAAGTGAGCCTGTGTAATTTTATCAATACTTAGCGCGGTAGTTTTAAGATAGGAGCAAAACCCTCACCCGCAAAAAATGAGAGGATATATGTGTTTATTTATTTATTTATGATATTTTAATTTTGTTTAATAACCGAAGCAATCATATGACCGATTTGTCATATGAATGCTTTAGACAGCCAATGATAATGCAACAAGTGTATAATATACCAAAGCAATCTATTACAGCCAATGACAATGCAACAAGAGTATAATATTTGTGCAGTGGTAAACCGCAAATTATTTATACAGGCTGGTCAGAGACAATAAAAATACAAATATTTACAGTTAGAGATATATCATAGACGCAAAATAAAACTGGTCAGGTGTGTGTCAGAACTCACGTAAAGTAGTATTTGGTAGTGGTACACGTCTCATGAAAATGATGATGCAGTTCAAAAGAAATAATTATTGTTACACAAATAATTATTAGTTTAAGTAAATATAAGTTTGGGTAACCAACAATCACCATCCGTCCACTTTATTAAAATATCTTCACAGATATAGACTTTCTACCCTCATTCACTGCTGACATTATCCTAGGATTTACGCAAACCACAACGACGAACAGCTCACAAACTATTCTAAGCGAAGGAAAATCTCAATGAACCAATGAGGAAAAATGGAAAAACTGTAGAAATAAATAAGAAACACATCAAAAAAAATTAAATGGAAATAAAAAAATTAAGAAAACTAAGCATTAGTACAAAAACAATTTAGAACACAAAAAAGTCACACGGTATTCTTGTGTGAAATTTGCCAATAAATGAATTGAGATCTAGACGTTTCCACAGAAATAAACAGCATCGCTTAAAAAGAAAAATAATTGCTTGCTTACTATTAAATCGGTAACTTGACAAGCTTCCATGTTTTACATATAAATAACTAACATGCATGAAATGGGATTATGTGACTTTTTCAATTTCGTTTATTAAGTATGATTTTTTTCATTTTTTGCAATAATAATGCTTGTAAAAGTGTAAATGATGTATAATTGCAAATTTTTTTTTAATTACCAACTTAATTTCATATAACATACGTGTCTCGGCTCAATGTCTAGTACATTAATTAAATTAGAGTATACATTCGTACGAAAATTGTATATTTAACTAATATTTACTATTACTGTGCATTAATTTCAATTAAGGTATACATAAATTTGTATAACAACAATGAGTAAATAAAAGTACATCTTCGACGGAAAATGATTATTACCAAATATTTGAGATATACGTGGAAAATCTCATCCGATAATAATTCCATCAAATATTCCCGTTTTTACTGGCAAGTTTCGCGCCAAAAATCTAAAGGCATGAATACAGATTACGGACGCATCGTTGTCATTACTACAGGAGAATTGTATTTTAAAAACCATACTTTGTTAAGACGTTGACAGAGCCCGATACGGCCAAGAACATACTATTAGCTATAATCACAAAAAAATAGAAAAAAAATTAAATAATACTTGCAAAACTTACTATATCCAACAAGGAATAAATAGACAAATGCCTATTAGAAATCTTCTCAATTACTTTTTGTATATCCTATTAACGTATTGTAATTATCTTCTTTAATACGTTTATTAAATTTTTAATAACATTGCAAGAATATAACTCTGATTAAAAAACCAAACCGAATGCTTGCAAAGACCGAAGTAGTTGTTTATCAATTTAAGTTTTTGGATAATAGCCACGAGGCATAACTTTTTTAATATATGTCATGTTTGTAGGTCATCACGATAAACTTTTACGAGACGAGAAATCTAAGCAAAACTCCGCTTAGCCAAAGTAATTTTGTTCACCACTGCACTTGTTTTGTTGTTATCGCATTAAGGTCGCGTCGGTGAGGTCGAATATGATTAGTTCTGAGAAGTTATTGTCCATAATTAGAGTGTTTTTTATAGATACTCCGTATTTGCATTTATCATTATTGACAATTGGCCGTAAACAGGAAATATAGAAAATATATATTTATGTTTTCACAATCATTTAAGATATACCAATTTAAATAGGGAATGGATGTGAGCAGAAAAAGATTTTTTTTTGCATTTCTCCTGCTAACTCGCTCTTCCTTAACATTTCTAGTAATATTGGATTATTATATTACTAGAAATATTTATTTATATAAATATTTCTAGTAATATTGGCAATTTACCCTCTAATATGATTGACCCACATTTCACATAATCTTCTAAACATTCTCATTCGCTTTATCTTCTTCATTTACTAGTTTTTTTTAATGGCATAAAGAGTATCACTATACTTTGCCATACCATTCAATCGAGGACATTTTGTTTTGCTTCATTCTGAGTCTTACCAATACATTTTGCTACTGCTGGCACTGCCTGTCACCAGGTTTACTTGGGACGACCGTGCTTAATTTTTCCTTCGAAGAATCTAATCTAACCGTTCGGAACACTCTTCGGAGCAAACACCCTTCGGAGCATATGTTCAATCCAGTTCTGCTTCTGTCACTTTATTTGAACCCCGAATAGAATTTCCATATATTTTTCTAACGAGTCCTTGTTCTCTTGTTTATCGCATTCTATCTAACTTTTAAAATAACCAACCAAAATATTCATAATATTCCGTGCCTAGATTCGAACTGTAAGACCTAGAAAACTATTTGCGTACTATCTAACATAACCTTGCGAGACTAAATGTTGATTTATGAATATTGGCAATTAATGTCGGCAATCATTATTTTTAATTTAATAATACGGACATTAATAGTGGAATTGATAAGGGATAACCCTATACAGATGCAATCAGACCAGTCAATTTTACTCTCAACCATATATTTGTATTGAATATATTTGGCGTTAATTTTGTAGAAATTCATTATTCACAATTAAATGAAACTACGTGATGTAGTATTATTTTTACTTTCTTTAATTTCTTTACCACGACCTAGATTTCGTTGTATTACAACATCTTCAGGTGGGATATTAGCAAAGATTATTTATTATTAGAGAAGAATCTTTGCTAATATCCCACCTGAAGATGTTGTAATACAACGAAACCTAGGTCGTGGTAAAGAAATTAAAGAAAGTAGAAATAATACTACATCACGTAGTTTCATTTAATTGTGCATATATTTGTAGATAAAAAAATATCAAGGACATACGTGTGGACAAAAGAACAGGCCGAAATAGTAAAAGATCCGTTTTTACCATTTAGTTACGTAAGTTTAAAAAGTGATTATGTTCACAGACCAATCATGGAACTACTCAGTAGCTCGAAATTTTTGAACTGGAGAATTATATTTATATTGTTACTTACATCTTAAAATTATAAACAGATTAAACAATAATAATGATGAAATTGATCACGCTAATCATCAAAACTCTGTTAGTACAATGGCGTATCAATCATCTGATTGATCGTGACAATTCTGTCTGCATTCTGATTAAATGCCGAAAGAGACAAACTTTCCAGAAGAATAAAAATTTGTCTTTTATGTTATATGAATTTAATCATAAACTTTTAAGATGATAAAGCCAAAACTGTCTGCTCTTATATTTGCGTTTAATTTTAAATTATCAAAATTACTGTAAATAATCAGTGACATAGCTAGCATGGGTGACACCCAGTGCGGATATCAATGGCGTGACTCCAAGAATGAAGACGGTTAAAATCAATAAAAATCTGATAAACGTAAATATGATTTTAGTTAAATAATACAAATGGAGAGTCATTAATAATCAAATTGGAACATTATGTTATAATCATTGTACTGTTTTATTATACATATCTTCTTTCCCAACGATGCATAAAAGGGAAAGTTAGGTGTGGCAAAAAAAATGAGAAAAGAATGAACACAGTAGAAATGCACTCCCGGAAAAATATGCTCGGTTCAAAATATAACAACATCATAAAGAATAGTGTGATAAGAAAACGAGAAGGATTGAAACAAGATATACTGACGAAAATTGAGAAAGGGATACAGCAGTTTGGTCGTAGAGAAAGAAAGTGCTTGTGATTTTGAAGAAATGGAAAGCCTGGTGGAAACAGAGCGTCCCAGGGAGAAGTATCTCGATCAAATTGGCAAAATTCTGAAAAAGGGAAAACTGAAAAGCATGCGAAACTGTAAAATATGCACGAAAAGGGTGTTGAACATTAAAGGAGCGAGGATTGTTGCAAGTAAAAATCTGTAGTCTCTGTCCACCAATCTGGGAGGCTGGTGTGAGCTAATACATGTATCTACAAACACTTAAAATTTCCTATTTCTGGCTTTAACAACTGCAAGCTCGGAAATCATATGTTCAGAATTTATACTTTGTGTTGTCTTGTGTTCTATTGTTAAAATTCCAAGATTGTTAAGTCTTATTTAGTCATTGTTGCCCGCGAGTAATTTTCTATTAATTTTAGTTTACTAAAACTCGATTGTGTGAACAAATTGTCATAAATAGTTTTAGTGTGACCACAATAGTTGGAAGAGATTCTATAAAATCCACGATGAATTTTAGAAAGTCTAGAGATACCCAATCAGAAACTGTAACATTGGCCGCTTTTGAATGTCTTCTTAACCTTGATATCTCTAAAAGGTGTTCTACTTCTAACGCCTCATCGTAAAAATAATATATTGATTTTTATGATGATGAAACAGCTAATTACAACTCTTTAATGTTCGCCAAAAGCAAAGTATTTGTCTGTACAACCTCGGACAATGAAGCTAAATCTTGAATCAACTTTGATTTAGTTCCAAGTTCAACTCTGAATCTGTCAAGACATTTCAAATATCTTTTTAAAATTCAGCTCCCAGTTTGAGTCCTATATCAATGACCAATTCACCGGCCATTCGTTTTTTACCACGATCTTGCCTTTCTATTGGAATGTCATAATCGTCCGATTTTTTTGCTGCAGTTGCCTCTTTTTCAATATGACCCCATTTTTTCTTTAATATAAAGACAAAGTGCCTCTATTTTTGTAGCTAATTTATCAACAAGCAAACCTTTATTTTGTAATGCAATCCAGTTACAATTTATTTCCTTTAGTACATCATTCCAAAAGAAAAGATAGCAAAGAAATGTATAATTACATACAGAAGACTTAAGTTTCTATGGAGCACCTCTGATGTATAAATTTTCATGTTGATCACATAATTCAGTCGCAGCCACAACCCTATAAAAATTTTCTGGCAGCACTTTTACTGCAGCATAATGAGCACTCCAAAGCGTTATTGATTATCTTTTAACAGATGCTTTGCTGTGTTCAATAAACACTTTCCAGTGGCTAGTGAAAGCAGAAAGAAGTGTGAAAATTGTCACTAGTGTTATGAAAAATATTAAACAAAATACATTTTGTGCGAATAGGTGTTGGCCACATAAATTAATTAGATGATCGATACATCCAACAAAAACGGCTTTATTGATTTGCCTTAGTAATAACTCGTACATATCTGTGTACACTGTTCATAACAACTGCATTTTTATAACCTTGGGAACAACGCATTATAACATCTAAACCTTGTTTTCAAGCTTCTTAAGAATTTTCTCAGCAGTTTTTTCCCTTTTAAAGAAAAAAATCCAAGGAATACTTTCGATGTCCATTTTTCTATTTTCAATTTTTACATAATGAATCACTTCAGACATTTGATCATAAGTACAATGTCAGACATGCTATCAAACATAATACCAAAATATTTGGCCAATTTAATCCTACATCGCATGCAGTGACATATACATAACTACCAATAAAATCCGTTCCAACCATCAAATAATGACAGGTAGTCAGGTGACATCTTTACCATAAAAACGGAGAACCAATAGAGTTTGACAGCACCCGGTTCAAGCAAAACAAATATAATAAAAATACCTCAACCTAGTACCTCAGGCTTTATCACAACACAATCATCATCAATATTGTCTTCAGTCAAAATCACTAAGAAACCTACCTATCTCGTATCCATAATAAAAAAGAAGAAAAGGTATTTTGTCTGGAGGGAAAACATTTTCAATCACCACTGCTTGAGTTTACAGGAAACACTAATTTAAAATCTCCCATCTTAGATATGATATAGGTATATCTTAGATGGCGTTAACGGTTCAATAATCGACATCTTTGACAAAAATATAATGAATCGTGTGCGTTTTTTGAAAATTGTATAATCAATCAATACTATACATAAAAATATTATATATGAAAATACATGAAAATGTGAGCAATAGTTTTATTTTTTATTTTTATTCCATTTTACCTGTAGAGATCAGTATTTTTACAAACGTTCCGGATATGTCACATTGTGCAATGATCTTCCTTATTTTACAGAGACAAACACATATTACCAATAGTTTTGGCTCAAACTTGAGATACTGTCTAACTTAAAATTTATCACAGTTTTTGTTTATTAATTGATAGTACATCTTTATGACATTTTTTTTTATTTTAGGTCTTTTTTCCAAAAAACTAAATGACGGCCAAATAAAAAGATGTTTGCTTATACCATATGAAAGTGAGGACAAAAAGAGGTTTCAGAAAGCGATAGTAATAAAAGCGAAGATATCGGACACTTACAAGCCACCATCAAACGATGCTGTCAATCATCAAGTGACTCAGAAAATAACACACTACCAAATCCGCAGCCTTTGTGGACCAATACAGCACTACGCTATGATACAACTAATATGAAGGAAATGGATCATAATCCTAACATTCAGCTTAATTCTTCTGACTCCTCGTCTTCGTATTTCCAAATACCTCAACCTCAGGCTTTATCGCAACACGACATCATTGGCATCATCTTCAGTGAAAATTGCCAAGAAGCCTACCTATCCCGCATCCATAATAAAAATAAAGTGTCTGGAGAAAAAAAAAATTTCAGCCACCACTGCTTGAGTTTACGGGAAACACTAAGTTAGAATCTCCCATCTTAGATATGCAAAGTCTTTTACAGTTTTTTTTTATATTTTTTGACAATGACTCATTAGATCATATTATTCAGGAATCCCAGTAATGACAACAAACAACTTGAAGAAATACAATGACAATAAACAACTTGAAGAAATACCTAGGTATTTGCTTAGTTATGAGCATTGCACTTCTGCCTAGCACTCTAATGTACTGGTCAACTGACTTAGGAATCTTAAAAACATCTTTTTATTTGGCCGCCATTAGTGATGGACGCCATAACCATTTGTCATTTTGAGAAAATTGGTCAGTTTTTACATTTTAATGATAATTACATTTTAATGACGCAACCACCTTCAAACTCTCCTGGATATGACTGGTTACATAAAATATGGTGCTACCAAACGAGTCAATATTTTGCGACAGTACTTACCAAAAAAGCCACATAAATGGGGCTATAAGTTGTTAGTTGCATGTGACAATCAGGGATTTGCATATGATTTCAAAATATACTCTGGTGCCGAAAAAGATCCAGGTCTGAGGTATAAAGATGAACCCAACTTGGGTGCATGTGCAAACATAGTTATTCGCCTGGCAAGATATACACCTAAGCATCAAAATTACAGACTTTTTTGATAATTATTATACCTCACCCGAGTTGATCTCTTATTTAGCCAAAGAAGACTAAATAAGAGATCAACTCACAACACTTGAACCTTTGAATAAAGGTCGATTAGGCAAAGATTTACAAATTCCAAGTGAACGTGAATGTTAGAGGATATTCCGAAGAGTGGGTTGCTGACGTAGATGGATGTGGTGACCGTAATGTGGAACGACAATAAACTTGTCATATTTTCCTCATCATTCGTGGGAAAAGAACCAACTCGAAAAGTTCGTCGATATTGCAAGAAGCAAAAAAAGTATTTTAAAATAGATTGTCCCAAAACAATAGATATTAACAAATAACACATGGGAGGTGCCGATTTACTTGACTCATATATAAGGAATTCATGTAAAACAGGTTGTTTTATCACCTTCTGAATGTGATGGTGATAAATAGCTGGATATTTTATAAAAGAGTTGGGAAGCAGAATGAAATACCGACACTGAAACTTCAAGAGTTCAACTTTAAAATTGGCAAATCCTTAGGTGTTTTTATTTTGGTTGTTTTATTTTTAACCCATACCTAGATACAGTGGCAAATTGCTCTACTTTGTTTTGGAAATATTCACTTCTGTTTTTATGACTTCAACATTATCAGGGATGGATATATTCCAATGTGACACATCTCTAAAGTTCTGAAGTGGTTCAGTCATGTAAGTATAAGCTTTGATAGTAGTAGCATTATCAGTATTATCACTGTCATTTTAAGTATTTTTGGTTTCTTCATGAGTGCTTTTCATTAATTCTGTATTGTCGTTATTACTTTCTGAAAATGAGATGTTATTATTTGAACGATTCCTTCCGTCAACGTGAGAATTAGTTTGTTTTGATAAACTTTGGTTGTCATCAGTTTTTGTTACATACTTAAAAATGGATCCAGACATACTCTGAACTACTTCCATTTAGTCTCTTTGGCTTTTCTCCACTGAAACAAAAATTTTTCCTAAACTCCTCGAGGCGTTTTTCTCTTTTTGTATATTTGGTGCACATACTTGTGTGTTTGGTAAAAATATATTTATTGGGACTTATTGTAATATATTAATATTTACTTTTCAGTATAGCCTAATTATTTTTTTTTTTATATTTTATACGTCTCGAAGCCCTTCTAGTAGGTAATAATTAAACATAGTAGCTACAATAGTATTAGTATTAATTAAACATAGTAGGTACAATAGTAGTAAGCTACATAGTACGATTTTAGCGGTAATTTAATTTTTTGGAATTTTTATGGGTTTTTATTTTTTTGCGGTTAAGCGTAACCCACAAACGAATGGTACAGGTGCGGACTAGAGATGAGGCATATTTATGGTCCCCGGTAATAATACTCGATATCTCAGATCAAAATACGTACTTGATATGCCAAATACAAAATACTTGTATGGTATGGCCGACCGGACGTTCGTACAATAGCTACGTTATGACCTCTCTTTGTGTAGCTAGCTGTAACTATTTCATTCAAGCATATAGTATTCAGGTTTTCTCACTCTTTCATATTTAAAACGTATATGAAATAAGGGACAAACTGAATATTTAAATACTCGTAAGTCGTAATACTTTTAAAGTATGTAATACTAGTATGTCAAACATACTCGTATACTCGTACTCATTACGTTAAGTATTTCTTTACACTTCGCAGTTCGCGGACAAATATTTACTCAATGCAACAAGTACGAATATTTTAAGTACGATGCTCTTTTCGTCGAATGATCATCGTGATTCTCCATATTTCTATTGGCACAGTTGATCTTCGTAACTACTTTGTTGTGTAAATATTGCAAATATATAGTATATATAAAAACTAACTTTTAATTAAGTTAAATCGTAATTTCTTCATTATGTCCATAAGAAAGTCCAATGCCCTCTATGAGTATTTTACAGACTTGGGTGATTATTTTGCTTCTTGCAATATTTACAAATCTAACTTGTCATTCAAAACAGCTACACATATCAATTGAGGAAATATTTGAATAGAAAATATCCAATTTAACAATAATCAATACGGAACAATTTCGACTAAACTAAATACGACAAAAATAAAACAAATATATTTTTTTAATAAATATATGTTTGAATAAATTATTATAGGAATTCCCGTCAATTTTACTTGTAAGAAATAAAGGATATGAGCATTGAACCCTTCATAATAGGTTACAATTAAAATTTATTTTACGTCTCCCGCGAAGTTTATAGCAATTCGTAATATGGTCTCTCACAACGGAATTACGCTGCCCTTACTCGTCGGGTATTTTGTCACTGATATTTTATAATACTCGTACTCGTCGTACTCAGTATCTCAAAATACTCATATGTCCCATGTGCCATGTCTAGTGCGGTAGGTTCGCCGCCCAATTCTCCCCCCCCCCCCTACCCCCTCCTCCCGGTTTCATAACTATATACTAAAATAACTGTATATTACGTCACTGTGTATTGATTATACACATATTTAAGTTAATCAATCACTTACTTAAATTTGGATAATTATCTATGTAAAAAGCCTTTTCCTTGTTTTTATCATGATGATATTGTTTGTTGTTTACCACATCAATTGGGCAATTAATAAAATTTTTCAATTACATACTTCTATTACAAAATCTTGTATGGCCGTTTACAAGGACATTCTATAATGGCTTTCAGAGGTTGCGTATAAATAATTATTTTAATAATAACATTACATTAGCCTAATATTATGTAGGTAAAACATTATAACATTATTAAGCAGGTATTTATTTTTGTATACTCAATAATGACGTTTGCAAATCAGAGACAAAACCTGTACATAGACAATTTAAAAACACGAATATTATTGACAACTTCACTTGTCAAAATCTATCTGGTATCGGGCTCCCCCGAAAATTTTAAATTACTGAAGGTGTTATTAAACAGTTTCAAAAATAGAAGTAATAACTTTTATCGATCTCGACGGTATGATTGATGTTTCAAAATTATTAACAAATAATCCTATAACAGACAATACAATGAATATTCTCCGTTCGATTGTAAGTAAGCAACTACGTACATATCAAAATTTATATTTCCTCTTTATATTCGATATTTTTGTATGACCTCTTATAATTAACAATAAAAACAATTAAACGAACACACTAACGTATTTATAGTGAATTATATAAGAGGATATCTTCAAAACTCATAAGGGCAAATCTAAAACTGATATCGAGTCAACTCGTAGGTTGCCGTTCCGGTAAATGTCGATAAATACGTAAACATAAGGTGCGATGCCCTTGACTTTTATCATAATTTATGGATATGCAATATGAATTGATAATATATCGCCGAGAAAAAGCAGTTTTCGCTTGTCATCGTGAGCAAGTAGTTGTCAGACGTCGTTGAAAGTATTTGCAATGGTTTTAAACAAAGCTTCAAACACGTTCCGGCTCCTGTGGATTTTCGTTATTGTAATACAATTTTTGAATACCGGCGTGTCGTGTGATGATGAAAATGAGGTTTGTCTTGTGTAATTTTTGTTTTTTTTCATCATTTATCATAAAGAAACATTTTCAAAGAACTATGCTGGAAAACTTACTTTTTATTGCCACCATGGTTACAAAACAGATTCAAAAGGAAAAGAAAATTTAAAAATTGAAATTTGTCTTGTAATTTGGTAAACGTGAATTTCAACGGTTTTCCTTATTTTATTAAAATACGACTTAACTAAACCTTGTTTTAGTTAATTGCATCTCATGATGTATTTTGTCAAAAAATTGGCATGAATTTTGTCTTTCATACAAATTCATATTTTTGCAACAAATCATTGGTTATAGTTTTTTACCTTACTTTACATTTTTTGGCACTGAACAATGTACAAATAAGAATACCAATTGTATATAAAATATACAATTGGTATTCTTACTTAAAAAAAACTGTATAATAAATATTAATGTAATTTTTCACTATGCATATACCTATATTGCGTAGTATGTTTCACAGGCATAACAATATGGAGAATATCTTGAAAACTATGAAATTTAGAATCATTACAGTTTTCAGCAGTTTCCGAGATTTGAGTTACGATATAATTCATGGTATATGTTTTTGCAAAACTTTGGAATCCTTATTATTTGCTCTTTCAGTTAGCATCCCAAATGATACACGAAATAAAAAAAATTTATTATCATATTTACCCTGTGTAAAATTAAAGTTTCTAAATCAAACAATTTCTGAAAAGAAAAATTATGTCAAACGGACAAATGGGTTTTGATAGATCACCTGACAGTAACTGTTACATGATAGATCTCGTAAAAGTTACTTTTTTCCATTTAAGTTATGGAGTAATGAAAAAAAATTCTTGACATGGAGAAATAAAGCGATACATTCACCATGAGATGCCTGCAGTATATTTTGTTCTTTTTAAGATGTTACGTTTTAATAATTCACTCCAACAAAACTTTGAAAGTAAAATAAACTAAAAAAAACATGGGTGCCTTGAAATTCGATAGTCATTTACCAGTAGTTAAAGGTTTAGAGAACGTCTAAGAAAAATAGAGATCACTTAAAAATGTTTAAAAATGTAACCATAAACGATGGAAATAAGATTAAAATAAGATTGTGTAATGGAATAAGAACTTTTGATGTAACTAAATTTTTTTAAGACATGGATAAAATAAAGTTTTCAGCCATTATCAGCTAAATATAAAAAAGCGAGTGAATATAATGAGGTTATGTAGAGAACAAGAGGTCAGATTTTTGGGTAACTGAAAACTGGGTCGTTTTTTTGGATTGGACATAAAACACACAAATTAAATGACATTACTTTTGCATGTTTGTTATTTAAATTAACCATAACTGTTAAATGGGTCATTGTCAAAAAGTGATGAGAATTTGTTCAGAATATATAACTTGCAAAATAATATTTTACAGAATTTATATTAAGATCTACAAAATAATATTTTATAGATCTTTTTTTGAATAAAATGTAAAATATTTTTAGTTGATAAGCAGAAAAGTCCATTTTGGTAGTTTGTTCAAAATGTATCTAGCCAAGTTTGTGTATTAATAAACAAAAAACGACTTCATAAACTTTTACACTTTCTCGCCATAATTAGTTCTCTAGATTGTTTGAGCCCACTTTTTATAAATAATGTACAACTCTCGTATAGCTTTGCAAATTTTTATTCTGGAATGTCATATATTATAATGTCTGTTTATCTTTCCATTGATAAAATTTCAAGATGATTAGAACAAAAAATTATGTTCCTAAATCTAACCAAAACAATTGAACCGTGTTAATAGACCCTTAAACATTCTAAACGGATCGATATTCTTTCTCAGTTTGTGAACAGAGTACAAACTCTATTTTGTTTAGCGTTATTTATTTTTCTGTCAAACTTTAAGATATCTTTTTGGTTATAAGCTTAGCAATAAATCAAAATATGTTTGCATAATGATTAACAAGACTAAGTTATTAAATACGACGCATATTCTAACTTAACCTGAGAAACTTGCCAGTCATTTGAAATTTACAAAAAGTTCCCATTTTGTCAGCACTATTGGTTACTATTGAATATATTTGAAGTTAATTTTGTAGAAATTAATTATTCACAATTGTATGAAACTATGTGATGTAGTATTATTTCTACTGTATCTTTCTACTTTATCTTTGCTAATAGCCCACCCAGAAGATGTTGTAATACAACAAAACCTAGGTCGTGGTGAAGAACTTAAAGACAGTAGAAATAATACTACGTCACGTAGTTAATATAATTGTGACTATTGGTTACAGAAAAGATAATTAAAAATCAAGAATCGCCATTAAGTATGGTGTAGTCGTGTAGCTAGATGATTACACAGCTACGTGATTACACAGTAAATAAACACAATAAATAAAGAAACAAGTTTGCGAAGCGAATTATCTACTGTTAACTTTAAATTTTTTTTTGAAAAGAAACTTATACTTTGTTTTGTATAATAACAAATGATGATAGCATAACCAAAAGTTTATATCATAAGCTTATATTATAGTTAGCGAAATGAATTAACTGCTGTTTCCTTTAAATTTCTTTTTGAAAAGAAACTTATACTTTGTTTTGTATAATAACAAATGATAGTAGCATAGCCAAAAGTTTATGTCATAAGCTTATATTATAGTTAGCGAAATGAATTACCTGCTGTTTCCTTTAAATTTCTTTTTGAAAAGAAACTTATACTTTGTTTTGAATAATAAGAAACGACAGTAGCATAACCAAAACTTTATTAATATATCATTAAATAGTTCTTATAGCATATTGAATAATCAAATATAGTTGCAGATGATGAATATATTAGCTACAGAAGCGTGAACAACTGGATTCCATAATTGAAATAAGCAGATTACTTAATCTAATGTAGAAGTGTACTCGTTGGGGTTGCCAGATTTTTTTTAATCTATAAGGGACAGAGGGTGAAACAGTGAAATAAACATGAGATTTCATAATTTTATATGTTACAAAAAGAGAAAAAGGAAAGTCATGTTTTAGTATTATTATTTAATAAAAATGTATACTGTAACTTTTGGTCAATAATGTAAATTAAGTGGATGCGGAGATAGAACAACGTAAGTTGCAACACGTACCACCTTTGCTTAATTATTATCGGCGGATGAACACTTTCGACTCGTTTCATATGTAAATGGTCTTGTTCATTTCAAATTCCAGTAATAAGGGGTAGTGTGACGATGCTAATACTGGCACAAATGTATCTTGTATTAGTTTCATGTCCCAGGTAGGACACAAACTCATTGAGCGATGCTAACGTTTTCTGTGCTTCTCCGCATTTTAAGGGGTTAAATTAATTTACCCCAAATGCTAACAGAAATTCTCTTGATTATGCCGTGCTGACTTCATTATTCTTACACCTGAGTGTCTGTACTACAAACCTTACCATTTGATTGAACGTTTAAAATCCATTAAAATATTACAAAAAACACATTACATTCCAACTAAACAAATATTGTTAACTCATCTTTTATTCCAGGGCGTATTTAAACCGAAAAATGTGGCAGCGGAAGTATCCCAAACCATAGTACGGGATGTCCCACTTTACCAGCTGGCCCAGCAAGCGGGGCCTTATGTGCGTCTGGCAGGCCTCCTCGGGGCTTCAGCCACGATACTCGGAGCCTACGGTGCCCACAGAACCTACCCTACAGAGAAGGGTGCTGACTTGAAGAAGATTTTCGAAACGGCAAACAGATTTCATTTTATTCACAGCCTGGCCATACTCGGTGTCCCTTTGTGCAGACGACCTGCTATTGTAAGTGTTTAATTAAAGTTATAAAGTCTAAATTTGATTTGCTTGGTTAGTGTGAAATATGTAAACAAAAATAGGTTTTTTTTTAAAGTTCCATTTTATTTATATTAGATTGACAATTAACAATCCCGCCATCTCATTTCAGTTAAGTTATAAGTTATTTTATTTTTACACTTAGTATGTAATTAATATAATCAGTCTTTAATTTTATGAATGTCATCATTATCTATCAGCATGTAAAAATGTGGCAGGTTTTTTAGTTAACCTAATACAAAAGTTATAAAGTATATTTTCTAGCTGGAATTAAAATAAATTTCTTTATGTAAAGCAATATTTCCAAAATCAGTCTCTTAGATCGGAATACACTAGCTATATGAGGGATATAGATGCAAAAGTGCTTCTATCCAATTTCTTAGATTTTTCAGAAGATAATTATTGTACGTAACTGAACAAATGAATACTGTTTTCAATTTGGAAGTTTAATTAGCTTTACAAATATTATACTATAAAAAAAAACATTGAAATCTGGATTGAGGCCATTCTGCATCTAATTAGTTGGTAGAGGCGGTTTTGCCAGTTTTACCAGTCGTGTGAATGATTTTACGCAATTGAGTTAACGGTTTAGCTTGATATTACTATTTTTCATAATATTGCCTTTATGATACAAATCAAGGGTAAGTTTGTTTTGGTTCCTGCACTGAATGACTAAATTTTTCATTATTGAATTTGAAAAATTACTAATTTTTTTGGTTACTGAATTTAAAAAAATTATAAATGATGCAAAATTTTTTATTATGGGGTTATTAAATCAAAATTATAAAATTACACAGAAAATTCACAGGAATCTTCATTATTAGGTACATCCACATTTTCTTTTCCAAAATATTTTTTGTAAAACAGAAGTTGATCAGGTCCTAATTCTGATTTCCAATTATCACCGAAATTTTTTGACAATAGTTTGTCGACATCAGTAAGTTTCAAAGTAGATACCTTGTTCTAAAATGGTGGTAGGTCTCTGATACCAAACTCAAAAGTTGAGGATACACCTCGTTTAATTATGCTTTTGGTGACTCCTAAATCACTTCTATAATTAACTTCTCCTCTGAAAAGGAATTGTCCCGACTTGTTCTTGACTCTAGTTACATAGTACCTCTTGCACTCAGCAAATTTGAAGTGATATTGGCCTGGGGATTTAATTGTTTCAGTTGTGTAAACCTTCGAATCTTTCACCATACAATCCTCACCCAATTTGCGAAGAATGCCATAACGATTATAAATGGCTCTATATTCAGATGGCTCTATAATTACTACCTTACTTTTGACTTCTTCTGATATGTCCGATATGTCCGAAGATACAATCAGTCTTGACATTCCTTGGTGCGAAATTTGTTAACCGGTAAGCAGCAATAGGAAACATTGTACTGTTTTTATTTTGTAAGCCGCACCTGTCTCCCAACATTCACACTTTCTTTTTGTCAGTGAAATCAGTCTGTAAAAGTAAACCAAAAACAACTGATGCGATCTCATAACATGGACATTTTCACTCCGCTTATATATGTGGACATTTTCCTTCGGAAATTTGTTTGTACTTGTTCCAATCACAATGGTAAAGTTATATAGATATACAATTGTCTGGAATAATACGCAACTTGGTCAGCAACTTTTGGTAAAAGTTGGTTTTTTGGCAGTCGAATGATATTGAAAATCGTGTCGTGTGTTGATGATATTCCCACAAAAACGTATAAAAATACTTTGCTTTTAATTTATGGATCCGTAATGCGACTTTTCCTTCATCTTGTGATTTTTTTATTTTATGTAAGCACTCTGTATATTTAGAACAAACATCTACCTTTGGAGATATGAAAGCAATGTTACAGTTTGTATTACAAATACGAATGTTAAAATTACGAATTTTTAAATCACATGAGAGATATTTTTTTTCTGTCGTTGCAGACCTGCAAAAACTCAATACATCTAAAAAAGTATTGAGTTTTTGCAGGTCATCGCATTATTCTGTTTCGTGGAATTTGTATTTCAAACCCTATCACCTCCACGATTATTCTGTGGTATATTGTCGTGTAGTAAGAATTTTTTGGATATATTATGAAGCCTATGTATACCAACACCACTTTTTTTGAAAAGGCTCAGTGACAAACTCATGTTAATATATATTGTTTAATGTATGTACTGACAAAATACTTCGTGTACGTGGTCGATTCTGCTCGATTTCCCTTTTTACGTCTTTGACGTTTCGGTGTATGGACTTTCATGAATTTTAATATAAAATTATCTTGAAACGTTTTATTTGATTTTGCGTAAAATGTCTGATAACGTTTTCTGATATCTAGAGGATTTAAATTAGTGCATTTAAAATTCTTACCTTTCTTTAGTGTGCAGCTTGTAATATCATCTGCATTTGGAAGCCTTTTGGAGGACTATATAAAATTGTGCCATGGAATAAATAAATCTTATAAAGTTTAAATCGTTTTAAGTGAATACTGGAGCAAATACCAAATCCAGTAAAATTACGTACAAGGTGTCGAAACTATGGATAAAAAAAACAAGAAATGCCTAACCTAAAATCACATAATGTCAAATATATTTCCAAGTTAGATAAATTAATGGCATTGTATTCAAAAGTTTTATTTAACAGAATTTAATAATATTTTACGGTTCGAATCTATCTGCGTGATGCCTATTGCATAAAATCGTCCAATTTCTAATGCATGTATATCTTACCTTTTACGTTTATTTATATTGCGCTTCCATTGATTTTCATTGCGCGAATCCTCTTTCTTGTCTTATTTCCTTGCATTGGAGTAATATTATTTTAATTTATTGATTTCCGTTTTTGAAGGTTTGCTATTTTAAAATTAGGAAAATAATACCACGTGATTATACAACGCAACAAATGAACTGTTATACCATATTTTTTTAACAAATCATCATCATCATCATATATATTAATACGCTAAGGTTAAGATGTTACTCTCCCTTTTTAGAAAAAACCTCACAACTAATCCACATAAATTATATATCAATTTATAGATAATTGCTTGCTCTACCGGCATCCACAACTAAAAAATTTATTATTGCTATTGTTTTTGTAAATTAATTAATTATTAAAATTATATACACAAAACAGCAATGCTGCCATCTAACGGCTCACGTTAATATGATTGACGGTCGGTAAAATTTTTGTTTAATTTCAAATCCACTCACGTATAAATAAAGTGGCGCTTTAGCTCAATGCTTTGATACTTGCGCCTCTATATGTCAATTTTAGTAAAATATTTGTTTGATCTGTCATCTGAGCTTCATAATGGAATAAAAACGTATTAAGCAGTGTGCAAAATTAGAAATGAATTGAATACCTGCAATCAATTTTGATTTATTAAATTGAGTTGAATAATTTATAATGCGAAGACTTCGCACGGGTCACGCTAGTATTAAATATTATGATAATGTTTTTAGTTAAGCAAAGTTATACGCGCAATATTTCATAAGTTGACGAGTCCTGTGTTTTTGCCTACCTATGCAAAGCCAGGATAGATAAATTTATGTACATCTATTTACGTAATTTGCGTATTAAAAATTAATTTAGAAATTGAATATTTTTCTATGAAATATATTGTATAGTGTAAACATTGCACGTGAAAAGCAATAAAATGTTATATATATTCTTATTTTCAGAGCGGTACATTCTTTATATTAGGGATGTCCATGTTCTGCGGCACTTGCTACTATCACGCATTGACTGGCGACAGAAAATTCCAGCGCATGGCGCCCATCGGCGGCACATTCCTCATTCTCGGCTGGCTCTCCATGGTCTTGTAAACTTAATTTTAAGCGTAATAATACTCGTTGTTGTAAGCATCATTGTATACATAGAGTTTTATTTAACGTTGTGAGAAAACTGTAAAACTGTACATCGTGTCCTAACATGTAGAATTTCAATGCCAAACAAATGTAATTGTTAAAATTTTTTTTAAAGAACTGACATGTAAATTAATTTATTAAATATATACCCTACACGAGATTTGTTTAATATTTAAAAGATTTATTAATTTACTACCATTTTAATAAATCATCTGTATAAGAAATATATCATTCTATTTTTTCCTTGGAGTTCATATTAATTTTGTCCTTGTATGGTAAATGTAAAATAGTCGCTAGAATAGAAATGAAATATAAGTTTTGAAGTCGCTTTGTTTAGCGACCGATAAAATAGAAACGTGTCTTTTTTTTTATAAATATGGTGCAGAAAATCTCAAGGATTTTCTATATTTTCTTTTAAAAAAAATCTTTCCGCAATATAGATGATTTGAGAAAGTAAAACTTTAAATTTTGGTAAGAGACAATATGAAGAAGCTGTGAAGCCACTATTTTATACAAAAGTAGAGAGCGCCCTATTAGAGGATACGAAAGTAGAAAGCAGTCAATAAGATTCAAACAACTTTAAAGTCAAAATAATTTTTTTTTAATTTTAATGTATTTTATACATATGTTGAAACATTTGTAATCATCTCGCCCAAAACGAAAATCTTAGCGTCAAAGGTAACCGTACGTCATAGACGAGTATATCACCATTTGATTTAAAATTCTCTTATTATACATGGTGTCCAGGAATAAGTGTCGGATAATGAAAAACTTCATTCCTTGACTGAGAAATAGTTGATTATCGTTAAAATAAAATTTAAAAGATCACTTTTTCTTTTTAGAAAATTTAAAATAATATTCATAATTATTAGTCATATTTTTTGTACAAACGATACTTGTGCGCATTATTCAGCATCGGGGAATAACCCACGAAGAACTGCGAGGACATCTCTACTGCGGGTAAACACCGCACTTCGGGCAAGTATTGGATGTGTTAAAAAGAGTGATGTGTAATATATTTTTTGCACACAATTACAAAAAAAATGTTTTACGTTTTATTTCAACGACAATTTATTCCTTTATAGCCAACAAATAGCGTCTTTCATTGTCCGAGATCTGTCCCTGGGACGCAAGTTTTGTATATAAGCAATGTGCATGCTTGAGGTGTTAATACACCTATTCAAAGATATAAACACGTATATTTAGACTAAATTAGCCATTTGTGGTACATAATTTCTATATGTATATATGTGGTATATAAGGAAACATAGATATACGTTTAGAAGAAATTAGCCACGCTGGGGTATATAAAGAAACATTTTGTTGATAATGTATATTATATGTCCTTATGATACAGCATATTAAGGAAAAACATTGTATTCAAGTTGATTTTTATATACAGGTTGTCCTTAATTTAAATTTGAAATTAAAAAAAAAATTTTAAAATTGTGTCTCTAAAACTATTAGACCTAGGATAATTAAATTTATTGTTTCGTATGTATTATAACCCCCTCTATCACGGACATTTCTTTGGTCCACTCCTCACATTTATTTAGTGACCAAAATTTAAAATGATATTCTCAAATCTAAAGAAAAATATTTATCTGAATTAACAATTTATTAAAAATAAATATTTTAAAATCTATTCAATTTTCAAAAAACGCAAAATGAATACTCACCCTTATTGTGCTAGTTACGAGAATGCATTTTAATTTGTGTATGCACATGAATTCTATGTTTGTGTGTATGTAACCTCGTTAATTGAGATTCCATATGTTCCATTATACTTTCTATGGGCTCAGAGCCATCATAATGAGTATATTCATAAAAATGTATTTAAAAAATGAAATCAACTTATTTCTTTTTATTCATTTTTTACGTCCTTGTATATTTTAATACATACACGAAGTGGGTTTATTTCACTCAATACACTGCAACTTTTTGTAAACCTTTGTAAACATTCTCACTAGTGCAATCTCTGCGCACCATATAAACTCTTAGCTCTTAAAAATACCACCACCATTTCATTATCGCAATCTATAATATGTGGGATCATATATGCAAAACAACACATCAATACGTGACTAGGCCATGGCCGGTACTGACAAATTAGTGACAACTGCTCACTGTGCATGGGTGCAGTGGGCTATAGGGGATTGTGCGAGAGTAGCACGAGAGTTGCTTTTTCTTTGCCACTCCGGCGGTATGGGAAATGAGATGATTTGAAAGTTACCGCTTGTTATGAGTCCATCCATTTATTTTATTGATAACGAAGAGTCAAGAAAAGTACTAAAATATTATGTTTTTTATTATACAATTGAGTTTACGGTTTCTTAACTGCTCCTTACAATAGGTCACTTGTTTAAATGTAACCTTGCATGTGTGTGTGTGTGTACGTTTCTTTATAATCAACTGACATTTTGATCAACTTAGATTGAATTCTTTGTGTATCATTTATACAAAGCACGTGTATAGGAAAAGAAAAAAATTAATTATCAATCTTCAGTTGCCAAAGCACATACGTACTTTTGAAAAACTTTTCCCAGGTTTAATATACTTATAACAAATTTTAATGCAACATCAACTTCATTAAACGTAACACCTAGTCCGATGTTAAATAAACATTAAGTTTTATAGCAGTCATTTAAGTTTTAATATTTTTTAAGACATAGGAAGAGACCACATGCATCTTTTGCTCAATAAGAAAAATTACTCTCAACTAAATGAAATTATGTGATGTAGTATTATTTCTACGTTCTTTAAGTTTTTTACCACAACCTGTATTACAACATCTTCAGATCTGTAGGACAATGGAACCTAAATATAATACTAAGGTAGAAATAATACTATATCATGTAGTTTCATTTAATTGTGAATAATTTGTGATGTGATGTGGTATGTGTTTTCAACTTGTTTCATAAAAATGATTACTGCTCTTCTTTTCCTACTACTTTCCTTAATCTTTTCAAAACACACGTAAGTTTTCTTCAATATATTGCTAAATATCTATTGAAATCCCCGTCTGTTACATTTACTTGGATAATTTAATGTATATAGGTCGAAAAGTGTACAAACTATGGAACAATACCAGACATATGGACATGATGAATTTATAGGGATTTCTTTTTTTACGATGTAACTATACAAATGTGTATGATTTACGGCCTATTCGGCCATTTTTCATAAATAATTAGTTAAAAAATTTGTCTTCATTATTTATGAAAAGTATTCTCAAAGTTCAAAAGTCCATAGGTTATTCGTGTGCTGTATCTTGGGTATCACCATTTCATACAGGTGATTTGATAAATCGGTGACTTTTGAAACAATTCACATTACAAATCTTTTTCTAAATTCTGCATTATTTGTAAAACTAACCTCAAAATTGTATTGAGATCACACAGAGTGTTACTTTTAAATTCAGTGTGAAATCAAGCATGGAATGGTCCTGCTGTTACAAGGGAGAAAACTAAATTCCGTGTTTTGATTAAACTTTACTAAAAAAAAACTCAAAGCATTCTGCTCCGTTTTATGAAATATTTCATAAGCGGTTTAGTGCATTTCATTATAGCAGCACAAATGATGCCGAGCACCAAGGACGTCAAATTGAGACCACTACTGACCAAGTGATCTACAAAATTCGTGATATTGTACTGGAAGATCATTGAATCGATATTCCAAAGATAGCCAACATTGTGATTATCTTGACTGAACGAGTTATGCAAATCTTTTGTGAACATTTACATATGAAAAAACTTTCAGCAAGATGGATGCGAATCTAACAGTCGACCAAATACTGTATGGAATCATGACTTCATAACAGAGATTAGACATGTTTAAGGGAAATAAAAGTGTATTTTCGTATTGAAACATCGAAAGATTTAGGAAAGAGTAAACACAGATTATTTAGAAAAGAGAAAAACGAGAAATATGATCACTTATATACTTATATACTTATCACTTATATACTACGATTGCCTCACTCTAATTAGAGGTACAGCGCTACAAATTGCTGCCTCAACCCCTAATTTTCTTTACTCCCTAAAATTTATTCTCCTTCCAAACATGAAAAAATTACTTGTTAGACAAATATAAAAAATGGCTCGTTCAGCATTTGTTTTCGAACAAATGCTTATTTATCAGTGTCCAAAAAAAGCTTTTTTGAATAAACATTGTTGCTTCAATATATAGAGTTGAAAGGAGGTTATGTTGAAAAATAAAGGATCATAGGCAGATTTGTCTGGACGCTGGCTATCTTTGTATACAACCCAAATGTATACAATATATATAGGTGTACGCGACCCCTATTTGAAAAAAAATCTTAAGTTGTGCTCCACCAGAGGTTTCAAAACGGCATATATTTCATAAAAATATTGACATGTTAGATTTTTAATAAATAATAAAAAGTCTATTGTGAACATAGTCTAAGCTTTTAAAGCTCGCGCCACTTCGTATTGCAGAGCGCTCACCATTCGCCGTGTGACTCGCCACATCACTCACAACGCTCGCATTGATAGCGGTTTTTTTAACAAGATCAAAGGAGTGACGAGGCGAACGCCTAAATTGGGTATTATGAATGTATGAGTTTTGACAATTGCGTATGGTTGTGTGCAGTATGTATGGGTTACCAACTATGATTTCGTAATTAAGGGCACTTGATGATTTTAAATATCGCAGTCTACATCACATTATATTTAATAGTAATCTGTGTATGAGTGCTTGTCACTTTTAGGTATGTACATATTTTGTAGTTACCTAAGAATAAAATCAGTAATCAACCTATGATTGCCACGGGCGTGCTTGGATGATAATTTATACCAAATTATGATTGCACTGATTTTTCAAACAGTGCAATCATAATTTCGATCAAAAAGATTTCGCAATCGACTAAATTAATTTTGAATTAAAATTGACTTTGACCACGAATGCGCGCTTGCATACGAGAAGAGAGTGGCAACATAGCATCTCTCTCTTCTCACTTGTCAACCCATTTTCACCTTTATTACTTAAGCGTAAGATATTTTACCTGGCGGTAAGGTGTACGTTATGAAATATGTAAGGATTTGTGCTAAACCCTTGGTTTTCACCAATGATCTATATACAACCAGGACATTCATTGATATTCTTTTTCGGACAGGGGTTACGACACACTTCACAAGGTCCTTAAGCTTTAATTTTTACTATCAGGCCTAGCTCTTAAAATGTCAGAGATTTCTGCATTCTAAATACTTTAAAAATGCATTTATTTTTCTTGATTTGGGTTTTTAAAATCTCAAGGGATTATGATAGTCTTCCATTCATGGCATTCGTCTAAATGCAGGTTAGGACAAAAAACAATATATGTACTCATAAAGTATCTATCTACATTGGTTATTGTCTAAACAAAAATTAACCTGGTGTAATTTTACATTGCTCTGGTACCTATTTGAAATAACTAGTACAACATCAGGTTTTAAAAAATAAAATGTTTATTGAAGTGCATAATTAATAAAGGTGATACCTAATATCTAATATAAGAACTTACCTAATATCAATAAAACATGCTCATGCAAGCAGCAATAAGATTAGCAATTTTTCATACTATAAGAAATAGATATAGATGAACCACAGGCATGTTAACAATGCGAGTTTCTCTTTTAATATTTCTAACCACCTTGGGGTTTCCTGCTTATATGTTTGTGACAGTGTACATGCATACCTTTATACAATTATCAAAAAGATCCAATAAACTCGTTGAATTTTTGTTTGTAATTCATTTGTTTTTTGTTATAAATAATAAAAATGACTAAACCGATGAGTATATTAGATAAAAGAATGTATTATTTAAATTTTTTTTGCACGGGTACTCCCGTGAATCATTACAAACTTAGGCAACACTATTCTTCCGTTTTCTATTCAAAGTATTTTTTTAAAATTTTGATTAATCGGTTTCGTATTCTGATATATTTTATCTCTCTGATCTGACACAATCACTAGTCAATAATATTTTCTAAATTTAGTGCCAGTGGAAGAAAAAGCTCCGTGTCGACCCAGCTCTGCTTATCATATTATCTATAGGATAACTGCACAGATATGTATAGTCTAACATTTGACCAAGCGTTGTCTGCTATTTTGGTTGCGATCCAGCAGAATGTATGAATAATGTGATACCCTTATGTGTGGTAATTTTATGTGTCTACGAAGAAACCAGATATGATTGGTACATTGATGAACAGTTTTTGTTTTTTATCTGACCAAAAAAAATTTACATTTAAAGTGTCCACATGTTGCTTTAAATAAATACAACTAAATAAATTGTTTTTATAATTTTGTCAGTTTTTTGATACAAACAAACAATAAAATCAAATCCATTTTAAGATGAAATATCTCTCTTCCCCGGAAATTAAAAAAATGTATCACTACGATAAAACATGAAGCTTGTGTGAAAATGTGTCAGATAGTAGTTTCGTTTGTATACTTTAGTACGTCAATTTAACCACGATTCTTCGACTGAAACAAATTTTTTGATAAAACCACTGTTTAAATACATACACAGAAACAGAAAGAAATTGACTACAGAACAGTAAATAGAGTCAGGTGGGTTAAAAATAAGTCGCCCAAAATTTTAAATAAAAATAAGACAGCATAATAATTAAATCAGTGCTGTATTTCATTAAAAACAAACCTTATTGGTAACGCAATAATGGTATAAATTTTATACCGCATAATTATACCGTTACAATTTTTTATAAAATATTTTATTCATCACTACAAAATCTTTTCTTCTCCGTCAGAACACTTATCGTTATCTTGCTCTCACCCACGCGCTTATCCCCACTCGTTGCATTCGTTGGGACTTGACCTTGTGTTTGATCACAGTCTCTTCAGTCTGTTTCTAAGCATCTGTATTAAAAATAAGTCAGCGCAAGAGTATTTTCTTGAGGAAAATTATGAGACAGGCTAAAGGGAATATATAAAACAGTGTGCGGTGTTAAGACAGTAGAATTAAACATACCTCACACATGCGTGCCTCAACTAAAGACATATAATGAACTTATGTTACAAGAAGCTTTCGAAAAGGTGAGAACTGGCAATTTATCATTAAGAGAAGCCGAAACGAACTGTAAAATTGATAACTCTTTATTATGGAAAAGAATTCACAATTTGAATACCAGTACAAGGAAGAAAAATTGTTTTGAGTAAGGAAGAAAAAGTAGATCTGTATGCGAAAATTAAAATTATGGCTAAATACGGATGGGCGTTAACGAGACAAGAAATAAAGTCTACTGTTCATATTTACGTGGTTCAAAATAATTTCTAAAATATCTATCCATGTAAATACTGAATGCTTTCGTTTTTTGAAGGAAATGGATTAGTATCTTCATAACACACATTTTACAAAAAAGATACTTTTAATGCCAATTGTCTTTATAGGTATGATATTGTTTTTTTATTTATCCACATGATTCATATAGTAAGCACGGAACTTACTATCTGAATCATTTTAGCCATAAGTTGGTTGTGACAGAGAGATGGACCACATAAAGGCATTTACCTTTATAAAGGCCTTTGAACTATGTTGAAAATTCACATGTTTTGCTCGAGCACTGACATTTAATGTTAGTAAGTTAATTCGAAGTCTTGGCAGAGCGCGCAACTTTTTTTGTTAACAAAATATGAAATTTTTTTCTTTTATATACATTATTAATTTTTTTTAAGGCGAGTTGCCAAGTTGTTTGCATTGGCGAGTTGTTTGAATTAGTTCTGATCCACACTAAATTTAAGGGATTATAAAGAAAAAATTTGTATAATCTCTAATCCAAGAGTAAAATTATATAATACTAAATTTAGTGTTATATCATTTTAACTGAAAGTAGAAGTGCTAGGTGTCGTGTCTGTTTGGAATAAAAAAGTGTTATTTTCTGGTCTTATGTTAAAAAAATATCACACATTTTTGAAGTTATGTTATTTTGATTTGTAATACGTTTTAAATTATAAAATTTTTTTCTTTAAAAAGAATAAATCATCATTCTTCCAAAGCATGTTTTTAAAAGTGCGATTTGTGTTACTGTCGTTGCTGTACATATGGTCATCAGAAGCAACAAAGAAGTCTTTTAGTAGGAAATATTATAGTCTTTAAGTAAGAAATATTATAGATTTTTTTGAGCACAAAAAAATGTTTGCCGGAATGTCTCACAAAAATTAATCTCGAACTAAAAAAACATTCATTCATTCAATAAAACTACAAAATCAGAATACAAAGAGTTTTAATTCAAACTTTAGTGAAGAAAAGATAATAATGATATATAAATTTATTTATATATGGCTATTGCTTGACGCGAAACCTAAATTTAACAAATAAAATTATTTTAGACAGCAATATACATAATATGTTACAGTACACAGTAATAAAAGACAAAACGAAACAAGACGTTATTCGAAAATAACAAACGGTTACTTCAGTGATTTCATACGAATCAGCAAAATAAATAAAAAAGCCAAATCTTATTTTTTTTATAACGACATGGAGTAGGTGAAAGACAAATATATGCAAAATAAACATTTTTAAGTGGTAATTATACACTAGCCAAATATAATTTGTGTTAATTAACCCAATAAAAAAATACAAATTAAACAACAGCTCAAATGTGAATTCGTAACGTCTTACTGACAGCTGGCAAATACAGACGCCGTCTCGCCACTATTCGAACTCACAATTATATGAAATCATTTGATTTGCCTTCATTTTAACATTATGAAATTTTTAACATCACCTACGCCTCAGTTCACATTAAAATTAAGTTCTGAACATATCTAGTATGCAGTAAAATTAAAACAAGATTCATCACCAATTATTACTAGCATACTATTCAAATATATATTTTATACAAATGCACAAAATCATTTCTTGCTAACTGACCAGTCGCATATTAAAAAGATTAAAATCAATATTTAACTTCAAAACACTGACTCGTTTAATGCGAAAAGAAGATACTCGATCATTATTTACAAGAAAATTAAATTTTTTTCTACGCTCCAATTTTCTTTGAAATAAACAATCAATCACAATAAAAAAAAAAGAAACAATTTCTTTTTAAATGAACAAGAAAGAGCATAGATATGAACATAAAGAGCCAGGTACAAGCTATATACTAATAACATTATGCAATAAGATGCCATATTTAAAGTACCAAGGAGCCAAAGACGGCGAGGGATGAGACACAAAAAGATTTGTGCTTAAAAGCCAATCTTTATTCCCAATTGACATTCTCTTGGCACTGAAATAATAAATCTTTTTTTTTAAATATTATACACGACTTTCTTTGTATTCGTACTGGTCCACAAGAGATATTACACAACGGCTTTCGCCTTTAGCAAATTCTTCCGACAAACAAAACTATTTTTCACGTTAACCAATATTAACCTTTTTAATCTATATCTTGAAGTTAATATCTTCGAGAAAATGAACATTTATTTAATCAGTAAGTATAAATTTTATTACGTTCCCGTGACTATTACTTACGTCCGATATTATAAAAAATGACATTTCTATACTTTTTTATCTTTATGTATCAACTGACCAATTTATATTTAGAACAGTGGCAGACTTTTAATTAAAAAAAATTTAATAATTAATTTTTTGACTCTATTTAATTAAATCATTTCTTAATGTTAAAATTTAAAACAGACGCCGTCAGCAATTTCTCTTGTAGACCGACTTATGCCTTTTATTATCATATATATCGTACGTATTAATTATTATATACCATAACATATTTACACACAAAATATATATATATGTAAATATATATATATTCATATATATGACCTTATCATAGAAATTTTTGCCACGTGTATTTTTAAAAAAAAAAACTGAAAATAAAACAAAACCCTTCCATCGATTGCACTTTCAAGACGAAAATAACAAAATTTTCATTACTTTTATAGTATTAATAATTAACCATTACATTTGTATACATAATAATTACACTTTATTTATACAGTTGTTCACAAAACTAGCTGAATGCCTGGGAGCCTTGCAAACGCAGCGGGCTAGATTTACAATGCGCACGCATGTACAATTGGTAAAGATTTCCATAAACTTTTTAAAAAACTCAAAATAAAAAAATATTAACAAGGAAGCAGTCAAAATTTTCTTTAACAGATTTGATCAAATAATATAAAGTCTGAAATATGTACTTTCGCAATTTTATTACCATCAATACATATTTTCATTCCCTTCGTTAAACTCATAATTTCATTCCCTTCGTTAAACTCATAATTTCATTCCCTTCGTTAAACTCAAATTCTTTAAAACTATTTGATTTGACGGCTCATTACAAATTTTCAAATAGAACAAAATGACCTGTGTCATTAAAAATCTTTCAAACTATTATGTGGCCGGATACTGCTCATGTGGCCACTTAAAATAATTTGACGAGTTGGGATGATACCTTTCATCTAATAATGGTGCATTTTTTGCACTGTTATTAAGAAAAAAAACAAAAAGAAAAAAAGCAGTATTAAGAAAAAAAAATATAAATTTTTAACTATTGTTTTCAAAACGCTAACTGAATGACAGTTGCATTACGATATATTGGACAAGAGATTGTCAATTACTTGCTACACTATCAATTTCACCAGAGAAATAAAGTGACAAAAAGTTTAATTTCTTGAAAGATTTTCAACATTTTCAAAGAAAATCAAACTTATGATAAACGAATCATATAACGAATATGTTTTATTAAAAATCTACCTTATTTATATCGTGCAAGTTTTTTGAACACACTGTATAATATGTTAATACATATATATATATATATATTTATATATACGAAATTATGACACAATATCATCTCATAGTCCAAATCACCACCAACCACGGGCCAAACTGTTTTATTAACGGTTACAATATAATTATATATCACATTAAGTTTATATATGATAAAATCACATCCCACCATTTGTCCGTCCATCTGTAGCAGCCGGCGAAACCGGACAAAATTCAGTAATAATAAACCTTACCACAAAACTATTATTGTTTGAAGATTTATATTCATTATTATTATTTATTTTTATTTATTTATAAACACATTTTGATAACAACTGGTTGCGTTACCAAATTTTAATGAGATCACACTTAAAATGTTTTTTTTTTTTAATTATTGATAATTAGCTTATCAATTAGTAAATCCTTTATTGTACAGTTTTATATGTATGTATAGATCGGTCGCTACTCGGGATGAATATTTACAAATAATACAGGATTCGCATTAATCCATGTACGGGTTGCCGCAGGCACAACTTAATTTTAAAATTCACCCTCGACAGTTTTAAGCAATTGGACCCTGGATTCAATTCTGACATGAAACTCATTGCCATATATAGAAACCTATATTTTTAACTATTGTATAATTTTTCCCTATAGCAATGTTCATACATTGTTTACGGATTACAGAAAAAAGGAAGCAAACGCAGTTTGAAATAGAAGAGATATTAGCAATACTTATGAATAAAATCAAATGCGATATTATAACATTAATTTAAAAATGAGACATTAAATAAACGAATCATTTAAAAAAAAATTATTTTTTTAAATGTACTAACAAAAGTTTAGTACGAAAATTTCTTAATTTAAATCATAAATATTTATCAAATCTTTCAATATTAAAAATTTACAGAAAATATTTTCAAAACAGCAACCTCGGCCCAATTATCCAAAGCCGTTTCAAATAACCTTCTCAACCCACAAAAAGACTGCAAATCTATTAACCCACCCTGCGGCAACCCCCGTGACCGCCTCCACTCACACAGTATTCTGCCATCTACGAGAGGTGGAAAGAATGCTGACCCTCGCTGGCGGCCACACGCAACTTGTGCCGCATCACCTCCTGGCTGGAGTAGTCGGGCAGCTTGAGGTAGTTGACGCATGTCATAACCGATGGTAGATAGTCATCCGGATTCACATTCGCTTCGAGTGTTTTGCGTACCACTGTCAACGGCGGAGTCAGTGCTTTAAAGCCTGAAAGATAAGTTATACATTATAATAAAAAAACTACATATACGTAATTTTTTTTCTACAATATCAGAAACTAAACTTTGCAAGTTATGACATAAATTGAAGATTAAAATATTTTTAAATTTTATATATTTAAGTACACATTTGATAGGATCTATTTTCATCAACCTCTCAAGCAAGCATGTCACTTGTGGAGTGACACGGCAAATAGCATACAATATAATATCATCACCCATTCTTAATATCTTCTAGATATAATATAAATATACAACATTGATACTACAGTACCCTGGAAATTGTTTCAGCAATAATACACATATAAATATAAGTATATATAATAAAAACAAAAAAATGAAAAGAAATAAATAAATAAATATATGAATACACAAAACCGGAGATATGTAGAATTAGTGTATTACCTTGTCCTTACTTTCAAATACCCTTGCTTTTGTATAAATATATTACAGATAATAACTTCCATTTAATTTTATTACATACACCGTAAAGTTTGCATTGTATAACCTCACATAACAACAACAATTGAATTTATTACTCTCACTAAAATACTGGTATATTGTATAACTCTCGGAAATATAATAAAACCTATTCTGCGCCCCTGCAATAAACTCACTAACATAAACAATGGAAAAATCCGCACAAACCCGGCTTCCGCTATCGTGTTTGAAACATATAAATGCTGTTGGATGTTCCTAAGAGTTAATCTTTACTAATATCCCACCTGAAGATCTTGTAATACAACGAAACCTAGGTTGTGGTAAAGAAATTAAAGAAAGTAGAAATAATACTACATCACGTAGTTTCATTTAATTGTGTGTAAATAATCAGGTTAAAATGAGACAAACATAGACAATTGTATATTATAGGAAAGAGAATGAAATAACGAATCGAATATAAGACAGTCTGTAGCGTACAGTAATTTTTGCCGCAATGATTTTTTTGAAAATCGCATGTGATTTTATTTAAAAATTAACAATAAGATAAATTGTTGTCAGGATAAATGATTTTTTACATTTATATTTAATTATTGTATAATATACTCTTTTATTTTTTTTTTACTTTTTGAATGATTTTAGCATCCAAGAAAACTTCAACATGTAGCCACGTCATACAATAAACTCCTTAAAAACATACAGGACTACATTATGATCAAATAGTACTCATTTTTCAAGAATAAAACATAAAAATAAATATTATATTACATAATAATAAATGATTTTAAATATATCTATTTTGTTTCAGTTACATTATTGCATAGACATGTGTGGATGTTCAGATGGCAAAAGACATGTGTGGGGCCAAATAATATGACTATTATCTCTGAGTAAAGAGTTGATGACAAAAAAAATTATTAATTTTAAGATTATTAAAATAAAAAATTATTAAAATTATTAATACTTGGTAAAAATTTAATACAGTAATACACGTGTTTTTTATGTATAAAAAAACATTATACACATGTTTTTTATATATAAAATACAGTAATACACATGTTTTTTGTATGAAAAAAACATGTGTATTACTGTATTCAAATACAGTAATACAAATGATACTCAACAAACATAAATTATTTAAACTTTTGCCAATAAAGTATCCCATTATGTATATTGTTCCAAAACACTAATCTTGACAACGGTGATTTGTACAAAGTGAAAAAAATTATTTAAATATCAAAAGTACTTACCGCCAGTCGGCAGACGTGGGCTGCCAGTGACAAACTGGAGGAAGAGACGTTGCTCTTGACGGTCGTAGGAGGCCAAGATCTCCAATAGCCAACGGATGGCACGCGACTCAGCTGTGTAGCCGTGATCTGGCCGACACCATTCAGCCAGCGTTCGCACCTCCCACTTCTGGTATGACGTGCCACCTGACAGTGACGAAATATATTTTAAAGTAAAAATAATATAGCGTGAAAATTTGTATGAATTTTTCGAATGTTGAAGATTGACATTGTTAAAAAAAAATATCCAAATTCAGTCAGTGTCTGTGAAGACCAAAAAAAATTTGTAGGGATATTCAGTGACAATGGCTGCCAAAAGATCGACAAAGCTTTAGGTTACTTTGATTCTGATACTAAATACTTTACACAGTTTAGAGACACGAATCTTGAAGATAATCTCGTTTAGGTCAACTAAATATAGATACAGTTATAATAAAATTCAAATAAAATTATCAGTTATAATAAAATTCAGTCAACGTAGATTTCACGAAATTCAACAAATACCCAAATATCCTCATATAGGCCTATATGAGTGAGCGTCTGTCAAAATTTGCTATATCTGTAAAGGGAAGACTTTCTAGCTGATCTAGTAAGTATTGACGAAAACTGACTACAGCTGAACAGGGACAAAAAATTTAAAAGTGGTAGCGAAAGTCACCAAGATATTATTATTCGGCACAGCTCCACAACAGCATAAACCTCATTCACACTACCAGAAGATTCATTCACATTGCTTTTTGGCAAGCAAACCAGTGAAATATACTCCATTATGAACTGCTTGTAAATAGTCAAGTAAAGGACCCATATAATGCCAACTTCGTTCCTTGGCTAACGTCATCAGAAAAAACTAACTGAAAAGCATGAAACTAAATTTCATGTAATGTTATATATCCTAGGACATTCTCTGGATCAAGACGAATCTAAAGACACCCGTTTGTTGAAATCATTTCAGTAGTTCAGTCTGTACAAGGGAACAAACTTACTCATATACATACATACACAGCCAAATTTCGACAAATGCTCACTCATATATTCGTAACATTATATACCCTAGGACACTCTCTGGATCAAGAAATTACGAATTCAAGTCACGTGACAGCGAACGCCAATCAGAAAGCGTTATATCACATCTCAGGGAAAACCATTGATTTTGATATTTTCGTATACAGAACAGGTTATTTTATTAATTTTGAATCTAAGGACACTTCATTCGTTGAAATCGTTTTAGTAGTTTAGTCTGTACGAGGGAACAAACTTACTCAAATACATACAACATACATAGCCTATGAAATTCATGACCCTCTCTCTGTCAAAAGGCGTTAGGTAAAAGGCACACAAGTTCATTCTTTGACGAGCTCAATCACAATTTGCAAAGTCAGAGCTAGAAAAGCTACAATGGGATACTGTACTTCATCCATCTTGTTCACTAAATGTTTTATCGCCTTTTCCAGTCACAAAAAATCACTAAAAAAAACAGTGCAACTATTTTTCCGTCTTGAAATTTTTACTTTCCCTAATTCACTACCTCCCGATTTCTGGATGAATGGTGTCCTTTCTATCCCCAACCAATGTTAAAAAGAAATAAGAGAACTAAATGGAAAATATGTTCCAACTAAATTTTACTTTTCAACAGAAAAACTTAAATTCATTCTGAGAATTTATTAATACTCAGAATAAATAACCAAATATTTATTTTATGAAGATACTATTTTAAATATGCACTAATAGAACAGCTCATTTTAAATAAAATTTAACATACCTGTGGGGCTGCCGCAGAATATAAGCTCCAATTCTTCAGGATAGAACACCTTCAGATTACTGAGTGGGAACACAGACTCGAATCCTTCTCTAAATGCTTCTAATTGCCTATTTACACCTGCAACATAGACGAAACATACAAAATTTAATAAAGCAAATTAGAGAATGTTTTACTTTTTTTAAAGTGGAAGGCACGGCAAGGCAGGAAGAAAATCTGCTACAAAAATTTTTTAGCAGTTTGTACAATAAAATTTCCACCTACAATAATACAGCTGTGTGGCTGAATCGATAGGGCCTCAGCTGCAGGCTGCAGCCCTAGTAAGCCTGTTTCGTCTTCAGGTCAACTTCGGATTAAATTTTGCATTTTGTCACATTTTTCTCCAAATAATTCACAATTAAATGAAACTACACGATGTAGTATTGTTTCTATTTTCTTTAAGTTCTTTACCACGACCTAGGTTTCGTTGTATTACAACATCTTCAGGTGGGCTATTAGTAAACATCTTTGCTAATATCCCACCTGAATATGTTGTAATACAACGAAACCTAGGTCGTGGTAAAGATCTTAAAGTAGAAATAATACTACATCACGTAGTTTCATTTGATTGTAAATAATGAATTTCTACAAAATTAACGCCAAATAATATTCAATACTCCAAATAATTGTACAAGATATTTTTTTATCATTTTAACTAAAATTTTGTTTATTATATTCAATTTCAAAAATTTATCTGCAATAAGGAGAGCAGCAAAATGAGCCCAGGCGTTACAGAGATAAAACATAATTTTTAAAAAAGCTGGTATTTTTTAGAATATAAAAAACTAAACAATTCAGTAATTAACAATCAAGAGATAAAAATAGAATTACAATTTGTAACCATAATACGAAACGAAAAAGCTATCGTCATAAATGCGCATATATTATAATTTTAAAATATACAGAATCGTTAATTGGAAATAAAAATAGTAAAAAAAATGAATGGAATACATAATAACTTTTGTTTTTTTTTGCCTCTCGCTTTCTTTAACGTGTAGCCATTGCCTAAATTAATTAGAAATAAACTGTTAACAATGGTTCTATTGTTGTCAATGGTTCTATTGTTGTCAATGGTTCTATTGTTGTCAATGGTTCTATTGTTGTCAAAATGAATGGCTTTCCCTCTTATCGAAGTTACGTAACTTTTTTCAACAAGCCTGTGAGCATCGTGGATTAATATGGTACATATTAATCCATGATGGATGTGGATGGAGGATACAATACACAATCTGCACTTTGTTTTATCTCGCCGGTTCAAAGAATTGTGTATGATTTTACAGAAATGAAGGAATGGTCATGACTTTACAGAAACAAAAAAAATTTTAAAAAAGCTGTTTTAAAGTATAAAAAACCAAACAATTCCACTAAGAATAAATCGGATGGATTGTAATTTCTAATGATTAATGATGATATGGAGATCCCAAAAAACAAGATGATTTATTATTAAAAGTAAAGATTATTTTTACTTTTAGAAAATAAATTCGGCAAAATAAATCAGAAAGCGTTACGTCACACCTCACGGAAAACCATTGCTTTTGACATTTTCTTATACAGAACAGGTTTATTTTATTAATTTTTGTTTTTAACAATTTTTGTACAGTTGATACTGTTGTCTTCAATTACACCTTAAAAGACAAGTACAATTCGTAACGGAATCAGGTTTTAGCAAAGCAAACAGTAATAATTTGCCCAAAATTGACACTAGGTAAATTTTTCACGTCAAACAGTGACTCTGTTCATCAGAATTTCGACATGTTAAAACTGCAATGTTACTTACATTGTTTATTACACAAGTGTAAAATATGTATTATATATACAATGTTTGTGAATTTTTTTTTGGGCCTTTGTATATAATTTGAATTCATATAACTTATAAACATTTCCTTTGAAAATATAGTTGGGATTATTTTAAATGAAAATTTAGTTTTTATCTGCTGTAGTTCACGCAATATTTTCAAATAATTGAAAATCGGGTGAGAAATTGGTCTTTTAAATATTTAATAACATTTCTTGATATTGCTTTATATATTTGTAAATAAAAAATTATTTCACAATTTAAGAAATTTCATAACCTTTTCGAAAACGTATGGTTGTAAATAGTTTTCATTGAAATAATTTCTGCAATTAGTTGATAATTAAGTTCTGACAGTGCAGCTGTGCAAATGTCATTTGTATTCAGGCTTTCTGTGTAAATTCGCTAATTGGCACCCGGGACGTAGATGGGTTAAAGAGCAAACTGTTAACTGACATTGTCAATCATTCTATCTTGTCAGAATAAATGTATATCACTGTTTTGGAATTTTTCATGCCTTTTTTCGACGACCCTCTCATTCCTGCACTTTGTTCAAGACTACTCATTTTGATTGATTGATTGATGATTTAAATAAAACTTTTAAGGAGCTTATTTATTTTTGGAGTTTACTCCTTAAGAATCAATTTTCATATATAACGCCAAGTATGAATTTTTAAGAGGAGTAAAATCAGAAGTTCAAAGCGTACGAAGTTCAGAGCGTTAAAAAAAAATGTAACCATTACATGGTCTCTCCTCACAACATTTCTGCGCATCTTTAGAGTGATATATCAATATGTTTATTTATACGGCGTAATGACAGAGTGTGACACACAAAGTTTTACTATCGTTCGCTTATATCAAGATGTAAACATTAAATGTCATTATGTGTGAATATTTAGTGTCTTCTATCCTACAAAATTAAAATGTCTTTTAATTTTAACTTCTTAGTCCGACGTTACTAAATGTTTTTAATTTTGTTGTATAAATTTGATTTCATTAATTTGTGTTCCATTTGAAAATAATTATATTGTCAGCATTTTTTATTAAAGAATTTTCCGTTTACATTTAATGATATTGACAGTTATATTTATATACAATGTTACCTATTTTATACATTCCAAGACAATTATACTTAAGGAGTAAATTCCAGTCGCGCGTCGGAGCTGACTCGCACAATTTTTCTCTAATAATCATACTCGTCTCAATTTAGCAAAGAAAATCTCATGCCATCCCGAACACTCCTCTTACCTTCATTGAGCATCCAATATGCGACGAGCTGAATGTAGTTATTGAGGTTGTGCGCTGTGACAGGTGTGTCACGGCCGCCACGCCGCAGCTCAGTGCAGCCACGCCCCGGCAGGATGAAATCCAAGCCTAGCTCCTCAATCGGACACCCATCCAGTTCCAGCGACGAGATCTGCACAACAGCATCCATAATGAGTTGACACAACATGATCACAACATGAAACATATACTAATCAAACATGGTTCTTTAGAATTAGTGCATTAAAGTGAACATACTGCGAGTAAAAAAAAAATAAACCCCCAGAAACAGATAACAAAATCATAACTAGTAACTAAAACTTCCTTTACCTAAAAAAGAACAAAAAAAATTAAATAACACTGTAAATCCATCACCTCTGCTTACCAAAGCTTATGTACACGGAGAGGATGAACTTGGATTAAGGTTGGTATAATTTCTTTCAATTTATTTTTGTTAATGAAACAGACAAAACTTAATATCTTTAAAACTAAATATTTTCTTACAAGTGTTTTAAATATAACGTTCATAATAGAAATGAGATGAGACACACAGACAACAGTTAAATACAGAACAAAACTAATATTTTGGGTGTGTTTAAATCTTCTGGTTTCGCGTTACTACAGTGTAATATATTTTGTAAAACAGCAAATATTAAATACGTTAAATCTTTCCTCCATCCACAATTAAATAAAATCAAAGTGAATCTTGTATTCAAATTTTAATATCCTGCTCAACCCTCTTTATTATCATACAAACCTTAGTTTTTCGGTTAGAACCCACAAAGCCAATAAATCTACGCAATATATCCTCCATCTACAATTAAATAAAATCAAAGTGAATCTTGTATTCAAATTTTAATATCCCGCTCAGCCCTCTTTATTATCATACAAACCTTAGTTTTTAAGTGGGAACCCACAAAGCCAATAAATCGGTACAATATTTCCTCCATCTACAATTAAATAAAATCAAAGTGAATCTTGTATTCAAACTATAATATCCCGCTCAACCCTCTTTATTATCATACAAACCTTAGTTTTTCAGTTAGAACCCACAAAGCCAATAAATCTATACAATATATCCTCCATCTACAATTAAATAAAATCAAAGTGAATCTTGTATTCAAATTTTAATATCCCGCTCAGCCCTCTTTATTATCATACAAACCTTAGTTTTTCAGTTAGAACCCACAAAGCCAATAAATCTATACAATATATCTTCCATCTACAATTAAATAAAATCAAAGTGAATCTTGTATTCAAACTATAATATCCCGCTCAACCCTCTTTATTATCATACAAACCTTAGTTTTTCAGTTAGAACCCACAAAGCCAATAAATCTATACAATATATCCTCCATCTACAATTAAATAAAATCAAAGTGAATCTTGTATTCAAACTATAATATCCCGCTCAACCCTCTTTATTATCATACAAACCTTAGTTTTTCAGTTAGAACCCACAAAGCCAATAAATCTATACAATATATCCTCCATCTACAATTAAATAAAATCAAAGTGAATCTTGTATTCAAATTTTAATATCCCGCTCAGCCCTCTTTATTATCATACAAACCTTAGTTTTTAAGTTGGGACCCACAAAGCCAATAAATCTATACAATATATCCTCCATCTACAATTAAATACAATCAAAGTGAATCTTGTATTCAAATTTTAATATCCTGCTCAACCCTCTTTATTATCATACAAACCTTAGTTTTTAAGTGGGAACCCACAAAGCCAATAAATCTGTACAATATTTCCTCCATCTACAATTAAATAAAATCAAAGTGAATCTTGTATTCAAATTTAATTTTTAAGTTGGAACCCATAAAGCAAATAGCTTTCAAATTGAAAGCAGTGAACAGCCAACAAAATCCATTTATTAATTTTTATACGATGCCAGAATACCAAGAAACAATCAAATAAAGCAACAAAAATTTCAAACTAATTTTTTTTCTTTAAATGCCAAAATCTTCAAATGGACAATGCCAAAAAGGTTTTCAAAAAATTTTGTATGTACTTATATAGGCACTATTACAATTTTATAACATGATGATGCTACAGACGACCGACCAATTTTAGTGCTTTCCACAAAATGTTGCAATGAAAATTTATATTAACCCAATAAATGTAAAAAAGTTCATATATCAACAATATTTTTGAAAAAAATTAGTTAATGAGCTGTTTTAACTTTCTTTTTCAAAGCTGTCTTGAAAGGCTATAAAATTTACTCTGCAGAGGGTGAAAAAAATTTTAAAAATTTTAGTGAATAATTTCAGTTTAATGCAGTTTTCAACTGACTGCAACAGAAGGCGCTGGACGTAAGTCGAAATTGGTCCATATATTAACGTCCATACAAATGCAACTGTAAGGAAACCTACATACAAGATGAATTAAGATACTCAGATGTCATCTTACTATCATCTTTAAAACATATTCAACACTGTATTAATAAACAATACTTTAACTGTCAAATTATAACGATATTTTGCAAACTCATTTTATTGAGAGCAGCATTAAGGGTCACATTCAAAATAAAACATACCATTTCCCTGCGGCGCTCTGGCGACAGTGCGTGGTCATTGTGGAGACGCATGGCCTGCACGGCCACCTGCTGCAGCCGGCAGAGCGAGCGCCACAGCTCGGGTGACACACCACGCACGTCGGCCAACGAGAGGCAGCGCTCCTCGCCCACCACCCACCTGTAGAAAGATACCGACAGCGGCATGTCCAGCTGGAAAGTAAGATGTCGAACCATTACGTCACAGAAAATTATAGAAAAATATTTAAAAAATATAGTCATTTCTAAAAACCCTGACCGAAAGGCCAAAATACAAGGTTGGACAACAGTGATTCTGCGGCGAGGTATTTATGAAGCAATTGAGTATATTTAGTATACCAATCACAAAAACATTAGCTCTCTTTTTTTATAGCTTCTGTCTGTGAAGACTAACATAGACTGTACAAAAAAAAATTAAATGAATGATATCCATTATTGTAACACTTCTGATCACAATGTATTCGTTTTAGCAAGTTAATTCTTAAAAGGTTAAATCCAAAAATACTATAAAAATGTTTTTTATATGACTCTCAATAGTGTTTTTGGTTAGTACCATCCCTTTGTAAGGACGGACATCATGTGATGGTTCCACCGTTTTTCATGCCTTTCATCTATTATCTAAATATATCGTTGAAAGTGTTCACCTGCTCTTTACGGTAAAGTCAAGATTATCAGTGAATTTATGAAAATATATCTTGGCTCTCATATTAGCTTCCAATTTTTCAATATTGCTTTCCTAAATTTTCCAAACATTTCTGTGACTATTTAATGGCCTTATGATTGCCCAAAGCAAGTTTTGACTACTGACGCAAAGCTGGTCCAGCTCATAGATTCTGAGACATTGGCTTGTAAAATTGTTATCACTTACAAATGAATTTTAATAGCATCTCTACCTGCGAAGGAGCCATCACTTCTCTTAAGACTACCTGTGTCTGCAACTCCTTACGCATGTAATTAGAAAACAATATTTTTTCGCTTTTTTCTTTTGTATGTTGCTCCTGAGTATAAACTATTACCATACTAAATTTCATCAAAATCCGTCTCCAGTATATTTTGCATGATACCCGTTCATATTAACATACAGACTAAAAACCTAAAAATAAGTTTTTCTGGCTCCTACTATCATTCTATACGCTAAATCAATAACTTTTTAAAATATTTTCAATTCACAGAATTCACTCTGTTACAATTTCGTTATATGTATACATATATATATATATATATATATATATATATATATATATATATATATATATATATATATATTAATGTACGTATAAATAAACACACATACACTTGACAGACTTACTGCTACTTGAGCAATTTCTACCCTTCAATTGCAATAGTTAAATTTAAAAACCGGTCTAACGCAGGTAGAACTCGCTCTACGAGGTTTCCTAACACATTTTTAGGCACTTATTAACTTTAAGGGGGTACATAGTGTTTCTATTTAATTATTTACAAATATTAGTTTATCACAATGTAAACATATTACCGACTATATCAGTTGCAAACTTTTTCTTATAACTAAACATGCACACCGAATCGGTCAACAATTTTTGCTGTTAGAAATTCTAAATGAAAAGTAAGGATCGGTCAGACTGATTTCTTCTACTATGAAGAAGCATTTGGTAATTCTATCCAGCTGGGGTGATTAGTATGGGCTATTCTACTGCCCTCCTTAAAGTGTTATAATTTTGTGAATTCTTCAAATTTCAAAATGAAATTTTAAAAATATGTGCTTTAAAATTTGTAAAAAATAAATTTAATTCATTGTATAAACGTTTATAGCCCTCCCACTTGATAATCGTAATGCTCAAACCGACCACTACATACCACTTTATAATCGTAATACCTAACTATATATCACTTGATAATCGTAATGCTCAAACTGCCCACTGTATCGTTAAAATTGACGACCGCGGCATGTCGATACAATCGATATATCAATACGTCATTGTTCACAACCAATTTTAACCCTGCCGATGCACGTATTGAAGTGGGTCGTCGCGGTAGTTCATATATAAATGTGACTGACATAATGATATATGGAGTTCACGAAGTAAATTATATCATCTTTGAAAATTAAACCATGTTGACGGACAGAATCACTTTATATAACTCTGAGAAGTATCTAATGACAGTAAAGGTAACACCAGATGATACAAAACGTACAGTCATCTAATTCTTATAGAAATTAAATCAAATACATTATAAAAAAATACAATGCTACAATTTCTCTATTTTTGTTCAATGCCCGCCATTTTCTCATAGTTACATATAGGCATTGTTCATAACCCGTCCCACTTGGATTGACAGTTGCAACGCTGACAACCATATTGGAACGGATACCATTGAATGGGTAATTCGTGAGCGTAAAGCATTGCTGGCGGCTAGTGGAATGTAGCCTTAATATTGGTCTCATGTCTTTTACTTACACTTAATACATCACTACATCATTACGATCCACCCTCTCATTGAAAAAGCAATGCGAAAATATAGAAATGAAAAACTTTTTAGGAAGGAGTAGAATTTCGAGTATATATATATATATATATATATATATATAGATATATACATATATATATATATATATATATAAATATATAAATTCGAGTATTTCCATGTATAAACCGTTATTATTACCAACCATTATTTAGTATTTTATATAATGTTAATAAAATTTCACTCACCATCCTCGAGTCCATAACAGCCTTCGCCATAAACTTGCCGAGGAATCTGAACTTGGCTTTAATCCTCGACAGTTGCGATGCCTTCGTATTCCTGCCGATAGCCTGTGGGAATAAGCCGCAAGGCCAATTCACGTATGTGACCTCACTCGGCCTTTCACCGGGTGTCGCAGTCTCCTTCCTGCCTTGCTGACTCTCATTGAGATTAACATCCGACGTATCCACTATCATGGGCATATCAAACGATTCAAAGTTGTCATTCTGATTGGTATTATTCCTGTTCTGCTCCTCTGTCAAGTTCAAATTATTATAAACGCTAGACGCTAAGTTAGCAGTCGGATCGGTTATTGTAATCGGAGGTGGACTGTCATTGGCATCGTTGACGATAACTGCCTGGTGGCTCTTCACAATGTCTCCTCCGAAACTGGAGGGTTTCTGTTTGAAATTCTCACTACCGTGCCATAGATCAAGATCGGCACGTTGAAGCTCAAGAGAGACGAGTGCATAGAATTCTAGAGTGGGGCCCAAACCGGTACCCACTTCGTTTTCGTATTGTACCTGAAATAACAAATAAAGTCATTAGCTGTCAACTTAAAAACTTTTGGATTATAAGTACACTTATATATAAGTGCACCTATGTACAACAGATATACGTGACTTTATTGTTAATATATTGTGGCGCATAATACACACTCAACTCAATGTTAAAATTACCAAACTTTTCATCACTGCATATTAAAACTTAAAGTGACATTTATCAAACAGCAACCATATTACACAAATAATGAAATAAAACTGACACAGAGTACTTAGAAAAGTACATTATTTTAACATTGTTTTTAGGCATGGTTCCACAAATATCCACGTACAAAACAGTTAAGATTCATTGGCATAGGAATGTAAGTGAATAGCTGACTGGATGATTGATCAAAATATTTAAGGATTTCTGCTATTACAAACTCGAGGTTTTTGACGTGAAACATCTTTCATTTCGATCAGAGGCGGGTCACTTGCAAAAACCATATATAACGAAATATGTTATGACAAGATCGCTTAAAACTTTGGGAGTAAGGCTTACACCTATACCTTACATGTATAGCTTTGCTTACACCTACTGGCATTATTATAGTATCATAATTTAGAGGATAGAAACCATTACTCGGTAAAGCATATGTCACTGGCATAAATGGCACTGCAGTTGCGTGCAGCACGGCTAATTCGAAACTAAATTTACCATCGCGCACTGTGTTTAATTAGTGATTACTCAGCAGTACATCGATCGATTCGAGCAGGAGTGTTCGCCTTTGACTAAGCTCACAATATTATAAGAGGTGTGATACATAAAACTCTTGTAATAATAGGTGTAATACTTATGACCATTAGAAGTTGTAGAATTTAAAAAATGTTTTTTGTAAAAATTTGACGACTGTTCTATTATGGCACCAACGTGTGCGATATGTAACGTATAAAACTGGCGTGCAAGAGCTCAGGTAGCAAGAGAGGTTCCGGCCCTCGACGACCTGCTTTGACCTAGAGCAGAACATGTTTGTCTCCACAGGGAACGTATTAGATGAGCCAAGCGCAGGAACCACAACCATCTATGAGTGCGGCGGGTTCAAGTGGCGTAAGGCAATCTCGAGCACCTCTATTCGATGTAACTGTGGCTACAATGGTGGCAGAAAATAGAGAAGTAGAACACCCACAAGAAGCCAGGCTATACCCGACAGTAAAAATACAATGCCACAGCTAGAGCAGATTACATGTGCGCCAGGCTAGAGCCGATCGAGGAGAGACTCCTTTCCCCAAAGTTGTCATACGTGCAGATATGATGGTTACGATATGCAGAACAATATGGCATTATGGAACAAGTAATTAACTTTCCGGTTGACGTAAACAACATGGTACAAACCCATAAGTACTCTCAATACGTTTCTCATACTCCACTGCAGCTGTGTCCCAAATACAGCCTTACCTGTTTTTTTTACTCATTTCTAGGGTAAAAAGTTAACAATAATGGTGCCATATCTAAACAATTCAAACTTGCATATAATACATACATAAGAGAACGTCTAAATAATTTATCTGACATAGTTTTAGCAATGAATTTTATTTTATATTTCATGTATTAACTTCCTTAATATAGGTCTGCTACTCCAAAAATCTAAGAAAACATGTTTAGTGAACATACTGGCAAAACATAGCAGTCTGCTTCAACTTTATAAACAAAAAGTCAAAATAAGTTCGGACGAGGAAAACATATTGAGGTTCTTGAAGTTATTTTTCATAAAAAAAAAAGAAACCGATATCGCATTAGACCATACCGGCAACGACATACTTTTAATATTTACGGAGAACTACAAATCGAAGATCAATTTGGGTCAAAAAAAATTTTTCTGTGATCAGTGTGTGCGACTTTGAAGAACTTTTGTCAATTATATTACCAGATATTACCAAATATATATTTTTGTCAATAATATTACCAATAATCTACACATCCATTTCGTATTAACTTCTTTGACATACCCATCAGTTTGGACACTTCATTGAGGGCATCGCTTCTCTTTATTTTATTTTTGTAGTCCAACACGATAGCGCGTCCCAAATTACAGAGCACTTGTGTATCATAGCAATAAAAAATATTGAGTTTATTCCAATTACCTTTAAAACACCACCCACAAATTCAATTATCAAAATTTTTCAGACCAACAATATAAACAAATACAAGCGAGTGATGTTCGCGACGTTCGAAAACAAAAATGGAATATACATACACACAAAAAAAGGAAGTCTAGTTTTACAAAGAAAACACGGAAAGATTCTGAGAGGACTACATGGCGTTTGCCTCAATGTTTTGACTAATATCATATTTTGTTACCATGGGTGTGTTTAGAGTAAAGACGAACAAAGTCTGCATGTCTGTCCCCATGTCTATTTTTAGAGCTGTGTGCAAAAATTTTTTTAGTAAAACGAGTAGTATTTCACAAAATTAATTACATATACTTCACAAGAGTATTACGTGTATTTCACAAAATTAGTTATATATACTTCACAAGAGTATGACATACATGGAGTATGACATACGTGGAGACATGTACGCTGCATATTTTTCTTAGTATTGCATATTTTTCTTAGTAGACAGAGACAGAGGACTAAGGATGAGCGAGTAGCTTCGATTTGAAACGTATGGGATGACAAGTACGATTTATTTTTATTTTTTCACATCTCACTACTAGAATGGTGCGTGTATGGCGCCAAATGTTGCCAATGGATAAGATCAAATAAGCACAGAATTTTTTTTATTGTATTCACACGTTAAAGTGTCATACCTAGAGTGTTTGAATAAATTATTATGTGTTAACTTTGTTTAATTATATTAGTTTAGTTATGTTCCTAAGTTACGAATATGCACATAGGTATTAAAATTAAGAATTTAAGTAGATATTTTTGGGAATTGGAGATATAAAGAAACTTAAGAATATGAAGAAACTTAAGATGACTTCAATTATGTATTCAATATTTGGTTCAAAATAATATATATAAATAACATATATCATCTACAATCTCGAGTAATGTCTAAGAAATAGTAATAGGTGTATATTCATACAAAGTGATACGTATCACGCAACATGTCGAGTAATGTTTAAGGTGATGTGTGATGTTACGGTGTTATTACTTTTTCGGAAGTGATGTTGCAGATGACGTGAGTGATGTTGCATTACCTTTTGACGTTGACTATTTTGCGCATATCTAATATTAAGCCACATACGTGCAGTAAAAAAGTTATAATTGTTGTAATGTTTGTCTGCTCGAATTTGAATTTTAAGTGTAGGATTTTTGATTCATTGTTCTCTATGTTTTTCGTTGTTGATCTCTAATTAGGTATTTAACAAATTTAGTTCATTTATTTAAAAGCGAGTAGTTATTATTTAACGATAAATTATGAATTAACTTAACTCTACACTTGAGTGTAACAACTTTGACAGTTGTATCGTACAAATAATATTTTAGTAGTATATTAATATTAAAATGCATAAAATCGTTACAATCAAATAAATTTTATATTACCGCAAATGGGGCAAAAACAAAATGTCACAATCTCACCTCCAACAGCGCCTTACTATGCGCATACTCATGCATCAGCTGCTCCGCCTGCCTCAGCAGATTGCTTCGGGCCACCGTGCGCTTGCGTCGATCGAGGCGCGGGGCAACACGTTCATCAGCACCTGTCGCGCCAGCCCTCTCCCCGCCCGCTTCCAGTAAACGTTGAAGCGCACGCTCCCGGTCAAATGAGACGACATAGAAGAGGAGGTGGCGACATTCGAATGGCAGAACAAACGGGCTAATGGAAAGAAATGAGTATAATGTTAACAATGGAAATTTAAATTGATTTAAGACGACTATATACACAAGTGAATTGAACAAGGTAAGAATTAAGTTGAACATCTACTTTGATTTACATTTTATTTTACAATTTTGACATATCCTCTTAAATCTACCTGATCCTCTCCCCTTTGATACTTCAAAATTTGCTCAGAAAAATACCGATTTGTAATGTTACAACGGCTTAAAAGCACGCATCTCTCAGGAAATAGTGATATTGAAAAAAAATAAAAAGATCTAACCAACAAAAAAAATGCTACAACTTGCAATATAGAACAACGTCACTATAGCATAGCTTTTAATAATATTTGTCAAATCAGGTGGGTGACCTATAAATCTTTTTTTTTTAATAGGGCATAGTACGAACAAAATTGAATAGACGATGTTAGTATGTCATGACTCAATTTATTTGTTCAGCATAAGAAGATAACATATAAAATAGTGTCTAAAAAAACTGTCACAACACTATATCACAAACAATTTTGACATATAAACACGGCTTCCAACAATAAATATTGGCGGGATACAAATAAGTATGGCTGACAATAGACGAGAAAATATTTAAGGCATGTTATAAATGGTAGAACTGTTTTTTTTTATTAAATTGAAACTTTGTTTTGTATAGTAACAAAAGACAGCAGCATAACCATAAGTATAATGTTCAAGTGTAATTATGATTATACATTAAGTAAGCACAATAATTAAAGGAACAAGTTAGTGAAGTGAATTATTAACGGTTTTTTTTTTAATTGAAACTTTGTTTTTTATAGTAACAAAAGTCAGTAGAATAACCATAAGTCTAATGTTCAAGTGTAATTATGATTTTACATTAAGTAAGCACAATAAGTAAAGGAACAAGTTAGTGAAGTAAATTATCAGTTTTTTGTTTTTTATTAAATTGAAACTTTGTTTTTTGTAGTAACAAAAGACAGTAACATAACTATAAGTCTAATGTTTAAGTGGTAACAAAAGACATGGTATCAAAAGACAGTTACGTAACCATAAGTCTACTAATATATCATCAGATAGCGCCGATAGCATCTTGCCAAATTTAATACCTATTTATTGTTATTTTGTACTTAAATGTACACTAATTTATGTATATTACTCATGATATATTGTGGTAAAAATAGTATGCGATTGTTCAAAATTTTTGTGGAAAGTCTAAAATATATGTAAAATCACACGCATGTGATGAAAAGATGGATGCCATGTTGTTGTCGTTGTGATGATATCCTTTTTTGACGATTACTGGACTAATTTTTGTGTTGCGAAAACTTCATAAAGATATTATACTTTGTCAAGATATTATGCTTTGTAATTAATTACTTTTTGCTTGTGAATTAGTTTCACTAAATAAATTCCTTTTATTTGATTATTACAAAGTACAGTCTTTATTAATTTAAAACCCTGTAACGAGAGCGATGTACGCACAATATTATAAAAACCATGTTAAATTTAACTAAAACTTGTTATTATTATATTAATATTTGAAAAGCGGAGAGTTGAAAATTAATTTATTATAATTGGACTAGCGTGACCCGTGCGAAGTCTTCGCATTATTTATTCCATTATGAAGCTCAGATGACAGATCAAACAAATATTTTACTAAAATTGACATATAGAGGCGCAAGTATCAAAAGCATTGAGCTAAAGCGCCACTTTATTTATACGTGAGTGGATTTGAAATTAAACAAAAATTTTACCGACCGTCAATCATATTGACGTTGAGCCGTTAGATGGCAGCATTGCTGTTTTGTGTATATAATTTTAATAATTAATTAATTTGCAAAAACAATAGCAATAATACATTTTTTAGTTGTGGATGCCGGTAGAGCAAGCAATTATCTATAAAATGATATATAATTTATGTGGATTAGTTGTGAGGTTTTTTCTAAAAAGGGAGTGTAACATCTTAACCTTAGCGTATTAATATATATGATATGATGATATATCTAACGACATCTTTATTACTGTACAATTACTAGTTTCAGACACATATCCCCATTAATGGAACTAGCGCCAAGGTCGACATCGGGTCCAACACATATTTACGCAATGCACTGACGCTAATTTTAGCTGAAAGAGGTTAATATATATATATATATATATATACATATATATATATGTATATATATACATATATATATATATATATGTATATATATACATACATATACATACATATACATATATATATATATATATATATATATACTTTTGTATTATAGTTTTGAAAATTTCCTTCGACACTTCAAGATTCAATCAATCTAGTCAATTTCTTAATTTTCTGAGTATGATGAAAATGAAGCGCCACCAAAACAACTCAAGGAAATATGGAATACAAATTTATCCATCCAGGATATTTACAAAAGAGACTTTTCCAACAGTATACTCACCAGACATACGCGATTTGCTGCAACCACTGCGGCAGGTTACCCGTCATGATGACTAGAGGATCTTGCAACTGCCGACTTGCTTTTGCTGCCAACTGTAATTACATTTTATTTTATTTAGTAAAAAGAAATAATGTAATGAGGTAAATAAATTAAATAGGGTAAAATAGATAAGAGATGGCAATCTCTTCACTGAATATGAAGAAACAGTCAACCGACCACTTCACTTGACCATAACTGCGGTCATTGGGGATCGACAACAGTTGAGTTAAAGACAGACTTAAACAAAGCTTAAAATGAAATATATCTTTATATTATATAATACCATACTGCTAAAATTTTTATGTAATATCACAATTTTGTGCGATAAAAAGGATTTAAATTTTTCACGTGCCTGCTTGGTTATAATATCTTTATAAACACCATGTACTCAGAACAAATGTGCGTATTGGGATACAATGGACTAACCCGACAGAACGGACACTGCGTCATGAGGCAGCACATGTGTTAAATTTCAACATAAAATATAAATTCACATATCAATAGCACGACACAGAATTGCCAATACACTTTTCAAACTACAGCCACACTTTACCTTGGCATTGATGAAGTCAGCCGCGGGTAGCAGCATCCTGCTGATCTGGTGGCATGGCGCTGAGTAGAGGCACGACCAGTGGCGTGAGAGAGCGTGCAGCGCACGCAGCAGAGCTAACGCAGGTAGTGAAGCATCTGTAACTGTCACTTGAGACGGGAGACGTGCCCTGAGCAGCGGGTGCAGCGCAGACATGCGTTGGGGCACCATACCATCTGTGAATTGTGAAAAAGTGTTATTATTAAATAGAGCACTTAATAAAAGCTTATAATATATTCTAAAGAGTTCTAACTTTACCAATGGCATTGACTTATTTACTTAGTCATAATGACAGGAGTAATATGGACTTATTTACTTAGAATTGTAAGAAATTAATATAACAGTAACTTTATATTAGATGTACTTTGCTATTTTAGATCCAGATATATTTCTTATAAAACTCTATTAAAAACTAACCTTTTGGGAACCATTTTTTATAAATATTAATTTATTTATTTTCTAAAAGCACTAATTAACTTGCAGCCAAACTATTAAACAAATTAAATAACAGGCAATTTAAAATTAAGTAAACCCTGAAAATTTAAAAGAAATATATTGAAAAATAGAGTTATGCCTGAGTAGGAAATAGCTCAAATACTCCACAAGAATAAAGGAAACCTGTATTTTGGTACTCGAACTTATAGGATTATAAAGTTATAACCAGTTATTCTCCATAACTGCACTAGTGAGCCCTTTGAATAAAATCAGAGATTTCTTTTGATCGAGAAAAGTAAAATTATTTCAAAACAACTAAGTAATAGATAAATTAAATATATTAAGAACATAACCTAAAAATATATGTTGACATTTAACGACAGTTGACATTTATAACGAAAGTTGGCAGTTAAACTTAAATTATTTTTTCGTGAATTTTCAGTGTTTTATACACAAGTATAACTCAAACAATTTACTTGAATGATGTCGGTAATAATTTTTTAATCACTAATAATAATTATAATCAATTGACAGACTTCATTAATTAATGTAAAACCTATATATTAGTAAAGATATGAATTTATCACAATTTGTTTTCATCCCAACATTAGTTATGGTAAAAAATATAGTGTTACCAGCTAAAATAAATAATAAAATGTTGTTTTAAACCTTTTTAATTTCTAAATAATTTCATTAAAAATAATAATGAAACCTTGATAACAGAAAAAGAAAGTTCTGCGTTCCTAAAATAATTTGTGTTTATTTCTTTCCTAGCCACCTATAAACATAAAATTATCAGAAATAAATTATTTATAAAGCACAGGCTCCATCCACATTTTGAAACAAAAAAATTACCACAACCCAAACTCCGACAAAATGTGACAAAATAATATATAAAATAAAGGCGGAGCTAGGTGTCACGCCCATAAAATGAAACATCCCCCGTAGCAGAAGTCACCCATTTTTCAATAAGAAACTGAATGAATCCTCATTATATTATATTTTTTGCTGTCACTAGTTCTCCTAAGCTTAACATCATCAATTCTTAATCAGGTTAGGATTACATACACAACATGCATTGCTTTTTTGTGGCATAACATGGGGGCCAAACAGTTTAGAACATACAGAATTGTAATGACGTTTCACCACAATGGTTGAATTAGTTTTAGATAAGAAGAGCTAAAATTACATATAGAAACAGATATCGCCAACTATGTTGACAGATAAGAAATTTTTGTTGATCAATGTCAGCATAAACCTTTTTTTTTTCTACATGGACAAAATGCACTTTTCAGCTATTTATCAGTGAAATATAAAAAAGAACTACTTAAGGCCAGCCTATCATTAATATGGCAACATTTTATTTATAAAAATCGAGACAAAATTAATAACCAAGTAACTGACAAGAACAAGCATCCTGTTGATATACGATGCCAAAATGAAGACGTTATAAATTATAAATACATTTTAATTATATAAACTTTAAGGAAAAAGATTTTATTCTGCGAGTGAACAGCATAATATACAGACTCTTGACATATGAGACTTGTATGTACGTGACAGAAACTAAAAATTAAAAACAGGAAAATATTTTTAAAAAACTAAATTCTGTGTTATTTTAATGAAATATTTAAATAATTTTGTATGTACAATGCACTAACACTATATTTAGTAATTATAAATAAATGTGATTGATTAAAATTAGTTATCCAAAGCTATGGGGACGTCACGTAGAAAAATCACACACTGTAATAACTTTATAACCCAAATGGTGCTGTCGGCGTTTTGCACAGGCCCTATAAACGGGTTGTTGTACTTAGTTCGTAGCGCATGCTACTTATGGCTCTGATCAAAGTTTACAGGACCTGTTCAAAGGATGCTTTACCGGTTTTGACAGGTCTCTTTCCGGCCGAACTCACAATCATAGAATGGACGGTCAATTTCACTTCGACTCGAGGTAAAAGTTTTGATGCAGGTCAGTTGAACTTTGAATTTATTATGAAAAGTTATTCAACCTTTTAAATAGAAAAAGATATATTTTTGAAATAGTCCCCGTTCACTGGCAATCCAGATGAACTTCCCCCGACTCTAAGGAGGAAACGGCTAGGTTATTCTGCCGTGATGTTTCTGAACGAATCAATAAAAATTGGCTTAATAGCGATTATTATACCTCACAGTTTTTGAGTGGACATGGCACCTTCCGCACGAGCTTAGCCCAGCGTGCTCCTGTCGTTTTGATACACAGAATGGGAATGATTTACTTTTTGATTGCTGTGAGCATGATAATTCGTATAGAATTTTGTTAGAGAGCAAGCATCTAAATAAAACTAACAGAGAATCACACGAATAGTTACCATTGTGACTTGGCTGAGTGTGGACCGATCTTTGAGATATTTAATATGCCATTCTAGAAAAAACGGGGTCACTAAATGGCTCATTGAATAGGGAGAGTCCATAACCCTGTTGGATGGAAGCATTCGATAGTAAATACGGGACACTATTAAGGGACTATTGAAGGCCCCCTTTTTTGTATGAGGCAGGTCATTACGGACACCAGAATGGAGACTAACCCTGAGACAACCCGGGCGATGGATTAAAAATAGTCTCTATAAAGTCATAGAATACAACATATATAACTCATAGCCAGCCTACCTGCTTACTTGCCTGATCAGACGATAGTAGATTTTCTATTATTATAATTATAAAAACAGTACTAAAATTTCAATATTCAGTATTAAGTAGCTTAAAGTTTTATTTTCGATTCATATGGATAATCTTACATATACGTAACGAAGTTGTATCCTATAAAAGTGACAATTTATGGTACTTGTTAAATATATACCATGTACTTTATATATAACATCAACATATTGTTAAGAATATAATCCTCACCATTCCACAAATCGTCCGTCTTGCGTCTCGGGTTAGACTTGGTGCCGGAGCCCTTGCCTTTCCGACCGGAAGTTTGACCAGTGGCACCTGGCCCGCTCCCAGAGCCAGCTGCACCTTCGGGACTTTCCACACTACGATAATAGATTGTGTGCGTCTGTACCCATATACCTGCATTACCTGTAAATTGATATATTTGTTATCAAAATAAATGCAAATGCGATGCTGATATAAAAAATGTAATAATATATTAGCATAACCTATGAACTAGGCTGCAGTGTAATGAACCGTGCCTAATGGTGCAAATATGACAGTTTTAACACCTATGGCATTATGAAAATATGACTGTTTTAAAACTTTTGCATTTCAATAACGATAACAGGATAATTAATTAAATTCAGTACAAGTTACAACACACGATAGCGACACGTTTCAACGAGTTTACTCGCACTCTTTAGAAACACGTCACACTCTAGTGCAACCGCGAACATGTGGTTATCATTTTAAAAAACAGTACAAATTTTCAACAGAAATTTCCAAAATTGTTATAATAATTTCGTGTAGTTTTTCTGGATTGCAAAATTTTTCTGGATTGTAATTTTTCTGGATTGCAAAATATAATAAATATGATACATTAATCCATATAAATTCGCTCAATTTGTAAGTTATGCAATTACATACAAAATACACCGTATAATAAATGAATACATTTGTCTAAAAAGAAAATACACGTCTTCAAATAAATGTGATGTTTATACCCTGAATATACTCCGAGTATATTAGAAAGGGAGTTTTATTTCAATTCTATTAATACATTGAATTCTGTTAATTATTAATACATATATAACAACAATATAATAATATTAAATTCTATTTATACATGACATTTTTATAAAAAAGTAACATAAAAAAAAGAAACTTGAGGACAAGACTGAAACAAAGACTACCAACAATCCAATTTTTTTCCCTTAAACTTTATCTAGGTATATATGTACTTAAAACAATTAACTACCGACGTAAAGAGAAGTAAATTTTTGAAAAAATGCATAATAAAAAATGCAGTAAATCTTAAAAAGAGATTTAAATCTACCTAAAGGTGCCTCCGTATCTGTATCGGTCTCAGACTGGTCGCTAGCCTGCGCGCTGTACTGTCGCACGGCTTGGTACACCGTCATGTTGTAAGGCAGGACTGCGTCTCCTATCAGGAATTCCAGTTTATGCTCCGATCTACTGTTGAATTAAGCAAGTTAGTACAATATTACAATAGAGGCCAAAGTTCTACACATATGGCTACGAGATATAAAGTATACATACATTTTTATCTTTACCTTACAGAGCATTTTTTCACAATATAATATTAATATTTTTAAGCATGCTAGAATTTAATAAGCGGCTGAAAACTTTTTTCACTATTATTTCTAACAAAAATCGGGTCGCCGAAGACCTGGCTTTAAAAATGAACCCTAACATGTTTTCCTTACAAAATGGGAGCATGGCCAAAATGTTTTGTCGAACAAAAACATGCAAACATGTTATCCGAGACGAATGGATAAAATCACCCGTTCACGTGCAGGGGGGTGTTTATTCCACCATTGCTTTCAAACATCGTACACGTCACTCGCTCCTGTTGTTTACATCATCAGGCGGAGAAATATTCAAATTTGTTCATGGTATTTTGAACATAATATAAATGGAATAGACAATACATTGTTGTTTATTAATCTGATCGGTTTCTTTTTGTTGTATGAAAAATAACTTCAAAATTTCAAGTACCCTCGTCTGAATTCATTTTACCTCAAATGAAAAATTATTCAATATTGAGTGTTGACTTTTCATTTATAACGCCGGAGATGGTTATGTTTTGCTAACATGTTTTGTTAGATTTTGACGCAGGAGATCCGCCTTTAGGATAAAGCAAATGCGATATAACATGTCAAGTTTTAAAGGGAACATTAGGGCAACCTTTAGTTCGTTAGCATGCGTTAGCTAACGTATACGTTAAGTCAATGATACAACATAGGACTGATTGTCACTTCAGTTGTGTTCAGTTGAGTACTTATGTACATATATACCAAATTTATCAGACATTTTTGAAACTGAAACTTGGTTTGAACTTAATATAACATATCAGAAGAGCTAATTTACTTTGAGAAAAATTTTTACGTTCCACGAAGACATTTCCACAAAATTTTTAAACAGTTACATTTCTATATATTTTTAAAAGTTGTATACTAAGTTATATACAATAGTTGTACACTAAGTTAAGGTGGAGGTACGTCTTGTTATCAATTTTGAGCGTAAATATTTCAGAGCAGACGCATTAAAATGACTTAGTTCTAAGGAATGTTTTATTCTATTTTATAAGATCTATCCAAAGACATTCTACTTGATGGGTTACGTGAGGTTTTTCCCGCCTATTTATGATGTGGATGATAGGAATCAAAACAATTATTTTTTTAATCATCTCATTTCTACTTTTATGTTATCAATACCTGTCTGTACCAAATTTTGTCTCCATAAGTGCAAAAATGAGAGTATAGTTGACCTGAGTCATACAGACAGACGGACGGACAAAAATGACATAACTGTAATAAGGGTTCCTTCCTTGGTGACGGAATCTTAAAAAAATAGAATTTATAAAACTTTTTAAAAATCACTCAAAGTTATTTACAGCATTTAAATGGACAGTGATTCTGTGTGCGATAATTAAAGAAATTGATCAATTAAAATTTCATCCACAGACTTAAATCAATTATATTATTATATTTCTTCAAACATCTTCAAAATTTTGTACAACGTTTTTTAGTATGACAATTGTCTTTTCCTCTTAATGTCTTTTCCTCTCAAAGTTATTATTTTTTAGTATGACAATTGTCTTTTCCTCTTAATGTCTTTTCCTCTCAAAGTTATTATTTTTTAGTATGACAATTGTCTTTTCCTCTTAATGTCTTTTCCTCTCTAAGTTATTATTTTTTAGTATGACAATTGTCTTTTCCTCTTAATGTCTTTTCCTCTCTAAGTTATTATTTTTTAGTAGGACAATTGTCTTTTCCTCTTAATGTCTTTTCCTCTCTAAGTTATTATTTTTTAGTAGGACAATTGTCTTTTCCTCTTAATGTCTTTTCCTCTCTAAGTTATTATTTTTTAGTATGACAATTGTCTTTTCCTCTTAATGTCTTTTCCTCTCTAAGTTATTATTTTTTAGTAGGACAATTGTCTTTTCCTCTTAATGTCTTTTCCTCTCTAAGTTATTATTTTTTAGTAGGACAATTGTCTTTTCCTCTCAATGTCTTTTCCTCTCTAAGTTATTATTTTTTAGTAGGACAATTGTCTTTTCCTCTTAATGTCTTTTCCTCTCAAAGACAATTGTCTTTTCCTCTCAAAGTTAAAATTTCATCCACAGACTTAAATCAATTATATTATTATATTTCCTCAAACATCTTCAAAATTTTGTACAACGTTTTTTAGTATGACAATTGTCTTTTCCTCTTAATGTCTTTTCCTCTCAAAGACAATTGTCTTTTCCTCTCAAAGTTATTTACAGCATTTAAATGGACAGTGATTCTGTGTGCGATAATTAAAGAAATTCGTCAATTAAAATTTCATCCACAGACTTAAATCAATTATATTATTATATTTCCGCAAACATCTTCAAAATTTTGTACAACGTTTTTTAGTATGACAATTGTCTTTTCCTCTTAATAAATTACGCATACTCGTTTTACCTTTAACACATAATAAATTTAAAAATGCATACAATTAACAACATAAATAAAAATTGGCAATAATGAACCGAAAACCAACAAAATGAAGTGACACTCACTCTCCCTGTGCGATGACGGCTGCCAATGTATCGTCAATATCATCATCGCTTGCATTATCATCGTCCGAGTCGGGAGCAGCGGCTGGTGCTGCATGGGCACCGGCCGCGGGGCCGCCTGCCTCCTTGCCCCCTCGCGGCACCGCATATCCACGCATCGCTAGATACCTGCCGAAGAATTAAGGAATCAGTTGTGTTCAGATGGAAAAGACTTGTGCAATAATTTAGGTATATGTATTATGCAAAATGTTAACGTAAATAAACTTATGTGGACAAAAATGTTACCATCCGAATTAAGTGCCCATGTGGTTTGAAATTGAAAAAAATTGAAGCATGAAAATCAATTTGGCTTCTTTGTTAAATGACGATGTTCAGCTCCCTACTTGCATCTTTACCATTAAGAAATAATGACAACAGTTCTTATGGTTCTAGGAATTTTGTTAAGAATTTCTTACCCTATGAAGTTCTTGAAGTAAGAATTACTCTTAAAATAATTTATTTAATGAATTACGAGAGCAACAAAATCATAAAGAGTAATGTCACAAAACTCTAAACTATAACTCTTAACCATACATTTTATTAACTAATGTGTTTGTTCAGCTTATACAATCGTCGGCGTTGAACCTGCCAGAGTTCTCCAACACGTTACACATATTTTTGGATACAAGAGCTACGACTTCTGAAGCTACGGAGAAATGTATGAAAATAAATAAATTCGATACAAATTTCTCGCTATTATATGTACGCAAATAAATCCTTACTATACTCATTATTTTTTAATTCCATTCTAATTCAGTGTTAGTATTTTTACCCCAGTATCGTTTCGATATAAGTAAATATAAAAAAAACTAGCGTGACCCGTGCGAAGTCTTCGCATTATTTATTCCATTATGAAGCTCAGATGACAGATCAAACAAATATTTTACTAAAATTGACATATAGAGGCGCAAGTATCAAAAGCATTGAGCTAAAGCGCCACTTTATTTATACGTGAGTGGATTTGAAATTAAACAAAAATTTTACCGACCGTCAATAATATTGACGTTGAGCCGTTAGATGGCAGCATTGCTGTTTTGTGTATATAATTTTAATAATTAATTAATTTGCAAAAACAATAGCAATAATAAATTGTTTAGTTGTGGATGCCGGTAGAGCAAGCAATTATCTATAAAATGATATATAATTTATGTGGATTAGTCGTGAGGTTTTTTCTAGAAAGGGAGTGTAACATCTTAACCTTAGCGTATTAATATTTATGATGATGATGATGATGATGATGTATAGTATAAGCACAATAAATAAAATAAAAAAACCCAATATACAAACAAGAGACCCACCTTTCAATGGCCTGCACAAGGGCGAGTGGGTCTATCCGTACCACCCCTCCTTTCCATTGTTTCAAATTTGTACAGTTGGGGTGTCGTTTCAGGTCACACTGAAATAAAATTAACAATAATCACAAGTCAACCATGACACCATTACAATTTTCTCCAACTTTCATTATTAGAGGTAGCACAAATCTCATCAAAATAAGGTACACTGTCAGTCTAATTGACCAGATGGGTCCAGTACAACTAACTGCTACTGGCTACTTGCAATGTAATGAAGACTTATGCCATATGTAATTAAAACTTGCAAACAGGGCTGTAAGATCAATCATATTTTAAATAAAATGTCAAAATGATTATCTGCGATTATTTGATTTTTATGAATATATCTGTTATTAACTCTATAATGTCGAGTTTTTCCGGTAATTTTAACACAATCCTCGTTATTCCAAAAATTAAAATTATTATATTACTATGTAATCTAACGATACACAGGTATTGGAAATTTTATCTACGAAGAGGAGTTTAAACCACCCAGACCCTTCAGTAAAAATAATCTGGAGTTTAAACTTAGACTATTTCGTGTATAGGACAAGCAGCATACAAAATTTTGTTGAATTCATCTCAACTTTGTGTTGTAAGAGTTCTACGTCTTTGTATTCAAGAGACAAAAAACGGAGAGTTGAAAATTGTATATATAGTCTGTGTAATCACATTTCTCTTTACTCTATGATTATTACATGTATATTATTATTAAAATTATGCCTCCAAAGTGTTGACGTATTTTTACGTTATGATGTTCCGAAAGTTAACTAAGTCTAATGGTGAGAAAGACTTAACTCTAAAGGTGTTACAGGAATAAAAATGACACTGTTAAATAGAAAAATTTTAAAAAAATTAATGAAAAATTATTTTTCATAATAGCTTGTAATACTATGTCTAGAGAACTCTTTGAACCAACAAGATGAAACAATGAACAAATTGTGTGCTGTTATATCCTCCTTACACAAATCTAACATATCAATCCACGAAACTCACAGACCCGACATGGTTGTCAAAAAAAACCACATCAAACTTCAAAAGACCAAAAAAGATAATTGATTTTGACAACAACAGAATGAATGTCAATGTCACTTAACAGTTTATTTTTAATTCATTTAGACAATGAATACAAATTTAAAAAATAAGCATTGTTTATTTTTTATAATGATAAAAAGTTATTATATACTTGATAAGATTTTCTTTGTTATTTGTATTTCTTATTAATCATTTTTGATACATTAAAATTACATATACATGTTAATGAAGATGATTCCTTTTGTTTTTTACTCTTTCCTGAATATCAATTACTGAATTGTTTGATTTTGTATATTATAAAAAACTATCAGCTCTTTAAATATTATATTCGATTTCGGCAATGTCAGACTAATTTTTACTGATCTCCTCTTAAACATGAATACATTGTTTCAATTCTAGTCATAGAAATTGTCCAGCCTACAAATCATTCACAAAGATATTTCAACATACTCTTCTGACCTATTGACGTCATAATGTAAAAAATAGTGCACAGTATATGGCATAGTTATTATTTGTATTATAACAATTGTATCATAGTAACATACATCCCTGACGGAGCAAACCCAGAATATTTATATAAAGTATTAAAAAACCCAACAGATGTATTAATTTATAAATTAATTCGGTATTAGTCAACAAACACCATTAGAAATGATATTTTTAACAATTAAATCATTGTATGATAAATGCTAGTTAAAAAGAAATAAGCAGGTCACTCACCATAAGCTGATGAGTGTTGAAGAACTTGAGCGCCGAAGTGGCCGGTCGCGCAGGAAGATCATGCACACGCACTGGGAACTGCTCCAACTGTGATACGCACGCATTCACCTTACTCACCAAAACTGATAGCGCACTCGTGTTCCCACTCAACAGAGGTTCGGGGGCACTATCGATCAAATTAATCTCCATTATTTAGGTCCAATGACTTTTTTTTCAAAAAGGTTAACACTGAACAGAATGCTTTATCTGGATGGAAATTATATATTTTAAATAATACAGAATTTAAAATTTTCACATATGGACATGACACCAAATTTATAAATATGATAAGAATATTATTTAAAATTTAAATATACATAAAAACAAAAATTTTACAACCTGTACTCTATGTCAAATTGTCAAGGTAGAGAGACGTGATTCAATTCTATTCACAATATTATCGATATTTGTACTCATTCGATATTTATATCGATAACATAATGCTTGTATGATAGATAGTATATCCATAGTGTGATACTTGTATTAAAGTGACAATATTTACTTATATCAAATAGAATTGTAATACATATTTTACAGAACTGCAAAAAACTTTATTTAATAAAGAGAGACAGATATTGTTTTTGAAAAACTATTTGTATAAAAAAACAAGAAAAGGCAGCTATAGGAAATAAAGTTTATATGTTATATTTCCAGGTTTTATTTTATATATTTGGATAATAAACTATTTCACTTATTCCCAAACTATATGTATAAAAGTAAAGGCTATATTTGTAAGTAAATTAAAATTACATATCGATTTATGTGGAATATCCCAAAAAATGTAATTTGCAAAAGTCAAAACAGAAGATAATGGTTATTTATTAATAAAATTACAAAAATACAAAAAATTATTTTCGTGGGTTTGAACTTTATGACAAAAGTTTTGTTTTTTCAATTCAAGACCTGTCAATGAAAGTCAAATTCTGGACACAGGCGCGTCCAATGTTCATAACAATGCAGGTAATGACTGGGCAGACGGCTTGGCAACCAGTGATTAACTTCTCGTACCAGTGGCGCTGCGGCCCCTTCACTTGTTTGTGGCATTTTAGCTATGTCCCCGCAGTGCATCGCACCATCAAAAGTCGTAAGCCTCGTGATCAACCGAACATATCATGGCAACGACAAAAGTATAAGTGAATTTATCTTGAGTATAAATTAATTTAAAGCAACTGCTCGGTAGAACTCATCCTGTATGGTCTGAATAATAAAAAGTATCAAACTCAATGGTCAGCTACTGTAAGGCAATTTTTTGAGTAAACATACACTCAACATCACTTGCCAAAGGCGGGGAAGTGCCACAGCGCCATTGAAGAGATTCAAACGATAGTAACCATAACTCTCAACTCTATTCCAAAAACAGTATGAAAAACCCATTTAATGACTTAATTAACCTTGATAAATATTACATTTAGGCTGATGGTAATCACGTAGATATATAAGATCATCTTACTCAGCAGAAAGAGGCATTTCGGCGAATATGTTGAGGAAGAGGCGCAGACGCTGGTCACGTGCTTGCAGCTCCTCGCTAGGCGGATCTTCTGCCAAATCATCACTGCCCGAATACGTCAGGAAGTGCAGGAGCGCACCGATCAGTCCTGAGTGATTTACCTACATAAAGAGCAAAATTGTTATAACACAAAATTCACCAAATCTTTCTTTTAAAGATCACCAGTACGACAGTATAAGGAAGTAACATTTCATATTCAATAGCGACTATGCAAGATAGTATCAATGCGAGCCTGGTGATAAATAAATAAACTTAGTTACACACAGATTGCAATCTATCAAAATTATTTATAACAAATATGGTGTTATAAATACCAGTATGACAGTACAAGGGGATAACATTTCAAATTCAATAGTACCATGCCAGATAGTATCAATGCCAGCTGGTGATGTATAAATAAACCTAATTACACACAGATTGTAATCTATCAAAATTATTTATAACAAATATGGTGTTATAAATACCAGTATGACAGTACAAGGGGATAACATTTCAAATTCAATAGTACCATGCCAGATAGTATCAATGCCAGCTGGTGATGTATAAATAAACCTAATTACACACAGATTGTAATCTATCAAAATTATTTATAACAAATATGGTGTAAGGTCACTAGTACGACAGTATAAAGAGGTAACATTTCAAATTCAATAGTACCATACCAGAGAGTATCAATGCCAGCTGGTGATGTATAAATAAACCTAATTACACACAGATTGTAATCTATCAAAATTATTTATAACAAATATGGTGTTATAGATACCAGTATGACAGTACAAGGGGATAACATTTCAAATTCAATAGTACCATGCCAGATAGTATCAATGCCAGCTGGTGATGTATAAATAAACCTAATTACACACATCTATCAAAATTATTTATAACAAATATGGTGTAAGGTCACCAGTACGACAGTATAAAGAGGTAACATTTCAAATTCAATAGTACCATACCAGAGAGTATCAATGCCAGCTGGTGATGCATAAATAAACCGTATTACACACAGATTGTTATCTATCAAAATTATTTATAACAAATATGGTGTAGTGTGTTGTTTAAAAGCACTTTAATAATTCATAAAAAACAATACGGTATATTTAGTTTTTCAAAAATAGAATCTCATATTCACTCGTAACGTTTACATTCAATGATGTTTACAATTTTCTGTCAATAAATACTTCACAGACGTTGACTAACATGTAACCGAACGTTCTTATTTCTATTATTCTCGAACGACCTCTACGTTTCTTGCACGATCCCCATATTTTACGTTTTTTCTCAGTATCGAAATTAGATTATCACATAAATAAAACGTATACTGCTGAACTGAAAATTTATATGCCTTTCAGAATATAAGTGTACTTTACCAAAAATAAATTTTTGACTCCTTTTTAAATAATAGAATACTCTTACAAAAAATGCATATTAAACATTAGAAAGGCTGCTAGTAATAAAAATAATTTATTGTAAAAATGTTTTTCACTACTGACCACTATAAGTTTTCAATTTCTCTGGAACAACTAAGTTAACAGCAGATTAATGAGGTTTTACCACCTATTTTACAGGTTTGATTTATAAAAATTTATTCAATATTATAAAAAAGTGCTAGGTATGCTGTGACTCATAACAAAAATATATTATTATTATTTTTACTCCCCCCACCTCAAAAGATGACAGATCGGCGTGCAGCACCGTATCCCTCAATTGTAAAAGCGCGGCGGCATGATCGGCGGGCGCTGCAGCTGGCACGAGGCGAAGGGCGGCCGTAAGGCGCGCCAGCGCACCCAGTGCCGCATGCACTACCCCCTCTGCTCCACCCGCGTACCCGCGCACAAAGCGAGCTGCTTGTGCGCGTACCCACGAGCGTGCTTTTTCCCTGTGAAACAAAAAACAAATACATTTTGTAAAAACTTCTTTCGTGATTGTCATAAAAGATTTAAACATAAATTATCAATATCTGATATATAAGTGGTTGAGTAGATATCCTTAATCAATTTAGAATGAGCCAGGATTACCTCTTAATAACATTTAAATTTATGAAGCTGTGTTTGACAGCAATTTCACACAACAAAAACAATTTCATATAACCATTTATTGTAAACACTGATCACTGCACAACGCCATTGGGTACAACAAAGTAAACATCCTTGAAAGTGAACGCAAATTTTCATATAACTTGGTAATAGAAGATTTCTGAATATTAATGACTCCTAGATACAGAAGCACTGGGACATCATTAAAAAAACAATCTTTTCCTAGATCTACGATCAGATTAGGATATTAATCTATATATAAACCCCCCGTGCCCAAACAGGTATATTTGTCATAGTATACTGATTTTTTTACCTTTCTGAAAAGTGAATCTTGTTACATTCATAGTTTCGTGCAATGATTATCAACAAGTGATTTTCAATGTTCACTTTACAGGCTAATTTAGGATATTCCCGAGATATCTATGGTACGTAAAAATGTATATATATTTAAGGGCAATAAGTTTAAACCGAATGTCAAAAAAATCACAATTTACAATTAATTTGTTGATTACGTCCAAATGATAATTTCAATATTTAGATACACTTAGTAACTTTTTTTGTAACTTGCAACACTGAAGATTTTTATTGGCTAAATATTTTATTACAAGGAATACAGAGATTAGATGTCAAAATTATTAATAATCTTCTAACGAAATATCTGTTTTTAAATTTATAATAACAAGTGTTATAAACCAAAGTGCCCAATGTTATAGAAAGACAGACGGAGATTTTAACACAGTTTTCGTCATTCCAAAAGTTAAAATGGAAATTATTGTTAAGACCGTTCAACAATCAAACAATTCCTTTATCCAAATCACCATTCGCCTTTTGTGTTTTGTTTTTATTTACTAATAATGTAAGTATTAATATTGTAAATTATTAACAATGTAAAAAATTTTGTAAACAGAGACTGAAATAATATAACAACTAAATGACAGTTTGCTAGGATGACAAGAACAAACAGCTGACAGCCAGGCGGCCATACTGCCGCAGATAATCTGTCAAGTTTAAACCACCCAATCCTGCCAGTAACAATAATCTAAAGTTTAAACTTGCAACGAAGTCAAACTATCATTGATCTTATGCAATTTTAACTAAACTCTTGTTAAACTTCGTTGGTAACTGTTATTAATCTTATATTATTTAAATACCTTGATTTTTGTACATCAACCCATACACATATAAGTTTTTGTTATGGTATATATTACATAAATTATCTATATAATTTAATATTAATATATAGTATAATACTTTAACATTATCTTTAAAATAATCCTATTTGTAAAATATGTATAACAACATGAGCTGTCAAATAGCCAACAGTGTATCATCATCATATACATCAGGGGTTCCCAACCTTTTCTTGGACAGGGACCACTTTTATATCATTCTTGTTAGCAGGGACCACAACGTAGGTATAATAAAAATAGACTGTAAGTAATGTAATAAATTTTAATTAAAGACTCAATAGGAACCCCTAAATTTAAAATCATTCGCAGACCATATTTTGGCTTCTGCGGACCACTGGTTGGGAACCATTGCTGTACATTATACAATATATGCACCAAAGGTGTCCTTGATATTTAATCCTTTAGTTGCTGTTGTCTAGTCATGAGCTTTAAAGTAGAATGTATTAACTTTACCACATTCAGAGGCCTTGGGCACAATATGTGTGTCGTTATTAGGTATCTACACATGACCCAGGCCAAAAATTTTACCATACATAATTTTACCATACATACAGTTTCCTGAGCACACTGGACAGAACTTGAATAAAAATCCTGGGTAAATTTGGATGTACTTCTGATGTTTAACCTTTTTTTCCTCCTGATAGGAAAAATGAACAAAAAATTATCTGGGCCAGAAAGTGAGGGGATGTTTTGTTATAAAAATTAATTGTCAATTAATATTTATTGTTATTATTAATATTTGCTTAAGTTGACATTAGTTTATGGCTACGTTCCACTGGCCGCCCGCAAATTTCGCAATCATATTCATCCTACTAGCTTGTCAGCGTTGCAACTGTTAGTCCAAGTGGAACGACTTAGGAACAATGCATATGAGTAAATGGCGGGGCTATTACATATGAGCAAATGGCGGTATTTCTTTATTTTATATTAATCATTAGTAATTGTAAAAGTGTAATTTAATTTGATGATTGTTTGCATATTTTACATCGTCTGATGTAACCTTTTCTTCTATTAGGTACTTCTCAGAACTGCATACTGATTCTGTCCGTCACTATGTTTAATCTTCAAAGATGACACAATTAATTAACTTACTAAAACTTCATACATCAATGTGTAAGTCTAACTGACAGATGAATTAGCACAATGACCCACTTCGTTATGTGGGTAAGCATGGGCTCACAGAGTCCGTGAACAAGAACGTCATCGATGACTTTGATCACGGCCATAATGACTTTGGTCGCCAAGTGAAATGATACAGTGAGCGTTTTGAGGTTACAATATCCTAACGGAATGTACCCTATGTAAAATAGAGTGTAAGTGGACAATGCCCATGTGCCATCATTGCAAACATTCCAGATTTTTGTCAAAAATTCTATTCAATAATAATTCATTCGAATATTCTATAAGCAAATATTTGTGGTAGGAAGATGGCATCATTATATCGTAGTTTTCGTTGCTGTGGCGATATCGTATTTCGACAATTCGTGACTTTTTGTGTTATGATTATTTTTTTACAACATATAACTATTACTTCGTAAATATTAACTGCTCAAAAACTGTATATTCATTCTGTTCAATAAATTATTTTCAAATTAATTATCAAAAAATGCTTTCGTTATTGTAAAAAACCAATAGAAACCGATAGGAAGGTAAAAATATTAATCAGAATCGATAGGAAGGTAAAAATATTAATCGGACATCAATTGTGGTAAAAAAGTGAAATGTAGAAATTAGACTACAACGTTCCTGAACTTACCACAAAACTACTGACACAATTTTTTCACAATAAATAAGAAACCAAACTTCTACATCATAAAGTTTACACTTTACATCAATATAATCATGGTTAATGAGAGGTCGACTTACAAATAATTACATTTCAAATTAACAAACAACGATACAATTAACATTTTACAAATATCTAATGATAATCTAAACAACTGATAGATAACTTCTGAGTAACCTTGGGGACATCGTATCCTCTTTGATCTCTGGAATTTCAAGATTTCCTTGGCTCGTGCTAGGCGCTTCTAATTCGGGGGAACTAAGAAGAAACAATTGTCAAATCAAAATGAAAAATATATCTAAAGATAAGTAAGAGACCTATAATCAACTCTTTACTGTTAATATTTATAATTTACAAAATGTGCCAGCATTTTAATACACGAAGGATCGCCAATTCAAAACAACACATGTTTTCAATTATCCCAAATAATCCCCCTACTCGGTTTCACTCACAATTAATCAAATGGAGTTTGTTAGTTTAAACTTTTTTTTGTACAGTTACCTCTAAGTAAACCTCAAAAGAAATGCAACTTTCACAAAATCATTCACGGGTCTGTCTGTATGTCGTAAGCGATTTGCTCACAAATAGATTAAGGTAGAAACTTGAAATTTGGCATATAATAGATCATATTAACCTGCATATTTTATAGTTAACAATTTAACGTTTTGAATTTATATTGTAATTTCAGATGGGGCAAATTATGTACTTAAAGTTTTTAATATCATGCTGATCCACTTAAAGTGCTGAAATATATATTCTGGTTCCTTATTACGGACTTTTACTTTAGTTTTTCCTTTTTGCAAATTACGTTTGTAGTTGTGGAATATTTCTTCTTTCTATATGATTTTGGGTCAATTATTTTGCACCAACTGAATTTTTTCTCTCGGGTGGTGAAATACAGTAATGTCGCCGATGAATTGTAGAAACACAAACAAATTTTCCGTTTTGAGAAAAACTAGCTCGACTGAAGCCATACGACTACGCCAATTATCATTGCTCGTTCATTGTATCGCTTACGATTGAAAGCTTTTCAAAACTTATACATTTCAACTTGGTGAAGAACACCATTAAAATATTGACTTTAGTTAATTAACAAAATAATATCTTACGGTTCAATAAGGAACTCAAAATGTAAGGAACTCAAAAATAGAGCTTCAATAAAGAACTCAAAACGTAAGGAACACACACATTTCTTTTAACATTTAGATCTATCGCTTTTTCAATTATTTTCTTAGTCATACAAATCAGAAACAACATTCTTTAATATATTTATTATTAAAAAGTTTTATGTATATATATATGTATATATATGTGTATATATATATATATATATATATATATATATATATATATATATAAAACAATTATTTTACACATTACGACAGTGAAGTGTTTTTCATATATGCAAATGTACAAAAGTGTTGCTATCATATAATACTACCTACCTATTCTGTGAAGTGAGATTAGCATTGGAATGCGTCTTGGCGAGTGCACCACCCGCATCCTTGCCGGAGCCTGGTGCGGCGCCCGAATACCCTGCGCCACCGTGGGCCAACTGTCGGCCCCAACGTGACGGGTGTAGCGAAGAGAGGAACGATGACGTCTTAGATGTTGCCCCACTCAGGCGGGACCGAGATGACGAACCTGTTAGTTTTTCTTTTATTAATTTCCAAGACAAAGGATGCATTACCAAGTATTTATGATACAATATTTATTACTGGAGCTACCGCTATACAAGCTTTACAATAAAAGGACACAGACTGCTTTTTTCCTATAAATTAATGATGATAATGAATAAATGGATATCAGAAAAAATTGGCCTGACATTTTTCAGAATATATAGAAACAAACAGTTCAGCGACTGACATTCAGAGGTCAAAAATAAAATACAATGTTATCATAAGACTTGATAAAAGAGTTGTCTTCATAAAGCAAGTGAATAATATTTTTAATACATCAGGAATTGTTAATCTTGTATATAAAAATAAATGTTTCTTTGTTTGTCCCGTATGCATTCCTATACCATTCATCCGATTACAATGAAACTTTGGCGAGTTATTGCGCATACGCCGGCGAATGTTTCTAAATTAGTACAACCATTTTACAATAGATGACGTGCAATTCTGTAGGTACTTCAGTGGCAGTTCATGTTTCGGTGTATGGCACCAAGCTTGACGTACACACCCGATGGAACGACAAAAAATACTGTATATTTAAAAGCACTTCTACTAAAAGTATAATCGCTTTCTTTCATCAGAAACTCAAACTAAATATATTGTCACATTAAATTGAAGACCACGCAAACAGAGTCGCAAGCAACAGCTAGTAAGAAATAAAAATATATGAATTATAATATGTTCAGATTTTTAGAGTTATATTAGGGTGTACAACTTTGCTTCTGCAGTTTTCCTATAGACGGCTTTAGTGGTTAGAGTGAGTCGACATAAATAGATCATAGACATCAAACAATAAACTCAGGCATCTGTCAACATAATCTCATTGATATATTAATTAATTTGAGTCTGCATAATAAAGTTTCGTCGAATATTATGTATTTCATTACATTTTCTTGTATCTAATGAAATACATAATCACTTCTTTGAAACGATTACAAAAATTGATCAACAGCTACCAAATTTTTAAATAGCTACAGCTATTCTACATAGTGTTGTCAAAATGAATCTCTTTTTCGCTGTCGGCAAATTTCTTGATTGACTTTGAAAATCTTGATAGATTAAACAATAAAACATAATTTGCACTTTGTTTTATCTTGCTAGTTCGGAGATGCATCATAATAGCATTCACAAACTATTGTGGAAAAATAACTTGTTTATTTATAATAAAAACTGGATTTTTCATTTGATTGGTAATTAATTTAAATTAACTACTAAGGGGCTTACTTCCTCCATTTTCTCTTTACAAGAGTGTCATATTTATTCTCGTAATGCTGGCACTTAATTTGGCGTTGCGTGATCGCGTAGTAATTCGCTGTGTTTAGCTGTATATTCATGCAAAATCTAAACATCACAAACACGCATTACACACAAAACAGCAAATATGCGTTTGTTTATTCGTAATCAATGGACATAATGAGCGATGGACGTGTTGATGGCAACAGCAGGTTATTATTTTCTGAATCCGTGTTATTAATACAAGTCATGTTTACGTAAATACAATGTTGTTAAAAAGCCATTGAAGAGAAGATGCGGATTTGTTCGATTTTATAATTTTTGTCTTGTATTCACAACGCGCAGACGTCAAAGATTCTCGTATTTTTTATCGTGTTCCATGCACCATGGGTGTTATGACATTTTCTGGCAAAGGCACGAACACAAAATGCCAAGTGCAGTGCTAGCATAACACCTGTGTTAAACATGATATGGACTTTTGCCAGTCTCCTTTTAGAATAAGGAATTGCCAAAAAGATGTTCATAATAATAACACCAATAACACATTAAATAGAATTTTCAAAAAGATATTCATAAATACCAAAAATGTCAAAAATGACAAGGCCAAGTCCAAAAATGCATCAAACCATTCTTTTTTTGAGTTAAGAGTAGCTAAGGAACAATGTGTCTTCTATTCTCTTTAGATGTTGAAGCCCTTTTACATTCTATATGCACATTTTCTGACATAAAAAACTCCAAGAGTCATCGGAAAATAAAAATCAAATTAAAATATATAAGACAAAAATATGTTTCGTATTGTACACAAGCCTGTGACAAATAAGGTGATTAAAGACATAAAACAACAAAAAGGTTAGGTTGTAACCTGTTATTACCTATATTTTCAATTGCAACAAGCGTTTGATTTGTTTTTAATGCGTAAATGTATACACTTGCTTTAACAGTTGACTTACTATGCGCGTGATGCGCTGCATGTGACTGATGCGGAGGTGGGCTGGAGGAGGGTGCATCATCATGCCTAGCAGCACGCCGAGCAGCATGCCGTGCACCCGCTGCACCTCCACCACCTGGCGTGCGCTTCACTGCCCGCTTGCGTTTCAGGATGTCACCAAAATGCATTGCCACGGGGCTCTGCGATCTGAATGTAAAGAAAAAGAGCACTTGTAGATTATTACATTGCTCGCAGTTAAATGAAGGATAACCATTATAAAATAATGATTTATCTAGATACATATATATAAGTTCACAAATAAAACAAGACGGTCCAGTGAGCTTGAAAGCTCACATAATGAGTGTTCTATACCAAAGTATATACAATAGGCTGTTTGACAACATCGAAAATATACCACAAGTCGAGGTCATCCTATTAGATTATAACGTAAATAAGCGTATTGCTATTAATTTTCGGAAGAATAAGTTTATATTAGATAAAAAAAAACTTATTAAAAAAAATATTGGTTAAAAGTCAGATGACGTCACAGACAAGTTTTTAAATCTTTAAATTGTGGTCCTTTTTTCTTTTTTTTTATTTTATAACTATCACCTTTTGCATTTAGTATAAATTTTTTTATAATATAAATTCATTACGTATTATATTATATAAAAAGAAATACATTATAAAAAAATTTATTTAATTCCCATGCAATGCATATGCTAATGTATATTATCAGCACTATAATTTTATTCCAATCATAAATCATAGACAAATAGACTTCTCCTGAATGTTGTTGGATAAACAAGATGTTATTGTTAAAATTGACAGATTAAGTAAATATTCGAGTTGGATAATTAAATTTATTATATTTATATTGTAAATATTTAACTATTTGTAAGAAATTATATTTTCAATTGTGTAATAAGTGCTTAGCGATAAAAGATAAAGTGAACTAACTGGAAAAAAAGGTTAAAACATATAATGATACTCTGTTCAGAAAGGCGCCAGATGCTTAGACGGTATGGGTGTACTGTATTGTAAAAAAAAATATCTATCCAACCGCAACAATTACAAATAAATTTGTGAAGATTAAATTTTGTGGAGAAATACAGATATATATAGATATATATACCCTTTCCCTAAACAGGGCATCAAAATATTTGAAGGCCACTTGATTTACAGTAAAAGAATTTTTTTTAGCGGTAGTAAACCGATTTTAATAATGGTCTTAGAATTTAAAAGTTTACTAAATAAAAAGTTTAATAATGCTATATTATTTTTAAAGACATTTTATTTTAAAAACAATATATAATATAATATGTGATTACCTATGGTTCAAAGGCACATCAGAGTGGTGAGGAATTGGTATGGGCAGGGTGGCACCCGTGGCTGGATCGATGCCGGCCGTGCTACCGTTAGACGCTGAGCTCAGTAGGCTCTCCATCGACATTCCTGCAAATCATGTTACAAAGTTATTACTAGTATGCTTTATATTTTAGCCGATAAAAAAGTCATAAAATCTGAATGTAATATTTATTAAAAAACAAATATTTTATTCGAACGAGACTTTATGATGCTAAATTACTGAAAATAGGTATAAAAATGTTAATAACAAATAATAAAAATTTTTTTAATTATATTATAAATTTAACAATACATTAAGAAATGTTAAGCATTTAACTAGAAATATAATGTCCATTAAAAAGCTCAATGCCGAAAAACAGTTAAAATTGTTTCACTTTCTTTTATACGTTAAAAAACATGGAGGCAATTTATGATTCCTGCGTACTCTGACTTAGTGCGATTATTGACATTTTTGTGAATAAAATTAGAGTGTCCATAAATATGTGATTTATACCTTCATCAAAGCGGTGTTTGTTATCCAGTAAGGGTGTTGAAAGTGGGGGTGATGAAAGTAAAGGATAAAGAGTGTTTTCAAACTCCGTGTTGTATGTGTTTGTACGGGTGCTTTCAATGGCTTACAAAGTCTGAATGATCTTCTAAAACCTTACTACGAACTTTTTTATTTGATAATAACTTAAAAAAATTGCATTGCATGACTGTGTGAAAGATTACTTAAAAAGATCACGATAGTAGATCCAAGGTCAAGGTGCCGTGTATTGGTGCTCAGTGTAACGAACAAAACGATAAGTTTTCAAGCTCTAAAATCTGTAACTCAAGTGGACCAAAAATTTTAAACCTATGTCTTACAAAAAACTAAAGAAAAAATAATGGAATTAGAAATACAGGCTATTCGTATTTGTCCATAGATGGTAACTATTGTTTTTGATTATAATTGGATAAGTACTTCTGGAGGTAAGAGCAAAGAACTGAATTTTTTTTCACACACTTTACAGTAGAGTTAGCTATTAAGACTTAAAGTCCACTATTGCCCAAGATGTGTAAAAATCCACAAAAATTCGTCTTCCAGTGATGGTGATTAAGAATGCGAAAAAAAGGTGGCAAATATACATAAAAAAAGGTGGCAAATATACATAAAAAAAGGTGGCAAATATACATAAAAAAAGTGGCAAATATACATAAAAAAAGGTGGCAAATATACATAAAAACAGATTTATTTGTTGTGTGTTGTATGAGCTTATAACAATTAATGAATTGAATCAATCAATTAAATTGACATTTTTGAACATAAAAAAATTTGGACTTAACGGAGAAAAAAAACAAATTAGAGGCAGTGGATTTCAGTACCTTAATTGTAAGGAGCTGTTTTCACTTTGATAGGTCAAGTAAAAATTTAATATTGGTCTTAAGACTAATTTTCTTCTTAATGGGTCACACAGTCAGTATTTAACGTTACCTTCTCTTGAACATACTTTTTATTAATTCGTCAATGAAAATTGTGGCATTAGATTCCATTTTTCCATCAATGCATTTCTGAGGTCACTTACATTGCTGGCGCCGGATTTCTTTGCTTAATTTGTTTTCCCAGCTTATTCCAAACATGTTCTATCGGATTAAGGTCTGATGAGTGTACTGGCCACCCCAAAACTTCAATTCTGACCTCAGTAAGATATTCCGAAACAACAGCTGCAGAGGTCGAGCATTATCATACATTAAAAAAAAATTATCTTCAATGCTTGGGTCAAAAGGCACCACAATCTACTCTAAAATATCTGTTACATATCTTACTATAGTCCAGGACCCGTTTTCTACAACGTGTAACTATGTAGATGCTCCTAAGAAAATACCACCCCATACCATTACTGACTCTCAACCAATGTTACACTGGTGTGTATCTTTCTCTGGGTCATCCCCATAACACGTCCACCATTTGACTTAAGACAGTATCTAGACTCAACAGTAAAGAGTAACTTTGCCCAATCATCATCATTCCACTTTGGTGCGAACAAGCAAAGTTGGACCAAGCTTTTCGATGACTTGCGGTGAATAAAAGATCTCAGGCAGGCAAGTATGCACGTATTCCAGCCTCCTTAAATCTTGTAATGGTTCTGGTGCTGTCACTTGTCAAACCTGAAGTTTGGTTCTTATGCTGCTTAAAATTAACCTGACGCTCCTCTCTTTTGTTATTCGCAACGAAATATTTCGATATGACATATCGATACAAAGAAAATTTTGGGCATCTCTAATAAAGTGTTAAATTTAGTTTCTATGTTTTATATGTACTTATACTTCATATAATAATATTCCATATACTCATATAAACATGTATTTTCATTTTACTCTTCAGTCTGTATTGTACTACTGCCCAATTATGTAAATATTGATTTTAACCTCTTCCAAGCTTAAGTTATAAATCGTATGCCGCACATACCCGAGTTAGCAAAGCTGCTATTAGCGGAGAATGATATGGCAACAGGTTGATGATGTTGCACGTCCAGGGCAGCTCCAGAGGTAGATGCGGCAGGCGAGGCGACATGATAAGCCACACCTACAGGGAAACTGCTGCGAGATGATGACACATTCACTGAACCCTGAAAAGGAAAAAATATATATATACACTATGTAAAGTAATGAAACTTTGGAACTTTAATCTGTAATAGTGCATCATGTGCAATACACCTTTTTTTTTTTAAATCATACCATTTTTTTGGTCATTAACATGAACATGCATCAACCAATATCTTATATTTCAATAAACGTAAGAAATGTGGCAATATTGCTTGATTGTACGTCTTAGCGATCTATGGTGAATTTGACTTATCTAACTATCCCTCTTTCATTTGTATTGTTTCACATAAAAAGGATAAAAAAAGAAAAGGATAACAAAATTAATTTCAAAGCCAACTTTGTTTACATTTCGTAAATAAAAATTATTGCCATTTAAAAATCTTTAACATCCATTCATTATTCCCTCAAATATTAAAGTTTATAAAAAATATTATTGTCGATTTTAAAAATAAACTTGTCGGAATAACTATTAATATGATATTTTTTCATTTTTCGGTTAGATAAATTATTATTCGCTTCTCATTAATAATATCAATTTTAATTGCTTATTTCAAATTCAATCTTTATGGATTATTTATTATTTATTATGGCAACCCATTTCTCTTGGCTCTATATTTTTCAAAGTTTAGTTTGACATAACAGTTGATTGGTTTAATGCGATTTTATTCTGTAAAATTATTTATTTGTGATATAGAGTGAGTGAAATTATGAATATTATGTCGTTTTTTAGTGCTGATGGAACATGGTATTAGTATGCCAAATGTCATTATAATAGCCCTAATAATGTACATCGAATGTTATCCTACAACCAAGTCTTGTTACGATTATCAATTCAATACAGGAGGATAAAATGAACTGAAATTACAGATTTCAGGGATATCAAGTGATTCTTCTCCAACAATATCGATAAACATGGAACAAATCGTGCGAACTCATTTTATAAGGAAGCAAAATTCGAATACCAAACGCACAACATAGATAATTTAATTCAAAATTATTGTTGTCAGTTGCAAAAGTGCGGTGAGTACAGGGAAGGCACTTAACATGGAAACGGAACAGAAAATTTAGGTATGTGTAAATACTAAATACATTCTAAAACAAAATTATTCGTGTTTTAAATACTATGTACGTGTGTTTAAAAAACTAGGTTTTTTGAAACGGATAAGTGACATTTCATTTTGACACTTGACAGTTTGCAAAGTTTGCAATAGGCGAACACGTTGCCAAACAGATAATTAATGCAAAGGTTATAGGGTGTTATCATACAAAATTTAAACTTTAATTATTTTACAAACGGCGACTATAGCGTTTAATTGATAAAAATAACATATTGTCGGATTACACGTGATTAATGGGACAAGTGTTTGAAGCTAGATAAACATTTAAATATAAATAATGAGTTGAATAATAAATCTAAAACTGATATAATTCTGTGAGCTAAAAAATTCCATAGTGGATAAATTTTGCACAAGTCAAAATAAAAATTTGAAAATATTGCGCATTACTGACCCGCAAAATAAATAAGTTACTTTTCCATATTCGTTATGAAATTGTTTACTCAAATATATTAAAAATCAATAATATCACTACTACATTTCATATATAAAAGTGACGATTTTGTCAACGTTTTAACTGTTTATACTATTGTGGAAACAGAGACAATTTCGAATACACATTTCTTTATTGAATGTCATACACTAAAAAACATTATATACCACTATAAATTAGATAAATCAACTTTTCCAATAGTATAAACAGTTGCATAGAGAAAAAGTAAACAAAATAACAAATCTAAAACGGATATAAAGTTCCACTGAAAATGGTAACAAAATTTTGCACACCTCAAACTTAAAACTTCAAAAATATTGAGCTCTACTTATTCAAATAACAAATAAATAATTCATACATATTCCTAATGAAACTATTAAAATATAATTCACTATACGATACTACTCAATGTATACTGATGTTTTCACTACGCCGGCACACACGTTATCGTTTTTAAAAAAAAATATTGATTATTACAAAAGCATACTAATGAATACATTTGGCGTTAGTTTTGTAGAAATTCATTATTGACAATTAAATGAAACTACGTGATGTAGTATTATTTCTACTTTCTTTAATTTCTTTACCACAACCTAGGTTTCGTTGTATTACAACATCTTCAGGCTTCAATCTTTGCTAATATCCCACCTGAAGATGTTATAATACAACGAAACCTAGGTCGTGGTAAAGAAATTATGGAAAGTAGAAATAATACTACCTCACGTAGTTTCATTTAATTGTGAAAATGCAATATAGACATGACAACAATAATGACTACACATCAATTAATAAATAACAATATCATTTGTAATGTAATTGTAAATATAATACTTCACGAAACTTGAACAAACAACGTACAACTGCTTGCTCACATGCTACCCAGCTACTGCTAAATTTTTAAACTGCTGCTGTGTTATTAGTTTGCCGATAACGAGTCACGATAGCAAACCCTTTACTTTTTTACTGCCTTTCTAACGATGTAAACTAATGTATATACTTTGGTTATTTTAATTGCCTGTTCGAATTTAAATAAACCAAAAACAACTGATTGTAACATGCGGGTATAAAAAATAAAAAATTGCAATTTTTGGCATAAATAAAATCAATTTATTGAATAACAAATTCTAAACCAATGATGAAACATAGAGGGCCATGTCTAACGAAAGAAATCACCCATCCAAAAATTATGCAAGAGTTTGAGCCGTTAAAAGTTCAAAAAATAACTGCCACGGTCACCATCTTAATAAACGCCCTTTGGTTCTGACCGCACTTGTATTTTGTATCACATTCTGAGTATTTATTTCCAAAGTGGAAAAAACTCATAAATTTTTGAAAATTTGAAAGTTTTTTGTCCCCACTGGGAACTTTTCCCTTCATACATAATTTTTACATTAAATTTATATATATCAATGCTAGTACAAAATTAATAAATGTCCATGATATATACAGTTTTGTAACAATAAACATACACACATTCTAATAATAGATTTTGGACAATACCATCTAATCCTTCGCAAGTTGTATAAACTGTTTCCTTTTTCAAAATAACATACAAATTCTTCAACATTGCTTTAATGCCACTTATACCTCAAGATCTGTTAACATAAGAAGAGACACTATGATGATGTAACTCAATCTTACCTTGCTCTTCATCCTGGTAGTGGTGGGTGCGACGAGAGCAGCAGTATGCTTGGCGGATGGGGCAGCAGGGCGGGGCACCGGTGGCACTTTGGGCGGACTTGCACCCAGAGGCACCATCGGGTCGGCTAGTTGGTTCACCTGTAATATTAACAAATGAAATATCGTAAAAAGTCTTATACAGAAATGGTTGCATTGAATTTTAAACTTAATAATTGGTACTAATAGTGTCGATGAATATGAAAAACGTCCGAGTGAAACATAACAAACTTTTGTGGAATCTAATTCTTTAATATTTTCTATTATCTATAGTTGCACAGACTGCAAGGAATTTTGTATTTTAAATATTCTAGTAACAATATCAAAAAAAAAGTGTAAAAAATCAATCAATATTTCTAATAAACCTGTTCATAATTTGGACTTAGCGTATATACTATATGCTTAAGTCCAAAATCACTTATAACCATTTTAACGCCAAGAGATATATCGATGATAAGCCCCACATAATACCAATCAAAAGATTGCAATTTGAATAAACTGCAAATAACTCGGACCAATCACAAACATTATTTTTCATATCGACGCAACGTGATAAGTCGGGCAGTGACTGTTGTATTTTATTTAAAGTAACAACAGCCATGTCGAAAGCCAGCAGGCTCGTGATCGGCTATAGCGAATTTAGGTGACTTTGATTTACAATGTGCGTGTGACTTACGCCTGTATGCACCACACACGGTCAGGATTCTCAGTCAGATTTACTGACAGTTACAAAATATATTTTATCTGAGTACTTTATGGATTGGACCGTGCAATAGGACACAATAAGTGTAATAATAATACTGTCAATAAGTTTGACTGACAGTCTTGACCATGTGTGGTGCATATGGGCATTAGTGATCTTGAAAAAACGACACTATTTTTTCCTTTTTTTTTTGAGAAGCAGTAAACTTAGGCAAAGAAAAAATATATAAAAAAATATACGCAATAAATATTTCAAAAATCAAGGAAAAGTAAAATATAGAAAATAGGCTGCAATGGACATAAGTGAGTTTGATATCAGTTTACAACATTCATAGAACTAGGTAAAAATTCATGATTTGTATAACGATAATTTGTCATCAACAGTTATATGTAGATTCTGCCCTAGATGGCAATATACATTTTATTTTTAATGAATGTTTTAATTTAACAAAATATTTATATTTACACTAGCCTCTGTACGTGACTTCGTAGCGTAAAATATACTATACGTTAATCTAGCCTATAATTTGTTCTATTCTAATTTTTTCAACATTCGCATTCAACAAATAACATTGCGTTCCGAGTTACAAACTTATAGAATTTTCCTAATGATCATCATAAAAGATGAGCTACCACTACTCTTCACATTTATATGCCACATATGTCTATTTCATGTAGCAACAATAAAAAATTAAGGATTTATAGAATAACAAACATGCTCCATTCAAACCTACTGATTTATATTATCAGTTAGGACATTAACATTTACAGTGTCATCACTACCTATCAAACTCTCGGAAACCCTCCTAAATACCCTATATCAATTTCTTCCAAAATTTGAGTTCCAATTACAATTTTTGGCACACTAAAATTCATACCACCAGCAGGATCAGTCACTTATAAAAAGTCAAACTAACCAGTACATAAAATAAAGAATATTCCTTGTACTTCACAATTATATTCATTCAAATTACAATTACAGACCTGATGCATTACACCTTCCCTACGGAAGTGAACGCCAAACTCATCTGGCAACTTCTGCATGAGAATCTCGGCCAATTGCAGCGACCCAACTACGATGCGCAAGTCGTTGGACGCCATCATACCTGCTATCTGCGATGATATCACCTGGAAATTAAACAAAATTTTATACATACATACAGTATCAAAAAAAATTTAGTTATATATATACAGTATCAAAAAAATTTAAAAATATGCCTAAGTAACAGATGTGTAATGTTGTCGTCATTTTCCCGCCGAAATTCCTAGACATTTGACTATAAAAAATATTCTAAATATATATAATTATTTAAAGTAACTGTACCAATTACTGTACTGTGGGGCATAATACCTTAAACCAACAAAAATAAGCCTTCGGCCATACAAAATTACATCAAAGCCTTACTGTATTTGTTTGCTGAAGGTACTTTTTAGGACTAGTAAAGTATCTACGAAGTGATTGCGAGACTGACAGAAATTTTGTTGTCACGCAGGCTTTAATAGTGCGATTCACGTCTTTGGTTTTTTGTTATATTGATAGACATGTCTGGAATGTATAAGCCCATTGTCTCACGTATTGAAAACATGGTACAGAGAATTAGCATTAAATTTGGTGTTAAGAACTGGATAGACTGCAGCAGTATTGTAGAAATGTCAAATATTGCTTTTGATGAGTCTGCTATTAGTACAATAATTTATGATTGGTATAAACATTTCAAGATAGTCATACAGACATTGAAGACGGCGAGAGTGTTCCACATCTCGGTACACATCAAAAACCAATAAAAACGTGGAAAAAATTGAAGAAATGATTATGATTTATCAGCAAATCACCAGCAGAGAATCTGCTGATAAAATTGGCATATCAATTGGCTCTTGACCAAAAACAACACTGATGCCCGAGCCTCCATGTTCACCAGATTTCGAACTGAGTGATTTTTTGTTCCCAAAATTAAGAGAACCTTGGCCGTCGTTTTTCAAGCACAGATGAGGTTAAAAGCACATCGCTGAAGAAGTTATACGGTATCCAAAAGGACGAATTCCAGAAGTATTTTGTGGAATGAAAAAAGCGCTGGCATAGATGTATAATATCTAATGAGGACTACTTTGATAGGGATCACATTAATGTAGATGAATAAATATAGAGATTTTCCAATAAATTCCAATACCCTATATTTTCTGAACACACCTCATAAGTATAGTCTTTTTAATACTGTCAACTTATTACACATAATATAAAAAAGAAAAAAAGGAAAGTCTACACATAAAAAAAGTCTTCCAAAAAATAAGTTCAAGATTTATAAATAAGCTATAGAATAGGAAGTCAGGAAAAAGGATTTTGGAATTTTTATCGGTCTTTCGATCATTTGATCAAGTCACACCAACATATATACTTGTGAATGGATTCTAAAAGTTTTTGTACATAAATAACAACTTAAGATCGCACAAATATTTTAAGGCACATTTTGTGGCGTGCCAACAAAGAGGTAACCAATATCAGAAATTAGGATAACAGGAAATCAGAATAGAATTTGAAAGAAGCAATATCAGAAATACGGAATAGAATTTGAAGTAGGCTGATATAGAAAAAACCTTAAATTGGAGAATACTAGAAAATGCAACCATTTGTTAAAATGTTTGAATGTTTTAAAACTTTAAAAACAAAGTATTTTTTGCTAAGTAGTATGATACTGTTATAACAATTGGTACAATATAATATTATTATTCAGATGACTCAGTTAAACTCATCAGAGAACATTCGTTAAATATAATCTTGTATTTAGATTTGGTACCATTTAATGTAATTAAAAAAACTGATAAAATACCATGTTCCAATTTACAACAAATATCTAGGTTATTTTCTAAAATTTTACAGATCTTCCAGTGGTTAAAATTCTCTTTTTGTCATCTTGTTTTAAGTTTTCAATGTCCCTGTCAACCATGTTTGCTTATTTTGAAGTTTAGTAAACTTTATAGTATGTAGGAAGATTACACATAAGTTCATTCCACAATAAAAAAAATTAAAAATGCAGAAAAAGATAGTAAACAAAAAGCCATTATAAATGATCTTATCTCCCTTACCAAAATGACATATCTCAACGATACAGTCATCATGTGTCATGTACAGCCTCATTATCACTGTTTACACATGAATATATAGTAAATATTTTCAATGTCGGCAAATAAAAAATGCACACGCCCCCTCAAACACAAATAAAGCCCGCACCTGGAACTTCAGCACATCGCGCAGTAACTGCGCGCTAGCATAATACAGCATTCTCAACATGGCCTTGAGACATGCCGCACGAACCGCCGGCCCTGCCGAACTGCTGTATACCTCCAGCAATACAGCCAGCAATGAACGCACAAAAGCACCGCCCGCCTCCCGCACGCATGCAACCCGCTCATCCACACCTGTAATGATGCCATCGGGATAATTGGTCAAAATAAACAAGCAATCCAATTACTGCAACTCGACATTACCAAAGTCTTGAGAAAATTTTGCCCCGATTCTCTGAAACCTATTTCTTTTATTATTAAATCTCATTTTTGTAAAATAATCATTACAAACTTCGTGGAACAGTTCAGAGTTTTATTTTGAAATCAAATTTACTTAATTATATTTTAAAAAGAATCACTCTGCATCCAGGCCTCCCCTTTCTTCTTGTCACTCTATTTACCATATCAGTCCCACTCTTAAAAAACAGAGTAACTAATAACAACTGCCAGTTAAATTTTTGTTTTCTATAATGCAGCTAAAGTAATAAAAAATTAAAAAACATTTTCACAGACAATCTTTCTCTTTGAAAGCTCTCTTGGTAGGTAGGTGACAAATGACATTAGAGACAATATATCCATAAATGATAAAACCGTTTCTATCATGCTACATAGGAGAATATATATTATATTCAGAATTAAAGTTTCGGCCATTTATTTTAACAAAAAAAGCTATCTTCATAAATATATTATATTTTTAAAATATGAAGAATCTTTAATTAAAAATAAAATTTTAAAAAATTTAACAGAATACATAATAACTTTTTAGAAACTATTACAAAAAATAATCAATGCTTCTTGTTTTCTTTAACGTGTAGCCATTGCTTAAATTAATTAAAAATAAACTGTCAACAAACTTTAACAATTGTTCTATTGTTGTCAAAGTGATTAGCTTTTTCCCTCTTATCGAGGTTTATGTAACTTTTTTCGACGAGCCGTGAACATCATGGATTAATATGGTACATCTGTGGATGAGGGATATAACAAAACACAATCTCCACTTTGTTTTATCTCGCTGGTTCAAAGAATTCCGTAGAAATTACATTCTATTACAATCTGTTATGAAAAATAAGCTAACTTTTCGTAAAAAAGTACAAGATTCCTCTTTTGTCTGATTGACGATTTTGATAAAACTTTTAAGGAGCTTATTTTTTTAATTTTCTCTATATAACAGTGTCATTTTTATTCTTGTAACACCTGGACCCAACATTATATTGACTTTTGCCGGTCTCCTTTGATGTGAATTAATCACCAACTTCCTTTATTAATTTCAAGAAAAACTTATACCTAACACACAAGTAATGTAACCAAAAGTTTGCTAATTTATCATCAGATGGCACTGATAGCATTTTGCACGTTCCAACAGCAGAATAAAAAAATTATATTAATATATCCAATATTTTTTTAAATTATTTGGAATATGGCAAACAGGATTGATTCACAGTATTATCGGCAGAAGTAACTGGTAAAAAAACTTGTTACACAACATTTGCATAATTCAGTGTCAAAAATTTCTGACACAAATAGATTCTTCTTCAAAAACTATCAAGATAAGACAGACCTTGCTCACCTCAAAAATAAACATGTAGTGTCCATGGATGAGATAGTTTTTTTATAATCTCTAACTTCTTTTCATAATATTTAAGCACAAACTCTAAAAGCACAATATAATAGTCTCCAAATGTGACTCACCATCAACGGGATGCGTAGCAGGTGCCGCCAGAGCCACAGTACGCTGCACAGGTCTAGCAGTCCCCGTATCCTCGTTTACCTGTTGCATGGCGTGCAAGTCCACCGTGTAGCTGCGGCCCAGTGCGGCGAGTGTAACCTCCTCTTCCGCCGCGGCATGAGCTGTTTCCAGCACTCGGCATTCAGCCCAAGTGTACGATCGCCATACGCCTGAAGAAATATTTATTTTTTCAGTAGCGAACCACCAGTACAAAAATATTAATTTTTTGAGAGTCATACATATATAATTTACCTCTATCATCCCTCCACTGCCACTGTACAGCATTGTCCGTGTGAGTTCCGGGCCGGTCCAGGTGTGCGTCCACGGCAAAGAGAGGATCAGGCGGCAGGCTGGGCATCAACTCAGCGACGAGACTAGTGATCTCGTAAAGCTCCTGCGGTGATCGCTCCACCAGCTCGATCTGCAAATATATAATTTTGGGGAATGTATTTAATCCAGTCACATTACCTTTAAAGTATATTTTTTTTGTAGCAAATATTAAACCTAGCATTTCGGTCATATATAGAAATAAAACATCTTACAGTTATGTTTTATAAATAAACAAATGCATATGAACTTTTATACGCCTACCGCCATCTGTCAGTCAAAATGTAATTAGTTGAATCTTTATCAATTGTTGAATCTTTATCAAAATTAATTATACAGGTTATGGATGAAGATGAAAGAATTGAAAAACGGAGGAGAGAGCCCAAAATGATTAACCATATTGCATGGTAATACCATGATAGTACCAATGTTAGTTGGTACGAAGCACAGGGTGGGTTAACTTCATACAAATATTTCTATTTGAATGCAAAAACTGTATCTCTTTCACACACTTAATGTATACCTATCTACATAACATCATTTTATGGTAACACATAATATTGTTTATGGAACATAGAACAAGCGAATAAATACTCTATGATAAAGTTAAAATTATAATACTATTAGTAATTACAATATAAAAAGGATCCAGGAAAAGAAAATTTTTAAGCCATAATGTCGGAATACGAAAATAATTCGAGTGAAAATGATTGTTTTTCAAGTTGTGAAAAAAGTGATAGTGGGAGTGACATTGTGGTGCGCTCACAATTTGGCGTAATGCAAATTTTGAGTGATAGTGATAATAGTAACGATAACAATTATTTTGCTGATACGGAGGATGTACCGGACTGCGAAAATGTCGATGTGACCTTGATTTCAGTTTTTGTTATAATTTTTGTTCACAATATATATTTCCATAATTTTCAGGTGTATTGCGTTCGCTTTCAACATTTGTTAAATTTGATCCGCATGTCATTAAAAGTAATATACTTATTTTAAAAAAAAAAGAAATTTCTAATTGGAACGACTGTCGAAAATATCCAGTATTCCCAATTATGAAATGGGTTTAAAAAAGTTACGGCATTTTGTTTGGTGTACGACCCAACTGGTTATACAAAGTTATACAAGTTTATTATTTACAAAATTTATTTCTTCCATACCCAGCTTTCCAAGTACATATTAATACAAATCAGTAACGTACAAATATTACTATTAAGTTCTAAAGAAATGATCGACACCAAACACGTGTAAGCCATGGTGGGTCTCGCGTGTAAGCTTCTGATTAAAACAAAGAATTGTGAAAATGAGATTTTCAATAATAATGCTAATACATAATATACAACACAGCTAAGATATTGATTCAAAAGACAAAAATAAGTCATTATCACATCCAAGTGATTTTTTCAGCTGGAGATTACTTAGCCAATAAATAAAAGATTATTTAGGAAATAATTTTCAAAAAATTATTAAATTGATTATCTATGTAATAGGTTAGATTTTACTTTTTTTGAATATTACATTATGATAATTCTTGGATTTGACTTTTGATATTTGATTTTTTATTAAGTGATGTTGATAATTTACATTGGGGATATTATACAGAATATAAATTGACAGATTAAGTAAGATACAGATATTAGAGAACAAAAAATATTTAAAATCAAAAATTATGCCCCAGAGCCGTATGATTTTAATTTTATTATATTTAATAGACAGTTTCAATTTTTTTTAAATTTGTTAAAAAACAAATTACTCTCCTGATTTACCATTTTCTTACATTTAGTAGCAAAACGCTGAAGTATAATTTGCACGATAACAGCAATATTTTCTCTTCGTAGCATATAATTTCTACAGTAAGTATATTTTATTCAATTTCACTAGTTTAATGGCTACGTTCAAAATTATAAATAGGAAGTGTAATCATTTTGTGTTACTAAGATTGGAATATTGAGTTAAATAAACAAATTGATGTTAAAAACTCTTATACGCCCTCTACACTACTTGCGAAGTTACCTCGGCGAAGTGCTCATCAAAGTTGATCGCAGTGTGAAGTACGTCTGAAGTACAGTCTGAAGTACCCCTCTACACTATTCTGTTCGCCTCTAACTTCGATTTTAGAGTATAGAGAGAGTTGACAATTTATTTAATAGATATTCCTATTACAATGGAAAATGTTAGTATATTATTTTATTGTTTAAAGCTAGTTTCTTTATCAGTTCTTGTTAATATCTAAAAGCGGCGGCATTTGTATGTATGTAAAATAGAAATGTTCATTCGTTGTGTTTTTATGTGACTACTAAGTTTTCTGTCAGTTTTTTTTTAATTGTGCTGCTCGCACTGGTGAATTTTTTGATAATGAAGTCTTTTAATTTCAAATTTGTTGTTTCAATTGTACACACTTTATAACCTAAAGTGTAAGAAAAATACACCTGTCAAAAATACACTAATGAAGTTGCAATGAGTGCTCAGCAAATGAGTACTCGCTGCAATTTCATTAGTCTTACAATAGGGGAATATAGAAGCTTTTAGTACTCGAAAACGCCAATAACTTGAAGTTGACCATCTATTTAGCATATGATTTGTAATGAAGCATAGACACAATGGTTTCTGTCTTTTATAGTAATCTGTCAAACACATTTAACACTGAACTTCTTTTAATTTCCTTTATTTGTTTTATTTAACTGCCAGTAACAATGTATAATATACATACAAGCTTCAGTAATAACTTAATTTGATTGAACTATAATTAATACCTGGATCAAACTGGAGCGAGTCGCTTGTAAAGTTTTAAATATTATCTTTTACTGAATCCTTCATAATCAAAAGAATAATCAGTTCAGTTTTAAATTAATTTTTATAAGAAAAATTAATAATGTCAGTTTAAAAGGCAAAAAATAAATTAAAATAAATATACGTGAAACTGATCCCAACAATTCTCCAACCAACCTGATGAGCATGTTGTGGCACAGTAGACCCTGTCAGTAGATAAAGGAGCGTGTCTGCAATGCTGCGTTGATGCAGGGCCACTGCGAGAGCAGGACATGCTGCACACAACATCGTCAGCATTCGTATCACTGTCATGAACGTGCCAGTACTTACTAGCGGCGGTGACACCACCAGCTGAAACAGAGGGATAACAATGGTGAATATTAAAACATAAAAAACAACTTGGCAAATGCAGTTTGTTTTATTTATTGGTCTATTTTTGGGAAAATATTTTTTTTTTGCTATATAAAGATGTGAAAATATCAGTTACCTTGATGAAAGTGTCTTTTCGTTATTGCTGGTTTCAACTATGCTGATTTTACAAATTAAATTCATCACTAGAATTGTTAAGTTATATACTGATTTAGCATCAATAAACCAGTTAACAATTCAAAGTTCACAGCATCATTTTCATCAAACAAATTCATCACAAGCATCTTATTATCACAATAATTAGAACACCAAATGAAACTGGAAACAGTCCCCAAAAATGACACAAACCTATAGAAGTTGCTTTGTACATGTGAATGAAACGGATTAAAAAAAATTTGTTAAAATGACGCACCAGCTGTTGCAAATTGGTAAGTAGCTCTGGCGTTGTGATCTCTTGAAGGCGTGCGGGATCATTCTGGTAGCTATCCACGAGACGGGAGAAAGCCAGGCACACTGATTCCACTGACTTCTTGTCTTGCTGAGTTAGTCTGCAAAGAGATTATGCAAACATTACGTACACATAATCGTTGCAACTTTATAAAAGGAAAACTGAACTAATTTGCTACTAATAAATTAACAAGTACTTGACCAAACATTACCAAATTTTGCATTGGCGTTATCCGTGTTACTCACTATTAATAAATTGTACTTCTTTTCCCAATAGATGAGTTGCTATGCATCTACTCCATTCCAAAAGAGAATGTTTGTAAACAAAGAAAACACTGTAACCTTTTTTATGTTCACACGACAGTTCAGGTACTGTAAACCTTTTTTACATTGACGTTAGTAATATAATATAGAACAATTTGATATTTGTAATTAAAAAATATGATTTTTTATTACTATTAATTTTTTTTCCCTATATTACAAAGTAAAATCATTCACAATTAGATAAATAATTTGTGAATTTTTAACACACTATCGAAAATCAAACCAGGGGCCCTTCAATTATATCTTAGCCAACTAACTGTGATAGGAGCCGGTATATATAATGCCGAAGTGTCTAAAAATAATGTCAAAAGTTTTTAAATATTTTGTTTTTAATATGTCAAATACTAAAAATAATCATCGAGAAAATATTAAAATAAGAGCAAAAGCCTAGCTATTGCCTAGCCTAGCTATATTAAAAAAAAACCACTATGTATAGAGTGTAAAACATGTATTTTTATACTGCAAATTAAATACACTTATTAAAAAATAAAATAACACACATTTTTTTTCACTACCTCTAAGCCATATGTGCTGTAATAAAAGGTTTTTTGTTAATTTGTCATATAGCACCAATGTTATGTCCATTTACTATGTATGTCTCTTTCTTTTGTGCTTTTTAAGTGTCATGCTAGAAAGACAATTATATATAGGCAGTGTCATATTGATTAAGTCAAATTGAAGTTGGTTTTTTTCAGTTATAAAATAAATTATTTCTACCTTATAGTATATATGGGTTTAGATTTCTTATATATTGGAATTTTGAATATTTTTCCAAATGTTTTATATCTCTGAGTTTTATATAATTGACAACTAGAGTTGTCCATTTTTCATTTCTAAATTTTACAATTCATATTAGAAAAAAAATAGTGTAGTATTGGTATTTAAGACATTATTATTAAGTTAATATAGTGATTGTAGTATAATGTTTAATATTATTATGTGTGAAATATAACGAGTTTTGTGAATAGTTGTCTACTATTGAATATATATTTGTGTCAATCATATTTTAACTGTCAAAATTGGTTTGTTTACAAACAATCTGTTGTGAAATGGAATGGAGTATAAATATTGGATTATTGTCATGTCCAATTTCATTCAATTCCTGCATAAGCTTCCTTACAATTCAAACATTAAATGTATTTGTAAAATATTAAGCGGCCAATATTAAGTTCCCTTACTATTTCAGCTCCAATATTGTTTATTTAATGACAATAAATTAATGACAACTCTCAATTTGGAAAATTTTTTTTAAGTAATTTAGAAATTATAAAAACAAACAAAATTTTAAAAAGAAAATAAATTATGAAGATAGAAATTTTCCAGAAGGTTCTTAAAATTATGTAACGAGAATATTCCTGGAGTCACAATCCAGTCAGTTCTTATAGTCTAACGTTTGGACACTTGAATGCAAAATTACGCCTCTTATATTGTCAGGATATAGTTTCACAGTATTATCTAAGCCATCTTTTTCGGATTTAGAAACATTTTCTACAGATAAAATCGAACAAAATTTAAAATCATCACCTGTTGGCCAGTAACTGCAGTGAATCCCTCACAAAGTGGAACTCCTCAGCAGTCAAATTCTGGCAGCAATTGGCAGTGATGGAGAGTGCTGCTCGTTGAGCGTTGATAGAGAAGAAGTCCAGGTACATGAGGCAAGCTGATACACCACGCTATATGAGGATATTTTGTCAATATGAATAATGATTAGCAGATGTGAATAATGTATAGATAATAATTTGACTTAATATCAAACATGTAATTTATGACTTATCACTGCCAGCAGTCGGTGAAAATTCAGGAAAACCCTATATCTAACTCAATTAAGCCTAACAATTATATAAAATTATATACATATTTCCACACTTTGTCCAAATAATATACATATTGAATAAATTTGACAATATCCATAAATGTGATATCCCCTGATCCCAAAACACTTATGTCATCTATATTCTAAGTGTATATCATGTATATCATTATATCATGTATATCATCCTTAAAGGAAGCTTCTCTAAACTCCTCGAAACACCATTGCGACACTACTATTATCACCTGATTGATTTTAAATTTCTCAAAGCTATTTTTCTTTCTTTTTGAAAAAGATGAAAATATATATAATCTGGTGAGTATGACTAATCCAAATCGAAGTTCAATCAAGTTCTGGTAATTCAAATCGAAGTTCGTACAACTTAGCCACTGCCGCCACCACAAAGATATGAATGGGACATGTTATTCCAAAACAGAACCTACTTTTTAATGTTCCCTGGTCGTTTTTCTCGATTTTTTTTAATTAAGCTTCTAATAAATTAATTTAGTATTGACCCAAGTTCGGAAACATAATAAAAAAATTATTTGCATACAGTCCCTAGACACAAATTTCACAATTATTCCTGTTAATGAAATTGGCTTTGCCTCCTTTGTTGTTAAAGAATCATGATGTTTCCGCTATTTTCATTGTTTTCTTGTGACTTGGCCAGAGTTTCATCCAATCAACCATCATGAGATTCATAAAGAGTGTACATGTTGTAATTATATTTAAATTAGACCAATTATAGCTGTCCAAGAAATTAATCAATGGAAAATCTGAATAAAATTAATACTATAATTAATTTTGTTACCAAATAGCTCTAATTGTTAAAAGCCACTCACCGCCTGCAATATGGCCTTCGAGTGCCTGCGGGAGAGCATATCCAGTGCAGTGAGACTCTGTTCCGCTACATCCATGCAAGTGATGGCCTGCAGCTTTTCAAGGAAGGCTGGCACAGCGAGTGCCACGGCACCACTGCTTCGCGGTAGTGCCTCCATCATATACGTTAGAGCTCGGCACGCATGATTCATCTGTAAGGTGACGAAAGAGTCCATTTAGAATTTATGACAGAATTTCAATTAATTAATTTAGAAAATTGGTATTACTTCTATACACATTCCACATATGTTCCTTTTCTCAAACATGTCCTCAGCTGCTATACAATTCGTTTGCGACTCTCGAAGCTAAGTTCAGGAGGTTCTAAAGCAATCAAAATTGTAGCTATATTTAAGTTTATCAGAGGAATGGTAATAAACTGTGCACCCTTTTGTATTATGGTTGATTTACTCTCGGTGAAATAAAAAGTGTAGGTGTGACGTGATTAGTCGGTTAACTTATTTTTAAAGTGTAAACTAAATGTTCGTACAGTGATTAGTGATTCTTACAGGTTCAAAGTGTGTGTGTGTGCATCATGGCGTGTCACTTCTGTACAAAATAGATGACGAGCAGAGATTAGAATTTGACATTTTAAGTATTCATACTTTATGTATTCTATTACGAAATTTATTGTTTAACTCTTCAATCCACTTCATGATTCCGTCTTGACATGCGCACTATAAACTTATCATAGCAACAAACGCTGTCGAGGCTACGAGTGCGGGGAGTTCACGGGTGTGCGGGAGAGCCTACTTAACAGCAAAAATATACCGTGCTTTTAATCACTCAACTCGAACTCGCACTTCACAATTAACTGTGTGACTGTTTACACGTTGATTTTACTAAGCACTTAACACCTGCATTGTTAACTTAACAAAATGTCAATTAGCCTTTACAGACTGCAGCCACTTGTCATACCAACAAAATATTTGGTATATTAATTAGAGAAAAACTCCGTTCCATTAAAAAAAATACATATATAATCATAAAAAACTGTATAACATAGCAAATATTGTAGAAAGTACAATTTTCTGGATTCCAGAGATAAACATAGATAGATTAATGTTGCTGTTATATATTAGATATGAAAATATTATCTAATTACCAACAAATTGCCGATGTATTTAGTAAAGATAGCCTTACTAAATACATCGGTGGTAAAATCTCACCATTACTTCAAAGTCTATCACCATTATAACTCACCATATCAAAATTATGATCCATGGCAAGCAAAGTGAGTAGCGCAGGAACAGCCTGCCGTACAGGAAAGCCGGCCAACGTATCCTCATTGCCCATCACCAGCAACTGACACAGCTCAATCACCGCTTGCAGCTGCTGTCCCTCATCGCCGCTCGCTTGTAAACCGGCCACTAGTTGAGTTGCTTTTGATGCGCCTGCAATCGTGGTGGAAATTTTTATCATTCTTATTATGGACCAGATAGTGTAGTAAAAATTTGATACCTTTTAGATAAATCAATCGAAAAGTGTTTTTCCTGGTAAAATATTTGGTTCACTTCCAGAATATGACACAATGAAAATGTCACACTTTAAGCACTTAAATCCCCAAAATTAATAATCATATAAACAATTCAGAAACATGACCGCTGTTTTCCAGCGATTTCTAAAATGTTACAGAAACTTTTCAAAAATCTCTGGTTCTGGTATTACATGAGGTTCACTTCCAGAGTATGACACAAGGAAAATGTCACACAGTGATTTCTAAAATGTTATAGAAACTTTTCAAAAATCTCTGGTTAGACATACAAGAGTAAGACATTTTATTTTTGGTTCAGTCGCAACTAGTTCATTTCGGAGAATAAAAAATAAACAAAATACGGAAATTTCACAGAAAATTAATAGTGCTCTCGCTACATGCTTCTCACTAAGGGTGAAAAGTGAGCGACACAACAATTAAGGTATTCTCTCCTCGACAAAGCGAAGCGAAATTATTATCTTTCCGATAATCTTCATTCAGGACGTCTCACCAATTTAAATTGAAAAATACTAAAAGCCTTTGTATTATCTAGCAGAGCTTCTCTCATACTGGAATAAACAAACAACTTTGTGCTTTGAGGTAGAAATGGAAGTATTTGGCTGACACGTGACCACACGAGCTAACACTGATGTACCGAGATGTGAGACTATTAGTTGCCAACCAAATTTTATGTATATCCAATCAAATTAACTTTGACAAAATTTTTAACTCTTGAAATATTACAAAAGTTGAATATATTTCATATCATTTTGTACACTACGTTCGCTTGCAGAAGAAACAAACTTAGTCATAAGAAATTAACATAACTATATGACAGTCTGAAAAAAGCAATATTATAGTGGTTAAATTCCATGTCTTATTTCTTCCTTAGGACAAAGTGATTCCAATCTGAAAAGCTGTATGCCTGAGCTTCTCACATCTTTATACAACTTTTAGCTGTATAAAGAAATAGAAAAGACTGTGCAAAAAAGAATATTAATCATGAAATCTAAAAATAAATTATTTTATTTCAGTGAAAAATCAATTACATTTTCACCAAAATATAATTTTTCAAATTGGTGACAACAATTTCTCGAGAACTATTAAACAAATTCCTTTCTAAAACCTAAACTACACTGCTCATGAAGTTGATCGAAGTTAGGCAAAGAGAATAATGTAGAGACGTACTTCGATTCGCTTTGTGCGAAGTACGCACAAGACTGCGGCGAGCACTTCGTCGAGGTAACTTCGCGAGTTGTGTAGAGGGCGTATAACTTTGTATACTTCTACAAGTTGCATAAACATTCTCATTGATGGATGGATTTTATCTGACTTATACTTTAATGTTTTCTTAATTTGATTTGAAACATTCATCATTTTTAATTATATCAACATATTGAAAAACTGATCTGTCAACATGTACAAATTATATATCAGAAGTTTTTTATTTTTTTTTTGTTTTAGTATACTCGCTGCAATCGCACTCATCGCAAACTGTGGTCTATAAAATACGGTTTATAGACCACAGTTGCGATAATCGCAATCATCACAAGTGTGCGCTGAGTTAATCTTTAACAAAAAACAAGTTCGATAATCAGAAAATGTGTGTTATAAATTAGACAAAACTTTTTAGAAAGGTCGAGCAGTAGTTTCTAAAGGTAAAAACATTTCTATTACAAATAAACATGCCTCATAATATCAAATGAATCTCTAGCTCTTGTTTTAGAGCAAGCTAGAGCCATTATAATAGCGGTGATAAATTTTAGTCGGTCATCGGATAATTTCATACGGAGCTTGATATACCTAATAATCAAATAGGCAGAAACATACTTGTAGAAGCGCCCATAGTCCGATGTAACAGATGTTGCATGCGCGGGCCGAGAGCACCAAGTAAATGAGGTGGCAAGCCACGTGCCTCCAACAGTGCCTGAAGCCTTCCCACTTCACCCTCTTCCGAAGAGCTTTCCCCGCCGGCCGCTCCACCACCGCCGCCGCCTCCACAATCATCTGCGCCGCCTCCACTGCCAGCCGCGTTCGATGGTGGCGCTGTTGAAGCAAAAGAAACACTATATAAGAGCTTTCCTTACAAACAACTAGCGGCATCTCACGACTTCATATCCATGGAATTCCAAAATGTATAAATAATTAATTAAATATGACAATGGAAATATCATTTAAAAGCTGAAAATTCAGAAATCACAGGCAAACGCTTCGATTTTATTTATCTATATGATGTAATATTGCAATACTAGTTTTTGAATGAGGTTACACTTGCATAGATTTTTTAATATGGAGTGCAGTTTTTTCTGATAATTTATGTTTCCGTCTCAGAAATATTGTAAACCAGGATAAAATTAACTTGTATCTTACCTGAAACCGTTAATCGCTCTGGCAGTCTTAACAATTTCTATTTGTCACTTCCTACAACCTCACACTCCGTTCTTATTATGCGAGTACCAATAACTAAATATTATGGTCCTTATGGAATAGTCAATCAGAACAAAAGATAGCACAGATAACACAAAACATCGTCCCACCAAAATGGATGGAAAATAGGTTGTTTGACAATTTTTGAAAAATTATTCAAAATGTATCTGATAAATCACTTTCATATGTTAATATTTCGTCGAGAATTGTATTACAAGTGAAAAATTTACTTTTATTGCTATCATGCAAAGCTTCGCATCAAAACACTTAATCACATGATACGTAAATTCCATGACGTTGTGCCCAATTAATGCCCAAACAGAAAATTGAACTAAAAAGGGGAGATTGTGTGTCTTTTACATACATCATCATTCTGATTGACGAACAAGTTATCATTATTCTGAACCCAAAAACTTTGACAGATATTAATCAGATTGTTTTATACATGTCACAAATATCCTATCAAGTTAACCTAACAGTTATTGCATATTGCTCCAACAGAAAAACAGACAAAAAGACGCTTCAGAAATATTTGATCAAGATAAAAACATCATCCTAACAAAAGACCCATTCAAATAGATTCATTGGTTTTTTGACATTGTAATAAACAAAACATCAGAATATTTCGCAAGATTCAATATACAAAACGACGCCCTTCCCACAAAGGTTTTATTTATTAATATGAATTAATCATTTATAAATTTTTAATAATAATTTTGCTTCATTTTTTAGATTGATTCAATACACATAAAAAAAACTTATATTCACGGGCATAAAAATATGAATAATTATTGAAAAATACTTAGGTTTAATTATTCGTGACTTTTTTACTATTATATGTTCAACTCTTTTTTATACTTGTTGTTTAAATACACATGGAATATTGAAAATATTAGAATAAAATTACACTTTGCAACATAATAGCATTTTTGAACAGGCCTGGTAACAATAAAACCTGTCAAGTACAAGTAGTACTTGCACTACGAGGGTTCCATGTGCAGTTCCATGACACAAACTTTTAAGGGTACATGTTATTACTGTAAAATTATTTACAAATATTACTTTCCCACAGCGGAAATACATTGCCTACTACATCTTTGATGGCTTACAAAACATGGTATATATTTAAAAAAATTAAGACCTAGGATAATTTCTATACTTTTTCTGCAATCTTCTAGTCAGACTTTAGTAACACTGTTTTTTTTTCACAATTTTTGGTTCAATACTATCGGAAAAAGGGGACAGGATACTCTATTTTTGCCTATTTTTTAGAATACATATTTAAATACCAAATTTAAAATTACGAAAAAAAAATATTTTCGTATTCTTCCTAATAAAAAAAAATTTTCGTGCATTCTTTCAAATGATATCATCCCATATGTTATACAAATTGCCAAAAAAAATAATATTTAAGTACTTTATTTAATCTTCCTTTAACTCTAACATATATAAAAGAGTTAACTAGTGCAACATATGTAGGTAACACTATACCAAATTTAAAGTTTCTATGTCGCATGGTTTCTGAAAAAATGGCTATGACAGACTGGTAGACAGACAGATGCGTGAGTAATCTTGTAAGTTTCGTTTTTCAATTTGAGATTGAGGAAAAAACCCTAAAATGGTTCTAAAAATAGTCCACCAAATTGTTTTTCAGTGAGAAAAATTAAAATTTAGCTCCACATACCTACGCAACGCAAAAGATTTTTTCACCCCCGCAATACCCACGCAAAGAAAAACATTTTTTCACCCCCACAATACCCACGCAAAGAAAATCATTTTTTCACCCCTTTAAGATACACAGGAACCCGCTAAAAGTATAATATTAGATTACTTTAAATACAATTTCTAGCTTTGGCCTAAAACTACATATTGTGTGTAAATTTAAAATCCATATCTTATAACATTTAGAAGTTAGATGCCTCTGACAGACGGAAGGAGGGATAGTGTTGTCACAACGACGGGTTCCATTCAGACCCCTTGGGTCCTAAAAACCAACAAATGCATGTTCGGACCCAATTGTTACATCTAAATCAGTGTTCCGTACTTAATAAAACCACAATAAAATAATAAAAACACATACTTTCACAGTGAAAGTAGCAAAAACAAAAAACCAACTCGCACACCATTTTAAAAAATTGCTTTTAAATTATTTCCCAAAACTTGTATAATTTTTCTTCAAAAATGTCTCAAACAATTTTCGAGGTTGTTTTTTAATTTGTATACTAATAATTTTTTGCCGAAATATAAGACAAAAATAATCTACAACATTTTTTGATTGGGCCTTATTACTGAGAAATATGTTTCAAGAACAAACTACTTTTTTATTTTTAAATGTTTCATTATTATATACAAAACCTCCGATGGAAAAAATTAAGAACACTGAATTACCAGTATAATTTTTATTTTTGGCAGAATAATGCTACTATCCCTCAGTATTCAAAGCCGATTATAATTGTCTTATAATGTGATTAACATCATCTTTTTTATACTGAGAAGCCCATCAAAGCCGGGTTGCTATATAATTTAACAACATTTTGTATATTTAAATGCATTTAGCAACAATTCAAACCTTATGAGGGCTATCTATGATAGATCACTGCCGGACGGACATCCCATTCTTTTACTAATTTTAATACCGAGCAGTGAAAAAAAAATTATTTAGAACCAAAAATAATACATTTTATGAAAGTGTCGAAATTTATGAATCGTAAGCTTACCTTTTCCCTTTGACTTCATTTCAATATTCTGTCCGCCCGTCATGTTGGTTGCCGCGGCTTGCTGCTGGTTATGATTTGACGAAGTCGACGCTACTGCAGCACTCTGAAAAAAAGCATAGCAGACTTATTACAATATAATACATTTTTAAAAAACAAATGAAAGGCCTTTATCATAATGTGAATTATCACATTCATTTCAAGATAAAACTTTCTCGTCTGTCTTGCCAGACCAGTTGAGACAATTCTGAAGAAAACCATAAAGCTGGAAAAATATCAGCTGTAATACATAAAACTTACTGTCTGAAACGATAATTCAGAATTGGCATCTATGATTTAAAGAGCATGAACATTGTTGACCAAGAACATGTTGGGTGATGTTTTCAATATAAATTTTTATTATCGTTTCCACTGAATGTTAATTTTTCATCTCCGCTGTGGAACAAGAAATGATCACATTTTATTCAATTTTTGGATGTGGTAATCTCATTACGTGACAATAAATGAGTCAAACATGCAACTTGCTTTTATTTTAGAAGTATCTAATTGGAACATTTTCTTTTTAAGAAAAAATATAAAGCATAACCAATAATAGAACATTTTTTTTAAAATAGTACTTATTTTTAGTATTCAAAAATGAATGTCACTATTTACGATTAGATCCCATCCTTGGACGTCTGATAAAATCAACATTCATTATGTAGTATTTTATAATTTATTGAATTATATATCACAGACAGCATGTTATTCTAAATTTTTTACTCATTCAATTAACATGAAGTAACTTATAAAAGATCTGAAGTAACCTTTTTCTTCATAAAACAATTAACTTTAAAGCTGAAAGTTTTTATACCAGCATTAAAACTTCTTTATATGGTGTTACAAGAATGTAGGGAAAACATGACAAATAAAGAAAGACCATAACTTGGTTTTTGTATGATCTTTCTTTACAATATATTTCAATATTCAAATAAAAGAAAGACCATAAGTTGGTTTGTGTATGATCTTTTTTTACAATATATTTCAATATTCAAATAAAAGAAAGACCATAACTTGGTTTGTGTATGATCTTTCTTTACAATATATTTCAATATTCAAATAAAAGAAAGACCATAACTTGGTTTGTGTATGATCTTTCTTTACAATATATTTCAATATTCAAATAAAAGAAAGACCATAACTTGGTTTGTGTATGATCTTTCTTTACAATATATTTCAATATTCAAATAAAAGAAAGACCATAACTTGGTTTGTGTATGATCTTTCTTTACAATATATTTCAATATTCAAATAAAAGAAAGACCATAACTTGGTTTGTGTATGATCTTTCTTTACAATATATTTCAATATTCAAATAAAAGAAAGACCATAACTTGGTTTGTGTATGATCTTTCTTTACAATATATTTCAATATTCAAAACAGAAAGAGAAAGGTTAAGATATAATGCAATAACGGAAAGAAATTTATTTTCCATTTGCCCAAACACTCTTTGTGAAAATCTTCACCCGATTACAGACAAGATAAGATAGTGAACTGCTTAATACTCTGACAGTAATTAAGATTAAAATGAACAATAATTTGATCAAAATTGTCGCTTTTCCTACTATTGATAATTTAAAATTCCAAATGACAAAGAAATAAAAGTGAATATTTCACAATTTGAATTAATGGTGGGTGCACCATTAATTCAAACTGATATTTTGACATATTTATCGAAGGTGGGTTCAGATGACACAGAATGTTACTGAACATATCCTAGATATAACTAAATATCAGTGATGCAAACATCAAGAGCCGACAGCCCGACATAGCCCAACAGTTAACAGTAACAGTTTTGGGCTGCCCGCCGACTGTCACTGAATGTGCACGGCTCTTGTGCTGTCTTGTTCACAGCAGACCTGGCACAGGTGAGACAATTGTCATGTCTTGTACCCTATCTACTGATATGCATCCCCTCATATGCACAATAGTGAAATTGTGAATATTATCCTATATTTATAAAATTTTAATGAACGTTGAATATACCTTTATCCCATCTTTAATTTTAAGTCTTTATCCTGTGCACTTTTAAGTGTTTATTTTATTTGTAAATTTTACACTGACACCAGTGTAATATTTGAATTATATTCGACGACTGTACTGAATAATTTAGATAAATACGGACATATAAAGTTAAGGGCACCTTAATTATGGACAATTGGGCTAAGGCCATACCTTCCATACAGTGCATTCTCATTTTACTACAAATTCAAACAATAAAACCACCTACACTTGACAATAACTACAATTCTGACTTTTTACAAAATATCTGATTCTTTTGTTTTCAACTAAAGCAAATGGAAGAAATGGTGAACGCTTATAAGGGACATTATAAATATTGATTACCTTATAAAAAAAGAGAAAACTTGTTAAAAATACCTTTTTTGTGACCTGCAGTGATGATCTCCAAAAAATATTAATAAATTGAACAGTATATAAAATAAAAAAAAACTATCAATTAACCTTTATCCATCTAAACCTTCATAACATGTCACCCTTTAATTCACCACTGTCACGTCTTTTATTCCACTTATGCTCAAAGACACTCTTTTATTTATAACAACCTATACTTTCATCTTTTTAATCTGGTTTACTTGTCTTCTTCATTCTTACACATTTCTTTCCCTCTCTCTTCTTCAACAGACATTTATTCAATGGCTATTCCACCTCAATACAGCTATTGAACCGCATCCTATTTCCTTTTAACCTCAATCAAAACTTACTTGTTTACACAATAGCAATATGGCCTACATATATTTTTAGCAAAGTAAATTGATACTAATAAAAAACATAAGACACAAATAAACTTACACAATAAAACCGATACATAATACCAAACGTACATTTCACCAAAAACTAAACACACTTCAGTTGCATAATAATCCTGCAACAATTAAACGCTTTGTTTCTTAATTAGTTACTATTGCGTCAACTTCCCATACATTTAAAAACCACACTAGAATCTAAGGCCAAACGTGAAGCCATTCTAAACAACAAACACACAATAAACAAGTACAACAAAATAATAAGAAACGTCGAGTTCAAGAAACTGTCACAACAAATGCAACATCACTGTTATGTACACCTCTGTAATACTAGATATTATAAAACAATATTGTCAAATAAGTCGTCATAATGAAATATCGTGAAATGCAAAATACATTGAGCCGACGTCGCTACAATCACACGAGCAGATTACATCGTGGCGCGAACATAAATACTCATTATCTTTGCTGGTGCTGAGCGACAAATAGATAACGATGTCGCTTTGCAGACGGACAAGCAAGACATCATCATATTTCATATTGTTCTCCGTTTAACTTACAAAGCGTATTTGAATGTGTAGAAAATGATATTGTAAACACAAATAACTTAAAGAAATATAACAGAAGATCTAAATCTAGCTTAAATCCTTTTTATCAAATCAACAACAGGTTTCAGAAATACCTGCTATTCAAACCAAATAATTTCGTCATCACTTTTTTGGATGCTTTTGCCAATAAAACAATAAACAACCTTCTTAGTATTTTAATGGGTTTCCACGGGAACATTAATCCAAAACGTAGAAAACTAATATTCCAAAAATATATAATTATTAAATAAAAAATGAACATTTAAAAATGATGATAATTTGAAATTCTGGTTGAGAATGTCTCAATTGTTTCAATTCGAATTAAACACCTAAAAAAACTAAATATTGGTTAGTTATCTAGCTTTTCAGAAAAAAATCTGAAATCTTTTTTCTGAATATTCTACTTTTTTCAATAGTTTGTATGCAAGTCAAAAGAAATTAAAAAACTTCATTTTAAATATGGCATACAAAGGAAACTGGCAAGTCCATATAGTGTCGGGCCCAAGCTATACTCAAATAAAAAAGACACTCTTAAATATTGAAATGGAAAACTAAGTTCCTTACAATTTTTTTTATATTGTCAATCAGCAAGACGGAACAAAGTGCAAATTCTCTCATCTATACACTGATGTAACATACTAATCCATAACAAAAAAAAACAAAAAAACATTCGTTTTGACAACAGAACAAATGTCAGTGTCAGTTGAGTTTATGTTTAATTAATTTAGGCAATGGCTACAAATTAAAAAGAACAATCAGCATTGAATATTTTTTTTTGTTTTTAAAAAAGTTATATACTTCATTAGATTTTTATTTTTAGTTTTATTTCTCATTAACAATACTCATTATATTAAAAATAAAATCTGTATTAGTTTACGTGAATTCTTTTTGTTGTTTTGTATGTTCACAAATTGTATTTTACTTTTCAATCTTCTCTGATTGTCAAACGCTGCATTTTTATATTCTAAAAAAATACAACTTTACTAAAAATGACATTCTATTTCATTAACACCAGGTCTATTGTCAACAGTCCTTTATAAAATTGTTATGTACATTCAGATGTGACGCCATGACGTTCAGATGTGACATTACCTACAAATGCCACAAGCAGGTTGCTATAATATAAACATCCATATTCATAACAACACGCTAAGTGGAATTTTTAACTTAACAACTAATTTTACATAAAATAATGCACATTTTAATGCAAACTAGTAACAAAAAGAAAAAATGTTACAAACGATACAATTTTGGAAACAACATAGTCTTTCATAGTTACTTTTTACTGTCCCAATGCAAGATAAACTGATATCAGCCATTCACAATTGTTGAAGTGAGTACATAAATAAATATTCCATGCTGTGACCTAAATATATTTGCAGTAAAGTAAGGTTAACCGTGATACTTAATCTAGATAGGCTCAGGGATCGTTTTAATGAAAACGCCAACAATCTGTTGCATGTCTTGACGTCCTAAATTATCTTATCTGACATGTATCGGTATCATACTACATGTATTCAGATTGTATTATTATTTTTCATAACATTACCTAGACGGTCATGAACCTAGTAAACCCAGCAAAACTGGGCCATCTTTTTCTCTGAGGTCTGTTTAGGTACTGGCACAAATACATCACATGTTACAACAAAAAAATATTCCTTAAGTTGGCAAAAGTTGAGGTTAGGTTAAATTAGGTTAAAAAATAGAATTATAATTAAAGTGCTAAGACAACAATAAACTAAAAAACAACATTTTTGTGAAAATCATTTTTTTCTATGAGGTCTGTTTAGGTTCAGGCACAAATACATCACATGTTACAACAAAAAAAATATTCCTTAAGCTGGCAAAAGTTGAGGTTAGGTTAGATTAGATTAGGTTAAAAGAAAGAATTATAGTTAAAGTGCTTACGACAAAAGTAACAAAATATTTTTGTGAAAATGAATGATTAACTGAATCAAATTCATACACCTAATAGTCTTCACCAGACTTTGGCAAAAAGTCTGGTGTTACTTACGGTTTAGTGGCCTATATATGTAAACTAATTCCCTGACAGATTAAATGGCTTGATTTATTTCCATAAATGAAAGGATCTGTAGCAACGTCACGTCTAAAGCAAGAAATTAAAGAAAAAATTGTCATGGCAGCTAAGAGACGGCATATGGTTAAGTATATAAAAACTATTGTTTTTTGTAAACCTGTTACGATCAGTATCCGATTAAAGGTTTTCAAAAGACTATATCAAAAATGTAAAACATATAGAATATCATAAACTGTTGTAAGGAAAAGACAAAAATAAAAATTGGTGATAATAACGGTAGGCAGATGTTTTTTAGGGTTGGTTCATCTATCTGTTCGTCTGTCAAAGCCCTTTTTTCAGAAATGGCTTATAAAGCAGAAATTAATTTTGTATACTGAGGCCTATAAACAAACCTATATATTATATATCACTTTAAAAATTTCAAGCTTTTTGGTTACGCAACTAAAATATTACCCTTCAAACAAATTTTTTTTTCATTCTTACAATAGTCTTATGCATTAATCATCAAAGCCTACAGAATACTTCCAGTCGGCCTACTATCTTGAAAGTCGGAATAATGGGAGGTCTCTTATAGGACAAGCAAAGAGAAAAATCCGAAAATCAATGATTCCTAATTCTATGTTGAATTATACATTTTTATATACAGAATCCTCGTAGTGCGAGTTCTACTCGTGTTTGACAGTTTTTTATTAAGACCTTTATTTATCATTTCATTATCAATAATTTGCGCAGTTTGATTAAATTACTATTTTTTATTGCAAAGCGGTGGTTGCGCATTTTAGTCGCCTCTTTTTTACATGGTCTTATATTCCTATAAGACCATAAAAAATAAAGTACTTCAGGAAAAAATCATCTAAATCGGCTACTCTTATTATCAATATAGTTTTTGTCTTTCCTTTTATGCACTCAGATTTTGGTTCATTTTAACTTCACATTATATATAACCATGAACATTTAAAATTAAACAGACAAAAAGTTTGCACATCCCCATAATTATACTTAATTACTGCCAATAATCAAAAGACAGTTCACATGTTTAAGCATATTTTGATAGGAAGAACAAAATCAAAAAATAATGTTTTCGCATTAATTTTTGTTTACATGTTATTTACGGGTAGTTTTTGTTGAGCACTAACAGGTGGCACGGCCCATTTTTGCAACATTTGGTAAAATTGCGATAACTTTATTTCTACATACTTTTTTCTACAAAACTTTTTGTATTTTACTATAAAATGTATACTGAATTATTTTTCATAAATTTTAAACAGACAAATACTGGAAAACTCACTGGCAATTGGAATAAAAGTGCGGGACGTTTTTGCTAATTTTTTGCGCAAATGGCAAAGTACAGTAAAATTACGGTAACTTTAGTTTTACATATTTTTTATCAATAAAATTTTTTTGATTTACTGCTGGAAAACTCACTAGAAATTGAAATAAAAGTAATAAAATATGTAAAAAATTCAGATTTATTGAAAATATTTTGAAAAAAATACAATATGTAAAAAAAGAATGTAAAAAACGATTTAGAAATGTGTACAAAGCCAATAAGTTCCTTTTTGGTTTGTACACATTTTGCACACAGAAATTCATTAATCAATAATCATTTGTAAAATCAGAAAAATAATTGATTATAGACCATGACTTTAACCAATCTTCCCGATTCTTTTGTAATTTCTTCATTATTATTGAAATGCCAAGCTGCCCAATTTGTCAAAATCTATCCCTTGACGTGATTTTGGAAAAAAATGGCGGTTGACTAATAATCATCTCGCTTATCTTTGTGAACTTGTCCCATCAAAATTATTACACCCAAAAATTTCTTCATTTCTGTGACTGTAATATCTCGCCATATATGATAGCGATACCTGTTTGATCCGTCAACTAAATATTGAAAGAAATCAACTGTTGTAAATTATTCGACCACATCAATTAGATTCTGGAGCAGCATTCGAAGAACTCCAGGACGACCCATAAAATCTTCAAGAACTGGAGGTTCGTCAGTTGAGGACCTTCGTCTTCACTTTCATCAGAACTTGAAGATATAGTTATACAAGTAAAATTTGCAGGTAGGGGGATATCTTCAATGCCGCTTTCCAATTCTAAATGATCTTCGATATCACTATCGCACTTCATCACTTTCGTCCTCAAATAGGCTCATGTCTCTTGAAATAATGTCAATTTGATCAAAATTACAAAGATTTTGTGAAGTGTGTACCCTTTCCGATTGTTAGAATCGCACTGAATGCGTGGTGAAGCAAAAAATTGTGTGTAGGAACATCTCTACACAGTTGAATATATTACCGTTATGCTTCCGGGTATAACGGTAATCTACATACATAATTCACCATTGTATATGTAAAAAACCCAAACTTTGTCCTTTGAAATTTGTATATCATCATCATTTTTGGAGCAATAAAAAGTATAAAAATAAACGTATTCATACGTTACCCACATTCTACCGCTAGTCTATAAAAACGTATTAATACATGTCTCGCACTCTACTGCCAGTCAACGTAAATATATAAATACGTTTCTCGCATACAATCCGTTAAGATAACCTTTGTATACATGAAAAAATGAAACATCTATTCCAACTCAAGAAAAAACATTGTACACATTTTTTCTTAACTTGTTTATTAACTTCTTGATGTGCTTCTTCAAAAACCCAATAAATTCTGAATAACTCGCAGAAGTCTATTAAATGCAATTAAAAATCTTAAACAACGCTCCATTTATTTATTTAAATGCAATTAGAAATCTTCAACAAAACTAACAATTTACACCCAGTATACTGATTTTGCACTATGCGCAATATTGTTAATTTCTGCATAAACATTGTATGTAATTTTCCCATTTATCACATACAAACGCTATTGATAATTTGATTAAAACAATCCCTATTCCTATCTCTAACTATCCTTTAACTATCGCAGTTAACTTTTAATTGCTGCAAATATCTTTAAGTCACAGCACAAAATATATATTTATTTATTTAAACACTTCAACGTATTGAATGGCAGATAATAATTTAGATTCTTCCAAAAATTTTATACAATTTATAAATTTAAAAACAAATAAAAAATTATTTTTGATAAGATAAGCTTGCCCCATTGCTTCTGTCATAATTTATAATAAATATGTTATGATTACATAGCTATTTAGGAATACCTTAACCCCCTGCCACGTACAGCATCAAATGACAATTTAGGTTGCAATAAATTGTTTTTGATGGGATAGGCTTCCCCCATGCTTCTGGTATTATTTATAATTAATATGTTATGAATACATAGCTATTTACGAATATCTTCCCCCTGCCACGTATAACATCAGTGACAATTTAGGTTGCAATAAATTATTTTTGTTGAGATAAGCTTGCCCCATGATTCTGTTACTATCCATAATAAATATGTTATGATTACATAGCTATTTACGAATATCTTACCCCTGCCATGTATAACACATCAGTGACAATTTAGGTTGCAATAAATTATTTTTGATGAGATAAGCTTACCCCGTGCTTCTGTTATTATTCATAATAAATATGTTATGATTACATAGCTGTTTATGAATACCTTCCCCTTGCCACGTATAGCATCAATGACAATTTAGGTTTCAAATCACAGTAATAATGACTGTATATATTAGAGACCAGTTTCCTATCCTATCTATCACCGCATTCGTATAACAAGCATACTTAAACAAGAACAAAGTGATTTGGTAAGAAAAAATCTGATCTGTTTAATGTGGCATAGATGCAGATTTTTGTTAAAACACAAACACAAACATTACGGTAAAAATGTACATTTTTAAATAATAACAAATAAATGAAATAATGAATACATTGTAACAAATTTGCTAGGGAAAATAGTAAATTCAGTTATACAAAGTGATATTATGACTGGTAAACGCGAGTAATTATTGAATAAAAAGAATAAAATTCTTTCTCTTGAATACCAGAATTTAAATATCATGAACGATACCGCCTCTACCGAACCGCAATGTGTAGACTATGATCAAAATCAGTTGAGAACAGAAGTCAGAAGTCCATTAGACATATTGTAAGGATATCTTTTGAAACTACTTGATTATCCCATAATTAACTTCTTAAAACCTTAGATAATGGAGTTGCATTTTCATCCTTTTTGCACTAGAAAGTATATGGACAAATGAGCTTACAATGTACGCTGGTCACATCTATTACATATAGACCATAAAATAATAATTACAAATAAAATCTTTCCAAATCAATATAACAAGTGCAAGTAAAGCTTGTAGCTTATTAAATATACAAGTGCAAGTAAAGCTTGTAGCTTACAATTAAGCCAGAAATTCTCTTTAGACCAGTGATTACCAAAAGTGGTCCAAGTGGAGCCCCAGAGATCCACGGGGGACTCGAAGGGGGCTCTACATTGGCATGAAAAAAGTTTTTAGGAATATAGTAGAAATGTAGCAGCAGGGGGTCCACCGAAACAAGTAAAATTTTGAAAGTTGTCTATGAGAAAAAAAAGTTTGGGAACCTATGCTCTATACCCTATTCAACAACAGTTTAATATCACAGTATTTTTTTTTTAAATTAATATCTGCAAATATCTGAAATAAAAGTTCTAACGCATGTCTGGCTTTATAAAATACAAGTCAAATATCTATTGAATCCTAACTACTAGATACAAAGAAATAAAGAGTGGGACAGAGGATCATACTTTAATAATAAAAAAGTTTTCACAATATGATGTTTATAAAATAAATAATTTTCTAGTAGTACAAAACACAAATACCCAAACAATACAAAACACAAATAGTACAAAACACAAATGTTATAAAACTGACTTTAACAGTTTAAACAGACATTGTGAAAAGTAACAATTTAGATAGAGAAAAAGTATCCGAATCTGCTTAATCCGGCCTTGTTAATTGGAACAATGTAACAAATACGATAGGGTGGGGTTTCACAAACCCCACCTTCCGAGTACAGTACTTTTCGTGCATTATATGATATGCAGGTACTTTTATAAAAATTATGTTAAATTTTCTTTCAAAAACAAAATTGTAACGCAAACGTAGTAACTCAAGTTTTTCTAATAATTATCAATAACAATATTAATAATCCTTTTCAAGGCACTTAGGATTTAAATTTTATATGTTATGTTAAATGTTCTTTAAAAACAAAATTGTTAAGCAAACGTAGCAATTTAAGTTGTTATAATAATTCTCAATAGCAATATTAATAATTATTTTTAAGGCACTTAGGTTTTAAATTTTATAAATATTATGTTAAATGATCTATAAAAACCAAATTGTAATGTAAAAAACAAAATTGTAACCGCAAACGTTGCAATTTAAGTTGTTATAATAATTTTCAATAACAATATTAATAATTCTTTTTAAGGCACTTAGGTTTTAAATTTTATAAATATTATGTTAAATATTCTTTAAAAAGAAAATTGTAATGCAAACGTAGTACGTTACCACTTCATATTTTTGTGTAATGTATAATAACTGGTTACTTATTCTTTCAAGAAGTTTCTTCGCTTGATAAAGAGATTGTTTTATAAATTATGTTGGAGCCAATTGTCAGTAAAAAAAAATATAATGTCAACCTCCAACAACAACTTGGCCGACTAACATTATAAAGCAAACATACCATTGACGGTGTCAACACCGCCTTTCGTTTAATTGAAAAATGAATTATTTCTGGTTTAGAAGACCTTTCATCTATATTATCATCGCAATGTAATGTTGAAATTATAAAAACAAATGAAGCTATGGTAATATTTGGTTGAAAACCGAAAATTATGGTCTTAAAATTATGATGATAGCAGCACTTTGTTATTTTTTTTTATTACCACTACCACAGCAAGCTTATGTACTTGCAAGAAATATTTACTTAATGAGTAGTTTCTAAACTAATTGTCTATGGTCACATTATGTCCTAATTCAGATATAGGTGCAATCATTTGTATTACATCTTCAGAGGGCTATAAACTTACTTATATGGGTCATCCAGTGCACACCAACATATACTTCTAATTCTGAATTATTATAAGTGTTAGCATCAAAGAACGCAACACTTTTATCACCTATTTAGCCGGTTTACTCAGTATGTATTGATGGAGCCAAGATATCAACTTCTTTATACATATCATCTAGTGCACGCCAAAATATACTTCCAATTCTAAAGTATTGTAAGTGTTAGAATCAACCAACGTAACACTTTTATCACCTATTTAGTCGGCTTACTCATTTTGTATTGCCGGAATCAAGTAATCAACTTCCTTATATGGCTCATCGAGTGCATGCCGACATATACTTCCAATTCTGAAGAACTGTTTTAGTGTTAGCATCAACCAACGTAACGCTTTTATCACCTATTTAGTCGGCTTACTCAGTATGTATTGTCAGAGTCAAGATATCAACTTCCTTATATGGCTCATCCAGTGCACCCCAACATATACTTCTAAGTATTGTTTAAGTATTAGCATCAACCAAGTCACTTTTATCACCTATTTAATCGGCTCACTCTGTATGTATCGACGGAGTCTACACGAAAAGTTTCTAACCTCTCATAATAGTCACATTTTCTCCTCAAGAATATACTAACTGAGCAAGTTATATAACAGATCGAATTTTTCTTTTATTGAGGCTATCTGTTATAAGATCTTACAGTTCTGGTGCTGCGGTTGGCAAACCGTAAGCATCAAAGAAGAAAACGAATGAAGGACTATCTGTTGCCAATAGATTATCCAGATTCTGATGGTTGGATTTATAAGTCTGCTAAATATAAGAGGGAAAGTATAACTTTCAATTCAAATTTGTGCGTTGACCGCAACAGTTACCAGAATAATTATATTGTTTTCATTTGATCTCGTTATTAGCGTTTCGCAGAACTATGTCAATCATCACATAAAAAATAAAATACGTATTTTTTTGCCTCTCACATGTACACCAGATATTTTACTAGGCCCGATTTATCTGTCGTCAAATAAAACGGCTAATGACTATTTTACAAATAACTTAATTGGGTTCATTATCTGGATGATAATTTTATCAAAGAACGAATTAATTAAGGTTTAGTCTAACCAACTTTATACTAAAAAACTGATGCGGTCTCAAACAGAGAAAAAGATGCCGCCTAAACTATTGCCACCAAATTTAATGCCGTGACAAGTGGAAATACCGAAACAATTAAGATACAACCGTTTATTATATATACATATATCATATAAACAGTATTACATTTTCAACCTTCACAGGTGTTTGTATATCATATAAACAGTATTACATTTCCAACCTTCACAGGTGTTTGTATCGTTTGCATGAAAGCTTACCTTTCTGTATTGTATTTTAATTTATTATCAATGAATATGTAGACTACCCTTTTGCAGGCAAAATCTTTTCCAAAATTCCTTGTCATCCCATTTTGCGAAAATGTCAGACATCACTTTTACAATTCTATCTTTTCTCACAGGTGCACTTAAAATGCCAAATATTTGATTATCTTCTTCGATTGCCAAGTGATCAATTGTGTCAAAAACATCCATCATTATCCCAGTCTTAACAAAACATAGACAAAACAAAGTTACCACAGAGAATCCACCAGAAAACATACACTACAATGAGTTGCCCACACATAACCTAAAACGTCATTTTGACTTTTACTGGTCCCGAAGTAACAGATAACTACATTGCTCCAGCAGGGACTCTATTCGACAGTTAACTTCTATCTGACCATTGAAAAATGCAAAGCTATGGTTTTTGTCGGAAAACTCCTATCTGGTTATTTATCTAAAGATTGATAAGTCAGCCTTTACTTCATTTTGTCACAGGACTTCTCATTCCATAATTTAATTTGTTTTTATTCCAATTTCTTTGTCTATCTTTTGGCAAATAATAAGCTTCCATTGTCAATTCTTCATCTAAACGTTTTTCCGAGGTGTGTTTTGTGACACGGCACCTACTAACACTTGATTAAAACTGCCAACTTTTGATACAGAGTTGCCCGAGTAGTTTTTCATCGTTAGCAGTAATTGCAAACAAGTAGATACTGAATAAAAGTATGTTTTGAAGGTTGTGTAAAGAGATCATTACAAGTCTTATATATCTCGCTATACCATCAAGTTCGCCTTATCTTTGTAATGAAACCGTCTCTTTGAAATATATTAAAGCTAGCAACTAATAAACCCGTCACTTTTTTCCAGAAATTTCTGGAATATTATTGAAATTTCTTGGATATCTCTGGTAAGGTATATAAAGAGAGCAACGATTGATCTTCTGTTCAGTTAACAACAGAGTTTCGGCAAGTAAAGGTCAAACAAAATATAGATATTACTTTGAGGAAAATAAAGAAACCTTATCTAGGGTGCTCTGCCCAAATTAATCGTTAGAGTGCCGACGAGCGCCATCACGCTCATGCGTATACTAACTAAATTTGCCACGAGCACGATGGCGCTCACGAAATCAGTTGCTATTTAGCGCACGGTAGGGTAGGTCGCTCGCATGCATAGCTAATTTCTTATCTTTCTATATGTTACATAAGTTCAAATTATAATATTATTAGTAATTACAATATAAAAAGGATTCAGGAAAAGAAAATTTTTAACCCATAATGTCGGAATACGAAAATAATTTGAGTGAAAATTATCGTTTTTCAAGTTGTGAAGAAAGTGATAGTGGGAGTGACATTGTGGTGCGCTCACAATTTGACGTAATGCTAATTTTGAGTGATAGTGATAATAGTGACGATAACAATTATTTTGCTGATACGGAGGATGTACCGGACTGCGAAAATACAATGTCACCTTGATTTCAATTTTTGTTATAATTTTTGTTCACAATATATATTTCCATATTTTTCTTTGTATTTTATTATCCTTGTACAAATTTTTATTAAGAAAACACCGAAAAAATTATTAAAATTGGATAATTTTTGGAAGAGATGCAGTTTTTTTTCGAGACAAGGGTAAATGACATCAAGAACAAAAGATTTCTTTGGCATTTTTAAGTATATATGAGTAAAAAACAATGACACTAAAATGGGTAAATTTAGGGCAAAAAGCGAGCAAAGTGACACACAATATATGCCATAACGATGGGTGAAAGTGCACTTGCATTGATTCCAATAATTCAAAGAAGGAAATATATATGATACGCTATTTATGATATTCCACATTAAGAAATCTTATTGCAAAAACTACGTTAAGTTGCATTATATGGCACAGCCACTTTCACATGGAAAAACTTTAAGTTGCATTATATGGCACAGCCACTCTCACATGAAAAAACGTTAAGTTGCATTATATGGCACAGCCACTCTCACATGAAAAAACGTTAAGTTGCATTATATGGCACAGCCACACTCACATGAAAAAACGTTAAGTTGCATTATATGGCACAGCCACTCTCACATGAAAAAACGTTAAGTTGCATTATATGGCACAGCCACTCTCACATGACAATAGAAAAATAACTCCATGGCTTTAGCGAAGAATTTGAAATATTTTGTTTGGCTCTGAAATATATATAAGCTAAAACTATGTTCAGACTACGACACTGATGTATACATTAAATGTCTGTGTGTGAACACTACTGTCTGCGCTTGTGACATTTATTACGACATTTTTTTTAGTGTCGCGACACCAAAACCACCTTATGTGTGAACAGCCAGAGATTAGTATCAGACATTTATGTTGCAATTAGTGTCATATAGGCTTGTAGAAAAATTATCGATGTATCGATATATCGATATTTTTTATTCTTTATATCAATATTATTTGGCGATATTTAATATTTACTTATATATATCAAGTATCGTATATCTAAATATCAAGCATCGGAAACATATCAAAATCAATATTTTTTCCTATTGTGACAATAAACTCTATTCAATTTCAAGCTCAACCAGAAGTGGTGTACGCCTAGCGAACTGAAAGAATGTCTTGACCGACCCATAATGCCTATGCAGAAAAGGGATCCAATAAAGTTCTGGTTTGATAGTCGCCATTTTACCCCGCTCCTTTCAGAAATAGCTCTAAAATATTTGATACCTGCTGCGTCCACGGTTTCATCTGCGAAAGTGGCATCTGCTGTAAATGTAACATGTAAACCAGAGCACATCAAGCTAAGTGTTTTCATTTTGTCTCTGTCAGAAAAATACTCGTTAGCCTGGATGATTGGTTGGTTAATATTAATTATTACTCAAACTAAGTATTTGACTAAAAAATATTATTTACCTAGACTAAGTACCTATTTGATTAATAAACAAGAAAATTATTCTTATTCATGTTTTTGATTTCAGATTTTTACTTATTTATTAGAATTGATTGGTATTTATTTAGTAATCTGAGATTGCATTGAGCTAAACTAGACAAAATACACCATATTTTTTTAGAATGCGAATATTATCTTTAAAGTCGTCCCGATATATCGATATTCTCTTTTCGATATAACGAGAACCATATAGATACTTTTAAAATATATTCATATGATATATATCGATACTTTTTGGCATTTCCGACATCCCTAGTGTCATAGTCTATACAGGCCTTAGAACTGAAATGGTGGGTTTATTAGCTATTAACCTAATTACATTTGCAGCGCAACTAATTTTAGACATTGAGGTGAACATATTTCAAAGCGATTTTATTTTAAGAGACAGATATGATAAAAAAATTCTATAATTCCTTCTTATGAATGTTAACACTATGGGTCTGTTTAGATTTCTGTCTGCCTGTTTTACTGATACACTGTTTGTAGAGGAAAAGCTTCTAGCTGTAAAAAGTGCTAGACGGATTTAAATAGGAGTTTTACTTGAACGATGCTTGGGGTTCAGATTAAAATCTATGTTACCTTTTATTCCTATATCGGTATCAGTATTCCCTAAAGAACTAAAAAACTGAAGAATAAACATTGTCGAGACTGGTACAGCAATTACGCCTAACGTTCAAGCTAAAACATGAGTAGCTTTTAACAAAAACAAAGGGTATTAATACGATACAAATTTTATAACTATAGACAAACTACAGAAAACTCTCATGGACGAAGTTTTGAGCAAAGCTGCAAGCAAAGGCCAGTCTTTATATAAATTTCTATCAACTTAAAAACGTATTTTTTTAAAAAAGCATGTCCTAAATCTTATGCAGCTTCTGTAAAAGAAGAATATTTTCGAGATGTCTCGACTCTCGAGATGTCTCGGTGTGTTCTGGTTATAGTCGAAAAACTCCATTCTGCATATGCATATCTCTATAAAGCTCTTTGTTACAAGCACACAAAGCACTTTTAGTTATATTTCATGGTATGAGGCTCTCCAAATAGGTATATTTTCGAGATGTCTCGACTCCTACTATCTGCGTGAAATAACACAAAGTGTGTTCTGGTTATAGTCGAAAAACTCCATTCTGCATATGCATATCTCTATAAAGCTCTTTGTTACAAGCACACAAAGCACTTTTAGTTATATTTCATGGTATGAGGCTCTCCAAATAGGTATATTTTCGAGATGTCTCGACTCCTACTTTCTGCGTGAAATAACACAAGGTGTGTTCTGGTTATAGTCGAAAAACTCCATTCTGCATATGCATATCTCTATAAAGCTCTTTGTTACAAGCACACAAAGCACTTTTAGTTATATTTCATGGTATGAGGCTCTCCAAATAGGTATATTTTCGAGATGTCTCGACTCCTACTTTCTGCGTGAAATAACACAAGGTGTGTTCTGGTTATAGTCGAAAAACTCCATTCTGCATATGCATATCTCTATAAAGCTCTTTGTTACAAGCACACAAAGCACTTTTAGTTATATTTCATGGTATGAGGCTCTCCAAATAGGTCTGGCTTTCAACCTTTATTCTTTCTCTAAATTAAAAAATATGCATATTAGAAATACCTTGTATATTCTTACTTTATTAATTCAAGTTAATTTAAATCACTTTGTGTTGAAATATTTACTATATGCCATTATCCAGTTTTTGAGCCTTTTGAAAATGTGTTTAAAAAAAAGACAAACATTGCAAAACATTTTGGAATCTATCTTACAATGGATATTCCAAAAAATATTCCTAGATATTTTTTATTACATTTAAAAAGCCCTCTTTAAAATGTTGACTACCAACGAGTTATCTCGTGGTTGGCATTCTTGGCTAGGACACCAACTACAAGATAACTCGTTGTATATCAGCGTAAACATGAACAGATGGCTTCATAAAAATATAAGGATAAAAAATCAGGGTTGGCTTACGTGAACAGAAAATTAAAAAGTACCGTGACAGTCTATGTGTTAATAACACCCCACTTAATGGTATCCGTAAGAAAAAAGTTCATCCCTAAATTATAAACGGATGTAAGCAGAAATACCCAAAAAAAACATACTTTTTCCTTATTTCCATGTGTTCCCCGATTCATCATAATCAAGCTTTAAGCTAAGAGAGCTTTAATTATATGACATACGAACAAACAGACAGATATGACAAAGGCACATGGGTTCAATTTTAGATATTTGGCTACGAAGTGCTCCTAAAAATGGCAAGCGGCATAAATTATTTTAAATTGTACTCAATAAAGCAAAATTTAAATAATCTATAAAAATCTCGAAACCCACCAAAACAACTGTGGCATTTTTTCTCCCTTAAAAGTAGATATTAATATTACTTTTTTCAATTTCGAATAAACACTTGTAAACTATGGACGGGAACTGTCCAGCTAGGCTGCGGGAACCACTTTCAGGTATTAAAGACTTTCCTACAAAATTTCAACCAACATAAAACAATACGAATAAAATATACATTGGGTCTTATACTATTATTATACTTCATGAAATGTGCAAATCGAAATTAATAACCAACTTTAGTATATTATTCGATACAAACAACAATATTGAATACTCTCAAGAGTTTTCTAGTAACATTCAAAAATGTATTATTTTTAAATAAAATAAAAACAGTTTGTATCATTGAATGTTTGTCTCAATTACACAGGTCTACAATGGTTTTCCCCTTTCAGATCTGATGATTGATTTTGATAGATTTTGGGGTACAGATTACGGGAAAAATGCTAAAAAAATTCATCACGTCAGGATTTTTAGTTATTTAGAATAGTTTTTTTTTTCCTAGTCAAGAAATTATATTTTATTTTAATTGTTTCTTATTGAACAAAAAACACACTGAATGGTTGTAGTAGACAAGAATGAATAAGTTCTCATAAATAGTTAAATATGACATAATTAACTAAGTGAAATACCCTTATTATTGGAAAAAGGGTAAGTTTTTAGGTCATTTGCTAAAGACCTCATTTAACCGTAATTAACTTAAATCGTTAGAAGAGGGTTAATGAGGGTAGATTAATGGATTTTTGTATAAATAGCAACATCATTGTTTTTACAAAATCGGTACATCCGTGCAATTCTTAACGCTAACTTAAAAGATGTCATAACGAAAGTGTTTAAACTAACCGGACAATTTTTGTTATATTTTTGGGCAGTTTTATGCTGACAAAACATTAACATTAACAATATTATATATTTAAAGTAACGAAAACCTACAATAAAGGAACACTGGGTATAGACTGTGATGTCATCCAAAGCAAAAATAGCGGTGTTTAAACAGCTTAAATTTACTGACAATTTTAAATATTTTTAAAAATTTAATTGAAACATTTTCAACAGTATTTTTTTTACTATGTTATAACACAAAAAGTGAATTAAAAATGTAAAAAATTTCATGCATATTCCTAGATTTCATGCATAACCCAAGTTTTATGTGATAGATGGGCTTATCTAAAACAATGTTTTCCTACTGAAATTGTCTGCATTAAACAGTCTATCCATTTGCAGAGATACGTTTTAAAACCATTTTGTTTATATTTACACAGCAAATTATTGCCTTCCAGAATATAAAAACCCCAAATAAAATAAAGTTATGTGTGCTGTAGTAAATAACTCACGGTAGAGACGGGCGGCTGCTGGTCAGCGGCGTGCTGTTGGAGCTGTCTGCGCGCCGCGCTGCCGCCGGCTCCACCACCGCTGCTGGCGCACGAACCCAGGCTGCTCTTGCCTATGATAAAACATGTAAATTTAACCAATGTTGCTCTTGCTTCGTAGAAACATTTAAAATAAAGGCAATATTATAAAGAAAAATTTGCATGTTTGTTCATCTTGTACAGATGAAACCTCCTCAAAAAGAATGTATGATGTTTTACAATAATTAAATTATTTCAACCTAATTACTGAACTTCCCATTTTCATAAAATCGACACAGCTATGGTGTAACTTACTAAATTTTTGTTTTTTTTATTTTTCAAATAATTTGTCATTGAGAGAGATATCCAATATTGATATTCGTGAACTGTTATTAATTAATTCCACATTTAGCCACTCTCATTCGTTCAATGTGTTTGAATTTAAAACACAGTTGCAATAATATTAGAAGCGTAATGTTATTATGCATATAAATGTGTATATTTGGTTACCAAAATACAAAGCCTGCAAAGAACGAATTATATGAACGAGCAACAGCTATATAATTCGGAATCAAATAATTGAAATATATCTTGATCGACACAGTTATATCAGTACATTAGAGTCGTTGAGTCATCAACATGAATTGATTCTTTTACTGATTCAGATTCAGTGAGATTGAAATAAATTAGGATTACACATGACTATCATCTGATGATTAATAAACACTTGATTAAAATAACGTCATTTATTCATATGAAATTGTATACATATTGTAATCGATCGAAATTATTTATAATGTCCAAAAAGTGGGGGCAAATTATCAGACACAAGTTGTGACAAACAGTTGTAGCCTACACAGTCTGCACGGCTGTATCCAAATGCCGTGTTCAGATGTACCATGCGGACATTCTTCAAATCAAGAAACATTCTTGTAATATTTTTATTTATTGTTATATAAACATTCCTATTTTCAAACTGCGTCCATTAATTTTTTATCACCCGTCATTGTATGTGAGCAGCTACAAAAAAAATGTCTACACTACACCATAGTTAATGACTGTCGCGTCCAAACCAAATAAACCACAGACATACGACCAATGCATCTGTGACTGATATACGCCCACACAGTCAGGACTCTCAGCCAGATTTACTGACAGTTAAAAACATATTTTGTCGGAATACTTTACGGATTGGACCATACAATAGGGCAAGGTTGGTAAAGTAGACTCTTGTACCGATTCAATTGACAGTTAATGAGAAAGAGAAATATGGTTCTAACTGTCAGTAAATCTGACTGACAGTCTTGACCATGTGTGGTGCATATGGGCGATAAACATCCGACAAGCCAAATATTCGTCAAACGTTCAAGCACTCAAGTTTCTCACCTGCGACTTATTGCTTATAATTTGCATGTTTAGATATAATAAGTACTGGCCAGATGTAGCATCAGTCACTTCCGTCACTTGCAACTATAAGTTGCGTCTAATAATATGTTTCAAACTTAAATATCCTGTAATTGTGTTTAAATAATTCATTAAAACAATAAACATTAATATAACTCATTAAAACAACAATGTTTTATTTTTCAAAAATGTTACCTCACATTGTCTCGTAGCATAATTTCATTATGTTCAATGACATTTATTATCTTATGCCACCTATATACAAGTTATGTAACTCAAATTCCATATTTCAATGTAAACATTGAGATTCTTTTGCAGAGTAAGACTATTTTCAATACCGAAACGGACCCATTTTATTGAAGAATAGACAATTAATAACAACAACATTGCACTCGGGAAAAAAAATGCTAATATCTACGAATTTACCTTTCTTATCTCGCTTGGCGTTGTTGGTGGTGTGGTGTGTGTTTTGCTGTGGCATATCCGCAGGCCGCGCGCCACGCCGCCGCCACCCACCGCACCCCGTACCGCTGCTACCCGCCCACTGCAATGTAACGTAACACACAGATTAATAACTATTTAAATATTTATTAAGTCACCAAAGGATAGAGTCAATTAAAATCTCTTATAATTGTCTATTACAAAGTTCTGCATGATGAAGGCATCATCTAGCCATTCGGTATATCATCTAGCCTCTTGGTCCTCATGATGGAGGCAAATGATGTTTCAAGTTTACAATCCTAACCTAGAAAGAAGTATATCAGCTCAAGTATACAGAATGGTACAGAATACAGAAGCGTTTAAAAAATCTCAAACTCCGAATCTCTTTCCATAGTTACTACAATTATGTTAAGTGTAATAAAGACTTATACAAATCTTTTTAGTCTTGAACATTACTCAACTTAAAATCTAAAATATGCAAAAAAATGGATTATAGCGCAAACTAAAAATTCATTTCATAAAACATAATAATTTTAATCGAAGCAAAAAACTACACACATCCAAAAATGCTAAAATAATTCTTACGCACTTCCTAAATTATAAACAGCAATTAAACTTAGCAAAGAATTTGATAAAAAATATGACGAAATGATAAAACTGACTGGCAGTGAAAACTAAATTGTTATTTGCAATTGGGTCCAAATTTAAAAAAGTTATTCTTCCATTTAATCCAGAAGTATATACAGAATAAAAAAATACAGCCAAGAGCATGTTGGCAATCGCACCACGTAATGTTCCATAGTTATCTACATCTCTTGAATTGTTCTGTGCAAATTAACCAAAAAAAAATTCCGTTCCTTCGTCAATTTGTTTTCAAAAACATGGTTCAAAAAAACGGAGGCAGAGGGGAACACAGCAAGTCAATTAAAAGCTTAATATTTCAAAAACGAAACTTAAAAATGTAAAATGGTAAATAGAATTTCCCGTTCATTTTACAAGACCTATCCAATATTACCACACTCAGATATGTGAAAAATAAATGTTGCTCCGACTTTGGACACTATGAGAAAAATTTTTGAGATTTTGCTATATGAAATCTCCATTTGCAGCGTCTCTTTCCAAAATTTAATTCTTTAATTTTGAGGAAACAAATACTTTCTTATGAATACATTCAAAATCATTTATATGTTACTAACTGTACACCACGGTGGAAGTGTGGGGTAGTATTATCAAACTGGTGGTAGAATTAGCTTAAACATAGGCAGGGTGTTGTTCACTATCGCTGAAAACTAAATTATTATTTAAAATTTTTTTGCAAACCGCTCACTGTAAACTGTAACCCCAGGTCACTAAACACCCCTGGCTCTGTTTACTAAATAAATAACATTAGTCGTTAGGATTTGAGGCATACCCAGTGCGAATCCTCGGGGCGATGGGCTAATAAATAAGTCGGTTCCTTTACTTTCTGCACCATAATAAGCAGTGTCCCCCAACCTCCGTTATATTTTTATCGCTGGTCTGACCACTTTGAATCATAGCGTAATGATAATATATATTCTATAATCGTCCTCAAAGTTTGCACTTTCTAACAGGAAAACATTTTTGAAATTGGACGTTCAATTCCAGGGGCTAGTGTGAACAAAGAAGGTAAACAAAAATATTTCCACTTAATTTCTGACCTGTCCTTATGAAACATAGCATGATGATATAATATTTCCCGAAGTATGGACTTTCTAAGATATGAATTTTCAAAAGATTAGTCTCACACTAAACAAACTTTTCTGTTTTATATATTAGTAATAGAGTAGATGGTAGACAACATTTGTCATTATGTCAATTCCTTCTAAATAACCAAAATTTAAATACTCGCCGCTTTCCCCTTCCGAATCATACTCTTAATACGCATTTTCCTCTCTACATCACAAAATTCATACACATTCGACTCTCGATAATCTACATATGCATTGATTAGTAATTTTCTAATAAACTGGTTAAAATCTGAGGAAAGCTCTCAGAAACTGGTTAAAATTTGAGTAAATGTGATTGTGCAGACCTGTCGTTTGTCAGTAGTGTCTCGGCGTTGACGTGAGGAGGCAGCGGCACCACGAGACAGACACTTCCCCAGGTTACAGCCGGAAGCCGCCGCTATGCTCTGCAAGTATAACAACCATTTTTTACACTCGTGCGACCAGATTAAAAACTTAAATTTTTATTATTCATATTGCGAGGAATTTTTCTCTATATGACATTATTTGAATGACAACTTGTTTAAATAACTAAACTAATTTAATAAATAAGTACAAATTGAAAGCTATAAAAAAAAACACAGAGAATAAACAATAAATGTCTCACTAAAAATAGTCATGTGAAAACATTTACACAATAGGGTACAATAGTGCATCATTGTGATACACACCTATTTTTTAAAAATCATACCACTTTGTTTTTTAAATTTAAAAATTGTCATAAGTCAAGGAAATGTATCAACCATGTAGGTTATATCTTTCGATAAACATAAGAAATCTGGCATTACTGCATAAATACCCTTCTTAATCGATGGTGAATTTGACTTAAGTTTTGCATACTTTTACAAAATGTTAAAAAAAGGATAAGTCAACTTCATTTCAATGTCAAGATTGTTTACAATACAAAGGTCAAAATTATTAGCATTTTAAAATATGTAAGATTAAAATGTAAGATTATAAAAAATACTATCATCAATTTTTAAAATAAAGTAATCGGAATAACCATTGATACAATATTTTTTCACCTGTTACTTAGATTAATTATTATTTGTTTCTTAATGATATATAACAAAATCAATCTGAATGGTTTATTTATTTTTTTAATATGGCAACACTTACAAATATCTACAACCAATCAGAACGTTTCAATCTTTTTGAGGAGATAGTTATGGTCGCGAAATGACAAGTTAACTTGTATCGAATGAAAGTCATTAGTTTTTGTTAAATATTTGTAATATTGAGTGCGAGCAAATATTTAATGAGAGTGAATATTTGAACATTATTTTAGTGTACGCCGATAATACTGGCAAAGCTCTAAGTTACATTGTACACAAATTGAGTTTAGGTAAGTATTCTAAAAATACATTTTAAAACTAAATAATTTTAATTATTCTGTACACGTGCACAAACTAATTATGTAATAAAATTTGTACTTAAAAATGTGTGTAAAAAACCGCACATCTTTTTATTATTTTCATAATGACAATTCATCCAACATTAGACCAATTGACAATACGTACATTACGCATTGCCAAACTTACATTAGAACTATTTGGACATGGTGTTAATTTAAACATAATTATGATTTTATACAAAATTTAAACTATAATCATTTTATAAACTAAGCGACTAATTTAAAAAAAATAACATGTTGCCGGATTACACATGATAAATTCCACAAGTAATTGAAGTGACGCTATTTAGTGATGGTGCGTACTGCATAGCGTAAAACAGATACAAATATTTTCATAGAAAATTTTGAGATATTCTTAAACAGTGTAATTTTTTAACAAAACACAATTAACCATATAAAAAAACTATTTAACTTCAAACTAATTTAAAGATCTTTGAAGATCCTTAAAGAGGTCTTTAAATATTTATTTCGTCAAAACTGACCCAACAACTCAAACACATTATATTTTTAATAACACATTGCCAGGTAGCAAAAAGTGACAATATTTAAGTTAAAACTTACATGGCAAGATTTAAGCATATTTAACTAATATGATAATTACTCAAATATAACAAAATGAAATAATGAAACAAACTTTTCGGTAATGAAATATTAGTTAGAACGTTTTAAAACATTTTTTATTAACCTTTATTTTCGATAATATCAAAATATTTAATTTTTTTCACAAACTTTTATTATAGATATTTCATTGTAAAATCAATTATATACCTACTCATTCTAAAGCAACAACGTTCCGAATGTCTACGTACTCTAACATAAACAAGACGATGCGAAACGGTACTAAAATTAATACACCCAGAGCAAAAGTATTCGACCTAAAAAAATATTTACAACACTCACCCGTCTGGCGTCTGTCTGCCGCAGATATGGTAAATCTCTCGGAACTATGACCAACTTATTCTTGGGTGAACTTTGAGACTTGTATCCTGAATCTGAAATTTAAAAAACAAATAACAAAATTAAACTTTTGGCATAATAGAATTACAAAATTTAAATTATATAGATTATAATAAAAGACCTCAAAAGATGAAAAAAATGTGGCCATCTAATATTTTCCAAGACTTGGTCTATCATAATCCTAACTATATTACAAATGTGAAAGTCAATTTGTTTGCCTTTATACTCATGAAATTCTTACTTCCTATGAAAAAGCATTTAACCATTAAATTCTGTATTAACTTTAGGCAGATTTCTCGAATCCACTTTATTAAAGTCTGTTTCTAATTTAATTCAGCAAATCATAAGAACACAAAAATGCAAATAATACTTTGTCGAACAACCTGAATAACGTGACGTTTGGTGACATCACTTACATCACTGTGATTCAAAAGGAATATTTAATTATTGTTTTTGCAAATATATTTCTTTCTGTTTATTTTTATGAAAATTTAAATTTCATACAATTTCTACCGTTCACCCAAACATAGTGCATGTTTAGCTGGTGTTTGTGCGCCCAGATCACTCACTTTTTCTCCAATTACGTTGACATTGTGAACTATACATCAATACTTATAAAACAGACATACATACTATACTATATAACCTGTGATAATCTAGAAACTATAAGCTGTCATATTACGAGAAATATCAATAAGTTGTGTCAATCAGTTTACTTGTTTTTGTTGCATGGATCCCTAAAAAAAAAAAACGTTCCCCTCTATATTAGTGGGATTAACACATTCATACCCAAGGGATTTACGTTTAAAATTTTCTACATATATACTATAACTGCAGAAATGTGCGACTGTTTCAAACAAATGTGGAAGTAAATCTTTGAATATTTCACTGTGTTTATTTTTTGATAACAATAAACCAAGAGAAGACAATTGAATCATTAAATTTTAAAAGTATTATTATCATTACCTATACCTTGCCAACATCTCTCCAAAACAGAATAAGATAGCGACTACAGTTACTGCTTTCATAACAAATTCAAACGTAAATACATCTCCTCTTGCGCTATGCAAAAATACATAAACACCCCTCCGAAACAGAATAAGATATTGTAATACGAGTTAAAATTCAATTTGATGTTACCACTAAATAATCATGTATTACTGCTTTCATAACAAATACAAACGTAAATACATCTCTTCTTGCGCTATACAAAAATACATAAACACCCCTCCGAAACAGAATAAGATATTGTAATACAAGTTAAAATTCAATTTGATGTTAAAACTACATAATCAAATACAGCAAGCGACTACAGTTACTGCTTTCATAACAAATTCAAATGTAAGTAACGTCTGTTCTTGAGCTATGCAAAAGTACGTAATTTGGAGATATAACTATGTATAAACATGGACTACGCAGATAGAGAGAAGAGAAAACAAAACAAGTATTTGGAACGAGAATTCCTAAAATTGAAAAATGGTTTGTTGAAACGATTCAAATACGTGAAGCGGACAGATGATGAACAGCTGATCGAAGGAATGTATAAACATAAACGTGATTTTAAACAAAAGTGCGTCGCACATGATGTAAAACATAAATTAAATCTAGAAATATTTTAGAGGGTAACTGAACAAACTAAAGAAAAGTTAAGTGAATTGATATTTTGTATCCACACATGATCTCTGCGCAATAAAACTTTAAGTTTTCCTCTGTAAAATAAATTTCAAAGTAACTTTGACGTGCAGGTAACAAATTTTCATGGTTATGAAATCAAGGTTTTCCTCTGATTTTTGTGGTGCTTCGAACACATTCTGACGCTGACTTTTCTGGTGCTCTGGACAAATTTTGACACTTTTCAATAAAGAAAATAGCATAATAGCACAAATATTTTTTAAGATTTTCACATATCTGATATTCTAAATATATAAAAATGTTCATTCTTCTATGGATATTTTCTTAATTTATGAAGAGAATATGTATAATCTTAAAATTCATAAGTCGATTCAGGCACATGTTTAGGTGAGTCCGCAGGGTAGAGGAGTACCCCGAAGCTCTTCAAACTTACAGTAACTCTTTGAACTTAATGTTAACTTTTCACTTTTTCGTAAGGAAATTTGATTATTGTTTTCTAAAATGAAAACGATAGACTTCCTAGTAATAAAATGAGCCAACTGTTGCAAAACTTCGTACTTTCTTTCAAATATAGATGTTATGCCTGCTGGGATATATATGTTTATGCCTACTGAATCATCAGTACTATGCTAAATATAAAACCCCCATAACATTGGTTTTCGAAATGTTTTCATTTTTTTTTATTAGAATAACATTGTTTAATAAATAAAAAAACACACATTAAAAAAAATTTTACACATTATTTGCACTTCCCTTTTGTATATCTTTCGTTCCCTCCCCGAAACCAAATTCTGAATATGCACCTGAATTATCTAATGTCAGAAAAAAATCTAAACAAACCTGTCATATCGGAGTAGAAATTGTACTACAAGGGGTCCGTATACACTTAAGCACGTAGTGACATTTAACGTAACAGTACATATCATTTATAATTAAACTATTTACAAATACTGTTAATTCACAACATAAATATATTGCACGCTATATTTTTGACAAGCTTAAAAACAAACTAATTATACAAACGTATAATTCCCCATAGAATTAGAATCATTGATCGATTTTATAGAATTAGAAATGATTGTCGATTTTTCCCTTTGCTTGTGCTGTAAGGCCTCTCAATATGCCGACTTTCAAACCGACTGTAGGTCAACCCTATAGGTTTTGATTATCAATGAGTAAGACTACTGTATGAATAAAAAGAAACACGTTTTAGAATTTTTTTATTGCGTGAACCAAAAAACTGGAAATTTTTACAGCAAAGTTAAGTCTTCGATACACAATATTAATTTTAACTTAATATCTCAAGCCGTTTCTGAGAAAAAAGTCTTTCAACAGATAGGCGAATGGACAATCAAGTAATCTCATAAGGGTTCCGTTTTTTTCATTTTGAGGGATGTCACCCTATTCATTTTAATATTTATAACTCAACTTATCCCCATACTCTCAGCAATCAAAGCTAATTTACACTAGTTGTTTTGAATGTATTAAGGATTATGAAAAAATAGAAAATTAGCAAAATGGGTAAAACAGTCAGCAGGCCAAATAGATATTTGACAAATGAGCCGCTTGCCTGACTACCTAAACTAATTTATTGGCTTCAAAATTAAAATTTGAAAGGTGTAATAAAAGTAGTCTTAATAAGGGCAAATTAACTAACCGTACTGTACAGTACAGTATGTGAACCATTTCAAAAATTTTCCACTGATGACTATAATACTGACACCAAGGTATTATTATACCGATACATTGAAAGCGATAACACCCACGTTTCCATATAGAACAAGTAAATGTTTATTTTAAAAATCAAAGACTTCAATAACGTTAGCCAGGTTGTGCTATAGTCTTATCAAAACAATCCTGCTTTGAACTTCCTTAAAACTTATTCATTTAGCATTAAGATCAAGAAAAAGGAACATACCAGCAGCTCCTTTGGGTAGAGGCGGAGTGCTCGATTTACGAGAACGTCCGCCTGATGAGTTCCGTAAGCACGACGGGGCACGCTGTGACGACGCTTCGCTTGCTGTTGAGCTTACTGGAATTTAAAACATGCATATATTAATAAAACCCAAGCGACATTACTATTACTTCCCACTTGTATTACTCACTGATCTCCTTATACAGATTACATTACAGTTTTGGATACGATGTTTGTGATTTTTAAAAATAAATTTTTATGTTGTCAAATATACCAATTAGTTTATTTGTGAAGATCTCATTTTTATAATACCATTAGAATCAAAGAATAATAGAATCGTCATACAGAATACACCAAGTTTAATTTGTTTATGACTTATAGAAATTATTTTATTGAAATTAATTATTTTTATATTTTTTTTAAACGTAAATTATTTAGTTTGTATCTTATCAATGAAATGCTTAAATTTTATTAAAAGTAAAATATCTAATAGTAAGACAATGTTCTTATTTAAATATAATATAAAAACAAACAAAATTAGTTGATAGTTTTAACTTTTTAATCAATGTTGCAGTAACAATTTCCGCTACTATTTATAATGCTGCAATAGTTTTTAATTTTATAATGCTGCAATAGTTTTTAATTTTATAATGATGCAATAGTTTTTAATTTTATAACGCTGCAATAGTTTTTAATTTTATAATGCTGCAATAGTTTTTAATTTTATAATGCTGCAATAGTTTTTAATTTTATAATGCTGCAATAGTTTTTAATTTTATAATGCTGCAATAGTTTTTAATTTTATAATGATGCAATAGTTTTTAATTTTATAACGCTGCAATAGTTTTTAATTTTATAATGCTGCAATAGTTTTTAATTTTATAATGCTGCAATAGTTTTTAATTTTATAATGCTGCAATAGTTTTTAATTTTATAATGATGCAATAGTTTTTAATTTTATAACGCTGCAATAGTTTTTAATTTTATAATGATGCAATAGTTTTTAATTTTATAATGCTGCAATAGTTTTTAATTTTATAATGCTGCAATAGTTTTTAATTTTATAATGATGCAATAGTTTTTAATTTTATAACGCTGCAATAGTTTTTAATTTTATAATGCTGCAATAGTTTTTAATTTTATAATGCTGCAATAGTTTTTAATTTTATAATGCTGCAATAGTTTTTAATTTTATAATGCTGCAATAGTTTTTAATTTTATAATGATGCAATAGTTTTTAATTTTATAACGCTGCAATAGTTTTTAATTTTATAATGCTGCAATAGTTTTTAATTTTATAATGATGCAATAGTTTTTAATTTTATAACGCTGCAATAGTTTTTAATTTTATAATGATGCAATAGTTTTTAATTTTATAACGCTGCAATAGTTTTTAATTTTATAATGCTGCAATAGTTTTTAATTTTATAATGATGCAATAGTTTTTAATTTTATAACGCTGCAATAGTTTTTAATTTTATAATGCTGCAATAGTTTTTAATTTTATAATGCTGCAATAGTTTTTAATTTTATAATGCTGCAATAGTTTTTAATTTTATAATGCTGCAATAGTTTTTAATTTTATAATGATGCAATAGTTTTTAATTTTATAATGATGCAATAGTTTTTAATTTTATAATGCTGCAATAGTTTTTAATTTTATAATGCTGCAATAGTTTTTAATTTTATAATGCTGCAATAGTTTTTAATTTTATAATGCTGCAATAGTTTTTAATTTTATAATGATGCAATAGTTTTTAATTTTATAACGCTGCAATAGTTTTTAATTTTATAATGCTGCAATAGTTTTTAATTTTATAATGCTGCAATAGTTTTTAATTTTATAATGCTGCAATAGTTTTTAATTTTATAATGCTGCAATAGTTTTTAATTTTATAATGATGCAATAGTTTTTAATTTTATAACGCTGCAATAGTTTTTAATTTTATAATGCTGCAATAGTTTTTAATTTTATAATGCTGCAATAGTTTTTTATTTTATAATGCTGCAATAGTTTTTAATTTTATAATGATGCAATAGTTTTTAATTTTATAATGATGCAATAGTTTTTAATTTTATAATGATGCAATAGTTTTTAATTTTATAACGCTGCAATAGTTTTTAATTTTATAATGATGCAATAGTTTTTAATTTTATAACGCTGCAATAGTTTTTAATTTTATAATGATGCAATAGTTTTTAATTTTATAATGCTGCAATAGTTTTTAATTTTATAATGCTGCAATAGTTTTTAATTTTATAATGATGCAATAGTTTTTAATTTTATAACGCTGCAATAGTTTTTAATTTTATAATGCTGCAATAGTTTTTAATTTTATAATGCTGCAATAGTTTTTAATTTTATAATGATGCAATAGTTTTTAATTTTATAACGCTGCAATAGTTTTTAGCACCCAAAAAAATCATAAGTGTCAAATTGGTTTAGATCTCATTGTAAAACAAAATCAAAAATGAAAAACAAAATACGAAATGTAATTATAATACATTAGATCTTTAAGGTGGCATAAACTTTATTAAACTCAGAAATTAGATTCATTTTTGTACACTGAGTCAAATACAACTCATCAACATGTACTATGTTGATGAGATATATTGATGAGATATGTATAGATCAGTAAACCTCCTACTACAATAATTTTAAGAATTTTCTTTTTTTGTGGATCCAAAAATCAAAATGGGACCTTCAAAAATAAAAATGGGACCCTCATAAATTGTGTATCTATACAAAATTATCTCATTGTAGAACAAAATGAAAATGAAAAATAAAATACGAAATGGACTTACAATACATTCGATTTTTAAGGTGATATGACATTAAATAAACTCTGAAACTAGATTTATTTTTGTACACTGAGTCAAATACAACTCATCAACATGTACTATGTTGATGAGATATATTGATGAGATATGTATAGATCAGTAAACCTACTACTACAATAATTTTAAGAATTTTCTTTTTTTGGGGATTCAAAAATCAAAATGGGACCTTCAAAAATAAAAAAGGGACCCTCATAAATTGTCTATCTATACAAAATTATCTCATTGTAGAACAAAATGAAAATAAAAAATAAAATACGAAATGGACTTACAATACATTCGATTTTTAAGGTGATATGACATTAATAAACTCAGAAACTAGATTCATTTTTGTACACTGAGTCAAATACAACTTATTAACATAGTAGTACCTTTTTTAGTGTAGATCAGTAAACCTAAAACTACAATAATTTTAAGAATACACATCTTACTGATTTTATTCTTTTTTTGGGGATAAAAAAATAAAAATGTAACCCTCAAAAATAAAAATTGGCACCTCATAACTCGTGTATCTATCTGTAGGTATGTCACATGTTATTTAATCAGAAATGGTTCAACATAGAAACTTAATATTTGGCGTAGTAATAGACCGTATCAACTCGCATATTTGCAGTAGTTAATACTTTAAAATATTTATATAGTAATTTTAGAAAAAGCAAATTTTGTACTCAACCATTTTTTTTAACACAAAAACATCTATATAAATTCACTTTGGTAGCCAGGTCAAAATTTTCGAAGCAACGAAATTATTCCAAATTGTTTGACGCGATAACTCTGTGAATAATGATTGATAGGAAATTACCGATTAAATTCAAAAAGCTTACTCTTTTAAGATTCTAGCTAGTTAGGTCATTTCGACAATTGAAGTTGAAGAGTATAGCAGTAGTGTGCGAATGAAACAGAAATACAGAAGTAAGCATATTTTGCAAGCGGTCTACCTCGTGAACGTGTGAAGCTAAGATGCCGATCGAAATATCCATGGAAATACCATAATTAGTTCTTATAAAACCTCAAGTGGCTTTAATAACAATAATCAAAGTTTATGACTGTGCAAAGTTGAAAAATTATATTTTTTCAGAAATTTCAGCCTATATGAGACAAAAATATGACTAGAAGCAAAGGACATAACAGTCGATGAAAGGGCCGATAAAGGAAAACCAGAAAAGCATCCAAGCTATATCGGCTTTAATGATCAAACTTTGTTCAAACGTTAAAGATGTTCAAACTTTTATAAGTAGCCATGTATGCCACAAAACTTTCCTAGTGCGCGTCCTATTCGTACTTATAAAGTTTTTTTTCTATATTATCTATAAAGCACACAAACTGAATAGCCGCATAAGAAGAATACTTCGTATTGATAATTTCTACACAAAATTTACGAAGTATCCAAATAATTTTCTTTCATCTAAGAAACGTACGAATGTAAAATGTTATTAATAAATTTCTGGTCTGGAAATACATTATACTGTCTACTTTGACAATAGAAAAGTGGTAATTGATGTAAACAATAAACCCTCCATAGGGCGGTATTATTCGATAGCGATACAAATACTAAATTGTTTTACCACTAGTTTGGTCAAAATTGCTTGATTTTAACCATGTTATTAGTAAAATTTTAAGTCCAAAAACGTACTTTCCTCTACTATGACAAAAGAACTGTGGTAAAGGATCAAAACAATAAATCCCCCATAGAGCGATATTGTTCCATTGCCACACAATTGCTAAATTGTATTACCATTATTTTGGTCAAAATTGCTTGCTTTTAACAATGTTTTATTAATAAGATTTCAAGTCCAAAAATATATTTTCCTCTACTATATATATTAACAGTTGTAAAACATCAGAACAACAAATTCCCCCCAAAGCTATATCATTATCAATAACGATCAATTGTCAATTTTTTTACCATTAGTTTGGTCAAAATTGCTTGCATTTAATCTCACAAATTGAAAAATTTACCACAACAAAAAGCAGTATAGGAATACTAGCCGTACTAAATCAGCTGCAAACCCGATAACTGTGTCACGGGATTTAAAATATATCTAAAAAATATATTAATATTCGCTCTTTTATCACAACAATGCGAAGCTTAAAACTTGCATAAACAATTTTAAAGTTAATGGCAATGATAATACCATTTGTTTTGCCACTTTATGCACAAACATAATTATCAACATGCTATTGTCAAACGATCAAAGTATACGTAAATACTCTTAATCGTGCAGGCGTACGTATCTATAATATTACGCTTATGTGACCTCTCCATCCAATTAAGCAAAATAAACACACAAAAGTTCCACAGTTACATAAAATCCATTAACATTATCTATTAGCTGATAAAGCTTAAGCTAACGTCAATCTAATTTCTTTTACCCTTAACATCATATAAGCAAAGGCACAACGTACTTATATTGCAGATCAGCGAGCTAAATGCTTTTAAAATTTACATTACCAATTGATGATTCTAAAGTTGTCAAATTTATAATTTCTATAAGGGCAAAGCGCAGCAGCTATAAACATTATACAAGAATGAAGGGTATTGAGATAAGATATTCCGAGAGATAACACATCCTGATGAGTGTTTTAAAATCGAATATTGTCAGTAAGTTACTATGTCCAAGTCACTTGACAATCTTATTTGGTAATATTGTAGAGCTGGCAGGTTGGAAAAATATATAATATGAATACCAGTTGAAATAGAAGAGAAAAAAAATTATTGTTTTGTTCAAAAAAAGAATTATGATATCCAATATTTATCTCGAGTGGCAGGATTTATGTTAAAGCTAAAGCCCACCTGAAGATTTGCTAAGAGCCCACCCAAAGATGTTGTAATACAACGAAACCTAGGTCGTGGTAAATAACTTAAAGAAAGTAGAAATAATACTACATCACATAGTTTCATTTAATTGTGAATAATGAATTTCTACAAAATTAATGCCAAATATTTTCAATAGCTAAAGCTAAAGTTAATTATCAGTTTTACCTATTATGTATGTTTGTATTACGTTTCTTATCTAAATATATTATTTCTAAAAGGTGTTTTTTGGTCGAGCGGCTCGATCTCTTTAACTACTGCACCAAAAAAAATAAAAAAAATACCCACTTAAAGCTTATGTTTTCTACTTTGGGCGAAAAATATAAAAAAATTCGAAAACAATCTTTTTGTTAATAAAAAAATTAATTTTTATAACAATTGGCATGAGCACCATCTGTGGGTGACACACCAAATATCTTAGCCAAATTGTATACTTGGAACACGCTAGATGGCGATATAGTGCGAAGACTTCGCACGGGTCAGCTAGTAAGTTTTATAAGTTCATATTATTTATCATAAAATCAAGATTTTTATATTTTTCTTAAAATCTTCAAAATAATATAGGCTCTAAAATGGGCACATCTTGCTTCTGAGAATTTGGCCAGAGATAAAGATGAGATAGGTCGAGCAAATTTTATACAAAGCTGACTAGGAAGAGGAACTTTTGACGAGTATTCGTAACATATATTATTGCAGCATAACAAATTTATATTTTTTCTGCAAATAATCAAGTTCAGAATACAGGGATAACTTTTAATGGGTTTTCTTGAAAAGGACTTTTGACAACTTGTCAATTTTTTGTTTAACTGTAAACCATTTTTAATTCATTAGAATGGATAGTTAACTAATGTTACAAAGGAACAAAACTAGAACAATACATGCAACAATTCACCAGAATGTTCCATGTAGAGTGTTCCATTAGAAAGATGCAAAAGTATTTTTAATTCAGGAAAAATGAGCTTGGTATTACAGAATGGAATATAATTTTTAAAGCTGATACTTTTTAAAATATAAAAAATTAAACCGTTCAGCGATTGTCAATTATGAAACAGCAAAAAATAAAAAATAATGTTATGATTACAAATTGTAGTGTAATCATAACACGAAACAAAAAATCAATCACAATGAATAAGCATACATCAATATATGATTTAAAAAATTAAACAAAATCTACATTTCTAAAGTTTAGCCATTGTCTAAATTAATTTAAAATAAAAGCTTAACTGACTGACATTTGTTCTGTGTTTTTACCCTTTTCAAGTTTTATGTGGCTTTTTCTGACAACCCTGTTGCGCCTACATATTTCTCGAATTAGTATATTACATCTATGTATAGACGTTACAATGGAGCACAATTGGCACTTTGTATATATTGCTAATTCAAAGGGTCCCAAAGAAAAAGCCTTTACAAATAATTATTATAAATAATCTGACTCGTCATAAAGAAAAACAAAGACTTTTCTCTTGTCTGACGACACTTTATCTTTGGCAGTAATCTGAAGTGATGACAGTATGTAAAATGCTCTTTGTTAAGCATGGAAGGGTATGAATAGGGTATTTGACTATATTTTTTTATTAGTAAAATAGAATAAGTAATAACATTAAAAACGATTAAAATAAATATGTTATACTTAGGACTTTTCATTACAAAGTTATAACGACTTAGAAACTGACGAACTACGATTCGCACGAAAGTGCCCCATACAAAACACAGCTGTCTTATGACGTCACTGGCCAGTTATTTAGCATTCATTATAAGGGAGTTTATTAAAAATCTTTAATATCTCCTTAAATATTGTGTTTTAGTTATATATTGCATATTATAATTTTCTCATTTTGTTGTGTGGAAACGGAATTCACAATAATTTTTTCTACTTAAAGAAAAAAAAATTAACACTTTTTCCTATTTATAAATTTCGATTAATTGTTTGTTATATGCATTATTTTTTTCATCCCACGGATTTTTTTTACCTACTCCACAGTTTAAAAACATTTTTACAAAAAATATAAACATCAGTCAAATACCCTATTATTGAATCGCATTACTAATATGGTTTTAAGTCTTTAAATTTTTATAGATGGTTATTGTACTTCTACACCTAACACCATAATAAAAATTTGTCTCACATGATGTATATAAGTAGAGTTAATCAAAAATATAAATCGTCAATTATGCTGAGACCTTCACACTATATCACAAGGCATTGAGCATCGCAAAAAGAGAGCCACCAGAAGATACTATCTTCTGTTGGGAATGTGAAAAGTTTAGCTTGGTAAAAATTACTTGAAAAATAATACTCAAATTAATTAAAAAACAATGATAATCTTACATGAGATGCTAACACTTAATTTGAATTATTTTTTAAATGACACAGCCTGTATTTATATTTCAATTATCCTAGAAAGGATGAATATCCTAAAAATGAAATGATTTCAATAACAAACAATACTAATAAAAATGTGGATCACATAAAAAAAGCTTAGATCATATTCTGAAAATACAAACTATCAAACTAACATAAAATATAAAAAATAGACAAATAAACCTCCTGAAATAATTACAAAACGATGCTATAAGGGTTCTTAAATAAAAAATGATCTAATGACAGTTTAAAAGTTTTTAAAAAAATCTCAACACTGGATTCAGCAAAAGTTTTGGGGTGATAAATATCTCGAGGCATAATTTCATAGAAATATTTGAGAAATAACAAATATTTAAAACTCAATCACAACATAATTAAATTGATTTACTTATTAATAACAAATTATCTCAATATAAAGAAATTCCATTGTATTGCAGGGCCATTTAAACCTTCCAAAAGCAGATTTTACACCCATTTTACAACTTTCGATGTGCATAGTATGACCAAAACTATAGCTTAGAAATAATTACTTAGTTGAATGCACCATGGACAAATAACGGAACAGGGTCATTGATAACAAAGCACCTTATTAGACTCATGAATCAAATAAAGAGTTTACAACTTTGTGTAATAATTAGGTAAAGTCGAATGCACCATGGACAAATAATGGAACAGAGTCATTGATGACAAAGCACCTTATTAGACTCATGAATCAAATAAAGAGTTTACAACTTTGTGTAATAATTAGGTAAAGTCGAATGCACCATGGACAAATAATGGAACAGAGTCATTGATGACAAAGCACCTTATTAGACTCATGAATCAAATAAAGAATTACAACTTTGTGTAATAATTAGGTAAAGTCGAATGCACCATGGTCATTGAAGACAAAGCACCTTATTAGACTCATGAATCAAATAAAGAGTTTACAACTTTGTGCAATAATTAGGTAAAGTCGAATGCACCATGGACAAATAATGGAACAGAGTCATTGATGACAAAGCACCTTATTAGACTCATGAATCAAATAAAGAATTTACAACTTTGTGTAATAATTAGGTAAAGTCGAATGCACCATGGACAAATAGTGGAACAGAGTCATTGATGACAAAGCACCTTATTAAATTCAGATAAAGAGTTTACAACTTTGTGTAATGACAATATTTCAAGTTGATTTTAGCACAAAAATAGCCAGATATTAAATATCAGTTTTCAAATTTATCAATACTCAAAACTTCCATTTAAAATATTTCAACAGTGACAATAACAGTGACACTAATATCACAAAAGCGGGCACTACTAAAGGCTGCTATTTAAAAATAAATTTAATTAAATATCTAATTAAATTTTTAAGAAACAAAACACGCCAAATGGCCAACAGTATTCAATTCTTAATCAAAATATGAGTTAGCAAATTAATTAACACATTTCTCTTTAAAATTGTTCCAATTTCAAATTGTTCTTATTTTAAAATTGTTCCAATTTAAAATTGTTCTTATTTTAAAATTATTCCAATTTAAAATTGTTCTTATTTTAAAATTGTTCCAAAATCCAAAAAATACTATTTTAAACTAAGATGTACATAAATACTTTCACAACACTTGCTTCTAATATCTTTTAGATTTACATTATTTCTGCCATATGAATCTAACATTACACTGTTACTAACACAATAGTTGCAAAATACTTTTTCCATCATAACTTTTTGCAAACTGATCTACTGGAATGTAAGTTTTATATTGGTTTTACGGATTTTGGAGAAAATATCTCTATCTCCGTATAGTTTAATAAAACAATGCTCTCAGAAGTACAACCTCAAATATTAAGAATAAAATAATAAAAATCAATGAAATTACAAGGCCGCATAACCTTGACTGATTAAAATATAGTCCAGCATATATACCAGCAGTTTCAGAGGACGCACCGATTTTCAGGATACGCAGTTATACTTCAAATATTACAATGGAAAATGTAGATATTACATATCTACGTAGAAAGTGAAAAATTTAATAGGGAAGGTAATAACTTCAAAATTAGTACGAAAAATGCAGTTTCTATGTTATGCAGATTTTGAGAAAAACAGCTGACAGACGAAAAAGTGAGTGGTTTGTAAGGCTGGGTGATCTTTTCCTTTTGACGTAAAGAACACCATATTAACTACGTAAATTTAATGAAATATTTTTAAAGAATATCATGGGTTTATAAAAATTTATTTTTACATATGCATGTTATTCAGAACTTAATATTGCGCTTAAAAAATTTTGTGCCAAAAAGGTAAAATGTAGCATAACTTTTAACTCATCGCATCCTTTATGGATTAAAAAGTATTTACTACATTGTATGTGATACATAAACCATTTTTTCCCTACAAAATTCATTATGCCCTAAAACATCTACAGTGTGATAAAAACTGACATCTCTTTGTTCAGAAGAGTCAAATGCAAGAAATAAAGCAAACTAATGAAAATTACAGATAAAAATCATGTTTATCGATAAAACCCTATAAAAATATGTTTATATCACAATGAAAAATAACTCTCACCTGACCCGTCTCTAGTCTTCGAGGTGCTCGGTGCACTAGTGTTGTGTCGATTCCTCAGCGGGTACGCACAGCCAACGAGGCGTGGTATGAGTGAGCGACGAGGTCCCGGCTCCCTCGATCCACTCGCCTCGCTGCCTGGAGTCAGCGACCGACGGCGCTGACTTTCACCCGATCGAGACTTACTCGAACTCGGGAGATTACTCTTTCTCGATTCAATCTTAATCTCTTTGCTGTGTGTCTCTTCGAAAGACTTCCTCGAGTGCCTGTTGCGTTTCTTGCTCAACTTCAACCGTGCCTTAGAGGATCTCTTCCTCTTTCGGCACCTACTCCTCGATGAGGTGGGTGTATATACAGAATAATCAGAATCTATCAGATCAGTTATTGTCGATGAACTAAACGGTGAGTATGCGAAATCTCTCTCGTCCAGTGGAAACAGTGCACCTTCTACTTGATTATTGAATGATAATTGGGAACTGGACGAGGGAGTGGCAACATCAAATGTGTGGTTAGCTCTGTTCAGGTACGAAAAGTTGTATGACTTGCAAGCGGCAACTTTGCCGCCTTGCGGCTCGCTACTGTCAGGTTTGAGCGCGCTCCTTGACCTTGTGCAGCGAGCGACACAATCGTCGGGAACGTTATAGTTGTACGATATGGAATCTCGTCTGGAATTTCTTCTACTGTTACGTTGTCGCTTAAACACGGGGCTATCGTGGGGCGTGGAGGAGCCGGGCTGCTGGTTGCGAGTGGTCCTGCGGGCGCGCTTGGCGGGTGCGGGCTCGGCTTCTTCAGGCAGCGCACGTCGCTCCGGCCGCCGTCCTGCCGGACTGCGCTGGGGCCCCCTCTTCTGGCTGCCCTGGTGGGTCCGCCTCGTGCCCACAACCTCACTATTACACCACCTGAAATATTCATAATATAACACTTAGTTCTTCAATGTAGTTAAACTATTATTATCAGAGCAATATATATTTTATAGTAACACTTAAATTTACACTATGTTTTTTCACTTTGGTGTTAAGCAATTTTTCGACTTTTCTGCTTCCGGCCAATACTAAATCACAATAGATACCTATTGTGATTTAGTATTGGTCAATTATAACAACATATTAAATTAACCTTTTTACTACAGAAATTTGATCTTTACATGTCTTCAAATTTCATTACCTCAAATGTAAAAAAGACCTTTTTTTTTAAAGAATCTTTAAAAACACTAATTCAATCTTTACTTTACCTTACACGATCCTTTAATGTAAGTCCTTTATTTAACATGAGTTTTTCACCAATAAAATCGAAAACCAGGAGTTATAGTATTGATTCTCATAATTTTTTCAACTTTAATCACATCATTTGAAACTATTTTTTTACAAAACTAAATATTAAAACATTTATATATATTTTTATAGACAACTTTCATAATACTTATTTACAATAAAAACCCATTAATTGATTTCCAAATACAAACTGAAAATATAACAAATATTTTAATAATATAAAAACTGTTTTGAAGCAAATTAACAACATATTCATGTCAATCATTACCTATCACTAATTTTCTTAAAAATTGGTTTTAACATTAGAATATTAGACATGTCCAAGCACGGACATCATCAGCAAACACATTGAAATAAAATAAAGGTGAAACCAGTAGTTAAATTACAAAACTACCTACATCCAAACATCTGGGAAATATAAAATGCAGCAAGCCAAATATTATCTACCCAATGTTTTATCAAGTAATACCCCTTCTACGTAAACTTTATTACAAATTTAATGACGTGCAGTTTTAGTATTCAAGTGCCGTAATGTGGTGACATCAACAAAGGATAATGATTGTTACAGACGTCACATTTCATATAATAAACTGGAATTGGTTTTAACCCCCATTAAAAGTTAAAAAACCTTTTTGGTATGTTTAGATGTGTGATAAACACATACACACTGGCTGCCTATTGTGGTTTTGCTCAGACAAAAAAAGACCAGATCTGCGCTTTGTTTTAATCACTTTCCTTCGTAAGAAGAGGTTATCTTCGAAATAATAACTAGAGGTTCCTTGTGACTTTGTCCACATGGAGTTCCGAAATGCAAATGCAGTGATTTAATGCCTTTATTTCGTGCTCTTATATTACGCACAAATAATTAGTTTAGTTTAACTGGACTGACTTGCGCTTTCTCCCTAAATTCCCCTCCCAGCTGCTACGTGTTCCTACAGCCCGCCGTTGCCCATAATCCATGTGGTGGAGATTTTTTTAACTTTTTACATAAATTTTCATAATCAAAATTGCAGTACTGTAGAGTTATCACTATGAAACAAATACTAAATTGGTTCGAGGGGCATCTATAACATTTGTAAATTCATGTCAATTACTTCAGTAATTTGAGTTAAATCAATTCGTACAGACAGACAGCAAACACTTTTAGACTCGTTTTTTTAGACTCGTTTTTAGACTCGTTTTAATAATTGAATATGCAAATAGAAAAATTATTCAAAAGCAGAAAATTCAAAAATCACAGGCAAGCGGCAAGTTTAATTTATTTGTATAATTAAATACAATTAATTCATTAACACTATTCTTAACAGGTTGGTCATTTATTCAGTACTTTAGAATCGAGTACGAAACTGTATGATCCCCAATCTTACAATAAACAACCTATAAATAGTAATTAGTTATATATAATCATTCTCTGATTAATTTGTTTAACCCAAAAACACTTTGGGTTCCAATTCTTCCACAGAGAGCAGGTCATAACAGATAATTTGTAATAATTAAATATATATATATATATATATATATATATATATATATATATATTGTGTGACATTATGTACTGGGCTATAATTGTTTAAAAGGTTTAACCCCAAAATATACCTGACACGCTAGCACTCCTTCATTTAAATCATTATTGTTCATTACCCACACATTCTAACAAGTTCTAGGCAATTATATGCCCTGTGTTTATCTGGATGCAATAAGCTACTCGACAGCGAAATCTTTGTGGCAATTAAATAAGCTATTTATGTGCGAAACACAAAAAAAACAAGTTTTCCCAATTATTAAATTATTTTTACATAAAACTCATGAAAAATCCTACTTAGAAATGCACAGAAACAAAGAAAAAACAGCTGTGTTATGGTGTAGTAACCGTAGGTTGATGTGATGCCGTGACATGTTATTACATACTTATTGATAACTCTTTCATTCCTACTGGCACAATTTCTTTAATTAAATTCTACTTAGGGAAAACGTGTGCTAAGTTCATCTTCATGAGAGAAGTAATATGTATGCAAAATTTCATGGAGATTAGTTAAGTGGTTGACGCTTAAAAGCAGAATAAAGAAAGAAACTAACATTTACATTTATATTATTACTAAGGTGTTTTAGTTTCCTGCACCGACTTGTAAATGCATGTCGGTTTCTTTATTTGAGCTGCTACATTCCAAAAGGATGAATGGTATCCTCACAGCATTTTCAATTAATTTGACAGATTGTAACGAATTTCTACATTACCATTTCCTACATTAAGAATTAATAAAATTTGTATATAAAATATATATACAACATAAATAAAAACTTATGGTTGAAAAAGTAATTTTTTTATTCACCCGATTACAAGAAAAATGCAAAAAAGACAGCTTAAACGTATAGATATCATCCTATCTTTTTTATTTGATGGGACTGAAAATATTTTGATTTCCATAAATACAGAGTTCGCAAAAAAATACCAAAATATGTCTCAATATACCCATTTGCTCAATTAGATGCTAAATTATTATGACCAGTTTTTTAATATGAAAAATGGGCATGGAGAAACTCGGGTGTCAGAGTTTAACTAATGACAATTTTTTCTATACCAAGAATTACCTACCCGGAAATGACTTATCAATAGAGCAACAAATTAATGCCGATAAGCAATACAGTGTCCACCCACATGCTCACCATTTTGAGTAAATTGCTTTCAAGATGCGTACTTGATACTTAAAAAAAACTCTTCAGATATTAGTTATTCTCATATACTTGTATCAAATGCTATTATATTTAATGAACATGTTATAGCTACGTATAAATGAAAAAAAATAAAGCTCCAAATAGAATTACGCATTAAATGTAATGAAAGAGATGGTCTGTCAAAAAAAGTACTTATATGAAAGAGTCTCATAGGGCCTGAGCAGGATGCCGTCAGCACCATAATGAGGATAAATTAATAAACTTTTAATTATGCTACTGTCATTTTTTCATGTGATATCCCTACAATGTACACATTGTAACCAATACAAATTATTTGTAATTCCTAACTATGCAGCACTTTAACAATTCATGAAAGCAATAGTGTTTACTTTGTCGAAAATCTAATCTCATGTTCACTCGTAACATAACCTCTTTACATTCAATGATATTAATATTTTCTGTCACCTTCATATTTGTCTGTAGGTCAATGTAAATGTTACCGTTTCCTTTCAGAGTAAAACCATTCTCATGAAAGGAGACCGGTAAAACTCAATATAGTGTTGGGCCCAGGTGTTACAAGAATAAAAATGATACTGTTATATAGAGAAAATGAAAAAAATAAGCTATTTAAAAGTTTTAGTTATAAAACAGAAATCTTGTATTTTTTTATGAAAAGTTAGGTTATTTTTCACAACAGATTGTAAATGTAATTTCCACAGAATTCTTTAAACTAGCGAGATAAAACAAAGTGCAGATTATATCTTATTATATCCTCCATCCACATATGTACCATATTAATCCATGATGCTCGTAGACTCGACAGAATCATCAAAAAAATTTATGTACACCTCGATAAGAAAGAAGCCATTCAAAAAAAAATCATTGTCAATGTTTGTTAACAGTTTATTTTTAATTAATTCAGGCAATGGCTACATGTTAAAGAAAACAAGTGGCATTGATTATTTTTTGTAATCGGTTCTAAAAATTTATTATATATTCTGTTCAAATTTTTTTTGTTATTTTTATTTCCAGTTAACAATTCTTTATATTTTAAAAATATAATATATACATATTTATGAAGATAGCTTTTTTGTTTCGTATTATATTTACAAATTGTAATTCTATTTTCCCCCTTTCCTGATTGTCAGCTACTGAGTTGTTTGGTTTTTTATATTCTAAAAAATGCCAGCTTTTTTTAAAAATTATGTTTTATATCTGTAACGCCTAGGCCCATTTTTATAGGTCCCTTTTAAATAATTGACATTAATTTGCACTTTTCATAATATATATAATCCTATAGTTGACATTAGCGACCATGGCAAGAAATTTTAACTACTTTTTTGACAAACAAATTATATCACATTAATGACATGGCTGACCTTAAGTAGTGTCTTTATTTTGTCCATACTTTTTCATATTGAGCCGACAAATGGCAGCAAATTGTACTGTATCTACATCTTAAAAATATAAATACATACCGTTATTAAAAAACGTCCAAACCAAAAATTCTTTTTCTATCACTTATGACTGTGAAAGTTTTCAAGCGACCTCTCATGTATTTTGCACAGACTCTTTTGAAGACAGGACAATTGCTCATTTTGAAAGGACTACTTTAAGAGCACTAATGACACGTCTATAATGTAAGTAATTGCTTGGGTCTATTTCTGCTTTTTTATGTAGAGATTGAGATTTGTTTTTAGAGGATAATTTTAAGAACTCTAATAACATGTCTATAATATAACGTAATTGCTTGTGTCTGGTTTTACTTTTTTATGCATTATGCATTCAGATTTGTCTTTAGAGGACTATTTTAAGAACTCTAATGGGATGTGTATAATATAACATAACTGCTTGTGTCTATTTCGGCTTTCTTATTTATTATGTATTCAGATTTGTCTTTAGAGAACTACTTTAAGACGAAGCTGGATACATAATATTCCGATTTGTCTTTAGAGGACTACTTTAAGAGCTCTAATGACATCTCTCTAATATAACATAAGTGCTTGTATCTATTTCTGCTTTTTTATTTATGTATTCAGATTTGTCTTTAGAAGACTACTTTAAGAACTCTAATGAGATGTGCATAATATAACATGACTGCTTGTGTCTATTTCAGCTTTCTTATGTATTATGTATTCAGATTTGTCTTTAGAGAACTACTTTAAGACGAAGCTGGATACATAATATTCCGATTTGTCTTTAGAGGACTACTTTAAGAGCTCTAATGACATCTCTATAATATAACATAAGTGCTTGTATCTATTTCTGCTTTTTTATTTATGTATTCAGATTTGTCTTTAGAGGACTACTTTAAGAACTCTAATGAGATGTGCATAATATAACATGACTGCTTGTGTCTATTTCTGCTTTCTTATGTATTATGTATTCAGATTTGTTTTTAGAGGAGTACTTTAAGAGCCCTAATGACATGTCCATAATATAACATAACTAATTGCTTGTGTCTATTTCTGCTTTTTTTATATATTATGTATTCAGATAATGATATTTTACAATGAATATCACAAATTGATCATAAAAACATATTGATTTTATGTAAGATGTCCTATTGATTTCGTTTCTTTAACATAAGGACAATTCGTATCCCTTAAAACAATTTTACAAAATGCTCTTCAACTACTAAGAAAGCGGAAGATACGTAAAGTGCAATATTTCACTTTTTGTGCATTGACAAAATATTGACTATCTCGCGTTCTAATAGCATGAAACATAAAATGCAACTAAAAGTGCCAGATGTTCTGAAAACAAGAACTGCATTTTGGATGGAAATTTGCATACACAGTACACAAAAATTTTCAGATATTCCCCCAGTAATTCAAAAGTAAAAAAAAAGAACTTAAGAAACATTTCATAAAAATATAATTCAAAAAGCTTTGAAGTCTATTGCCATAGTTTCAATACGTAACTGGCAACATACAAGAAAAACCCTATTGGATCAAAAGTAAGATTGATTAACTGGATTTCACTTATTCATTATCAAAACCTTTAATTATTATAATAATGACTAACAAGCATGATGTTAGGTTGAGCAACATAGCACTCAACTATAACGGTGTTTTGAAAAAATATTTACAAAATGTTTTTTCTTACGCATTTTGTACATAATATTAAATAATTTAAAGGAATAGTAACTCATGTAATTCAAATTAAATTATAGATACAATTTTTTTCACAACACTACACTATAATTATGCAGCATATTATATGCACTATGGTACTAAATACTGTCGTCATAAAGAAATAAAAATTTTAATCTATTCTCAAATTCATTTTTAATCAATTGACAATTGAAGATGTGAACAAAGTATGACAAAATTGCAAAAGTTCTATGCAAAAGATATCAAAATGACATATTGGTTACTACAAATATACTTAAAAAATAATTAATGCCAATTGTATATATAATAACCAATATCTTTCATAATAGTTTATATACAATTAGAAATACTTTCGTCTTAATTGCATATAAACTACTACGCAAAAGTAGCAAAAGACATTTGTCAAAAAACTGTTCATTCCTCGTCAACTTATACCTTGAAATTACGATTTATGAAATGAAAAATTTAGTCAAATATCCTCTTTTTTTTCTTTTTAACTAAAACTAGACTTTCAATCTAGAACCACTTGAATCTATTTTCAAATTAATTTTCAATCGTTTGACAATTGAAGATGTGAACAAAGTGTGAGAAAATTGCAAAATTTCTACACAAAGCTATCAAAATGACATATTGGTTACTACAAACACACTTAAGAAAAAATAATTAATGCCTTATTGTATACGAAATAACCAATATCTTGCGTAATAGTTTATATACAATTATAAATACTTTAGTCTTAATTGCATAAGAACTACTACGCAAAATTAGCAAAAGACATTTGTCAAAAAATTGTTCATTCCTCGTCAACTTATACCTTGAAATTACGATTTATGAAATGAAAAATTTAGTCATATATCCTCTTTTTTTTCTTTTTAACTAAAACTAAACTTTCAATCTAGACCACATATACGCACATTACATCGTTTTGTTTTCGCAGTTTCGCTCATTGACATTCGAAACACTAAAATCATCTGTAAATTTTCTTTCTTTATATTTAATGACATTTGCAAAATATTTCTAATCTCAGGATCAAATCATTTCTTTTTTAATATTCTTAGAAAATTTACTGCCAACTTTTGAGGAATTTGCATCCTGATTTACCCTCTCTGATTTAATAAAATTTAAATATTTACATCGCAAAAATCAAAGAGTATGTCTAGGTTTCTAGGAAACCAATCTAGAGTTTTATTATGATTCTAGGAAACCAATCTAGGGTTTTATGATGAAACATTACAACTTTACATGAATAATAAACTGTTTATTACTCATAGTCATTAAAGTCTACTATTATCAATCGAAATGACACAAGATCAAATTAAAAACATCTACTTCACGAAAAAAGTAGCAACCAAATATATTACCATTTCTATACCAATTAATTGTTTATTTATATAAAATTTCACAGATTTTTATTTATAACTGTAATGGACAGTTGCTTGCATCTAAATTTGCCATTTTCAATAAAATGTCATGAAAATATAGATTAAATGAAAGCCAGCCGTAAAAAAATTATGAGAATTGGTTAAAAAAATGAGTGAATCATCATGAGCATCTAAATTTAATAGTAGGGATAAGGTAGAGACTTGTCCCTATCTCTTTTGGTACAGCAAAATACAACGACTATTAATAAATATGATATCATTTTGCCATTCTTTATGTCTAAATGTTAAGTTTAAACCTTCGTATCTCGATCCAAATTTGTCAAAAATTTTTTAACTCTATCAGCTTGTAACTTGAAATTATGATCCTTTATGTACTTATGAAATCAAAAAATTTGTCAAATACTCCATTTAACAATAATATATAAACAATGACAAAACTCTAAGTTGTTTGATATAAATGTGAAAGAAGGTTTGTTTTGCTTTCACACCTTGACCACCCAATCAATCTCCATAAATTCTGCACAAATATAACCTGTCTCGTGGAGATGAATATAAAGGTTTCATGCCAGAATAGTGTTTATTTTCATGACAAATAAAAAAATCATCATTTTAATGATAACAGCGTAAACGTAAGTAAAAAATGTGAACATAACTATGTAACATCACATCACACCAATATGTTAACTTATGGCTACATTCTGCATTGTATAGCCTTCTCTCTTTTCACACGATTCTCTGCATCTCCAACTATTTAGCCATTTCCAATAATAAAAGAACGTTATAATTAAATTACACCCAAATTTTTACCACACATGAGCGAAGTCTCCTAACTAGTTGCTAATATTTTAACAAGAAAGTTTGCTAATATTTTTTTTCCCTGTCAATAATTTAGAATACTTACTTATTACTAGTCAAGTGACTTTTAAAAGGTTAAGTATATAAAATACAAAAATTTAACATTTTGTCTTTTGACAGCTCATTATCTTTTAAGACTTGTCAAAAAATATTCAATTAATTTACTCAAAAACAATACGTGATAAACAAAAAAATATTTACACTATAAATGATGTAACATTTTCCACGTAGCAATTTTTATAACGCTATATTTATAAAAATCATAGCAACAACTATTGCATACAACATTAACAAAATATGCTAACTTTAAATATGCAAATATTAATCGCGTCATGCTTCTCTTTAGTTTAAAAATAAAATGAAATTTGACTAAACCCAATTATCTTAAAACGTTAAAATATTTGTTTTCATTAACCTATTTAAACCTTTAGATAAACAGGGTAAGTAAATAGCATTAAATTAACACTATATACTTCTTTATCCTCCATTTAATAGCCCACTTTTACGACATTTAGTAACACTTCCTTAGTCTAATCTAACCTTATCTTTTTTGTCTCGCTAATTCTTTTCTCACTCACTCCCACAACATATTTTATTTTTATCAATCTTTTAATATGATTACATTCTAAATGGCCAAATCATCACAGCATTCCTCTCCGATTTTCACGATCAATTCCACATGGCATTATTCCCAAATAGATTAAACTTCTAAACTACGGCAGTTTTTTCAAAAATTCTCTGAAGTCATTCCATTTTTACTCCTCTGAATTCATTGCAATTTTTTTGTAGTCCTTTTTTGCGGGGCCCGAGATTAATAAATTGTTTCTTCACTATACTGTTTATTAGGTCATTGCAAATATTTGGAGCATTCAATTCGACATCGATCGTTCAATTCCTGATAACATAAAAGTCCTAAATACACAAGCCATCTGCTCTTTCCAGGATATCACTAAGGCTTAGGATCAATTAATTTTGAAACTACGCACAGTTCTATATCCATCTTTTTGTGTGAAACCACAGATCAGAAAACTGACTGATACTTTCAATTTTTGAACCGTTTCTTCATCAGCACTTTTCTTTATGCGACTTGCAATGCATAGATTTAATAAATACAGTAAAATTGTACTAAACTTATCGTCATCTTTGAGATAAGCCAAGCTGTCATAAAACAACGATTACGCAGCCTGTGTCAAATATCCATCTGATTCACGTCTTAGTCATAGTCCTAGAATTTTCCCAGATCCATAAAATTATATTTTTCTATCCTTTGCCAGATGCACATACGAGTGCCCGCCTAATTATTTGTTTGAATCCTTTTTGCACACCAACATGCTGCCAATCTTCATACATATTTTAGTTGAATACAACCGATTTATAAGCTTGCCCATTTGGAAACAGAATATATCATAAATGAGATTTTATCTTCAAACAAATATCATTTTCGATTATATTATCATTTGTTCAAAACCACAAAACAAAAAAGAGACATCTTGGGGAAATATGACAAAACATTACTTTATAAATAAATACCATAATAAACAATATCATGAAAAAATTATAAAAACCAAACCAAAACCCTTACTTTATGCATGAGATATTCATTTTTTTCACTACGCCTTCTCCTGGAAGATAAGGTTTTAAAAAAATAAAGCTTCTTCAGGAAATAATCAGATATCTCCAGGATAGCTGAAATCTCTCTTCTCCGAGAAGTGTGTGAAGGACTTTGCTCGTAATTATATTTGTTTTTCTATATATTGCAAAAGAAAAAAGAAATAATATTTAGTAATAACATTATGGAGAGAATAAAAAAAAATAATTTTTAATTGGAATTCACATCAGAATAAAAAAAACCTTTTGGTGAAAAGAATTTAAGACATTTAATGGGAAAAAAAACATATAGGCAATCGCCTTTTCTGGATTGTTTTTAGGTTTTTCCTCGAAAGTAGAAAAAGCGCAAATACATACTTATACCAAAATCAAAATGACCATGTCTTTTAGGCATCCACAATATTTTCATAAAGAAAAATTTTCAATTCAATTTTAATCCGAAAACTTTTGGTTCTTTTATTTTGCAACCGTGTGTAACGAAATTAACCAAATCTCGGTCCCAACTTCAATTGTCTGTATGACATTATATAAATATTATGATAGGATAAATGACAAGAGCCATCTAAGTGTTAAATTTAATCATTAGACAAATAAAATGTATCAAAATGCACATCCCTGCCTCCCTTTCCGTCAGTCAAAGATATGTTAGCCATTATACCAGTTATTTTGAAACATTTAAATAATGCTAAGCAATGAAAATTTATAATGAGTCAGCATTTAACAGACTTGTGACACACCATTAGATATCACTATTGCACGATACGCAATAACCAAAAACCCATAATGCACACAAAGACTGAGCAAATAATTATGATAAGACCTTCCCTTAATACCTTATCAAACATCGGTGTTCCATGTGCATATGGAAAAATGCACCTACTAGCATTCATTTAATGGTTAACAGTATTTACATAAGGAGAATAAAATAATTTATTTTTAATATTGTATTAAAAAAAATGTTTTTTGAACTTGAAATCATTAAAAAAAAAATTTACAGTCCTTGGCCTGGGAATTTTATAATTATGCATATAATTCGTCATATATAAAATTTATCATTTATCCACTTAATATATCATGTCATCTCCCTTTCTGTCCACATATAACAAGACCAATAATATACTTTGAAAATATTGTCCTGACCAATTTTACTCACTAGATTCTCGTTAAAACTCTAAATAGTGCTTAACTTATAGAACTCAATAGATATATATATATATATATAAGCAAATAATTTGCGACGTGACATCCTTTATGTTATATTGTGGAATTCTTTAAACTGCGGGTTATATGCATGATGAAAATCACCTTATATTTTCTATAATACAATCAGTTCAAATGTACACACGGGAAAGATTCAGATATGGATCCGATCTGGATTTAATTGTATCGGCTGCTCGCTCAACCTTGGGCCTCGCAGCAGTCTCTCTCGCAGACTAGATACAGAATTAGGAGCAGCCTTACCTGTTGGACTCCCTCGTCAGTGCAGAGAGCGACGGTGGGTCAGTTTGCTCGGCCATAGACGACGCTTGCACGCACAGCTCTGCTTCCGTGACGCCCGCCGCGCGGCCGCCGCCCGCGCGCGCGCTACCTGCGTCTCGACACCATACCACCACTACGCCCTTCGCACCACGCACCACCACCTCAATATCATCACACAGTTACGATACACTCGAAACGAAAAATTCTCTCTTTGCGGAACTTGCTCATGAAATCTATTCACGGAATGCGACGCGGAACACCTTCTAGATAAATCACCAGGAAAAAATCTTACAGAAATTAATGCAATAATAACTCGTTAAAACTACAATTTAATTTTTTAACTTCAAATTCACTTCCGGCGGTGCTGCAATTGAAACGAACACTGAATTGTCACGATTACACTGAACTGTTCTCTTCGCGAAGATCCATTCGGTCACTCGACACACTCACTGATTACGATTTTGCATGGAAGCAAATTTTTGCAGGCATCTGAAACAATCAAAATGAAGCACGTAAATATAGACGTCGATATTCTACGTAAACGATTAAATTCGCTCTTCTCGTATTCCATACGCATCTAACCAGACATTAGAAGTGAAAACAAATGTTAATCGCTAAAAAGAAGTAAAAACCTGGGACTCGATAGCACGTTTTGTTACGAAATCGACTCAAATGCAAATGGCACATTCTTCTTCACTCCAATATTTTTCTTTGGCTGTCACACGAGCGAATGTATATAACACGATGACGCATAGAGCATACAAACATATGAAATCAGGCCAGCCAACATAACGAGTTGCTTGAAACAGAGGTCGCCACAGTCGCTTCAGTTTACAATACTCTGTTATAAAAACCGAATTGTTTATGATAAGAATGCGAATGTTTATCGCGAGATATATTTATTATGAAAATAAACATGCCTACGATTATGCAATGTACGTTAATAAACGAAGCGTGCATATAGATTCAAACATAAGTTTGCTTCTGAATATTGATCAATACAATGGTTTTACAATTCACACGTATATGCCCAGCATGATAACATATTATGTACTGAAATTAGCGTCTGTCAATAATTATACACGTCGGTGTTGACACAACGCTTATACAATATTACCATACCTTGATTTTTATCGTGGTAAAAATTAGTAGCGAAGTGCCTTGTGTCGTTATTAAAAGTTTTAACAGAAACTTATGGTCTTAATCCACAATTATCATGAAATTAGAATATTAATAAATTATAAAACTTAAAAATCGCACTAAATATAAACAAATATTGATAAACTCGTAATTTAAAGCACAATTTTTGACATAACAATTTTTAAACAATAGTCAAAAGCAAGTAATTTTTGCCCGTATTTTTCTTTCAATGAATGGCATCATAAAACACGTGTAAAACATTATAGAACAAATATGTAAAAATATTTATTAGTTACCATTGTAAATATAAACTAGTGTACTAGGCATACATCCGTTCTATTCTCATGATATAAACAGGATACTTAGATGCGTTCCAGGTATTATTATTATTATTGAAAACAAATTACAGACAAGCATATTCTTTAATATATATTAGTATTTGGGACACAATGAAGTCGATTTCCAGAACAGTAATATTTAAGTTTAATAATGTGACAAGCACTGGCAGTTTTTATTCAAAAACCAACCAAAGGAGTCATCAAATCTATTTATGTATAAATTGCTCGCTTGCCTTTATGAAGGAACGTCGTATTCAATTTTAGCAAATACCATTTGTGGTACGAATTTTATTATATAGAGTATTCAACTCCAGTCAAGTGTGTGTCAAACGCATAGTTTATTTTTTATTCCTGTTGAGATGTTATTATTCCTAAAATTCTTCGCTGTTTTGTCCTTTGTGGCCAACATTTAGACTACGTTGCAGTTTGGTTATACTTTTCTGCGTTTAACACAATATGACAAAATAAATTTTTCAACATTTGACCATCTTCAAATTGTGTATTTAAATTGTACACTTATTTTTATATAAAGCGTAATGCACAATTTTTCTGTATTATTTTACCCAAAGTAAATTTTCTCAATGTTTTATTTCCAAATTCGGAGCAACATCGTCATTTCGTTTTGTTTTTAACATTTCTTGTCATTTTAAGAAATCCATTTCTAGTAGTAGTATATTTATATTACACAGAAAAAAATGCACATATTTCAAAGACAATATCTTATTACGAAGACTTTGTACGATGTTAATTTATTTTATAGCTCCTAACAAACTTTAGACATGAATACAGCGTCATGTGGTCTAAATTTATTAAAAACTCCATACTTGTTTAAAACTAGACTATGAAATGAAATTGATTGCATATTTTCTCGGTGATTGTATTCAATAACAAAATTCCGTGCATTTCCTTACTTGGTAATAAACAGAGGAGAACAGATATTTACCATAACGGTGTCTATAGTTGGAACTGTCGTTTTAATATAATGAAGATATTTATATAAGCTCGTCTGTACATCGTAAGCTTCATTTACCACGAAGAAAGTTTTCTCTGTACTTTAAAGTAAGTCATGCCAGAGCTAACGGAATTTCTAGGCGCCCAAAATTCTTAAGCCATTTATTTCGAAATAATACCTTATGAGGAGATATTAACCACAAAAAAGTGAGCATAGAAACGTCTTCAAAGGTACAAAGGATCCGAATAATAGAAATAGACTCATGGCATTGCAACTTTCTGCATAAATGTTTTAAGAACTTTGGATTTTTAGAATTCTTATCAATTTATTAAAAAGTTTTCAAATTCGTCCTTTATATTTATAATTACAAAGGGATATACATTTAATTTAAGCTTTTCTTTATGAAGAGATATGCTATCATAACGTACTGTTACTTGGGTTGCCAGATGTCCCGGGATTTCCGGAATTTGTGATATTGTCCCGTGTCCAGGAATGTAATAAATTTGCCCCGGAAATGTAAAAAATATGGTAATTTTTAAAATTGTCTTTATTGGCATTTTTCGTGAACCTATACATGCCATAGTTGCATTCGATTTTGCTAGATTGATCAATGGAAAAATCGGAGTCGCATGATTACGTATCAAATCAAGGCATAAATTTAAATTCAAATAAATTGCGAAGATTTAGAATTCAACTTCAATTTATTAAAATAACTAAATCAAAACACGAACATAATAAATTAAACATTATTGTCATTGTCAAACTACGAAAGTTAAGCTTCGAGTTGAAATTAGATAAGATTAATTATTGCAGGGCAAATTTCTTTTGCCAAATATTAGTATCAAATATTAGCTTTTAGTAATTTGGATAAATGTGATTAACATAACGACTGTTCTTATAATAAATTGCTTATAATTATTGAATAAGTCAATAAAGTTTAGTAAAAAGTTCACTTTGTATTTTGGCAAAAGAAAACAACTTTTTTATTATTTTTATTAATCTGAATGTTTTTTGGGTTCAAAAAAACCTTTTGTTGGATCAAACTAATTTTTTTTTCTTAAATCACTGGTAGTTATAGATATAGTAGTAGACATGTCCCGGAAAAAGCGATTTTACATATGGCAACCCTGACTGTTACCAATACAATTATTGTACATAATTTACGCGTTATTATTGTTCATAATAATAATTGCAATCATAATAAGTTTTAGATGTTATATTATATGTGTAAAATAAATTACGAACAAGTGCCGTTTAGCACCAGTGATATTGTGACAATTTTTTGATATGACATGAAAGAATATACATTAAAAAAACGACGTATTCAAAATAATATACTGCCGCTCGCGATTATTTATTATAAACAAAATTGTTTTGAAAAAAATATTACTCACGAAAAATGCCTTCAAATTTGTTTATTCTTAACTTTTTTCACTAATTTTGAAACGAATTTATCACTAGACATTACACATTTAACATAGACAAAAGCATAAATGTGAATTAACGAAATTTAAAAAGACATCAAATTGGGTGTATTTTAAATTGACTATCAAAAATAATCAATTAAGTAAAATTTAAAAATATTTTACTGTCTTCAGTTTATGGCGCTTTACGTATATTATGAAAATATAAATTTGAAGACATTCCTCGTGAGTAATTTTTTTTTCAAATCGATTTTTTATAACAAATATTCGCGAACAGCAATAAATTTTTTTCAACACGTCATTTTTAACATATATTCTTTCGTATCATATTAAAAAAATTGTCAAAATATCATTGGTGCTAAATTGCACTTATACAAAAATTTTAAATACACAAAAATGTTATATACTAATTTCTATTAACCAACTTTACAAAGCATAGGTCCATTTCCACTATTATGGTCCTTTGGTATCGCCGAAACGACTGTTATGCTCATTTTAAAATCTATTTGTGATTAATCTCCACCTAAGGTTCTGCTTAGACTATATTTAATTAACGATGTCTAGTCTCTCAAACGGGCCAAAAAACCACAATTATTACGGTCTCTCTTATAGTAGTCAAAGTTTTTGGTATATCACGAAGTGCAGCATGTATGATTAAGAATGTATATATTAAGAATGGGAAACCGCATCCGACAAAAACCGGCATGGATAAAATGGGTGTTGAGTCACAAAGCAGACGTATATTTCAAAGGGTTATGATGAAAGATAACAAAGCTTACAGATGTAAAAGTGACTGCCGAGCTGAATGAACATCGTACTCAATAATTTCATCAGCATCAGAACTGTACGAAAGGAACTTCACTTGCAATATTTTTGTTATATGGTCATATTAGTATTCTTCTTTCTCCTGGCTGTAGTCCCATATAACATTTAGAATTAGCACTCCTCGTACGTTCTTTACAATACTCAATACTTGAATTACGACTACTTTTATTTTTAAATATTAATCTGAATTATCTAATAAATTATGTTTATTTTTATGTCTTAAAATCTAATTGATTACAGATGTGGGCCAAAATCTGGGTTACAAGGCTAAAAAATAATCAGAACCATCATTTAACGATATGTCAGCTAATACCACGTCAATATCATTATTTCGTTTGCACTCGCACTCTAAAATTTTATTGTTAAATATTATTTTTATTCCAAATCCAACAAGGTCATTTATATGCTCATAGTTTAAAACGTCTTTTATAGTCATAATATCTGCATTTTCATTGTTGTCTATTGATATATCCTAATGGACCTGATTAACTATGGCTCTTTGCCGGGCTCTTTAGTTTCTTTGTTTATTTTTATGCTACTCTTTCAAGCTTTTTTTTAAGTGCCGCCATTTTGTAGTTTCCATAGAGGTCTTCTCTAGAATTATAATTTTGACAACCGTGTGAAATTGTGACAATAATTTGCATCTGCCATCTTGAATAGAATTCTTGAAATTAAACGAACAACAATAGAATTCTTGAAACTAAATGAACCACCTTCTATATAAATAGGAACCCGTTTTGTATCGTAATGAAACATGACTATAATAATTTGGAACTTATCAGTTTTAATTATAATTGAAAAGGAATAGAATAGTTGTTGGTGATATAATAATTACTATTTATTTATTAAAGTCGAATTTCGCGCGGCATGTCATAACCCTTAACCTTATTTATGTTACGACAGGTGTTTTGCACTTCCTGAATAAGCGTGGTATCATATTGACTATTATGAAATTAGTTTTTTTTAATCCTCTGTCGACACACAACCGTTTGCAACGGCTGCCGTAAACAACTGACGCCAATTAGTGTGCTTGCACACAATTTATTATGGATGTTTTTTGTGCACTTAATACATGGGGAAGATCATATCGCTAATAGTATTATTTGTATCTTTGGCAAAACATATGTTTCTTGAAGAATAACAAAAAAGCTTTCTGATAACGGTGTTAAATAGCAGGAAGGGTGGTACCCTTGTCTAAGTAAGCAACATCTGCATTAAATCATCAATTATAATAATTATTATTAGATTTAAATCTTTACGCTGATTAAATCTGAGATAAAAACCAGTACCAAATAAACGCAATTACATTAAACAAACAATTTAGCAAATCGAAATTGTATTCATAATTTAATTATGTCTCAATACATTTTTCCCACTTTAAGCGATATCAACAGCCGGCTGACGAGCCAAATTGCACCAGACGAATTTTAATTTAATTTTTATGAAAAATAAACAAGACCGCTTCCTAAACGCACCACTCAGCAACACCCAGTACTTAATAAACATAATTACATTAAACAAACAATTTAGCGAACCGAAGTTTTATACATTATTTAATTTTGTCTCAATATATTTTTCCCACTTTAAGTGATATTGAACAGCCGGGTGACAGGCCAAATCATTTCAGACGAATTTTATTTTAATTGTTATGAATTATAACAAAACCGCTTCCTAAGCGCATCACTCAGCGACACCCAGTACTAAATAAACATAATTACATTAATCGAACAATTTAGCGAACCGAAGTTTTATACATTATTTAAGTTTGTCTCAATACATTTTTCCCACTTTAAGTGATATCAACAGCCGGCCGTCATTTCAGACGAATTTTATTTTAATTGTTATGAATTATAACAAGACCGCTTCCTAAGCGCATCACTCAGCGACACCCAGTACTAAATAAACATAATTACATTAAACAAGCAATTTAGTGGTATTCATTATTTAATTTTGTCTCAATACATTTTTCCCACTTTAAGCGATATCAACAGCCGGCCGACAGACCAAATCGCATCACATGAATTAAACTTTAATTGTTATAAATTATAACAAGACCGCTTCCTAAGCGCACCACTCAGCGACACCCAACACACCTGCCGACGTCAAACCGCACTTACGTAATCTCCTTCCGACATGCGGAGTAGAATCGTCGTGACACTGAGCGAAACCTTGCGGCGCCGCGTGTTGACACACCGCAACCGTCCCCTGAAGCGCGTGTGTCGGCGCGCGCGGCGCGGCTATATCTCGCCTAGTGCACGCTTGTTTTGTGCAATATAGGTTACGTGTAACCTAGTTACGATATCGTTGTACGACAAGCAGTTACAATAATTGGCGCTACATTGACATGATGGTTGAGATATTGAGGTTGACATAACAATAAATTATAATATCTTCTCCTAACTAAAATACAATGTTCATTTTACCTTTCTTAATTAATTGACTTACAGATTTTAATTCCTCGCATATTTTTCCAAAAAATCATTTGACATTTACGAACTCCATAACTGACAACGTAAGTGAAGCTCGTAAACGTTAAAATATTACTTTAGACCAATAATGATTCCACAATGGACTACGTGGACCCCCAGGGTTCGGTTACGACTTGCTGGTGGTCTATATCAGCGAGAAAAAGAAATGGGTGTTCACGAGATGCAAAGGGATCCCATTTAGGATAGCTCTTTATGAATAGTATATAATTTTACAAGAACTAATCGGAATAAGTAAAGGCGCAAAGGCGCAATTCAGAAAAAAGGTTATCAGCAGATCTGGCTTTAGAAAGATATATCATGTTGAGCAACCTGCAGTATGGATTACCCCAAGAAAGTTTTTGATAGCTTTTCCATCTTCACACCTCGTGGAAAGAGGTTTTAGCGCGGTTGACAAACTTATGAATAAAAGGAAATCGATTACAAATAGTTGGACGTGGAGATTCGAGGTTTATAGTTCACTAATTTCAAGCCAAATACTGAAAATTTGTTATTAGAGTATCATCATTACTTGTGTATTAACTTTATATACGAATTTCACCAGTTTCTGGTTGATTTCCTCTCAAATCTAAATATTGTACTTTGTGCCTTTTCAATAAAGATTTAAGCAAAAATTATACATTTCTTTTCTTTATTCTACAGAAAAGCCTATCAAAGGAACAGCACTGTGTCAGCTGTGACAAACCCATTTGATGTCAATACGTTTAGGAAAATTCAATATTAGGCAGACGCCAAAAAAATCGGCAAGTGGGATATCTAGCAGAGGTTACAGAACTTTTTTGTCCTATAGCCTATGGGGCAAAAAATTTCTATAACCTCTGATTTAGACGTTGACAAACTTCATGATCAATTGCGCCTATAAACCGGGCATATAAATTGCACTAAATTGTATAAATACGACTTTAATGTATATTTGTCAACATGCAACCGTTAACCTAAGTGCAATAGAGATCACGATAAACCTTACATAAAGCCTGCTTCTTAAATACAACCGCCAGACCACATCGGCTTAAATCTAATTACGAATATTTGAAATTTAATTTAAAAATGGATATATTATTTGTTTTTAACTCTTTATTAACTTTTTCTTAATACTTTATTAATTCTTCACTGGACTAAATATTATTAGAGGTCATTATAGTCTCTTCATCGTGAGCTGGAAAACGTCCAGGGCTAAACATAGACTCCCCCAGATTCCCACAAAGATCGATTCCGTGCCGTTATCATCCAAAGGTCTTCTCGCGACTTTTACCAAGTAATTTGTCCACCTTGCGAGTGACCATTGGCCTCTGCTCGTTCCTGTACGCGATCGCTATCCAAGAACTTTTCTTACTCAGCACTCGTTGGTTCTTCGTATTATATGACCAAGTCCCATTACCAGTTCAGCCTGTCAATCGTAGGAAATATGTCGGTGACATTAATTATCCTAGGGATCTCCTCATTACGGATCATATTTCGTACGGAAACCCCGAGCAAAGCCCTTTCTATAACTAGCTGGGTGACTTGGAATCTTTCTACGAAGCCAACTCAATCTGACACTTAAATTTCTGTCTGACGTAATGTTTGACACTTAAAAACCTACAAGACAAAATACGACGAGTATATATAAACCTATGATTTCGTAAGAAAACTCCGAGCATAGCCCTTTCTATAACCAGCTGGGTGACTTGGAATCTTTCTACGAAGCCAACTCAGTCTGACACTTAAATTTCTGTCTGACACATTTCATTTGACTCTTAAAAACCTGCAAGACAAAATCTGACAAGCATATATAAGTCGTAGTTGCCAGTCGATGATCACACTAACATTTTGAGTGATAAATTAATTATAAAACTGACATAATATCGTAACTAGGCCTTTCAATATCGGCATCTTAGTATTCGCATCAGGATCGAGATTATTCAACAATATACATTATTTTCACTTTGCGTGCGTGACTCTCTTCATATTAGGAGCATCGCGTCTGGCCGTCATAACCTTCTTTTCCCACCGAAACCTGATTCAAATATACTCTCATTAACTTAAAACTTACATAATAACCTGATTCAAATGAACTCTCAATTTACTTCAAATGGATGGAATGTTATAAAAATTTATAGCATTTAAGACTAAAGTTTCTATTGAACGACTTATTGAGAAAATTGAATTAGTAATTGTAGCACGAGATCATTCAAAATGAAATAAATTTACCAAAACTGCTTTCTTATTTCACAAAAATAAACTGCCTTTTAGGATAATTCCAATCCAAATACTGACAAAAATATTAATCAGCTTTGGTAAACCAAAAACAAAAGGGCATTGCACATGTTCGATATACGTTTATATAGCATCGCATACAAATCAACATTTCTCTTTCGCTATTAGGCACACGCATATCGCTATTCCATTTCGACTCATTATTTGCAACCAGCCTCTAGTGCTGCATTGTCTGAGAGAGCGTGCCACGGGCATGGAGAACGGGGTGGGCCGTGGAGGCAGACAGGGCCGCCTCCAATCGATAATGCATTAGCCAGCCCGACGCGGAAGCGTTCACCAGCTCCTCTAGCCACCGTTTTAAACCCTCGAACTCCCCATTAGCAATAATGCCAAGAGTGCATTTTCAACTATTCATTCTACAAAGTTACCAATGTCCTTACATTTTTTACTTAAATATCTGCAAAATACTGCTAGGTTTCCGAGAAAAATGCCCGAGATAGACACGTCGAGTTCTCGTATTTTTCAAAAGATACCTCTGAAAGTCCATGCCGTGTTTGGGGCCTGGTGTTACCAAGGATAAAAATAACACTCTTACAAAAAACAATGAAAAAATAAACCACTTAAAACTTTTATTCAAATCGTGAATTAGAAAAGTGACATGTTTTATATTTTTCTTACTAAAGTCAGGTGATTTTTCATGATTGTTCATAAATGCTATTTCTACGGAATTTGTTGAACCAGCAAGATGAAACAAAGTTCAGATTGTGTCCTGTTTCTCCTCTATAGACAAATGTAACAAAACTAATTCATTAAAATTGCACGCACGACAGGGTTGCCAAAAAAATCCAAATTATATTCGAAAAGAGCGAAGAGACAACGATTTTGACAACACAGAATTAATGTCAATGCCAGTTAAAAGTTTGTTTTTAATTAATTTAAGCAATGGCTGCACATTAAAAAAAGCGATAGATTTGATTATTTTTTTGTAATCGTTTTTGAAAAGTTCCTACTTATTTTGTTTCATTTCCATTGTTATTTTAATTTGAATTGTTTGATTCCTTGTTTTCTAAAAAAAACAGTATTTTTAAAAACAACTTTCTTTTCCCGTAAAGCCAGGCCCATTTGTGCTGGTTTTCTTTTGATGCAGAACACAAAAAATATCGATGCTCCTAGAGGACGAAATTTGGTCTCTATAGTTATTCCCACAGAACAAAAAATAGTTTATTCTGTGGTTAGTTCGATATCAGCAACATACTGCGAGCTTAGGGGAGTAACCTGCTGCATCACCGCATCTGCGTTGGCAACAAGTCACTGCCTCGTCGCTGCGGCAGCCGCAAATAGCTTCCATTATCATCAATCAGCTATATCACCTTCGGATCCCACACGGAAGTACGTTCGCGAACAAAAGCGCTTTGTTTAATGCCCGCCTGTAATAACTCATTTGACGTCTGTTCAAAGTCATCTTCAAGAGCGACATTGCTCAATACGCGCGGTCAGTGTTACCATCTTTGTTTGGTTTGACGTTTCGATGAGCACATACACTTCATAAACTTATTGGCAACTCTTCCATTAAAAATAATAAAACAAATTGAGCTTCACCCACATAAGCTCACGTATGAAGTGTAACTTTGTTTTTTATTTTAAATTTTATGAAGTCAGGTTATTTTTCATAGTATCTGGTAAATATTATTTCTACGCAGAACCAAGATGAAAGACATTGCAGTTTGTGTTCGTTATATCCTCCAGATATTCACTTTGACAACACGCAGAACAAATGTCAATGTCAGTTAACAGTTTATTTTTAATTAATTTAGGAAATGGCTACAAATTTAAAAAGCGATCGATATTGATTATTTTTTGTGCAACCGTTATTATGTACTTATATAGATTTTTATTGTTATTTTTATATATTAATAAAAATTCTAGATATTTTCAAAATATAATATATGAGTATTTAAATAAATAGTTTTTTATTATGTATTAAGATTACAAAATGTTTTTTATTTTCTTCTCTTTTCTAATTGCCAATCGTTGATTCGTGTCAGTTACTAACTTATAATAATCATTAATCATCATCATCATCATATATATTAATACGCTAAGGTTTTAAGATGTTACACTCCCTTTTTAGAAAAAACCTCACAACTAATCCACATAAATTATATATCATTTTATAGATAATTGCTTGCTCTACCGGCATCCACAACTAAAAAATTTATTATTGCTATTGTTTTTGCAAATTAATTAATTATTAAAATTATATACACGAGACAGCAATGCTGCCATCTAACGGCTCAACGTCAATATGATTGACGGTCGGTAAAATTTTTGTTTAATTTCAAATCCACTCACGTATAAATAAAGTGGCGCTTTAGCTCAATGCTTTTGATACTTGCGCCTCTATATGTCAATTTTAGTAAAATATTTGTTTGATCTGTCATCTGAGCTTCATAAATTAATAATGCGAAGACTTCGCACGGGTCACGCTAGTTATCATATATTATATTATAAAACAATTATTTTTCCTCGAAGCTACTGAGTAATTGATAGTTAAATTTTTGTGCTACACAGTACAAAAAAGTAAATAAATTAAAAGTAAGAAAATTGTTGGCGACAGACATATTCATCGACAGATCGTTTTTCATCTTCTTGACCGCCATGTTGTTGGCGCTCGACCGATTCCGCCACCGACCGAGTACACTCGGCATTCCTTTTTTTAAGCGTTACACAATTTTAACGTGATAGAATGATTCAGTCGTCGCTAAATAATTTTCGTTTCAAGAAAATAATCACTTTCTTAAAAAAAACAAATTGCATTATTTTTTCAGGGCATCCATAAGAAATATCACTGTTTTTCAGAAAGTACAAAACTTTACACAAAACCGTCGACACTATATATTATGCTTTAAAAACAAGTTAAAGTAAGTTTAGCAGAAAACAGTTTTTTTGTACGCTCGACAGCAACCACATTAAATATAAACCAGTGTTCAAATATAAATTTCATTATAGTGAAGCGATATTGATCATTTTTGGTCAATGTAGACCCCCATAACCGACATTGCAACTTTTTTATCGATAGTTTTCAAGATAGTAAAGTGTCTTTTGGAAACACTGTAAGAAAAAAATTATATTAAAAAAACAATTTATATATTTTATGAGGCGCCGCTAATAACCTTTCATTTGATATGACGCTATTGAAAAAAAATCCCTCAAAATGGAAATTCAACTATACGTAAAGTCTGTTCATTACCTTTATAAGTAACGTATGGGCCACTGCTTCTTACTGTTAGGCTAAAATTTTAAATAGTTTTGTTGTAAAAAATAGTTTTGGTAGGAAACAAAAAAAAACGTATTTTCCTATCAAGAAAAATGATCTGGTCATACTAAGCTCTATCATAATGTCTCGGCTACACCCCCACTACACGAAATAAATGCACGTCAAATTTGGTAGTTATTCGCTATTTAGTTACAGAGTTCTTAGATAATAAATATCCAAACTTTGATAATGAACACCTGGAGCACCTTCAAATATAAAATTAGACCAAAAATACCTTTCTTGATTATCAATTAAATCCATAAGACGACTTTTTGTAAGTATTCACTCATGATAATCGGCAAAACTGTTTTTTTTTTCAATCTATTCTAAATATGCATCGTGTAAATAATCTATAAAAATATGGTTTAGGGCCGATTTTTCATTCGGGGAATAAACTCTCAAATAGCTAACTAACAAATTAATTTATTCCTCTGATAACCAATCTGATATAGTCAAATTTATGCAGTACAAGTTTATTCCTATGGTGATCAGTCTAACAATAGTAGCATTTCAACTGATAGATAGCTATTTAAAGCTTTATTATAGGCCACGATAAATATTTGAAAGAACTTCACGCGAGCTTTGTGTAAAAGAGAAAAAAGATCAACGATACTTGTATGTAAGAGCAGTATAGCTAGAAAATGAAACATTTGTCAATAGATACAAACATTTAATTCAAAGCTAACTGCCTTTATCGGTAGCCTTATTTTTGTTATCATTTCGATAAGTCCCATGTTTTATACCAACGTAATACAAAAGATAAATATTTGAAAGAACTTCACGCGAGCTTTGTGTAAAAGAGAAAAAAGATCAACGATACTTGTACGTAAGAGCAGTATAGCTAGAAAATGAAATATTTGTCAATAGACACAAACATTTAATTCAAAGCTAACTGCCTTTATCGGTAGCCTTATTTTTGTTATCATTTCGATAAGTCCCATGTTTTATACCAACGTAATACAAAAGATAAATATTTGAAAGAACTTCACGCGAGCTTTGTGTAAAAGAGAAAAAAGATCAACGATACTTGTACGTAAGAGCAGTATAGCTAGAAAATGAAATATTTGTCAATAGATACAAACATTTAATTCAAAGCTAACTGCCTTTATCGGTAGCCTTATTTTTGTTATCATTTCGATAAGTCCCATGTTTTATACCAACGTAATACAAAAGATAAATATTTGAAAGAACTTCACGCGAGCTTTGTGTAAAAGAGAAAAAAGATCAACGATACTTGTACGTAAGAGCAGTATAGCTAGAAAATGAAATATTTGTCAATAGACACAAACATTTAATTCAAAGCTAACTGCCTTTATCGGTAGCCTTATTTTTGTTATCATTTCGATAAGTCCCATGTTTTATACCAACGTTTTGAAAGAACTTCAGGCGAGCTTTGTGTAAAAGAGAAAAAAGATCAACGATACTTGTACGTAAGAGCAGTATAGCTAGAAAATGAAATATTTGTCAATAGATACAAACATTTAATTCAAAGCTAACTGCCTTTATCGGTAGCCTTATTTTTGTTATCATTTCGATAAGTCCCATGTTTTATACCAACGTTTTGAAAGAACTTCAGGCGAGCTTTGTGTAAAAGAGAAAAAAGATCAACGATACTTGTACGTAAGAGCAGTATAGCTAGAAAATGAAATATTTGTCAATAGATACAAACATTTAATTCAAAGCTAACTGCCTTTATCGGTAGCCTTATTTTTGTTATCATTTCGATAAGTCCCATGTTTTATACCAACGTTTTGAAAGAACTTCAGGCGAGCTTTGTGTAAAAGAGAAAAAAGATCAACGATACTTGTACGTAAGAGCAGTATAGCTAGAAAATGAAACATTTGTCAATAGATACAAACATTTAATTCAAAGCTAACTGCCTTTATCGGTAGCCTTATTTTTGTTATCATTTCGATAAGTCCCATGTTTTATACCAACGTAATACAAAAGATAAATATTTGAAAGAACTTCACGCGAGCTTTGTGTAAAAGAGAAAAAAGATCAACGATACTTGTACGTAAGAGCAGTATAGCTAGAAAATGAAATATTTGTCAATAGACACAAACATTTAATTCAAAGCTAACTGCCTTTATCGGTAGCCTTATTTTTGTTATCATTTCGATAAGTCCCATGTTTTATACCAACGTAATACAAAAGATAAATATTTGAAAGAACTTCACGCGAGCTTTGTGTAAAAGAGATAAAAGATCAACGATACTTGTACGTAAGAGCAGTATAGCTAGAAAATGAAATATTTGTCAATAGATACAAACATTTAATTCAAAGCTAACTGCCTTTATCGGTAGCCTTATTTTTGTTATCATTTCGATAAGTCCCATGTTTTATACCAACGTAATACAAAAGATAAATATTTGAAAGAACTTCACGCGAGCTTTGTGTAAAAGAGAAAAAAGATCAACGATACTTGTACGTAAGAGCAGTATAGCTAGAAAATGAAATATTTGTCAATAGACACAAACATTTAATTCAAAGCTAACTGCCTTTATCGGTAGCCTTATTTTTGTTATCATTTCGATAAGTTCCATGTTTTATACCAACGTTTTGAAAGAACTTCAGGCGAGCTTTGTGTAAAAGAGAAAAAAGATCAACGATACTTGTACGTAAGAGCAGTATAGCTAGAAAATGAAATATTTGTCAATAGATACAAACATTTAATTCAAAGCTAACTGCCTTTATCGGTAGCCTTATTTTTGTTATCATTTCGATAAGTCCCATGTTTTATACCAACGTTTTGAAAGAACTTCAGGCGAGCTTTGTGTAAAAGAGAAAAAAGATCAACGATACTTGTACGTAAGAGCAGTATAGCTAGAAAATGAAATATTTGTCAATAGATACAAACATTTAATTCAAAGCTAACTGCCTTTATCGGTAGCCTTATTTTTGTTATCATTTCGATAAGTCCCATGTTTTATACCAACGTTTTGAAAGAACTTCAGGCGAGCTTTGTGTAAAAGAGAAAAAAGATCAACGATACTTGTACGTAAGAGCAGTATAGCTAGAAAATGAAACATTTGTCAATAGATACAAACATTTAATTCAAAGCTAACTGCCTTTATCGGTAGCCTTATTTTTGTTATCATTTCGATAAGTCCCATGTTTTATACCAACGTAATACAAAAGATAAATATTTGAAAGAACTTCACGCGAGCTTTGTGTAAAAGAGAAAAAAGATCAACGATACTTGTACGTAAGAGCAGTATAGCTAGAAAATGAAATATTTGTCAATAGACACAAACATTTAATTCAAAGCTAACTGCCTTTATCGGTAGCCTTATTTTTGTTATCATTTCGATAAGTCCCATGTTTTATACCAACGTAATACAAAAGATAAATATTTGAAAGAACTTCACGCGAGCTTTGTGTAAAAGAGATAAAAGATCAACGATACTTGTACGTAAGAGCAGTATAGCTAGAAAATGAAATATTTGTCAATAGATACAAACATTTAATTCAAAGCTAACTGCCTTTATCGGTAGCCTTATTTTTGTTATCATTTCGATAAGTCCCATGTTTTATACCAACGTAATACAAAAGATAAATATTTGAAAGAACTTCACGCGAGCTTTGTGTAAAAGAGAAAAAAGATCAACGATACTTGTACGTAAGAGCAGTATAGCTAGAAAATGAAATATTTGTCAATAGACACAAACATTTAATTCAAAGCTAACTGCCTTTATCGGTAGCCTTATTTTTGTTATCATTTCGATAAGTTCCATGTTTTATACCAACGTTTTGAAAGAACTTCAGGCGAGCTTTGTGTAAAAGAGAAAAAAGATCAACGATACTTGTACGTAAGAGCAGTATAGCTAGAAAATGAAATATTTGTCAATAGATACAAACATTTAATTCAAAGCTAACTGCCTTTATCGGTAGCCTTATTTTTGTTATCATTTCGATAAGTCCCATGTTTTATACCAACGTTTTGAAAGAACTTCAGGCGAGCTTTGTGTAAAAGAGAAAAAAGATCAACGATACTTGTACGTAAGAGCAGTATAGCTAGAAAATGAAATATTTGTCAATAGATACAAACATTTAATTCAAAGCTAACTGCCTTTATCGGTAGCCTTATTTTTGTTATCATTTCGATAAGTCCCATGTTTTATACCAACGTAATACAAAAGATAAATATTTGAAAGAACTTCACGCGAGCTTTGTGTAAAAGAGAAAAAAGATCAACGATACTTGTACGTAAGAGCAGTATAGCTAGAAAATGAAATATTTGTCAATAGATACAAACATTTAATTCAAAGCTAACTGCCTTTATCGGTAGCCTTATTTTTGTTATCATTTCGATAAGTCCCATGTTTTATACCAACGTAATACAAAAGATAAATATTTGAAAGAACTTCACGCGAGCTTTGTGTAAAAGAGAAAAAAGATCAACGATACTTGTACGTAAGAGCAGTATAGCTAGAAAATGAAATATTTGTCAATAGACACAAACATTTAATTCAAAGCTAACTGCCTTTATCGGTAGCCTTATTTTTGTTATCATTTCGATAAGTCCCATGTTTTATACCAACGTTTTGAAAGAACTTCAGGCGAGCTTTGTGTAAAAGAGAAAAAAGATCAACGATACTTGTACGTAAGAGCAGTATAGCTAGAAAATGAAATATTTGTCAATAGATACAAACATTTAATTCAAAGCTAACTGCCTTTATCGGTAGCCTTATTTTTGTTATCATTTCGATAAGTCCCATGTTTTATACCAACGTTTTGAAAGAACTTCAGGCGAGCTTTGTGTAAAAGAGAAAAAAGATCAACGATACTTGTACGTAAGAGCAGTATAGCTAGAAAATGAAATATTTGTCAATAGATACAAACATTTAATTCAAAGCTAACTGCCTTTATCGGTAGCCTTATTTTTGTTATCATTTCGATAAGTCCCATGTTTTATACCAACGTTTTGAAAGAACTTCAGGCGAGCTTTGTGTAAAAGAGAAAAAAGATCAACGATACTTGTACGTAAGAGCAGTATAGCTAGAAAATGAAACATTTGTCAATAGATACAAACATTTAATTCAAAGCTAACTGCCTTTATCGGTAGCCTTATTTTTGTTATCATTTCGATAAGTCCCATGTTTTATACCAACGTAATACAAAAGATAAATATTTGAAAGAACTTCACGCGAGCTTTGTGTAAAAGAGAAAAAAGATCAACGATACTTGTACGTAAGAGCAGTATAGCTAGAAAATGAAATATTTGTCAATAGACACAAACATTTAATTCAAAGCTAACTGCCTTTATCGGTAGCCTTATTTTTGTTATCATTTCGATAAGTCCCATGTTTTATACCAACGTAATACAAAAGATAAATATTTGAAAGAACTTCACGCGAGCTTTGTGTAAAAGAGATAAAAGATCAACGATACTTGTACGTAAGAGCAGTATAGCTAGAAAATGAAATATTTGTCAATAGATACAAACATTTAATTCAAAGCTAACTGCCTTTATCGGTAGCCTTATTTTTGTTATCATTTCGATAAGTCCCATGTTTTATACCAACGTAATACAAAAGATAAATATTTGAAAGAACTTCACGCGAGCTTTGTGTAAAAGAGAAAAAAGATCAACGATACTTGTACGTAAGAGCAGTATAGCTAGAAAATGAAATATTTGTCAATAGACACAAACATTTAATTCAAAGCTAACTGCCTTTATCGGTAGCCTTATTTTTGTTATCATTTCGATAAGTTCCATGTTTTATACCAACGTTTTGAAAGAACTTCAGGCGAGCTTTGTGTAAAAGAGAAAAAAGATCAACGATACTTGTACGTAAGAGCAGTATAGCTAGAAAATGAAATATTTGTCAATAGATACAAACATTTAATTCAAAGCTAACTGCCTTTATCGGTAGCCTTATTTTTGTTATCATTTCGATAAGTCCCATGTTTTATACCAACGTTTTGAAAGAACTTCAGGCGAGCTTTGTGTAAAAGAGAAAAAAGATCAACGATACTTGTACGTAAGAGCAGTATAGCTAGAAAATGAAATATTTGTCAATAGATACAAACATTTAATTCAAAGCTAACTGCCTTTATCGGTAGCCTTATTTTTGTTATCATTTCGATAAGTCCCATGTTTTATACCAACGTTTTGAAAGAACTTCAGGCGAGCTTTGTGTAAAAGAGAAAAAAGATCAACGATACTTGTACGTAAGAGCAGTATAGCTAGAAAATGAAACATTTGTCAATAGATACAAACATTTAATTCAAAGCTAACTGCCTTTATCGGTAGCCTTATTTTTGTTATCATTTCGATAAGTCCCATGTTTTATACCAACGTAATACAAAAGATAAATATTTGAAAGAACTTCACGCGAGCTTTGTGTAAAAGAGAAAAAAGATCAACGATACTTGTACGTAAGAGCAGTATAGCTAGAAAATGAAATATTTGTCAATAGACACAAACATTTAATTCAAAGCTAACTGCCTTTATCGGTAGCCTTATTTTTGTTATCATTTCGATAAGTCCCATGTTTTATACCAACGTAATACAAAAGATAAATATTTGAAAGAACTTCACGCGAGCTTTGTGTAAAAGAGATAAAAGATCAACGATACTTGTACGTAAGAGCAGTATAGCTAGAAAATGAAATATTTGTCAATAGATACAAACATTTAATTCAAAGCTAACTGCCTTTATCGGTAGCCTTATTTTTGTTATCATTTCGATAAGTCCCATGTTTTATACCAACGTAATACAAAAGATAAATATTTGAAAGAACTTCACGCGAGCTTTGTGTAAAAGAGAAAAAAGATCAACGATACTTGTACGTAAGAGCAGTATAGCTAGAAAATGAAATATTTGTCAATAGACACAAACATTTAATTCAAAGCTAACTGCCTTTATCGGTAGCCTTATTTTTGTTATCATTTCGATAAGTTCCATGTTTTATACCAACGTTTTGAAAGAACTTCAGGCGAGCTTTGTGTAAAAGAGAAAAAAGATCAACGATACTTGTACGTAAGAGCAGTATAGCTAGAAAATGAAATATTTGTCAATAGATACAAACATTTAATTCAAAGCTAACTGCCTTTATCGGTAGCCTTATTTTTGTTATCATTTCGATAAGTCCCATGTTTTATACCAACGTTTTGAAAGAACTTCAGGCGAGCTTTGTGTAAAAGAGAAAAAAGATCAACGATACTTGTACGTAAGAGCAGTATAGCTAGAAAATGAAATATTTGTCAATAGATACAAACATTTAATTCAAAGCTAACTGCCTTTATCGGTAGCCTTATTTTTGTTATCATTTCGATAAGTCCCATGTTTTATACCAACGTTTTGAAAGAACTTCAGGCGAGCTTTGTGTAAAAGAGAAAAAAGATCAACGATACTTGTACGTAAGAGCAGTATAGCTAGAAAATGAAACATTTGTCAATAGATACAAACATTTAATTCAAAGCTAACTGCCTTTATCGGTAGCCTTATTTTTGTTATCATTTCGATAAGTCCCATGTTTTATACCAACGTAATACAAAAGATAAATATTTGAAAGAACTTCACGCGAGCTTTGTGTAAAAGAGAAAAAAGATCAACGATACTTGTACGTAAGAGCAGTATAGCTAGAAAATGAAATATTTGTCAATAGATACAAACATTTAATTCAAAGCTAACTGCCTTTATCGGTAGCCTTATTTTTGTTATCATTTCGATAAGTCCCATGTTTTATACCAACGTTTTGAAAGAACTTCAGGCGAGCTTTGTGTAAAAGAGAAAAAAGATCAACGATACTTGTACGTAAGAGCAGTATAGCTAGAAAATGAAACATTTGTCAATAGATACAAACATTTAATTCAAAGCTAACTGCCTTTATCGGTAGCCTTATTTTTGTTATCATTTCGGTAAGTCCCATGTTTTATACCAACGTAATACAAAATTCTATATAAAAATAGTATTGTGATTTTAAACTCATCCTTGAAATAGAATGTCATCTTGACAGACGTAAACCGGCGGATAACACCTATTCGGTTCTTTTATCAACGAATAACTTTATTAATCCAATATTTTTTCAATTAATCCAATAGTTTCATTTTTTGTTACACCATTTTTGTGCCAAACTCTAAAAACAAACAAACAAAAAAACAAATAATTTTCTTTATAAAATGAATATGATTAAAATTCAATTAAAAACAATTTACATTCAATTGTTCTTGCAATTTTTGTAACATCATTTTCTGTCAAAAAATTTGCATTCACATTTTTATACTTCTGTAAATTAACTGAATCCCGGAGACTGTCTGCAACGTACTGTTTATTTTATTTCATGAAGACGATCACCATCAAGATGTTTACACATGTGCATATGTAAGATTAGTTTTTTGTCGATCACGTAAAATATAACGAGTACATATAAGAAAAATGCATATCATATTGCAACTAAACATTTTAATAAACTACCTAATAATTTAAAATTATTAAACTTTTCAAATAAATTAATAAAAAAATAGATAAGTAATAGGGTGACGTTAATTTAATAATATATCTTAGGTAAATGATATTCAGTGTAAATTTGGAGACGTTCTTTGTTTCTTTGAATAATACTTATTATTAAACTGTGCAGTTGTGTTGTCTATATTTTTTAATTTATTTCTATTTTCGTAAAAATGTTGTTTCCGGTTTCCGGTAAGCACTGGTGTACCATCCCCCCCCCCCCCTATAGAGTTGGTAATACTAGAATTAAGTCAATAAATAAATATATTGTTAATACACTTGTCATTTTGTACGCGATCGACATGAATAGCACACTTACACATGGAAACATGTTGTTACTTACAATTTTTCCGTCCTCACGAAGGAAGTTGTCAACAAGATGAAAGTTCTATTCACGCACTGCATTTTTTATAAGTAAGGTAAGTAAACCCTGCCTTTTGGATTTAGACTATCATAAAGTGCATATCACCGTCAGTTCTGACTAGGCACGCAACCAAAAAAATTTTACGTGAATACGTGTACGTTAACGGGCAAATTTGTTTTCGCGGCACCGCTTCACTCTATCATAAGGTGTTTTATTGGTATCACTGGATTGCTCTTGAGAAGCTCTTTCCAACCGTATGCGATTTCTATATTTTGATTTGACTTTTTACGAGTATAGGCCGACATTGTATTAACTTTTCTTAATTTTTAAATTTAACACCATACATATTCACCATAACCATTCTACACTAGTTTTACACAAGCAATCGATAAATATTGAATCAAAATTTATACTAAACGGAAATTATGTGACGCGGCGAAAAGACCTCAAAATGGCTGTGCGTCCCACTCCACCGCGCGCGATGCGTCACAGTCCCCACTCAACGTAACGAATTTTTTCATCCTTTCACTATCTAGTGGTGTTATTAAATTTTTTATGCAGATGACAGTTACATAACTAGCATGCCAACCTGTATCCCCCGATTCTGTTACCATTACATTTTCTGAACTGCCTCCCACTATAGAAGCAAATTTAAAGGTGTATTAATATTAAAAATTTAGAAACATGACGATACGGTCGAACACCACGTGTGCGCCTACATCGTATCGGATTCGCCTCGCGCGCGCCGCAAACCTACACCGTAGCCTGAGGAACGCGGCAGACCGCGATCGACACGCCCGCTTGCTCAATAACGAAAAGCACCGATCAAACAGAGAGACGGGCGGCGCTAATCGGACGCGACCGGACAAAAACTCCGACGACGTCAATACGTTTCGCGGCGAAACTATCGCGCGAGATGAACGCGGAGACAATAGATGTACGAGATTAGGACGCGAAGCGCTTCGAGAATTTGAGAACTGTCGTAGAGTGCGGAAAGTTCAGCACTAGGGATTGAGGTAGGAAATATACATCCAATAACAATATAATCTAAACTAACATTACTGAGAGCGCAAGTTTTTTTTGTTTGTTTATATCTTAGCTACTGGACGAATAACCGTAAGATATTACGTCATAGAAATTCTGTACGAAGAAGTCACGGGGTAATGCTAGTACCAGATAAGTTTTTCGGGAAAATTTCGTATTGGCACATGGCGAGATTTTCCATGCGGGTTCATCGCGCTTTACGAGTTTTTGATACAGGAATTATCGATAGAAAGATATATATTTTAGAGATTGTTTGTGCTTATCAGCAGTCTAGGTGACTCCCCCACTTCCAAGAGGGAAATTATTAGGTTATTTTATCACGATGCGTCTGAGCGGTTAAATAAGACAAGGCCCCTGGCGATTATTATACCTCACAGTCCAACATTTCGCATTTCTGCAGCGGCATGTTCCTGTAATTTCCAAATGCAGAACATGGATCCCGTGTTATCCCATAGTAGTAATCATGACGATGCGCGTAGAGTTTCTTTGGAGAGCGTGCGTCCTAAGAGTAGAGCAGAATCACGTGGTACTTTAGGACATGGTCGATTAAGTCAACGTGACTTGGTTGAGAATGGACGGATCTTTAAGTCATTTAGAACGTTCCCAAAGCGCATCCTTGAAAAAAAGTGTAGATTCAAAATGGATCATTGCGAAGGGACCCTTAACCCTGTTGGATGGTAGTTAATATACCCCATATTGGTCTACCTTCGAAGGTCCCTTCTTTTGTATGAGAGGAGATGTTACGGGTCCCTGGAAGGGGCTATAACAACCCGGGTGGCAGGTGAGAATAATGTTCAAATCATCATAATTACAGTTTTGACATATTTGGTATTCGGCAATATCTTTAATATTCACGCGAATACCTAACATCTACAATTTATTAAAAAATGTTTTTTTTTAATCTGAAATTAAATGCGTAATAGTCTTAATAATTTATTTAATAAGTAAACACTATTATCACACTCAGAGATTTATTTAATAACATAATCAAAGTTACGAAGTTGCAGATTGTTATGTAAAAATATTAATTTTTTGCATTACTAGCACGAAGTCTATTTCTTTTCTCCTTATCAGATGCCAATATGGAAACACAATTTTCTCATAAGAACATTGCTTCCAGGTGTAGAAGAATATTTTGCGTCTAGTCTCACCAGAGATTGTGACAGCTGCATTCTATTTAGTGCTCTCAAAATAAGAAGATATTTTAATTCATTTTATGGTGCATTTTGAGATATCGAATACAGCTGTGATAGCGTTCTTTGCATTCGATCTACTTTAGGTTGTCATTATATTTATTTCAATTTTTATTTCTCCACAATAATGCTATAGAGATACAATTTAAGAAAGGAAACCAGGGGAAATGGGTCTGGCATTAGAACATTTTTTAACTGGATTTTTTTAAAATATCATGAAACCAAACAATTCTGCAACTGACAATCCATGAATCAAAAAAAATAGTAACCACAATAGAAAACAAAAAGCTATCTTCATAAAGGCTCATGTATCATATTTTTAATACATTAAGAATGATTAAGAACAAATAAAAATAACTAAAAAAAATCTAACAAAATACATAATAACTTTTTAGACGCAATTATAACAATATTTAGTAGAGCCATTGCCTATAATAATTAAAAAAAACTGTTAAGTGACATATGTTCTGCGATGTCAAAATGAAAGTCTTTTTCTTTCTTTTAAAGCTTTACGTGGCTTTTCTCGACGACCATAGATTAGTACAAGTGTGTGGATGATAGAACAGGACACAATTTGCACTTTTCTTAATCCTGGCTATTTAAAGAGTTCAATGCAAATAGATTTTAACTATCATAAAAAAAATTACCTGACTTTTCATGAAAAAACTTTTCTACTTTGGTTAATCGACGAATTAAATAACATTGTTAATGATTTTCTCTATATAAAAGTGTCATTTTTGTTCTATTAACTGTTAAAACTTAACACATGGTCTCAACATTATATGGACTTTAGCCGGTTTCCTTCGAAAAATAACTAAAAAAACCTAGTAATTAACTAAAAGTTTTCTGCCTAGTATTATGTATACGAATTTAAAATAGGAAAAAACTAGAAATAAATTAATTAATCCTGGTGATTTTTTTTCATCCCTAGAGCTCGGAAGCAATTATTTATATGAAATAAAAAATTAATTGTTTTGACGACTTTTTCTCTTTTCGGTGGCTTGCATCTTGAGTTGACATTCCATTCAATGCATAGAAAGTAAGTTGAATAATAAATATTGTATATTTTTATATTAAAATGATGTTGTTTTTACCGTTAAAACAATTATTATAGTATAAAAGTTATTTGAACCACCCTATACAATACACAAACGGTATTATTACAAATTAAACTATCGCAACGTGTTATGAAAGAATTATTTTGACAGTCGTGTATTATTTTAAGAATTATTTTGACAGTTTGACAGTCGTGTATTGGCAATTTCCTTGCGTTTGTTGGCATTTTTATTGACAATTGGTGTTCTACACATACCGTTTTCATCCACACCACCATTCTTCCCATATATTTCGGACACTATTAACCTAATTACGAAGTGCATCAACTGTAATATAGATATGCGACAAGTACGAAGGCATATCGTGTTCTCGCTATTAACTCGTTTACAAATCAGACTGGGACGATGACTATGATTCCGGTTTGTAATATATAAAATGTGCAGAGATACTCTATTTATATGATCAGTTTATTACTTTTGCAGGTTTATTGCTTCCGTAATGTGTTATTTTAAACAAGAATTACTTAATGTAAAAATAGCTATCAAATGTTAATGCATTGTATTTATTATTGCAAAATGCATTTGTCATGTTTATAAAAGATTGTTTATAAAAGATTATCTTTATTGAAAGTTGGTATGGTATGCTGACAGATGACAGTGCCATTCCAGTTTCTCCGTTACGTAGTGCGCTGTACTATTTTCGTACCGTTTCCTAACATTTTTATTATCCCTTGATATATGACCGTTAACGTTTAAAGATTTGTTAATTATTTCATAATATTCTTCCAAGAAATCTGTATTTATAATATGTAGTAATGTACTTAAATATATATTTTGTTAATTTTAGACGAAAGCATCTAGCTTCTGGAACCTGTAGTTTGATTTTTAGATACCCAGGATTACAAAACAGTAAAAATGTTTGATGGGGGTTGAAATCAGAAAACTAGGCAGAGGTCCATACGAAAATTGGCCATGTAATTAAGAAGAAAATTTTAAATCCTTAAAAAAGGTCTTACAAACGTTACCCTGCAAGGCTAAAAAAATATTTTTTTATTCTTAACACTTTGTTTCCGATAATTTACATAACTACGCAAAATTTCAAGAAAATCGACTGTGACAAATATAAAATGACAGGTAGACGGACAAACGGATGACCCCATAAGGTTTCCGTTTCTCCCTTTACAGAAATTTCCGCTCGATACATCTATTAGAACTCAAGAAAATCGACTGTGACAAATATAAAAGGACAGGTAGACGGACAAACGGATGACCCCATAAGGTTTCCGTTTCTCCCTTTACAGACTGATTGTCTCTAAAAAAATATATTCAAAATAGTGACTTTTTCACGATTTCTAAAATCAAAGAAAACTCATAAAAAAACAATGTATTTAATAGTTTATTAAACCCGCTCACCTTGAATTTAGTAAAAAGCAAAGATTTTAAAACTCCCTTCATTGCTGACAAACGCTGTCATAGGTCAAAGCGTCTTCTCACGCAAGTGAAGTAAAGGTATTTTTGTGACCCCCTAATGCCCAAAATGCCCTCTATCTATCCATGCTTTTGGATTACTAGAGATAGAAATTCGAACTGGTGTTTCAGTTCAGCATACCAATAACGAATCAACAGATAGGAATTAGGTACTAACTTCGCACGCCATCTTCTAATGGGAGAGCGAATCATTCACTGGCTAATCCTATATTCTAAAGAAGCACATCTTTAATATATTTGTATAGAAGATCTACATATTTAATCTCTTTGCATAGAAGTGACAAATATTGCTTCCCAATAACATTTTGATTATTGGCTTTTAACAGTTATCTTCGATAGGTATTGTAAAGAAGCACATCTTTAATCTCTTTGTATATAAGTGACAGACATTGCTTCCAAATAACTTTTTGATTATTGGCTTTTAACAGTTATCTTCGATAGGTATTGTAAAGAAGCACATCTTTAATATCTTTGTATAAAAAATCTACATCTTTAATCTCTTTGTATATAAGTGACAGATATTGCTTCCCAATAACTTTTTGATTATTGGCTTTTAACAGATTTCTTCGATAGGTATTGTAAAGAAGCACATCTTTAATCTCTTTGTATATAAGTGACAGATATTGCTTCCCAATAACTTTTTGATTATTGGCTTTTAACAGTTATCTTCGATAGGTATTGTAAAGAAGCATATCTTTAATATCTTTGTATATAAGTGACAGATATTGCTTCCCGATAACTTTTTGATTATTGGCTTTTAACAGTTATCTTCGATAGGTATTGTAAAGAAGCACATCTTTAATATCTTTGTATATAAGTGACAGATATTGCTTCCCGATAACTTTTTGATTATTGGCTTTTAACAGTTATCTTCGATAGGTATTGTAAAGAAGCACATCTTTAATCTCTTTGTATATAAGTGACAGATATTGCTTCCCAATAACTTTTTGATTATTGGCTTTTAACAGTTATCTTCGATAGGTATTGTAAAGAAGCACATCTTTAATCTCTTTGTATATAAGTGACAGACATTGCTTCCAAATAACTTTTTGATTATTGGCTTTTAACAGTTATCTTCGATAGGTATTGTAAAGAAGCACATCTTTAATATCTTTGTATAAAAAATCTACATCTTTAATCTCTTTGTATATAAGTGACAGATATTGCTTCCCAATAACTTTTTGATTATTGGCTTTTAACAGTTATCTTCGATAGGTATTGTAAAGAAGCACATCTTTAATCTCTTTGTATATAAGTGACAGACATTGCTTCCAAATAACTTTTTGATTATTGGCTTTTAACAGTTATCTTCGATAGGTATTGTAAAGAAGCACATCTTTAATATCTTTGTATAAAAAATCTACATCTTTAATCTCTTTGTATATAAGTGACAGATATTGCTTCCCAATAACATTTTGATTATTGGCTTTTAACAGTTATCTTCGATAGGTATTGTAAAGAAGCACATCTTTAATCTCTTTGTATATAAGTGACAGACATTGCTTCCAAATAACTTTTTGATTATTGGCTTTTAACAGTTATCTTCGATAGGTATTGTAAAGAAGCACATCTTTAATATCTTTGTATAAAAAATCTACATCTTTAATCTCTTTGTATATAAGTGACAGATATTGCTTCCCAATAACTTTTTGATTATTGGCTTTTAACAGTTATCTTCGATAGGTATTGTAAAGAAGCACATCTTTAATCTCTTTGTATATAAGTGACAGACATTGCTTCCAAATAACTTTTTGATTATTGGCTTTTAACAGTTATCTTCGATAGGTATTGTAAAGAAGCACATCTTTAATATCTTTGTATAAAAAATCTACATCTTTAATCTCTTTGTATATAAGTGACAGATATTGCTTCCCAATAACTTTTTGATTATTGGCTTTTAACAGTTATCTTCGATAGGTATTGTAAAGAAGCACATCTTTAATCTCTTTGTATATAAGTGACAGATATTGCTTCCCAATAACTTTTTGATTATTGGCTTTTAACAGTTATCTTCGATAGGTATTGTAAAGAAGCATATCTTTAATATCTTTGTATATAAGTGACAGATATTGCTTCCCGATAACTTTTTGATTATTGGCTTTTAACAGTTATCTTCGATAGGTATTGTAAAGAAGCACATCTTTAATATCTTTGTATATAAGTGACAGATATTGCTTCCCGATAACTTTTTGATTATTGGCTTTTAACAGTTATCTTCGATAGGTATTGTAAAGAAGCACATCTTTAATCTCTTTGTATATAAGTGACAGATATTGCTTCCCAATAACTTTTTGATTATTGGCTTTTAACAGTTATCTTCGATAGGTATTGTAAAGAAGCACATCTTTAATCTCTTTGTATATAAGTGACAGACATTGCTTCCAAATAACTTTTTGATTATTGGCTTTTAACAGTTATCTTCGATAGGTATTGTAAAGAAGCACATCTTTAATATCTTTGTATAAAAAATCTACATCTTTAATCTCTTTGTATATAAGTGACAGATATTGCTTCCCAATAACTTTTTGATTATTGGCTTTTAACAGTTATCTCCGATAGGTATTGTAAAGAAGCACATCTTTAATCTCTTTGTATATAAGTGACAGATATTACTTCCCAATAATTTTTTGGCTATTGGCTTGTAACAGTTATCGTCGATTACGTTATCGATAGCAAGTTTTGTCTTCGGGGATATCCTTTCGTTCTTGACCAAAACCTTTATATTTAAAAATTATTTTTAGTCCTGAACTTAAGGTTAATCAAGTTCAGAAAAATGTATTGGTTGCTTGGTCGTAATTCTGAGCTTTCAACATACAAAAAGTTTATTCTGTATAAGCAAGTTTTACGCCCAGTTTGGATTTATAGAATACAGCTGTGGGGCTGTATTCTATATCTGGCTGTGGTCTAATATCCAAGTGATACAAAGATTTCAAAACAAAGTGCTTAAGTGTGTAGTTAACGCGTTTTGGTATGTCCGTAACTGTGCTCTCCATCGCTATCTTGAGATTGAGATGGTAGATGATATTATTAGTAGATTTGCTAGTTTTCATCGAAAGAGACTTCAAGACCACGTTTATCTAGAAGCGTCCATACTCACAAATGTACAAAATACTATTAGAAGACTCAAAAGCATAAAACCTTTTGAGCTTGCTAGACTACGAATTCAAAGGAAAATCGTAGTATTAACAACACATAGTGTATTAATTTAGAAAAAAAATAATCTTTAGTTGTGTAACTTGTTTTAATACAAATTGTAAATATAAAAAAAATTAGTTCATATTTTTACAAAAACGTGCGTTTTTTAGTTTTTTTTAAACTATATTTTTATTTTGGGTTTAAAACCAAATTGAAGTTGTATGTATTGAGAACACTCGAATCTTACATGTGACATTGAACTTAAAATTATTTTATTCACGTTTGCGTAAACTGGCCATTTCATCTAACACCTAACCATTACGTGAAACTTTCCCTGTTATGTTGGAGCAATCAAGTTCTTCTATTTGGAGACCATCTAAAAACTCATATTTTTTGACGTCGAACTATATTTAGTGTCAATCTAGTTTATATAACCTTTAACAAAAATTTTGGCTTTTTTATGATTTGATCTTAGTGAGAATACGAGATCATAATTATAAAATTATTGTGTGGGCATCGGTTCTTGATACGTGTGTCAAATTTCAAATAATTCTGATGTCTGGAAGTGTGTGAAAAAAAAAATTAAAGATTTAGTTACATTCATACATACAAACATACAAGTGAAGCTCGTCGTCAACAAATATTCGAATCTAAAGATAAAACCATCGTAAACTCTGCTTCATCACAAAGTTTTGCACGTACCCTACCTACCAGTAGTCGAACAAATTGAAAGGCAATAAACAAAAACAGACTGCGGTAATATCCAGTGGAATTACATAAAAACACGACCGATCATCGTCGTCAATCGACAGCATCTAGCGAGCCCAGGGAGGGAACCTCGATAATGTCAAGTGAGTGAAAACGAACGCAATAATTTGGAGATTAGAAAGGTCCCAACTACTGTTACGAAATCGTTCACAGCGAGAACGAGCGCACAGCTCAGAGCGGCTGTACGCGATCCGCGCGGAACAAATCTGCGCACAGTGTCCGCTGAAGGGACAATGAACGGCAGTCACTTTGAACACCGTGCAATGTCTACTTTACAATATCTACACTGGTTAGGAGTCTGTACAACACGATGAAAAAAAACATAAGTATTTATAAACGTGTGTACATAGTATTTGTAACTAAGTAAACTAATATATATATATATATATATATATATATATATATATATACATATATACACACACACACACACATATGCCATTTAATAGAAAATATGATCAGCTTACATTTTAATGTCCTTATAGGGCTTTCGATTTCTTGAAGCAGTATGCTTCATGGTCTCACGACCAGATAGGGTATAAGGAACAGAGGTATAATTATCAATGCAATGTATAGATATAAGATTATTCTTTTCAAAAAATTCTACAATAAATTCCGCGACAACATAAAATTCATAATAAACGTTTTACTGTTTAAAAAAATTGAGCGCGTGAATTTAAGCACACGTGACAGAAGTGAAACTTCTTTGGCAATCTAAACTTCGAAATAGGCGTAAAACGGCAGAAAGAGAGTATATATTATATTAGATACTTTATTAATAGTTTATCATTAGACCTATATCACGTAAACTTGATCACGACACCTGTGCTGAGAAATTCTATGCTGTACTTTCAATTTCCATGGTCAAAATCTAATTAAATTTCAACGAAATTACAGTGGGAATATACCCTTTTAAATAAAGCAGAATTATCTACATTGGTTGATCAATGCTGGAGATATGTATAAAAAGGTATGAGTGATGGAGTTTTTATGTATGTAGACAAAAAAAATGGCTCCAGTCCTTTGTTTGTACCTGTTTATACTTACCTATATTTTTACTTTACCACATTTTTACTTTTTTTACTCGTCATTGAAGGGTTTCTGTCACCACATTTCGCCTCCGCCATTGCATCCTGATTTTAATAAAGAACATATTTATATCACACTTCCTTGTGTTTTATTAGATTATCATTGGATTTATATCATCCAAATTCAATCACGGTACATATGATGTTCAGCTTTGAGAATTTCTACGGTGCACCTTCAATTTCCATGGTCAAATTCTAACCAAATTTTCATGGGTGCACCCTGGCGTATAACCTACCAAGTAAAAAAAATTGAGCGCGTGCAACTCAATACATGTGACAGAAGTGAAACTTCTTTGGCGAATTAAACATCCATGTGTTAGTATATATTAAGGGGTAAAACGGTTGAGAGATAGAGAAAGAGAGAGAGATAGAGAAAGAGAGAGAGATAGAGAGAGAGAGAGAGAGAAGATTGTACTTGTATAAGTCCATAGATTGTACTAAATTCGAATAAGAAGATTTTAATAGTATACATTCAGAAAAATTAATAATCTTTCGTTGTAAGTTAAATTTACGACAACTATATACGCGGTCCATTGTGGATTTATAAATAAATTATATACATATATCATTAGTCTTGTGGTGGATGAAGTACACGCAAAATTAATAGTAAATCAATCATAAATAGATAAATAAGTCGTCAAAATTTTGACAGTTTACTTTTGACACACATAACGTACAAAACAGCTGATAGCAATATTAAGGTCATTTTTGTTTGTTTTCGCACATTTCTTATCTAACTCCATCGTATTCATCTATCTCTCTCGGTTGTTACTTAACTACTTATTTTCCGTCCTTCTGGCGATAGATTCGTTACATTAAGGCGTTACAACTAATCGTTGCATGAAAATGTTGCATAAAAACGTTGCACGAAATTCGAGCTTGACATTTTGCTCTCATCGCGCTAAAGAAGTTCCACTTAAAAAAACTCAATTTTCTAGAATTCATTATGCAAAACTAAGAATTCATTATGCGAATTTCATAGCGATTTTCCTCTATTTATATAGACCAAATTTCCCTTAAACAGATTAGTTTTCTAACGAACAGTTCAAAAGTTATGCCGATATTTCCAAGTAAGCAAAATTATGATCGTCTACACGGGACGCTTGCGAAGTCAGCAGTGGGCCGCTAGACTTTAATAAATGAATCTTCACTCGGAAAATTGGGAAACTGCCGGACAAGTCTCGTACAAACCAAACATCTCCAAAGAGCAACACGCGCCGACCTCCTTCTATATCCGCACGTGTAAAGCCAAAACAACAAAGGGTCATCTTCGCGCGAGAGCGGGCACAGATTAAAACTGACGGTTCTCAAAGTGTAAACAACAACGACTACTGTGTTAACATAAATAATTATGCATAAAACTACTACGTCATATCTTTCCGCTTCTATACCAACATTTATTTAACACGTGGCCTGCGTACACATAAATCGCATTCCTAGTTCCAGGAGAAAAGAATACTATGATTAATGCTTCACTATTGTGGAATGAATTAAATCGAGTATATGTGATAAGATTTCAATAGGTATCTACCGTCTATGAATGAGTTAAATAATCTTTTCGTTTTGTAAATTTCATTATAAATGGCGATATGTTTACTAATTTAAATATAGTTCAGAATTAAATTTTTATGAATAAATCAAATTAAATCTGTTTATTACGGGTAGAGGAAGCAGTACAGGGGTCCTGTGTACCTTTAGGTATGTATATATATATATATATATATATATATATATATATATATATATATATATATATATATATATATATATATATATATATACATACATTTAAGGGTATAATAATGTTTAAATTAGTTATAAATATCGTGAAAATCTCCGACCATGAAAATTTAAATCGTTGCTAGATTTTTCCTGTAAATTTAGGTAGTCTTAATAAGGCTTATTTCATAATTTTGACTTTCGCACTCTAGGAGACAGGGGATGTTCCCCATATGAAATTTTTGTCATGCTTTCAATAATAACTCTGAATTAAAATATATAAAATTAAAAAAATAAACTTATGTACATATATTTTTCCCGAAAACATTTCCACGTCAATACTTTTGATTGTCAATTTTTGACTATTTAGATAAATGCGGCTTAATATGGTATCATTACAAAAGATGTTAGCAAAAGTTCATATTGTGTTGGGTCCTGGACCCTACAAAATTAAAAATGACATTGTTATATGGAAAAAAAGAAAAAATAACCTACGTGAAAGTTATATCTAAACCGTCAATTAGACAAAAGAAAAATCTTGTATTTTCTCATGAAGAAGTCAGTTTATTTTTCTTAATAGTTTGTAAATTTAATAGTTTGTAACTTCTACGGAATTCTTTAAACTAGCGAGAAAAACAAAGTGCATATTGTTTCTTGTGGTATCTTCCATCCACAGATGTACCATATTAATCCATGATACTAGTAGGCTTGACATGATTGCCACGAACATTCATTTGCTATACGCCAGACACTCATTTTGTCAACAACAGAACCATTGACAATGTCAGGTAACAATATATTTTAATACATTAAAAAAAAATAAGCGGTTGAATATATTTGGCGTTAATTTTGTAGAAATTCATTAAAATTCAATTTTTCTCAACTAAATGAAACTACGTGATGTAGTATTATTTCTAATTTATTTAAAGTCTTTACCACGACCAAGATTCGTTGTATTACATCATCTTCAGGTGGGCTATTTGTAAGGGTTCTATCAAATAGTTCTGTAATCTGAATCTTTACAAATTTCCCACCTGAAGATGTTGTCATGCAACGAAACGTTTTCTTTTATGATCACAGATTGTATTTTATATATCGCTCTTTCCTGATTGTCAATTGCTGAATTGTTTGTTTTTTTATATTATAAAGAAAACCAGTTTTTTTTTTAAATTATATTCTACTTCTGTAACGTTCGGCCAATTTTGTCGGTCTCCTTTCAAGCTTCAATATCAAACGATTTCTAAGAAAATATTTTGAGAACCTTTTTTCCTCTGGAATTATTATAGATAAAATTCTAAATTAAATAGTTCTGTAATCCTTATAAATCACTCTTTCAACAAATCTGACGTGACACTTTATTTATCTCACCTAAAATATCCATACGAATATTTTTGAGTATCTGAGGTACATAATGCGGGCCAGTATAACTGCCATTTAATTTCAAATTTCTACGTCAAACAGTGTCTGAGAAAAACAGCACTGACAGACAAGCGGATACGTTAGTGATCTTAGAAATGGTTTAGATTTTTTATCTCTTTTTAAGAAACGGAACTTTCAAAACATGCATAGCAAGTTATTATGAAAAACAACCTTGCTTCAAATTAGACTAGAAACGTAGGTATTTATTACATATAAAAACGTCAATTCGCAATTCGCTTGAAAGTTTTAGTTACACTCAAAACTTTCAGTTGCGAAAACATTCAAATCTGTGACATCTATCAGCTGGGCAACATTTGGAACTCTAAATACGTGCATAGTAAGTTATTATGACAGACAGCCTTACTTTAATTTAGACTTAGACTTGAAGCGTAGGTATTTATTACACATAAAAGTCTCAATTCGCAATTTGCTGGAAAGTTTTAGTTACACTCAAAACATTCATTTGCGAAAATATTCAAAACTATGACATCTATCAGCTGGGCAACATTTGAAACTCTAAATTGGTAAGTTATTATGACAGACAGCCATACTTTAAATTAGACTTAGACTTGAAGCGTAGGTATTTATTACACATAAAAGTCTGAATTCGCAATTTGCTGGAAAGTTTTTGTTATACTCAAAACATTCAAAACTGTGACATCTATCAGCTGGGCAACATTTGGAACTCTAAATATATGCATGGCAAGTTATTATGACAGAGATCCTTGCTTCAAATTAGAATTAGACTAGAAGCATAGGTATTTATTACATATAAAAGTGTCAATTCGCAATTTGCTGAAAAGTTTTAATTACACTCAAAACGTTCAGTTGCAAAAACATTCAAAACTATCACATCTATGAGCTGGGCAACATTTGATAGCATGCATAAGCGTGTTTTCGCATGCTATCGACTGTGAAAAAATACGATCGTATACTATGAATTACTTACATACACTAGAGGGCTTATTCTTGCTGTATGATACGATGCCCGCGCCTCTCTACTTATTTAATCAGGGCCTGTTTAGATAAACAATAATAAGCAAACGTAGATATTTATCAGATACTATAGAAGACGATTGCGTAGATATTCATCAGATACTATAGCAGACGATTGGATGCGTTAACACGTACTTGCTTGCATAAACATACGTCAGCGTTGTTAAGAATTCTATAAGAAAGCTACATTTGTACAAATTTTGAACTCCACTTGACGCGGAACGATGAAAGCTTTACTCATCTCTTTCTTAGTCAAATGCTATTTATTTACATATAAAATATAAATATTTTATAAATTAATTGCGAATTGATACAGAGAAGCGTGGTTAGATCCCTAAGCCGATTCAGTTTGATACAAATTCGTCAGTCACATCAACTGAAATTTGCCATCTGATTCTTAATAGATTTTTACCCTTTCAATTGATTATGACCATAATCACTCTCTTACGCGACACCATGAGTTCACATCAATTAAATTCCAAATTCATCTCTGTCAAAAAGCTTTTTCTGACTTTAGATGGTTACAGAACTCAGAGACCTCACTGAAGATCATTGATTAATTAAACCATCTTCAAAACTTATACATCTCCTTCATTTTGACCTCGAGTAATCTAATATTTTACAGTATTGCTTGGAGCTCAACTTCATGGAGACGCGTGATCGATGCAATTTGAATATTCCAATAATAATAATCCATAAAGCATTTGGAAATCCAAATAATTCATTAGACCTTATTTACAGAATTTCGGATTACATTCTGAAAGCCTCATAACACTTCTTATCTCTGAACATAAAACATCATTTTATAAGCACACATTTACAGTGTAAGCTGCTGAGCTGAGGAACGAATTGGACTGGTATAAAAGTACACCATAATCAGACGCGATTAAATTACATTCCGAAAATTCAAACTAATAACAGGATTATCGGCTGTCGAAACCTACTTGAGCAAATCGGGTTAAAGGTGTAAGGGGTTACAACGCTAGAATATACTAGTTTGCTCCAAGCGAGTACACGCACTATCGGACGAACTTGGGATTCCCCTTGGTTTTAATAAATACCATATGTACCTGGATATATCAGACTCGCTTAATCGCACATTTCCAGTCTGGATCTACCAGAGTTCTTGATCATTAATGTCTATAAATTACTGCATGTATTTCATTTTCTCTCTGAAAGTTCAATTGTTTTATAATGCACATATGTGTGAATATACAAATGATATTTTTAACGTTCTATAACTTTTCAATGCTTCTCAATAAAACAAGTATGAAAGCTACAAAACACGATGTGATGTTGATTTAATTCATCATGTAATGTGATTAGTTTTGGAGATAAGTCTGGAATAATGCATTTAAAGTGTCCATAAAAAGGGCCATAAAAACCCTCAGTATAATTTAATCGAAAAAAGCCAAACAATATTTTCAAAGCATACTGCGGTAATGCAAACAAATTCGACTTACACCAGCGATAGTTCAAGAAAAAAATTATGATGTTATGACGCAGAAGAATTTCTTTTATACGCACGCCGAAAGGACTCAGCGTAAAAGTTTGAGCGCCTATGGAGCGGCACGCGCTGAGCGTGGGAGTAGCGGACAAAGGGAAGTGTGCCGACTTTCGCACTCGCCGCTTGCGTAACGCGCCGCTGTCGTGGCGCAAGCGACCGCCGACAGCGGCAGCGGAGGTACCTCACGACCAACGCCACGCTCTGGGACACGGCTAATGGCAGAGGTCCCAGATTAAACTTTAGCGGCAAAAGGCAGTTGCAAGATTCCGAACTGCAAGATACCGATTTGGAAATGACAATTATGCGTATCGATAGCAAGACTTGATATCGTGTTTGACACACTCGGTACCCAATGCACCGCTGTGCAGCCAAAGAACAGCGTGTGGCCAGAAGCACCGAAGTTATTAAACGAGTTTCAACACTAAGCATGCAACTGTTTCTATTAAAAAAAAAAAGATTCGATTATCGGTTTCATTTAGCTGTGAATAAAAATTAAGTGATAATGAATTTCTACAAAATTAACGCCAAATATATTCAGCTGATAAATTGTTTAAATCATCCACTCTCAAAGTTATTTGCCGTTGACAAGGTCAAAACGTTTCATTATCGCGATATTTTAAAGATCAATGTTAAAATGAATTAATGAGTAAGACAGATATTGAGAATGTTAGAAAATATTTCTTTGAAAGGTCTAACACAATAAACCGCTTAAAAGTGTCATCAAGTGAGATCAAAGATCATCGAGTAAGATTCATTAAGTGAGATCACCGAGCATTTATGAGTAAAACAAAGATATTGGACATATTAGAAAATACTTCTTAGAAGGGTCTAACACAATAAACTGCTTATAAGTGTCATCAAGTGAGATCAAAGATCATCGAGTAAGATTCATTAAGTGAGATCAGCGAGCATTTATGAGTAAAACAAAGATATTGGACATATTAGAAAATACTTCTTAGAAGGGTCTAACACAATAAACTGCTTAAAAGCGTCATCAAGAGAGATCAAAGATCATCGAGTAAGATTCATTAAGTGAGATCATCGAGCATTTATGAGTAAAACAAAGATATTGGACATATTAGAAAATACTTCTTAGAAGGGTCTAACACAATAAACTGCTTATAAGTGTCATCAAGTGAGATCAAAGATCATCGAGTAAGATTCATTAAGTGAGATCATCGAGCATTTATGAGTAAAACAAAGATATTGGACATATTAGAAAATACTTCTTAGAAGGGTCTAACACAATAAACTGCTTAAAAGCGTCATCAAGTGAGATCAAAGATCATCGAGTAAGATTCATTAAGTGAGATCATCGAGCATTTATGAGTAAAACAAAGATATTGGACATATTAGAAAATACTTCTTAGAAGGGTCTAACACAATAAACTGCTTAAAAGCGTCATCAAGTGAGATCAAAGATCATCGAGTAAGATTCATTAAGTGAGATCATCGAGCATTTATGAGTAAAACAAAGATATTGAAAATATTAGAAAATACTTCTTAGAAGGGTCTAACACAATAAACTGCTTAAAAGTGTCATCAAGTGAGATCAAAGATCATCGAGTAAGATTCATTAAGTGAGATCACCGAGCATTTATGAGTAAAACAAAGATATTGGACATATTAGAAAATACTTCTTAGAAGGGTCTAACACAATAAACTGCTTAAAAGCGTCATCAAGTGAGATCAAAGATCATCGAGTAAGATTCATTAAGTGAGATCATCGAGCATTTATGAGTAAAACAAAGATATTGAAAATATTAGAAAATACTTCTTAGAAGGGTCTAACACAATAAACTGCTTAAAAGTGTAATCAAGTGAGATGAAAGATCATCGAGTAAGATTCATTAAGTGAGATCATCGAGCATTTATGAGTAAAACAAAGATATTGAAAATATTAGAAAATACTTCTTAGAAGGGTCTAACACAATAAACTGCTTAAAAGTGTCATCAAGTGAGATCAAAGATCATCGAGTAAGATTCATTAAGTGAGATCACCGAGCATTTATGAGTAAAACAAAGATATTGGACATATTAGAAAATACTTCTTAGAAGGGTCTAACACAATAAACTGCTTAAAAGCGTCATCAAGTGAGATCAAAGATCATCGAGTAAGATTCATTAAGTGAGATCATCGAGCATTTATGAGTAAAACAAAGATATTGAAAATATTAGAAAATACTTCTTAGAAGGGTCTAACACAATAAACTGCTTAAAAGTGTCATCAAGTGAGATCAAAGATTATCGAGTAAGATTCATTAAGTGAAATCACCGAGCATTTATGAGTAAAACAAAGATATTGGACATATTAGAAAATACTTCTTAGAAGGGTCTAACACAATAAACTGCTTAAAAGTGTCATCAAGTGAGATCAAAGATCATCGAGTAAGATTCATTAAGTGAGATCACCGAGCATTTATGAGTAAAACAAAGATATTGGACATATTAGAAAATACTTCTTAGAAGGGTCTAACACAATAAACTGCTTAAAAGCGTCATCAAGTGAGATCAAAGATCATCGAGTAAGATTCATTAAGTGAGATCATCGAGCATTTATGAGTAAAACAAAGATATTGAAAATATTAGAAAATACTTCTTAGAAGGGTCTAACACAATAAACTGCTTAAAAGTGTCATCAAGTGAGATCAAAGATTATCGAGTAAGATTCATTAAGTGAGATCACCGAGCATTTATGAGTAAAACAAAGATATTGGACATATTAGAAAATACTTCTTAGAAGGGTCTAACACAATAAACTGCTTAAAAGTGTCATCAAGTGAGATCAAAGATCATCGAGTAAGATTCATTAAGTGAGATCATCGAGCATTTATGAGTAAAACAAAGATATTGAAAATATTAGAAAATACTTCTTAGAAGGGTCTAACACAATAAACTGCTTAAAAGTGTAATCAAGTGAGATCAAAGATCATCGAGTAAGATTCATTAAGTGAGATCATCGAGCATTTATGAGTAAAACAAAGATATTGAAAATATTAGAAAATACTTCTTAGAAGGGTCTAACACAATAAACTGCTTAAAAGTGTCATCAAGTGAGATCAAAGATCATCGAGTAAGATTCATTAAGTGAGATCACCGAGCATTTATGAGTAAAACAAAGATATTGGACATATTAGAAAATACTTCTTAGAAGGGTCTAACACAATAAACTGCTTAAAAGCGTCATCAAGTGAGATCAAAGATCATCGAGTAAGATTCATTAAGTGAGATCATCGAGCATTTATGAGTAAAACAAAGATATTGAAAATATTAGAAAATACTTCTTAGAAGGGTCTAACACAATAAACTGCTTAAAAGTGTCATCAAGTGAGATCAAAGATTATCGAGTAAGATTCATTAAGTGAGATCACCGAGCATTTATGAGTAAAACAAAGATATTGGACATATTAGAAAATACTTCTTAGAAGGGTCTAACACAATAAACTGCTTAAAAGCGTCATCAAGTGAGATCAAAGATCATCGAGTAAGATTCATTAAGTGAGATCATCGAGCATTTATGAGTAAAACAAAGATATTGAAAATATTAGAAAATACTTCTTAGAAGGGTCTAACACAATAAACTGCTTAAAAGCGTCATCAAGTGAGATCAAAGATCATCGAGTAAGATTCATTAAGTGAGATCACCGAGCATTTATGAGTAAAACAAAGATATTGAAAATATTAGAAAATACTTCTTAGAAGGGTCTAACACAATAAACTGCTTAAAAGTGTCATCAAGTGAGATCAAAGATCATCGAGTAAGATTCATTAAGTGAGATCACCGAGCATTTATGAGTAAAACAAAGATATTGAAAATATTAGAAAATACTTCTTAGAAGGGTCTAACACAATAAACTGCTTAAAAGTGTCATCAAGTGAGATCAAAGATCATCGAGTAAGATTCATTAAGTGAGATCATCGAGCATTTATGAGTAAAACAAAGATATTGAAAATATTAGAAAATACTTCTTAGAAGGGTCTAACACAATAAACTGCTTAAAAGTGTCATCAAGTGAGATCAAAGATCATCGAGTAAGATTCATTAAGTGAGATCACCGAGCATTTATGAGTAAAACAAAGATATTGAAAATATTAGAAAATACTTCTTAGAAGGGTCTAACACAATAAACTGCTTAAAAGCGTCATCAAGTGAGATCAAAGATCATCGAGTAAGATTCATTAAGTGAGATCATCGAGCATTTATGAGTAAAACAAAGATATTGAAAATATTAGAAAATACTTCTTAGAAGGGTCTAACACAATAAACTGCTTAAAAGTGTCATCAAGTGAGATCAAAGATCATCGAGTAAGATTCATTAAGTGAGATCACCGAGCATTTATGAGTAAAACAAAGATATTGGACATATTAGAAAATACTTCTTAGAAGGGTCTAACACAATAAACTGCTTAAAAGCGTCATCAAGTGAGATCAAAGATCATCGAGTAAGATTCATTAAGTGAGATCACCGAGCATTTATGAGTAAAACAAAGATATTGAAAATATTAGAAAATACTTCTTAGAAGGGTCTAACACAATAAACTGCTTAAAAGTGTCATCAAGTGAGATCAAAGATCATCGAGTAAGATTCATTAAGTGAGATCACCGAGCATTTATGAGTAAAACAAAGATATTGAAAATATTAGAAAATACTTCTTAGAAGGGTCTAACACAATAAACTGCTTAAAAGTGTCATCAAGTGAGATCAAAGATCATCGAGTAAGATTCATTAAGTGAGATCATCGAGCATTTATGAGTAAAACAAAGATATTGAAAATATTAGAAAATACTTCTTAGAAGGGTCTAACACAATAAACTGCTTAAAAGTGTCATCAAGTGAGATCAAAGATCATCGAGTAAGATTCATTAAGTGAGATCACCGAGCATTTATGAGTAAAACAAAGATATTGGACATATTAGAAAATACTTCTTAGAAGGGTCTAACACAATAAACTGCTTAAAAGTGTCATCAAGTGAGATCAAAGATCATCGAGTAAGATTCATTAAGTGAGATCATCGAACATTTATGAGTAAAACAAAGATATTGAAAATATTAGAAAATACTTCTTAGAAGGGTCTAACACAATAAACTGCTTAAAAGTGTTATCAAGTGAGATCAAAGATCATCGAGTAAGATTCATTAAGTGAGATCATCGAGCATTTATGAGTAAAACAAAGATATTGGACATATTAGAAAATACTTCTTAGAAGGGTCTAACACAATAAACTGCTTAAAAGTGTTATCAAGTGAGATCAAAGATCATCGAGTAAGATTCATTAAGTGAGATCATCGAACATTTATGAGTAAAACAAAGATATTGAAAATATTAGAAAATACTTCTTAGAAGGGTCTAACACAATAAACTGCTTAAAAGTGTCATCAAGTGAGATCAAAGATTATCGAGTAAGATTCATTAAGTGAGATCACCGAGCATTTATGAGTAAAACAAAGATATTGGACATATTAGAAAATACTTCTTAGAAGGGTCTAACACAATAAACTGCTTAAAAGTGTCATCAAGTGAGATCAAAGATCATCGAGTAAGATTCATTAAGTGAGATCATCGAACATTTATGAGTAAACCAAAGATATTGAAAATATTAGAAAATACTTCTTAGAAGGGTCTAACACAATAAACTGCTTAAAAGTGTTATCAAGTGAGATCAAAGATCATCGGGTACGATTCATTAAGTGAGATCAGAGATCATCGAGAATTTATGAGTAAGACAAAGATATTGAGAATGTTGGAAAATATTTCTTTGAAAGGTCTAACACAATAAACCGCTTAAAAGTGTCATCAAGTGAGATCAAAGATCATCAAGTAAATTTGCATTTATGAGTTCTAAGACAAAGACATTGATGATGTTAGAAAATACTTTTCCGAAGGATCTAACACAGTAAACCGCTTAAAAGTGTCATCAGGTGATCAAGGATCGTCAAGTAAGATCGAATTTATGAGTAAGACAAAGATATATTGAGGGAATTATTCCTTTGAAGGGTCTAACATAAGAAATCGCTTAAAAGTGTCATCAGGTGATCGAGGATCGTCAAGTAAGATCGAATTTATGAGTAAGACAAAGATATATTTAGGGAATTATTCCTTTGAAGGGTCTAACACAAGAAATCGCATAAAAGTGTCATCAGGTGATCGAGGATCGTCAAGTAAGATCGAATTTATGAGTAAGACAAAGATATATTTAGGGAATTATTCCTTTGAAGGGTCTAACACAAGAAATCGCATAAAAGTGTCATCAGGTGATCAAGGATAGTCAAGTAAGATCGAATTTATGATTAAGACAAAGATATATTGAGGGAATTATTCCTTTGAAGGGTCTAACATAAGAAACCGCTTAAGAGTGTCATCAGGTGATCAAGGATCGTCAAGTAAGATCGAATTTATGAGTAAGACAAAGATATATTGAGGGTGTTAGAATTATTCCTTTGAAGGGTCTAACATAAGAAATCGCTTAAAAGTGTCATCATCAAGTGAGATCAGAGATAAGCAAGTAAAAAAAAGAGAAAGGAATTGATTAAATGAAGTATCTTTATAGAGAAAATTCATACTACAAAATTTAAATAACATACAGCCCATAAAAAGAAACAAAAAATCAATCGCTCCTAAGTGGTTACAACTTTTAAACGGCTCCTAATTCATTTTTTTGTTTTTTCAAAAATGTTTACATTCAGGCCAATTATCAAAAAAAGGAGAAAAAATAACAGGTCTTTAGAAATATTCTTCCAGGAAAGTAATAATTATTTCATATATCATGATCCCAAAGAAACGTAAGGAATCAAAGAGTGATCACTATTTCTTTGTCGAACATACACTCGTGGATGTTCAAAGAACGATCACTCTTCTCCGAACATATACTCGTATATATTCAAAGAATGATCACTATTTCTTCGTCTAACATATTCTCATGTATGTTCATAGAACAATCACTTTTCGTCGAACATATACTCGTATATGTTCAAAGAACGATTATTTTTCGTCGAACATATACTACTCGTATATGTTCAAAGAACAATCACTCTTCGTCGAACATATACTAGTATATGTTCAAAGAACGATCACTCTTCGTCTAACATATACTCGTATATGTTTAAAGACCGATCACTATTTCTTCGTCGAACATATACTACTCGTATATGTTCAAAGAACAATCACTCTTCGTCAGACATATACTCGTATATGATCAAAGAACGATCACTCTTCGTAGAACGTATACTCGTGTATGTTCAAAGAACAATCACTTTTCGTTGAACATATGTACTAGTATATGTTCAACGAAAAGTGTGAAAAATGTTCAAAAAACTATCACTATTTCTTCGTCGAACATATACTCGTGTAATGTACCTCATTCGACCATAGCTTTCGACAGCAATACTGATGAACACTTCCTGAATGCTGGATTGCTAGACTCATGTATTGACTTTTGAATTATGATAATAACTTTTATGCTGACTGTATTGAACACATTTTGCCGGTGGTATAATTATGATTCTTTGTCATCGTTTATTTCGGCAGACAGTTATTAGTTAAATCATAGCTTTTCTGTATACTGTACCATATTTGGAATAGTACATTTTTTTTCTGTCGTGTGATTAGGTTTGTGTGTTATCGTTTATTTCGATAAAAAAGCTTTGAGATAGCCATGTTACATATGTGTATAGAGTATGCAAGGCGAATACAATCTGCAATCTGTTTCATCTTGATGGCTCAAAAGTTTTGTATAAATACATTTATAAACTATTAAGGACAATAACCGAATCTTTCCTACAAAAAATTTCCGGCCGCATAATTAAGATCGTTTGTCACCGTTTATTTTGATAAAAACCACTTTTAGACGCATAGTTTCTAATTTTGTCGGCGGCATAAATTAAGATTGTTTGTCGTAGTTTATTTCCATAAAAACAGCTTTTAGATAGGTGGTTCTTTACTTTGTCGACTGCATAATTAAGATTGTTTCATCGTTTATTTCGATGGAAACAGATTTTAGATATTCCGTTTCTAATTTTGCAAGTTGCATAATTAAATAATTGACTTTTTTTATTTTGGCAGACAAGTTTTCATCGTTTATTTCGATAAAACAGCTCTGAAACAGATCCTTTCTAGTTTTGTCGACCGCATAACTAAGATTTTGTTAGTCGTCGTTTGTTTTGATAAAATCAACTTTTAGATATGCCATTTCTAATTTTGCAGGTTGCATAATTATATTATGTATCATTGTTTATTTTGGCAGACAGGTTATAGATATATCATTTATAATTTTGTCGACTGCATAATTAAGATTGTTTCATCGTTTATTTCGATACAAGCAGCTTTTTACTAGATCGTTCCTAGTTTTGTCGACCGCATAATTAAGATTTTGTTTGTCGTCTTTTATTATGATAAAACCAGTTTTTAGATATTCCTTTTCTAATTTTGCAGGTTGCATAATTATATTATTTATCATTGTTTATTTTGGCACATAGGTTATAGATATATCATTTCTAATTTTGTCGACTACCTAATTAATATCGTTTCATCGTTTATTTCGATAAAAAAGCTTTTAGATATTCCGTTTCTAATTTTGCAGGTTACATAATTAAAATTATTTATAATTGTTTATTTCGGCAGACAGGTTATACATTTCTAATATCTAATTTTGTCAACTGTATAATTAAAATCGTTTCATCGTTTATTTCGATAAAACAGCTTTTAAACAGATCGTTTCTAGTTTTGTCGCCCGCATAGTTAAGATTTTGTTTGTCATCGTTTATTTCGATAAAAACAGTTTTTAAACAGATCGTTTTATGTATTATATATAAAAAAAATCCCCCCTCCCCTCCATTACGGAGGCTACTGTATCAAAAATTTGAAAAATAATAGGGTTTTTTAAAGCCTAGCACAAAGTTTGTAAGATAGCTATAGCGATAATTCTAGATATAAAATATATGCACTATGTTTCTACGCCTTTGAAACATATTGTAGCCAGTATATTTACGTCGTGAGAAATTAATATTGGTAAAAAGTTTAATTAGAAATACTATGTATTGTTAAATGTTTATAAGTGCCTTAATACGTACGGAGACCTCGTAATGTGAGTTCTTCTTATACTTAAAATGTTGTTATTTGTATACTGTAATCATATTTGTAACAATTACAATTTTTGCGAGTTCGCAACTATGCTGCTTTTGGAAATATAGGGGGAAAACTAGTATCCACGACTGTTCCAAAGGATATCTTCATATATATATATATATATATATATATATATATATATATATATATATATACGTATATTCTATACGTACGAGTACATATAGAGTATATACGGTATCCGGGAATAAGTGTCTGACAGAGAAAGACGTTATTCCTTGACTGAAAAATAGTTAAAAAGTCATTGTTAAAATAAAATTTAAAAGATGACTTTTTTTCAGAAAAGTTCAAAATAATATTCATAATTATTTGTCACCTGTTTCGTACACACGATACTTGCGCATATTGTTCAGCGCCGCTCGGAGGAATAACCCGCGAGTAGCTGTGAAGACATCGTCACTGCGGGTAAACACCGTACCCCGGACAAGTATTGGGTGTGTTAAAAAGAGTTATGTGTAATATTTTTTTGCATTCAATTAGAAAAAGGGCGTATTTTACATGTTATTTCAACGAAAATTTATTCCTTTATAGCCAACGAATAGCGCCTTTCTTTGTCCGACATCTATTCCCGGACATCGTGTATAAAAAAATACACGGCCATATGACGAATTCTACGTTGGTTAAGTTCTTCTTAAGAACATTCGCAAAACGCTATATCAGTTCTGCACACGCTATAACAGCATCTGTTGTGGCTACAGAGCGCACCTCGTCTCCGCGAATGTTGCAGTATATTTATGAAGCAACAGAAGCTACGTTGAGAGCATGATTCAGACCCTGCCACCGATGCTCCGTCAACTTGCACTTGTGGGACCTAATGGGATGATAAAAATAAACGATAATGACAAAAGGAAATCGCCGGAGCGTGCCACAGAACGGCACACTGTCGTCGCTAACACATCGTTTCCGTTGGATTGTTAAGCTATGACAAAACAAACAATCTCGCCCGATCTGACTAAAATTTACAATTTAAAATGTTAAAAAACTCTAAAATATCGCAATGGACCAAAATAAAAACAAACTGCATCAAAACCGATTTACAAACTAAAAACGTATAGAAAGAATGATTCTAAACTGTCCGTTTAGGTGACCAAAATATTTGAACTTTGGTCTGAATGTTGTTTATTATGAGACATTAATCTCAAAAAAAAATTGAAAACGGTTCAATTTTTAGTCCAAGTTATAACTCGCACACAAACAGTCAAATTCAATTTTTATTCAAATACAAACATTGTGTTCTCTTGTCAAACGTCAGTTGAACTTTTATATATAAAACAACAAAAAAATAACGACGACAATAAGTGACGATCACAATTTTTACTGTGAAGTGATACTTTTTTCCTAACATGCAAAATATTTTCAAAATGTGAGTATATTAATTACGTTTAAATAGTTCTCTGAGATGATCTCAAAAACGTTATACATTGAGCGAGTAATAAGCCTATTTTTTGGGATTAATGTCTCATTGGAAGTTAACATTTAAACCGCTATTCAGTTGAAAATCTTTGGACTCCCAAAAGATTGTAAAAACATCTACTTTTGGGTCACCTATTTTACTGGTATGAAAGCAGTTTACAATATTATACTAAGCTTATTTTTGGAATTAATGTCTCATTGGAAGTTAACATTTAAACTGCTATTCAGTTGAAAATGTTTGGACTCCCAAAAGGATTGCAAAAATATCTACTTTTGGGTCACCTGTTTTACTGGTAGGAAAGCAGTTTAAAATATTATAACAAGCTTATTTTTGGGATTAATGTCTCATTGGAAGTTAACATTTAAACCGCTATTCAGTTGAAAATCTTTAGACTTCCAAAAGGATTGCAAAAACAACTACTTTTGGGACACTTGTTTTATTGGTAGCAAATCATTTCAAAATATTACGTTTTTCAATATCTGATGCCAGTTGAGAAAGTCAATATTATATTTTGTCGTCCAAAATAATGCACCCAAGATCACACGTGAAATTTTCAATAATACGAACATTTTTCAGCAGAAAAAATCCACTGACAATGGGAATTTCTCCGTCAAATATTGATAATATAAATAGATAGAAAGAAAATACTAGATGTTGATTTGACCAAGCCCAGCTTTTTTAAATTTCTTTTTTGTTTAACTATCATGCTATTATTAAGACAGTAGTTTATAAAAAAAAACGAGTGTGCTTTAGACCACACGACTGAAGTAAAACTTCAAATTCACAAAATATGAACTTTAAAATGAATTTACAATTTTATTCACGTTAAACGTAGAATACTTAATGTATTGAACAAAATAATAATTTATAAAATTATTCAAGAACGAAATGAAATTACATCATAATCAAAAAATCAATGCTAGCAAACTCGCATATATATATATATATATATATATATATATATATATATATATATATATATGTATGTATGTGTATATATATATATATATATATATATATGTCATGCACTGGCTATGAGAGAAAGAGAGAAAGAAAATGTGTGTTCGCACCTCTCTCTCTTGTCCCTACAGTAATATACGAAACGTAACTCTCTTATATCTCCCTCTCAACTTCCGTTCGCCTCGCCCGATCACACTTTTCGTAACGCTCTCGTTACGCATTCACCAGCTTACTCCCCAAGTCAAGCGTGCGTAAAGAAGTTTTACTTCAAAAACAAAACGTTTACGCTACTCTCGTGATAAATACGTCGGAAAATTAAACCAAATATAAAATCTTATTAAAAACAAACTAGACCTTGGGCTACGGGGTTTCCATACTGAGGTTCAGACTCAGTTGTGCCACCAATCAGGTTATTGAGCAGTTGAATACTGTAGGAAAATGGAGAGTTCTCATATAATTTGTTTCCCAATGTTGGTATTACAAGACAATAATGACTACCCGGGTGTACGAAGTTATTAAACCACTAAATACCATACAAAATATCATCAGCGACGTTTGGTGGTAAAGAGATGAACACTTGGTTACACTGCTGTCATATTTAGAATTCCGTTCCTGTCAAAGCGTTCCTGTCTTTTCCGTCTGGTTGTCAAAGCCCTTTTTCTCAGAAATAGCTTGATATCAAGTTGAAATTAATATCGTATATACTACGGCCTTACATAGCTGTAAAAATTAAGTTTTTTGGTTTACGTAACAAAAGATATGGCCCTATAAAGATTATTTTTTATTTGCACAATCATCAAAACCTATAGAGTACTACAATACTTCTGGTCGAATTACAATCTTGTAAGTTGGCATAATGGGAAGTCTTAAAGTACAAGTGAAGGGAAAAATCCAAAAATTCTAATTCTATGTAGAATTATACATTTTTTGTAATATGAGCCTTTTTTTGCAATACGTTCTAAAAATTAAAATTTTGTATAAATTTGTTAAATAGTTTAATATATATACTATGTACCATAAAATGTTTATAAATGCGTAAGTGTGCGCGGAACACACGTAGTGCGAATTCTGCTCATGGTTAACGGGTTTTTCGTGTTAAGTCCACATAGCGTACACATTTTATTCAATAAAAATTATGTATAATGCTTAAATATGGTGTAGTGTATTGTACGAACGCATTTTATTAATTCATAAAAACAATACAGAGTTTATTTTATCAAAAATCCGACATTATATTTATTTGTAGCACGACCTCTTTACTTTGAATGACGTTTACTAGTTCTCTCGCGTATATACAAGTCACCTATATCCCAAGTCTGTATTTCGATGTAAATATTGTTTTTTTTTTTCAGAATAAATTACATTATATTTACTTGTAGCCTCTTTACTTTGAATGACGTTTACTAGCTATCTCGTGTATATACAAGTCACCTATATCCCAAGTCTGTATTTCGATGTAAAGATTGTTTTTTTTTTCAGAAAAAATTACATTATATTTACTTGTAGCCTCTTTACTTTGAATGACGTTTACTAGCTATCTCGCGTATATACAAGTCACCTATATCCCAAGTCTGTATTTCGATGTAAAGATTGTTTTTTTTTCAGAATAAATTACATTATATTTACTTGTAGCCTCTTTACTTTGAATGACGTTTACTAGCTATCTCGCGTATATACAAGTCACCTATATTCCAAGTCTGTATTTCGATGTAAAGATTGTTTTTTTTTTTCAGAATAAATTACATTATATTTACTTGTAGCCTCTTTACTTTGAATGACGTTTACTAGCTATCTCGCGTATATACAAGTCACCTATATCCCAAGTCTGTATTTCGATGTAAAGATTGTTTTTTTTTCAGAATAAATTACATTATATTTACTTGTAGCCTCTTTACTTTGAATGACGTTTACTAGCTATCTCGCGTATATACAAGTCACCTATATTCCAAGTCTGTATTTCGATGTAAAGATTGTTTTTTTTTTCAGAATAAATTACATTATATTTACTTGTAGCCTCTTTACTTTGAATGACGTTTACTAGCTATCTCGCGTATATACAAGTCACCTATATTCCAAGTCTGTATTTCGATGTAAAGATTGTTTTTTTTTTCAGAATAAATTACATTATATTTACTTGTAGCCTCTTTACTTTGAATGACGTTTACTAGCTATCTCGTGTATATACAAGTCACCTATATCCCAAGTCTGTATTTCGATGTAAAGATTGTTTTTTTTTTTCAGAAAAAATTACATTATATTTACTTGTAGCCTCTTTACTTTGAATGACGTTTACTAGCTATCTCGCGTATATACAAGTCACCTATATCCCAAGTCTGTATTTCGATGTAAAGATTGTTTTTTTTTCAGAATAAATTACATTATATTTACTTGTAGCCTCTTTACTTTGAATGACGTTTACTAGCTATCTCGCGTATATACAAGTCACCTATATTCCAAGTCTGTATTTCGATGTAAAGATTGTTTTTTTTTCAGAATAAATTACATTATATTTACTTGTAGCCTCTTTACTTTGAATGACGTTTACTAGCTATCTCGCGTATATACAAGTCACCTATATCCCAAGTCTGTATTTCGATGTAAAGATTGTTTTTTTTTCAGAATAAATTACATTATATTTACTTGTAGCCTCTTTACTTTGAATGACGTTTACTAGCTATCTCGCGTATATACAAGTCACCTATATTCCAAGTCTGTATTTCGATGTAAAGATTGTTTTTTTTTTCAGAATAAATTACATTATATTTACTTGTAGCCTCTTTACTTTGAATGACGTTTACTAGCTATCTCGCGTATATACAAGTCACCTATATCCCAAGTCTGTATTTCGATGTAAAGATTGTTTTTTTTTTCAGAATAAATTACATTATATTTACTTGTAGCCTCTTTACTTTGAATGACGTTTACTAGCTATCTCGCGTATATACAAGTCACCTATATTCCAAGTCTGTATTTCGATGTAAAGATTGTTTTTTATTTTCAGAATAAATTACATTATATTTACTTATAGCCTCTTTACTTTGAATGACGTTTACTAGCTATCTCGCGTATATACAAGTCACCTATATCCCAAGTCTGTATTTCGATGTAAAGATTGTTTTTTTTTTCAGAATAAATTACATTATATTTACTTGTAGCCTCTTTACTTTGAATGACGTTTACTAGCTATCTCGTGTATATACAAGTCACCTATATCCCAAGTCTGTATTTCGATGTAAAGATTGTTTTTTTTTTCAGAATAAATTACATTATATTTACTTGTAGCCTCTTTACTTTGAATGACGTTTACTAGCTATCTCGTGTATATACAAGTCACCTATATCCCAAGTCTGTATTTCGATGTAAAGATTGTTTTTTTTTTTTCCAGAATAAATTACATTATATTTACTTGTAGCCTCTTTACTTTGAATGACGTTTACTAGCTATCTCGCGTATATACAAGTCACCTATATCCCAAGTCTGTATTTCGATGTAAAGATTGTTTTTTTTTTCAGAATAAATTACATTATATTTACTTGTAGCCTCTTTACTTTGAATGACGTTTACTAGCTATCTCGTGTATATACAAGTCACCTATATCCCAAGTCTGTATTTCGATGTAAAGATTGTTTTTTTTTTTCCAGAATAAATTACATTATATTTACTTGTAGCCTCTTTACTTTGAATGACGTTTACTAGCTATCTCGCGTATATACAAGTCACCTATATCCCAAGTCTGTATTTCGATGTAAAGATTGTTTTTTTTTTCAGAATAAATTACATTATATTTACTTGTAGCCTCTTTACTTTGAATGACGTTTACTAGCTATCTCGTGTATATACAAGTCACCTATATCCCAAATCTGTATTTCGATGTAAAGATTGTTTTTTTTTTCAGAAAAAATTACATTATATTTACTTGTAGCCTCTTTACTTTGAATTATGTTTACTAGTTATCTCGCGTATATACAAGTCACCTATATCTGTATTTCGATGTAGATTGTTTTTTTTTTCAGAACAATTTTTTTTTTCATAAAATTTTAAATAGTTAACGTTTTTTTCCAATTTATAGAATGATACCTTTGATTTCACTTTCCGTTTCAACAATGTGTCTACCATTCACATTGGCGACTACAGCTAGAAATTTCAATTTCTATTTGAGAATTTTTTCTGTTACATTAATGATATGGCCCAATCAAGTAATTCGTTCATTCCACTCGTCCTTTTTTATATTTAACTGATAAATGGCTCCATAACTTAAAAACAGTCACACTGCACTGCTATTGACAAACAAGCGATCAAAAGTTCATATTTCTATTACTTATGGCGGTATGAACGTACGTTATCAAGCCAGTTTTTTCTATATTTCTTGCACGGTTTCTATAGAAGAATAAACTTTAAAATAGAATATATATTTTACAATAAAAGAGGGAAAATCAATTCCAAACAGAATAGAGAAATATCCACATCATGTCACGAGCAGAAATATCCACATCATGTCACGAGCAGAAATATCCACATCATGTCACGAGCAGAAATATCCACATCATGTCACGAGCAGAAATATCCACATCATGTCACGAGCAGAAATATCCACATCATGTCACGAGCAGAAATATCCACATCATGTCACGAGCAGAAATATCCACATCATGTCACGAGCAGAAATATCCACATCATGTCACGAGCAGAAATATCCACATCATGTCACGAGCAGAAATATCCACATCATGTCACGAGCAGAAATATCCACATCATGTCACGAGCAGAAATATCCACATCATGTCACGAGCAGAAATATCCACATCATGTCACGAGCAGAAATATCCACATCATGTCACGACCAGCATATATTGAAGGAAACCCTCTTGGATTCGTTCAATCATCAACTGCATCTACTTAGTCTCGTATGAGCCCCAAAACTTACTATACAAATGACGTGTATATCTATAAAATTATACACGGTGTCCGGGAATAAGTGTCGGATAAAGAAGGAATAACTCCTTGATTGAAAAATAGTTGATTGTCGGTAAAATAAAATTGAAACGATAACTTTTTTTTCAGAAAATTGAAAATAATATTCATAATTATTTGTCATTTTTTTGCACACACGATACTTGCACACGTTGTTCAGCGCCACTTGGGGGAATAACCCGCGAACATCTACGAAGACATCGCCACTGCGAGTAAACACCGCACTCTAGGCGAGTATTGGGTGTGTTAAAAAGAGTTATGTGTAATTTTTTTTGTGCACTCAATTAGAAAAAGGGCGTTTTTTACATTTTATTTCAACGATAATTTATTCCATTATAGCCAACGAATAGCGTCTTAATTTGTCCGACATTTATTCCCGGACACCGTGTACAATATCCAATTAACGTTATATATCTTCTGTGTTTATTAAAGTTTGCACATGAATAAATCGATAAAAAGATTAATCCAAAGTTTGTCGATTCCCCTACACTCGAGAATTCAATGCGACTAACACTTTAAGTAGCGTGCTATTTGTATAAAAAATGTAATAGCACGAAGTTGCACTTTTTTACGTGGCGATTTTCCAGTCTGCTCCACGTGGCGACTATTTTTTATTTGACACCAAATCAAAAATACTTACCACGTGGTGCACACGTGCAAATCGCCACGTACAAAAGTACAAGTTCGTGCTATTACATTTTTTATACAAATAGCACGCTATTTAAACAAAGCAGGAAATAAATATATTCACGTACAGTCAATATGTATGCATTTATGTATGTATGTACTTACTATCGGACGTTAAACTAAATTAACTATGAGAAATTTGTTTAATGGCTTGCGTAATAGCATTCAGAGTCGAGCACGTGCAACGTCCGCAATCTAGTTGGCACACAGTTATAGAAATAGAGTATTTCACTATATTTCTTTCTATTAATAAAATAGAATAAGTAATAACATTAAAAGCGGTTAAAATAAATATATCGTACCTAAGACTTCTCATTACAAATTTATAACGACTGAAAAATTGACGAACTATGATTCGCGCGAAAATGTTCAATACAAAACACAACTGGCTTATGACGTCACTGGCCAGTATTTAGCATTCATTCTAAGGGAATTTATTAAATATCTTTAGTATCTCGTTAAATATTGCGTTTAAGTTATATATTGCATTTTATAATAACCTCTTCAATTTAATGAATAAAAAAATTAACACATTTCCTATTTGTAAGTTTCGGTTAATTGTTTGTTATATGTCAAATTGTGTTGTAATAATTCGTAAATCGAAATAAAAGTGTTGCCCTCGTAAAAATAAGTTTTTTTAACAATTTTTGTAAAAAAAACTTGTTGCCAACTTTCTTAGTTTTTATAATTGTGCTTACTATGGTCAGAGAAAATCAAGTAATCTTTGAATAAAAGAAAAAATAATTAAGTTATTTTACTTATATTGACAAATTTATTTTGATTGTCATAATTCGTAAATGGAAATAAAAGTGTTGCCCTCGTAAAAATAAGTGTTGGCAACTTCTTTAGTTTTTTATAATTGTGCTTACTAGGGTCAGAGAAAATCGAGTTATCTTTGAATAAAAGAAAAAATAATAAAGTTATTTTACTCAAATTGACAAATTTATTTTGTTGTAATAATTCGTAAATGGAAATAAAAGTGTTGCCCTCGTAAAAATAAGTGTTGCCAACTTTTTTTTAGCTTTTATAATTGTGCTTATTATGGTCAGAGAAAATCGAGTAATCTTTGAATAAAATAAAATATAATAAAGTTATTTTACTCAAATTGACATATTTATTTTGTTGTAATAGTTCGTAAATAGAAATAAAAGTGTTGCCCTCGTAAAAATAAGTGTTGCCAACTTTTTTAGTTTTTATAATTGTACGTGGTATAGTGATTCGTTGGCAAGATTTTCATATAAATAAAGGAAATATGAGAGAATATAGAAATATTTACGTATGGAAATATTTAATTAATATTAATAATATCACTATTTTTTTTATAAATGTGATTATAATCACTTGATATGGGGCTTAACGCTTTCTCCAATACTAATAGCTGGTTTCAAAAAAATGTTAATAAATACGGAACATTAAATTTCGCATACGTCCAAAGTCTGTCACTGACATTTTGTTCGAAGACCGTTTAACATGGAAAGTTGCAAGAAAAAGTTGTGCAATTAGAGACGTTACGTATAAAAAGTTAAATTTTCATTTTGGAGAAGTATTCTTTTCAGATGCGAGAGGACGCGAACGTGCGGTGAAAAATAAATAAAAGCTTATTAAAACGAGATTTTAAAAATTTACAATTTCTTTTTACAATGTATTTTTTCGATAAAATTTTGAAAAGCGCAATCCACCCTCACGATCTTGAAAATTATCGGACAAATGGATAAAATTCTTCCCTCTTTTTACCTTCCATTGTGCTGACTTTCAAGATTGTGTCCTACAGGTTTGTACCCTATAGTAATGGGAAGCCATTATATCGATTTTAAAGATTGTAGGTAGAAAAAGTACAGTTTAAAAGGCTAGAATCTTTTAATTGCGTGAAATAAAAAATCTCGAAATGTTTACACTCCTGTAAGGCTATAGGCCTCAACACACGATATTAATTCCAACTTGACATTTCAAATTGTTTCTGAGAAAAAAAGGCAGACGGGCAGACAGATAACCAAATAACCTTATAAATGTTCCGTTTTTATTCATTTTGATAGATGCCACCTTAAAAACGAGAAAAACAGACTAAGCGCTACGTTCATCTCGCTTTCTCATATAACAGCATCTCTCTCTGCTGGTCGTGCAGGATGAATGGTGCGTAGAGCGCCTTACATATATCACAACAGTAGCGATCATTCTCTAACGCTCGTATGTACCATACACGGCCAGGACTCTCAGTCGGACTTACTGACAGTTAAATACGTATTTCTGCTTCTCATTAACTATCAGTCGGATCGGACCAAGAGTCTACTAATCATGCCCCATTGCACGGTTCAATCGCTAAAATATCCACACGAAATACGGTTTTAAATGTCAGTAAATCCGACTGACAGTTCTAGCCGTGTATGGTGCATACGGGTGTAAGCCGCTTGTAATGACGTAAAAGTGGTTCTATGAAATAAGGCAATATAATATCCAAACCTTGACAGGCAGATTTAAACAAAAAGGCCGTAAAACTGTCCAACGGACACGAAAACCATCTCTTACAAAGTCTCATTACAAGGCTTTTCGACTTTATTTCAGCTATTTACACCTCACCATTGATAATACATCTACACCTCACCATTGATAATACATCTACACCTCACCATTGATAATAATCTATTTATTCCCGTTACAATATTTATTCCGCGAACTTCATCTTATAAATAAATTCACCTGGAAGCGAAAAATGATTTAAACCCTCCAATTCTTAAAAGCCACTATCCTGGAACCACCGCCGTTTCCTTGAAACATAATGACTACTTCATTTCAGGGTAAGTACCAATACTAAAGTGTATGCATGCGCGCGGCACCGCGCCGGCGGCGGCAGGGGAGGCGACACGCGCTCCCGGCCGTTGACCGCGCCACCCCCACGTCCCGCGACCCGCGACCCTCGCGTAATAACAGAAATTACACGTGCGGTATATTCGCCGGATTCCGCCCTTAATGGCACACAGCGTAACGCGCTCCGAGCCCAGCGGCGTTTTCGCGTCCGTATATCTTTCGAGAAACGAGGTTCTGTTACTGTATAAAGTAACCTTACTTTTTCCGACTCGATTAGTATATTATTCTTTGAGCCGTTCACAATTCACAAATTTATTTCGGCTGTTTGTTAATTGTACAGCAGGATTTTTTTTCAACTTCTGGACTAACATATAAGAAGAAATATTCTATAACATTTTTGAAGTGAAACTTCTTTGAGCGCGATGAGAATAAAATGTCGAGGTCGAATTTCGTGCAACGTTTTCATGAAACGTTTAGTTGTAACGTCTGAATGTAACGAATTTATCCCGAGAACAGTGGAATATATAAGTACTTAGCTACCAACCGAGAGAGAAGAAGAACGCGATAGAATAAGACAAGTGTACGCATGCGCAAAAACAAAAATTGTGCTCACTACCGCCACTAACTGTTATGTACGTTATGTGTGTCAAAAGTAAACTGTCAAAATCTTGTCGATTTATTTAGCTATTTATGATTGACTTATCAAACATTGTGCGTGTAATTCATCCACTAGAAGACTAACAGCATGGGTAATTAATATATTGTTGTAAATTAAGTTGCTAATTAAGTTGCTTTAATTATATTGCTAAGAACTCTTACATATAGTTGTTGTAAATATAATTTAGAACAGGAGCTATACATCCCAACCTACTTCAGCTATATTTAGCCGTGTTCTGGTACTGGCATCGCCGCTAGTTTTTTAGCTAACAATTATCTTGTATATTTATACGGAGATTTTATTAGATGTTTACGTCGATTTATAACGATATTTTTTTATTTTTTCTGAATGTATAGTATTAAAACCTTCCTATACGAATTTAGCATGATCTATGGACTTACACTTAGTATATTCCTTCTCTCTCTTTCTCGCTCTCTGTCGTTTTAACCCTTATTATATACATACAAAATCGAGCTTTAGGTCGCCAAAGAAGTTTCACTTCTGTCACGTGCAATTATTTTTTTTTAATTGGAGCTTTTATTAAGATGATATAATATACATTTCAATAAAATTATTATATAAATAAAAAAATACATTAAAAAAATTAAAAGAAACCCCGTATTACCAATGTAATCGATATCTCTATGAAAAAACACGCGTATCACCGAATATTGAAATCTCATCATGAAGTTTGTCGCGTCGCGTCGTATCGCTTTTATGATGCTGCGCGGCGCATGGCGTGAGGTTTAAATGTCATGCGGTAACAACATTTAAACCTGATGTTAACCCTGAAATAGTCATTCTGAAGAATGCGGCGAGTTACGAGAGAATTTCATTGATTGTAGTCGCCTTATTTTGTATTTATAATTTAACAACACATATATACATATGTTGAAGTACATTTCGACGTACACATAAATATGTCATTGTGTATCACATAGCTACGTGACTTTAAACTTTAAGGAAGACTTCTACGGTGAATGATATCTCCAAAAACTGTTTTAAATATACGTAAACATAATTAAAAAAGCATCTCAAACAAATGAAGTCTAGTTACATACCTGAAACTAGAGAAATTAATGTTTTTAAAGTTGTCAGTTTTTGTTTTTATTTCTAGGAACTAAAAAAACGAAAAGAAAAGAATCCCTTCTATTTTTTTATTTATCTCTTTCCGTAGTTCCGTAGCGTTCTTAAGGCTTATAGTTTCGCCATGTCTGTATATCACAGCCGTTATACTCGCAAATTATTATTGTTATCACATTGAAATTTGGCATGGTTAAACATATTTAAAACAAATGAAATATAAAAAAAAAATTTTTAAAGTTTTTTCTCCTTTAGATGGAAAATGGGGATAACTTTTTTTTATTGGTATAATTATACATATCTTTTTCGATAAAGGGTACCTTTTCCAAAATATTAATTTTTAAAACGGTCATTTTAAAGCAACCTAAGCCATGATTTTTGAATAGCAAGCTAAGCCGTGATTTTTTTAATAGCAAGCTAAGCCATTTAAGATTTTTCAACAGATATAACGAATTCATGGATTAACAATACTGATATATATATATAACGAATTTAAAAGTAAAATTATCACAGTTAAGTAGGCTCTATTAGTTAACGAGTAATATTCGACCAACTTTTGACACGTAGTTGGTCCTGTAAACAGTTCATAGAAACTCCACATCAGTGACTTAATCAACTATTTTTTTAATATATATTTATTATGTCTGTGAAGGATATACTAAGCAATATATTTATATGATGAGAAATTATATTAATATTGGTAAATAGTTTATATACTATGCGCGTACGATGTGTACGCTTTAAGTTTTTTATGCGCCTAACGCCCATATGCACCACACGCGGTTAAGACTGTCAGTCGAACTTACTGACGGTTAAAAACTGTGTATTTCTCTCTCATTAACTGTCAGTCGAGTCGGGCCAATCGTCAACTTTACCGATCGTACCCTACTACATTGTCCAATTCCTAAAGTATCCATACAAAATAGGTTTTAACGGTCAGTAAATCCGACTGAGAGCCCTAACCCGTGTGTGGTGCATACGGGCGTAAATGTATATGGAACACTCATAGTGCAAGTTATATTAGAACTTAAATATTTTTAATCGTTAAAATTAAAAATTTATAAAATTCTTCATATTGTCAAAAAGTACAGTGAGCGTGTTAATTTTACTTTTATTAAATTCTAATTCAGCTTAAATATTCAAATATATCTCAGTCGTCACAAAGCATCAACTTACAATTCCAACCGCGGTTAAAAGGCAAGTAAATTAGTTTTCCTTTAAGTTCAAACGTTTTTATGTTCAAAGAAAAAAAACCAAATAGGTATAAGCGGATATTATAAAACATACAAAATAAACAAATAAATAAAAACGACTCCCGTATTGCGTTTCACTCGATAAATGACGCATGTGACAACTTTTTTTTTTTTAAACACTTAATAATTTACCGTTTATTAATGAATAACAGAAGCTGACCTTTACAAAATATAGACGCATTATAATACCAATTAGTTGAATGAATTAATAGTTTAAAAAAATAATTTATGATAAATACACGACTTCTCCGAAACAATAATTTAATAACGCCATTCGATTTAAATATGCAAATTTTCTGCAATGCTTGTTCTTACCACTAGGCGACATTACAAAATATATTCAAATTTTGTTTGTTGCCGGGTATTGGTCAATGCGAATATACACAAAATCACATGAAAATACCAGATGTTATTACGTCACATATAATATTTATTTCCAAGACCAATTATTTTAGGAAGTTGATGACGTTTTTCCTATTAATAAAGGACGACTCAAAAAATATTGCTAAGCTACCGTACAAAAATTTTCTACATTGCTACTACTTACCACTAGGCGACATTACAAAATGTATTAAAATTTTGTTTGTTGCCGGGTATTGGCCAATGCGAATATACACAAAATCACATGAAAATACCAGAGTGTTATTACATCGCATATAAAATTTATTTCCAAGACCAATTATTTTAGGAAGTTGACGTTTTTCCTATTAATAAACGACGACTCAAAAAATATTGCTAAGCTATGTGCTACCGTACAGAAATGTTCTACATTGCTACTACTTACCACTAGGGGACATTACGAAATGTATTACAATTTTGTTTGTTGCCGGGTATTGGCCAATGCGAATATACGCAACATCACTAGAAAATATACTAGAGTGTTATAACGTCACATACAACATTTATTTCCACGACCAATTATTGCAAGAAGTCGATGAAGTTTTTTCCTAATAATAAAGGACGACTCAAAAAATATGGCTAAGCTGTGTGCTATCTTACGGGAAAAATAACAAACGTAAACCTGCACTACACTACTCGCGAAGTTGATCGAAGTTAGGCGAAGGGAATAGTGTGGAGATGTACTTCGATTCGCTGTGCGCAGCTTCGCTCGACTTCAAAACGCTGTCGGTTTTTTGCGCCCGAGTCAAAGGACTGCGCGAGGTTACCGTGCGAGAGACTCACGGCGACTGAGCTCGCTACGTTGCACGAGTATGTAGTCATGTACTTCAGACTGCGATCAACTTACATAAACAGTTCGTTGGGGTAACTTCGCGAGTAGTGTAGAAGGCGTTTAAAGTATTAAAGCTGTTGTGAATAGATCTGATTACCAAAGTACATTGAGAAAATATTATATTTTCTTAATATATAAATTGGAATAATTGATTTACCTAAATAGAATTTTTATTCAGCTTCCCTATATTCACAGTGAAATGCGTCACATCCTTACTATAGGTCTGGTCGTTTCACATTATACTGTGTTATTAATAACCGATGCAATTTGTAACTTTTTAATGTTTAACAATTGTTATAGAAGAAATCAACTCCTCAGAACGCAAAGCATTTTCATCTAGATTTCTAGGACAATTTTCTCTGAGATTAACCCGTTCCACGCAACAAGTTTTTCCTCGATTCAAGGAAACGTACAGAATTTTTCGTTGCGTATCGGTACAAGTACTAGAAGAAAAAAATTAAATAATAATGAAATAATTCTATTTTTCCATACCCACATATACCCATGATGTATATTTATTTTAAAGAGTAAAGCTGTAATAAAACAATGAAAAAAAAACAAAGAATATTTCCGTACAAACATACAAACCACGTGCAGAAAATAAAGGTCGTTTGAGAAGTACGACAAATTTAAAAACCAGATATCAATTTTATATACCAATGTAGTTCCGCATAAATATATGCCATGCCATCTGTCTCAACTTTGTCTGGACAAATTTACGACAAATCTGTTTTTAAATAAATAATTTTTTAACGATAATTACGTAGAGTTTAAATATTTATTCACATGCCTTTGTCAATACGGCCCAATTTTTAACATAAACATGGTTATTATTACTAACAATCTATAATAATAAGCCAAATATATTATAAACTTTCCATAAATTTTAATATTGCTTAAAATTCTATGACACATTATTTTGAGTATATATAACATTTAGACTGTTTAAATTAATTAAATTCGTCTTCAAATAGAAAATGGGCATGAACAAACAGGCATGCCCCTAGCCTCTTCACTTTTAAATCATTGCTCACAAACTGACTTAAAATTACATTATATAAAAAAATATATATACACATACACACACACAAATTTCAACGTGAATAAGATAAACCGTTTGTGTGTGAAACCAAAAAACTGCCAAGCAAGAGTAAAATTCTGTTTTTTTACAAATTTAAGCATTTACAATTATTTAAGGGCGTATACTATATCTATAAACCATTTACATTGCCTGCTGTATCTTTCACAGGCGTTAAAACATAATGCATATTTAAAAAAATCACAAGATCTAGGATAATCCAAAAAACTGCCAAGCAAGAGTAAAATTCTGTTCTGTACAAATTTAATCATTTACAATTATTTAAGGGCGTATACTATATCTATGAACCATTTACATTGCCTGCTGTATCTTTCACAGGCGTTAAAACATAATGCATATTTAAAAAAATCACAAGATCTAGGATAATCGTTAATTTTTTTAAAAGTTTGCGTAGACTTCTAAAAATTCTACTTTTTAAAAAAAAATTAGTTTTAACATTTCCGGAAATAAGAGAGAAGGGGTATTTCTTGAGTATTTCTAAAAATACAGTGTATCTCTAAAGATACTATCTAAAATTATCGAAAAATATATACCGCACACTATACACAGTGTCCGGGAATAGACGACAGACAAGGAAAGACGCTATTCGTTGGCTATAAAGGAATAAATTGTCGTTGAAATAAAACGTAAAATACGCCCTTTTTCTAATTGAGTGCAAAAAAAATATTACACATATCTCTTTTTAACACACCAAATACTTGTCCGAAGTTCGGTGTTTACCCGCAGTAGTGATGTCTTCGCAGCTGTTCATGGCTCATTCTCTCGAGCGGCATTGAACATTGTGCGCAAGTATCGTGTGTACGAAAAAGATGACAAACAATTATGAATATTATTTTCAATTTTTAAAAAAAAAAGTCATCTTTTAAATTTTCTTTTAACGACAATCAACTATTTTTCAGTAGAGGAATAACGTCTTTCTTGATAAGAAACTTATTTTCGTACACTGTGTATATGAAATTAAAAATAATCGGATACTAAATTTGCTCCCCAAACCCACCCCACAAATTTCCATATAAATATTTCTGAGGGTTAGCTATTGAGATGTGTGCGGTTTAATATATTTTTTGTCAAATTTCAAGTTTATACAAATGATTTTTGTAAAAAAAGGTTGTGACTGACAGACAGACACAGAAGTGAGCTCAAGACTCTGTAGAGTGAACTCAAGACTCGGAAGTTCAGTTTTTCCTTTTGATGTAGGGAAGCCTAAATTAGTATGTCTAAATTCGTTTATTCAGCACGTCGCAGACGAGCGTGGACAACGGCTGCGTCCGGGGACCGCCCGCACCGTCTGCGCCCGCCCACAGATTTAGCACGCGCCGACATAATCTCCTATCGCGTTTCCCTCCGAGGAAAAAATTCCGTCGCCTCCTCGCTTCGAATCGGCGATAAGGTCATAAGTAACTGTCCGTTTTTACGCGCAACACCGGCGTAAGTGCCAATCAGAGACTATTGCAAATTTACGGCGTCACATTAATGATAGACGCGACAGTTGAATATTATAATTTCAACACTGTCGTCATTTGTCATCAGCTGGACAAGGAAAATCATTAAACGTAATTTGGCGTGTATTCTTGTCAGACGAATTTCTCTAGTGATAAATGAGTTTTCCCGTTTCAATGCTCTACACGTGAATTTTCCAAAGCATTAACGATGCATGAAAACTTCAAGTATTCTAAAAGAATTGTAAAAAAATGACAAATAAATATGTTTACTTGTTTGCTGAAAAGTAAATCCGCAATTTTGAAATTTACCACAAATATTTTGAAGGCAAAAGTGAATTTGTTTCTTGCTCCTTGAGCTTTTAAGCCAACTACTTAACCGATATCCATGTAACCTATGTCACGGAGATGAACACGGTACATCCATTCCTTTATATAATAAACTAGCGTGACCCGTGCGAAGTCTTCGCATTATTATTTATTCCATTATGAAGCTCAGATGACAGATCAAACAAATATTTTACTAAAATTGACATATAGAGGCGCAAGTATCAAAAGCATTGAGCTAAAGCGCCACTTTATTTATACATGAGTGGATTTGAAATTAAACAAAAATTTTACCGACCGTCAATCGTATTGACGTTGAGCCGTTAGATGGCAGCGTTGCTGTTTTGTGTATATAATTTTAATAATTAATTAATTTGCAAAAACAATAGCAATAATAAATTGTTTAGTTGTGGATGCCGGTAGAGCAAGCAATTATCTATAAAATGATATATAATTTATGTGGATTAGTTGTGAGGTTTTTTCTAAAAAGGGAGAGTAACATCTTAAAACCTTAGCGTATTAATATATATGATGATGATGATGATAATCGCGAGCGGCAATATATTTTTTGGAATACCTAATTTTTAATGCATATTCTTTTATGTTATATACAAAAAATGTCAAATTATTTATTTACTTACTTATCATAGCATAGTACATATGGTGGACTGATTGCTACATGAGCAATCTCGTTCTTTCACCGTTTTGAAAAATAATCATGGATATTCCTTTTTTCCTTTTTTTAATTTCTTAAGGTCAAAGCGGAGCCCGGCCGCAAAACATATAAATCGTGTTTGCACATTGAGATGATATTACAACGGCAGTTTCAATATAGGTTGCCACTTGGGGGCCGACTCATACTTATCCGGCTAAACCCAAAGCCAGTAATATAATGTGGACTCTGAGGATTTTTTGATATATTTAAAGAAGTGTATGTGAAGTTGGCGTCTATCACGAATATTCAGCCATTTGAGAAGTGACCTGTATTCAGAAATATGATAATATTTTCTGAGGCCGACGATATACCGGATACATAAATTTTGAAGACGTTCCAACATATACAAATAGCACACATCTCCATAATCAATTAGCGGTAACAGGAGTGTTTGACAAAGGTAGATTTTCGTTTTGGTCGGTAGAAAATTTAAAATACGTTTTAAAGAGAAATTATCATTGGTGATAAACTGCATTTTTCCTCGAATTAAACTTTTGGTGTAAGTATGTAAGTACATATATATATCTTAAAGATGCATGTATGACTTAAGCTACTTAACCATTTCCTATTTTCCCCCTTTTGCACGCAAGCGAAGCCTCGTGTAAAAGCTGGCTACTCATAAATGAAACATTTGTTTTGTTTAACGTCTATTTTTGAAATATATTTAACATGGCAACATACAGATCTCAGATATTTTAAATTACATGTGTTGTAAATAATTCAATACAATTACATTTCTAAGGTCATGTACCAAGACTCCTATTTAAACCTTATGTATCTCTGGATATTAATGGTATCATTAGATCTTAATGTCCGTTTGTCAGAGCACTATAACACGAAATTTACGTAAAATATCACACTTTTTCAGATAGAAGAATCTTGAAACGCAACACCACTTTTTTGTGCTTTAAAAATAGATTAAGTAATTTGCTCACAGAAGAGTTTTTTGCATGATTGGTGACACAGAAGTATGACTACTAGAACGACGTGGATAGGCTTTACCTCAAAGAATTCAATATATTTTAAGTGCGTACAAGATACCATCATCTTTCTCGGATTTCACTTTATCAGGTTCATGACAACCTTGATACATATATATTTAAAGGGAATCAAAAGTGATTTTTCTTACAGCAGTGTCACCGAAAAGTAAAATAAAAAGGCTTTTCCGGCAGTACCTCAACAAATTCAAGATATTTCAAGGATGTACAAGGATACCATTATTTTTCCCTGTTTTCAAAGGTGTTCATGTGCATGGCAACTTTGATAGGCATACGGAAAAGAAGTTGAAAATATTTTTTTTATAGAAATGTCACCAAAAACTAAAATAACACTGTACTTTTAAAACGCTATTCGCATTAAAACAATATTTCGGATATGGTAATATAACTCTCTACAGGCGGAAACAGAACTGCACCTGGTCACGCGTTTATTCAAAAAACCACATTGGTTACACTGACAACGCATAGATGTTAGGATTAGTGATGATTTTGTGGCCCAAAATCTTACACGTGGACAAGAAACCAGTCGTTATTTAATAAGTACCAATCTCATCTTCGACATTACACGCACTGAATTCGCTGAACCCGATATTGGAACCGCTGCTGATCTTCACCTTGTGCTGCTGCTCATATCATGGCCTTGAATATATATCGTCAAGTATTTGGTTGTTCGAAGCACACTCGCTATTTCTATATGTGTTTTGTGTTTATTCTATTTGTTTGGAGCATTGTTTGTGTTTATTCTCTACTACTGTCTTTTAGCTCAAGCGTTTGCTTATTTTATGCAAACTTGCTCAAGGTATTCGCTTTAATCTTTAAATTGGAACACAAAAAATGGTCCCATATATAAAAATGAGCGGTCTCCATACATAAAAATGAGTAAACTTGAAGCATGTTTTAGTAAAAAATATAATATTTTATCTTTGGAAACGCAATTTTAATAGTCATTTTCTTCAGAAATGGTAGAGTTTTATTACATACATAGTTTCTTGTCATTTTCTACTCAGTTTGATGCACAGAAACAAGCACCTGTATTATTAATAAATACTTACGTTATTACACTAAATAACTATTCAATAATATTTCCTTTGTATTGTAGGTTTACCTCAATATTTGCCTTTTTACCATCAAAATAATAACATAAAAGAAATTTCACTTCTAGCGTAGACGGGAGCCGTCACGCACTCTGTTTCTGATTTCTTTATTTCGACATTTTAGTTCTTCATTATTAATATTACTATTACAGGTAATAGTAATTTACTATTCCTGTAAATACTTTTTTTTCACTATTTTGACCCGTATCTTATCAAGAAAGACCTCCAGATCGCATGGTTACCGTAATCGCAAAAATTTAATATCACACAACAATCCCATAAGCCCGGAGAGCTTCACCAACTTCCACTGGCAACCAATAACACATACGAGTCTAACCAAAACAAAACGCATTCTCAATTGGGCCTGTACCAAAACCAAGCTACTACAAAACCAGGTTTATCTTAAGTGGGCCGGAACACCGTTATGGCGTCCACTTAGTCAGCTCGCTCCAAATACCTTATCGCCACGATTATATGGGTCGGATATTTACAGCTGATAATACTAGACAACCACACGTACATACCTAATGGTTGGGTCAACACGCCTCCACTCACCTATGTACTAATGGGAACATCGATAAAAACCGATCGACCAGCGTTTGCCACGCTTTATGCGGAAGCGGAAGCGCTTTTCGTCGCATCGACCGACGAGCGATGGGACTATAAAAGCACATGACGTTGACCTCCCAACCGCCGCGCCATTTAGCCGACGGCCCTCGAATAAAAACCTTTGGCACGGAACACGTCGAATATTCGCTGACAAGTTTTTTTTTTTATTGACATTCATGCGCCTTAATAGCGAATAAACTGGTACGAATATACGCAAATAATTCGATCTCTAAACAAAACTGAATCGAGTCACAATATACGTTTAACTCATTGATATTCTCAACGCGAAACGCTTATGTATCCCGTGGAATACGAAAACTTTCGTAAAGGTTCGCTGTTTTTTTTTTACCTGACTTCAGAAAGGAAGCTCTCAATTCGACTGTATTTTTTTATTTGTGTATATTACCTCATATCTCTGGCATATATCAATCAATTAAGACGATTCTAAACAAAACTGAATCGAGTCACAATATACGTTTAACTCATTGATATTCTCAACGCGAAACGCTTATGTATCCCGTGGAATACGAAAACTTTCGTAAAGGTTTTGGATAGCAACCGAGAGAGATAATTGAGCACGATAGAATAATATAAGAAGTGTGCGCATGCACGAAAACGAACAAGAATGGCGCTCATTACTACTATCAGCTGTTTTATATGTTATTTGTGTCAAAAATAAGCTGTCAAAATTTTGTCAATTTATTTATTATCTACTATGATTGATTTATTACTATTCAACATTAAGTAGATCTTAATTTATTTATAAATGTGCAATGAACCAGCATATATAGCTGTCGTAAATATAATTTACGACAGGAGCAATACATCCCGACTTCCTCCTTCAGCCGCATTTAGCCGTGTTCTGTTACTGGCATCGCGGCTATTTTTTGAATTGATAATTGTCTTTCTAAATTTATATGAAGGTTTTAGCAGATGTTTACGTCGATTTGTAATGACATTTTATTAATTTTTCTAAATGTTTAAAATTGTATTACAATCTTTTTATACCAATTTAGTACAATCTACGGAGTTACATTTAGTATATTCTGTCTCTTTCTCTATCTCTTTGCCGTTTTACACCTTACTATATAGTTACAAATCAAGGTTTAAATCGCCAAAGAAGTTTCACTTCTGTCACATATACTAAGTTGCACGCGCTCAATTTTTTTTATTTGGTAGGTTATACGCCAGGGTGTACCCTTGAAAATTTGGTTAGAATTTGACCATGGAAATTGAAGGTACACCGTACAATTTCTCACCCCTGAACATCATATGTACCGTGATCGAGACATAGATCCAATGATAATCTAATAAAACACAACGAAGTGAGAGATATAAATCAGTTCTTTAGCAAAATCAAGGTGCAAGGATGGAGGCCTAAAGTGGTGACAGAAACCTTTCAATGATGAGGAGCAAATTCACAAAATGTTGACTCGTTTCACTTATTATGACGCATGCAGTAAAGAAAAAAAGTAAAAATGTAGGTAAGTATAAACAGGTACAAACAAAGAAATGAGGTCATTTTTTTGTTTTAACATACATAAAAACCCCGTCACTCACAGCTTCTCGCTCACATCTCCAGCATTAATCAACCAATATAGATAATTCTGCTTTATTTGAAAGGGTATATTCCCACTGTAATTTCGTTGAAATTTAATTAGATTTTGACCATAGAAATTGAAAGTACACCATAGAATTTCTCAGCACAGGTACTGTGATCAAGTTTGCGTGATATAGGTCTAATGATAAACTATTAATAAAGTATCTAAAATTGTAACACGACTACGAGCGACATAAATCTGCCTTTTGGCAACATCAGGTTACAATGATGGAGCCGGAAGGAAAGGCGACAGGAATTCATCACTAATGAGTATTAAACTCATTGAATTTGGGTTCGTTTGACTTGTCTTGATGTAACCAAGAAACTAACAACGTAAATAGGTAGGTAAGTACATACAGATACATACAAAGGCATGAAGCAACTAAGATGTTAGTACTCATGTAGACATGTAAGTACAGGTATAAACAAACGTATGTGTGTAAACATTAGTAGGTATATAGGAGACCAGGTAAGTAAGTATATCGAAGCATTGACGACGATGAAGCAAAAAGAAAAGTACAGGTATAAACTAACGTATGTGTGTAAACATTAGTAGGTATATAGGAGACCAGGTAAGTAAGTATATCGAAACATTACGACGATAAAGCCAAAAGAAAGAATGTGATTTATATGTCCATATGTACGTAAATGTATATACAGATATGTATGTACGCAGATGTACATGAACATATATAAGTTCATTAAACGCAGCAAACGTCTGTTCCGATTTCAATAAATATTATTGATATTGAATTCATCGCAAGTTCGTAACAAGTGAAATGTGGCGCTCATCTTTGTGTGTGTATATACGTAAGAGAGAAAGAGAAATGTCCGCACCGATTGCAAAAATCTCTAACAGTAACAGTATTTTGCAAATTTTATTTGTTCGGAAACAATATTGTACCGCAAAATTTCCAACTATTATTCAGTGGTTATTTGAAGTTGGTGAATTTTTTTCGTAAAAAAGTATTATTAAACCATCAGACACCCTGAAAATAACTTGTTCAACAGTTATAAAGACCCCTAGTAAAAACACATTTTAAATATATTTTATTTTTGCAAATAAAATAAATTTAAAATGTGTTTTTACTACTGGCAAACGACTGCCAATGTCCATTTTGAAATGTGTTTTTTTTACGCAATTGTTTTTCATTGATTTCATTTTTTTACTTTTTCTTTATTTAATTTAAGCTTCATATTCAACACGTGTTCTTATTTCTATATATTTCGTCACAAATAAAAATGGAAATTAAGTCTTAAAAACTTAAGCTAATATTTAATTTCAAAAACAAAATTTGTATCGAAAAAGGTTTTTTTACGTCATTTTGTTATAAAGTAAAGCCAGCGAGCACTATAACTATCCAAAACAAGTTTTTCTTTCAATAGAATAAGTGATAACGGTGAAGAACTCACTTTAGCTAAAGTGCACTTATTGGCTTCTTAAACTACGCCGGTAGTGTTGGTGGTACCAGGTCCGCCAGGAGTAACGGAAGCACTGCCGATAGTATGGCACTCGGGAACTACATCCAGTATGCCATCCTATCGTACATTTTCATGTAGAATGCAACTTTTTATCTGATACGTGAAGAACTTAGGTTTCATAATAAAATTTTACTAAAAATTTTCTCAATAAATTAAAACGCCTTCAAAACTTTTGTATCCGATTTAGGGATGTCGAAAATGCCAAAAAGTATCGATATATATTGTATCGATATATTTTTTAAATATCGATATATCGAAAAAGAAATATCGACATATCGGGACGACTTTAAAGATAATATTGGCGTTCTAAAAAATCTAGTGTATTTGGTCTAGTTTAGCTCAATACAATCTCAGATTTCTAAATAAATACCAATCAATTCTAATAAATAAGTAAAAATCTGAAATAAAAAACATGGACAAGAATAATTTTCTTGTTTATTAATCAAATAGGTACTTAGCCTAGGTAAACAATATTTTTTATTCAAATACTTAGTTTGGGTAATAATTAATATTATTCAATCACTGAGGCAAACCAATATTTTTCTGACAACAGAGTTTAGTGTCGCCATTGGAAAAATATCGATTTTAATACGTTTCCGATGCTTGATATTTTATATCGATTTATCGAAATATTAAATATTGCCAAATAATATCGATATAGCGAAAAAAATATCGATCTATCGAAATTTTTTTTACTACCCTAATCCTTGTCCTAAAGGCGATGTCTGAGCATCAGTCACAATTCAAATGAATAGGTGATTTCGGAAAAATTTGTATATTCTAATTTTTTTATATACTACTAGCCACACGACCCGGCCCGGCTTCACACGGGTACACTTTATGTTAGACAAAGACGGTGTCTAAACACTTCTTTATATATTTCCTTAATTGGCTTTCCTCCAGGTGACAAAACGACCCGTACAGGTTACGATTAAGTTATATAGTTAAGTGCAATTTTTTTAATGTAATTTTTTCATGAACATAGCTCCACCCTGTAAATTAACAAAAATATAATAGGCTGCAACTGGTTGCACGTGGCGGTGTATTATTTATGAAAAATCCGAAGTCCACTGTATTAGTGGACTTCGGATTTTCCCCCTCAGGTAAATGATGTTAGTCGTCGTGATTTCAACAGGATACACTCTTTGAAACGTCTTCAAAACTTTCTACCAACTAAAACGAAAATCTGCCTTTATTAAACACATATATACCGCTTACCGCTAATTGATGATTATGGAGACGCGTGCTATCCTGATCTAAATGAAGAATATTCGTACAAGTTGGAACATCTTCAAAATTTATGCATCCCGTATATCTTCGGCCTCAGAAAATATGATCATATTTCTGAATATAGGTCACTTCTCAAATGGGTGAAGATCTGTGATTGCCGCCAACTTCACATACTTACACTTCTTTTTAATATATTAAAAAATACTCAGAGCACAAATTATCTTAGTGGCAAATTTAAATATTTGTCTACTCACGGTCTTGGATTACGATCTGAAAGTTCACTCATCCTACTTATTCCTAAACATACATCTGCATCCTGATACCAGGAAAATCACGTCACTAAATATTTTCAAAGATCGAGTGAAAAAGTCTTTTACTTTGTGCTCTTGTCCTTTCCTGTCTTTCCCATCCCAAATCAAGTCAATAGTTTGTATTAATTTTTTTATTTTTATATATTATTAATAGTTTGTATATATTTTTGTAATGTGTTTATAATGTACTTATATATAATTTTCATTGTAAAATCTCTTACAGTCTACCAACTAAATATCAATACCAATTGTTATGGTAGACTGGAAGAGATTGCTCGTGTAGCAATAAGTCGGCATAATGCATAAACGTTGATAAATAAATACAATTAGTCACCAATTACCGCAGTAACTTATAAAACAATATAATACTTGAAAACAAAAAAACTGATGCGGTCTCAAACACAGAAAACAACACAGAAAATGTTGTATTCCATTTTTATTAACATTCAATGAAAGAAAGTCTTCTTCGATTACCAAGTTGTCAACTGTGCTAAAAAAATCATCATTAACCCGATATTCACAAAACATAGACAAAACAAAGTCACCACAGAGAAACCGCCAAAGATAATACACTACAATGAGTTGCCAAACATAAACCTAAACATTCGGGCCTCGAAATAGCAGATAACTTTTATTTGTCCGTTAGGGACCTTAATCGACAGTTACTTAAACTTCTATCTGACCAATAAAAAATTAAAAATTATGCTCGAATAACTCCTATATGGTTGTTTATCTGAGGATTGAAAAACCAGTCCTTAAACAATTTATCCAAGATAATCTACGAGTCGAAATCCTTTTCATTTCTCATACTTCATTATCTAATTAATTTTTCCTTAGATCTGATGCGTTTCGTGTCTCGTTTGATTGCATTTATGTCTCTCACATAAGCCTATGTAAAATATTTTTATTTTTATGCTTACTGCCATATACTTACAGTCAACGACGGCACTAACATTGTTCACTTGTTGCATTATGGTTGGCTATAACAAATTATTTCGGCAGAAATAAGTCAACCATCTGCGTACTTAGCTTTCTAAGTTTTGCTAAAGTTTACAAGATAACAATAAACGTAAGTTGATGATACTATAGCGAAAGGACAAAAAGAAGGTTGTTCACTTATCGCATTATGGTTGACTATAACAGCTTATTGCGGAAGAAATAAGTCAACCATCTGCGTAGTTAGCTTTCTAAGTTTCGGTAAGGTTTTCAAAGAAAATAAACGTAAGTTGATGGTACTATACAGAAAGAACAACCATCTACGTACTTAGCTTTTTAAGTTTCGGTAAAGTTTACAACACAACAATAAACGTAAGTCGATGACACTATACCGAAAGGACAAAAAGAAGGTTGTTCACTTGTCACATTATGGTTGGCTATAACAGATTATTTCGGCAGAAAAAGTCAACCATCTGCATACTTAACTTTCTAAGTTTCGGTAAAGTTTAGAAAGACAACAATAAATGTAAGTTGATGATACAGAAATTCACGACCAAATGTATCCATTTGATTCAAAATATATATGCGATATATATACGTATTGATTCAAAATATATAATATAAAAAAGAACACACGAACTGTATTGAGAAATATCAACTCTCCTAAAGCGCAGAAACAAAAAATAACCCCCAAGCAATCTTGCACGACGAAAATAGATTGATTGCACAGATACAAATTCTACCAACTACTATCGGTCAGTAGCATATTATTAAAAAAAACTAAGACACCAACGTTCAGAAACCGCAAAACGACACATCCGTTTTGAGCCACATTCCTGGCAAACACTTCAATGCTGTTTACGGTCAGAAATAAACCAAAAGGTTAAAGTACTTTGTTACGAACGAAAATATATGCATCCTTGCATTTTAAGGCAGGCAGAATTCAAACAGATGAACTTTGTAGCAAGATCATAAAGAGTCGATAAAAATCAGTATATAGTACGTATTCAAAATATGTAATCATTAATCGAACATATTACGTATTCAAATAATGTAATCATTAATCGAAGATAAAAACCTATACAATAACGAATCGTTGATAAAAACCAAAAACGCAAACGCCAAAGTCGAAAGAAAACAAATGTATTTTTATAAAATAAGCAATGAAACAAACAAATAATAATTGACGCATAAGCACTGCTTGTTATTTTTTTTTATTCCATTTGCAAAATTGTTATTTGGGTATAAAGAAATAATCTTCAAAATTTTAAAAAAAATCCAAAATTTTTTCAACTTTACTTTTTTAAAGTAGATATAACATCGTTTAAAACTTTGTTTAAATTAATAAAAAAAGTGTATTGAGTTATAATTTTGTAAAAAGTAGCATTTTTAGTACATTCTTCCTTAATACGCCACGAATTTAACGAATATTTTCGAATTTTCATAAGTTCGCCAAATTAACCCCTGAAGCGCCATTGGCCCATTTACAATTTCTGCCTGAAATATTCATGAACTTACGATTTTCAGGGCCTTAGCCCGCTATTCGTAGACCCATTCCTTTCCTGAAACTATGTGTACATTCTCACACAAAAATGTTTTTTCTTAGTAATAACAATTATAGTCATTGTATCCTGTAAAGCCAATTTGACATTCGCGCCAGATTCTTGCGACTATGAGCAATAATCTAAACTATTCACACTCTAAATAGCGCGGTGTTTAAATAATAATAAGAGTAGTCCTTATCGTACCCTGCAGCGCCAATTTCACACACGCACTAGATATTTGCGACTATTATAGCAATAACCTTAACTACTCATTTTCTAGAAACGTCCATTTTTGAATATTAATACGAATCATCATCGTACCCTATAGAGCTGATTTTAAACTCATACTAGATCACTGCGACTATTAACAATTAATCTTAACTACTGACGGCCATTTTTTAATAATAACAAAAGTCCTTATCGTATCCTGCAGAGCCAATTTCACACACGCATTAGATATTTGCGACTATTAGCAATAACCTTAACTACTCACACTTCATATACGTCTGTTTTTTAATAATAATAAGAATCATCATCGTACCCTATAGAGCTAATTTTAAACTCATACTAGATCACTGCGACTATTAACAATTAATCTTAACTACTGACGGCCGTTTTTTAATAATAACAAAAGTCCTTATCGTATCCTGCAGAGCCAATTTGATACACGCATTAGATATTTGCGACTATTAGCAATAACATTAACTACTCACACTTCATATACGTCTGTTTTTGAATAATAATAAGAATCATCATCGTACCCTATAGAGCTAATTTTAAACTCATACTAGATCACTGCGACTATTAACAATTAATCTTAACTACTGACGGCCGTTTTTTAATAATAACAAAAGTCCTTATCGTATCCTGCAGAGCCAATTTGATACACGCATTAGATATTTGCGACTATTAGCAATAACCTTAACTACTCACACTTCATATACGTCTGTTTTTTAATAATAATAAGAATCATCATCGTACCCTATAGAGCTAATTTTAAACTCATACTAGATCACTGCGACTATTAACAATTAATCTTAACTACTGACGGCCGTTTTTTAATAATAACAAAAGTCCTTATCGTATCCTGCAGAGCCAATTTGATACACGCATTAGATATTTGCGACTATTAGCAATAACCTTAACTACTCACACTTCATATACGTCTGTTTTTTAATAATAATAAGAATCATCATCGTACCCTATAGAGCTAATTTTAAACTCATACTAGATCACTGCGACTATTAACAATTAATCTTAACTACTGACGGCCGTTTTTTAATAATAACAAAAGCCCTTATCGTATCCTGCAGAGCCAATTTGATACACGCATTAGATATTTGCGACTATTAGCAATAACATTAACTACTCACACTTCATATACGTCTGTTTTTGAATAATAATAAGAATCATCATCGTACCCTATAGAGCTAATTTTAAACTCATACTAGATCACTGCGACTATTAACAATTAATCTTAACTACTGACGGCCGTTTTTTAATAATAACAAAAGTCCTTATCGTATCCTGCAGAGCCAATTTCACACACGCATTAGATATTTGCGACTATTAGCAATAACCTTAACTACTCACACTTCATATACGTCTGTTTTTTAATAATAATAAGAATCATCATCGTACCCTATAGAGCTAATTTTAAACTCATACTAGATCACTGCGACTATTAACAATTAATCTTAACTACTGACGGCCATTTTTTAATAATAACAAAAGTCCTTATCGTATCCTGCAGAGCCAATTTCACACACGCATTAGATATTTGCGACTATTAGCAATAACCTTAACTACTCACACTTCATATACGTCTGTTTTTTAATAATAATAAGAATCATCATCGTACCCTATAGAGCTAATTTTAAACTCATACTAGATCACTGCGACTATTAACAATTAATCTTAACTACTGACGGCCGTTTTTTAATAATAACAAAAGTCCTTATCGTATCCTGCAGAGCCAATTTGATACACGCATTAGATATTTGCGACTATTAGCAATAACATTAACTACTCACACTTCATATACGTCTGTTTTTGAATAATAATAAGAATCATCATCGTACCCTATAGAGCTAATTTTAAACTCATACTAGATCACTGCGACTATTAACAATTAATCTTAACTACTGACGGCCGTTTTTTAATAATAACAAAAGTCCTTATCGTATCCTGCAGAGCCAATTTGATACACGCATTAGATATTTGCGACTATTAGCAATAACCTTAACTACTCACACTTCATATACGTCTGTTTTTTAATAATAATAAGAATCATCATCGTACCCTATAGAGCTAATTTTAAACTCATACTAGATCACTGCGACTATTAACAATTAATCTTAACTACTGACGGCCGTTTTTTAATAATAACAAAAGTCCTTATCGTATCCTGCAGAGCCAATTTGATACACGCATTAGATATTTGCGACTATTAGCAATAACCTTAACTACTCACACTTCATATACGTCTGTTTTTTAATAATAATAAGAATCATCATCGTACCCTATAGAGCTAATTTTAAACTCATACTAGATCACTGCGACTATTAACAATTAATCTTAACTACTGACGGCCGTTTTTTAATAATAACAAAAGTCCTTATCGTATCCTGCAGAGCCAATTTGATACACGCATAAGATATTTGCGAATATTAGCAATAACCTTAACTACTCACACTTCAAATACGTCTGTTTTTTAATAATAATAAGAATCATCATCGTACCCTATAGAGCTAATTTTAAACTCATACTAGATCACTGCGACTATTAACAATTAATCTTAACTACTGACGGCCGTTTTTTAATAATAACAAAAGTCCTTATCGTATCCTGCAGAGCCAATTTGATACACGCATTAGATATTTGCGACTATTAGCAATAACCTTAACTACTCACACTTCATATACGTCTGTTTTTTAATAATAATAAGAATCATCATCGTACCCTATAGAGCTAATTTTAAACTCATACTAGATCACTGCGACTATTAACAATTAATCTTAACTACTGACGGCCGTTTTTTAATAATAACAAAAGTCCTTATCGTATCCTGCAGAGCCAATTTGATAGACGCATTAGATATTTGCGACTATTAGCAATAACATTAACTACTCACACTTCATATACGTCTGTTTTTGAATAATAATAAGAATCATCATCGTACCCTATAGAGCTAATTTTAAACTCATACTAGATCACTGCGACTATTAACAATTAATCTTAACTACTGACGGCCGTTTTTTAATAATAACAAAAGTCCTTATCGTATCCTGCAGAGCCAATTTGATACACGCATTAGATATTTGCGACTATTAGCAATAACCTTAACTACTCACACTTCATATACGTCTGTTTTTTAATAATAATAAGAATCATCATCGTACCCTATAGAGCTAATTTTAAACTCATACTAGATCACTGCGACTATTAACAATTAATCTTAACTACTGACGGCCGTTTTTTAATAATAACAAAAGTCCTTATCGTATCCTGCAGAGCCAATTTGATAGACGCATTAGATATTTGCGACTATTAGCAATAACATTAACTACTCACACTTCATATACGTCTGTTTTTGAATAATAATAAGAATCATCATCGTACCCTATAGAGCTAATTTTAAACTCATACTAGATCACTGCGACTATTAACAATTAATCTTAACTACTGACGGCCGTTTTTTAATAATAACAAAAGTCCTTATCGTATCCTGCAGAGCCAATTTCACACACGCATTAGATATTTGCGACTATTAGCAATAACCTTAACTACTCACACTTCATATACGTCTGTTTTTTAATAATAATAAGAATCATCATCGTACCCTATAGAGCTAATTTTAAACTTATACTAGATCACTGCGACTATTAACAATTAATCTTAACTACTGACGGCCGTTTTTTAATAATAACAAAAGTCCTTATCGTATCCTGCAGAGCCAATTTGATACACGCATTAGATATTTGCGACTATTAGCAATAACCTTAACTACTCACACTTCATATACGTCTGTTTTTTAATAATAATAAGAATCATCATCGTACCCTATAGAGCTAATTTTAAACTCATACTAGATCACTGCGACTATTAACAATTAATCTTAACTACTGACGGCCGTTTTTTAATAATAACAAAAGTCCTTATCGTATCCTGCAGAGCCAATTTGATACACGCATTAGATATTTGCGACTATTAGCAATAACATTAACTACTCACACTTCATATACGTCTGTTTTTGAATAATAATAAGAATCATCATCGTACCCTATAGAGCTAATTTTAAACTCATACTAGATCACTGCGACTATTAACAATTAATCTTAACTACTGACGCTCCACGTACGGCCGTTTTTGAATAAGTCCTTATCGTACCCTGCAAAGCCAATTTCACACACGCACTAGATCGTTGCGACTATTAGCAATAACCTTAACTACTTACGCTCCACATAAGGCCGCTTCTTTCCCAGCAGCCCGTCTCTAGGGGTGCCACGCTGGCCCGCGACACTCTCGCACGATTTATCTCGCCGCTCGCACACAAAGGCGGCACAAGGCCAGCTAGCGTTTGACGTCCCCGGCGACCGACCCTCCACCCAACCGTGAACTATAAAGCGACCGATAGCGAGCGCGTCTGCGCATCGCATCTCGGCGCGCTCATGTAGACGCGACGACGAGACAACGAGATATCGCTGTGATTTCGTCTCACACATGGCGCTTGAACGTGGCATGAGAAGTTCAAGGTCGATACAGAGTGCGATCTTTAAAATTCCTCGAGTTTCTGCAGGTCATATTAGACTTCAAAATATAAAGTGCGGCTCAACACGTACGAATAAAACATACGAACAGCAATAAGGTATTTGACCATATTGCTTTTTAATAATAAAATAGAATAAACAATAACATTCAAAACGCTTAAAATAAATATACTGTACCCAGGACTTTTCATTACAAAGTTATAACGACTCAAAACCTGACAAACTACGATTCACGCAAAAACGCCCCATACAAAACACAACTGGCTTATGACGTCACTGGCCAATTATTTAGCGTTCATCATAAGGCAGTTTATTAAATATATTTTGTATCCCGTTAAATATTGCGTTTAAGTTATATAATGCGTACTAGCGTGACCCGTGCGAAGTCTTCGCATTATTTATTCCATTATGAAGCTCAGATGACAGATCAAACAAATATTTTACTAAAATTGACATATAGAGGCGCAAGTACCAAAAGCATTAAGCTTAAGCGCCACTTTATTTATACGTGAGTGGATTTGAAATTAAACAAAAATTTTACCGACCGTCAATCGTATTGACGTTGAGCCGTTAGATGGCAGCATTGCTGTTTTGTGTATATAATTTTAATAATTAATTAATTTGCAAAAACAATAGCAATAATACATTTTTTAGTTGTGGATGCCGGTAGAGCAAGCAATTATCTATAAAATGATATATAATTTATGTGGATTAGTTGTGAGGTTTTTTCTAAAAAGGGAGAGTAACATCTTAACCTTAGCGTATTAATATATATGATGATGATGATGATGATATGATGATGATGATGATGATGATTATAATTTTCTCGTTTTTTTGTTTAGAAACAAAATTCATAACTTTTTCAATTTAAATTTGTACAACAAAATTAAAACCATTAACGTCAGATTAAGAAGTTAAAATTAAAAGAGACTTTTTAATTTTCTAGCATAGAACACACCAAATATTCACACATAATGACATTTAATGATTATACCTTGATATAAGCGAACGATGATAAACTATGTGTGCCACACTCCGTCATTGCGATCACGCCATAAGAAAATGTCAAATAAACACATTTGTACCTCACTCTAAAGATGCGCAGAAATGTTGCGCGGAGAGCCCACCTAACGTTTACACTTTTTTTAACGCTCTAAACTTCATGGGATCAGAACCTAACGCTTACACTTTTTTTAACGCTCTGAACTTTCGATTTTACTCCTCATAAAACTTCATACCGGGCGCTATATATGAAAATCCATTCTTAGGGAGTAAACTCCAAAAATTTTGATTACTTTATTTACACATTTTTTAATTCTTATGATAAAAAAGTCAGCTAGTGCAAATATGCGAATTAATAAGATTTATTACTATGCCAAATTTCAAGTTTCTACGTCACATGGTTTCTAAGAAAATCCGCTGTAACAGACGGACTGACAGACACGTGAGAGATCTTACAAGGATCCAATTTTTCAGTTTAAGGTATGGAACCCTAAAAAGGCAACAAATTAGAATACAAATATTTGTACGAGTTAGTACTGAGGAAGGAAAGATCAAGGGAGCCGAAAGACCAGGGTTTTAGAAAGATACGATATTTTAAATCGATTTTTGAAAACGTTTATCTAGGATATTTTCCTGATGTCAAGATCCAATTAATTCCAAAGTTTTGCTGCTCGAATTTTTTTGGGTTTTTCAGTTGTCATAAAAAAGAAAAAAATATCTAGATGAATGGGGATCTAAATATAATTCAATTAGAAAATGTGTAGTCTATTATCTACAAATAATAATAAAAGCCAAGTCATACGTTTGAAAGATTTTTTATTTCATTAGACTAAGTGAAAGTATAAATACAAAAGTGAAAGTATAAATATACAAAAATTTATGAACGTGTCATCAAGTGTGGATACTTCTCTTAACAAGGTCACGGAGTACATAAACGTAAATAAACGGAGTACATAAACGTAAATTTATGAACGTGTCAAAAGCTAAGTCATACGTTTGAAAGATTTTATATTTCATTAGACTGAGTGAAAGTATAAATATACAAAAATTTATGAACGTGTCATCAAGTGTGGATACTTCTCTTAACAAGGTCACGGAGTACATAAACGTAAATAAACGGAGTACATAAACGTAAATTTATGAACGTGTCAAAAGCTAAATCATACGTTTGAAAGATTTTATATTTCATTAGACTAAGTGAAAGTATAAATACAAAAGTGAAAGTATAAATACACAAAAATTTATGATGACACGCATCAAGTGTGGATACTTCTCGTAACAAGGTCACGGAGTACATAAACGTAAATAAACACGAAAGCAAAATAAAAAGAAGCCTAATAAAAAGGTGAAAAAAATTGTAAAGAATAAATATTTGCACTTAATAATAGAATCAATGTATTAAATAAAATAAAAACAGGCTAAACGAAAAAATATCCTAACCTGAATGAAAATTCCTCTTAATGAAAGAATTTCTCAAGAGTGTAAAGAACGTGCTGCATTGACTTACAATTTTATTACAGCTTGCTATTTGAAAACGATCTTAAAATACATGAACAAGACTAATTTCTTATCATCATATGTAGCATTGCTAGAAAATAGCTTTGAACAGCAGCAGATTACTTCGTAAAGGTGGAAATAGACGAGAGTACAGAAATTAAATTAAAATAGATGCTCGATCACCTTCCAGTTTTTGTTATAGCAGTCTTGTAAAAAAGTAAACTGAATACCAAAATCAAGACTAGTAAATTACCCTCGCCACCCTGTCTCAATAATCGTTCCCTTACTGCGGCAGATCTTAATCAGCACACCCCAACTTTTAACGATTTTACCCCATTCGTAGAACTCCCAAATCCAGCAGCATCGATTTACGAACACTATTCTACCAACCATCTCTCGTGCCACCCTCCAAACTCTGTCGACCTTGACCTCTCTCTCGGCCAACGCGTCACAACACATCTGCGAGCGGCACAACACCAGCTCCGTTCACGGAGACGGTCGCAAAAAAGCGAGGCGAAACTCAATGTAGACGCGTGCAGCGCGCGAGTACGGCAGTGCGCCGCAGCCGGTTCAACAATCTCCATAAAAAAACCAAGGACGACCGGCGGAGCGAGCTCTACCTGCGCGGTCCGACGTTCGCAGCCTACCCTTCGTAAAATCCGTCCCACCATTCAGGAGATCGAGCTCTTTGTCCTCGTATCCTTCGACGTGACCATTCGATATCAACCCAGCAATTACGAAGGCAAATTATGAAAAGCCTTTGTCGGCAGAAATAATTCAAAAAACAATTCTCCAAATTCGACCTTTTGCGAGGGAAAATGGCGAAATTGCTGTTAGCAGAAAGCATTATGACGTGGGCCAATTACGAGAGTATTTACTTTGCTTTGAAAGCAAAGTTCAACATTTATTTTATCCCTCCATGACATTTACGTAGCAAAGTTTAAAATTTCGCTCGCTTTCATTAACCGCAATAGCACTTACCTATTTTTTCATTAACCGTAATAGCACTTACCTATTTTTTCATTAACCGCAATAGCACTTACCTATTTTTTTATTTCATCTTTGTTTGACTTACGGAACTTGCGCTTTTCATCTGCTCCGACACAACGAAGCAACGTGAAAGCAAAATTGGTATAAACAAAAATATAGCATGACCACAAAACGTCTATATCAACGTATATATCACCTACAAAAACGTTCACATCAGTTTGTGTGCAGCAGGAACACGTATCTGCGTCAGTTGCTTACGGTAGCCGTGACATGCGACCGTATGTCAACAGGGTTTTTTTTTTTCGTGAAAACGTAGTTAAACATAGAAAACCATATCATTTCATACACATTCTGGAAGTGCAAAGATACCGGTCGCAACATAAATAAGATCGAATATGTTACATTCTACCCGCAAATGATAATTATTTAGAAATAATAGCGCGTTTTAACGTTTTCAAAATGGCGCTGACACTCAGAGATAGAGATGAATATCTTCACACATACGTACTTATAACGCACACATAGATACACGTTTTATGTACTTATAACGCACTCATAGATACACACATATGTACCTATAATGCACACACAATAATCGTGTTGATTATTGTGTATCTAACACAATAATCAACACTATTTAAACCAAAGATTACTAACTATAATAATTCTGAAATAAGGGATTACCTACATTTATCAGAAACAAACTTCTAATTAAATATGTTTCATTATCTATAAATTTCTAATATTTGTTTTTGTTTTGTTTTTTTGACGTGAAACTTCTTTTGCAGTATAAGTTTGTATGTGCGAATTGATACACACACACACTACAAATAAATTATCGATAGTGGGGAAAGTGAGCAATTGTCAGAATTTTCTCTACTTCTTTCAAGGCACTCGGGGCATCAGTTAATAGTATACCGCCAATAAACTAAGACTATATTGTTACAGGTTTTGTCATTCTCTCATTAGTAATGGAACGTATATTCACCCTAATGTATCGATAATATCGGGGCGATTCGATTCAGTTATCAGGGATAAATTTAAGTTTGCGCAGCGCGGGGAGAAGAAGGGGTCTATACTTTAGCTTTAGCCGCCATCTTGGAAAATAGTTTTTATTAAATACACCATAAACAGTTAGGTTTACGATAAAAATAGCTACCTTTTATATAGACCATAAAATTCTCAACAAGTTTTATACAAATTATTTTTCTCCAAAATCAATATTTGCGAATTCGCAAGTGGTTTTATGAGCTATCACGCAGTTACAGCTCATGGAGAATTGTCAGTCCACGAAAATTGTAATTTTTAGGCTTCCATCTCTCAAAAAACGGAACCCTTATAAAACCACTCACGTGTGTCCGTACGTTCTAGCTGTTTTTTCTATGAAACAGCTTGGTTTGGAAACCTGAAACTTGGGATAGTAATAAAGCATACTAATTCACTAGCATATATTTTAATAGCTAACACTCAAAAAACATAGATATAGAAAATTTAGGGCATGGATAAATTAAGTTCTCGAAAAAAATATAACATTTTATATAGGTATAGTGGTGGGGCATCATTTGAAAGGGCTAGTTACAAAGATCTCAATAATATTTTGTAAATAACTTTAGATAGTACATCTTCAAATATATGTCTAAAAATATGCGAAAAAAATGCTCGAAAATTGTTTTTTTTCGAATTTTTACACAGAGTACATACCTTAAAATGTAAAGGGTTTTATTATGTTCTTCCATGACAAGGCTATCTATCATATAGTCGTAGCATCAACTGGTTATAAGGCATTTAACTTCACTGCAAAGTTGAAGGATTTAGAATAATCACCAGATCGTGCAAACTTAACAACTTACTTAGAAAGTGCCTTAAAAATAGTTTCAATAACAGTTGATTTAGCTTAAACATGCATTAGGAGTCTATATTTTTGAACAATTACTGATCTATGTTCAGAAATTGATGGATGACAATGGTAAGATTGGATGAAAATTCTCTTTATACTGTCTACTTATTTCATATTGCTTTATGCAACTTTTTGTAGAGCTAATTGCTTTGATTATTTTAAACAATATTTCAACAGATCTCTTACAGTAACCACTTTCAGGTGATCCTCAATTTTCTTCCATTTTATTATCCACCAAAATTTTACTTTTCCGTCCCCAGTCATGATGACCTGTTGTTCTCGTGGACCAATATACGCTATTTAGACATATCTGCATTGTTTAATCACAAAAAGTCTCAAAGAACTTACTAAAAATATCTAAGAACCCACCAGCAACATACCCCTCGACAAAACCCGTACCGACATCTGCCTCGACACAACTCCCGTTGATATTACCTCCCCACACAAAGGGGAAACGGCCGTTGAGTCTCCACCGACTAACAGTACCCTACTTAGGGTGCTTGCAAAGTGCACTGTACTTGCGGAGCTCACCCCAATCCGAAATAGGTCAATGGCCTTAGCACGGTGGAACCCTTCGCTGTTTACTGCGTGGCACCACCGAAAAATCAATTGCAATGGAAGGGGCTCGGAACAGGGGAATATGTGCAGATTGAGTTTGTTAAGTTTGAGAAGGCAGATGTAATCATGAATCCTTATTAATATTAAAAATAGTGAAGTCTATTTGTTTCCTATCTAACTACGCAAGTCCTTGAGGAATCACTACTAAATTTAGCATACATTAGACTGTGTTAGAAGATAGTATGTATGGTAATATTATCCAAAAATATGAGCAGGATTCGCACTACGAGAGGTAAGTACACATTTAGGTACTTATAAACATTTAAGGGCACATAATATTTCTACTAAACGATTTAGAAATACTAATTTTTCGCTTTAGTCTTCCTGTAACCCTCTAGTCAAATTTCGCTAAAATGTTTTTTTTTTTCATAATTTTGGTTCAGTAGTTTCGGAAAGAAATGGGAGGTGGAATGTTCTATTTTTGCATATTTTTTGAATATCTTTTTAAATATGCAATCAAAAATAACAAAAAAATTTGTAAAAATTACAAAAAAAATGTCATAACAAAAAATCCTTTCAATCAAATGATACCCCACATGACATTAAATTTAATTTTGTTTTATTACCTCAATTCTTATATGAATATTTCAAAACATAGTTATAGCATAGCTAGCGCAAAATATGTGAATTAAATCAGATGTACTATTATGCCTAATTTCAATTTTTTTCGTAGCATACCTTCTGAGACAGACGGACAGATAGACATGTAAGTGATTGTGGAAGGGTTCAGTTTTTCCTTTTGAGGTGCGTATCCCTAAAAATCGATAAGTTTTCAGAGAATCACATCAAAGAAAATAAAAAAATACTTATTATTTCATCCCTAATTACGTGATATGATTTAAACATTTAACATGATTAACGAGAATAAGTATCCATTTTCTAGGCCATGTATCAAATAAACAGGCACCTATGAGGATATGTTTTATTTTATGTCGCATTGTAGGTAAACACCCATAGCGTAAGCCCCAGATAAAGCTAAGTCAACAGCTTTCAAGATTAGAAGCAAATGAGGATGTTGTACATTCCACTTTTTCGCGCTAAGTGTTGGTTTTATGAAAAAAAAATGCTCGGCGATTTTTCAGTAGGCCGATTAACTGTATCTATTGCCATTAGAATAAATGCGACTCTAAAAAAATCCTACGTCCCTCAACAATTTTCGATTCGCTTTGAGACCGGAAAATTGGTAAAAATCTCCTTCTTCTTCAAGAATAACACAAGCTGTCATAGAGATTGTACGCGATTGTGGATTTAACTGTTTAACTGTATGCTATTTCCAAAGTTCAAGAAAAGTATTTGTTGATGCTGATTCAATAAGTGAAGCCATTTCGAAAGCAAAGAACAATTGTGTTAAGTTAATCAATAGAAGAAGACAACGCACCGGTTTACAACTGCACAAGCTGCCGTAGATACTGTACGCGATTGTAAATTTAACGAAATCAATGCAATATTCCGGAATTGATTCTGTTTAACTGTATGCTATTTCCAAAGTTCTAGAAAATTATTTGTTGATGCTGATTCAATAAGTGAAGCCATTTCGAAAGCAAAGAACAATTGTGTTAAGTTAATCAATAGAAGAAGACAACGCACCGGTTTACAACTGCACAAGCTGCCGTAGATACTGTACGCGATTGTAAATTTAACGAAATCAATGCAATATTCCGGAATTGATTCTGTTTAACTGTATGCTATTTCCAAAGTTCTAGAAAATTATTTGTTGATGCTGATTCAATAAGTGAAGCCATTTCGAAAGCAAAGAACAATTGTGTTAAGTTAATCAATAGAAGAAGACAACGCACCGGTTTACAACTGCACAAGCTGCCGTAGATACTGTACGCGATTGTAAATTTAATGAAATCAATGAAATATTCCGGAATTGATTCTGTTTAACTGTATGCTATTTCCAAAGTTCTAGAAAATTATTTGTTGATGCTGATTCAATAAGTGAAGCCATTTCGAAAGCAAAGAACAATTGTGTTAAGTTAATCAATAGAAGAAGACAACGCACCGGTTTACAACTGCACAAGCTGCCGTAGATACTGTACACGATTGTAAATTTAACGAAATCAATGCAATATTCCGGAATTAACCCTGTTTAACTGTATGCTATTTCCAAGGTTCAAGAAAAGTATTTGTTGATGCTGATTCAATAAGTGAAGCCATTTTGAAAGCAAAGAAGAAGTGTGTTAAGTTAATCAATAGAAGAAGACAACGCACCGGTTTACAACTGCACAAGCTGCCGTAAATACTGTACGCGATTGTAAATTTAATGAAATCAATTAAATATTCCGGAATTAACCCCGTTTAACTGTATGCTATTTCCAAAGTTCTAGAAAATTATTTGTTGATGCTGATTCAATAAGTGAAGCCATTTCGAAAGCAAAGAACAATTGTGTTAAGTTAATCAATAGAAGAAGACAACGCACCGGTTTACAACTGCACAAGCTGCCGTAGATACTGTACGCGATTGTAAATTTAACGAAATCAATGCAATATTCCGGAATTAACCCTGTTTAACTGTATGCTATTTCCAAGGTTCAAGAAAAGTATTTGTTGATGCTGATTCAATAAGTGAAGCCATTTTGAAAGCAAAGAAGAAGTGTGTTAAGTTAATCAATAGAAGAAGACAACGCACCGGTTTACAACTGCACAAGCTGCCGTAGATACTGTACGCGATTGTAAATTTAATGAAATCAATGAAATATTCCGGAATTGATTCTGTTTAACTGTATGCTATTTCCAAAGTTCTAGAAAATTATTTGTTGATGCTGATTCAATAAGTGAAGCCATTTCGAAAGCAAAGAACAATTGTGTTAAGTTAATCAATAGAAGAAGACAACGCACCGGTTTACAACTGCACAAGCTGCCGTAGATACTGTACGCGATTGTAAATTTAACGAAATCAATGCAATATTCCGGAATTAACCCTGTTTAACTGTATGCTATTTCCAAGGTTCAAGAAAAGTATTTGTTGATGCTGATTCAATAAGTGAAGCCATTTCGAAAGCAAAGAACAATTGTGTTAAGTTAATCAATAGAAGAAGACAACGCACCGGTTTACAACTGCACAAGCTGCCGTAGATACTGTACGCGATTGTAAATTTAATGAAATCAATGAAATATTCCGGAATTGATTCTGTTTAACTGTATGCTATTTCCAAAGTTCTAGAAAATTATTTGTTGATGCTGATTCAATAAGTGAAGCCATTTCGAAAGCAAAGAACAATTGTGTTAAGTTAATCAATAGAAGAAGACAACGCACCGGTTTACAACTGCACAAGCTGCCGTAGATACTGTACGCGATTGTAAATTTAACGAAATCAATGCAATATTCCGGAATTAACCCTGTTTAACTGTATGCTATTTCCAAGGTTCAAGAAAAGTATTTGTTGATGCTGATTCAATAAGTGAAGCCATTTTGAAAGCAAAGAAGAAGTGTGTTAAGTTAATCAATAGAAGAAGACAACGCACCGGTTTACAACTGCACAAGCTGCCGTAAATACTGTACGCGATTGTAAATTTAATGAAATCAATTAAATATTCCGGAATTAACCCCGTTTAACTGTATGCTATTTCCAAAGTTCTAGAAAATTATTTGTTGATGCTGATTCAATAAGTGAAGCCATTTCGAAAGCAAAGAACAATTGTGTTAAGTTAATCAATAGAAGAAGACAACGCACCGGTTTACAACTGCACAAGCTGTCATATACACTGCATACGATTGTAAATTTAACGAAATCAATGAAATATTCCGGAACTGACTCTGTTTAACTGTATGCTATTTCCAAGGTTTAAGAAAAGTATTTGTTGATGCTGATTTAATAAGTGAAGCCATTTTGAAAGCAAAGAACAAGTGTGTTAAGTTAATCAATAGAAGAAGACAACGCACCGGTTTACAACTGCACAAGCTGTCATATACACTGCATACGATTGTAAATTTAACGAAATCAATGAAATATTCCGGAACTGACTCTGTTTAACTGTATGCTATTTCCAAGGTTTAAGAAAAGTATTTGTTGATGCTGATTCAATAAGTGAAGCCATTTTGAAAGCAAAGAACAAGTGTGTTAAGTTAATCAACAGAAGAAGACAACGCACCGGTTTACAACTGCACAAGCTGCCGTAGATACTGTACGCGATTGTAAATTTAATGAAATCAACGAAATATTCCGGAATTTATTCTGTTTAACTGTATGCTATTTCCAAGGTTCAAGAAAAGTATTTGTTGATGCTGATTCAATAAGTGAAGCCATTTTGAAAGCAAAGAACAATTGTGTTAAGTTAATCAACAGAAGAAGACAACGCACCGGTTTACAACTGCACAAGCTGCCGTAGATACTGTACGCGATTGTAAATTTAACGAAATCAATGAAATATTCCGGAATTAACCCTGTTTAACTGTATGCTATTTCCAAGGTTCAAGAAAAGTATTTGTTGATGCTGATTCAATAAGTGAAGCCATTTTGAAAGCAAAGAACAATTGTGTTAAGTTAATCAACAGAAGAAGACAACGCACCGGTTTACAACTGCACAAGCTGCCGTAGATACTGTACGCGATTGTAAATTTAACGAAATCAATGAAATATTCCGGAATTAACCCTGTTTAACTGTATGCTATTTCCAAGGTTCAAGAAAAGTATTTGTTGATGCTGATTCAATAAGTGAAGCCATTTTGAAAGCAAAGGACAATTGTGTTAAGTTAATCAACAGAAGAAGACAACGCACCGGTTTACAACTGCATAAGCTGCCGTAGATACTGTACGCGATTGTAAATTTAATGAAATCAATGAAATATTCCGGAATTAACCCTGTTTAACTGTATGCTATTTCCAAGGTTCAAGAAAAGTACTTGTTGATGCTGATTCAATAAGTGAAGCCATTTTAAAAGCGAAGAACAATTGTGTTAAATTAATCAATAGAAGAAGACAACGCACCGGTTTACAACTGCACAAGCTGCCGTAGATACTGTACGCGATTGTAAATTTAACGAAATCAATTAAATATTCCGGAATTAACCCTGTTTAACTGTATGCTATTTCCAAGGATCAAGAAAATTATTTGTTGATGCTGATTCAATAAGTGTAGCTATTTTAAAAGCAAAGAACAATTGTGTTAAGTTAATCAATAGAAGAAGACAACGCACCGATTTACAACTGCACAAGCTGCCGTAGATACTGTACGCGATTGTAAATTTAATGAAATCAATGAAATATTCCGGAATTAACCCTGTTTAACTGTATACTATTTCCAAGGATCAAGAAAATTATTTGTTGATGCTGATTCAATAAGTGAAGCCATTTTAAAAGCAAAGAACAATTGTGTTAAGTTAATCAATAGAAGAAGACAACGCACCGGTTTACAACTGCACAAGCTGCCGTAGATACTGTACGCGATTGTAAATTTAATGAAATCAATGAAATATTCCGGAATTGATTCTGTTTAACTGTATGCTATTTCCAAAGTTCTAGAAAATTATTTGTTGATGCTGGTTCAATAAGTGAAGCCATTTTGAAAGCGAAGAACAATTGTGTTAAATTAATCAATAGAAGAAGACAACGCACCGGTTTACAACTGCACAAGCTGCCGTAGATACTGTACGCGATTGTAAATTTAATGAAATCAATGAAATATTCCGGAATTAACCCTGTTTAACTGTATGCTATTTCCAAGGATCAAGAAAATTATTTGTTGATGCTGATTCAATAAGTGAAGCCATTTTAAAAGCAAAGAACAATTGTGTTAAGTTAATCAATAGAAGAAGACAACGCACCGGTTTACAACTGCACAAGCTGCCGTAGATACTGTACGCGATTGTAAATTTAATGAAATCAATGAAATATTCCGGAATTGATTCTGTTTAACTGTATGCTATTTCCAAAGTTCTAGAAAATTATTTGTTGATGCTGATTCAATAAGTGAAGCCATTTTGAAAGCAAAGAACAATTGTGTTAAGTTAATCAATAGAAGAAGACAACGCACCGGTTTACAACTGCACAAGCTGCCGTAGATACTGTACGCGATTGTAAATTTAATGAAATCAATGAAATATTCCGGAATTGATTCTGTTTAACTGTATGCTATTTCCAAAGTTCTAGAAAATTATTTGTTGATGCCGATTCAATAAGTGAAGCCATTTTAAAAGCAAAGAACAATTGTGTTAAGTTAATCAATAGAAGAAGACAACGCACCGGTTTACAACTGCACAAGCTGCCGTAGATACTGTACGCGATTGTAAATTTAATGAAATCAATGAAATATTCCGGAACTGACCCCAACTGACTGGATCCTATTTCCAAAGTTCGAGGAAAGTGATTTGTTGATTATGATCCAATAAGGGAAGCAATTTTAACAACAAAGAACAATCGTATTAAGTTAATCAACAGAGAAGACAACGCACCGATTCACAAATACATTAACTGCCATAGATACTGTACGCGATTGTAAGTTTAATGAAATCAATAAAATATTCCAGAATTGACTCCGACTAACTAGATCCCATTTCCACAGTTCAAGAAAAGATAAGAGAACCAAATTTGACAGTAATTGATGCATTAATATTGACGGTGATTCAATCTTTCACACCTGTAACGAAAACGTCCCTCGTAAACGTAAATTTCCGATTAGTACCTTTACTTAATTATAATCGAAAGATGCTTATGATATGCAGGCAACAAAACAACAAAATTATAAACCGTCTCGACTAATTCTCCCGGTTCATTGACAACGGAACGTGACATTCGATGACAATTCAATCATAATCTATAATTGACCTACTCATTTAGACAAACCGGTCCTGCTGCGCAGTGGCGTCTGGCCAGACCATCGCTTGTAGCGACTTGTTATAATGCTGAAGGCTATTGTCGAAACGTCGTATTAAAATCGTGCAGTGGGGCTATTGATCCAAGATATGTTTTGAGATACGAAACAAAGTAACTTATTCAAAGATCTATTAAAACTTGCGTAAATAAACCGCTAAAACATCCCATAACCATGTTTGCTCCATTATTACAGGATGAAGGTAAACACTTTACGCAAATAACATTGATTACGTTCTTCTTCCTGGGTATTTGATGGCAGCTTCATTAAAGGCCTCAAATAAGAGAAAATGTTTAATCCATTAGATACAATGTCCCTTAAAAGTAAACTTAGATATAATGGCTACAGTCTAACAAAATTGTCTTTTTTAGCATGGTTACTCTTAAAATGTTTTTTAGGATTTCATCACTTAAATTGGAAAAAAGATCTCTTATTGGATCACTTGGTTGTCCGTCCATCAGTCAAGGCTCTTTATCTCAGAAACGGTTTGAGATATCAAGTGGATGTTGACACCATACACTGAAGCCTAATAATGGAACCCTTATTGGATCACTTGCTTGTCCGTCTATCAGTCAAAACTCTTTTTCTCGGATATGGCTTGAAATATCAAGTTGAGCCTAATAACGGAACCCTTATTGGATCACTTGCTTGTCCGCCTATCAGTCAAAACTCTTTTTCTCGGATATGGCTTGAAATATCAAGTTGAGCCTAATAACGGAACCCTTAATGGGTCACTTGGTTGTCCGTCTATCAGTCAAAACTCTTTTTCTCGGAAACGGCTTGAGATATCCAGTTGAGCCAAATAACGGAACCCACATTGGATCACTTGGTTGTCCGTCCATCAGTCAAAACTCTTTTTCTCGGAAACGGCTTGAAATATCAAATTAAACCTAATAACGGAACCCTTATTAGATCACTTGGTTGTCTGTCTATCAGTCAATACTCTTTTTCTCGGAAACGGCTTGAAATATCAAATTAAACCTAATAACGGAACCCTTATTAGATCACTTGGTTGTCCGTCTATCAGTCAATACTCTTTTTCTCGGAAACGGCTTGAGACATCAATATCATATATCCACACCTTAATTTGCTTGGCATGTCACCTATGACACCATGACACCTAACACCTCACCTATGACACATGACACCTAATTTGGTGGGCATTATTTTTGTAATAATGTCCACACCTTACATTCCTGTGAAAATTTCATGTTTTTTGATTCAAGTAGCGAAAAGATAACCCATTAAAACGTTTCTTTTTCCATATAATAGTCTTACTCATTAACCATCAACACCTATAAGGTACTCCCCAGTAGATCTACAATCTTTAAAGCCTGCATAAGGGGCGGTCTCTCATAACACAAGTAAAGAGAGAAATTCAAGAATCGTTTATTTCTAATTCTACGTGGCATTATACGTTTTTCTAATTAGTTGGTTTCCATGCCTGTGAAAGACATAGTAGTTAATTTTTGACAACGTAAATGAAAGATATATTTACGTTGTCAAAAATTAATGACATATTACGTAACGTTAAATGTTAGCACTCGTAGGGCGGGTTCCATTTGTGCTCGAGAAGTTATTTAACAATATTGTTAAGAATCACATTCTAAATAATTTCCCAAGACGGCGCAGTCGGAGAACTTATTCTATATCATTTATCTTTGCAAATCTTTGAAGCTTAACATCTCGCCAACAGAGTAGATGCTTTGATAAAAATAATAAAAAACTTTTTCATACAAGCAATATATTCTCCAACATGTTAGAAAATTGAGTTTTCTACAAAACTGATACAATACGTTTTTACGTCCGATAAAAACTTAATGAAATATTTGAGAGATTTTTTTTTACGATTTTGGACACTAGAGATGTGCGATATCACTATTTTTTTATACTAGGTGATCCTGTTAGGAGTATGTAAAAATAATAGGTACACATATCTGTTACAAAATACTAGACAGTACGCGGTATACATACTTGTTTCTGTCGGGAACACTCAACGTAAAACGCTCGTCATAAAATATTCAATATTTTTTGCTTAGCACATACCGATATCTCTTACATATTTTCGTCATTCGCATATTTGAATGAAACTACACAAAATAGTTACAAAAATAAAATCTAATGGTTAGTGTTCTTTTCTTACAAAACCTTTTGTCACGAGCATCGGAGACTTTGAATGAACATTTGTGCGCCAAATGTCGATACACAATAGACTTTAGATATACTAAAGGTATGAAGCAAGCACAAAGTACGAATATACGAGATACTACTTTATCAAAGAACAATGTTACTAATACGAGTTACTAATACGAGTGACATGTTACTAATACGAGTCTATTACGTGGAACGAATTTTTTGTTTCTTTCCTAAAAAGGGATTTATACAATGAACGAGATAGCCTGCGTACGTCAGTAATCGCTTTGTTTCTTTTGCTCTTATGGAAGTTGAGTCAACACAAAAAAAGACAAAAAAACTGCGTATTTTGTAACAGGTATCTGCAGAGTTTCATATACTAGTACGTCCGTATTACGCAAATAGTTATATTCGTAGGGATTATATTATGGATGCTCCACCGCTATTGGACACCTATATTCCGGATATACTTATCGATTTTAAAAATAGTATTTGTTACAAAAATTTAAAAAAATAGTTTGAAAACTACGGTGTTGGTATTAAACTAAAAGAGTGCTCTCCTGATTGCCATTTAATAAATTTAACTTATGATCAGTAGTTTGCGATATCATCCGAAAGCAACTAATTTCGCAAACTTTAACATACTGTAACTCGGTTCCACGAAATAGATAAATTTTACTTCGCAAATTACTCAGATTTGCAAACTTTAATATACTGTAACTCGGTTGTACGAAATCGATACATTTGACTTCGCAAGTTATTCAGATTTGCAAACTTTAATATACTGCAACTCCTCAAATTTTGCGAACTTTGACATACTGTAACTCAGTTGTACGAAAGTGATAAATTTTACTCCGTGAGTTACTTAGATTTGCAAACTTTAACATACTGTAACTCCTAAAATTTTGCGAACTTTAACATACTGTAACTCGGTTGTACGAAATTGATCAATTTTATTTCGCAAGTTACTCAGGCTTACAAACTTTAACATACTGTAACTACTAAAATTTTGCGAACTCAAACATACTGTAACTCGGTTATACAAAATTGATAAATTTTACTTTGCAAGTCACTCCGATTGGCAAACTTTAACATACTACAAACGTCAAATTTTGCGAACTTTAACATACTGTAACTCGGTTGTACGAAATTGATACATTTGACTTCGCAAGTTACTCAGATTTGCAAACTTTAACGTACTCCTAAAATTTTGCGAACTCAAACATACTGTAACTCGGTTATACAAAATTGATAAATTTTACTTTGCAAGTCACTCCGATTGGCAAACTTTAACATACTGCAAATCCTCAAATTTTGCGAACTTTAACATACTGTAACTCGGTTATATGAAATTGATACACTTGACTTCGCAAGTTACTCAGATTTGCAAACTTTAACGTACTCCTAAATTTTGCGATATCAAACATACTGTAACTCGGTTATACAAAATTGATAAATTTTACTTTGCAAGTCACTCCGATTGGCAAACTTTAACATACTACAAAAGTCAAATTTTGCGAACTTTAACATACTGTAACTCGGTTGTACGAAATTGATACATTTGACTTCGCAAGTTACTCAGATTTGCAAACTTTAACGTACTCCTAAAATTTTGCGAACTCAAACATACTGTAACTCGGTTATACAAAATTGATAAATTTTACTTTGCAAGTCACTCCGATAGGCAAACTTTAACATACTGCAAATCCTCAAATTTTGCGAACTTTAACATACTGTAACTCGGTTGTACGCAATTGATACATTTGACTTCGCAAGTCACTCCGATTGGCAAACTTTAACATACTGCAAATCCTCAAATTTTGCGAACTTTAACATACTGTAACTCGGTTGTACGCAATTGATACATTTGACTTCGCAAGTTACTCAGATGTGGCCCTTAACAACATTGTCAAACAAATTGACTTACCGTAACCATTCCTTAAGAACCTATATTTTTAGATAATTTTACTAGCTCATAAAAGACATCGAATATGTTGTCTCTACTCTTTCACATTGGTGCTTTCTTTCACACACAGCACAATAGTATTAATGACATCAGAATGATAATTTGAAAAAAGCAGATATGCTTTGGCCTCCTTCTAGAAGGCAGTATTTTCAAAGACTTTTTCTGGCAAGATACCCTGGCCAACTACCCCAATAGCTGGCATGTAGCGCAATAAACAATGTTAAAGAGTCAGGATTAAACTGGGAAATAATTATTTAATAGCCAAAAGCGTAGAAAAGCCATCTGGTTGTAACATTCGTTATCTTCATTCGCCAAAGTATTTGAAACTGTTATGCATCACCGTATTTATATGCATATCCAATTCCGGTTAACGGATTGCCAGCACGGTTTCCGTCCAAAGCGTTCCACAGTCACTAATCTCACTAATTTTGTAGATTATGTGGCTGGAGAATTATATCAAGGTCGTCAAGTTGATGTAGCCTATTTTCATTTCAAAAAGGCATTTAACGAGTCCATAATGATATTCTACTAGTGAAATTATTGGAAGTAGGTATGTCTTCTGCTCTAATAAAATTTTTCACCAATTACTTTCTGACGGTAACCAATACGTCCGACTTGGAAATTTCGAATCACGCCCTTATATTACTCAATCTGGAGTCAGTCAAGTTAGTAATTTAGGTCCACTTCTGTTTCTGATTATGATAAACGACTTGCCTACAGTTGTAAGAACTGCTCGTTGCCTTCTCTTTGCCAATGATTTAAAACTCTTCTTAGGTGTTAATAGCCCATTCGACAATGATCTGTTCCGACAGCAAGAGACCAATCCGAAGATACTATGTCGAATAAATAAAAAACTATGACATTCAGAATCATCGCTACAGTTTTTATCACATTGTTCTGTTTTTTTTTCATAACTCATGGTCGAATCGTAAGATTAAGAAAAAAATTTCTGATACCCAAGCTATACAACCCCTTAAGGAAATGATGTTAGTCGTCGTGTTTTCAACAGGATACACTCTTTGAAACGTCTTCAAAATTTTCTACCACTTTCTTTCTGCCTTTATTAAACACACCTATTACCACTAATTGATTATGGAGACGTGTGCTATCCTGATCTTAATGAAGAATATTTGTGCAAGTTGGAACATCTTCAAAATTTATGCATCCGGCACATCTTCGGCCTCAGAAAATATGATCATACTTCTAAAACATGTCACTTCTCAAATGGCTGAAGATCCATGATCGATGCCAACTTCACATACTTACACTTCTTTTTAATATATTAAAAAAAACCTCAGAGCCCAAACTATGTTACTGGCAAATTTAAAGATTTGTCTGCTCACGGCCTAGGGCTACGATCTAAAAGTTCACTCACCTACTTATTCCTAAACATACCTCTACTTATTACGAAAAATCTTTTACTGTCCAAACAGCAAAAAATTTGGAATCACATAGATCCTGACACCAGGAAAATCACGTCCTTAAATATTTTTAAAGATCGAGTGAAAAAGTCTGCCTCTCATGAAACCTTTTCCAATGTGTCCTTGTGCTGTTCTGACTTTACCATTCCAAATCATGTCAATACTTTGTATTACTAATACTTTTGTATTTTTTTTCTGTCTAATGTATTATAAATAATTTTCATTGTAAAATCTCTTAGAGTCTACCAACTGAAAAAAATTGAAATGGCAATTGTTATGGTTGACAGGAAGATATTACTCATATAGCAATAAGTCCCCCATATGTATTATGCATAAAAGCTGATAAATAAACAAATAACTATCACTATAATCCAGGGCCTTAAACAACAAATAATACATTTATGTTTAAATAAATACATTTATTTACACGCGCACATTCATAGTTATATTACATGTAACCTATTCGTAACGATAAGAAATTAATGCTTGAACATAGCACATGAATTTTGAAAAAAAATGTCGAGTATTTCATTGTGCGCCCCTAAAATCTCAAAACATTTAGATTAATACACTTTATTACTATTAAATTTCAAGCTCCTACGTTTCTGAGCGCTTCTGAGAAAAACGGCTGTGACAGACGGATGATGAAATATCTTAAAAATACTAGACAATACGTAATCTTATAAGGGTTTCCTTCTTTTTTTTGAGATACAAAATCCCAACACTTGAATGATACATTAAGCCGTAATTATCAATCAAAGTATGCCTCTGAAGCACCACCGAAGTATGGCGTTTTAAAGGTCAAGACAAAACTTGACAAAAATAATTTGTAATTCCTACTTGATAGTCACGCTAAGAAGTTTAAGTCCTTAAAGGCTTAAATTTGTACTAAACAGTAGTTTTTCATCTATAATAAAATTTTCAGTCGTCTATAATTAAAAACAAACGAGTGGGTCAAATGCGTTTGTCCTTATTAGTGTATCATATTTTTGCTCTACAAAAGAAACAACAGTCTCGAGAAAAGCAGACCAACCTTTCCACTGTTATTTTCACATTTAACTTCGGTCTACGTAACGTTATTATTTCAATATAACTTTGTATTTTTTCTTCAAAATCTAGAAAAATGGGGACCTATGTTATGTTTGTTCTTTAAGATATGGTGAAAATAAATTGTAAATTTAACTTTCGTGATTAAGGTTAAGTTGATCTATCGATTATATTTATCCCCGTGTAAGACTTGCGAATAAATATGTGATATTATTGACTTCAAGAAAACACTGAGGAAATAAATAAATTGCACGTTTTCAAGAAAATTAATGTGGTGTCACACTACTTATTACTATAACCAGCTACCCGCCTCGGCTCCGCATGGTTACGCGAAGATTTTTCACGCATTGACGCGTCCCATGTAAATGCATCAAAGGGCGTATAATTACTAAATAACACCGTAATTTTCATAAATGGAGAACAACTCACCCACCTTGCATTTGCGAATGATATTGTGTCGGAATCAAGAAATCCCCGAGACATGCTTGATGGCAGAGAAACTGATCTGAAAGTGAACAAAGAAAAAACAAAAATTATGGGGAACAATGTTGAGACAAATATTTTAATACACAACATACACCTAAAACATATGAAAGAGTATATATATACACTGAAAAACAACTATATAGGGGTCCAGCAACAATAATGAAGAAATTGACAGAAGAGTTAAAAAACCAGAAAAAAATGCTGGAGCTTGCAGAGGTTCTGAAAGCTTTATTGCCGTTGAATCTAAAAAAGGAAATAATAGATTATTGTCTTCTTCCAACGCTGGCACATGGACGTCAGACTTGAAAATACACTAAAGAAGCAAAAACAATATAACTACGTGCCAAAGAACCATAGAGAGGAGGATTCTCGGCATATGGATATGGTTAGACATATGACAGTAAGAGAAGACAAAGGCAATAGTTGCACTAGAACACTGCATAAAATAAAAATTTGGCAATGGGCAGATCACGTTGTTAGAATGCACAAAGCCAAATGGACCAACAGGCAAAGGAGACACGAGGCAGACCATACACACGATGGGCGGACGAGATGAAAAAAGAAGCAGGAATAAGAACTGAACGATTCTCGCAACAGACCGAGAGCGCTGGAAAAGCTGGAGGAGACCTTTACCTGAACAGGGTCTTAACTACATTCTAGTTTCTATTTTTTTCCCCTAATATTATAGTTTAAATTAATTTTTAGTTACGGAATAAAAAGGCTTTTTTTAATTTTTGATGTGAATACATCTTTAAATTTGCTGCTATAGTGGAAGGAAATTCAGAAAACTTGATGATAACAAAATCAGGTGATACAGTTTGATACTGTAACTACGTAACTGTCTTCTGTATACAAAATTTAATTACACCACTTGATAATTAAAGGATTAAAGAATTCGTTGCGTTGAGTGAGGACTGTGACGCATCGCGTGCGGCGGCGGGGTACGCGCCGCCATTTTGAGGTCGTTTTGCCGCATCACATAATTTCCGTTTAGTATAAATTTTGATCGGAAAAGCTACGACGCTCGTCTGAGTTTCAATCGACAGCTTTCATCAAGATTTATCGATTGCGTGTATAAAACATTAGTACGGATTGGTTAAGGTGAATATTTATGTTAAATTTAAAAATTAAGAAAACTTCGGCGTAAAAAAGCCAAATGAAAATAAAGAAATCATGTACGGTTGGAAAGAGCTTATCAAGTATAATCCAGTGATTCCCATAAAACACCGTATGATAGTGAACGTGACTAGGAACGTAAAAAATATTACCCGTTAACGTACACGAATTCATGTAAAACACACGGCAGTGTGCCCGACACAACCACACTCCGATTTTGTTATTTATTAATTTTATAACACCGTCATAATTTTTGAACTATTCGTTACTACTAACTTTTAAGTTATTTGATGTATATAACTTCAAGAAAATCGCTATCAAATTAAATTTGCAGTTCTGCACAAAAAGCTCCAAAAAATTGAGTTGATGTATTACGTTTTCAACGGTAAAACAATGATTATAGATTTTATGTAATACAATCCTATATACTGTCCCAGTGTTTATTGTAGATCTAGAAGATCTACAATAAACACTGGGACAGTATATATATCTTAATAAACACTGGGACAGTTTATGTATCTTTGAGAAGAACAGTATTACCATACATTGTTTCGATATATCTCTAACGATTCCAAAAATACACGTCAAGATACCGACGAATGCTTTATTTCCAACGTCGTAGAACGGATAATTCTCACAACATATTAATATATATATATATGAAATTGTCTTACGACGTGTATATATATATATATATATATATATATATATATATATATTTTAATATGTATTGATTAGTGTGATCGTGTATCATATCTGCCTCGAAGTTACTAGACTTACTATCAAAATTATCCCAAAAATTAGTTTAATAGTTTTACAATTCTTCCTAAAACTATACATATTCATATTTATATATAAAAGCGTATGTGACTAACTGATTAATACACCAACGCAAGCCCAAAACAATATCTAGAAAATTGAATTTTCTTTACTAGTAAGAAAAATTTTGCAAATTTCCCACGAGAACGGGAAAGCAGCAACGAGCACAAACAATCTTTGCGAAGTCATTTATCAATTAGGTACACATTTTTTTCTTCATTTTTATGATTCCGTAGCCAAATAACAAAAACAGAACCTTTATAGTTTAGCCATTTCAATTCGTCTGCCTGTGTAGCTATTTACACTTTCGTAATTTTTTTTTCAGTTTAAGACCTATATGCAGGTAGCATAACATTGTAAAAAAGTTAATGACCAAACAGATAACTTGCATCATGGAAACGAACATTGCATACTTCTTGTCCTGAAATAGAACTTATTTATTTGTAATAATTTCCAATGCTAAAATCCAAAATTAAAAAATTATATGAAAATAATTTTTTTATATTGCATCACCATTTTTTCACTTCTCCCAGGTCAAAGCTGTCACACCATAAACACCACATCTCAATAAATTTATAACGTATACACACATCTCAATAAATCACACGTACACATCTCAATAAATTTGCAACGTAGCACTTATTCGTTGAACGTATTTCTCCAAAGGCCATTAATGCATTTTCCATCGTTAACGGTAATAATAACTTGATATGAAACGCGTTATTGAGACGGATAAAGGTATTGTTTTCACAATCGATCGAATGCACGTTCCCACTGCACCGCTGCGGAAATGAAATCAAACGGTGCATTACGACATTTTCAACTGACATTGTGTGGGACGGCAGGCAGTAGTCAGAGCCCCGCACTTGACTGCTGCTGAATTGAAGGATTCGACGTTCATCAGATCTACGTCGCTGTTGACTAAGCCAGTCAAGACAGAGTTCCTGGGTCGATTACCAAATGAATACTCGCCGTCGTTGTAAGACAATTTCTTTATTATTTATATACTGACTATAAAGCATACTATTACTACAACTAGAAGTTGAACTCGATAACTACTCGAAGACTATTCCGACTATAATTTGGTAACGTCATGACCCTCTTATATGCGGCTAAGTGATCCCTTTGTGTGGCCGCAGGTTGTCACGCCAGGGGTTACGAACCCGCGGCCGCCCGATCGTCGCATTGGTTAATGCGCCCGTTCGGAACAATTACAGAGACATGTTATATGGAGGTTTTGATTAATAATTTTTTCAATACATATGCCGACTTAACCAAAATCACTAGCTATTATAAATTTTAAAAAATAACGATTTTCTACCTTTCTCCAAATAGATGATAAAACAAATAAAAAGGAGACGGGAAAAATTTATATCACGGGGAAAATGCTATACAGTAAAGATCAACAAAAAAGCGCATAGTATTGGACCCACAAATAAACCACAGTTAAATCGCCGATCTGTCTGATCGGCCAATACACAATGGAGTACAGAATAGTTAGTATGAAACAAACACAAGGTACTAGTTTGTTCAAGACTATGACACGTTACGAATATAAGCCCATTACGTGGAACGTTTTTTGTTTCATTCTTTCCTAAGAAGGGATATATACGATGAACGGAATAGCCTGTGTACGTCCATAATCGCTTTGTTCCTTTTGCTCTTATAATAGGTGAGTCATTATAAGCAAAGACAAAAAGCTGCGTATTTTATAACAGATATTTGAAGAATATCATATGCTAGTATTTCCATATTTCAAAATACTTGGTACTCATACGGGATTTCAATATATTCGCACCATCTCTATACACCACGCATAGATATAACAAATCTATCCACGGAACTCGCAAGTCCAACAAGATCGTCGAATGTAAAACTCGAAAAGAGCTAAAAAAAACAACACACAACAAATGTCAATGTCAGTTCACAGTTAATTTGTAATAAATTTAAGCAATGGCTACAAATGAAATGGAGCTATCTATATCTATTATTTTTAGCAAGTTTCTATATATAGCAATTATCTATATAAATTATTTTTAGCAAGTTTCTAAAACATTATTATGGACTTCGTCAATTTGTTATTGCTATTTTTATTTGTTACTAACAATTTTTTATATATTAAAATACAATATACGAACTCATTTATAAATATTGTTTTTTTTTCTATATATAGCAAGTATCTATATAAATTATTTTTAGCAAGTTTCTAAAACATTATTATGGACTTCGTCAATTTGTTATTGCTATTTTTAATTGTTACTAACAATTTTTTATATATTAAAATACAATACACGAACTCATTTATAAATATTGTTTTTTTTCTGTTTTCTATTATGATTACAAATTTGATTTTATTTTTTCTCTGTCCTGAATCGTTTTGTTTTTTTTTCTTAACTTTCTAAAATTAAAATGTCAAATTTCCATATCGAGTAGTCTCTGAGTAAAACGGCTGTGACGAACAGATACGTGAAAAATTTTTAAGAGTTCGTTTTACCGTTTTGAAATTTCTTGAATAAAATTATTTCTCGTCTATTAAATATTAAAGGCGCCGTGAGTGTGTGTGCGTGTATGATGTGTGTGTACGCGCGTGCGCGGGCGCGCGCGCGTTTGCGTGTCTGTATGTGTGTGTGTGTATATATATATATATATATATATATATATACATACATATTTTATATTAACTTTATTTTTAACCTATTCCGATTACGTAATTATATAAATAAAGATTTAAAATGTCAAAAGAATGAAACTAGCCGCAGGGTCTAGGAGAATATTTGATTGAAATAAAAATTATGGAAAATATAAGAAAAAAATAAATCTTTTACAAAGAAAATGTTATCAGATTCTGAATATCAAAAATATGGTGAGAGACACCGTTTGAAGTAAGAGCATACTTATCTCACAGAATATAATATAATCAAATTTATCATATTCATAATACTCTTTCTCCAATTTGTAAATACCCACGTTCTCAAACATTTCTGTTTTAATATGCAATATATTAAACAGAAATGTTTGAGAATATAACAATCAACCATCTCCAATAACCGACCTTTCCATGACAGTTTCCATTCGAACAATAATAAAAACTTCGCTAATGCTAGTTGGTGACACGACTGTTGACACGTATTTCCGCAAAATTGGCAAATTAGAACCAATATGTGCTCAGGTGTATTAACATAACGAAACACTTGCGCATTTTTTAAGTAAGCCTTCCACTTGCATGAATACCGTTAACATATTATTGTAATATTCGAATATTTTTGAAGAAATTATACGTTTACAAACACTACACCATACTGAGTTTTCAATCTATGTCGCTGAAAGTACAACAACTTTATATTTAATTAATTTAAAGATGCAAAAAATAAATACAGATTTTATTTTTCGAAAATCATATTCCTCAATGCCCTTTAAAGCTAAACGTCAAGTTGACAGTTATAAATGAACTGTCATATTGACGTTTCAATTCATTACTGTTTTTCTTGCTTCTCTAATAAGACCTTAGCCGTTGCGCTGGTACCAGACGTAGATCGTTTTTAAAAAGTGTACATTTTTTTTTAAATTACTCATATCTATGACTGAATTTTTCGTACGCTTTTAATTGAAGTTATATTGTTGGCACGTACAAGTCTGTGATTTTCTTAGCCCTTTACAGCTTCATGCATTCAACAGTAAGAGTCTAAAGAACGTAACGATGTTAAAGGCTGCCTTTGTTCATTGTAAAACATTTTAAGGACATTTAATGCGCCAATATTAAAAATATTGACGGAGATTGTCAAAAACCAGCATGTGGAATTTGGGCTTCGTAAGTATTCCAGGATTGTATTGATTGTATTCCAGGCTCCGTACTACTGTACTATACCATCGTCGTGATTCATGTAGGTACCTCATAATTCTGAAATTCTGACCATTTTTTACACACATACACACCCCTAAAGTAATTTTATAAGAGATTTCACTTTTTGCAAGTTTATAAGGTATCTCACTTTTTCAATTTTCTAAAAGATCTCACTTTTTGCAATTTTCAAAGAGCTCTCACTTCTTACAATTTTATAAGAGATCTCACTTTTTGCAATGTTATAAGAGATTTCACTTTTTGCGATTTTATAAGAAAGCTCACTCTTTGCAATTTTATAAGAGATCTCACTTCTTGCAATTTTACAAGAGACCCTCACTTCTTGCAATTTTATAAGAGATTTCACTCTGCAATTTTATAAGATATCTCACTTTTTGCGATCTTATAAGAAATGTCACTCTTCACAATTTTATAATAGATCTCACTTCTTGGAATTTTATAAGAGATTTCATTTGTTGCAATTTTATAAGAGATCTCACTCTACAATTTTATAAGAAATCTCACTTCCTGCAATTTTATAAGAGATCTCACTTCTTGTAATTTTATAAGAGATCTCATTTGTTGCAATTTTATAGGAAATCTCACTCTTTACAATTTTATAAGAAATCTCACTTCCTGCAATTTTATAAGAGATCTCACTTCTTGCAATTTTATAAGAGACCTTCACTTCTTGCAATTTTATAAGAGATTTCACTCTGCAATTTTATAAGATATCTCACTTTTTGCGATCTTATAAGAAATATCACTCTTCACAATTTTATAATAGATCTCACTTCTTGGAATTTTATAAGAGATTTCATTTGTTGCAATTTTATAGGAGATCTCACTCTACAATTTTATAAGAAATCTCACTTCCTGCAATTTTATAAGAGATCTCACTTCTTGGAATTTTAGAAGAGATCTCATTTGTTGCAATTTTATAGGAAATCTCACTCTTTACAATTTTATAAGAAATCTCACTTCCTGCAATTTTATAAGAGATCTCACTTCTTGCAATTTTATAAGAGATCTCGCTTCTTGCAATTTTATAAGAGATTTCACTCTGCAATTTTATAAGATATCTCACTTTTTGCGATTTTATAAGAAATGTCACTCTTTACAATTTTATAATAGATCTCACTTCTTGGAATTTTATAAGAGATCTCATTTGTTGCAATTTCAAAGGAGATCTCACTCTTTACAATTTTATAAGAAATCTCACTTTTTACAATTTTAGAAGAGATCTCACTTCATGGAATTTTATAAGAGATCTAACTTCTTGCAATTTTATAAGAGATCTCACTCTTATCAATTGTATAAAGAGCATAATAAAGTTTAAAAACATAATAAAACAATACTGATCTTTCACATTCTTTCACGTCTGTTGGTATTATTAAAAAGCCTATAAAGGGATACGATGATTAGAAACATTTTAGGGCAAAAAATTAATAAGAATGTGATCGTAACTCAAAACCGCTGAAAAGTGACTTACAATGTTTTTCCTTGCAAGTGTCGTAAGTGAGAAAAAACTATGTTTATTTAGTTAGTAACTTTGACCTGTGGCGCTTGTGAAAACATTGGATCTTAGCATTGGAAATGACTAAGCAGTATACCATAAACATAATCAAGAAAATGGCTTGAGAAGAAAGAAATCTGAGCCCTGCAGTAAGTAGTGGTAGGATGACATGTTGTTATTATGTGCTATTTACACGCTGTTATCCATAAAGTTCACATGTTCATCTCCACAACACAGCTAGATGTATTTATGCAAAATTTAATGAAAATCGGTCGAGTAGTTGAGATGTGAAAGCGAGATATATAAACAAACAAACAAGCCCACTTTCTAAATTATAATATTAGTTAGGATTAGCATTCCTCAATTCATTGAAAACTGTTGTGTCAATTCTATTTGAAGTTTTGAATCTCAACCCCTTCAAAACTTAGAGAAAACATTTTTATTGTTGCCTTTTTCACAATCATATCGTATAAGAGTTTGTGCAATTAAGAAATAAAACAATACCGCCTGATACGCAGTTATCATATTTTACAAGACTAACTAATTTCATAATAACTATCATAATAAACAATCAGATTACTAAGTGATGATAGTTAGCGTGGTAATTACTATTTGATGTATTCAAAGCCTTAAAATCCTAAATATTCCCTATTTCTGTAGATATTAATAAAAGCCTTAACGTTTTCAATGACATCACATGCAATTTTGCAGAAAACTAAAACATCAAATTAATGTATAGTTAACAATTTTATGAGCCCCAAGTTTTGAAGAAAAAAGTTTACGTCGGTCCCTGGCAAAGTTCCAGATTAGGGCGTCTGTATTGAAAGTGCATACAAAATCAATACACATCCAGCCACAGTCGAGTGTCGCTATAAAACTATAATATAAAACAACTAGCGTGACCCGTGCGAAGTCTTCGCATTATTATTTATTCCATTATGAAGCTCAGATGACAGATCAAACAAATATTTTACTAAAATTGACATATAGAGGCGCAAGTATCAAAAGCATTGAGCTAAAGCGCCACTTTATTTATACGTGAGTGGATTTGAAATTAAACAAAAATTTTACAGACCGTCAATCGTATTGACGTTGAGCCGTTAGATGGCAGCATTGCTGTTTTGTGTATATAATTTTAATAATTAATTAATTTGCAAAAACAATAGCAATAATAATTTTTTTAGTTATGGATGCCGGTAGAGCAAGCAATTATCTATAAAATGATATATAATTTATGTGGATTAGTTGTGAGGTTTTTTCTAAAAAGGGAGAGTAACATCTTAAAACCTTAGCGTATTAATATATATGATGATTGTAATGAAAATGTTTCTATACATTGAATATATTTTTGAAAAAGTTGCTGGAATATAAAAACTATTCAGAGGTAGGAGGTCTGTATTGAAAATGTAACAAAATCAATATACATTCAGCCACAACTGAGTATCGCTACTAAACTATAATATAAAAAGGGTAATGAATGTGTGTCTGTATATTGAACATATTTTTGAAAGACCTGCTGGAATCTAAGAACTATTCAGAGGTCTTCGAATCCGAAAAATATTTTTGTTAAATATATATTTATTTAATTAGAGTATTTGACTATATTTTTTTATTACTAAAATAGAATGAGTAATAGCATTAAAAACGGTTAAACTAAATTTATCGTAGCTAGGACTTTTTATTACAAAATCAAACGATTTGAAAACTGACGAACTGCGATTCGCGGGAAAACGCCCCATACAAAATACAACTGGCTTATGACGTCACTGGCCAGTAATTAGCATTCATTATAAGAGAGTTTATTACCTTGTTTACTATCTCGTTAAATATTGCGTTTAAGTTATATACTACATAATTTTCTCATTTTATATGGAATTTATATGGTTTACAAATTGACACTTTTTCCTATTTAAAAGTTTCAATTAATTGTTAGTTATATTTATTTTTTTTTCATCACAACGTTTTTTTAAACCTACTCTACAATTTTAAAACATTTTTACAAATAATATCGACATCAGTCAAATCCCTATTGTTAGGAAGTCAGCCACAGACTAGTAAACCGATTTTAATGGTCTTTTTTATAGTTACAAAAGCAATACGTTGACAGGTGGATAAACCTGATTAAAAAAATTTAAATTTTGTTCTGACATCGAGCAAAAACGGCAAAATAAACTTTAGCGAAGTTTGCACGTCAAAAGCTAGAATCAACTTAAACCAATGTATAAATGTATACAATGTATAAATGTATACAAGGTAATGAGCAAGATATAAAAATTCAAGTTAAATTCAGAATTAACAATATTTTAACTCAAATTTCGAAATAAAAACTTAATTGAATCAAGTCGCAGGTATAACCGGTTAATAACAAAAATACTAATGCCTTTACTCAATTTAAGAAGTCTTCTTGAGAATAAAGATGAGACTAACAATTGCGTAGATTATAAGGTGTGACAACATTAGTTTTATACTAGCCTTTATCCGGGGCTTCCCTCAAATGGAAAAAATCTCATAATTAAAAAGTCTCTTGAAAAGTTGTATTCGGCATGTTAATAGCTAAGTAGACTGAGATGCAAAGAATCTAAAAAATGGCGTGAAAAAAAGTATGTGCATGGCAGTAGGTATCCATAGGCCCATACATAACATGCTAGGGCTATATGGCAGGTAGCCATATAGCCCTGGCATGTTATTACATACATACGTTCATGCTCTTACTATTTTCGTGGTCTCATTCCCCAACCTCTTTTTAATAAAAAAAAATTATATTTTGGGATAAATGTATCCTACTCATACGTTCATCTTCGCGACATAATGTCTGAACGGATCTACACGAAATTTGGTAGTCGAATATATTATTAGCTGAATCCCGAAATGTGAAAAAGTTCCGAGTGATAGCATCACAGAGGACTTACTGAAGACGCCATCGATAATAGGTGCCAAGTCGGCGATTCATACGGGAGTCGAAATCAGCGTGTAGTGTAAAAGATAATCTCCTGTTTCGTTCTCGAATGTCTATTTGTACATGTGTGAATAAGAAAAAAAACTGACAAAACAATTATTTGTATTTCGTATAGCGAAGTGATAAAAATATCACTTCCGTTGCCCACTGTAAAAATCCCTTTCGCTTTTCCATTAAGGAGGTCAGGGGGCTTCGTAGCTCCATGGATAGCATGCATCTTTCATAATGTTCATTATATTGTTATTTAATACGGTCACACTGTCCGTAAGGAAAATTCTGTAAGTTAGCTTTAGAATGTATTAACTCATAACATACATTTCGAATTTCCAAACCCGAGCAAGCTTCCGTAGGAAAATACATAAGTCTTTCTCACTTTTATAATTCGATCCTGATGTTACTTTTGATTAAAAACGGATTTAAAGAAAAACAGAATATAGATAAAAATCAGAGCCTTGATTACCATATACCAGAACTGGCTAACAATGACGTGTCCACTGAAATATTGCACAAAGCCAAACAAACAGGCGCAAAAAATACTAAAAACTATTTATTTACTTTATATCCATTACAGACAGCACGTAGTAGCACTTTTTACACACATATTTCACATTGTACACTAGCGGCTGGTACCTAGCGTTACGCGGGTTCATTTCAGGTCCGTATTAGTAATTCAAAGTAAGTAATAATGTAAGTTTGGTGCTTCATATAGGAAACAAGTTCTCTTATCGTTGAAAACAAACTTGATGGAGATCAATCCACAATCCCAGTCTCCAATATCCTGGTCAATATAAGGTCTTCAACAACCGAGCTCCCGTTGAGTATCTTTTTATTAATACTAAAATAATCCTTTCGCGCATATTCTGATGCAGCTTTCACGGTTTAATTGCTGGAGAAGCAATAAAAAGGGTTGTTCCCGGTTATTTTTAGATTTACGCGCAATCCAGGCGAACGACTTCTTTAGGAAGTGAGTCGCCGACCGACAACTGGCAACTCTGCTGGGGCAAGATCGGTGACCGACTTTCCGCCGACTACAGCACTAAATATCGTCTCCGTTAGACTCTATTCTCAATACATCACTAAATATCTATAACTTCCGTTAGACGCTATCCTTTTTTTCCGTTAGCCTGTTTTAACTTGTAACGTTCGGATTGGCGAAAGTCGGAAAATCGGGCGAAAGTTTTTTTGGAGGAGTGATTTTTGTGGCAGATGTTGAAGTATTAATTGATATTTAACTATGTCCTCTGAGTATTGTCCCTCGTCTGCTTTTCCGCAGTATCGTCACGACTCAACCCCTTTAAGATATAACGTGATGGACGTTTTAGGTATAGCATATAACAGCTCTGAAGGACCAAAATCCATGAAACTTTCAATCAAATCCGTCCAATAAATTGAGAAGAGCGCCTATATGCAGACAAAGGAATTTCCTTTTATATAACATGTTATAGATACTGATGTCATATTTTTAGATGAACATGTAGAAAATTTTACTTAAAAAAACTACGCAAGTCATTGACGAATCTTCAGAATTGTTAATAGCATACTTTGGCATCACCAGGATCAGTTAAAAGATCTCTTTCAGATACGTGCCAAATTTAAAATACTAAAAGATAGACAACTGGAACTGGCCAATAAATATTCTGATTTTTTCATCTTTCGAAAAGAAGTTCCATATCAAGATATGAAAGTGGGAAACTCGTACAAGACTGCGCTGTAAGACAACTCACATATACGTAAGTAAAAGCAGTGCTTACAAGCACCTCGTTACTCGCTTTACAAGTATATATTAAAACAACCACTGCAAACTAAGCAGGCTAAACTCAGAGAAGCGGGATGGACCCCGCAATGCATTGAACCCCGCTCCGAGCGACGCACCGGTTAGCTTCTAAAGTACCCGCCAGTCGGATACTCCGCGCACGGCCGACTCCGCGTTAACCTGCACTGGGCGCGCGGGTCTTATATACCAAGTTTGCGAATTTACTTTTCGCTGAATTCTCTCAAACAATACACTATTTCTCTTTGTGCAGTAAGATATTTTTTACTACGAAACACGCGTGATTTAAAAATTAACTTCTTGAAATAAAACTTGAATGCCAAAGTTATTAAAAAAAAAGAAAATGTAAAGAATATTGATACATTTCTAAAAATTGTAAAGCCAAAAATTTAAATAATTTTTTTCGCAACAGAAAGACTATCTGGCCTAGTATTCGTACACGGTACTGCTGGCTTTTAAATGGGTTTTATTGAAATTTAGATTTACACCTGCGGGTTTGCCGGCGAATGTTTTATATTAATGCGACGGATTGATTTGTCTATAGGATATTTTGTAGGTAGTTAACCAATAAAAACAATAGCGAATCGGCCATTGGATCTATACATATACGAGTATTTATGTAATAATGCATGGACAAATACCTCATACAAGTTATGAAGACTTATGGAAGTTTGAAATCTAACAACATGCCAGATGCCCCTGACACACAACTGGACGACTTTATACAACAGTAATATAATTTATAGAACTGGAGAAAAATCTAACATATAAAGTATAACATCAAAAGAGAAGATGTCCACAAATTGATAGTATACAGTTACGAAGTGGTTGATTTTTGTTCTTTGAAGGGAAACACTTATAAAGGCGAAATTACATGGACATTCCACGGTCGCCTAAGTTAAGCAACTTTATCGGACGTTGCTTAACTAGTACTTATCCGAGTGACAGCAAGTAATCTGCTATCCGCACGAAATCTTTTTTTTAAATTATTGTTCTAAAATGTAAGTACCACTCCAAGTATGCCTTTGAAGCATCGCCAATACACCAGCACCAGCAGTAGACTTGGACTGAAATACCGCATACGTTTCACTCCAAGTCTATTTACCGAATTAATTACAGATACCGCCGATTCGATTCCGGCTAATTTTCTTGTTATGTACTCAGCTAAATAATTATTCCAGTTTAATAATTGTACTCAACAAATGCTCTCAGATATTCCCCCAGTCGTGAAAGTTTATGGAGAAAAAATAATACTGCTCAGTCCGTTACTAGCGAACAATATAGACCGTTACAAGCGAACAATACAGACCGTTACAAGTGAACAATATAGACCGTTATAAGTGAACAACATAAAGCATTACAAGCGAACAATATAGACTGTTACAAGCGAACAATACAGACTGTTACAAGCGAACAATACAGACTGTTACAAGCGAACAATATAGACTATTACAAGCCAACAATATAGACCGTTACAACCGAACAATATAGTCCGTTACAAGTGAACAATATAGACCGCTACAAATGAACAATATAGGCCGTTACAAATGAACAACATAAAGTGTTACAAGCGAACAATATAGACTGTTACAAGCGAACAAAATATACTGTTATAAGCGAACAATATAAACCGTTATTACGTGCTAAAATTAGATTATAAATTTATACATAAACGAGACCGGCAAAATGGGCCGCACGTTACAGATATAATTTTCAAAAAAAGGTCATATTTTTTTAGAATATAAAAAAACCAAACAATTCAGCAAATCACAATCGGGAAAGAGCAAAAAAAAACAAAATACAATAGCAAACAAGGAAAAGCTACCTTCACAAATATGCATATATTATACTTTTTAAATTATCAAGAATTGTTAATGAGAATTAAAAATAACAAAAAGAATCTAATATAATACACAACAACTTTTTAGAAACGATTACAAAAAGTAATCAACGCCGCTTACTTTCTTTAACTTGTAGTCATCGCCTAAATGAATTAAAAATAAACTGGTAACTGACATTGACAATGGTTCTATTGTTGTCAAAATGAAATGAAATGTCCTTTTCGCTCTTATAAAGGTTTACGTAGCTTTTTCGACGAGCCTATCGAGCTTTTGAGCATCATGAATTACGAGTACTTATAATATGGTACTGTACACCTATAGATGGTGGATACAACGAGACACAATCTTCACTTTGTTTGATCTCGCTAGTTCAAAGAATTCTGTACAAATTATTTATAATCTATAAGGAAAAATAACCTAACAATGATCAAAACAACAAAACAAATACGGAGTACGATTGAATTAGATTTTTTTTTTAATTCTGATCTAGTTAAATCTCGTAGAAGTCAACTGTGTACAATAACTTTGAATAGTTCAAAAACGTCAATACACCCAGAACTATGAAATAAACAGCAAAATAAATCGGTACGTGGCATCGACCCAAATACCAATTTTAGAAGTTGACGCGTAAACTATGGAGAGTTGAGAGAGTAGGTTATGTGCAAGCGATGTGTGAAATAATGGTTGTTTACTCACTCGTACGCACCAGGTTGAGACAATAAACCACACCGAGCAATTAAGTAGCCTATGCAAGACTAGTTGAATGAATCTTTTCTTACATATAAAGAATCGATCGTGTCTAAAAATTAAATTCGATGGAACCATCCATGTATGACATCGATAAGTTTTTGTTCTCTTTCTGGTGTGTAGGAGTATTGTTTGATGAATAGTGATAGTGTCATAGTTATTAGTATGTCGATATAAATTCGTTATTAAATTTAAAAAATTAAATAACTACCGCCATCTAGTGGAGAATTACGAAACTACTCATTAATGATAGTTGCATGTAAAAGAAACAGATGTCGCAGGCAATGAATTGAGTAATAGTAGAGTTGAGTAGTATAACCAATCTGAAACAGATATTGAGATCTACTGCCATAAAGCGCATGCAGATGGTGCCCCATTTTTATTTTAATACGCGTATATGTAATACCTAAAAATATAATTAGATTGCGGTAATTAACCTCATACTGTAATCTACAAACTGTTAGGAAAAGTAACCTGATTGATGATTTTGATAAAACTTTTAAGGAACTTAAGAACTTTTTAAATTTTCTCTATATATAAGTATTATTTCTATTCTTGCAACACCTGGGCCCAACATTATATGACTTTTACTTGTCTCCTTTATATATGCCTTCACGCATGGTCGATTGTTGATAAAATATTTAAGTCATTCTGATTGGCACTACACCTTTTGCTACTAATATCTTTTAGACCAATTAAAAACCAAATACAAATCGCGACTTTTAATCAAATCTTTATAATTTGAATAATTATATTACTGATTAAATCCAAAATAATCGATAGAAAGTATGTTCTCAGCTTAGAAATATTGAAACAATGATGTAAATCAGCCTTTCTTTCTACGTAAACGTCAAATTTAAAAAAAAAATACTAAAACTAATTTTGTTATTTTCTAAATGAATAACAGTTTTACAACAATATTAAAATGCGACTTCAAATTTGTACTAAAAATATCCACAAATAAACTACTTAGTGCGTATACTAACACTCTAATACGGTCAATAAAATCCCCGGGTTGCAATTCGCGGGTGCAAAATCCTAATTTTGATGACTTCACTTTTGTTTTTCATATTTCCATTAAGAATTCCAAAAAATATTGATCTAATCATTCGAATATTAATTTACTTGAACTTCTTTGAATTTCTCCGTAACTGCTCTCTGTGAGCAAAGGGATTGCAAGGGTCGATATAAGTGTTCACGTAGAAAACAATATTGAATATATTTGGCATTAATTTTATAGAAATTCATTATTCACAATTAAATGAAACTACGTGATGTAGTATTATTTCTACTTTCTTTAATTTCCTTACCACGACCTAGGTTTCGTTGTATTACAACATCGATGTCCAAAACATCAATGTAAACAATCATCAAGCCGAAGATGTTGTAATACAAGGAAACCTAGGTCGTGGTAAAAAACTTGAAGAAAACACTACATCGCGTAGTTTAATTTAATTGTGAATAATGAATTTCTACAAAATTAACGGCAAATATATTCAATAAAATAGATTGATCAAATAATATTGATAAGAAAGCCGGAAAGTAGAACTTATCGAAATTGTAAGATACTTAGTATATATTTCGATCTAAAATATGACTTACTTTTATCACTGTCAAGGGTACTTTTTATGAAACTTATATATTCAATAAAATAGATTGATCAAATAATATAGATAAGAAAGCCGGAAAGTAGAACTTATCGAAATTGTAAGATACTTAGTATATAGTTCAATCTAAAATATGACTTACTTTTATCACTGTCAAGGGTACTTTTTATGAAACTTATAACTTATAAAAGTCATCTATATATACTAAAGCGTTCGTTCTTCGTATTGACCACGCGAGCGAAGCCGCGGGTAATAGTATGGATGTAACACAAAAAAATCATATTTACCAAGATGAATCTTGAGATCGAGTCTATATAACGTATCGGTCCCAAAAGAAATTTTAAAAAGGGTATCTGTCAGAAGTCGATATTTTTTGTGAAAATATTTTAAAACTGTAGACTCGATTTATAAAAAACCTTGTAATGTAAAAATAATGCACATAACAAACAATTAATCGAAACTTCCAAAGAGCAAAAAGTGTCAATTTCATTCAATAGTTTCATTTAATTGTGTAGAAAACAATAATTATTGTTTATATGTTAGTAATTTAAACCCAGTGAAAAATGTATCAATTGTGCCAAATTGAAACACGCGACGACCGCACGGTTAAAAACGCTGACGGCGGACGCGCCGAATAAAAAGTCCTCCCCTCGACCGTGAAGAGCGTCTCCTTTATCTGCAGCACTCGAACCAAAAAAAAACGCAACAAGACGAACCGTTTAAATTTTAACGGTCGCCTCCTTGCGTGCACCTGTTGAGCGAACTTGAAGATGTAAGATCATCGAACCGCCTCCGCAGCGCGCTGCGTCTCGTATAGTTTTTAGTGCCCGCGGCTACAGTCCAAACAATGTAATTTGTACCACTCTAAATACGGTATATAATGCTTGTTAACGCATAATAACTGCACAACAAATTAAAATTATAATTGTACGCGAATTATAAATACTAAAAAAATTTACACCAAGATACACCTTACTTAAAAAGAAGCCGATCAAGGCGATTTCAGTATTACCGAGTAAGCGAGACTCCAAAAAGGTTTTTATGTTGTTACCGCATATATGTTTCTAAAAAATTTTAAGTAAAGTGGCATATTTATTTTTGGAAGACCCTTTGTACTTCAATTTGAACCATTTATATACAGCTTATGAACAATATAAAGCACTGCATCCGAGGATCTGTCCGCTAGCTTGCAACATCTCCACTTACCCACAATTTGCATTCTCTCTTTGTCAAATCGCTTAATTAAATCTAACGTCTTCAATTTATTATCGGAAACTTGGTGTAAATGAATTCCATCAAGATTAATGTGAATGATCGTTTGATTAGTGCGATTTGATTAGTGCTTCAAATGTCCATATTAGGGTAGCCATATTGTTTCTCCTACCTATGGGACAGATGTGAAGAAGCAAAATAAATGATTTTATAAATTCGAAATAAAAAGAAAAATGCTGTTTTTTTCTTTAATTAAAATAGCTATTTGTTCGTTTTACATAATAGAACTTAAATTGTAATTATTGTGAATACTTTATTTATATATTTACAAATTTACAAGAAAATATTTTTCAAACTATTGGAATATATGCTGATTAATAAGAGCTACAGCTATTCCAAATTTAAGCTTGCTACTGTTGTTTAGACCAAAAAATCGACTATGACAAATACCAAGTTGGTTCTACAAATATTTTGTGTTTTAAGTTTTTGGTACGAACACCAAAAGCGACACAAAATTACGAAACGGCTGTAAAATATCGCTATAATTGCTCGAACCGTGACCAATATTGCTTGTGTTTCATCTCACTCAGACCGGAAAACATTTTCCATTTAATAACCGTTTCCAATTTCGACATAACATTGAAGTGAGAAATTCCAATTCGCCAATTAGTAGAATATAAACGTTACTGCTGCCCGGTGTTAAGTTAAGATATATTATTTTTATCTCAAGGGTACTGTAGAAATATAAATACTTTTACTCGGAAAAATACCTCAATAATCAAAAATCTATACGAGCGAAGCCGCAAAAAAAGTCAATTTATTAAAAAAAAGATTAAATGCCAACATTTTAATTCAAATAATAAAACATTATAAAAAACTTCGCAATTAAAACAAAGACTATATTAAAAGCGTATTAGTCGGTAAAATGCGACCACGTTTTGCGATCATTTCCGGCAAAACGTCAAGCCGCATTGTTCACTTAAAAAAAAGAAGGATCCGACGATGACACTCCACTATGAAGTTTGCTTGCCAGCAAAGTTTTTTGTTCAGGAATGTGCACGGCATTAACTACGGGAAATCACACGCTGTATCCGCAATCGTATTTTTTTCGGTTCATTTTTTATTTACAGCGCAACCGGCGTTCGCCGCAATGCGATGATATGATACATATGACAATTTCTGGGAATAATGTACGGGTTCAGAGTGTAAACGAGACTAATTTATAAATATTACAAGGATATAAAATCCGAACTAAGAAATAAACAACCCTCTACTAAATGAACAAACAAAGAAAGGTAATAAACAAACAAAGAAGCCAGCTAACGAGCAGTCGTGTGCGTGTTGAATTCGCATGATAATTGTTTCATAGCATAATAGAACTTAATTGGAGATATGTAATGCTGATAATTTTTCTTTATGTGACGTGAACTTTAACACATCTCATAGATTTTCCAGAATTTTCTAGCTATTTTTATGAAAGATGATAGAATGGCTTTTACAGATTTTTGATAATTTTGTTCAAAAAACTTTTTTATGTATAAATAAATGTTACATTGTGGATTTTGCTTTTATCAAATTTCAAGTGACAGTTCAACACAATGCGATCGAAATTTTTAATTACAGATCCTAAAGTTTCTTCTAACAGCGAATTCAGGTTTATGAACTTTACGTATATTTTTGTATTTTGAAAATCCAACTGATCATGGACGTGATCAAAAATCTGTATTACAAGACTAAAAATAATGAAAATCGTTATTTAAAAGATCCATCAGTGATCATTAGATCATATGATCCTTAGATCATATGTCAAAATCATAATTCCTTTTCTTAAATTACATCATGTTTTTTAGACAAAGATAAGTCTAATAATTTATTAAAAAATGTCACTTGAAACAATAAAATCCATTAAATAAGTATTCTATGTTTTGTTTATTTTTGCGTCTAATTCAGCAAACCTCTTTAATTTCGTACCGTGTCTTGTTAAACAAAATGCATATCTAGCCTCAAAATTGTTAAATACTGTTTTTACCCTCATCCGCGTCAAGGCAATTAATGTGGTCAAGGTTGAAAATGTATTTTTATAGACTTAACATCTGCATTTTCCTTGTTGTCCATTGATATTTACAAGTGGACCTGATTAACAATGGTTGTATACCTCTGTTTCATTATTATTTCAACTTTTAATAATATTTTAATTCTAATTTAGATTTAATTAAATCAGTCGTTTATAACAAAAATGACTATTAAATGTTATAATGCTGATAATTTTTGTTCGATTTAGACCAAATCACTAAGAAAATCACGTAACTATTTCCGGGTTTTCCTGACTAAAAGCTTGCAAGACTGTGAAAGGAAACAACAATTTTTTCGATACTTATCACGGCATCGAAAAATACTTCACTTACTCTTTTCAGCTGTCGCAAAATATGAAAATTTTATTTTCAGTATTTAACATATATGCAGTTCGACCACTACCTCTCATAATTACGCAAAATTTCAATATTCTATATTAAATGGTCCGTGAGAAAAATGCTTGCGACAGATAGACACGGACTAGCGAATAACGTGTAACGCGTTTCTTAAGGGGGTAGTAGTGACTCCTGACATAATGTTATGTACTAATTGTGCCCCCAACTTCGTTCGCGTAGAATTAGGAATAAGAAGTTATTAGGAATGCTTTTTCTACATTTTTTTAAAATTGTTTTCTTTCAGAACTCTATAAGCATAAAGTTCCAAAAAACCAACACCCTATTATTCAAATTGTCAGTTTTTTTTAAATCTGTAATATCTAGATAAATATTCAGACAAAAATATTGCTCGAGGGTATAAACGATTACCATACCAAATTTTATCAAAATTCTTCCAGCAAATTTGGCGTGATTAAAAAACAAATTAACAGAGAGACAGACAAAAATCCTAAAAATAGGCTTCCTAGCTACTATTATTGTTCTATAGGCTAAAGCAATCACTTTTTTAAAAATATTTTCCATGTACAAAATACACTCTTACAGTTTTATTATATGTATATATTTCAAGCCAACGAACAAATCAATTCTTTTTAACGCGCAATTTATTTCGGTGCGCACGTTAGCAAAATAAAAACAATTCAAGAGTTGCCCTTAAATAAACCGAACACATTTGTCAACACGAGGATCGTTCGATTGTGACCACGTGGTCATTGAACTCTCCGTCCAATTGATTGCACATAGACAAGTCGATCCAACACGTCTGCAATAGAACTCGACGTTACAAATTTTCGATTTTCATCAACTCCACAATTGCCAATAAAGTCCGACATCAACAATAATTCACTGGACCATCCCTATGGCGGTAATTATTATGTTAATTAAAAAAAAAAGTCTGCTAGATTTAAAATAAAAAGTCGGGCGATTGACACGGTTTTAATTATATTTACCTCCAGTACATAAATGTCATCGAGCAGAGAGAGTAGAGCGAGTGAGAGCCATAGACAATGTACATTGCTTAGTTCGTTGTTTTAACACAATATAAAAATGACGCTAGTGTGCAACAACAAAGGCTTGTAATTTAAATTATATTAATGTGTTAACAAAGTCTTTAGAGCACGGTAAAATATACCATCATTATAAAAGAAAATGTTTAAAAACACTGAACTTGTATGATTTTAATGTCTAGGCCTACTGCTGACGCCACCACCTCGCTGGTCAGCCAGCAATATATTTTTGAATATTCAAAAACACCGTTACATCTTTCGAACTAATTATACAAATGTCATGCAATTCAAAATAATTATTTGAGTACGTGAAATATTTATACCGTGTATTTAGTTTATTTCGATAAGAAACAATTTTGAAACGATAAAATAGAGCCGTAAAGTTCCGAGGTCATTTTTTTGAAGTGAAACTTCTTTAGGCGCGATGAGAGTAAAATGTCAAGTTCGAATTGTTTTTTTTTGTTTTGTTGTAACGTCTTAATGTAACGAATCAACCTTAAGAAGGGTGGAAAATAGGGACTTAGCTAACAATCGAGAGAGATAGATGAAACATTATAGAATAACACGAGAAGTGTACGCATGTGCGAAAACAAAGGGAGATGGCACTCACTATTGCTGTCACCTGTTTTGCACGTTTTGTGTGTCAAAAGTAAGCTGTCAAAATTTTATCTATTTATATATCTGTTTATGATTCATTTATGGCTCATTTTGTGTGTATTTCGCCCATTACGGGACTAACAATATATATATTTAATTAATTTATAAATCCACAGTGTAAGTCGGGATTATTGCTTCTGTTGTAAATATAATTTAAAACACGAGTAAATACATCACGACTTCCTTCAGTCGCATTAAGCCGTGTTCTGGTACTGGCATCGCAGCCACTTTTTTTAGATTAATAATTGTCTATGTCATTTTTTATGAATATTTGATTAGAAGTTTACTTCGATTTATAATGACATTTTATTAATTTTTCTGAATGTATAGTATTAAAATCTTCTTATTCGAATTTAGCACAATCTGTGGACTTACACTTAGTACATTTTCTCTTTCTCTCATTCACTTCTGTCACGTGCACCGAGTTGCACGTGCTCAATTTTTTTTTATTTAAGCCTTTATTATGGTGACATGATTTATATTAGGACGATTTTAATACTATAGTATTAAAATCTTCTATGGATTTAGTACAATCTATGAAGTTAGTCAATTATTTCTCTCGCTCTCTCTCTGCCGTTTTACCCCTTACTATATATTTATAAATCGAGATTTAGATCAAACAAGTTTCACTTCTGTTACGTGAGTTGCATGCGCTCAATTTTTTTATGTTTTTTTAAATAATTAATAGACATTTAGAAACTTTCCATATTAAATTTTTTTTGTAAATATACAATTCGTTCTTAAATTATTTTGTTATATCTATAACCGTTTACACAGTGTAAGTTAAGAAAGTAGTCAATATGATCGTTTCTCTCCTGTTTCCTTTACTAATGTTGTTATATTTTAAGGAACTCTTTGACTTTTGACAATAAAACCCAACCTATATCCACCTAGAATAATTAAGCTTACTAACAGTGAAAGAATTTTTGGATTCGATCCAGTAGTTTTCGAGTTTAGTTCTAACATCTAAACAAATAAAAAAAACAAACTTGCATTCTCTCTCCAAAATATTAGTATTAATACTGATCGCTAAGGGTATGTAAATGAAAGTGTTGTAAATAACAACATAGTACACAAACTTTGCTACCGTTATATTGTCTCATTCTATATGGTGTGAAGAATTAAATGTATCAAACTATTATAAATATGGTTTCTGTTTCTCGGACATAATTCACGCTAAGCCTTATCTGCCGCAAGTTCTTAATAAAGAAAGTATTTTTTCGAATTGAAGAGAAGAAAAGTTTACGTAGCAAACTAAAGTGTTTATACATATTTCAAAAGTCCTATACCTAAAAGAAGAAAAGTTTACGTAACCAACTACACTTTTTATACATATTTCAAAAGTCCTATAGCTAAAAGAAGAAAAGTTTAAGTAGCCAACTACTATTTTTATACATATTTCAAAGTCCTACACCTAAAAGAAGAAAAGTTTACGTAGCAAACTACAATTTTTATACATATTTCAAAGTCCTACACCTAAAAGAAGAAAAGTTTACGTAGCAAACTATAATTTTTATACATATTTCAAAGTCCTACACCTAAAAGAAGAAAAGTTTACGTAGCAAACTACAATTTTTATACATATTTCAAAGTCCTACACCTAAAAGAAGAAAAGTTTACGTAGCAAACTACAATTTTTATACATATTTCAAAGTCCTACCCCTAAAAGAAGAAAAGTTTACGTAGCAAACTACAATTTTTATACATATTTCAAAGTCCTACCCCTAAAAGAAGAAAAGTTTACGTAGCAAACTATAATTTTTATACATATTTCAAAGTCCTACACCTAAAAGAAGAAAAGTTTACGTAGCAAACTACAATTTTTATACATATTTCAAAGTCCTACACCTAAAAGAAGAAAAGTTTACGTAGCAAACTACAATTTTTATACATATTTCAAAGTCCTACCCCTAAAAGAAGAAAAGTTTACGTAGCAAACTACAATTTTTATACATATTTCAAAGTCCTACCCCTAAAAGAAGAAAAGTTTACGTAGCAAACTACAATTTTTATACATATTTCAAAGTCCTACACCTAAAAGAAGAAAAGTTTACGTAGCAAACTACAATTTTTATACATATTTCAAAGTCCTACACCTAAAAGAAGAAAAGTTTACGTAGCAAACTATAATTTTTATACATATTTCAAAGTCCTACACCTAAAAGAAGAAAAGTTTACGTAGCAAACTACAATTTTTATACATATTTCAAAGTCCTACACCTAAAAGAAGAAAAGTTTACGTAGCAAACTACAATTTTTATACATATTTCAAAGTCCTACCCCTAAAAGAAGAAAAGTTTACGTAGCAAACTACAATTTTTATACATATTTCAAAGTCCTACCCCTAAAAGAAGAAAAGTTTACGTAGCAAACTATAATTTTTATACATATTTCAAAGTCCTACACCTAAAAGAAGAAAAGTTTACGTAGCAAACTACAATTTTTATACATATTTCAAAGTCCTACACCTAAAAGAAGAAAAGTTTACGAAGCAAACTACAATTTTTATACATATTTCAAAGTCCTACCCCTAAAAGAAGGAAAGTTTACGTAGCAAACTACAATTTTTATACATATTTCAAAGTCCTACCCCTAAAAGAAGAAAAGTTTACGTAGCAAACTACAATTTTTTATACATATTTCAAAAGTCCTATAGCCCCTTCCAAAAACGAATGTTATAGAGTATAAGTAGATAATGGTAATAAAAAATATATAACAAGTATATTTAGAGACTGGTGTAGGTGATTTTTTTTTGATGTTGTGTTGAGCTCCATAAAAAAGGCGGTTATATAAGAGCAGAGCTCACACCCTGAGATTATATACAGTCATTTATCGCACAACTTATGAAGTAAATATAAAAAAACCGAAAATCGGAAAACCAAACAATTTTGAATGTCTCGTAAAAAATCTACACAGAATTATAAATTAATGATTTTTTTCCCTATGAAACCTTTCTTCGTACCAAATTTCAAGACTTAAATCATTTGAAAATATCCTATACGTTCTGATGAGCATGTCAGCGAGTCAATACCAAAATACGCGATATTTGAAAAGTCTTATCATTTTATTGAATTGAGTTAGTAGCTTGAGTTTTTACAGGACAATAGAGTAATAGACCTTGGTCATCATCACCATCGGCCGGAAGACTCCCACTATTGAATATTGGTCTCCCCCTCAGATTCCTACAAAAATCGATTTCATGCCGCTCGCATCTAACGGCTTCCCGTGACCTTCTCCAGGTCCTCTGTTCATCTAGCCTGAGGCCGATTCATTCTGCGTCTTCCGGTATGTGGTTGTTATACGGCCTATCCATTGCCATTTCAGTATCATATCTCCCATAGATCTCCAACAGATCTCTTCATGACAGATCATATTTCGTAGGAAAAAACATACATATATATATATATATATATATATATATATATATATATATATATATATATATATATATATATATATATATATATATATATATATATATATATATATATATATATATACACACTTTGCTGGGTGACTAGGATTCTTTTACGTGGCCAATCGTTGATAATCATTTCAACTGGATACCTCTGGTCATTCCTGAGAAACGTGTCAAATATTCTGGAACACCGAACCCTAAAAACGAAAAATAAACAAAAATTAACATTCCACCGTATGCTCCGTGGATCCCACTACGGAAGTTAAAATTTTACGATTTTTACAATTGGCTTCGTTTTTACGCCATTAAACGTAATTAACTACATTAAATGTAATAAAAGAAGTTCCACGTGCGGTGACACCTAATGGTTACCATTTTTACATGACCGCTGGTTGCAGTACCGCCTTTACGGCTGTACCGCCGTGTTTATTACCTTACATAATTACACTGCAGTTATAATATACTATAACTTTATTAATTAAAGTTAATTAAATATTACTTTTTTGTGTAATATTCGTATTTTATTTGGGTATGATATTTTAGAAAGCGTTGTAATTTAAAAAGTTTACACATGGACTGGTAATGTCCAAACTTTTTCATTCACGAATTTTTTAAAAATATTTTTATCAATCCCTAATAAAATATAATAACAAAAGTGAAAAGCTGTTTGTTCGTCTTTCTTTAACGCTCCTTAATTAATATAATGGTTATTCAAGATTAAGAAACCAAAATAAGAATAAATAAAAATGAAAATTTATGGTCACAGTACTTGAAAGTACGTCATAGGGTGGCAATTTTCTCAATTCTTTCTAAAAATACCTATAATTTTTAAAAGTCGATTTATAATGACATTTTATTAATTTTTCTGAATGTATAGTATTAAAATCTTCTTATTCGAATTTAGCACAATCTGTGGACTTACACCTAGTACATTTTCTCTTTCACTTCTGTCACGTGCACCGAGTTGCAGGCGCTCAATTTTTTTTTATTTGAGCCTTTATTATGGTGATATGATTTATATTAAGACGATTTTAATACTATAGTATTAAAATCTTCTTATATGGATTTAGTACAATCTATGAAGTTAGTCAATTTTTTCTCTTGCTTTCTCTGCAGTTTTACCCCTTACTATATACTTATAAATCGAGGTTTAGATTAAAGAAGTTTCACTTCTGTTACGTGAGTTGCATGCATGCGCTCAATTTCTTTTTATGTTTTTTTAATAATTAATAGACATTTAGAAACTTTCAATATTAAAATATTTTTGTAAATATACAATTCGTTTTTAAATTATTTTGTTATATCTATAACCGTTTACACGGTGTAAGTTAAGAAAGTAGTCAATATGATCGGTTTTCTCCTGTTTCCGTTACTGCTCTGTAATCAATATAATGGTTATTCAAGATTAAGTAACCAAAATTCGAATAAATAAAAATGAAAATTCATAGTCACAGTACTTAAAAGACCACCCTGTGTGGTGGCAATTTTCTCATTTTTTTCTAAAAATACCTATAATTTTTAAAAGGGCATGATGTAGATTATTTTTAATTTTTCCAAGAACTGTCACAACCTGACCTATCTCCTGCTTTTGTGTAATGTACATCCTAGATCAAAAGAAATAATTCATAGAATCACGCTACCAATACGGTAGTTGACTCATTCTAAATTTTGATATTTTTTCATAGAATATTGTGAAATATAAATTAATTAAAAACCAGTCTTGAAAAAAATTCAAAAATTGGTCGAAAAATAAGCCAATTGTAGGCTCCTAAATTTGAAGATACGGATAGAGTTGGGTATATCCCTGTCTCTTTTCCTCTTGTAGAATATAATGTGCAATATTAAAAATGACCTCACAACACAGTATTTCCGTCCTTCTCTAAGGGTTAAATTTAAACTTTTATAACTCGGTCAATTTTTAATATTATTAAAAAAAATTTTCACTCTCCATCAGCTTGTACCTTGAAATTATGATTAATGAAATAAAAAAAATTTAGTCAAATACCCAATTAAAGGATCAGACCAATTTGATAAATGTAAAAAATCATACCCGCTTACGAAAAACAAAATATGCTAAAAACTATAGGTAAAGTTCAAGACGACTTACATCTATAGTAAATGTAGTAATAACACACAAAAATCGCATTAAAGATAAATAAAGGCATTATTGATGAACAACGTATTCATAGATGCTTATTGTCAGAGCTTATTTATCGTCATGTAAATAAATTCCACTGTGGACAAATAAATATATTTAGATACTAAAGTTTATTCAAAATTATATACATGTCATTATGTCATCTATGTCATGTATATATGTCATCTATGTCACTAGTTGTAAAGGTAATGATTTATGCTGAAGTACTTACGCATTTCGATCGAGTGGGGATAATGAGGGTTCGCGATTTACTTGTTATAAAAAAAGAGAGCAGGAGAAGTACTTAAATATCACGAGCGCGAAGCTGCAAGCAAAAGGTAGCTTACATAAAATGACCGAGACATGGCACTAGGTTAATGTTATATGACGGTGGAACGCTATGATATTACCTCTCAGCGTTTCATATATAAATACAATAGAAGTTTCCTTTCAAAAATATCAGCGAAATTCGCTGCTAAAATTGAACTAAACCTCGATTCAAATTTTTGTGGAAAATCTTTTGACATCAAACATCGTTCATCATCATCAAAAGCACAACAGCCCTCTGCAGGCCAAGGCTGACTCGCTGTTCCTCCTCCACCTCTGACTCTGACGCAATGGCCCTCTACCCGTTGACTCCCATTAGTTGGAGGTAATTTCAATGTCATCTAGCCAACGTGTTGGTGGTCGTCCTTTTCGCCTAATCCCCTAAATCTTCAAAAAAGTCACTTTTTTGGCAGGAAAAATATCATCATATGTGTAAAGATGGCCAAGCCACCTAACACGTGATAATTTTATGGTCCTCCCAATATCGGTTCCGCCGTATTGGTCATATTTTCTCTAAATTTCATAGTTATAAAGAGTTCTCCACATGTGGTTCTCTTGAATAGGTCCAAAAATCCTTCTCAAATTTTCTTTCGGATATGAGTAGTTTTTTTTCCTCTGCTTTATTGAGGATCCAGCATTCACTTCCATGCAGAAGTATAAGTCTGATTAAAGTTTTATACATTCCTAACTTAGTCCTAATCTAAATAAACTTGGTCTGTTGGATCAAACATCATTGTATTATACTAATAAACCGCTCTTTCTCCACAACATGCAGGCAATCATCGGACGACTTCGTTAAACCAAATTATATTTTAAACCTCATATTATAACAAGCGTGTATTAAATAAATATTGAACAATTTCTTAAACAAATAAATAAGAACAACACAAAACAAATAAACTTAAATTATAAGATGTTTAAATTATCTATCTATTTCTGCAGTACGTAAGCCGCCTTGTATAGTTTAAAAAAAATCGCCAAAGTATACATTGTGTGCAAACAACGTGGAGCTTTGAAGTAAGGAAGAAAAAAAATACGAAAAAAACCGTTATGAAAAACAGCCATATTTTCTAAAACAACGAAAACAGTTTCCCGGTAGGCAATATCTTGAAGTTACTTTTGCAGTTTTTTTATTACCATGATGGAACACTTGAAAATAGGGGCCTTATAGGCCCATTTTAATAACAGGACAACTTTTAATAACAGACTTTATATTGTACTATATAAAATGTTCCGGTGGATTTCTGATTAAGTCTGTGTAATTTGCCTCTGACCAATGACACCATCACGATATCTATTTATAAATAATGTTTAATTATTGATATATACATGTTGTGCCATCTATTAACATATTGCAATGGATACAAAACACCGAGTTGCATCCTGTAGAAATAATATTATTTTTCGTGTTGAATATAACCAATAATTTAATTGTAATCATGAACTTGCCTGTGCAAAGTTTATGGAAATGTATCGTGTTTTTTAAACGTGATTGAGAGTGACAACCATCCAAACATAGTTTTTGCGCTAAATAATATTACGTGTATGCAAAGCCACGGATAATATATATCTTATGTGTTACTCTGCTATAGAAAATATACTCAAGGCAAATTTGATAATGATTCGTTGCTTACTTGCAGAGTTTATTACGTAAAAAAGTCCAAAATTCCGCAATTACAATATTATAATAAATTAAATTGGTTTGCAACGTCTAGGGCCCCACTAAAAATAAAATTATACTAAAAATATTTTCTTCATTATCAAATTAATCTACAAGGTGAATTGACATAATAAAAAAAAAGTTTTTTAAAACTCTTCCCCATCTTTAAGTTATTGCTGTTCTGAATTAAGGCAATCCATCATGTGAAGTTGCTACTAAAGTACAGTTGAGTGATATTTATTTTTTCAGTGTAATATTATAAATATGACGTCATGAAATAGAAGTAAGTATATTGAGAGGAAAAATATAAAATTGAGAGCAATCAACGAATCTTAAAACTATCATATAAAATGTCTGGTAGGTGCAAGTTGGCACTAATATTATTAATGTAGAGAGATAAAATGGCGGATTACGTTACCGTTAAAGGCCAAGATTTATGAACTTTACTTTGCAAACTTACTGTACCTACCAGACCACTAGCTGGGAAATGATGAAGCGTTATATTATTGTTTATGGAAACTGAGGCACTCGAGTGTATTGTTTGTTTTAAATAAAAAATTGCTTCAACGAATGATTATGTAAACAATATGCTTCTCCAACTAGCTCAATACAGCTGCAATTATAGTGGTTGTCAAGATTATAGATTATGTGATACGTGGGTTTCCCTAGAATTGACAAATTTTTGAAGATGGAAATTGAGTAGATAATTTTTTCGAACAATGTAGTAACAAGACCAAATATACGTCCTTGATATTAGATGCATCTTCTATGAAAAATGCCCTGCGACCTTTTTTGTACAAAGGTCGCAATTCTACAAAATCCATGTTAGCAATAATCCGACCTTCCCGTATAATCCAACCTGCCTGTCTACGCAGGATTTCTTAAAAAGTAATACTTTAGTGAAATCAGGCACGCTCATCTAAAACGAGACCTAGTTTCCGACAGGAAAATGAAATAAATTTTTCCCGAAAAAATACCAATGAATGTTCCAAACAAACCTTTACCTTTTATGAAAAATTCCTATCCTTCGAAGCAAAATTTTGGAATCAACTCGGTCTTGACACCACGAAAATATCCCCGATAAGTCTCTTGAAGTATCAATTGAAAAGTTGTACCTCTCCTAAAACTCAGTTCTTGTACGTTCTTGGCATTTTCTTCTTATAATTAACGTCTATTGAAGTCTAATTTTTGGTCCTTTCTAAGTCTAACCTAAGTGCACTATTGTGACCATTAATACTTGTATTTTATTTTGTAAATGTCTTGCAGTCTATCGAACAACTAGTTTTTAAAAACTTGATGTTAAGGTTGATTGAATTGAAACTGCTACTGTAGTAATAAGTTTACGTACATATTGTAAACTCACACGATAATATACCCCCCACGGGCAGCGTTTCTACAATATCTGCCCTCACTGTCCGGACACCCAACTCTCTCCCAATCACATCTTCAATTGTGGGCTTATAAGGCCCCTATTCTCAAATGTTCCATCATGGTAATAAAAAAAATGTTTTTACATCACATATACACAGTGTACTTATGTTAATCTTCTTCTTCTTCTAAGTGTGCCTCTCCAACTAGAGAAGATCGGGCAGTCAGTTCTGCGTACTTGATCTTGTCCTTGGCAAGGCAAAATATTTCGACGGCACTCGTAATACCTGTCCATTGTTGCGCAACAATGACTTTCTTCTACGACCGACTTTCCTTTTCCCAGCAAATATTCTCATCATTATTACTTGCACGAGCTCGTATCAGTCATACCTGAGCACATTCCCCATATTTGCAACTTTACATTGTTTGATGATTTGCAAAACTCGCGTTTCTGGTCAACCTTATTAGTGACTTTCGAACCCAAGATCAACATCATGCGCCTGTAGGACCCACATTTCGAATATTTCTATACGTTTGCTGAAATCTTCCGTAATTGAAATTGAATATTCCACTAATTAAGAAAAAATAAAAACCTTTTACGTACAAGCAGAAGGGTGTGTGGGTTTCATAGGCCATTAGGTACATTTAAAAGTTTAGACATTTAAATACGCCTAAAAATTGGATATAATACTTCTATTAAATTTATTGACAGTATATCTTCAAAGACCTATAAAACAATTATAATTAGTACTCGTAAGTTTTTCACACACAACAGTTTTTAACATTTGTTTTACAACTACGCTATATTCGTAGCATTGGAAACAAATAACAGCTCTCTATGTACTGCCATTTTTGGACTCATGATACAATAATATTGCATTGTCATGTCAGCTCGATGGTACCATATTATTGCAATCAGTAATGCATAGGCTTGCGAGGCTTTATAAAAATGTCAATATTAAAAATAAGAAAAAAAATTTATCAAATCAATATAAAACTTATTAGATGTGGGAGCAAATCGATTGCTGGATTTGTTTACATACATAATTATGTAGGTAGTGCTGGTAATGGTGGTTTCACACACGTGATGAATCAGAATAACCAATCATACCTTCGATTAGATTTATGTATGCACAAAATACAACAGATTTCGATAAAATTATCAACTTCTATCACTAAGTAGAAAGCAGACCAAAATAACTATACCCGAATTGTCTTTTACTGGACTGCACTATTACACTCGCATACAGAGCCTATAACCATCTAAAAAAATGTAACATACTATTTCTAGGACACAAATACCGGATATGGATCATATTATCCGTCAAGATATTCAGCTAATCGCATCCAACTCGTTACCTTAGGTCAATTAGTGTCCAGTTCTATTAATAACTATTTAACTGTAACACAGTGTTCCGTAATTACATTAACGGCGACCGTCCAAACACAGACGCAGTATGCACTGCTCGCGCATGCACGCACACACGCACGCACGGACGGCGCCGCACCGCCGCGGAGGCGCCGACCGCGAAGACGCGCGCCCGAATCGCCGTTTGCATAATCGCAGCGAGTTCAAGACCGCTGTAACGTGTGCAGGTGGCTGTTAATTAGCCGACTCGATTCTGAGCATGTACGCCAGGAATCCATCCGGTTGAAGAGTAACCGCGTGTGTCCTTGGTCGAATACCGCAGGCCATATCGGTTCCAGTATATAATTAGTATAAATGAGTGAGCCAACTCCTTTTTTTTTGACGAATATATGTTTTCATATTAGTCTCCAGCCACCTACAAAGAGATTCTGCGAATCTCAATCACATTTACACAAAGGCTAGCTAAGACCTGTGTCATAAAACTTCATTTCAACCACCTACCTGCTAGGGCAAATAAAGACCAGAAACCAATTTTAATTCAATCGCCGTTTTAATGATTATTTAGTTAATTTATCTACATATAAAATAAAGAGGTAAACTTTGTGTGTCTGCACCCGGAAAATATTTACAAAAAAAAATTATGGTTATCAAGGATAAGTGACGGAAGGCATTATTTTGTTTTTGTGTCGCAATTTGGATGTATTTAAACTTAAAATAACATTTAGTTACTATTTCGTAGCAATCGGTTTACTCAATCAAAAGGTATTCGAATTTCATTCATTTACATTGCATTAATACAACACGCCAAAGAAATACAAAGTTACTAAAATTATAGTGCACTTATGTATATCAACAGATGGCGCTACGTGTATTTTAAAAGGCGCAACAAAGTTTTCCAACCGAACACTTATTGGTGAAAAGGACACAGCCAGAAGTGAAATGTCGAAATATATTTATTAAAAACATCACAGGTACGTTTTTTCCAATAGACTGCGTGCACGAAGTTGGAGGCACAGCTAGTTAACATTATTTTCAACGGTTTCGCAATGTATTCTCAGCTTTCGTGGAGTTCAGTCCTGTACGGCCCAGTCTTTCAACTTTAAAATGCTTACAATAATCAATCTATAATATTTATCTATATACACACCAAATTTGTTTGTATATTTTGATGTTGTCTGTAATATTTTCAAACACTATTTTAATAATGTTTTTTTAAACAACAGTTTAAAAAACAAGTCATAAAACCACATGGTGGGCTATATGCATTTCCGACTTCGATATATTGCACTTAGGCTACGTCTCCTGACAGGCGGCTGCTTGCTTAGCACCTGGAGCCTAACGACGAATTGCCTGCTATAAGAGCCATGTAACTACATCTCATTATCCTTAGCAGCAGCATCATTTTAGCCTAGTATTTTAGAAAAAGAAAATGGATGAAATATTAATTGCAACAGTTTTTAAGGAGAACCTCTGTGAAATCCAGCTAATGAACTCTATAAAAATGCAGTTGTCTTAAAAAATTATGGGAAGAGGTAGCAGTCGACGTACAAAAAGATGGTAAATCCTAAAGTGATTTATTTATTTGTGAAGTGATAATTTTGTTACAATGAGAAGTCAATGCTGTGAATGTATATTATGGCGTTGGCTTATGTTTTCAGGCAATGAGTTCTTCTGCCAGGTAATCGATCCAATTCCGTTTTTATTCAATTTCCGTTTTTAACATGTTTCGTCAAAATTACCAACATTAAACTCCCCATGACTTGACCTTGACTTATTTATGTCATGAACCCAACGTGATGGATAAGACAGTGTAATGATATATTGTAAAGATGAATATTCTGTGAGCAGTAGTTTTAGAGATACTTTTGAAAGTGACATCTCATCAACGCCAACAAGCAAATGACCAAGGCACCTAGCGACCATGCAAACCAGTTCATCGTTATTACACGTTACTGGATACCATAACCAATACCGTAGTGAATTCGATGAAAATTGGGACTTATTGAATTTTACAGGAACATGGAACTTCTCACAAGAAAAAAGATGACTATGATTATCTGTATTTCATAATTGTATTTACCGTGATTATTTAGAAATTAACAAATAAAAATGATTCAAAGAAAGGCCTTTTATTTATTGTTATTGTCAACACTATAGTTCATATGATAGGCAGTGCATTATATGTTGGTATGGTGATATTATAAGTTTGAGTAAATTCCGTCGGTTTTAGGTTAATCGATAAAGTCAGCCAATTAATTACAATTGGTGAATGAAAATTATTTAGGGACAATGGTATTTATTGCTATTACCAACACTATAGTTCATATGATAGGCAGTGCATTATTTGTTGGTATGGTGATACTATAAGTTTGAGTAAATTCCGTCGGTTTTAGGTTAATCGATAAAGTCAGCCAATTAATTACAATTGGTGAATGAAAATTATTTAGGGACAATGGTATTTATTGCTATTACCAACACTATAGTTCATATGTTAGGCAGTGAATTATATGTTGGTATGGTGATACTATAAGTTTGAGTAAATTCTGTCGGTTTTAGGTTAATCGATAAAGTCAGCCAATTAATTACAATTGGTGAATGAAAATTATTTAGGGACAATGGTATTTATTGCTATTACCAACACTATAGCTCTTATATTAGACAGTGCATTAAATGTTGGTATGGTGATAATATAAGTTTGAGTAAATTCTGTTGGTTTTAGGTTAATCGATAAAGTCAGCCAATTAATTACAATTGGTGAATGAAAATTATTTAGGGACAATGTTATTTATTGCTATTACCAACACTATAGCTCTTATATTAGGCAGTGCATTAAATGTTGGTATGGTGATAATATAAGTTTGAGTAAATTCTGTTGGTTTTAGGTTAATCGATAAAGTCAGCCAATTAATTACAATTGGTGAATGAAAATTATTTAGGGACAATGTTATTTATTGCTATTACCAACACTATAGCTCTTATATTAGGCAGTGCATTAAATGTTGGTATGGTGATAATATAAGTTTGAGTAAATTCTGTTGGTTTTAGGTTAATCGATAAAGTCAGCCAATTAATTACAATTGGTGAATGAAAATTATTTAGGGACAATGTTATTCATTGCTATTACCAACACTATAGCTCTTATATTAGACAGTGCATTAAATATTGGTATGGTGATAATATAAGTTTGAGTAAATTCTGTTGGTTTTAGGTTAATCGATAAAGTCAGCCAATTAATTACAATTGGTGAATGAAAATTATTTAGGGACAATGTTATTTATTGCTATTACCAACACTATAGCTCTTATATTAGGCAGTGCATTAAATGTTGGTATGGTGATAATATAAGTTTGAGTAAATTCTGTTGGTTTTAGGTTAATCGATAAAGTCAGCCAATTAATTACAATTGGTGAATGAAAATTATTTAGGGACAATGTTATTTATTGCTATTACCAACACTATAGCTCTTATATTAGGCAGTGCATTAAATGTTGGTATGGTGATAATATAAGTTTGAGTAAATTCTGTTAGTTTTAGGTTAATCGATAAAGTCAGCTAATTAATTACAATTGGTGAATGAAAATTATTTAGGGACAATGTTATTTATTGCTATTACCAACACTATAGCTCTTATATTAGGCAGTGCATTAAATGTTGGTATGGTGATAATATAAGTTTGAGTAAATTCTGTTGGTTTTAGGTTAATCGATAAAGTCAGCCAATTAATTATAATTGGTGAATGAAAATTATTTAGGGGCAATGTTATTTATTGCTATTACCAACACTATAGCTCTTATATTAGGCAGTGCATTAAATGTTGGTATGGTGATAATATAAGTTTGAGTAAATTCTGTTAGTTTTAGGTTAATCGATAAAGTCAGCTAATTAATTACAATTGGTGAATGAAAATTATTTAGGGACAATGTTATTTATTGCTATTACCAACACTATAGCTCTTATATTAGGCAGTGCATTAAATGTTGGTATGGTGATAATATAAGTTTGAGTAAATTCTGTTGGTTTTAGGGTAATCGATAAAGTCAGCCAATTAATTATAATTGGTGAATGAAAATTATTTAGGGACAATGTTATTTATTGCTATTACCAACACTATAGCTCTTATATTAGGCAGTGCATTAAATGTTGGTATGGTGATAATATAAGTTTGAGTAAATTCTGTTGGTTTTAGGTTAATCGATAAAGTCAGCTAATTAATTACAATTGGTGAATGAAAATTACTTAGGGACAAAATTGACTCAACTAAAATACGTTTTAATTTACATTAATTTTAGTTCACGCTAAAATACACAAAGGTCAAAATGCGTATTAAAACTATCTTATAATGAAATAGATATATCTGGTCATGTAAAATGTCAATGTATTTTTTAATGACCTACACAGTATATTTCACTTAATTATTTCATAACTTTGAGTCGAAATAATTTGATTTTCCCGATTCAAAAAAAAATTTGAAATTCATACAAAATGCTGACGTTGTGATGACGAATAAGCGGTTAAAATTTCATAACCCCACAAATTCGGGTGGCAAAAGTTCCAATCTCTTTTGATAACTTTCCTTACAGACCTGTTATAACAGCCGGTATACACTTGAAAGGCCTCTACTTCAAAGGCGTAATATCACAAAGTGAAATTACGTAAACAACGTCACAGCAGGTACATTACTGCACGCTACCGGGGCAGGCCACGAAATAAAGGCAGCAAAAGAAACCCACGTAACACGGAGGAAAAAGGTAACAACAACACCTACTTGTTTTTTTTTCTCGAACTTATTCGTATAAAGTTTGACTCCGGAGCGGAAAATGAAAAGTACAGAGAAAAGAAAGAAAAACAGAAAAAATCAGACGTCACAACCTTACATAACCAACGATAAAAGCAGTCGCCCTCAAACATTTTACTGGGAGAGACCGAACCTCTCACAACGATCTCACAAAACTCCGCAGACAGGTTAACGCCGCTCGTAAAGTATGACTCGATTGTCTGCAGGCATTGTCGTCAGCCCCACCCACCCTATTATCTTCTAGCAATTACGTTGCCAACTAGCAAATAGAGATGGCAAATATTTCATATTGAAGATACTAACCTTCTCGAGGTACTCGAAAATTTTAATAAAAATTTAAACGACGAATCGCCTGCTATAAGAGCCATGTTACTACATCTCATTATCCTTACAAGCAGCATCATCTGGCATCACGGGTGGAAATTTATTTTGCAAGGATCCGAGTCGGTAAATGAACCCAAAATAAATGAATCACCGAGCAGCGAACGCCCCGTTTCACATTTTCAATCTCTCAACTAATCCTCAAGTATTAAATCAATTTGGGTGAAATACGTATTAAACTTGATATAAAGTAAATATTTCTAAATAAAATAACCTATTAAAATATAAATAGATGGATAGAAGTAAAATACCGAAAGCATATCTTGCTATGATTATATCTAGATTTGTTTAACTCACGAGTGAGAGATATAAAATATATAGGTCATATGTTAGGATCATATCTATCACTCGCTCGCATGAAATCTAAATGTGTCAGTATATCACTAGCTCAGGAGTGATTGGTGTCTTTTTCGTTTCACCAAATCAATCATTTCACTCACTCGTCGCGTCGTGAAGTTAGATATAAAAGTATATGTTTTGACATTATATGAAAGAGAAAGGAAACGATCGAACTGTTTAGTCAAATATGTAACTGGATCTATGTACACAACGTAGCTAATAGCTACTCGCGATCGAATGTGAACGCTATGATAAAGTATACTTTAGTTCGTTAGAGATAAAGTATATTTCAGTTCGCTCAAAATATTTGGGTAAACAAACACTTTTTTTGGTTCATTTCAAAATTCCAATTTAAAATTGTATAAATACGCCAATCTATTCCAATTTATTTATAATTAAACTACGTGATGTAGTATTATTTCTATATAACTTTAGTGATAATTAAATAAATTGGATATGTGGTAATTCATTATTCACAATTAAATGAAACTACGTGATGTAGTATTATTTCTACTTTGTTTAATTTCTTTACCACGACCTAGGTTTCGTTGTATTACAACATCTTAGCAAAGATCTTTCATCAAATCGAATCAAAGTAGAAATAATACTACATCACGTAGTTTCATTTAATTGTGAATAATGAATTACTACATATCCAATTTATTTAATTATCACTATAGTTATTTTATGTATAATTTGAATCTAGGTTGACAATCCTAAATCTGTAAAGTATTAAGCAAAGTGGATACTCTTGTAGAATTTGTTTTTATTTTCAAACAATAGTGCATAATGTTCAGTCATTAACGTTTATCATAACGTTGTATGACCATTATTCAACGTATGCGTAATAAATAATTTCGTTAATAACTCGGAGTACTGAAATACGAGCTACTGAACTAAAGATATAAATGAGTAATATACACGGTGTCCGGGAATAAATGTCGGACAAAGAAAGACGTTATTCGTTGACTGAAAAATAGTATATATATATATATATATTTTTTTTTTCACGCACACGATACTTGTGCACGTCAATTAGCACCGCTCGGTGTAATGTAATGGTTGCGTACGGCTATCGTGAGTATGTGTGCGTTAGCGGTATAAGGAGTGTCAAAAAGAGTTATGTGTAATATTTTTTTGCATTTAATTAGAGAAAGGATGTGTTTTACATTTTATTTCAACGAAAATGTATTCCTTCATAGCCAACGAATAGCGTCTTTCTTTGTCCTACATCTATTCCTGGACACCTTGTATATCTTTTATATAAAATGATATATATATATCACTCTTTTCTTTTCACTGATACATTTTGGGCCCTCTAATTACATCACAATATTGCTCGATCTGGTATTTACACCGTGCTATTTCATACGTTACAATCTAAATATCGTAAAGGACGAAATTCAAATCGATTTATGCTGAATAACGCGCCCCAAAAATTACGATTCTAAACAGCCCTATTTAACTGTTAAAAAGTAACCCCAAAAAGAGTGGTTTTTAACCCCCAAAAAGTATAAGTTGAGCATAATAACGGTTTTTAGATATAACCCATTAAAGTCGTCAAGAAATATGCATCTGAAAATTAATAAAAAGTTGAAATGGAAAGTGCGAGTTACGATAACGAAATTGACGCACGATCTAAACAAACAATTTTTTGAAGTTAAAGTTCTCTAGCGACGTCTGAGGCATTCTGTCACGTTAAAATTGCGTAACGCTTGTGACAACAAATTTTGAACGCGTCCGGCGTTATATGGAAGTTTTTCAGTTTTAAATAGTTTATCTTCTGCACTTCTACAAATACTGAACGCGAGCACAACAATGTTTTGGCATTGTTACGCTCGCTGACTGGTATTATCGACCACCATGTTGTCGCTTCAAAAAGCGTCATGTTGACGCATCAAAAAGATTATTTCAAACGCTAATCACGAAGGCTGACAAAATAAAGGGACAAAATTTCACATTTAGTGTAATATTAGCTTTTGCCCGCAATTTGGCTTGCCAACGTATGTTTTCTTAACTTTTCCTGGAGACTTTTCCCTCAAGAATCATGTTTTTATTTTAAAAATACTCATCGTCGGAATGCTACACATCGAATAGCATCTGCATCTCAAAAGTACCTTTAACCGGAATGAAAGTATTTTGTGTTCTAGCTTGAACTATAAGTCGAATCGCCACAACAGTTTAGAGAATTTCTATTCACCGGTTTTAGGCGACCATTAGACGCTCAATCATATTGAAGGAACACTAATGGAATGACGCAAAAATTGATTGTGTAATTGTAAAAAATCCTTCAATAATCCGTCAATCACTACGATTACACGATCAATCTTTCGCCAGTCCGTCAGTATCCCAGTGTAATTGAGCGTCTAATGGTCACCAAAAATTCCTTCAATAATCCGTAAATCACTACAATTAAACGATCAATATTTCATCAACTCGACAGAATTTCTTCAATATGATTGAGCGCGTCGCCTAAAAATTCCGTCAATAATCTATCAATCATTACAATTACACGATCAATATTTCATCAACTCGCCAGAATTTCTTCAATATGATTGAGCGCGTCGCCTAAAAATTCCGTCAATAATCTATCAATCATTACAATTACACGATCAATATTTCACCAACTCGCCAGAATTTCTTCAATATGATTGAGCGCGTCGCCTAAAAATTCCGTCAATAATCTATCAATCATTACAATTACACGATCAATATTTCATCAACATGCCAGAATTTCTTCAATATGATTGAACGTGTCGCCTAAAAATTTGGTCAATAATCTGTCAATCATTACAATTATACATCAATATTTCATCAACATGCCAGAATTTCTTCAATATGATTGAGCGTGTCGCCTAAAAATTCGGTCAATAATCTGTCAATCATTACAATTATACGATCAAGATTTCATCAACATGCCAGAATTTCTTCAATATGATTGAGCGCGTCGCCTAAAAATTTGGTCAATAATCTGTCAATCATTACAATTACACGATCAATATTTCATCAACTCGCCAGAATTTCTTCAATATGATTGAGCGCGTCGTCTAAAAATTTCTTCAATCATTTGTCAATCATTACAATTACATGATCAATCTTTCGTCAGTCCACAGTATTTCTTCAATATGATTGAGCGCGTCGTCTAAAAATTTCTTCAATCATTTGTCAATCATTACAATTACATGATCAATCTTTCGTCAGTCCACAGTATTTCTTCAATATGATTGAGCGCGTCGTCTAAAAAATTCTTCAATCATTTGTCAATCATTACAATTACATGATCAATCTTTCGTCAGTCCACAGTATTTCTTCAATATGATTGAGCGCGTTGTCTAAAAATTTCTTCAATCATTTGTCAATCATTACAATTACATGATCGATCTTTCGTCAGTCCACGGTATTTCTTCAATATGATTGAGCGCGTCGCCTAAAAATTTCTTCAATCATTTGTCAATCATTACAATTACATGATTAATCTTTCGTCAGTCCACAGTATTTCTTCAATATGATTGAGCGCGTCGTCTAAAAAATTCTTCAATCATTTGTCAATCATTACAATTACATGATCAATCTTTCGTCAGTCCACAGTATTTCTTCAATATGATTGAGCGCGTTGTCTAAAAATTTCTTCAATCATTTGTCAATTATTACAATTACATGATCGATCTTTCGTCAGTCCACAGTATTTCTTCAATATGATTGAGCGCGTCGCCTAAAAATTTCTTCAATCATTTGTCAATCATTACAATTACATGATTAATCTTTCGTCAGTCCACAGTATTTCTTCAGTATGATTGAGCGCGTCGCCTAAAAATTTCTTCAATCATTACAATTACATGATCGATCTTTCGTCAGTCCACAGTATTTCTTCAATATGATTGAGCGCGTCGCCTAAAAATTTCTTCAATCATTTGTCAATCATTACAATTACATGATTAATCTTTCGTCAGTCCACAGTATTTCTTCAATATGATTGAGCGCGTCGCCTAAAAATTTCTTCAATCATTTGTCAATCATTACAATTACATGATCAATCTTTCGTCAGTCCACAGTACTTCTTCAATATGATTGAGCGTCTAATGCTCGCCTTACTGCCTTGAGTGCTAACATATAATTTCAATTTCCTTAATGTACATTGGGCCAAAAAATAGTTTATATTATAATTTGTATCCCGAGTATTATCTCGGTGAAAGGTGAAATTCCGATCAGTTTAGTAGCTTTTAAGCTTTGAATAAATAGCATGACCCACACCCACGCGTGCGTGCGTACGCACGCACGTACGCACGCACGCACACCAATGTTACAGTTTATAGATATAATAAAAATTACACGCAACTGAGGACACTATCTTTATTATTTTGCTGTTTCGATTCGCACAACAGTACGAATTTCCAACGAGTTTTTAATAGATCCTGCAAAGTAAACGTTTATTAAAATGCCATTAAAAATACGGCACACAATTTAGTAATAAAAATACTTATAAGATTGTCAGTTTGTCTATTTTAAATCCTTTTACAGAATAATTTTGAATTTTTGAAGGACAAATTCGAACACTCTTTTTCGACAAAAACTGCAAATTTTAAATGCAGTATTTTTAAAAAACGATTTATCTTTCTGGGTAATGAGCACTTATTAAAATGCAATTAAAAATAGGACACAAAATTTAATAATAAAATATATTTATATAATCCGTCAGCTTGTGTGTATGAGGTCTTTGAATAGAATAGTTCTGAATTTTCGGATATATATATATATATATATATATATATATATATATATATATATATATAATTGTCAGCTTTTCTATTTGAAGTGCATGAACAGAATGGTTTTAAATTTTCGGAAACTGATTCGAAATGCTGTCAATTAAAAAACAATTTTTATTCTGTGTAATGAGCACTTGACCCATTTATTAGAAGAATATTGCACACTGTTGAAAGGATTCTTTTAAATTTTCCGGAGATTGGCTTCAACACAATAAAATTCCATCTAAACATGTCGCAAACTCAAGGGCTTTCATTTCATTTGCTTTAAATACATAGTAATTATTACAATCAATCCAAATTTAATACAAACAATTTGGTCATGTCACAAAAAAGGGACAGGTCCTTTTTACATACACTTGCCACGAAATAAACGTCATGTTCCCGAAGTGAAATAACTCTCTGAATATCTAAAAACAATTTTTCCTTGTATTGTGCTATGTATTTTTCCTCATGCGCATGTCAATCGCTATCTGGTGTAAGCAGGAAGAATGATCCATTTTTATAATGAAAATTATTTGCTTCGTAAAAAGACTCCAAGGCACTCAGCAAACTATGGAAGGCTACGCTCGGGGTTTCCCCAGGAAATATAAACTGTAAGGAGAACAATGGTTACCGACATAGCTCGAAGGATTGTCAGGCAGTAGTGGCGCATCTGCCGGTTTTGCGCGCCATTTGGCGACATCTCACGACCATTCGGGAACAATGGTTCCCGAATAGCGACAGCGCGTACCGGAAGACGCAGAGTAGAAAATTACCCTCCCCCCCCCTCTAAGAAGACAGATGCCCTGGTAAAAGTAAAGGGAGACTATTTCATGCCAGAGTTTGTGGAATCTATGGGTGGAGGCTATGCAGTGCAACAGTGGAAGTCTTCCCGGCCGATGAATGATAATTAAAAATAAAAAATAAGGTTAGAAATTAGTGCGTGAATCTAATTAAAGAGTGGTAGATGGCAGCTATATAAAAACCGCAAAGAAATAAAGAAGATGTGGTATACTGTATACATGTGATATACTGCTCAGGTCGGGCAGATTTGCCAGTTTCGGATGGCATATCCATAACGGTTGTTCCAAGCGATAGTAAACAAAAACCGTTCGGTTTTTGTAACTAGGATGAGTTTGAAGGTTTTCTTTATTAGGATGAATTTGAATGTTTACTGAGACGAATTTGAAGGACTTACTTTCATCTTTTGTACAGATAGAAATCACAAATGAACAGATATGACAAAACAAACCTGTCAGTGGTGGGAGTGCTAATATCTTAATTTGGAGACGTCTACGCTTGTTTAAAGAGGAATTTTGAAAGACTGACTCTTAACTTTTTTTATTGAGTCATTTTTCTATTAAGTCATTTTTGTGGTTTAAATTAAATTCCTAAAGGAGTGAAGAAAAATTTTGCCGTTTCAATAGATTTAATACCTTAACATCGCCTCACTTAGTGCAAATCAAGTGTAAATCGAACTTGTGCAATTAGTATTTCACAACTTGTATAGACACCTAAAGTTATCGAAGTTTTATAAACATACGTCATGATTGCACCAGTCGTTTGTGAGTTGCGCAACCTCCTGAAGGTGTACGTTAACAATCGCGTAACTTGATATATAACGAAAATACGGAAAAACGATAAAAATATGTTCATATATATCAACGTAAGAAACTGATTATTTGCTAATACCTAAAGTTATCGGAGTTTTATAAACATACATCATGATTGCACCAGTCGCTTGTAAGTTGCGCAACCTCCTAAAGGTGTACGTTAACAATCGCATAACTTGATATATAACGAAAATACGGGAAAACGATAAAAATATGTTTATGTATATCAATGTGAGAAACTGATTATTTGCTAATACCTAAGTTATCGAAGTTTTATAAACATACATCATGATTGCACCAGTCGCTTGTAAGTTGCGCAACCTCCTAAAGGTGTATGTTAACAATCGCATAACTTGATATATAACGAAAATACGGGAAAACGATAAAAATATGTTTATGTATATCAATGTAAGAAACTGATTATTTGCTAATACCTAAGTTACCGAAGTTTTATAAACATACCTCATGATTGCACCAGTCGCTTGTGAGTTGCGCAACCTCCTAAAGGTGTACGTTAACAATCGCATAACTTGATATATAACGATAATACGGGAAAGCGATAAAAATATGTTTATGAGTATCAATCTGAGAAACTGATTATTTGCTAATACCTAAAGTTATCGAAGTTTTATAAACATACGTCACGATTGCACCAGTCGCTTGCGAGTTGCGCAACCTCCTGAAGGCGTACATTAACAATCGCATAACTTGATATATAACGAAAATACGGGAAAACGATAAAAATATGTTTATGTATATCAATGTAAGAAACTGATTATTTGCTAATACCTAAGTTATCGAAGTTTTATAAACATACCTCATGATTGCACCAGTCGCTTGTGAGTTGCGCAACCTCCTAAAGGTGTACGTTAACAATCGCATAACTTGATATATAACGAAAATACGGGAAAACGATAAAAATATGTTTATGTATATCAATGTAAGAAACTGATTATTTGCTAATACCTAAGTTATCGAAGTTTTATAAACATACCTCATGATTGCACCAGTCGCTTGTGAGTTGCGCAACCTCCTAAAGGTGTACGTTAACAATCGCATAACTTGATATATAACGATAATACGGGAAAGCGATAAAAATATGTTTATGAGTATCAATCTGAGAAACTGATTATTTGCTAATACCTAAAGTTATCGAAGTTTTATAAACATACGTCACGATTGCACCAGTCGCTTGCGAGTTGCGCAACCTCCTGAAGGCGTACATTAACAATCGCATAACTTGATATATAACGAAAATACGGGAAAACGATAAAAATATGTTTATGTATATCAATGTAAGAAACTGATTATTTGCTAATACCTAAGTTATCGAAGTTTTATAAACATACCTCATGATTGCACCAGTCGCTTGTGAGTTGCGCAACCTCCTAAAGGTGTACGTTAACAATCGCATAACTTGATATATAACGAAAATACGGGAACACGATAAAAATATGTTTATGGGTATCAATCTGAGAAACTGATTATTTGCTAATACCTAAAGTTATCGAAGTTTTATAAACATACATCATAATTACACGAGTCGCGTGTGAGTTGCGCAACCTCCTGAAGGTGTATGTTAACAATCGCATAACTTGTATATAACGAAAATACGGGAAAACGATAAAAATATGTTTATGTATATATTAATGTGAGAAACTGATTATTTGCTATCCGTTAATAATTTGTTTTTAAATTAAATTTAAATGAATCAATTGTTTATAATAAAAATATATATCTCAGTCGACGAGGTAGTCCTTATTGTCAACATTGTAGATTTTCAAATTTTTCTGGCTGATATTATGTGGAATCGTCATTGGGGTCGGGACGCAAGGAATTTTTCAGAAATTTTATTAGAAAAACAGGTATATAAGAAAAAACGACATATCTTTGAAACCTTCTCTCTTACCTCAATCTCACCAAAACTGGTCTTTTTGCGCCAAAACTTCTGCGATTGGGTCACTAATCCTCATATCTGTGTAATATTTCCACTTTTTATATGTGAAATGGTCTCCGAGACAAATATTTTTGACAAGCAGACAGAAACAGAGGTAATTCTATATGTGTTTAATTTTTCCAATTTCGGTACTAAAAAATCGGCGAGTTTGGCTCTTGCGGGTTCTCACCTCTTTTGGAGTTAATTATTGTATTTATGATAGGCCATCACCAATATCGACTTATTAGCGTAATAAATATTTAACTTAATGTAATTAAGTATATCTATATTATTGCTATACACACATATATATTATTGCTATAGTTTTCCTACAGCCTGTGCGTAAAAGTCCCATTTTTAGATTTTATGGTTCAGTTCAGTTCTAAAACCGTTCTAAAAGTATCTAAACAGTTCTAAAAGTATCGACACATTTTTGTATATTTTTCAGTATTATTCTGAAGACATATTTCCCAAAATTATGAAAAACATGTTTTCGAGACATTTATCATTAGCACTTTCAGAAGATACTCAAAATATATAAATAGAATTTTTAAAAAAATCAAGTGCTTTACTGTGTATCCTCTAAAATTTACCTAGAAACAACTTTACGTGTTAGCTAATTCGATATGTGTGGGTTAGCTTTATTACTATGGCAAACATTAAAGATTCTCCGAAAAGAGGTTCTCAAAAAACGACCATGACAGTCGGGCAGATGGAAACTGATGTTTATGTTAAAATACGTTCAATAAATCATAAAAAAAAAACAAATTTATAATTGAAGGTTATGAAGCCGGAAGATGAAATTGAAATATATTCGAAGTGCCCAACAAATCTCGACCCTGTCTCTTGGCCGAACATCTCCAGTTACACATCCGTTGGTGCTGTTTGTCAATTACGGTCAAGAGGCGTAACAACTCTTAACAAGCCTGTGGCTGCCGACATGATTTCCCACGCGCTCGGCGCCTCGTCGACGCGACGTCCGGAGAAACGGTATCCTCGCTGTAACTTGCATTGTCGCTTATGTATGCCACCACTACGTCATGTCGTTCCCGATTTCAGCGCGACGTAAACAAGTCAGTACATGGAACCTTTATAGCGCCAGAGTTGAAATTATTAATTGGAAAATCAAAAACTTTTAAATGTTCTTGTGATATATATATATATATATATATATATATATATATATATATATATATATATTGGTGGCAAAAACAAAGGTATATTTTTACATTAACATTATTGGCCAACCGCGTTTTTTAATATTCAATAACAAAATGTACACGCTTAGCGTTGGCGTTGTAACAAGATTCCAAGTCACTAGTCATATATAGAATAGAATAGGCTTTGCTCGACGTTTCTCCACGAGTTATGATCTGTAAGGAACTAAAGTCATCGACATAGCTTGTAGAATTAGCTGACTGAAAATAGCGCCAGAGTTGAAATTATAAAATTGAAAAACTTCTTTTGTCATCTACACTAATATATATTGGTGGCAAAAACAAAGATATAAACATCATTAGAAAAACCGCGTTTTTTTTATTATTCAATAACAAAACGTACACGCTTAACATTGCTGTCGTAAAAAGATTGCGAGTCACTCAACAACCAATAGAATGGGCTTTGCTCGAGGTTTCTCTGCGAGTTATGATCTGTAGGGAACTAAAGTCACCGACATAGCTTGTAGAATTAGCAGACGGAAGTGATATACAGCGCGCTGGACCGACAACAGCTAGGGAAGAAAAGTTTTCCTATGGCGATCACGTACTGGATGCCGCAAAGTGGGACGGCCCCTCGCTAGGTGGACAGAAAACCTTAAAGGTCGCGGGAAGTCGTTGGATGCAATCAGCACGGATCGACCTTTATGTGATTCTATGGAGGAGCCTATATTAAGCGTTGGACATCTTCCGGCTGATGATGATGAAATAATGCTTTACTAATATAAAAAGTTTAAAAAAAAAATATATATATATATATATATATATATATATATATATATATATATATATATACATACACACACCAAGAGACAGAGAAAGAGTGAAAAAGTACTGCATGTCTTCGCCTTCTTATATATTTTAATAACAAAGCTACTGAAAAGTAAATCTATGCAATAATTTTCTCAAAACGAAATTTTCCTGGTTTTTTCACGGTCCGTAAAAGTATTCTCTAAATATTCGGCAGAACACATGAATAATCATTTTATTTTAGGCATTAAACAATTCGATCACGGAATTGTTATTTCAAATGGTTTTTAGACGATCGCTTTTCAATTATGGTTGCACCACAGGTAATAACTAAAACATAAAGTCGAGTAACAATAATTGGAGGTGACAGAAAAAAATTTAGTTCACGCCAGTATGCAAAAGATCGCAAAACATACACACAATTCGAGTTCTGTCAACACAACAAAATAACACATACCATTTTCAAATCAGCAGCACATTTTTTGAGTAGGATTAAACTTCATAACAAAAAAACATTCTGCCAATTACCAAATATTGGAAATTAATTTGTCAAATGTACATCGAAATTTCAGCTCAATCGATTAACTACGAGTAAGACAGGCCGACAAACAAAACTGTTTCGCTAATTTAATATTGATACGTTTTTAGTTTTGAAGGAAAATCCATTGAATTAAACGGTATGCGGTTCAAAAACAAATGTCTCTCTTCGCGTCACACTTTTCCTCACTTCCTCGAAATCCCTCGAGGACGTAACGTAATCTAGTAAATATATACATATTAAAGCCTTCCAAAGAAAACCTATTTAAAATGAAAGTAGTATGCAAATCTTTGGAGTCCCTAGCGAGATTCGAGATTAGAAACCTACTGACAAACGTTACTACATATTCAAAAGTATTACCACAAGCTAAACGTTATTAAAATGTTTTTTTAATGTAGATCTAAGTATATGTTTTTCGGCCTTAAAAGTAGATTCACACACGTTCAAAGTCCAATAAAACGGAAATATGTCATACTTTGAGCGCTCATATCTCCGAAATTATTTATTTATTTATTAATAACTTTTATGTACAGTACATATGACGGACTTATTGCTACATGAGCAATCTCTTCCAGTCAACCATAACAATTTGTGTTGAAATTTAGTTGGTAGACTGTAAGAGATTTTATAATGAAAATTCTTCATAGCACATTAGTCAAAAAAAAATACAAAAGTAAATTAAAAAAGAAAACAAAATATTGACATGATTTGGGATGGGAAAGTCAGTAAAGGGCAAGGACACAAAGGAAAAGGTTTCAGGAGATGCAGGACTTTTTCACTCGATCTTTGAAAATATTTAGACACGTGATTTTCCTGGTGTCAGGATACTGGTGATTCCAAACTTTTCCTGCTTGGACAGCCCAAGGCCGTGAGCAGACAAATCTTTAAATTTGCCACTAAGATAATTTGGGCTAGGAGGATTTTTTAATATGTTAAAAAGAAGTGTAAGTATGCGAAGTTGGCGTCGATCACTGATTGTCAGCCATTTGAGAAGTGACCTGTATTCAGAATGTGATCATATTTTCTGTGGCCGAAGATATACCGAATGCATAAAATTTGAAGACGTTCCAACTTGCACAAATATTCTTCATTAAGATCAGGATAGCACACGTCTCCATAATCGATTAATGGTAATAAAAGTAGATTTTCGTTTTAGTCGGTAGAAAATGTTTAATTATAAATCGTAAAGCAAAAAAATATGTCAAAATAGATCGCACAATAAAAAACTGCAATAAAACAATTTTCAACACTACACCTTTTAATTCTCGAATACAGTAGCATTAACACAATTTTGTGTGCTATGTTCTCCTCTAGAAGAAACAAATCTAGTCGTAAAAAACTAACGCCATCTACCCTATATCATTCGCACTATAAAATAAAATGAATTCATACAAAATTACTGCCATCTGTTCCTAATTTCATAAACTTTTTCCATGCGATACAGTAGCGGCTTACTTCTATAGTGAAAGTTGCGGTACTGTTGCTACTACACAACTTCCTTTTTTTATTCAACTTAATTAGATATCTAAAATAATTTAAGCAAACTATTTGGTTTAAAGTTCAATAGTTAATATAGGATTAGTTCGAAGAGTTAAAATTAATTTTTCTGTCCAAAATAATAACTACAAAGCACCTTTTCTATCTTTTTTCAATAATAACATCTTTTTATTATATAATATTTTAAAAAGATGTTATTATATATATATATATATATATATATATATATATATATATATATAATAAGCATATAATATAATAAGCATTACATATAATTAATAATATTCGAGCAGTATTTTCTGCACTTTCTTGTCTTTAACTGCCACTGTTTCATCCTGTTATTGCCATAATATGACACCGCATAGATGAGAACGAAACATATCAACATTTTATTAGAATCGGATAAAAAGTTCCTAAAATTGCCTAAAACAGAAAAAAATCGATTTTCACACCAGTAAGAAAATGGTCGCAAATTATATATCTTCGGATTTCGTCAATGTAGGGATATGATAGATAAATAATGTTTAAGACTTTACTCCAAATAATTGAAGATAATTTTTTAAGAGCTAAATATTTTTTTAGACCCCTAACATACAAAAATGCAAACTTCCATTTCACACGAGTATGAAAAAGGTCGCAAATTATATACGTATGTGGCGCATAGTGTGCGGATTTCGTCAACGTAGGGATATAATAGATAAATAATGTTTAAAACTTTACTCCAAATAATTGAAGATAATTTTTTTAAGAGCTAAATAGTTTTTTTAGACTCCAAACAAACAAAAATGCAAACTTCCATTTCACACCAGTATGAAAAAGGTCGCAAATTATACGTATGTGACGCATAGTGTGCGAATTTCGTCAATGTAGGGATATAATAGATAAATAATGTTTAAGCCTTTACTCCAAATAATTGAAGATAATTTTTTTAAGAGCTAAATACTTTTTTAGACCCCAAACAAACAAAAATGCAAACTTCCATTTCACACCATTATGAAAAAGGTCGCAAATTATACGTATGTGACGGATAGTGTGCGAATTTCGTCAATGTAGGGATATAATAGATAAATAATGTTTAAGACTTTACTCCAAATAATTGAAGATAATTTTTTTAAGAGCTTAATAGTTTTCTCAGACTCCAAACAAACAAATATGCAAACTTCCATTTCACACCAGTATGAAAAAGGTCGCAAATTATACATACGTATATCACGCATAAGGTGCGAATTTCGTCAATATAGGGAAATAATAGATGCATAATGTTGAAGGCTGTACTCCAAGTAGTGCAATACAATATTTTAGAGTGATAAATGTTTTTGTTAAACCACGTATTTTAATTAAATTTACCTCTTTAAAATATAAGCTTAAATATATTATGACGACTATTGGCCCATTTGTTCAAGCACGAGGAAATGTCACGATTTAAACGACGACGCGAAATTTGTCCACATTAGAAATTACCTTCCTTAATAAAAATAATAACTGGCGGCTACAGCATGGAAATTAATCGTTGGAGTGTCGACGAGCGCCATCGCGCTCGTGCGCGTACTAACTAAATTTGCCACGAGCGCGATGGCGCGTACGAAATCAGTTGCCGTTTAGCGCGCGGTAGGGGAGGTCGCTCGCACGCATCGCTAATTTTTTATCTTTCTACGTATTACATAAAGTTCAAATTATAATATTATTAGTAATTACAATACAAAAAGGATCCAGGAACGGGAAAATTGTAACCCATAATGTCGGAATACGAAAATAATTAGAGCGAAAATGATCGTTTTTCAAGTTGTGAAGAAAGTGATAGTGGGAGTGACATCATGGTGCGCTAACAATTTGGCGTAATGCAAATTTTGAGTGATAGTGATAATAGTAACGATAACAATTATTTTGTTGATACGGAGGAAGTACCGGAGGTGACCTTGATGTCAGTTTTTGTTATAATTTTTGTTCACAATATATATTTCCATAATTTTCTTTTTTTGTATTTTATTATCCTTGTACAAGTTTTTATGAAGGAAACACCGAAAAAATTATTAAAATTGGATAATGTTTGGAAGAGATACAGTTTTTTTTGAGACAAGGGTAAATGACATCAAAAACAAGATTTCTTTGGCATTTTTAAGTATATATGAGTAAAAAACAATGACACTAAAACAGTTAATCTCATAAATCGATCTCGAGTTAGCAGGTAACATGCAATATTGAAAACACTCTGACGCCTTATCATCCAGCAAAATCTCAAAAATAACTGTCTTAGGTATACGGTATACTATTTAAACGAACCGTCATAAGCCACTTTAAATCCCCTTCAGACACGGTAACTATTTGATATATAATATACAGAGAATTACCAGCGAAATGAGATGTATGTTATTATAAAGAATTCAACATTTGAAAATTCTAGCTTTCATAGATCCTGAGATATGGATTCCAAAAACTCACTAATTTTGCCACCGACTTATTGGCAGATCACCAAAACTTTTAAACCAGATCCAGTCGCCGTCGAAATTTGACGTGTAGCTAATATATTGCAGTATGTACTGAAGGACGATTCAGAAAGAAGGTAACAGTAACCAATTTCTACTGGTTGCTTCGACATAATTATTAATACAGTCCTCCAAAAAATTCCCAAGTTCAAATCTATTGAACATATCTGGCGTTAATTTTATAGAAATTCATTATTCACAATTAAATGAAACTACGTGATGTAGCACTATTTCTACTTTATTTAAGTTCTTCACAACCAACTAGGTTTCGTTGTATTACAACATATTCAGGTGGGCTATTAGCAAAAATCTTTGAAGATGTTGTAATACAACGTTGTGTGTTTTTCCCGAAGATGTTGTAATACAACGAAACCTAGTTCATGGTAAAGAATTTAAAGAAAGTAAAAATAATACTACATCACGTAGTTTCATTTAGTTGTGAGTTTTATTATTTCAAAAATATTTTTATAGCCTTCCTATATCTAAACTATATTTCAAATTTAGCACAAAAAAATATGTTTCACTTTCTGTATCTAAAATGATAACATAAACAGAACTTGTCTCATTTTTACATTAATGGTTTTGATGGAATCTATTCATAATCAAATAAAAACGGGTTCAGTACCATATATGTCTCATAAACCGGCTCCATTATAACAGAAGTTATACATAAATGTACTTAAGATTAGCGTACGTTTTGATAATGTTGGCAATATTAATCTTGTCATTCTTTATAGACCTAATGATAACATTGATTATAAAACAATATTTAATGATATTTCACCAGTGGCGTGCGACATCCACACAAATTGAAATACATTAAGGTAGTGTCGCAATAACCGAGAAATCGATTTAGCAACGCTAATTACACATTATGTTAACAAAACTAATTACACATTATAATGTTAGAGGACTCATGTAAATAAATCTATAATATAATAAAGAAGCAAAGTTTGTGAATATGATAGTTCGAGATAATTAAAAAAATTACCCAATCGATTTCGGAAGATATATATTTATGTACTTAAGATTAGCGTACGTTTTGATAATGTTGGCAATATTATTCTTGTCATTCTTTATAGACCTAATGATAACATTGATTATAAAACAATATTTAATGATATTTCAGTGGCGTGCGACATCCACACAAATTGAAATGCATTAAGGTAGGTTCGCAATAATCGAGAAATTAATTTAGCAACATCTGAACAAAACTAATTACACATTATAATGTTAGAGGACTCATGTAAAAAAATCTATAATATAATAAAGGAGCAAAGTTTGTGAATATGTTAGTTCAAGATAATTTAAAAAATCTTCCTATTGATTTCAACAATTTTTTTCTAGCGGATAAGCGTTTTGACATAGGCTACATATTTTATTCGGTTTTATACAAAGGGATAGCTGCAAAAGGGGTTGAAATGATAAAAATGAAATATATTTAAAAAAAATTATGTATGAAATTGGAGTAAATGTTTTTAATGTTTTTTTGAAGTGGAAACGTCTTTCGGCTCATCTCGTCCAATTTTTTGATAGGAAAAAATTACAATTTCGCGTCACCAGCTTGATGTGCTTCGGGTATACTCGGCAGTTGATCGAGTACGACCGAACGATTCGACGCTCTTCGGGTATACTCTGCGTTAAACCGAGTAAGAAAAAAGGAGAAGAACTTCAAGAAGCTGCCGAGTTTGCAGTCGAGAAAAAACTGTAATTTTGCATAACGCAGCATGGACGCTCCTCGCCTATATTCGACGAGCAACCGAGCATACCCTAACAGTATATAAAAACCACGTTTATAACGAAAACGTATATGTTCTCTTCAGACAAATATAAGAACTTCAAGCAGCCGAGTTTGCAGTCGAGGGAAAACTGTAATTTTGCATAACGCAGCATGGACGCTCCTCGCGTATATTCGACGAGCAACCGAGCATACCCTAACAGTATATAAAGAACACGTTTATAACGAAGACATATATGTTCTCTTCAGACAAATATAAGAACTTCAAGCAGCCGAGTTTGCAGTCGAGGGAAAACTGTAATTTTGCATAACGCAGCATGGACGCTCCTCGCGTATATTCGACGAGCAACCGAGCATACCCGAACAACGTATAAAGTCCACGTTTATGGCTATAGCTTACACTTTTGGTATATACGCGTTACCCCACGGTTATACACAACTATTATTAACGTTAACATTGATTGTCAAAGTTTTCACTTGTACGATGTGCCTTAAGCACACTTAATTTGTTTATACATCTGTACGAAAGGGTGTAAATTGTGTTTACGGTCCATGCGTGTATATAAGTTTGTATCTTTTAATTCCTCATAAAAAACCGAACGCCAAAACAGATTTTGATAAATTAGGTACCGATTTAATTAGAACATTATGCAGAATGTCGTAACGTATACGACATCAGTAAAAGAAATATGGCGATTATAAAATGCAATATTGTGAAATGCCAAAAATAAAATTGGAACAAATTTTGTTGCATGAAATTAAAGAGCAGATAGAATTGAAAGATAAAAAAAAAATATTAAAATAAACGGATTATCAACATTCAACACCTAATTGTTTTAGTAGTCCGGAAAATATGTAGATCCACGCAAAAAAACTTTTTAAAAAATTAATAAACAAAAAAACCCGCTTGCGCAAAAAATCTAAAATAAGTGAGAGTTTTATTAATATTGTCATCTTTGATCAATAATTTGCAGGGGGAGTCCGATTACGAGTAATAATAAATTGTGTTATTAAAGACGTTTGGGATGGGGCTCAATTGAGAAAAATGAAACGTTACAAATGAACGTGGCGATGAAACGCTCCTCATTGGCTGAGCAGCGCACGCACGTGTGTGTATATATGTGTATAGTTGTCCCAATGAGAGAGTGTACGTGCTTGGTACTACACGCATTCACATGCGGTAAGAATAAGAAATCATTCTCTCATGTGGACAGTTATTTGGTATACTTAACCTGTTTATGCATTTTCGACTTTTGTCAATTTTTGTTTTTTAATGTGAGATTGTAAAATGACTATTATTTATTATGGATCTATGATGAAATGTCTATTATTAATTAAGAGATATATTAAGAATTTACAGCTACAGATAGAGAAGACAGATATTCTATGAATTGATAAAACTATGGATCGCAAACTCTAAATTTATGTTTGATAAATTAACAATTTCAAAATAATAATTTAAATTGGAGCCAAAATCGTATTGAGTTAACAACAATAAATTTCAATAAAACTTAACAATTTTTTCACAAAATTGACTATGGCAGATTCAAGATGGCACTCAAACGTCTCAACATCAGTATATCCAACGCCAGTCTCGATAACGGTTACTTTCGTTGAAAAAATAGTTTATAGAAAACAGTTCATGTATTAAAGAGTTATAAGAAAAACAACCAACCAAATATAGAGGTACGCATAAACCATCTCTTCCTTAGTTGGGGTTTAACATACTCACACCGATATTTTATAGAGAATGGAAATAGTTCTTATAAACCGATGTTCTCTTTTTTTTTTTAAACGAAAAAGAAAAACATAAAATGAAAAAGGATAGAAAAGCCTTATATTTAACCTCTGAGGTGTTCAAGTGGAGCGATAAAATCTAACATTACAAAAGTCTTAACTTTAATACTTCTCGTATTTATAATGCAAAGAACGAAGAGAGCCGTTATAAAAAAAATTCATACATAACGCATAAATACGGAAGCCTAAACTAAAAATTTTTTTCGACAAAAAAAATAGTATTACACGGTCAATGCGAAATGCGGCTATGAATAGCGCCCTACTGGCACATAATCCGCTCGTCCATTTTGCGAGCTTTCACTTGCACGTCGCAAATAATACGTATCGGCGGTATGCTAGTGACAGCTGTTGACGAGACTATAAATAAGCCTCAATAACATATCATAAAATATGTCGGCGTATTTAATTGGTTATCTTATTATTATTATTTGTTACCAACAGTAATCACTGGGGACCAACATATTATAAATTCGTCATAACATAGATCATATTGGCAGGACAAGAGCTGGCTAGAAAACAACATTTTTATTGAATATTTATGGTCGTACGAACCTCAAAATCAAGCAAAAGCTTTGCTTTTGACAAACTTTTTTAACTCACTTAACCCCGTTAATCGAATGCGAAACTAACGACTAAACGCCGTCAACGAATGGGTTGTTGCGTAATTAGTGAGTTAGTTTCTCATAATTTTGGAGCTCGCAGTGGGACAAAAGCAGTAGTTTTAAGAGGATTTAATTGAAAAAGCAGAGAACTTAAGATATTAGATAAAGGCAATGCTACTTAGTGAGAATCTATGCTGCAATACCAAGAGATTATTTTTTTATTGAGGTTTACTCCTTAAGAATCGATTTTCATATATAGCGCCCTATATGAAGTTTTATGAGGAGTAAAATCAGAAATTCAGAGCGTTAAAAAAGTGTAAACGATACGTTCTGTTCCCACGAAGTTCAGAGCGTTAAAAAATTGTAGCCGTTAGGTGGCCTCACCGCGCATCTTTAGAGTGAGATATCAATGTTTATTTGGTATTTTCTTAAGACACACATGCTTTACTATCGTTCGCTTATATAAAGATTATAATCATTAAATGTCATTATGTGTGGATATTTGGTGTCTTCTATCCTATAAAATTAAAAAGGCTCTTTTAATTTTCAACTTCTTAGTCTAACATTACTAAATGCTTTTAATTTTGTTGTATACATTTGATCTTGTTTATTTGTGTTTTACTTGAAAATAATTATATTGTCAGCATTTTCTTATTAAAGAATTTTCCATTTACATTTAATGATATTTATATTTATATACAGTGTTACCTATTTTATACATTCCAAGACAATTGTACTTAAGGAGTAAACTCCAGTCGCGCGTCGGAGCTGACACGCACATTTTTTTTTAAACGAAGCTAGCCACTGTGAAATATGTAATAAAAGCTAAACGCCATTATCATGAAAGGGTTAATTAATGTTTTCTTTTTTTGTGACTTTGTGGTGTCCATAAGACATATTAGGGCCAATTGTAATGTATTTGGTAATTTTAGTGAGGAATTTTATGTAAGTTAGTAAGGAAATCGATTCCACAGCTCTGAATTTACATTTATCTTCCGTAATTACTGAAAAATAATGTCTGCGTCTTTTTTTCAGATATAACACAACCATACACTATTATCTTCAGTGGTTCAATATTCTCTAAACCTTGACCTCTTCAAAAGCACCTTACCTATTGTGTCATCCGCGCACTAGTGAATTAGTCAACAGCATCACGCAGCATTACCAGCTTCTGTCACTTTAGAATAATTTCTTTATTTCTTTCATCCTTTCTAAAATCAATTTCTACCGCTGATTGCGAAAGAACATCGTTTAAAAAAAATAAGCAATGAGCTACCTGACAATTTTACAATATTTCCAAAAATAACCTTTATTTTAAAAACAAGGTAATTAAAATAAACTACTTTAATATTTAACTTTATGTATTAAATTCATTTTATATTTGTTTAAGAAGTCAGAAGAAACTAACTACACTGACGAGAATATATTTAAATTCACGACCAATTGTGTATGTTATGGACCATACCATTAATGAGGGCACTACGTAAAATGCCCGTGAATATGAATAATGAAAAGTCGAATCGGGCAATGCGATTAAAAAAACCGAACTTCATTATTTACCAGTGTGTGGATATTATGGCTATTGCTAAAAGACTATTGCGCAATTTGAATAATTTAAGTATAAAATTAAATTAGGTTAGGTTACGAGAAGCAGGAACTAGGGTAAGTTAAGTTAAATTAGGTTAGGTTAGTTTTTATAATATTGTTCTGATAATAAAAGACTTTAATAAAACACATATTTCATTACTTTGCCCAACAGGTTATGGACATTATTCATAAAACCCGGTCAATTTACTATTTCCAATGCTTATTATCATAGTGGTCGCCAATTTTGGGCAATTTTCATATTGCCTGGCCATTTTGCATAACGCCCTATTAACCACTTCGTCCACAAAGTATCTAAACGTACATAAAATACTTTTCTATTCGTCTCTTGAAATTGTTGATTGCAAGTCAACAGAAAGTATTGAATATATTCGACGTTAATTTTGTTGAATTCATTATTCACAATTAAATGAAACAACGTGATGTAGTATTATTTCTAAATTATTTACCACGATCTAGGTTCCGTTGTATTACAACATCTTCAGGTGGGCTATTAGCAAAGATCTGTGCTGACCTGGAGATGCTGTAATACAACGAAACCTGGGTCGTGGTAAAGAATTTAAATAAAGTAGAAATAATACTACATCACGTAGTTTCATTTAATTATCAACAGAAAGTATTTAAGTCCTCATCAAACTAGTATCTAAAATTCTTGTTAGATTTTTCGAAGACACGGTTAAATTAAACAGTGTCTGGAATTCATTACACGTCGATTTAAAGTATAATATTTCGCAAACAAGACATAAAAAGGAAAATTGATAAATGAAAACATAATTTCCTTTCAAGAAATATTTCCAATTACACTACCATTCGATGGGGTGTGAGAAAATAATATTGCGCCCCTACTCTGCAGGAGTAGGCACGCTTTTTTAATAGTTTCATATGCATTAAATGAGATTCTCATCAGAAGCCTCTATTTTGACAACTTCATGCTCAAAGGTTTAAAACCGTAGAAACTGCAACAGATGCACCAATGGACATTAATAACGATCAACTCGATGGATTCATCACTATTCACTATTCTAGAGATTATCAACTTCCATCACAATCATCAAATCTTGGTTCTTCATCAGGTGTTGTCATCGAAAAAAGTACGTGTGCCAATTTTAAGTCTAGCCCACCACGAAGTGGATGAAATATCGATTACAAATTTTATAGCAGACAAACGGATGACAAAACAAGTTAATTAAACGCTTTTAAAAATAGGCGCGTTAACAGAGAATATTACCCTAAAACAACTTAAGGGCGGCATAATCTTTTAAAACCCTATTATTTTGTATACCATTACCCGTACCAAAACGAATAGTCTTTGCCGTTTCTCTTCTAACTCAAGAATCATGAGAAATCATTCTAAATTACAATCTTCCTACTGACATGCAAGCCTGAAGTAATTAACGCAATGCTGTCTGAGCAATTTTAGGATATGAGCAGGTTTATGAGATGCTATACACCTTTCATGATTACGTCCATGAAAAGACCATTTGCTTTTTGATGGTCTTCTTTAAGTCTATTTATTACGCAAAGGAACTACTGTAACAAAGCGGCTTCTTTTCAAAGTTGACACTATATATCTGTAATTATGAGCCGAAGGTAGTCAATAGACCTTGAAATATGAAGACCAATCCATCGAAACCTTTGCCAGACTTGTGACATTCCTCCAAAGCACACGCTAACTCGCCTAAAAATTCTCTTTGAGGATCACCATCTTACAGGAATGATAAAATTACAAACATTTGGCTTAAAATGGCAAAATCAACGCTGAAAAGGAAGTCTTACTTGGTAAAACCAAATATTCCTATCTTCTGTTCTTTAAAACTTTTATAATATTTAAACACAAAAACAATGGTTCCTGACTTTCGCTATGATTACAAAATTGTCATTTCTTCCTAATTCAAAAGGAGTTTATCTCCATAGTGAATTCCATAATAGGAGGGTGTAGTCCCCCTTCGGGAAATTCCCCTATACATGCACATTTTAAAGGAAGACCCCTTTTTCAAGAGTCCAAAAGTGACAGTCTTGGGTTAATCAAAAGGATGAAAGTACCTAAATCGAAAACCATTTAAGCAACGTAGGGTGGACAATTGTGACCTTTGACGACTTTACCCCGTTGGAGAAAATATGACGGTGAAGACTAATAACGGCACATTTAAATGACACGGTTAGATCCAGTGTTAATCGGGCATTCCGCGAAACGACGTAAACGAAAAAGAGCCTGCCTCAGTGCGGTCACCGATGTCGCTAGACCACAGTCATCGCCTCCACCGCGCCATCCCTCGCCACTAACAAAAAAGTGGCTGCCCCCGAACGCAGCACTCCCCCGCTAGCGCGCACCATATCCCGCCTGCCTTGCTCTCCTCCCGCGATGCTGCCGCCGCCGAGTATCGATCCCGCGGCGCGGCTCCCGTCTGCGCCGGTCTACCCACCTCGGCGCGACAGACTGTGCGAGCTACGGCATACCTATACACCTAGTGACTACAGGAGAACGCAAATAATGAAAGAGTGGAGACGTGAAACAATATAGTTATCAAGAACTATACAAATTTCACACGACTTTCATTCCTAAAAAAATAGTTAGCGAACTTAAATTTCGGTAAGAAAACTGAATTTTCCGATTTTCTCCTTTATTTGCTACACAGGATATATAATAGTACCATTTCCAAGATTCTAGCTGAACATAAAGCATCCTATATATTTTGATAAATGAGTCGGTAAGTGAGTTATCAAAATCAGATATTTTCAGGGTATTTATCTTAAATACCAGAATTTAAAGGCATGGAATGTTTTACAAGACAATTTTGGTATTAATATTAATAAATTTTACGAATTTAGTATCTCCAAAACTTAGCTGGTACAAGCCGGTGTACGTAGATATGTTTATAAAGTACTCAACTTCCACGTAACACCATATTATGTTTTTGTGATATACGCCCTGGAAATGTGGTGTTAAAAAAGACTATATTTAATATCATGGGCCGACTTTCAAATTAATGTATCTATACTCCGAGAACTTCACATGAAGCAGGGTCTACAGAATTTAGTACAATCTCAGATCCTCAAACTCTTGAGCCATATCTCACGGCGGAACGAGAGATCCATAGAGCGCCTTGTCGTACAGGGCGCAGTAAATGGCACTAGAGCGCACACGCGACTAGAGGAAATCTGCTATAAGTGTACCTGACTGACGGTAACCAAAGAGAGATATCGAAACATCATGAGGTAGGTTACATCAACCCCAGACAGTATGAGCACTGGCAGCCCCACATGATGGCCACGACTGTTTTGCCAAGAGCAATATCTTATTGTGAAATGAACATTCCTCATTAGCAAATTCAAAAATTTGTCTATTCACAAATTTAGGTTATGTTACAAAGACTTACTCCTTATTTCTTCCCGTCGTCTTTCACGAAAAAAAGTTTATTCATGCCACGATTAGGTTTCATGGCATGGATAAACTTGCAATTGACTAGATTCTAAAACCAGAAACTCATCTTTCATAAATGCTTTTGAAAGTCATCTTAAAAAAGCTTAACGTTCCTACCATCACTTTTGTCCCCTGAACTGTCTTGGCCCTCGACTTCTTTAATATACATCTTCAATTCTTTAATATACAATTCTACATTTGACTTAAGTCTGGTTTTTATTCAGGAGTATTATTATTCTAATTTCGTTTTCTGGTAAGAAGTTAACTTCAGCAAAAGTGAACTTGTCATTGTGTTCATTTCTTGAACTAAAAGAAAACTTACATTAATAATTATTTTAGTTAGTCACAAAGACCGCTCAGGTAAAATTATCGACATGACAAAAAAAAGTATGAATGAACATGTGCGCGCCAAATGTCTGTACACAATTGAGTTTACACGGACTAAAAAAATACCTAGTATGAAGGAGTCCATTCCTTCCTAAGAAGTGATTTATATGATGAACGGGATAGCAAAGAAGAAACTGGGAAGAAACGGGGAAGCTGATCGCTTTGTTTCTTTCGCTCTTATAGTAGTTGAATCTATAAAAAGAGAGACAGAAAGCTGCGTATTTTTAACAGGTATCTGTTAAATATCATACGTTAGTAAATCGATTCCACGCAAATACTCCAGATAAAAATTCAAATAGAACCGCATTTTCATTATAGAAGATCTGCCTAATAGAACCCCACATATTTTTGTTCGTATTTTGCTATATATATATTCATTGAGATTCCCATCTGGATCATTTGTACTTGCAAAACGAGATATCTTTAAAAAAAAACTGGTATTTTCTAAAATATTAAACACCAAACTCAGCCATTGACAATCAGGTTTGAGGGAAAAAAAATAACAATTTGTAATCACAATGCAAAAAAAAACTATCGTCATAGACACGCATGTACTATATTTTTCATTAATCAAAAATTGTTAATAAGACATAAAAACAGCAATAAAAATATAACAAGTACATAATAACATTTTATAAACCATTACAAAAAATAATTAACACCAATTGCCTTTTTTATGTGTAACCAACCATTGCCAAGCTTAATTAAAAATAAACTAAGACACATTGACAACCGTTCTACGTTGCCAAAATAAATGTCTCTTTTCTCCTTTCTAGTTTTATGGGCTTTATTTGAAAACCTTAAGAGTTTCATAAATTAATATATTATGCTAACATTAGACGCTCAATCATATTGAAGAAATACTGACTGAAGGATTGATGAAAGATTGATCGTATTGTGATGTATAAAATCATTCAATAATCTGTTAATTTTATGGGTTTTATTTGAAAACCCTAAGTTAATATATTAGACGCTCAATTATATTGAAGAAATACTGACTGAAGGATTGATGAAAGATTGGTCATATTATGATGTAAAAAATCCTTCAATAATCTGTTAATTTTATGGGCTTTATTTGAAACCCCTAAGTTAATATATTACGCTAATATTAGACGCTCAATCATATTGAAGAAATACTGACTAAAGGATTGATGAAAGATTGATCATATTATGATGTAAAAAATCCTTCAATAATCTGTTAATTTTATGGGCTTTATTTGAAAACCTTTAGTTAATATATTAGGCTAATATTAGATGCTCAATCATATTGAAAAAATACTGACTGACGGATTGACGAAAGATTGATCGTGTCCTGATGTAAAAGGTCCTTCAATAATATGTTCATTTTATGGGTTTTATTTGAAATCACTAAGAGTTTCATAACTTAATATATTAGGCTAATATTAGACACTAAACCATATCGACGAAATACTGACTGACGAAAGATTGATCATCTTTAGTCAATCCGTCAGTCAATTTCTTCAATACGATTGAGCATCTAATAGTCGCCTTACATCTGTCTATTGAGGATACAACGGGACACATTCTGCACTATGTTTCATCTTGTTAGTTCAAAGAGTTAAGACCAGTATAGACTACGCCACTAATTGTGACACTAATGTCTGGCCGTTCACACATACTGCGGTTTCGGTGTCACCACATTAACCACGTGTCCCAATAAATGTCACAATCGCGGCCAGCGGTGTTCACACGCAGACATTCTATGTTATACACTGAGTGTATACACCAAAGTGTCGTAGCTCTACACATAGATAGTATTTAACATTATTATGAAAAATAAACTGCCTTTAAAAGAAATACAGGATTTCTCATCAGTTTAATTGCCGATTTAAATTAAACTTTTAAGTAGTTTATTTTTTTTATTTTCTCTACTCAAGAATGTTATTTCTATTCCTGTAACACTTTTGGGAAGCTCTTATTTTCTTTTCATGCACATAAGAAAAACTATACAAAACATGAGAAAAATTATATATTTTACTACGATACACAAAAAACGACGTTTAAGTTTTAAAACAAATCAAACATGTTAAATAGGGACCTAGTGTTTCTATTTTTAATAAATATAACTATATTACCTAATATATTTTTCACTGTAGAAAAAACATAGTGAATTTCTTAAAAAAAACTATGACTTAGAATTATCGCTATAGTTCTCCGAGAAACTTAATTTATCCTGTTTTTTTCCATAATTTGTGAAAATTGCCCACAATATGACATTAAACAAAGATTATGTCTAGAATTACATTAAACAGAGATTAAAAAGAACATAGTTACAGAATTCTTCGAACTTGTTCTTTCAAATGATATCCCACATGATGTACACAAATTAAAAAGATATATTAAAATTCTAAAAAAAAAAATAACAGAATAGTTTTAAAATAATCGCAACTCACCTTTTCATTTAATATCCAATACGACCCTTGAATTAAAAAGAAAGCGAGTAATCCACTCGCCTATTGCCAAATTTTACGACTGAGTACTTCTAAGTAATGTAAATAGTTAACCCATTAAGATATATCAGTACACATCTGAATAGTTAACCCATTTAGATATATGCGGATTATATATGTTAACCTTTAACTTTGAGCTTCAAACGGTTTCTGACAAAATGTGATATTAAAAAACGTTAATTTTTTTAACTCAAATTGTTTCGAAATCTTTTCACTTTCTTATTTTAATCTCTTTTCCACTGTCATCATACTATATGTAAATCACACGCAAATGCGACACAAGCAACAATCAACGGCGATAGTAATATCATGCAACACCACAATCGATCATTATGGTAATAGCATACAACACAACAATCGACGGTTATGGTAATAGAATGCAAAACCACAATCGACGGTTATGATAATAGCATGCAACACCACAATCAACGGTTATGGTAATAGCATGCAACACCATATCAACGGTTATGGTAATAGCACGCAACACCACAATCAACGGTTATGGTAATAGCATGCAACACCACAATCGACCGTTATGGTAATAGCATACAACACAACAATCGACGGTTATGGTAATAGAATGCAACACCACAATCAACGGTTATGGTAATAGCATGCGATACCACAATCGACGGTTATGGCAATAGCATGCAACACAACAATCAACGGTTATGGAAATAGCATGTAAATACACAATCTAGATTTATGGTACTAGCATGCAACACCACAATCAATGGTTACGGTAATAGCATGTAAAACCACAATCGACGGTTATGGTAATAGCATAAAACGCTACTATCAATGGTTATGATAATAGCATGCAAAACCACAATCAACGGTTACGGCAATAGTATGCAACACCACAATCGACGGTTATGGTAATAGCATGCAACGCCACAATCAATGGTTACGGTAATAGCGTGCAAAACCACAATCGACGGTTATAATGGTAATAGCATGCAACACCACAATCGACGGTTATGGTAATAGCATGCAACACCACAATCAACGGTTATGGTAATAGCATGCAAAACCTAGGTCTACTAATCGAACAAAATCTTAACTGGTAGCTTCGAATGAACAATATTAGTCGCCAAATTTTCAGCAAATTACACTCTCTAGAACGTCTTCTTCAACAATTTATTCCTATCAAGACTAAAATTCACCTTCGCCAAATGCTTTCACTTCCCTAGTTTGATTATGGAGTTGTGTGCTACCCTGGCCTCAGTAAAGATCGTTTAAATAAATAAGAACGCCTTCAAAATTTATGTATTCGCTGTATATTTGCCGAGAAAATATCACTATGCATATTTTCGAGTTCACATCTTAGCTAGATATAAATACGTAACAATCTATATATTCTATGTCTTGTACGCAATTTATATATTCTATGGCTTTTCTTCAATACATTGAATAATCCTAGTTGTCCGTCTTATTTAAATTCTAGATTCAAAACACCTAGGTACTCCTGCCATTGAATTACGTCCTTAATTCCTCCTCACTCTCCTTATGCCAAAATATAACACTACCTTTTATAAGTACTCCTTCTCTGTACATAGTGCCAAACTCTGAAATAAGCTTGATCCTGACATTTGAAACTTATGCCCGATTAATGTTTCAAAATGTGGTCTGAAAAAGATATTTCTATCCCGATTCCCTATCCTTTTTCTCTTATTCTATCCCTTTTTCCTATCCATGTAGGTACCCGAATTATTGTTAATTTAGTTGCTATTAGTTTAATCTTTATTACATACTTACATTAATAATTGTTATATTGTAATTAATAGTTCAGTTTATAATGCTCACTGACAGTCTTAACTATTGGTGTTTTGGTTGACCGGAAGGCTTTGCTCATGTACCAATAAGTATGCAAAATGTACAAATACGTTGAAGTCTATAAAAATAAATAAATAATTATATCTATAAAAAACAAAGAGATATATAGTAGCAGCGTTGCTCTATGTTGAAAGTTGCGGCACTTTTTCTACGGAGCTCTTATCCGATTTTGTTTTTTTCGTTTTTTTTCTTTTTGGACTGAATACAAATATTATAATCATCTACTAATTTGTGACCAATATTTCTCATTTTATTGTTGTATTTCACTGTAAGATACTAAATAACTTAAATGTAATTAAAGGTTTTCAGTAATTATTTCAATAATGAATATTTGTTTTTTGTTTGTTAAAAGTAATCTTTGCGGGTATCGCAAATTATTTTAGCGTCGGAAACAACGCTTTCATTCTCAAATGGCACACAAAATATTTTTTTTCGGTTTGTTACGACGCAATTCATCATCTCAAATAGGTACTAGCTCCGTTGCCAAAAAATAAACAAGAACAGGCAAACCACAAGCTCCATCATCTTTTGAGTGTTTTTAATAATAGGGTTTTTTAATAATGTAGACATTTTTTGGAAAAATGTTTTAAAACTGTAGAGAAGGTTTAAAAAAACCTTGTGATTAAAAAAATAATGCATATAACAAACAATTAATCGAAACTTCTAAATAGGACATGTGTCACTATTTTTGTTCATTAAATTGAAAAAGTGATTATGAATTTCGTTTCCACACAAGAAATGAGAGAATTATAATATGCAATATATAAATAACTTAAACGCAATATTTAACGAGATACTAAAAATATTTAATAAACTCCCTCATAATGAATGCTAAATAACTGGCCAGTGACGTCATAAGCCAGTTGTGTTTTGTATGGGACGTTTTCGTGCGAATTGTAGTTCGTCAGTTTTTAAAACGTTATAAATTCGTAATGAAAAGTACTAGGTACGATATATTTATTTTGACCGTTTTTAATGTTATTACTTACTCTATTTTAGTAACAAAAAAGTATAGTCAAAATTGGGGTAATCTTTTTATTGGTTATAAACAATTTGGCAGATTTCTTAAGACGCCTCATGGTTCTATGGTATCGAATCGTTTACATATATGCAAACAAATTCCCATTCAGAGTGGCAAGGTGTCACAGATAGTGTGCAACAAAATCAATTGCCTCACTTCTATGCCCAACCATACGCGCAAGTTGGAGGCTGCCCCGCCAAACCGGCTACGCCCATGCGCCAACTCGACGTGACGTATCGAGTATAAATAAAAAGCGAATTAGTCGCCGGCGGGCTGTCGGAACTTGTCGGACGCGGGTGCACCGAGGGGTCACGGTTACGGTAAACGTGCGCCCGCCGCGCGCCGCCGCCCCCGCGCACGCCCTATATCAAACGCGACCGTTCGTTCGATACCTATGCCGGTCGGTCCGCTCTAACTAAAACCGGACGAACCGGGGGAACATCGCGTCGCATCGCTAATTCAAGCGACGCGATCTGAAAGTCGATTATCAATACGAGGCACATGAATTCAAAGTCCGCGCAACCAATTTACTTTTTATATTTTGAAATTATTAGAAAACGTACTCATGTTTCTACAGGCTCTTTTAAGAATATTCTTATACAGGTAAACTGAGTATTATTGAAAGGTGTTACAGTTGAAACTTTCAATTTTTTGAAAACGCAACTTTGACAGTAATTTTTTCAGTAGCAGTCGAGAATTTTCATACAGTTCCATAACATGTTCTAATCAGTATAAACATTGTTAAGAAATTTTTGTCTATGATAAGAGGTGTCTTTCCCTCGACTCTTAATCCCAGCAGGGAAAAAAATACGCAACGCTCGCTACATTAACACTAATTTTTTTTAATAGCTCTCAAGAATATTATGATTTTTTCGTAATTGCTTGCATATGTTGAAGGACTTGCCAAATTATGACGTATAATTTTTAAAACAGCAACACGATAACTGGCAACACAACATTTCAAAGAGAGCAACACTCTGTCTATTTCTCGTAAGTAATAACTTTTATAAACCGACTGCGACAAATCCAAACTGAAGAGTTATGAAGTGTGAGGTGTTATTTTTGTCCAAAATTACATCTTAATTCCAGGGAAGTTAATGTCTGTTAAGAAAACAAATATCTCCTTTGCTTAGACGCAATTTTTTATTTACATACCTCGATGTATGTTTCTTTTGCAATTTTCGTGCTTCAAAAAAAATTATTAATGTTTATGAATTTAAAAAATTAAAACAAAAATTGTCAAGTTAAAAATAATTAAAGATGGCATATCGTCTACATTATTCACGACAGAAAACAAAAAAATCAATTAGATTATGTATTAAAGAATATGCCGAAATAGAGTATTTCACTAAATTGTTTTTATTGTGTTAATTATAATTTCAAAGTACAAGCTGACGAAAAGCGAAAAAAATTTTTACTTATCCGAAAAATTGGCCGAGTTATAAAAGTTTACATTTAATATTTAGACAAGGACAGCAATACTGCATTGTGACGTCATTTGTAATATTGCAGATTGTATTCTACAAAAGGGAAAGAGACAGGGATATACCCAATTATGTTCGTATCTTCAAATTTAGAAGCCTACATCTGGCTTATTTTTCAATCAATTTTTAAATTTTTTTCAATAATGGTTTTTAATTAACTTATATTTCACGATATTGTACGAAAAATATCAAACTTTAGGACGAGTCAACTACCCTATTTTTTCACTTACTAATCGCACGAATTAAGAAAGAATTATGGAAATGAATATGAGTAATGAGCCTAATTTAAAATTGCATCAAACACATAAAAAATGTGCGTCATAATTAAATGTAGATGTACACTTAAAATTGTCCTGAAAATTGCATACAAAAAATCTAGCTATAAAATTTAACACGGGTTACTTAACACTAATTGGGTATTTGACTAAATTTTTTTTATTTCATTAATCATAATTTCAAGGTACAAGTTGATGAAGAGAGAAAAACAATTTTAATAATCTTAAAAATTGACCGAGTTATAAAAGTTTAAATTTAATCTTTAGACAAGGACAGCAATACTGTGTTGTGAGGTCATTTTTAATAATGCACATTATATTCTACGAGAGGAAAAGAGACAGAGATATACCCAACTCCATCCGTATCTTCAAATTTAGAAGCCTACAACTGGCTTATTTTTCAATTTTTGAATTTTTTTCAAGACTGGTTTTTAATTAACTTATATTTCACAACATTGTACGAAAAATATCAAAATTTAGAATGAGTCAACTACCGTATTATTGCTCTTAATGAAAACATTTTACTTTTTATAATCGAGAGTACAATGACTATAATGCATGATGCATTCTAAATTTTCTACAATTGATAGAATCTGTGACCCATACAAGCAAGATCGAGTAAAACCTTTTACTTACGCATAAATAAATAAAATATATTCATATGTTAGTCCTATGAAATATTTGATATTATAAATTATTTCTACTTTTTGCTCCTGAAAATATGACCGCATAAATGATGAAGCGTTCAATGTTTTATCAGTTAAGGAGCTTCTCAGTTTGAAAATTCGATGACTGATGATCAAGCAATGAATAAAAGTTTCTTTTTTAATAAACTTTCAACCGATTTTAACAAATGAAGTATAGGTCAGAGGCCCGCACTTGACTGTTGCTGCATTGGAGGATTTGACGTTCACCAGATCCCTGTCGTCATTGACTATGAAGTTTAGAATGAGCTCACTGCGTCGATTACCAATGAATAATACTCGTCGGTTGTAAGATAATGCTTTTTTTATTTAAACTAATTATTTACAAGCTTTACTATCACTGTTGAACTATCAATTGCTCAAACTATGTACGGAAGTGAATTACTGAAATTCGAACTGAACTGAACTGATTTTTACATTGTCGTTACGTCTCTTATATATCGCCATGTGATCCCTTTGTGCGGCCGCCGGTTGTTACATCAGAGGTTATGAACCCGTGGTCGCCCGATCATCGCGTTGGTTATTGTCCCGGAACAATTTGTTTTTTTTTAAACGCGAATACTAATTTTCAAAAAATACAATATGTCGACCGTAGGGCTATACATAAAGTGTAAGAAAAAAAATTAGTTATGACAATTATACAAACATTTAACTGTGTAACTACATGTATGTAACTACAGTAGTCGGTTTTTTGTCCTATTAAGAGGTAACTCGTTTATTAAATTATTTGTTTTTGTATATATAGGTTGTATCTATATTCTAGCACTTAAAGCGAAAAAAAATAATAACAAAATTGCTCGATTTTTCGTCCATTATGACTTATTTGTATGACTAGCTTATTTACATGCCTATAATTTTTTTTTTAACATCATCACAAGGTGGTTAAAAAATTATCAATTTCGGCATGTAATGGAAGAAAATACACAGAGTATCCGTATTTTTCCAGCGCGCAGAATACTGAATCTGGCGAACCTGTGAAAACTTAGGTTTTAACACATTCCCATTTAAAGTTAGAAACTCGATAGAGAAACTTTCATCATATTGCCAACAGAGAGTGGAGACAGTGAATCAGTGACCCACAGTGGGTCTCCCCACATAAAGATTTTCTCTACTTAAAAGCGTAAATTTTGTTTAAAAAACGGTCAAAATTTTATATAAAACGAAAACAAATTTTGTTATTTTTTCTCAAATTAAACAAATTTTACGTATATATTCCTGAACTAATCAGCAGTTAGGAGCGGTAGCATAGCTAGCTAGCTAAGCAACGAGTAATTTTGCTATGTAAATAGGATTTCTTTTTATGAAACGAACCGAAAAAAGTTTTCTAAAACCGGAACCAACAACAAATTATTATTTTTTATTTTTTAAAAATATTAATTTTTCATTTATTTTGCAACAAAAATTTAAACAAGTTCAGGAGCCCACATAAATTTTGCTGCCGCGTTCGCGCGTCTCTGCTACGCGTTGCACACACAAGACGTTTGATCTGACATCTCACATACTGTTTCTACCATTAGACGTTTCCCGCATATCCAAGGTCCAGTGACTGCCTTCAAAAAGGCTGTGGAAGAGATGTCCAACGATGAGTGGGCCGATTGCTTTTGTCGGGGGTCCATCAAATGAAACGGTATATAGTGTTACTTAGACTATTTTGTAAAACATACTAAATAGCCGAAATAAATTTTATGTACCACTTTCATTCAGGACCCGCCCTCAGACAGTTAAAATAGATATAAGCATTTAAAACATTTGGAACTTTTTTTACTGATTAATTTAAATTTTCATGGTTTCAAAAGGTCTAGTTTTATTCAATTGTTGTATTAAATATGCAATGCACTAAGTGGTTAACTAATATTGAGTTAGTTACTAACTTTTAACCCCGGGTTCGCGACTTTTCAAGGAAGGTTGTCCTAAGTGTCAGAAAATTTTAATATAAGGTATAAGTCATCCCAAGTCCGCTCGGTTTATGACAATTAGTGCTGGATCTTCAAGTGCATTACACAAAAGAAAATGAATTTCATTCGTCATCAAGTATGGACTCTTCCAGTTTATGAGTTTCGCCTAGGTTACGATGCAAAGACCGCAAAATACAAATATGCCATGCAACGGTGTCAAAACAATTTGGCCGTAGAGACGAACTCAGTTCTGAACGTTTTGTTGGATTAGATGTACAATGATTAAGATACCTTATCCAAAAAGGTTCTCAAGTTACCACACGTCTATAAGCCGTGGAGCTTAACTCCAATCACGGCATAATAAAGACGCATTTTCACAAATTGGGAAAAGTCCTAAAATCTCCAACTTAGGTACGTTACAAATGGCATTGAAACGATAATGTACTAATTTAATGATTTTAAAGGAAACTAAGATTTTTTTGTTTAATTTTAGATTTCCGAGTTCAAACTCCAGTACTTCACACCCCTGCACTAATAACTCGGTGAGAAGCGACTTAATAAAGGCAAACTTTCCAGGTACTTTTCCAGTTGTTCTACTTTTTTGTAGTAATTATGTAAAAAAACTAGTAACATCTGTCCAATTTTACTTGGAAAAATTGAACCCACATTCTACCCAAATGCCAAATTTCAAATTCTTAGCTCAACTAATAATGCCTAATCAGATTATTACACAATCGGACAAAACGTTCCCAGAAACGTTACCAACATTTCGTTATAGACGCAAACTTCACATACTTACACTTCTTTTTAATATATTAAAAAATCTTTATAGCCCAAATTATCTTACTGGCAAATTTAAAGATTTGCCTGCTCACGACCTTGGGCTACGATCTGAAAGTTCACTCCCCCTACTTATTCCTAAACATATCTCTACCTCTTACGAAAAATCCTTCACTGTCCAATGCAGCAAAAATTTGGAATCACCTGGATACTGACATCAAGAAAATCACGTCTCTAAATATTTTTAAAGATCTAGTTAAAAAGTCCTGCCTCTCCTGAATCCTTTTCCTTTGTGTCTTTATCCTTTCCTATCTTTCCCGTCACAAATCATGTCAATAGTTTGTTTTACTTACACTTTTGTATTTTTTAAATTTTTTTTTGTCGAATGAACTATAAAGAATTTTCGTTGTAAAATCACTTACAGTCTACTGTTATGGTTGACCGGAAGGGATTGCTCATGTAGCAGTAAGTCCGCCATATGTACTATACATAAAATATGATAAATAAATAAATAAATAACATTAAAAATGAAAATATATTATTTGTGGGAATTAAAATAAATGTTTTTAAAACTAACAAAAGCGGAGTCACATGTCCGTTTAGTTACTATTAATTATAAGAAAAACATTATTCAGATTCAAAAACGTCAAAAGTACTAAAAAAAGAAGCTACAATTTTTACACGATATCTAATTAATTGTATCAATATTTAATTTCCAAATTAAATATTATTATAAAAATTATCAAAATATTGGTAACAATAAAGAGTCTAATACACCTGCACGAGGAGAGCGGCTGCGTCAGCGATGCGATTGCCACGCGGGAGACGCTATACAGGTTTTCTTAAAGAGTATTATATTACACACTTGCGCCACCATTGGCGTCGGCAGTAGGAAACTGCGACAATTTCCCAGTTATAAATGTAGACGTATGTATCGCCAAAACGCTCAGTCTACTTTAGTGTTTTACCGCGGTTGGTTAACAATAGAGGTGGACATTTTTTTAAAAATACCGTTGAAAAAAAACAGTTTACCGAACAAAAACGAATGAACTGTTTTCCATATTTGAAAAACTGTCCTCTGAAAACTATCGGACTGCAGTTGATTATATATTTACCAACGCCCCCGCTCTGAACTGATTTGCAGTTGGTTTACAGTTTTTTTTAACTTGTTTCGCAATAGTTCTCATTAAAAACTAATTAGGTTTCGTTTATGGATGGATACGCATTCAAATGTGTGTGTTACCGCCTCGAATATGTGTGCAGTGCCGTAATATTTCCTTGACAAATGCTAGCGGTTTTTCACTTTAATAGTCAACTGACTTCAGATTTCCTTCACAAACCGGCAATTATTTATGTAAATATTTATAGTAGGCAATTAGTGTTGGAATTGTTGTTATTTTTATAATACTACTCTATGTGTATAGTTGTTGTAAATAAGCACTATTAATGTAATACAATATTTAATTTTTTACTAGTATTGTGCAATGACGCAACCATTTGTAACTCTTCTATGGAAAACGTAACAATGTCCCATCTCTATCCAAAAACTCGATCATTTGTAGCGCGTCGCATAGTATACGCTTAGCTCCCGCTCTTGCTTTCGCATCGCTTTGGTAGCGTAGGTGTTATCGAACCTTAAATCAGCGTAAACTTATGTAATTTCCCCTCGTCATCTTAAACTCGTCTCTCTGCACATCAAAATCAAAGTTCTGCCAGAATGCGTTAAAAAGAAATATAAGACAGTCTGACGTCAGAAATATGATGAAATTGTTTAAAATGTAACATGAATAATTATAGTCTTTGGAGACTACTATATGTTTATAATAATTATAGTCTTTGGAGACCATGTTTATAATAAATGAAATGGGTTCAGGAATTGATTGCGCATTCATCGCTGTAATTAAGTGTAAAGATAAAACAGTAAAGACTCGTATCTACATATTATAAAAAAACAATATATCTGTGGGGACATAATAATTATAGTCTTAATAATTATCTGTGGGGATATAATAACTATAGTCTTTGGAGACTACTATATGTTTATAATAAATGAAATGGGTTCAGGATATATCTGTGGGGATATAATAATTATAGTCTTTGGAGACTACTATATGTTTATAATAAATGAAATGGGTTCAGGAATTGATTGCGCATTCACCGCTGTAATTAAGTGTAAAGATAAAACAGTAAAGACTCGTATCTACATATTATAAAAAAACAATATATCTGTGGGGACATAATAATTATAGTCTTAATAATTATCTGTGGGGATATAATAACTATAGTCTTTGGAGACTACTATATGTTTATAATAAATGAAATGGGTTCAGGATATATCTGTGGGGATATAATAATTATAGTCTTTGGAGACTACTATATGTTTATAATAAATGAAATGGGTTCAGGAATTGATTGCGCATTCATCGCTGTAATTAAGTGTAAAGATAAAACAGTAAAGACTCGTATCTACATATTATAAAAAAACAATATATCTGTGGGGACATAATAATTATAGTCTTAATATTTATCTGTGGGGATATAATAACTATAGTCTTTGGAGACTACTATATGTTTATAATAAATGAAATGGGTTCAGGATATATCTGTGGGGATATAATAATTATAGTCTTTGGAGACTACTATATGTTTATAATAAATGAAATGGGTTCAGGAATTGATTGCGCATTCACCGCTGTAATTAAGTGTAAAGATAAAACAGTAAAGACTCGTATCTACATATTATAAAAAACAATATATCTGTGGGGACAGTTGATTTAATTTTTGTGCAGTTTCCTCATACACAGACAAGAATATTAAACAATATATCTGTGGGGATATAATAATTATAGTCTTTGGAGACTACTATATGTTTATAATAAATGAAATGGGTTCAGGAATTGATTGCGCATTCACCGCTGTAATTAAGTGTAAAGATAAAACAGTAAAGACTCGTATCTACATATTATAAAAAACAATATATCTGTGGGGACAGTTGATTTAATTTTCGTGCAGTTTCCTCATACACAGACAAGAATATTAAACAATATATCTGTGGGGATATAATAATTATAGTCTTTGGAGACTACTATATGTTTATAATAAATGAAATGGGTTCAGGAATTGATTGCGCATTCACCGCTGTAATTAAGTGTAAAGATAAAACAGTAAAGACTCGTATCTACATATTATAAAAAACAATATATCTGTGGGGACAGTTGATTTAATTTTCGTGCAGTTTCCTCATACACAGACAAGAATATTAAACACTATATCTGTGGGGATATAATAATTATAGTCTTTGGAGACTACTATATGTTTATAATAAATGAAATGGGTTCAGGAATTGATTGCGCATTCACCGCTGTAATTAAGTGTAAAGATAAAACAGTAAAGACTCGTATCTACATATTATAAAAAACAATATATCTGTGGGGACAGTTGATTTAATTTTCGTGCAGTTTCCTCATACACAGACAAGCAGACTTAGTTATACGGAATTAGGAGTATACCAGGGAAAAATTAATCCCAACTTGGGTATTATATTCTGAGACATCCAGGATATATAACGACAAGGTATCGTTGCCATAGGGTAACACGTGTAAACCAACATGTACCATCCACACTGCAACTTTATGGTGACTATTTAATTTCAGTGACATGTTTTTGCTATAAAATAAAGTATGCCAACATCGATTTTGACAAAACCTAGACTAAAAATAGTATGCATAGTTTAAGTGCACACGTACGTACATACATACATACAGTATCAGAGGTGTTTTGTACTTCACTGGAAATGTTAATTAATAGGAACACTAGCGTGACCCGTGCGAAGTCTTCGCATTATAAATTATTCAACTCAATTTAATAAATCAAAATTGATTGCAGGTATTCAATTCATTTCTAATTTTGCACACTGCTTATTACGTTTTTATTCCATTATGAAGCTCAGATGACAGATCAAACAAATATTTTACTAAAATTGACATATAGAGGCACAAGTATCAAAAGCATTGAGCTAAAGCGCCACTTTATTTATACGTGAGTGGATTTGAAATTAAACAAAAATTTTACCGACCGTCAATCATATTGACGTTGAGCCGTTAGATGGCAGCATTGCTGTTTTGTGTATATAATTTTAATAATTAATTAATTTGCAAAAACAATAGCAATAATAAATTGTTTAGTTGTGGATGCCGGTAGAGCAAGCAATTATCTATAAAATTATATATAATTTATGTGGATTAGTTGTGAGGTTTTTTCTAAAAAGGGAGAGTAACATCTTAACCTTAGCGTATTAATATATATGATGACGATGATGATTTCTTTTAAAAACACATTGTAATGTGTTTTTAAAGGAAATGTTTTTTTAAAGAAAATGAACATGTAAGGGCCATCCCTTACATTCATGGGTTGGGAGTCATCCCTTCTGGATTCTATCGCAATATTTCCATAACTTTGATAAAACTTCATAAGGAAAGTGAAGTTAAAACTCTAAGCGTCCACATACGTCTAAAAGGATATAAATAACAGTTAAATTTATTCGTAACTGATCACTATTTTATTCAAAATAATGCAAATTTCTTTTCGCCTCTATCATCATTACGTATTCATAAAACATTCAATTTCTAAGGGTTTTGGTAATAAATTCGCTACGATTGTTTTTCACCCAAAAAACGATGATCAAACTACGAGCCGTCGGCCATTAGCGTTATCCAAGGCGCAAGAAATATGATAAAAAAGAACTTAAAAAGGTCACCGTTTCCATAACGCCACCGACAGTTAAATAAGTTTTGCCTAAAACAGCAGTGGTATCATGACATAAACTTAGCCTTTTGTGTTTCGCTATTTAATAAATTGGCTTTCTTAATAAATTTTTGCATTGGTGCGGCATTGCATTTTTTTGACAATAAATAAATTGAAAATATAAAAGTAAGGGTTGTACCGGCGTTACTACTCGACTTATAAATTTTGTAGAATTTAGTTTAAAAAAAACTTTAAAATAAAAAGATATAAGACTTTGATATGCCTTTTTCCTCCCAATACGAATGTAGGTATTCAAAATTATGAGCAAGGAAAATTGGGAAATTTTTTATGTATATAAAGTATTTTATTCTTTTTTCAAGCCATCTATCATTGGAGCGAACAAAACGCCACTGAAATCGAGCAGCCTCGGCACCAGAAGTGACAAGGTTTTCCTTATTGTTTATATAAAATGCCAGTGTATCTAAACCTTTATTTTGCAATTTATTTAGTAAGAAAAAGAAATCGAAAGAAATGCAATAGAAACTGTGCCGCAGCTTTTACAATAGAACTATGCCGCTACTGCATACCTTTCAATAAAGTTTATCAAATTAAGAACAGATGGCGTTAATTTCATACCAACCTGTTTTAGGGTTCCGTACCTCAAAAAGAAAAACGGAACTCTTTCATGATCACGCACTTGTCTGCCCATTCATCTGTCACGGTTGTTTATTTCTCAGGAATCGCTTGACGTCAAAACATGAAATTTGCCATAGTAATTAGGTAGTTTACCTTCAGAGGTGTACTGGAAAATATAGAAAAACAATATGCGCCCCCTCCCACTATTTCCGAAACTTCTTCTTAAGCACTAGAGCGTGTTACAGGCCAAAGCTGCCTCTCCGAACCTTCTCCATCTGATCCTATCCCGCGCAACACCCTTCCATCCCTTTACTCCCAAAAGCTTTAAGTCTCTTTCAACCCAACCTTTCACCCTAGCCATCTGGTGGGTGGTCTTCCTATTCGTCGTTTTCCTTCTATTTTTGAAAAAGTAATTTTCTTTTTTGAGGGATGTATCATCATACCTAAATATATAACCCAACCATCTAATACGAGATGCCTTGGTGATTTACACTATGTCGGGTTCACCATAATTCTTATAGATTACATGGTTATATACAACTAGCGTGACCCGTGCGAAGTCTTCGCATTATTTATTCCATTATGAAGCTCAGATGACAGATCAAACAAATATTTTACTAAAATTGACATATAGAGGCGCAAGTATCAAAAGCATTGAGCTAAAGCGCCATTTTATTTATACGTGAGTGGATTTGAAATTAAACAAAAATTTTACCGACCGTCAATCATATTGATGTTGAGCCGTTAGATGGCAGCATTGCTGTTTTGTGTATATAATTTTAATAATTAATTAATTTGTAAAAACAATAGCAATAATAAATTTTTTAGTTGTGGATGCCGGTAGAGCAAGCAATTATCTATAAAATTATATATAATTTATGTGGATTAGTTGTGAGGTTTTTTCTAAAAAGGGAGTGTAACATGTTAACCTTAGCGTATTAATATATATGTTGATGATGATGATGATATGATGATTCTCCATACATTATTTTGTTTTACTGCACCATAGATTTTCCTTAAAAATTTTCTTTCAAAAATTACTAAAAGTTCTTCTTCTGCTTTGTTTAATGTCCAGCATTCACACCCACATAGGGCAACAGGTCTTAACGATAGACTAGTTTTTGTTTTAATGCTGATAAATTTGGATTCAAATTGGTTCTAAGGCCATAGAAGCATCTATTGGCCACAGACAATCGATTTTTTTATTTCTATTTTTATACGGTTTGGATTTAAATTGGTTCTAAGGCCATAGAGACATAGATTGACCATAGATAATCGATTTTTGTATTTCTACTTTTATATCATTACAGCTTGAGATTATCATTTCCAAAACTACTCAACTTAATATTGTGAAGAAAAAATAACAGATTTTTCAAAAGCCTACGTGAAGGTTGCAGGAAAACAATACCAATTATCCTAGATGTTATAATTTGCGAAAAACGCACCATATTCTTGCGCCTGTTACAGACATATTAGGCAATATAATTACGTTGTGAAAAATTAATGCATATATTAATACGTGAAGTGAAAACTTTGTACCCCTTTTTGAATATATTGCGCGCACGGAGGAGTATGAGATTTGGAATAGTCAAAGGTTGTATGGAGAAGGAGTGAAGAAAGTAAACATTTATATATTATGTGTATTACAAATACATTAACTTATGTTTTACAAATACATTAAAAGATTGATTGTTTACGTTCATACTGTCAATGTCAAATACATAATAGTCTGTGGTCAAACAATCGCAGAGTAGATATTGCCGCCAAAAAAAATTTAAAATGTCATTTTTAAATTGAATGAATTAGTTTCACGTAAACGAATAACGTTCAAACTAAAAAGTTTAATAAACTATGGTCGATTTTCGACCACTGGATGACCACTAGTATTTGTAATAGTTGAACACAAATACTGTGTACCTTAAGAAGAGTGAATTTTGCTGTGCTTGACAGGCTTTTTGTTATAGAACATAGTGCAAACAATATCGAACAGATGGCGTTAGCGTCTTCGACAACAATTCATTTCTTTTAAAGGAGAGCATAGCATACAAAATAGTGTGAAATATAACTAAATGTTATAATGCTACAGTATTTGAGAGTTAAAACTATGTTATTATCAGTTGGAATATGATTTACCTAATAGGGTATTTGACAATATTTGTTATTACTAAAATAGAATCAGTAAGATCATTAAAAAGGGTTAAAATAAATATATCGTTCCTAGGACTTTTCATTACAAAGTAATAACGACTGAAAAACTGACGAACTACGATTTTCGCGAAAGCGCCCCATACAAAACACAACTGGGTTATGACGTCACTGGCCAGGTATTCAGCATTCATTAAAAGTTTATTAAATATTTGGTGTCACGTTAAATATTGTGTTTAAGTTATATATTTATTTATAGTGTCTCGTTAAATATTGCATTTAAGTTATATATTGCATACTATAATTTTCTAATTTTTTTTGTGTGGAAACTAAATTCGAAATAAGTTTTTCAATTTAATAAACAAAAAAATTTACACATTTCCTATTTAGGTAGAAGTTTCGATTGATTGTTTGTTGTAAGCATTATTTTTTCATCACAAAGTTTTTTAAACCTACTCTACAGTTTTAAAACATTTTTACAAAAAATGTCGACGTCAGTCAAATATCCTATTACTTTTTTATAATTTGTTTTTAGTAGTAAGTGGAGCTATCACTATAACTATGTATGCAAACAAACGTAGCAAGTCGATTTTCCACTTGTAATTGGTGATTCGATTTGAAACTTTACAATTCTAATGACCATACAATATTATGATACCATTGAGCTAATTTCTACTAAGAATAAATCGAATGGATTCTAGTTTCTGATGATTAATTATGATATGGAGATACCAAGAAACAAAATTATTTATTATTAAAAGTAAAGGTTATTTTTATTTTTAGGAAATAATTTCGGCAAAATTACAAATAAGTCATGTGACAGTGAACACCAATCAGAAAGCGTTACGTCACACCTCGCAAAACACCATTGTTGCTGTTGACATTTTCGTATACAGAACAGGTTATTTGATTATTTTTTTCGTTTTTAAGAATTTTTGCTAAGTTGATAGAGTTGTTCTCAATTATATCTTAAAAAACAAGTACAACTCGTAACGGAATCAGGTTTTGGCAAAGCAAACAGTAGCAATTTGCCCAAAATTGCAAAATTTCGCGTCAAACCGTGACTTCTGTTCGTCAGAATTTTGGAACGTTAAAACTTCAATGCATCATATTATACACAAGTGTAAAATATGTGTTAAAACTTGAACCGTTTGTTTTTAAACGCGTATTGTAAGGTAATTGATATTGATTTTGAGGTTAGATTTGCGAAATATAAACATAAAACCAAAACAAAATAACCTCAACTCGTATATTATTATTTTATCAATAAACTTGTAAAAATAGTGACTGCAAAATTCATCAGTATTGCAATAGATTTTGAAAAAGATTGTGTGTAATTCATACTAATTTGTTGGTTTTGAATCAACTGTATTAGCTCAGAGTTTTGACACTTTAGTGCTTTTCTATAGAAAATACAAATCAAAGTCATTGTTTAAGACACGACCACAATCACAAAGACTTTGTAGTGAAAACAGAGTTTACTTATACTGCAAATAAATACATCAAAATGATTTCATAAAAATACATTCTTGAATCTGCAAATACTATAAACTACGAGCATCCCTCCTTGCAATTTTTAGGCACTTTTTCCCTATTTGTTCATTGTTTGGAACATATAAATAATTTATTTGGCATTTTAATAGTTGCGCGTTTACACTGGGGCACTACACAGTAATTGTACCAAGATGAATTCATTTTTAATTAAACAAAAGAAGCAACTGCCATCAACAGACATGATTATTTTGATTTTTTTGACGAGGAGTGACGTCATTCAAAATGCCATGATAGTCTTGAGCGTTTTCGAGGTAAATTCAAATTGTTTTTTTTTTAAACGCATAATACAAAATGTAAATGTTTGATTTCTGAAAAAAAAGTATTTTTTGGGTTAAATAGATATTAAGTATTGACCACTTTCCCAAATTTAGTCAACTAGCTTATTCTGGGCCGGTGTGCACATAGAAAATCCGGCGCAGACAAAAAAACTCCACTTACTATAATTACATTACACGCCAACAAGTCTAATTACATTACCACTCCATATTTAGATAAACAAGCACGCAACGCAAATTTCAATTTACTAAATTAATTTCCATAATACAATTATAAATTTTACCCGATAATGAATGAGATATATTTAAAAAAAACCTCAGCATTATAAGACAGTTTTTTCCAGTAATATTGAGAAAAATTACCTTCTTATTCACCATCGCTTTACAACGCATAACGGTGGAAAACACCAGCCTAGCCCCATTGGTTCTGTGTGCTGCCGATAGGATAGGTTTGACATTCATCTTTTTTAATGTTTGTCATTAAACCAAATTGATCAGCTTCTCTAAATAACATACTCATCACCTAATCATTGATTTGTTGTCTATATATTATCACAACTACCAAAACATGTCTTACGTTCATATGCACCATACACGGTCAAGGCTGTCAGTCGAACTTACTTATAATTAAAAACGCATTTCTGTTTCTCACTAACAGTCAGTCGAGTCGCAACAAGAGTCTACTTTACCGTTCGTACCCTATTGCAGAGTCCAATTCATAAAGTATCCATATAAAATACGTTTTAGCTGTCAGTAAATCAGACTGAGAGACCTGACCGTGTATGGTGCATACGGGCGTTACTGGTCGGGATAGAAGGTTAAATATAATAAATGAAAACATAATTATATGAAACTACATTATTTTAGGTACCTGCGAAATACTCACATAACGTTACAACTCCTAACATATCTTTTTCTGGCGAATTGTTTTTCTGTCCACACAGTGTAAGTGTCTATGCCTCTGTCGCCTTTTAATATCATCTTTATAACAATATTTACGTTGATAGCAAATCCTATAATTAAAGTAAGAAAATTAAATCAAAATCGACTCGATGTTTGAATATTACTCATCAATTACCAAGATTGATTAAATTTTAAGACACTTTCAAAAGAAAACTCTATCGTTGAGGATTGAGAACAGAGAAGTAAAAGTGAGAACGAAAATATGGAAAACTGCGTCAGTTCGTAAGATACGATTCTCAGATGGCGAACAATTTTTTTAGCCGGTCCATATCCCGTGCGTCAAAATTGTTAATCATAATTGTGACCAAGCTTGCAAGAGACATTGACCAATCAAAAACGTGCCTGTTATCTGCAATTAATCGAAAATTTCACAAATTCATGATTTCCCAAAATAAAAAAAAATCCTCTTCAAACTTTCATTTCATTGGCGTATAGGCAAAATAATCATATTAACAAAGCTATATATACAAAAGCATACTTTCAACGCTTCGTCACAAGAGCGGATACAATCAACTACCTCGGAGCGGCCCTTAAACCCGGGCCCATCAATACTGTACACAGCCAAACAAACACCCACACCAACAAGCGCAGGATAGCGATATTGAAATACATACAATAATAATAACATAAACGTACACTACCCAACCATGTTTATAACATTGTGATGTGAGCGTGGTCGCACTGGCAAGTAGGTAGCAGCGAACCTTTATCTGCCTACAGCTAAATGTACACAAAAACGCATACACACGCAGTATCCCTAGTCAGCTGTTACCTAGCGAAGCAAGCAAGTGTTCTTTGCTGTACAAAAAAAATACAACATTACACGTAGGCGTCGCGGATATTTATACTAGCCTTCTTTGTATACGATTTATGGCGTAAATACTTAGTAAATAAAATTTCCTTCAGTTTGCGTTAGTTTACTTAAAACAAAGTCAATTGGTACCGTGTTTAGATTCCGAGTTGCACAATGGGATGACAGGGGAAACCAATTTTCATTTCATATTCACGATAACTACCTATAGATACATATAACTTGTACAAAATTGCAATAAACAGCATTCCACACTTCGTGAAAATGTAAACAAAACACTTTTTTAAAAAACTCTCAAATAGTATTTGATTTCATTAAAAACGAAAAAATGTGAAAGTTACAAGTTCATTTTTTTTAATTAGGAAACAGAAAAGAAATATGGCACAGAATAGCAATTTCAATTTTCATTGTTGATAGAGAAGCCCAATGTTCCATTATTATAGCGAAGAACGAAAATTTACAGGTATTATATGTATATTACAGGTCCACGCTCCTGTCCTCGTTTACTTTATGATTGAAAATTAAACTATAATCAAACCTACAATTAAAAAACGTGTATAATAGCACCTTTATAGTTAGCAATATGTATTAAGCAAACTAATTTACCCGAAAGAAATATCCGCGTTCGATAAAATCACAAGTCATATTTGATATTAATTAAAAAATTAAGAATTAAATAAATTACTTCTACATTACGCTAACATAGATAGATCTATATTTAGCTAATATTGATCACGTTATTTATTTCACTCACATTTATAGTAAATTAAAGATGAATAAAAAGCCAGTCTGAGTGACAGAATCGAAGTTGGAAGTGTCGATATTAGTTCCTAATTTTTTTAGATAATGATAACAAAAAACATAGTTATAACATTGGTAACAAACCATGAATTTTAATTTGTAAATTTTGACTTGTACAAATGTAAAGAAGAACTATAAAAAACTAGAGTAAAACGTACCTGCCAATACTTTTAAATAACAGATTACGACATTGTAAAATTGTTATCGACACAATGATGCGGAAATACATGTAAATCTTCAGAGAAATATATATTGGACTAACCAAAAATTAGTAAAAAATAAATATACCTACTTAAGTATTTTTAATTTCGACACGAAAATCAATATAATATTCACACACAAAGCGAGGAGGAGATATTTATAAACACCTACTTCGATTATATGTATCCGTCACAGCCAGCTGCCATGTAGTAACTATCGTGACGGAATTTTCTTGTGAATGACCCAATTTAGGGCCCACCTCTTTAGAATTTTATATACAGAGTTAATATTGTTGTAGCTTATCACTGTGGTTCACAAAACTTGTATAACTAGTCTTCTCTATCATAAATCGCGATATATAGGTATCACGGTCTATCAATGTAAATATCACACAACACTTCCCACACCTAAAACCGCACAAACATTTGGAGATATGATTAAAATATGTGGCCTCGTGAACAAACATCAAATATTGTGTTGAATACGCGAAAAAGTACTTGTTAATTTCGATACCATTATTAACGAAACGAGACAACACGCAAGCAAGATAGAAAACAGCTGGATGATCATTTTAGTTTTTTCTTCGTAGAATCCGACCATGGACAAATTATTGAAGCATGCGCATTGTTCGTTCGTTTATGGTTTCATTCGTCAAGTTGGTCACGCACATCTTGTGAAGTGAGGGAAATTTGAATTTCATTTAAATTGTCTTATGAATTTTCGTAACCAAAATCTTCTTTTAAATATATATCAAATTTAATTATATTTCATTATAATGATAATTATTTTTTGTATAATCTATAGAAGATGTCAAATATTAAAAATATCACGATGAAAATATTTCTATACTCTGAAAGAAGTAAATTATATTATCTATGATTACTGACTGGTGCCAATTTATTATATTAAAGTAACATTACACTTTCTAAATGATTTTAATAATACTTTATATATTTCTTATTATGTGAAATGATTCTATTATTTTATTTAAAATTTTGTAATACGAAAATATAAATAGCGCGACATGTACAAAAAACAGTTGCATAAGACAAAAATACATTTATTTTATATTTTGATTATATCAAAGAAAATGTTTTATTGGGATCCGAACTGATTATCATTTCATCGTAAGAAGAAATGCAGAGGTTCTTTAATATATCACTTGGAGATGGCACACTTTTTTCTTCATCTTGCGGATTATTGGAAAAATTGTTTAAGTCACAAATAACAGATGAATTTTTAAATATATTTTCTTCATAAGTTGCAGGTAAGTTCATTTTAACATACGACTCGTTAACAATCCCGTCGAGCAAACTGTCTTCCTTTTCTGGTACTAAAGAAAAGTTTTCTGCCTCTGTATCTTCTAACGACAACTTAGCGCCAGATCGAATGAGATCTTCATTAGGTTTGGCTGAGGAAAGATCCAATGAAAGATTAATATTTTGAGTCGTTTCAACTTTAGTATTCTGAGCTTCATTATTAGATTTATTCTGTAATATTTTCTGAACCAAATCGCACGTTTGTCGGACTATTGTTCCAGGAGGTTGTGCAGCACATTTATGTGTCCTTTGCGAAACCTGTAACATAATTGACAATATTTATTTATTAATATATTTCCAGAAATAACTAAATTAATTTTGTCACGCATTATTGTTGTTAAAAGGTACCTTGTATCTAAAACTTTTGTCACAAGCTGTGCATTTATAGGGTGTAACTCCAGTATGAATTCGTCTATGGACTAAATAAGAAACTCTTTGTCTGAAACATTTCCCTGAAAATATAAAAAACAAATCTGTACTTGTTCTGATTACAAAAATTAAATGAAATAAAAATAAATCATTTAACTACCACAAGTTTCACACGAAAATGGTTTTTCTCCTGTATGTATACGTTGATGATTATGCAATGTAGATAATTCCTTAAAAGATCGGCCACATTGATTGCAGGTGTGAGGTTTTTCATCATTGTGATAAAGCAAATGTTTATGGTAAGACTGTTGGAATGTAAATGTTTTGTTGCACTGCGTACACGCATATGGCGTTTCCCCTGTAAATAAAAAAATAAAGTCATTATTTAATATTAAATATGTGATGTAAATTGATTTAAATTAATAAATAAAATAATATGAAAACCTGTGTGCAGACGCTTATGCTTCTTTAAGAAATATTTTGTAGTAAAAGATTTATGACAAGTATCACAAGACCATTGTTTATTGTCAGTCCTATCATTGGATAAAGTATCTTCTTTTTCTGGACTATTGATATTGGAATTGTTTATAATTTGTTGATTTGAATCCCCATCTTGTATTTTATCATGTAAAAAATGAGATTGTCTAATGCCATAATGAGCTACTCTCAAATGCACCATCAATGATCCCTTCATTTTAAAACTTTTGTTACATAAATGACAAGGAAATCGTGATATTTTCTCAATCAATTTTGTTTCTTCTATGTTATGTATTAATATTTTATGCATTGATAATATATTTTCGTCTATAAAATTCAAACCGCATATGTCACAATTATAAGCATTTTTTTTACAAATTGACACATTATTAGAATTTAATCCTGTAGTTTTTTCTATGATATTTGACTGCTTACACACTAAAGTATTAGCATAAATTGTATCATCGATTTGATTCTGGGTAATGCCAATAATAGGAACGGTATTCAAAGAAATCATTGGTAACTTTGGATAAATTTTCACAAGCTTAGTTTGCGCGGTGACTGGTTGTTGCACTTTATTTTTCGAACACGGTTGTCTCGACCGCTTGTTTGCGTGTATTCCGTCAATTTTTTTTTCACTATCACTCGTTTCCTTTTTTGACTTATCCACAGATTTATCTGACAAATGTTTTGCATTATTATCTTTTGTATGAACAAATAAATGGATCGTTAATTTGTCCAGTCCTAAAACAGTCTCGTTGCAAATTGGACATCGTAAAGTTTTAGTAGCCACATCGATAAGACTATTGCGAAGTTCGTCTGCGTTTTTGAAATGAGGATTTATACACAAAGGACATGATAATAAACAAACACTCATTTCTGCAGAAATTATTAAAAACTATTTTACATGTAAAGAAAATGAACACGTTTCACTACACGTCTTTGTAAATCCAAAACTTCAGTGAAACATTTATAGTTATTTTTAGATTTACATACATCGGGTTTGGCATCGTTTCAAAATAGCGCGTCCTCGCATCTTGAAATTCTCTGCTACATTCGATGCATTATTATTAAAAATTATTTTATGCAACTTCTTGATATAATATTTTTTTACAAAAAAAAAGAACCGTAGATGCTAGTGAACGTATAAATTACGACTTTCTGATTAATTTAAACTTACTTTTTCTTTTTTTTAGTTAACACATTTTATACTTTAAATTTTCCATTAGAATGACGATAGGGTTGTTTTCAAGTATAGAATATGAAAACTGGCAAGATAGTACACCATTAGAAAGGTCAAATAAGAAAATTAAAAAAGGACAATTGGTTACTGTTACCATGGTTACCAAATGTGTTTTTATTAAAAGTTTGTAAATGGTATATTTTTATACTTGGTCAATTTCGTAATTAAGGAAAATCGGGTAATAAATCTTTATTCCAAATAATGCAATATATTATTACTTTAATTTAACCTTATTAAATAGAAAATTATGAATAAATAATATTTTCATGCATATTAGTTGAAACTAAAGAGTTAACATTAATAAAATATTTGTCCCCATATGCATTATTTTTGTATTTAGGTTTTACAATTGTGTAATTGGTATTTTACTGATAATTAAATATTATGTTGGCAACTCAATGCACAAAGTAATTTAATTTTTGATATATAAAATCAATATAAAAAAATGTAATAAAAAAAATCTATAATTATATATATATAAACCATATGTAAATTATATACATGTATATATCATTGTATATCACCCATCGCTAGCATGTATGCTGAGATAAAATTTCTCCCTTCCTTTCATCTGAAAACTTTGGCAAGTTTGACTTCATGGGTATTCATGTAGGCTATTTCATGGTCTGTGTCTACATTTTTGTTGCGTAAATAATTAGACTGTGAACAAAAAATATTTGGAGGATGAGTCAATTCGGAAAGTATGTCGGTGAGGAATTACAATCAATAAGATGCTTTAACCAATCACAGGTACCCTGTGAGCTATTTACCTACATACACACATCGGCCCTCTCTTCTGTAGTTGAAGGTGTGTTGAATTGTATGGTTGCAAAATTGGGATAAATATTAATAAGATTTTTGGATTTTTTTTACATTTAATGTAAGAGGTCGCCCAGGATGAGGATAATCGAAGACATCAAAATTTACTTCTTTGAATGTTAGAAACTAATGGTTGACTGTGCCATAGGAGAGTACACCATCACCTATTGTTGTGCATATATTGCGAGTTCGCTCGTTTCAAGGGCTCTCTATGTTGTCGTTAAATTTTCATTTTATTTATTCTTTACAAAATGAAACTCAATTGCTAATTGAACAGAATATCGAACATAATGTTCTTTATATACCAGCCAGAAATGATCGAAGAATTTTCTACAGTATTCTGGAAATCTTCAAAGTCGCCAACGCAATAATTATTATTTATATAATTAATATAAATAAATCAATTAATGGCAATGCATTAACATTACCTAGACTAAGCAGGCGAAGAAATGCCAACGTATATGACGCAGCTGTTGCAAGAACTGGGGTGGGATGATGGCACTCGTGTACCTCTGGCGAGTGCTCAGAACAAAGCACTGGAAAATCTTTTGAATTCTCGGTAAGTATATGCTTCTATGCAGTTCCAGTATTTTGTAAAGAAATTTGAACGAAAGTAATGCATCTATTAGGTTTGTTTAGCAATGTTTATACTATTCGGCTGAATTCAGTATTTATAATAATCTTATGTTTTGAGTGGAAACTAGAATCGTTTTTGATTTGTAATATCCATTATAAAGCAATGTATATTATAGCAATATATATTCATTAAGTTTTAGATAATTAAGGGTCAGAAAAACATAATTGTAATGAATGAAAGAGTGAAAAACAGAGTTCTTATTAAAGTTAATTGAGAATTTTTAGTGCAATATCGGAATGTTCTAATTTATTTACACTTTCCGTCTGATGCAAGATCAAGATTTTTTGTCTGCAGTGGGTAGGTCTCGCATTGATCCGACTGTATGTTTCTGGCATATTTTGTATACATTTTACTACAATGTCTTCGAGATCATAAGACATTTTAAGAAAATGTGAAAAATTCATAACAAAAAAAATTCCCACAATAAGTAAGATTTTTTATTAATATGAACTTAAGAAGAATTCTGTCTGATAGAAAGTAATTTGCTAAAATAAACAATTGTATTAGTTATGCTAAGTTTGTTCGTCAAGGAACTATACTAGAACTGCGGTAATAGTTTGCTCGAAGTCGGACTTTTGTTAACTGAATGATTAAAATGACTAGATATTTGTCATAGGTATAATGAGCTTTCATTAAGTATTGATAAAATAACTTTTATTTCTTTTGATAGTTATAAAAACAGTATTCCATTAGATTTTGGGCTATTTATCAATATTGATGAATTAAAACGAGTTGAACATTGCAAATATGTACAAATCAAGATATTTGCAAAAATTTGACTATTTTGTGAAACGGAATAAGCATATAATAGAATTGACCAAAAAATTTCATCTTTCTGTTTTATTAATTAAATAAATTATATAATCCTATAGTTATGAAATTTACATATCATGCTGTTTTTGAAAGTATTATTAATTATGGTGTCAACCCAAGCAAGCTTATTGTTTACAATACTCCGGTTAATTCTTTATCAGTGACTCAAAATAAATTATTAAAATCATTTGAAATGAGTAAAGAATGCACTGCCTAAATTAAAAATTAAGTCCGCTTTTATTGGGAATTCCTTAATTCATTATTACAATGGGTATCTAAATTTATATTGGAAAAGGCAAAATAGGAAAGGCCTATAGGCTCTTAATGCTATTTAAAATTAATAAAAAAATTAGTATTAAAAATGCATACTATATTGCAATTAAATATTTTAATTAACTGCCTAATAATTTGAAATTATTAAAGTCTTTAAATAAATTAACAAAATAAGATAAGTAATTGGGTGATTGTAAATTTTATTGAGTGGTTTTATAATGTATCTCAAGTGAATAATATTCAGCGTAAACTTAGAGAGGGTTATGTTTCTTCGAATAATACTTATTAGTAAGCTGTGTAGTTGTGTTTTCTATATTTTTTACTTTATTTCTATTTTTAAAAAAATTAAATTTCAGCTTTTTTTGTACAAAAACCTGAAAAATAATTGGGATAACCATCTCTATAGAAATATGTAATACTGGAATACGGTAGTTGACTCATTCTAAATTTTGATATTTTTCATATAATATTGTGAAATATAAGTTAATTAAAAACCAGTCTTGAAAAAAATTCAAAAATTGATTGACAAATAAGCCAGTTGTAGGCTTCTAAATTTGAAGATACGGATAGAGTTGGGTATATCCCTGTCTCTTTTCCTCTTGTAGAATATAATGCGCAATATTAAAAATGACCTCACAACATAGTATTGCTGTCCTTATCTAAAGGTTAAATTTAAACTTTTATAACTCTGTCAATTTTTAAGATTATTAAAAATTTTTTTCACTTTTCATCAGCTTGTACCTTGAAATTATGATTAAAGAAATAAAAAAAAATTAGTCAAATACCCAATTGTGATTAGTGTGATATGTTGAACAGCAATATTATATGCCCGTGGCATTTGTTGAATAGTTTTCACACGACACCACTATACACCACCAGATGGCACAATATTAATATTTTATTTACTGTTTTAGATACAAGGATAATTCTTTGAAATATTCCCATAAAATAAACATTTTTGTTTCTTCGATTTCAAAAAAAAGAAGCAGATAAATTTACATTGTACATACATATGTATTTTTTGGCCCTGATACTAGCTGCTTTGATCCATGCAGGTGCAGTGCAAGGTCGGCTTCATATAAAGCACACAGATAGTATTATTTGTCTTGTTAAAATGTTATATAACAGATTAATTAAGAATTACTTTATGAAATGTTTTATTTTTATAGAAGTAATTTTGTAACCATCTAGAAACATTTAGCCAATTTTTTTGATCCAAAGATCATATTATATATTTGTATTATTTCACAATAATTAACACGAAGTACTAAATTCGAAATTTATTCAAATTTGGAATTACTTGAAATCTTTTTTATTTTTAAATGGTTTCTTTGCATAACCATCATTGAGCTGAGTTTCAACCAGTTAGAAAGGGTAAGAAAATACAAGAGTTTAAAAATATTTCAATTCTCATCTAGAGTATGTTTGGTGGTTGTCATGAGATGCACTAAGGAATATATCGATGCTCAGGTATATAAAAAATACTGTGTCATTGGAGAAAACTAAGAGCGGTTTACGTGCAATCTGTCTAAGCAACATGGCATACGGCACAATATTGTTGACAAATAAATAACATACTGCATGGCAAATGGTCACACCATTGAATGTGGTATTTACTGCTGGCTTATTGAACTCCCCACATACCATATGAAAGCCAAATGTTGTCGAAAGAAAATCAAGTTGTGTTATTTTTCTTAAAAAATTTGTTATATAAAATGCCAAGCATTTCTCAATATGGAAATGAAAGAGTCAAAATTGGTAAAAATGTCATTATCATTTTAGAATAACAGTAAAGAAAATTCTATTGTATGACAGATTCCATATTAAGGTATGGAAATCTTAATGGAACCATAGACTTCCTTTTTATTTAATGCCAAGAATCATATATAAAATTGCAAATAGTCTTTCATTTTTATTTGCTTTTGTCAAAATGCCACTATAATGTTATTAGTAACTTAGCATACCGTTGCATTATTATCGGCAAAGCAGCTTTGTGTGACCGATGCGTGCAATGTCACGTTAACATGTGAACATACTAATGATGAAGATGGGTAGGTCTGAAATTTTTAAAGAGTTAGTTTAAAGTTCGTCCAGCTTTTTTGGCCTATATCCATCATACATTAAAGGATACTGTGAAGGCAACTTGACCAACTTTAATACGAGTCTGTGGGCATGTATCCGTCCTGACCTACTCATCTTTAATGCATATTTATTCGCTTGGAATGTTATCAGTCACAAATTACATGCAACGTTTTAGCCCCTGGCCTGTGAAGTATCCTACAATGATTATTTTTGTTCAACTTATCGTGGTGGGAGAAATTATAATAGTATATATATTTTTATAATAGTATATATACGTAAATTATAATAGTATATATACGTAGCTGTAGATAATTTTAATTTTTTGCTTTATACATTTCTGAATAATTTGACTTGCCTCATATTTTTAAAAGCAGTAAATAGGGTAGAATAAATTATAGAGAATACCGCCCCTTCAGTTTTAACACCCCATAAGTTAAAAAAAGAATGTTATAACATTTTGATTTCTTTAGATAGAAAATCGGAAGACGTGTCCTAAATCAATAGAAAATTATTTCTTTGTGTGCCTAAACGGTTTTGAAAAATAATTAAAAAAACATTAATGGTCAGCAATTAAATAACAAAATAAAATAGTTTAGTCTGCATAGTTTTTGTTTCCCGAAATATTCGCCATGTTACGGGTCTACAGCACCATGTTGACAATGCATTCTCGGTGAATCTTGTTATGGATGTTGTGCCTCATCTGATTGCCATAATATTCCTTTTTATCACCCTTTTGATACTAGATGTAACCTGCTTTGCTCTTGTCCAGAGTCTTAAGCCTGATATACCTTGTCATTATATTAAATAATCAGAATATTCTTGAATCTAATTTCAATAACATAATTATATTTTATGCTCAAAATTCCTGTATTTGGTAGATGCCACATATTGCCTATTTTTCGTAGCTATATTCACATATTTAATGATTAAAAAAAAAATTTCTTGTGCACTCGTAAATAATACGTCACTTTGCAAAATTTTTGGAAGTCCACAAGTATGTGTAGTATCTGTTGGTGTATACTTTATGTAGTACTAATAAGCTGAACTGAATCTAGATCTTCATCATAATTGTGTTTTAGAAGTTGCATAGGTTAAAACATCATCAGAAGATAATACTAAAATTGAAGAGTTAGTACTCATTTTGATTATCTTGCAGCCATTTGGAAATACAACGTCTAAAAGAGGCAATTGCTCTTCAGGATCAGAAGCAGACTGATTTGGACAGATACAGGGAAAATATCACAGCCGAGTACAATGAGAATAGCGTAAGAGCTTAATTAAAATATTATTTTTATTTATTCCTTTCATAAAATCTTTTCACTCATGTCGTTAGTCTTTGGAGAAATCGGCATTTTGAGCAGGCGACTTGGTAATATTTTGCACCAGTACCGCTGCTGCCCGTCACTGATCTGTGGCATTTTAGCTACACGATTTACAAACATCATTCCAGCGTTCGAAGAAGGGCCTACATATAACCTGGGAATATAAACTATATACGAATATAACCTATAAGTAGGCAGAAACATTCCTTCTAACTTAAATAATTAATTGTTTTTCTAATTATTATGGTGTATAAAAAAATAAGTCATTTTACGGTAAGGTAAATTGTGTTAAAATTTAAAATTACTGCTGCATTAAAAATTGTAATTTTTAACATAAAATAATTTGATATGAAATCTTTCATCGTATCTGCCTTTAAACCTAATAATTGGGGAATGATAAAAAACTTGAAAATAGAAAAGGCAGACATTTCGAAAACTGATTTTTTGAAGGTGACGTGTTTTCAGTTAGAGTTCGGGTAACTGAGAGTGTCCTATTGTTGTTTAGCGCATCGTGAGTTTTTTTTCAATTAAATGTCTCCCATATCTTCGGCATCTGCAAAATGCCTTTAGTGGAATTATAATGAAGGGCAGATGTGATAAAACAGTATATTTTCGTGCAATTTAATAGTCAATACAAGTAGTAGTAATAAAAAAGAATCGGACATCTACATGTTAACCTCTTTTTCAATCTTGTTCTAAAAAATATCCTGAAGATAAAAAAATAAAAAAGACCTTGGAATGATTTCATGAAGTTTTTTTGTATGTTCGTAATTCTCATTATAAAAAACGCAGTAATATAGATGTCTGCCTCCAGGATATTTGGTATCTGTATAGTTCCTGTAATAAAAGAAAAGAAGGGTAGATATAATAAAATAATATAAAAGGGTAATTTGTTCAAAAAAAATTAATTCAAAAAAATAAGCACTGCCTAAGCGCGGCTCTCATTTTTTTCTGATCCACATGGATGTAAACTACATTACATATTATTCTCAACTGTAATGGAATCATATACCTTTACTCCCACCGATTCCCCTAACTACGAGGGGGCGTTTTTAAGTTCGCGACATGGAGTGGAGTGGAAATAAAAATACAAAATTATTTTTCTTTTTCAATATGAATATATTGAAATATGGTACATTTTTTAGATCTTTCAATTAACTTATGTATACCTTCATAAAAAAATGTTTCGTCTTTGCCCGAAAAATAAGCCGAAACTGCGTCCTTCACTTCTTCATCGCTTGAAAACTTCTTTCCACAAAGTTTGGGAACAAATAATAATCACTGGGATCCAGGTCAGGACTGTAGGGTGGGTTTTCCAAAATATCGAAGCCCACCTTGTACAGGGCGGCCAGCGCAACGCGGCTCGTGTGAACGGGTGCGTTGTCGTGCAAAAGCGGGACACCTTTGGTCAATTTTCCTCTTCTTTTTTCTTTGATTGCTTCTTTCAACCTCTTTAGAATTGACGCATAGTATTCTCCGGTTTTGGAAACACCTTTATCTTTAGAATTCGTCAACAGGATCCCTTCTATATCCCAAAAGACTGTTGCCATGATTTTTCCAGCTGACTGTGACACCTTAAACTTCGTGGGTGGTGGTGTGCCTTTTTTGTGCCACTGCATTGAGTCTTGTTTGGACTCAGGTTCATAATGATGAACCCAAGTTTCGTCTCCAGTAACAATTCGACTCAATAGTCCATCCTTGTCTTCACTTCAGAGGTCCAAAAATGCACGAGAACACTCCACGCGCCATTGTTTTTGAGGCGGTGTGAGCATTCTTGGCACCCATCTTTCGCTAACCTTTGTCATGCCAAGATGATCATGGAGAATTTTAAAAATTGTTGTATCCGATACTCCAACCATCTCTGCAAGCTGTTTCTTCTTTAGTCTGCATCTTTCAATACTAATTTTTCAACTTGATCAGCCGACCGGGGTGTGGGTCGTCTTCAAGTGAGTCTCTACCCTGTTTAAAGGGACTATGCCACTTCTAAATCATGGTTTTACCCGGGTCAGAGTCCCCGTAAACGGATGCCATCTCTTTCAGTATGATTTGAACCGACTTTCCTTGCTTGGTAAGGAACTTTATAACGGCGCGGTACTCGATTTTTTCCATAGTTCAGACTTTCTTTCCAAATTGAGTGGTTTGTTCGATAATAGTTCAAAGACTTATAATCCAATTATTATAAAACTTGATATTTATACTAATAATGAGTTACTTAACCAGCTATCATTCTGTTAATCACCTCTACTAATGGCAGCCTACCTTTCCATTCTGCGAACTTAAAAACACCCCATCGTATATGCATCAGTGCTTTTTCTACACTGCTATAGGTCTGAATGTGGTTGAGATTAACCAAAAACAGATTAAATTATCTATGAGTTAACGTGCGTAGAAAAAATAAGCTTGACATTTCCTTAAATCTTAATCTGTATCAATTTTTTCAAAAATAAATTATTTATTTGTGTTCGTACGTTCACTTGTTATGAAGAACGTTCTTTAATATTTTGAAATATAATCAAATAGTAAGAAACTTCGTTAATGTTTAATTTTTAACTTCCCTTTGCTCTCCAAATTAAAAAATCTTGGCTATACCCATATCTGATTTTGTCTTTTATAATGAAAGAACAAGTTGTTCTAGATATATGCTACTCAAACCTGATAAGATTGTAACAACTTCTATGAATTGCCATATTACTAATCTACTAACATGGATAGCGTATACTTTTTCTAAAGTATGGCTTTCAAATGGCAACATTTATTTAGTGTAATACATTGCATGGTGCCAATAAAACACCACGTTCATGGCAATATTGCTCTTTTTAATATCTAATAAAAGATACTGCCAGAAATCATCCGTTTCCACTCTCCTCTAACAAAGCCTTCATCTTCGCTACCTTGCATTAATCTTATTAAGTTCTTTGTTCAAATATAACGGATCAATGGTTATGAATTAGATGTATGTAGGAAAAGTTCGAAAATTCAAAAACTCTTGATAGCAGCTAAAAATGTGAAAAATTTAAATAATGAAATTCGTTGTTTTTATTTTTTAAAATGGGAAAAGCAAGCTAAAAGGGCATTTTTTGTGGAAATTATACAAAATTAAAGAATTAAATGTAAGTTTTTCGATTCAAATGATTGCAGAAACTATTGGTGGCACACAAACAGCAGCTCGACGAGGAGTTGAAGCTCAAACGCTTGGCTAATGTCGAGAGAGATAAACTGAATATGGAGATTAATCAGATGAAAAAGAAATGTGCAGATATTAAGGATCGTATTGAGCGAGTACAAGGTAGGAATGGTTTATTATCATTGATGCCATTAATACTTTGAGTGTCTCGGCGAAATCAGCGTAGTTTCACCAAATGGAGAAAACGTAATTTTTTTATTACTTTCACATGTATAGGAAAAATACTCCATCCTCGTTCACATCTTCATTCATACCCCATATTGATTTTTTATAATTTCCAAATAAATGATATTAGTGATAGGCAAAAACAAATAAGTTTAAATAGCTGTAATTTCTATTATTTTCATCTAATCGCAACCATTTGTGTACTCAGGACTCGCACACTTGAAGATAAATGTTAGAATACAGGAAACATGAGTCGAGTCTGATTGATACATTTTCCCAACAAAACTTGTATAATTTGGCCATGTACATCACATACAGGTGACAAGGCTTCAACTTAAATATGGAAAATTTGAATTAAGTAATGGTTGAGAAGTTTCTTATAAGTGTGCTAATAGTGATTCGCGGAAAGAAAAGCAGACTTTTGTTGTCCTTATCTGGGTAGGATTTGTATATGCTAGGAAATAAAAATGATCAGGCTTTGCCTGGGACCGCAAAGCTTATTATCTCTAGAGAATGACAAACTTGTCTACTAGGTTACTACTATATTTTTCAAACTTGTCTACTAGGTTACTACTATATTTTTCAAACTTGTCTACTAGGTTACTACTATATTTTTCAAACTTGTCTACTAGGTTCCTACTACATTTTTCATGATTAAAGACCAAGAAATATTGTCAATTGTTAATGCTTCAATAAAATTTTTTGTGGGACTTGCGGTTATAGTCATAGACTATTAGTTTAGGGATACAACAACATTGTCATTATTTTTTAAAAATTTCATTTTTTACGGGACATCCATATATATCAAAAGGTGTTGTGATTAGATCAGCTATATTATCAAAAGGTGTTGTGATTAGTTCTGAATTTAAAAAAAAACTAAAAAGTTAAATATTACACTCTTAAATCTAAACTTTTTAAACAGTTTAATCAGAAAGAGTTGTACATAAATTATTAGTACGAATGTACTCGCTGGTCGCTCAGAATTCAAAAACTAAACTAAAAATATCTGTGATGACAAGATTGATAATTTTCTAAAACTAAAAAATATTGTTACATGGAATATAATTAAGAAATCATGCATAGGAGCGAAAAAGAAAAATTTAATTTGTTCTCGCAAACATATGTGATATAAAAATGAGAATTCTCATTGCTGGTGTTAAACTAGAATATGAATTCCATGAAGTTTTTCCACTGATAATTGAATATTTTTCCATTTATAGTGAGGGTATTTCATTTTAGTTTTGTTAGAAGATTCCGTATCTTGTAACAAAGTTACACTGGCTTTGTATTGTGAAAATTCAGTTCTTTTTAACTTGCAAATATTGTAGTTAAAATCTGCACAGACCAAATTATCTATAAATTTGAAAATAATCTTGTAATAAATTTACTATGTTCTAAATATGTGATGATTAAATGACTACTATGAGACAACCTTCATTATGCGACTACGTTACTATTGCATATCTTTCATTAAAATTCTTAAAATGAAGAATAGATGGTGTTAATTTCCCATGAATCTTTTTTCTTTTAATAATAGAATATAGTATGGACAGTATCACTTAAATGGAGTTAATTTCTTATAGCCACAATTTGTCTCTCTTGTAGGAGAACTTGGCTATACTTTAACTCGAAATTTGATTTTACTTTAACTCGAAATTTGACTTTACTTTAACTCAAAATTTGACTTTACTTTAACTCAAAATTTGACTTTACTTTAACTCGAAATTTGATTTTACTTTAACTCAAAATTTGACTTTACTTTAACTCAAAATTTGACTTTACTTTAACTCAAAATTTGACTTTACTTTAACTGAAAATTTGACTTTACTTTAACTCAAAATTTGATTTTACTTTAACTCAAAATTTGACTTTACTTTAACTCAAAATTTGACTTTACTTTAACTCAAAATTTGATTTTACTTTAACTCAAAATTTGACTTTACTTTAACTCAAAATTTGATTTTACTTTAACTCAAAATTTGACTTTACTGTAACTCAAAATTTGATTTTACTTTAACTCAAAATTTGACTTTACTTTAACTCAAAATTTGACTACTTTAACTCAAAATTTGATTTTACTTTAACTCAAAATTTGACTTTACTTTAACTCAAAATTTGACTTTACTTTAACTCAAAATTTGACTTTACTTTAACTCAAAATTTGATTTTACTTTAACTCAAAATTTGACTTTACTTTAACTCAAAATTTGATTTTACTTTAACTCAAAATTTGACTTTACTTTAACTCAAAATTTGACTTTACTTTAACTCAAAATTTGACTTTACTTTAACTCAAAATTTGACTTTACTTTAACTCTAATATAAAAATAAAAATAATAGGCAGCCAAATAATTAGTTTTTTAATTATTTGGCTGCCTATTATTTTTATTTAAATTTTGGCTACATTTCTTAAGGTAACATGAGCAACGTCTTGGAAAAGGCTGATACATTGAAGGGATCTGTGTGTGGGGACCGCATGGCCCTGAAGGAGTGGATGGATGCACTGGAGCGCAGCGCTTGTGATATTGAAACTATTGAGAAGTATACCAAACAAGACAACTCAAAAGCAAAGGTAGGCTTGAAGAAAATGCCTGCTTTGTGATACAGACAAATCATGGTGATTTAAGAAATTAAGAAATAACCAGTACTACGAGGGTTCCATACAGACTTAGGCATGTGTAAACATTAAAGTGTACATATTATTTCTATTAAATTATTTGCAAATATTAATATTATATTTCACCATATATATATTGTCTACTGTATTTTGACATACGTAAAACCTCAAAATCTGTGAAATTTAGAATCATCACTATAGTTTCCACTAAATTTTAGGTGAACTTCTAGTGATGTTTTTTAGGGTTCCAGACTTCGAAAGGAAATAAGGAACACTTATAGGATCACTTCCTTATCCGTCTGTCGTTCGGTCAAGACCCTTTTTCTAAGTAATTTGTGAAGGTATCAACTTGAGATTAATATCAAATATTCAGGTCTATAGCCCCTTGGAGCTGTAGGAAAATCAAGCAAAATACTGTCATTTGTGGTGCATATTTTGACACAAATAAATCAAAACCTATAGGGTACTTACTTACTTTATTTAGGGAAATTTGGCAAGAAGCAAAGTCTTACAGCACAAGTAAAGAAAAAAATCTGAAACTTGTTAATTTGTTATATTTTGAAATATGCCCGATGTTTTCACTCCGTTCAATATATCATAGGCAATATATTTTCGTTACAAAAAATTAATTTCATGAATAGTTTAAAAGGAATATTATGTAACATTAAATGTTTATAAATGTCTAAATGTGTACAGAACCCTGGTAGTGTGAGTTCCATTCATGATTGACAGATTTTTGAATACAATTCTTTTTAATATTTTGAATTTTCAACATTATCTCTACAATTATCTTATGTAAAGTTTTGAAAAAAAAATAGTTTCTGTTCTTAGAATTTGTTCTTTCTAATTATATTCACACGATACTTGAAATTAAAAAAATTCAAGTACATTATTTGCCCTCTCTAAATTTTCCACACAAATATTTTTAAGTATTAGCTATTGACGCTTTATCATTACGGCAAATTTAAAAATTTTCTGAAACGGTTTCTGAAAATTTTTTTGTTGTATTTTCAACAATGTCACAACATTTACTCCATCTTACATAAAATTCTAAAATAAATAGTATAAAAATCCTTATAAGTTGCCAATTGTACGGAATTCTCAAAATTAATTTTTTTTGTTTATATGTTTACAAACTAATATTTTTTGACTTTTTGAATTTTCTAAAATCCCATGTAATTATTATAACAACAAAAGTAAATTAGTTTGTAGAGAGCATTTGGAAATGTCTTCCTCGCAATATCATTAACAACAAAACTGAATACAGACCTATTTAAAAATGCTAAAACCATTCACATGACTGCTAAGAAAGATTTATGAATTTTATACCTAACATTTGATAAACATATTGAATTTTTACATCAGGATCTTGAGATCAAAAGGCAGAAACTGAAGCAGGACCATGAAAAAATGCACAACCGTTTGACCCAGCTATGTGGCAATTTGAGCGCCGAAGAGCGGGCCTGTGAGAGGATTTCCAACCAGGTATCGGCGACGTAGTTGGTTAAGAAAATCTCTCTAAGAGTACAAACATTTGACATAAAAAATATGTTAAATATATGCAAACCGTATTTGATAGGGTTATGCCATTTATAAAATTACCTTCGATAGTTTTAATTATTAAATATTTTTCAAATTTGGTAATCCCTGTTTTTCAAAAACCCATCAACTTACTTTGCTTAAATTTTGTATACTTCTTAAAAATGAGTAAATCTCGTAGTTTATCAGAGTTTTTTTCTGCTTTTTCTATTAGCAAAAAATAAAAACACCAAAATTAAATTATTTTTTCATTTTAGACACAATAATTATCGCTTAAACCACAATTTTTATAAATGTGATCCGTTAGAAAGAAGAAATTATAATATTTAGGGAATATGTCTTTTTTATTTCATATTTTTTTATTAAATAAAAAATTATGTCTTTTTATTTCATATATAATTTGCTGGTTAAGTTTATTGTTATTTATATAAATTCTATTTTTAATCGTACGCTATGGAAAAATGCCTCCTGAAGTAATATGGTTCAATACTTTTCAAGAAAATAATTGAGTAATACGACTGAAAATATATATATTAACATATAAAGGGGAAAAGTATGTTTATTTATTTGCCTGTCCATGCTAATTGTTTCGTATTAGAAAGCCTGTACACTGGTAAATATTATAAGCTGTATCGCATCATGCTACATGGCAAAGCAGTAATGAAAATGTAATAGAGGTCGGGTAAAACTATTTTAAGGGTGCAAAGTAGTGAGAGACCGGATTATCTATTTATTGATCATATCGAGTGTTCTTGTCGATGTATCCCTGACCCAGACGATCAGCATCGTTTAGCAAACAGAGCAAATACGATTAGTGATCGTGTGGGGGGAAGAGCAGCTCAGTGAGGTAGTAAGCCGTGCGGATCCGTTGGACTCCTTACGTAAGGAACGTGTGAACAAATGTTTTTCAATGTGATTTGTTTTGTGACTGTTTAGTTAGTACTGTGTTTTCAATTGTCAATTTTTTTAGGAGGTAAAACCAAGGATTGCAACTAGTGGTTAATTATGACTAGATGCAACAGAAAATATTGTTATTTGCCTGTAGCAAATGTAGAATAGATTTGTTTTTGTTTTGTCTTTCCAATGGTCTTAAACCATCATGTAAACGGACCTTGTTACATAGTTTTCATGATTATGAACACTTAAACTTTTTTTTGATAGTCCTAAAAATTCCATGACCATTGATAGTCTTAAAAATTCTAAGTATAGTCATAATTGATATAAAAGTGCAAAATGCAATTATCGCTAGATTGTGGCAACCGGGTTAAGAATACACTACAATGAAATTTTATAAAAACTTTGAAGTTGATTTTCTAAGAATTGAGAAGGTGAGAAATACTTTATTATGGATTCAAGTTCCCCTAACAGTAACTTTTTGTGAGATGCATTTTTATTATAATTAAACTTAATAAAAGCTAATGTAAGTTAGAACCGAGTATTGAAAAAAATTAGAACTAAATGGTGGATTTTCGAAATTTGGTTACATCTCTTGCATAGCAAGATAGTTGCTATTTTGGTTACATCTCTATGCATCCAAGGTTTTTTATTATATAGATTCAATTGTACATTGTTTAAGTACAAGGAAATCTATGTAATATTAAAACCTCATAATTAGTTAGTTATGTAGATAATATTAGCTATTTCTTCAAAGAGCAACTGCACAAGGCAGTTGGTTTTTCCATATTAAATTAGCATATAAACAGTGCATGCATAGTCAGAATTCAAGGTATAGCATATGTTCATAGCCTTATTTTTGTCACTCCTATGCTTATTTAATTTGAAAATATGGATCTATGGATGGGAGTATAGTTATAGACTGGATTCCATTCCATCTCTCGACCCAAAACTTCTATCAGTGTTTGTAGTCAAGATTCAAGATGTAGCTTATGTTCATAGCCTTATTTTTGCCACGCTGATGCTTATTTGAGTTGGAAATATGGATCTATGGATGGGAGTATGGTTATAGATTGGATTCCATTCCAACTCTCGACCCAAAATTTCTATCAGTGTTTGTAGTCAAGATTCAAGATGTAGCTTATGTTCATAGCCTTATTTTTGCCACGCTGATGCTTATTTGAGTTGGAAATATGGATCTATGGATGGGAGTATGGTTATAGACTGGATTCCATTCCAACTCTCGAACCAAAACTTCTATCAGTGTTTGTAGTTAGGATTCAAGATGTAGCATATGTTCATAGCCTTATTTTTGTCACTCTGATGCGTATTTGAGTTGGAAATATGGATCTGTGGATGGGAATATAGTTATAGACTGGATTCCATTCCAACTCTCGAACCAAAACTTCTATCAGTGTTTGTAGTTAGGATTCAAGATGTAGCATATGTTCATAGCCTTATTTTTGTCACTCTGATGCGTATTTGAGTTGGAAATATGGATCTGTGGATGGGAATATAGTTATAGACTGGATTCCATTCCAACTCTCGATCCAAAACTTCTATCAGTGTTTGTAGTCAGGATTCAAGATGTAGCATATCTTCATAGGCTTATTTTTGTCACGCTGGTGCGTGTTTGAGTTGGAAATATGGATCTATGGATGGGAGTATGGTTATAGTCTGGATTCCATTCCAACTCTTGACTCAAAACTTTTATCAGTGTATGATTAAGATCCAAAATTTTTGGATATCATTCTTATTATATTTTTTTTTATCAATCATACATAAACCTAACGAGCTGAAGATATGTACAGATTCTGCACATCAGAGATTATGTTTGTATGCACAATGTGTAATCAAAATTTGTTGCAATAAAGAAAACTAATTAATAATAGAAGATGTTTCTCTTTATTCTTGATTTTCTTTATAAAACATGAGTTCCTCTGATCTAATCAACAATTTTGCTCTAAGGAATCCATAATTGTATACTTGCAAATATCTTTTTTATACATTTCATCTTATTAACTAAGTTACTTCCTTCATTGAGAGTGTTAGTATAGTGAAGAATGTATTGTTGCCTGTGATATTTATTTTATTTGCTTTAGTCTCGTGTTAAACATTTCTGTCAAAAATTGTACGATCATCCAAAATAAATTAGCAAAAAGGAATTTAAAAACATTTATCAAAAACATGCAGTCATGCAAGTTGCAAACAATTATATGTACAAGTTGCAAAAAAATGAATTTTCTGAGGCTTTGCTAATTTCAAATAGCTAATATAAGTAATAGAATGGTTATTGTGGTGTGTATAAGGTCAGTATCTCTGCAAAATCTTTAATCTTTTATCAAAGTGCCATAGAACTACATATAGTTTAATAGGTTATTTCAAAAACCCCTTAAGTCACTTGTAAATTTTCTATATCTTTGTATCACTGGTGTTCATTTAACAGTTTTGTTATTTGTATCTTAAAACCCTCAAACGAGGCAAGTTACTAGAGAGCATTAAATAACTCGTATTTAACATATATAAAGCAATGAATATATGTAATGTATATTATTCATATTACATCTAGGTTAGTGTGGCGCTTGTCGAGAGGCGCCGTCTCATTGACACTTGGTCTGGTGCAGTGGAAAATTTGAGGCAGCGCGACAAAGACATCAAGCATATGCAGGAGGTGAGAAATATGCTATAACAAATACGAGGATGCATTTGTTTTACTGAATATTGTAAGGCTTTTTATGTATTTGATCGAATTTTTAATTATTTACATAGTTTAGGAGAACTGTCTAATATTTATTCAATACGAAATGGTTTTCTTGGGGATTCTCTCCAAACTTTAAAATAAGTTATATCTTAATAGTTTGAATAATATTTAAAACGTTCAGCAAATTTTATTGACGTTTTACACAATAACTACCTTAACTGTATGTTTGCTTATATTTTTGTTCAATTGAATTCAGTGTTCAAACGAACCCTGATAAGATCATATGTGTATCTGGTCTTCTGAATGTCACAGTAAATTTTTTCAGAAAATATGCGATGTCGAAACTTGAAATTTGGCATAGTACCTAATCCACATATTTTACACTAGATAACTTTTTTAAAAGAACTAAAAAGTCTACTGAAATTACCGAACAAAAATCATAAGAAAAACAGGATTGGTAAAATCTGGCTAGATTACAGGAAAATTATCGCAACTATCCCAGATCTTATCATTTTTGAAGTATGCATCATGTCTTTACGCCTGCGGAAGATATAGTAGGCAATATATTGAATATAATGAAAAAATAATATTTGTAATAGTTCACTTCAATATTTATAAGTGCCTAAATGGGTGGGGTGCGGGGAACCTTCTCAGCGCAAGTTCTACTTGTGGTGGATAGCTTTTTTAAACTATTTTCCCTTATATATACAACATGAAAGATATTGAAATTCAGATTCTGTATTTAGTTATTTAGTCTGATTGACTGAAAACACAGGTACCAAACATGATTTTAGTTTTATGTTTTTTATCATAGATTTAATATTCTAATGTACCTTATTTAAATAGTACATTATTTAACATTAGTACATTATTTAAATATTTTTGAATCAATGTAATGCGTTTCCTACAGGATTATGAGCTGCTTCGTGAGGAGTCTCACCGTAAGGCGGAATTGACTCGCGAGAAGGAACAGTTCCTCCAACAGCAACTTGGTAATAATGTGGAGGCGGAGAATGAGGTGGCAGTACTAGCTCAGGAGCTGGCTAATATTCGGCAGCGCACTGTCAAATTGAATGAGAACAATAAAACACTGGAGAGTGATGTGTGTGGTATATTTAGTTTCACAATTAAACTGGTATTCAAAAATTTGCTCCATTTATTATTAAGGGTCTATTGTCTACCAAAATATAAACTAAAAAGATATAGGTAAATGGACGAGGAATGGATATAATAGATACCTTATATCTAAATCTCCTTAATGGATAAAAGGTAGATGAAAACAACATGCAGAAGAGGATCTGGTAATCAAGGGGTTATCAGATTATTAAAGAAAGTGGTTTTCAGATAACTTAAGTACACGTACAGAGGGTTTACACTAATTGTATTTGATTCAAGTTGAATTCATACTTTGCAAGAATACCTCGTAATAAATGCAAATCTTAATACAATTTTTTCTTTATCTTACAAAATATAAAACCACACATTTTTAGTTAAAGTTTAGGGTAGTTAAAGTTAAGGTTTAAAGTTTAGGGTTGCACATTTTCTGATATGTTGTTCCATTGACAAATTGCATATGATTTTCAGAGAAAATAAAAATATCGATCTAATTTCAAACCACCTTTTTTTATTTCTCTTATAAATTCTTTCATAAAATAACTAATAATCCTGGCATATTATTTAAATTTATATTTATTTACTTGGACGTTACACCCTCAAAATTACATCATGACTCAAACATTGAATATCGACTAGTGCCGGAGAGTCCACCATTTTGATAAACAACGTTGCCAATTAGTTAAAACTATTTCGCAGTCCAGAATATGCCTTGCGAAAAACTTTTTCATCCTACTACTTTTCCAGTTTGCAACGATCAGGGTCAGTTCCCATTGAATAGTAGCGCTGCTCGTACTGCTGTTCGTACGACACTGAATAGAATATATGTTTAATTAGGTAGTGATTGAATAAATGTGTATAGACACTATAAAAAATACCATCAGCACCATATGCTGGTAAGTTATTAAACAATTGATTGGCATAACGTCATTTATTTGTGTTAAGGCTCTGTAAAGTACAAATTGTGACCTGACAAAATGATTTATAATGACATAAATATGGTGTAATATGTTATACAAAACCTAGAGAAGTCACCAATGTATTTTATAAATTCTGTAATACCATTATGTTTGCAAAGTAGAAAACTGTTAGAAATATACAGAAATCAATTTTTCTCATCAAAAGTACTCAAATAATTCTTTAAAACAATACATAATTGTGTTTGCAATGTTAAAAACTGTTAGAAATATACAGAAATAAATTTTTCTCATCAAAAGTACTCCAATAATTCTTTAAAACAATACATAATTGTGTTTGCAATGTTGAAAACTGTTAGAAATATACAGAAATAAATTTTTCTCATCAAAAGTACTCAAATAATTCTTTAAAACAATACATAATTGTGTTTGCAATGTTAAAAACTGTTACAAATATACAGAAATAAATTTTTCTCATCAAAAGTACTCTAATAATTCTTTAAAACAATACGTAATTGTGTGTGTAACGTAGAAAACTGTTAGAAATATACAGAAATCAATTTTTCTCGTCAAAAGTATTCAAATAATTCTTTAAAACAATACATAATTGTGTTTGCAATGTTAAAAACTGTTAGAAATATACAGAAATAAATTTTTCTCATCAAAAGTACTCCAATAATTCTTTAAAACAATACATAATTGTGTTTGCAATGTTGAAAACTGTTAGAAATATACAGAAATAAATTTTTCTCATCAAAAGTACTCAAATAATTCTTTAAAACAATACATAATTGTGTTTGCAATGTTAAAAACTGTTAGAAATATACAGAAATAAATTTTTCTCATCAAAAGTACTCTAATAATTCTTTAAAACAATACGTAATTGTGTGTGTAACGTAGAAAACTGTTAGAAATATACAGAAATCAATTTTTCTCGTCAAAAGTATTCAAATAATTCTTTAAAACAATACATAATTGTGTTTGCAATGTTAAAAACTGTTAGAAATATACAGAAATAAATTTTTCTCATCAAAAGTACTCTAATAATTCTTTAAAACAATACATAATTGTGTGTGTAACGTAGAAAACTGTTAGAAATATACAGAAATCAATTTTTCTCGTCAAAAGTATTCAATAATTCTTTAAAACAATACATAATTGTGTTTGCAATGTTAAAAACTGTTAGAAATATACAGAAATAAATTTTTCTCGTCAAAAGTACTCAAATAATTCTTTAAAATAATACATAATTGTGTTTGTAATGTAGAAAACTGTTAGAAATATACAGAAATAAATTTTTCTCGTCAAAAGTACTCCAATAATTCTTTAAAACAATACATAATTGTGTTTGCAATGTTGAAAACTGTTAGAAATATACAGAAATAAATTTTTCTCATCTAAAGTACTCAAATAATTTTTTAAAACCATACAGCAGTTCATTTTATAAAAATCTGTGCTTATCTTTGCTCATATTAATTTTAAAGAATATGTTATATCTTATTTCTATATTATTACTTTTTGTCAAGTGTATTAGTCACGTTTATGTATGAAAATCTGCATATCAAACTAAATGTTTCTGTTGAAAATTGTAGGAGCGCCTATAAAGAATACACATGTATGTACACAAATATAGCCACATACATTGGGTTTTATTTATGTATAGATATTTACATATAGCTTTAAGATGTGAATACAAATTTCGAAACATTTTTTTGTTTCTTTTTTTTAGAGAGGTCATTTTGAGAAGGAAATATAAATATATAAGTTATTTTAGAAAATTTTGTTTATTGATAATTTAGTGACAAAGTAATTAAATCCATTTTCTTAACTTAAATTTATAAGATACAGCGACAGTTCATTTTTAAGAGATTTTACATAAATGATTACTATTATCTTTTAATAGATGAAGTCTCTCCAACGGATGCTGGCAAATGTTTCCAACGAACTACAAAGATTGCGCAACGAGAACAGACACATAAATGAAAAGCAGCGTAAGAAGGACAAGGCACTTGATGAACTAAAGGAAAAGGTTAATATACAACCACAATTACATTTTTCTTTGTTTTAGGTATATATTGCAGACCATTCCCAATCCACCGTTGTCTCAGAGCACCTCCAAGGATCTCTAATGACCTGACTCATGCCACATAAGTGTGCAGGGACCTTCGAAGGTCTTCAATAGTGTCCCTTATCTACAATCAATCACTTCCATCCAACGGATTACAGAATGTCCCAACCCAAACCTTCGAAGGTCTCCAATAGTGTCCCTTATCTACAATCAAGCACTTCAACCCAACAGATTACAAAATGTCCCAACTCAATGAGCCATTCAGCATCTCCATTCTTTCTAGAATGCAATTGGCAATCGCTCTATATTGCACATTGTAAGCAATTCTATACCAAAATGAACATTCATCGATTTGTAACTGCTACATACGAAAGATTTGAAAAGAAAAAAGGTCCTCATGGCTGGTAGACTGACGTAGAGGCTATATCAGCAGAAAGCCAGACGTCAGACCTTCTGCTTCTTCTACAAATGCTTTAAATTTGCCATTTCTGGGAATTTTAACATAATATTTACCAAACATATTCTTAAAGGAATATACTGCAAGAAAATATTTAAAAAATTGATTTTTTTACTGGTCGGAATGGTGATCCACCTTAAAACGCAATTATCACACGGTGTTTTCACAGATATCAAATATCACTCCCATTCTTGGCAAATTTTAGTTCAAATTATTGATTAATGTAGATGATTCAGAAATACATCCCTAAAATATAATCGGAGCAACTTTAATATGAAATGTGCTTCTTGCAAATTCCAGATAAACTCTTTGAAGCAGAAATACGCCGAATCTATGGACAAGTCAAAATCTTCTGGTGACAGAGCTAAAGAACTAGAGGATATGTTGAATGTATGTATAATGAAAACGGATATGCAAATTTTTTTGTTTTTTATAATCAGTTTTTATTTATTGTTGGTTAGGAAGTTTTATGGTATGAAATCCCTATCGTCTTCTTTTTAGTTAGCAAAAGACCTGTATTTTGTTTGTTTTTCTTTTAAATAAGTTTTAATTTATTGTTTTAAGGAAGTTTTATGGTATTAAAATTGTATATTTATAGACTTATTAAAATATGTGTCTAGCTATTTATGTTTTTGGAATATTTAAGTTGTGGCGTTTTACGTCCAAGCTTGTATTAAGGCAAGTAAAATGTATATTTACACAATTCACAGGAGGAGGAGAAATATTTTAATAACCTGAAGGTGAATCATCAGCGCTCTATGCATTGCTCTTTCTTAGAGCAGCAGAAGCTGAATGGCCTTAAGGAAGATGAGAAACTCACTGTTATGCAAATGAAAGGTGTGTTCATGTTTTGACAATTCTTTCATGTTTGTAATAAAAAATATATTGATATGGTTTTAATTCAAAATGTATTACTTCCGCTCAAGAAAAAGTTTTACAAAATATTGAAATCGAGGATTTTATAGTGTTGTCCTTGGTGGAGTTACTAATTTTCCAATTAAATTGGAAAATTAGTAACTCAAGCATATTGAGTTATTGCCAAAAAACGACAACAATTTTTGTGATCGGCTGCAGAAACTTGCACGCAACTAGACATTACGCCATTATCCTGGATTATCGTAAATAATTTCTAAAGCGGTAATATTCTGTAATGTTTTTTTGTACTTCAAAGGTTGCAAGTCAGCTGCAGGCAAGTTAGATGCAAAGGTAGTACAAATTGAAAAGGACCTTCTAATGCAGAAGGAATCTTTGTATGGAATTGTGAGTAGATTTCATGTTATTGTATTTTCTATGTAGTAGCATAATACCAGTCCCCATTGCCATAATACCAGTCCCATAATACCAGTCTAATACCAGTCCCCATATAAACAGCGTGCCACATTAAATAATTCTTTATCACGGCAGGGTTTTGTTTAGAAAAAGTAAATAAATCAGAAAAATTTAATTATACATAATTTCTTTCTGTATTGAGATACAAGTTTCAGTGCAAGCTATTCCTACAAAGGACTTGGACTTTTATTCCTCTCTTTTCAACAATATTTGAAAATTTGACACAGAACAGGTTTTTGCAGTTTAAAAGTTTGCTATATTTATTTTTCATTTTTCTTATGGAATTTTATTTTTAATTAATGTTTAACCGTTTGACTGCCGAAGAGCGGCATCGCGCTCGTGCCCGTACTTACTAAATTTGCCAAGAGCGCGATGGCGCTTGCGAAATCAGTTGCTGTTTAGCGCGCGGTAGGGGAGGTTGCTTGCATGCATCACTAATTTTTAATCTTTCTACGTGTTACATAAAATTCGAATTATGATATTATTAGTAACTAGCGTGACCCGTGCGAAGTCTTCGCATTATAAATTATTCAACTCAATTTAATAAATCAAAATTGATTGCAGGTATTCAATTCATTTCTAATTTTGCACACTGGTTATTACGTTTTTATTCCATTATGAAGCTCAGATGACAGATCAAACAAATATTTTACTAAAATTGACATATAGAGGTGCAAATATCAAAAGCATTGAGCTAAAGCGCCACTTTATTTATACGTGAGTGGATTTGAAATTAAACAAAAATTTTACCGTCCGTCAATCATATTGACGTTGAGCCGTTAGATGGCAGCATTGCTGTTTTGTGTATATAATTTTAATAATTAATTAATTTGCAAAAACAATAGCAATAATAAATTTTTTAGTTGTGGATGCTGGTAGAGCAAGCAATTATCTATAAAATGATATATAATTTATGTGGATTAGTTGTGAGGTTTTTTCTAAAAAGGGAGAGTAACATCTTAACCTTAGCGTATTAATATATATGATGATTACAATATAAAAAGAATCCAGGAAAAGAAAATTTTTAACTCATAATGTCGGAACACGAAAATATTTAGAGTAAAAATGATAATTTTTCAAGTTGTGAAGAAAGCGATAGTGGGAGTGACGTTGTGGTGCGCTCACAAATTGGCGTAATGCTAATTTTGAGTGATAGTGATAATAGTGACGATAACAATTATTTTGCTGATACAGTTCCTTAGGTTAGGGAAATGATAAAGCTATCTTTCCTTTTTCAGCTTAAGTGATAGGCTGTAAACACAGTGGACGACTGAAAACAAAACGCACAATTATAATTTGAACTTGCAGTTCAGAATTTGCTGCACATATACCTTGTAGTGCACCAGTTGTGGCAATTTTAAATTGCATTTTACATTTATTATCATCAATTTGAAAATTTTATGATTCAGTTATTCGATATTCTTTTGGTTCCTGTTTGATTTTTCCCATTCTCGTCTTGAAATTTATTTCACTTAAATATACAATACTGTAGTGTATAATTTTCAACTCGTTTAAATTAATGTTATATTTCGTACACGTAACGCTGAAAAGAAATATCGGTTGTATGTATATACAAACAGTTATTGGCTAATTTTTAATACTGTTTAATGTATTTGAATATTGATGATTTATGTTAATATATATATTCTAAGTATTTATATATATATATATATATATATATATATACATATATGTATATATATATATATAGATATATATATATATATATACATATATGTATAATTTATGCCAGATGAACCACAGTTGATTTAAATGATGGCCAAGAGATACTAGTCATTGTTTGTGTGGACCATGTATGTGATTTTGACAGTAGCCTATGATGAATACTTTGTTTAACGTCTCACATATAAATTGACAGTAATTTAGTTTTTACATAACACAAAAATTTTAACCAATTATCCAAAATTTATTCTGTATGTTGCTTTGTGACAAAAGGACACCAGATACATTACAAAACTTATTATTGCAAAAATGTACAATTATTATAGAGTAACTTATAAACTCTTTGAGGTATCAACAATTAAAAAGTGTTTTTAAGCCAAAATAAATTAGAGAGTTGTTGTAATGGATTAATATTCAATAACAATTGGAGTAATATTCCTTGGAAAGTAGTCAGTAAAAATGGAAGTAAATCTTGAAAATGGAAGTAAATTTTGAAAAGTGGAATAAATGATAACTAATTTCAAGAAAAGTCGACTTTGATATGGGCTTACCAATATCACTTAATGGATCATATAAATTACTTAAACCTTCATATCTCATTAATTAAATATTTTTGAAATAGTTTGGTCACTTTGAATAAATATATAAGTGGTGTGGTAGGCGATTTTCTATTGTATACATATGGCTTATATATATATCCTTTAGTTTTGAACTGGCCTTATTATTATCCTTTAGTATTTCCTTCTATATCATCAGCACGTGGATATATCGTTCTTAAAGATTTGAGACTTGTTTTCAGTTCTTAAAGATTTGAGACTTGTCTGTTGGCATAATATCACCAAGAAGTACTTTCACATAAGACATAATGTTACACGAAGTAATGAAATTTTAGTACAAATTAACAAAAGAATAAGAAATGTCACAAAATATACAATTTGTATTTTAGTATTTATGCACAGCAAAATAATGGTGAGTCTATTCTGATACAGTTGATGAGTGAAGTTGGAATTCTAACCTGGCGACCTCAAGTGACGTTTCTCATGATGATGAAATCTGTGGAACAAACCCATTTAAAAATATCACTTCTTCCCTAAAGGGGGACTTTATATACTTCTAGATAACTTGGTCATATATGCATTTAGATATAACCTGAAAAGAATTCAAATATAATTTTTAAAATATATTCCAATTTACATTGCCTCACAGAACTATTCAATCGAAATGACAGGCGTGCGCATAGCACGCATGGAGGGCGACATAGCAGCGAGGGCTTGTGATGCGGCACTTGACCAGAAAGTGGAGCAACGTGAGCAGGCGGCAATGGAGCATGGGACGCGTGTTGCCCTATTGCAGGGGCAGGTACGCCGGCTGGAAGATGATATGCGGATACTGACAAGATCTATCGCGGATAAGCAGACCGAACATGATGAGCTGGTGAGGATTTCTTTAGTTTTGGCCGGGGCAATAACACTACTATCCCCCAGCCAAAACTTAATGTAGATTGTATTCCTATAATATTAATTTGATGAATTTAGTCAGAGATTTTGAGGAATTCTCAAAGTTAAAACTGGGAATTTTTGGAATATCAAGAATGGAACCTAGTTGGTTCCATTTTTTAAAAAAAGTTTGTAAATATATTTATTGTTATTCAAAATAGTCTCCATAGCACTCTATGCATTGTTCCATTTGATGGAACTACTGAGAAACAGTCACCCACTCTTTCTTGGACGTCTCTTCCATGGCCTTTTCATAAGTAGTCATCACTTCTTCAAGTGTCATATTCATCATAGTTTATCATATGGTGCGAAGTGGTGGCCGAATGGCTGATAATTCATAATTTCCACATCCGACGAAGTCAAATATTTGGTAATTCATCTGGCTGAGTGTGTAGAGTTCTCGTGTTGAAGGAGTTCTGCCCTCGAATTCTATCCAAAACAACAGGCAAGTAAGTGTTGATATTCCAAGCTTCGGTAACTATCCTTAAATTTTCCAGTACATTATTTTATAATATCCCGTCTGTTCGAAGAACGAGGAGACCATCTTTTTTCTTTATCTTCACGTTTGTAGATTTCTAACAGTATACCCAGCTTTCCTCATTATTTATTATATCGAATACAGCAATGAACTTTGGTCAAATCATTGCATATCTAGCATTTTGTCATCTAAATGTTCATGTAGAATTCTTATAGAATGTTCTATATTCTTATAGAATGTTATAGAATGTTCTTCTTGTAGAATGTTCTGTGAACCGTACATCGTTGATGTTATCTTCAGTAGTCACTGTTGAGGAACGTCCCTGAAGCATATCGTCAATGAAATGACCGCAATTGAACTCCTTAAATCAGTTGTATACAGGAGCCCGGAGTGGAGCTTCAAAATAAAATGCTAATCGAAATTGATCGTAATTTTTTAATTGATTGAGACCAATATGAAAGTCATAAAAAATCATTGAACAAAAATTTATTCATCTCGAACAATTTACGACCGATATCCGAAATTTGAATTAATTTTTTTATTACAATTATTACAAATCTTACACTAGTTTTTATTTAAATTTTTTAAACCTATTATGCGAAGTACTAAACGAAAAGTGATATTGTATAGAATAGTAATTTAATAAAAATTTGTAAAAAATTGTTTTTCCGTCCCTCTTATGTTTTATCCTAAATAAAAATTTAAAAAATAAAAAAAAATTGTTGCAAGAGTATAATGACATCAGTATTGAAAGAAATATATTGGCAAATAAAGGATCCACACTTCATGGAATTTAGAAATGATGGTTGAGGAGAATAATCAGGTGTAACAAATTTAAGTAGCACCAGTTATGCAAGTTGAGCTAATTATGGCACTGGTTATAGCAATACAAGAGTGTGCACGAAGGTCTATGAGAAAAAAGTGTATATCAGAATTGCAAAGGTATACATATAACAGAAATCTAGATACCAATCTTTTGTCAATTACCTTTGCAGAGAAGCCGTCTGAAAGGCTATGGTTTGAGCCTGGTAGGCCAGCAGCAGCAGCTACGGGATGCACGCACGGAGTGCCGACAGATGCGTGTGGAAGAGTCCCTCATGAGATTGCGGGTGGCGCATTCAGAACGCGCAGTTGCCAGGCTCGATGACAGGGCCTACACTCTAGAGAAGCAGAGACTTGAAGTTGACGCGGTAAGTTGGAATGCTTTTTAACTTATAAAAATAAAAGAGATAAAATAACGGATAAGTAACAAATTTTTGTTTAATGATTGACTGTGTTACATAGCAATTTTTTCTGTGTTACATAGCAATTTTTTCTGTGTTACATAGCAATTTTTTCTGTGTTACATAGCAATTTTTTCTGTCTTACATAGCAATTTTTTCTGTGTTACATAGCAATTTTTTCTGTGTTACATAGCAATTTTTTCTGTGTTACATAGCAATTTTTTCTGTGTTACATAGCAATTTTTTCTGTGTTACATAGCAATTTTTTCTGTGATACATAGCAATTTTTTCTGTGTTACATAGCAATTTTGTCTGTGTTAGCAATTTTTCCTCTAAAATCTATCTAAATATCTTATACTTTGCAGCAAAAAACCTACTAAACAAAACTCGAATCAGAATCACAGATTGTCAAAGAAACGTTATTAAAAAACATTTTCATCTAAAGCTATAACCCACCCCTATTGGAGATTATAGCTCTACTTCCATCTTTTTGATTGATTGAAGTAAATAGAAACTAGTTTTATTGCCGTAAATCTGAGATCCATTTTCTAAAAAATCCTACGTTCAGAGAACTTGCAAGGCCCGATTTGGAGGAACACATAAATGAGAATAACTCAGTATTGCTGTGGGAGACCAGAATCAATATGAAAGACTTCTTAGAACTAAAACGCTGGCTATTAATTTATTGAACGGTTCTTGTAAAAAGTTTATATTTAGTATTTGCAGTTCTGTTGGAATATTTACAGCCGTTCATGAGTAGATGTTGTTTAACGACATGCTTTACTGATTCACCCCAAATATTGAACTTTATTTAATGTATTCAAAACACATCTCACACCCACAGTTACCTTATGCTCTGTAAATTAACTATTTGTTAAATGTAAAATAGTAGTTTCAGTTGTCGTCAGCATGGAATGTATTATTGAAAATTGTTTTTTGCTCTTACCAGAATGTTTTTAAATCTACAAATAACACACTACATTGCTATAAAGAATATTGTTTATTTTAATACTAAATCTATAAAACAAAGTTTAAAAAAATAAAGAATATACATTTATTGTTGTATTTTAAGAGTACTGCATTTTTAATTGCATCATCATATTGGCTAATTTTAAATTTAATAGACTGAGTGTAGAACATAACACAAACCGATTTTATATATTTCATAAATTTATTATTAAGTTCAGTTTCTATTTTATATATTTCATAAAATTATTATTAAGTCAATATTAAATGTAAAATACATAATCAAATAAAGTATATAATAATATCATATAGAATGTTGCAAATTATAAGTGAATTCATTAAATACATATTATGTTAGTGGCCCTTAAAAGAAATCAATTTTATAAAGGCAATGAACGAGCGTCAAGTGGAGATTGGTATACGGCGTGACATTCTAAACGTGCAGAAGCGTGCTCTCATGGAGGACTGCAGCAAGCTGCGTTTAAGCGTTCGTGAGCGCGCCAGCCGTATTGAGCAGCTCAAAAAGAGGTTTCGTTTTGTTTTTTACAATTCAAATCATTTAACAACTTTCTTAATTTTTCAAAAAGCGATGTACATACAATGTACGCACATTGTATGTGTAATTTAAGTATACACATACAATATATACATACAATGTACGCATATTGTATGTGTAAATATACATACACTTACAATGTACGCACATTGTATGTGTAAATATACATACACATACAATGTACGCACATTGTATGTGTAAATTAAGTATGGTTCATGTCTTGTCAGAAAAAAAAAATAAATTAAATATATTATTAATTCACTTGTTTTTTGATACAAATATGTCTGGGAAAAATATACAAAAAGGAGAAGGCTTAAAATAAACCTATTACTATGGAAAAAACCCTTAATATATAAAACGGTCAGGTTGTTTACTGCCCAAAACCATTCTATCTATTTATCAACATAAATAGCTATCCAAGATAGTTGATAACTTTCTATATATCCCTACTTTGCTTCTCACAAGTATTAAAATGTTTTAACTGTATATGGACAGTTGTAGATAACTTTCTACAAATGCCCCCTCCCGTACAACTGACTCATTCCGTTAATATGTATGACAAATTTGAAAGTACAAATATATACAACACCAAATAAATAAACAAAGACATTCTAACTATAAAAAATTAGATGTAGTTTAAATGTTTCGTGAATTTTTAAGTAGCAGATATACATTTTTATATTTTAAAATGAAGCATAATATAAGTTAACTGAAAACAGTTAAAATTGTGCATAGTATGGAATGCAATTGGTGTCTGCTTTAAGTTCCGTCAAGTATTAAATTGGATAAAAGCCAGTATTAATGTAATATTTATAATCAAATGAGTATAACATTCATAGTTGAAGAAAGTAATAAATTTTAATAAAATGATTTATTAAATATACTAACACTTCTTACTGTATATATTACATATTGTATATAAAATATAAATTATATTAATAATCATTATAATTATTAAACAGAACTCTCTTTTTTTTTAATATATTTGGGGTTACGTTTGTAGAAATTCATCATCATTTAATTTTTATAAACAAGTAAATAGAAATGTGATGCAGTATTATACCTACTTTACTTAAATTCTTAACTACAACCTAGGTTTCGTTGTATGACAACATCTTCAGATGGGCAATAAGAAGGGGCTTCAAATAGCCAATCTGTAGAGATCGTACAACAAGACCTAGGTTGTGGTTAAGAATTTAAATAAAGTACAAATAATACTATATTACGTAGTTTCATTACAAATAATACTACATTATTTAGTTTCATTACATAGTTTCATTTAGAGAATGCCATGCTTGCTACTGATTTTCAATAATTTTTTACAATAAAAAATTGGATAACTTTATTTAAAACAGACCATTGATAAGCGTTAATCGCCCGAAAATTACGAATAGAAAAGTCGCTTACTATTGATAACCTAACCTATTGAAGATAACGGTCAAAAAGTTATTGGGAAGCAACATCTGTCACTTCTGTACAATATTGAATAGCCAGTGAGTAATTTGCCCTTCTATTGGTAGACAGTATGCTGAAATGATAATTCCTAACTGTTATACATAACTGTTATAATATGTCATTGATATGCAAAACTAAAACGTCAGAACTTGTAAGCCTAGTAATACAAAAACATGGATAAATAGAATATAGGTTTTAGGTAGGGATGTCAAAAATAGCATATAGCATGCTATGCTAAATGCTAATTACAAAATACGTAATAGCATGCTATTTACATTTAGCAACTAACGCTAACATGGTGATGCTACGTAAGTATTAACTGTTGATGAAACTTAAGGGATACGTTGTTATAGCAGATTATTTACTTTTGGTCCTACAGTATTATTTACATCGTATAGAAACGTATTGTTTTAGGATGCTATGAGTTGTAAATAAATACTATTCATAAATTAATTGACTGATAATTGACACAGTAAGGACATAACTCTTGGTGTCAGATGTCTTGTGTTATTGTCATAAGGAGGGGATTAGTTCATTACTTTAAGTATATGTTTAACGTTGTGAATTACTAGTGATTATTACTAGTGATATCTAAAATTATATGATAGGTTTAAAATAAAAGATATAGTGTTTTAATAGTTTTACATAAACAATCATTGCAACTTTAATTATTGTGTTCACATTTTAGTTTGTGCTTAAACAATCATTTGTTGTCCATTCAGTCTTATGCCAGGATGTTATTTGATAATATTTTAAAACTGGTCCAAATGTTTTTAAAATATTGCAAAGTACAAATAATAAACAAAAACTTGGCAGCTATTTTAGTTTATCACGACACCACCTGACACGTGTTGATCCCGACACACATAAGCACCAGGACTTTCAAATTTGTAGGTTAACATCAAAACCTCATTAGATATTTTCAGTTGTTTAAATATTTTTAAAATATAAGTACATTCTTTTCACCCTTAACAAAAGCATGATAGTTGGGACAGCTGTGTGATTTTTGTGGCCACCATTTTTACATTAATGATTTTAAAGATTAAGCCTTAGTTTTCATACGATTTGTTTATGTAGTTTTAACTGTTAAATGCAATATTTTTTCACGTATTTTGACCCATGTTCTCCGCTGTTACATTTTTAGACACGTAACTTGCACATTTAACATTTCACGAATAACTGCCAAGTATCATTCAATGTCTATATCAGACGTAATACAACTTGTAAAAATACTTAACAAAATATGCTAACGCAAATACACGTAATAAAATTACACTTCATAAATAGCATCTATCACAGAAACATTATGTTAATTTAGCATTCGATGTTATAAACTGTGTAACATTAATACACGTAATGAAAATACAGTTCACAAATAGCATCTGTCACAAAAATAGTCTGTTAATTTAGCAATCAACGTTATAAAGTGTGCTAACGCTAATACGCGTAATAAATACACTTCGCAAATAGCAGCTATCACAAAAAATAGTCTATTAATTTAGCATTTAGCAACAACATGCTAATCACAAATACGTTAGCAGGTTTAAAATTAACGTAAAATAGCATTAGCGCTCATTGCTAGTTTTAGGCATAGGAGCGAAGGAACTTTCCACAATAATTGCTAATGCCGATCAAATTAAATGTTTGTTGCAATAATTTGCCAAATTTAAGTGTATTTGTAGTTAAGTATTATCACAATTATTATTCTAAAGCGAAACCAATTTGTGAGCATAAAATGATTGCACCAAGAAATTATTTTTTCTAAAATCTAACCCTTTAAAAGGTCTGATTAAAATCGTAAAAATATTGTCATATTTCATAATTTTTTTGGTTCTATCTCCAAATATGGGAACCTTATAGTTTCATCATGTCCGTCTCTCCGTCTGTCTGACCCTGTCTGTCATAGAGTACGAAGGGATTTTTTATATAAATGTTGACATCCATAAAAAGTGGGAGCAATTTTTTTGCACGTCCCATTGCAAGGAATAATATTGGGTAGATCTTTTAAAATAATACTGAGGATAGAATTTAAAATAATACTGATGATAGAATTTGAAATAATACTGAGTATAGACCTTCACTATTCACCTTTACCATATTACACATTTAAGCATTATCTAAATATTAAACTTTAATGATCCCTACCCTTCTAGTCATTCAACCTCAGGATTGGAAGATGTAAAAAAATTTAAATATACTCTGACGTCTTATGCTGGTAGTATTATTTAATTAGAACTGTCAAATAAAATTAATTAGCATCAACAATTTGAGGATGTTTAGACAAATAACGAATCCTACTTTATACGTGTCGCGACAAATGCTCGGCCAATTTTATTAAAGACGTGGAAGATAAATTGGGTTAATTGATATTTTGCACATTTTATATAAGAGTGATGTAAAGTTAAAAATTTGGAAATTATTACAAAATAGTTTTATTTTAATTATTTATTCTCCAAATTTTAAATTTTAAGTCGCTCTAATTTGCCGTATTATACATACCTCTTGACGTAAAATGATTCGAAAAATATCACAAAAATGTATAATATATTTTAGAGTATAAAATAAAGTCTCGAATTGGTTTTGTCATTTTTACTTGATTGGTAATCGTGATATGGAATACTGAAGAAATAGTCTTGTGGGCTCTGTACTATCTCTTTGAATTACGGCCTAAAACATATATAAAGCAAGTTCCATAAACCATGTTGATATTGTATCTAAATTACAATATAGGTCCCCGTTGGAGTCATTTCCCATATCTATGCTTGTCTTGTGAGACCATTATTAAAACCTTGGCTATGTACAGGTGGACATAAATATAACACTAAAATGCCTTTCTTTATATAGTTCCCGTATTAAAAGTAATTCAGATTATTTATTTTATCTAAACGCATTAATTAATATATTAAAAATATGATACGGTAACAATTGTACAGGAAAAAATTTCATCGTAATTAATTTAAAAATAAAACATTGAATCCTTAAATTTAATTAAAAACGTAATATCTACCTTTTTGTACTATGTTCTACACACTGTAAACAGAAAATTTCTGGGTAGAACTGGCACTTTAAGAATTTCATACACATTTAAGTTCTTATAAATTATTAAGGGTACATAGTATTTCTATAACAAATATTACTAAATATTAATTTTTCTCAACATAAAAAAAACATGACGCATATTTTAAAAAAATTATGGTATCTAAAATTATCAGTAATTTTCCTAGAAACTTTGTAGGCTTCTAAAATTATTTTTTTTAATTTCTCTATTTTTTTGAAAAATTGTCAGTTGATAATTTTGAAAATAAATATATATGCTACTTAAAATTATGAAATAATATATTTTTGTCCCTTAGGGCTATATGGGTTCATCGAAATAAAAAAACAAATTTCCGCTACACAATTTTATAGAACTATTTTTTGTGCTGGTATGTTTTATTACAATGCAAAATAAAGTTTCTATGTTAAGCAGTTTCGGAGAACACAAACTGTGATAGACCGACAGACAAGTCAGTAATCTTATAAGGGTTCCATTTTTCTTCACGAGGTGCGGAACACTAGTCTGTGTAAATTTAGAGTGTGCAATTTTCTGTCACGGACGGATGTAATGGACATGCAGTATAGTGACAACAACGGAATTCAACCCAAAATCAAAGTTCTCAATGGTCGGTGAATGAAAAATGTGAATATATCTATGATTAGATCAAATTTTATTATACCATAAAAAAATTGCTGTTTGGATTGTTATATCACTGACAGTATGTTATTACTGAAGGAATGAATGGCGCACGCTTATTGTTGCCTTCTGCTATTTCTCATTCATAATAACTGGGTAGAATATTTGGTTGGATTATACGGGCTAGCCAGTACTTATTACTTTGTCTGATTTTGCCATATATTAAATAGGTACTTAAATAAAAATTATTACAAAAAATAAAACACAAATACGATTGCTCAGTGGAAAAAGTATTTTTGATTGAATATTTGTGTACAGAAAGCATAATCTTATTACTTTTGTCAGAGTATATTCTGTGTATTTATTTGCAGATACGATATATTTATTACCTCACTTGGGAAAGATGACTCAGGACAACAATTATCGGTCACATACTTTAAGATCAAGGTAAGGAAATGAAAACACGGAAACTGTATATAAATAATAGCCATTTGTGTGAATATGCTTCCAAATAAAATACCAAAATATCGATATTAAAATGTTTCGGTATCAATATATTACTAACCGCTTAATGTTTTGACAAAATTTTGCAGTGCTGGTGATTTTGCCACGTACAATAGGTTATTTGGTTTATTACGAAAATAGAATAAGTAATAACATTAAAAAGGGTTAAAATAAATATATTGTACCTAGAACCTTTCATTACAAAATTATGACGACTTAAAAACTGACGAACTACGATTTTCACAAAAATCCCCCATACAAAACTGGCTTATGATGTCACTGGCCAGTTATTTGGCATTCATTATGAGGGAGTTCATTAAACATTTTTAATATTTCATTAAATATTGCATTTAAGTTTTTTATTGCATATTATGAATTATGAAGTTTTTTTCTGTTTAATGAACAAACAATTGACATTTTGTCCTATTTAGAACTTTTGATTAATTGTTTGTTAAATATATTTTTTTTTCATCACAAGGTTTTTTTAAATCTACTTTGTAGTTTCAAAACCTTTTTACAAACAATAATGACATTAGTCAAATACCCTATTATTTTACAAGGTATGCAGTAAAACCACCATCAGTTTAGTAAATGAATATATATTGATATGATATTTTTTTATTTCAATAAAGATATCTATAGACAATTCAAGATATATTATTTGGATTTTAAGTAAAATTATTTTAATTAGCAGCTTAACAATTTTGTAAGTTGTAATTCGTTTCAAATGAAAAAGATGGTTATAAAACTAGTTTAAATTTATGAAATTTAAAAAAAATTAAACTTTTATTTTAATTATTTATTCTCTTAATTCAAAAACAACAAAAAATACTGTACTTAGAAGAAGATCAAGATGTCATGCATATGTTTGAAAATGAGAAATTTCATTTCTGGTAGCCAATAATTTATTTTCGCAATTTCGTTTTACGTATGCCCTACGGAAACAAAAAATTTTTTTTTTTAATGAGCTTCTAAAAAAATTATGCCCTTATGCCATGCATATCAGTTTGCCCAAGAGAAGGCAAGTCTTCAGCAGCAGGGCGATGAGCTGGATATGAATATCCGACGCAGTGAACAGGAGATTGCATCGATGGAGGCCTCACTTCATGTCATGGACATGGCTCACAAGCAGTTTGTAAAGCATATCAGCGTTGTCAAGGATGATGGTATAGTTATTTTCCGAAAAATACTTAAAGCTTCTTTCTTTCATTTCGTCACTTTTTTTACTTCATAGTAACGACATGGCGCTGCTGACACAGCAGCACTGGCAATGGTCTGACGCGGAAACGCAACCCATGTGCCGCTCTATTTTTAAGCAATTGAAGAAGCTAAAAATCTAGTTGCAAATGTTTAGAAGAGTTGTATAAGATTTGTTAAAATATGACTTCATCCCATAAACAATTTTATCTATTGCATCTATTCTATTCAAGCATAATCATACATAAATTTCTTTGCTTTTGGAAACAAAATATTTGGGAGGCTGACATTACACACTCTTTGAAAAGTACTAATAAATTATAAAGAAAAATGTTTAGCATTTTTAGCAATTTAGTAAATGAATATATATTTAGCAATTTTAAATATTGGATCAGCCATTTTAAATATTCAAGAGATGTAACTCGAGAAGAGAAAACTAACTCAGCTAAGGTAACAGTACCGTTTTAAAATAATGTTGTCATATATATCATGTGGATGACTTCGGTAATTACTTGGAATGTTGCTTCACACTACGTCTCTCATATACACATGCACATGTTTATGTAATACATAACAAACCATGTGGTTTTACCATGAAAGCACCAATAGGAAGTTTGGTAAGCTAATGCAGCACTCTCCATTATATAACGAACTCATATATTTCGTATATTCTTTCTTTCAATCTACTGCACTGGTGATGTTGCTGTCCAGTGATGAAATACCCGTTCTTACCTGTTTGTACTTTTGAAACCCTTTTCCGTTTAATCAAACCTATACCTTTAATTGGGAATGTTCCTAAGTTATTTTCTGTGCAGTAATGCTTATACATAGTTTCATATGTTTATTGATTGGATCATTTTTAAATCTTTGATCTTAGAAGAATAGACAGAGAGATTAAAAAATGACTTGAAATTAACCAAAATCCTTATGAATGATATATACAGAGTGCGTTCCACTTGGCGATCGCGGTCGTTGCGGTCATGATCAAAACGTCATTGATGCCATCATTGTTCACGACCGTGATGACCCACGTATTGAGATGGGTCGTTGCGGTTGTTTATCTGTCAATTTGATTTTGACACATTGATACATGAAATTTACGTAAATAAATTCATATAATCTTTGAAGATTAAACATAGTGAGCACAATGAATCTCTTTATTCAGTTTTGAGATGTACCTAATAGAAATAAAGGTGACACCAAAAGTCGCAAAACGTACAATCATCAAACTTTTATAGAAATTAAATTGCACTTTTACAGTTACTGTAGGTCTAAATTACTATCTAACATAAAAAATATAATCTCTTGATTTTCGTCTAATACCCGCCATTTACACATAGTTACGAATGCGTATTGTTCCTATTTCGTTCCACTTGGACTGACAGTTACAGCGTTGACAAGCTAGTGGAATAGGTATGATAGCTGTTGTTGACGCAAGCGTTGTGAGCGGCTAATGGAACGTACTCACAGATGTCTTAAGATTAAATATGCCATTAAGAGCTTTCCTGCTGGCCTGCCATTAGTGAGGATGCGCCGGGACCACTTGCTTCACTCTCCGTTGTAAATTCACTAATCAACAATAAAAAGTACCAAAATGCAAAAGTGACAATGACAGAGACGCACTGACTCTTGGAGTTTGTTAGTTGATTATCCCGCCGCGGGATGTGATTGGCCCCTCAGGGCCAACCCCGCATCCCTTCTGAAGAGTTGATCGGCACTCAAGCTGTTAAACATAATACTTTACTGTGCTAAATCAGAGGAGAAATGGGATAAACGAAAGATCATGTAATGTTGTAAATGATAATAATATAAGTACTCATTTGTTATTACACGAGTATTCGACAAGCTCTGGTACTCTTCAATGGTATTTCAATGAGAACAATACCATACTAATTATATATATAGTGACAGTACTGTACATATATATTCCGCAATTTGCCATGATGCCTTTGTGCAGTTATTAAAATTAGTTCCAAATTGTCATGCCATTATGTAATATCGATAAATAAAACGAAAGAATAGGCAGAAATTCACAAACCAATATGATTCGTAATATGATTTTACCTTATAAAATAAAAAAAAACAAAACTTACTTCAGCTATTTCTATTAATGTACTGACTTGAGTGGTTTTTGTTCTCGGGGTGTATTGGCTGGGCCATCTGGCTACTGACTGCATCCATTTCCAATAGGTTAATGACATGATAAATTAAACCTGTTATCCTGTGTGTACTTAGATACATTTAAAAATATATTATTAAAAATAGACTAGCGTGACCCGTGCGAAGTCTTCGTATTATTTATTCTATTTTACTAAAATTGACATATAGAGGCGCAAGTATCAAAAGCATTGAGCTAAAGCGCCACTTTATTTATACGTGAGTGGATTTGAAATTAAACAAACATTTTACCGACCGTCAATCATATTGACGTTGAGCCGTTAGATGGCAGCATTGCTGTTTTGTGTATATAATTTTAATAATTAATTAATTTGCAAAAACAATAGCAATAATAAATTTTTTAGTTGTGGATGCCGGTAGAGCAAGCAATTATCTATAAAATGATATATAATTTATGTGGATTAGTTGTGAGGTTTTTTCTAAAAAGGGAGTGTAACATCTTAACCTTAGCGTATTAATATATATGATGATGATGATGATATTTATCACCACTTGAATTTTTGATTGAAAATCTATATTTTGAGTCATTGTTATAGTTTTCCTGTATAGTAAGTAAACTTCAAAAACTACTGTTATTTTTATAATTTTAGATTCAGAATTTTCGGAAATGAAGGTGGATTATTTTTTGCTTGTTTTTTCAATATCGGTGTATGAGACAGTATGGTAACTTCCTCTTTATATTTCCTGCTGATTTCCTCTTAGTTATGCTAGGTTTCCATTCCTTGCAACTCAGAAGAGACGTTGCTCTTATGATGTTTATCTTCCAGCTATTAAAAGGAAAAATCCTATTCCCCATATTATTAGGTAAACTTTCATTCTTTGTAACTGACAATTTCCTGCGCTCATACAATTTAGTATTTGACTAATTTTTTTTTATTTAATCATAATTTCAAGGTACAAGCTGATAAAGGGTGAAAACATTTTTTAATAATCTTAAAAATTGACCGAGTTATAAAAGTTTAAATTTAACCTTTAGAGAAGGATGGCATTACTGTGTTGTGAGGTCATTTTTAATATTGCGCATTATCTTCTACGAGAGGAAAAGAGACAGAGATATACCCAACTCCATCCGTATCTTCAAATTTAGAAGCCTACAATAAGCTTATTTTTCAATCAATTTTTGAATTTTTTTAAGACTGGTTTTTAATTAATTTATATTTCACAATATTGTACAAAAAATATCAAAATTTAGAATGAATCAACTACCGTATTGTGTAACTGAATCATATTGGTACTCTGCAGTTTTCTGTGGTATTCAATTGCTCAACCACCTGATCACGGTCACACCGGACTGTGAATTGTTTATGATGAGTGAAAGTAAATTTGTCGAAATGTGTCATCATTATGTTTCATAGTTCCTGTGTACTTTTGTATTCATGTTTCATCTAAATATTTAAACTTTGTTAAATCATTCATTTTTTATCATTACAAGTAGGTTACCTGTAATGTATCGATAAATGTGTGCGTGTAAATATATAAATAAATAAAATAATGGTTTTTGGCATAAATATCGTGAAATATTCTATTTAAATGGATAAAAAAATATAATTTTGTGGTCCTAATAACTAGTTCGATGCAATTATATGCATATGATACATAAAATGAAAAATTTACAGTACTTACTTTACTCCTCTAAAATTTTGAATACCACTATTTTGGAGCTTTACCTATTTAAAGTACTGTGACCAAGCGTTGCTCGAGGTATTTTGAGTTTCCCATAGGAACGTGAAATTGCTTTTTTCATGGTATTAGATTTCCTTCCCCTTCACCATCCCTTTGCTTTTGCCTTCGCCTTCAGCTTTGGCTTCGGCTTCAGCATCGGCTTCGGCTTTTGCTTAGGCTTCGCGTTTGTGTTCTTCTTCCGCTTCACCTTTGCGTATACATTCTCGTTCGCCTCCTTGTTCGCCTTCGTGTGTGATATATATTTTATCATAATGTGAAATTTCATGTGATGTAAAATTTTATTTGTAAAAAAATTCACATCTATGCGCTTCCAAGTTTCTACATCAAATGGCTTAATAGAAAATGGATTACGTCGTACAAACAGTTAGAAAAGTGAGTCATCTTATTAGAGACCTGTTTTTTCTGTCACACAGAAGCATTTTGCAAAAACATAATGTGCTTTAATTAGTCATTATATTGATTTATAGATTGAAATTTGTATTATATAGATTAACCATTGTGATCTATTGTGACAGTTAATTCTATCATATATAAAAAGAATACGAAATTAATAAATTTATGAAAATATCAATACATCATCTTCTATAAAATAAAAGATTATAATTATAATATATTTGATTATTTCCACAGATCCCCAGATGCAGGTGATAGAGGAGCTACGTGTGGAGTACTACCGACTGAAGGAAGCCCTGGATGCATTGCGTGCTCAAATACGCACTCATGATGATCGCGTAGCGCAGCTTAATGCAACCCTCACACAACTGGGAGAAAAGAGTGCAGCCCTACGGCAGAGAGAGTAGGTTTTTTTTTCATTAAAGATTCATACATTTGTTTTCATGTATAAAGAACATGAGGATCACGTTCCTTTCAATACAACCAACGAACATCTCAATCGAACATGCAAAAATGAACATCTTCACACCTTTACTTGGACTCCGATCAGTAACTATATATAGTATAAGGCAAAACTTTCCCATGTCATGGTTAAATGGAACAGTCAATAGTAGGCTAATCGTTTTTACTTTCAAACATCAATGGGAGTAAAGAAGGTATTGTAATAGCCTCAAAAAATCGAAGTCCGTAAGTTAATGGAATCTGATTGTAAAGGACTAATAGATGGTAAAAAAAATGTCTGTGTCTGCACGTTGTGGCTGTCGCGCTGTCTAATTTTGATTACATTTGAATTTGATATATATATTTGTCACAAATTTCTTTAAAATTCTTTTTTATTTCTTTCAGCATGATTTTGAAATTTTAGATTTAGAAAAAAGACGATAAACATCTATTTTCCTAAAAAGTGATTCGAAAGATTTTTTAATTTTGAATATTGTTACGCCTCTTTTTAATATTTGATATTGTTACGCGACAATTGCGCCTCTGAATACAAACATTGAATGTTAAGAAAACATGCATTTAAGAAAACAAACTCTAGTTTTGGCCTGCTCATTGATTGGTTGATACTGAGGTTTCTCTGTATCAACCAATCCACCTCACGAAAATAAAAAACGTGGCATCCTGGAAGTCAGTTCAGATCAGCTGTCGACATCCGAGAACAAGTAATATAGTATAGAATAAATCACTGAGATTCTACTAGGAAATTACTCTTCCTTTCTAGATTATATCAATTCATTCAATAGTCCACAACAAGTATTTTGTAAACAAAACAATATGCCATAATCTAATTTCCTTAAATCTGATTAGGATACCTCTCATACAAAACTGAAATTAATTGCATTCATTTTTAATTATATTAGGTCGTAGAATGACACAGAAGTGTAATGCGGGGTTGCTACACTGCATATTTTATTAGTAATTCCATTAGGTTTTAGAATTATGCAGAGGTGCAATGTGGGGTATGCGACACTGTATATTTTGTTAGTAATTCTATTAGGTTCAGATTGATGCAGAGGTGTAATGCGGTGTATACGACACTGCATATTTTGTTAGTAATTCCATTAGGTTTTAGAATGATGTAGAGATGTAACACAGGATATGCGACACGACATATTTTGTTAGGAATTCCATTAGGTTTTACAATCATGCAGTGGTATAATGCGGGATATGCGACACTGCATATTTTGTTAGTAATTCCATTAGGTTTTAGAATGATGCAAAGGTGTAATACAGGGTATGTAACACTGCATATTTTGTTAGTAATTCCATTAGGTTTTAGAATGATGCAGAGGTCTAATGCGGGGTATGCGACATTGCATATTTTGTTAGTAATTCCATTAGGTTTTAGAATGATGCAAAGGTGTAATACAGGGTATGTAACACTGCATATTTTGTTAATAATTCCATTAGGTTTTAGAATGATGCAGAGATGTAACACAGGATATGCGACACGGCACATTTTGTTAGGAATTCCATTAGGTTTTAGAATGATGCAGAGGTGTAATGCGAGGTATGCGACACTGGATATTTTGTTAGTAATTCCATTAGGTTTTAGAGTGATGCAGTGGTGTAATGCGGGGTATGTGACACTGCATATTTTGTTAGGAATTCCATTAGGTTTTAGAATGATGCAGAGATGTAACACAGGATATGCGACACGGCATATTTTGTTAGGAATTCCATTAGGTTTTAGAATGATGCACAGTGGAGTAATGCGAGGTATGCGACACTGCATATTTTGTTAGTAATTCCATTAGGTTTTAGAGTGATGCAGTGGTGTAATGCAGGGTATGCGACACTGCATATTTTGTTAGTAATTCCATTAGGTTTTAGACTGATGCAGAGATGTAATGCGGGGTATGCGACACTGCATATTTTGTTAGTAATTCCATTGGGTTTTAGAGTGATGCAGTGGTGTAATGCGGAATATGCGACACTGCATATTTTATTAGTAATTCCATTAGGTTTTAGAATGATGCAGAGGTGTAATGCGGGGTATGCGACACTGCATATTTTGTTAGTAATTCCATTAGGTTTTAGAATGATGCAGAGGTGTAATGCGGGGTATGTGACACTGCATATTTTGTTAGTAATTCCATTAGGTTTTAGAATGATGCAGAGGTCTAATGCGGGGTATGCAACATTGCATATTTTGTTAGTAATTCCATTAGGTTTTAGAATGATGCCGAGGTGTAATGCGGGGTATGCGACACTGCATATTTTGTTAGTAATTCCATTAGGTTTTAGAATGATGCAAAGGTGTAATGCGGGGTATGCAACACTGCATATTTTGTTAGTAATTCCGTTAGGTTTTAGAATAATGCAGAGGTGTAATGCGGGGTATGCGACATTGCATATTTTGTCAGTAATTCATGAGCTGAATGCAAATACTTTATCCTATTAATAGGATAAAACAATGAGATTTATTTTTAACTATTTTGAGGGATATCTGATTTTTATCCGCAATCATCACATACAAGCAATTGATCTATATTTATCTTATTAAATATGGCCCCATATTATGGGCTTTTTTACTATCAGTTTTGCTCAATCATATTGTGTTTCGTTGAGCCAAGGCTTCGCTTACCTTTTTTTTCATTTTAATACACGCGTTTGCTTCTTGCTCAGTATTTTGGAGTTTGGCATACTATTTGTAGTTTAGGTCATCGAAAATTAAATAAATAAATGATAAAGAAAATCACAGAGCGTCTCTTCCAAACTTGGTCTTCTATTTTATACAATCCATTTTAGGCTAATCTTTAGTCAATAATTTGTGTCTTCCCGCTATTATTTTTACTTAGCTCACCACAGTGTGAGGATGTTTTTAAACCTACTAAACATGAAGACAAAAAAAAGGCTTGCGATTGCTCATCCAGGTGGTGTATCCTGGACCATCTTCCCGAGTAACAAGACAGCTTACAGAAACAATAAGTTTTATATATATATATATATTATATTATACCCATGCTTCTTGCTCTCTGAGCCTTGGGTAACGAAATATTTTAACCAGATCCAGTTTTTTGAAATAGTTTTTCCTTATACAAGATTATGTGATGATGTTGTAAGATGCTTAACATATTTTTTAAAAAATAGAATTGAAGTGGAAAACAATCTAGACAATGCGGTGGATCAGTTACAAAAGCAGGAGTCGAAACTGGATCATGCAAGGAACACTGTCAAGACGTACTCTAAACGAGCCCATAAATTTGTATCTGAAGCTGACTTGTGGCAGATGTTTGAGGTGAATATTTTTCCATTTTTATTATTTTAACTTAACCTGTTTCAGCTTATGTAAAGTGGATGTGGCTCCACTCGAAGGTAGTTCTTTAAATTTAATCGCCTTAGCAAATTAACGCTATTTTCAACTTATAAATTTAGAATTTTGAAAGCTTATTTGACTAAACTGTTACAAATCTTGTTACCATTACTAGTTTTAGGTGAAAATGGCTATAAGTGATTTTTTCAATTTGCAACCTCAGCTGTTGGATTTGCTACTAGTGTCTTAAAGCGAGTTATTCTTCATATGCATTTCCATTGTTTCGGTATATAAAAGTCATTAGAATTAAATTTACTGTGTTTATTAACATAGAAATTTCGTGTACTCGTATACAGTACTGCTTGGTTAAAACAATCATTTCAGAAAAGTAACAAATGTTTTAAATCAAAAGTTATGGGGCACCATTGTTCGAGCTATTTGAGATTTTGTTAAAAATAGAAGCAAAAGATGATTTTGATGGTGTTGCTGTACAATTTCTCAATATTGTATTTTATTTACTTATACGTATATTAAATGTGCTGTTAATGATGGAAAAATATGGAAATTTTACAAGGAACAACTCCATTTTCAAATCAAATGAGGTATGGTGCCATTTTTCTAGAAATTAAAATTTAACACTAAAATAAACTACCTTTGTTAATTTATTGTTAATTAATATCAGAAGACCATCAACCGAGGGCAAGTTGCCTCAGTCGTAACTATTTTACAGTTGCATTCAGATAATAATCAGATTCTTCATGTTTGTAAAAAAGTGCCTTTAGCTATAAAAAGAACTTCTGCGATGTTAAGAATCTCTCCGTCTAATGTCATCAGTGAGATGTAGATTTATACAAGAAATTAACGAGATGTAGATTCTCTATAAAAATATGAAATTTTCCAGTATGATTAAATTTTAATCATGATATGATGTTTTATTTCAGAAAACCTGACCTTACGTTTTCTATTGTCAGTATTATTTATTTCAATATTAGTGAAAGTAAGTTAAGTCATCAAAACTGAATAACACTAATTACAGTTAGAAATGTCGAACCGCTCATACCTGGAGGCGCAGTACAGCGCTCTACGTCAGTTGCTGGACTTTGCACAGATAAGTCCTGAGATAGCTGAAACTTTAGCCACCTACTTCCGTGAGAATAACATTCGTGGACTTGTGCAGAAGCAACACAAGCGTTCGCTTAACTTTATTGACAGGTCGGTAATTTTTTTTTATTATGCACTGTATATGATCTTTAAGCATTTTAACATAACATTATAAAGTAGCAAGCAGATAAAAAATTTAAAAAATCACAGATTTTTTTATTGGTCCAATTCACCAAAGTAGATACGGACAATCAGCCTACCAAAGCTGCTCTCGGTGATGTCGTTTGATTTCTTTTTTTTTAAATTTAATGTCATAAAAAATATTTGATTAATTATTAATATATTACATTGTTGTTTTTGTAAATTGTGTTGTGTTTTAAGAAGTTTCTAAAAAAAAAATAACAAAGTTGGGAATTAGTTTATAACAAATTGTTAAGTTAATAAACAATTAAATTGTTAACAAAAAAGTTTTTTTTTGTGTTCTTATTGAGGATTGTCGATTATGATTTTTAAAAATATAAAAATTTCTTAACTAATAATTTAAACAAAAGAAAATTTTAAAAAACGGTTTTAAACAATTTAAATATTGTTATTAAGAAAAAATTTTTTTTTAAACTTTGAAAAAGTCCATTTATTTAAAAAAAATTTATTAAAAAAATTTTTTGTCAAGTCAATAATAAAGCCTTTGATTAATAAAAAAACAACAATATAATGATAATTTAAAAAAAAAATTTTCACAACATTACTTTGATTTTTAATTTTTTGTTAAAGTTGAAAAATTATTATGAACAAACAAAAAAATATGAAGCATTTGTTGTACTTTTAATCTTATAATTACGAAAGCAAGTAAGAGCATTTAGATATGGCATGCGATTTATGTTGTAGAAAGGACAATAGAAAAAACGCATGGACAAAGGGCCCACCCTCCAATAGTAATATATTATATAACAAAAGGCAGATCTCTTTCGGTAGAACATTTCTTATTATTTTGTCTCATTCTAATTATTAGACTATTTGAAGTTATATGCCTTATCGTATATAATCATTTATGTAATAGCCCAATTGACATATTTCGTTATTTTCGTGCAGGTAAACACATTTAATTAAAAAGAAAATGTTATAAAAATTATAGTACAAAAAAAATACAAAGGAGTCCTTATTGTTTCTTAAATGTAATTGTGTGCTCCTATTACATATTATTATTATTAATTACTGATTAAATAATATATCCTTTTTTCTTAATTAATACCTACGACAATATTATCGAAGAATCTAATGGAAGTATTGAAAAAATAGTGTCTGTATATATGCACCCTACCTTATATGCTGCTAGACCAAAAAAGTTTTGTTTAAAAAACCAGACAAAGAATTTTGTTAAAAAGAAAAACCAGTGATGATAAAAACAGAACAGTTTCTAAAGAAAAACCATAGTCAACAGTTATAAACCAATTACAATGTCCAAGGAAAAACTGGGACAAATGGTTAATAAGCATAATATGCGACATCAAATGCAATATGGAAGATTTGATGTCACTGGCAGAATACAGAAGAATGCGATTGACATTTTATGTGTACACACCACTAACGGTGCAGGAACTCAATGCAGGGAAGTGGGGAAGGGAGGGAGTAAGCTTGTGTTGAATATTAGTGCAGCTTTTTAACAAAGTAGATTACTTAATTAAATATGAACTTTGGGCGATTATAAAAGACCATCAAAAATATAAATGTGAAAAATAGAGCAAGTTATCTTTAGATCGTACTAATTGAAAAGAATAGTTAAATTCAAAAAGTAAAACAACAACAAAAATACATAAACATTTTTAGATAATTCACATGACGTCTGTACTTTACTCTGCTAGTTTTTAAAAGTAAATAAACCCTATTGCCCAACAAAGACTAACAAGATTTATAACGAAGTTAAACCAAAGTATGTAGCTTCTGAAACTCTTTGTTTATCGTATGCCACCACTCTATCCTACATAAAATGAAAATTCTCAGCTACAACCCTCTTTTTGCTGAGGAGAACAATTTTATATCTGACGACACTTTATAATTCTCCTCAGTGATGCGTGAATCAAAGTATATTTATACAATAGTTCTCTCCAACTTTTAAAATATCTGTGTTATAATATCTTTAACAAAAGTGTTGTAACTTAGGTAAATAAAAATCAACTATAAATTAATTGGGTAGGTATTTTATAGTGTAGGTATTTTTTGGTTGCAGAGGGGAAAAGGATGCATATAATTTCCATTATTTCCTGAGGGACATTATTACTTATGTTTAGAATTTCACAGCATTAATACATTCTTGTTTAATATGATTTCCCACATAATAAAAAATAGACCAAATTCAAAGGGAAGAGATTGTTCTATAGAAGTCGGCCCTTAAAACTTTACATGCTTTTTCACATAATTCATCACTCTTAATGCGTTTTGTCTTGAGCATAAAAATTTTAACACTTGCATACTTCGAGAATTCATTCAAGATTAAGTATTTCTGCCAGAGGCAGTACGGATGCAAATGAGTGTGGCAATCTGTATACCTGTAATTGGTCTCCAAAAATCATTCTCTTCTTTGTTGCCCTTGTAACAATAGAGGTCTTATAATCTATTACAAATACTTTTACTTTTGTCGTACGACAAATAAGTATTGAATTAGAGAGGTGTCAAACATAACTCAAAAATACGGTGGGTGAATAGCTGTCGAAAACTTGTGTACATCAATACAGAAACTACAACTCCGGACAGACCAATAACAGAGACGAGACGTAATAACAAATATTCTATTTCAATGGATCTTTATATTTATATGTAATCCATCATTAATGAAAGTAGGCGAAATCATTTTCTCCCATTGTTTAATCTATTACTATTGGTGAGTAGGTCTACTCAATTCTCCTCTAACAAATATTCTATTTCAATGGATCTTTATATTTATATGTAATCCATCGCTAATGAAAGTAGGCGAAATCATTTTCTCCCATTGTTTAATCTATTACTATTGGTGAGTAGGTCTACTCAATTCTCCTCTTTTTTAGTCTTAAATTCTGTGCTCAACTTCTACATTTTGATTAAATTTTATTAAGATTTTTATTTATTCAATTTTGTTTTCCTTTTTTGTACATTGGTGGAAAACTTTATTTATTTTTATTTTACCTATTAGTTATTGCAATAAAAATTTACTACAGATACCCTAAAAATTTCAATGTTATAAACAATTTTCTTCGCTCATTGTGTTGCTAATTTTTCAGACAATATTTTTAGTGTATTTTATTTATTTTTTGATATTTTTTTTGTACATGATAGTGTAACAGGGACTACACATGATTCATTGCACAATTTGTTGAAGTGGTGCTATTTAGTGACGGTGCATTAAATAATATGCACCAAAAGTATTAACCAGTTGCACAAAAGTATACAGACCATAACCTAACACAATTAAAGTTATGATAGCTTGCCATTACAAAAAAGAAAGAAAGAAATTTAATTTTGTTTCCAATGTTACGTTAATTATCTTTATAGTTTTAACAATGAATAACATTTCAATGTTTTGTGTAAATCAACCTCAAATGTGCCTTTAATCATTCTGAATTAATTGCAGCATTTTAATGGGAAGTGCTCTCCACCAAACAATCAACTTAGCTGGTAAGTCGTAAAGTTAAAAATGTTCTATAAAATAAAATATTTCTCAACAGTTACTTTTTGAGAGTAAGCATTCCATCTTAACTGAAAGCTCTTAACGTGAATTTATTGAATGCTACAAACAATTAACAGATACCAATATAGATTATCTCACTAAATAATAAATTAAAAAAAATAAGCTCAAATAAATAAAATATTTCAGTAGTTTGTGGAACAAATCCCATGTGTACAGTTGTGTTCCAGAAGTAAACCAAAACCATATTGGGAATTAAAGAGGATATAGCTGACCAGAAGTAACAGAATTACCGATTCATTCTTGCAAGAGTTAAATAGTAAACGCTTCCTGAAATACATCTAGAATGGGTTTCTTCATTATTTTCTTGTATCCATCAAATCTTGGAATTACATTAAGAAAGCGAATACTGAAATAAACGGATTATAGTTGTAATTACTGAAGAATTCTATAAAATGTATTTTAATAACGACCAGTTAAGGGTGAGATGGACCCCATTGAAAGGGTTTCGTATAGTTATTGTCGTATTTAATATCAAAATTACAAAATTGATATTTGTTCTTAAGTTTAGCATGGATTATTTATGCGAATTTATTTAAATTGTTATTCTAATTACGTAAAGAGCGGGACAACATGAAATTTTCGCAAATATTCAGCTGTCACGGGGGCAACTAAAATGTAAAAAATTACAAAAGGTTGTAAAGTATATGTATTCAAATCACACTATGAACTCTCTTTCAAATGGTATACTACATGTAGGTATGCAATCTATATAGATAAACAATACAGTCGAAAGGATTTTTTGAAGTGAAACTTTTTTGGGCTAAATTTCATGCAACATTTTTCATACAGCATTTAGCTGTAATGTCTGAGTGTAACGAATCTATCAGAAGAAGGATATAAAGTAAATGTTTAGCTAACATCCGAGGGAGAAAAGTGAACATGTAGAATAACACAAGAAGTTTAATGTTAGAATATTTTCCTCTCTCTCTCTGCCATTTTCCCCCTTACTATAAACTAACAAATCAAGATTCAAATCGCCAAAGAAGTTTCACTTCTGTCATGTGTACGGAGGTGCAATTTATTTTTAAATTCTACTTTAACTCTGGTTTAATGTTATCATTTTAACTAATCTGTTTATATTTTATGGAGGTAGCCCTTATAGTATTCGACAGATCAAGGGCCAACTAAATGAGTAAAAGGGTTCCAATTGGGACCCTAGAAATTAAGGGCAGTAGTGTTATTATTAATAATTATAATGTAATTATATTTATAAATTACATATCGGCTTTAAATGCCTGTAGAAAAAAATAGAATATGAACTGCCTTGAAAATGATTGTCTAAGTTGATATTACACTTGATATGGGTTCCACAATTTTAATGTCTTTATTGCACTAAATTTTGTACTACGACTGCTAATTATTTGAATACTCCTTTTATGCAATTTAATTGAAAATAAGGACCATCGATTGCGGTAATTGATACTTCAATATGAACCCTGTATCTTTGAGATGAATTGAATAGAGCAGTAATGAAATTTATTGTGAATCAACTGTGGGCAATGGTTGAAGACAACGTAAAGATTGTATAATCGCTTAAAAAGAAATTTACAAAAGGCTGTTTGCAATTCATATTTTGGCTTTTTCTTGCACGCACTGATCTATTCTTCGGGTATTTTATGCCTTCTTTGGATAACATTGTCTGCAGCTTTTGTTTATTTGATAACTTTGGTATTCTTTTACTTATATTCAGTTTAAAAAATGCCATACATTTTCTTTTCTATTAGAATATTTGGCGATTGACTCAGCCACAAAAGAATACGGAGCTTATGTCATGTTTTTCCATGATCAGCCTTTTCAGCCCTGTGGCATCTGTTTTGCTGGAGGGATAATGGATCTTGCATCTTGGATCTTGGATCTTGGATCTTGCATTATCCTATGTGAAGACATGATCAGTGTGGCTCGTAGTTTATCGAAAGATAGATATAAGTCCCCCCACCACAAGATGAATACTCCCCACTCCATAACACTTGTACTGCCATGTTTCACAAGATGTTTAAAAAGTAATCCTTTAGCTTCATACATGGACGCCTCCATACTCATTTTCTTCCTGTGTCACTAAACTATCAATATCATGATTCATGAGCAAAAAAAACGATCGCCGAAAATTTTCTTCATTCTTAAAATTCGTTGTACCAATCATATTTTTTTATTTTTTGCATCTTTGTTAGTAAAGATTAAACTTTTTAGCAAGCAAGCAAGATTTTTAGCATAATCACTTGAATCACACCAACTTGGCCAATTACTTAGGATGTGACCGTTTTATTAAAAACATTTTTATTAAAGCTGCCTTGCATTATGAAGCTATATTTTTGGACAATTTTACTGGACGTTATAACATTGACTAATTTACCAGTAGAGTTCCACTTAAATCTATGTTAAATATTTTTAATTTTCCGTAGTTTATTTTATGGTCTATTCAATATCTGGTGTATTTCTATAATTTTATTGTCTATAAAATGGCAGTCTATTAACTATCTATGCTTATTTATTTTGTTTAAATTCAGGTTAAATAAACAAAATTATTATTACAAATTCTATTATTTTGTTATTACTACATTGTAGCCGCTCGATCTCGATCATTTATTATAATATAAATATTGTCTTGATAGCGAGTCCATCAGGTTCGGTTGAATTATCACACGAGGAGACATCATCAGACAGTAAGAAGAGCACTGCTAGAGGGAGTGGCTACACTCGGCAACTCAGAGTATTCCGCTCGGAGCTTGCTAAAAAATTGAATGAGCCGTGTGTAAGTAATATTTTGTTTACTTTTAAATTCTTCATTTATTACTCGCCTCTGTTAAAAAATGAAAGAAGATGGAACTGATTCTCTAATTAATGGTTGAGTATATATGAATAAAAACTGTATCTTGTAGAGAATAATTTGCACTATGAGAGTTTCATACACACTTAGGCGCATGTAAATATTTGAGCATACATAGTGTATCTATTAAATATTACGAACAAATATTTTAAAAATATGAGGGGTGATCCTAAAGTCTGCGGAACAGACGAGTTGCAAGTTAAATAAAATAATGAAGTTATTTTTCTTTTTTAACCGTTTTAGTGCCATTGTTTTTTACTCGTATATACTTAAAAATGCCAAAGAAATTTTTGTTTTTGATGTCATTTACCCTTGTATCGAAAAAAAATTGTATCTCTTCCAAAAATTATCCAATTTTAATAATTTTTTCGGTGTTTCCTTCATAAAAACTTCTACAAGGGTAATAAAATACAAGGAAAATTATGGAAATATATATTGTGAACAAAAATTATAACAAAAACTAAAATCAAGGTCACATCATCATTTTCGCAGTCCGGTACACCTTTGTATCAGCAAAATAATTGTTATCGTCACTATTATCATTACCACTCAAAATTTGCATTATGCCGAATTGTGAGCGCACCACAATGTCAATCCCACTATCACTTTCTTCACAACTTGAAAAACGATCATTTCCACTCAAATTATTTTCGTATTCTGACATTATGGGTTAAAAGTTTTCTTTTCCTCAATCCTTTTTATATTGTAATTACTAATAATATTATAATTTGAAGTTTATGTAACACGTAGAAAGATAACAAATTCACGAAGCGTGCGAGCGACCTCGTCTACCGCGCTCTAACAGCAACTGATTTCGCGAGCGCCATCGCGCACTTTGAAAATTTAGTTAGTACGCGCACGAGCGCGATGGCGCTCGTCGGCACTCAAATGATTAATATAACCTCCCTTAAGCTCAACACATTTATTTGATCTTGAAATTAATTTTTCTAAACCATCAGATAAATTTTTTTCCTCGGAGCTCTTTTTTCAGGTTTGGGAACAAGTAAAAATCGCTGGGCAAAAAATTGTGGTTCTAGAGTGGGTGAATCAGTGATTCAAAGCCGAATTTGTGAACAGCATCCATCGCTACTTTGCTTTTGTGAACTTTTTGCATAAGAAACACTCGCCTAGCCAGTTTTTCCTGATAGCTTCCTTCAGTTTATCCAATATGGTAACATGGTATTCTCCAATGATAGTGGTACCTTTTTCTTTATAGCTGATCAATAAAATCCTTTCACATTGCAAAAAAACACCTGCCTTCAATTTTCCAGCCAATTCCAAGACCTTAAACTTCTTAAGGGGTGGAGTGCCCTTTTTATGCGATTGCATCGATTGGATTGATTATTCTTTAACGAATCACGATATGGACTTGACATTTGACTTATATACCTCTAATGTGGTCCTAATTAGTGGGGTAACAAGAAAGAATGTATACACCCCTCTCTTCCCCTTCATTTCGTGGACTTTTGGACTTCCCCTCGTATTACATAGATTACCTAGTATATCTTCACAGACATTATAAATATATATTTTTATTGTAAAGTTATTTTTGCAATTGATTTGTCATTTCTATGAGTTTCTACGAACTTTCTACAGACCCAACTATTTGTTATATGTTGGTCAAACTCGTAAACTTCCAGAGCCTACCTAGCTGTGATGATTTTCCTTTTAATTTCTTTACTTATATTATTGTGAAAGAACTTTACAGATATTAAAAAATAGGGGTTTAGCTGGTGGAGAGTGAGAACACGTATCTCGTAACAAATGTGACCACTTTAAAACTTAATATTTTGTATAGAGATCACTGTATCAAAGTAGTATTCACGACAACCTCCACTATTTTTGAAAGACCTGTTTAACAATACTCTACATAATGGGGTATGCGAAAAAAAATATAATCATCCCCACTTTACATGTAGGGGGAGGTGCCCTAAAAATTTGTTTTAAAAGATTTTATTTTATTATTTTGTAGGCGTTATAAATATAACTACGCCAACTTTCAGCTTTATGTGCTATAAATGACAATCCTTAAGTAAAACAGCTGTCACATACAGACGGACATGGTAAGATTATAATGGTTCCTAGTTTGGCTACGCAACTCTGAAAAATAAACAAATATAGAGTTGTAGCAAAAGCTAGAATAAATTTTTTGGAGTTCACTCCTTGGGTATCAATTTTCATTTATAGCACGCAGTATGAAGCTTTATTAGGGGAAAATCAAAAGTTTAGAGCGTTAAAAAAAGTGTAACAATTTGTAAGTTTGAATGTAGGAGGTAATCTCCTAAACTATTCATCCGATTTCAAAAATTCTTTCACCAATATTTAGAAAGGATCTTCTGAATGAACATATGAACATAGGTTGTATATTATCCCTTTATAAAAAAAGTTCTCATGGAGACCAGTTTTGCAACCTGAGTCAACGAAAGACAGTTGAGCGAATGCGTTTTATGAATGCTGCCTTAATGGTAAAAGATATATTGATAGATTTATATTCATATATAGTGTTGCCTATTTTATACATTCCAAGACAATCGTAATTAAGGAGTAAACTCCAGTGGCACATCGGAGCTGACACGTACAATGTTTTTTGGCTTTTTGTTATTGCTGCTTGTCTTATCTGAATGGGAGATCCTGAAGTGAAATTATATTTTATAACATTCTAGAAATTACAGCAACGTATAATAGTGCACTCATGACAATGAAGTGATAAAATACTTATGAATGCTTATCTACTATATTATATATTATAATGACTTAAATCTATATTATTATTTTGCAGCTGATGGATGATCAAAATGATAGAGGTAAGTTTAAATGTAATATGTTCATTATCATAGTAATGTATATCTTCCGTATCCATATCAATATTACGGTGTTTCATTGAAAATGTATATTTTAATGAAAATTTGTAGTTAATATATCCACAGTTTTTTAATAACTTTGATTTAATTCTATCAATTTCAAAGATTCATTAGTCGGAGTTTACAGATTACTCACTCACTTGAAAATCCAAAAATAAAAAAACCTATGCAATGACTAATAGATATCTGTGAAGAAAAAAAAGTTTCATCATCAAATTTAGTATTATGGAGTACTTCAGAAAAATATTGAGAATTTGTTTTCTACATTTCTAGGTTTTAATTCAATTATAATTTCCTGTAAAGTTTCATCACAATCCGTCTTAAACTAAAAGAGTTATGATGACTGTTGTGACATATAGACAGACCATAAATTTCAATACTAGGAAACAGATGACAAGTAAGTAATCGGACAATATCTAGCGAAAATCATAATATCTGATATACTTTCATTTCTTTCTTTTCATTGTTACCTGTGAGAGATCGAGCATGTGTTCCACACGTTTGTTTAACTCGAAACTGTTGTAACGCCTTAATTGGCCATGACGCCATATTCACAAATTGCATTGTGCACATTGTTGAATTAGTTGTTTTATTTGTAATTTCGAAATTTACATATATTATTTCTTTAAAAATTATCCTCGAAAATAGCTATATTTAGTGCCTCTAAATGTGGTAGCGTTTTACACAAGAAATTGCCAAGTATTACATTTCATAAGTATATAACATATGACATAGTATATATGACATAGTTTCAGTTTACAATTTTCTCATCGTTTTGTTGCGAGTTACGTATTACAATTCTTTAAGACTCACAGATTTAAAACATTGTCTAATCGTTAATATACTCAGAGGTCGCAAGTACATTCTGTACTTATTTTTTTATACTAGTAAGGTTTGTAACTTATTAATTGCTCCAAGATACTCAAGAGGTGCAGAGTGAAGTTTTGTCACAAAATAAAAATCATTTTTTTTTTTTATACTTGCAATTTGATGTCATGTGTGACTATTCGACTTTTAGTTTTATTGAACATAACCAGCTCCACCAAATCAGTGCATGTCACTTATACTTTGAAAAAGGGCAATTGTCCCCCAATTAAACTTGGAAACGACATTCTACCACATCAAGAATCAGCAAAGTATTTAGGCATGCATCTTGACAGGAAGCAAACATGGAAAACTCATATCCAGAAGAAACGCGATGAATTGAACATACGACTCAGAAACCTTAACTGGCTAATAGGCAGAAGATCACATGTCACCTTGAAAAATAAAATACTCATTTATAAAACTGTAATCAAGCCGGTGTGGACATACGGAAGTGAGCTGTGGGGTTCAGCACAAAAATCTAACGTGGAAATTTTGCAACGAATGCAGAACAAAGCACTCAGAACAATAACTAATGCACCTCTGTTTATCAAAACGAGTGAATTGCATGAGTACACAGAGATGAACACCATTATGGAAGAAGTGGAACATAAAGCAAAAGCTTACCAGAACCGCTTAAAAGCTCATACAAACACCCTAGCTACAGCATTATGTGAACCATTAAATGACAGAAGGCTCGAAAGGCAACACATTTGGGACTTGATTAGATAATCAGCATCATAATAGAATAAGAGACAATTTCCTTACAGGAGGAATAGATCTCTCCTGCCAATAAACTCCTACAACAGATCTGTTAAGGGCTTATGAAGCCGATCGCATGATGATTGAAAAAAAAAAAAAAAAAAAAAAAAAATTGAAAATAAATTTTTATAATTGAGAGAATGATCAACCAAAATAAACAAGTTTCTATAGGCTACTAAGTTGTGAACGCTATTGTCAGTGAAAAATTAATTTGAAAATTTCCGATTGTCATGCCGATGATGTATATTAATTTTGCATTTGGTTAATAGTTTAAGAAAAATTGAAGGTAGATTTGGATTTTAGGTTAGAGTTGAATTTCTTTCGATTATATCACTTTTCAGCAGTAGCGCACAGTGCCTTATAAGCAATTACACGTAGCTTGTAATTGCCTACCTGGCATATATACATAACATATTTACGAAAATCTAAACATATTTAAATTGTGCTATTCAAGCGAAAGCCACACTTCGATATATGATTTGTCGATTGATCTATATATGATTCGTTCACACAATGCAAACATTTCTGGTTGCTGAAATTACAAACGATAAAATGTACAAACTTCCCACCTATATTGTATGAAATTACAAAAATGTTTCCAATCAGAAATGGTCCATACGAAATTAAAATTTATTACTTCGTTTCAAAATATCAGTTCATAGTCTTAAGGCATGCAGTAACTTATTAGATTATCGGCTACATTCAGACTGAAACAATGCTGTAATTATGACATTTGCATATAAACAACATATATAAATAATATTAATAGTTGTCCAGTTTTTAAATATACATATTATATTATGGCAGTGAAGTTTTTTTTGTGCATTAAAATTAATATTTTATTAGTTTTTTTTTGACGTGCATTTTTGCCGTAAAAGTAAACAATGGCGACTATCAAATGTTGCTGTTTATTATGTGATTAAGGTAGGATTTTTAAATTTTTCTTTGAAAAAAATTGTATAATTGAGAATGGTAGATGGAAGTCAATTTTGAAATTATATGTTCATAATAAATCTAGTGTACGGCATTTTCATAGTCATTTTTATGATTAGTATTGGAACAAGTTCAGTTTAACAAAAATGTGAAATTCCATATTTTTTGTTTTAAATGAAAGAAAATGGTTAAATAACGAAGTAATAACCAAAATTAAGACTCGATCACAATTATTTTATTATAAAAAGTAATTTGAAAAAGATTCCGTACAAAATTGTAATTTGTCAAGGAAGTTTCAGTTATAAGTTTTTCAACTTATTTGCCATTTTAGTAGCAATAGATGAAGAATTTGCAAATACAAAGAGGAATTGACATTAGAAAAAAAAAGAAATAAAGAATAAAATAAAAATATAAAATTGCACAAAGGAGATTGCATAAAGTGAGGTTATAATATTTATGTTTGACAGCCAACTGACAACCGTTTCCTCATAGAAAAGCATTTTTTCCTCGTAGAAGAGCATTTTTGCATGAAATAATTGTGTCCGAGCCATAATTTCATTTCAAAATGTCGTTTTTTATGTATATTATTATTAAGTGGCTAATCAGAAGTTAAATTTTAACTAAAATGTTTTGTTAAATTAAATTATATTTTTAGATAGCAAGAATTATCTTTTCATGATCACAATTAAGGTCATAGTTTGATAAGTCCGGAAGTTACATTGAGAGTTTATTAATTTTGAGTACCTACGATTCGATTTTTGAGACACGTTTTCAATCGATTACACCTTCAATGCAATTTTCAGCACTATCAGGGGCGGTCAGCGGACGCTTGGATGCATTTGTATATATCTATATAATTTTTTATATGTCTGTCCCATAATAGATTGCCCTTCCTAAAAAGCACTGCACGCCACTGCATTTTCAGGCTTTTTTGATTTCTATTTTAAGTTACCTTGCAGCATTTAATTTAAAATTTTTGGTTAGCATACTTATTTAACTAATGGTTTAAGCATAACAAGATATATATTTATGATTATATATTTTCTAGCTGACCTGTGCGAAGTCTTCGCACTATATCGCCATCTAGCGTGTTCCAAGTATACAATTTGGCTAAGATATTTGATGTGTCGCCCACAGATGGCGCTCATGCCAATTGTTATAAAAATTAATTTTTTTATTAACAAAAACGTTTTTTTCGTATTTTTTTATATTTTTCGCCCAAAGTAGAAAACATAAGCTTTAAGTGGGTATTTTTTTTATTTTTTTTGGTGCAGTAGTTAAAGAGATCGAGCCGCTCAACCAAAAAACACCTTTTAGAAATAATATATTTAGATTTATTACTGATGAAGATTAAACAAAGCTTTAGTTTAATTATAAATTTTTAATACATTATAATTTTATTTAAGGTCTATTTTGTTTTAAAAACAAAGTTTGATAAGAAGACATTAATATTCTTAAACGTGTTGCCACCGCATTAAGCCGCAGCCATAAATATTAGACTCCATATTTTGGTTACGATTGTTATGCAGTTATGTGTCATCTGCTTCTAGTATTGTGAATCTGTGGGACGGATGGTTGAATAAGATGAAATTATTGAGCTTCTGTTTCTGTTATTAAGCTATGAAAATCTAAAAAGTGACACCATGATATTAATAATTATTATGAAATATCACAAAAATCTGAGAAAGAAGTCAATATGATTCATGAAACTCCATTAAAATATTTGCCATATGTATAGTATTGAAGTTAATTAAATAAATTCTTATAATAATAATATATATATATATATATATATAAGTAACACATTTTATTAGCCTGTTATTATCAGTTTCCTTAGCTTTAAAAAAAATTGTTTCTCAGTTAAAGCTGTATCTAAAGTTTTTTTTTGAAATGGTAACTAGCTCTAAATATTAAAAACAAAAGTGAGAAAAATATAACTGCATACAATGTCCTTCTGTATGTGTGATATCCAATTTATTCTAGATGGATAATATCTAAGTAGTCTTAAAAGCTTAAGATTTTCTCTATTAGTTGTTTAAAAGATATTGTAGACCAACAGGTTAACAAACAACTTAGGATTAATAGGATAATAAAATCGAACCTTTGGTAATGGTTTCAGATAAGCAATGTCTCAACAATTATTAGTATAAATTCCACGCTTTAACGTTTGTTCAATTTTGACAGGATCATACCGCTCTTGCTTACCAATGAAGGTGGTTTCCCTCGGCCTGGACATGGAGCCAGTTAGAGACAGCGCGGTCTCTTCGGATCCGAATGCATCACTCCATTAACATTCATTATGACTGGACGAGTGATTGTTGATTGTGTGTGCTTTTATTTGAGAATTTTACATTATATAGAAATTTTTTTTTTTAATTTGTGATTTGCGTTTCTTGTGTGTATACTTTAAATAAATTTCCATTTTTTGAAGTAAATATTGTTAATGTAGAAGTCAAAATAAAACACCATTGGTCCTTTCCAGAAGTTGCAACAAGCTGTGATGAAAACATATTTGTTGCATTTAACAAGAGAATGGTTTTTGGTAACTTGTACAAACCATACGTCCGAAGCGTTTTTAACCTTCCATTGCATAATATTTTTTTGGCTTCCTGTCATTAATTGATTTGTCACACTGTACGCCTCACTCTCTTCATTCTTCTTTGACATTTTTTTATTAATATTTTACTTTATCAAAAACTAAAAGGTCATGTTAAAATTTTTATAAAAAAATTCTTAGCATTGTTATTAAATCTAATATGTTACTAAAGCTACAGGCGTTATATGAGGTGCTTTTGTCTCTCTCTCTTCTCCCCTCTTTACACGTTGCTCCGATCCCACTCATGCCACTGTTAAAAGCATGTGTATGGAATGCAATACCCTTAGCAATTCTTTGTTTTTTTTTTGAAACGTTGAGAGTAAAATCGTGCCACACCTGTAGATTGGTCTTCTATAGCTAACTTTGGAAACACGTGGCATTGTGTTACAGCACGTTTTGATAAATGTTTAATAACTTGAAATGACAACATTTGAGTATATATTGTTGCAAACTTGTTTTCTATTTTTTATTATTTATTTTTATTTTACATAATTAATTTATTTCATAGTGTATAGGAAAAATATAAATAAATTACTGAATAAACAATGTAAAGTCTCACTACATAAAATCTAAAATCAAAACAAAAACCTATTTACGTATTAGTTCTTCAACATAAACTCCTTTTTTAAAATATCACCATGACAATTGAAAATAGCAATTCGTAATTCGCGAGCCAGTTTCACATTACACCGTAAATAATTCCCATTGTGTCGATTTCCCGCGTGAATGATGATCATAAAGACGGTGAAAATTATAATTTTTCTTTACTAGACGTTTTGGTCTGTCTAATGTGACATACTGCAGGGAAGGAGATTTGAAACCAAATACGTAGCAATGTACATCGTTGATGATATAATTATGTTTATTGTCCGATTATATAACTAGTGATATTCAATTTATAGGAATTCCTGCAAAAACAGCTGGCGCTATGTGTGCAGAACCATTAAGATCTATAACCAATATAAAATTGAAAAGCATGATAGGAATTACATGTTATGCAATTATCGTGTAAAATTTTTTTAAATAAAATAGAACACCGCACTGCAACTGTAGTTTTAATTTTATGACATATGTTTTGTCATCAGTAATTTGATAAAGCATTTTTTGGACTAAGCTCCATCCTTAAATCTTCTTTTCTTACAAGAAAAACAAAATTATTAGTATATAAAACTCTTATTAGGCCAGTTCTAGCATATAGTTCAGAAACCTGGCCTTTGACTAGAACTGGAGAGAATAAAATAGCAGCCTTTCAAAGAAAGGTTCCGAGGAGAATTTTTGGGGGTGTCAAGGAAAATAGTATTTGGCGAAGACGTCTTAACTCAGAAATCTATAGGTTGTTTGAGCCTGATGTCATAAAAACCATCAAAATCAAAAGAATGAACTGGGCTGCCCACGTATCTAGACTGAAAGATGAAAATCCAGTAAAGAAAGTTTTCATCGCAAAACCTCTAAAACTCGTAGAAGAGGTAGACAAAAATTATGATGGATCGATTCAGTGGAAGAAGATTTTAACATTCTCAGGATAAAGAACTGGAAAACCCAGGCGAATAGTAGAACCTCCTGGAAGAATCTCCAACAGAAGGCCTTGGCCCGCCCTAGGCTGTCATACCAAATATGATGATGAATTTGATAATTATTCTATAGACATTTTCATGTCCCATATTTATTCATTGTCTAATTATTAAAAGTTACGGGCAAAAGCTAATACGTAGATAATTTCCTCTTTTTCTAAAATAAGTTATCAATGAAAAACAGAAACTAAGCGATAGTATTAACCGCCCATGAATAGCTGTTAGTTGTTGAGGAGTTTAGTTCTCCATGCCCAAAGTCCAGTACCAAATTTTACAAAGTAATAATTACCAATGGAGGAGTTCCGTTTTCCATAAGCAAAGTCCAAACCAAAGTAATACGTAGCGTTTGTTACTTTAGATATTGCTTTGCAAAACTTAACCTAACCCTTAGCAAATATCTTGAATATATATTATATTTCGATATTATGCTTAATTATTGAAGTAATATTTCTTTAGACACATTATGAGAAAATGATAAGAGTGAAATTTCATGAAGTCAAAAAAAAAATATTCAGAAAGAAGTTACTACCTATTCAACAAGAATATATAGGAAACCATCAAGATTAAGTTGATCGCTAAACATATATTTATACAATTTATTTGACAGACGAGTGACCCACTTTTTTATTTTTCTGATGGCTTTCCATTGTAAGCCAATCATTTGCCAGACCGTTTTTATCTACACACGTACACATGTATTGATTTGAATGCCGAGTATTCATTTCAATTTTGAAAAGAAAGAAATTTAATTTCAAAGTCTTAGAGATTTAATCAAAAACTGTTATTACAAAAACAAATTCTCAAAAATCATTTTTAATATTAAAATTCAATATTAACTTTACAAAGACTATACAAATGCCACTACAGACAGGCGGCACATCACACGGTATGTCATCAATGATTGCTCAAACAAGACTGCCTCCGGTGTGAGCTTCTGCCACCATTTCATAGGCCGGCTGCACTCCCTCTTTTTCCTTTTAGTCTCTACTTATATATTATCACAAGAAACAAACTGCACTGCTGTGAATGTGTTAACTTAACGTGTGTTAAATTATTTACTAGCTACAATAATTTGATTACTGATTGATGCCGAAATGGTTTTTAAAATTTTATTTTTAATCTCAAGAATCTAATTTACATTGCCAGTGGTGAATTACTCATAAAATTTTCCACTAGATACATCAAAAAAAAAAACCATTGCACTTTGTCCAAATGGACTATCTATTTTATATTTAGTCGAGTACAAAATTCTCATTTTAAGTTGCGTTTTTTTTATGAAATTATAAACTAGATACATCAATTACATTGCTCATCAATACTCAAACCGTTTTAATTAATTTATCATTTATCATGAAAACCAAATTCACATTTTTAGTGATGCATTTGATATAAAATTATCAACTAGCTGAAAAAATACTATTATTGAGGAGTTTATTTGCCATGATATTTTGCCATGTTGTTACCATCCACAGCGCATTTAAAGTAATAAAGTTGTTCAGTAAAAGTTTGTACAAATCGTGATAATATCATAAGAGCTCTTTTTCTAATCACATCATTTCCAGAAAAATAATAAAACAACAACAAATATTAATTCTTAGTTAACATTTTATAACTATGTTTCAAATACAGACCGTTGCTCATCTCAATACTAATCATATAAATACAGACCGTTGCTCATCTCAATACTAATCATATAAATACAGACCGTTGCTCATCGTTGCTCATACAAATACAGACCGTTGCTCATCTCAATACTAATCACATAAATACAGACTGTTGCTCATCTTTGCTCATACAAATACAGACCGTTGCTCAGACCGTGATCGTTGCTCATACAAATACAGACCTCATACAAATACATCGTTGCTCATACAAATACAGACCGTTGCTCATACAAATACAAACCGTTGCTCATCTCAATACTAATCATATAAATACACTTTCATAATGAAATCGCAAAATATATTGCAGATGCACTCAAGACACATTTATTATCCATCATTTTGCTATATTATATTACACTATGTTATATTCAGTCCTCAAGTGATCGCTTTCAAACACCACCTAGCTAAACTCGTGTTGTTCATCTGTGTTACAACATTTTGCAAAACGCCGTTCCCGATGCCAACGTTTAGTTCAACAACTCATGAAAACTACTTTATGTATAGGCATGTAATATTGATAAACAGGATTAAATTTTTCTTCAGAAATGATCTTCGCCAATCAATCAATTTAATGAAGCACTTTATGTAATACTAATGCCCTGTTTCTGGCTTTGCCCGGGCATTAATTTATATTTGGTTTTTTATAAGATTGTGTAGTTCCTGGACATTTCATGATGATATGTGGATTTTAACACACTGACTGCTACGGCTCTTTTAAAAATTTCAGTTTAAAAAGCCAATTCAATTTAATAACATTACATTATTAAAAACTCTAATTATTTCATTGATTTGAATAAACTTTGTATAACTATGTTTTCTGTTCATTTATTAATACTTTTCTGTTCATGTAAGCCAGTCTTGATTTTTTTTGCCCTCTTCTCTGAGGCTATCCGTTCATATTTACACTGATGTATTACAAATTTAATCATAGACTGCACAAGTGTGGGAAGTAAACAAACTATGAGCTACGTCGTAGGCAAAAATACTAGCTACGAGATAACTCTTATTCGGATAAAAAACAAAATGACAATATAAAATTGCACAAAGGAGATTGCATAAAGTGAGGTTATAAAATTTATGTTTGACAGCCAACTGACAACCGTTTCCTCATAGAAAAGCATGTTTCCCCATAAAAAAGCATTTTCGCATGAAATAATCATGTCCGAGCCGTAATTCTTTTCAATATGTAATTTTTTATGTATATTCTTTCATTTAAAACAGGAAACGTATTGGTCGCTAATCAGAAGTTGCATTTTGAATAAAATGTTTTGTTAACTTAAATTGTATTTTTAGGTAGCAAGAATTATCCTTTCATGGTCACGATTAAAGTCATAGTCGATAAGTCCGGAAATTACGTCGAGAGTTTATTGATTTTGAGTGCCTATCTAGGATCAACGAAACTTGAAAAAGTGGAAAAAACAGACAACATTTTTACAATTGAGTACGGTTGATTCGATGGTTGTTAAAGGTGTTAACAGAGAGTGAGATAAAGAAGCCATGTTAATAAAGACAGTATGTTTGACGTTATGAGTTTTGAGACCATAAACAAACTGCAAAACAATTAAATTTATTTCTGTAAATAATTTAGACGTATAAACAGAAAAGCATTTAATACATGATTTGGATTTTATGATTAGCTTGACGTTTTTTGGAGTCCATTTTTGCCTAGCCTGTAGGACATTTTGTAATTTTGTCATCGCTATTACTTTCAGTGCCAAGTAATTAAGTTTTTAAATTCACCATGCTTTGCTCATTTATGTTAAAGGCTTTCAGCTTTTCGTTAATTGAACAGAGAACATAGTTTTGAAATTGTAACTTTGCTATTAACTTTTTATAACCATTTTAGCTCTTTATAGCATGGAAGTGGGAAATACTAGCATCTTTCTAGTGTGTTGGTGGTAAAATGTGCATGTCTTGAGAGCAGTCCAAGTAATTTCCAAATATTATTATGAAATTTGATTATATGGCTTCTGTAACCAATATATAATAATATATTTGTGATTTTACTCGCTGTCATAACTGGTTAAACATCCTACTAGATAGGATACAAAATGATAATGAATTCAGCTTTGCAAATACAAAAGCTGCTATACTGGCAATATTTGTGGGGTTTTACTAGCAGGGAGAGAATAGCCGGTTGCTTGCAAAGGAGTAGTTCATACTCGTACTACTCTAATGTTTACCAATTTAAGACGGAAATAAAGCCAGGGCTAGAATGTATCCATGCATCTATAGCTATGCCCCAGAGTAGAGACGTGTAAATTCACGAATGAGAGATATAAACGATATAGCTCAAATGTTATGATCATATCTATCACTCGCTCAAATGAAATCAAAACGTATCAGTATATCACTAGCTAGCGGGAGTGATCGTTGTCTTTTTCGTTTCGCCAAATCAATCACTTCACTCACTTGTCGTGAAGATAGATATAAAAGTATATGTTTTGACGTTACATGAAAGAGAAAGAATACGATCGAACTGTTCAGTCAAATATACAACTGGATCTATATAGACGACGTAGCTACTCACGATTGAATATGAACATTGTGATAAAATATACTTTAGTTCATTAGAGATAAAATATTTTCGTAAACAAGCACTTTTTTGTTTCATTTGAAAATTTTAATTTAAAATTTTTTAGATACTCTATTCCAATTTATTTAATTATCACTAAAGTTATTTTATGTATAATTTGGATCTACACACCTGCTTTTCTGCTGACAGACCTGCTTTCTAAACTTGCGAAGTATTAAGCAAAATCCTGGATACTCTTGTGGAATTTATTTTCAAACAATAGTTCATAATGTTCAGTCAATACTTTTCAGTATGATCATTGTTCAACATATGTGTAATAAATAATTTCATTAATAACTCTATTACTGAGATACTGAGCTAAAGATATAAATACATCTTTTCGATGTATATCACTCTTTTCACTGGATACTCTTGTTGAATTTATTTTCAAACAATAGTGCATAATGTTCAGTCATTAATTTTTAGTATGACCATTGTTCAACGTATGCACAATAAATAAGTTCATTAATAACTCGAGTATTGAGATACTGAGCTAAAGATATAAATGTGTGATATATGTTTTTCCTATCAAATGATATACGTCACACTTTTCCTTTCACTGATACATTTTACGCACCTCTACCCCAGAGTAATGTAACGGAGTAGAGTAGAGATACTTTGAATATAATGTTTTAAGGCAACGACCGCTACTTCTGCAAATTGTATTGAGCATGCCTTTGGAGTTAGGTTGAAATATAAATCTCACATAAAGTGATACAAAAAATTAATGTGAGTAGACGTTCCACTTTCAGTCCCACTTTTTATAGTGCGACAGAATGGGCAACACGAATTAATGTTTTCAAAAAAATAATTTGTTGACATTTTATTTTAAAATGCTTCTTGTTCTAAAAAGTCCATCAGTCAGAATAATTAAACTTGCACACATCTAAATAAAAAATAATATTTGTTAGGAGTCGGAGTATTGTGTGTGATTTATAGCAAACGAGACAACACACACTTTATTTTAAACTAAATGTGCTAATGTCACACAAACATCATGGAAGACAACAAAATGTCTTGTTTTCAGCCATAAAGCAATAAAGAAAACAATCTTGCTTACACCGTCTACACTTTCATGTTCTACGTCCACCAAAACGCTATATTTATTTATTTATTAACTTTTATGTATAGTACATATGGCGGACTTATTACAACATGAACAATTTCTTCCAGTCAACTGTAACAATTTGTATTGAAATTTAGTTGGGTAGACTATAAGATATTTTACAATGAAAATTCTTTATAACACATTAGACAAAAAAAAAATTTAAAAAAAAATACAAAAGTAAAGCAAAAAAAGTATTGACATGATTTGGGATGGAAAAGACAGGAAAGGTCAAGGACACGAAGGAAATGATTTCAGGAGAGGCGGGACTTTTCCACTTATTTGAAAATATTTAGAGACGTGATTGAAGGATTTTTCGTAAGTGGTAGAGGTATGTTTAAGAATAAGTAAGGTGAGTGAAAAAGTCCTGCCTCTACTGATCTTTCAGATCGTAGCCCAAGGTCGTGAGCAGACAAATCTTTAAATTTGCCATTAAGATAATTTGGGCTATTTAGATCATCTATTTGGGCTAAAAAGAAGTGTAAGTATGTGAAGTTAGCGTTGATCATGGATCTTCAGCTATTTGAGAAGTGACCTGTATTCAAAAATATGATCATATTGTCTGAGGCCGAAGATATACCGGATGCATAAATTTTGAAGACGTTCCAACTTGCACAAATATTCTTCATTAAGATTAGGATAGCACACATATAGCACAGATATATCCATCATACCATATAATTATAATGTTATAGATGAAGGATGTAATGAGGCATATCCTTTTTTGAAAATTGCAATAAAAATTTAAAACAAACAGAACGTAGGTGTGTGTTAATGGACATATTTTAAACACTGATGAAAATATTATCCAAATTCCACATTTGAGAAAATTATTGGATAACCAGTGGCTGAACAAATTTTCTTAGGGACCAATTAGCTGTGGGCGTCAGGAAAAGCAAGTTTAATATTTGAAAAAACAAAATCCTTTTTTGCAACTTTAATGATTAACTTTTCGCGAACAATTTTGCAAATTTGACACCACCAAAATTATTGAAATGGAACATTTCTCAATGAAAATTTGATATCTTTATATGTAAATATTATGTACAATAAAAAGTCCAAAATAAATTATTTCTTTTGCTACTAAACTATGTTCAAATGCGTCTACAAAAAATCTGGTCGCATTTATCATAACATAAAGACCTACTTATATCTTAACTCCCTATACTCAATTAGCTGAGAATACTTAAGTTTCACTTAACTATTACTTTAATTTTTAAGTTATAGTTCTGTGGTCCATCAGATAGTTAAATAACTTTAGTGACATAAATTATATTTTGTAATCACTTAAATTCATTTTTTTATTTCGATGTATTGGACCCAATATAATAAATTAAGCTTCATTGAGGCATAATTAATTTAGATACAATAGTGCTTCCATACAGGGGGGAGTTTCCTCTTTATTAACAGTATTTTCAACGATTTAGTTATATATTTTGTACGTTATTCGTGTATAGAACTGTACGGGTAAACCTAGGAAAACTTATTGATTTAATTATGTTTAGTTTTGTTTAACTCAGAAATACTTCTATGTTCGATTTTGCAACAGAAAATGAGTCATAATAGTATGATCTATAATAATTAGCAATGTTTTTTGTAGATTTATATATTTCTAAAATACCTTTATGCGTTATTTGAATGTGGCTAAAATTTTACTCAAAAATACGCCAGTGCACTTTGACTACCTCCAATCTATCAATGTTGCTATTTACTCAAATACTCGCACAGATATTATGTACGTAGAAAACATATCAATGGTATAAGCTATAGAATCAAGTATGCTATTTTTGTGCCACACTCTAAACAAGAAACAAAAACTTTCCTCATTATAAAATCATTATGACATTCCAAAACGTCTCGTTAAGAAATTATAAAACATAACACGCGAAAAAAAAATTATTTTATAAAAAAATGTTTCCTTTTGTGCATTTCTTGAATAAAGATCCTGCGAAAGCTAGCTATATATTTTGTCTGTTACTCTTTATTTTATTTTAAGTCTGTTAGACTTTAGTTTACATTTTTTGTAACTTTAGGGAATTGATAATAATGATTTGCACGTAATGGTATGAAATATGTACAAGAGTGAATTCAAACGACAATCTGATCAGACACTACAACTGTACGTGAAAATAATCTGTAATAAGTGTGCGAACAAATGCCAAATATTGGATGATATTTCCATAAAAATACTTAAGGATAACAGCATCAAAAACTGATATCTAGAAATAACAACCAAGTGCAAAGTGAGACTTGATACCTATTATATCTTGGGTATTCTTCGCAATGTCAATTTTGATCACAAATTGTGCAGACATAAATAATTATTCGGTATGCAGTCTATAACTTCAGCTCTTCGTTCAGGCTCTTAATTAGTGGATAAATAACGAAGTATGGGGAAAGTATTTGTTTTTATTTACAAAAGGAAAATGTAGTAAATGGTATATCGATGAAAGGTTTGAGAGATGAAGATAGTTTTAAAGCCCGTATAAGCCACCAGATCATGGTCTTACAATGCAAGTCATCATCATATTTGGCACGACAGCCTAGGGTGGGCCAAGGCCTTCTGTTGGAGATTCTTCCAGTAGGTTCTACTCTTCAGCTGGGTTTTCCAGTTTATCCTGAGAATGTTAAAATCTTCTTCCACTGAATCGATCTATCGTAATTTTGGTCTACCTCTTCTACGAGTTGTTAGAGGTTTTGCTATAAAAACTTTCTTTACTGGGTTTTCATCTTTCATTCTAGATACGTGGGCAGCCCGGTTCATTCTTTTGATTTTCATGGTTTTTATGATATCAGGCTCATCAAACAACCTATAGATTTCCATTTTCCTTGACACCCCCAAAAATTCTCCTCAGAACCCTTCTTTCAAAGGCTGCTATTTTATTCTCTCCAGTTCTAATCAAAGGCCAGGTTTCTGAACCATATGCTAGAAATGGCCTAATAAGAGTTTTATATACTAATAATTTTGTTTTTCTTGTAATAAAAGAAGATTTAAGCTTAGTTCAAAAAATGCTTTATTGGCCGATGATATGCGATTCTGAATTTCAGAGATAGTGTCATTCTTATTATTAATACAAGATCCAAGGTAAGTAAAGCAGTCCACCGTTTCAAATGTATGTGAGCCAATCTCCCGACGATTATGTGCATTATTTGGTGGAGATTTTTGTATAGCCATATACTTCCAATGCAAGTAGTTCCTCGTTATTTACTTTCCAAATTCACATGTACAGTAAAAGTTCATGTTATGGATAAGGTGGACGTGATATGGGAACAGATCCGTGACTGATATTATCATAATGGTTACTCTGTATTATGAAAATTGAAAAGTAAAAAAAATTATATGCATTTTAAGTATCTGAATGGCCTATACGTACGTATTTCCATCTCAAATAAATCTGAGTGAAAATATAAGGCTATGGATATATCCTAACGACTGAATTTTAACTATGAATGCAATCAAAATACATAGACTCCGCGTAAATATTGCAAGGATCAATGTTTACGTTTTTAATTGCTAAACTATAAATTATATGTGTTCAATGTCTAAAGAACTTTTGTAACTAAATATATTTACTTGCCAACACTGAAATTTCACAATACCCACCCGTGAATATGCTGGTAATAGCAAAGAATATTAACTATTACTGCGTAAAGAAGCGACACTAACCTCCCCCCACCAATTTAACGTCAACCACAGTTACTGGTACGATTCGGCTTCCTAGGATACCGCTTGATGCGCGCGCGTGTAATTTGTTCAATTTTGCAATGTTTGGTTGAGTTTAACTTGTGTAATTCAGTCTTAATTGATAACTATTTATAATAATTCAATATAAAGGTCCGTTCTTGCGCTGTACACAAATTCCTAGAAAGCAATAAAATGGCTAACGATACGAGATTGTTTTGCCTCCTTTTTTTGTTTATAGCAAATAATTTTGTTTTGTATCGCCAACTTATTTGATTAGTACCTATAATTTTATGTTTACATACATGTCACTGAGCAATTTTAAATTTGAAACTGTTCTTAAGAGCTATTATCTTTTTGAAAGCGAAGTGGTTGGAAAACGTATTCTTGTAATGTCGGCCATAGGCTTATTATATTGTTTATTAAGAGATCTTTCATATGAAGCAAATGTAATCATGTCAAATGTACAAGGAAGACAATATTAAAGTGTATCACATTTATAAAGAAACAAAATTTATTTTTATTTACAATTTTATTTCGTTTTTAGGATCCACACTAAGTAACTTTTTTGAAATTCTGCCTTAATATTATTATTATCAAATTACTTTCACACAGTTAAATGTAGAGTGTAAAGTATTTATTTATATAATTACATTTTTACAATTAGTTAATAATTAAGATGTGCATGCCAGTACAAAGTTACTATGTGAGCGTGCTATCGACACATTCATTTGATCAACACTATTGGTTAAAAAGAGAAACAGCTATATTGCTGACATATTGCTATGATTGCCCGCATCGATCGAAACCGATATGTAGTGATAGTAAATATTCTTTACCTGCACATTGCAGAAGCCCTACATTTATTTCTGCACACGATAAACGAGTATGTATGTAATAGTGTAGGTGATTCAATCTTTTCGCCTGTATGGAGTGTCAGAGGTGTGGCAATATATTGAAAAATAATACTTTTATCATTAGCTGTGCCTGCGACTTCGTTCGCGTGAAATTCGCTGATTATTGTTAAGAATAACTGTCAAATGTAAAAATATTGACAATAGATGAAAGATTGACAGATAAATATCGACATAACATAGCTTTATAGATTTTATAGAGTCAAGTGTATGCAGCGGGTATGTAATAAAAGGAGACGATACTTCCCATTATTCTTGACGACTTACTTAATGGCAAAACATGGGCACAAGTTACATTCATATCTATGTGTCATTTTTTATATAGGTAAGTGAAGAATATTATTATAAATACTATCTTTTTTCTATAATTTTCATTTAGCAATCTTTTACATTTAATATTACTTCTTCAATGCTAACATAACCTTAAAATAAAAATCATACAATCCTGTCTAATATTCTGTATTGACTGAGAAGATGTGATTATGTAAAAATATGAATAAAATTATGAACTTTTATTTTGACGGTTCAGCATAAAAGTATGCATGGGCAGGACATGACGTGGCATAAATTCCTCAATGGAAGATTACAAACATTACTGCTTGTGTGAACTAAAACAACACTGATAACAAAGAACACAATATATGAGTTCCGAACAGAGTGTATCTGTATCCAACACAATTGCTGTCAATAGATTTCTTCTAGACCTTATATTTTTAAAACAACCTAAGTTTTTCTGTAATATTTTATATCCTTCCATGAATTAGTATATGTATACTAGTGTATGGCACGATATAATTAGTATTTGAATCTTTAAGAAAATGAATTGTTGATATACTATTCTGTGTATTCTTACCTACACACATCAGATAAAGAAACATTACTCTAAACCTAGAAAATTTGCTTAAAAAAAATTTACTTAAAAAGAATATTACTTTAAAAAAGTAATATACTTTTAACACATGTAGAATTTTTTTATTTTAAACACTTAAATATTACCAGAATTTTATGTAACTCAACTATTAATTATATTACAGACAACGCTTTATATAAAAAATCTCATCGAGTTAGTAATTTGCAAAAGCTTATATTAAGATGCAGCTTTAAAATCTGTCATTAAATTTATTATTGGCTCCAAAAAATTGCCATTACTTTTATATTGGCCATGACTGAAAATAATATATGGAGGTTTATGCCAATATTATATTGTTTTTTTTGTCTCATCAACACTTCATCCTTCACTTAGTTAATTTATCAGCAGTACTATTTAAATGTTCATAGGCTTCTGTTGAAAGACAAGAAACCTTTGCAATTTTGCTGTATTCATCCATCTGTTATGGCTTCACAGTTCCTGTAGTGGTATTTATTTCTGTACTTTAATGTATCTAATTGATACATATAATGGATTTATTGCTACAAGAGCAATCTGTTAAGGCCAACCAGAACACCAGTCAAGCCCCACTTGAGGAGCGGCCGGAAATCGAACCCGGGTTCCCGTCGTGAGCCTCGCAATCAATATCAAAGGCATATGGTCGCCTTGTGATCAACCCAACACACTATGGTGACAACAATTATAGATCTGTGTATGTAATTTTAAGAATAGATGCTTGAGATGGAGATATGAATTAACATATAGCACACTATTACATTACTCTCCATATATGTGAATGGAGGTGAACAATTTTTTTGCGTATCAAATGGGAGTCATTGGACAGATGTTTCAAAACGACCTGAAAGTTTCCATCTAATTTTCATTTTTAAGTCCCTTTGCAAGTATCCAATTACAAACCCCATTTTTTTTCAAATGTGGGTTTAAAATGTCTGAAAAAATTCTGACATTATTTGTATAAAACTTTCAGTTAAAATGATTTCGTTTAACTTGCATCAACCATTTCAAGAGATATAGACGACTATGGAATCCCACTCTTTGCGTGTTCTGGCATGCACTTGGCTATTTTTTTTATGTATCAATATTATTTAATACTACCAGTCTTAAGTTAGCCACAGCTACGATATACAAATAATTAACTATGAATTTCTTTAAGGTATCTGCGACTAACAGTTATACCACCTATTCTCTAAGATGCTTCTGTCAGTGATACCAACTTGAATGGAAACTATTGTAGGAATTTAAACTATAATTAATTTAAATATATTTATACACCAACTTCGAATGACTCTAGAAATTGTAGTTTTATGATAAATTGAATTTTTTTCTAAATTTATACACGCATAAAATATTTTTCTGGTCTGAGTGAAAGAATAAGTAATATTCATACTATAGATCAGATTCAATCAAAGTTAACTAACCGATCCAAGGTTATTCATACTATAGATCAGATTCAATCAAAGTTACTTAACCGATCCAAGGTTATTCATACTATAGATCAGCTTCAATCAAAGTTAACTAACCGATCCAAGGTTATTCATACTATAGATCAGATTCAATCAAACTTAACTAACCGATCCAAGGTTATTCATACTATAGATCAGATTCAATCAAAGTTACCTAACCGATCCAAGGTTATTCATACTATAGATCAGCTTCAATCAAAGTTAACTAACCGATCCAAGGTTATTCATACTATATATCAGATTCAATCAAACTTAACTAACCGATCCAAGGTTATTCATACTATAGATCAGATTCAATCAAAGTTACCTAACCGTTCCAAGGTTATTCATACTATAGATCAGATTCAATCAAAGTTAACTAACCGATCCAAGGTTATTCATACTATAGATCAGATTCAATCAAAGTTAACTAACCGATCCAAGGTTAACAATTGTGGTATAGATATAACAAAGCTATGACGGATGTACATTGGCGCACCTAACATTGACGTATTTCCGACAAAATATTTCTGTGATGACAACATCGTATTAATTGTATTAATATAATCTCTAAAACTCGGTAAAAGATTGAGTCATAAAAGATTACTTCGTGATTAATACTTTGAAGGAGATAAGGATAAATAAACGTAATCATATTTTTGCATCCATCTTATCAGATACCTACATTTTATTATATTATAACTTCAAAATCTGCCTTCCTAGAAATTTCTAGATTTTTAATTTTTTGCTATTATGTTGCTTGCTTTTGTTAGTACTTTTTTACTTTGGAGAATTTTAGATATATCATAACTTCAGAATGAAAATTCTATTAAAAATGAAAATTCTATTAAAAATCATAACTTTTCGGAAATGTAAAGTTTTAAACTTAAGTGTATTCTGTAAATAATTGGCTTAAGAGGCAGTCAGTGTAAGATGCCAATGTAAATGCTTATATATTTATGACCATTTTATAGATCACATATTACAGAGAATGCTTTCTTGGGCCTTTTAATTCTATTACCTCAGTTTTCCCCATTTCTTTATGGGTTTGTTTCTCTTTGAAAGTGCAATATATATCACATTATTATTATTTTGATTCTTGGCCAAACTTGTTGCAACATTTTCTATTTTGCAACAACCTAAAATAGATTAAATGTGGTTAGCGTGCACAACAAATTGTTCCTTGAAAAAAACAAATTTGAAAATTATGTCTTTGAAAGATTCAAAATGTTTGACGTTCTCTTCTACCATGCTTGTATCAATTTTGCTTTAGAAATGTAAATGATTTCTTTATGCTGACACCTATTATCAGTAAGATTTTTTAACATATTAATTAGGTTTTTTTAACATATTAATTAGATTTTTTTAACATATTAATTAGGTTTTTTTAACATATTAATTAGGTTTTTTTAACATATTAATTGGGTTTTTTTAACATATTAATTAGGATCAATTAACAAAAAATAATTCGATTTATTTGCACTGAGTAAATTTCTGATTACGACCATTTTTATTACTAAAATCTGCTGTAAGTGAGTGTACAAGGTACGCAGAGCAAGTGATCGGCACAGTTACGGGTGGAGCAGCAAATCATTGACATCGGCTTGTTATAAAATTGTCTAAAGTTTGCTTTTTAAGTAAACAAATTCCATCGATTATTAAAATAAAAATCCCCGAAGTACTTAAGCAATCTTCATTTGTACATAAAGGTGTTTAAGCAGACACTTATAAGGCTCACTATTTGCTAACTGATTATATATATGATTATATTTATGTGGTATATTAGAAAATATTATTGTTGTAACAAAATTTTTCTCATTTCATTATCTGACCTTTCATGGTAATTATAAAACCTTATATCAACATAATAATCGAAATGATAATATTGAATATATTTGGCGTTAATTTTGTAGAAATTCATTATTCTCAATTAAATGAAACTACGTGATGTAGTATTATTTCTACTTTCTTTAATTTCTTTACCACAACCTAGGTTTCGTTGTATTACAACATCTTTAGGTGGGATATTAGCAAAGATTTGCTACTAAAGTAAAAAAAACTTAAAGAAAGTAGAAATAATACTACATCACGTAGTTTCATTTAATTGCGAAATGATAATATTATTTGATTCCATTGTGTATAGCATTCAATATTCATGAAAAAACCTGTCAGGCACGGGTAGAACACACACTACAAGGGTTCTGTACACATTTAGGCACTAATACGCATTTAAGGGTTCATAGCGTTTCTAATTATACTATTTACAAATATTAATTTTTCGCCACATAAATGTAATGACTAGTAAATCTTATTATAAAAATATAAAATATCGCATAGAAATAGAAATGGATTTTTCCTTTGCTTGCACTATAAAACTTCCCATTATATTGACTTTTAAGGTTGTAGGTTGATTGGAAGTACCCTTAAGGTTTTGATGATTGGTGAGTAAGAATAAAAAAAACATGCTTTAAATTAATTTTAAATTTATATCTCTACTCGTTTCTGAGAAAAGAGGCTTTGACAGATAGACAAATGGACAAACGGACAACTAAGGGTTGTTTTTTTCATTTTGGGGAATAAAACCCTAAAAATGATTCAAGTCACATAGTTTACTATGTAGGACGTTAAAAAGTGCATCATAATACTGTAGTTGACTCATTCTAAATTTTGATATTTTTCGTACAATATTGTGAAATATAAGTTAATTAAAAACAAGTCTTGAAAGAAATTCAAAAATTGATTGAAAAATAAGGCAGTTGTAGGCTTCTAAATTTGGAGATACGGATAGGGTTGGGTATGTCCCTGTCTCTTTTCCTCTTGTAGAGTATAATGTGCAATATTAAAGATGACCTCATAACACAATATTCCCGTCCTTGTCTAAAGATTAAATTTAAACTTTTATAACTCGTTCAATTTTTAAGATTATTAAAAAAAATTTTCACTCTTCATCAGCTTGTACCTCAAAATTATAATTAATGAAATAAAAAAAATTTAGTCAAATACCCAATTAATGTTAGAGAAACAAAATAGTTTTTTAGCATTTTAGATTGTACATTTGACGTGAGTTACACGCAATAAATTTGTGTAGTAATTCAATATATGTATCTTAAAAACATAAATAGCGGAATTGGTATTTGTAAAATTTGTTTGCTGAATTAAATCTTGATATTCTTTGTTAAGGTGGACAGGACAGTAGCCCGAACCGAAAAAAATTACATAGTTCTTACATTTTCAGCTAATGACTGAAGTAATAAATGATCCTACCAATATCCGCATAAACCTATCCATTTTTTTAACTTATTCATGAAGTTTGTTTGTTCCTTATCCATAATAAAATGATAGGTAAACTGCAAGCATCTATATTTTATTACAATTTTATTCAATACCTCAAACAAAAATAACTATAATAACTGAGATAAAATTTTACAAGTAACGTTACAATATTCACAAATTTGCTCGTAAAATATCTCGTAGATGAAAGTTTCCATAAAGTAATAGAAGAGGCTCGCGTAATAGAAGAGCTTACCATTCTTCCGAGAAAAAAACGACCAAGTGCATGTTGAAACACATGTGACGTAGTGTCTTGTCGTTAATTAATTAAATTAATTTAGATCTTTAAAAATTTGCAGTTGAAAAATTAAAGTGGGAGGGGGATGAGACACATCATACATATTATTTAAACTTATTATTTCCCCTACAGAGTTTAAAAGTGAAAAACCATAAATAAAATTCATTTTCATTTTGTTCATCTATGGAACAACAATTACTCAAATATGAACAACGTAAGGAAAGGGTCCAAAAATTAATAAAGTATGATTTTTTCACAAAATGTAATCAACATTTTGTCATTAGACATTATTTTCTGTGAAGAAGAGATTTAATAAATTTAAAAAAACTTGTGAAGCATTTGGCATTTTATAATTTATTAATAATAGTTTAATAAAATTAATGAACACATGTTTTTGCAACATCCGTCCAAGCAGTTAGTTAAAAATAAAATAAAGGTAAAATTAATCTAATTGGAAATATAACAAATACTCAATTTTGTGGCACAGACACTGCTAAGGATATGTATTTGAGGTAATTTAAGATGAATTTCAAATATAAGTCTACCAGATCTAATCTGATTCTAATATAAGTCTAAGATCTAATCTAAATCTATAAGACAAATAAATGAAACTACGTGATGTAGTATTATTTCTACTTTCTTTAATTTCTTTAACCACGACCTAGGTTTCGTTGTATTACAACATCTTCAGGTGGGATATTAGCAAAGATTAACTCTTAGGAACTGAGTTTATTGCAGGGGCGCAGAGTAGGTTTTATTATATTACCGAGAGTTATACAATATACCAGTATTTTAGTGAGGGTAATCAATTAAATTGTTATTATGTGAGGTTATACAATGCAAACTTTACGGTGTATGTATTAAAATTAAATGGAAGTTATTATCGGTAATATATTTATACAAAAGCAAGGGTATTTGAAAGTAAGGACAAGGTAATACAACGACACGACACAACGACGGTAATACAACAACATTGTTGTAATACAACGAAACCTAGGTCGTGGTTAAAGAAATTAAAGAAAGTAGGAATAATACTACATCACGTAGTTTCATTTATTTGTGAATAATGAATTTCTACAAAATTAAAGCCAAATATATTCAATCTATAAGACAAGTAAAATGTATACCACTTGCTACAATTTCTAGATTTAAGAGATTGAGTTGCTAACCCGAACCAACATTTAATGATTAACTAAAAGTTCTGCAATATGTTACCCTATGCCATATTTTAACCTGATAGTTATAATCCTAAATTCATAATGTTCAAACTAAAGAAAATGATGTATCCGCGTCATTTATTTAATACTGAGTCATTAATTGCGATTTCATAATATTGCACTGTTAAACAGAAAGCTAACGTCACCCACTCCAAGAGTTTATCAAATCGTTATCTGATGAGCGAAAGTACTTGAAACTTTAATCAAAATTTATTGAAGTATACACCTATCAAAAGCTTATTAATTACAATTTGAGTTTCAACAGAAATTCAAAATTGTCTGGTAGCAATAATTCCGTTTACGCAATATGGTTGGATACACATCTTTTTTTAAATGGATCTAAATTATTTACACCTCCTTTTCAAAGTTTGTATAGCCATATGCATTTTTTCATAGCATCGGTTAGTTACACTGACTTTTCAGGTCATTTGAACTCGCACAACTTTTTCCAGTGTATTTCGTATCATATTGCGAAACGTAACTCGTTTAATAAAAAAATTACTTAGTAAAATAATTATATTTTCTCAATTACGTCGTTGCCGTGGTGTGTTGGATTCATCATGGCCTTTGACGAATCGGCGCACCGCAGGAACCCGGGTTCGATTCCGAGCCGTTCATTGAACGGGGCTGGATTGGTTTTATGGTTGGCTGTAAGAGATTGCACTCGTAGCCGCCGAGCCTGCTCTCGTAGTATAAGTCCGCCGTATGTATCAATTAGATACATTAAAGTAGATAAATAAATTATAATTTTTTTTACTTACCCAAGTGTAGAGAATTGATCATCGGTCTGATCTATACACCTGGTTGTCGTTTATATCTTCGAATAAGTTCAATTATGCATGTGTATATACATAAATTATGCGTGTTTATATATATATATATATATATATGTATATATATATAAATCTATACACGGTGTCCGGGAATAAGTGTCAGACAAAGAAAGCCATTATTCGTTGGCTATAAAGGAATAAGTGGTTGTTGAAATAAAACGTAAAACACACCCTGTTTCTAACTGAGTGCAAAAAATATTATACATAACTCTTTTTAACACACCCAATACTTGCCTGGAGTGCGGTGCTTACCAGGGCAGCTGGATGTCTTCGTAGCTGTTTGCGGGTTATTTCCCTGAGCGGTGCTGAATAATGTGCACAAGTATCGTGTGTATGAAAAACATGACAAATAATTATGAATATTATTTTCAATTTTCTAAAAGTCATGTTTTAAATTTTATTTTAACGACAGTTGGACTATTTTTCAGTCAATGAATAACATCTTTCTTTGTCCAACAATTATTCCCGGACACAGTATCTGTGTGTGTGCGCATGTGTGCATTCATGTATGTATTATATATATATATATATATATATATGTGTATATATATTCCACACAAAATGGAATAATTAATTTTTGGATTTCTCCCTCGGCTTGTGCTATATGGTCTCTCATTAAGTTTATTTTCAAGATTGTAGGTCGATCGGAAGTACTCTTATAAGTTTTGATGATTATTGTGTGGGTAAAATAAATACACCTTTAATAGCGAGTAAGATTATTGTGTGAGTAAAATAAATACACTTTTAATAGCGAGGAAGATTATTGTGCGAGTAAAATAAATACACTTTTAATAGCGAGTTAGATTATTGTGTGAGTAAAATAAATACACTTTTAATAGCGAGTAAGATTATTGGGTGAGTAAAATAAATACACTTTTAATAGCGAACAAGATTATTGTGTGAGTAAAATAAATACACTTTTGATAGCGAGGAAGATTATTGTGCGAGTAAAATAAATACACTTTTAATAGCGACCAAGATTATTGTGTGAGTAAAATAAATACACTTTTAATAGCGAACAAGATTATTGTGTGAGTAAAATAAATACACTTTTGATAGCGAGGAAGATTATTGTGTGAGTAAAATAAATACACTTTTAATAGCGAGTAAGATTATTGTGTGAGTAAAATAAATACACTTTTAATAGCGAGTAAGATTATTGTGTGAGTAAAATAAATACACTTTTAATAGCGAGGAAGATTATTGGGTGAGTAAAATAAATGCCCTTTTAATAGCGAGTAAGATTATTGTGTGAGTAAAATAAATACCCTTTTAATAGCGAGTAAGATTATTGAGTGAGTAAAATAAATATACTTTTGATAGCGAGGAAGATTATTGTGTGAGTAAAATAAATACACTTTTAATAGCGAGTAAGATTATTGTGTGAGTAAAATAAATACACTTTTGATAGCGAGGAAGATTATTGTGTGAGTAAAATAAATACACTTTTAATAGCGAGTAAGATTATTGTGTGAGTAAAATAAATACACTTTTGATAGCGAGGAAGATTATTGTGTGAGTAAAATAAATACACTTTTAATAGCGAGGAAGATTATTGGGTGAGTAAAATAAATGCCCTTTTAATAGCGAGTAAGATTATTGTGTGAGTAAAATAAATACCCTTTTAATAGCGAGTAAGATTATTGAGTGAGTAAAATAAATATACTTTTGATAGCGAGGAAGATTATTGTGTGAGTAAAATAAATACACTTTTAATAGCGAGTAAGATTATTGTGTGAGTAAAATAAATACACTTTTGATAGCGAGGAAGATTATTGTGTGAGTAAAATAAATACCCTTTTAATAGCGAGTAAGATTATTGTGTGAGTAAAATAAATACACTTTTGATAGCGAGGAAGATTATTGTGTGAGTAAAATAAATACACTTTTAATAGCGAGTAAGATTATTATGTGAGTAAAATAAATACACTTTTAATAGCGAACAAGATTATTGTGTGAGTAAAATAAATACACTTTTAATAGCGAACAAGATTATTGTGTGAGTAAAATAAATACACTTTTAATAGCGAACAAGATTATTGCGTGAGTAAAATAAATACACTTTTAATAGCGAACAAGATTATTGTGTTAGTAAAATAAATACACTTTTAATAGCGAACAAGATTATTGTGTCAGTAAAATAAATACACTTTTAATAGCGAACAAGATTATTGTGTGAGTAAAATAAATACACTTTTAATAGCGAGTAAGATTATTGGGTGAGTAAAATAAATACACTTTTAATAGCGAACAAGATTATTGAGTGAGTAAAATAAATACACTTTTGATAGCGAGGAAGATTATTGTGCGAGTAAAATAAATACACTTTTAATAGCGACCAAGATTATTGTGTGAGTAAAATAAATACACTTTTAATAGCGAACAAGATTATTGTGTGAGTAAAATAAATACACTTTTGATAGCGAGGAAGATTATTGTGTGAGTAAAATAAATACACTTTTAATAGCGAGTAAGATTATTGTGTGAGTAAAATAAATACACTTTTAATAGCGAGTAAGATTATTGTGTGAGTAAAATAAATACACTTTTAATAGCGAGGAAGATTATTGGGTGAGTAAAATAAATGCCCTTTTAATAGCGAGTAAGATTATTGTGTGAGTAAAATAAATACCCTTTTAATAGCGAGTAAGATTATTGAGTGAGTAAAATAAATATACTTTTGATAGCGAGGAAGATTATTGTGTGAGTAAAATAAATACACTTTTAATAGCGAGTAAGATTATTGTGTGAGTAAAATAAATACACTTTTGAGAGCGAGGAAGATTATTGTGTGAGTAAAATAAATACCCTTTTAATAGCGAGTAAGATTATTGTGTGAGTAAAATAAATACACTTTTGATAGCGAGGAAGATTATTGTGTGAGTAAAATAAATACACTTTTAATAGCGAGTAAGATTATTATGTGAGTAAAATAAATACACTTTTAATAGCGAACAAGATTATTGTGTGAGTAAAATAAATACACTTTTAATAGCGAACAAGATTATTGTGTGAGTAAAATAAATACACTTTTAATAGCGAACAAGATTATTGCGTGAGTAAAATAAATACACTTTTAATAGCGAACAAGATTATTGTGTTAGTAAAATAAATACACTTTTAATAGCGAACAAGATTATTGTGTCAGTAAAATAAATACACTTTTAATAGCGAACAAGATTATTGTGTGAGTAAAATAAATACACTTTTAATAGCGAGTAAGATTATTGGGTGAGTAAAATAAATACACTTTTAATAGCGAACAAGATTATTGAGTGAGTAAAATAAATACACTTTTGATAGCGAGGAAGATTATTGTGTGAGTATAATAAATACACTTTTAATAGCGAGTAAGATTATTGTGTGAGTAAAATAAATACACTTTTAATAGCGAGTAAGATTATTGAGTGAGTAAAATAAATATACTTTTGATAGCGAGGAAGATTATTGTGTGAGTAAAATAAATACACTTTTAATAGCAAACAAGATTATTGTGTGAGTTAAATAAATACACTTTTAATAGCGAGTAAGATTATTGTGTGAGTAAAATAAATACACTTTTAATAGCGAGTAAGATTATTGGGTGATTAATATAAATACACTTTTAATAGCGAACAAGATTATTGTGTGAGTAAAATAAATACACTTTTAATAGCGAGTAAGATTATTGGGTGAGCAAAATAAATACACTTTTAATAACGAGTAAGATTATTGTGTGAGTAAAATAAATACACTTTTAATAGCGAGTAAGATTATTGGGTGATTAATATAAATACACTTTTAATAGCGAACAAGATTATTGTGTGAGTAAAATAAATACCCTTTTAGTAGCGAGTAAGATTATTGTGTGAGTAAAACAAATACCCTTTTAATAGCGAGTAAGATTATTGTGTGAGTAAAATAAATACACATTTGATAGCGAGGAAGATTATTGTGTGAGTAAAATAAATACACTTTTAATAGCAAACAAGATTATTGTGTGAGTAAAATAAATACACTTTTAATAGCGAGTAAGATTATTGTGTGAGTAAAATAAATACACTTTTAATAGCGAGTAAGATTATTGGGTGATTAATATAAATACACTTTTAATAGCGAACAAGATTATTGTGTGAGTAAAATAAATACACTTTTAATAGCGAGTAAGATTATTGGGTGAGTAAAATAAATACACTTTTAATAGCGAGTAAGATTATTGTGTGAATAAAATAAATACACTTTTAATAACGAGTAAGATTATTGTGTGAGTAAAATAAATACACATTTGATAGCGAGGAAGATTATTGTGTGAGTAAAATAAATACCCTTTTAATAGCGAGTAAGATTATTGTGCGAGTAAAATAAATACACATTTGATAGCGAGGAAGATTATTGTGTGAGTAAAATAAATACACTTTTAATAGCAAACAAGATTATTGTGTGAGTAAAATAAATACACTTTTAATAGCGAGTAAGATTATTGTGTGAATAAAATAAATACACTTTTAATAGCGAGTAAGATTATTGGGTGATTAATATAAATACACTTTTAATAGCGAACAAGATTATTGTGTGAGTAAAATAAATACACTTTTAATAGCGAGTAAGATTATTGGGTGAGTAAAATAAATACACTTTTAATAGCGAGTAAGATTATTGTGTGAATAAAATACACTTTTAATAACGAGTAAGATTATTGTGTGAGTAAAATAAATACACTTTTGATAGCGAGGAAGATTATTGTGTGAGTAAAATAAATATCCTTTTAATAGCGAGTAAGATTATTGTGTGAGTAAAATAAATACCCTTTTAATAGCGAGTAAGATTATTGTGTGAGTAAAATAAATACACTTTTAATAGCGAGTAAGATTATTGTGTGAGTAAAATAAATACACTTTTAATAGCGAGTAAGATTATTGGGTGAGTAATATAAATACACTTTTAATAGCGAACAAGATTATTGTGTGAGTAAAATAAATACACTTTTAATAGCGAGTAAGATTATTGTGTGAGTAAAATAAATACCCTTTTAATAGCGAGTAAGATTATTGAGTGAGTAAAATAAATACACTTTTGATAGGGAGGAAGATTATTGTGTGAGTAAAATAAATACACTTTTAATAGCAAACAAGATTATTGTGTGAGTAAAATAAATACACTTTTAATAGCGAGTAAGATTATTGTGTGAGTAAAATAAATACACTTTTAATAGCGAGTAAGATTATTGGGTGATTAATATAAATACACTTTTAATAGCGAACAAGATTATTGTGTGAGTAAAATAAATACACTTTTAATAGCGAGTAAGATTATTGGGTGAGCAAAATAAATACACTTTTAATAACGAGTAAGATTATTGTGTGAGTAAAATAAATACACTTTTAATAGCGAGTAAGATTATTGGGTGATTAATATAAATACACTTTTAATAGCGAGTAAGATTATTGTGTGAATAAAATAAATACACTTTTAATAACGAGTAAGATTATTGTGTGAGTAAAATAAATACACATTTGATAGCGAGGAAGATTACTGTGTGAGTAAAATAAATACCCTTTTAATAGCGAGTAAGATTATTGTGTGAGTAAAATAAATACACATTTGATAGCGAGGAAGATTATTGTGTGAGTAAAATAAATACACTTTTAATAGCAAACAAGATTATTGTGTGAGCAAAATAAATACACTTTTAACAGCGAGTAAGATTATTGTGTGAGTAAAATAAATACACTTTTAATAGCGAGTAAGATTATTGGGTGATTAATATAAATACACTTTTAATAGCGAACAAGATTATTGTGTGAGTAAAACAAATACACTTTTGATAGCGAGGAAGATTATTGTGTGAGTAAAATAAATACACTTTTAATAGCGAGTAATATTATTGTGTGAGTAAAATAAATACACTTTTAATAGCGAGTGAGATTATTGGGTGAGTAATGTAAATACACTTTTAATAGCGAACAAGATTATTGTGTGAGTAAAATAAATACACTTTTAATAGCGAGTAAGATTATTGTGTGAGTAAAATAAATACACTTTTAATAGCGAGTAAGATTATTGGGTGAGTAAAATAAATACACTTTTAATAGCGAGTAAGATTATTGTGTGAGTAAAATAAATACACTTTTAATAGCAAACAAGATTATTGTGTGAGTAAAATAAATACACTTTTAATAGCGAACAAGATTATTGTGTGAGTAAAATAAATACACTTTTAATAGCGAGTAAGATTATTGTGTGAGTAAAATAAATACACTTTTAATAGCAAACAAGATTATTGTGTGAGTAAAATAAATACACTTTTAATAGCGAGTAAGATTATTGGGTGAGTAAAATAAATACACTTTTAATAGCGAGTAAGATTATTGTGTGAGTAAAATAAATACACTTTTAATAGCAAACAAGATTATTGTGTGAGTAAAATAAATACACTTTTAATAGCGAACAAGATTATTGTGTGAGTAAAATAAATACACTTTTGATAGCGAGTAAGATTATTGTGTGAGTAAAACAAATACACTTTTGATAGCGAGGAAGATTATTGTGTGAGTAAAATAAATACACTTTTAATAGCAAACAAGATTATTGTGTGAGTAAAATAAATACACTTTTAATAGCGAGTAATATTATTGTGTGAGTAAAATAAATACGCTTTTAATAGCGAGTGAGATTATTGGGTGAGTAATGTAAATACACTTTTAATAGCGAACAAGATTATTGTGTGAGTAAAATAAATACACTTTTAATAGCGAGTAAGATTATTGTGTGAGTAAAATAAATACACTTTTAATAGCGAGTAAGATTATTGGGTGAGTAAAATAAATACACTTTTAATAGCGAGTAAGATTATTGTGTGAGTAAAATAAATACACTTTTAATAGCAAACAAGATTATTGTGTGAGTAAAATAAATACACTTTTAATAGCGAACAAGATTATTGTGTGAGTAAAATAAATACACTTTTAATAGCGAGTAAGATTATTGTGTGAGTAAAATAAATACACTTTTAATAGCAAACAAGATTATTGTGTGAGTAAAATAAATACACTTTTAATAGCGAGTAAGATTATTGGGTGAGTAAAATAAATACACTTTTAATAGCGAGTAAGATTATTGTGTGAGTAAAATAAATACACTTTTAATAGCAAACAAGATTATTGTGTGAGTAAAATAAATACACTTTTAATAGCGAACAAGATTATTGTGTGAGTAAAATAAATACACTTTTGATAGCGAGTAAGATTATTGTGTGAGTAAAACAAATACACTTTTGATAGCGAGGAAGATTATTGTGTGAGTAAAATAAATACACTTTTAATAGCAAACAAGATTATTGTGTGAGTAAAATAAATACACTTTTAATAGCGAGTAATATTATTGTGTGAGTAAAATAAATACACTTTTAATAGCGAGTAAGATTATTGGGTGATTAATATAAATACACTTTTAATAGCGAACAAGATTATTGTGTGAGTAAAATAAATACACTTTTAATAGCGAGTAAGATTATTGGGTGAGCAAAATAAATACACTTTTAATAACGAGTAAGATTATTGTGTGAGTAAAATAAATACACTTTTAATAGCGAGTAAGATTATTGGGTGATTAATATAAATACACTTTTAATAGCGAGTAAGATTATTGTGTGAATAAAATAAATACACTTTTAATAACGAGTAAGATTATTGTGTGAGTAAAATAAATACACATTTGATAGCGAGGAAGATTATTGTGTGAGTAAAATAAATACCCTTTTAATAGCGAGTAAGATTATTGTGTGAGTAAAATAAATACATATTTGATAGCGAGGAAGATTATTGTGTGAGTAAAATAAATACACTTTTAATAGCAAACAAGATTATTGTGTGAGCAAAATAAATACACTTTTAACAGCGAGTAAGATTATTGTGTGAGTAAAATAAATACACTTTTAATAGCGAGTAAGATTATTGGGTGATTAATATAAATACACTTTTAACAGCGAGTAAGATTATTGTGTGAGTAAAATAAATACACTTTTAATAGCGAGTAAGATTATTGGGTGATTAATATAAATACACTTTTAATAGCGAACAAGATTATTGTGTGAGTAAAATAAATACACTTTTAATAGCGAGTAAGATTATTGGGTGAGTAAAATAAATACACTTTTAATAGCGAGTAAGATTATTGTGTGAATAAAATAAATACACTTTTAATAACGAGTACGATTATTGTGTGAGTAAAATAAATACACTTTTGATAGCGAGGAAGATTATTGTGTGAGTAAAATAAATATCCTTTTAATAGCGAGTAAGATTATTGTGTGAGTAAAATAAATACCCTTTTAATAGCGAGTAAGATTATTGTGTGAGTAAAATAAATACACTTTTAATAGCGAGTAAGATTATTGTGTGAGTAAAATAAATACACTTTTAATAGCGAGTAAGATTATTGTGTGAGTAAAATAAATACACTTTTGATAGCGAGTAAGATTATTGTGTGAGTAAAACAAATACACTTTTGATAGCGAGGAAGATTATTGTGTGAGTAAAATAAATACACTTTTAATAGCGAGTAATATTATTGTGTGAGTAAAATAAATACACTTTTAATAGCGAGTGAGATTATTGGGTGAGTAATGTAAATACACTTTTAATAGCGAACAAGATTATTGTGTGAGTAAAATAAATACACTTTTAATAGCGAGTAAGATTATTGTGTGAGTAAAATAAATACACTTTTAATAGCGAGTAAGATTATTGGGTGAGTAAAATAAATACACTTTTAATAGCGAGTAAGATTATTGTGTGAGTAAAATAAATACACTTTTAATAGCAAACAAGATTATTGTGTGAGTAAAATAAATACACTTTTAATAGCGAACAAGATTATTGTGTGAGTAAAATAAATACACTTTTAATAGCGAGTAAGATTATTGTGTGAGTAAAATAAATACACTTTTAATAGCAAACAAGATTATTGTGTGAGTAAAATAAATACACTTTTAATAGCGAGTAAGATTATTGGGTGAGTAAAATAAATACACTTTTAATAGCGAGTAAGATTATTGTGTGAGTAAAATAAATACACTTTTAATAGCAAACAAGATTATTGTGTGAGTAAAATAAATACACTTTTAATAGCGAACAAGATTATTGTGTGAGTAAAATAAATACACTTTTGATAGCGAGTAAGATTATTGTGTGAGTAAAACAAATACACTTTTGATAGCGAGGAAGATTATTGTGTGAGTAAAATAAATACACTTTTAATAGCAAACAAGATTATTGTGTGAGTAAAATAAATACACTTTTAATAGCGAATAATATTATTGTGTGAGTAAAATAAATACACTTTTAATAGCGAGTGAGATTATTGGGTGAGTAATGTAAATACACTTTTAATAGCGAACAAGATTATTGTGTGAGTAAAATAAATACACTTTTAATAGCGAGTAAGATTATTGTGTGAGTAAAATAAATACACTTTTAATAGCGAGTAAGATTATTGGGTGAGTAAAATAAATACACTTTTAATAGCGAGTAAGATTATTGTGTGAGTAAAATAAATACACTTTTAATAGCAAACAAGATTATTGTGTGAGTAAAATAAATACACTTTTAATAGCGAACAAGATTATTGTGTGAGTAAAATAAATACACTTTTAATAGCGAGTAAGATTATTGTGTGAGTAAAATAAATACACTTTTAATAGCAAACAAGATTATTGTGTGAGTAAAATAAATACACTTTTAATAGCGAGTAAGATTATTGGGTGAGTAAAATAAATACACTTTTAATAGCGAGTAAGATTATTGTGTGAGTAAAATAAATACACTTTTAATAGCAAACAAGATTATTGTGTGAGTAAAATAAATACACTTTTAATAGCGAACAAGATTATTGTGTGAGTAAAATAAATACACTTTTAATAGCGAGTAAGATTATTGTGTGAGTAAAATAAATACACTTTTGATAGCGAGTAAGATTATTGTGGGAGTAAAATAAATACACTTTTAATAGCAAACAAGATTATTGTGTGAGTAAAATAAATACACTTTTAATAGCGAGTAAGATTATTGGGTCAGTAAAATAAATACACTTTTAATAGCGAATAAGATTATTGTGCGAGTAAAATAAATACACTTTTAATACCGAGTAAGATTATTGGGTGAGTAAAATATTTATTTTACTCACGCAATAATCTTGATTTTAAATTGCCGTATTATTTAGTCCAAGAAAATTTAATTTTTTTACAGAAATTATATAGACCCTAGCATACAATAATTTCAACTTAATATCTCATGTCGATTCTAAGAAAAAGGGCTATAACAGGAAGACAGGCGGACATACGTACAACGAAGTAGTCATATATATATATATATATATATATATATATATATATATATATATATATATATTGGTATAATGAATATTGGTAAATTGGTATAGCAAGCCTGCGTTCAAAATGAGACTAAATAATCAATGAAATTTAAATTTGAATGATAGGTAAACTGTCCTACAGTGCATGCACACTGGATATAATATGGTATCATCAAAGCAATAAATGCGACACGGTCATCATATTCACCTTTGAATATTTAGCGAAACTTTGAACTTTAAATCCTTCAAAGAAGAACATCCTTTGGATCGTTTGAAGGAGCCCGGTGAACAGTCATGATTAATCAGGCCCACTCGTAAATATCAACAGACCACAATGAAAACGCAGATATTAAGACTAAAAAAAATATTATAAACCATGAATACTTTAATGATTTCGTTAGTTTTGAGAAAATATTAATATGAATATCATAGTGTACGAGTGTAAAGGGAAAGATATATTTGATATTGCATTAACCGATGCATGATTAATTAACGGTTCTCAATTAATTTTAGTCTCATAATTCACATTTTTGGCAACGTCCATAATGAATTATGATTTCAGTACTTAATCATAGACCTTATTTGATTAACAATGTTGGTAATTGAAAATATAAGTAATCGTAATTCGAGCAATTATAAAAAACCAAATATATTTTTATCAATTAAGATTAAATGTTGTATGAAATGTCACTTATTTAAGAAAGAATTTTTGCTATTGAATATATTTGGCGTTAATTTTGTTCATTCACAATTAAATGAAACTACGTGATGTAGTATTATTTCTACTTTCTTTAAGTTCTTTACCACGAACTAGGTTTCGTCGTATTACAACATCTTCAGGTGGGCTATTAGCAAAGATCTCTTTTTGATCAAAGATCATCTTTGCTAATAGCCCACCTGAAGATGTTGTAATACAACGAAACCTACATTTTTTTATTGCTCTTCGATTATAATTAGTTTCGGAGTGACATATATTTTTCTTGAATCATACTCCAGAAGTGATTGCCGTCTAATGTGGGGAAAGACGTAACTCTGTGTCAAAACCAAGTGAAGGGAGAGAAATAAATAATACAACATATTGATAATAAATTTTCTCATCTATAATTTCGTAATTTCATAACACAAAGGGGAATTTCATCAGGTAATACCAGCTCTCTATATATAACTAAACCATGACAATAACTTGCTTTAACTTAATGATGGAATAACATTAACATATTTTTAACATTTTGATTTTACAAATTAAAACTCTTTGAATCAATAGTTCCATCGGAAAATTAAAAATACTTAAAAAACACCGTGCCTGGGAAGAGTCCCAGAAGAGAGAGGAAACCCAAAAGGGGTATTTCTGGAGCTCCAATAGCAACAAATAAATAAATTTTACAGGTTCCATACATTTAATTCAAAAATAACAATAAGTATTGGTTTTTCTCTTAGTCACCAAATCATTGAGTGGATAAACCCACATCATATGTATTTAAGTCTAAAATCAAACACAAATTACGCCCTTATTACTAGTTAGAGTCTGCCACCAATTTTCTTACTACGGATGTAAGGAGAAACACATCCCATCAACAAAATGAGGAAACTATATGACATATCTGAAATTCTTTTGCTGACATGACGATCAAAACTAATGCTCATCTATGGCATTGTTTTTTTTTTACACAAATTGAAGACAATAGAAAAACCGTAGCCGAGAATTACAAAACAATTTCGTAAAAAACACAGGATTTTTCTCTTATGTCGGGATTGATTTATTTACAGCAATTATTCTATTATAAATATATTCCCGAATTATAAATTCTACACCAAACAATCGTTTCTGCCATATATAAGACCAAATATAAATATCCCAATCCAATTATATTTTATTGTCAACTCAATGAATACCCAAATAAATATAATGGCTATCTTAATTAATCATATTTAATAACAAAATAAATATAAATCATATAATAATATAAAATACACAAACTAACAATAATTATTTTGCTGTAAAGAATACTGCCATTTTAATTCAGGTAAGGAACTAGAATGCCATTTTTTATGAATATTATTTGTATGTTTACTTCCAATGGAATTATGCCTGTTAATCAAAATTTAAGATGATTAAAAAAGACCAGAGTTTAAGCTATGGGAATGTGAATGGTTTTTAAATGGTTAATATACATCTTATTTATAGACCAAAATATTAAAATTAAGAAATCTATCATATTTGATAATTCAGCATTCTTTGATATGATGTTGAAATAGCCTTCTGAACAATATGGAAGCCAGGGTAGTGACAATTCAGAGTTATAAATAACAGAAGTATATATGTATATTTCAAATTAGATTAAAATCTTTTACAATTATTTTAAGGTTCCACACTTTTTTTTTTCAAATTATAGTATACTCCTTTAGGTTTTTCAAGACGAGGTGACATTATATTATAAATAAATTAGGGATGTCCAATGTAAAATGATTTTTCACAAGATTAATTGTCTGAAATTAGAATTATTTCCAAAATTCATTTTATTAGATCATCAGAATTTATTTATGGTATTGACAATATAAAATTAAATAAATAATAATTATTGAAACAAACTAATAAAAATAACCATACCAACAATTAATTATAAATAAAAGCGACTTGCTGTTTAAATATCCCCTAAAGCTTTATTTATACTTTCATTTAATCGCTGTTTCAAAAAAATTTCAAAAATTAAAAGAAATTTAAGAATTTATTTTTATAACGTCTTCACTGTCCTTTTCATTTCACATAATTTTTTTAAATCAATTTTTGAAAGAAGTCAAGAAACAGAAAGAGACTTCATCTTTAACAAGCAAACTCTTCAGACGAAAAAAGGAAGAAAAACGGAAAAATAATTCGCTTTTTACCGATTTGATTCTACGACTATCGATTTGCAAGCTATAACCAATAATCTTTAAAATTTTAATTAATTTCACCACGAATCTGATAAAAAAAATGGACATATGAAAAAGTTAGTATTTTGAAAAACTGGAATAATTAAATGTTAATTAATTACTAAAACTCGTAATTAATTTCAATATGTACATAATGCAAAATATCACCATTTCGATTGTGCAACCATTTAAAAATAACTTCAAACACATTTTTTTTTAAACCTACGGTTTCCAAAACGTTTAGTTACTTTTTAAATCCACAAGTTTTAAACGCAAATAGTAATATGAAATTTAAAATAATCTGCTTATTCAGTAGGATTTAGTTTATATAGAAAATAGGAAAAAATATACAGACAGTAGGTCGCTTTTCAAGTGAACAGATTTACGCTGACATGATCAAATATGATGTGAAAAATTAATTTATAGTCAAAAAATTGAGAAACCTTATATTTTATAAGGAATGCAATATATGTGTATATTTATTTAAGAAACACTCATTGTACGTATTGTAAATTCTTTTTTCTAATGGCAAGACTTCTTTTGAAAATTTCCTTTCAGAAACGTATGAAAGTTGATTATACCTAAATTGATAATAGTTGAATGATACAAATAAACCCGACAATGGTTGAAAGTTATTGTAATGAAAACAGTGTGACCAATTTTAATATTTTTTTTAAATCAGGGCCATATTGATTTAGATGCAGTAAAAATTGTTTTAATCACAATTCTAAAACTAATTATCAATTAGTTTATTAAATTCGAAAAATTAGAAGAACCGAAAGAATTTTTGAAATAAATAATGGAAACAGAATTTTACAGCAATACGAATATCAAACTAAATCTGCCAAAAAAATATATTATTTTGAAACCGTTAAGTTTACAAAAAAATATTTTATTTTTGTAAAAACTTCCTTCAAATCTCATTTTTTTTCAAGAACTGGAACATAAAAAGACATGTAATACTAAAAAAATATTATATTTTTATCGCAGACCACTTTTAGAAAATTTTGGAAAATATGTGGAATTTGTTTTCTAATAATCATTTTTATTCATCTTGACCTGTTACCAAATATCTACTTTATTATTAAATATCGTTAACTCATTGCTAGTGGCATAGCTAATTGTCTAGATGCTCAGCTGGTTGATTTCCATGCTCATTTTATTAGCAGAACCCGTCCTCTATGGACAGCTTATTTTCTCAGTAATTTATCCTGAACTAAAATGATTTAATACTTGAATAAATAATTAGCTACTTTAATAAAATAATTGATGGCTTAAAGAAAAATAAATTCATATAATTAAAAAATAAGGGTACTAGAATCGGAGCATCCATAGTCAGTGAGTTAACATAAATATGTTTGATATAACCAACAAGAGAATTCTAATGTGACATCAGCAAAAGAGTGTTCTCATTTCATTTTGTTTTTAACGTTTGCCATTTCTTTATTTGGCATTTTTTAAAAAATTACTGATTTCAAATTAATTTGTCCCATTATTAAAGGTATCTAGAAATTTTCAAGAGAATTTCCAATTGATATTGCATTTTACAAAACAATAAATAAATATTGAAATTAGAGATAATGTATTTGCATAAAAACTAAAAAAATATTTACCCTAGGAAGATCAAGGGTTGGGGGAGTGGGTCTCGTGGAACCTCCGTTTTACATTTTTATTATATAAGGAAAAAATGTTATTTACTTTTGCTATTTCAAATTCTATGTTTATTAAAAAACCTAAAAATAATTCATTTTAATTCCTTAAAAACGTAAAATTCCAGGTAAGATTACGAGGCCGCCCCCTCCAGTTAGTCATTCATGGGACAGTTAAGGTCTCAATCTACATACAATTAAAACAACATCTTTCGTTTATATGTGATATGCTTTACCCAATCTAATGACGTAAAAACAGATTTATAAAATCTACAAAGTTATCTAATCTGCCTAAACGAGATACATGATTTTTTAAAAATTCTGGCTTTTTTCATTCTGAAAAATGCTTGTAAGAAAAAATATAACCACTTCATTGATAAATATTTCTTATTTTAAAAACGATCATCTGTGAATGTTTAATAACCGTGATAACATTTTTATTTACAGAGGGCAAAAATCATTTATATTTTCGAATTTTTTCCAATTAACTTCGGAATAATATATACTATTTCATTTAAGACTTGCCTTAGTAAAGTGGAATCTAACTTTGAAAATTGCATTATAAGATTATAAATTTATAAAATTCATTTTTCGAAGGCCAATTTATCAAAAAACATGGCCAGTTAAAAAACTAAAAATTTTTTAAGGTTGCTATTTTTTTAAACAATTTTTAATATTTCAGAAATATTTCAATATTATATGTGAATACATATGATACATTACCCAGGCTTATTTATAGATTAGAAATATATTACATTTTTTGTTAGGAGCAAAACAGTTCACTTCTTGTTTATGACTTCTATAGTTTTATATCCAGTGTGGTATAGAAAATTCTTAATTATAGATTCAAATAATTTAATACTAATATAGGTCCGTTTAATACCACTTTAACAATATATTACTACCCCCGGGAATATACCCCACCCACTGCCACTTCCCACCTCCAAGAGAGCCAAGCAAAAAAGAACTAATCCAATAAAAGCAATAGTTTGCCGCCATATTTTTTAATTTGTTCAACATTAAAGATTCTATTTTGGTTCTGGATTATTTATCACATTACTGAATACATTCAATAAATTATTCCAAAAGCGAAACAGTGGTTATAGAAAACTAAAAATTTAATTAATGAACAAATTTAAGGAACATCTTATTGTGTAAGGGTTTTGCGATGAGTCGGGGGAAAAAATTAATTTAGATTAAAAAATTTATAATATATGATACGGTTTTATGTATATACTTACGAAAATAGTTTACATACTTAATACTTTTTTGCATTTTTCCACCCGTACAATTTTCCTGTAATTTTTTATCATAATGATGCATTTTCATTGAATTAATTTTTAAATCCAATAACAAAAAACTTAGAAACTTAACCAAAACAATAAAATAACTTACACTGAAAATTAATTTTGTAACTTGATATAGATTGAATTAATTACCTTAACCGACTTAAAATTTATTCCATACTGTGCTCACAGGATAACATTTAAATAAGTCTGGGCAACATTTGACAAACGTACGTGAGAGTGCATATACACTAAAACATTTTCTCAATGGCAACACTGGTCTTAATTTTACATTGTAAAAATGAATTATAATTTTTTCTACAAACAATAGCAATCATGGCGACAAACACACAAACAGTGAAATTGTTTACAGAGTTTTCGCATATATGTGCTTAGTAACTATTTTGATATGGTGTACACAAAAAAGTATAGGTTACTGTATTAGAAAAATAAACAAATTTAGATCAATGGTCAGAAAGAGATGTGATTTTAAATCAACGGCATTCTGCTCTTCTCCATTATTTAAGGTCTTTCTTTTTTTTGAAATTATGAATAGTTTATTTCAATAGTAAATAAATGGACGGTAGACACCAAGCTTCGGCGAAGAAATAAAATGCAGTGAACCACAAGAGGAGCCGACAAGGGAAGAGCCTGGTTACTTCTTATATATCATTCTAATTTCCATATAATTCTCTGATTTTTCTACATAACATTATATTTTCTTTAGTTTCTACTAATATCTACTCAATTTATTGTTATCGAATTAAAATTACTAATTGTTTAATATTATATTTTCCCGAGAAGTATAGAAAACTTCTAGAAATTCCAGATAAACAACATTCCTCTATACATATACTGTTTTGGAGTTAAAAGAATCATTTGTTCACAAATGAAAATAATGGTGCTCGCAATACAGACAGAAACGGACACTTGACACGTAAAACTGTGACATTGTAAAAATTGTAAACAATACAGTACACATCATTACAAAAAACTTTGGATAGAAAACACAATATACAAACCGAGTTTGTGAAGATGAGCATACTAACACCGTCTAAACAAATCAGAATGTGACGGGGCAAAGACTGGCGAGACGCACAATATCACAACACTAAACAGACTAATAGACTCACTCCACGTAAAGCACACAATGACTGGAATAGGAACTGCCCAGACCGAAGAGCACAGGGAATTCGATCGAGACTGAAGGCGGCGCGAGGGGCCGAGTTTCCCCTGTTGCTGTACCGCGTCGCCTCCCACGCCACGTCCTCGCACGCCTGCACTCACTCAACCACATCGGCTTCTCACTTATCTCGAACAGTGTTAGTATGTCAAAGCGTCATAAGTCAGGAAACCTGAGAGGATCCTCGACATAGTCCTGCGGAATCATGAACAGATCCGGTGGGATGCCCTCTCTGAATTCAAACTCTTGGAACGTAATCTTAGCCGTGACGGTGGGGAGGATTGGAATGTCAATTTTGACGGGGAAACCCTTTGGTAGTTTGAGTGCAACAAACTCACGGAGTTTAGAAAAGTGTTTGAACGGCGCAATCACTTCCAACACATTCAGCAACATGTCAACGCTGAGTGGAAAATCATCGCTCATGGCAACTGTCGCACGGAAATTTTTACTTGACTCTTTGTAGACGAGTTCCCTACCAAGTCCAGGGTATTTGCCAGGCTGTGAGATGGCATAGTCATCCCAAGTTATATTGGATTCGGGTGGTGGATTCAGTGAAGCTCGTCTTACTGGCTCCCCGTTGGAGTCAAAACCTTGCGCGTACCCCTTAGTTATGCTCTCAATCAGCGCCTTGTTCTTTTGCAGATCATCGGTGGAAAGATGCTCTCGTCTCTTTCTCGATTCAAGGACGAGGCCATTGATAGTATAAAGATCACTTTCATAACGACCAGCCACTGTCACCTTACGATCCTCACGAAATATCCATCCCGACTGAGCTCGCGTAAATGATATGCCCTTGGTAGACATTTGTGCAGCAAGGATGTCACTCGACATAAGGATATCAACTTCGTCCTCAATTTCCATCTCAGTCTCCTCATAACGTACGCGCTGATAAACTTTAAACTTATTGTCCAAAACTGTGAGCGATTTGCCTGGTGCCTCGTCTCCTTGAAAGATGAAAGAAATATCACCTCGTTCCCACTTCATGTCGGAGAAGTCAACCAACGTTGTATCCAGTCTTATACTTGGACCGGACTTGTAGATTTTGCAAATATCAGAAGGCAAAATCCGTGATACAAGCGGCACCCAAGACTGAAAGTCCCACTTGAGTTCCATGTAGAAGTCACCTATCTGAGTGAGTGCTTGAACTAAGTTAGGCCTCCTCTCTTCCATCTGCTCACGGGCTTGTTGCTTAAGTTTCCTAACGAGGGAGGATATGGTCTGTCTGTCGCCATAACTGATGGCTTCGGCGAGAGGCGACCAGCCGGCGAGATTTTTCACTTTCACCGGGGCGCTGTGCGCCAACAAGATTTGGACGCACTCCTTACGGCCGAGCATGACAGCCAGATGCAGGGCCGTATTCCCGTGCTTATCCTTCTTTGTGACATCGTGTAGCCGCAATAGCGCCGATAGCTTTCGCACGTCACCTATAAAGACACTCTCGTGAAGCGGAAACGTGTCTTCTTCCTCACTGCCGTTAGCACTGGCCATTTCACGTTATTTTGATGACTCTCCGCGTTTCATATCACCATTGTGCTCAATTTAACGCTTCCCTTGCCAAGTTCCGCAATAATGTGACTTGAAAACATAGAAAATCAACATTAAATTTATCTGTAAGGAGAAATACGATATCATATCATAAACAGAATATTAAAAATGTGTATCTAATCAACAATTTGATAACATTATCTGACATTGAAAATTAATTGTTATATTACCTGCGCCAAAACGATACCTGCAATACGTCAATTTGTATCACTTATATGTTGCTCTAAATAATACATTAACATCGTGATTAAAATATTAGGGGGTTTAATTGATTTTGTACGCCATTTATATGATATTTTGACAAAATATAATTTTCGTAACGTCAAAAGGCGGCCATTTTTTATAGTTGTTGGATCATATTAGCTATGTAATATTTCGCCAAATTAATAAGATATTAACCGTTATGGAAAGACTAAAGAGTATTATAATGAAAATATATTTATAATAGGTCGTGATTACTTAGTATAATCTTTAAATTGTTAAATTATTTAAAAATTACTATTTTTGTTACTCTTCTAATTAGTTCACTTTAAATAGAAGTAAAAAATCTAAAAATGAAAAAAAATATCATAATAAATGATGTAGTACCTAAAATTAAACAAAAATATTACTACAATATATATCTTAACATAATAATAACTTATAATTAATTCGATGTAAAACGTTATTGATTGAAAGGCTTCATTTGGTCCTTCAGATATTATTTATCATAAGACACATTTAAATATTTTAAGCCATATAAAGTAACCCAATTAATATATTGACTACATTTATTTCCCAAATCTGAAACAGTGAAATCTAAAAATAAAATGTATTTACGGAATTGGATAAAATTTCAATCATTCAGAAAATAATTTCAAATTCCAAAATTAGCTATAGACAACCAAAAATAGTATAGAGAATAGACTCATCGCTAAGGATGAAATTGGAAATTACTTTATAATGGCACCAACAGATGATGCTAGCGTCTATGTTGTGTCAAATACAATCAAAGTGACAGCAGAGACAACGCGAGTAAAACGACGAGTGTATACAAATACAGAAAGTATAAATAGTTTCACGAAATCAGCTTCAGCATAGCTCCACTAACCAGGGTTGGTCTCGTCTGAACCTTTTCGCCTTGACCTTAAGGGTGTGATTGATACTAAGCAGTAGAAAAATAAAAATTTGCAGTTTTTGTGTGAAAATACTATTTGTCTAAGTGGTTTTCGTCAGTATTATATCTTGTTCTTCAACATTATCGATTCTATTTAGTGTTTCGTCTCATATTTTCTTATTTCCCTTAACCTTTATTTGACCTTAACGAATACTCGGATAAAATCTCAAAAATATTTTATTATTTTGATAAGATTTAATCTTGTTCTTATCTTTCCCCTTTTGTTTGCGGTCATATAAATATAATAAACTAAATGCAAAGTGGGTGTGTAGTTGTTGTATAGTGGACTGTTATCTTCATTTAATATACTAATATAGTTAATTGACATGTTTTACTGATTTGTGAAACAAGTTTTTGGAAGATTTGCCCTCGAGACACATTATCTGCCATCAAAATGTAAGTTGAAAATAATTGTTATGTTAAAACAAAAACTAAATGTTTCATGTTTTCTTTATTTACGTCTAGTTAAAGTTGTATAGCATATTGTCATATAACTCAACACCGGCTTTTTTGTTGCTAAAATTTGTTTAGAATCGTGCGTGCATAGCCTACATAGACTTTTTCATTTGTTGTTATCAAAACCGAGCTAGAGTCATTATTTTAATTGGTCCATAAAACGTTAGGTTAAATTGAAATACATACTTATATTTGGTTTACATTTTATTTTTAAACATTCCATTTCACAAAGCGACTATTGGCGTTGATCGCCTTGGAATTTTGTATCATATTACTTCGATTTAAAAGCGCTGGTTGCATCTGGTAACTGCAATCGATTTTCATTCATAAAAAAAATTTACATTATTATTTTATGTCTAGTTTTAAAAATAGCAAATGATTTAGAACGTTTATTAATTTATATTTAACGACAAATATGGTTAAAAAGTAATTAGGGGAATATTTAAATTATCGAACATCAATTTTAGATGTTGAGCATATCAGCTGATCTGAAACGATTTAATATAATTTGTAATTTAACACATATAAATGTAATTTATATTAAGCTGCTTTATAAAAAAAAATAACAAATCGTAAAAATATGTGAGACTCATTTCATTATTAAATAATTTACGTATAGCATCTATGCGAATTCGTGTCGGTCAATTCGAGTAGATATTGATCGTTCAAAACGCGACCTAGACGCCGCAAAATTATGTTGGAACTGTTTCTTATGAGTACGCTTATGTATATTGTATGTTCTTTTCGAGCTATACAATTTTATCCTCGATATAATTTTTTTACGATGCAAGGCTACACATCATATAAAGAATGTTTACGTGTCTGACGTAAATACTATAACTATCTCGTTAAACGGAATAATTATGTTTTGTAAATCGTTATTTTTACAATCTAGTTTACGTTAATGTTTTTTATGAACCAACGGAATATTATAATATATCAGATTTGCGTTTTATGAATTTGTAAATATCGAATACAACAGCCATGCGATTATTCGAAGCTCATCATCTGTAAACTTCGGCTCGAGGACACTGCTGTTGAATGTTTTTTAGAAGCGCGTTCATCCTTTGATTGCTTCAACGAAACCAGTTACGCCATATAAGATTGATGATTCCCGTAATTCGTCAAACTGAAAAACATCGCTGTTGTAATGAAACTTTTGGCACATATCCAGTTGTTAGAAAAAGAAACTTTTATGATAAATATACTGATCGTGTTAGCTTAACGTTTATTTGGAGGTCAACTTTGATTCCGTGATATTCGGAACGATCTTACGTGCGTAATGCGAAGTCGACGTATTCTGTACGCAGAAAAATTTTGTTTTCCATCGAATTATTCTTATGCTTGCGAACTTGAAAATGTTTGCGTCGTTATTTTTTCGAACTATTCAACAAAACAGTGGCGGATTAACACATTTGTCGCCAGTAGGCTATTCAAATTTTGCCACCCCTTGTGATCTCTGCATTTCGATACCCTACACGGAGAAAATAAGGTGGAAGAAAATGTCAAATTTTATAATTAAAAAATTTTGAAAAATATTATATATTTTTATTGGACTCACAGTTTAAAACAATATTCCTATTAAATTATGTATTAAGAATCCGCTTGATGATGATAATAAAATCAATTAAAATATAAAAGTTTTAAATTACCTTTTTGGGCGATTTTATATTCGCAAAATCGTCAATTAAATCGTCGTATGAAATATTGTTCATAAGTTCTGACTCTATCCACAAAAGAGCCCCCTGCGACGACCCGCCCGCGCCCTGTGCTCGTGCGCCCGCGACGTCATTTCGGCCAGACACTCAGCGAATGGTCATGTCATTCGTTACCGCACCGCAAATACGTAGTATAAAAAAAGTATTAGCAGATTGACAAACGTCCAATACCCCACTTTGACAAATTAAGCAGTGAAACCGAATAACATTTAAGTAGGTATTTTTTTATTTCTGAAAGAAAAAAAAAATTTTGTGGCCGAATTTGCCGCTCCCTAAAATCCGCCGCCGCCCTAGGCTTCAGCCTACTCAGCCTGCTGGTAAATCCGCCACTGCAACAAAAATAAAATTTTCGGAGGTTCTCTATTTTCTGGAAAGTTTGAGGAAAACTATTCTTACACTGGCTTTTATTCGTTCCCAGGGTTGCCATATGTAAAATCGCTTATTCCGGGACATTTCTATTACTATATCTATAACTACCAGTGATTTAAGAAAATAAAATTAGTATGACCCAACAAAAGGTTTTTTGAACCCAAAAAGCATTCAGATTAATAAAAATAAATAAAAAAGGTTTATTGACTTATTAAATAATTATAATTAATTTAATATAAAAACAGTCGTTATGTTAATCACATTTATCCAAATTACTAAAAGCTAATACCAATATTTGGCAAAAGAAACTTGTCTTGCAATAATTAATCTTATCTAATTTCAACTCGAAGCTTAACTTTCGTAGTTTGACAATGACAATAATGTTTAGTTTATTATGTTCATTTTGATTTAGTTATTTTAATAAATTGAAGTTGAATTCTAACTCTTCGCAATTTATTTGAATTTAAATTTATGCCTTGACATGATGCGTAATCATGCGATTCCGGTCTTTCCATTGATCAATCTAGCAAAATGTAATGCAGCTATGGCATGTATAGGTTCACGAAAAATAAATAAAAAAATAAATAAATAAAGCCAATAAAGATAATTTTAAAGAATTACCATATTTTTTTACATTCCCGGGACAAATTTAATACATTCCTGGACACGGATCACAAAGCACTGGATCACAAATTCCGGGACAATTCTGGAAATCCCGAACATCTGGCAACTCTAGTCGTTCCTGTAATGAATTTCGGCGAAGTGAAACGGTTCTCAGTTTCCACACTCGACGCTGGAATCAAATCATAGAAGAGAACAAGTGCATTTTAGGAGAAGTTAATTGTTCACGGTTTTTCTTTATTTTGTTGAAAGGAAACTTAATACTTAATCTCGTTTCGTATAGTTGCAAGGGGCCGCCCGCATTTTATTTTACAAAATATCGACCTAAAAATTGTTTTAATACAAATTATGTTGTTACCTATACATATACTAATAAGTACACAAATGAACTAATATTAAATTTTAAAAAAACTAACAAGATATGAAAAGTGAAATAAGTAAAATAATTGCGTAAAAAAACATTTGAAACTTACATTTGACAACTATCCTTCAGTAATAAAAGTATGTGCTTCTTAAATCGTTATTTTTTCACTAAATACCTATTGAGTCAAAATGGCGCCGGAGGACCTAAATACATTTAACGGACAGCAAAAAGAAAGGTTTTAAAAAAAAAATTACTTAAAAACGCACAATAGTTAAGATTTGGACGCCGAAATTTTACATTTAAAATTAATTGAAAATACGGAAAACTTGTGGTGTTAACAAAATAAAAAAATCTGCCAATTGCGTCTCGTAATACGCAGTCATTGCACAAAGCAAAGAATGGTGCATCAAATTGGCCTGCCAAAGACACAAACTTAAACTACACCATCTGACACATTTTCAAATGAGCTCCATGTTTATGATAATATGTTTCTTAAGTCCCAGCGAAGTGAGATATTTTATCTGTAAGGTAATTAAAATGCATTTATTTTTGTTGTTCACGTATATTAAAAACATATAATTATAAAAAAAAAACACTTCATTTGACTACACTTACTTAAATGCAAATAATCTTCCTGCCACAATACACAAAACCCAAAACTACATCATCTGACACGTTTTCATGAGCTCCATGTTAATAATATGTTTCTTAAGTCCTAGGGAAGTGAGATGTTTCATCTTTAAGGTCCTTAAAACGCATTTCTTTTTGTGTTTCTTATATATTAAAAACTATTAGCTATAAAAATCTCTAAATGCAATCTTAAGGATGCAGATATAATCTTAAGGATGCACATGTCACCTCATATCTCCTGCATCTCAAGAACTAGGCTCCCTAGTAATAATGAAAGTTTAAATTGAGAGAAACCTTTACATATGCATTTGGGTTGTATACGGAGACAGGGCAGTGTCTATACAAATCGGTCCATCAAAGTTTATTAATGCAGTATGCTCAAATTTATTTTAAACGAACCAGCTCAATTGAAGATTATTTTTGAATCTATCCAAAAAAAAGAAACATTCCTTGTAAAGCTATGCCAGACGGACCCTAAAACTGTAACTTAAATAAGAAAGTTAATCATTTAAAATAAAAGGCCAAAAAGCCATTAGTTTAGTTTAAGACGTAATAATTACAAAAAACACGTTAATTGTAGTCGTTAAACCTGCACTACACTACTCGCGAGTTGTTGTACTAAGTTGATCGAAGTTAGGCGAAGAGAATGGTGTAAAGAAGTACTTCGATTCGCTTTGTGGGTGCTTCAGACTGTACTTCAAACGTACTTCAGACTGCGATCAACTTCGACGATCACTTCGTCGAGGTGACTTCGCGAGTAGTGTAGAGGGCGAGGAATCAAAAGTAGTGTTAGCGCCTCTTATAACTTAATCGAAATTGTGTTGCGTATTTTGGTAATTTTTATAAACTTTGTCCAAGAATTTGTGTGATGTTTAAAAATAATTAAATTTTCTAACCTATGTATTACCAGTGGCAAGCTCCTTTCGACGTGTAATAATAGAAATAACTCGTAACGGGACATGGCGTTTCCCGCGGGGGTTTGCATCGTTTGTATTTATTATATTTATCGCAAGCTGTCACGAGACCGAGCTTTGTAACAGTTGAGATCCTATCAAATTCTGTTAAGTGGTTTTTGTGCGACACGAACATAAATAGATTTTCTGTAAAGTATTGTCATTATATCTATTCATAATGGATAACATAAATCAGTTATTTTTACAAAAAATATTCAGTATACAGAGTAACTCTACATTTATAAAATTATGATTTTTGCCTGCGGCGTCGTCTGCGTCATTTTAAACTGTGGACGGAGAACAGACCAGGAGCGAATACACAATGACAGATGTGGAAACGAGATGCACTTATGCCCCGAGTGTTAGATTTAGACACATTCATTCTATTTTTTTCTCATTTGCGTATGTGTTTAGTTTGTTTGCCACAGTTTGCAACTGTGGCAGACAATTTCGGCGTGATTATCGTTTATGCTTTATTTTTGCAGTTTTAAAGTGCAAGGGAAGTGTATGTCGAATGCATTTCTGTTGTTTTAAAAAATGTGAACGTTTTAGACACGGCGAATTGTTGTATTTTGGATTGTAAGAGCCGATCGGACCGAAAAGTGGGAAACATAATCTTTCCTACTGTTTTTTAAATTATTAGTAAACATTTTACGTTTATGGTCTACTTGCATCTATTCTAAGACGCAATACATTTTCAAAATATGTTTTCAGATGATATTTTTATGTTTGCCATGCACTATGTCGGGTATGGCTAGAATTAGGCACATGGCTAGTCTATTTGATAATTGGTCCTTGATTTAAGCAGGTCACCTCTCTACTCTCTATGTCTTATATATTTGCGCAAACATTCCACCCTCCAGAATTCACCGCCCGGTCGAAATATAATACCTAGGTACTGCGTAAATATACGCAAGGATAAATGATTACTTTTATGTTTTACTACTTAACTATAAATGGTAAGTACATGGAGTGTCATATCTTTTGTATCGAAATATATACGTACTTGGATTAATAATTAGGATTCATTAGTTTTGACAATAAATATCTATGAATAAGATGTTCATAACTAAAATGTGTATTTTAATGGACGGTCTCTGAATACATTTTATGGAATAGATATATATTCCATAAAAAGTATTGAAAAACCGACCATAAAATGCTTACTGTGTATTATCTATTGACGATTGGGAGACATCGTCGGAATCTTCACATAGTTTTGGCAGCGCATTCAGGTTTTTCTATTATTTATGGTTTTGACAGCGCGTTCATAATTTTTTTTATCGTTTATGCTTACTGCTTTAATCCTGTAAATGAAGCGTATTAGCTTAATTTCCACTAAGAATAAATCGGATGGATTGTAGTTTCTAACGACGAATCATGACGTCGATATACCAAGAAACAATGTTATTTATTATTAAAAGTAAAGGTTATTTTTATTTTTAGAAAATAAATTCGGCAAAATTACGAATTCAGTCACGTGACAGTGAACACCGATCAGAAAGCGTTACGTCACACCTCACAAAACACTATTACTGTTGACATATATTTGTATGCAGAACAGGTTATTTGATTAATTTTTCGTTTTTAACAATTTTTGTCAAGTCGATATATTTGTCCTCAATCGTCTTTTGAGGTGTACTTAAAAGACTGTACAATTTGTAATGGAATTAGGTTTTATCAAGGCAAACGGTAGTAATTTGCTCAAACTTGACGCTTGGTAGATTTTTTCACGTCAAACAGTGACTTTTGTTCATCGGAATTTCGGAATGTTAAAACTTTAATGCAAATATATACAAGTGTAAAACATGTATCATAAGCTGAAATAGTACCATTTTAATTTTGTAGTCAGTAAGCTTTCGTGTTTTATATACGTGTTTAAGATAATTTAAACTGTTTTGACGTTAGATTTGCGAAGTATAAACAAAATAACCTCAACTCATATCTTATTATTTATTAATAAAATTGTAAGAATAGTGACTGCAAAGTTCATAAGTATTGCTTTAGATTTAGAAATAGATTATGTGCGAGTCATATTCATTTGTTGATTTGTAATCAACTGTATTAGTTCAAAGCTTCGACATTGTAGTGTTTTTTTTATAAAAAACACAATCGCAAGTCATTGTTTAAGACAGGACCACTATCACAATTATTTTATAGTTAAAACACAGCTTATCTAATAGTACTCAAACTGCAAATAAATACTTACATCAAACTGACCTCATCACAAAAACATATTCTTAAATAAAATACGAGTTCATTGCAAGTTTTAGCCATTTTTTCCGTACTTGTTTATTGTTAAAAACATATATAAATAATTTATTTGGCGTTTTAATAATTGTGTTTAATAGTAGATCGTAACTATGAAATTATTGTATGGGCGTCGGTTCTGGACATATGTGCAATTTTAGATAACTCAGGGGTTTGGAAGTGGGTAAAAATTTAATTGAAAAATTTAGTTACATTCATATATACAAACATACTAGTGAAGTTAATAGAAGCGCGTAAAGAAAATACATTTTTTGGGACCTTTTATGTCGACGTTAAAAATGACGCTAAACTCGCTTCTACAAATGACGCTAAAAACGCGTCATTTTTAGAAGCATAGTGATGCAAAGTATTGTAAGGAAGAAATTAATTTTTTCTTTTATGTCCACGTAGCGATAGGCATTATGATGGAGGCGCCATACCGCGAAAGGTTAACGCGTATGGGAATCGATTCTCTCGCTAAACTACGCGTCATTTTTAGAAGCATAGTGATGCAAAGTATTATAAGGAAGAAATTAATTTGTATTTTATGTCGACGTAGACATAGGCATTATGACGGAGGCGCCATACAGCTAAAGGTTAACGCGTATGGGAATCGATTCTCTCGCTAAACTACGCGTCATTTTTAGAAGCAGAGTGATGCAAAGTATTGTAAGGAAGAAATTCATTTGTATTTTATGTCCACGTAGCGATAGGCATTATGATGGAGGCGCCATACAGCGAAAGGTTAACGCGTATGGGAATCGATTCTCTCGCTAAACTACGCGTCATTTTTAGAAGCAGAGTGATGCAAAGTATTGTAAGGAAGAAATTCATTTGTATTTTATGTCCACGTAGCGATAGGCATTATGATGGAGGCGCCATACAGCGAAAGGTTAACGCGTATGGGAATCGATTCTCTCGCTAAACTACGCGTCATTTTTAGAAGCATAGTGATGCAATGTATTGTAAGGTAGAAATTAATTTGTATTTTATGTCCACGTAGCGATAGGCATTATGATGGAGGCGCCATACAGCGAAAGGTTAACGCGTATGGGAATCGCTTCTCTCGCTAAACTACGCGTCATTTTTAGAAGCGTAGTGATGCAAAGTATTGTAAGGAAGAAATTAATTTGTCTTTTATGTCCACGTAGCGATAGGCATTATGATGGCGCCGTATAGCGAAAGGTTAACGCGTATGGGAATCGATTCTCTCGCTAAACTACGCGTCATTTTTAGAAGCATAGTGATGCAAAGTATTGTAAGGAAGAAATTAATTTGTATTTTATGTCCACGTAGCGATAGGTATTATGACGGAGGCGCCATACAGCTAAAGGTTAACGCGTATGGGAATCGATTCTCTCGCTAAACTACGCGACATTTTTAGAAGCATAGTGATGCAAAGTATTATAAGGAAGAAATTAATTTGTATTTTATGTCCACGTAGCGATAGGTATTATGACGGAGGCGCCATACAGCGAAAGGTTAACGCGTATGGGAATCGATTCTCTCGCTATACTACGCGACATTTTTAGAAGCATAGTGATGCAAAGTATTGTAAGGAAGAAATTAATTTGTCTTTTATGTCCACGTAGCGATAGGCATTATGATGGAGGCGCCATACAGCGAAAGGTTAACGCGTATGGGAATCGATTCTCTCGCTAAACTACGCGTCATTTTTAGAAGCATAGTGATGCAAAGTATTGTAAGGAAGAAATTAATTTGTCTTAAAACGTCTACAGAGAGTGAATTTGATAAGATTAAAAATGAAGTCATCCGACGTCAATGTATACAGAAGAAAGTGATATTGCGGATGATAACGAAGATATCGGTTTTGTGTGGGTCGGTCTCAAGTGTGCGAGTGGAGGCAGCGAGAGTGACAGAGAGGTCATAAGAGTCTGCCACTGAATACTTGGTTTCCTAAGCTTGTAGTAAAGTTTGATAAATAAATAAAAAGACGGTCTAATGCGATACACCTAGTCGTTGTCGCGCCTTGGGTTCCGTGTCTCTATACTAAACGATACCAATGTTTAGTGCGAAAGACGGAAATAGGTTGTGGTTATAAAAGCAGAGAGAAAGTAAAAATTAACAACAAAGTTAAATTATGAAAAAAAAATTAAACTTTCAAGAAAAGAAACTAAAAGGGAAAACCTGGTTTTTAGGGTTTCGTAGTTAAACAAAAAACTCTCATAATTACGCCATATCCGGTCTGTCGTTCGTCTGTCACATTGCCTGACAGTTACTTCAAATTTAAGGCTATATATGCTTGAAATTATTATGAGAGTTTAAACATGATAGTATTAAACCTTATGCATATACATTGAATAATATGTAGCATTACGCTGTAATGTTACGTCGAGACGAATTTTTTTTAGCGCTTATCATCCAGTGAGTGGCATTATCATTGGATAGACCTTTTAAAATGGATTTGAGATTCCTTTAATCATTTATAATTTTAAAGCTTTGTTAGCGAAATATTAAGCGTGGACTTAAGATATTGCTGATAGGTCTCTGCTCCCTATCTAATTCCTCACACGTGGGTTTCAACAACTTGGTACTTGGAACTTTCAATTAAAATTGTTTTTGGTTAACTGGCAATTTCAAGAGACAGACAACTATGGAATCCTACTTTTTGTTTCATATTTTTCTGTTTTTCTGTGTCCTAGTAATCTCTACGACAATGCGGACAACCGTCTTTATTTGTGGCTAATCGGCGACTGACAACTCGAGACTTGCTGAATAAGATCGTTCACCGATTTTACATGTCCCTTTTCCGTTAGCGCGTATTCCCTTATATGTTCTAGCCTTATCTCGCGTTGTACCGATTTTTGTCGGACGATTGCGATAAAGTTTGAAATATCCTATGTCTTGTTTTCTCCGATTATTATAGGTCGATTGCGTTCCGTGTTGTACATACTTACGATTATATACATAATTTCTAATCTATTTTCCCAGTTAATATTTTTTTGCTTATTTATCTTATATACTAGCATTTTATCTGCGACTTCGCTTGTATGGATTATTTCGTTTATACAATTCCTAGTGGCAGTAAGGTGTGTAGTATACGTTTGATTACATGGCGACCGTTTTTCCTTATTTCCCAATGCCTCTAACTTCCGATGAGTATGTCAGTTTCTTGCACTGGTTTTAATAAATATCATAGTGAACATTCCAAGTAAATCTATTTAGTACTTAAGTGATGCGAGTACCAACAAACATACCAAGAGACAGATCAACGGATAAAAGATTTGAAAACGCATTTTCTTCGTCGGGGTCTAAGGACCACAACAGGGAACCCCTTTCCCCTCTAAACAGGTCCAGTAATTTTCACGTGACGTGCGATCAGACAGACGGGCGAATGAAAATTCGAAAATGTGATGCGCTGTTTTCTCGGGCTCATTTCTAGATACCCTCAATTCACTTTTTTTAAATATATAATTTTCAGGTTTTTTTTATTTATTCTCTTTGTTGAATAATTGCCGACTTTCACCATCAAAAATAAAAATTTAGGTCTTCGAATTTAGATTAGGTTGATAACTTTACCTGCACTGGACCTAGTTGGCTGTTACAAATGCACAAGTAGATATCAATTTGAGTAAAGAAAAGGTAAAAAGTTAAAGATAATTTTGAAAAATAAAATTCTCGTGGCCTCACATGAACAAAATACACGCCCAGTGACGCAAGATTGAGTTATGACTTTAGAAGTAATTATAACTGGGGTATTTTTTTCAAGTAATCAAAGTATTCATTTTGATCTAATTCTTTTTTTGAAAAATGACATACTTTTCCGTTAGTCAGTTTGTACGTATGGGGGGCGCGCCACAGATCGCAATTCTTGACGGGTTTTAATTTGCGAAATCGAAAGCAAAAATTGCAATTATTTTGTTAATTTTTTGTCATAAACAGCTTGCCGTTCTAGCTTGAAATTTAATAAAGAGCATGTAAACCTGCAAATATCTCCATAGTTAACACTTAAAGCTGTTTATATGGAAATTGGGGAAGGTAGTCAACAATTATTTTATTAAATTCCCTGTATATTGTTTGAGAGGGCTATTTATAAGGATAACAAAAATATTTTTTTCATAATTTTAGGTGGTATATTTTCAGAGATATATAGAAAAATATGTTAAAAACCCTCAATTACGAAACTGCTGAACCTAAAATTAAGAAAAGATTAATATTTTTAGAAGGTTGTAGGATGATTCTAGATATAATTTTTGACACATTTACGAGAACTACAGGAGTACACCCCCGACACTCCATACAAGTGAACAGATTTAATTGACAATACTATTACATACGCACTCGCATATCCGTATCCGTTTGTGTGTGTGCGTAAATTAATATAGGGGCTGTCTGCTGCGTGCAGGTAAAGAATATTTACTATCACTACATATCGGTCTCGATCGTTGTGGACAATCTCGCCGATCGAGCGAGTTGACGCTATACGTCGGCAAAATAGCTGTTTCTCTTTCTGACCAATAGCGTCGACCGAATGACTGTCTCGATGGCACGCTGGCGCAGTAGCTTTGTATTGGCATGCACGTTTCAATTATTACCTAATAGTAAAATGTTATTATATAAATAAATATTTTATACTATACGTTTAATTTTGTGAAAGTAATTTAAATTTGATAATAATAATATTAAGATAGAATTTGAAAAAAGGTACTTAGTGTAAATTCTAAAAACTAAATAAAATCTTAAATAAAAATTAATTTTGTTTATTTATAAATGTGATACAATGAAATATTGTCTTCGTTGTACTTTTGATTTGATTAGATTTGCTTCATGTGAAAGATCTCTTAATAAATAATATAATAAGCCTATGGCCGACACTACAAGGATACGTTTTCCAACCACATCGAGTTCAAACAAAACAATAACTTTTAAGAACAGTTTGAAATTTAAAACTGCCCAGTGACATGTTTATAGACCTAAAATTATAGATACTAACCAATTAAGTTGGTGATACTTATTTACAACAAACAAAAAGAGGGAGACAAAACAGTATTTTATTGCTTTCTAACACAGGTAATAAGGGACCGTTATATTTAATTATTATGTATAGTTATCAATTAAGACTGAATTACACAAATTAAACTCAACCAAACATCGCAAAATTAAACCAATACACAGGCGCACGCAGCGAGCGGCAACCTAGGAACGCGTACTCTTGATCGTACCCGTTATCTGCGAGTGACGTTAAATTGGCGGGGGGAGGTGAGTGTCGCTTCTTTACGCAGTAATAGTTAATATTCATTGGTAAGAGTATTGACTCTAAGAGATTGCTCTCGTAGCAATAAGTCCGCCGTTTGTGTCAATTAGATACATTAAAGTATATAAATAAATAAGTAATATATTATATATGAGGAATATAGTAATTCTCTTTAAATATTAGGTATTTTGAACATTAATTGCGCTAGGAAGTTCATATCAGTGATGACTTATTAAAAATAAAGTGATTTCAGTTCGGGCGAGACAAACTCGCATTGATCGGTTTTTGTATATATTTTTTTTCATATTCTTGATTAGAATCGACGGTGATTGGAGTCCTAACTAGCCATAGCGCGGTTCCTTCACGAGTGCCATTGGAGCACGTATTCGGATTTCGCCTTCGTTAGAACCTCTTCCATTGCTATATCATTTCGAGTTAACAAACATCACATTACAGTCATTTCCATTATAGAATCAAGAAGACATCATTTATACTAGTGGTCGCCCAATGGTCAAAATTCGACCGTAATTCATTCATTTTTTTTAAGTTTCAACGTTATTGAGGTTCTTTTGTCAAAGAGTATACGTCTAGACCAGTGATTCCCAAACTGGTTCAGGTGGACCCCCCCCCCTAGGGGTCCACTGGGACTCGAGTGGGTTTACGTTGTCGTGAAAAAAGTTTGGGAATATGGTAGAAATGTAGCAGCAGGGGGTTCACCGAAACCAGTAAAATTTTGAAAGTGGCCTACGAGAAAAAAAGTTTAGGAACCTCTGCTCTAGACTATTATATGTTTGAAATTGATAGTATGAACGTTAACAATGGATCTTGTATTGTGTAACGTAAACAGCGAGTCTTTTAATGTATTTGTAATATGTAATGTGTTTGTTTCTCTTTTTCTATGTAAACTTTAACAATACCAAATCTCACACTCCTCCGTGTGCGTATTGATAGCTAGCATATTGATGTGTGATTGGTAGCATATTGATGTGTGATTGGTAGCATATTGATGTGTGATTGGTAACATATTGATGTGTGATTGGTAGCATATTGATGTGTGATTGGTAGCATATTGATGTGTGATTGGTAGCATATTGATGCTTAAAAAGAGTTTTCTCTTCACGTATTAATGTATAAATGTTTTAATTATGTCTATAACGGTATGGCTTGCGCTCTCCGTATCGTTTGGAACAAAAACGGACCCTCCGATATTTGATACGATATTGTAAAGTAGCATTAGTACCATGTGGCGCTACTAACTTCCTGCCTGCCTCACCTTACCACAGACCTGGATATAGATAAAGAATATAATCTAAAAAAATATGGGAGCGGAGGCCAACCCTGGCCGGATATTTGGCTGATAATCCTACCGAGGCGCGCCATTGGCCGGCGATGCTATTACAGCAAAGCGGGCGGCCTTCTGATTCGTCGTAATCCAATTACTCGACTCAGGGGCGTAGTCGGATGAACCTTCGAACGCTGCTTAAGCGGATGAGGCGTCGTATTAGGAGCCTGTATGATTGCCGACGGCGGTGCAGGACGTCCTTCAAGACACGATGTTACAGCCGTGAAATGAAATCTCGTTCATTGTCTTGTAACCTTTGGAGTAGTTCCTATGGTTCTTAAGACCGTTATTTGAGAATTATTTGTGGAAGACAGTGTTAATGTCCCTTTTCCTTTTCCCTTATGCCTTTGTCCTTTCCTACCTTACCCATCCCCAATCATGTCAATAGTTTATATTACTTATACTTTTGTATTTCTTTTTATGATTTTCTCTAATTTTCGTTGTAAAATCTCTTACAGTCTACCGATTAAATTTCAACACCAATTGTTATAGTTGACTGGAAGAGATTGCTCATGTAGAAATATGTCCGCCATATGTACTATGCATAAAACGTAATAAATAAATAAAATATACTACTATTGCAGCCTCAAAACTGATTTTCGCGTTAAGCCAGTATTAGGTTTAACATTGTCACGGGATTTTAGCATAAGCTTCAAAATAACAGTTTATAACCCTCGTAAAAGGCTGGTATAATTTCAAGTAAAACGAAAGCGGTTAAAATGCGTGTTGAAATGCTCAAAAATGCTGTCCGTTAGTCATTTCAGAAAATAAACTTATTAATGCGACATCTCAGAAATGTTCTTAAATGATCGTGTTCAGTGAACACTATTTTCAAGTATTTTCTTTTTTAGTTTTTAGAAATGTGTACCGTGAAAGGAAAATGGAACTCTTATACTCGTAATAATCACTCACGTGTCTGTCCGTCCGTCCGTCATAGCAGTTTTTCTCGGAACCCACTTGACATATAAACTTGAAATTTGGCATGGTGATGAAACATATTAACCCGCAAATATATCGAGAAATGAAACATATTGATCCGCAAATGTATCGACAAAACTCAAAAATATACATTAAAACAATGAAATTATGGTGTCGTCATCGGTTTTTGGTACGTGTGTAAAATTCTTTCAAATCAAATAAGTTACTTTAAAATCTGCGACATCGTTTCTATTGTGACCATTAATTTTTTTTAATTGTTGATACAGGTGTTGTCCAAGGATTATTAACACTCACCACCGTTCAAAATATCCCATAGTGAGAGACGTGATACCACGTCGAAATCGAATGTATCGATAATGTACATGAATATTATCGAAGAAATATCGATAGCACAAGGTACCGATACTTTTTTAATGTTATAATACGAATATTCTTTCTAAGTTTCTTGCTATATTCCGAATCTATATATACTTGTTATTGCCTTTAAAATGTTCTATGTATCAACAATTTTATAAAAACTTACAACGCAAATTATACTCGTGTAAATAAAAAGAGACGTGAGGTGTCGCGGGACACCCAAAAGAGGCGAAGCATCTTATAATAACGGACATTTTTACAAATGTATAAAAAATATTAATTTTTAAAATTAAAATAACACGGTGTTGTATTTAATGTAAAATGCGATACTTTAGTCATCACATTCTATCATTGATATAATCATTTATTAATATTGGTACGTAATTAAATTATTTAATTTTATAAAAGCCATAGAACAGACAAAGAAAAACAAGATTGTTTTTTGTTTTCATATTAGAAATATTACAACATAAACATCAATTGATTCAAGTAATTAAACATCTAATACTTATGTTTGTGTTTGGTTGTTTTCTTTATCTACTTGACCTGTTGGTTCTTGATGAACATCACATCACATAATAAAAAAAACACTTAACAAAAAATTAAAATACAAACAGTATATGAAATAACTGTCCACGTGAGATAATTATTTCTTTTTCCTACTATACGTGCATGCGTGTAATAACCAAGCGCGTACTTTTTCTGACTGGAACATCTATAACCACACATGCGCACACATTGTATATTTAAAGAGAACGAAGGTGGGAGAGAGGCAGCGCTACGCGCTGCCTGTTGCATTTTGTCTCTCTTTTACTCCATCTCGCTCACCCATAAGGGCAACATTACGCGCTATCCACTCAATGGGGAGTGTTTCATCACCGCGTTCGTTCGTAACGTTTCACTTTTTCTCAGTTAGGTCCTCATCCCAAGCGTCCGTTAAGAAGCTTCGCTTCAAAATTGAACACAAATAGTATAAAACTTTTTAGCTGTAGAAGAATAAAATTGATTGATAAAATAATCGAAATTGTTATTTAAACTATGATGAAACCACTATAGAAAAAAAGAAAAAAAAGCATTCAGAGAGAGAGAAGGTAAATATAGTTCTAAACTTCCCACTTTTCCTTTGTTTAATCACTTATATATAATATTGTTTCATTAGTTTCATTCGGGAATAGGCACTGAAACGTGCTTCAGCGCAAAGTTGATTCATTGTACTTGAAATAAATCAAGTCAACGATGTCTTCTCTAAAATTACAAACAATATGTTGTGTTGCCAACATGACAATACTTGGATAGTTGTATTACCACCATTTAATTGCAATTAGAAATGATTTTTTGGAGTATTAAGAATTTTGAGAGAGGTTCGATGCGATATCTGCAGTAAAGTACTCATAAGAGTAAAAGTATCTATTAAGTGGTCTCCAACGAAACGTACGAAAGTATCAATATCGACAAAAATGGACTCGATACGGAAAGATGTATATAGTTTTTCCGTGTCCTTACTTACAACTTTGGCAATAGTTCAACGCGTGTTATTGAATAGTACTGTCAAACCTGTGTTATTGAATAGTGTGTTCCGGGCATTGATCTGGGTATCGGAAATTCGGTGAAGAGATCGTTAGTAACAATGCCGATTCCGATTTATGCCTATTAGGATTGAGCCGTAAGATAGGGACCGTATCATTGTTAATGACAGTAACATTATAGTTGACTTTTAAAACCATTGATTATTACTTAAACATTATAGTATTGAAATTAACTAAATTTTTTGTTTTTAATCTTTTAATTCGTGTGCGACTTGCGTCTATTGAATATAGGCAGTGGCATGATTAATAGGATATATATAGCTTTGAAATTATTTTAATACCTCTTGCAAATTTCAAATATGTCGATTGAAATTCTTGTGTCCATTTTGTCCGTGCACTGTTCACAACGTCCGACTGCCACGAATGTCTGAGTTGTACTGTAATAAACTTTCATCCTTCCTCTTTAAAACGAGTCAACAAGATGGCGACGCTATATCTATTAGCCGAGTCATTGAAGTTTAAAATTACTTCGGCAGAAACTGTCGATCGGCCACGATTGTCTTCCCACATCCGGCAACGAGTTTAAAAACGTTTTGCGTATAAATAATAAATAATTCATTCCGAATCCTAATTTGTATCAAAACGATATTGCCCCCACCCCGATTTTTTTTTATAAAATTAGTTTTTTTTTTCAATAAAATAAAGGAAAATCATGAAAAATGCACTTCCATTAAAGTGCACTTTTTGTTCCCTTCATGATGTGATCTCTCCATTAAGTGTTAAACGTCTAAGAGAAATGAAATAATAAACTGTATATTTTGTTGTTCACTGTTTAACTCAGCCGATCGAACTTGTTCAAATACTGATCTAATATTTAATTTACAAAGCAAAACATTGCCAGATGTAACTCCCTCCGAATCCGCCCTCATCCAATGGGAATGAGTTTAACCCTACCGCGCCCAAAATAAAGCCTACATGTACATGTATATTTAAACATTACTTCCGTCTCTGCATTCCTTCGGCATTTTTACCTTCCGTGAACATCTGGTTTATCCACAGGAGCGCCCTTTTTATCTAACCACGCCGACAAAGGGTATTATTATCATTATTTCCGGATTAGGCAAAACATAATCCGCGCGCCAGGTGCAGCCACATCTCATGTTTTACGCCAGCGGTGCTCAACATTTTTGGGAAGGTGATATATTTACTTCAAACTTTAATGTACAAGTAATATATATATATATATATATATATATATATATATATATATTTACAATCAACTACAAGAGTTCAATATGAGCATTTAGTAATGAGGATATTGTAAAATATATTCATAAATCTATTATATTACAATATTTTAATATTAAATTATACTCTTTTTTAAGAAAAAGCAAAAAGTCGTAAAAAATAAATAAACATAAAATAAGATTAACATAAAGAAAAATTAATAAAAAATATTAATTATAAATTTGACATGGCATGGTTAAGGAATGAGAAAAGGGAAACCCTTAAGTTTCCCTTTTCCCTAAGGAAAGGGAAACTTAAGGGATGAAGACAGAAAGGACTTCTTCAGACAGCCTTTGACATTTATAGAGGGCTATTTTCTGATTCCAGGATCAAGTTGATTCCAAACTTTTGCAAACAGAGGGCTTTTCACAAAAGATGGTTTTATGTTTGGGAAAAAGTTTGTGCTGGTTTTCATAACATAGTCGTAGACTGTACGCAAATCAGTATATATATATGCTTCTAACATATTTTGGATTTGTTCCAAAGTGTTAGTTGTTGGGTTTGTTGTTGTTTGTTGTTGTTAAGCTGCATTGTTCCAAACAATACAAAAAAATGTAAGAATACGTATGTAGATAGCGGCGATCCCGGACTTGCGTCCAATTTAGTTACCCTCCGAATTGAGAAATATAGCCATATTTTTTCGACTATGCCATCTAAATTTAATGGATGCACACATTTTTGAAGTGTTTTAATTTTTTAAGAGGATTTGTTGCTGAAACATTGGAGTTATGTAAGAAGAAGTATTTCAATCTGTCCGTCTGTACTTTTTGTGATATTGAACGATAATAAAAGCAATTTCAGTGCCACAAAAATCTTAAGGGGAGCGGGTGCATTTTATGAAAAGTGTATTTATAAGTGTAATTCTTTACTAATGGAAGAAAAACCAATATTATCGATCGCTGTGCGTGAAATATACAGGTCGCTTGAAAAGGACAAAAATAAATACTTTTGGTAACAAGTTTGTCAACATCAACGCAATATCTTATCAACATACAATACTAAACGTCAATGTATCAAGTGGTTATGTTATGAATACGAGATTCGATTTTTCAAAAGCTAAACACTGTACTGTTTTTATGAATTGTTAAAATGTTTTTATAGAACACAACTACACTAGTTTTAGGCATTATAAATAATTTTGAGTAATTAAAATATGTAATTATAAATAATTTTGAGGAATTAAAATTATAAATAATTTTGAGTAATTAAAATATGTAATTATAAATAATTTTGAGGAATTAAAATTATAAATAATTTTGAGTAATTAAAATATGTAATTATATATAATTTTGAGTAATTAAAATATGTAATTATGAATAATTTTGAGTAATTAAAATATGTAATTATGAATAATTTTGAGTAATTAAAATATGTAATTATAAATAATTTTGAGTAATTAAAATATGTAATTATAAATAATTTTGAGTAATTAAAATATGTAATTATAAATAATTTTGAGGAATTAAAATATGTAATTATAAATAATTTTGAGTAATTAAAATATGTAATTATAAATAATTTTGAGGAATTAAAATATGTAATTATAAATAATTTTGAGTAATTAAAATATGTAATTATATATAATTTTGAGTAATTAAAATATGTAATTATGAATAATTTTGAGTAATTAAAATATGTAAGTATAAATAATTTTGAGTAATTAAAATATGTAATTATAAATAATTTTGAGTAATTAAAATATGTAATTATAAATAATTTTGAGTAATTAAAATATGTAATTATATATAATTTTGAGTAATTAAAATATGTAATTATGAATAATTTTGAGTAATTAAAATATGTAATTATAAATAATTTTGAGTAATTAAAATATGTAATTATAAATAATTTTGAGTAATTAAAATATGTAATTATAAATAATTTTGAGTAATTAAAATATGTAATTATAAATAATTTTGAGTAATTAAAATATGTAATTATAAATAATTTTGAGTAATTAAAATATGTAATTATAAATAATTTTGAGTAATTAAAATATGTAATTATAAATAATTTTGAGGAATTAAAATATGTAATTATAAATAATTTTGAGTAATTAAAATATGTAATTATATATAATTTTGAGGAATTAAAATATGTAATTATAAATAATTTTGAGTAATTAAAATATGTAATTATATATAATTTTGAGTAATTAAAATATGTAATTATAAATAATTTTGAGTAATTAAAATATGTAATTATAAATAATTTTGAGTAATTAAAATATGTAATTATAAATAATTTTGAGTAATTAAAATATGTAATTATAAATAATTTTGAGTAATTAAAATATGTAATTATAAATAATTTTGAGTAATTAAAATATGTAATTATATATAATTTTGAGTAATTAAAATATGTAATTATGAATAATTTTGAGTAATTAAAATATGTAATTATAAATAATTTTGAGTAATTAAAATATGTAATTATAAATAATTTTGAGTAATTAAAATATGTAATTATAAATAATTTTGAGTAATTAAAATATGTAATTATAAATAATTTTGAGTAATTAAAATATGTAATTATAAATAATTTTGAGTAATTAAAATATGTAATTATAAATAATTTTGAGGAATTAAAACATGTAATTATAAATAATTTTGAGTAATTAAAATATGTAATTATAAATAATTTTGAGGAATTAAAATATGTAATTATAAATAATTTTGAGTAATTAAAATATGTAATTATAAATAATTTTGAGGAATTAAAATATGTAATTATAAATAATTTTGAGTAATTAAAATATGTAATTATAAATAATTTTGAGTAATTAAAATATGTAATTATAAATAATTTTGAGTAATTAAAATATGTAATTATAAATAATTTTGAGTAATTAAAATATGTAATTATAAATAATTTTGAGGAATTAAAATATGTAATTATAAATAATTTTGAGTAATTAAAATATGTAATTATAAATAATTTTGAGGAATTAAAATATGTAATTATAAATAATTTTGAGGAATTAAAATATGTAATTATAAATAATTTTGAGTAATTAAAATATGTAATTATAAATAATTTTGAGTAATTAAAATATGTAATTATAAATAATTTTGAGTAATTAAAATATGTAATTATAAATAATTTTGAGTAATTAAAATATGTAATTATAAATAATTTTGAGTAATTAAAATACGTACGCCTAAGGGGACTTTTATAGGAATAGTGACAACAGTGTAACCACAAGTTTGTTAATTTATTACCAGTTGGCACTGATATGACCCACGCTCTTTGTACTTTGTCTTGGATAGTTATAGAGGTAATTCGTTGTAAAATTGCGAATTTGCAAAATATTAATTTTGCAGGGGAAAAGATGGAAAAATTTACATTCGCAATTTTGTCGCTGATGCGACAATTTTATAAAAAAAATCGACGTAAAAAAGGTTTTCCATACAAATGGAATTTTTGCAACGAATAATTTTTTGTTTTTTCGACTTAATTTTCTTTTTTTTCCACCGAACACTTAGTATAGAAATAAGAACGCTAATTGTCAAATAGTAAATTTAAAAAAAATGAACAAAGAGAATGGAAAAATTGCGTAAAAACATTTGAAATTTGACATTTCGTAGCCGATTTTTTTTAAATAAACTAATCACGAGCGGCCTTTGTAACGATCATTTACGATTTCATTGGTCATTAGAGTATTTACTGAGTTTCGATGGTTGTTTAGAGTATTTATTGATTTTGAAAAAAAACAGCGAAAAACTCACTTTTACTGAAATGCCCTACGACGCACGAAAATCTACAAAATATTCCGGTTTCAGACAGTTAAACAACAAAAGAGGTTATACGGTATTTTTCACAAAACATCTTGCACTTCTGATGGCTCTCAACGGCCTACACAATTAAAGGGGACATTGATATTAGGATTTGTCGTATTTTTGGCAAAGACCAGTATTGACTGAGAGTTCACGCGTGGGTAGATGGTGATTTCCATAACGTCAACGTTGATCAGTCAAAGGAGCGAGACGACGTGATAGTTTTAGAATAAGCGGCGATATGCTCACTTGTGCCCCATCGCCGTCACATCCGCCCGTTTCACAATTGTCTATGGTAAATTGGACAGGATGTGACGTATACACTATCGTACTCGTTAAAGTTCACGGCGATTCTTGACACTTAGGTAACAACGAAATGAAGAAAATCGATGGATTTTGTGTATTGTATTTTAGAATTAGATCTGTAATTGCAAGATGGATGAAATTTCAAGGTGCATTTTTTTGCTTGGAGGAACAGCCGAAAACCTGTCAAGTAAGTTATTTACAAATTTTAATTTCTCACAATATAAGCTTATTGCCTACTATGTATATCCTTTACAGGCATTAAGACATGTTGCGTATTTTAAAAAAAAATGTAACACCTAGGATAACCACTGTATTTTTCCTGTAATCTTCTAGTCAAATTTTACCAAAACTGTTTTTCATGATTTTTGGTTTTGTAGAATATATTTTTAAAAATAGGCAATTTAAAATTATGAAAAAAAAACATTTTATAACAAGTTCTTTCCAGCGATACCCAAAACGAAATAAAAAATGTTGAGTACCTCATTTATCCCCTCTCTATATTTTTCTATATGAATATTATTTAAAGAAGTAGCTAGTGTCAAATATGTGGATGAATAAGATGTATTATTATGCCAAATTTCAGGTTTATACTTAGCATAGTCTTTGAAAAAATCAGCTGTGATAGACGCACTGACAGAGAGACACGTCAGTGATTTTATAAAGGTGCCATCTGTTAATTTGAGGTGCGGAACCCTAAAAATCGTAAAATAGCACAGTTATTTCAAACCGCCACGTTACGCGCGAGCTAGGTATAGAAGAAAGGTTCTGACAGACAGAAAAACGGAAGGACGTACATGTCAGTGATCTTATAAGGATTTTGGTTTTTCTTTAGGTACGGGCTTTACAATCTCCATTAGCGCATGCCAATTAATACAAGTTGGGGCAAAGTAAAGACCGATTTTGAAAATGCTATAAAAAAAGATGCCATCCGTTTTTCCAAATTGTATTTTTACTATTTTAAATAAAATACAAAGAAAAATATATAGGAAAATGCTAATTCAAAATACAAGTAAATGCAACTAAGGTTTAAAAATAACTCCAGTAAGATGACATGCATTTCTTCCAGGCGAGCCTTGAATTTGTTCATCATATTTCACAGCATTGCCCGTGGAATTTGAAACACTTCCTGTCGGATCCGTTCTCTCAGTGATTCAACTGTTCCTGGTGAACCCACCAGAAAAAGTTTTGTACTTTTGTGCCTTTTGACCCGTAACGTTTTCGGATCGGCTGGGCCGGCCATAGTCGCTCCGATTATTTTGTAAGATCAAATTTTATGGGACACGTGCGTCAAAATATATGTTCTATTTTCTCCGTTATGTTATATTTTCACCGATAAGTTCTGTTTTCCCCGATATGTTCTTTTTTCTTCGATGTGTTCTTTTTCTTAGATATGTTCTATTTTATCTCAAATGTTCTATTTTTCCGGATATGTTCTATTTTCTCCGTTATGTTATATTTTCACCGATATGTTCTGTTTTCCCCGACATGTTCTTTTTCTTCGATATGTTCTATTTTATCTCAAATGTTCTATTTTTCCGGATATGTTCTGTTTTCCCCGATATGTTCTTTTTTCTTCGATATGTTCTTTTTTCTTCGATATGTTCTTTTTCTTCGATATGTTCTATTTTCTCTCAAGTGTTCTATTTTTCCGGATATGTTCTATTTTCTCCGTTATGTTATATTTTCACCGATATGTTCTGTTTTCCCCGATATGTTCGTTTTTCTTCGATATGTTCTTTTTCTTCGATATGTTCTATTTTCTCTCAAATGTTCTATTTTCTCTCAAATATTCTATTTTCCCGGATATGTTCTATTTTCTCCGATATCTCTTACCTCCGATATGTTCTATTTTTTCGGTTATTGTCGGTCGATAGTGTCGCGCGTATTTTGTTGCAGATATGTCAAAATGATGAATGGCGAAGAGCTGTTGACTTTAAATTTATCTGCGCCAACGTCACGAGTTGCATGCACTTATCAGTAAACTATAATCTAACATAAACATTTTTATTTTTGTCGTAATTGCTAAAGAATCAACTTAACATTTCGAATGAATTCTGTATTAACCTCTGGTCCATTACGTGTATATTTTTATAATATACCATTAGCAACTAATGAATTTACTGTAATCCTACTCGGCTCATCGCTTATTTTTAAGAATATAACTGATACCACTATCCACTCAATCGTACCACTCAAATATTTTTATATTTGAGCGTTTCAAAAATAAAGTAATAATTAAATAATTATCCGTAATTACTAAAATTATAGTCTAATGTTATTACAATATAATTAATTATAAGTTAATGAAGTCTGTTATCCAGCTGTGAAGACTATATTGTAATAAGTGTGACGTAAAACGTAATCACGATTCTACTTACTAACCATTATCACGTTTCTAATTACGTGTAACTTGTTTTTAATTATGTTTAATGAATTAAAATTAAATTATAATGGAGTTTTACTTCTGTTAATTTTTTTAACAATTTTCTTGTCTCTTATGTTCTGAATATATGTAATATTTGCAGACAATCGTAGTTATAGAAACGTTACATTGGTAAAACCAAAAGAGCATACGCGTGCATTGTTTTAAATTGTAAGAAAAATTTAAAAGTTTTTCCAGCAAATTGTTTATGAAAATTAAACTATATGATAAATCATTGTGAAAATCAATGGGATTCTATTCTGATAGTTAACCAATCGATAGAAAACGAACCACCAAAACCGGTAAAGGATAGCGGTATGTGGCGTGTCCTCAAACGTACATATGTGCGGACCAACGGATGAAGACACATGTTATTTTTCAAAAGCAAATTTAGATCGTACTAAATATTTAAAAAAAAATTAAAATTAGTTTATTTTTTAGAACACGATCTCCTCTTTACAAAAAGCTATATTAAAAGTTGATTACTTGTAAAGTTACTCGAGTTATAAATACTTCTATCGTCAAAATTCGAGATTGGCGCGCTGGTCGATAAATAAGCACGCACCGTGAGGTGTGTAATGCAATGATGGGTACAGAAACTAAAACTGATAATATACAGGTGCCCGTAACGAGTGGACCAAAGAAATGTCGGTGATAGAGGGGTTAAATATTAAAAAAAAATTATAAAATCTTATCTCTAAAACTATTAGGCTTAGAATAATAACATTTATTGTCACCGACATTTCGTTGATCCACTCCTTATGGGACACTTGTATAAACGACCTCTGCTGATGTCAGCCGGAGTACTGGTAGATCGCACAAAGTAGTCACTTTTATTTTGAATTTGGTTGACGAGGCACGCCTTATTTGTTAATGCCTGTCCTCTGTTTAATATTGTTATGTCAGAAATATTATTATATCAAAGTGGTTCGAGAGCGACCGATACGAAGTTTGCGTCGAATGATTTTCAATGTAAATTCGTACGGCGTTCGATATCACTTTTTCTGAACGAACTTTTATATAACAGATTTTTATATATCATTTAAAATATTTATGGGATTAAGAATTTACTACCCTTATTTAATTTTTGTGCTGATACGCAGTATTGTATTCTCCAATGCGGGGCATTGTGCTGCGGGGGGAGGTCACTGTGTAAGCCGCCCGAAGGCGGTCAGACGCATGAGGACAGACGTCGTTGACGGTTGTGTCTTATCTAACGAATCTTTTCAATTAGATGTTAATGCGTTGCTCCTCGAAACTCTTGATCTGTATGAGGAATTAGTTAAGTATTAGTTAGTTATACGTTAAATATTTATTTACAGTAATTTAATTAGATAGTCTTGAATGATGAACATCTGAATATGACGCGGACAAAAGAAAAAAGAGAAAACAGCTGAGTGTTTTAATGAATATGAGAGTGACATGTGTACATTAATGTAACGCATGTAAATATAGATTAAAACTCAATAGGAGATGCGTTACTAAATGAAACATTTTGTAATAGACATTTTATTTAGTTGAAAATGGAGGAAATGGCTTTTACGTTTCTAATCCATAAGAAAATAGACAAAGAGTAGTTTTTTTTATTATATTTTGCTCGCCTTAACGTAATCTGTTTTTCTTTTATAAATTGGTGGCTATGCTATAGAAAACAAACCCCATTATATGCACATGATTACATAATTGTCGCAGGGATCGAAGCAGGGTAGTAAAATCAGCAAGTCACTTTTGTCGAGGCAAGTGGGTAAAATTGGTCGGAAAAACTCAGTATTTTTCCAAACCAAATTACTATTTTTGAGTTTTCTTCACTACTTATTTGATTTTCTTATTTAATAGTGTGCTGTTAGGATTGACTATTACCTTTCAATACTTTTATATATTGCACTTGTTATGTAACCAAAATTGTGTTTCACTTTTGTTTGAAAACAATAAAAAATGATGCTGGTTGGCTATGGGAATGGTGAATTCCAGTAACTAAAAATATGGTTTTATTTTTATACTTTACCACGCTTAAAAGTTCTATTGAAATTGTCAGTAAAAGTCAGTATTTTTTTAATTTTAAGTCAGTAAAATCAGTATTTTTAAGCAGTAAGCCTGTTTAGGTCCTTATTAAGGTCAATATCTCAAAAATATTCAAAATCATTATTATTATTTTACTACAACCCAAATGTTCCCTTTATCAATTAACAAATCCACAATTATAGAATATGTTGTAGATTTTATTGAAATATGGAACAACAAAAACAAAATAAAATTAACAGCATTTCTGGAATTTTCGTCTTTTTACCCAAATTTTACATTAATACGTTTATGAAATCAAAATATTTTTTTTTTATAATTTCGAAGTATATAAGTTTAGAACACCTGCCTAACATTGTTTTTGAGGAAGGTGAACCGCTCGGGGCGGTCACATGACGTTGGCGCGTAACCATCAAAGGAACGCTGTTGTTGAGCGGCATTTTTGATGTCGCTCTTTGGGAGATCGCGATTTGGCCGAACTTTGTAGTACGTAATACATGAAGCTGGGTTTTGGTAACGGCGTCGTGTACAAAATAAATGTTAAATAAAATTTTCATGAAGAGTCAGTATCAAGATAATGTGGTGTAGAGGTTGGGGAGCTACGGAAGCAGTGTGAGACAAAAAAGGAAATTTTGTGACATTTCAATTATCTTGATCTGACCTAAAGTTATATCATGATATTATTTTTAACCTCCCGGTTTCCTGTCCCGGAGTTTACCGTTTCCAAGTTTCATATCCTCTCACTTCCCTGTCTTTGCTTCCTCTCACGCCCCTTTCTTTGCTACCTCTCACTTTCCTTTTCATTGTTTTAACTATTTTCATCATTATAATTGTATGTAGGATATATATAGAATAAAGATTTTCTATCGACTAATTTAAAATTTGTCCACTCTATATTATAGATAAAACTTTTACACGTATTGGCTTTAAAGAGATAACTGAACGCTCAGAAAGGATATAAAGTTTATGACGTCATCATATATTTAAAATGGCAAATACTCCAAGATAGCGGATTAGTTTTTGATTCGATACCCGCTTAGTATGAATATAAAATGAAAACAATAAGCAAGTAAATTACTAGGATAATATTGAATATATTTGGCATTAACTTTGTAGAAATTCATTATTCACAATTAAATGAAACTACGTGTGTAGTATTATTTCTACTTAGTTTAAGTTCCTTACCACTATGTATATATGTGGTAAAGAACTTAAAGAAAGTAGAAATAATACTACGTCACTTAGTTTCATTTAATTGTGTTATAACGATAAATTAATTTTCCCAACTACATTCGAAAATAAAACTTTTAAAAATGTATTTTTATAGCTAATTACATTTCACACATATTACACTTACAAACAGTAGCTACAAATAAACATATTAATACATTCTTCGAAGTTCCACACTTCAATAATGCGCTAACAGCATAATTGACCTGACAAAAGGTTTACAGTCACGGAATCGTGTACACGCAGGCGAATCATTGTTAGATATTCTTAATCTTTATAACCGTTAGTTAATCAAATTGACTTCTCCGTGATGTGTAGAGTTCCCTTTGCCGTGTCTTGGTTATGTTCGACCTAATTTCTTCTTTAAATAGCTAGCTGTTTCGCCAGCATAGCTAGCTTCTTCGTGTTCTCTTGTGTAGAATTAGTACTTCTTGAAGTAAAAGGTTTTCTATGGAACAGGAAATTTGTAAGCCTATTTCATGAAGATTGACTGGAATACTTGAGCCATCAAAGTGGAACAAACTAATAAATACGTTTTCGCATTTATTCCATTAGTCGAGACAAAATTGGAAAGGATAGGTATAAAGAAAGAAATAGTTACACGTACCTGCTAGCAGCACGAATATTTTTATGGAAACCCTAGAAAATGAACTTAGCCACTCTTCCTATATTATGAAATGTTGACGTGACCTGAATTGCACTAGATATACCTCGGCCACCTAATGGTTAGAACAAATTTATTTACATGACTGCGACCACGCGTTGGCGATATAAAGTTGAGCGGTTTTAGGTAAGTATAACTATAAATTAGGTTAACTGTCGTTGGTAAAGATTACATAGAAAAGTGGTAAGTTCATATAGGAAAGTATCGCTTCGTGTTGATTAAATTATGCGCCTACCACGTCTGTGGTATCTAATGGAAGCGGTTATAGGTTAAGTATAAAAATAAATTTGGTTAAGTATTGTTGGTAAAGATTACATAGAAAATTGGTAAGTACGTATAGGAAAGTATCGCTTCGTGTTGATTAAATTATGCGCCTACCACGTCTTTGGTATCTAATGGTAAGCGGTTATAGGTAAGTATAAAAATAAATTTGGTTAAGTATTGTTGGTAAAGATTACATAGAAAATTGGTAAGTACGTATAGGAAAGTATCGCTTCGTGTTGATATAATTACGCCCCTACCACATCTTCGTTATCAGATATATGATCACATTTCTGAATATTGGTCACGTCTCAAATAGTTCAAGATAGGTAATCGACGCCTGCTTCACATACTTACATTTCTCTTTAATATATTGACAACTTTTGAATCAATTGAATCCTGACACCGAGAAAATAACCTGGATAAATGTTTCCAAGGATAGAGTGAAAAAGTTACACACCTCTCCCGAACCCTAAATCTTCTGTGCTTTTGTCCATTCCATTTTCCATCATAAACCATATCAATATAATAATAATAACCATTTATCTGTGGATAGAAAATACAACAGATAAATTAATAGCTATATACAGGTGGTTCTTAGAATCAATAACAAATTAAAAATTTAATTACACGGCTAACTTTAAATTGTTCGATATGTTATCGATAAAAAGGTGACTAGCTTGGCGTGTGCAGTTATGATATATGCATCACCGACACGGCTAGTTTACTGCTAGCACCTGTTGATATACACACACATGCACGGACACATGCGCTGACGCACACGCACACACACAAACACACGCACACACACATTAAAAAAGCAGGTTTCTCTGTAACTTCTAGTTTTTCAATTAAAAATTGCAATCCACTTCTTAACCTTATAATAAAAAATGAAACTTTTACCTTTTAATTAAATCTCTAAACAGCTGTGAATGATTGCTTGCATGATATTAGATACAGTATTAGTTAGATGTATCCAAATTATAACGAATGCAAATATATGTGTGTGTATATATATATATATATATATATATATATATAATTATAATATTTATGTATCACATACATAAAACACAAATAATTATGATTTAATACAGGTATTATATAAAGACATATAACTATATAAATGTTATTACCTAAGGAGGAAACAGCATAAAGAAAAAAACAAAATTCGAAAAAAAGAAGAGAAAAAACAAGAAAATAATAATAAATATAATTTAAATCAAATAATTTCGAAGTGCCGTATATATAATATTTATGTATCACATACATAAAACACAAATAATTATGATTTAATACAGGTATTATATAAAGACATATAACTATATAAATGTTATTACCTAAGGAGGAAACAGCATAAAGAAAAAAACAAAATTCGAAAAAAAGAAGAGAAAAAACAAGAAAATAATAATAAATATAATTGAAATCAAATAATTTCGAAGTGCCGACATTTTTCGTCTATTCTGTCTGGATTTGCTGGATCAAAACCCACTTGCGAATCGACCTTTTAAAAGTATCCATGGATCCGATCGTCTAATAATTAGAACATATATTGTTTTATAAATTAAACATTTTACATCATACATCTCTTATGGTCTACCAATCTACTTTTTAAAACTTATTGTTATGGTTGTCTAGAAAATATTGCTCCTGTAGCAATAAGTCTGCCGTATGCACTTTACATTAAAGTTGATAAATAAATAAATAATATTACATGTAAATTAGGCTGGGATTTTGAAAAATTCCTCAATTGCTTTTACATTATATGTACCCTTGGTATGAATAGAATCTTAATAATTTTTGTTTTTTAAGATTTTTAATAGGGTAACCATTAAAAATCTTGAAACCAAGTTTCACCCCTTTAAGAGTTTAATTTTGAAAAACGCGAATTAGCGGGTGCATACGCAAATTTTTAAGTTTCTGGAACCAGCGGTTTGGACTATGCGTTGATGTGTCAATCAGTTTATTTTATATGTGTAGTTAAAAAAATAAAATATACATCTACTCGCAAGGATATACTATTTTGTGGGCGGACGGACATGACGAAATTCTTAGCGTTTCTTATTTCACTACGGAATCCAAAATTGTTTCTTTTTTATATTTTTTTTCTGTATTTTGGCGACAATTTTACGAAGATTTATATTAATTTCAGTGTTTAATGACAATATTGCTAAAAACAAACAACACTAATGTAACCCCTTCCGTATCCCTCCATATGTCTGTCGCAGGCAATTTTCTCACAAAATGTTAGCCGTAAAAGTATAGTGGTTCTATTATAGACGTGAAATGTAAATAGTTCAATCAGAACAACACACAATACAATTTATAAGATATTGCGTGATTTGGCTATTATAGCCTACAATTTATAAGATATAGCCTAGAATTTATAGCCTACAATTTATAAGATATAGCCTACTATTTAATTTTAGCACATAGCCTACAATTTATAAGATATTGCGTGATTTTGCTATTATATAACGAAAAGAATCAAAGAAGTGGAAAATATACCTGTCCTCTACCTAAACCGTTAAAGTTGCATGAGGATAATGTGTAGTGGGGTTGTTTCTCTTAAACAGTTTTAACTAAAAGTCCGCGACAGCATATATCTACATTTTATATGGAAGCCATTATAAACAAAACAGTCAGCCATAAATGCTTTTAATTTGAATTATTTTTTGACAATGCACATTTTATAGTATTCAATTAATTCTTATCGAAATAAATACGTTTATCGCTTTTGGTATTTAAAGTGGATAAAGCTTGTCTTTTACACTAAATAATATGGACAAATAGTTTAAAAGCTATCACGATATGAATGACTTGAGCGGAGCGCTATTAAAACACGCCGGTGATACGCTGCTTCGAGTCGGTGGCGCGGGTGGCGCGTGGAGCGGGGATGGAGGGGCGGGTAAGACAACGTCACGCGCCATAGCTGAGCACACGACTCGAACGTGGGCAGACGCGTTAGGGCAGACGTCCCAGACATAAAAATAGGATGCTTTTTATCCCTGAAAGTTTTGATAATTAGGCCGACGACATGTAGACATGAAGTGGATCAGTATAAAACGTACCTATATTTTATTCTCAGGGTACATTCACGTGGGATAATAATAGGAAACGATGGCGTTTTCCGACGTCCACGCGAGCGAAGCCGCGGGCAGAAGCTAGTAAAAATATTTTTTTAAGGTTCATGTACGATGTCAAATGAAAACTTGCTGAAACGTATATTTATGCATATCTACGTATGATGTATATTTGTTATGAATTTATTTAAACATTTTTCGGAAAAAAAACGCTTGATAATACAGCGACCTACCCTTGTCACCAAAATGACCGCTCAGAAATACTTAAAGAATCGTGAACATTGGAAATTAAGTACAGATTGGGCCAAAATTGTCAGGAAAATTCTAGTGTTTATTATACACAAAAACAGATTAATTAATTATTTCCTTGTACTAATCGGACCATTGGTTTTGGAGAAAAAAATTTTCATCCAAAAATATTTCTCACGATGTAAGAAGCAACTTTCGCTCTTAAACTCTTTTCATAATTTTTCATTTGGCTCAGTTGAAACGTCCTCCACTCATTCTTAGGTGATATGATACGACATTGGTGCGATCGGTGACAGCGTAGCAGATTAGCACCTTTTAAGCACATAGACGAAGTGCTTTACTATAATATTTTTAGATGGTTGGCTGATGGCACCGAATGCTTAATTGTTCAAGTATAGCCTACAATTCACCGACTTTCAAGTTATTTCTGCCGGAGGCTTGTATTCATTGTTACCGTGATAATTTCGAAATTACACACAAGATGTACTAGTTCCGCTGCAATGCTTGTTATATTAAAACTTTTTTTTTATTTAAAGATGAATCTCAATCATGCATTCAAAATGTTCCATCACTTAACTTTGATTGCTCGTACTGACAAAAAATGTATTAAGTTCTTTTGGCAAGTTACTTTAAAAGTTAGCGCATTGTAGGTTCCAAAACGGTAAAAACTTGATAATTTGTTTCTTTATAAGAAATTATAAATTTATTTTCCAAAGAATCCTGATTTGAAATTAATTATTGTTCTTAGTGATAATGCTAATCATGTACGCTAGGGTTTCTCTAAGATCTTAATTTTAAGGTACAAATGTGAGTGATACGGATAGTGACGCCACTCTTACCAAATGTGAGTGAGACGGAGAATGACACCACTTTTACGAAGTGTGAGTGAGACGGATAGAGACGTCATTTTGCTAAATGTGAGTGAGACGGATAGCGATGCCATCCAAGCTAGGTAGTGGCCGATGCGCGCACGCTGCAATACTGTTGTATGTTATGCTCCTTCGTTTATAGTGTTTATTTCTGTATTCGTGTAGCGTTCGTACTATCAACTTTGGCTCAATTTATTGTAGTTGATTGCGGTATTACTTACTAGAATTTGGCTTTACGTATTGGAATTGATTGCGTTGTGACTTGGAATTGTTGTCTGACTGTTTTCAAATGAACCTAGCTTTCTTCGGAATTGACTTTACTGTCCTTGAACACGTGATTATGTACAACGTGTAAATAGCACCAGGGTTGCAATTTTTTTTGTACAATTGTTTTGGGGAAAACATTTTCTAACCCGATGTGAGCAGTCAATTTGATGCACTGCCGCCTAGACCATACGACCACTTGACTACGGTTAAAAAATTGTTAATGCTAAGAAAAATGTTAAGTGCTTTCTCTCGAAATTGGCTAAATGTTGCTTTTTAAAACACGCTAAAAGGTACTCCATCAGCTCTCAGAGACTAGTCCCAAACTAAAATTCTTTGTAATTATGAAATTAGTGGAAAATCGATAAGGACTGTGCATCTAACCACGCATCTTGAAATATACTAATCTTATGCATTTTTGCTTATGATCCTCCAACTTGAGACTATAAATATAAGACCAAAGGACTACATAGAGTCTCTGGTCTTCATATCAATTTTGATTTGACTATAGACTTGAAACATAATCTTTGAGTGTCGATCTCGGCAGAAACTCTGTAATGTCTCAAATTGAACCTGAGAATTTTACGTTATTTTTGACAAATATACATACTTATAATACAATTTTGACAAATATACATATTTATAATACAATCGTGAAAGTAAACCAATTATTTAAGATAGAGTTAAGCGTGGAGATTGCGATTTATTGTTCTTCTGTTGTTTATATTTATTTTATTTTCTATTGTTTTTAATATAGAATTACCACCCGTGAAGACGTCCCTGGATTTATAATTTTTGTGGTATTCCGGAATGTGCAAGGCACTCCATTGAAATTCTTAAGATTTCTTCTATTTTTTGTTTGATAGTTAATTCTTTTTAATCTTTTTCTTTCTTTGGAAACAAGGTCTTAATTTACTGGCCAACTATCGCCGATTGAAACGTTACTGGTGACAAGAAGGCGTTAAGGCGGAAAGAGATAGAATATGACACTGGCGAAACGGGAGATATTTAGTTGGGGCGCGCGTCACGTGACGTATGCGTTGAGTCGATGGAAAGACCAAACCTCTCCGACAGAAGTCGGCAGTTGTCGGCTGCCGAATCACCACCGACAAAAGTCGGTTGTCTGCGCTGCACGCTATGAAAGTTGACTACAAAAAAAGCAAAATATGCTTTCCGTCTATATACTTTTTAGGCAGAAACTACTTTGGACTAGGACATTTTTATTAGACAGTAGTGAATTCTAAGTGCGGCCCGGTCGGAACGGCACAATTGAGTAAAGGTGGCCGGTAATCGCGCCCCGCGCACCGGCGCCATATATTGAATTAAAAGTTGGTCGGCGGACGCGGCTCTTGTCGGCGACAAAATTGAATTAATGCAACCCACGCCACGGCGGCTAACAGTTGACGGCCGTAAGGCCGCCGCCAGACCGCGACGCGCCAGTTCTTTCACGCTATTCAATCAATCATTACTTCAGCAAACTTTTAGTAAAATTGAAAGCTTATATCTCTCGCGGTGTTTTACGTAACGTTTGCACTTTAGGTGGTATTGCAGATTGATTATTTGTCGTATTTGTTCAACATTGTCCAAGTGTGGGCGGTCGTTTTTGTCTGTTTTGCCTTCTTTGATAAATTTCGCAAATAATAAATAAGCGGATCAAAATATTTGGCAAAAAACTTGGTTCACCTCGCATAGTAAGCATTTAAAGCTAGACACGAGACCATACGAACAGTAGACCACGAGAATAATGTTTTTTAGATAGATTTTGTTATCTCTTGATATATAAGAGATACAGCAAGGGAAATAAGGCAAATATTCGTGAAAAGATGTTCTAAAAGGAGAACTTTTCTACAAAAAGCCGAACCGAGTTTAAATATCTACTAATAAGAAGCGCAATAAAAAAAAATAATGAGAGTACTAATACTTAGTCGAAACTTTTGCGGTACAATATCGCTTCCGAACGTAAATAAATCTACAAAATACTGCCAGCGCTAGATATTTTTGTAATTGGCCGAGTTGACGACTCGTTTTCTCCCTCGCACAAATGCACACCTACACGCACAGATGAGTGCTACGGTCACGTGCACTGATATATATATATATATATATATATATATATGTATATATATATATATATATATATATATATATATATATATATATAAAGTTAATCTTTGTTAACTTTAAATTCAACTAATATAATAAAAGTGAAATGTTGTCTACTTTTTATATTCCGTCCCTCAAAATGAAAAAAGGGTCCCTTATAGAATCACTTCGTTGTCCGTACGTCCGCCTGTCTGCCTGTTAAAGCCCTTTTTCTTAGAATCGGCTTGAGATATTAAGTTGAAATTATCCTATGCTGAGGTCTATATCATTGCTGTAAAAAACTTTCTTGGACAAACAAAATACGGCAATTTCAAGTGTATTTATTTTACTATCCAGTAATCTTACTCGCTATTAAAAGTGTATTTATTTTACTCACACAATAATCTAACTCGCTATTAAAAGTGTATTTATTTTACTATCCAGTAATCTTACTCGCTATTAAAAGTGTATTTATTTTACTCACACAATAATCTAACTCGCTATTAAAAGTGTATTTATTTTACTCACCCAATAATCTTACTCGCTATTAAAAGTGTATTTATTTTACTCACCCAATAATCTTACTCGCTATTAAAAGTGTATTTATTTTACTCACCAAATAATCTTACTCGCTATTAAAACTGTATTTATTTTACTCACCAAATAATCTTGCTCGCTATTAAAAGTGTATTTATTTTACTCACCCAATAATCTTGCTCGCTATTAAAAGTGTATTTATTTTACTCACCCAATAATCTTACTCGCTATTAAAAGTGTATTTATTTTACTCACACAATAATCTTACTCGCTATTAAAAGTGTATTTATTTTATTCACCCAATAATCTTACTCGCTGTTAAAAGTGTATTTATTTTACTCACCCAATAATCTTACTCGCTATTAAAAGTGTATTTATTTTACTCACACAATAATCTAACTCGCTATTAAAAGTGTATTTATTTTACTCACCCAATAATCTTACTCGCTATTAAAAGTGTATTTATTTTACTCACCCAATAATCTTGCTCGCTATTAAAACTGTATTTATTTTACTCACCAAATAATCTTGCTCGCTATTAAAAGTGTATTTATTTTACTCACCCAATAATCTTACTCGCTATTAAAAGTGTATTTATTTTACTCACCAAATAATCTTACTCGCTATTAAAAGTGTATTTATTTTATTCACCCAATAATCTTACTCGCTGTTAAAAGTGTATTTATTTTACTCACCCAATAATCTTGCTCGCTATTAAAAGTGTATTTATTTTACTCACCCAATAATCTTACTCGCTATTAAAAGTGTATTTATTTTACTCACCCAATAATCTTGCTCGCTATTAAAAGTGTATTTATTTTACTCACCCAATAATCTTACTCGCTATTAAAAGTGTATTTATTTTACTCATCCAATAATCTTACTCGCTATTAAAACTGTATTTATTTTACTCACCAAATAATCTTGCTCGCTATTAAAAGTGTATTTATTTTACTCACCCAATAATCTTGCTCGCTATTAAAAGTGTATTTATTTTACTCACCCAATAATCTTACTCGCTATTAAAAGTGTATTTATTTTACTCACACAATAATCTTACTCGCTATTAAAAGTGTATTTATTTTACTCACCCAATAGTCTTGCTCGCTATTAAAAGTGTATTTATTTTACTCACCCAATAATCTTCTCGCTATTAAAAGTGTATTTATTTTACTCACAATAATCTTCTCGCTATTAAAAGTGTATTTATATCACTCACCCAATAATCTTCTCGCTATTAAAAGTGTATTTACTTTACTCACACAATAATCTTCTCGCTATTAAAAGTGTATTTATTTTACTCACACAATAATCTTTTCGCTATTAAAAGTGTATTTATTTTACTCACCCAATAATCTTGCTCGCTATTAAAAGTGTATTTATTTTACTCACACAATAATCTTGCTCGCTATTAAAAGTGTATTTATTTTACTCACCCAATAATCTTCTCGCTATTAAAAGTGTATTTATTTTACTCGCACAATAATCTTCTCGCTATTAAAAGTGTATTTATTTTACTCACACAATAATCTTGCTCGCTATTAAAAGTGTATTTATTTTACTCACCCAATAATCTTGCTCGCTATTAAAAGTGTATTTATTTTACTCACCCAATAATCTTGCTCGCTATTAAAAGTGTATTTATTTTACTCACCCAATAATCTTGCTCGCTATTAAAAGTGTATTTATTTTACTCACACAATAATCTTCTCGCTATTAAAAGTGTATTTATTTCACTCTCCCAATAATCTTCTCGCTATTGAAAGTGTATTTATTTTACCCACACAATAATCTTCTCGCTATTAAAGTGTATTTATTTTACTCACCCAATAATCTTGCTCGCTATTAAAAGTGTATTTATTTTACTCACACAATAATCTTCTCGCTATTGAAAGTGTATTTATTTTACCCACACAATAATCTTCTCGCTATTAAAGTGTATTTATTTTACTCACCCAATAATCCTCTCATTATTAGAAGTGTATTTATTTTACTCACACAGTAATCTTCTCGCTATTAAAAGTGTATTTATTTTACTCACACAATAATCTTGCTCGCTATTAAAAGTGTATTTATTTTACTCACCCAATAATCTTCTCGCTATTGAAAGTGTATTTATTTTACTCACACAATAATCTTCTCGCTATTAAAAGTGTATTTATTTTACTCACACAATAATCTTTTGGCTATTAAAAGTGTATTTATTTTACTCACACATTAATCTTCTCGCTATTAAAAGTGTATTTATTTTACTCACACAATAATCTTGCTCGCTATTAAAAGTGTATTTTATTCACACAATAATCTTGCTCGCTATTAAAAGTGTATTTATTTTACTAACACAATAATCTTCTCGCTATTAAAAGTGTATTTATTTTACTCACCCAATAACCTTGTTCGCTATTAAAAGTGTATTTATTTTACTCACCCAATAATCTTGCTCGCTATTAAAAGTGTATTTATTTTACTCACACAATAATCTTGTTCGCTATTAAAAGTGTATTTATTTTACTCACACAATAATCTTACTCGCTATTAAAAGTGTATTTATTTTACTCACACAATAATCTTGCTCGCTATTAAAAGTGTATTTATTTTACTCACACTATAATATTGCTCGCTATTAAAAGTGTATTTATTTTACTCACACAATAATCTTGCTCGCTATTAAAAGTGTATTTATTTTACTCTCACAATAATCTAACTCGCTATTAAAAGTGTATTTATTTTACTCACACAATAATCTTGTTCGCTATTAAAAGTGTATTTATTTTACTCACACAATAATCTTGTTCGCTATTAAAAGTGCATTTGTTTTACTCACCCAATAATCATCAAAATTTGTAAGAGTACTTCCGATCCACCTACAATATTGTAAATAGACGTAATGAGAGCTCATATAGCACAAGCCGAGGGAGAAATCCAAAAATTAGTTATCCTAATTTTGTGTGGAATTATACATTTTTTAATTTAATTTGTTTTAAGCTTATGAAAGTTATATTAGGCAATTGCGTTGTGAAAAATTATGTTATTTGTAAGCAGTTTAATAAGAAATACTCTTTACCCTTAAATATTTAAAAGGGCTAAAATGTGTATGCAAACCTCGTAGGGCAGTTCTACTCGTGATTGACTGGGTTTTTGGAGTTTACCCCTTATGGATCGATTTTCATATATAGCACCCAGTATGAAGTTTTATAAGGAGTAAAATCAGAAGTTCGGAGCGTACGAAGACATAAATTAAGACCTTGTTTCCAAAGAAAGAAAAAGATTAAAAAGTATGAACTACCAAAAAAAATAGAAGAAATCTTAAGAATTTCAATGGAGTACCTTGCACATTCCGTAATACCACAAAAATCATGATAAGTCCAGGGAAGTCCGGACGGGTGGCAATCCTATATTAAAAACAATAGAAAATAAAATAAAGATAAGCAATAGAAGAACAATAATGCCCAATATCCACTCTTAACTTACCCACCCTGTTGCAGAATCTGAGCGTGATCTTTCCGTAGGTTTACAGAGCGTTAAAAAAGTGTAACTGTTAGGTTATCTTACGAAGTTCAGAGTGTTAAAAAAAGTGTAACCGTTAGGTTGCCTCTGCGCAAAATTTCTGCGCATGTTTAGAGTGAGATATCAATATGTTTATTGGGCGTTTTTTGTAGCGTAATTGCAATGACGGAGTGTGACGCACATAGTTTACTATCGTTCGCTTATATCAAGATGTAATCATTAAATGTCGTTATGTGTGAATGTTTGATATCTTCTATCCTACAAAATTAAACAGTCTATATTAATTTTAACTTCTTAGTCTCACGTTACTAAATGTTTTTTTAAATTTTGTTGTATAAATTTGATTTGTATTTTACTTGAAAATAATTATATTGTCAGCATTTTTTATTAAAGAAAATTTTCCATTTGCGTTTAATTATATTGATATTTATATATACAGATTATATATGCAGCGTTACCTAATTTTTATATTCCAAGATAATGTAATTCAGGAGTGAAGGAGTGAAGTCGAGTCGCGCGTACTTAAGGAGTGAACTCTAGTCGCGTGTCGGAGCTGACACGCACATTTTTGTTTGTTTGTTTGTCTTTCTTCAAAACTTAAACGGTTCTATGGATTGCAATAAAATTTTGCAAATAGATAATCTACACCATATATTAAATAACAGGCTACATGTAATTATGCATTCATTTACAGGGGCAGAGCGGTGAACGTAAAGTTTAAATAACAATTATTCCTATACAGAAAGAAATGAACGCGGTGCTAAAACTATAACTAATCATTAGAAAAAAAGTGATTTTTTACATTTTTTTAATATGACGCCGGTAAAAAGTCCCGGACAAAACCTAGTATGTCATAAGTGTTTTTGAAGTGAAAAATGTTAATGTATGGTACGTACTGAATGAAAAATTATATATATGTATAAAATAAATTGATGTGTCTGTCTGTAATTTTTAAACAAGCGCCTGCTTTTATATTTTACCTATTACAGTTCCGTACAGGACAACTTTAAAAAAAAAATTTATAATTGTGTATCGTTCTTCCTGTATGTTAGAGATAAACTCAGAAATAGTTAACTGTGTTACAAATGTATGGTAATATCTGTATATACAGAGGTTGTACAAAATAATGTGAATACCTGACTTACAAACAATATTAATTTATTAACACGGTGTTGGGCCACCATTTCCTTGTAGAACAGCTGCAATTCTTTTTAGATTGGTAGAGTGTCTGAATAGTTTCCAACGGGATTTTGTCTTGTACCAAAGCATCCGCCAATTGCTTTAATGATGTTAGAGGTGGAATCTGCTCCTAATTCTCTTCTCTAAAACTCCCCATAACGGTTCAATAATGTTGAGGTCTGGCGGTTGTGCTGACCAGTACTTCATCGTTGAGGATATCGTGATATTCATTCGCAGTCATCCTGCCAGTTATGTGAATGAGAGGACCAGCGGAATACCACGATATAGCAACCCAAATCATAACGGCACCTCCCCCCTACTTGAGAACGCGGAAGCGAATGGAAGAGTGGGGGGAAGGAGCGCAAGTCGGCCCGCGCAGGATTAAAATAAACTATTTCTGTCTAATATATGAATATAAAATAAACGCCTTAAAAGGCTGCAGTTGTACATATGAATTGCATGTGGACGAAGTCGTAGGGCATCACTGGTCAAAAGTAAAATAATTACAGAAATTAACCAACTTCGAGGTCCTTGGTAACTATGCTCTATTTCATTCTAAAAGGGAATGTTTATAAATAAAGGCAAATGACATTTCAGGTGTTGTAAACATTTTTCTTGCATTCACGTTAGTAATGTAATAAGTATACACTTTCACGCCATATACGTACATAATTTCAATTATACTAGTTATAAGTATATTATAGGAAATAGTTTAAATTAGCAAAAATGTGAATTTCACAGGTTTTTTTTAAACGTAGGAGCGTAAATAAAATCGACGTGTTTATAAAAAAATAGGGCGTAATCTCGTGTTTATAAAAAAATAGGGCGTAATCGACGTGTTTATAAAAAAATAGGGCGTAATTTAAAAAAATAGGGCGTAATCTCTTTTTTAAACGTAGGAGCATAAATAAAATCGACGTGTTTACAAAAATAGGGCGTAATCTCGATTATTTTATTATAAAAATTAATTTTAAAAAATTTTACTCGCAATAAATATGTCCATTTCTTGTTTTACTCAAGTTTTTTCACTTCAAATTTATAATTATATACTACACTCTCAAAAACCATATGAAGAGGAATATTAGTAATAAAAGCTATTTTGCTCCAAGTTTTATAAAGTGAATTATGTCTACAGAATAGCATATATGGATATAAACTGAACACGTTGGGATGTCGAATAGTTTTTCCAAATGATTTATACCTCTGACTTTTGTGTGTTGGATGGCTAGGGTTGTCCTTTTTTGTCCTTTAAATTTCGTTCGAAATTTTATGAAGTAAATTACGTCTACCTAACATTATATATGGATATAAACTGAACACGTTGGGATGTCGAATAGTTTTTCCAAATGATTTATACCTCTGACTTTTGTGTGTTTGATGGCTAGGGTTGTCCTTTTTTGTCCTTTAAATTTCGCTCGAAATTTTATGAAGTAAATTACGTCTACCTAACATTATATATGGATATAAACTGAACACGTTGGGATGTCGAATAGTTTTTCCAAATGTTTTATACCTCTGAGTTTTGTGTGATCATTAGCAAGGGTTGTCCCTTTTTCACCTTCAAATTTCACAATTCATATTAATAAAATAACTGTGTAATGTTGATATTTATAACTATTGAATATATTTGGCGTTAATTTTGTAGAAATTCATTATTCACAATTAAATGAAACTACGTGATGTAGTATTATTTCTATTTTCTTTAATTTCTTTTACCCTAGGTTTCGTTGTATTACAACAGTTTCAATTAATTGTGGATATTTATAACATTATTTAGCGTAACAGTTTTTTATGTTAAAATAGTGGAGACGAAGTATTATATACTTCGTTTAATAATATTATAATTTAACTACAATGAGTTTTGTGAATAGACGTAGACTGATTGAAAATATATTTGTGCCAACCATATATTCAGTTAAATCGGTTTGTTTACAAACATTCTCTCTTGAAATGAAATGAAGTAATATCGGTTATCGCATGAAAACCTTGTTTAACGTAACTTTCCTTTTACGAAGTGAATTTTAATTGTATCAGTTAGCATACAAGGAAACTAGCATGCACTGAAATAAAACACATCGTAAATTGTATTTATTTAAAGCTGCAAATTATATTTCTTAAGAAAATATAAACTGAAGGCAATTTCCCTCTCGAAAGAAAATATTGTCGCGTTTCTTGTCGTCATGTGAACGGTCGGGCTCCGGTGTGGCGGCGGCCCGCTGATTGGATGGATACGGGCGATTAGCTGATGGCGTCGGCGCGGCTGCGTGATTGATGAGCGCCCGGACGCCGCTCCACGCGCCTCTGTCGTGGCGCGGAACGCCCGGCTAAAATAATACAGTATCTTTTGCAATCTTAATGCCATTAAGTAATCAGGGACGTTGGCTACTTCGAAAAGAACGGCAAAATCCCGTCACGTAAAGTTAAATTGGTAAAGTTGCCGTGAATTTGTAGGGGTCTCTATTTATTTATTATATATTGATAATATGACATGTTCTATTATCCCATTAATAACAAGAGGTGTCGGTGGACTTGCCTGGGGATTTATAGTCTATGCATCTTGTCAAAACGTTTTATCATTAACAGTTAACTTTCAAATGGAATTAACAGCTAACATTGTAAGAAACAAAAGATATTCTATTCACCTGATGAAGGTTAGGAAGGATGCAATTGGAGTAGATAGATTTTTTCAACAAAACGAGAGGTCTTTGGTCAGGGTCCAGTTGATTACAAAATTTTGACAAAAAAAAAATTTCTTAGATAATAGCTATATGTTTCGTAATAAAGATATTGATTTTCCTTACAAGATATGCTTGTAACTATTATGTTCTTCAAAATATTGCTCTGTTTGGAATAAATTAATGGTAACAATGCGAATATCGGTCTAATTATTTTTATGAGCTTTTTCAATGAAAGAAAAAGTGGAACAAATGCATTTTGGCTAAAGTGATTGTTTTACTGTTTTTATTATTTTAATACAACTTATATCAAAACAACACTTTGGACAATCACAAAGATCGCTCGTTAAATTCGCAGTTTATTTTATGAAAAAATCGACGAATCAATTAGTCTTTCAGAAAAATTGTATTTTTGCAAGAATCGTTTTTTTTATTTCGATTTAATTCGCATTTTTTTCACCAAAAACTTAATGTGCCAATAAAAATACAAATTGTTAAATATACAAAATAAAATTTGTGCACATGCAAACACGTAACAGATGTCAAATTTCTTTGGCGATTCAAACCTAGATTTGTAAGGGGTAATACGGCAGAGAGAAAGAGAAGGAAAGAGAGGAAAATATTCCAAGACTTATAGTATTTATAGGATAGTATTTAAAGGATGAAGATGGGAATAAAAAAGTTATATAAATTTACATAGACACAAATGTCAATAAAAAAATAGCCGCGATGCCAGTACCAGAATACGGCTAAATACGGCTGAAGGAGGAAGTCGGGATGTATTGCTCCTGTCGTAAATTATATTTACGATATCTATATGTGCTGGTTCATTGGGTATTTTTATAAATAAATTTTGTGCATGTATTGTTAGTCTACATATTGTTATCGTATGAAGTATACGCAAAATTGATAATCAATAAATCACAAATAAATAAATCGACGAAATTTTGACAGCTTACTTTTGACACACATAACGTACAAAACAGCTGATAGCAGTAGTGAGCGCCATTTTTGTTTGTTTTTGTGCATGCGTGCACTATTATTTCTATTTTCTTTAAGTTCTTTACCACGACCTAGGTTTCGTTGTATTATAACATCTTTAGGTGGGCTATTAGCAAAGATCTTTGCTAATAATTCAGGTGGACGCCTGAAGATGTTGTAATACAAGGAAACCTAGGTCGAGGTAAAGATCTTAACGAAAGTAGAAATAATACCACATCACGTAGTTTCATTTAATTGTGAAATATATAAATAATTTTGATATTAGACTACGGCATGCTATCTAATGTGTGGTCCGACACGAACGTAACCTGTTTTTTTGCTTAATTTTTTTAAAAATTTCCTAACGTATGAAACGTTACAAAATTTTAACCATTTTTCCTAAAACGGGGCATCACTTATTTTGTAAAGCATTTAACGCTGAATATCTCCTTTTATTCGTACCAATGTTTCGAAGTATGCGCCTTAGCTCGATCGTTGTATTTACATACATGTTTTACCCGTTAGGTACTGAACCTAACATCCCGAGAAATATTCATAAAAGCTTTGCCCCAAAACTCGAGCTTAACAAGACAGTTCAGTTGTATTTAGGTCAAGTAGGCGTGCTTATATTATTCATATTCAACCTACAGGTTCGTTTGTGTCAATATCACGCGGAACTGTGGTAATATGGTAGGCATCCCGCGTCTGGATTATGCATACGCACTCGATACATTTGCGACGCTCGGTGTACGCCCCGGTACAGTCGCCGGCCCGTGACGTGGTTGGGGTGGCGGGCGGTAGTGAAGAGTTGATTAAGGAAAAATGAATGGGAAACCTTGGAGAGAAAGTGGGTTGTTTGTTTATTTTCAAAGTTGATTGAGGATGAGGAGAGTGGAGAATGATTATGTCTCTTGCTTCTGTCGTTAGAGGTACGATAATTTTTCAAAATATTTGCTTTATTTATTTATTTACTTATTTATTTATCTACTTTAATGTATCTAATTGATACGTATGGCGGACTTATTGTTGCGAGAGCGATTTCTTGTCAGCCAGAACACCAATCCAGCCTCGCAAGCGCCCAACATCATGATATTAAATCAAGCTGCAAAAATGTAACTTTTTAAGATGTTAACGTCGAAAAAAATATAAAAAGCATGTTATAGCAAAGCAATAACATACTTACAGTATGTACGTTATAGCAAATTATAAGTATTTGCTATAACATACTTATAATATTTATAAGTATGTTATAGCAAAGCAATAACATACTTACAGTATGTACGTTATAGCAAATTATAAGTATTTGCTATAACATATTTATAATATTTATAAGTATGTTATAGCAAAGCAATAACATAATTGCTATTTAAAATATTGTGCACGTAATTGTCTACACCTAATACATAGCCATCGATCCAATTTCTATAAAAGCTCTTGATGTAAAACATTGCCAAATCGCCTTCGAATACATTTTGCTATGAAAACAACATTGTTTAGTTAGATTCGGTAAATATTTTTATAAAAGCTCTTGATGTTAAACGTTGCCAAATCGCCTTCGAATAGATTTCGCTATGAAAATTTGTTAAAACATTGCCAAATCGCCTTCGAATACAAGGTCTTTATATGAAATATTGCCAAATTACCTTCGAATACAAGCTCTTCATATGAAACGTTGCCAAATCGCCTTCGAATACATTTTGCAATTTCTACAAAAGCTCTCGATGTGAAACATTGCCACATCGCCTTCGAATAAATTTTGCTATGAAAACAACATTGTTTAGTTAGATTCGGTAAATATCTTTGGTATATTGTACACTGAAGTATAGTAAACAGCCCCCGCTAATTACGAATTGAAATCGCATGCTGGTAGAGTGCCGTAAACACTTAGACACATATAAACATTTCATAATAAGTTGTTTCTTTTGAATTATTTATAAATACTAATATTACTTTTAACTATACAAATATATTGTTTAGAATATCCTTTGCAGGCAAAACATATCGGAAAATATAAAAAATACGAGAAGTGAGGTTATTTCTGAATTAAAGGTTATAAACATTTTTCGTTCAAACTGGTCAAATTGAATGAAAACAAATAATAAATTATAAAAATTTTCTAAAAATATTTTTTTAAATCTGTTCGAAAATAGTTTGGGTCAATTAACCAAATGTTGTGTTCTTTTTACCTCATTCAAATCCAATAGAAAATTTCTACTCAACATTGAAGTTGAAACTTTATTTCTAATCTGTTTCAAAAACATGTTTATATTTTCTGAGCTCAAAGATAAGACGGACGCAAATTTTTCAAGAATATGTCAGTGGTATATTTAATAGTTTCAGATCTGTTTCAAAAACATGTTTATATTTTCTGAGCTCAAAGATAAGACGGATGCAATTTTTTCAAGAATATGTCAGTGGTATATTTAATAGTTTCAGATCTGTTTCAAAAACATGTTTATATTTTCTGAGCTCAAAGATAAGACGGACGCAAATTTTTCAAGAATATGTCAGTGATATATTTAATAGTTTCAGATCTGTTTCAAAAACATGTTTATATTTTCTGAGCTCAAAGATAAGACGGACGCAATTTTTTCAAGAATATGTCAGTGGTATATTTAATAGTTTCAGATCTGTTTCAAAAACATGTTTATATTTTCTAAGCTCAAAGATAAGACGGACGCAATTTTTTCAAGAATATGTCAGTGGTATATTTAATAGTTTCAGATCTGTTTCAAAAACATGTTTATATTTTCTGAGTTCAAAGATAAGACGGACGCAATTTTTTCAAGAATATATCAGTGGTATATTTAATAGTTTCAGATCTGTTTCAAAAACATGTTTATATTTTCTGAGCTCAAAGATAAGACGGACGCAATTTTTTCAAGAATATTTCAGTGGTATATTTAATAGTTTCAGATCTGTTTCAAAAACATGTTTATATTTTCTGAGCTCAAAGATAAGACGGACGCAATTTTTTCAAGAATATGTCAGTGGTATATTTAATAGTTTCAGATCTGTTTCAAAAACATGTTTATATTTTCTGAGCTCAAAGATAAGACGGACGCAATTTTTTCAAGAATATGTCAGTGGTATATTTAATAGTTTCTGATCTGTTTCAAAAACATGTTTATTTTTTCTGAGATCAAAGATAGGACGTACGCAATTTTTTCAAGAATATGTCAGTGGTATATTTAATAGTTTCTGATCTGTTTCAAAAACATGTTTATTTTTTCTGAGATCAAAGATAGGACGTACGCAAATTTTTCAAGAATATGTCAGTGATATATTTAACTGTTTCTGATCTATTTCAGAAATATGTTCATATATATATATATATATATATATATATATATATATATATATATATATGTGTGTGTGTGTGTGTGTATATATATATATATATATATACATATATATATATATATATATATATATATATATATATATATATATATATATATATATGCAGCTGTTATAAAGACTTGTATATTGTTCATACAGCAAATTCTGTACGTCATACTGAGTAGCAATTATAAAGGAATATCTCACTTCTCAACGATTTCTGAAAAAATCATTGCCAAAACCTAACGAAACAAAAATACATTTTCATGCATAAACTTATTTGTATGAATAACAGTCACGGTCTTTGTTACATTCTGTATATACATATAAACTTTTGGGCAAACCAATTTTACGAATTCGGATATGCATGGCAATAATGGTAAGATTATAGAGAAACTTGGGATAATTTTAAAAATTAGGGTTTCTTCAATAGCCATTCTCTTGCAGGAAATTGCTTAAAAATAAATGTTTTTGTTTACAGCAATGTTGGTTTATTATTGACTTCACTTGTAATTATCAGACGAGGTCATTTTCAGAGCACGATCTGACGCAAATATGTCACAATGTGATAGCTTACATCTTCGAAACCGATGGCTGCAGAGTTATATAAATATATGTCATTATATTGGTTTTATACGTAATGAAATTTAACACTGCACGAGTTTCGATCCTCCGCTTTTTAACCCCGGAATACGGTGACGTTGTAACGTTTGGTTAAATGTCATATAATTTCGTTTGCTATGTACTTATAGCAAGGAAATTAAAAATTAATTCCAAAGAGTAACCATTAAATGAAACTACGTGATGTAGTTCTTTGTAGATGTAGACTTTCTTTAAGTTTTTTGCCACGACCTATGTTTCGTTGTATTACAACATCTTTTAGCAATTATCAAATATAGCTAATAGGATCTTTACTAATTGCCCACCCGAAGATGTTGTAATACATCAAAACCTAGGTCGTGGTAAAGAACTTGAAGAAAGTAGAAATAATACTATAACCATCACGTAGTTTCATTTGATTGTGAATAATGAATTTCTACAAAATTTATAATGAATTTCTACAAATTTACTTAACAAGTAAATTAGAATCGGCATAGTAAAACCAGAACTGCATTCTTCAAGACAAAAAGAATCTTATGTTGAAATAACATAATTCTGAAACTAAAATTTAAATTAGTAAGATTCTTTATATTATCGACATTTTTATACAATGTTGAAGCCTGGACACTTAACAGATACACTTCACAGATAACTTTGAAGTTATCTTTGGAATTTTGTGTAGCGTAGGATATTGCGAATATTCTGAACATACGAGATGCGAAACGAAACAGATCTGCAGAGAACTAACAAAGATCAAAATCTAATAAAAGCAATAACAATAGAAAAAAGAAAAAAAATTAAAATTAAAGATGAAAAAAAAACAAGTATATCGAGGTTCGAAATCGGACTTCCGTCGCGTTCCGTACGTAGTTAACGCCCATATGCACCACACAAGGTCAAGACTGTCAGTCGGATTTACTGATAGTTAATAACGTATTTCTGTTTCTCGTTAACTGTCAGTAGAGTCGGAACAAGAGTCTACTTTATTGACGGTACTTTATTGCAAGGTCCAATTCCTGAAGTATCTATACAAAATACGTTTTTAACGGTCAGTAAATCAGACCGTGTGTGGTGCATACGGGCGTAAGTGCTTTAGCGCTGCGCCAATGACTCATTGGGCAAAGTGATGAAACAAAAGTATACTTATTGTTATCTCGTCTACTCTCATTCAGTCGCACTCGACCTAACGCCGAGTATATCCGAAATCGAACCGTTCGGTCATACACCGCCTATCGCCGAGTATATCCGAAATCGAACCGTTCGGCCATACTCGGCCTATAGCCGAGTATAATCAGAAAATAATTAATAGACTTCATCTAATAATACAAGGCAAGATAATCGGGGAAAAGGCCCAGGTTCAAGAAGGACGTCTTGGCCCGAAACCTGATGGCACGGTTTAACAGATATTCGGCATCTCTTTTCAAGGCTGTTACCAATAATGTTGCATCGCCAATAGCAAGCCCTTGATAATCGGAGAAAGGGCGCAGACAGAAGAAGAAAGTTTTCTTACGAAAGAAACATACTGGAGTCAGACGAAACTAAGACCATCTAACAAAATTTATTCGCGCTACGTTCTGTTACGAAAAGAAAAATAATTCACAGTAACCCAATGTCAAAATTATGGTACAATTTCTATTGTGGTGCCCTTTTTAACAATTTTTTTCACGACACCCTTTTTATCCAAAACGCTTCACAGTTTTTGACACCACCCCCACGCTATGTTAGAAGTTGGACTTTTGAAGCACACTGAGAGAAGAATACTATTTCTATGATCATCCCTTTCATAACTGACTCACTGACAGATCATCAAAACATATAAGTCACTTCCAGAAAAGATAAAACTTTGAAAAGCACTTGCTTAAGAAACCTATGAAGGAAAGACTGAAATCAAGACATTGTTAGCTAAAAACAATGAGGTTAATCTTGGCTTACCTATCGAATTACGTACGAAACGCGACGGAAACGGAACTCTGACTTCGAACTTCGATGCTTGTGTTTTTTTCTTCTTCGACTTTATTTTAGGCAGTAATTTCATTTAAGGTAGAAATTATTTATCGAATTCAAATAAAAAACATTTTTTTAAATTCATTTTCCTCATTAAATCTGAATCTTTGTTTATTCCTTGCACTAATGCTTCATTTCAAAAGTTACATACATGCCTAGTAGGTTTCTACAGTTGTGTACAGTTATTGTAAAAACAGTTGTGATTTTAAAAAAGATTAAATAAATACAACAGATCTATTTAGGATATGCTGTCTCCTCAACGAGGATGGGCTGTCTTCTTTATTAAATTCATTATAGTGTTGTTTTGTGTTACTTCGTATATGCGAATCCTTTATTAAACTCACTATGGTGTTGTTTTGTGTTACTTCGTATAGGCGATTTCTTAATGTATGTACATAGATTTTCTTGTTACTTAGGACGTTTTATAACTGGGATAGCAGTTTGATTTAAAAAAAAATTGGTGGAAGTGAAACTTCTACGACCGTCTAAACCTCGATTTGTAAGTATGTAGTGAGGGGTAAAATGGCAGAGAGAGAGTGAGAGGAAAGTATTCTTAAAGAAGTGAGTAAAATGTTTTGAAATCAGAGATAAATTAAATAATTAAAGTATCGTTTCAACTAATTTAAGTCATTCAATTAATCAAAAGATTGACAAATGATTTTAATTTTTTGTAATATGTATATATGTGTTTGTGTGTGAGTGCGCGCGCGTGTTTGTGTATATATATATATATATATATATATATATATATATATCATCTATATCTTTCCGTTGTTAGCTAAGTACCAATTTTCCGTCCTTCTCGCGACAGTTTCGTTACATTCAAAACGTTACATAAAAATGTTGCAAAACGTTGCATAAAGGACGTCGCGGCCATTACATTTTACTCTGACAGCGGTCAAAGAAATTTCACTTCAAAACTAACATAACCTAAAAGTAGGCGAGTATGATAAAAATATACCTACCTACTAAGCAGCGTTTTATTTGGGATAGCAATTATGGAGGAGGAGCAGGTAGCGACTACGCTTTTATATATTAGTGATGTTCAGCTGTGTGCTCTTAGGGTTAATTCATATGGAAGGATATGGGTCTTATTTACTTCATGCTATTTCTTATTCTTTGAATAGAAGTACTGGGTACACGTCTAGAGTCAGATCAAATATTATGCAGAATATATTAGGCCATCAGGTAGAGCTACTGGTTACAATTGTGGCAAATGCTGTTAAAATTATCTTAAAAAAAATTAAATGCCGTGAATGGATAATGCGACGAAATATTGCCAAAATGAAGAAACCAAGAAAAGGGAAAGGAAAAGAGTGTGCAAAAGGAAGAGCTAGTCTAAATCAAATATTAGCTTAATCAGCTCCCAGACTTCAAAGCAACTCGACAAAGAGGAGTGAAATATCATCAAGAATATTTTAGAAAGTAAGGGCAAATTTCCTCTTCAAAAACTTAGCTTTAAAAAGTGCCGAGATAGAAATAGCCAAGTTGTTGCAGAACTTTCCTAGATAAGTATAAAGATGAGTGAGTTAGAGCTTTGCGTTTAGGTTTATAGAATACTAAGCTTTACCGACACGACTTCTTTTACGTGGAATTCTGTATGAGAAAAGTTATTAGGAGTTTTGTGTTTTATTTCTTTTGTCTCAGCACTCTATTACCATAAAGATTACTACAAATGCTAATAGATGGCTTTGCCAGTAGCATATCGTGAAGTGTGTTAAACACGCTAATAGATGGCGTTGGCAGTACCAACATCGTGATATACACCAACTCAGGGTGTTTTCATACCTATTATATCCAGATAAAAAGTATCCTATATGTTACTCGAAGGTATTAACTATTACCATACCAAACTTCATCAAAATCCCTGTAGTAGATTTCGCCTGATTGAAGAACAAATTAACACAGACTTCTTTTATCGTTCTATAGTTTCTATTATCATTCTATATGCTAAATCAATCACTTAATATTTTCTCCGAATTTCTTTGAATTTACTCTTTTACAATTTTATTATACGTTTAGATTAAATCTATCACAATATTGAAATTAAAATTCTTATCTCTCTATCACTATGCTACATAAGGTCTATAGAACCACTATAATTTTCTCTTTGCATAAATCTGATTATTAAAGTGATAACGTCTAAAAAATATCCACCGGATACGTCGAGATAATGAAAAAGTACAAGACTATTAAAAAAAGACAATGAAACGCGATTATTTTAATTAATTAAAAAACAAAAAAAGTAGGAAAATCTTTGTACGTAAAGAGACGTTAGAAAAGCTTTAAGTGTTATCGCAATAATAATGAACTTTTATTTATTTTTATAATATCTGTTTCAAAGCTTTAAGTGTTAGAAAAGCTTTAAGTGTTATCGCAATAATAATGAACTTTTAATAATAATGAGTTAGAAAAGCTTTAAGTGTTATCTTATGATTGTAATAATGAGTTAGAAAAGCTTTAAGTGTTATCTTATGATAATAATAATGAGTTAGAAAAGCTTTAAGTGTTATCTTATGAACTTTTAATAATAATGAGTTAGAAAAGCTCTAAGTGTTATCTTATAATAATGAGTTAGAAAAGCTTTAAGTGTTAGCTTTAAGTGTTAGTTTTTAATAATAATGAGTTAGAAAAGCTTTAAGTGTTATCGCAATAATAATGAACTTTTATTTATTTTTATAATATCTGTTTCATTACTTAATTGTACTTGTATTCGTTTCTTGCACACATTAAAAAGTTTAATTATTATCTTAGTTATTATAGCATTGAAAAAGCTTTTTACTTTAACCTTCAACTGTCTCTATAGGGACTCCTTTTGTAGTGTTAATTGTGCCCTCCCATATTAACCGCGTTGAATTATATTAATTTGGGGGTCAATTGCTTTTAAATCAGATATTCTGAAATTCTGTAGAAAATCAGTTCCTTGCAGCGCTTCGGAATGTATATTCTACATTATTCGTTTCATTTTATGTGGAAGTATAATTGGAGTTTACTCCGTAAGTACGTTTGTCTTGGAATGCATAAAATCGGTAAAATTGTATATAAATATCATCATCATCATCATATCATATATATTAATACGCTAAGGATAAGATGTTACTCTCCCTTTTTAGAAAAAACCTCACAACTAATCCACATAAATTATATATCATTTTATAGATAATTGCTTGCTCTACCGGCATCCACAACTAAAAAATTTATTATTGCTATTGTTTTTGCAAATTAATTAATTATTAAAATTATATACACAAAACAGAAATGCTGCCATCTAACGGCTCAACGTCAATATGATTGACGGTCGGTAAAATTTTTGTTTAATTTCAAATCCACTCGCGTATAAATAAAGTGGCGCTTTAGCTCAATGCTTTTGATACTTGCGCCTCTATATGTAAATTTTAGTAAAATATTTGTTTGATCTGTCATCTGAGCTTCATAATGGAATAAATAATGCGAAGACTTCGCACGGGTCACGCTAGTAAATATTAATATAATTAAATGTAAATGGAAAATTCTTTAATAAAAAATGCTGACAATATATTTATTTTCAAGTAAAACACAAATGAACAAGATCAAATTTATACGACAAAATTAAAAGACTTTTTAATTTTGTAGGATAGAAGACACCAGATATTTACACATAATGACATTTAATGATTATATCTTGATATAAGCGAACGATAGTAAACTATGTGTGTCACACTCCGTCATTACCATTACGCCATAAGAAAAATCCAAATAAACATATTGATATCTCACTGTAAAGATGCGCAGAAATGTTGTGCGGACAAGCAACTTAACGGTTTCATTTTGTTAACCCTCTGGGCTTCTGATTTGACTTCTCATAAAACTTCATACTGGGCGCTATGTATGAAAATCAATTCTTGAGGAAAAACTCCAAAAACTTTTACAACATTAAAAACTATAAATATGAAACTATACGAAATACAATAATAGAACATTGAAAAATGCTATAATATATCAACAGTCAGAAATTAATTACATTGGAAAGCGTTCTCTTTGACAAGTCCATTGCGTATAAATACATACACATACTTGTTTTATTAATTTCATCAAATTATTGTAGGTTTTATGACAGTTGTATTTAATTTTATTGTCGTCGAACTTGTGGTTCCAGAGTTTAGCTCTGACAAACAAACTAACTCACTTTACACTTTATTTATTAATATAGGAAGGATGTCGAGTGAGTCTTTACCAGGGCTACGTTTAGACAAATTCAATGATATTCCATTTATTAAAATTGGTCTGTCGTTGAACCTGTAGGGGTTAGAAAAACATGGTCGCCTAAAGATAAGCTTTCGTTTATTTACAGTTGTGTAAATAAGCTAAATAACCACCATCATGAAGCAGTTGAGAACAAAATCGCTTACAATTCCAATAATTTTGGAGAAATGTAAAGCCAAATCTATCTCACATCTAAGACAATAGGTACCGAATCTATCGTTCATTTTAAAATACAATAAGCAAAAGAACCAACCTCATGAAACAGTTGAGAACAAAATCGCTTACAATTCCAATAATTTTGGAGAAATGTAAAGCCAAATCTATTTCACATCTAAGACAATAGGTACCGAATCTATCGTTCATTTTAAAATACAATAACCCAAAGAACCAATCTCATGAAACAGTTGATAACAAACTCGCTTACAATTCTAATAATTTTGGAGGAATGTAAAGCCAAATCTGTCTCACATCTAAGACAATAGGTACCGAATCTATCGTTCATTTCAAAATACAATAAGCCAAAGAACCAATCTCATGAAACAGTTGATAACAAACTCGCTTACAATTCTAATAATGTTGGAGGAATGTAAAGCCAAGTCTGTCTCACATCTAAGACAATAGGTACCGAATCTATCGTTCATTTTAAAATACAATAACCAAAAGAACCAACCTCATGAAACAGTTGAGAACAAAATCGCTCACAATTCCAATAATTTTGGAGAAATGTAAAGCTAAATCTATCTCACATCTAAGACAATAGGTACCGAATCTATCGTTCATTTTAAAATACAATAACCCAAAGAACCAACCTCATGAAACAGTTGAGAACAAAATCGCTCACAATTCCAATAATTTTGGAGAAATGTAAAGCTAAATCTATCTCACATCTAAGACAATAGGTACCGAATCTATCGTTCATTTTAAAATACAATAAGCAAAAGAACCAACCTCATGAAACAGTTGAGAACAAAATCGCTTACAATTCCAATAATTTTGGAGAAATGTAAAGCCAAATCTATCTCACATCTAAGACAATAGGTACCGAATCTATCGTTCATTTTAAAATACAATAAGCAAAAGAACCAACCTCATGAAACAGTTGAGAACAAAATCGCTTACAATTCCAATAATTTTGGAGAAATGTAAAGCCAAATCTATCTCACATCTATGACAATAGGTACCGAATCTATCGTTCATTTTAAAATACAATAAGCAAAAGAACCAACCTCATGAAACAGTTGAGAACAAAATCGCTTACAATTCCAATAATTTTGGAGAAATGTAAAGCCAAATCTATCTCACATCTAAGACAATAGGTACCGAATCTATCGTTCATTTTAAAATACAATAAGCAAAAGAACCAACCTCATGAAACAGTTGAGAACAAAATCGCTTACAATTCCAATAATTTTGGAGAAATGTAAAGCCAAATCTATCTCACATCTATGACAATAGGTACCGAATCTATCGTTCATTTTAAAATACAATAAGCAAAAGAACCAACCTCATGAAACAGTTGAGAACAAAATCGCTTACAATTCCAATAATTTTGGAGAAATGTAAAGCCAAATCTGTCTCACATCTAAGACAATAGGTACCGAATCTATCGTCCATTTTAAAATACAATTTCGAAAAACATAAACCTTTGTATCTTGTTTCGATATTACTTCGAATGACTGAACGAAATAAAATCCTGGTATGGATTGTTTTACTCGAGTAGTATATAATAGAGTTATCGAAAACTTCACAGGCGTGACGCATGACGAATGTAATTAATTATGTGATTATGAAATGTGCGGCCGGCATTCGTGACCACACAGAAATTCCGCAACGGCATGATACGCATTAGGTCTATATATAACTGCACTTTTGTATGACAACCCATTTGAATGGGAGAATGTTATCACAGCACACTTCAAACTAAAATATCGTTATTACATCACACTTCAAATATATCTGCAGGTAGATTTTGCAGCACTTTGGACGGAAGTCACATTACAAAATTTCAGTGTTATGGGGACTCTAAAACGAAAAAAAACAACCGCTTAACCCTCTTCAAAATATTTTAATTTTTGAAATCGTTGTGATTTGAAACTCGATGAAACGAAAATGCGTCACAACAAAGAAACAAGTGACGCTTCTTTAGAATCGTTGTGATTAGAAACTCTATGAAATGAAAATGCGTCACGACAAAGAAACAACCGAAGCTTCTTTAGAATCGCTGTGATTTGAAACTCTATGAAATGAAAATGCGTCACGACAAATAAACAAGTGAAGCTTCTTTAGAATCGTTGTGATTTGAAACTCTATGAAATGAAAATGCGTCACGACAGAGAAACAACTGAAGCTTCTTTAGAATCGTTGTGATTTGAAACTCTATGAAATGAAAATGCGTCACGACAAAGAAACGACTGAAGTTTCTTTAGAATCGTTGTGATTTGAAACTCTATGAAATGAAAATGCGTCACGACAAATAAACAAGTGAAGCTTCTTTAGAATCGGTGTGATTTGAAACTCTATGAAATGAAAATGCTTCTTTAGAATCGTGATTTGAAACTCTATGAAACGAAAATGCGTCACGACGAAGAAACAAGTGAAGCTTCTTTAGAATCGTTGTGATTTGAAACTCGATGAAACTAAAATGTGTCACGACAAAGAAACAAATGAAGCTTCTTTAGAATTGTTGTGATTTGAATTTTAGGTTTCTTCTTTGTGCCACGCTTCGTAGTATTTCCCTCTCGTCTACTAAGCATTTTACATATCTGTGCACCTGCATATTGCCGAGCTAAAGCGACGGAGCAAGCGTCGGTGTGTATCTATATTGCACACTATCTAATACTTGTTAAAGCAGTAATTGACGCTGTGTTTCAAAGATATATAGATTAAATTGAAACTAAAATATTTGTTTTCTATTTTAGTTACCATAAGTAAAAATATTATAAAAAATAAACCATACAATTATCCTACTCCTGATACTCTATATTTATCTCATTCTTTCGTAGGTTACTTTTCAGAAGTTTCACTTCTACCGTGTATGAATTGCACACACACACAACGATTTTTTTCTTGGCTTTCTAATTTATCAATCTCTTGAGTATGTTACCAAAGTGTCATTTATATTTAGGCTGATAAGAGAATGTCACGCATTCCTCCGTAAAATCCATCATTTGACCATAAAAGAGAATGTCACGCATTCCTTCGTAAAATCTATCATTTGACCAAAGCTTTTACGGCTTAGCTCCCTGGCTGATTTGAGGTTTTTGTCGTACAATGACCTTTAATCAGTTATATAAGCTCAATTCCAGTACCGAGTTATTGTCTGTTCAACTAATTCATATCTACTACAATCGCCTATAACCGTAAGCAGTTTTAGAAAAGGAAAAAGCGACTGGTTTTATTAACCATTATTGGTCGGTGTGTTTTTAAAGAAAATGTTGAACTTTATTACAGTTTCAATTGTCAGTCAACGATTGTTTAATAACGTAGGAATTTAAATTAAAATAGAAAAGAAATTAACTTTTAAATTAAAATAGAAAAGAAATTAACTTTTAAATTAAAATAGAAAAGAATTGAACTATTTAAATTAAAATAGAAAAGAAATTAACTTTTAAATTAAAATAGAAAAGAAATTAACTTTTAAATTAAAATAGAAAAGAAATTAACTTTTAAATTAAAATAGAAAAGAATTTAACTTTTAAATTAAAATAGAAGAGAAATTAACTTTTAAATTAAAATAGAAAAGAAATTAACTTTTAAATTGAAATAGAAAAGAAATTAAATTTTGAATTAAAATAGAAAAGAAATTAACTTTTAAATTAAAACAGAAAAGAAATTAACTTTTAAATTAAAATAGAAAAGAAATTAACTTTTAAATTAAAATTGAAAAGAATTTAACTTTTAAATTAAAATAGAAGAGAAATTAACTTTTAAATTAAAATAGAAAAGAAATTAACTTTTAAATTAAAATAGAAAAGAAATTAAATTTTAAATTAAAATAGAAAAGAAATTAACTTTTAAATTAAAATAGAAAAGAAATTAACTATTTAAATTAAAATAGAAAAGAAATTAACTTTTAAATTAAAATAGAAAAGAAATTAACTTTTAAATTAAAATAGAAAAGAAATTAACTTTTAAATTAAAATAGAAAAGAAATTAACTTTTAAATTAAAATAGAAAAGAAATTAACTTTTAAATTAAAATAGATAAGAAATTAACTTTTAAATTAAAATAGAAAAGAAATTAACTTTTAAATTAAAATAGATAAGAAATTAACTTTTAAATTAAAATAGAAAAGAAATTAACTTTTAAATTAAAATAGAAAAGAAATTAACTTTTAAATTAAAATAGAAAAGAAATTAACTTTTACTCAAATACTTGATTATTGCATATGTGGCAACGTATGCTTTGCATTTCTACTGCGAATGCTTCTTATATGGCGACATTGGATCGATAAGGCTTAAGTTGGTTAGTGCGACGAAAAACACTACTTTAACAATTAATTAAAATTAATTTCTTTCTATGCTCATAATCATAGAAAGGATAAGAGTTAATTAATATTATATTATAGCATATGGTATATACGCATAGTAATTCCGACCAGTATTAACTACCAGAATATCCGCATCTTTGTTTCGCGTTACGAAAGCTATCATATAATTGCTTGTAATCGAGAGCTTGTACCTGTTTTATTGTAGATCAGTGCTAGTAATTGAAAGTACTACTAGCCAACACCCAATTTTGACATTTCTGCCATTCGGTACCGCGCTGACCAGTAAATAGTTGGGCCTGGTATTCCTTCATCATTTTTGTTAAAACTAGCCTAACATCCTCGAGAGTTGAGGAGTCTGTGAGGTGTTCTTCGTCCATCGACTATTGTCCGCATAAAGGACGATCACTCGATCGTAAGATGGAAATACGCTGGACAGCCAGGTAGTCATGTTTGCTTGTTGTTTTGAAGGTAGCGATGGAGTAATTGAAAGAAGGTAATAAATAGATTAGCATCTGAAGTTTTGGTGTTTTTCATGGAACACAATTTTCTTTATTGTTGAAGACAAACTCCTTTTCTAGTTGACTTTTTTCCTCAGCTTCAATCACTAATTTCATGGTCATTATCACTGGCGTGGTTCTTTGGATTCTTTTATGGATGTTTCTATGGATGGGTTTTTTTTATTGTTGAAAAAATTATTTTATACATTATTTTTATATGATGAGACTTATTTTTTTATGCAAATAAAATTAAAACCTTGGGAAGATACACAGCCCTGGAGACAATTATTCCATTCGTCATAGCAGTGCTGGAACTCGGATACTGGAATAGACTTCAGTTGGTCGGTTACGGCTGTATGAATATCCTCCAATGTCCAAAAAGGACGTCTCTTGAGGTGAATTTTCAATCTTGAGAACAAAAAAATTCACACGGACTCAAGTCTGGTGAAGATGGAGGTTGAGGAGCCACAGGAATGTTTTTACTGGCCAAATATTTATTAATAGAAATCCTTCCAAAAAAGATTTTGCGTAACCATTTTTGCACAAATTTTTCTCATCCCCAATTTATTGGTTAAAATTTGATGAACGGTTGTGTGAGTCAAATTCAACTCTTCGCCGATCATTTGGACTATCAAACGACGATCGGAACACACGACATCGCGAATTCTGTTATCATTTTCATTGGTTTTTGAAGCCTTCCGCTGCGAGGCTCGTCTTCAATTGATTCCCTTCTTTCTGCAAACGACTTAAACCACCTAAAAACCTGTACTCTCGACAAAACACTGTCTCCATAGGCCTGGCATAGTTTTTCAAATGTTTCCGTTGTACTGTGTCCAAGTCTGAAGCAGAACCTGATAGCACAACGTTGTTCGTAATTAATGCCACTCATTTTTAAAACGCACAAAAAAAACCTTTCTCACATTAAAATTCACTACAAACAGCGCCACAACTCTAACATGTTCAAACTTGCACTGGACATGTATCAGATGTTTACGTGCCTTATCGAGTATCCAGTGTTGCCAAATCGAACACTAGAAAATCAGTCTCATCACTTTACTCTCACAATTTACACACCCTCGTATTTTGTATTTTCAGACCGCATCATTTTACGTAGTATCGCACAATTCTAGTGCATTTTGTCTTAAAAAACTTTTTTTTGCAATTTTGACAAAATTTTTTATTCTCAATTGCATTTCTCTTAGAACGTTTTTAATAAAGCTGGTTGTCAGTTTGAGTACCAATGCTTAAATGCCTTGATCAGCTACTTACCTGTTTACAAGCATCCGACGATATGTGTAGGTATGTATATTCTCAATTATAATGTATATTCGCAATTTCTACGTACACAGCTGAGTTTGTTTATGTTCACTATGAAACAACTGTACAAGCAGATTTCGAAGAATTTGACGATCTAAAGGAGGCAAATTATACAACCGTAAAAATATGTGCAAATGATGTATGACTTGAAAAATGTTGCCTCATTCGATATTTTTGACGTCATGTCATCAGCGATTGTGAATTTATGTACAGTGAGGAACAGAGGACACTTTGATGGTAGAAGTTGCCGAGTTTCTGTGGTGATATCGATATCGTCAGAAGGTCAACAGATGGAACTCGTCCAGTATATTCTGGATGTAAACCAACCGTGTGTTAAGGGTCTTTTACTTAATATTATCTGCCTTTTTTCTCTTTTCTCCTTCTGTTCTTTTCTTTTTATAGTTGTTTAGTTCATTCATTTAATTTTTTGCCTTCTTCTGTCTCTTCTTCTTGTAGTTAACCTTCTTGACATCGCTGATTTCCATCACTGCGACTTCTTTGTGTTTAGTTCTATAGATGTCATTGTCATATGTACTATCATGATATTATTAGTTATTCAAAGAGGAAAGATTATTATTTGCTTGTTGCAATTCCAAAATATCATGTGATTATGCAGACACTGGCTGAGACTGGCTACAGTGGCCACTTCCCAGTGGGGCGATGACAGTCTGCCTCATTAGAAAAAACAGTCCTGTTATTTTGTTAAAACTATTTCGTCCATAAAAAATTACCATCAAAATTTTTGTAGCTTAATATAAATGTCCGAAACGGAATTAGACTTGTTTTCATGTGACACATAGCAACAAACCATTATTACTTTCAATGATAACGTGAATCTGTTCGTCTTCCATAACCATTCTTTTCAGACACAGTTTTGACTTGGTAACATCAAGGAGAACTATTTTGGCACTGTTTAGCTAATTTGCAGTTTTGATAATTTAGTTAATCATAATCACGACTTAATATTAAATTAAGCAAATAACATTATCATAGGTTTAAGTCGCATTATGCATAGAAGATATCCTTTCATTGGGTTTTTTATTACAGGTTACAAAACTAGTATACCTGGATAATTTAAGGAATTTCAGGAAAGTATTGAATTTTTTTCGTGGACATAAATATAAATCTTATCATATTTTCGTATCATTTAAACATATTTTTTCGCTAAAAGAAAGAAACGGAAGATCAGATATATGTTCATTCGAAAAAAAGAAGTGGTAGATTAGCTATGTGTTCTTTCGAAAGAAAGAAGTAGTAGATCAGCTACATGTTCATTCGAAAAAAGAAGTGGTAGCGCAGCTATATTTTCTTTCGAAAGAAAGAAGTGGTAGATCAGCTACATGTTCATTTGAAAGAAATATGTGGTAGATAAGCTATATGTTCATTCGAAAGAAAGAAGTGGTAGAGCAGCTATATTTTCTTTCGAAAGAAAGAAGTAGTATAGCAGCTATATTTTCTTTCGAAAGAAAGAAGTGGTAGATAAGACATATGTTCATTCGAAAGAAAGAAGTGGTAGAGCAGCTATATTTTCTTCGAAAGAAAGAAGTGATCGATCAGCTGCATGTTCATTTGAAGGAAAGATGTGGTACATAAGCTATATGTTCATTCGAAAGAAAGAAGTGGTAGAGCAGCTATATTTTCTTTCGAAAGAAAGAAGTGGTAGATAAGCTATATGTTCATTTGAAAGAAAGAAGTGGTAGATCGACTATATATTCATTCAGAAGAAAGAAGTGGTAGATTAGCTTTATGTTCATTCGAAAGAAAAAAGTGCAGGATACGTTCATTCGAAAAAAAGAAGTGGTAGATCTGTTATATGTTCATTCGAAAAAAAGAAGTGGTAGATCAGCTATATGTTTATTCGAAAGAAGGAAGTGGTTGATCATATATATGTTCATTCGAAAGAAAAAAGCAATAGATCTTATATATGTTCATTAGAAAGAAAGAAGTGGCAGATCAGCTATATGTTCTTTCGAAAGAAGTTTTTGTCTGCCAATAATGGCAGCCTTTAATTTAATTAAGGGAACGAAGAGCACTTTTGTAACGCGAAATTTGCAACTCAGTCAATTTTTGGCTAATATTTTTAATACTATAGCAGAGAACGTCTCTATTATTTATATAGGTAGTACTATTCATCAAACAGAATAGTATAGAATATCATAGACAGAAGTAGAACTTCTTTGGCGATCTAAAACTAGATTTGTAAGTAAACAGTAAGTGGTAAAACGGCAGAGAGAGAACGAAAAAGGAGGAAATATTCTAAAAGACTTGAACAGAAATTGTTGAAACCAAAGATGAATAAGATAATTAAGTTTAATATATAATACAATTTTTCTTTATATTATTATTAAAATAAGTCCATAGATTGCACTAAATATGTATAGGACAATTTTATATACTGTACATATACTATACATTCAGAATAATTAATAAAATATCATTACAAGTCGATGTAAATATCTAATAAAATCTTCATATAAATTTAAAAACACTTTTAAAGCACGACGCCAGTACCGGAACACGGCTAAACGCGGCTGAAGGGAGTCAAGACATTAATGCTTCTGTTGTAAATTTTATTTACAACCACATGTACGGGTCTATTGCGGATTTATAAACAAATTAAGTACTTATGTTGTTAGTCTTGTAATGGATGAAGAACACGCAAAATTGGAATAAATCAGTCATAAATAGATAAATAAATCGACAAAATTTTGACAGTTTAATTTTGACACACATAACGTACAAAACAGCTGATAGCAGTAGTGAGCGCCATTTTTGTTTGTTTTCCCCCATGCGTACATTTCCTGTCTTATTCTATCGTGTTCCTCTATCTCTCTCGATTGTTAGTTAAGTACCTATTTTGTGTCCTTCTTACGATAGATTCGTTATAAGTATACGGAAACGTTGTGTTGAACAAAATTCATTTTACTCTCATCGTGTCCATAGAGGTTTCACTTCAAAACTGATCATTTCTGAAGAAATCGTTGTCGGAGTTGCGATTACAATGAAAAATATTTAGATATACGTTTCAAATATTAAGTTTTATAGACAGAAGTACCTGTATGATAATAGACACATTTTTGGAGTTTACTCCTTAAGAATCGATTTTCATATATAGCGCCCGGTATGAAGTTTTATGAGCAGTAAAATCAGAAGTTCAGAGCGTTAATAAAAGTGTAACAGTTTGTAAGTTTGGATGTATGAGGTAATCTCCGAAACTACTCATTCGATTTCAAAAATTATTTCATCAATATTTAGAAATGACCTTCAGGATGGACATAGGTTGTATATTATCCCGTTAACAAAAATTTATGCAGACCAGTTTTGCAAAGCAAGTCAACGAAAAAACAGTCGAGCGAATGCGTTTTTTATGAAAGCTGCCTTAACGGTAAGAGATATATTGATAGACCATCGCACAATATTAAAACTATTTTTTGGTAAATAACAAGATAGATGCCATAATAATACGTGATTGATAAAAATCTGTAAAATAATTGGCTAATTATCCATATCTATTATATTTTGCTCCGTTTTATGATATATCCTTCTAATGTTTTGAATTATAAGCTTAATTACCTACATTATATTATTTGTTGTTTTACTATGGTGTATGCATTAGAATCAGACCAAGTTTAATGCCTCTGTGTCACGCAGGTACAAACAATGCATTCATTTCACGTTTCTTCCCTTGGGATCTGACTTGTTGGCTTTTTTATTATTTGTCGTAATTGAGGCCATACACACGTATTCTGTGAAAATTTCAAGTGCGTCTACCTGTTACAGTTCAAAAGATACAGCCCTTTGACAGACAGACGGACGGCGGAGGCTTAGTAATAGAGTCCCTTTGACAACCTTTGGGTACAAAACCCTAAAATATTGGTTGTAATCGTCTCATTCTGTACTCGGGAATCTGTAAAAAATAATGCGACCGCAAATCGAATAATTGTACCAAAATTGATGATGTAAAAAACTGGTTTCTACAAACGTTTGTCTGAATGGATTGTTATAAAGTTTTCTTCAGAATTCATTCATCCGTCATATTATCAAGCGGATTTGCGAAGGTTACTTAAATAAAAATAAGCACAGTTGCATATTCGAATTAGTGAATATTTACCACTTATTGTAACAGACGAAACGGCCATAACCAGTCGTAACCGGTTACGGAATGCTCGTCACAACACTAATGTTACTGTTCACTTGTTTTGTTACATTTTATGTTCCTATGTTATACGTATCGTACACTCGATAATAATGTGGCCTAACGAAATACGATTTTGACTTGCAAATCTCAAACTTGTTAAATAAAAACTGAAAATAATTGTGATAATTAAAATAACGTTTTACAATTAAAACGTTTCCACTAATTACAAAATTAAACAAAGTCTGTTAACTATGAAAAAACATTAAATATAACAATAACTTCTATAATTTTACGTTTTTTGAAATGAGCATGTTAAGTAATAGAACATGTGATATCGCTTACAAAATATTTTGCACAGTCAGATGCGCAAGCAAACAATTAAGTTATCTAAAGACTCAATATTTGAAAATATTGATTATTTGGCTATTTTTGTATTTTATTATTTACAATTAACGCTGCTGACATACATAACGATGAAGTATACTTTCACATTTCACCTTTGACCATGCCCATTTGGCTAATGTATGCCTGAGTGGAAAATTTCATTGCGCGATTTCAAATACAAGTAGCGCCCTCTGTTGATGTGCGTAGGTACACAATATATTATGTAAGTAATACACGTAGTTAGGAAATTATTTGTTGTTGCTTTACTAAGACAATGTAAAAGAATTGTTGAAAATATTAAATTCGCAAATATTTTGATTGAATGGTTCACTCGATTGCGTGATATAAAAACTAAATGTTACTTCAGTCATCTCATATATATATATATATATATATATTTCTTTTTTTTATAAACAGTCCCAATTCCAACCGAATTAGACCATTAGTTTTACGTGACGTACAAACAAATACACACACAATATCCATAAAATTATCTTAGTACATTCAATCACTTATGCTTCATCCGCTCAATTTTTTTTTGTTTTGCAAATATTGCCAATATACAGACACATAAAGTTTATAGCTCGTTTATATATATAGATAAACTCAGTCCGGTCGCGCACGGGATGATGTTAGTATTCAATAGTAATGCACCTGTACGTGGGAGGGGGGGGGGGCGATGAGCACTTCCCCTCTACCCGCGTCGATTGACTCGCGCCGCCGCACCGGCCGGTGCCACGTTTGAGCTTCGTCCACACCTGCGCTACCAAAGCGAAGCGGGAGCGCGAGCGTGAACTGAGGCGTCTGCGTCACGGTACATGTAATGTATACTTAATCATTATCATTGAAGATCATGTAATCATTGAACGACCGCGACGTGATAAAAAATAGATTCAGCGTTTAGCAATACACCTTTCCAAATTAAGAGATTGTTAAATTTTCTAATTAGTGGAAATTGTTTAGTTACGAAACATTATTTTCGCTTCAAAAGTTAGAGAATGTAAGTTTCGTAATAGCATTTTTAGATCGTTTAGCGATTTGCATCTACATGTTAAGGTTAAGGTCTACATGTTAAGGTTCGAAACTGCCGCCGCCAAGACAGTTGCTGGTCCAAACTGTCGTAAACTACCGTATTGGGCCAGTATTATAGTTTTTTTTTTAAAGTAAAGATGGTATTTAGCAAACGGGAGGAAGAAGTCTAACACGTTTATATCAAGGTTCTGTACTTTAAGATCTGTAGGTATTAGACGTTTTTAAAGATGTAATTTTAAAATCTTGCCAATATAGTACGATGATAAATCTTCACCGTCGTGTAGTTTCGTCATTGTGTGAAATAGTTTTTTTCGAAAAAAAAAGCAAGTGGAATTGCTAAGGTATACGTCATAATTTTCATTAACAATACTTTTATGAGCTACATTTTAGTATTTGTTCAGTTTTTTTTAAACGATAGTTTAAAAATTACTTGTCGCGTAAAAAATGTTAAAGAAAGATTATATTTTGGATAATATTTCAAAACTAAAAAAAAAACAAAAATAATACTACATTTACTTAACTGCTTTCTATATATTCTTTGTATCAATCTAGAAAGAATAGATCTTTACATTGTTTGCTGCCTTCGACAAAGAACGACAGCGACACTCTTATTGCCTGCTGGTTTCGGAACGGATAATTTGACTACTTCATTTCATGAATCATACCTTCAAGGGACAAGCTGACGAAGAGTGAAAATTGATCGAGTTATAAAGGTGTAAATTATCGATTATAAAAGTGTAAATATAAAGGTTAATTAGTTATAAAGGTGTAAATATAAAGATTAGGTGTAGTTATAAAGGTGTAAACTATCGATTATAAAGGTGTAAATATAAAGGTTAGTTAATTATAAAGGTGTAAATATAAAGGTTAGTTAGTTATAAAGGTGTAAATATAAAGGTTAGTTAATTATACAGGTGTAAATATAAAGGTTAGTTAGTTATAAAGGTGTAAATATAAAGGTTAGTTAATTATAAAGGTGTAAATATAAAGGTTAGTTAATTATAAAGGTGTAAATATAAAGGTTAGTTAATTATAAAGGTGTAAATATAAAGGTTAGTTAATTATAAAGGTGTAAATATAAAGGTTAGTTAATTATAAAGGTGTAAATATAAAGGTTAGTTAATTATAAAGGTGTAAATATAAAGGTTAGTTAATTATAAAGGTGTAAATATAAAGGTTAGTTAGTTATAAAGGTGTAAATATAAAGGTTAGTTAATTATAAAGGTGTAAATATAAAGGTTAGTTAATTATAAAGGTGTAAATATAAAGGTTAGTTAATTATAAAGGTGTAAATATAAAGGTTAGTTAGTTATAGAGGTGTAAATATAAAGGCTAGTTAATTATAAAGGTGTAAATATAAAGGTTAGTTAATTATAAAGGTGTAAATATAAAGGTTAGTTAGTTATAAAGGTGTAAATATAAAGGTTAGTTAATTATAAAGGTGTAAATATAAAGGTTAGTTAGTTATAAAGGTGTAAATATAAAGGTTAGTTAGTTATAAAGGTGTAAATATAAAGATTAAGTGTAGTTATAAAGGTGTAAACTATCGATTATAAAGGTGTAAATATAAAGGTTAGTTAGTTATAAAGGTGTAAATATAAAGGATAGTTAGTTATAAAGGTGTAAATATAAAGGTTATATGTAGTTATAAAGGTGTAAACTATCGTGTAAACGTCAATACTGAATTCAGATGCTCTTTTTAGTAATGTTGTTTGTGTTCTGCAAGAGAGAATGAAACAGGGGTATATCCCCACTCTAACTCTACCATACCATTTAAAGGCTCATAACTGCCTTATTTTTTAATAATTTTTTATAATGTTTACTACTAAGTTTTCATGATGCTTCACCGAAACAGAATATTTAGAAATAGTCAAGTGCCCTAATGTATCCGACGCTCCTGCCTTGATCGCGCAGGTGTGCGCGGTACACCTGACCTCATTTAACACCGAACTTGAGTTTTAATTTTTTTGTTTTATAATTTTGCGAACATTGAAAACTTTGCTAAAAATATGCAAATGTACTGTGAATCGATAATATTAAATGTACTGTGAATTGTTATGTTTATTTGGAATGTGTTGTTCTTATCTGTCATAATTTATCATCGTTGAAGTGCGCAGGTTTTTGTGTATCGTATTTCTGAAATAATACGTTGACAAGCGGTGCCAGCCAACGTAGCCCCAATGCGTGTTCGCTTTTAAAGCTATCTAAACATATAATAAAACAATAAAGGTAGGAAAGTTTGTACGTCCTAACTAATTTAATAAATGCTAAAACGAGTTTTTTTGTTTATTTGTCTTGTTTACGCGACTCAACAATGCGATCGATTTTTATTATATTTAGCTTTTGTATAGTCTATTTGATGGTGATTTAAACATAAATTAAATTAATATAAATTAATTAACATTAAATATGTCTTATCCCAGAGAAAAGTAATTTCAGGTGAGTGGAGCCGCGGTCAACATTTATTACAATATATTTTTAAAAATCTTTGGTAAAACCAAAAGTGCTTAACTCATGTTTTTTTTGTTGTTTATTAAATAAATAATATTAAGAAACAAATAAATATGTATTACATCGATATAAACGAGTAAAGTTGTAAAAGTTAGTAAATAAGAAACAATGTGGATACAATAAGCCATACGTAAAGTGTACTATAGTAAAAATGGAAGCGTTAAGGCGGAAAGAGTTTTCGCGACTTCGTGAAAGACCAGATTCACGTTTATCTGGTCGAATTAAGCCGGAAAGAACCGACAGGACACGAAGATGGCCGAATGGTAAGACGCAATGTACTATGAGCGTGCCATGACGCAAATGCCCCATTTAAAAACAGCAGAGAGTAAAGGGGCAAGAAAATCCGCACAAAACGGTGGACAAGAACAGTCGCCGAGCGCGATAATAGGGAATTTTGGTAGAAAATTGCTTATAAAAATTAAGCTATTCTACAAACTATTATGAAAATTAGTATGCTCCTATTCTGATAGCGAAATGGTCAATAGAAAAGGAATCCCAAAAACCGCTCAAGAATTGCGACTAATAGGCAGTACGCATATACGAATATAAATACATACACACGAACATACATACGTACATACGAATATAAATACGTACGTATGAATGTACATACGTACGTACGAACATAAATACGTACATACATACGAATATGCATACGTACGTAATCGAATTGTGACCAGTAGCGACATAGTTGCATACGTACAGTTCAGTTGATGGGCTCATTAAATTTTTCATAGACTGCAATAAGTATATATATATATATATATATATATATATATATATATATAGGTGTGTGTGTATGTGTGTGAGTGTGTGCGCATCGTGGAAAACTTTCCCACCTTGGTAATTATAGTTTTCAAAAGGAAAGCTTAAACTCATTTTCATAACCGGTTTAGATCTGCGACCTCGCAATTAATAAGTATCGAAACAATGATTTTGATGACGAACACGATGTTATCCACGTGCTTTGTAAAGCACACCGTTGTTCCTAATGGAGTATTTTTTTTATTACTAAAAAATATTTAAAACAAATCTCTGGAAACAGCCATGTTCATCTCTGTGACACAGGCTATGTACAGGCTCGTAGTACAAATATTGGATGATTTTGAGGATACATCGAAGATAATTTTAGTTAATAATTAAAATAAAAAAATTTCTATTTTTTATAATATGAAAAAATCAAACAATTGGTAGTCAAGAAAGAGCAAAAAATGAAATACGATTTGTGAACATAGTAGAAAACAAAAAAAATTATCTTCATAAATGCGCATATATTATATTCTTTTAAATATCGAGAATTGTTGATGAGAACTAAAAATAATAAAGAAAATCTAATGAAATATATAATAACTATTTAGAAACCATAACAAAACAAAATCAACACCGTTTGCTTTTTGCAACGTGCAGCCATTGCCTAAATTAATTAAAAATAATTTATTGACTGACATTGACAATAGTTCTGTTGTCAAAATGAACGCCTGTCTCGCTCTTTCGAGTTTTACGTGACTTTTTTCGACAATTCTGTCGAGTCTGTGATTTTCATGGAATACGGTATATCTATGGATGGAATATACAACGGGACACAACCTCCACTTTGTTTCATCTAGCTAGCTTAAAGAGTTCCGTAGAAAAAAATATTTACAAGCTATTAGAAAAAATAACCTAAATTTTTCCAAAAAAAAAATTAAAAATTTAACCTTTGTTCGATGACAATTTAGATAAAAGTTGAAAACTTTTATCTAAATTGTCATTATAAAAGAGTGCTATTTTTATTCTAGTAGCATCTGGGCCCAACAGATTATGCACCGCAAATAAATAAATATATATGAACGACTGAATATTTCCAAGTGGTGTTTTATGAATTATGAGACTATGTAATCACGTCAAGGATTGAAGGTCGTTCTGGGAAAGTGTATACGTTATGGGCCAAGTTATTTATAGGGGCATTATTCATAATGTCCGAGCGGTATGAAAAATGTCTGAAACGGTTGGAGTAGATAATAAATATTTTTTAAAATATTACATTTTTCAAGCGTCATGTATAACGTCTGATCTGTATTGGGTTGCGTGATTACAATATTTTTATAAAGCTTTTTTTGCAGGTTTACAGTAACATGATCATAGATGCGTATACAGGCTGTTTTATTCCTTACCATATATGTTCACAGGCCCATTATTCTGAATAATAAAAAGATGGGAAGTATGTTGAATTTTTTTTTAAAATTTATTTTTCTAGTTTTTGTATTCAGAATAATCTGACAAATCCCACTTGTAATAAATATTATGAAAAAATCTAAAGTTAACACTTTGCGAATCGTCAGCCGATTCTTATTAGTGATATCAATTTTAAAAAAGGGATTTGTGATGGATTATAATTTTGCTTCCCGAGGCGTAGCAGGGTTTAATATAATAAATGTGTTGAAGAGTTTTTGTGATGAAAAATTGCTTTTTTTTAATTTCGATTCGATCGTTTGAAAGTAATTATTTCGGAAACGTTTGTGTTTTATCGCATTCACTAGAAACATTTTACGTTTAGAATGACGCGAGGATTCAGTCCTGTAAAAATGTTGTAAAAAAATACCTATATAGGTAAATGCATTATTATTTAAAAAAAAACTTCCGCTGTTCACGCGTCGTAATAAACATTATTGAATTAACAAAAATAATTGCTCACTATGTAATCATTACGAGAAAAATGTCATTAAAATATTCATGTTGCTATAGCAAGAATATTTTTTTAGCTCACCATGTAATCATTACGAGAAAACTATCATTAAAGTATTCATGTTGGTTAATTGCTATTGCAAGAATATTTTTTTTGGATCCTTCTCGAAAATATTAGACGAAACTATTCCATAAAATTTCTTGATTTGAGCCATTGTTACGAAGAAGTAGTTTATTTTTCATTGAAAAATAATTTTTCATTTCAAACATTTTTTCAGTCATCATTACATTTAAACGTTTCATTATTACAAACTGAAGAGCTGTATAAAAAAATCTTAAAAACTAAGAACTTTTTAAATTGAAAAAAACATTCATATTGAATTTATTTTGAAGATGAAGAAATCACCACCATGAGATGTTTTAAGAAGTAAATTCTGAAGTACCAATTTTTTGCCGCTTTTCCACATAAATCAACGGCATTTTTATAAATGACGGAATAATATTGTTTTTTAGATAGATTTAATATTTGTGGAATATTTGAATAAGTAATGATTTTACAAAATCGTCGAAAAAAATTCATTGGTGCGGAAAAAAGTTCAACGGATTTTCCGTTGCGATCATGTGGCATAGTACATTTTCTTAGCGGCCAATAATATCAGCAAAGTGAGATATCACGCCATATGGAAACTTATTCCTCATTAAGTAGATTGTTTCAGGTGTTGCACAAAAAAAATTTACATTTTTTTCCAAAATCAAAAACATCCAAATTATACCAAAAAAATAAATATTCAATTTTCAAGAAACAAAATACCATCCTAACAGGATATGAAAATGGAGAACGAAGAATGAAGACCAAAATGCACACTGCACGGTGTGTTTTTTAAAAGTTAATAAATTAATTAAAATAATTTCTAAAAGTTAATAAAATTAAAAATAAATAAAGTTAATTTTTGTAAATGTAAAGATATATCTCTTCACAAACCTACCCTGAATTATTGTGTCAATACTACAAGAGTTGAAAAAAAAATCCATCTATCTGCCTAAAAAAATACACGCAAACCTTGATTACATAGCTAGACTCAAAGACGATAGTCTAGAAAAGCTACATATAGTAGGCAAAATAGCGGGAAAGATACCAAAAAGGCCGTTTTTCAGCTAAATGGTTGAACTAGATATTTACATCAAAATTTAGACAACCGAATACTAAATCTAATCATAATTATGTTTAATGGTCGGTCTATGTAATTAAATTTTCAATTTTGACAATTGTTTCAAATTTCAAAGAAATAGAGCGAACACAGAAAAAAATTATGTATGGTAGACATCTAACGATGATGCCTGCCCTCATGCGTCTGCCCGCAATCGGATTGCTTACTCACGCATACTCGTATATCCCTCCCATATTACTCTACAATTTACCCCTGGCCATGCTCATTGTACGTCTGAGTGAAAAAAGTCATTGTTCGATTTAAAATATAAATACCGCCAGCTATTGGTGTACAACATGTACACGCGTAATATTTGAAGGAACGTGTGTACACTTTAAGTCCATTTCAATATTATACGTCGAGTAGCTAAGCACTTTGCTGTACTAATAGAAGGTAAAAAAAATTTGAAATTATATTGCGAATCAGATGCATATCTTCTGACGGAGTTAACCAATTGCGATGGAATAAAATATAATTCAAACGTATAGTTAATCCCTATACCTAAATGTGAAAAGAAATAATGAAATCCTACAAGTTGGCAGCTCCAAGTGGGCAGGGCTCTCAACCGTGAGGACACGACTGAAATGAATGAAAGGTATTTCAAGTATGGCGTGCGAACTGTCATCATTTCAATTGCGATAATTTTGCTTATTTACAAAGCCATTCAACCAAAAATGAGTTCTATCACTAAAGATTATTTGATAAAACTATATCAACTTCAATCTACTCTAAAGCTCCATCAAAATAATTTCTGCGCGCTAAATTGTCATTTGGTTTGAGTTCTTAAATTAACTGAATTTTATACGCCTTCAGACACAATGTCTTGTGAAGAATATTCTATACAATGCCGTAATAATACAAGTTCTTGAAACCGACGTGCAATCGTTGATTTAAATTATCACTAAAGGTATGATTACACGGTGACAGTTCGTGCGATAGTTGATATCGTGGCAGAGTTCTCTCATGATAGTACGGAAGTCTACCTGGAAGGGTTACTTCCGTGCCTGCAGCTCATATGACAGCTGTTGTTTTTTTCTAATTTTGGTTAAATATGTTATTTTTCGTTTATTTTGATAAAGCGGCATTTAGACGGAGACAGTCACCATCGTGATAGCGTCAGTGTGAGTAAATCTCCGTATATATACGCTATTGCCATTCCACCTGGGCTGTCTCAAGGCTCCTCCTGGGATGCGTAACCTCCTTCGTACAAAAGAAGAAACCCTCGAAGGTTTCCTAACAGTGTCCCGTATCTACAATCGAAACGTTTCCAACCAACCCTACTAGCCACGTGACCCTTCTGCCATCATAATGTAGAGGTTCGCCATGTATACACAGGCGAATCTCCGCATTATGATGGCAGGAAACTGTCAGGCAGCTGCCAAGATAACTGTCGCACGAACCGTCAACGTGTAAACGCCTTTTAAACTTAGTTTCACGACATCGATACTTTCAGGAGCACATTCATGTTATATTGAATTTTCCACATCACAAACATTGTCAAGTGACTCAAAACAGACAAGCAAAGTTATAAATAGTGTTGGGCCCAGGTGGCATAAGAATAAAAATGTCACTCTTAAAAAATAAGTTTCATCTAAATCGTCAATAACAGAAATGAGAAATCTTGTATTTTTTTAAAAACCCGTTTATTTATCAGAATAGTTCGTAAATGCTATTTTTAAGGAACTCTTTATGCCAGCAAGATGATACCAAATTACAAATTGTGTCGCATAATAAACTCCGTACATAAATATAACATACTAATCCATGAAAAATGTAGGCCTGACAGAGTCGTCGAAAAAAAGCCACTTAAAACTCGAAAAGAACGAAAAATTTCATTTTGAAAATGGCAAAACGAACGTCACTGTCAGTTAAGAGTTTTTTTTTAATAAATCTAGGCAATGGCTACACATTAAAAATGCAGTCGGTAATGATTATTTTTTTCTAATCATTTTTGATGTATATATGTATATATATGTAATTTATTAGATTTTTGTCATTTTTATTTCTTATTAATTGTTCTTGTAATTTTAAAAATACTATCTATATATGTATGTTTATGAAGATATCTTTTATGTATTGTTTTTTGGTTACACATTGTATTTTGTTTGTTTTTTTTTTATTTTCTAAAATACACCAGCTTTTTCAAAAATTATATTCTATTTCTGAAAAGTTGTGGCTATTTTTCCCGTTTTACTTTAATTATTGGATCCCCAAGCCAGAATCCAGGCTCTGTAGGGCGATCGTCTTGACAAAAAACAGATAGGTTAAAATATGTAGCTTACTTTCGTTATTAAAATAAAGGGGCTTCTTTAGACGCGTTGAGCGATTTTTGGTAGGGGTTCGCGTCACCGACATAGTAATGTTAACAGTATATCTGTAGCTATAAGTATGACGTGTTGCGCTTGGCTAGTAGTGAGAGCATATATATTATATGGGTGTGTATATATATATATATATATATATATATATATATATATATATATATATTCACCAACACATAGTATATACACGATTGTATGATGTGCGCGTTGGACGCTTTTTGGACGGGTAAAATGTTGTGAGTTCGCGTCACCGACATCCTGTAATAGCAGTATATTTGTAGCTGTAAGGGTGACGTGTTGTGCAGCACTATTGCTGTGTATATCTATATAAGAAAACTTAAATTGACTACGGGTAAAGTTCAATGTGTATACTGTGCATTATTTAAATTGTGTTTTAGTTTCATCATTATTTTAATTGTTTAATTCTAGGATCATTGTTCAGTACAACACGAAATATGTTAATATTTTTATATAGCATAAAACAAAGCATTTGTTTTCAAATATTTCCAATATTTGTATCAATATTTGCGTTTAAAAATTTGATATTAGTTTTTTTTATAATTTTAATATTTCGCCTCTGCAATACATCTTGCAATGAGTATTTCATGGTGGCTTAGGAGTTATATGGCTGACGTGGTAAAACAGATTTCTTGTTTTCCCATAACCTTTTTGTCGCGGATTTTAAAATTAAAAACAGTGAGCCGCCACGGGACGCCTGGCAGATGTGAAACATCGTGTTCGTACAAGTAATATGCATAAAAGACAAGATTATTACAGGAACTAAATATAGCAAAATTAAAAAATAAAGTATTACGAATTTATTACAGAAAATGGTGACTTTATTTAATAAACATTTATTTAAAATTATAATTTATTTACAATTATAATTATTATTTATTTACAATTAATATGTGTACCGTAGTAAACAACAGCGTCGACTGAGTGAGGAGGGGGTCGCGTAGTCGGTTGCGCATGGTGACACGTCGCCATAACGTACACTCTACTACATATAGACTATATATATATATATATATATATCTTAGTATAGCGTGGCGACCCGTCACCACGGCAAGCGCCGCCACGCCAACGACCCGGTTTATACCTGCGCCTATAAATGTTTCACATCAAAAATTCTGTAATTTTTTTTAAAACCACTGTGTTTTCATAGTTTTACGTTTTCACGCCTGTCGGTAGTCTCCATGACTGCTTTTCTTTTTTTTATAACAAATTTTAATAACCTCCATCCGCTGTATAACTATATTTCCTTCCATAATGATTTGTAAAATTACGCTAAATACAAACTTCAGTTTTGGAGAGAATTCGAAACCAAATACACGGTGACTATTACATTTAATAGTGTAGGTAATACACTCGTGTAGTCTCTTCAACGACCCTTCCTGTAAATACGGTTCTCGTTCCACGTAGTTTCAAATTACGTCACTCACTGCAAATATTATAATCTGACGTAAAAGCTAGAACTGCCTAGATAGACATAAGCACCCATAAATATTCCTATTCGTCTACAGGTATGTTTACATCTGCTATCGCCGAAACTTCGTTCGTGTGGAAACCAGGTTTTGTTTGGTTAGATTAAAGCTAAAAACTAGTACAAAAAGATAGGATTATTTATGTTAAAGTAAAAATGAAAAATCTTTCGCGGATGCTTGCTCCGTGAATTATTGCTTGGGCTTGCTTTGCTTACAGGTTACCATAAACTACAAACATTGTTTACAAAGCATCTTTGTAAACAATGTTTGAGGTGGTGTTACCTTTACATCATCGGTTGTTTTACGTAGGTTAGTTATGCCCAAATCACGTACTAGCCGAAGGTCTCGACCGTATACAAGTACAGTCTCGGCGAACATTCAGCGAGCAAGAATTCGACCGCGGGCGGTCTGTTCACATGCTCGGCGAACAGCGTTAATTATGAAAGACGTTGAAATCGATACGGCGCCCATGTCGTGTTTGATAAACCAATTATATGAATATTTTATAAAAGAAAAATAGAATAGCAAAAAACAATAAATTATAATCGACTTAAATATAAAGTGTTGCGAAAAGCTTCCAAAAATGTCAAACAGAGACATTAGTAAAATAATTTTGACAGTTTCGATACTTTAGGGAACTATTGTCCATTCTTTAAAACAATAAAATAATATATTAATTAATGTAATTATATAATATATTAATTAATGTAATTATATAATATACTAATTAATGTAATTATATAATATACTAATTAATGTAATTATGTAATATGCTAATTAATGTAATTATGTAATATGCTAATTAATGTAAATAATATACTAATTAATGTAATTATGGCAGTGAACAACTGCGAAACATTTTTAGGTAATACTTAGAAACTAGCGTGACCCGTGCGAAGTCTTCGCATTATTTATTCCATTATGAAGCTCAGATGACAGATCAAACAAATATTTTACTAAAATTGACATATAGAGGCGCAAGTATCAAAAGCATTGAGCTAAAGCGCCACTTTATTTATACGTGAGTGGATTTGAAATTAAACAAAAATTTTACCGACCGTCAATCATATTGACGTTGAGCCGTTAGATGGCAGCATTGCTGTTTTGTGTATATAATTTTAATAATTAATTAATTTGCAAAAACAATAGCAATAATAATTTTTTTAGTTGTGGATGCCGGTAGAGCAAGCAATTATCTATAAAATGATATATAATTTATGTGGATTAGTTGTGAGGTTTTTTCTAAAAAGGGAGAGTAACATCTTAACCTTAGCGTAATAATAGATATGATGATGATAGGAGTTTTGGCCATATACTTGCCAAAGCTTCGATTTCTTATGTATTTCTAGCTTCTGGCATTACTGAGTATATATTCATAACTTTCTTTCGAACATACCACTACCTCTTACTAAAAATCCTTTACAGTCCAAGCAGCGTAACTTTAGAAGCTTCTGGATCCTGACTCCAGGAAAATATCTCCTGTACCCTATAATATCCCATGAACGCTTTTCCTTTTGCGCCCTTGTCCTTTCTATTTCTAACCCTCATGTCGGTAGTCGTGTATAATTTTCTTAATATTTTTTGTAAACAGTGTACCCACAAATTTTTCAGAGCTTACTGTTATGGTTGACCGGAAGAGATTGGCCATGCAGCAATATATTCGCCATATGTAATATACATTAAAGGTGATAAATAAATAATTAAGTATAGTTATTGTTCATATTCGAATTGCTATTTCCCACATCTTTGGAAAAAATATAGGAAGTTAATCCGTGATAATTCACTTTTTAAATCTGGTAATGGTTTCGCTTTATGCAAGTCTACTCCTAAAAACGGATTATTTTCATGGAAAAATTATTGCTCACAATTTTCTCAAGGTTTTACCAAGTCAACGTCACTACTATTAGAAATTGCAGCCACAAGTATGGTACTGTCTGTATTAATGTTTCTATTTTTATTTTAGTTAATTAATTTTTAATAAAATTCGTTGCATTTTCCAAATTTGGTGCGTTATCAAAGTGATTCTTTATTCTTTTTTTTTTATATTTTTATATCTAGCCGAGCACGAAAATGGTGTTCAAATAATTGCACTCGGCCAGTCTCAGCGAGTGTGATTGCCAGAGAAGTTGATATCAATGCAGTATCCATATTGCGCTCTATAAATTATATAAATGTTTTAAAAAATAAATTTAAATAATAAAAAACAATTAAATTACCGACTTAAATATTGTATTTTAAATTAATTATTTTAATTAGAAGAGATTGAGACATCAGCGAAATAATTTTAACAGTACTCATATTGTAGGGGGACTGTTTCATTTTGTAAGTTATTTAGATAATAAAAGAATATAAATTAAAAAAAAACTTATCTGTGTCTAGAAATAGCAAGTTTATCTTGTTCTTATTCTTAGATACAGCTTCTTACTTAAGCAGGCATAGTTATTTCTACTTCCGACATCTTTTGGAAATCATCGTTGGAAAATCTTGGTACTAATCTGATGGACTTTCATCTTTTAGATCTAATAATGAATTTGCTTTACATAAGTCTAGTTCTAAAAACGGTTTATTTTCTTGGAATAAATTATTGGCTCCAAGTTTCTCATGCCTTTGTTAGGTCAATATCATTAGTGTTGGAATTAATCCATAACTGGAATATTATCTTAATTAAATTTTCGATTTTTTTCTTTTAATTGATTTTGAATAAGCTTCATAGTATATATATATATATATATATATATATATATATATATATATATATATATATATATATATTCTACCAAACCTGTTACGTCATCTAAGTGTTTTTTTTAAAGTAATCCTTTAAAATTACATAGATTTCAACGTCTTTCATATCTCTATGACTCGGGCCAAATCAACAACATCATGATGAGAGCCGGAGACGAAACTGGCTGAGCATGAACGTTCGTTAATTTCGCCCAGCCCTGGCGAGTGTGTGAATGTACAATTAATGATTTAAACGCCTTACTGTTACGTGAGAAAGCGAAATTATAGTTTATTTCACCTGTCCAGAACGCGCACGAACATGCTACAACACTTACCACATTGGTTAACGCGATATTGTGAGAGGCGGCCATGCTAGTTTTTTTTGCTGTGTTGATCGCTTTAAGAATGCAATTGGGTAGTTACCTGGTAGTCCACGTTTATTTATTAGTTAGTTTGATGTTTAGTTTCAATTCATATGTGTTTTTTCTGTTTAATTTATTAGTTTTGTTTAATTACATTAATAAATGAAACGGAAAAAAATATTTGACACACACATTTGTGAAAATAATTTGAAAAAACCATACCCCCTCAACTTTAATCTCCATATTTCGTTTTTTTAGTTAGTTTGATGTTTAATTTGAACGGATATGTGTTTTTGCTGTTTGTATTATCTTTTAAAAATAATTGTATTATTTGTATACTTGCACACACTCAGTGTTTTGGGCCAACTCGTAAGTTGGAAGTTTTAATAAATAAAGAAGTCCCGCTAACTGACATTGTTACTAATCAAAAACGCTTAAACTTATACTACTCTTATTCTGAGAATATTTGTAGTGGTCGTTCATAAGGTTGGTGTAACGCAGGTATTAATGACTACTAATAAACTCAGTAAAGCGATAGAATAACTATTCCGAAGTTACTTCAAAAACCAACATGGCGACGGTCGCGTTTCATAGACAAACACGTAATATATGAGGTTGTGTCTATGATTGTGAATACAAATTACATCTGTCACATCGGATGGTGTCTTTAGAGCATCCTTAAAATTTATATTATTATTGGCTTGTGTCCGTCCTTGTTGAATTTGTCTCTTCCAGTTACGAATGAGCATGAGATCCAGGAAAACGTGACGTATGAAAACTTCATTAGAATAGCATTGACAAATAATGGTTAATTTAAAACATCGCAATCTAATTTTGGAAAAATGTCACAATTCTTAAAATATTTTAATAATAAACGAGAATATCACTTGAATTCTATTTGATTTAAAAATATTCATCAATAAACATTGCTCTCGGTGTAGCCATACGAACTAAATTAAATAATACTTTTCCTCGACAGTTTCGATTGTACAAATTGAATTATGTATAGTTGTTTTCTTTAAAATAATTAAAAACACAATCGAATTGCAAAAACATGACGTGCTGTTTAATGTATTTGCCGAAATGTCAACTTTTTAGGTTAAACCAAAGTTAAACTTAGGTCGAGGCCGAAATAGTGTTTGACAGATAAAGTTATGACAAGCTTATCGTATTTTGAGTTTATTAGTAACAGTGCTAATGTTTACGGCATTAATAGACCGTTATGTAGAAACAACAACGGAAAAATCTCAACAGTGACCAAAAGTTTTGACTTTTATCTGCTAAATAATGAAAACAGCGCAATGAAATCCGATAAAATTTTCTTTTGTAACTTTGAATTGCATAACGGTATGAACACTGTCAAAACCGGTCAGATGCTTTTCCGAAATGGTATCTTAGACGATGTGATATGGTTGTACAATAATAATTTTCGCGTGATGTGGTATACAATGTGAACAACTTTGGTTTTGGCCTGTATTGGGATTAAGGAATATCCTTATCTCATTTCTTTCATGCCATCGCTCCGATGTGTTGGATTGACCACAAGGCCCCAGTCTTGATAATATGACGCACTGCGGGGATCCAGATTCGATTCGCGGCCACTCATCTTATATAAGATCAATAGCTTATTTGCTATAAACAATTTTCCACAAAAACTCCCTTTTTTCGTGCTTGATGACTGGTTTCTGCTTCCGTTTTGTATGGATCTTGTCTTTTTTCCCTGCTTCCTGCCGTTTTTGAAGGTTTTTTGAGTGTTTATTACATTTGTTTATTTTGCAAACATTAAAAACGCTTGATGTGCTTTTGGTTTTACCAACGATAATTCAAATTGTTACGTAAAATACTGATTAAACATACAATTTTTATAAACTTTTAGGTGCTACCTCAAATTGAGCAGCATAAAAATAGCCTCATATAGACATTACGGAAGGTTCATACCAGGTCTGTCCTTGCCTCAACAGTCCGCGAGATATTTAATATTGAAATTTTGGAGACCGCTCAGACCACCCTAGCTTGATAATTTACTCATGACCTGACACTTAGTAACATTGATAAACATATTTAACTAATCATTACGAACCAATATTTTTAGAAAGTTTGCAATATTTATTGTACTAGAGACTATTTTGAAATTTAGGACTATCAGTTTACTCTTCATGTTACCATGTTGAGGAATAAATTTGATTTTTATATCATACCCTCATCGTCAACTGAAAAAAATACACCTCCTCTAACTTTATTCTCCATTCTCCTTATTTTTCCTGCTCCTCAATCCTCCTGGATCCAAAGTCCCTCGCAACATATCTTTGCTGGATTATTTTTGTCTTGTTTCTGTTTTAAAAATTAATTTATCATGTTTCGTTATCGCCTTTTGTTATTTAACTGTTACATAGTCAACGCATTGTTATATTGGTTGATTGTAGGACATTACTATTTTAAAAATAAGTTCGTGAAATGTACGTAATTTATAATGTAAATAATAAATAAGTAAGACATAAATAAATACATAGGTGTCGTAAGTAAGGGTTCAACTTTAAAGTGCAGTTGTGTCTAGTGATGTCCTACCTCGTTTCGAAACTTTGTCTCAGGAAAACTCTTACAGTTATCAAGATAATTGCAGAAAAATTCCGTATTTTCATAAACAATTACACAATTTTTAAATTTGCCTTTTCCATGTAGGCAAAGTGTTGATGGTATCGAACTTGTTTCAAAGTTCTTTAATGTGAAAACCTTGAGAGTTTTACTAAGGTTAATTTTCGTACTAGGTAGAACTTCATTAGACCTAATAGCACTTTAAGTTCTGCCGTTATTACGGCACACCTGTATATTAACACGCTAACAGTTTTGGATTCACCGTCTGACTACTTGAGTTTAACGCTCAGACGTTGTGAATGTTCATATGTGGTATTTATTTAATAGCTGACTTGGCATATGTTGTTCTGCCCTTTGAAATACAGCGCCACCTATCGGGTCCAGATTTGGTCTTTTTCTTTTCTGGCACTAAACCGACTTATATTAAGGATTCGAGTCATTTTGGTCCATAAATAAAGAATTTGTTTATAACTTGACTATAGCATCATATGTCGAATCCTGCCATAGCTATGGACCATCGTCTTGTCAAAATATATATGTTATATGAATATGACCTCAATCAGTCAAGTCGTTCAGAAGTTACACAATCACTAAACGAGGCACCAACGAATATTATAATAAGGTTTATTTCTTAACCTTAGTGTATACGGCGTGCTCATTGCAATCCCTCGGGAGAAACTCACAGCACAGAGTGAAAATAAAAAATATTTTTACTCTGTTCTGCGATTTTATTAAGTTGCAACTTTTACGAGATATTTAATTTTAGTTTCCGCAAAGATTGCGCAAACTAAAGCATTATCTCTCCGACCGCGCCAACTTGCTTGAATAATTGCTCAGCATGTGACCCAGTATTGTTAAATTAGTCTCGGATTAGCCACGTAAGAAAGTACAATTTTACTATAATGCACAACGAATGTGCCGAAGTTGATACGATAATTAAGGTTTGGTTAAGAATAATACAAAACTTCAACATCGCGTATTTGCTGGAATTACGATCGTATTACATTAACAGATCAATCGTATTGCATTAACAGAGTCTAATTAACACAAATCGATCGTGTTACACGAAAAGATCAGTCGTATTGCATTAACAGAGTCTAAATAACACAAATCGATCGTGTTGCACTACAAGATCGCTCATATTGCATTAACAGAGTCTAATTAACACAAATCGATCGTGTTACACGAAAAGATCAGTCGTATTGCATTAACAGAGTCTAAATAACACAAATCGATCGTGTTGCACTACAAGATCGCTCATATTGCATTAACAGAGTCTAATTAACACAAATCGATCGTGTTGCACTACAAGATCGCTCATATTGCATTAACAGAGTCTAATTAACACAAATCGATCGTGTTACACGAAAAGATCAGTCGTATTGCATTAACAGAGTCTAAATAACACAAATCGATCGTGTTGCACTACAAGATCGCTCATATTGCATTAACAGAGTCTAATTAACACAAATCGATCGTGTTACACGAAAAGATCAGTCGTATTGCATTAACAGAGTCTAAATAACACAAATCGATCGTGTTGCACTACAAGATCGCTCATATTGCATTAACAGAGTCTAATTAACACAAATCGATCGTGTTACACGAAAAGATCAGTCGTATTGCATTAACAGAGTCTAAATAACACAAATCGATCGTGTTGCACTACAAGATCGCTCATATTGCATTAACAGAGTCTAATTAACACAAATCGATCGTGTTGCACTACAAGATCGCTCATATTGCATTAACAGAGTCTAATTAACACAAATCGATCGTGTTACACGAAAAGATCAGTCGTATTGCATTAACAGAGTCTAAATAACACAAATCGATCGTGTTGCACTACAAGATCGCTCATATTGCATTAACAGAGTCTAATTAACACAAATCGATCGTGTTACACGAAAAGATCAGTCGTATTGCATTAACAGAGTCTAAATAACACAAATCGATCGTGTTGCACTACAAGATCGCTCATATTGCATTAACAGAGTCTAATTAACACAAATCGATCGTGTTACACGAAAAGATCAGTCGTATTGCATTAACAGAGTCTAAATAACACAAATCGATCGTGTTGCACTACAAGATCGCTCATATTGCATTAACAGAGTCTAATTAACACAAATCGATCGTGTTGCACTACAAGATCGCTCATATTGCATTAACAGAGTCTAATTAACACAAATCGATCGTGTTACACGAAAAGATCAGTCGTATTGCATTAACAGAGTCTAAATAACACAAATCGATCGTGTTGCACTACAAGATCGCTCATATTGCATTAACAGAGTCTAATTAACACAAATCGATCGTGTTGCACTACAAGATCGCTCATATTGCATTAACAGAGTCTAATTAACACAAATCGATCGTGTTACACGAAAAGATCAGTCGTATTGCATTAACAGAGTCTAAATAACACAAATCGATCGTGTTGCACTACAAGATCGCTCATATTGCATTAACAGAGTCTAATTAACACAAATCGATCGTGTTACACGAAAAGATCAGTCGTATTGCGTTAACAGAGTCTAAATAACACAAATCGATCGTGTTGCACTACAAGATCGCTCATATTGCATTAACAGAGTCTAATTAACACAAATCGATCGTGTTACACGAAAAGATCAGTCGTATTGCATTAACAGAGTCTAAATAACACAAATCGATCGTGTTGCACTACAAGATCGCTCATATTGCATTAACAGAGTCTAATTAACACAAATCGATCGTGTTGCACTACAAGATCGCTCATATTGCATTAACAGAGTCTAATTAACACAAATCGATCGTGTTACACGAAAAGATCAGTCGTATTGCATTAACAGAGTCTAAATAACACAAATCGATCGTGTTGCACTACAAGATCGCTCATATTGCATTAACAGAGTCTAATTAACACAAATCGATCGTGTTGCACTACAAGATCGCTCATATTGCATTAACAGAGTCTAATTAACACAAATCGATCGTGTTACACGAAAAGATCAGTCGTATTGCATTAACAGAGTCTAAATAACACAAATCGATCGTGTTGCACTACAAGATCGCTCATATTGCATTAACAGAGTCTAATTAACACAAATCGATCGTGTTGCACTACAAGATCGCTCATATTGCATTAACAGAGTCTAATTAACACAAATCGATCGTGTTACACGAAAAGATCAGTCGTATTGCATTAACAGAGTCTAAATAACACAAATCGATCGTGTTGCACTACAAGATCGCTCATATTGCATTAACAGAGTCTAATTAACACAAATCGATCGTGTTGCACTACAAGATCGCTCATATTGCATTAACAGAGTCTAATTAACACAAATCGATCGTGTTGCACTAAAATATCGGTCGTATCGCATTAACAGATTGGTAGTATTGCATTACATAACTCGTATTCCATTACCAGAGTCTAATTAACACAAATCGATCGTGTGGCACTAAAAGATCGGTCGTATTGCATTAACAGATCGGTAGTATTGCATTACAATACGTCGTATTACAGAGCCTGATAAACGTATTACAGAGCCTAATCGTATTTACAGAGCCTAATAAACACGAAATAAAAAAATAAATGTGTGTGTATGCGTGTGCGTATATGCTTCCGATAGTCTAGCGCCTAAACTAATTGATTGATCTGGATGAAACTCGGTATTGGGCATTTTTTGGATATCCGTATCCGAAGGGCCTGGCCGAAATCCTTTTGTTGTGACAACGTCATCTGTCTGTTTGTCTGTCTGTCCAGCTGTATGTTAGAGGCTTCTAACTTCTAAAGGGGATAAGGAAGGGATTTGAAATTAGTACATAATGTTTAGATCCTTGACCTAAAACTGGAAATGATATTAAACATAGTTTAAAGTTGTCAAAATGGCCTTCAAATATTTAAATGATGGCCGAAAAGTAATTTTTTTTTAAATGTGGGACGTAGTTGAAAGAACTTTAAAAAAAAACAAATCTTTTTTGAATTGTTTCACACTAGAAATTGAACCATAAAACTTGTGACTTTAAACCCTTTTTATTACAACATCTATCTCAGAGAAGAGTATTATGTAGGAATCTGTAATTCAGATCTAACATATTCTGTATTAACATCAGGTATTAAAGATAGATAATGTATCAAATAGAACAAAAGTAACGAGTAATTACATCAAAATATTTTGTAGAAATTCACTTGCTATTACTCCTGTAAAAGATAGCTAGATAATATATTTAGTATATATTGTCTATATCCTGTCCTGTAAAAGAGAGCTAGACAATATATTTAGTATATAATAGCCCTCGTAGTGCAAGATCCACTTATATTTAATAAGTTTATTTATAAAAAAAATTTCTAACCACAAAATTTAACGCCTATCTAATTATCTCTAACCTCTAATTATCTTGGGTAGGAAAACAATTCAAAATTTAGTTTTCTCAAATATGAGTCATAACAGCTTTTCTCAAATTTTCTGCGTCTGTAATCCTTAATAAGTCAAACGTACGTGATAACTCGTTTGCCAAGAAAAAATCTAAAAGTATGGTACCGTTCACAGCGAACTGGAATAATTTGCGTGTTCTTTCAGCAAGGGCGGAGTGCGACCGGAAGGATACACGGCGCTTCAGTAGCCATTGGTTTACGAGTCCAGCAACACGGATTTATACGCATACTAACTGTGTCTGCGACTTCGTTCGCATGAAATTCGAATTATGAATATTATGATTTTTAATTTTTAATTTTTTTTTTATATCTTTGAGCATAACTATACTAAAAAATAGATGAAGTTAGCAGTGCCAATATCGTAATATGTGTCTTTAATATCGAGATTTTTTCTTCTATCTGTGTCTGTTGCTCGGGGGTATAAACTAATACCGTACCAAATTTTATCAAAATCCGTCCAGTAGATTTCGCGTGATTGAAGAACAAATTAACAGACAGACAAAAATTCAAAAATAGGTTTTCTGACTCCTTCTATTCGTTAAGCCAATCAATCTTTTTAAAATATTTCCCATCTACAGAATTCAATCTGTTGCCGTTTTATTATATATGAGTATAGATTGATAATGCACAATTTACATTCAAGATATTTAAGAAAACTTATTTAGGGGGACAATACACTCTCTCAAACACTTTCAAAATTTTCGTCCGTTTTAAACTTAAGTACAAATTTGTCAGACTCCATTTCTGCCTATCCTTGATTATGGAGACGTGTATTATTATAATTTAAATGAACATTTACTCAATATATTGAAACTACTTCAAAACCTGTGTATTCTATGCATTTTCCACATTAAAAATACTTTCATTGTTTTTATACAATATCCTCAATAATCCGGTTACACCTTCTTTACCTTAAACCTAGCCACATCACGACCTTAAACTACGTTCTGAAAACAAGTACACCCTCGTAATCCCCCACCACAAACACCACACCACAAACACTGTATTCTGCGGAGTATTCTTTACCGTATATGCTTTTGGATTATGAACTCAACTGAACACAAATATACAAAGTGGACTCTTATCAAAAAGTAGTCTGAAATTACGTTACTTATCGATATCGGCATATCGATGTCCCTTCTACATATCTAACTCATCCTTATCCTGTCTTTATCCCTAATGTTTTATTTGGCTTTTATTTTACTTAATATTATATTAATTTTATATGTTTAATAATAATAATAACCGTGTAAATTTATATTGTTAGTATTATTAAATGTCATCCTAAATCACATAAAGTCTATCGCAGTACATATCTTTCTCATTCAATTAAATGCGATTGGCTGTAAGGGGTTGCTCTCGTAGCAGTAAGTCTGCCACTGTGGTCTTAGTATTCTAAGCTTGCAATAATTATGATATATAAATAATAAAAGTAATACAACACAATAATATGTTTTTCTTTGAGATTTCTGTCTGTTTGTGAGTCTGTTCGCGCATCACGCAAGAAGTACTGGTAGGATTTTGATGAGATTTGCACTGGTATATTCAGTAGGACCTGGGATAGCATATAGGCTACCAGATGTTTCAGTTGGTGTAGTAGAAAATAAGTTATGGCAATTTGAAATTTCAATGTGAAGCGTACTCGCTTGATAAAGTTTACTTTTGTCATTATTATATCTCGCAATTAATTTAATAATATTTTCCAAAGATTCACACGGACGAAGCCGCGGGCGCAGCTAGTATAAAATAAAATAATTAAGTTTTATTGTGCTGTTAAAGAAAAAAGCGTATATACCCGAACCAGGTTTGCGTGTACAGCGACTGTAGCCGTATTGTTTATTTACGTCACAGCAAGTGCTCGACCGACAGTTGAAAACATTATCAATTCATGTAGTTCACGAAGTTCTCGTTTCATTGTTTGCAATATTTAATCTACTCTAGTGTTTCTCAAACGTAGTGCAGTAATATTTTTGTTTTACTACTTTAGTCTAGGCATGGTACAAATGTAACTGATGTTAAGTACATAGTTCCCTGCTGTTTCCTACAGTACCGCCTTAAAAAGTATCTCTACTAATTCCAATGCAGCGCATTCATCTCTTGTTCGGTTTTATGGTTCCGTACCTCGAAAAGAAAAAGAATTTCAACGTTTTCTCTCAGAAACGCTCGACATAGAAACGGCAAAGTATATAAGTGTTGGGCCCGGATGTTGCAAGAAAAAATCTGTCAAGTACGAGTGGAACTCGCACTATAAGGGTTCTGTACATATTTATGCATTTATAGACATTTAAGGGTACCTACATAGTATTTCTAGTAAACTGATCACAAATATTATTTTCTCAGAATGTAAATATATCGCCTGTTATATCTTTTACATTAAAACATGGTGCATGTTTAAATAATATTATTTCTCACCATCCAAATACATAAACGTAGTAACTCTTTCTCGGATATTTTATATATATATATATATATATATATATATATATATATATGTATATATATATATATTTATTTTTTAATACAAATTTATTTTAAATGTATTATATACACGGTGTCCGGGAATAAGTGTAGGACAAAGAAAGGCGCTATTCGTTGGATATAAACGAATAAATTGTTGTTGAAATATGTTTCTAAGTGAGTGCAAAAAAATATAACACATAACCCTTTTTAACACACCCGATACTTGTCTGGAGCGCGGTGCTTACCCGGGCAGCTAGATGTCTTCGTAACTGTTTGCGGGTTATTCCCCCGAGCGGCGCTGAACAATGTTTGCAAGTATCGTGTGTACGAAAAAGATGACAAATAATTATGAATATTATTTTAAATTTTCTGAAAAAAGTCATCTTTTAAATTTTATTTTAAAGAAAATCAACTATTTTTCAGTCAACAAATAAAGTCTTTCTTTGTCCGACACTTATTTTCGGACATCGTGTATATGACATTTTTTTTAAAATTTTCTTCAAACATATTTCGGGTAAAACTAAAGGACAGTCACCTAAAGGATCGCTCAGAAAAATCTGAAAAAAATCACGGACGTTAAAAATTAGGTAAATATTGAATTATGTCCTAAACATTGTAGAGCGATTAATTGTTACAAACAATTTAATTGTTTATTTCTTTACAACTGGTGAACCATTGGTTTTAGGGAAACAAATTTTATCCTTACACGTTTCTCAATATTTTTCACTTGGCTTTGTCGAGACGCTCAGCTCCTCGCGTACGCGATGTAAAACGGCATTGGTACAGTCGGCGTCGGGCAGCCTAGCAGATTGACCCCTTTTAAATACATAAGCGCAATTCAGTACTATTAATTATATTTAAGGCTGGCGGGGGGGGGGGGGGGTTATACTGATGACGCCGAATACTTAATTGTGCAAATATAGGTTGCTTTTGACTTTTTTTTTGTACCAGACAGTGATTCATTACGTCATGTTCTACTTGCAAGTACATAAATCCGTTTGCGTTGCCCGATAGGCTATTTGACTTGATGTTTTAAATTGTTTACATTACATTATATTTATATTTCCAGGATATATGCCGTATTTTTTTATGAAAATCACTTTTAAAGTTCGAATTTTCGTACTCGCACTAAAAACGCAACTTCTGTAATGGCGGCTAATGTGACGTCACAAACGAACAGACACAAATGTAAACAAACAGTCCTGCCCGCTGAAGGGGATTATTATTTATTTTCATATTAAAATGATGTATAAATATGTCTATAAAAAGTCCATACGAAGTGTTCGTTGCAGTACCAATGAATCCTAAAAGATGAAAAAAGTGGCTGCAATTAGCCCAAACAGATCCAAACATAATTGTAGCTCACTCAAATGTTTTTATGTGTGAAGATCATTTCGATATAAGTAATATTTGTGTTTTAAACATTATTATCGATATCAATGCCTATAAACCAAAAAAATAGGGACATACAATTTTGGTAGGAATGCGTTATACTCGCTTGTGACGTCATCTGACTTTTAACCAATAACAGGGTGAATGCGACGCTGATTGACTTTCAAAAAAATATTGTGGTTTCTTTACTTTTTTTTTAATAAAATATATACTTATTCTTTCGAAAATGAAAAGCAATACGTTCATTTACGTTATAATCTAACAGGATGACCACGAATTGTGGTATATTTTAGATGTTGTCAAATAGCCTATATTGTAGGCGCGCTTATTCCCGGTGTTGGAGATTGTCTCATCTCGACACGTTTTACTGTTCGATTTGAGAATTTAGATGCAAGATCATGGATTATTTGCAAGGTAGGTTCATTAATTTTACCAGGTTTTAGGTTTGTATTCATTTTAGGTTAGTCATTATTTTGCGTAATCTTTCGCAATAACTTGGTCAATGCATTGAGAATAAGCTGTACGTTGAGAAAGGATTTTACTCAGATAATAAATATAAAATTAACTTAAATAATTGTACCGCAATAACAACAGATTAATATTTGATAAACTATGAATTTATTTATCAATTATAATTATTTTATATAGTTCCCCGTAATATTTAAAAAAATATTAATATCTTTGTTAGGTTTCAAGGAATGATAACCAAATTTTATCGAGCATAATATTCGTTCATAAAAAATACTCGTCAATAAATACATGTTATATAATAACAGAACCTGTCAAGTACGAGGGAAACTCGCACTACGAGGGTTCTGTACGCATTTAGGCATTTATAAATATTTATTGGCACAAAATATTCCACGATATATTATCTATTTTGTCTTTCACAAGTGCTATTATAATATTAAATTTTAAAAAATCTTTTTTATGTGATATAGCTACAAATTAAAATTTTTTTTCTTTAGTTGTGCTGTAAGACCTTGCTTCTTGACAAATTTCTTGATTCTAGGTCAATGGAAAGTACCCTATAGTTTCGATTTATTTATGACTGTCAAAATATACGGCATAAATGGCCGTATTTTTAGGGTTCTTTTATTGCGTTGACTTAGAAGCTTGACTTCTTTATAGCTTCAAGGGACGATAGATCTAAATATTTGATATTAACTGCAATTTGATGCAAATATATAACTACTTGATATATACCCTATAGTTTCGATTTATTTATGACTGTTAAAGTATGCGGCATAAATGGCCGTATTTTTAGGGTTTTTTTTATTGCGTTGACTTAGAAGCTTGACTTCTTTATAGCTTCAAGGGACGATAGATCTAAATATTTGATATTAACTGCAACTTGATGCAAATATATAACAACTTGATATATCAACACGTTCCTGAAGAAAAAGGTCTTGACAGACAGACAGACAACGAAGTGATCCTATAAAGGTTCCTTTTTTCCGTTTGAAGAACGGAACTTTAATAAATGATGAAAATTGTCTTTCATATTGCACCATTTCTTTAAATAGTTTAGATTTAACAAGGCTTTTATGTGTAAGGGTAATGAGTTCACGCCGTTGCCTGATATGTTTAAGTAAAAAGGACAAGTTCACCGACTTTCCATGTAAAATTATGTTTCCCGATTAAATTATGTTTCTCGATTAAATTATATTTCTCGGTTAAATTATGTTTTTCGATTAGATTATGTTTCTCAGAAAAACCCCTTCATGTACCAAAAAATTACTTTAAAATTAACTCGTCTCTTACAAAATTCACGAAATTGAAGTGAAAATGTCTGTGCTAAAACTCAACGAAATTATTATATAAATACGAGGGGGCGGCTGAAAAGTTTTGAGCCTTAAGTATTAAAAATGCTGATAGAAATGTATAAAAAAATTAATTTTTCAATGTAATCTCGCTCTATTTCAATATACTTCTTACATTTATTAAAAAGGGCTTTTAACCTGGTCAAAAAATATTCGCCTTTTTGCCTTCGAAATGTTCGTTTACGGCCGTCTTCATTTCTTCGTCACTGGAACATCTCCGTCCTTGGAGGTTTTTTTTTTAAATTCGAACAGAGGAAATAATTGCTAGAGGCTAGGTCTGGACTGTAGGGCGGGTGGTTGATGAGCTTGGACGCCGATCTTTCCATTTTGAACTTCCATGGCGGCTTTTCTCCCCTTTCTATCCACTGTATTGACTCCGGATCGTACTGTCGAATCCATCCGTCGATCCACTGTCGAGACAAGATGAGAAAAAAAAACAGTGACCCGTCACGGGACGCCTGGCAGATGTGAAACATCGTGTTCGTATAAGTAATATGCATAAAAGACAAGATTATTACAGGAACTAAATATAGCATAATGAAAAAATAAAGTATTACGAATTTCTTACAGAAAATGGTGACTTTATTTAATAAACATTTATTTACAATTAATACAAAAATAATAAAGCACAGGTTATGTGTACCGTAGTAAACAACAGCGTCGAACTGAGTGAGGAGGGGGTCGCGTAGTCGGTTGCGCATGGCGACACGTCGCCATACCGTACACTCTACTACATATATACCTTAGTATAGCGTGGCGGCCCGTCGCCACGGCAAGCGTCGCCACGCCAATGACCCGGTTTATACCTGCGCCTATAGATGTTTCACTTAAAAAAACATTGTCAGGATTATAGCAACAGATGTCCAAAACTCCTGCGAAGTTGTGACTCGATACTGCTTGTCCAGGAGCGGGAGCATTTTCGGCACCCATCGCGCGCACACCTTTTTCCATGTGCTGATTTGAAACTTGCTCCATAAACATTTTAGTGCTACGTATATAATACAATATCCGTGCTGAAAAATGGCTTCGAATATCTCTGCTGCCCATCGGTCATAGCTGGTTTTTGAGAAAAACGGTTGTGACATATGGACAGAGAGAGGCCCAAAACTGCAACCGTTTGATTCGCTAACGGATGTTTAGAAGAATTTTAATATTTGACGAGGATATTTCCATTTTACCTTGCTGCTGTTATTTTTTTATTGCTTTTTTACCACTGTTTTAAGTTTATAATCATCGTCTTTTTTATTGCTTTTTGACCACTGTTTTAAGTTTATAATCATCGACTTTTTTATTGCTTTTTTTTATTGCTTTTTGACCACTGTTTTAAGTTTATAATCATCGACTTTTTTATTGCTTTTTGACCACTGTTTTAAGTTTATAATCATCGTCTTTTTTATTGCTTTTTTTATTGCTTTTTGACCACTGTTTTAAGTTTATAATCATCGACTTTTTTATTGCTTTTTTTTATTGCTTTTTGACCACTGTTTTAAGTTTATAATCATCGACTTTTTTATTGCTTTTTTTTATTGCTTTTTGACCACTGTTTTAAGTTTATAATCATCGACTTTTTTATTGCTTTTTTTATTGCTTTTTGACCACTGTTTTAAGTTTATAATCATCGACTTTTTTATTGCTCTTTTTATTGCTTTTTGACCACTGTTTTAAGTTTATAATGATCGACTTTTTTTATTGCTTTTTGACCACTGTTTTAAGTTTATAATCATCGACTTTTTTTATTGCTTTTTTTATTGCTTTTTGACCATTGTTTTAAGTTTATAATCATCGACTTTTTTATTGCTTTTTGACCACTGTTTTAAGTTTATAATCATCGACTTTTTTATTGCTATTTTATTGCTTTTTGACCACTGTTTTAAGTTTATAATCATAGACTTTTTTATTGCTTTTTTTATTGCTTTTTGACCACTGTTTTAAGTTTATAATCATCGACTTTTTTATTGCTTTTTTTATTGCTTTTTGACCACTGTTTTAAGTTTATAATCATCGACTTTTTTATTGCTTTTTTTATTGCTTTTTGACCACTGTTTTAAGTTTATAATCATCGACTTTTTTATTGCTTTTTTATTGCTTTTTGACCACTGTTTTAAGTTTATAATCATCGACTTTTTTATTGCTTTTTGACCACTGTTTTAAGTTTATAATGATCGACTTTTTTTATTGCTTTTTGACCACTGTTTTAAGTTTATAATCATCGACTTTTTTATTGCTTTTTGACCACTGTTTTAAGTTTATAATGATCGACTTTTTTATTGCTTTTTGACCACTGTTTTAAGTTTATAATCATCGACTTTTTTTATTGTTTTTTTTTATTGCTTTTTGACCACTGTTTTAAGTTTATAATCATCGACTTTTTTATTGCTTTTTGACCACTGTTTTAAGTTTATAATCATCGACTTTTTTATTGCTTTTTGACCACTGTTTTAAGTTTATAATCATCGACTTTTTTATTGCTTTTTGACCACTGTTTTAAGTTTATAATCGACTTTTTTATTGCTTTTTTTATTGCTTTTTGACCACTGTTTTAAGTTTATAATCATCGACTTTTTTATTGCTTTTTTTTATTGCTTTTTGACCACTGTTTTAAGTTTATAATCATCGACTTTTTTATTGCTTTTTTTTTATTGCTTTTTGACCACTGTTTTAAGTTTATAATGATCGACTTTTTTTATTGCTTTTTGACCACTGTTTTAAGTTTATAATCATCGACTTTTTTTATTGCTTTTTTTATTGCTTTTTGACCACTGTTTTAAGTTTATAATCATCGACTTTTTTTATTGCTTTTTGACCACTGTTTTAAGTTTATAATCATCGACTTTTTTTATTGCTTTTTGACCACTGTTTTAAGTTTATAATCATCGACTTTTTTTTATTGCTTTTTTTATTGCTTTTTGACCACTGTTTTAAGTTTATAATCATCGACTTTTTTATTGCATTTTGACCACTGTTTTAATTTTATAATCATCGACTTTTTTATTGTTCTTTTATTGATTTTTTTTATTGCTTTTTGACCACTGTTTTAAGTTTATAATCATCGACTTTTTTTTTATTGTTTTTTGACCACTGTTTTAAGTTTATAATCATCGACTTTTTTATTGCTTTTTTATTGCTTTTTTTATTGCTTTTTGACCACTGTTTTAAGTTTATAATCTTCGACTTTTTTTATTGCTTTTTTATTACTTTTTTTTATTGCTTTTTGACCACTGTTTTAAGTTTATAATCATCGACTTTTTTTATTGCTTTTTTATTGCTTTCTGACCACTGTTTTAAATTTATAATAATCAACTTTTTTATTGCTTTTTTTTATTGCTTTTTGACCACTGTTTTAAGTTTATAATCATCGAGTTTTAAGTATATAATCATCGACTTTTGATTACTTAAAACTTAGTCGTGGATTTTCCTTTAATTACGAATGTTATTAATTTATCTATCTTGTTCAATTGTGTAAATTGAAATCTAACCACGTTTATTGAGATTCTGGTTCTCCTAAAATTATATTTAAAAAATTATGTCTCTCTGTAAAATTATGTTTCTCACAAAAAGCACAGGACCGAAAATTGAACGTTGCTTGTTTAAGGCTTCGTTACACAGCGAGCGTGGCGGTGCGTAGCGTTGTTAGGGCGCGGTAATGGCGTGTTGTTGGCGCGCGATTTACCATGAAATTGTATGAAACACGTCACATGGGGCCGTGGCGCGACCGCCATACCGGCTTGGTTGTGACGCGATGGCAAAGCTGAAAGCGTGCGGGCGTGAACGCGTCGCGCCTGGCGGGACGGGAGACGTGATATTTGTATATTTTTACAAATTGATGTGGCGTTAAATATGGATTTCTAGCATCTAATTGAGTGTGTTGGAAATTATGTTTAGTTTTATGACTCGGGTTGTAAAGAGTAGAAAAATGAAGAAACCGAAGCAGCTGTTTGGGTGTCTAAGTTGTAAATACTATTTTTACATAATCGGTGAAATCCCGTATCTTTCTTGTATTTATTTCATGCATCCGTTTTTTCTTTTCACATTTTTTTGGAAACTGCAGGTAAAATCAGGAATTCTTCCATGTGCCATTCACGTGGCATTACGCACGGAATTGATTCTACGTGCATGGCACACGCAGTACCTAAGCACGGCATGCGCTATACTGTGCGAAGTGACGTAACTTTCACATTGTGACAATCACGCCACCTACCAACACGTCAGCGACACGCCACTACAACGCTGTCCACTGCACTTACGTCCATATGTACCATACACGGTCAGGACTCTCAGTCGGACTTACTGACAGTTAAATATGTGTTTCTGTTTCTCATTAACTATCAGTCGAGTTGAACCAAGAGTCTACTTTACTAATCATGCCCCATTGCACGGTCCAATCGCTAAAATATCCATACGAAATACCGTTTTAAATGTCAATAAGTCCGACTGAGAGTCCTGACGGTGTGTGATGCATACGGGTGTTAATGTATTTTGTTAGTGCTTAGTGTATTTTAATATTTATTATGTGTACATAAAATTATATTTTTTCGTTCCGGCACATGGAGAGAGACACTAAACGTTGTGAAAAAACAAATATTTCAAACACCGTCTATGTTTACTATACTAAAGTGCGAAATCTAGCCCGATCGCTAGTGCTCGATAATTTGACAATATTTGATTTCTTTTCAATAAATGATTTATAAATAATTTAATTACAAATATATTCGTTCTAAATTCTATGTAAAATAGTGATATTATTAATATCATGTCATATTGTACTTGACTCACGTGGATTTAATAAAAACGATTTTTATTCATTTTAAATATTGATTAACAGCACCACCTATGGCCTAAAGTTCTAATTTCAAAGAATATTGTAGATAGGATTATAAAACTACTTACGTAAGTTGACCGATAGATGGCGTTAGAAAAGCGTGTAATCAGTGAAACGTTGCCGAATAATCTCTTATTGTTTCATTTGAATATATCTTGAAGGTACACTCACATGCAGACATTGAGGTTATTATATATGTATGTACATAAGTGTTCAGCTTTTCTATTCCATCCTTACTGAGAATATCCCATCATGCTGAGTGAATATTGGAATATGGGAAAAAAATTATTGCTTATAAGATCTCACTGTAGAAATAAAAACTTTGGCCACCATTATAATCGTACTGTGTATGTGAGAAATTTTGGATTTAATTAAAAAATAAACACAAAGAAATTAAAAAACAAGTAAAATTAATTAAATTAAAAATATTATTATAAATATGATATATTCATTCATACAAAGAAGTTCAATTCATTTATAAAAGATACGCAATTGCGTACAGAGTAGAGAACGTAATAAATACATATATTTGTCTAAATAGGAAATATGCGTCTTCACTATAAACGTGATATTTGTATACCCCGAGTATACCCCGAGCGCGGTAGATGAGTTTTATTTTAATTATGTTATGTTATTGATATATTGAGAATCTTTGCTAATATCCCACCTGAATATGTTGTAATACAACGAAACCTAGGTCGTGGTAAAGAACTTAAAGAAAATAGAAATAATACAACATCACGTAGTTTCATTTAATAGTGAATAATGAATTTCTACAAAATTAACGCCAAATATATTCAGTATTCAATTATTAAAAAATATTATTTAAAAGCACAGATATAACTTAGATTTGTATGAATATAAAACACGTGTTGTGTATTTACAAATGTCTCTGTAACTATCATGAATATAGTATCACTCACTACACGCATGTAAATATATGTTTAGTGAGCAACTTCATCCTGTTGATTTTTGTTGCATTGTACTTGCGCATGCGCATATCGTAAAATTTCACTCTCATCATTATTTCATAACGCGCCTAAAAAGTATAACTTCAAAAATAGATAACACTTTAAAAGGCCATATTTTTTTGCTGCGTGAACAAAAATCTATTAGAGCAATGTAATGATATAGGTTTTAGTATACGACATTAATTTCAACTTGCTAATAAGTCGTTTCTGAAAAAAAGGACTATGACACACAGACGGACAACCAAGTGACCCTATAAGTGTTCCATTTTATTCGTTTTGATGGACGGGTCCCTAAAAAACTATTTATAATAAATGATTTCTTTTCATTTGTCCATTTGTAAATACAAATCAAGTAGTCTCAACTTTGGAATGTCTTGCTTAAGGGCGTGCACATTCTTTTTACAGTTTATAAAGTTATTGAGATTAGTCAATCGATTTTGTAATAAAAGTTGAAAGTACGATGTGACACATTTGACGTACGAATGTCACCTAACTCGTAACCCGGGCGTCTTTCTGAATGAACTTGCCGATAGCGAAATTTGGTTTCACAACGTTCAAAGACATCTCTAGGTCAGTCTCGAACGTTCCTGCAACGCTGTCCAAAAGCAAAGCCGCCAGTCAATGGCGGGCCGGAGGGAGGCTTCGCGCTGGGGCGCTCGCGTAACCTCCACACGTCACTTCCGCGGGGCGTGGCTTGCCGCGCCAGACGAGGACGGCGAGAGCGGCTAGGGGCGGCGCACTGATTTCAGGAACTCAGTGCGGGCTCAGCTCTCGCCGGGAAATTATTGTTCTGGAATTCCGCTTGTAGCAGCGCGTACGCCGCTGCGCCATTACACGCCGCCCGGTTTGCGACGGTCCGACGCGCTCTACCGCGTGCGCGTGTGGAAATAATTTTTTTATAAAGAAATCCAGTGTTCTGTCAAAAGATGTTTTGGATGGCGTCTCTTTGTTGTATTGTAATGATAATGAAGAATTTCAGTGTAGCTCCGTTGTCTTTTTGAACGTTATTTTCAACGCTTGTCCATACTGTTTAGTATGTAATTGGATTCATTGTGTTGCCCGCATCTAGATTCGGTTTAGAGTTTCTTTTTTTTACGTTTTAATGGTTTGTTGCTGTTTGTCAGCTGGTGTGTGTAGTTGTGTAAATAGTGACGGATATTGGAGGTGCCAAATAGATTGAATAGTGTAAGATGCAATTTATATTCGCTTTTTTATGTAATGTTTAGATTGCATTGTTGTTTACTGTTTCTTTTTTCATTGCAATTCTTTCGTTTTGCAAACATGTCATTTGGCTATTTTTGTGAATGGATATCTTATTAACTTGTAAGCTATTCTACTATAGTTAATTACACGTTTCGCTTAAATTAAATTGGTGATTTTAAAGAGAATGTAACATGATTACATTTCGTTAAATTCGAGTTATGTAAACGACGTTAGTGCAATATGTAAATTATGCAACATGAAAACAGGTAGCCGAAAGAAAATTTTGGCTCTCAATGTTTTTTTTAATTAATAGTAATTATAATAATTTTGAAAATAATATTGGAGAATGTGTAATAATGGAGTGGAAAGCATATGAGAGATTTCAAATTAAAGACTGAAGTAGGAAAATGTTTTCATTTCGTATTCGAAAATAAGGAGTTTTCCCGACATTCGTACGTTTTTACGTAGTATAATTTTAAAATTGTTTTTTCACATTTGGTTTTTTTGTTTGGTAACTAACCTTCCGGCAATAGTTCTGAACCAAAGTTATATAGGATGGCACCATTTATTAAATTATATAGATGTAGCATACCTTTCTTTATATTTCTAGGTACTCCCCTAGCCAATGACGTAACGGTTACGTGATATTTTTTCGGATTGATTTAAAAATGATTTTGTTTGAAAAGAAAATTTTTTCCAAGAATTCTCAATCATTTTTTTTATTTTCTATAAAGATTAAGGGTTTTTATGTTAATAATTTTTTTAATGTTTTCTCTACCCGTAAATATCCGTCGTGTTTTTTGTAATTTTTTCGAAATACGAAAAATGATTTAAAATTCTAAGGTATTTTTTTGTAAATAAAATATAAATTTTTTTATATCAGTAAAAGTCAGTCACCATGTAATAAGATTTATTTTACTATATGTTTGTGAAATTTTTGTTGCCTTGTTCTCCTGTTTGAGATTAAAATTAGAAAGATAGTGCCATTAAAAGTAAATGTTTATGACAAAACTCAGAAATTAAACTTTTTGATTTTAGACTTTTTTTGCTTGAAAAAGGTTAATCACATGCTTATCCCGAATAAATGTTAGTTTTTGGACGTTTCACTTACGTGATTAAAAAAAAAAGGAAAAATTTCCTTTATGAATCCACCTTTGTAATTTCAAAATTATGCCATGAAAAAAATTAAATATCTATATATATAGTGAAGGTTACACAACCATTAGAGGAGAACTATATCAAACTACTTATTTTTAGGGTTCTGTATCATGTCTGGCCGTCTGTCACACCCTCGTAGTGTTTATAGTATTAGTCCTATGTTTATGAAATTTTGCAATATATGCTTCGGATGAAAGAACTCGATTAACGTGGAGCAAGCAATTTTTTCACATTTTTTAAAATTTTATACCTCTCCTTATTAAGAAGTTGCTACTTTTCAGGTTAAGAAATATTAAGGTTCAAAGTTGTTTGTAATGTCCTGGATATTTCCCCCGAAAGCTATTTATGTAAATGGTTTAATAAAAATTTAAGCAATTTTAATTAACATTAGATAAAAGTGTTTTATAAATGATTAACCAATTAAAAACACTCCTGAATATTGTAAAAAAGTTTGTTTAGGTTTATTAATTGACATTCATATAAGACCATCATTTTTCGTAAATTAAACAAATATAAAACCGAGGCCGAACATTGTAGTAAGTAACTGAATTATACATTTATTATTAATCTATAATTAGAAATAAAATATAATTGTATTTTAGAGAAAATCCGTAAGATAATACAAATTACGTAGATAACTTAGAATTATTTAGTCTCTAAGATTTTATTTCCAAAAATCTATAAGAGCACAATATAAATTTTTTAAAGTTACCATATTTTCGTCAATAATTACTAAGCAATAAAATAAAATGTATCTCTGTACATTTTATTTTGTCCCTGTATTATATCGAAAGAAAACTGAAAAATCTGAGAAAAATTGCGAAAATATTACGAGTTGCAATTATTTCGAGTAACCAAACTTCATTCGTTTTGAAACTATAAAGAAAAGTTGAGAAATATTGCAGACGGAAATTGCTGTATGACTGAGTTTGCTAGTGTACTGAAAGTAAAATAATGTGTCTTACTAAAAAAATGTTATGCAATATTTAATTAAAGAAAAAAAAAACGAAAAATATATATGATAAATGGAATACGTCAAATGGAATGCTAAACAAACTTGATTATGGAATGTAGGAAAAAACGTATCTGATCGTTTTTTTTCACCATTCCATAATTATACAAGGAAGTTTCATAATGTCCTCATGTCCGTCCGTCGGCAAAAGCCTTAGTTTCTACAGCTATGTACCACAAATTTTCCAAGTGAAAAGCCCTCCCCCCATTCATAGAAAATCCATACGAGTAGCATATACTAGACAATATGTTTATATACTTACATGGTGAATTACACTCTTAGTACAGGTTATACTTTTACTTAAAATAGTTGTCATGTGACAGTAAGAACCAAAAATTATTATAAATTTTTTTATTTAAAATTATTTTTTTTCCAAACTGTTAATATATAACATCACTTTAACAGTTTGGAAATAAATAATTTTTGCGTTTTTTTAATTAAAATAAATTGTGAAATAGAAGGTAGTGAAATACCTACTTTTTCTGTAATGTTAATTGTAAAATTTTTGAGGGCGAGTTTTACGAAAACTAAGCAGTAACTTTTTTTTCAAAATGCTAATATAACATAATTTTACTTTGACTTAGTTTTATAGACACCGCTCGATGCGTTATTAAAAAAAATTAATGTTGTATAGTTACTAATTTTTCTGTAAAGTCAATTTTAAAATTTTGAGCGATTTTTACCAAAACTAAACGGTAAATAATTATTTTTTCAAAATGTTAGTATGACACTATTTTACGTTGACTTAGTTTTTAAGACTTAAGACAAGTTGCTTGACGCGTTTTTTTTTTAAATGAAATGAAAAGTGTAGTAAAATTGCTAATTTTGAATAAATCTGTTATGTTAATTATACAATTTTTGAGAGCGATTTTTACCAAAACTAAACAATAAATATTTTTTTTGTCAAAATGTTACTATAACACTATTTTACGTTGACTTAGTTTTTAAGACAAGTTGCTTGACGCGTTTTTTTTTAAACGAAATGAAAATTGTGGTGAAATTGCTAATTTTGTATATACCTGTTATGTTGATTTTACAATTTTTGAGAGCGATTTTTACCGAAACTAACTGTAATTTTTTTTTCAAAATGTCAATATAACTTAATTTTACGTTGGCTTAATTTTTAAGACAAGTCGCTTGACGCGTTTTTTAAATAAAATGAAAAAATGTGGTGAAATTGTTAATTTTTTATATACCTGTTATGTTGATTTTACAATTTTTTCGCGAAACTAACGGTAATTTTTTTTTCAAAATGTCATAACATCATTTTACGTTAACTTAGATAAATCGCTCGACCGGTTTTTTTAAACAAAATGAAAACTGTGATGATGCTAATTGTACAAATTTGGGAATACGGTAAATAATTTTACAATTTTAAAATAAGTTAGATATTTTCAGTTTCTATAATATATGAAAAGTTCAGTAAATTTCGTCAGTAACTACCTTGACAAGTTTAGTCAATTGTAAAAGTTTCGTTTTCTCATTGTAAGTACCCCCTCGCCCCTCGTTCTAATATTGAACCTTAAAAATATCATTATATAAATAGGTGAAGGTAAAACAGTTAAGTACCATTTTCTCCTTTGTTTGTCAACCGATTTTCTTTTTATTTTTATTTGGTAGCAGTTGACAATTTTTAATGTTATCAAAAAAAAAAAAGGTTTTGGAAAATTCATATATGTTTTCGTAAAATTTTCAATAATGATATTATATAAATAGATAAAGGCAAAACAGTTAAGTACCATTTTCTCCTCTGTTTGTCAACCGATTTTCTTTTTTTTGTTTGGTAGCTATTCACGAGCTTTAGTGTTATCAAAAAACAAAAGGTTTTGGAAAATTCATATGTTTTCGTAAAATTTTCAATAATGATATTATATAAATAGATAAAGGCAAAACAGTTAAGTATCATTTTCTCCTCTGTTTGTCAACCGATTTTCTTTTTTTTTGTTTGTTAGCTTTTGATGAGTGTTACCGATAAAAGAATTTGGGATATTCATATATGTTTTCCTCAAATTTTCAATAATATTTATGGTCGTTTTCGACCATTTGGCAAACACTTAATTCTACTTGTTAATATCAAATTTTTCAGTTATAATTATTTCGGTTCAGTTGCATAAAAAATTGTAAGACACTATAAGAGAGGCGGTTGGCGAGTTTCATTCAGTTTTCAACTGTACAGCGATAAATGGAGATGTATTGCTTGGGTAAAATAGTGGTGTCAAAAAATATTAGCACATTTCAGTCACAAAACGGAAGGTCGTTGGAGACGACCGGAAGGTCTGTCTGTAAGTTATTGCGTAACATTACTGGTTGAAATTGGATTACACAGAAAAAAAAAGAAAAACATTTTTATTGTACAACCCATGGCTGCGTGGTTTACTATCATCGACTAGCTCGCCAGCCTCAAAATTTGGTAACAGAAGTAACTATAATGTGGGTTATTTTAAAAGTATTTTTAATTTACATTTTAGAGGAGATCTGAATAGAACTCTCACTACGAGAGTATATACATTTAAGAATTTATTAACATACAACTAAATGAAACGACGTGATGTAGTGTTATTTATACTTTCTATAATTTCTTTACCACAACCAAGGTTTCGTTGTATTACAACATCTTCAGGTGGGATATTTGTAAAGATTCTTCAAAGATTCTCATCTTTGCTGATTGCCCACCTGAAGATGTTGTCATACAACGAAACCTAGATCGTCGTAAAAGATTTAAATATTCTAGGTTCTTCAAAGATTCTCATCTTTGCTGCTTGCCCACCTGAAGATGTTGTAATACAACGAAACATAGGTCGTCGTAAAAGATTTAAATATTTTAGATTCTTGAAAAATTCTCATCTCTGCTAATAGCCCATCTGAAGATGTCATACAACGAAACCTAGGTCGTGGTAAAGAATTTAAATATTCTAGATTCTGAGATTCTTCAAAGATTCTCATCTTTGCTAATTGTCGACCTGAAGATGTTGTAATACAACGAAACCTAGGTCGTGGTAAATAATTTAAATAAAGTAGAAATAATACTACATCACGTAGTTTCATTTAGTTGTGAACAATTAATTTCTACAAAATTAACGCTAATTATATCCAAAATTTATAAACATTTAAAGTTATATAGAATATTTATTAAATGATTTGCAAAATTTTAATTTTTTAGCAAGTAAATGTATTGCATACTGTATCTTTCATAGGCGTATATTTCAGAAAAATATATAATTTCACCACTCCAGAAATCGTTGATTTTTTGGATTTTTGTGTTTACTTGTGCTGTAAGACTTCCCATTATGTCGACTTTCAAGGTCGACCGGAGGTACCCCATAAGTGTTAATAATGAGTGAGTAAAACTATGGTAAAAAATAAAAAAATACGATTTAAAGGGCTGTATCTTTTAGTTGTGTGGTTCAAAGTACTTAAAATTTGCAACAATGTATGGCTATAGGCTTCAGTGGTACGTGAAATTCATTTTTTTCTTTATAAGGTGGACAATCTTTTTAAGGACCTTCTCAACAATAACTCTAAGATTATTTTAAAAAAAATTCTGAAAAAATAGTCCGAAATCTTCATAACTTATCCCTTGAATTAATACCTCATATATTACGTGAAATTAAAAAAAAACTGCCTCGGTAAACTATCAACTTTATATCTCGAGCCGTTTCTGTGAAAAAAGGTTTGATAGACGACGGACATCCAAGTGATTCTATGAGGGTTTCGTTTTTTTAATTTTTAGGGATCTCTTAAAATTTTACTATTTTTTGAATTTTTTAAAATATTTTTTTATGATCTGAAATTGCTTTTGAAAATGATATGCGTTTTCGCCTATTTATATGTACGTATATACGTATGAAGACAAGATAAAGTTCTTGACCGATTTTGGTGATTTTTTTTTCTATAAATTGCTTACCTATCAGAATATACTTTAATTTTTATAGACAATCTTCCGACTCCTTGTCTATGCTCTCTTCTGCTTGTAACTTTTTTTTTATGATCAAAGACGCATTCGATGACCATGTTTTTCATTTTTACGTGATTAATGTTTTGAATTAACTGATGTATTTTTAATGCGGTAAAGAACTAAAAACGCAGTCTGTATGCTTTTCGTTTTACCGCCGATTTTAAGTCATAAAAAATTATATCCAACATAGGGATGTGTCGGAATTTAAACATTGACCATATAATTTCCAATACTTTTCACGAAAGTTCCTTTTGAACAGGGAGCCGATAGAGAACTGGGATTTTTTTTCCGCGGACTTTTGGATTCGGTGAACTGATTCGCGAGGGTGAAGTCAAATTAAAAAAAATTCGCTTACACAATTATTGTACCAAAAACTCTTAACAATTTCAAGGAAATATTCTGTAACTGCTTTAGCTTTACTCGGAGCTAATGTGGCTGTAGAGTTTTTTTTGTAGCTCTTTATTTGTTTTTTTTTAGTTTTTATATTGGTTTTGATTTGATTTTTTCTTCATCCTTTTATTTTTTTTTAATTAAGTTTTATTGTAAGTGTATTTACAATGTGGCAACGCGTGCTTTGTTTAATAAATTCCGAAGCATAGTGTCATACGTTGAGCATGTTTGCAAACATTGCATTCACTTGCATATTAGTCATTGCGCATACTCGTAGCACGTTTGAGATGCAGTTTTCTTAGATAGGTTTTCGTCAGAAATTTGCGTAGGAAAATGGAGATTAGTCAGTTTACTCCAGTGTAAATGAATATTTATGTTAATGTGGACGGTATTATTTTCGTAACGATTCGAATTTCGTGCAAAGCTTTTCTTTAGGTTTTCCAGCCCTCTGAGGGTTAACTCAAATTTTCTCTAAAAAAATTTAGTGTTTTTTGAACGATTTTTACCAAAACTAATCGATAAATATTTTTTTTTCAAAACGTTAATACAACATTATTTTACGTTAACTTAGTTTTTAAGATAAACGTTATGTTACTATACGCTGTAGTACAGTGTACAGTAACATAATGAAGTGTCGTTCGCAACTGTATACAATACATTGAAATTGTAAAATTAGGCAAATTTCTCTTTTGCTTCTTCAGTTATCTTCAGTACCATATATATAGTCTTCAGTATCTTATATAGCACCCAGATTAAAATTGGACCTATTTAAAAACCTAATTTTTTACACTTTTTACCACCGAATTGGGTGAAATCGATCAGTGTGCGATGTTTACTTAATTGGTTCTATTTTAGTAACGTACTAACTACTGTTGGTGGTTTTTTCCTAAACTGTTGCAAAAAGGCTTTGATAAAAACTGTTATTCAGTGTTTTATGGTATTATCATCATCGCCATATGTTTTACGTTTATCATCATAGCTAAGGAACGTTTCCATTGTATTTACCACGTGTGTGGGTGTTGGACGGGTTGTAAATAGTATTTGCCGGGATGTTTAATTGCGTTTAAACCAATGCGTAAAGTCAAATTTATTATATAATGCGTGGTTAGAACTACCACATTGCTGTGTTTTTGGGGTTGTCTATAGGCTGGCCACATTTTTTCGGTTCAGAAAAATATTTGGGCTTTATAATTGGCTGTGCACATATCTTAAATGACAGTGATAATTTGTGTCACTTTTGAAATATTGTGCAGAAATAAAATATGTACAAATAAATAATACCATATTTAGATATTTATCGGTAATTAATTAAATTATAGGTAACTGTTTTTACAGTATAATTAATTCCAACGATAAAAATCACGTAAAAATGTGACCATTATCACAGCATGTGTAACTAAATGTATTAAAAAATGTGATCATTATAATTGTATCTCATTTTATTAAAAATGTGACTGAATTTTTTTATTACAAGCGTGATCATTGTAACAACAAACGCACATGAAACTTATTGTATTAAAAATGTGACCATTATCACACCATGTGAAACTTATTGTATTAAAAATATGATTAATATTTTATTTTTGACCGATTTTTCTAAATTTCGTCCTAGCATCCAGTGAAGTTGTCTGTGATTTATATTTAATTCCTCTCTTTTTTTACATGATCCTTTCATTTTAATTTTACATCTAGATTCATTCTTAGATATTTTGTCGTATAATGATCTGTGATTTAAATTAATTCCGTTTTTTTTTAAATGATCCTTTCATTTTAATTTTACATCTAGATTCATTCTTAGATATTTTGTCGTATAATGATCTGTGATTTAAATTAATTCCGTTTTTTTTAAATGATCCTTTCATTTTAATTTTACATCTAGATTCATTCTTAGATATTTTGTCGTATAATGATCTGTGATTTAAATTAATTCCGTTTTTTTTAAATGATCCTTTCATTTTAATTTTACATCTAGATTCATTCTTAGATATTTTGTCGTATAATGATCTGTGATTTATATTTAATTCCTCTCTTTTTTTACATGATCCTTTCATTTTAATTTTACATCTAGATTCATTCTTATATATTTTGTCGTATAATGATCTGTGATTTAAATTAATTCCGTTTTTTTTTAAATGATCCTTTCATTTTAATTTTACATCTAGATTCATTCTTAGATATTTTGTCGTATAATGATCTGTGATTTAAATTAATTCCGTTTTTTTTAAATGATCCTTTCATTTTAATTTTACATCTAGATTCATTCTTAGATATTTTGTCGTATAATGATCTGTGATTTATATTTAATTCCTCTCTTTTTTTACATGATCCTTTCATTTTAATTTTACATCTAGATTCATTCTTAGATATTTTGTCGTATAATGATCTGTGATTTAAATTAATTCCGTTTTTTTTTAAATGATCCTTTCATTTTAATTTTACATCTAGATTCATTCTTAGATATTTTGTCGTATAATGATCTGTGATTTAAATTAATTCCGTTTTTTTTAAATGATCCTTTCATTTTAATTTTACATCTAGATTCATTCTTAGATATTTTGTCGTATAATGATCTGTGATTTATATTTAATTCCGCTCTTTTTTTACATGATCCTTTCATTTTAATTTTACATCTAGATTCATTCTTATATATTTTGTCGTATAATGATCTGTGATTTAAATTAATTCCGTTTTTTTTAAATGATCCTTTCATTTTAATTTTACATCTAGATTCATTCTTAGATATTTTGTCGTATAATGATCTGTGATTTATATTTAATTCCGCTCTTTTTTTACATGATCCTTTCATTTTAATTTTACATCTAGATTCATTCTTAGATATTTTGTCGTATAATGATCTGTGATTTAAATTAATTCCGTTTTTTTTAAATGATCCTTTCATTTTAATTTTACATCTAGATTCATTCTTAGATATTTTGTCGTATAATGATCTGTGATTTATATTTAATTCCGCTCTTTTTTTACATGATCCTTTCATTTTAATTTTACATCTAGATTCATTCTTATATATTTTGTCGTATAATGATCTGTGATTTAAATTAATTCCGTTTTTTTTAAATGATCCTTTCATTTTAATTTTACATCTAGATTCATTCTTAGATATTTTGTCGTATAATGATCTGTGATTTATATTTAATTCCGCTCTTTTTTTACATGATCCTTTCATTTTAATTTTACATCTAGATTCATTCTTATATATTTTGTCGTATAATGATCTGTGATTTAAATTAATTCCGTTTTTTTTAAATGATCCTTTCATTTTAATTTTACATCTAGATTCATTCTTAGATATTTTGTCGTATAATGATCTGTGATTTATATTTAATTCCGCTCTTTTTTTACATGATCCTTTCATTTTAATTTTACATCTAGATTCATTCTTAGATATTTTGTCGTATAATGATCTGTGATTTAAATTAATTCCGTTTTTTTTAAATGATCCTTTCATTTTAATTTTACATCTAGATTCATTCTTAGATATTTTGTCGTATAATGATCTGTGATTTATATTTAATTCCGCTCTTTTTTTACATGATCCTTTCATTTTAATTTTACATCTAGATTCATTCTTAGATATTTTGTCGTATAATGATCTGTGATTTAAATTAATTCCGTTTTTTTTAAATGATCCTTTCATTTTAATTTTACATCTAGATTCATTCTTATATATTTTGTCGTATAATGATCTGTGATTTATATTTAATTCCGCTCTTTTTTTACATGATCCTTTCATTTTAATTTTACATCTAGATTCATTCTTAGATATTTTGTCGTATAATGATCTGTGATTTATATTTAATTCCGCTCTTTTTTTACATGATCCTTTCATTTTAATTTTACATCTAGATTCATTCTTAGATATTTTGTCGTATAATGATCTGTGATTTATATTTAATTCCGCTCTTTTTTTACATGATCCTTTCATTTTAATTTTACATCTAGATTCATTCTTATATATTTTGTCGTATAATGATCTGTGATTTATATTTAATTCCGCTCTTTTTTTACATGATCCTTTCATTTTAATTTTACATCTAGATTCATTCTTAGATATTTTGTCGTATAATGATCTGTGATTTATATTTAATTCCGCTCTTTTTTTACATGATCCTTTCATTTTAATTTTACATCTAGATTCATTCTTAGATATTTTGTCGTATAATGATCTGTGATTTAAATTAATTCCGTTTTTTTTAAATGATCCTTTCATTTTAATTTTACATCTAGATTCATTCTTAGATATTTTGTCGTATAATGATCTGTGATTTATATTTAATTCCGCTCTTTTTTTACATGATCCTTTCATTTTAATTTTACATCTAGATTCATTCTTATATATTTTGTCGTATAATGATCTGTGATTTAAATTAATTCCGTTTTTTTTAAATGATCCTTGCATTTTAATTTGACATCTAGGTTCATTCTTAGATAGTTTGTCGTATAATGATCTGTGATTTAAATTAATTCCGTTTTTTTTAAAATGATCGTTTCATTTTAATTTGACATCTAGGTTCATTCTTAGATAGTTTGTCGTATAATGATCTGTGATTTATATTTAATTCCGCTCTTTTTTTTAAATGATCCTTTCATTTTAATTTTACATCTAGATTCATTCTTATATATTTTGTCGTATAATGATCTGTGATTTAAATTAATTCCGTTTTTTTTAAATGATCCTTTCATTTTAATTTTACATCTAGATTCATTCTTAGATATTTTGTCGTATAATGATCTGTGATTTAAATTAATTCCGTTTTTTTTAAAATGATCGTTTCATTTTAATTTGACATCTAGGTTCATTCTTAGATAGTTTGTCGTATAATGATCTGTGATTTATATTTAATTCCGCTCTTTTTTTTAAATGATCCTTTCATTTTAATTTTACATCTAGATTCATTCTTAGATATTTTGTCGTATAATGATCTGTGATTTAAATTAATTCCGTTTTTTTTAAAATGATCGTTTCATTTTAATTTGACATCTAGGTTCATTCTTAGATAGTTTGTCGTATAATGATCTGTGATTTATATTTAATTCCGCTCTTTTTTTTAAATGATCCTTTCATTTTAATTTTACATCTAGATTCATTCTTAGATATTTTGACGTATAATGATCTGTGATTTAAATTAATTCCGTTTTTTTTAAAATGATCGTTTCATTTTAATTTGACATCTAGGTTCATTCTTAGATAGTTTGTCGTATAATGATCTGTGATTTATATTTAATTCCGCTCTTTTTTTTAAATGATCCTTTCATTTTAATTTTACATCTAGATTCATTCTTAGATATTTTGTCGTATAATGATCTGTGATTTAAATTAATTCCGTTTTTTTTAAAATGATCGTTTCATTTTAATTTGACATCTAGGTTCATTCTTAGATAGTTTGTCGTATAATGATCTGTGATTTATATTTAATTCCGCTCTTTTTTTTAAATGATCCTTTCATTTTAATTTTACATCTAGATTCATTCTTAGATATTTTGACGTATAATGATCTGTGATTTAAATTAATTCCGTTTTTTTTAAATGATCCTTTCATTTTAATTTGACATCTAGGTTCATTCTTAGATAGTTTGTCGTATAATGATCTGTGATTTAAATTAATTCCGTTTTTTTTAAAATGATCGTTTCATTTTAATTTGACATCTAGGTTCATTCTTAGATAGTTTGTCGTATAATGATCTGTGATTTATATTTAATTCCGCTCTTTTTTTTAAATGATCCTTTCATTTTAATTTTACATCTAGATTCATTCTTATATATTTTGTCGTATAATGATCTGTGATTTAAATTAATTCCGTTTTTTTTAAAATGATCGTTTCATTTTAATTTGACATCTAGGTTCATTCTTAGATAGTTTGTCGTATAATGATCTGTGATTTATATTTAATTCCGCTCTTTTTTTTAAATGATCCTTTCATTTTAATTTTACATCTAGATTCATTCTTAGATATTTTGACGTATAATGATCTGTGATTTAAATTAATTCCGTTTTTTTTTAAATGATCGTTTCATTTTAATTTGACATCTAGGTTCATTCTTAGATAGTTTGTCGTATAATGATCTGTGATTTATATTTAATTCCGCTCTTTTTTTTAAAATGATCCTTTCATTTTAATTTTATATCTAGGTTCATTCCTAGATGTTTTGTCATATAATGCGGGGTATAACTTTACTGTTAATAAATGAAGGCAGTGGATTTGTCCAAAAAAAATCAGTCCTATTTTTCGTATATGAGGATGGACGTCAAACATTTTGGTACATATTTTTACGTTGCAGTTATGAAATTTGTCTTCCAGCTATGCCTGCAAGGCAACATTATTGAGCAAATTTTCAGTATCAGACTATTTCCTGCGCTCACACAAGACATCACCTTTTTGCTATACCCTATAGAACCGAATTATATCGGAACTCTCCAGTTTACCGCGGTATTCAACAGCTCAACCACCTGATCAGGGTCGCAGCAGAGTGTGATTTGTTTATGTTGAATGAAAGTAAATTTGTCTAAATGTGTCGTCGTTATCTTTTGTAGTTCTTTTGTATTCATGTGTTAAGAATTGTATTCTCTAAAATATTTCAAATTCACAACACGTACCGGCCACATGTTGCAAAACTCTCTCGGTAGACTGTTTTTGTAAAGTGGGAAAACTTTACAGCGCCCAATATCTGTATAGACCGAAAGGCCACCATAAATATGTATTGTCTTACATTATGTATTGTCTTCGTTAGTTTTGCTGTTCATTAGATGCAATAAAAGGAATTACAAAGCACTGAGAAGGCGGGCCAAGTAGCCGCCCCACCACGATAGTTTAAGAGATTTTTAGCCAATAAGATTATTTTATTTTAAGCACTGATGTTGCACGAATGTTTTTTTTGTAAATTTAATAAAATTTGTAAACGACATTTTAATCTTAGCAGTTAAACAGTTGACACCGTTTTAATAAGCATCCCATATTCAAAATCTGTATCAAATAATTCATTTTTTTGTGAGCGTCTTAATAGAGTAAGTCGCTAGTGTTGTAACAGTCTAATAATTATTAGATATTATTATTTCACATATACGCCCCATAACATCACGTTCAGTCACAATTAACTGAAACTACGTGATGTAGTATTATTTGTACTCTTTTTAATTTCTTTACCGCGACCTAGGTTTCGTTGTATTACATCTTCAGGTATTAGCAAAGGTTCTTCAAAGATTCTCATCTTTGCTGATTGCTCTCCTGATACAACAAAACTTAGGTCGTGGTAAAGAACTTAAAGAAAGTAGAAATAATACGACATCACGTAGTTTCATTTAATTGTGAATAATGAATTTCTGCAACGTTAACGCCAAATATATTCAATCATGTTTAGTCTAAAAGTTTAAATTCTTTTAAACCATTTACGTTTTAGCGTTACGAATAGGTTGCATGTAAATGTATCAATAATTGTATTTGAGTAAATAAATAAACAAAATAAGTGAATATTAATTTATATTTTCATATCGGGCATCGAATTACAAAAATTAATTTTGAAACTGAAAAATCGTGAAAAACATACGGAGATTATATCGATTCGTTGTTTTACTACAGATTACTTAAATTGTACACAGTGCTAGCTACATTTAAATAAACAATTACCAACATAAAAACACAACACAGCAAGCGAAAACATTAAGAGAACAAATGAAAATATATTGGCATTTTTATATTGGTCAGTGTGATGATTAATGATGGTCGTGCAAAACAGTATCTTTGTAATGCGAATAGGTTGTTACGGCTAGAGAGAAGACATCGAAAATGTGATGATTTGCGTTGAAAAACAGAGCTGAAAGCATCTTCATTTGAAATGTTAAATTTTTACGTTAATCTTTGTCCAGTCGGCGAGTGGCTGTTGTCTCGTATCGCAGAGCAAAGGTTTTTTTCTTTTTATTTTTTTATTTGCGTGGACTCAAAGGTTTCATTGATTCGATTTAAACTCGAGTTATTTGGTAATATGTTGTCGGTCATGCCATATTTGGTTGCGACAGACAGACGACTGAGACGTGAGTAATCTTATAAGGGTTCCTTTTTTTTGGAATACTAAACCCTGAAAAGGATTATTCATTCTTCCTTGTATTTTTTTCCTTCATTGTATCCTTTTTTTTTGGTTGCGTGGACTCAAAGGTTTCATTGATTCGATTTAAACTCGAGTTATTTGGTAATATGTTATCGGTCATGACATATTTGGTTGCGATAGACAGACGACTGAGACGTGAGTAATCCTATAAGGGTTCCCTTTTTTTTAAAATACGGAACCCTAAAAAGAACTATTCTTTGTTCTTTGTAGATGGCGCTGCATTAAAGCATGACTCAAATTTTGTAACTACTTTGGTCAATGTTGAAAAAAGAAATTTAAAAATAAAAACGAAATGGTCACAGTTGTGTCTGGGCCGTAGGATTTTAAGTGAAAATGTCATGTTCTCCAATTTCTTTACATCTTTGCAGAAATTGTCTGAAATAAATTCTTCTTCTTAGTCGCGCACTCTTGACAGAGTGGTCGTGATCATGATTCGACCGGCTCATGATTCGGTCGGTAGCCATAAATACAAGTCTTTTATTTCGATAAAATGTATTTATTGTCTATTATCAATATTAAGAACGTTTGTCACTATTACATTCTACATTAACATTATTGTAATAACTATATACATATTTATACACATGTAAACTCATCTATGTCAGTATCCCAGGAAAAGTATAGTCTTTCAACTTTCAGTCATAAAATTTTTATTTTTGTTATTAAATCCAATATCGTTTGGGGTTTTTTCTGCTTCTCCTTGATCGGCCTTTCCTCAGATTGTCGTTAACTTCGCTTCTGGTCTTATTTTCATCTCATAAAACCAATATTTCTGAAAATAAAAACCGTATTTTTATATTTTGTGAAGTCATGTAATTGTAATTATTGTTAAAAAAGCCAATATCACTTGAAATCTAATTAGAAATACTTGGGTTTTTATGGACACTTCGCCCAAGCTTTCGCAGGTTCACGAGATAGACTGCCTGTAAAATATGCATACTTCTGTCAACTCCGCACACGGCCGCTATGCTCTTAGATTACTTTAATAGTTAAAATAGGTAGAATCTAAACTAGCTAGAATCTTAAAAGAGCAGACTTTCTGAATATAATCCGCAATTTTCTATCGGTCCATTATTCAGAGAGTTATCGTGCTACGAATTTCGATATAATTTCGTTGGGTCGGAAATTTCGTCCTAGCTACCAAACCGAATTTATAAATGTTGTCCGTAAAGTTCAAAATTATATCTACTTTTCCATCTACCCTCTTCTTGCACTGGACCAAAGACGGCTCTGAGGACCTTTCGCTCAAACGTTTCCAGTGATCGCTGTGTGTCTCCGTTTAGGGTCCACGTTTCGCTTGCATAAAGTAGGACTGGTAAAATTAGTGTTTTATAGATTTATAATTTAATCTTCCGACTGATGAGTTCGGACCTCAGTTGTCTTCTCAGTCCAAAGAAGCATTTATTTGCCATTTTGATTCTGTTATAAATTTCTGCTCTTAGTTTATTTTTGTCGTAAAAAATAATTCTTTTTTTAAATCCTGACATTGACAGTGACTTTACACTTTTCACCTAAAATTATTTCTGTGATATACAGTCACAGTATGTAAAAGGAGACCAGCAAACGTCCATAAAGTGTTGGGACCAAGTGTTTTCTATAGGAATAAAAATAACACTTATATATACAGAGAAAATGAAAAGAATAAGCTTTTTAAAAGTTTTAAATGAAAAGAATGAGATCCTTAAAAGTTTTCAATGAAAAGAATGAGCTCTTTAAAGTTTTCAATGAAAAGAATGAGCTCCTTAAACTTTTAAATGAAAAGAATGAGCTCCTTAAAGTTTTAAATGAAAAGAATGAACTCCTTAAATATTTTAAATGAAAGGAATGAGCTCCTTAAAGTTTTAAATGAAAAGAATGAACTCCTTAAATATTTTAAATGAAAGGAATGAGCTCCTTAAAGTTTTAAATGAAAAGAATGAGCTCCTTAAAGTTTTAAATGAAAAGAATGAGCTCCTTAAAAGAATACTCATGTATTTTTTACGAAAAGTTAGGTCGGAGCTGTTTAAACCAACAAGATAAAACAAAGTGCACATTGTGTCTCGTAAACTCCACGCACAGAGATAATATACTATCGCATGAAACTCGCAGACCCGACAGGATCGTCCCAAAAACCATGCAAAACTCAGAAAAAAACAAAAAAGACAGTCATTTTAATAGAGAACGAAGTGTAATTTAACAGTATACATTTTAATAATTTTGGCAATGGCCACACATTTAAAAAATTATCCATGTTGATTTAATTTTTTTTGGAATCGTTTCTAAAAATGTATTATGCATCTTGTTGGATTTTTATTTGTTATTAGTTATTCTTGATGTATTAAACCTATAATTAAAATATTATAATAAAAAATACTTTGTGTAATTAACCCCTCGGACGCGCGTGACACTTTTAAGTAACACAGCGACAACATCGCTCACTCAAACTTAGTCAGGTGAGAATGTGATAAATACACGCTTCTCAAATTTTATACGCAATCCAGGAGTTAAGCGTTACAGATTTATATTTTTAGACAGAATTACAGAAGTGTGTAAACAACAAGTAAGTTAGATTAAGCTCTAAAATGATAGAGCAATAAATAAGACTTCTTCTTTACAAGCGGAACAGTCCCTTGCAGACCTTGACTGCCTCTACTACGCGCTACTTCCAGCGTCTCCTATCAGGTGCGACTCGTTTCCATTGACTTATGTTCAAAGTTGTTATGTCTTGTTCGATGTCGTCCATTCATCTAGAGGTGGCCTACCTCTTGGTCGAGTACCCTCGGGTTTTTTGAATGTAAATATTTTAGTAGGATTATCCTCTAGGCTTTTCCACATGTGACAATCCATCTTAATCTGTTACTACGGATTACTTGGGTAATTTGTGGCTGTCCATAAAGTTTATACAGTTTAAAATTATATATCTCTTCTTCATCTACCCTCTTTCTGCACTGCGCCAAAGATAGCTCTGAGGACCTTTCGCTTAAACGTGTCCAGTGATTACTCCATGTCTACATTTAGGGTCCATGTTTCGCTTGCAAAAAAAAGAACTGGTAGAATTAGTGTTTTATAGATTTTTGTTTCAGTCTTCCGACTGATGAGTTTGGACCTCAGTTGTCTTCTCAGCCATTTTAATTTTGTTATCAATTTCTGCGCTTAGTTTATTTTTGTCGTTAATTACTGTGCCAAGGTATTAGCCATGCTTTAGAATGTGTCTGAAAGATGTTTGCCGATCAGAGCGGCGGGTTATGATAATTACGTACGTACATTGTCGTCAATAGGATAATAGCCAGACACCGTTGAGGCCGCGTACCTAATGCGTTGGACGCGCACGTCGGCCGCTGGACTCGGATTCGTCAACGCCGATGATAATTATTATTGTCGCAAAACAATGAGAAATGCGAGGTTTGTGACGAGTTTGAGTCGTCAATTGTTAGGCTGTCGCGTGGAAATATCATTGTACCACTCGCAAATGTTTGCTTTGCATGCAAGAAAATTGAGGGAGACAAATACGTAAAGATAAAAAATCAACATTGATATGTTTTCATTGTAAGTAAATTGTAGGGTAAAAGTCGATCGTTTTCGAAATATTTGTTGTGTTTAACTGTACTTGATAAGCCAAAATTTGTCACAAAAATACTGCTGAGACGCCACACCTTTGAATATGCCATACCTCCTAATGCAGCTCCCTAATAAGGTCCTCTTGGAGGTCAGGTTTTTAGAGTTTCATTGCCAAACTATGAACTCTTATAGTTTCGTCATTCTACATGTCCTAAACTGGTCAACTATTACTCATAAACTAATAAAGCCTATTTAGCTACGATAATTTTCCTTTTAATTTTGTTATATATGCTACTATTATCACTATTTATCAGATATTCAGAAATAGCTGTTTAGCTCGTAGGGTATGGGATGACCTAACTCGAAAGCTAAAACTTAATATTTCGTAAACAAATCGCTGTAACGAAAAAGTTTTAATGACACACCGCTAATATTTTTGAAAGACCTATTCAACGATATCCCACATAAAGGGGTATATGAAAAGAAATTGTGCGTGTCGGCTCCGACGCGCGACTGAAGTTTACTGACAATATAATTATCAATATTTGACAATATAATTATTTTTAAGTAGAACACAAATGGACAATATCAAATTTATAAAACAAAGTTTAAAAACATTTTATAACGTCAGACTGAGAAGTTTCAATTAAAAGAGAATTTTTAATTTTGTAGGATAGAAGACACTAAATATTTACACATATAAGCGAACGATAGTAAACTATGTGTGTCACACTCCGTCATAAGGATTACGCCATAAGAAAATGCGAAATAAACATCATCATCATCATCATATATATTAATCATCATCATCATCATATATATTAATACGCTAAGGTTTTAAGATGTTACACTCCCTTTTTAGAAAAATCCTCACAACTAATCCACATAAATTATATATCATTTTATAGATAATTGCTTGCTCTACCGGCATCCACAACTAAAAAATTTATTATTGCTATTGTTTTTGCAAATTAATTAATTATTAAAATTATATACACAAAACAGCAATGTTGCCATCTAACGGCTCAACGTCAATACAGTGGCTCTTTAGCTCAATGCTTTTGATACTTGCGCCTCTATATGTCAATTTTAGTAAAATATTTGTTTGATCTGTCATCTGAGCTTCATAATGGAATAAATAATGCGAAGACTTCGCACGGGTATTGATATCTTACTCTAAAGATGCGCAGAAGTGTTGCGCGGAGATGCCACCTAAAATTTACACTTTATTCAACACTCTGAACTTCGTACGATCAGGACCTTAATGTTACAATTTTTTTAACGCCCCGAACTTCGTACGCTCTGAACTTCTGACTTTACTCCTCATAAAATTTCATACCGGCCGCCATAAGTGAAGAAACAATTCTTAAGGAGTAAACTACAAAAAATAATTCACCGTCACTTAACTACCCTTAAACTTTTTCTTACAAATATTTTATTTCGTAAATTTGTAGCCCTTGTAAATATATGTAACCATGTCAAATTTTAGTTTTATAGCACTTTACGTCCACACGGTCAGGACTGTCAGTCGGACTTACTAATAGTTAAAAACACACGGTCATGACTGTCAGTCGGACTTACTAATAGTTAAAAACGTATTTCTGTTTCTCATTAATTGTCAGTTGAGTCAGAATAAGAGTCTACTTTACCGACCGTACCCTATTGCACAGTTCAATTCCTAAATTATCCACAATAGGTTTTTAACTATAAGTAAATGTGACTGAGAGTCCCGAATGCGACTGAGAGACTATGTGTGGTACACACGGGTGTGTTAGTCTGTTAGAAGACAGACATGACGAAACTATAAGAGTTTCGTTATGTGTGTCTTTTTAATTTTAGTAAAAAGTTAAAAAATTAACTGTAAAAATAACTTTGTATTTTAAATTGTAAATTAATTATATTTATGAACGATATAGTAAGTGGTATATTAACGTTGGGAAAAATTAATATTTGTGTATAGTTTAATAGAAATACCTAGTACCCTTAAATGTACCATAAAGCTCTAAATGTGCACAGAACTCTCGTAGTGCGAGGTTTATACGTACTTGCAGGTTTTATTTTAATATTTAATGGAATGGTCTTAAGATCTTTTTCGATACGCTCCAGTTATCGGATACGGTTAGGGACCGGTAGAAGTATCGATACCACTCAGTATCGGGTACTTTTTTCGATACTGACACTTTCGTATAGTGCGAGGTTTATTCGTACTTGCAGGTTTTATTTTAATAGTTAATGTGAATGGTCTTAAGATCTTTTTCGATACGCTCCAGTTATCGGATACGGTTAGGGACCGGAAAAAGTATCGATACCACTCAGTATCGGGTACTTTTTTCGATACTAACACTTTTGTATAGTGCGAGGTTTATTCGTACTTTTGCAGGTTTTATTTTAATAGTTAATGGAATGGTCTTAAGATCTTTTCCGATACGCTCCAGTTATCGGATACGGTTAGGGACCGGAAAAAGTATCGATACCACTCAGTATCAGGTACTTTTTTCGATACTGATATTTTTGTACTCAATATTTTTAACCATATTAATACTTTATTGAGGAATCGTATCGGATCTCTCTTGAAAAGCTATCCGCAATACAATACCCTAAAAACTCCTTTTTGATCGTAATTGAATGTTAGCAATACAATATTAACAATGTATTGTCACATTGGCGGCACTTCATACTGTTTGTTATATAAAAAACCGGCCAAATGCGAGTCGGACCCGTGCACGAAGGTTCCGTAGCACCAAACAATATTAAATTTATGTTTGAATTTCTCCAAGACACAATGAAAGAAAGCTATTCCTGCGGTCGGTACCGAAAATATCCCATGTCTCAAAAACTACACAACATATCTTATCCAAACCAGTTTTGGTTGAAAATTTATTTTCAATTCTACTAAACTAATTTTTGTCAGAATTTTACACACGTTAGAGGAAAAGTTAAGGGGAGGGGGCATACTTAAAGAATTCAGAAGTACATGTCTCACCAACTATTGACTTAAATAAAAAAGTTTATTTTGGAATATCTATATCATTTTTAATATCTATCTAACGATACCCTACAGCCTATGTTCAGTGGATTTGTTTCATCCCTCAGTTACATGTATGGAGTACCACCCATGATATTATTTTTTTTTATAATTCCACGGTTTAATTATACATAGCGGTTCACAGAAGACACCTATCATCCAAATTTTAACTATATAGTGCCAATAGCCTCCGAGTAAAGTGGCTGTAATATATGGATAGACAAACAGACAGACAGACGGTCAGGACGAAATTATAAAGGTTCCGTTTTTTCCCTTGGACGAAGGAACCCTAAAAAGACGTCGTTCGTTTGTTCCGCTCCTATAAAACTAAATTAGCGCTCACCAGTGCCAATAGCCTCCGAGTAAAGTGGTTGAGACATAGGGATAGACAGACAGACATACGGTCAAGACGAAATTATAAGGGTTCCGTTTTTGTCCTTGGACAAAGGAACCCTAAAAAGACGTCGTTCGTTTGTTCCGCTCCTATAAAACTAAATTAGCGCTCACCAGTGCCAATAGCCTCCGAGTAAAGTGGTTGAGACATAGGGATAGACAGACAGACATACGGTCAAGACGAAATTATAAGGGTTCCGTTTTTGTCCTTGGACAAAGGAACCCTAAAAAGACGTCGTTCGTTTGTTCCGCTCCTATAAAACTAAATTAGCGCTCACCAGTGCCAATAGCCTCCGAGTAAAGTGACAGAAAGACAGACATACGGTCTTTGCCGGTTTGTTCGGTTTTTGCCTTTTGACAACGGAATCCTAAAAAGACGTCGTTCGTTTGTTCCACTCCTGTAAAACTAAATTAGCTCTCGAGTGGGTTACAGAGCCTGACCATGAGAGAAACGACTATTGGACAAAATATTATGGTCAATTCATTGCACAGAGGAAGACGGGGAAGTGCTGAACTTTATTCAGACCCTCTCTCCTCTTTAAACGTATCGCTTATCACTTTCATGTTTTGGTTTGCCTGCAATGGTTTTTGTCTTCAGTTATATAAAAACTTTGATTAGTTAGGTTTTTGTTTTATCTATTTGCAGCTAAAACCTTGTGTTGTAATGTGATTTGAATTTTTTTATGGATATATGCTGATAGAACATCATATAGCAGTAACAAATATGTATAAAAATGAACGTTTTTCTATTATACGGGTTAGAATTCCAAGAGTGAAATGAACGTATCATCTCCATACGACGTGAAAAATTAAGGAATTAAGAAAACGAAAATTGACAGACAAAATTTTATTGTTTGAAATTAATGTAGACAAACTTAACCTTTTAATATTATTTAAAGTCATTTTTTGTCTTTAAGCAGTCTAAGAATAAGTTAAAATTATGTTAAATAAAGTAGGGCTATAAATAACCTATGATTTCAACTATGCCTCCATGATATCATTGGTGGGCAGGTGTAATGTACCAACCCAACTTGTACTCGCCAATTGTCTTTGTTTCCATTGTTATTGGAAGTAATGTTTCGCAATATATCCGCATGAAAAGGTCCAACGTGAAAGCTCTTGTTTATGATACGACATATCAGATAACTTGTGGACTCTACACAATTAGTGTGAATATAAGTTTGGAACGTTCACCCGAAACAGTTCAGTGCAGTAACAAAAGCTGCACCCAGCTTTTGTTCAGTGCAAGCTATAATCCCATATTACTCGTGTTTATGTGGACCCTGTAAGTATTAATGTGAAACATATGCGAATGCGAGTGTAGGTTGATTTATCAAAACAGTTGGGTAGTAACAGGACTGCATTATATTTTGTCCTATGAACCATTGAGATCAGACCTTACGAAATTTAATGTCGCGCGTGAATACAACTTCGGGCGATCTCATAAATGTTAAAGTTAGGTGTATTTTTTTGGTGTGCAAGTGTTTGGTTATATAGTAAGCAATGGTGAAGAGATCTCGCATCGGCTGATACGTTTCTTCATATTAACTGCACGTTTAATCGTTCTCTAGACGACATATACATTTATAATCATATGAAACTAGTTGGGCCGTGCGAATAATTGGCGAGTCACCGAATGGTAACATAAGGTGGAAATAATAAGTGATAGGAAGGAAAATAAAAAATATTAATCCAATACTATTATCACGTATGCAAATGATTCTGAACTGTGCTGAATTCGTCAGAGAGATTGGGAACTTCGAAATGTTTCTTGGCTTTAGAATTTAAGGTTGTCAGGTTACATTAGATAGGAGGCGTTGAGTAATGAAAGGATTATTAAATAAATTTTTAATAAAAACCCAGAAGATGTAATTTGTGCCAAATGCAAACCTCTGATTATTTTTATTGTCAACAATTCTGAGGTGTATGGTCACCATATTGGAGCCGAAATACACCTACACATATAAACACGCGTAGACATACGCACACACTCACATACTTTGCAAACCACACACACATAAAATATAATGGATTATACATTGGTATTGAACTGACAAATTTTTCTTTGAGTATTTTGTTTGAGTAATATATTTGGAAACTCCAAATTTTATTTAGTATTTCAAATCATCTGATCATGTTCTTAGATATACTAACAGGAAACTCAGACGATTCGTTTTTCTCAATAATACTTCTCAAGTTAACGAATTCTTCTATTTGTTCCGCTGGTGTCACTACTTGTTCCACTAGAGATGATGTTGAGTTGTTTTGTTTTCTTTGCATTGATTTTAAGATCAATATTTCCTCCTTCGACTCTTCTCCAGTTTCTCTCTCGTGGCATGAACTGATAGGCAGATATATTTTGAGTGTGCGTTGCGCGCGTGTGCGTATTGCCTCGCATATTTTGGTAGATAAAACCGCTTTTCATTCATTCAAAAAAGTCTCTAGATTATTAAGTCAGGTTTGAAGTTATTGTAATTTATTGAGAAGTTGCATGATTAAGTTCAGATAACAAATATCTCCATAATCCAGGGCAGGGAGAAGTAGAGTTTGACGATCATATAATTTAGATTGAAGTGGCATACATTCTTGAAAACATTTGAAAAAGTATATCTTGAAGAGCCAAGCTTCTTACACATCGCATGTAAAATTCAATTATTAATTAATATAATATAATATTGATACAATAATAAATAATAGACATTTTTATAAATAATTTATGATTTAATAAAACACTTAACAAAAAACGAAAATACATAAATAGGTTTAAGTATACCAAATAGCTGTCCACGTGAGAGAATGATTTCTTTTTCCTCGTACATGTGCATGCGTGTAGTATCACACACGTTAGGATAACTATACACACACGCACACACAAACATATATGTATATTTAAAGAGAACGAAGGTGGGAGAGAGGCATAACTACGCGCTACCTGTTGAATTTTGTCTCTCACTCAAATGGGCGACAATACGCCCTGCCCAGCCAATGAGAAGCGTTTCATCGCCGCGTTCGTTCGTGACGTTTCACTTTTTCTCAGTTCCCCATCCCAAAAGTCCGTTAAGAAACTTCGCATTAAACATTTTGTTTAGAAGCTTCGCTACACAAGTTTTGCGATTAACATCATTAATCTGAGGATATGGTGCAGAATTTTGATCAAAGTATTTTACAATATCAAACAGCTGTCAATGACCAACTGTGGTAGATTAATCACCCATATTTTTACAGAATTTACTACTTAACATTACTAGAATTTTTGACAGCTTATAAAATAATAGTCTGTTATTTAGTTAATTAATCGGGGGATCCCTCTTACTAGCACCTTCAGTGATCTCTGTCTATGTGTAGAAATAAACACGTAATTTTCTATTTCGCAATTTGATTTAGTGATACTGGAACCATAACTAATATGTTATGGTTCCAGTATCACTAAATCAGAGCAACAACGATTGAATTAGGTCACAAATTATTCATAAATGACGCTATAATTTGCATACGTTAATTAGATATTGTGTGGCCAGCAAAGGGGGTAGTTTGTTACGAAGCGCCTGCCGAATAATGCAACGTGCAACCTCATTGCATCGGGCATCCTGATGCATAATGCATAACGCGACAAGCGCCGCCTGTGCTGCAGACGATGCATACTGAATCGTAATATCTTTGGGTATTGTACAATCTGTACATTTAGTCAACTGCGACTACGTGACTTCGTTGGAGACGTGTTTGCCTACGTCTTCACAGAGTCATGCCGTGAGAAAATGGTAATTGCATATATGGAAATGTGTTTTCTGTTTGTGGGAAACTTGAGTATATGTATCCGATTTTTAATGAGAATTTTCTTAGGTACTGTACAAGGTTTTCGTTTACTTGTAATTCGTAGGAAAAAAATTGGCCGGAATAAGTTTGCTGTTTCTCGTAGAGAACAAACGTATATTCTTAGTTAGCATAGGTATCTTAGATGATGCAGTCATTACTTTCCTAGTTCATCATCAACCCTTTAATGTTTGAGTTCTCCGTGGAAGGCCTTTTTATTAGTAAACATATTTTTTCACATTTCCAAATTAGTCGGTACGAAATTAGTGTTTTTAATAGAGAACAAATTCTGTATTCTTAGACACTACCCTACATTAAATGGAGTCATTCATTTACTGGTCATCATCAGCCCTTTCAATTAGCGAGTTCTTGTATATCGGTCTTTTTATTAGTTGAATAATTTTTCCGTTCTTTCCAAATTAGCTGGAGTAAGATTGATGTGTCTTGCAGAGAACGTACTCATTATTCTTAATCAGTCCCTGCGTTGCATGCAGTCGCTTCTATCCTGGTCATCATCAGCCCTTTACCAATGAGTTCCTGTGACTCGACCTTTTTGTTAATAATATAATTTTTCCACACTTTTCTGGTTAAAATTATCGAAAAGCGCATACTACTTACTTTGTTAAAAACACTAATAGGTAACCGAGAATAAGTTAATTCAGATTGCTGCTACAAAATTTTCTTTTTGCAATAGGTGTATGTTAAGCATACTATATTTCACTAAAATGTAAAACAAAGATATCTACTACACAACATATATAAAATAAACGATTTTTCGCCTTGATATACACTCCATAGTCTATTTGAAAAGGAACATTTGAAATCACATAAAATTCACAGCTCGAAACTCATTTAATCAATCTGACACTTTAAAATTCTTTGGCGACCGTTTCTACTCTGTGCGATTGTTTGACCACACAGCATTATGTGTGGTCAAACAATCACACAATTAAACACAATTTTATGTCTTTTAATGTATTTGTAATATATAATTTAACGTATCTGTAACACAAATTATTATTATTTGTAACACATATTATTGCATTATGTAATTTGTAAATTCACATTATATCCATGGTCTCCGAACATTTTCCGGTTTAAATAAAATAACAAGGTTTGTACTATTATCTTCCTTTTCGACAATACATGGCGCAAGTAGGGATTTAAAATAAACAAAACAACATAAATACGACTCTTAATTACGCGTTTTAGTTGTTTTGATTAGTTTATATATTTTTTATTTCTACTCGACGATATATAACGCTTAATATTTTCTATGATATAAAGCGACATGTTTTATTTTAATTGTTCGTTGCATGCTTTTCCAGCAAGTAAATTTCGTAAATCGTGGTGTCATTGTGTTTTCAAAAACAGAACAAACCTTGCGCGTAGCTGGCGTGGACCTAAGCGTCAGTTGCTTTGCAAACGGACAGCTGTATGTAGCACTCTTCCGCTTCAGCAACGCTAACAATCTATATGTTTATGTCACTGATTGTTTTACGGGAAACATTGTTTAAAGAGAAGTTTTGTGAACAATGTTCTAAAGCTCGCGCGAACGAAGCTCAAGCGGGCACGGCTAGTTATATATAAATGTCAGCTTTCTGCACTCCTTCTCCATATAAACTTTAACTATGCTAAATCTCACATGCATCCTTGCGCGCGATTTGCTATAAAATTACAAAATTATCTCATTACGTACTATAATATATAGATTCACAAAAATATATATCTTTCCCATATTCTACCTATTTTGACATCATGTGTTATGTTCTTATTATACAATTATCGAAATTATTGTATACCACTTGACGGGCGCCACAATATTTTATGGCAAGGTCATCTATCTGAATTAAAACAGAAATGTCGGTCAAGCACATGCTATTCTTACACAATTAGTCTTCCGTGCCATCAGCCCCCTGCTTGAAATATTAATAGTAATGCACTCCGACTAAGTGCAGCGCTGAAGGCCACATCACATTGCGCATGCGCGGAGCTGCATATAGAAAGTTTAAGAGGGAAAAAATTGTTCTTTATATCTTGGAAAATATTTTCGACGAAAGTTTTTCTTCTCTAAAGCCAATGGTTCAGCGGTTATAAGGAAATACACCAATAAAGTGTTTATATAAAATTTTATTTTAATCTTTACGTAATTCTCAATATTCAGAATTTTTGTGTGCGATGCTTTTGGTAACAAGCGTGGGAACAACAATTTTTATGTGTTTTCCCCGAATAATCTTTAATAAAATTTAAAAGAAATAAATATAATATATGTGTTATTGGATTTGTGCTTCAGGAAGCTTTAATTTGACACCTTACACGACATCTGTAATTTTTTTTTATTTCTCTCTTTACTCTCTGAAATTAACTTCCAGTATCAAAACTGAAATGTTTTTACTTCACGTCTATAATAGTCATCATACTCCTCTTCTGTGCTAAATTTCAATTTTTTATTTCGAATAGTCTGCGAGGAAATCCACTGTGACAGACGGAAGTACACCGAAGTGTTCCATTTTGGCAATTTTGCCACGAAATATTAAAACGACTAGCATTTAAAAAAAAGGTATTAAAATAAAAAGCTTAAGTAGGAGTAATCTAAAATGCTTCGGCATTTTTTTTTAATTTGACTTTACTTGAAAATTTTTATCGGTGGTTTCCCCAAATAAAACTTGCTTAGTTTTTTGTACTATTTTATACTTTCGACTGCTACCTAAGCAAAATGGTTGTTTTGGTCTACGTGCTAGTAAAATACGTACTAATGCAAATTTCTGACTGAGGACGTATTGCTGTTTTCGAAAATTATTTATTTGTGCAAATTACAAAATTTTGGAATCGATTCATTTCCCATATTGAATTCGCCATCGAAAGAGGTAAAATGTTCAAAATCCATTTGATATTCAAAAAGCCAATATTTGCATTTTTTCCTATCTAACATTTGTTTTTCTTATTTAATAATCTTTTATAGTTTTCTGTACGAACGTCCTTTTTTTATTCGTACATTATGTGTAACTGGCTCTTTCAATGGCTCCAGTTGCCTTTATTCTAATCATATTTATGTAAAATAAGAAAATAAAAGCATTTTTGGCGTTTACACCTTAAGAATCGATTTTCATATATAGCGCCCGGTATGAAGTCTTATGAGCGTTAAAAAAAGTATTACCGTTAGGTGGCCTCTCTACGCAACATTTCTGTCCATCTTTAGAGTAAGATATCAATATGTTTATTTGGCATTTTCTTATGGCGTAATCGCAATGACGGAGTGTGACACACATAGTTTACTATCGTTCGCTAATATCAAGATGTAATCATTAAATGTCATCAGTGTGAATGAATATTTGGTATGTTCTATCCTCAAAATTAAAGTCTCTTTTAATTTTAACTTATTAGTCTGACGTTATTAATTGTTTTTAATTTATATTTGTATAAATTTGATCTTCAATTCTGTTTTATTTGAAAATAATTATATTGTCAGTATTTTTTTATTAACAAATTTTCCATTTGCATTTAATAATATTGATATTTATGTACAGTGTTACCTATTTTATACATTCCAAGGCAATCGTAGTTAAGGAGTAAACTCCAGTCGCGCGTCGGAACTGACACGCATAATTTTATTTTTCAATTTATTTTTGCATGCCACATCCGCTTACATTTTACTATCCTTTAAATCATATAATTTAAAAAAAAACCACCAGTCTATCTCTCAGTACGCGCTGTTTATTGGTATTCAAAACCTTCCCACAATCTAGATAACATACCACAAGCCAGCAAATAGCATGTATAATGCAAACCCCAAAAGACTTACGCACACATCTGTTAACACATGTCCATTAAATCTGCTATCGCGCGCTCATTATCACGGCCGTTGAGGAAACAAAAAACAGAGCGTTCCCCCACCTCCGCTCCGCTTGGGAGAGCGCAAGCAATAAAAACAAACTTGTTGCCAAATTGCGCTTAAATAGGCTCCCGCCGGCGACGGTGGCGCCGCCGCGCGGTAAATAAATAAAGCTGACGCCGCGGCGGAGGGGCGTAGAGGGAGGAGAACGACCTTGCGAGACGGGCCGATCGATCGCCGCTCTGACCCTAGAGGCGCGGCCGCACTGCGAGGCGTCGCGAAAGATTTTACTTTTTATTTCTGTAATTGCTATACCTTCAATTTTTTTTTATATTTTTACACGGGGATTTATTGCAAACAGACGTTGGTTGGGATAGCAGTAGTTAATACAAATATTATCATTCAGTGAGCTTAAAATAAGTTTAGTTAGTAACATCGGTCGCGAATTGTGAAGAGTAAGTATAAACATATTTTTTAGGCTGTGATTTACTCTTCAACTCTTGATTACATAAAGTAATGAGTTTGATCATTAGTGATGTACTATTATCTTGTCGGAATCCTTTAAATCCTGTATGTGCCTTGCAAATCAGAAGTACGGTGTGTCAAAAAAATCATAAAAGTCGTATAATTGATGTTTTTAGCAGCACTAGTTTTCTTTTTTTCCGATATCATAGATATTGTGATCGAAAGAGCTCAAGGAGTTTACTTGAATCATAACCAACTAGAATATCTAAAAAATATTACTGTTTAATACACGGCGTCCCAAAGAGTTCATATTTTTATTTGTTTTTGTATTTTCATAAATTACGTCTCACATTTATGGAAGCGTAATTATATAAAACTAGCTTCTGTCTATGGTTTTGTTACTTCGTCGTAGACTACATTAATCTAGCATATGTGTTAATCCACCCTGTAATATATCTCTCTTACGATTTTTTTCTAAAAACATTTAGGTTCAGTAATAGTGTGCTATCCCATGTGAATCACACTCAGATTCACAATATGAGTTAAAAAATTATAAGATCAGGCTTACACAATTTTCCTTACAGAAGCAGAAACCTAATAAACATAATAGATGGTGTTGTTGCTATTGCTACGGAAGTGCTTCAGATTTCGGGATAAATATTAGCCTATATTTTAATTCAGGCTATAATTAATTGTATGTCGAATTTCGTGTAGATTCAACCGAACTTTCTCATTTATAATATGTTTTAGGATTTGGCAGCTGTCATTTTTTTTCAATTTTTATCCAATTCATAATATTTTATATTAATTTTAACAGCTTTTAACTACTCGGGAATAATTGATGTTACTGAAATTGGTATTTATCTTTTCATTCACAGTACTACACAAAAAAAGTCAAAAGAATTTCAAACTTAGTTATAGGGCTTTTTAGGGTATAGACTATTGATTAAATAACTATTGATGTAACTATTGAATTGGTTATGTTGAAAAATAACTGTAACCGTATGTACACATAGCAGACGAAAAAAAACGCCTGAGGATTTATATAAATCTATTCTACTGTACTATTATATATATATATATATATATATATATATCATATATATACATCACGTAGTTTCATTTAATTGTGTTTAACGTTTCTGTTATGATTTAATTTCCAGTTTCTAAGCATCATTGTAAGGTATACTTACCTTTGGTCAATATTATCATCATTGTATAAATATTTATTTCTTTCTGAATTAAAAAACAAGAAAGGTGAAGAAAAAGTATACATAATGTCTATAGTTAAGTTTAAGAACCCCTTACTGGAGTAAAAGTCTTCTTTAAATCTGCTCTTTCCAAATTTGTAATTTTAACTTTTCTTTTATGACTTAATTTTCAGTTTCTAAATATCATTGTAAGGTATATTTACCTTACAATTATGCTTCACACGAAGGTGCCGGTATGTTTAGTAGTAGTAATTATTGGTGTCAATTAAATCGTTAAAAAGGTACCCCTTTAAGATACTTGTTTGTCCGTTAGTTCGTCTATCCATCCGTCTGTCTGTCAAAGCCCTTTTCCTCAGAAACGGTTTAAGACGTCAAGCCATGTCTGATGTTTGAAACCGTTTGCTTTTACGTTGTGTGAAATTCATATTTGTAAATAGTTTAAATAGAAATATTATGTACCCTTATATGTGTCAGGAAGTCTTGCAGTGCCAGTTCGACAGTTTTTTTTCTAAATATGACATTTCTCTCAAATTCTTATAAATAAATAAGCACTTTGCTACTTACTCAAATAAACTCTAAATTCCTAATATTGTTTGGAAAAATTATTAATAATATTTTTTTAATTAACATCTTGCATAAATCCGTTAATTATTATAATAATTTTTTTGTCAGTAGTGAAGTTTTTAAAGCATATCGTATTTTTCTTTGCTGAGTATAGATTTTGTAAGTACAAAAACAGCTCCTTCGATCAGATAATTATGCTGGAAACGTTGTAGGTGGCACTGAAATAAAAATGTAATTATTTTATGAATAGTTATAAAGGCAAAATGTCTATTTTATTTTTTATTACATAGTATTTAGGATGAAGACTATTTTATTTTATTTTTTTAACTTTTTTAATTTTTAAACTATTTCATTAGATATATAACCAAATAACCTATTTTGATTGCATTGTTAATTATAAAGTTTTTTGTCGTTAACGAAATTTTTTAATACGAATTTTATTTTTCTTTGCTGAGAAAATCAGAACAAATATTATTCATCTAAAAAAATAAGGAATCTATTGTCAATTCATATTCAACTTTTGTCATCGAAACTGTTCCATAGAAGTAGGAATATCTACATAAATATTTAAATACAGTTGGGCGACAATTGGATTGAAAAAAAAATAAGTTACAGGTTTCAGTGCGACCGTGACTTAAAACAGAATTCGCCGTCGGAGCGATACGAGACTAAGACCTAGGGTTTTCTGTCAAGGGTCAGGTCTGTACAGAGAGGGAATAAATATTGGAGCATTTCGTGGAAAATTCATTGTGATTCTGAGAACGCGTCCCATCACACTCAACTGTACTAGACGCCCACCCGCTGACGTATCAACTCTTTTATTCAGAACATTCAGCGACTGGAAAATGGATGGAAAGAAAAATAGACATTTTCTTTTTGTCAAGAGTTCGAATCATATACCGTATCTAGCCAACCTATTAGTACTTTATGTGTCTTTTTTGTCATACGAAAGCTGCCTTGATAAGAGACTTAATGTCTTAATGTTCATCATTTGAGCACCAGAGATTTTTCCATATATATATACGAAAAATTCCAATAGTTTTTTTGGTTTTTACAGTAATGAATGTTTTGTACCAGAGTCAATTTTGGAGTATTCTTTTACGTATTATTTAAATAACTCAGTAATTAAAATCATAGGTGGTCGTCATCATCATAGTTTTTTTTTCGCGTAAAGCGTTGCTGAGCGATCGAAACAAACAATAATCAGTGGATGCAAGGTCTGAGGAATATGGCGAGTGGGGGATCTGTGTCTAATTTAAAGGCAGGTCTGTTTGGCTAAAAGAGGACCGGGCTACAGCTACAGCGGGTCCGGGCTAAGTTCTTGTGATACCTAGGCACCGTATTTCAAACTTTTTGCTAAGCAGTGTAAATAATTCGGTGTAGTTTTTCCGTGGGTGTAGCCGAGCTCAGCTACTAGCCAGAGAGTCGTTAATTGGGTATTTTCTTCAATTAAAACTTTTAACCTCTCGCTATCCAATTCCACCGGTCGACCAGAGCGTTGTTGATCACTCAGATAATCATCACCTGCTGTGAAACCGCAGGACCATTGTTGCAGTAGCTTCAGACATTGCCTTCAGGAGCTATGCGTTGGCATAGGTTACGCTTAGCTTCAGCAGCAAAGTGACAAGATTGGTACTCGTAGAGTAGACAGTGTCTCGCATTCGTCTGAATGTCGTCCATATTTTATGCGTGTTAACAGTACAACGTTTTATTTACTACTGATTCAGTGAGAGCGTGCCGCGCCCTTATATACCTTCGATCATGGAAGCTTCTGAAACTTTCTCATATTTTCTAGATAATTTCCGAAAAAAAAAACACTAATTACTTTTTAGCCAACGCAATAGTTACCGTTACTTTTTGCTAACGTGAGTTTAAAGTACATTTTACGTAACTAAATCGTGTACAGTTATCGAATTAAAATCACTAAATTAAATAAAAAATTATATCTATTTTGCCAAAACGTATGTTACTAGAAATGATGTGGAGAATATTTCAACTCGAGTCCGACCTGCAAGTGGATTGTTAACTATATTTGTTCATTACTTCTGGAAGAATTTGTTATATTAAAATTAATGACTCGGAAGATATTATTTAGAATATTTTTAAAATATTTATATACTAGATTTGACTAGTGACTTCGCCTGCGTGGTGTTAGGAAAGTAACACAATTTTTTTTTCAAAGTAATAAGTATAGATTTCATAGAATCAGGTCGGTTATGTAGTTAAGAGGTAAGTATTGTTTTGTACATACTTTGCCATAACTGAGTTTTAACAGTTGTTGTGTAGCGGTGCGCTAGTTATACAATTGTAGTCTGGACTAAAACGCCGTGCGGTAATTAACCCGTAAATTTGTCATGTTAATAATAGTTGACTCATTCTAAAATTTGATATTTTTCGTACAATATTGTGAAATTTAAGTTAATTAAAAACCAGTTTTAAAAAAAATTCAAAAATTGATTGAAAAATAAGCCAGTTATAGGCTTCTAAATTTGAAGATGCGGATAGGGTTGGATATATTCCTGTCTCTTTTCCTCTTGTAGAATATAATGTGGAATATTAAAAGTGACCTCACAACACTGTATTCCCGTCCTTGTCTAAAAGTTTAATTTAAACTTTTATAACTCGGTTATATTTTTAAGATTATTAAAAAATGTTTTCACTCTTCATCAGCTTGTACCTTGAAATTATGATTAATGAAATAAAAAAAAATTAGTCAAATACCCAATTCCAACATGTTCCAATACCTAATTTTTAAAATTTAGTTAATTTTTTTAATTTGCGGGATTTTTTTCAGCGTTTACATTCACAGCTTTGTTCCTATAAAAGGGCATTTCGTTTAATCTAGGATGTGTATTTTCTGTATGGGTTCATGATCAATTGTGAAATAAATTAATACTTTTACTGTCTAATTTTAGTCTCAAAACTTTAATTAATGCTTAGTGTGAACAAGTATTTACACCCTGCAAATATTATGCCCTGAATTATCCTAGGGTTTTCGGTTCTGATGACAATGTGTAATAACAATAATAACATTGAATATTGAATATATTTGGCGTTAATTTTGTAGAAATTCATTATTCACAATTAAATGAAACTACATGATGTAGTATTATTTCTACTTTCTTTAATTTCTTTAACCACGCCCTAGGTTTCGTTGTATCTTTGCTAATATCCCACCTGAAGATGTTGTAATACAACGAAACCTAGGTCGTGGTTAAAGAAATTAAAGAAAGTAGAAATAATACTACATCACGTAGTTTCATTTAATTGTGAACAATAATAACGTTTACGATTAAATAGATTACATTTAAAGAAAAGGGTTTTGAGGGGTTGAACTTGAACGTGGAATATTTCCCACAATATCTGTATTTTCTTCTTAAATAAGAATTTTGTTCTTTAATTCTATTAAATAATATTTTAGACATAAACATTTTTATGCAATGTGATTGTGCCCTTATGATTTTTATGCAATGTGAATGTGCCATTGTGATTTTTATGCAACGTGTATGTGCCATTGTCAGAAGATTTGGACTTCATTATTTCGCTGTGGGAATAATTTCTGCTGAATTTGCTGTATTGTTGAAACGTACTTATTATTTACTTAGGGGGAAATTATAAATAACGACCATATTTCTAAATTATTTTAAAAATTGCTTTTTTTTCTCGTCATTTACTTATTTTGTAAATAGGTTAATAAAAAATGTAGCTGTAGCTACTTTGTAAGCTTGCATTTTTTAATAACAAAAATGGTTATTTTTTTGTGTGTTTGGTATCGTTTCACTGTCATTATATTAGTGGAGATTATTGATTTTAATTTACTCTTTAAAAGCGAACTTAATTATATGAGAGCAATATATCTCCTTAAAGTGAGATAAGTTTAACGATTATTGGTTATTTAAAATTCAAAAGATCTTAGTCAAAATACAAAAAGTGATAAAAAAGGGTGCGTGTACGCGCGTGAGAAGTTATACTTCTTTGGCATCATTAAATAATACGTACGGATAGATAACCTCAGTTATATTGGAGCACTTGAAAAAGTCTATAAACACAATTTTTTCACTAATATTTACGAATAGTAAATATATTAATCAAAATATTGAATTTAAATCACTACTGAATATAATTTATCAGCACACATATAAATCGCACTTATATGAAACTAAAACACGTGTGTGAATGTAGACACTAGAAACATGTGGATAAATACTATGAATATGAAAACAGTGAACAGAGGCGACGATGGTGCCAATAGCTTTTGTTTCGAGACTGTAACCGCTGCAACTTCATACTGTAACTTTTGTGTGACGAATCTTAAAATTTCACTCTCATCATTTTTTCATAACGCGCCTAAAGAAGTATAACTTCAAAAAGCAAAGCATTACCATAAGAAAAACAAGTAAACTACATTACCAAAGAAATAAAAGCTTAACTTGTCATAATATATAAGCAGGAAAATGAAAAGAATCGAGGAGTAGAGGGTAAGAGGAAAATACAAACGGGATTAGGGGGGGGGGGATAAAGTTTCTTAGGACGACTTTCAAATGCATATATAGACGAAGAATTCCTGACGTCGAGGCTTAGTTCCTGTCATAATTTGATGGCGCAGACAGTATCGTAAAAAGAGACACCATATGGAAAAAAGGAACGTAGGTGGGTTGTCTTAATGTATACCCGGGACGTCAGTAAACATATTTAAACCTAAAGTAAGTGCTTAGTGATGGCAACTATTACGTTGGATGTGTAGTGTGACAAATATATATGAAATTAACGTTATCAATGTTATATTAGATATTATTGACGTTGTAGTTGTTAAACTTGGCGTTGAAACTAGAAAGTTGACATAATAATAAGGCGTATTAACTCACACAATCTTGTTAGGTAACACTCAAAAATATTTGTATGGAAATTTTCGTTTATAGGGAGGAGGTAGGTGTTGGGGAAAATGTCCAAAAAAATGTTGTGTACCCCTTTTCCATAACTGCTGAACCAAAATAGAAATATTATAGTTTTTACTATTTTGTCATAGTTTTCGAGATATTCATGATTATGTTAAATATGTACTTAATTATATTAGATATTACTAAATATTATTGCGCTATTAGGCATATTGTACTGGTGTCTAATATAAATAATTCCACTTCACAGAGTACGGAACTCTCGAAACGAGGACCAGCATCCCACTTGGCCGGATTTTAATTTTAAACCTGTGGACGTCACATTAAGCTATTTCAGTTTCTCTCATAAGTTATACTTGAACAAACATACATACTTTTTTTAGATATCTTCGATGTACAGACTTTTAACATTTGTTGTTTTACTATATGTTAAGGTCAAAACATTGCGGTCTAAAAGTTGACATTTTTAAATCGATTAAATATTTGCAAAATTTTGTATGTGTCCTTGGAAACTTCAACGTACTGGATGAAGGGATGAAAAATAAAAAAAACTGGCCATGTACTGCTTATCTCACGCATGGAGGGTTCCGTAACTCGTTTGAATAAAAATTGCTTTATTTGGCGTGCATGGGTTTCCTATCTCAATAAATATTTTATAAACGATACATATAATAAAATTGTAACAGAGTAAATTCTGTATATGGAAAATATTTTAAAAAGAGTGACTGATTTAGCATATAGAATGACAATAGAAGCCAGAAAACCGGTTTTTAGAATTTTTGAATGTATGTTAATTTGTTCTTCAATCACGCGAAATCTACTGGACGGATTTTGATGAAATTTGGTATGGTAATAGTTTATAACCAAGAGCAACATATCAGAAAGAAAAAAATTCTAATAACTTTTCTTGAAAAAAAATCTGGTAACTTTCTTATTCCGAAATGCACGCGAACGAAGTCGTAGGAATAGCTAGTGCCTAATATAATTATTGTATATTTTTTGCATGTTTTTCTGTATATATCTAAAGATACACTAAGTTACGAAAACAAAAAAAAGACTGGTGTGTGCTTATGACCATACGACAGAAGTGAAAACTAAAATGAAAACACCACGGTTGTGTGATGCCTTTTCTCAAGCTTTGTACTACGCATGCGCGCCTAAACACGTTTTAACACACGTACAATGCTGAGACCCAAGCAAACTCTCGCTATGCCTTGATAAACACGAGTGGAGGGGGTACGAAGCAGAGCACAAAGAGAACCACGAACATAAGAAACACTGTATAATGTTTCCTATCTCATTTTCTCCCACGTTAAATCTTATGAATTTATGTATCTGTCTCATTTTACTGTCGCTTTTTCGTTTCATCGACTTTCAAATCACAACGATGCTAAAGAAGTTTTCACTTCAAAAATTTTTTGGGACCCCTTTTAACAAACTCTTGAAATAATTTTTTTTAAGTATGGATTTAAAAAAGAAGAATAATATGAAGGCTCGACGTTAATTTGCACCCCCTAAAATTTTCATTTGAATATTTTTGAATGTTTGAGAAATATACGGATCAATATGCTTTGTTACTACGCCGAATTTCAGATTTCTACCTTAAGCGGGTTGTGAAAAAAAACGGCTGTAACACACGGACAGACAGACATACAGACATGTGAGTCATCTTATAAGCGTTTCATTTTTCCCTACCATAAAAAAATTATAACGTGTGCATATCGTGTACAACGCACACTTAACATTGTTTTCGTTTTGAGCACTTTATTGAAGTTTATTTTGTTTCTTCACATATTTTCCTACTCGCTCGTCGCTTTGGCCTGCGAGCCGCAATTTAGACCGAAACAAAAATAAACATATGTGTAACAAATAAAAACACCGAAACGTGCCCCACGTGTTGGCGCATTCAGCTGCGAGCGCACTCCAAGCGACTCCTTACGTAAGCGTCCCGGGCCGCCCGGTGCGCGCGCCTCCGCCCTCGCGGCCGCCGACGCGCGCCTGTCCCCCCGAGGGGTGGCAGGGCGCCCGGCGTGTTCTCCTCGGGCGTTTTGTGAGAGAGGTTTTTACTTTGTTTTCGGCCCACCTGGCAGTTCGCTAGTGTGATTAACCGAACGCTGAGTAAGGAGCGCCCACGCTCGGTTCGGAAGCGGATTTGGAAGGCAGGCAATGAGGATGCCTGTCTGGAGTACACGCCCTTCTATTGTTTCGGTAACTGTCTGTTAAATTAATAAGGATTTTTGTCGAATTTGTCAGTCGACTCGGGTAATTATGATTAGTTTTTAGAGGATTCTTTCTAACATTACACAACAAAGAATTACTACAACTGGTTCTGAAAAGTGATTCACTTCATTGCTACTGTAAAATATTTGATTTTATGAAAGATCAAAATCTTAGCTGGTAACCTCGAGTGAACAGGTTATGGGTATTCAAGATTATTTCGGTTTTCCCTCGAAACTATGAGACAAAAATAATCTATAATATTTTTTTATTTAAACTCTTGTTTCGGAAATACGAATATAATTCTTATAATTTATTCCATCGATATCAGGAGTCTACAAAAACCTGTAAAGTACGAGTAGAATTCGCGCTACAAGGGTTCCGTACATATTTAGGTACTAATAAACATTTTAACTATTAAACAATTTCATCATCAGTTCCTGTCGCTCCGGTCGGAGCATAGGGCAGACGTAAAATTTCTCCATTTTGTGCGGTCAGTGGCCAGTTGCTTAAACTCTCTCCAGGTCTTTCCAGCTGTCTTTACTTCTTCCTGAACCGTTCTCTGCCAGGTCTTTTTTGGTCGGCCACGTCGTCTTGCTCCTTGGGGATTCCAGTCGAGGGCTGCCTTCTCGATGGCTTCATCTCGTAGTTCTCCAAAGTCGCGCCACCTCACTTCGCTCAGCCCAAGGATGTATCGTGCCATCTCGCTCACCACTTGCCGCAGCGTGCTGCTCTCCTTCAGCGTTCTTACATTCCAGAAACCAATTCTCGTAGTCCGTTTCAAAGCAAAAGTCGTCAACTTAACATCCGTCCGGTTTAATTTCTCGTCTGTTTCTTTAATAATATAAGTTTCAGGCAGATTGGTTATTAGCCAAACTGCCCTAGTGCGGTTGGAGGGGCTGCCTCCGTGTCCGCGCCCGCAGTGTGTGCACCTACACCAGGGACCCTCACGAGGTACCATCAGCCGGGCCAGCTGAACCAAGTTTATGTTAAAGAGAGCATGAACTCCATAAAAAAAACTGGAAACTTTTACATGGTATCCAGAAACTTCCTTGAATATTGTAGTTGAATATATCTTATAGTGATGATTATATATTGTCTAGTGATGCTTTTTTTGGAAATTCAACATATTTTCCCGGCTATTAAAAGATGTATTAGGTTATACAATTACTTGGTGAAAGACAATATTCAACCCCTAGATTTATATATATATATATATATATATATATATATATATATATATATATATATACAGGAATTAGTTAAAAGAGACATTTAAAATCTCACATAGATATACATATAAATATAACAACCTAGAAAAAACTTTTCAAAAATTCACGTTTATATCTATGGATACACAGAAAGGAAACCAGCGAAAATGGGAAGCCATGTTTATGGAATTAAAATGTAATTTTAAAAAAAAGAACGTATATTTAAAAATATAAAAAGAACAAACAAATCGATGAATCACAATTAGAAATAGGCAAAAGATAAAATACAATTTATAAATGTGAATATACATTATATTTTAAATATGTCAAGAATTGTTAATAAAGAATAAAAATAACAATAAAACCTAACCGTGTCTATAATAATAAGTAAGAATGGTTACAAAATACAATCGATATCAATCGCTTTATATATATATATATATATATATATATATATATATATATATATTTATTGGTAAAATTAATTAAAAACAAATTTTATAAAAAGAAATAGAATGTGTTCTCATCTTTGAATTTCACATGGTTTATTTGACGAACCTAGAGAGTTTCCTTGATTCTAAAGATTCCTCCCTACATCCGCTAGGGTTCTAATATATATCTATAATACAGCCTGCAAATAGGTTAAAATTATCCTGAACAAAAAGAATAAACAGGTCGGTAGATCAGTTTACATACTAATGTAAAAAATAAACTTCCCTTTTTATAAAAAGTACAAAAATTCTTATTTGTCTTAACCATGATTATGATATAAGTTATCAATTGATTATTATGTTCATTTTTAGAATCCCGTAACTCAAAACGGAAAACGGAAACCCTATAAGGTTACTCATGTGTCCGTCTGTCGGAGCCACTTTTTCTTAAAAACCACTTGTCGTAGAAACTTGTCCACATCTCAATAGCTATAGTTTAAAAATATTTACACGGAAGTTATAGCGAGGTCAAATTAAGTACTCGTAAAAAAAATTAAATTCCGTGTGTCTCAAAAGTTTTAATATTTTTGAGACTTGCCTAATGTTAGACGATACGTCTTCAGAGATATACCAAAAAATATTCCAAAAATGTACAGAAACGACTGAAACTAAGATTATAAAAAAAAACAGAAGTTTTCAAAGTTATAAGAGAAAGATTATAAGAAAGAATTATAAGAAAACTATAATGATTATTCTAGATGTCGTAGTGTTTGGTGTAATCACCTCAATATATAAGTCCCGGTAATATATATGGTGCCGTAGTGTTTGATATAAACACCTTAATATATAAGTCCCGGTGATATATATGGTGCCGTAGTGTTTGATATAATCACCTTAATATATAAATCCCGGTAATATATATGTTGCCGTAGTGTTTGATATAATCACCTTAATATGTAAGCCCAGGTAATATATATGATGTCGTAGTGTTTGATATAATCACAATAATACGTACAGGAAGTCCTACGACGACTAAATAAAATAATTTTTTACGACTAAATAATAACAGACTCGCATTTGGGCGGTTTTTTTTATCTTTATATAAAAGTGGTATTTTTATTCGTACAACACCCAGCCGCGGGATTTATGGACTTGTACTGGTATTCTTTCAAACGGATGTTATTGCTTTACTCAGTAAATGCCGAAAAATACTACGAATATAGTGACATCATGAGGGGATGGACGGCATGGTCAAACCTGTATAATGCAGAATTCAAATCATTCGTAGGTATGGTAATTAACTGAAAAAAATATGTCAAGTAAGTGAGAACTCGCACTACGAGGGTTCTGTATTCATTTAGTCACTTTTTTCACAGGCGTAGAATCGTGTTGCATACTTCTTAAAGTTAAAGTTTAAATTATATAAAGCCATAAAATGTTTGTCGTTGTGAATAGATTACCTACATAATATATGGATAAATGTAAATAAATACATAAAATTTATGATCTAGGAGGATAATATCTGTAGTTTTCCTGTAATCTTCTATTTAAAATTACCAACCTTCATGTTTGTTTATTGTATTATTTGTAGCAAAACCTTTCAAATTATAATCCCACATGATTTCTGAGAAAATCGGCAGACGAGCAGACAAACACGTGCATGATCCTATAAAGGGTCAGTTTTTCCTTTCCAGGTTCTGTCACTAATAATGCTTATATACTTGGCGAATACTACGACGCAATTTGACCTAAGTACGTTGTTACTATATTCGCAGCATATAACCTATAAATACTAGCTAATATTATACGTATTTCATATGGAGACTATACAACACTAATCGCGTGGGGGTGCTCTACGTACACCCGCCCTCAGAAAACGGGGGCGCGCCCACGCCTTCGACAGTCGAGTTCTTTGGGCGGGCGCGTTGCTTTGGTTCGGCATAGGTGTGCCGCTAGTTACTTGCGTATTTCGAAAACTGGATCTTACCTTTATATTGAGGCAAATTTTACGATAGACATTTATAACCGCGAGCTGTTGTAGACACTATTGTTTTGTATTATGTGCTTTAGCCGTTTGTAGTAGATATTTGCGTAACAGACTTCACACTTCATGGTGTTTGGGTTCATAGATTTTGGTCTAGAATTTATATATTTGCGTATATAAGGTTATAAGATTTGTTAAGTAAATATATAGATATTTGTGTAAAAAATCTACATCATGGTGTTCGGTATCATAGTAATTGGTCTAGAATTTATATATTTGAGTATATAAGATTATAACATTTGTTAAGTAAATATATAGATATTTGCGAACAAATCTACATCATGGTGTTAGGTGTTATAGATTTTGGTCTAGAATTTATATATTTGCATATATAAGATTATAAGATTTGTTAAGTAAATATATAGATATTTGCATAACAAATCTACTTCATGGTGTTTGGTGTCGTAAATTTTGGTCTAGAATTTATGTATTTGCGTATATAAGATTATAACATTTGTTAAGTAAATATATAGATATTTGCATAACAAATCTACTTCATGGTGTTTGGTGTCGTAAATTTTGGTCTAGAATTTATGTATTTGCGTATATAAGATTATAACATTTGTTAAGTAAATATATAGATATTTGCGAACAAATCTACATCATGGTGTTAGGTGTTATAGATTTTGGTCTAGAATTTATATATTTGCATATATAAGATTATAAGATTTGTTAAGTAAATATATAGATATTTGCATAACAAATCTAAATCATGATGTTTGGTGTCATAGATTTTGGTATAAAATTTATATATTTGCGTATATAAGGTTATAGATTTGTTAAGTAAATCATCATATCATCATCATATATATTAATACGCTAAGGTTTTAAGATGTTACTCTCCCTTTTTAGAAAAAACCTCACAACTAATCCACATAAATTATATAATCATTTTATAGATAATTGATTGCTCTACCGGCATCCACAACTAAAAAATTTATTATTGCTATTGTTTTTGCAAATTAATTAATTATTAAAATTATATACACAAAACAGCAATGCTGCCATCTAACGGCTCAACGTCAATATGATTGACGGTCGGTAAAATTTTTGTTTAATTTCAAATCCACTCACGTATAAATAAAGTGGCGCTTTAGCTCAATGCTTTTGATACTTGCGCCTCTATATGTCAATTTTAGTAAAATATTTGTTTGATCTGTCATCTGAGCTTCATAATGGAATAAATAATAATGCGAAGACTTCGCACGGCTCACGCTAGTATATAGATATTTGCGTAACAAATCTACATTATGGTGTTTGGTGTCATAGATATTTGCGTATGTAAGATATATACGATTTATTATACAAATATATAGATATTTGTGTAACAAATTTCATGCTTTATGGTGTTTAGTGTCATACCGTATACTTCAAGTCATAGAATTTGGTCTTGAATCTATGCCTTTTCAGTGTTCAGTATCTCAAACTGAAAAATGAGACCCTTATATGATCGCTCACGTGTCTGTCTGTCCGTCTGTCGGTCATAGTCGATTTTTTTAATAACCGATCGGCGTAGAAACTTGAAATTTGGCATAGTAATACGTCTTATTAACCTACATAGTTTGTGCTAGCTAACTTTTAAAAATATCCGTATAAGAATTAAAGAGAGGACAAATAAAGTAACGATTTCTCTGTTTAATTTTGTGTATCGTGTGGAGCATCATTTGTAAAGTTAGGGCTTGTTAGGAGAAATACAAAAATATGTTATTTTAATTTTTTTTTTAAATTGCACATTAAAAATGCATTCTAAATAGTTAAATGCAAATAATAGTTCCTAAATTGTTTTTAAGTGACGTCTAGTGTGGGTGACAGGTGTCATTACATACGTCTTAGTAAGACGCCAAAAATTAAAAGAGAAGCGAGATATTCAGAATACCAGATTTTAAATTTAACTTTTGACGCCATTTTAAAAAAAGTTCACATAAGCGACTTATTTCAGAATCTATTTGAAATTTTTTACTATATATGAACTATGAACAGTCGTTTTAGAAACTTTTACGTGTTATTTATAAAATTGAGAAACTAATGCAAATAACTGTACAATCGTTACAAATTTATTTTGAACAAAAGGGATACGCATTGGCGTACTGTGTACAGTTACTTGCGGTACATTCTGTATCAGTATTTTTAATTATTTTTTTTGCGCAAAATAGTTAGTTTTTGCAGTATATCGAGGCAAATTTGAGAGAAGCGCAATAGTGCTTCTGGTGTTTTCTTACAGGCGTGGAGCAGCGCAATCGCGTTCGGTATTTAAGGGTTGATCACCAATAACATTTTAGGCACCGATCACAGGATGGCATACTTCATTTTCTTGGCAAACTTCTTTTGTTTCACTCACTCTTATATAAGTTCTTCTATTTTTATGGTTCTTTATGTAATCTCCTTAAATATTTTTTTCAATTTATTTTTCCATGTTTTTTGGTCTTCTAAACGTGCAATTAACTTGATCAATATTGAATCAAATTCATACAAAAGTGAGCTAAAGAAAGATGTTTATAAATTGATTGCTCGAAAAACATATAATTTTAAATAAAGGAAATGTGATAGTCGCTGAATGTTGAACTTATAAGGAAATGTGGTGCCAAAAGAGTAAACCAATTTACTCGATCACCATCAAAAGATTGATGCTAGTGTTTCTCATGATTTACAAAAAGTATAAATACAATCAAGACAAAAAATTTGGAACCAGAAAGAACTGTAGCAGCTTTTGTAACACAGTGAGAGAACTGTAGCTTATGTAACACAGCGAAAGAACTGTAGCTTATGTAACACAGTGAGAGAATTGTAGCTTATATAACGCAGTGAGAGAACTGTAGCTTATGTAACACAGTGAGAGAACTGTAGCTTATGTAACACAGTGAGAGAACTGTAGCTTATATAACACAGTGAGATAACTGTAAATTATGTAACACAGAGAGAGAACTGTAGCTTATGTAAGACAGTGAGAGAACTGTAACTTATGTAACAAAGTGAGAAAACTGTAAACTGTAGCTTATGTAACACAATAAGTGAACTGTATCTTATATAATAACAAGTGAAAAAATGTTGAACTCCCATATTCTCTTTTGTAATTAAAATAATTTAAATGAGTATTTTGTGTTATCATATTATAGTCATGATTATTTTTGATATTTTTTCATTTTTTATATTAAATCACTATTATTTTGTAAATTATTTCTTTTATCAACGCACCTATTCTCATATTAGCACCTGTTCTCATATTATAGTCAAAATTATTATATATAAATATTATATATTATATATAGTCAAAATTATTATATAAAAAAATTATTCAAAATTATTATATAAAAAAATTATTCAAAATTATTATATAAATTATTATATTATATATAGCAAAATTATTATATATAAAAAATGATTAAATATGCATATTATATTAAAATAATTTAAATGAGTATTTTGTATCATATTATAGTCATGATTATTTTTCATATTTTTCCATTTTTTTATATTAAATCACTATTATTTTGTAAATTATTTCTTTTATCAACGCACATAAAAATAATTAATGTTGCCTAAATTTAAATTTTGCGTTTATTTTTTTTTATAATTATTATTTCAATTAATATTCTTGTTATTCATCTATTATTGTTATTTAGTTATTGTTATGATAATGTTTAACTTTCTCCTATTCTTGCTTTTAAATTATCACTATTATTTTGTATATAATTTTATTACCATTGCTTTGACCAATCTGTATATATACCAATACTCAACGTGGATTGATAAAATACTACCTAGTATAAAACCGCCTAGAAATACCTCATAGAAAACTAAAGTTACAAATTCTTAATTAGTCATGGCTTGTATCTGCTTCCCCCTATTTGAAATAAATAAATAAAAACAAGATTAAAAAATACTGTGAAGGAACTATATAATCTTATGTATCAATATTTTTGTATCGCGATACGTGATCTCACGAAACGCACAAATGCCGACCCTCGGAAAATTATCCAGATTATTGTTCAATAGAGACGTTGAACGGTTCAGTAATTTAATGAACGACCATGTGGAAATACAGCAGGTCGTTGGCTGCATTTTATGAAAACGTTTTCAGGATTCCGTAGTTGAACAAGGAACCCTTATACCTCACTCATCTCAGTCTGTTATAACTTAATCATCTTTGTCTGTCACAACTTTCTACAATATTACGATGTTCTCAATGTTGCACTAACATAATTCAGATGCAATGTTGCACTTAGATACGTTAGATGGAATATTGCACTTAGATAATTCGGACGCAACGTTGCACTTAAATAATTCAGATGCAATGTTGCACGTAGATGATTCAGATGCAATGTTGCACTTAAATAATTCAGATGCAATGTTGCACTTGGATAATTCAGATGCAATGTTGCACTTAGATACGTTAGATGGAATATTGCACTTAGATAATTCGGACGCAACGTTGCACTTAAATAATTCAGATGCAATGTTGCACGTAGATGATTCAGATGCAATGTTGCACTTAAATAATTCAGATGCAATGTTGCACTTGGATAATTCAGATGCAATGTTGCACTTAAATAATTCAGATGACGTTTCCAATTTGCGATTATGGTCTTAGCGAGGGCAAGCTAAATCAACTCATTTTTGAATGCCCATTAAATAGTAAATTTCCTTCGTTTATTTACAAATTATTAAAATATAAGATTCACATGCGTGTTAACCCACTCTAGAATTAATCATACACAATACATAAGAAATAACGAAATCGGAATTTAGGATCTTTGAATTTCATACATGTTTTTATTTCTGTTTGTATATTTGTGTATGTATATCATTTCGTAAATTCATTATTCACAATTAAATCAAATTAGGTGATGTAGTATTATTTCTACTTTCTTTAAGTTCTTTACCACGGCCTACGTTTCGTTGTATTACAACATCTTCAGGTGGACTATTAGCAAAGTTTAAAAAGATTAGATTAGAAAAGATTATTCTTTACTAATAGCCCACCTGAAGATGTAATACAACGAAACCTAGGTCGTGGTAAAGAACTTAAATAAAGTAGAAATGATACTACATCACGTAGTTTAATTTAATTGTGAATATATTTTTTCGCTTAATTTATTTAATTGTAGTTCTTATTTAATTTTTGTTTCGCTGTATAGTTTATTTTGTTGTTACCTAGCAACGCTGACAGATATCCAAGATATGTGACTAAAAAAAGTCGACCCCTAAATTAGTATTGAGTAGCCGCCACCTCTTCTAAACTTGACATTGGCAAAGGTTCTCGATGAAGAGAATGAATACCATAGAATAAAACATAAGGTAATTCAATTCCTATTACGCAAAATAGTAAAAAGATGTCTCATAGATGTGGAAATGAGATGAATAATTTTTTTTCGTTGGATAGATCTTTAATCAGAGTGAAGTTAAGGTCCGTTTTATCATTATGCGTTTTTGATTGCTACTAAACTTTCAACTTTACATTTGGAAAATCTAAACAAATTAGGTAATCCAGAATTAAATGATACTACGTGATGTGGTATTATTTCTACTTTATTTAAATTATTTACCTAACCTAAGTTTGGGCTACTAGCAATTAAATAATATCGCTTAATTTCCAGTAGTTTTTTCTCCGGTTCAGTTCTATCGACAATTTTAAGATTACGACCGTATTCTTATTCTGACAAGACACTGTTTAGGATTCCGTAAGTAAACTGAAAATCTTTATTATTTCGCCGTGTCTGCTTGTCTGCCCAGCTGTATGTCATAGCCGTTCAACTTGGAAACTGAAAGTGTTATACATGTAACGCTTACTAAGTTATGAAATAAAATCTTCCAAAAAAGGGGGTAATTTTTTTTTATTCGCTTACCCCAGTTTATAGAGTTTCTTTGTATAGGGCTTCCAAAAATATTGGGGGCGTACCATGAACACTTTTTAGATAGAGGAATCCGGTTACGATATATTAAGCTTTAAAGGGGTGGTTTTTGTTAGAGTAACGTGTCGACACCCCTATCAGCTAAGCCGCTATTTTCGAATTTTTTAAAAGTATTTCATTACATTAATTCATACATATTTTGAATAAATTTAATTACGTACTGTACTACTTGATCGAGTGGGTACCTAATTACATGAGATTTAATGTATGCTAGTATATGTAACGAAATTAAAAGGAAAATTATCACAGCTTTGTTGGTCTGTAAAAAGTTCATAGAAACTCCATAAGAGTGACTTAAATCAATAGCAAAAATAGCTATAAAATATTTTAAAATGTATATTTGTTACGTCTGTGAAAGATATATTAGGCAATATGTTTATATATTTACATGGTGAGGAATAATATTAATATTTGTAAATAGTTTAATATTTATAAATGTTAATATTATTTCTCGCCATGTAAATATATGAACATATTGTCTAATATATCTTTCACAGACGTAACAAATATACAATATTAATATTTGTAAATAGTATAATATTTACAAAAGTTAATATTATTTCTCACCACGTAAGTATATAAACATATTGTCTAACAAACCTTTCCCACACGTAACAAATATCTAAATATATTATTTCTAAAAGGTGTTTTTTGGTCGAGCGGCTCGATCTCTTTAACTACTGCACCAAAAAAAATAAAAAAAATACCCACTTAAAGCTAATGTTTTCTACTTTGGGCTAAAAATATAAAAAAATTCGAAAAAATCTTTTTATTAATAAAAAAATTAATTTTTATAACAATTGGCATGAGCGCCATCTGTGAGCGACACATCAAATATCTTAGCCAAATTGTATACTTGGAACACGCTAGATGGCGATATAGTGCGAAGATTTCGCACGGGTCAGCTAGTATAATATTATTATTTCTCACCGTGTAAACATATTGCCTAACATACCTTCCACAGTCGTAACAAATATACATTTAAAAATATTTTAATAGTCATCACCGTGGTGTGTTGGGTTGAGTGCATGGCCGCGCACCGCGAGGACCCGGGTTCGATTCCCAGCCGCTCATCGTAGCGGAACTGGAGAAATCCAACCATTCGAGGCTCTGGCAACCATTTTTCCATATGAGATATTCTTCATCTCACATGGACATGACAACAATACGACAATAGTTTAATAGGATGTATGTATGTTTATGTGTGCTAAAATGTGTACGGAACCCCCGTATTGCGAGTTATCGTCTACTTCGTCTATTTTTTAATCGCATTTCCTCCACTATCAAGCTGTACTCGCGTTAATCAATAGTATGTTTGCTTGCATGATTGGCATCGCTTTCTATTAATCCTCCCCACCTTCAAGAGCAAGATGGATCGCTCGGCGGGGCGCCCACGGCGGAGGGCGGCGCGCCCTACATAGCGAGGCCGAGGATGTGGGCCGCGACCTTGAACAGCGTCTGTCGCGCCCTCTAGGGCCGGGAGGGGGGGTTCATCGCTGCGAGGTGGATTTAAGGGTGGGCTAAGTACTTAGAGCCAGATGGTTGTGTACAACTACGTGCGAATACGATGTTTGGCCGGAAAAGTTTGCGAGCGTTTTTCGTATTGGTAAGCGGTCGCTGTTGATGTGGCTTAGTGGTTTGAGCGCTCCATTTGAGATTGGTTCGTGTGCCTTTAGGTCTTCTGTTTTAATAAAAAAATTATTTCTTATTTGTACAATTTATAAATATTGAATCTGTTGTGTCTCTTTGTAATGGCCAATACAGCTAGTGATTTCGGCCGACGAGTTCGGCCTGGTCTTGCACTTTTTTCGTCTTCAACTTTGAGACTATAATATTGTTTTCTTACACAAATGAGGATATCATTAAAGCGATAATACCATTATATCCGTGTATGTCAATTTTTGTTTCAAAAAATCATTACCCTGATAAGTTTTCATTTCCTCGAGTCTATACCCAGATCTGACACTTGTAGGTGACGGTTGGCCGCACGAAAGTCTTGCAGATTATTTTATATGTCCTTGACATCAATACCGAATTAAGCAGGAAGGATGTGCTGAAATAGTTGATTTCCGGTGTAAAGTCGTTGTAAGGGGTTTAGTAGATAATATAATTACATATAGAAAAATGATATTAACATTTATAAATAGTTTGATAGCATTACTATGTGTAATTAAATGTTTTAACTTTGGTACGTTCATATGTGCTTACGGAACCATGGTAACTAGACGGGTTCTGACTCAATAGTGACTGTTATTCGTTTTAATTTGTCTCTGGTTCTGGCGCTTTCCGCGTAAATTTGCATCGTTTGGACTTGGTTCTAACCAGACGGGTTCTGGCTCTATAGTGACTGTTCTCGTTTTAATTCGTGTCTGATCCTGGCGCTTTCCGCGTAAATTTGCGTCGTTTTAGACTTGGTTCGAACCAGACGGGTTCTGGCTATATAGTAACTGTTCTCGTTTTAATTCGTGTCTGGTCCTGGCGCTTTCCGCGGAAATTTGCATCTTTTTGACTAGGTTTTAACCATACGGGTTCTGGTTCTATAGTGACTGTTATTCGATTTAATTCGTGTCTGGTCCTGGCGCTTTCCTCATAAATTTGAATCGTTTTGGACTTGGATCTTCATCAATCTCTTTTAGTAAATCACGTATTTATTCATCATTAACGTTTCTCTTTCTTTGCTTTGGTCGGTCCGAGGTTAAGTTACTGTCATCAGATTGACTTTGTATGGTTTGTGCTAGTGAATAAGTTTAATAAGGGATACCATTAGGATGTACCATAAATTTTTTTTGAATTGTAAAACAAATCACGTCATTGCCAACAATATTTCATTGAATAACTATTTAACCCTTTGCCTGAGCTCGTGTCTCAGAGGCCTACTTTCAAATTTTTGTGACATTGAAACATAAAACATTCGTTATATATTCTTAAAATGTTATGAATTTACATTTTTTATTTACACTTGATATTTTTGAAACGATAAAACATCTTATTGTTGAATATCATTATCAATAAATAAAGTTTAATTAGGGAAAGTTCTACATTTAAAAGGTTTTTTATGGTGTACCAAGAGGATAAGTAACATGAATTGCAGAGAAAACCACAACATTGCCAACAACGTTTCAAACAATATGTTTTTCATACTTTGTATTATTAAAAAATTGTTTATTTTCATTAATTGTTTATTTTTTAATTCTTAAGGAATTGTAATTAAGAAGGTATATGATAAACAAGTATATCATTTTGTGCAATAAAAATTAATCCAATTTACAAGTAGATACGATCTTTATGCTTTAAATTTTTCCATTTATTTATCTATGCACTTGTTTTTTGTTATTTATTTAATAAAAAAACTGAGATTTTTTATGAATAAGCTTTATGAATCGATTCGCTACTTCAAAGCGACAAAAAAATTATTTTCAGAAAATCGATCGTTCGATTTAAAATTTCGATCTCATGTCGCCGACAGGAAAATTTTGGGGAAAAATCGAAATAATTCATACCTACTCTTCTTTCATAACTTTTTTATGTTAGCTTTAAATATTAATTATATTTAATATGGACTTTTTATTTTTTATTTGGGATATTCTGCTTTTATTTTTTTATTGACTTTTTAATCTAACCAATATGCACTTATGGCGGATTTACCCTTTTAACAGTCAACCACAGCTAAGGAATTTGATTAATTAATTAGGCTGACTGTATAAATAGTAGTGGACATGGAAACTACCAAGAAGTTCTTGTAGTAGTTAGTATAGTAGTTATAGTAGTTACTAAATTTTACCAACAGTTTCATAGGGAGTATAAAACTATTTTTTTCATTCTTGTATCTTTTTTGTCTATAATAAGGTATTACTCGGGTGTGTGCATTATTATACTACTAGACTAGCTCGCCAGCCAAGAGTTTTGACTATAAAAATAATTTTAGGATTAATCAACTTTTAATGTTTTTTTACAAATAGGATATTTTCTTCTATAAATAATATCAGTTTTTAATGTCTTTATTATATTTATTATGACTTAAATTTGCCGTTGAAAAATGACATGCCTCTCCGTCCATTGGCCTGTACGTATGTGCGTATAAAGATTGCTATATGATTCAATTCTTGACAGATTTTGATAATTTATTTTTTCTATAGATTGGTTAACTATCAGAATAGAAGTTTATTGATTTAAATTTGTTTTACAGTTTAATTTTCATAAACAATTTTCTACAAAAACTAACTTTTCGTGCTCGGAGACTGTTCTCGGTCTCCGTTTGTGCGGTTCTTCTTGGCTGTTCTTCAGCGTTCAGCTATCCTTAACTTCTTTTTTTTATTTTTAACGCTTTCTTGAAATTGTTCATTTAATTATTTACGAGTGTGCACTTTTGATTTTGCTAACGATTTTCTAGTTTATTTTATAATATTCAGCATTTGCGAAACGCTTCCTTAAAACTATAATTATAATTTAAAAATTAAATATTCAGGCTTTTTTCGAGAAAAATTTAGAAGTAAACGGACGGTTTTCATATCATTTGATGGTATAAATAGCACGCTTCTAGGCCTGGTGGTCAGTGTAAACTGCTTATACGTCTTATAACTTATAAGGATGATGACGCAATTGCCTAGATTGTTGTTGTTGCGCTGATGACCATGCTAACAATAAGCGGGCATCCAACGTAACAAGCACAAACATGCTATTAATAAACGGCATCCAGTTTTATTCTATAGGCTTTTCAGGTCGGCCATCTTCTCTTAGTGCGTGGCAAACGTTTCCTTGCTACGCTATTTGTACTGTCGTAACAAAACGTGTCTCGTATATTCAACTAATGTATTAATATTTTTAAAAGGGTCACAATGGAGACCAGCGACAAATAGGCCTGGAGTTACAGAATAGAACACCATTTTTAAGAAAACTGTTTTTATAGTGTGAAAAAAACAAACAATTCGGAGTTTGATATTCAAGAAAGAGCAAAAAATTAAATACAACTGTAATGATAATACAAAACAAAAAAATCGTGCGTTCCAGCTTCGACGCTCGACTGGAGTTTACTTCTTAAGTACGATTATCTTGGAATGTATAAAATAGATAACACTATATATAAATATCATTAAATGTAAATGGAAAATTCTTTAATAAGAAAATGCTGGCAGTATAACTATTTTCAAGTGCAAAATAAACAAGATCAAATTTATACAACAAAATTAAAAATATTTAGTAACGTCAGACTAAGAAGTTAAAATTGAAAAAGACTTTTTAATTTTGTAGCATGGAAGACACCAAATATTCACACATAATAATATTTAATGATTACATCTTTATATAAGCGAACGATAGTCAAATATGTGTGACACACTCCGTCATTGGGATTACGCCATCAAAAAATACCAAATAAACATACTGATATCTCACTCTTAAGATGCGCAGAAACGTTGCGCGGATAGGCCATCTAACTGTTACGCTTTTTTAACGCTCTGAACTTCGTAGGAATAGAATCTAACGCTTACACTTTTTTTAACGCTCCGAACTTCGTATGCTCTGATTTTTTATTTTACTCCTAATAAAACTTCATACTGGGCTCTATATATGAAAATAAAGAGTAAACTCCAAAATGATATTTTCATTGTATAGTTTTAATGTATCAGAATTGTTTTTTAGAGATTGCATTAATAATCTAACAAAGTATATCTTAGATTTTAGAAACGATCACAAAAAATAATCAAGGTTGATCGTTTTTTTTAAATATTGCCTAAATTAAATGAAAATAAACTGTTAAGTGACCTTTACCTAAATTAATTGAAAATAAACTGTTAAGTGACCTTTACCTAAATTAATTGAAAATAAACTGTTAAGTGACCTTTACCTAAGTTAATTGAAAATATACTGTTAAGTGACCTTTACCTAAGTTAATTGAAAATATACTGTTAAGGGACCTTTACATAAATTAATTGAAAATAAACTGTTAAGTGACCTTTACCTAAATGAATTGAAAATAAACTGTTAAGTGACCTTTACCTAAATTAATTGGAAATAAACTGTTAAGTGACATCGTTCCGCGTAGTCCTTTTTGCAGTTTTCAAGTTTTACGTGGTTTTTTCGACGATCCTGTCGGTCGATGAAAAAACCACATAATTTCATGGATTAGTATGTTACGTCTGTATATGGATGATATAATGGTAGATAATCTGTACTTTGTTTCGGCTTATTGGTTTATAGAGTTCCGTAGAAATTATGTTATTTTTATTATTATATATATCACAGGACCCCAACTTCATTGTATATGAAACCGAACGGACGTCTGCGGTGAAGCGATTGCTAGATGGGTATAGGTCCTAAGGTTCTTTATATATTTATTTATCACCTATGGAGAAAAAACAGATACAAGTCATAGTGATATACAAAATAAGAATTTTTTAACAGTAAGATTAACTTATATCCTAACATTCCCACATGAAAGTAATATTCTACGTACATATATCCTCAGTTTTTTTTTAATTTTTCCATAATACATTAAATATTCAGAAATTTTAAATTAAGTTTTAAATAAAGAAATATTGTTAACAAACAAGCAGTAAATATTGAAATTATTGAAATCGGCCTTTCATTTAAAGTTCACTGTAATAGTTATCAGTAATAGAATTAATAGTAACAATCATCCCATTTATAATAATATCGATTAAATAAAAGAAAAAAAAACACATCACATCGATTTGAACAAAATGAAAATGTAGTGTCAATGCTTTCAAAGGACTAATGATTGTATAGTATCCGTTTAACTGACCGTTTGTATTGGAGTACTGAGCTAGCAAATATGTCCAGAGAATGAAATTTTTCGTTGCAATCATCACAAAGCCTGCGTAGTGGTACACGAGCACCGGCGTTAGTGCGAGCGGTAGGTAGATAGAACAGTGCGGTGCTACGGGTCGCTCTCCCTGGCACACGAAACTGCAACTGATTCACTATATCGGCGCAATCATAACAACTATGGCAAATATTATAAAGTACAACTGCTCCGAGTTCGATACGCCTTTCGTGGAGAATACGGTATTTGAATGCGTACAATGCATTACAATAGTCTATTTTGGGTGTATTGAAGCGATATCGCAGTGTACGTATAAATCGTTTTTGCACTCTTTCGATCGTATCAAGTTGAGATCGCACAAGACCTGTGTGGAGGATTCGATACATTCTCATTTGCTTTAGTCTGTAAGTGATATTCTGGCGTGCGCGATCTTGCAGTAATCACTAATTGATTGCATATATACATATGCATATACATACATGTACAAGGTTGCTTTGGAATGCCGAGTATGCCGTATGAACGTAACCAAGTTTTATGGGCACTAACGTGATTCATACAACCTTTGAGAATATAAGCGACCGTAGCCTTGCAGCGTGTCTTCGCCGTTTTCGCAACAGCGTGAGTCGTGTTCTAGACCGGTGGAACAAAAAAGATCAGCGAATATGTGCCTCACGTTACAAAAATAGATTTTTTTTATAATATAAAAAGGCAAACAATTCAGCAATTTAATATCAGAAAAGGACTAAACAGAAAAAAATTTACTACAAGGATACACAAAATAAATAAAAAAAACGAGTGTGCTTTAGACCACACGACTGAAGTAAAACTTTAAATTCACAAAATATGAACTTTAAAATGAATTTACAATTTTATTCACTTTAAACGTAGAATATTTAATGTATTGAACAATAATTTATAAAATTGTTCAAGAACGAAATGAAATTACAAAATAATTAAAAAATCACCGTTCGCGTAACGCTAGCAAACTCATATATATATATATATATATATATATATATATATATATATATATATATATATATCATGCATTGGCTATGAGAGGAAGAGAGAAAGAAAATGTGCACGCGCACTGCTCTCTCTTGCGGCTACAGTGTGATACAGACAATAGTATTGCACTGTGTCTTAGATATACGAAACATAACTGGCTATGAGAGAAAGAGAGAAAGAAAATGTGTGCTCGCATCTCTCTCTCTTGTCCCTACAGTAATATACGAAACGTAACTCTCTCTCTTTCTGTCTTCTCTAACTTATATCTCCCTCTCAACTTCCGTTCGCCTCGCCCGATCACATTTTTCGTAACGCTCTCGTCACGCATTCACCAGCTTACTCCCCAAGTCAAGCGTGCGTAAAGAAGTTTTACTTTAAAAAATATTTTCATAAATCGGCACTTATTATATTTTAAAATTATCAAGAATTGGAAATAAGGGAAAATAACCGTGAAAATATAAAGGAGCATGTAACAGCTCTATACAGATGATCGCGAAATATAATTGATATCGATTACTTTTTAAATATATTCCCATTACCAAAAATTAACTGTCAACATTCCCGATCCATCCCCCCGAGTTGTCTCAGGGCGCCTCCTGGGACCCGTAACGACTACCTCATACAAAAGAGGGGACCTTCAAAAGTCAGTCTCAGTGCTTCCACCCAACAAGGTTAGAGTCTGCCCCTACTCCATGAGCCGTATAGGATCTCCATTTTTTCAAGAATGCATTTAGCGAACGCTCTAAATGACTCAAAGATCGGTCCATTCTCAACAAGGTTTCGGTGACTAAAAATACCACATTCTAAGGCTCCGCGTGTTCCTATTCTAATGTTAGGGTGCATGCTCTCTACCAAAACTCTGCGCGCATCGTCGTCTTCACTATAGTGGGATAGTACATGTCAACTGACAGTGACATTAGTTTTGTGTTTTTATACGAGTGAATGAACGTGTTCTGTTCTTTTCGAATTTTGCGTGTCTTGTTTGAAGACCCCGGCCAGTTTCGTTTTCTGGCAACCCCTACATTCGCTAGTATCTTGATATACCTACACTATTTTCTTCAAAAAGGGAGTATATCATTGCCAGTACAAAAAAAAAAATAGAATGTTAAATCGTTTTAAATACTATTATGGAAAATAATTTCACTTCTCATAAAAAGAATTTAAGACTTAATTTGTTAGATTCATGATTTAAATCAAAAACAATCTGTCAAGTGCGAGTAGAACTCACACTACGAGGGTTCGTACATATTTAGGACTTATAAATTTAAATGGTACTGTACTATCTTATTATTGTGTACTATCTTTAATTATTTACAAAATATTAATTTTTAACGACGTAAATATATTGCCTACTTTATATTCCACAGGCGCAAAAAATTATAATTATGAAAATATGTAATTCCACATAGAATTAGAAATTATTTATTTTTGGGTTTTTCTTTTTACTTGTGAAATAAAACATCTAATTATGCCAATTTTCAAGATTGTAGGCCGACCGGAAGTACCCTTTAAGTTTTGATTTTTCTTTCGTGGACCAAAAAGGCTATAGACCTCACTATACTATATATATACTTGATATTACGGATATCCAAGTGATATTATAACTACTTTTTTTTCATTTCGTGGCATGGAACCTTAAAATTTTTGAAATTGACCACGTGATTCCAGAGATCAGTTTGTACTAACTGACAAAGCAAACAAACAAATTTTCCTTTATATGACTCGTCTGTCACTAAAAATCGTAACGTGAAAATATATAACCTGCAATCCTGCTCAAAGTATAGGTGTTTAACACAAAAATCAGTTTTAAAATCAGGCTCGTGGTTTCAGAAACGAACATACAAGTGAATCAAACAAACAATGTATTCCGTTATATCACTGCTTTATTCCTATGAATCGTGACGTGATGATATATAACCTATAATCATTCTCAAAATATAGTAAAAAAAAAGTATAAACACAAAAAGTCGTTTGAGAATCGTGGTTCCAGAGATTAGCGCGAACAAACACATGAAGTAAACAAACAAATTTCTCATATCACTGCTCTATCCCTATGAATCGTGATGTGAAGACATATAAACTGTAATCCTTCATAAAGTATAGGCTATCTAACACAAAAATTAGTTTTAGAGTCGGGCTCGTGGTTCCTGAGATTAGCGCGAACAAACACATAAAGCAAACAAATAATTTTGTTTCGATACATCACTGCTCTATCCCTATCAATCGTGATATGCAGATATGTAAATTGTAATCTTTCATAAAGTATAGGCTATCTAACACAAAAATTAGTTTTAGAATCGGGCTCGTAGTTCCTGAGATTAGCGCGAACAAACACATAAAGCAAACAAATAATTTTGTTTCGATACATCACTGCTCTATCAATCGTGATATGCAGATATGTAAATTGTAATCTTTCATAAAGTATAGGCTATCTAACACAATAATTAGTTTTAGAATCGGGCTCGTAGTTCCAGAGATTAGCGCGAACAAACAAATAATCAACCAAATTGTTTGCGTTATATATTGGCATAGATGACGTGTAATAACGTTTAATAATAATATAACGTTTTTGTTATTGATCTTTAATATAACGTTTTTGTTATTGATCTTTAATATAACGTTTTTGTTATTGATCTTTAATATAACGTTTTTGTTATTGATCTTTAATATAACGTTTTTGTTATTGATCTTTAATATACCGTTTTTGTTATTGATCTTTAATATACCGTTTTTGTTATTGATCTTTAATATAACGTTTTTGTTATTGATCTTTAATATAACGTTTTTGTTATTGATCTTTAATATAGCGTTTTTGTTATTGATCTTTAATATAACGTTTTTGTTATTGATCTTTAATATAACGTTTTTGTTATTGATCTTTAATATAACGTTTTTGTTATTGATCTCCTTTAAAGATAGAATTGAATTTGTGACTAATGATTTCCTAACAATTCGTTTGGAAAATCAACGAAGATATCAAGGAAATTCATTAAATATTATAGAGAAAAGTTTCCATCTAAATTTTCATAGACTTGTCGCTTCACGGCAGGCGTCATCTAGCCATTCTTGGATACCCTTAAACTTCTTTTGTCGTTGAAAGGTTGGACTTCTCCAGTCCCGCTTGTTGAACGGTCGGGGATCGAACCCGGGTCCTTACGGTGTGCCGCGCACTCAACGGCAGTATGTCTTGCGATCAAGCCAACACACCACGATGACGACTACTTCCTTTGAAAGCGTGTATATAATGAAGCAGATCTAAAATAGGGTATTGAAATTAAAATTTACTGTGCGGGGTGAGTTGCCCAGATGACGAGGGGTGGAAAACATTTTGCAAATTAGGGGTTCAGATTACGCAGGAGAGTAGACAAGAGTAAGTGTAAGTAATAAATAAAATTTGTCATAAAAAGTAAAAACTGGCTAAGTGCGAATGTAACTTGTCTGTCGAGAGTCCCGTATTTCGTTTGAGGTGAAATTACATTATTTATAACAAGTAATCGCTTATATAGAATTCCTAGCACAATAAATATTTAACAATATCTCAAATAATTAAGTAGATTAGGCATACCTAAATATATTCATATCTAAAATAATTAAGTAGATTAGATATAACATACCTAATATTATCGTGGGTATGTCAAAACTATAACATTTAAGATCATTACTATACTTTTCTTACAACCTTTGCGTAGATTTCTAAAAATCCTGTTTTCGTTCGTAATTTTAGGTTCAATAGTCTCGGAAATGTGGTGGGTGGATGGCGTATTTTTGCATATTTTTCAATAAATATGCAAAAATATGTCATATACTGTCTAAAGTGATAATAAGAAATATTTTGATATCCTTATAAAGGACACTACACTGTACTAAGTGACATGTTGATGAGTGACCAAATTTAAATTCTAAATCATATAGTTTTTTTTGTAACTTTTCCTAAGAGGGAACCCTCTTTAATAAAATATGGAAATGTTAGGATGTAAATTTTTTTTTCGTTACACGATTTAGTTATTGTTTCTTAATGTCTCCTTGAAATTTGGTCGCTCGTCAAAACGTAACATTAGTATATTGAACATAGTATATATAACAACATAATATATATACAACATAGTATATTGAATTAAATAAAATGTCGAATTGTTTAATTTGCTCCACGAGAATTTGTAAATATTTAGTTTTGTGTGATAACTCTTAAGATTTGTACTTTATTACTGTGTACAGTTTCAAGTTTCTACGGTCTTTGATAAGCGGCTGTGACAGATGGATAGATGATATTTTAAGAGTTCCTTTTTCCTTTTAAATATGGACTATAAAATTTTATCTCAAAAAGTAATTTAATAATAATAAAAATTCTGTACTTTAATATTTCAATGACTAAGAAATTACGATCAAAATATTTACACATGAATACAAAACAGATAAACAGGTACACACATACAGACACAAATAGATAAACGACACAGAAACAAACAACGATACGGTACAGAATCTAACAGATAAACAGATACATTGTTATTAATAAAAAATGCTTAAACTTAAGTTATACTAGTGTTGTTCTGAGATTATTTATACTGTTCAAAAGTTTGGTATAACGCAGGTATTAATTACTATTAATAAACAAAGTAAAACTTTGGAATAACTATTCCGAAGTTACTTCAAAAATCCAACATGGCAACGTCGCTTTTCATAGACAAACAGGTAAAATAAAAGATTGCGTCTATGGTTGTGAATACAAATTACTTCTATAACATCAGATAGCCTCTTTAGTGCATCGATAAATTTTATATTATATTTTACTTGTGTGCGTTCGTGTTAAATTTCTCTCTTTTTTCCAGTTACGAAAAACCATGAGATACTGCAAAAATAGAGCATGAACTACATATGAAAGCATCATTAGAACAACATGAACAAATAATGGATATTTTATAATTTCGCAATAAGTTTTAGGAAAAATTCCCCTTAAAATATTCTAACAATAAATGAGAATATTACTTGAATTTTATTTAATTTAAAAATTGTCATCAATAAATATTGCCCTTAGTGTAGCCACATGCAATAAAGTAAAATAATACTTCTCCTCGACAGTTTTGTTTGGACGAATTAAATTATATAAAACCATTTTCTTTTAAATAATTATAAACACAATCGATTTAAAAAAAAACTGACGTGCTGTCAAACGTACTTGTAGAAATGTCAACTCTTTTTAGGTTATACCAAAGTTTAGCATAGGTTGAGGTCGGAATAGTGTTTGACAGATGAAGTTATGACGAGCTCGTTTTATACTGAGTTTATTAACAGCGTTTTTATCTATTCCCTATTTACGTAACGCATGACTTTCTATTCCAAGTTTAATAATATAATAGCACTGATATTGTTGGAAAACATAAAATTCTGAAATCATTTTTTTTACGTTATACCAAAGTTAAGCTTAGGTTGAGTTCGGAATAGCATTTGACAGATAAAGTTAGGATGAACTAGTCGTGTACTGAGTTTATTAGTAGCGTTTTTATTTGTTCTCTATTTATGTTAGGTATAACTTTATATTCCAAATTTATTAATATAATAGCACTGATATTGTTTGAAAACGTAAATTTCTGAAATCAGCTGCTTCGAAATTTTAATTGCTATATGTTTACACCTAAAAGAGAAAAGTAGAATTTCTACACTATTCTGTCAAAATTGTTATGTCCATTTATTTATTTATTATTGATTTCTAATTATTTTTAAGACAAACAACATAAACACTTACATTTTTATAAATCCACAATGAACACGCACACATGGTAATTTAATTATATAGCCGTAAATTTAATTTATAGGGGCATACAACCCAACCTTCTTAGCCCTCTGATAGCGATGTTCTGGTACTGGCATCGGTGCTATTTTTCTAATTAACCATTAACTTAATCACCAGTAAATTTATACAAAGTATAAAAATATAAAATAACTAGTAAATTTATACAAAGTATAAAAATATAAAATAACCAGTAAATTTATACAAAGTATGAAAATATAAAATAACTAGTAAATTTATACAAAGTATGAAAATATAAAATAACTAGAAAATTTATACAAAGTATAAAAATATAAAATAACCAGTAAATTTATACAAAGTATAAAAATATAAAATAACTAGTAAATTTATACAAAGTATAAAAATATAAAATAACCAGTAAATTTATACAAAGTATAAAAATATAAAATAACTAGTAAATTTATACAAAGTATAAAAATATAAAATAACCAGTAAATTTATACAAAGTATAAAATTATAAAATAACTAGTAAATTTATACAAAGTATAAAAATATAAAATAACCAGTAAATTTATACAAAGTATAAAAATATAAAATAACTAGTAAATTTATACAAAGTATAAAAATGTAAAATAACCAGTAAATTTATACAAAGTATAAAAATATAAAATAACTAGTAAATTTATACAAAGTATAAAAATATTAAAAAACCAGTAAATTTATACAAAGTATAAAAATATAAAATAACTAGTAAATTGATACAAAGTATAAAAATATAAAATAACCAGTAAATTTATACAAAGTATGAAAATATAAAATAACTAGTAAATTTATACAAAGTATAAAAATATAAAATAACCAGTAAATTTATACAAAGTATGAAAATATATAATAACTAGTAAATTTATACAAAGTATGAAAATATAAAATAACTAGTAAATTTATACAAAGTATAAAAATATAAAATAACCAGTAAATTTATACAAAGTATAAAAATATAAAATAAGTAGTAAATTTATACAAAGTATAAAAATATAAAATAACCAGTAAATTTATACAAAGTATAAAAATATAAAATAACTAGTAAATTTATACAAAGTATAAAAATATAAAATAACCAGTTAATTTATACAAAGTTTTATTAGATGTTTATGTCGATCCGTAATGACGATTTATTTATTTTTCTGAACATATAGCATCGAAATTTCCTCGAACGAATTCAGTACAATTTATGGACTTAACACGTGGTATGTTTTATTTAACTCAAGGAAATGGAAAATAAACTTAGTTTTGTGTAAAATCTTGTTCCGAGCAAATTTTGGAGAATGAGGTTTGGATCTTTCCCATTTTTAGAATAATAATATACGGTAAACCATAAAAAACTCGTGTTTTAGATACCGTGAATTTCTCCGTACTAATGTACACATAACGTCTGACTTTAAACACAATTAACATAGATGTGGTAGTTATAGAACACAAGAAATTACCAATGAGGAAATTACCAATTGGGTAGTTCACCCTTCATTTAACACGCAAAACAAAAATAGTGTAGGATACAAATGTGCGTCTAGGTATTGATTCACCTCGATACAACGGGTGGGCGTAAGCTGCGTAAGGCGACGCGAGAGTGCGTCAGGTCGGGGCGCCGGCGCCGCGTTTGTCGGAGCTTTTCCATTATCTTTGTTTCTCCCCCATCGTGACCTTTGACACGGCGCGGCAGCGACCCACTTTATTCGAAACAATTTCGCCTAGAGTACACCGGGCGGGTCGGTTGTGGGAGAGTACTGTAGGTAACGCGCGCCCCAGCTGACCGGGGCACAGAGGTATTTAGCTACGTATGTTATATGACGCGTTTCAGGTATGCTGGAAACGCGTAGTGCACGAAGATATATGGCGAAAAAGTACGTAAAAGGAATTTAAGCGATACGGTAAAAAATGTGGGCTTGCGACAAAAATGTGAGGTAAAGAAAAATACAAAATATAATCTATAAGTGTGAATAGAAAGCAACGACACCCTATATATATACACATCAGTATACGTATAACTTTGAAAAGTTTAAAAGTTATACCTCAGGGCGAACCATTAACCATTAAACGCTTAAGTCATTATTAGCCATTACCCAGACATTTAAAAAATATATATTATTAAACCCATGTCCATCTGTACATTTATATGCACCGCAGATGACCGACATTAATCGGAAGAATATAATATATTATACATACATATAATAAAACTGTAACGGAGTGAATTCTATACGTGGAAAATATTTTGAAAAACTGTGACTAATTTAGCGTAAAAGAATGACGATAGAAACCAGAAAACCTGTTTATAGACTTTTTATTTGTCTGTATGTTAATTGGTTCGTCAATCACCCTAAATCTATTACACGAATTTTTATGAAATTTGGTATGGACCCAAGAGCAACAATATAGAAGAGAAAAAAAAACTTGCTTTATTCCAAACTTCACGTGAACGAATTAGCTAGTATTTAATAGCTACACAGCTAGTATTTTATATTTTAATGGATACGTCCCAGAAAAATCTGTCCTACAAAAAATCTAAGCGAATCGAGCCGACTCTTGCCGATTCGAACGAGTGAAAATGCAATAACGAAGAAAAGAATAGAACATACAATAGGATACGTGCTGAATGAGACGGAAGACAATTAGTCTACAATGCGCATCTCTTGATGTATGCGTCACGTTGAGTCGATGGAAAGTAGAACACCGACTTTCTCCGACAAAAGTCGGCAATTGTCGGCTGCAGACTCACTAACTGTAAACGTTAATCATCGACTCACCAAAATTTCAACTCAATTAGATTAGATGTTTTGTGGTAGATCCTAAAAAACCATCAGATAAAAATGTTTAAAATTATATGTTAATTTATTATCTCTGGCTTACGAGGAATGAAAAACATATTTGTAAAATCATAAAATTGACCGATTTGTAGAGATTTGAACTTGACGTTTAGAAAAGGACGACAATAATGAATAGTGACGTCATTTTATAGTAATGCTCATTGTATTTCTACAAGAGCGAATGAGACAGGGAGCTATCCCAACAACTGAATCTAGAAGTTCATGACTCTTATTTTTTAATAAATTTCTATAATGTTTCCAATATTTTTTTACGCTTTATAATTAACTACGTTATTCTTCAGACGTTCCAAGCGTCAGTGACGGGACTCTTAGCTTGTGTCTCCGACAAGTGCTCTGCCAAATAGCCCATTCCTATTCATTGTGAATACATAAAACGCATTCATTTCTTCAAAACACTTATCGTCTTCTTCAGGTCTTTCATGAAGACATTAGCCTTGAACTCGTTTAAGTATATAGCGAATGTCTAGACTGAATTGGCACGTATTGTGCTTAGTCTAGACTTTGATTTTACAATAACCTTCGCACTATCGTAAATACCAAGCGTTGTCAGTTGCGTGCCAAGCGTGAGTGTGGCTTTTCTTATCGGTTCACCTGTCTGGGGCAGACTTGGTAACTAGACTGTTAATGTCGGAGCTCGAGTTCACATTCACCAAGTACTCTTTGTAAAATAATAAGTCTTGCTCGCGATTAAGTTTGCAATAAAGTCGGTTCTCCAAGTCGTATAGAAGGTCACGCAAGAGGCGAAGGCCTATTTTAGGTTATAATTTGTTTAATTTCGGTTCTGCCTATTCAGGCTCGTGTAAGGATATTGCCTAAATAAGAATTTATTTTTTTTTATTTGTCAGCTTCCTTCGTACCAGTTTTAGTTCGAGCTAATTTTCCATAAATGCAACGCGCTTTTTCTCCAGTATTAACGTTTGCCTGCCAAAATAACCCTTTTACCGGTCTAAAAACAACTTATAACTCATCTTGAACTTAAATCTAAATCGTTGTGATAGTCTACATTTTCAGTTTGTTGGTCCTTAAAAGCGTTCAGTTTTTTTTAATTGTGTGAGGTGTAAGTAATATAATTTTAAGTACCTTGCGAATTCTCTGTTGGGAGATTTAATTCTTTTGTAAATCTCATTCATATTGGTCGATCAGTAGTTTTTGCTCCTCCAGCACAGTCAAAAACTTCAAAAAAGTTGTTTTCAATTCTACTCGATTCCAGGCGTACCTGTGACCTGATGTTTTGCAAAAATACCCAATAAACAAATTCGCTCAAGGAAGAATCTATGGCGCTGTACAAGCTAATTGTTAATGGATACTTGGAATAAACAATGAACTAGGCATAATAATTAAAAGACATACATTTGACGATTTTATTGCTACATGGGCAGTATTTTACAATCAATCATATTGGTTAAATATGAGGATAAAAGCTTAATCAGAGCAGTACTTACATGTGCATCTGAAACGTGGACTTGGGACAACCATACTGGTGAAAAAAAAACCTTGCAATTTTCAAACGAAAAATCCTCAGATCCATCTTTGGTGGGTTCTTTGACAATGGATTTTGGAGAAGGAGAACTAATGCCGAACTTTATCGCGTATTTAAAGAACTAGATATAATAAAATTTATAAAAATTCAACGTATGAAGTGGGCCGACCATGTGATTAGAATGAAGGAAGATAGAACGAAAAAACAAATTTTTCTGGCCAAACCAACTGGCTCAAGAGGATGAGGAGAAAGACCAAAATTAAGATGGGCGGACTGCCTACAAAGTGTTTTCGACACTCTCAACATAATAAACTGGAAAACCGTGGGCCCAAAACTTGTAACAGTCTGCTTGAGAAGGTCAGGGTTCACCGAGGACTATCGAGCCACTGATGATAATGATGAAATATGAAGATTGGTAATGTAGAAGCTGTAAAATATATTTATAAATTTGCTGTATTACAAAATTCACAAATTAGAATATAAAATATATTTTATATTTCAGAGAAAGAAAAAAACAATATATAAAATAAATAAACATGGAAAAAAATGAGTGTACAAACATAAAATAAAATCGTAATTTAAAAATCTTAGCCTAGCATGGTTGAGGAAGAAGAAGCAAGATGGAATTAAGGAAGGGTAGGTCTGAGGTATTATGAAAAGAAGGACTTTTTCAGAAAACCTTTGAAAACTTTTATAGATGGCGAGTTCCTGGTTGCAAGATCAACTAGATTCCAAGGTTTTACAGGAAGGACTTTTCACGAAAGTGGTTGTATGTTTGAGAAAAAGAAGACTGAGCTGGTTTTCAAAGCATAGACCGTGAGCAGTTTGTTGAACAATTTGAAATATCCAAAATATTATAAAGAAGTATAGGAACATATAGATTACTTCGATCGTGAATTTTCATCCGCTTTCATGCGCTTTGATGTGAAAGCTATGTCTATATTTAAAAAGCTTATCATGGCTGATGCATATTGGGAGATTAAATGACAAAAGGGCATGAAAAATTATTGTACCCCCACTGGAGCCAAAAAAGACCAAAGAAACAATGGATAAATGGTGTTTTGGATGATATCAACGCAATGAAGTTTAAAAAAAAACACAAAAAACAGAAGTATATTGAAGATATTTGTACAGCAAGCTTAAGGTTCGTAAGGGGATGTGCATCTGAACAGTTTTTGCTTCCAACAATTCCTTTATTAATAGTTCGAATAAGAATATTTATTGCTAACCATATTAACCCAAATTATCATGGCGTTAGCTGCGTCGTTATAAGTTGAATTAACACAACGGGACTATAAAACTATTTGGCACATATTATAGACAGTGATAGCTCACGAGGGGACGATATATCCGACATACCTTGCTATCGTGCACGATATCATTACCGTTATCCGTGTGTGGGCAAAATTGCCAAATGTTTTCATGTATACGTACTTTTGGTGTTTTTATAATATTTTTGTCATTGGTCCTTATGAAAATGCTTTTGGATACCATATTGCTGAAAACAGGATATTTAGATCTTGTGGAGCTCGTGTCAGACGAAAGGTTTTTTTTTGAGATTTAGGAAATATATAAGTGTTTGTAAATTATAAACCAATATAAGGTGGTGACACAAAGAATAAAATCAGTTAAAATTCCGTTAGTGGAAATTCCACATAAATATGTAAGGGTATATAATATTTCTATAAAATTATTTATAAATATTAATATCAAAAAGCAAATATAATAAACACGCCACTTTTTCCCGCCATTTTTGGAATATTGTAAACATTCTTACGACATTTCCGGAAGGATATATAAACAGCATGGCGTTCGATTTTCTGTTCAGATAGCAATTGACTTTCAGCAAGTAAAGAACAAACAAAATATGGAAATTTGACGAAGAGAAATTAGAGTTTGTTTCAGGAATTCCATTTAGAGCAAATAGCGAGCGAAGCAACTAGCAATGTATGTGGGGCAACTAGCAATAATGATGGGTGACTGTGTACAGCTTCTTCGCACAGCTAAATATCACATGTTGTATCATTCACTTAATTTAACGAATACATTAGCTAACGCATTCCAATAACCGTTGTCGTCTTAACGTTCCCTCCAAAAATTGGCATATTGTATCGCACTGGCTTTGTCCTAGCCTTTATTATTCGTTAAAGTAACGCTATGTTTCCTTGACTTGAGAGGAAAGATTAGTATCACATCAATTTAAGAGCAGAAAAAAAAGGGCGGAGCTATTTCATTGACGATGACAATTCTGTACTTCACCTATGATGAAGGAAGACACGTTTTTATATGTTATGTTGTTTTGTTGCGCGTCAAGTAATGTCTGTTCATTGTGTCACTTTCAGAATCAGTCTCAAATTGTCAATTATAAATTTTGTTATTTCGTTGGATAGACGACGGTATTATTTGGTAACGTATATGGATCTGAGACATTCTTCATTTCTCAAGCACGGACTTTATTGGTGTTTCTGCAAATTCAATGCAATTTTTATGAAGCATTTAATGATGTTGTTAATATCTAATTGGATACATAACATAATTTTTATAAGGTGTCTATAAAAATGAACCGTTTTACTTTTCAGTTCGCCAAACCAATTCTATCAGTAAGGCTAAATTTACTAAATTATCGAAATAACTTACAAAGTGAGTCGTAACATCCACTGTTTTAAGTACCCTTTAAATGTAAATGAACGAGATCCACCAAAATTAAAAACATTTAGTAACGTCAGACTAAGAATTTAAAATTATAATAGACTTTTTAATTTTGTAGGATAGAAGACACCAAATATTCACACATAATGACATTTAATGATTACATCTTGATATAAGGCAATGAGAGTAAATTATGTGTGTCACACTCCGTCACTGCGATTACGACATAAGAAAATACCAAATAAACATATCGATATCTCACTCTAAAGATGGGCAGAAATGTTGCGCGGAGAGGCCGCCTAACGGTTGCACTTTTTTAACGCTCTGAACTTCTGATTTTACTCCTCATAAAACTTCGTACCGGGCGCTATGTATGAAAATAGATTGTTAAGAAGCAAATTCCAAAAAAAAATTTTTGAACTCTCACTTAATCTTCTTCCTACTATCAATTTAAAAACGATTAATTTAAAAAAAATAAAAATCCTGAACCAGGTCCCATGTTAAGACGCGTTATCTGGCAGAACTATCATGCTCTCATTATGTAATAGAAAATCAACTTTATGCCATGGGGGAAAATGGGATATTCACTATATGAGCTACCTGAACTGAAATGATGTGTTTATTATTTTTCATCATGTAAATATATTTTCTGGCATATCTCTCATAGGCTTAAAATTATTGTGAAGTTTTCCGGAGAAAATCTAGCTGAACTTCTTATATTAGTCTAGACTTTAGTACTTTCGGAGACTGGCTGAATGTTTTTGCTGACATTTTCACGAATATATTAGAATATATTTAGTATCATATATCAGTTAATACTTAATACGACAGACAAAAATTAAAAATATTTCGTACACTTCAGTCACCCTTTCTTAAACTAACTTCAAAAGGAAAACTTCGTTGTCCGTCTGTCGGTCTGTCGAGACCCTTTTTCTCAAGAAAGCGTGGAGGTATCAAGTTGAAATTAATATCAAATACTTAGTCATTATAATCAAAGTCTACGATCCCTTGGAACTGTCAAAAAATCAAGCTTGTAAGTCAACGGAATCAAATAATACCGAAAATCATTAATTTTTAGTTTATATCACATGATTTTTTTTAAATATTCGTTTGTGAAAGATATAGTAGGCAATATATTTTCATTCTAAAAAATTAAAATTTTATAAATTGTTTAATATAAATAATACCTGTCATTAAATGTTTATAAGTACCTAAATGTGAACGGAACCCTCGTAGTGCGTGTTCCACTCGTGCTTGACATTTTTTTTGAGCTACAGAACCCTAAGATGCGAAGAAATTCGATCTATCATGTATCTGGTTTTCGTAGGAATCGTAATAGTTACTCATCGAACAATAGTCTCATATATCCTAAAAAATAGCCTGAAGTATTTTTATAACGCTGTTATCAGAGATGCGTCGCTCAAAATGAAAAAAAAAACAAATCTCTTATAGGGACACTTGGTTATCCGTTCAGAGGGTTTGTCAAATCCCTTTTTCTCAAAACCGGCTTGAGACATCAGTTGAAAGGGTGTACCGAGACCTATAGCCTTTCATTTCTGTAAAAATTTGAAGTTGTTTGGTTCACGCAACAAAATTATATGGCCCTTTAAAACGCATTTTTTTAAATTCATATAATAATCTTACTCACTGATCATCAAAACCTATGGGGTACTTCCGATCGACCTACAACCTTGAAAGTATATACGGTATAATAAGCAATATACTGAAATTATGAAAAATAAATATTTGCGAATAGTTTAATTAGAAATACTATCCATGTTTACAAATGACTAAATTTACGTTGTGAAAAATCAATACTTTGTAATAGTTTAATTAGAAATACTATCCAAGTTTACAAATGACTAAATTTACGTTGTGAAAAATCAATATTTTGTAATAGTTTCATTAAAAATACTATCCATGTTTACAAATGACTAAATTTACGTTGTGAAAAATCAATATATTGTAATAGTTTAATTAGAAATACTATCCAAGTTTACAAATGACTAAATATACATTGTGAAAAATTCATATTTTTTAATAGTTTCATTAAAAATACTATCCATGACTAAATTTACGTTGTGAAAAATCAATATTCTGTAATAGTTTAATTATAATACTATCCAAGTTTACAAATGACTAAATTTACGTTATGAAAAATCAATATTTTGTAATAGTTTAATTAGAAATACTATCCAAGTTTACAAATGACTAAATTTACGTTGTGAAAAATTAATATTATTTAATAGTTTGATTAGAAATACTATCCATGTTTACAAATGACTAAATTTACGTTGTGAAAAATCAATATTTTGTAATCGTTTAATTAGAAATACTATCCAAATTTACAATTGATTAAATTTACGTTGTGAAAAATTAATATTTTTTAATAGTTTGATTAGAAATACTATCCATATTTACAAATGACTAAATTTACATTGTGAAAAATTAATATTTTTTAATAGTTTAATTAGAAATACTATACATGTTTACAAATGACTAAATTTTCGTTGTGAAAAATTAATATTTTTTAATAGTTTGATTAGAAATACTATCCATGTTTACAAAAGACTAAATTTACGTTGTGAAAAATCAATATTATGTAATACTTTAATTAGAAATACTATCCAAATTTACAATTGATTAAATTGACGTTGAGAAAAATTAATATTATTTAATAGTTTGATTAGAAATTCTATCCAAGTTTACAAATGACTAAATTTACGTTGTGAAAAATCAATATTTTGTAATAGTTTAATTAGAAATTCTATCCAAATTTACAATTGATTAAATTTACGTTGTGAAAAATTAATATTTTTTAATAGTTTGATTAGAAATACTATCCAAGTTTATAAATGACTAAATTTACGTTGACAAAAATTAATATTTTTTAATAATTTGATTAGAAATACTATCCAAGTTTATAAATGACTAAATTTACGTTGTAAAAAATTAAATTTTTTTAATAGTTTAATTAGAAATACTATCCATGTTTACAATGATTGCTGAGCTCATAGCACGAGTTTTTTTCTTTCTTTGAATGTTAATGTTACAGACAATACTAAGATTTAGAGCTTTGAAAGTGTACACCTTAGAACCCTATAAACCTTCGAATTTTCAAAAAAATGTGTTATGATTCAAGTTGATATTTCTGATTTTGAAATAGTAAAAATCGAAAAACACATTTGTAACCGTTAAGGGTTAAAGCTCGTTCCACATTTGCTCGAAGCGACACGACACGGGAGCGGAAGCCAAGCGTCTACGATGCGATACGAGTAACGCACATTGTGCCACAGTGACCGTGATGCAGCGTAAAAGTAAACGTTTGACCATATCACAGGTCTGCTTTTATGTTTTAAAAAGTTATCGCGAAAGTGTTAATTATAAAGTACTCGAATCTGTAGATGTTAGAGTTATACACTTCTGAGATCAAGTGTGTTTTATTCGATAAGAAAACCTGTGTAGCAAATCGCAGTGGGTAGCCAGCACTTCTGTTGTGTAAGTGTACGCATAGCACACCTATTTATTGCTACTAGTGTTCGCCTGTTCGAAATTCCATAATCATTGTAGAAAATTTGTGGAAAACGTTTATAAATTTTCCAATTTTTTTTTATTGATAACACTAAACTCGTCTATAGCTACGACTAAACAGAAAAAAGAAAATGGTTTCACAGAAGAGAACTTTAGTCTTGACTGGAGCACGAAATCCTATATTATTGCTACACTTAGAAATAACACACACTTAGAAGAGGTTATAGATATGCGATCGATTGTTGTTAGAGGCAATGTTAAATTTAAATTGGTTCACAGAGGAGAACTTTGAAACACAGAGGAGAATTTTAGTCTTGACTGGAGCACGAAATCCTATGTTGTTGCTACACTTAGAAATAACACATACTTAGAAGAGGTAATAGATATGCGATCGATTGTTGTTGGAGGCAATGTTAAATTTAAATTGGTTCACAGAGGAGAACTTTGAAACACAGAGGAGAACTTTTTAAACAGAAAAAAGAAAATTGGTTCACAGAGGAGAACTTTAGTCTTGACTGGAGCACGAAATCCTATGTTGTTGCTACACTTAGAAATAACACACACTTAGAAGAGGTAATAGATATGCGATCGATTGTTGTTGGAGGCAATGTTAAATTTAAATTGGTTCACAGAGGAGAACTTTGAAACACAGAGGAGAACTTTTTAAACAGAAAAAAGAAAATTGGTTCACAGAGGAGGACTTTAGTCTTGACTGGAGCACGAAATCCTATGTTGTTGCTACACTTAGAAATAACACACACTTAGAAGAGGTGATAGATATGCGATCGATTGTTGTTGGAGGCAATGTTAAATTTAAAGTATCGATGTAGTGGATTGCTATCAATTACATATCACGTTGATAACCTCCTTATATTTTCCATTGCGCATCGTGGAAGAAGTCTGGTTTAGCGAAAATGTGAATTTCCCTATTTTGTTTGGTTTAAATGAAAGAAAATAGATAAAAAATAAAATATTTGCAAATTTTAGTAGTCGGTCGCGATTATTTTATTAAGAAAAGTGATTTGAAAAAAGTGCGGTTTCCCATGGAAGTCCAAGTTATAAGTTGTCGACTTAATTACCATGCTTAGTAAGAAGAAACACAGAATTTGCACATACAAAGAGGAAGTGATATAAAAAAAAACTAACGCAAAAAATAAAAATATGAAAATGCGAAAATGCGAAAGGAAAATCGCGTAAAGGTAGATTTAGAAATTTATGTTTGACAGCCAACTGACAGACGTTTCTCTATAGAAAGTGCATATTTCAAATCAATTTTTTATAATGAAATAATCAAGTCCGACATCTATTTTTTTAAATATGCCCTTTTTTAATATTCTTTCATTTAAAACAAAAAAAAACCGGGAAATTCGCATTTTCGCTAAACCAGACTTATACCCGCATCTTTACTGATGCGATTATATGCAGAAGTATGCAAAACATATCGCGCAATGCGTAGCTTGCTTGCTGTTTTGTGTTCTCAACCCGCCCGCTATTGCCGTGTTTTGACATTTTACCATATACTGGCAGGCAGATTGTCAACAAGTTGAAGACCGTGTTTACTAATACTTGACATTGGGACTCGAGCTGTCAAAACAATTCGTTTTTTAGTTTTCGTTGCGCTCGCGAAGGCTGTTTGCCGACTGCGTATTATGTACGCCGGCCAGTTTGATTAGCTCTGCTTGACGATATTTGGAAAAGTATGAATTTGTCTTTGCCTATTTCTTGATGTATTTTACGGAGTTACGCGTGTTGAAACGACTCGATGCGAAACGAGCAGAACTGGATGAATATTTCATGAAAGTTTAATGTTCTAAGGTTTCCTGAGTAATAATTTAAACTATAGTAGCAAAAATATATCAACGGTAATACTTAATAATATTTTTTGAACAAAATTTTCGATAAATTATTTATAGGGATGAGGTTAATTGCTACAACCACATTTTTTCAGATCCTCTCGAAAATGTAATACCAAGATAATACATAAAATGTTTGGTGATTTGGATCTTTGTTACGGAGAAAATAGTTATATTTCAATGACAAAATATTTCGACGTGAATACGTTTATAAATTCGATTTAGTAGTCAGGTCAAAATTATCGATGCAATGAAATTATGCCGAAATTCGTGATGTAGTAACTCTGTAAATAAATAGACCGATAGAAAATTATCGATTAAATTCAGAAAGTTTACTCTTTCAAGAATTAAGTTACAACAATTGAAGTAATCTAAGAGCATAGCGGCCGTGTGCGAAAGAGACAAAAATATAGAAATATGCATATTTTATAGGCAGTCTACATCGAGAATGCGTGAAGCTAGGACGTCGGTCAAGGTCTAGGTCTAATGAGACCTCAAAATATTGGCTTTAATAACAATAATCAAAATTTTATGACTGCAAATTTGAAAAATTATATTTTTCCAGGGATATCGGCCTATACGAGACGAAAATACGACTAGAAACGAAGGAACGTTCTAGACGTGTGTGTGTATTCTACTCTAGTTTAGTCTAATATAGTTGCATAATGTAATAGTGACAAACGTTCTTGGTATCGATAAAGAAAACACATTTTATCGAAATAAAAGAATTACTTTTCTTTTATTAAATTCCTGTGAAAATGCAAAGAAATTGGAAAATATGACGTTTTCAAGTAAAATCCTTCGGTTCGGACATAACAGAGCCCATCTTGTTTTTTTTTTGTTTTCAACATTTTCTCAATTTTATTTATTCTCAATTTTAATTTCTCAATTTTATTACCCATAGAAGCTTGTTATATGATTTTAACAACGCTATATAATCAATGAAAATAAGTTTTACATATTTTTTGAAATGATTGTCATATGTACGGTTTATATTTACATATATTGTTACAAGTTTTCGCACTCGGCGTACGTATATGTAAGTATAGAAGCTTTGCTTCTACTCTCGATCCCGTTCACACCTTGTGCGTCCAAGTTTTAGGAGTCCTAGCAGTACGACTTCGCTCTTTGCAAATGCTAATAATTACTGGACACAAATAGAAACATGACCAGTAAAAGCTTCAATTATTTTTTTGTATAATATGGTTTCCGATGGACAAACATTTTGGAGTTATTCTTTGTCGCTTTTGAATCTTGTTGACGAAGGTTTTGCGTCAGAAAAGGACTTTTTTTATTGGAGTGGCGAAAGATCCGTTCCAGAGATAAAATGCATTTTCGGTATGGCGATAGGGCTGGAGAGAACACCAGTAAAAATCTGTTAGTACTTTGAGAAAATAACGATTTCTAATTGATTTGATTATATTTTAGTAAAGAAAAGAATCGTGCATTTGCTTTTAGTTTGATTAATGCAATTACTCAGTAATAGTCGGAACTTTCCCAGTACCTAACTAATTTGATAACTTTGCATGCTGCAGTGTAATCACGATGATGGCGTGAGCTTAATATGGAACATTGAAATTATGAGCCTATCCACTGCTAGACTACATTTATTATCATCATGAGACACGGTATATATGTCGAGTAAATTACATATGCCCCTGCGGCAGCAAAACAGCTGATCGATCTCCAAAAAAATGGTTAACGGTGTCTATATGTGGGTATAACATGGCATTTTGTCATAGTAAAATAGAACATATTAATATGTGTAAGGAAACAAGTGTGAGAGTTGCTCACTTGTCGATGATTCTGTGTTTCAATTGAAATTACTTTATTTTAAATTATCACTAATATGACCTTCTCAGTGTAATAAATATTTCATAATACCGAATGCTGTGACTGTGTCATATGAAAATACGTCTTTACTTATCGTTGCGCCTGTGTCATATGAACGTGTCGTTGCGACTGTGTCATGTGAAAATATGCCTTCACCTATCGTCGCGATTGTGTCATATGAAAGTTTACCTTTAACTATCGTTGCGACTGTGTCATATGAAAATGTGCCTTCATCTGTCATTGTGACTGTGTCATATGAAAATATACCTTCGTCTGTCGTTGCGACTGTGTCATTTGGAAGTATACCTTCATATGTCGTTGCGACTGTGTCATATGAAAATGTGCCTTCATCTGTCATTGTGACTGTGTCATATAAAATTATACCTTCATCTATCGTTGCGACTATGTCATATGGAAGTATACCTCCATATGTCGTTGCGACTGTGTCATATGAAAATATACCTTCATATGTCGTTGCGACTGTGTCATATGAAAATATACCTTCATATGTCGTTGCGACTGTGTCATATGAAAATATACCTTCATCTGTCGTTGCGACTGTGTCATATGAAAATATACCTTCATATGTCGTTGCGACTGTGTCATGTGAAAATATGCCTTCATATGTCGTTGCGACTGTGTCATATGAAAATATACCTTCATATGTCATTGCGACTGTGTCATATGAAAATATACCTTCACCTGTCGTTGCGACTGTGTCATGTGAAAATATGCCTTCTCCTATCGTCGTGATTGTGTCATATGAAAGTTTACCTTTAACTATCGTTGGGACTGTGTCATATGAAAATTTGCCTTCATCTGTCATTGTGACTATGTCATATAAAATTATGCCTTCATCTGTCGATGCGACTGTGTCATTTGGAAGTATACCTTCATATGTCGTTGCGACTGTGTCATGAAAATATACCTTCATATGTCGTTGCGACTGTGTCACATGAAATTGTACCTTAACCTATGGTTGTGACTGTGTCATATAAAATTATACTTTCATCTGTCGTTTCGACTGTGTCATATGAAAATATACCTTCATATGTCGTTGCGACTGTGTCATATGAAACTGTACCTTAACCTATGGTTGTGACTGTGTCATATAAAATTATACTTTCATCTGTCGTTGCGACTGTGTCATATAAAACTGTACCTTCATATACCGTTGAGACTGTATCTTATAAAAGTGTACCTTCACCTGTCATTGCAACTGTATCGTATGAAAGTGTACCTTCACCTGTCGTTGCGACTATGTCATATGAAAGCATGTCTTCACCAATCGTTGCGTGTACCTTTATATAAAAGTGTACCTTCATCTGTAGTTGCGACTGTGTAATATGAAAGTGTACTTTCACCTGTCGTTGTGACTGTGTTATATAAAAGTGTACCTTTATCTGTCATTGCGACTGTGTCATGTAAAATTGTACCTTCACCTGTCGTTGCACTTACTTGTACATTGCGTGTTACTTCAATCGTTTTTCGCGCTAAACCCAATCCATAAAACAAGTGCCCCTAAGATCTCTTCGTGAAATTTCCGTATTCTCTGTTTTTTACTCATTTCTACATGGTTTCTGAGATGTTCCTGAAATAAATTAAAAAGTGACGGGTTCATTAGTTGCCAAATTGATGTTTTTTCAAATTTTATTTTTCAAAGAGTAAAAGTATTAATTTAATGGTTATACCCGTAAAAATATGTATACTACGTTCCACCCTTTAGGGGTGGGACTGTGAAAAACTATCTCTTAGTGGGTACCTATTTTATAACAGGAATATATCTTTTTAGTACAATATTTTTGGAGCGCTAATATCAGTTAGTCAAATTTGATATTTTTAGAGAACGTTACAAAGAAGGTATCTACTAATCACAATAGTGATTTTATGTATCAAAATGAGTAGAATATTTTAAGGTATTATGCAAGAATTCTCGATTATTCTGAAAAAAAAACCACTATCAAAGTTGTAATTTCATTGAAAAAAAAAACTTCTATTTAAGGTGTTTTGTAAAAGCACTTCTATTAAGCTATTTACAAATTTAGAATAATCACTAAAATTTGATTTTCCTGTAATATTCTAGTCAGATTTTACCAACTCTGTTTTTTATGATTTTTGTTTTTTTATTTTCGGAAATAAGGTGTAGTGGATTTGTTTTAGAATGTCTTTAAATAAGCATTTTATATTTAGGAAAAATTAAAATTGGTGTATTCGCCATAAGAAGTCTTTAAATGATGCCCCATATGATATATAAAATTTTAAAAAAATTCGTTGCGATTAAAAAATTAACCCCCTTTTGAATCTTATATGAATATTTAAAAAAAAATAGCCGTTGCAAAATATGTAGCTTTAATAGATGTGACGCATAATTTCTAAAAAAAACAGATTGTAATATGTGGACAGAGAGACACGTGGGTTATATTATCAGGATTCCATTTTTTCTTGTTAAATTATAAAGGAATACAGAATGACTATGAGAGCCACACAAAAGTGAAGTAAAATGGTGCGCGGTTAGTGTAGCGAGGGCCGGTGGGAGGGGGATTTACGTGACGCTCCAATGATAGGTACTTTATGAGCCCGATAATGTAAATTAAAATCCCGATAATAAAATCTTCTTGGCACATTATAAAAGCATATATGTTTGTAGCGTTGGTTTTTTCTTTGAAATTGAGTCTTTTTACTAAAGTTGGAAATTGAGTCTTTTCACTTTAACATGTTCCCTATGGAAACGAACACGTTCCGCCGATGTCGAAGTGGGTCGTCGAGGGCCGGAATCACTCTCTTTTGCTACCCGAACTCTTGCACGCCAGTTTTGTTTTGTACGTTACGTACTGCACGTGTTGACGCCATAGTAACAACATGACATAGAACAGTCGTCAATTTTTTTTGAAAAAAAACAACACTTTTTAAATTTCTGCAACTTCTAATGGTCACAAGTATGAGTTTTATGTATTACACCTATTATATCGTCATAAGTTCTGTCAGACGCGACCACTCCCGCTCAAATCGATCAATGTACCGCTGAGTAATCATTAATATAATTAAACACAGCGCGCGATGGTAAATTTAGTTCAGAATAAGTCGTGCTGCACGCGACTGCGGCGCCATTTGTGTCAGCGACATATGCACTACCGAGTAAAGGTTTTTATCTAAATTATGATACTAAAATAATGCCGGTAGGTGCTATACTTCCAAAGTTATAAGCGATCTTGTTATAATATATATCGTTATGTATGATTTTTGTGACTCCCCCTTTGACCGAAATCAAAGACGTTTCACGTCAAAAATGTAAATGGTTAGTGTTTCGCAGCCTAAAAGAAAAAAAATGTAACGCTTGTGAGGTTACTTGCAAAAATATGAGTATTTTTAATGCAGATATTTTGCGTTAGCTAACTTTTTTATAAAATGCATATAAGAATTACACAGAAGTAAATACAATTTAATTTTTTTAAATCTTTTTCTATATTATGCCATAAACTTAATAGACGTTCATTATTGTTTACTACCCCGAAAGACATGGGCGTTTAGTGTAAATATATATACGCCAGACCTCATTAAACCGATAAATATATCCACCGTCGTCAGTAAAGGAATGCGACCCGTTTTTGAATAAGTTATTAAGGCAAAGCGAGTCGCACACACCGTGCGAACGCACAGACGTGGGCGGAGCTGTATACTGTATAGAGCTGAGACCCGATTGTCATCATTCAGAAGTACAATCTAGATAATGGCTGCAAGCTACCCGACCGCGCTGTGTATGTGCGCCTCTTTATATAGCGCCCGTCCGTCTTGTGTAGTGCGTTTTGTTTTCGTGCCGTCGCTAGTGTTGGTGTTTGCTATTTTTTTTATCGATATTTAGGTTTTATATTTTCAACGCTCAATCGAGTTTCGTTTGAAAAATTAAATTAAATTAAATTTACATGTTTCTTTTCAAAAATATAACGCCAGTTTTTTTTATTCTTTTGACGTCAGCTTTTTTAAAAATTTTAGTTAGATTGTATAGGTCATAAGTTTCAACTCTCCATTTTTTAACTCTTTAACGTAGTAGCGTTATAAAGTAGTTTATATGTTAGTTTCGTATGCTGTGTTCTCCTATAGAAAAAGCAAATTCTTTTGCAAGCAACTAACACCATCTATCTTATATTATTGGGAGCCTAGGATTAGTACAAATAAGATATTACTATTATATATACTACTACTAGATATACTGATAGACTGTATAATAAAATCGGAAAATTAGACACGGAAATGTCGAGAAAACATGGTTAAATTCCTTGTACTGCCATTAAATCTACTTGCTCATTTTCATAAAAAAGTCGAACATATTTAGTTTTTTAATTTTAGTATTTACTAGTTGTGCCCGCGACTTCGTCCGCGTGAACTTTAGAACATTGTTTACAAAACTTCTCTGTAAACAATGTTTCCTGTAGAACCATTAGGGACATAAAGAAATAAACTGTTAGCGTTGCTGACGCGGAAGAGTGTTACATACGGCTGTCAGTACGAAAAGCAACTGATGCTTAGGTCCACGCCACCTACGCGCAAGGTTTGTCCTGTTTTTAAAAACACAATGATACCACTATTTACGAAATTTACTTGCGGTATCTTTCGTTGGATAGTACGCAACGAAAAATTAAAAAAATATATATTGCGTTATATAATAAAAAACATTTAGCGCTATATATCGTCCATTAGAAAAAAAAATTATGAACTAATCAAAACAACTAAAGCGCGTTATTAAGAGTCGTATTTGTGTTGTGTTGTCTATTTTAAATCCCTACTTGCGCCATCTATTGTAGAAAAGCAAAATAATAGTATAAATCTTGTAACTTTATTTAAACCGGAAAATATTTAGATAGCATGGATATGATGTGAATTATATTGCATTGCATATAATAAAGATCCAAATTCTTGTAGTGATAATTGACTTGATGCGATAGAGGAAAATTTCGTATTTTAAAAACCTTGTGATGGCATCTATTGGGGATTTTTTAAACTGAACTTAGTTAAATATTATTGAGCCGTTTTACTTAATTTTTTAATTTCTATAATATTTATATAATATTTATCTATAATATTTTTTTTCAATCATTTTGTAATTTTTTATGTTTACAAATATGTATCTATACGTATAGATTAGCAAGTATATCTAGATGCAAAGTGATTTTTGCGCGAACCAGTTTTTGTATTTTCGCTTGGGAATGAGAGATTTGCCCACAATGAAAAGTATCCTATATGTTGACCCGGTTAGTCAATTATCATCATACCAAATTTCATAAAAATTCGTCCAGTGGTTTTTGCGTGATGCGGTAACAGAAAGACAAACAGAAAGGCAGACAAACATTTTAAAAAATGTTAAATTTGGTCTTTGTATTGATAATATTGACTATTAGAATAAGATTTTCCTAAAAATATTAAATGTACAAACACGGTTCAGTTGCAGTTTTATTATATTTATATATATATATATATATATATATATATATATATACATATACATATGTATAATAAAACTATATATATAAATAATTTCAATATATAACCGTGGGTTACTATACCAATTATGAACTCTTCCCATTTCCGTAAACATCTAAGTAATATGGAGAATATGTTATCGCAGAACTAAAAAAAATTTGTTGACACATATAACTAACCTTCACAATAATAAAAGTGAAGCCGGTAACAAAAAACTCGATAAGAAAAACTCGACATCCAGACACGGCTCTACAATGTCTGCAAGGGGCTACATTGAAACGACCTTGATAAATATATCCATAGCTATAAACAAATACAGCGCACGACGTAAATATGGAAACCTAGTAGCTATTGCCATATCACACAATCTTAGGCGTCTGTATTTATATTAATATAATTTGTAAAATATTGCAAGATTATGTAAATAACTTTTAACATAAAAATAACTCAATTTTTGCATAATAAAGACGGAATTTCCAGTCGTGCGATGCGCATTTATATTCCATTCATTTAGAATTGTATATAGTATATGTGTGAAATTAATTTTTTGCCAAGTTACGTTCATTATCTCGCTTTAGCGTGATATTTAATAACACAAAGTCGTAAACGGCGCTTGCATGATATTGATTTGCGACGCTATCAGCTGTTTGTTGTTGACGGTTCGCGCCATTCGCCAACTGTTAATTGTAAACAATAGTTACGCATCAAATTTTAGCTTTATAAATATGAAACTGCTTACTTTTAAGTTGCCGCTGTTTTATTATTATTTTATCACTTTATCGTTTTCTTTTCAGCGCTCGTCAATTATGTGTACCCCTGCTGCGTAGTGTAAAAATCCCTTTTGTACAAAGAGAATACAATATGTGTAGTGCTGTTATGTGAAGTTTAATATCAAAGTGTAGAATATATTGTAAAGCATTCGCTGTTGCTGTAAAAGGTATTTTAAATTGATGCTTCGTGTCGATTTCGGGTGACCAGTCGAAGAGTGTGTTATTTATTATGTTTATCGTCAGAGCGAAATAGGCGAGGGAACAAAAATAAAGCCGCGAAGCCAAAAGGTAAATAAACGCTGAAATGTCAACGCCGCCACGCCAACATGGCGGCGCTCCGCCGGGCGACGCGTCGACTATGCTACCTACTATACCGGCCGGACAGGCGATGTTACCGACCGGGCCCGGCCCGTCGAGGCAGCGCTCGCTCAAGGATCGACTAAGAGAGGGCATCACCGGCGGGTTCCAGTGGCAGTGAGTACTACGCTTTTTTGCCTGTTTATATTTTACAAAAAAAAACTAATAATATGCATTATTTTGCTTAGATGTTAATATTTTCAGATAATGTTATTAATCGCATCGAATATATTTTTAATTTTAACATAACCTTTAATCAATTTATTACAAAAGTTTAAAATATTAATTCTGAATAACGATGCAGCTAAAGATATTTTTATATACACTTCTGTTTCTGCCGCCAGATGGCGTTATTTAATGTGATTCATTAAAGGAAGTTAAAAGTTTTAAAATCACGAACGTGGTACAAATTGTTTGAATTTGAAATGGAAAGTACAGATGGTGATAAACAAAATTGTTACGGACAAAACTCGAATTATCTTTGGTTACGAAGATTTGTTTGTATTGAATTTAAGCAAAGAACGTGATTTCAAGTTTTTTTCTTTAAGAAAAATATAAGGATTAAACAGGAGGGTTTATTATTTCTTAGTTCCGTTTAAGTAAATTATTCATTCTTCATTCCATAAATTTATTTTAGTTGCATTTGACATTAGTTGTTGTCAAATTATTCTAAAAATTTTATAAAATTATTTTTTAACCCTTTCGTTTGGCGGAAATACATTTTACATTTTATATTGATAAACAAGTTTTTTTTGAGGCACTTTTATTATATTCTTTGTTACAACACTTGACCGAATAATTTAATGACTGTATTTAAATAAATCTATATTTTTAGGTTTTCATACTCAGTTTTTTTTTCATGAAGTCATTTTTATTAAATGTCATGTGCTCGTTGTCCTTTTATCCAACTCGAAAAGCTATTTGAAAATTCAATAGACATATTTTCTCTTTTTTAGCCGTAACTTCTTTACAATCGGCACATATATTTTTTCACCCGATGCACATGGGCATACGAAATGTAAATTGTTGATGACAAAAAATTGTTGACAAAATATTAGCGTGGTATAGCTTGAGCCGTTTTCCAATCGTTGAATAAACAGTCGAGTAAGAGTTATTTGTAAGAGTGTTTGTATATTGATTTAATTTTTTAACTAATAATTTATATTCTACTAATATTAGATAACTGATATTAGCAGTCATCGATAAAAGAACCAAATAGCGGTATTCGCTACACAGAACACAATACTGAATAGATGGTAAACTTAAAGAAAGTGTGCGAGCGAGATAGCACTCTCGCGTTTCCAAATACTAAATGCTTCTCTATTCCTTTATTGCACAGGGTAATGAAGTTGCAGCGAGTGCCCATTTGCTCAGCACTCCCCGCAACTATATTACAGATGTAATTTTGACAGGTGTAATTTTCTTACATTTTAGATTATAAAATACGTACAATTGAAACAACAATTCTGAAATTAAAAGACTTGATTATCAAAAAAAAATCGCCAGTTCGAGCGACAAATAAAAAGAACCAACAAAAAACGTAGCAGCCACATAAAAACACAACGAATGAACGTTTCTATTTCACAAATGTATCCGCCACTTTTAGACGTCTAGTGGAACTGTAATACTTTCAATTGTAATACGAATTTTCATTAAATAAATTGTAACACTCTTTTTACTATTTACTGTATTATACCTCTAAGAGTTTTTAACATCAATTAAGATATTCGTAATCTTTATAGTGAAAAAATATCAATATTCTTTACCTTATAGCTTTATTCTATATCTTAGTAACACAAAATGATTGCCCTTCCTACTATATTGTATTTGGCAATTAATCTATGAAATTAATAAAATATACTTTCTATGGAAATTAGGCTTTACGAAAAGAAAAAAGTGCTGTTATATATACTTCATTTTTGTGCTACTAAATGTAAGAAAATGCTAAATCAGGAGAGCAATTTTTATTTTTTTTAAACAATTTCAAAGAAATTGAAACTATGTACTGAATATAAAAAAATAAAAAGGATACTGTTCTGGACATGATTTTTGATTTAAAAAAAATTGTGCTAATTATAGGCAAATTTCTGTATCCTACTTAATCTATCATATACATTCTGGATAATATCTTCAATGTAAATTATCGACAACACTTAAAGATATCGATTACACAAAGTACAATATAAGAATATCATAATGATTCTTATGATAACATTGTAAAAAACTAAAGTCTAACCTAATATGTATTAACTAAATAAAGGTATTTTTTGAAAATTATTTTCTAAATAACCTTTTAGTCATTGGCTACATGTATAAATCACCAGTTGAACAAATCACTTGAATGTAATAATGACTTATTTTTATCTTTTGAATCAATATGCTAGCTATGTTATATATTACATTTTAGAATTATTACTAAAATCTCATTTGAACAATCCATTTTAATCAGAAACTTACTCATACCCCAACCTAATACACATGCAAAATTTTGTATAAATAAACAAATTTTGAAAGCGAATGCAATATACCTATGAATAGTACGGTGAACAATTTTTGTAGGAACTTGTCAGAATAGCTTCATCATTCTTAAATATTGATGAACAACTTTTCATCCAGACTAAATCTGTGCCATTTTTTCTTCAAGTTCTGGTTCAATAATTACCTTTTAACAAATATTCTGTGAATTACTCAACCTTCCAATGAATTATAAAAAAATGTTTGTACTACTTTCTGTTTTGGTTGTTTTTTCCACTTTTAACTGCAAATGAAAGAACAGCTTATTTAACCAAAAATGTACATTTATAATATTATAAATTTATAAATGAATAATTTTTTAGGTTGGCAATAATTCCTTCATCATAGTTATATACTGTATAGAAAGTTTTTTTCGTTAGAAATCAGTGGGTTATCTATAAAATCTTATACTAATAGTTAATATAACTTACAATATTATAAAATTAATTAATCGATTCACAAAACTTTCAAGTTAACGAATTCATAAGTAAACTTACTAAATGTTATTTTTATTAATATTAGCCTTTTTTGAGAGTGCCGGGAACTAGGTCTGCTATTCTCCACATGCCGTAGTTTTTTCTTTCCGCTTGTTTAAAAAGAATATTCAATTATTGGCCATTACCTTCTTGTTGATTATTAAAACGCGAATGTAATGTTAATGATGAGTTAACAATATTACAAAATGTATAATTGGTTCGTTGCTATTTTCAAATTCAAGGAATGTTCACATTATACATTTGCAGTTTGACAAGCCGATTCAAATAAAGTCAACGATTTAAATTTCGTATCATAGAGTATTTGCTGCTCTATATTTCATAAACAATATGTTATGTGTTACTATAGAACGATATATATATTGTGTGTGCGAAAGAGATAGTAGGGCTTTCGCGTTCCAATCGAAATATTTGTATGAAGTAAACTCACCTTAATTCGCCAGTTTCCATCTGTCATCTAACATTTTATATCAAGTAGAGGTTATGTTTTGATATTTTGTTTTTAAATTACAATCACGTTTTTACATATAATTTTGTACTATGAAACATGGAATTTATTGAAATGATAGATGCACAAAAAAGTGCATAAAGCTATCGGTAATGGTAGATTTGAACGAAATGTTTGTACATTTTGACAAATGTCAAATATTTAATTTTCTAGCTATACTGCTATAACACGCAAGTACCGTCGATCTTCGTTTATCTATGACTCTACCTACATATTACTCGCGTGAAGTTTGTTCATTTAATCATAGAGTAGAACAAAATTCACATAACTATATGGCTTCTATTGGCCTATCGGAAAACTGCCATTGTTTATCGTACCGATTTATTAATGAAATAAATTAATTCGTTAATTAATAACGATAGTAAACTATGTGTGTTACACTCCGTCATTGCGAATACGCCATAAGAAAATGCCAAATAACATATCTCACTCTAAGATGCGCAGAAATGTACGCTCTGTACTTCTGATTTTACTCCCCATAAAACTTCATATCGGGCGCTATATATGAAAATCGATTCTTAAAGACTAAACCCCAAAAACTCAAGTTGAAAATAATTGAAAAATCTAATTAAACGTTCATTGTCATATTTTTTATGTATCTACGTAAATTTTATTAATCACGTCCGATTACGACATTATAACAGGAATCTTTGACTATTACTGATTACTGGTAATTGTAATTGTTTAAAAACTGACACAGATTAACAGAAATATAATTGTAACAAGAGCTAATTTAGATTACATTACGTGAAATCGGTAATCGATTACAAAATGGCCAACTCTTATTAATATATGTATATGTATGTATCTCATACTTGAAAGTTAACTCTTAAAGTATATGTGATCAAATATTTGCTTTAAGAAGTAACGTTAAAAATTAGTGTGTGATCTAGTGGCACTAAGTTATGTGATCAGTAAATAATCTGATCGAACTCTTGATTGACATTTCAATACCTGTCTCTTTCACGCTCATTATTTTCGACGTTCGAAATTTAATTTTTTGTTCTAATTACATATATAAAAACGTCGAGAAATTTCAGAAAGAGGGACGCATATAGTAATAGAAGTTTATCACTTTAAAAGAAGGACCGTGTGTCTATGGCACAAGTCAATTGGATTAATTTCCACAAAGTGGATTTTAATTTTTGCCTAAATCTGATGTTGCAAAATGGCGGACAGTGAAGTTATTTAGAACGATGCAATTTTATCTCCGCCGAGCGAATTTTGTAAGACGGTTGCTTTTTTTGAGTCCTGAATTAATTTTGCGTCCACGGTCAACAGTGATATTAACTTTGGTTAACATAAATCGTTATTTATGATACCTGTATGCTGCGTTGTGGTTACTTGACGATGGTCTGGTTGGCATTAAGCAAAGGTTAAAATGATGTAACCCTCTACGGCTGTTGGGGGTTAAAGATGACTCTTGTAATTTATTTTTAAGATTACGTAAACAAATGTTGGATATGGTATTTGTGTGATTATAATATTTTCAGAAATTTGAGATTAAAGTTTTAATGTATTATAAATTCTGTAGACGGAGGGTCGGTAGCTGACCCTGTCCACTTTTATCGGAGACGGTCGGTAGCCTATTTTGCATCGACTAACCGCACAAGTCAAGATGCGCGTGCTGCCGACTAAATATCAGCCGTCTTCGTTAGAGCGTGTGCACTCATATACTCTATCCTTTTCTCCGTTAGCGCATTTGACCTCGTATGTTCTATCTCTTTTTTGAATCGGTGTAAGTCGGTTGGAGTCCCTCCAATTTTTTTTAAAGTACGTGTTTTTGTTATAATATTAAATATCATAATTTGATAATCTTAGCTTAAAGAAACTAATGAATACTACGTTATAAGCGCCTGTAAAAATCGTGTTAGGCAATATGTTGTTCTTTGATACATTTAATAAAGTACAATATCCTTTAACAATAACACGTAACTATTTCTCTTTGTTATGGAAAAAAATATATTTATGTAACAAAACGGCGAAGAAAAAATTATTTGTCCGTCAAATTTTTTTCTGAAGAAATTTATCAGTCTCTAAATATATTTAGAGAAATTATGGAGAATATCTTAAGGGGATTATAAATAATGTTAAAGACAAAAAACCCTTTCAAGTGCGAATACATTAAGACATTCATAAACATTTAACGGTACATAATATTCATGTTAAACTATTTAACAAAATCTAAATTGTTTAGAACGGAAATATGTTGCCTAATATGCGGCGCATATTTAAAAAAAATTATGCGATATAACAACAAATTAATGATTTTCAAATTTTTCCCTTTACTTGTGCTGTGAGACCTTGCTTTTTGCCAAACTTATAACATTATAATATAAAATCTTAACTATTCCTTTTTTCAGTTTGAGGAACGGAACCTTAAAAATAAAAAAATTTGGTACTCTATTCGGAGAGCCCTTTTCAACTATACAAACCTAGATAAAAATAATTGTTTTTCAAATTTTAAGTCCGCTTACAAGTCTGGATTCTGTACCCTTTTTTTTTAAGTCACTTTGAGGCTACATAAATGTGATTTTTTTAAAATTTAAATTACGTCATAGGGGGTGTTTTAAGATTTACTGATTAATTTTAATGTGGCAACTAAAAATATTCTTTTATTACTCATAACTTATAAACTATTTTAGACTTTTACTAATATATTTGCTTAAATTTAAGTTATACTGCTCTCATTCTGAGAATACTTATACCATTGATAAGGTTGATATAACGAATGTATTAATTACTTCTAATAAACTAAGTAAAACGATAGAATAACTATTTCAAAGTTATTTCAAAAATCTATTGTGACAACGTGGAATGTCATAGACAAACACTTAGAATGTGAGGTTGTGTCTATGATTGTGAATACAAATTACATCTGCCACATCAGATGGCGTCTTTAGAGCATCCTTAAAATTTATATTATTGTTTACTTCTGTTCTTGTTGAACATTTTTCTTTTTTCCACTTATGAAAGAGCATGAGATGCTTAAAAAGAAAAAAAGAAAAAGAGCATGATCTACGTATCATGAAAATGTCGTTAAAACAGCATGAACAAATAATGCTTAATTAAAAATTATGGAAGAATTCCTAAAAATATTCTATTAATAAATTATAATATTATTTGTATTTTATTTAATTTAAATTATCTTCAATATATATTGCTCTTGGTACACCTACAAGAGATAATTTAAATCATATTTCTTCTCGATAGTTTCGGTTGTACGAATTAACAGTTATTTGATACACGTATTGAAGTACAGTTATTTTCTTTAAAATAATTAAAAAACCAATATCGAATTGCATAAACTGACGTTTTGTCATATGTACTTGTCAAAAAGTCAACTTTTTTAGGTTATACCAAAGTTAAACTCGGGTCGAGGTCGGTATAGCGTTTGACAGATGAAGTTATGACGAGCTCGTTTTATACTGAGTTTATTATTAACTTTTTTTTAACTATTCTTCATTTATGCAAGCTATAACTTTCTATTCAAAGTTTATTAATAACAGTTTTTGCATTAATTGTTTAAATGAGGAAAATTTGCATTATGCATTTCTAAGTACCTCACTGCATGGTTGTCAAAATAGACATGGTGACAAATTTGGTTTAATTTTAATCTTTGGGGGTCACAACTCTATCCACTAATATTCAGAGAGCTTTTTAAAAAATACTCCTAATGTTTAAAGAGAAAAAAAAATTCGGGCAAATATTTATTATTTATTAATAACAGTTTTTGTATTCATTGTTTAAATATGCAATATTTGCATTATGAAATTCCAAGTACCTCATTGTCATGGTTGTCAAAATAGACATGGTAATAAGATTGGTTTAATTTTGGTCTTTGGAGGTCAAACCTCTATCCACTAATATTCAGAGAGCTTTTTAGAAAATATTCCCAATGTTTAGATAGAAAAAAATAATTCATCAAAATAGTGTGAGGCATCTTGTTGAAATAAAATTGTATGTAATTTTAAGTACATTTTACTTTAAATTCTCGTGCGCTTTTTTGACCAAAAAATAACACATAAATTATGCAAAATTCAAGTCTATAAATTATTCTATTTATAAGTTAAAAGCTTCTGTCAGGCAGTTGGCAGACAACGCTGTCACGATAATAGGATTCTGCTGCAGGTGTATTAGGTACGAAGTCCTAAAAATGGACGGGTGAAAAATTAAATATTGACGATTTATTCTCAGCAGACACTGACCCATCTCTCGTATGGTCTGGTTCACCCTCTTCTGCTGAATGATACATATTTCTTCTGCGGAATGATTCCAATGTGAACATTATTCACATTGTGCAATCAAAAAGTTGGTATGCGGAATTGTGGACCCGTAGTAAATTTTCATTTCCATGCGCAATCGTATCGTCGTCGGCACATCATTTGTGCATATTGTTTCGCAACCGGCGCACGGTTTGTTTGCCGATTGCGAAACAACAGTGTTCTCGAAAGGCCATTGGTCGTAGCGAACTGGGAGCTGTGACAATACATTTTGCCAGTTTGTCGAGTATTGTTATTGTATTGCAGATTTGAGAAAGAATGTAATTTTTTGTAACTTTACAGTGAAAAATCAGACACTGTCTGTGCTAGCACTGTCTGATTGTTTTAGCACAGACAGCATTTTATCCATTTTTACTATTGACCTATAACAAATTAATATGTATACACTCGTGTGTATGTGAGTATGTATATATATATATATATATATATATATATATATATATATATATATAATTCATTTGCGATTTGCGAAATTTGGACCTCTGAGTGGCCTCAATAGCATTATACCCTTAGAGGAAATTCGCTAAATTAGACTTAAAACCTATTACACCATAGAAAATAATATTTGCCCGTTCTTTTACTTGCTTTTTTTTCTACCTCTGGGTAGAGTTATAATCCGTATCCTCTTGATCGTAAGCCGAATACAATTACAGAAGTAATTTTTTTTGCTGAAATTTACGTGCTGGTTCTGCAGATACATGCGTTCGCACATTACCGGGTTAAAATTGTTTACAAGCGTAGGATTTTCACAGTCGAATGTCTTTAAATGTCATTCGCCATATGCATACGAAGCTACAGTCAATGATAATGCAACATTGCATTGTCTCACCGTGCCCCGTACCCGTGCAGATAACATATCGTTTTTATGTTTGAATGTGGCCTGTTATTGTGTTGAAGTGTGAATTCTTACAAATATTGAAACTTCGAGATTGTTGACCTCGACCTAACTAGGTAAATGAACTTTTGATTGCATGAATGGGTCCGTTTTTGAAACATGAAATAGTTTAAATAGAACCTATTTTAAGAATAAACTAATTCATTTATGAATAAGAATTAAACTATTGCATATAATTAAACTTATTTTATTTCATTTAAACCCTCTGCACCAGTTTTAGTACAGTTTAAATTATATGGACGTGGGTAGCGTGGAAGTGTCCAGAAGCACAGCACAATCTTTTGTGGAGATATCTTGTAATATCGTATAGAGTTTGATGTCCAGAAATTAAAAAAAAACATTTAAGCCCAACTCACCGCTAGAAGATTTTCCTACATATCTGGATATGAGTTAAAAAGGAAAGAAAAAAAGGAAAGATTGAAAGCCGTAGATTTTTCAGTTTAGTTGATTTTAATTTTTACACTTTGAGAATATGTTAACGATTAAAAGTTATTCGATTAAACGATTGAAATAGTTGAGCGATTTTCGTTTGAAAAGAAATGTTACCCAACTTGGGACTGGGGATAGATGGTTTAATTCGCGTGGTAGGCTATACTAGAGAGCACACTTACCAACTGAACAGTCGGCCTATTGAGACCATCTACCACAACATGCGACATCTAGTCCTATTATTTTAGGGAATTTGTCCCTAAAATATTGACACAATCAGCTGGAATACTTCATAGAAACCATCTAGTCTTATTATTTTAGCGGATTTGTCGCTAAAATATTGACACAATCAGCTGGAATACTTCATAGAAACCATCTAGTCTTATTATTTTAGCGGATTTGTCGCTAAAATATTGATACAATCAGCTGGAATACTTCATAGAAGCCATCTAGTCTTATTATTTTAGCGGATTTGTCGCTAAAATATTGACACAATCAGCTGGAATACTTTACAACAGCCATGTTTATGCAGATTTTTAACGAAAATAAAATAAAAGTGTCTAACACTTGATAGAAAAAAGGAATCAATTTTATAAATATATAAACAAATTTATATGTAAACAAATTTATATATAAACAAATTTATATATAACCAAATTTATATCTTCATTTTTTATAAAAAAATTTAATCTAAAAGTGCCTTTGGGAAGTATTATTTAATTTATTTTCAAAATTCGATTATTCTAGAATTCACTTCTAGAATAATATTCTAAAATTATACAGTTCTAGTGTCCTCTATAATTCTACAATAGATTACAACTGCGACTCAGTCGATTTTAGTCTCAACTATTCTATATTATTATTCTAGATATTTTCGTTAAAACATTTTTAGAGAATATCATTTTTTATAATTTATAATCAGGTAGTAAAATCCTAATTTTAGGTCCCAACTTTTGAAGAACTAAAATAAATTAAAACTAAATAAAATTTAGTATCCAGAAAATATAATTTTTCTGAAAATACTTTACGTAAACCCAAACCTGATACCTTCTATTATGAATATTTCGTCACCGTTCAAGTTGTCAAACTTAGGAACAAGTTGGACCCGGATATCCGGAATGCGCCGTCAGTTCATTTATTCACGTATTTCATTTGGATTTAACGACTTGAAAAATTGAAAGCCTGAAAATGTCGTTGGATTTAGCGGATTTCACTTGGATTTTGCGACTTGGAAAATGGATTTTACGGAATTAACTCAAACGATTTTTGGCAGATTTTCTGTCTTGCTGTGATTGAAGTATATGATGTAACCAAAGTTCTTTTGCTTCTGTTTATTCTCCTTTTGCTTGTTTTTAAGAACCGTGTTAACCTTTGCATCTCTCCGTCTAACTGGAATGTTTTCTGTACAGTTAAACCCTCCGCCAGGAATCATGCATTCCTTTCAACTAAATTATTTAGTCGATGAGAAATCAATATCAAACTTGATAATAATTAAATTATCTTGATAATAAAAAAAATCATAACGCACATACGTTGTCTGGTATAATCTTTCATAAGTCTAAGAAGAAAATATTGTAAATTTCTTAAAAAGCATGAGACCCCAAAGAGGATAAACAAATTTAAATATAAATTACAATTTCATTAATATTTTGGAATTTTTTACATATATTTTTTTCTAGGAAACTAGTTTTGCCAAATACTCAGATTATATTATATCTTGAAAGCCGTTAGTGTAGAAAAAAATAATGCATAAATACAACTCTATTTTTCTTTACGATATGTTTTAAAAATAATGCATATATACAAGGCTTTTTTCTTTACGATATGTTTTCACAGAGCTTATTCGCCTCATCGTTCTGAAAGTAAAATTACGTTGAGAAATGTGGGAAAAGTCAACCGTTTCCGGGATAATCGCCCTCAAAGTTCGAAATTCGAAAAACAATTCAAATTTGTTGTCATACGGAAAATAAAACTTGGAAACTTATCAAAAAATCTTTTTTCAAATTAAATATTAATAAAAATTGTTATATAATTTTCATTATAGATGTGATGCTTTATATTATTCTGAACAGGAGGAAGTAAAAAAATAATTTATTAAAAAGAATTTCAAAATATTTAATTTTCTTTTTCATTAATTTTCACCTGCCCAAGTGCTGCATCGTTTAAACTGTTGGTGAAAAACGTTCAACTTTTTGCTGACTTCTTACGGCACAAATCCAGACTTGGTTTTGTGACTTGGTTCCTTCTTTCTTAACCCTAACTTAAGGGTTTCTAACCCACCATTGTTAGGTTTTCGTATGCTTAAGAAAATTGTGATAGGTAATATTGTCATAATTAGTAACAAGAATGTTGCAAATATTGAATATATTTGGCGTTAATTTTGTAGAAATTCATTATTGACAAATAAATGAAACTACGTGATGTAGTATTATTTCTACTTTCTTTAAGTTCTTTACCACGACCTAGGTTTCGTTGTATTACAAAATCTTCAGGAATCTTTGCTAATAGCCCACTTGAAGATGTTGTAATACAACGAAACCTAGGTCGTGGTAAAGAACTTAAAGAAAGTAGAAATAATACTACATTGCGTAGTTTCATTTAATTGTCAAGAATATTACAATTATTTGTCAAAAGTCTACCTAATAGGACTTTTAATTTGGCAACTACTTATATAAAAACTGGAAATGGTATATAGTTGAACGTGCTGTTGGATTTCAAAAGGTTCTTTTCCCGTTTGTTTGGTGTTAAAAAGCTTATTACGAATCCAATAAATAAACGTAAGCTTTTATGGACGCTAGAGTGCTGCGTAATTCCCAGAGCGTGCGCCGTGTTCGGTCGCAAATTCGCTGGGCGGCGACACGACAGACACTGACTTTATTTATGCGGCGCCCGCCTGGGCTGTGGACAGATTGAAAACGTCCGCCTAGATACAGCGTTGCCCGGCCTGTCTCCGGCAGCTACAAGTGGAAAATCATTTTCAAAAAAATCAGTTTGCTGTTCTTTTTCGAAATCTACTTTGTAAGACATAGATTGTGTATCTTCGATTGAAGAAGATTCAGATAAAATAATTACTAAATGTAATGTTTCTTTTTTGGGTTCCTTCCCAGAGTTTTCGAATAAAACCTTGTTGGTGTCTCGGTTGATGAATCGTGCGTTCGTCTGTCATCACCCTAATAAGCTTTTAAGCTATAGACACTTGCACTGTTAATAATAAAGTAGATTATAAGAGCATAAATGGAATATATATAAAACGCTACTAATAAACTCAGTTTATGACAAACTAGTCATAACTTAATCTGTCAAACACTATTCCAATCTCGAACCTAAGTTTAACTTTGGTATAACCTAGAAAAAATGACATTGTGGCGAGTATAGCACGCCAGTTTTTGTAATTCGATTGTGTTTATAATTATTTTAAAGAAAATGGCTACGTAAAATTAAATTGGTGATATCGAAACTATGGAGGAGATATATTATTTAATTTATTGCGTGGAGCTGCAGTGGAGCAATATTTATAGAAAACAATTTTTGTAAATTAAATAAAATTACGAACTATTCTTGCAAGTAATATTGCCATTTATTATTAAAATCTTTTAGGGTGAATTGTGATCTTTTTCCAAAATTTATTGCGAAATTTTAAGGTGGCCATTATTTGTTTATGCTGTTCTAACAACATTTTCATACGCAACTTATAACCCTTTCTTCGGCATTTCATGATCTTTTATAACTGGAAGAAAAGAGAAAAATGCAACAAAAAAGGACACAAGTAAAAAATAACAAATTTAAACGATACTCTTAAACACCCACCTTATGCGACAAATGTAATTTTTATTCACAATTGGAGATACGACCTCATATCTTTACGTGTTTGTTTATTAAACGCGACGTTGCCACGTTGGATATTTGAAATAACTAAGGAATAGTTATTCCATCGTTTTACTGAGTTTAATAGTAGTAATTAACACCTTGGTTTAATTAACACCTGAGTTTAATAGTAGTAATTAACACCAACATTATGAACGGTATAAGTATTCTCAAAATGAGGTGATGTAACTTACGTGTTAATATTTTTATTATTATTCAATTTTAAAATACCTGGGCATACACATGATTTAAAATACGTGGGCATACACATGATTTAAAATACGTGGGCATACACATGATTTAAAATACGGTGGGCATACACATGATTTAAAATACGTGGGCATACACATGATTTAAAATACGTGGGCATACACATGATTTAAAATACGTGGGCATACACATGATTTAAAATACGTGGGCATACACATGATTTAAAATACGTGGGCATACACATGATTTAAAATACGTGGGCATACACATGATTTAAAATACGTGGGCATACACATGATTTAAAATACGTGGGCATACGCATGATGTAAAATGATAACCTAAAGTCAGAAATATCCAAATTTAGGAAAATAAATCTTGTACACGAGAAAACGAAAAACGTTTCAACATACGTACGTACTTAGGAAAAGTCGAGTTGGAAAATGTTTTATTTGTCTTTTATGGTTTTTACTTGTAATTTTAGTTCAGAGGGTGATTAAAAATCGTGCTTCCCTCTTTCAATTTTCTAAATTAGAGGAAGTAGTCGATTTAAAAAAAAATCATCATAGCCCTTTTCCAACTTAAGAAATGACAAATAAGTTTTATTTTCATTTTTCGTTTCGGTAAAAAATATCTTTTTTCATTTTGTAAAAACATGTTTGTCATATATTTCCGGGCGTACGCTTATATTATTTTGTATGCATGTGGAAAAATAAATATAATTATATTTTAGTTGAATAATATTAATATGTACTATTAAATGTTTAAACTCTATATGTATATAATTGTACACGGAATCGTCCCAGGTTATTTTTTTAAATCCATTTTATATATTTGAATAAAAACTTGCTTGATAAACATCATAATTTATAATACTGTGTTAGCTGAGAGATTTTACATGTAAATAAGCTTGTTAAATGGACTATTTGCAAAGATATATATGTAGAAAAGGATCAGAAAAAGGAAAGTATATTTTTTTTAAAAATAATGTTAATTTTGCTGAAAAAATTGTTAGTATAGCCAATAGGACAAATATTTTTAAACGTATAATTGAGTTATGTCTTATGACAATTCTTTATATTCTTTAAATATGTTTTATTTATATTTTTCTAATAAAAGTTTTGAATTTAAGTTATTTCTTAACTTTAGATAAGTGGAATAAAATTTACCAAAAAAAAAATTACAAATATTTAAGAAACAATTTTACTACCTAAATATAACTTGAAAATTTCTACGTATCAGTTTGAATGCTAATCTTGAGTTAGTCGTATGTTAAATTTCGTTACAAGGTATTAATTAATTATTAGCCATTTTAACTATACGTTAATTACTTATATTTTCTCAAAACCATCGCAAAAAATATATTTATTGTTTTTTATGATTATGTTAAATATCATCATTACTTCTATAACTGATTTCACAGACAGTATAGATATATTTTTCTGTTAACTTTCTTTTAACACATACTTTTTTTCGATGGGTAATTTTTGATTACGATAACATTATATCTTAATTAGCGAAAGCACATTTTGTTAAATAATATTTTTTTAATCAGACGATAAAGCACGAATATTATGAAAAAGTTATCTATGAATCAGTGCAACTTAATTTCTTTTATAAATATCCAACAGTGAATTTTATCAATCATTTTAAAAATATATATTTTTACTGTGCTTCTTTCTTTAAAATTTTACAATTACTCCATTTAATTCTTTTAAATGTTGTTGGAAATCGTTTTTGGTCATGCGTTTTTAATTATTATCTACACATAATAAGATGGTAACAAGGTGGCGTGTCTGCGCGCATAATGCAAAGTCCACTGGATGAATTGAACTGCATTCTTATATCTTAGGGGCTTAGTCAATATCTGCAATAAAATAAACCATCAGTATTATTAATCATCTCTGTAGTAATTAATTAACATATTTCTATTTATATAATCTTAATTAATTAACATATTACTACTAATTAATTGACAGCGACATCTATTTCTTTTATAAACAACCAGTGTAAATACGTAGTTTTATAATTTATGGCTAGATGGCGGTATTGCTTTTATTTTTGTCGATAATTTTTTTTAATTTAACAAGGCGTCAACATTTATACAATACGAACTACAACAACGTCATTATCTATCTATTATACATTATTACGCTCAAGGGAATCCGCTCTAGTGCAACTGTAATGGGTAAAAGTTTTAAGATTTACACATATACATCTAATAAAGCACAGTTTTTCTCACAGGAAGGGAGGTAGGGGGAGGGGGAGAGGGAGGGGTAGGGTTAATTGTTAGTTTTACTTATTTTATATTTCCTTTATTTATTTACATACAGAGTTGTGGAAACTTCACAAATTAATCATACTGTGGTACAACCGGTGGTTGAGCAACTGTATACCGTGGGAAATAGGAGAATTACAAATTGTTGAATAATTGAAAATCTGTTGAAGAGTGCGGTATAGCAAAAATATTGGAGAATTAAAAATCTGTTGAAGAGTTCGGTACAGCAAAAAGATTGCGGTATACCAAAAATATTGGAGAATTAAAAATCTGTTGAAGAGTGCGGTATAGCAAAAAGATTGGAGAATTAAAAATCTGTTGAAGAGTGCGGTACAGCAAAAAGATTGCGGTATAGCAAAAAGATTGGAGAATTAAAAATCTGTTGAAGAGTGCGGTACAGCAAAAAGATTGCGGTATAGCAAAAAGATTGGAGAATTAAAAATCTGTTCAAGAGTGCGGTACAGCAAAAAGATTGCGGTATAGCAAAAAGATTGGAGAATTAAAAATCTGTTGAAGAGTGCGGTACAGCAAAAAGATTGCGGTACAGCAAAAAGATTGAGGTATAGCAAAAAGATTGGAGAATTAAAAATCTGTTGAAGTGTGCGGTACAGCAAAAAGATTGCGGTATAGCAAAAATATTGGAGAATTAAAAATCTGTTGAAGAGTGCGGTACAGCAAAAAGATTGCGGTATAGCAAAAATATTGGAGAATTAAAAATCTGTTGAAGAGTGCGGTATAGCAAAAAGATTGGAGAATTAAAAATCTGTTGAAGAGTGCGGTACAGCAAAAAGATTGCGGTATAGCAAAAATATTGGAGAATTAAAAATCTGTTGAAGAGTGCGGTATAGCAAAAATATTGGAGAATTAAAAATCTGTTGAAGAGTGCGGTACAGCAAAAAGATTGCGGTATAGCAAAAAGATTGGAGAATTAAAAATCTGTTGAAGAGTGCGGTACAGCAAAAAGATTGCGGTATAGCAAAAAGATTGGAGAATTAAAAATCTGTTGAAGTGTGCGGTACAGCAAAAAGATTGCGGTATAGTAAAAAGATTGGGGAATTCAAAATTTGTCGAAGAGTGCGGTATAGCAAAAAGATTGCGGTATAGCAAAAAGATTGGAGAATTAAAAATCTGTTGAAGAGTGCGGAATAGCAAAAAGATAGCAAGAAGATCTAGTATAGGTAATTATCATGAAGGTATAATAGCAAGAATTTTCCAATAAATTGGGCCAAAAGTTTTAAATGAAAAATATTTTTGCTCTAATACAATCGGAAAATCAGGTTCACCATCGAAACTTTCTGTGCTGCAATATATGGTAATCCAGAACACCTAAGAGAAAATCGATTGGGAATAGAGGAGGTAGGAACTTTTTTGGACATGTTCAGCCATCATCCAAATTAAATTATTCTGATAATAACCTTTCGGTCTTAGCTTTGCTGCATTTTATTCGCCTGGTTGTCAGGTGAAGGAACGAAATAGAACTATACATTTCACTTGCCTTGAGCCAGCGCTTGCCTCTTCATCGCTAATATCCATCAACGCGATGCTGCGAGACAAGGCCTGTTTTTGGTACTTTTTTACTCCATTGACTGCTTCAGGAATTCGGTTCTGGAGTTAATTTGGTAGTTCAGGATCGATTATATGTGATATCCAATATGAATTATTTTGTTTTTTTTTTAACATGTTTCATGTTAGCTTCACTTGTATGTACGTAGGTAACGGAAACTTTCAATTAAACTTTCACCTATTTCAAGAACCGATGACAATACAATAATTCCATAACTAAAAATTTGGAAAATAAAATTATAGTTTAAAAAAGGGTAGGGTGTATCAGGAACACAGCCCAGTGGAGCACGTGAAACGTCTTGAGCGTACTAGAGAGTGTGTAATATAGTAAGTCTAGCACTGTGCCTGTGGAGATGAACAGGTTCCGCCAAGGTCAAACCGGATCGTCGAGGGCCGGAATCTCTCCCTGTTTTGCTACCCGAGCTCTTGCACGCCAATTTTGTACGTTACGTATCGCATGCGTTGGCGCCATAGTAGAGCAGTTGTAATTTTTTTGCAAAAACAATACTTTTTTTAAATTCTACAACTTCTAATGGTCACACGTACGAGTCTTATGTATTACGCCTATTATAACTGCGTAAGCTCTGTCAAACGCGACCACTCCCGCTCGAATCGATCATTGTACTGCTGAGCAATCACTAATTAAACACAGTGCGTGATGGTAAATTTAGTTCCGAATGAGTCGTGGTCCACTGCGACTGCATCACCATTTACGCCAACGACATTCACTACCGAGTACTGGCTTCTATCCTCTAAATTACGATACGATAAAATAATGCCGGTAGGTGCTATACTTCCAAAGTTATAAGCAATCTTGCTATGACATATATCGTTATGTATGATTTTTGCAAGTGACCCACCTCTAAAAAATCAACTTTAATTTTAAAAAAGCTTGTTATGAAAATATAAGTCAAAAGCGCCCCATGTTTTTTTATATTACGGTTTATTTTTTTTTGTCAATCACTTTATTCCTTATTTTAAATTTATGCAAAAAAAGGTAAGTTATACCGAGTTTGTGACACATCCTTTCGCTTTTAACCAAAATATTTATATTCAAAAATTATTTTTTATTTTTTAGTTCATACTGCTACAAAAGTGTGTTTTTTTGTTTATTTAAACAATAAATTAACTTTATTTTATACTTCATTCTGCGTTTTACATTTTTAAACAGTTTGTGTTTATGGTATTTGCATACGCCGAACGCTTAGGGTCAATCTGTAGATTGGGCGTGAGATCTTTAATAAATAAATAAAATGGAGAGCTGGCAGCACCGATCTATACTCGCTGGAAGCATTCGCCCGCTGCCGTATTAAAATTCAGCTGCGACATCCGTACATTTGGCGCGAATTGTAAAATTAAATTGGCGCTCTCCGTCGCCGCGCTCGTAATGGAATGATTGACGGGAGCGCTGTGGCGGGAAGTGCGACGCCATTTTGTTTCGGCTTATTTACTTCGGGTTTATGATTGTTTATGGTCTTGTACGTGGGTGGATTTTATTTAGAGATTTGCTTTTACTCGCGGCGATTTAGAACGAGGCTCTTAGGACTGTGTGTATTCAACTTGTCTGCGTAAAAATGTAGATATTTGTAAGTCGGAAGTTTATTAAGTTTAAATCTATGTAATATTGAAAATTAATATTATATTGAAAATTTCTTTCAAGTCTAAAATAGGTTATTTCCGCCTGTGGTTAATATTACACATACTTAAATATTGACATCACGGTAAATGGTTATATTAATAAAATGAATACAATCAATACATAATATAAAACGAATTCCCTCGCTATGTATGTCTGTTTGTTTTAATCTTAGAAACTACTGAACGGATTTCATTCCGGTTTGATGCAATGAATAGACTGATTAATGTTGTTACCATAAATTATTTTGAAAACAGTATATGACAATATTGTTCGCCTCAAGTAATTCGGTAAAAAAATACCTTATTGCACATCTTTTACGTGTAGGTCATAATTACTAAATTTACGATTTATTAAAACATTAACAATCGCTGTTGCGTTTTAATTTTTGAGTAATTAAATATGAATTTTCACTTATTTAAATATTTGTACTTTTGGTATTTAAAGGAGATAAATATTTTTCTTTATAACATTCATTTGTGTTTAATTAGTACTTTAGAACATTCATATGTATAAATATTTTTCTTTATAACATTCATTTGTTGTATAGGGTATTTGACTATATGTTTTGTTACTAAAATAGAATAAGTTATAACGACTTAAAAACTGACGAACTACGATTCGCGCGAAAACGCCTCATACAAAACACAACTGGCTTATGACGTCACTGGCCAGTTATTTGGCATTCATTATGAGGGAGTTTATTAAATTTTATTAGTGTCTCGTTAAATATAGCGTTTAAATTATATATTGCATATTATAATTTTATCAGTTTTTCTTGTGTGGAAACCAAATTTATTATTATTTATGAAAAATTGAAACTTTTTCCTATTTAGAAGTTTCAATTGATTGTTTGTTATATGCATTATTTTTTCATCACAAGGTTTTTTAAATCTAGTCTACAGTTTTAAAACATTTTTACAAAAAATATCGACATCAGTCAAATACCCATGAGATTGTCTTTGGTTATGCGTAAAAATACATAATAATACATGGTATGAAATGAATTCCCTGTTGCGTCTGTCTGTCTGAGCGGGCTAATCCCAATAACTACTGAATGGGTTTTGCTCCAGTCCTTACCTGTTGAGAGATTTATTCCCGAGGAAGATTTAGGTGTATTTATATAATTTATTTTCAGTGTAAATTAGATATCGTCCCGTGACGATGAATTTGGGAAGAAATCAAAGTCCTGGGAGATTTCTTGATATGCGCAGCGTGCATTTTGCGCATTTTCAGTTCGCCAACTGTTTCATTGTACTTTGAACGAGGGACAGATATATTAGATTGGGATAAGTCAACATGGGTCGCGATTTATCTAAACATAGGGTTACCATCCGTCCCCTTTTACGCGGACATTGTCCTCTTTTTAAATGCGTCTCTGGAGATTTTTCAAACATGACCACAATTTTAAAGAAAGCGATTTTTTTATTATTAATATATTACTGGACTATTTAAGCAATTAACAAAAATTACAACATGTGCCTTACATATTTAAGAATAAATACAAATTTGTAATGATTTGCCAGGAATTTTAAAACATTATTTATTAAAAAATATATTAAGATAAGTGTTTTATAACGTTATAAGAAAGTACTTAGTTATGTTGCTAAGGAAAATTATTTTTACTCTTGGTTTCATTTTTAACGTACATAATACGGTAGTTGACTCATTCCAAATTTTGATATTTTTCGTACAATATTGTGAAATATAAGTTAATTAAAAACCAGTCTTGAAAAAAATTCAAAGATTGATCGAAAAATAAGCCAGTTGTAGGCTTCTAAATTTGAAGATACGGATAGAGTTGGGTATATCTGTGTCTCTTTTCCTCTTGTAGAGTATAATGTGTAATATTAAAAATGACCTCACAACACAGTATTGCCGTCCTTCTCTAAAGGTTAAATTTAACTCGGTCAATTTTTAAGATTATTATAATTGTTTTTCACTCTTCATCAGCTTGTACCTTGAAATTATGATTAATGAAATAAAAAAAAATTTGTGAAATACCCAATTATAATTAATGATTCGTTGTTGTTACGTGTTGATTTTTATAGTTTAAATTAACCATTAGTTTAAACTCAGATTGAAATTTACTTTTGCCGTCATTTTTTATGCCATAGAAGAAATATTATTATTTTATATTGTTTTACATATGATCATAAATAAATAGTTTTTGTTTGCGGCCATTAAGCTTGATAAGACTTGCTTAAAACAAAATACTTTTGATTATTCTTATGTGAGCTTTTATTTTAATAATTTATTTATTTATCTACTTTAATGTATTTAATTGAAACATACGGCGGACTTATTGCTACGAGAGCAATCTCTTACAGCCAACCATAACATTAGTCCAGCCCCGTTCGACGAACGGCCGGGAATGGAACCCGGGTCCCCGCGATGCGCCGCATCATCAAGATTTTAGCTCATCAGTTCTAGTTTCCTAAAAGTTGGGATGGTAATCCTACCAGAATACGGCACGATCGTTTCGTGTATAGAGCAAAAAAAATGTATCTAACGAAGAGGCGTATTTTGGAGATCGTCGATGCTCAGTGGCAGCCTAAATGGTCCTCCCCCGATTCAAAGGGGGAAACGACCAGGTTATTTTTCCCCGATGTGTCCAAGCGGTTACATAAGAACTGGCTCATCGTCAAGTATTATACGTCGCAGTTTTTAGCGGGACATGGCGCATTCCTTGCCAGCTTGTATATATTTACCCTTAGAGACAGTCCAGCGTGTGAGACGTAGGACATGAGTCACCTCTTGTTCCACTGCAGAGAGCACGATGATGCGCGTAGAGCTTTGTTAGAGAACATACGTCTTAACGTTAGAGCAGAATCACGCGGAGCCCTAAAACATGGTATCTTTAGTCATCGAGACTTGGTTGAGAATGGACCGATCTTTGAGTAATTTAGAGCGTTCGCTAAGTGCGTTCTTAAAAATATAGAGATCCTAAATGACTCATTGAGAAGGGATAGACTCTAACCCTATTGGGTGAAGGCGCTGAGATTGTAGATACGGAACACTATTAGGGGACCTTTGACGGTCCCTGTTTTGTATGAGGTGGGATGTTATGGGTCCCAGGAGAGGCCTTCAGGCAACCCGGGTGGAAAAGACGGGAATAGTATCTAACGAAGTCAATGCAAGCCAAATTCATATTTATAGTAATTTACCGACGTTTTAATGTTCTTGTGTAGAATTGATTAGGTTAAAATATTAATTTGTAGGGTTCTGAAGGCCAAAAGAAAAAAAGGGGAGGAACCCTTATAAGATCACTCGCATGGCTTGCTGTCCGTCTGTCACAACTCATATATTTTGGACTATATAACTTTTTCGAAATATTAATATATACTCCCCGTAAATGAATACCCCCCGTAAATAAAGTACTCATTTTTTTATTAATTGTATGTATCACGTGAACATCATTTGAAAGGGATTGCTATCTTAATTTTTGAATATATTTGGCTTTAATTTTGTAGACATTCAATATTCACAATTAAATGAAACTACGTGATGTAGTATTATTTCTACTTTATTTAAGTTCATTACCAAGACCTAGATTTCGTTTTATTACAACATCTTCAGGTTGGCTATTTGCGATGATCTTTGCTAATAGCACATTTGAAGATGTTGTAGAAAGATAGAAAAAGTGGAAATAATACTACATCACGTAGTTTCATTTAATTGTATCTTAATGGTACGGAACCCTCATAGTACGAGTTCTATTCGTACTTGGCAGGTTTTTTTAAATTAATGTTTTTTTTAACACTTATCGGGAAGTATTCTTCACTCCGTATTATTAAGAATTTCTTCTTACTTAGATAACTTTCTGTAGTTTTCTACAGTTTTCTTTATATTAATTTTATTAAAACAAATTGATTGTTTATTAATCACTTTAATTAGTTATTGAATATTATACTTGTTATCGATGTATTTGCATTTAATTGTTTTGAAATATACCTGTATGTATTATACTATCTTTCATTCGTGTCTGCTCACGGGGTTATAGTAACAAACTTATAGGGAAAAATTAAAACATGTAGCGCCATCTAGAATGATTTAGAATAACAAACTTGTAGGCAAAATTTTCTTAGATAAGTTTTTGCAGTTTTCTACAGTTTCTTTAAACTAATTTTATTAAAAGAAATTGATTATTTGTTAATAACTTTTATTAGTTATTAAACATTATACTTCTAGGAATTTGCGTTAAATTGTTTTAAAACAGGTCTGTATGTATCATACCACCTTTTACCCGCGGCTTTGTTCACGTGGTGATAATAACAAACTTATAGGGAAAAATTAAAACACGTAGCGCCATCTAGAGTGCTTGGAATATCTTACATAACTTTATAATGTAAATTACTAAAACCTAATTAAAATTTAATTCAGATATTAAAGGGAGCGATTCTGTTACGTAGTGTTTCAAAATCACGTCGTTTCGTTGGTCTGTAGCGACGTGAAAGGACAAACAAACACACTTTCGCATTTAAAATATTAGTCAGGATTGACTATTGTTTGCCCTTATTTCTGTAAGTGCATTTTCATGTATTCTGTAATTATGGTTTCTTCGGATTATTTCTGTAGATTATGATTTATTCCCATAAGTATTTGTTAAGATTACGTGTTATCTTAATAAGCGTAGGCTTTGATAAATAATACACTTCAATCAAAGGATTAAATGCGATTCTTATAAAAAGGTTACCTGCGAATAGGTGCAGTTTATTTTTTTAATATCGTCAATTTGAATGAATTTCGTCAGCCATTTATAAAAAATAATTATACAGTTACAGTCTTTATTTGTTTTATTCAAATTTAATGAATAGTTTGGTTGGTTCCATTTAATTTCACGTTTTTATGGGGATTAGAGTTGCGCAAAATGTATCAGTGAAAAGAAAAGAGTGATATATATCTTTTGATTGGAAAGATATATATCACTCATTTATATCTTTAGCTCAGTAGATCAGTATCTCAATACTCCGAGTTATTAACGAAATTATTTATTACGCATAAGTTGAACCGTTGAACAATGGTCATACAATATGGTGATTAATGTAATGACTGAACATTACGCACTATTGTTTGGAAATAAAAATAAATTCTGCAAGACTATCCAATTTGCCTAAAAGTTTGCAGATTTAGTATTTAGGACCTAGATTAAAATTATACATAAAATAACTTTAATGATAATTAAACAAATTGGCGTATTTGTACAATTATAAATGAAACAAAAAAGTTTTAGTTTGCGCAAATATTTTGAGCGAACTAAAAATATACTTTATCTCTAACGAACTAAAGTATACTTAATCACAGCGTTCACATTCGATCGCGAGTAACTACGTTCGTCTACATAGATCCAGTTGCATATTTGATTAAACAGTTCGATCGTTTTCTTTCTCTTTGGTATAACGTCAAAACATATACTTTTAAATCTATCTTCACGACGCGACGAGTGAGTGAAATAATTGATTTGGTGAAACGAAAAAGGCGCCGATCACTCCGGAGCTAGTGATGTGCTGAAACATTTTGATTTCAAATTAGCGAGTAATAGATATGATTGTAACATATGAGCCATATCTCTCACTCATGAGTTACACATCATTAATGGGGATTGTCTTTGATCAAACATTTTTGAAGTTATACTTCTTTAGGCGCGTTATGAAAAAATGATGAGAGTGAAATTTTAAGATTCGTCACACAAAAGTTACAGTATGAAGTTGCAGCGGTTGCAGTCTCGAAACAAAAGCTATTGGCACCATCGTCGCCTCTGTTCACTGTTTTCATATTCATAGTATTTATCCACATGTTTCTAGTATCTACATTCACACACGTGTTTTAGTTTCATATAAGTGCGATTTATATATGTGCTGATAAATTATATTCAGTAGTGATTTAAATTCAATATTTTGATTAATATATTTACTATTCGTAAATATTAGTGAAAAAATTGTGTTTATAGACTTTTTCAAGTGCTCCAATATAATTGAGGTTATCTATCCGTATGTATTATTTAATGATGCCAAAGAAGTATAACTTCTCACGCGCGTACATAAGTACACGCACCTTTCTTTTTTATTAATATGTACATATAAAAAAATAGTAAGAAGATGGTGTCTGTGCGCGCATCACTCAAAAACTACTGCATGAACTTTAATTAAACTTTGTGGTTTTATATCTTAATTGTTTGGTCAATATTTGTAATAGAGATAAATAATTAAAATGATTAATAAATTCTATTATTGCTGAATTAATTCTATTACGTGATTAATCGATAAAGGTTTTGCACTCCTTGTTATTGAGATTTTCTACATACTTGGCTAACTTTCTATAGTTTACTAGAATTTTCTTCGTATTAATTACATCTGGAACCGAATAATGGAGAATTTGATCGATTGCTTATTATATTGAATTAATTCTAATACGTGATTAATCGAGAAAGGTTCTGTATTCCTTGTTATAGAGACTTTCTTCTTACTTGGATAACTTTCTATGGTTTACTAGAACTTCGTATTAATTACATTTGGAACCGAATAATATATTATTTAGTAGAGTTGTACAATTAGTTGTAAATCACATACAAACCATACAACCGTATATTTGGGGGAAGAACCGAAAATATAAAAATCTGTCATCAGATCGAATTGGGAGACTTACGCACGTGAATGACACGAACGTCACATATTGTTAGCACGCTCCAGCGATATGTAGTACGCTCCAGCATTATGCAAAACGCAGGCATACAATTTTTGTTGGCGGTCCACAGCTGCCGATTTTTGTCGGATAATAAGACCTTCATCAGATTAGATCGGATGATTTTTCATCGGATCAATAGGCGCGCACCATCGACAAAATGCCTCCCGTCTCCGCCAGCGCGTTTTCAGTCGCATCTCGTCTTCGCCAACGCGTTTTCAGTCGCGTCTATCGGGATTCTTCATCAGCAGGTTTTCCCGATCGGCGGGAGTCGGCCACGCTCGTTCCGATGTTTTTCAGGATCAATATTTGGGAGGCATATACATCACAGCATTAAATATCACATATCTTATTTCACAGATTGTTGTTCGACCGACTATTCTTGGTCGTCTGCCTCGTATATGTTTATGAATTGAAAATAAAATCAATTTTGATACTTGGCAATAATCATAGCTAAGTGCAGAAGTAATTCAGTGTGTCCTGTGACTGCAAAATCTGTAGAAAACTCTCTTCCGCCCCCGATTTCTGTACTGTCAAGTGGAAAATTTAAAAGTTAAATTCGACGACGGAAGTGCGGCGAGTAAAATGTGGACTGCCGTCTCTGAAAATGGAACGTAGAGCGGACGTCACGTAGGATGTTCCGGCCGACCCCTTCTACAGGGCGGTTTCCGCTATCATGTCTGTCGATTGTAGCGTCGCATTCTATTAGCGTATGCAGTTGTTGTAGAGGTTGAATTTTATGGTAAAAACCAACAGGCACTGTAATATCCAGATAAAATGTATCTTATATGTTGCTCGAGGGTATAGACAATTACCATACCAAATTTCGTCAACATCCCTGTAAATTTGGCGTTACTGAAAAACAAATTAACATACATACAGAAAGGCACACAAAAATTCTAAAAATAGGTCTTCTGCCTTCTTCTATCATTGTATACGCTAAATCGGTCACTTTTTTTTAAATATTTTCCATGCACAGGATTCACTCTGTTACAATTTTATTATACTAGCTGACCCGTGCGAAGTCTTCGCACTATATCGCCATCTAGCGTGTTCCAAGTATACAATTTGGCTAAGATATTTGATGTGTCGCCCACAGATGGCGCTCATGCCAATTGTTATAAAAATTAATTTTTTTATTAACAAAAAGATTTTTTTCGAATTTTTTTATATTTTTCGCCCAAAGTAGAAAACATAAGCTTTATGTGGGTATTTTTTAAATTTTTTTTGGTGCAGTAGTTAAAGAGATCGAGCCGCTCGACCAAAAAACACCTTTTCGAAATAATATATTTAGATATTTAGATTATAGATATACTTCAGAGGATTAGTTATATACTACCGGCGTGATCTACATATTTTTGTCTTCTTTTCAATATCTTTGGTAATTCTCGGGGGCCTACTTAAGCCCAGATGTTTAGATATAGGTAGGTTTGACTTCGGTTTGCGAACCTTGTTCCGTACATGGTATATATAATCTTTCATTTTAATTGGCAGACTGTGGAACGTATTGGACTTAACTTAGACTCCAACATTGCCCTATCATGGAACTTATGAGTCTCCAACTTGCATTCCAACACTGGAAATTACGAAATGTATACGACTCCAAAATGCCCAACGCAATGTCAACGTACGCATTTAAAGGTCTTTTTGGAATTTTTTTATGATATCCTTATTTGATTTTCTTGTTTTTATTTTGAAAACCTACCTGCCTTTTTTGAGTCTTGTTTGTTTATATATTTCGTTTGTCATCTTAAATAAAATGCTGTTTTTCAGTTTTTTTTAATACTCGTGTCCACGGGCCTGTTACAGTCTTACGCAACACACGTGTTTTAGTCTATACATTTTTCTTCCTTGGGAACGGTTGCTTTTGTTGCAATTAAATCGGATGACCTCTTTCTATACGATTAAATAAACATAATTTTGAAGTTTCATTGCCTGAAATTTCAATTTGGGAACCACTGATAGAAATCGTATCTCTTATTTTTCCTATATTATTCAAATCAAACGTTTCTTTTATTAGTAAACGCTGTACGAAACATACAGAGTTTCATTGATACATGACGCCAACCTAGTGCCATCTATTGGTCAATTTATATAAACATTTCTATAATGCTGACCGTGATATTCGTTGAAACTAATTTTTAAATTTGATTTACAGGCTACAGATGGCTCTGTTCATTATTTTTGTTCGTTCAAAACGTAGTGAAATTATATTTTTTGCAGTTTAGACATTTCTGCCTGAATACGTGGTTTCCACGAATATTTATATTAATTTTTTTTAATACTTAAGATTATTAATATTTCCCCCTTTTAGGAGGTTCCGTGGTGGAAAAAGGGAACCTTGTAACTTCATGATTCGTCCGTCTGTCTGAACGAATGCGGATATGCGAAAGTAATATTTGTTAGGTACATACTTAATGGAGAGAAACTGAAAACCCCATTTACAAAATATTGAGTTTTAAAGTGACGTACAACCTTCTAAGTTTTCATTAAAGGGTTTGTAAAATCAGAAAAAAAAATCTGAATTCTAATATTTCAATAAAGTTTTCAACGTTATTGCGGTTAACTTGCTTCTGAGATTTTAGAAGATGTAAATAATTACAGAACTTTACTTTGTGTATGGTCTGACACGCGCTTGGCCGGTTTCTATTCTTTTTACAAGTCTAGTATTATTTTGTACCACGATGTTTAATTTGAGTGTAACTTTTTTAAAACGTATTTGTATATCAACAACTACACATTTTGCTTACGCCCATACGCACCACACACGGTCAAAACTATCGGTCGAACTTACTGACAGTTAAAAACGTATTTCTGTTTCTCCTTAACTATCAGTCGGGTCGGAACAAGAGTCTACTTTACCGACCGTATCCTATTGCGATTCAATTCATAAAGTATCCGTAATGAATTATCCATAATAAAAATCCTTTTTAACTGTCAGTACATCCGTTTGAGAGTCATGACTGTGTGTAGTGAATATGGGCGTAAATGTGAAATGTCGCAGGTTATAAATTTTATTTAAGAGTTAAACTGCTGACGTCAAAATAAACTAAAGACCTAATTAAAATAATTAATCGATTATGATTTTTATAAATATAGTTTTAAAAACCATACTTATATATCCTATTTTTACAGCGCTCTTTAAGCCTAACGCTCATATACACCACACACGGTCAAGACTCTTAGTCGGAATTACTGACGGTTAAAAACGTATTTCTGTTTCTCATTGACTGTCAGTCGAGTCTGAACAAGATTCTTTACCGATCGCACCCTACTGCACGGTCCAGTTCCTAAAGTATCCATATTATATACATTTTTAACTGTCAGTAAATCCGACAGAGAGTCCTGACCGTATGTGGTGCATATGGGCGTAAATCGAGTCGTAATACTCTACGTTTGTTCACGTGTAAGGTAAGCACAATGATATCAGTAGAAGTGTGCGAACATTACACGTTAAATGTTTATCGCGAAACTGGGATCGCGATCCACGATCGTGATGGTTATTGATTGTGTAGAGTGGCGTATTGACGTGTTGACGGATATGGATCGCCAGATTTCTGGTAATCCAAAAATCGGTCAATCTCATGATAATTATTGAGCGGCGAGCGCCGTCAATTTTTATCGCGTCAGTACGCATTTAGTCAACGATGGAGAACGTCGCGTGTAACGGTTCGACGCCGGCATTGGTCACGTGCCAAATTGTTGACATAATAAATTTTATTTATTTTTATGTAAAAAACTTCTCTTTTTTATAATTTGTACATATCTTATAAACATTATGTATGTGTGTATATATATATATATATATGTGTATATATACATATATATATATATATATATATATATATATATATATATATATATATACTTTATTTTTGTTTGTTTAAATTAAATGGCGTTGAATAGCAGATTAAAAATTAAAATCAATCTAAATTCTAGCAGCTAAAAATTTCTAGACTTTTTTCTATCTTATTTATTTATTATATAGCACCTTTTATCCATAGTACGTATGGCGGACTTATTGCTAAATGAGCAATCTCTTCCAGTCAACCATAACAATTGGTATTGAAATTTAGTCGGTGGACTGTTAGAGATTCAAAACCTATGTATAGGTTTTGAATCTCTTACAGTCAGAAAGAAGAGACAATCTCTTACAGTCAGAAAGAAGAGATGTAGAAATTCTTAAAGTACATTAGATAAAAAAAATATAAAAAAATACAAAAGAATAAGTAATACAAACTATTGACATGATTTGGGACGGGAAAGACAGGAAAGGACAAGGGCACAAAGGAAAACGTTTCAGGAGAGGCAGGACTTTTTCACTCGATCTTTGAAAATATTTAGGGACGTGTTTTTCCTGATGTCAGGATCCAGGTGATTCCAAATTTTTGCTGCTTGAAGAGTGAAGGATTTTTCGTAAGTGGTAGAGGTGTCTTTAGGAACAAGTAGGGTGAGTGATCGTAGCCCAATCTTCACGTGATTATGAACAAGTATTATTTCTACTTTATTTAAATTCTTTACCACGACCTAGGTTTTGTTGTATGACAACGTCTTCAGGTGGGCTATTAGGAGGGTTGCATTTTTTGTAAAGGTTTGTAGAATCTTTACAAATTGCCCACCTGAAGATGTTGTAATACAACGAAACCTAGGTCGTGGTTAAAGAATTTAAATGAGGTAGAAATAATACTACATCACGTAGTTAATTATAATGAATTTCTACAAAATTAACGCTAAATATATTCAATATGAAAATAATTCTCCTAAGAAAATGGATCATATTTTCTTTTTAGAAAAAATTCAGATGATGTCTAGACAGTTCATATTTGTTTCCTTCCTGAAAATTTTTCACCCGTGGCATTTTTTTTAGACACCACTTTAATAAAAGTCCTAATGTTATAGCTACAAAGACTTTATTGCCTTTATCAGTATTTTCTGCTGTATTAGTGCATTACGAATGACATCTTTTAACATTATGTTAACATGTCTACAGCGTACTTAGTCACAAAAAAACCTGTTTAGCAAGAGAAAAACTCTCTCGACGAGGGTTCCGTACACATTTAGGCATTTATAAACATTTAATGGTATATAATATTCCTATTAAACTATTTATGAAATTGTATTTTTTTAGAACGAAAATATATTTCCTTCTGTTCAAAAAAAATTATGTGATATAACTCCAAAGTAACGATTCTTGGACTTTACTTGTGCTGTGACACCTTGCTGCTTGCCAAATTTCATCATTCTAGGTCAACGGGAAGTACCCTTACATAAGTTTTGATTTATTTGCGTGTGTCAAAATATGCGGTATAAATGGTCGTATTTTTAGGGTTCTTCTTGACTGCGTTGACTTAGAAGTTTACTTTTTCACAGCTCCAAGAAACCGTAGACTTAAGTAATTGATATTAGTCTCAACTTGATACCTCTACGCGTTCCTGAGAAAAAGGGTCGTGACGGACGGACAACGAAGTGATCCTATAAAGGTTCCTTTTATCCTTCTGAGGTACGGAACCCTAAAAAGTATTAAAAAGCAATAAAAATTATAAATAAGTTGATAGGTTTTTTTTGTTAACTTATTACATCGAAATGTTACTTGCAGATCAAAGTGTACATTATATAAAAGCCTATCAAACTTTGTACAACGAAGTTTCGTGATGCGTATGTATGTATCTACTTGCAGATGAGAATTTTGAAGACGATCGAGTTCGTCTATGTAATTTATTTGCAATTTTCCAGAAATATCTTTAATTGTAGATTAATTTTTTTCATTTTCTTATTATATTACGTAACTTTTCTTAAAATGCCAACGAAGAGCAAGTAGAAATTGTGATATTAAATTAATTACTGACTCAACATATCCCGTCCTCTTCACGTATCTTATGTCGTCCAACGGTCTGTCACGCGCGCTCCAATTTGATTATGTTTATTTCAAACGAGCAAGGGCTAGCGCACCCCTAGGGCTCTGGGTAGGAGTGCCGCTAGCGGCGAAGGGCCATCAATATTCACGTACAAGGCGGGCGGCGCCCCGGGCGCGTAAGTCGGCGGCCGCCCGCATCTACCCGCAAATAAATAAAGAGACGCGGTGGGGAGGTGCGGGAGGGGGGCAGAGGACCATTATTGCCAATGATATGTGTTAGTTCCCTCCCAAGAATACCTAACAGTGGTATTATGGTGCGTACCTCAGTTCTATCCTTGTCAGGTATTGTATCAACGTATATTATTATATGATGGCTATTTTGTTTGACGCGGGCAAAGGAGGACTTTTATTTATTAAGTAGCTTTTGTCCACAGCTCTGCTCGCGTGAAAATTATTATCTTGAACTTTAGTGATAGAATGACTTCTGCTTCCGCGACCCAGGTGCTTCTTCCTTGCCTGCACACCGGGACACACCTCATAAGCTATGATAATAGCTCCATAACATCAACATGTTAACCATAACATAATGCACGTTGAAGAACATCAGAGGCGAAACGCAACAAAATCGACCCAATAAAACTCAGTTTATAAACGAACATACAGAAAGACAGACAGACGTCGCGCTTTATATATATTTATTTACAATTAAATGAAACTACGTGATGTAGTATTATTTCTACTTTCTTTAAGTTCTTAACCACGACTTAGGTTTCGTTGTATTACAACATCTTCAGGTGGGCTATTAGCAAAGATATCACAAAGATATTATAACTATACTGTCTCATATACTGATATCAGAGGAAAATCTTTTGCACACGTTCAATCATCAAGCGGTACTTAACTTCGCGTGGACTACAAATAATGGAGTATCGAAATAAGACTTCCAAATATATATATATATATATATATATATATATATATATATATATATCGTTCGTTCGTTCCTTGAGCGTTAAAATTTTATAAGCAAAAACCTTTTGCGGAAAACGTCCTATACGATTTCGAAAACCGAATCAAAATGTGGGTTGTATATGTCAAGTTATAGGCAAGCAAATAGAACGGCAAACCATTTTGCGCAAATTCAAAATCGATATGTAAGTTTTGTTTTAAATGGCCTGACTATGAGGGTCTCGCAATTTTTTAGTATATCTCACTGATACACTGAAAGCTGTGCAAAAAAATATCTGCCCTCTTCCTTATTTCCAAAACTACTAAAAGCCTACGGTACGCAGGTTGTAGGGAAAATGTAACGATAATTCAAAATGTCATAGTTTTGGAGATATTCATGATTATATAATATATATGTCTCCCCCCTTAATTATACTAAATGTAATTACATATTTAATGCGCTAGCAAGTCCATATTTATTCATGACTTATGACAAGTAAAGTAATTTCACTTCAAACGAAATACTGAACCATCTACACGCGAGCCAGACTAGCACTTGGCCGGTTTTTTTAATAATAAATTATTTACAATTACAGAGGCATTCTAAACTGGGCAATAACTTAGTGCTGACACATTACATGCCAGTATAATCTCGACCACACTTATAAACAAGGAAATGAGCATTGTGCATTCACGTAACATTGAAGTTTTAAGAGAAAACAATGTCGATGAAACTTATTTTTGCTTATAAATGCCGGTACATTTATAAATAAGGAAACAAGCATTGAGGATTGCCGTAACAGTAGAGTGGTAAGAAAAAACAATGTTGATTAAACTTTTTTTTTATTATAAAAATCAGTACATTTATAAATAAGAAAACGAGCATTAAACATTCCCGTAACAGTAGAGTGATGAGAGAAAATAATATAGATTAAACTTATTTTTGATTATAAATGCCGGTACATATATAAATAAGGAAACGAGCATTAAACATTCCCGTAACAGTAGAGTGATGAGAGAAAACAATATTGATGAAACTTATTTTTATTTATAAATGCCGGCACATTTATAAATAAGTAAACGATCATTAAACATTCCCGTAACAGTAGAGTGATGAGAGAAAATAATATAGATTAAACTTATTTTTGATTATAAATGCCGGTACATATATAAATAAGGAAACGAGCATTGAACATTCCCGTAGCAGTAGAGTGATGAGAGAAAACAATGTTGATGAAGGTTATTTTTGCTTATAAACACCAGCATATTTATAAATAAGAAAACGAGCATTGAGCATTCCCATAACGGTAGAGTGGTAAGAAAAAACAATGTCGATTAAACTTATTTTTTATTTCAAATGCCGGTACATTTATAAATAAGGAAACGAGCATTGAACATTCCCGTAACAATAGAGTGATAAGAGAAAACAATGTCGATGAAGCTTATTTTTTATTATAAACACCAGCATATTTATAAATAAGAAAACGAGCATTGAGCATCCCCGTAACAGTAGAGTGATAAAAGAAAACAATGTAGATTAAACTTATTTTCGATTATAAATGCCGGCACATTTAAAAATTAGGAAACGAGCATAGAGCATTCCCGTAACAGTAGAGTGATAGGAGAAAACATTGTCGATAAAGCTTATTTTTGCTTATAAATGCTACTAGATTTAATATTTTCATGTTTATAGTATGTGCAGTGCTGTGAAATTGTGGGTAATTACAAAAAAAATAAATGTATTTTACATTTCATTTGTTTTTTCCGTAATACATCCGTTTGACATTCTCCTTTGCGTATTTCTGTTTCTGTCGTGACATTTTTCTCTGCGGTATGAACGTGAGCAAAATTGAACGCGCACGAGTGCGTCCCCGACCTTAGGCGACACAGACAACCGACAAGCGACCGACAAACAGCGCTCGCTTTCCTTCCGAAGATAAAGGGAGACGAAGAAAGGAAAAGCGCAAAGGAAACGCTTTTCACAGTAAACGGGAAGTGCCTATACATTATGTGCCTGCGTTACACGATGACGACTTCTTATCGAACGGAGATCGTCTGGGTCTAAAAGCGGGGTTGTCTCTGAGATGATGTGTATTGTGCGTTTTAGCTGTAGTTGCTGCACTAGCATGTATACACAATACACCCGTAGATATTCGGCGGTGGGCCGAGTACGACCGTACAAGAGGTGCGTCGAGCGACCGAGTATAGTATTGTTTCTTTCTGGAAAAACTACGAGTTACTATCGGGCCCGGTATAGCCGAGTGGGCCGAACGAGAGAATAGCCGGACGAGTGGTATGTAAGTATATTACATGCTGTCTTGGTCCCGTGCTTGATGTATACTCTTCATGTAATAAGTTCACGTTTGGAATGAAGGCATACATTTTCTCTTTAGACAAACGTATTTATTTATCACGTTGTGTATTTTGTATACATATCTATTATGAATGAATTGAGTATAATGGTTGCTAAAGTTTTTACTTCTACTATATGGTCTTAGCGCACCAAATTTATTACATTTTTGTTGGTTTTCGTAGTTAAAAACGGAACCTATATCATTTTGTCATGTCCGCGGGCGTCACACCCTCATTGTTTCTACAGTTTTACACGTACGAGTATGTGCATGAAATATGCAAGTATATAAAAGATCTCAGTTAATATGCAACAAAAAATTGTCTTTTTCAATTTTCAAAAGTACTTGCTGTTTTTAAGAAACGGGGATAGAAAAAATTCTAGCATACACCATAAATTTGGGGGGTTTCGTTAGAAAGATCTTTTAAAATGTAGTTTAGCTTAAAAAAACCATTTTAGTTTTTTTAAGCATTTACGAAATATTTAGCTGAAAAATAGATTACAATGTGACGGGGGCAAGAGGGGGGCTGGATCCTACTTCTAAAGATTGTAAAAACCTGAAATTTTTTTGGAAATATAAGTACTTTCAAATTAAATTATATCCAGTGACCCAATGGCATTGGTTTTGGAACTATGAAAAAACCTGAAATGCGTGTAAATAACACAGACGTAAATTACTGCACAACTGAAATTGTGTATTTTTTTCAGTAATATCAGAAATATACTGAAAAAAATGAAAGAAAAAATTTACTTAATATTAGGTTGATACGAGTATGTCAGATCATGTTGTAATTTCACATGTCTCCGTGTTGTTATTGAGGTTAATATATTTCGCATTTATGTGAGTTAATTTTAAAATATAAACTTTTTTGAGCATATTATTAATTTAACAACTATAAACAATAAGATATTAATTAACCATTCCTAAAAATATGTCATGACTGCTACTTTATTAAACAATAGCTAGTCGATTCAATTGGTATGATTCAAATATAAATCTATGCTGTCATGGATAAGTTAACCACTGGCTAACTTATCCGTGTATGCTGTTCATGACGCCGTGGTAATATTATTTAAATTTTTCGTAAATATCGTTTTTTTTAAATTATATTTGTAATACTCTGCCGTGGCTTAAAATAATTACTTTATCTTGGAGAATGTTCTGTCTTGGTCGATTGTCTCGCGGCGGTCCACATCTCGAGAAGGTCGCTCCCGTTGCTTATGACATGTGAAAATTTTCTCTCTTTTTACTACGCATAGCATTCTCTTTGCGTTCGGAAACCCGCCCCGGGGGATGAGCAGATCCTCGTGGACGTAACAGCTCCAAGTGGATAGATGTAAAGGGGCGGACAATAATAATATAAAGCGAGCCACTTACGCGCGACACGTCCGGACGGGAATCACTTGCGGCGCAGTTTGCGACTCGCCGCGCGTGATATCGAGTGAGCGGTACCGTGGTGGGGCGCGTGGGAAGGGGAGGGGGAGTCGATGTGGTGGCCCGTCGTTAAAATAGTTATGGATGTGGCGTGGGACGCGAGCGATTTGTCTTTGCGGTCGGGTCAGTCTTTGAGTAAAGAGATATTGTTAGTTAGTTAGTTAGTTATGGCGGTGTCGAATGAAGTAAAGTCTTTTTAGGAAAAAAAAAGAATTGCAGTGTCGAATACTAGCCTAGTTATTTTAGTAAACAGTCAATTAAATATAGAAGCGACGAAATCCACATCCATGCTTGACCCAGGCTCTTCAGATACTGCCTGAGTTGTCCGAGCGCGCATGTATTGCTTATATTCGCGGCAGTGCTGCGTGCTTGTTTTGGACTTGGGTAAGGAGTTTTTGGTGTCATTGAATGTGCAATTCAATCTTCTATGCCTTCGTGTCCTGTAAGGCTCTAAACCCCGAATTTTGTAAATCTGATAGCCCTTATATATCTGACATTTTCAGAGCATAAGACTTTAAGAGAAGTATCGTATCTTTTTGAGTTTTTAAAACGCAAACTTAGAGCCAAAGTTTTTAACACACACACACCGCTTCCAACAAAACTTGGTCCGCTCATATCCGGATAATTAGCCACCGAGATATTATCGTCGGTTAAAAGGGGGGTTATTACCGTCGGGTCGGGATGAAGAGGAAGACCTCGCACAAGATGCATCGATTGTGTCGAGAATGATTTTAAACTTTTAAAAATTCAAGTTGGTTCATGACTGGCAGTTGCAGGCGGGAGAAAGCATGTCGAGACAGCCTTGACCTGTAATAGATTGTTGTGTTAACCAAGAAGAACAAGAAGGAAAGTAATCTAGACATACAAGCTTTTGGTCAATTGGTATATCAAAAATGTTTTTGAGAATTTATGTCGAGCATATTAAAGGAAAATTTTAATCTACGTTATTGATTTCGAATACATATTTTTTATTTCAGGTCGAAATGTCTTAAAGGTTGTTCATGTCTTAGTTAAGCTGCGACTGTTGTAAGGTCAAAAGGGTGACCGAATACGTATACCTCAAACAAATCTTAACTGAACACGATTGGACTATTTTGAGAATGATATTAAGTTAACTGTAACATTGAAATTCAAAATACACATGGAACAAAACTTATACGATATATCTGTTCCTACAAATTATGCTCCTAAACATCATCAGAATCCTTACTGTGATTTTTGTGTAATGCGGTAAAAACAGACAGACATCAAGCAAACTGAAATAACTACAATGTACAGACACGCCAATTCTATAAGACTAAATATCTTAAATGTACAGACATGCCAATTCTACAATTTTACTGTGTAGATTTATCATATATTCGTCTGTATATTATGTTTTATTAATACATAACGATAAAAAGCCAAATGATAGATTAATAAAGATAATTCCGACGACATAATATACTAAGTCGAAAAATTAAATTTATAGTACTTAAGATGGTGTACTTAAGATGGTGGACTTGCAAGGAATACTTCATATCAAGGTATGATGGCTTGTTTTACAGTTTCTGTCAGTTCGCGACGGATATATCACATGTGACATGGGATATATATCATATGATATGTTTTTTTTATATAAAGGAAAAAGTTGTAAACCTGTAAAATATTGAAAAGCTACCCTGTAAAATTAATATTTTGCAGATTCGCAATTTCGCCTTGGATGCGACAATATAGCTTGTATATTAATATTTGTTGATATGCCAAATTTCATGTTCAGAGATTACGAAATTTTGTATCACTCATACCGGTGTCCAGGAATAGATGTCGGACAAAGAAAGACGCTGTTCGTTGATTATAAAGGAATAAATAGCCGTTGAAATAAAACGTAAAACACGCCCATTTTCTAATTGAGTACTAAAAAATCCACATAACTCTTTTTAACACACCCAATACTTGCCTAGCATGCGGTGCTTACCCTGGCATCTAGATTTCTTAGCAGCTATTCGCGGGTTATTCCCTTGAGCGACGCTGAACAAACTGCTCATCGTGTATGCGAAAAAAATTAAAAATAATTATGAATATTATTTTCAATTCCCTAAAGATGCGCAGAAATATTTCGCGGAGAGGCCACCTAACAGTTACACTTTTTAACTCTCCGAAGTTCGTACGATCAGAACCTAACGATTACACTTTTTTAACGCTCCGAACTTCTGATTTGACTCCTCATAAAACTTCATACCGGGCGCTATATATGAAAATTGACTCTTAAGGAATAAACTCCAAAAACTCCGTGAAAATAATTTGATTTCCGTTTTCGCAGTCCGTGACGTCGGTAGTCAAATAACTTTTTATATTGATGTTTTAATATATTTATCATATTTTACTATATTTGATACACAAACTTTGTTATGAACATGTACTTTAAATATTATCAGACTATTTTAATATAATATTGCTTTTAATATAACTGATATTAATGGGTTCTATATAACTATTGGTGAAACCAAAATAATAAATCAGTATTATTTAAATTAAATGAAAATAAATCAACTTTAATTCAAAATTATGAAGCTAAGTCGTGTGCGACCTTTATAAATAGCCATATTGACAACTTTATTTGAGTAAAAAAGGAAAAAAAACGGGGTGAATTATTTTTGTGGATTTATATGTGCGCCCCGTACCGTAATTTCATTTCGTTTCCAACCAATTTTATCGAACTAGGGACCTTTTCGTTTGTCAACAAAGCGGTTCTAAATCAATTTGCCGAGAAACTAACCGAAATTGTGCGACTCACTTCGATTGGTTTGGGGGTGGGACTCGGCGGGAGGAAGTTGTCTTTTAATTTCCGTGGCGGAAACGGAACGTCGAAAGCGCGGGAACGTCCACAATCGAACCATAGACACTGTCATGGCGGCCTATCTATCGTTCGTTAATTGTTTTGTCGTTTAATGAAATATCAAATTGCGTCGTTTAAGTTTTGTAATCGTTTTGTTTTAATGATGTTTTTTTTATTTAAACATGTAATTTAAAAGTTAGAACACCTTATATATTTGTCATAGTTTTACTCTTAACGTTTGGTTTCCAGCCTCCAGCCACTTTTGTCAGTAGCTCCAAACACCACCAACCCCTGCTGTCACTCGCACAGCTCGACAGGCAAACAATTAAGGGGTGGGTCACGTAGGCTCGTTTATTGAAACGCCCAACGGTCATTAGTCACATCAAAGGCAAGTTAGTTCGCTCCAGTTGGTCGAAAGACATTTTTGCTGTGGAGTTCCGAAGGCTTAGGGGGTGGTGTTTGGGTAATTAGAATATGGGTGGTCGCTACGAGAAAATTGCGGTTATTATTTAAAAAAAAATGTATATAATGATTCTGTTGTGTCCTACAAAATTTCATTAAAAATTCTCTTACGATTTACTACCCTTACAATTTTGTCTTCTATGTTTCTGTGAGGGATGATGTGAAAATATCTATGTGTAAATAGAGAACTAATTTTTGTCGGTCAATACGGAATATAACACATTATTTTTAATTTTTATTTAAATTCTATTTTAATTCTACAAGGGTCGCCCATCATACCAATTGTGCTTTTAAATTTTAATTCCACCACCACCGGAATGTAATTAAAATGATTTATTACGTGTAACATTTTTTATCTCCCAAAGAGAATTGCGCAATTAAATTGTACAGAATGGAGTGCGGCCTGGACGCCATGACAGCTTATCTGCGGAGCGCGGGAAGCGCTCCGCTGCCATTGTGCTCGTGGACGTTGGATGCTAGTTCTCTCGACAGTTTATTGTGTCATCTCGAGTATTATAATTTATGGTTTGCCTCTATGTTCGCGTTGGTTTTATCTTAATTTGGGCCCATGATTAAAGGACAAAAGGTATTTTTGTCCGGATGTGGTTCGGATGAGTTAGTTCCAGACGTTGTTGAAGTTTTTGAGTGAGGTTTTTGTGAAGCATAGACTCTTTTTGAAATTAATTTTATATAATTTTTTATTTAATTTTTTATACATAAAACCTATATTTTTTAACCGACTTTAAATAAAAAAAGGCTTTTGCCTTAGAATTATATTTTTATGTATGTACATACGAAGGTTCACTCATAGTCTTTGAATAGAATTTCGTTCAGTCTCTGTTAAAAAGTAGTATTAATTATTTCAGCGGTACCTAAAATAAATACGTTTATCGGAAAATATCAACAGTATACTTAGTCAATTAATTTCAGTTATGGTACGAAATATTTATCGCGCGATTTTTTTAAATCACGGTGAGATAAAGTAGAATATTTAATTGGTAGCACTTAGTCTGTAAAGAGTTCTATTTTCGTGAAAAAATACGATATAATTCGTGGAGTTATTATTAAGTCTAATGCATAAGAGTTATTTATAATTCGTGGAGTTATTATTAAGTCTAGTGCATAAGAGTTACTTATAATTCGTGGAGTTATTATTAAGTCTAATGCATAAGAGTTATTTATAATTCGTGGAGTTATTATTAAGTCTAATGCATAAGAGTTATTTATAATTAGTGGAATTATTAAATCTAATGCATACGATTTACTTATAATTCGTGGAGTTATTATTAAGTCTAATGCATAAGAGTTACTTATAATTCGTGGAGTTATTTTTAAATCTAATGCATAAGAGTTACTTATGATTCGGGAAGTTATTATTAAGTCTAATGCATAAGAGTTATTTTTATTTAGTGGAATTATTATTAAGTCTAATGCTTAAGATTTACTTATAATTCGTGAAGTTATTATTAAGTCTAATGCATAAGAGTTACTTATCTGCACGTGTTGCTCAGAGAATAACTCTAGAGGTGAGACCGTTACATATCACGTTTCTCCTTACAGAATGGATTCTGATTTTCGATCACGACTCATATGGTTGCCGATTCGCGATCGACGCAATCTTCATATTCTTTTGCTATTTTATAATATTCTAAACAATCTATTCCGTTCGTACCTAGGTGCCAGATTCACGGATTCACGGATTTATAGAATATCTGCTTGCACCCATCATTCCTAACTTCGTTGGTTTTTTTGAGGATATTTCTTCCATTTTTACACTGTTAAGTTCTAAAATGTATTGATATCAGAAATGCAGGGTGCGTACCAGATTTTAAAGGTTATCTGAACAAACCTCTTGGAGTAAAGCCAGACAAAATTTTCATCAAAATGAGGCGGTACATGAATCACACTAATAAATGTATGACATAGTTACAATTTGATACTCAATTTAATCATCACAGTATGTCACAAGCATAATTGAACGACTTTAAATCAAGAGCGGTTGACGTATCCGAGTTATACCTGTCAAACAATGTAACCATGGTAACAGCATCAAATGACAGCCATCATTCTATACTGCACGAAAGCCTGCAAATGGCTTCCGATTTTAATTAAAAACAATAGGTACCATTTGTAAACCAGTACGAGCAGACTGCAATTTGTCCAGTTTCAAACCGATTTGCTTTTTTTTGTTTTTTTTTCGTTAGAGCACTATCGAATAAAACACATATATATGTACATACATACATACAAAGAGACTCCGGTTCGCGTCTAGTAAGTGAAGTTTCCTTTTGGAAAAACCCTTTCTTCCTTTTATTGACTCCTTCTTGACTGCTAACGCAATATTTTCATAATTTTGGCGAATGTACAAGAATCTGCCAGCCACTCGCCTTTTCCGTTTTTCCATTTCATTTATAAAATTTAGGCCATTTTTATTTATTGCAAACAAGTTGGTACCTATTTTGAGTTTATATTTTTTTTCTTTTTAGTACCTACCTTTTTTGAAGTCGATTTTCTGAAATACCACAATTATTTTCTTTCTTAAAATATGGTTTAATTATTAAGTCACTGGCAAAAGCTAGTATATAGGCAACTTCCTCTTCATCTAAAGTTGGCTGCCAACAATACACAGGATTTTAGCTATAGTGGTAGCTGCCAGGGGTTAGCTGTTAATCGTTCAGGAGTTTCCTTCTACATATCCGAAGTCCAATACATCAGATTTTGCAAAGTAACAACTACCACTTGCGGAGTTCCATTCTCCACATTCATTAAATATAAACATCATGTGATGTGGATGACTGTAAGACATTAATAAAAAAAACGAAACATAGGATATAACAAATAACAAAAAATGCCATAACGTATAATTAAGCAGAACTAAGTTACATATGAATACAAAACAAAACAAAAAAATAAGTTATTCTATACACTAAATCAATCACCTTTATAAAATATTTTCCATGTACAGAAATCACTCTATTACAGTTCTATTATTATACATGGTGTCCGAGAATAGATGTAGGACAAAGAAATAAGCTATTCGTTGGCTATAAAGGAATTAATTGTCATTGAAATAAAACGTAAAACCCACCCTTTTTCTAATTGAATGCAAAAAAAGTATTACACATAACTCTTTTTAACACACCCAATACTTGCCCGGAGTGCGGTTTTTATCCGCAGTGGTGATATCTTCGCATCAGCTCGCGGTTTATTCCCCCGAGCGGCGCTGAGCAATGTGCGCAAGTATCGTGTGTACGAAAAAGATGGCAAATAATTATGAATATTATATTCAATTCTCTAAAGATGTTTCGCGGAAAGGCCACCCAATAGTTACACTTTTTAACTGTCCGAAGTTCGTACGATGACAAATAACTATGAATATTATTTTCAATTTTCTGAAAAAAAAGCCATTTCTTAAATTTTATTTTAACGACATTCAGCTATTTTTCAGTATAGGAGTAACGTCGTCCTTTGTCCAACAGTTATTCTCGGACACCGTGTATATATATATATATATATATATATATATATATATATATATATATATATATATAGATTCTAATCAATGCATTTATACAAAGAAAATATATTAAACCGGAAACAGTGTATATATAGATACTGTAACTGTGCATGAAGCTGAAGTCTCGAACTCGAAAATTTGCGATAAAGTTACTCCCGCTGTAGTATTTTATCCGCTGACTGTTCTCGAAACTTTCCTTGCGCTCGTAAATTTATATCTAAACAAAACCGCCCTGCGGTTCGAGGGGGGGTTCCGCCGAGTTTTTTCTCGAGCCGCCCCCGGTGAGATGACGTCTCGGCGCCGCCGTACGGTTTTGTTTACCGCGGCCGCTTGTCATTTCCCTCTGACAGTTTGATTAAAATTTTTAATGCGCACGCGGGGGAGCTAATTCAGTTTATTCGCTCGGTCGGTCGTCGAGGAGTGAGGGATGAAAGCGAAGATGCCGAGGGCGTGGGCGGATTTGACGTCGGTCGCTGCCGCGTGGAGCGCGCTCGTGTTTGTGAGTTGGAATCTGAGGGTGTGCGCGGTAGGAGCGAAATGGATTGTTATTTAATAAGTTGGAAGATAATTCAAAAGTTAGTGTATATTGTAAATGTTTAAGTGTTTTTATTTATTCATTTGTTTGTTACCTAATAACTCCAAAATGTACACTCCGTACATTCCTTGTGACAGAATAACACGTAATGTTCTGTTATTTCGGTTCAGCATTGTGCTGTTATAATACAAAGAAAATTATGTTTGATACCAAAGATGTTGGAAGACACGCGCGGCTCGCTCTCACCATATGTACGAAACCCTGCGTGTCATTTGGGTCACGCACACTAGGCAATGAACAGTACACTCAGTTTTAACCAACTCACCCACAAAACTGACGCATGGTCATCTGCATAAAAATCTAGCATGTACACTCACACTTTCTCGCTTGAAGTGTGCATTTGCAATTCCGTGACACGATGTTTGAACAGACGTGGCATGTCTAGCAGAGAGCGGGTCGTCCGCGTCTCCAACATCTTTGCTTGATACATGCGTTATTGCATAAACGGTTGAATAAATATTCATAAAATTTTGTATAGACATAGTCCATAATACGAATTAATATAATTTTATATTATAACTCGGGAAACAGTGAAGAAATTCTAGTGGGACGAGACTCTGTATTTTACTCAATAATAAAAGTTTGTTTCTGCAACCAATAATATTATATTATACAGACATGTCATTAGCGCTCTAAAAATGGTCCTTAACCTTAAAAGATGAGATAGTTATCACATCTTTACTTAGCTGTCATTTAGTATGAATTTAAACTCTATAGCGTGTGGTTGTCCTTATTTTATTGAAACATATTGCTATCAAAATTCCTTCCTGTTTTATGAGAAAGCGTTTTAATTACGCGGTTACCTCCAGCAAAAGTACGGTAAATGCACGGGGTATAATATAATTTATAAGTTCGTACAAATAATGTATAAAATAAAATTTTTGGGATATTAATTTTTAATATATTTAAAATTGTCTAAAAGATAATAATGACACAAAAATAGTAAGATAGCAAATTTTTACTTGTTTTTGTCACTTTTGTTCTGCATCAGCAAATATGACAAGACCGAATTGAATTTTGGTCTTTTGTTTGTGGATTAGGATGATATTCGCCATTTTCACTCGCACAATGATGTGGTTCCATGTCGTTCATGCTCCCTTGTAGAATAAAGTTAGGAAATGGACTATAAAATGTTCATATAGTTTTGGGCTCAGGTGTAAATGTACACAAATGAGTACTCTCGTATTTTTTATGAAAAGTCAGAATATAACAGTTTGTAAATGCTATTTCTACGTAACTCTTTGAACCAGCAAAAAATAAAGACAACAGAAACCAACAAAAAGAAAGAAAAAAGCAATAAAACTGGCAGGCCGACAGGTTCGTCGAAAAAAGCTACTCGTACCTAAAATAAAACATGAAAACAATAAAAAAGGCATTCATTTTGACAACAACAATAATTGTCAATGTCAGTTTAGAGTTTATTTCCAATTCGTTTAGGCAATGGCTACAAATTAAGAAACGCAAACGGTATTGATTACTTTTTGTAATCGTTTCTAAACAGTTATTATGTATTTCGTTACATTTTTGTTCTTATTTTTATTTCTTATTAAAAAAAAATTATGTATTAAGATATACTAAATGCGCAATTATGAACATAGCTTTTTTTTGGAGTTTACTTAAGAATCGATTTTCACATTATCATCAAATTTTATGAGGAGTAAAATCAGAAGTTCAGAGCGTTAAAAAAAGTGTAACAGTTTGAATGTAGGTGGTAATGTCCGAAACTACTCGCCAATATTTAGAAATGAACCTTCAGGATGAACATAGGTTGAATATTATCCCGTTAAAATATCATATATTTATATGCAGTACTATTTTATACATTCCAAGACAATCGTACTTCTAGAGTAAATTCCAGTCGGGCGTAGAAGCTGACACGCGCAATGCTTTTTTTGTTCTGTGTTATGGTTACATATTGCATTTTATTTTTTACTCTTCTCTGATTTCCGATTGGTGAATTTTTTGGTTTTTTTTTTATATTTTAAAAAATACAAGTGTTTTTTAATTATGCCCTATGTAACACTAGACGCATTTTCGGCGGTTCCTTTAATTACAACTCTGTATTTTTATGGGCGGTTTTTTGACTCAACGCATAGAGATGTTTTTATGGGCGGTTTCTTGCTTCAATCCCTGTTATTCTATAATTGACTTTGTGTGTAAAATTTCATATAATATCCGTGAACTGATAACGCACGAACAAACGCCGGTATCTGATCACCGCTACGGCGGCCGCGCGACTTTTACAATAAAGAGATCTTGCAAAGTCACGCTCCCAGTTTAGATCAGATGTGAAGAACAGGCTCCGTAAAATTCATGCACAGCGCATGCAGCGGATGGATCAGAAATTTTACTTTTCATTTTATTTTATTTATTGTTTTTAGAAATTAGTTAACTAGAGCGCGTTACATAGATAAATTTATAATCTATAGTTGCAGCTTTATTTACAATTGAATTACATGTGATGTCCGAATTAATTTTATGCCTTTTTCAAACAGAATATATGTATAAATACATATATAAAACATCTACTGCCCGCCTGGTGAGTAGAAGTTTTATATATATATATATATATATATATATATATATATATATATATATATATATATATGTATGTATATATATTTATATATATACTACTCACTACTCACCACGCTGGCGCACGAGCATCGGCCTGTGTACAAGTATTCCAATATTGTTTCAATCATAATAATTATCAATATTCGTGTTTAGAAATGTGATATTATTTATTTTTTTATTTTTTAATATTTGATTTCTGCAATACATCATATAATGAGTATTTCATACTGGGTTAGCGTTCTTTTAAGCGTTCGGTTAAGCGTTCAGTTTAGCGTTCGGTTAAGCGTTCAGTTTAGCGTTTGGTTAAGCGTTCAATTGATCGTTCGTTTAAGCGTTCAGTTTAGCGTTCGGTTAAGCGTTCTGTTGAGCGTTTACTTAAACGTTCAGTTTAGAGTTTGGTTAAGCGTTCAATTAATCGTTCGTTTAAGCGTTCAGTTTAGCGTTCGGTTAAACGTTCAGTTGAGCGGTTACTTAAACGTTCAGTTTAGCGTTCGGTTAAGCGTTCAATTGAGCGTTCGGTTAAGCGTTCAATTAATCGTTCGGTTAAGCGTTCAGTTTAGCGTTCGGTTAAGCATTCAATTAATCGTTCGGTTAAGCGTTCAGTTTAGCGTTCGGTTAAGCATTCAATTGATCGTTCGGATAAGCGTTCAGTTTAGCGTTCGGTTAACCGTTCAGTTGAGCGTTCGGTTAAATGGTCAGTTTAGCGTTCGGTTAAGCGTTCAGTTTAGCGTTCGGTTAAGCTTTCAGTTGACCGTTTGGTTCAGCGTTCAGTTTAGCGTTCGGTTAAGCGTTCAGTTGATTGTTAGGTTAAGCGTTCAGTTGATTGTTCGGTTAAGTGTTCAGTTGATTGTTCGGTTAAGCGTTCGATTAAGCATTCAGTTAAGCTTTCAGTTGACCGTTTGGTTCAGCGTTCAGTTTAGCGTTCGGTTAAGCGTTCAGTTGATTGTTAGGTTAAGCGTTCAGTTGATTGTTCGGTTAAGTGTTCAGTTGATTGTTCGGTTAAGCGTTCGATTAAGCATTCAGTTAAGCGTTCAGTTGAGCGTTCGGTTAAGCGTTCAGTTGATCGTTCGGTTAAGCCTTCAATTGATTGTTCGGTTAAGCGTTCAATTGAGCGTTCGGTTAAGCGTTTAGTTGATCGTTGGATTAAGCGTTCAACTGAGCGTTCGGTTAAGCGTTCAATTGATCGTACGGTTAAGCGTTCAGTTGATTGTTCGGTTAAGCGTTCAGTTGACTGTTCGGTTAAGCGTTCAGTTAAGGCGAGTAGAGTGCTTCGACGAGGAATATCTGATGTAGTCGCTGGTGTGACCGTACCGTGCGGTAGTCGCCACGTTTTCACAAAAGGTCTGTTAAATAAATAAATAAACGAGCTTTAAAACGCGCGTTGGTTTGTTGCCAGGTGCGGTCGTGTCTAAACGCGTACACGGCGGCGCTGATGAGGGTAGATTTGCTTGGCGAAACTCGGTTCGCTCACTCGCTTCGTCATTGCGGACCGCATTCATAGAATGATATCCGTTTTCATAGACTCGAATGATGAAATCTCCGATTTCTTTTTAAATCGGAGGTTCGCGTTTCTGAAGATAGAATAAACTAACATTTTCTTCACGGTTTGATGTACAGAATCGATTGTGTAAATAATATGCACGTTCTTTATGACATCCTGTATAGAGCAGTACATTTTATAATGAACAATGCTTACCTAGACAACGACATCATGACATACAAACAAAACCGTTAACAGCTAACACGAAATTAATAGAGGGTCCCACTACCGCTAACAAATTACGGGTCACCGGAAAGCTTAACTTAATATAATGCCAAACAGCGTTAAGGAGCGCGTCTATAAATTTGACCCAACTGGAGCCAGGAACGCAGCGCGCCGTTCATTTAACTTTTACGAGCGCAAACAAGTATGTGAGCATACTCCAGAGGCGCGCAAGTGCACGGAGCGTAGTGGGCGTCCGGTCATTAGTTGCCAATCTTTTAGGCGTTGAAAGTGAGTCATTTTTGGTGACGATTTTTGGTGTCTTTGTTTGCTCAAAAACTAAAAATAGGGTAAGATATATCGTTTAGGAATCACGGAGAAAGATTTTGCAATTCATTCAGTGTTTAAGTAAAATTAGAAAATGTGAGATAAAAATGAGAAATATAAAGCTGCGTTCAGACTAGAAGTCGATTTTTTTTTCTTTTTATAAAAGCGACTTTTAAAATAAAACTGTCCTTTTAAATTTTCCTAAACCGTAAATATTTCTTTATTTTACATTGTCAAATTTTAAGAGAAATACTCTCCGTTAATGGAGTTACCCAAAATTATTGTAAATGGCGATCGAAGGACACGTCCACTGTCAGTCAGAATTCTGTCAATCCTTGTAACGTTTTTATACCTTTTTTTATATTTTTTTGAAAAAAAAGAAGGCCATTTTTTTGCAACTAGGGACAGCTTAGAGGGACATGTTGTAATGGAATTTTATAAAAAACTTGAAAATGTACGAAACAAACGTTGACGTATGTAGTTGACGTTTGACGTTGACGGCCTCTCCATAGATAATGTCCGTAGAGTAGAGCGAACTGGCAGAAATCGTCACGAAAAGAAAAAGCGTTATGCCCCATCCAGACGACTTTTCCCTCTCTTTCTCTCTGTCTCTTTCTATTATATACGGTTGTATGTGTGTGTGTTCGTGCGAGTATCGGCATTCGAGCAGCAAGCATTGTGCGCGGTTAGCTGTATAACCTCAATTCTAAACACGTGTAAATATTTTTTTTTTTATTAAACAGTGAAACATTTATGAATTTTATGTTATATACACATATTTTATTACTGCCTTTACTGTAGAACTTTTTGACAACAGCAATATTGCTTTATATTGTTTCCACGATTTTATTGTTTTCACAATTTAAGTAATTGTCGTCAACATATCCCAAAATCTATGCGATCCAAAATCTTATGTTTTTATCATTTTTCTATAAACTTGAATAAACTCTTCGCTGCAATTTCAAACCACGATGTTGTCAATGTGTCGATTTACCAAATGAACTGTTGTTCATAATTTTGACTTTTGCAGTGACGGAGATTTGGGTGGAAAATGGAACTTTTTTATAGACATTTTCAGCAATCTCTGGATCTATCTATAAATATAGTATATTAGTAACGAGATTGTGTCTGCTGACGTATCACACAAAAATAGCTGGACAGATTTTAATTAAACTGCAGTTTTATACCCGAGAGACTTTGATCTTGTATTCCCTTTAAAGAACACACATTCCTTTTAAGTTACAGAACCATAGAAAGAAGGGTGTAAACGTCTCTAATAATTGTATTGCATTGGTATGCAAAATTAATGGTTTTAATATATATGATTAAAAAAATTTTCGCTAAATTATCGCAGGTTTGATACCTCTGTTTTCTGCCAAAGCGGTATTGATAATAATGCTGCGACAGATTTTCACCTACCGCGGCCATATTGTTTGTTTTTGGTCCCCCTGAACGTGTCTATGGGCGCGTTGCCTATAGATACAACGACGGAATATGCGTGCTGATTATGTGGGTAGTTTTCAATTTGTTTATTAGCTGGGCGTTGGGCAGTTTGGAGATAAATTTATAGACTCTTATGTTTGTGCAATTCCATTGATGGGAAAGTGCCAATAAGATGCAAGTCTCGTATTCATCCAATAATTGGAAGATGACATCTTCACGTACTTTTTTATTTCGATATTTATACTTTAGATTATATTTCTACTTTCTTGTCTTCTACCAATTTTCTTCTGGATGTTCTTTAGGACGATAAATGTCTCTTTTGACATTTATCGTAATGCACAGGAAACATAAATCATGAAAAATTAATTTAAAAGATTGAAGTTTTTTAATATCAATTTTAATTTTTTAGAAATTGCAGTTTATAAAAACTAAAATAAATGTTTTTTTTGGATATACCGTTGAACGTCATTGCCAAATCGTGGAACCTTGATGGTCAATTTTTAGTTACAACGCTTGAAATGTATGCTTGTTTTTTCCAGTCATACACTTCATGATGCCTATTTTGAATTAAAGCTATTTCAGATTTATAAAAAACACTTTATTTTATATTTTAATACTGGACGTATCTCATTTCGACTGCGTATTGCAACCAGCGTATTTTTATACGTTCGCCACCTATACTAGAACGCCAATGCGATAATCGAATGTGCGGTTAACATCGTAATAAAATAACAGATGAATAGATGACACTTTTATTTTGACATTGCACTTATATGACGCTGTTATTTTTACATTGCACTATATGACGCTGTTATTTTTTCATTACACTATATGACGCTGTTATTTTTTCATTACACTATATATGGCGCTATTATTTTTTCATTACACTATATGACGCTGTTATTTTTTCATTACACTATATGACGCTGTTATTTTTTCATTACACTATATGACTACAATTTTTTCATTACACTATACGACGCTGTTATTTTTACATTACACTATATGACGCTGTTATTTTTTCATTACACTATATGACTTTGTTATTTTTTCATTGCACTATACGACGCTGTTATTTTTTCATTACACTATATGACTTTGTTATTTTTTCATTGCACTATACGACGCTGTTATTTTTACATTACACTATATGACGCTGTTATTTTTTCATTACACTATATGACGCTGTTATTTTTACATTACACTATATGACGCTGTTATTTTTACATTACACTATATGACACTGTTATTATTACATTACACTATATGACGCTGTTATTTTTTCATTACACTATATGACTTTGTTATTTTTTCATTACACTATACGACGCTGTTATTTTTACATTACACTATATGACGCTGTTATTTTTTCATTACACTATATGACTGCTATTTTTTCATTACATTATATATAGTGCTATTATTTTTTCATTACACTATATGACTCTGTTATATTTTCTTTTCACTATGAGACGCTGTTATTTTTTCATTACACTATATAACGCTGTTATTTTGTCATTACACTATATGACGCTGTTACTTTTTCATTACACTATATTAAGCTGTTATTATTTCATTACACTATATGACTGTTATTTTTTCATTACACTATATAACCTTGTTATTTCTTTATTACGTTATACGACACTGTTATTTTGGCCGCTTTAAGTTTTTGGATAATTTAATGCTAAATATTTCTTCTTAGTACACTGTTCCTCATTATTATTATTTTTTACAGTGTAAATAGTATAGGTTATCAAAAAAACTAAGAATTTCACCATTCCGTGTAGGATCTGTTTAGCAATTTTATTATATTATATAAACAGTACCGCAAGTTTCTATGGAAAATTACATCCAGTTCTGTGATCGGATTAAAACAAAGGAATTTAGGAAATTAAAACCTTAAATGTACATCGATTTCCCTAGTTGGGCAAAGGTCCATAGATATGCTGGTGTTTTTCTATATTTTTCGATTGCCAAATGGAAATATTCCTACTCTATTTTATTGAGGAGACTTTCGTTATACACGCCTAAAGCTTCTTGCCCTCGTGTAGTCATTATTACATTTTCGGCAGCACCAACAGCGGGTTTAGAATCATATTATATCGCAAATCTCCATTTTTTCACGCTATACAATTGCTCGATCACCTAATCCTTGAAATGTGTCACCGATATGTATTGTAGTATCATTGCCTTGATTAATTGTTATATTTATCGTGAACTTAGTCCTGTTATTGAAATGGGTCTGTAATTGTAATGTTTCTCAAACATTTTGTAAAGTAAGATCAATAAAACTTATTAAATTATTGCAAATATTAATTTTTTACAACTTAAATGTTATAGCCTAGGCACAGGCATTTTAAAAATGGTGCAGATTTAGAAAATTATAAGATGTAATATAATCGTTACAGTTATCCTACAACGTTTTGTGTAGCCACCAAAAACCCTATGTTTTCCATGATTTTTGATTGGAGAGTTCCGGAAATAATTGGGTTTAACGTATTCTTTGCATATTTCTCTCTGAAGGTATACTTACCTACTATCTAAAATTATGAAAAAAATATTTTTCACACTATGTATGTATCTCTAAATTTTCATATAAATATTTTCGAGTGTTAACTGTTGAGAAGTGTGTGGGTTGATATGCTTTATTATTGTACCATATATCAAGTTTCTACGAAAAACGACTGTGACGGACAGACAGACACTTGAATGATCTCATAAGGATTCCGTTTTTCCTTTTGAAGTATTCAATCCTAAGAAAATCTTTCTCATTTCGTAATTATCATTATAATTATTTTCGAAGCGTCTTATTAACCCTGTCTTCCCCGCTCAATCTTGTAGTGGATTAAATTTGGTTGATTGTAGTCTTAATTTTTTTATTAAATATTTATAATTTTTTTTTATAATTTTTTTCTCTACCTGTTTCTCATCCACGTACACGAAGGTATTATACCACGGAATAATTTTAGAGTTCCAAAGTGACAACGTAAGTGACAAAGTGGTACCCAAACATTCCACAACGTCTCGGTGCTAAAAGAATATGAAATAACTAATTAGGATATTTGCTCTTCATCATCGTTGCTTTAAAAGACGCCTCGAAATAATTAATTTAGCTTTTTGTAAATAAATGTCTCTGGCCAGGCAGAGAGGTTCAGATTTTTTCTTCATGCTCTGAATCATCTATGTTTAAGTATAACTTTGTTTTTATTTTGTGCGATATTTTAAGACTTTATTTTGCTATCTAAGATTCAAACACGAACAAGGTTACTTTGACGTTAAAATCCCGAGTCATCTGTTTGCAACAGCATGTCTTGTCCTTTGATAATTGGAACAATTACTCTGGTCCAATGAATCTTGGTCCAATGAATAAAGGAAACTAACAAGAACATAAAACATCATATTCTTTTTTAATGATAGGAAAGTTATGTCTAGCAGAAGATGATAATTTTATTTTAAAGCCAACATCTGGAAAATTATAGCAGAGTGTTTTTCTGGGTTGAAATCGTAAAATTCATTTATAATTTGGCAGGCTGTAAAATCTTTACAATTTTAATAAAAATCAAAAGAGACACGCGTGTCAATTTAAAACTGTTTCTTGCTAAACGGAAGCCGTGTGTTTATGAGTTAAATTTATCTGAGAATTTTCAAAGTTTAAGAGATAAACAATTAAAATTGTGATGGCTTTTTTTTTTGGTAAGAGTGAATCTTGAAAAATAAAAACAAAAGCTAATCTCACCTAACATCGAAAATATTAAAAAAAGATTACCAGACTTAGGACTACAATCAACCGCATTTAATCAACTACAAGATATATTGGGGAATACAGGGTTAATTAGTCCCTTGACCGTTCATGTTGGAAATCGAAGATCAAAGATGTAGTTGTTTTACACATACCGTTTTATCGCAGATTTTTGTCACTGAAATATGGTTGCTTGCAGTTTTTTCCTACTTCTCATACTAAAACATCATATTGTAGATCTATTCAGGCTAACACGCTATTAGGCTAAAAGTGACGCAAAATTCAATCCGGTCATTTCAATCCGGTCGAGTACCAGTTTCTCTGACATCGTAATACTGACTAAGGAAGCAGCGCGTTCCATTACGGGAGGAGTCTTCTTCAGGCATCTTTACCTGGTTTTTATATTAATTTACAATACTTGAAACTCTTCTACTTAATTTGATTATTTATAGCGTTAATTCGGGTCTAGATTTGACTTGCTCTCATGTTATACGTTATGTTTATTATGGTAATTGTTAGAGACGATCGTGTATGTGTCAATTGAAATCAGTCGTAAGTTCCATCATTTTTAGGGTTGAAATGGCAAAAACTGAACCCTTACCGTCTATCTTACGATCTATCTATACTATTGGCATTATTTAGATGGATGAATAGAATTGGATGATAGGTGTCTTCTGTGAACCGCTATACAATGAAATAATGGAATTATGACAAACATAATATTAAGGGTGGCACTCCATAAATGTAACTGAGGGATGAAAAAAAATCTAGTGTACATAGGGCGTGTGGGGTATCGTTACATAGGTCTTTAAAATGATGTAAAGATTCCAAAATGAGTTTTTCATTAAGTCAGTAATTAGGGAGATATGCGCTTCTAAAATCTTAAAAAGTGTCCCAACCCCCTAAATTTTGAACTAACGTATGTAAAATTCTGAAAAAATTAAGGTCGTAAAAGTTAAAACAAAATTTTCAAGGAAACCTGGTTTGAATAAGATATGTTGTGTAGTCTTTCAGACATGGGGTACTTTCGGTACCGACTGCAGCAATAACTTTGTTTTTCACAGGGTCTTTGAGAAATATAAAGAAATATAAACTTAGTTTAATATTGTTTGGCGCTACGGAACCCTTTGTGCGCGAGTCCGACTCGCACATGCCAGTCTTTTCTGTTAGTTTTAACTCGTAACGAGTCGCTTCGATTTTTTGTCGAACCGGTTTTGGTGGGGGATTAAAATATGAATTATATGGCCTATGTTCTCCGATTATGTTATGATGATTATAGAATTATATATTCTAGGTCTATGTTCTCCGATTATGTCATGACGATTATAGAATTATATGTTCTATACTGCGCGTAACGTAAATCTAAAGCCAAGAATGTTTTCATTCTTAGATAATTTTTGTATGAAATGGTGACAAAGAAACATTTTTCAAATAGTTTTCGAAGTAGAAGCTGCCACGGCGCGTTGCACGTTCTTAAATACAGAAAATAAGCAAAACAAAACATTTAAAAGTTCCCCTCAAATTGTCAATCAGACAATGAAAAAACTTGTATTTTTATGGTTATTTTTTGTAAATGATATTTCTACGGAACTCTTTGAACCAGGAACATGAAATATAGTGCAGTTGCAGTTGAATGTACAGAGTGTCTTGTTGCATCTCTGTACACAGATGTAACTTACTGATTCATGAAACTTGCGGGGCCCCACAGGGTCACCGAAAAAGTCACGCAAATTTGAAAAGAGCGAAAATGTTACATTTGAAAATTTGATTTTGACAACAACCCAGAATAAATGTCAATATCAGATAGCAGTTAATTTTTAACTCCTTTAAGGCCTGGTTACACGGGGCGTGATGGCGTGCGAGTGGCTGGAGGTGAGTTACTCGCCTCCAGCTACTCGCCCCGTGTGTCGCATACGAGTAACTCGCACGTGCGAGTGGGACAACTTCGGGCATGCGAGTCACTACAAAGTTTTTTGTTTTCACTCGCCACTCGCCTTCCCCCACCACGGGGGAAGGCGAGTGGACCTCCGGACCTTTTTGGAGATATTAAATTTAAGAGTATTTCAACTTGTACAAGCGTCACTCTCATTACTGCTTTATATTCTCGGGGATCTTCATCATGAAGCTCTTTAAATATGCTATGTGTTTTCTTCTTTTGCATCCAATTCCTGACCCATATCCTTCTCTTTTCCTTCTTTTTTGTTCAGCACTTTCAGCTTGAAGTATTTCAGCGCAAAGTATTTTTGTAACCGCTTTAGTTACGGTATGAACAACGGCCACTTTTGTATTTCGCGATAACATTGTTCGTGTTGACCAGCTTAGCACCTACTGAATGCGAGAGGACAGTAGCTGTATACTTTCATGCCAGGAACTCGCACGTGTGTGATCGAGCAAGGCGAGTCCAGCTACAGGCATGCGAGCAAACAGGGGGAGTACTGTCCCACTGGCATGCCGTTAACTTGTCCCGTGTAACTAGGCCTTTATTTATTTATCTACTTTAATGTATCTAATTGATACATATGGCGGACTTATTGCTACGTGAGCAATCTCTTACAGCCAACCATAACACCCGTCCAGCCCCGCTCGACGAACGGCCGGGAATCGAACCCGGGTCTCCGCGGTGCGCCGCGTCGTCACAGGCCGTATGCCTTGTGATCAACCCAACACACCATGGCGACGACACCACCAGGTCTTTAGAACCAGGCCTTTAGACTGTCCACCCAGCTAAAAGGCGATCAGTATTAATGAATTATTTGTAATTGTTTCTACTCCGTACGTTACGTACTCCGTTCTTGTCAAAAAATTCTTGATATATATAAGAAATTTATTATTTGCTGTTTTTAGGTTGTCAATCGCTGGATTGTTTAGATTTGTCTTAAACCCGAATTTGTATGACCTCGTTGTTAATTATGTTTAATATATTAAAACGATATCATTATAAACGTTCAGTTTCCGACTTATGGTCCCACAGAGTGCTTACTATGCTTTTTAGCTTTTTATTTTACAAACAATGCGTAAAACATTGAATTTTCAATTATAATTCGAAATGGTCGTCCACGGTAACTAACGTTATTGAGATATTATATATATATATATATATATATATATATATATATATATATATATATATATATATCTCCCGATGACCAATATTGTTGGGCGAACGAAGCTGAGGTATTTAGTGTATAAGTGTGTAAGTAGTATATGTGTATATATGTATTTAGTGTTATAATGTATAAGTAGTATATATATATATATATATATATATATATATATATATATATATATATATATATACATACATACATATATACATATAAAACGGAAAAGTTCGATTATTTGTATGCTCACTTTGTCTTGGGAAGCCTATAATCTTGTGGAAAGTTGTAGACTATATAGCATCTCATTACGATTCATAGGGGCAGGGCAGTGATAAAAAAATCGGAAAAAGTATCAGAAAAAAGAAAGTATCGAAAAAAAAGTATCAGAAAAAAAAAGTATCGAAAAAAAAGTATCAGAAAAAAGAAAGTATCGAAAAAAAAGTATCAGAAAAAAGAAAGTATCGAAAAAAAGTATCAGAAAAAAGAAAGTATCGCAAAAAAAGTATCAGAAAAAAGAAAGTATCGAAAAAAAAGTATCAGAAAAAAGAAAGTATCGAAAAAAAAGTATCAGCACTCGGACAATACTGCTTAAACAATGTAAAGAAGAAAGAGACAGGCTTATCTATTGACTGATCATGCCGATTACTCCCGATCCCGATGAACAATATCGTTGGGCGAACGAAGCTGAGGTATTTAGTAATCACGATGGGGTGGAGGGGAGCAGCTTTATTAAGATAATAAAATACAGACACTATTTATACAAATATAAGAACTAATACTTCGATTCCTAAATCCTTTCATTCTATTTTACGTTAACCTGTTTAATTGTAATTGCAATATGTCGAATATTTCATACGTTAAACGCTTTAAACGCCAAAACAGAGATAAACGGAAATGTAAAGGTCATTAATGGACCTCTCCCTCTCACCACCTCCCCCCAGCTCCCGTTTCCATGTTTTTCTTTTTTGCCATTCGAATTCGACGTTAACCTGTTTCATTTAGCCGAATTGTTTAGCGCCGCGTTTTGCTCGCTTATCGATAAACGTTAAATTTTTATCTACAATCGGCTTAAATTCAATATGAGATAATTGATCGTTATAATACCGACATATGCCGTTCGCTCCCCCTCTTCCTCCAATTTCATTAAAGCGACCCACCAAAATGGAATACGTTTTTACAAAATACGACGATTTCGATGGAGGTAAACAGGGCTTATTGCTGTACACATTTTGTTAGGTGGATTATGTGATTTTTTTTATGAATCAGATTTTTTGGAGCTTTGCAAATATTGAATGTTGGGATTAACAAAAGTCTTGTATTTTTTGTGTTAATGAGTTTGCGTGAGGTTTTTTTAATCCGCTTATTGGAGGTTATTTTTGCATTTGGTGATATTGTGTTTTATGATTGTGCGTTTGAGTTTCATGGTAAAGTAAATATTTCGTTGTTCTATCTGTCTGTTTGAAGCACTTCTTGTGTAATAGTGGCAGTTTCAAATTGTACGTGTATTTCAATAACACGTTTAGGTTATGACACGTCTTCCATCTATTGTAGAATTTTCAATTTCGACTGAAACATAATGATTGGAACGTAAACAGAATAATTTTTCAATTTCGACTGAAACATAATGATTGCAACATTATTTTCAATTTCGACTGAAACATAATGATTGGAACGTAAACAGAATAATTTTTTTCACAGTAACGTAAACAGAATAAAATTTTCAATTTCGAACGTAAACAGAATAAAATTTTCAATTTCGACTGAAACATAATGATTGGAACGTAAACAGAATAATTTTTCAATTTTGACTGAAACATAATGATTGCAACATTATTTTCAATTTCGACTGAAACATAATGATTGGAACGTAAACAGAATAATTTTTCAATTTCGACTGAAACATAATGATTGGAACAATATTTTCAATTTCGACTAAAACATAATGATTGGAACGTAAACAGAATATTTTTTTTAACAGTAACGTAAACAGAATAAAATTTTCAATTTCGAACGTAAACAGAATAAAATTTTCAATTTCGACTGAAACATAATTATTGGAACAATATTTTCAATTTCGACTGAAACATAATGATTGGAACGTAAACAGAATAATTTTTTTCTGTTGTGATGCTCTTGCCAGAGCGGTCATGGTCATCGTGTGGTACTGTTAAAGTGTAATGTAACCCCCCTCATGATGACTGGCTTTCTCTCTCTGCTTGCTGTCTGATCTTGATCTGGCACTGGTACTGAATTTGATCTGGCACTGGCCGGTCTTGGTTTGGTCCTCTATTGCACCTTGACAAGGCGCTCTATAGAGCTCTCGTTCCTTCGTTTGACATGACCTAAGTTCGATAAACGCTGCTTGATGCCGAGTTCTTGGAGCATATCTCCAACATTGATTCGAAATTCGATCCAGGATATTCCAAAAAATCTTCTTCAGGACGTCTATCTTCTTCTCGACTTCTTGAAGGGTTCATGCCATTGAGACGTGCAGAACCCACGAACGAATCGAGTCTTGGTGGTTTAGATTATGTTTAGGCTTCCCCATATTTTTTAAATAATATAATTTATTGAATCTCTTTGTGATAACATGATACCGGAAAAAAATTATAATGACTTTGAAGGTTCGTATCCATAATATATAGTCATATAAACTTTTATAATGGTTGTGATGAAAGTTAAATCTTTATAACTAAGGAACATTTCCTTGAAATTTACCAAGAAATTAAAGATTTTAAAAAATATGATTGAATACCATTTTGCAAACGAAATTATCATAAATATGGTAATATCGAAGAAAAGAGAAAAAGTGGTAAAAATAGAAGAAAAAGAAGATAATGTAAAAATTACCATTGGAAAAGAAACGATTGTAGGAAATTTTAACTTGATCAGGAAGATGGTTAAGTTAGGTCAAGCATCCGGCACACCGCCATTATTGCTTTACTTGTTTCAGGAAGACTTATTTTGACGTGTAGATAAGATAATAGACGTATTTGAATATTCATTATTAACCCAAAAGTTTTTTTTGACCCGTAAGTAAGTAATAGAACGACATGAGTAAGCCGTTAAATATATGATCCCGTTTTATTATATTCGCTGTTAACAAAGAAAATTCCATAACATATATAAATATTCATAAAGCACATCAGAATATCAAGTATTTCGTCAAGGACAGCCATCGTACGCATCCTTTTGACCATCGACATGCCTATGTAGGTTTTCATCCCGTTGCCTATTGTCGCACGACACATGTTTTGTCTATGGAAGGCGCGCATCGGATCTCATTGTGAACGCATTTGCATTGCAAATGCCGAGCGGGGCGGACGTGCGCGTGTGGCGTTGTTGAAAATTCGTATTCATAGATGCGTACTGTCGCGTTGGGTTAGGGTATTCGCATCGCTCCCGTGATCTTGTACAATTTGTTATATACATTTTTGGGGTGTTCGTTTTTTTCTCGTAGACATTCGTTTCTATGAAAGCATACGGCATCATATTGATTTTTAATTGGGGTAATTTAAACTTCTTTAGATAATTGTTAAGCTGTTGCGTTCTGTGGCAATATAACTAACGTTTACTCTCGTATTATACAACAAATTATAATACGTTTTTGCAGGTTATAAGTTTGTGTGTATCGCAAAAGCTTTCTTGACAATTAATGTAACTTGAACATGAAGCTGTTTGATTTTCTGTAGCGTTTTTGCGTATAAAAATAGCATTTTGCTTCCTAGATAATATTCGATACATAACCAACGTATTCAATACATTTTGACCCTAACAACATGACCATATATCAGTTACGACTTTCTCTTACTAAGTGCATATAAATAATAGCATTTTGCGTCCTAGGTAATATTCGATACATAACCAACGTATTCAAAACATTTTGGCCCTAAGAACATGAGTATACATCATTTACGACTTTGTAGCCTTTTCTCTTACTACGTGCATATAAATAATAGCATTTTGCGTCCTAGGTAATATTCGATACATAATCAACGTATTCAATACATTTTGGCCCTAAGAACATGATCATACATCAGTTACGACTTTATAGCATTTTCTCTTACTAAGTGCATATAAATAATAGCATTTTGCGTCCTAGGTAATATTCGATACATAACCAACGTATTCAAAACATTTTGGCCCTAAGAACATGATCATACATCAGTTACGACTTTATAGCATTTTCTCTTACTAAGTGCATATAAATAATAGCATTTTGCGTCCTAGGTAATATTCGATACATAACCAACGTATTCAAAACATTTTGGCCCTAAGAACATGAGTATACATCATTTACGACTTTGTAGCCTTTTCTCTTACTACGTGCATATAAATAATAGCATTTTGCGTCCTAGGTAATATTCGATACATAACCAACGTATTCAATACATTTTGGCCCTAAGAACATGATCATGTATCAGTTACGACTTTGTAGCATTTTCTCTTACTAAGTGCATATAAATAATAGCACTTTGTGTCCTAGGTAATATTCGATACATAACCAACGTATTCAATACATTTTGGACCTAAGAACATGATCATGTATCAGTTACGACTTTGTAGCATTTTCTCTTACTAAGTGCATATAAATAATAGCACTTTGTGTCCTAGGTAATATTCGATACATAACCAACGTATTCAATACATTTTGGACCTAAGAACATGAGTATACATCAGTTACGACTTAAATGGGTAAAGATTCATGACCGACGTAACTTTTGTCTTATATAGTTTTATCAATGTCCTTGATAATCGTCGCCACCGTGGTGTGTTGGGTTGATCACAAGGTATACGGCCTTTGGCGATGCGGTCCATCGCGAGGACCGGGGTTCGATTCCCGGCCGTTCGCTGAACGGGGCTGGACTGGTGTTATGGTTGGCTGTAAGATATTGCTTTGGTAGTAATAAGTCCGCCATATTTATCAATTTGGTACATTAAAATAGATAAATAAATAATCCCGTCACATCTCCATAAGTCCTATCTAGATATAAATATCTGTCATGCTACGACCTTGAATTGTGTTCTAAAAACAGGAACACCCTCCTAAACCCTTAGAATAAAACTGCATCTCTTCCGTTACTGTATATGCTGCTAGATCATGTAATTAACTGCACACAAATGTACAAAGAGCGCCGTAATTGTGGCAGAATCTTTTCTGCATCCTTTCCATATATTGTCGCTGTTTTGCTTTTGTAGCATTTAATTTTATATTAAATATGTACTTCTCATATACCAATCTTAAGCTATTAAATGATCAATTCTTGTATATATATATATATATATATATATATATATGTATATGTATATATATATAGAGATATATATAATATATAGAGTATATATATATATATTTATATATATATATATATATATATATATATATATATATGTAAATGGTTTCTCGGAATCGGCTCTAATCATTTCGATGAAATTTGGTATATTAATTGCTTTGATGATTATATTAACCGTTTTAGTGCCATTGTTTTTTACTCATATATACTTAAAAATGCCAATGAAATCTTTTGTTTTTGATGTCATTTACCCTTGTCTCGAAAAAAAAACAAATTTTTTCGGTGTTTTCTTAATAAAAACTTGTACAAGGATAATAAAATACAAAGAAAATTATGAAAATATATATTGTGAACAAAAATTATAACAAAAACTGAATCAAGGTCACATCATCATTTTCGCAGTCCGGTACATCCTCCGGATCAGCAAAATAATTGTTATCAACACTATTATCACTATCACTCAAAATTTGCATTACGCCAAATTGTGAGCGCACCACAATGTCCCACTGTCACTTTCTTCACAGCTTGAAAATCGTTTTCATTTCATCATCATTCATCATTTTCTCTCGAATTATTTTCGTATTCCGACTGTATTATGAAGGGGAAGCGGAATGGGGAGGAGAAGAGAGAGGGGAAGGGGTGGGTGAAAGTGGAAGGTGTAGAGGAAGGGGAGGGAAAGGGAAAGGGGAAGGGGAAGAGTGGGGTAGTGGTATGTGGAGAGGGATGAGGAGGGGTAGAAGGATGTGAGGATGAGGGGAGAGATCCCTCACATCCCTCAACCTGAGCGATTTTATAGGGCGTTTTTAAGTTCGTTGGCAAACTGGTTTTTATTGGTTCCTGAGTACAAAATAAAACGAATATAATCGATATTTTTTTCCACGTCTTACCCTGTTCGGAGGATATACTGTTTCAGCGTTAACGCAAGGGTTGAGCGTTCTGTACTGCACGCACACCGAACGTCTTGCGGCGTCATCAAAGCGGACACTCAGGTAACTTGACGGCTATGAATCTTGAGCGATACGGGCATTATTTCACAGAAAGGAAAATTGGTTTACATTGGTATTTAGTGTTTTTTTTAAGTTTTTGAAGTGAAAACTCCTTTAGATGCACTTTTTCGGAAACTGAGCCGTTCCGCTTGGGTCGGTGACGTTGAATCGGATAAACTCAGTCAAGTGAACTGCTTTTTAGGCGCGCCATGCAACTTTTCTTAAAATATCAAGTGAACTATTTTTTTAAGCGTATCATGCGTATTTTTTTTAGATATTTAATAAATTTGAATCCAAAGTATTTATAACATATTTCGATTTCCAAAAACCTATTTTTTCTTTCTTACGGGTAAACTCGGCTCCCTTCGGCATCAGCCAAGTGAATTCACCGTCTGACACGGAGTATATAGTTACAAGTATTACGTTTTACTTTTGATTAATATTTAATTTGAGGCTTGTTTAATATAATAAGCTTATATATTTATATTTTAAAATAATAATCTCGCATTGTTCCAAATTCGTCGAACTAATATCTATCATATAACGTCAATGTGGTTGTTTGTATACATTTATTTTATAATTAAACGTTTTCACTTCAATCGTGTGCTTATAAGCACACATCAGAATTTTTTTTGATAGAAGTCCTTCTTATTCTTGCTATATGAATTAACCATCAACCTGTATAATAATATGACGATTATATGCACAAACCTGAAATTTTTTTTATAGCGGTCCTGTTTATTCTTACTATACGAATTGACCATCAACCTGTATAATAATATGACGATTAAATGCACACATCTGAATGTTTTTTGATAGAGGTCCTGTTTATTCTTGCTATAAGAATTGACCATCAAGGTGTATGACGATTAAATACACACACCTGAATTTTTTTTTTGATAGAGATCCTATTTATTCTTACTATACGAATTGGCCATCAACATGTATAATAATATGACGATTAAATGAACACATCTGAATGTTTTTTGATAGAGGTCCTGTTTATTCTTGCTATAAGAATTGACCATCAAGCTGTATGACGATTAAATACACACACCTGCATTTTTTTTTGATAGAGATCCTATTTATTCTTACTATACGAATTGGCCATCAACATGTATAATAATATGACGATTAAATGAACACATCTGAATGTTTTTTGATAGAGGTCCTGTTTATTCTTGCTATAAGAATTGACCATCAAGCTGTATGACGATTAAATACACACACCTGAATTTTTTTTTGATAGAGATCCTATTTATTCTTACTATACGAATTGGCCATCAACATGTATAATAGTATGACGATTAAAAGCACACACCTGAAATGTTTTTGATAGAGGTCCTGTTTATTCTTGCTATAAGAATTGGCCATCAATCTGTATAATAGTATGACGATTAAATGCACACACCTAACATTTTTTTGATAGAGGTCCTGTTTATTCTTACTATATGAATTGACCATCAACCTGTATAATAGTATGACGATTAAATGCAGAAACCTGAAATTTTGTTGATAGAGGTCCTGTTAATTCTTGCTATAAGAATTGACCATCAACCTGTATAATAGTATGACGTTTAAATGCACACACCTGATTTTTTTCTGATAGACGTACTGTATATTCTTGCTATACGAATTGACCATCAATCTGTATAATGGTATGACGATTAAATGCACACACTTGAAATTTTTTTGATAGAGGTCCTGTTTATTCTTGCTATACGAATTGACCATCAACATGTATAATAGTGTGACGATTGAATACTGAAAAGAATTGTTTCTCAAAGTATTTTTGAGGTTGGAATTGTTTAGAATCGCAATTATTGTTTGTATATACATTTATTAACCTTAGTCATTCTTTCCTTTATCTATATACAACTCGAAATTGAAACGATTTTATAAATATTAGAAACATAGCACTTTGCGTAATGATTTCTGATCTGCATACTTGTGGTTTGACAAGCGATTTTTTCGTACAAGTGTTTGGTTAACATTCGGCCGTCCTAATCTGTTGTCAGGCCGGGAGGATCTCGCGGGAGCGGATCTGTTTCGGCGGAACGTGAGACGCAGGGCAATGAGGTCGATAGCAGTGCAGTCACGCGTTGTTTGTTCCATTCCTCGATAGCGGGCGACGAGTTGTCGGTTCGATGTTGGCGCCGTCTCCGATCGGAGCCTCGTGTGCGGAATCGTTCGCTGGTCGGATTCCGTGACCGGGTTTCGTAAGAAGGGGTGCTAATTGATTTTATTTCCTGATTGTGAAAAGACTGACATGTGTCACTGATTTTGGAATTTTACTTCCGCGTTCATCTTGATGTAAATGCGGTCAGAAGGGATTTTTGAGGAGTATGTGCGGATGGACTGAGGCAATAAGTATTTAGATGAAATTGATGGATTGAGGCAATAAGGATTTGCACGAGTGTTTTTATCAATGGTCCATGTAAATTCGCGCACTATTTATATTTGGAGTTTACTCCTTAAGAATCGATTTTCATATATAGCGCCCGTTATGAAGTTAAATCAGAAGTTTGAGGAGTAAAATCAGAAGTTCAGAGCGTTAAAAAAATTCTAAGTGTAAGTTCTGATCGTACGAAGTTCAGAGCGTTAAAAAAAGGGTAAACATTAGGTGGCTTCTCCGCGCAACATTTCTGCGTATCTTTAGAGTGAGATATCTATATATTTATTTGGCATTTTCTTATGGCGTAATCGCAATGACGGAGTGTGACACACACAGTTTACTATCGTTCGCTTATATCAATATGTAATCATTAAATGTCGTTATGTGCGAATATTTGGTGTCTTCTATCCTACAAAATTAAAAAGTCTTTTTGATGTTAACGTCTTACACGTTACTAAGTGTTTTTAATGTTGTTGTATAAATTTGATCGTATTCATTTGTGTTTTACTATTGTCAGCATTTTATTATCAAAGAAGTTTCCATTTACGTTTAATGATATTGATATTTATATTTATATACAGTGTTATTTATTTTATATATTCAAAGTCTATCGTATTTAAGGAGTAAACTGCGATGGCGTGTTCGAGCTGACACGCATATTTTTTTTTTTACTTAAAGCAATTTATCTATTAAAGCAGCGGCATCTCTTTTTTATATGGAACTATCATAATATCAGTACTTTGTAATGTAGTTTTATAATTCTCCGCTAGATGGCGGTATTTATTTTTGAAATAATTTATTTTCGAATAATTTATGAAGTCCTCGACATAGAACATAACACGATTTTCTAGTTATACTTAAATTTTAAGAAAGGTTAAATTTTATCAAAGAATTTGCAATCAACGTGAGAATTAATTTTTTCGACATAGCCTATCAGTTCTATATGGCTTCGATCGGTCTAATGTAATAATCTTTAATCCAGTCACGTAGATGTACCGCAGTGATCTGGTTTCCGCAGCTATAAATTTACGATTAACCTTCTTTTGCATTACATAATACTTACAACTTCGTACCGACGCTTGTAATAAATTCTGTACATTGTAATTATTTTAAAGAGTGATTGATTTTGCGTATAGAATGACAATCGAAGTGAGAAAATCTGTTTTTAGAAAATAGTGTTTTTGTTTGTCTGTTAATTTTTCTTCAATTAATATTAATTGTTATGTTAATTTGTTTTTACATATATATATATATATATATATATATATATATATATATATATATATATATATATATATAGTGCACTTTTTTTCTTTAGACAAATGTACACACTACGATTATATTCGGAGTCAATGTTTTTACTTCTACCGTGGTCCTAAGTACACCCAATTTTTTTTTCTTAATATCTTCGATCTTATTTATCTGAATAAGTAAAAGTCAAGGTCCTTGCTCATAGCTTCACATTCCAAACGCGGGATGGGAAACCCGTTAAACGCATTTTGATAAAAGTGAATTTTTTAATGTTTTCATTTTTTTTATAAAAAATATCCATAAAAAGATACACGTGTTTAGTAGTCATAAAAGTTGCTAACGATCAATTTATTTAAAAAGCCCCGTTGAGCGCGTGTAGGCCCATGAATAAATTAGGTTTTCATAGTCGTTTTGCAAAATAACAAACTGTATTTGGTTTATAACACCTTACTTTTTTAAAATTAAATATTACAAAACATATTTTGATAATTAATATACTAGCGAGCTCGATTGTTCAGTAATTTCCGCCTGTGCTACTTCCGCTTTAAGAGTTTACTTTTGATAGTTTTAGAACTAATGAAGTTGGATTATGTGAATTTCATTTAAAAGTACTCTTCAAAACCTATTTTGGGACATTTTCCAAATTTTTTATGGAAATGTGATGGGAGGGGCAACATTTTGTGGCTTAACACTTCATAAACGGGGCTAAGAAATGAAAAGTTGAAACGCAATCCAAACTTTATTTCGAAATACCTTTCGACCGATACCCAACACTATGGGTTACGCTAAAAATTGTTTGCCACATATTCATTGAAAACTTTATCTGAAACTTGGAAGTAATTGCAAAATTTCACGCACATAGGTCTAAAACTATGGAAACGAAGAGGGTGTGACAGACGTACCGACACGCAGAGTGTCCGTACGTCTGTTTTACGCAATTATTTTACACTTTGTTTTATAATTAATATTTCAGTTTGTGTTTTTATTTATATATTAAATCTTAGTGACAAAAGAAAAGTGAATGAAGTGGAAAAAAAAAATTGTGCGTGTCAGCTCCGACGCGCGACTCGAGTTTATTCCTTAATAGGTAACACTGTATATAAATATAAATATCAATAACATTAAATGTAAATGGAAAATTCTTTAATAAAAAAATGCTGACAATATAATTATTTTCAAGTAGAACACAAATGAACAAGATCAAATTTATACAACACAATTAAAAACATTTAGTGACGTCAGACAAAGAAGTTAAAATTAAAAGAGACTTTTTGTTTTTATAGGATAGAAGACACCAAATATTCACACATAATGACATTTAATGATTACATCTTGATATAAGCGAACGATAGTAAACAATGTGTGTCACACTCCGTCATTGCGATTACTCCATAAGAAAGTGCCAAATAAACATATTGATATCTCACTCTAAAGATGTACATAAATGTTGCGCGGAGAGGCCACCTAACGGTTACAATATGTTTAACACTATGAACTTCGTACGATCAGAACGTAATAGTTACACTTTTTTAACGCTCTGAACTTCGTACGCTCTGAACTGTTGATATTACTCCTCATAAAACTTCGTACCGAGCGCTTTATATGAAAATCGATTCTTAAGGAGTAAACTTCAAAAACTACAGCGATTTCTTGCAAAAAACGTTTGATATAGAAATATATTCGTTAATTTAGTTTTTTTAGAAAAACTGTGACCGACCGTTGTAACTACTGAGATCAAGGTTCGCTATGAGGTTTCTTTTAAATCAATAAAAGAAAACAGCGAATAATTAAATTTTGGGAAAGTGACCTTGCTTTCCTCGTGGTTTAATGGGACTCGTAAATATACATTTACCGTTTTGTGAAATGTTACATCACTTGATGATCCTAATTTTGATAACGTTATTTCGCTTTCCCTAATGGATACTGATTATGATAGATGGAAGTTTATATCCACATGAAGGAAAGTTACATTCATTTAGAAAAGAAAAAAAAGCAAGTTTATGTTCATGTAGACTAGCTACACTATTCTTATAAATGGGAAAGTGAGATTGTCTGTTTATCTGTTCGTGACATCTTCACGGCTGTTTAGTTGTATTGATTTTAATGAAATTTGGCAAAGAGATAACTTGATATCGACAGAAATACGTAGAGAATAATGTCATTGTAAATTTAATATGACAAATGCTCCTGAATACCTTGTTAATTTAAAGAGATTGACGAGTAAGACAAAAAAAATGTAATTTATTCAAAGTCAGATAAAAAAGATAACTTACTAACTTGTTGTATACACCCAGAAGCTACAAATAAATTAATAACATGCTAGGACGTTCCACACGTCAACAAGACGCAAAAAGCACAGTGGAGCCGACACTAGGTTTACACTCACGGTGTCGTGTACACGCAGGCGATATGAACGGCTAGCAATAAAGTTTATGGACGGTGCACGCCGCAAGCTAGACATACCTGAACGAACAACATGGTTGCCAATCATTTGCGCTTACTAACAAATTTGTAATTTGTTCAATTCGTTGTTTGTCAATTCGTTGATAAATGTGATCTTGTGCGGATAAGGTCGCCAATAACAGCTTGTATATTTATATAATTTTGTCTAAATGATCTCATCATGACCCAATTTCTCTTTGAAGAGTAGTCACACCGCCTTACATTCGTAATGTATTTCATATTAAACATGTCTTTATCAGTCTCTCTATCTCACTTAAACTCTGAAATTTAAATCAACAGATAAAAGTTTTAGTTACGAACTTTAAAAATTAAATCAGAATTAAAATAAGTTTCAAAAGTTCTACGAGTTTTATGATTCAAGTCATTGTAAATTTATATTTAGTCTTAATAATTTAAGATACAATTTCTCATTTTTGTTTATTTCTTTTTTATATTTATAAAACACTCTAAAAAATCTCTCGGACAACTGCTTTAAACATAGAAGAGTGTCCGGGGAAATGAGGACGCGTGGTCACCCTACCCATCGATCGAGCGCTTATGGCGTCTCTGTGTAAATAACGCCGCAATGATTTTAATACATTTTGTGCGCTTGAGGCTACATCTATATTATTTAAATCAATAGTCTCAACGCTTTACAGTATAATTACAGTTGTTGTGAAGTATTCTTGTAATTATTTATTTCATAAATTTAGTTATTCACAAAGAGAAATTTGTAACAACTCGTATAAGAAATTTGTAACAACTTGTACAAACGTCTTATCACATGTTAGTAATTCATGATACAATAATATGGCCTTTTCTTGCTAGTTTTAAGTATTGAGGTTGATAATAACAAAGATGTATTAGTTCGGTGATATTTATAGGTATTTAAATTTCAAATTAATTGATAAATAAAGACGCGTGGTTGTGCTTTATTTGTCTCGTTTAGCGTGGGAAAAAGCGGACGGCGCGGCGAAGCGCTCATTATTCTGGCCGCGTCGCTGTCAATAAGTTGATGACTGCTGATAGCGACCTCACGCTGCTCCAGAAGAGCGAGCGAGCGAAGAAATAAGCGGAATCGTCACTTTGCGTTTATTTGGTGCTTATTGCTTAAAATAACAATAAATATATGTAGAAAACGTAAGGGTCTCAGTAGCAACTGTACTGCAACCTTCAAAAGTAGCTGTGCTTGCACAATTAGTGTCCTATGCCACCATCTCACTTAAATTATTAATAGTGATGCACTCTATCATTGGTGTTGACAAAAAGTAAAAATCAGCATCCAAAGATGACGATGACGTCAACTGATTTTCACGAGGATTTTTCTCTTCACCCTTTATTATTACAAATAAAATAATATAAGAAAAACTAAGGAAAAATTGGTGCTAAAAATACCATTTTATTGAAAACTACGAAGGATACTTTGGCAAAATAGAGAGATTTAATTTCATCAATTTCAATGAACAGCCAGTTTTGTAATTTTAGTCTACCAAGTTGTATGGAAGACAAGAAACTGGAAAGAACCATAAAGCTTCCGGTTAGGAAAATGCCTCAATTATTTTTCTTTATCTAAAATAAACTCATAATGACCCTTTTCCTCTTGGCTTTCAGACGGCTAAAATCAGTTGTTAAAGAGTTACAAGGAAATAAACAATTAAAATGTAATCGCGCTAAAATTTTTAGTCCTAGTAATTTTGTTTCAATCTGTTCCTGATTCGCAATATTTAGGATTTTTTTCAGTTTTTTCTGAGCGATCTTTTTGGAGGATAGCAATTAAGCGTTTTTCTTTCAAAGTTTTTAAACAAATTCATAAAAAATACATCTTATTTATGCGATGTTGAATTCCTGCTTTAACAACACCGTACGCGGTCAAGACTCTCGGTCGATTTACTGACAGTTAAAAACATATTTTGTATGAATATTTTACAATTGGATCGTGCAATAAATAGGGCACGGTCGGTAAAGTAGATTCTTGTTCCGAATCGACTGACAGTTAAAGTGAAACAGAAATACGTTTTTAAATGTCAGTAAGTCCGACTGACAGTCTTGACCGTGTGTGGTGCATATGGGCGTAAGTGTTATTTATGCCTTGTTGAATTCCTGCTCCAATAACGCCCGTATGCACCGCACACGGTCAAGACTCTCAGTCGGATTTACTGAGTCAAAAACATATTTTGTATCAATATTTTAACAACTGGACCGTGCAAGAAATAGGGCACGGTCGGTAAAGTAGACTCTTGTTCCGAATCGACTGACAGTTAAAGTGAAACAGAAATACGTTTTTAACTCGGTCACTCACATCACTACAGTTCGACTGACAGTCTTGACCGTGTGTGGTGCATATGGGCGTAAGTGTCCCCAAATGAACCTCTTTAAAATTATTTTTTTTATTTCCCAATTTATCCCCCGAAATAAATCCGAAATAATTTTTAAATTTCACCTTAATAATTGGGTTACTATACTCTTATCAGGGGGCTAAATTTTTTAGTCGAATAGTTTCCGAGAAAAATGTCTGTGACAGACGGACAGCCACCGAAGTGCTTTCATAAGTGTTCAGTTTTGGTAATATTTCCACGGAAAATCAGCAAGGTGTGTTTCAGAGAATTCACCACAGAAGTGAACATTTTACGTACGTACCCTTTTATGCGCATTGTACAAAACAATTATATTATTGGACTATTGGCATACACACACACATACACAGACACACACACGCACACACGCACACACACACACACACACATATATATATATATATATACGTGTGTGTGTGTGTATATAACTAGGGAATCACAGGAAATAAAATATTGAAGTCGAATTATAAAAAAAATCAATCGAAAATCGTAACGAGCAAATCGCGTAGCGTTGAGGATGGTTGAGAATGCATACATAACAATCAATGAGCAGAAACAACCGAAGGCCCACGAAGACGCCCGACCATGGACGCTATGTCGGGATACTGACCGTGTCGCTTTCATCAGATTATTGCCGAGCGCGCTATAATAAGTTTAACTTCAAAAAAGTTAATAGCATTCAGTTTTAGCCAAGAGAATAAATTCTAACGAATTTTTTTGCACTAGACAATGAATGTCCATTAAAATCTGTTTAGTCCTTTTTACGTAATATGAATCCAGATACAGGGACAAAAAGATATTTTATATTATAAAAGTATTCTGTGAACAGACACAATCCAGCTGTGAATTTTTATAGCTATAAAATAATTACGACCGCAGTGGCTAGCATGTTTTATTGCTATTATTATTAAAATATACGAAACGAATTTTATTATCCACGAGCGTCTGCTCCCATTAAGACTTATTAGGAAGCCCAGCTCCTTTTAGACTAATTATTTTTTTTATTTTCTTTTCAAATAAATATTCGATATCTATATATAACAATTTAGCATTCACACAGGAAAAAAATCATATTTTTCCTTCTTCAAGCATTTGGACTGGTCTTGATGTCTGTTATTTTCCGGGCATTTTATAGATGATATATATCTGTTGTGTTGGATACTGGAAAAACTTAGAAAATTTGTTTAGCAGATTTTCCGCTACTTGTTCAATATAAATAATTTACCTTAGCTTCCATTGAACAATAATGTTAATCATCTGTCTATCATCGTTAAGAACCTTGACCACTTAATCGACAAAATCTTAATTAACAACCCTAAATAAATAATGTTAGACGTCGATACCTCGGCGGAATGTTTTCTCTGAAACATCTTCATCTGTCGATTCCATCTAGTTCATCTCTGTTAAACTTTTTTTATTGCAATCTTTTATTTGACTATAGAGATGTGTGTTATCTAGCCGACCGTTGGTGTAACAAATTAAACAACTTTCGAAAAGTGTGTCTTTTACATATTTCGCCTCAAAAATATGATTATATTCCTAAGTTTAGATAACGGCTGAATCAGGTGTCACTTTGTGGTCTGTGCAGTGTTAGTATTCATATACTAATTTTATAATATTTTAAACAATCCAGACCTTCTTTCCTCCATGTCAGTTCACAGACTCATCCACCAGTGACCTGGATCTCTCTTATAAATATTACTTCTTGGGTTCTGCCGCGTAGTTATGGAATTCATTGGATTCCAAGTGGTACAAGGGCTACTCTAATCGTTTTTTTTCCTGAAAAATAGTTTGGTATATATATTATTTGAATACTGCTTATCATAAGTCTGTTTTTTACAAACTTAACAGCGCTATAACTTGTAAATGACAGGTTGTACTAAAATGACTAGTGAAGTAAGAACTTAATAATCTGTAAAAAAAGGTTAAAACCGTATCGTAATATTAACGTTTCGTGAAATATTTAACTGCTATTTAACATATATTAGATATAGAACTTAGTGAATTACTCGAAGTGTTACCTTTAACAATATTAATTTTAAGTTAAGTAAAGTTAGATGAACATTGGCCTAGCTGAACCATGCAAAAAATTTTAAGTCTGATGCTGGAAGTTTCGATCTTTGACACAATCATATATTTACTTTATTGTCAACGCTCAATTGTAAATTCGGAAAAATATTGGTCAATAAATATATTTCGCTGTTCCACTTTCTGTGTTCATTTAGTGTTTAAACGAGTGCGTCGCGCACTTATTAGGTCATTCGTATAAATATCGGTTTCGCGAGCAGGTTTCACTTGCCTCGTGTACGGTGGGAATTTTCTCGAGTGCTGTTGCACTCGGACCCGGATTCGGCTGCTGCCAAATGCATCTCGAGATTTAGGTGATGGGAAAGAAGCGGGTCGAAGTTGTTTACGCGAGTTTGACGAGTGACGTTCCACGGTTTACCGCTTAGTAATGCCGTCTGGTCTGCAATGGATGAGTCATTGCAGATGTGAGATTTGCTGTTGGTTTGAATATAATTTTAGTTTATATTTCGCGATATATTTAAAATTGCCTGCTTGAAATATTGTTTTTGAAGTTCGCAGCATGTGTTGCTTCTATTTATTAAAGATAGTATTAGGTAATGTCATCTGCCAGCTAGCTTTAGTGATGTAAAAGTCATCGATAACCTTCCGTCTGATCTAACAACTAAATAGATATTAGTTCAGTATACAAAAATACTTGGTATTCTGTATCCTTTACTGGATTTTGAATAAATTTTTTTTATTTTGTATTGAAATGCTTAGGGGGTAATTCCATACCGTTTTGTCGCCGTTTTGAACCCTTGAAAAGGAAATCGCCACTTTCCATACAACCCCTTTTTAGATTTTGATCGATTCTTATGGAAAAAATTACTCTTTGACTTTGAACACTTGCTATATTTGTATTAAATTAATAATGTAAAATATTTTAGAACTATAAGCCTAATGGCACACCTTTGTTTTCTATAAAAATGTGGCAAAATTGGGGAAAGAATTGTTTGAAGAGTGGCGGTTTCCATTAAGGAGTGTGTTATAGCTCTACGCTAACGCCTTCTATCGGTCACATTATCACATTATAGATGATGCAAAATACGGAGTTCGTGAAGTTTCAATTGCACCGATGACTTGTGACTTTTTTAAAATATTCCACAGAAATAAAACCTATAAATTCAATAAAATAACATTAATTACTCAATCAATATTTGAATATGTAACAAAAAGTTAAGAAAAGTAACTTATTTTATTATGCCTAATTTTCTTTTTGTAATTATGTGTAAATGAAGCACAATAATATTATTGGAGGAAGTTTAATTCCTTCTCTGTGGTCCACAAAGGGCATACTATTGTTTTTTTTGGAAGTGAAACTTCTGTGGGCGCGATGAATATAAAATGTCAAAGTCAAATTTAATGCAACGTTTTCAATGCAACATTTTCATGCAACATTTGTTGTAATGGAAAATAGGTACTTAGCTAACAACCAAGAGAGATAGATGAACAGGATAGAATAAGACAAGAAATATGGGCATGTGCGAAAACAAACAAAAATGGCGCTCACTATTGCTATCAGCTGTTTTGTAGGTTTTGTGTGTCAAAAGTAAACTGTCAAAATTTTATCGATTTATTTATCTATTTATGGTTGATTTATTACTAATTTTTTTCGTGTACTTCATACATTGTAAGATTAACAATATATCTACTTAATTTATTTATAAATCCACAATTATCCGCACATATAGTTGGCATAAATATAATTAACAACAGGAGCAATACATCCCGAGATCCTTTAGCCGCATTTAGCCGTGTTCTGGTACTGGCATTGCAACTATTTTTAAAATGACAATTGTTTATTGAAATTTATACGAAGATTTTATTAGATTTTTACATCGATTCGTACGATATGACAATTTATTAATTTTTCTGAATGTGTAGTGTTAAAATCACCTTAGTACAATCTATAGACTTATATTTAATAGATTCTGTCTCTCTGTCGTTTTTACCCTTACTACATACTTGCAAATCGGGGTTTAGATTGCCAAAGAAGTTTCACTTCTGTCACTGATTGAGTTGCACGCGATTTTTTTAGTTTTATCTTGTGTTGTTTATTTTGGTAAGCTGTACGAATAATGGGCAGGTCATATAACACACAGAACGGACGTCTGTTGTGGAAGAAAGTCTTTCCAATTTCGACCATTTACCGGAAGGAGTGGGACGGCTCACGTCAGGGGACCTAGTAAAGATCGCTGGAAGGTGTTGAATACAAGCCGCACGGAATCGATCTTCGTGACAATCTATGGGAGAGGCCTATGTTCTGTAGCGGACGTCTTCCGACCGATGATGTTTATGAGGCTAGTTTATAGTTTTATTTTAGATAAGGGGGTTTCATTGTTTAGGATTAATGGCAAATTAAGTATATTAAATAACAAAATATCGATTAAATGTGTTCATAAAGAATTGTTTTATACGTTATTTCAATAAAAAAAAATGTCGAAACAAGCACAATATTATAGTGTGTACGGAACCCAGGTATTGCGAGGTCTTTTCTTTATCGAACTAAGAGACTGCGTTTAAAGAAAGTTAACTGCAAAGTGTACTTTGGTCGGATTCACTAAAGAGTTTTCATCGAGCTCGATAGTGCGTGCTATCGGCATTGAAAAGCGGACGTGGGCTTGTCCCGTATCGATGCTGCATTTCATTAATGTACAGTTAAACTGTTTTTATTACGATTCGGTTGTAATTTATCATGTCGGCCGTGAATGTCGGCAGTTATCATTATTGGTAGGGTTGGCGAGTTGGTCGAGTTCGAGATTTTGAAAATTGAAACTATTTATAGTTGAAAACGAAAAAGCTTCACTTCTGTCGCATGTGCTAAGTTGCACGCGAATTTTTTTTATTTGTCAACTAGCTAATCGTTCCGGTTTTTACCGGGCAAAAAGGGAGCAAGATGATGCATTTTGCTTTGATCTCTGTTTGATTAGTTATTATTTACAGTTAATTTATTTATTTCTTGCTTTAGTCGAGTAAAAAACTGGACGGCCTTATCGTTAGCGTGTTTACTGCCAATTATTACGGACTGTAATATTTGGCATTATACGACCTTCACTTTTTAGTGCAGTGTACATTCGTTTGTGCAGGTACGATTGCGCAGGGAAAAGGGAATTTAAGGACTGTAACATTCCGTCTGTTTTATTTTTCACTCTACCAGTATTGGTAATATTATAAATGGAAAACAATAAGAACGCCTTGTATAGAAACATATATACTTAAGCTCGACACAACACGTGCATATATACAAAAAAAATTGGGGTGTGGCTGTGTCATGGACACGGCCGTCTGTTGTGCTTGAATACGTATATGTAACGAAGCGATTTCATCATCCGCTTGCATAATTTCAACCGCCCCAGCTGCAGATGTACTTGCACCGTCGTTGATCCACTCGGCCGCATTCATTCCTTTATGTTCCCGGCACTGCTTGACTCAGTCATATGGTGTTTTATTATTACCATTCGATTCTTGAGAAGCCCTTTCCAGCCATATACAATCTCTGTATTTGGTTTTGGCCTTTCGACGCATATAGTTCATTTAATACATTATATATTTTTGATAATATTTTTTTTATTCTAACACTTTATTATATTCACTGTCAGTACTTTAAACTAATGTTTTATATACAATCGATATATTTTGACGACAGCTGACGATTAAAACTTAAACGAACATCGTAGCTTTCCCGAATCAAAAGTTATACTAATTGCAAATATCGATACGCAGCAAAATAACCTCAAAATGGCGACGCTTCCCCCTCCACCGCTCGCTATGCGTCAATGTTCTCGCGTATCGTAATGAATTTTTTGATCCTTTAGCTATCCAGTGGTGTAATTTAATTTTTGATGTAGAGGATAGATTCGAAAAAGCAACGCCAACCTTTATCCTCCGATTTTGTTATCATTAGGTTTTTTGGATTGCTGCCCCCGTATAGTAGCAAATTTAAATACGTATTCACGTCAAGTCATTAAAATTTTCTTGCGTGTTTCAACATTACAATGCAAATATAAAATATAATAATTGCAACACAAGAGAGCATAATGGCAACCCCCGACGCGGGCAACGGCCATAAGCGACGATCGTTCAACAAAATGTGGGTACTCTGTGTTATTTTAATGATTTATGTATATGGCAACATGGTCACCAGGCGGTGGCAGGTTGCGAAAGACGCGTCCGCTGTGTATTGCAGAGGGCATGGGTCGTTTTCGGCGAATTTCGATTATTGTTTAAAAGACAAGTTTTTTGGTGTTTGCTGGTGTTGTGTCCAGAATTTTATCGATAAGAATGTCGCATCAGTGTAGATAAAAAATGTATGCCCGGTAATATATACGTGTCCATAGTACTTCCTGTTCTGCCTGGACCTCCTATGCCTTGACAAATGTTTTATATACAATTGTTTTCAAAATAAACTACCTGCTCGAAAACCATATTAAAATCAATCTAGTAGAAATAAGGTCATAAGTGAATTAACAGAAAAACACATAGGCACACATTGCGATTCTATAAAATTTGAAACGTATTTCTGGAAAATAATGTAATCTTTGAATTCGCAATTTTGAAAGTGATTTTTTCCAAAAGTTTAAGTTTTCAAGTTTTTTAAAGGTTTTTTTTAGTGTAAGTTTTCAAATAGTTCTTTGCATATAGTTCCTTCAACATTTTCTTCTCACTTAATTTAATTTTTCACAACTAAATGAGACTCGTGATGTAGTATTATTTCCATTTTTTTTTAATTCTTGACCACGACCTAGGTTTCGTTGTGTGACAACATCTTCAGGTGATCTTTACAAATTGCAAAGATCTTTACAAATTGCCCACCTGAAGATGTTGTCATATAACGAAACCTAGGCCGTGGTTAAGAATTTAAATAAATTAGAAATAATACTACATTACATAATTTCATTTAGGTGTGAATAAAAATTAAGTGATGTTGAGTTTTTACAAAATTAACGCCAAATATATTCAATATTTTCTAAGTTAATTATTAATAATGTATTCTTTGTAAATAATTAATATTATCTAAAGTAAATTTTGTTTAGATCATCATCTTCGTAATCCTTCAGCCTGAATCTATCCACTGCTGGGTAAAGGCCTTTTCCAAGGATCGCCGCCCCACGTGTTGCTCCGCCTTCCACATACAGTCGACTTCATTAAGTCGTTAGTCCATTTGCTGGGAGGTGCAGTCTGTGCTTCGAGGTTCATGGTCTCCATTCGGAAACTTGTCTATCACATCGGTTATCATTCTTTGGCAAATATGACCTACTTATTGCCACTTAGCTTGATGATGTTAAGCGCTATTTCGAGTAGTTTGGTTACCCGTTGGATTTTGCTCATTTCGGATGTTGGCCATCAGTCACTCCGAGCGTAGCTTTCATTTAAGTAACTTTTTTTTCTTACTCCCATAGTCTTGTAATTAATTTTAAACGTCATTTGTTATGTAAAAAAATATGTTTTAAATTACAAAAAAAGTTAACAGCGCCCTCAGTCGTCTGCAGGTCAAATTTCATCATTAATTTCAATGAATATCAGAGATGACGTTATAGAAATACGTATATCAATTTACCGTTAGATGGCACTAGGATAGCGTCATTAGCAAAAGATAGACAATGAAACCAGTTCTAAAGTTGACACAAATCTCATCTAATTCCTTCGATAAAACGTTGTATAATTTTCTTTTCAACGAATACAAGTTTTTTCAAGTTGTACAATGAAAATTATTTTTATGATAATATTAATGTATACGAACTATTTAAAACTAGCAGAAGGGTTTTATGAAAGGACCTCCGCTATTGCGTGCTGGGAATACGTCACGGCGTTATGAGATTTCTTGGCCATATACGAATATTGCGTGGGTGAAATCGAATTTAATTCAGCAGTGAACGCAATGAATCAGAATTGTGTCGAAAGAGTGCCCGCATTTGGGGTCTAATAGACCCTTCCATGCAGCTTGTGTATCTCGGCCGTAACATCAGTAGCCTTCGTAATGGTACAAATTGAGTAATGGACGGTTAAGGTAGAGGGTTAAATTGGGAACTGTTAATGTCGTTTCGAGCGCGGTTTTGTGAAGTGAGGTTTTGAGGGTAGAACGGGAAAAGAGTTTCGTTAAGGGTTTTTGAGGGTAAGTTTATTGAACTGAAACTTGTTTTGACAAAATTTTTTGATGGAAAAATATTTGCGATTTCGCTCCCCGACAAGCGTGATGCGCTTCAGATATACTCGGCGATAGGCCGAATATAGTAGAGTGGTTTGAGGTTCTTCGGTTATACTCGGCGTTAGGCCGAGGACGACCGAACCGAGGGCCAAGTTAGTATATTTTTATTTCGTCACTTTGCCCAGGTGTCATTGGCGCAGCAGTAAAGCATGGATTCGCATCAGAAGTCTTGATTCGCGTCTATATACATGTATATTTTATTTTTTGATTATTTTTATGTAATTTTTTACAAAAATAATATATATTACTAAAATTTAAATAAAACTTCCTCGCTTCCGCACTCAGGGTATACTCGGTATATAAAATCCATATTTATAATGAAGAAGCATGTTTTATATTTAGACAAATATATTTATATATTACGTGGTGTATTTTCTATTGAGTTGCAAAATTTTTATTAATTGATTGAGCGTATTTTTCTACAATAGTATATCGTTTTTATTATGATATTATGTGGTGTCAAAGTGTATAAAATATGATCAGTTGAATGTGCACTGTTTTGGTTTGTTTACATGTCAATATATAAATTGTATACGATTTCTATTGATTTTGATTAATTATGTTTTTTTTTTTTCGATTACAATTGTAGCTATAATTTTCATTTATACAGTGTGGTCTGAAGCACACCGATTTATTTTTTATTATCTACGATATTTTCAGTTACGATATTTTCAATTATATACTTAAAATGCCTAAAGCATTTTCTTCAGGGAAAGCTATTTGGTAGTGTTTAGACAATAGCTTGCTAAGATAGCAAATGCGTAGCATCATTTGTACGTAAATTTTTTACAGATTCTTTTTAGCACTGTGGACTTAAGTAGTGAAAGTAGAAACCGTAATCCTTATGAGATCACTCACGCGTCCGTCTGTCGGCTTTGCTGTCACAGCCCTTTTTTTCGAAAACCTTTCGAAGAAACTTGAACTTTTGCATAGTAATATAGCATATTAGCCTATGTATATTCAATAGTTAACACTCGAAAATACGTACGTGGAAATTTTAGAGATACTAGTGGAATGCTTCTAGCATTCCACTCCTTAAGTTCCCATAGCCCAAATAAGAACCTTTTTAGTTTTGCCATGTTCGCTTGCCTGTCTCTTAGTGATAGTCATTTTACTCGCATCCTGTTAGTACTATGAAGCTGAAATTTAGCATTTTGAAATAAAATGTTTTAAAAAAATGTTTTATGACCAGCTTCTCCTAGAAGTGAAATGGGGTGACTTTTGCATACCCAATTTTGTAGGGTATCGTTGAATAGGTTGTACAAAAATATTGGGGTGTGTTATGGACACTACTTCGATACAGGAATCCGTTTACGGAATATTAAACTTTTCAATTGGTCATTTTCGTTAGTTACGTATATCCACCCCCGGGTATACCACAATTTTTGAATAACTTTTATTTTAAAATATACATGTCTTACGTCTGTGAAAGATATACTAAGAAATATTTATATATTTACATGGTGAGAAATAATATTATTTAAATGTGCATCGTGTGTTTACGCCTGTGAAAATATAGTAGGCTATATATTTACGTTGTGAAAAATTAATATTTGTAAATAGTTTAATAGAAGTAATATGTGAGCTTAAATGTTTATAAGTGCCGAAACTCTTGAAGCGTGAGTTTTTCTCGTACTTGACAGGCTTTTTTTTAGTGTGGATGTATAAAAATACAATTACTTTCGAGAAATACACTGAAATCCTGCCAAAGAAATTGACGGGACAAATTCTCGTTAAAACTAATTTATCCAAAAAGAGATATAAAATTTAAATCCACGTCAACTTCCAAGTACTTTTTTCGTACAGAATTTGGAATAAAGTATATGTTTAAAGTAAGTAATACAACTTTTAAATTTTAACTAATTTTTAAGATCCTAAAAGTTTTAGTAAATGTTTCCTGCAACTTTTGGAATGTACACTGTATTTTAGGTTCCGTTTAAAAAAAGTATTCCGAACTTGATTTAGGTTTAGGTTTCAACTCTTTTTTCACTACTATAAACTTTAAATTTGAACTTATTTTTAAGATCCTAAAAGTTTTAGTAAATTTTGCGTGCAACTTTTGAAATATACACTGTATTTTAGGTTCCGTTTGAAAAAAGTATTCTGAACTTCATTTAGGTTTAGGTTTCAACTCTTTTTTCACTACTGTACACTTTAAATTTGAACTTATTTTTAGGATCCTAAAAGTTTTAGTAAATTTTGCGTGCAACTTTTGGAATATACACTGTATTTTAGGTTCCGTTTAAAAAAAATACTCGGAACTTGATTTAGGTTTAGGTTTCAACTCTTTTTTCACTACTATAAACTTTAAATTTGAACTTATTTTTAAGATCCTAAAAGTTTTAGTAAATTTTGCGTGCAACTTTTGGAATATACACTGTATTTTAGGTTCCGTTTGAAAAAAGTATTCTGAACTTGATTTAGGTTTAGGTTTCAACTCTTTTTTCACTACTATAAACTTTAAATTTGAACTTATTTTTAAGATCCAAAAAGTTTTAGTAAATTTTGCGTGCAACTTTTGGAATATACACTATATTTTAGGTTCCGTTTGAAAAAAGTATTCTGAACTTGATTTAGGTTTTGGTTTCAACTCTTTTTTCACTACTATAAACTTTAAATTTGAACTTATTTTTAGGCTTCTAAAAGTTTTAGTATATTTTGCATGCAACTTTTGGAATATAAACTGTATTTTAGGTTCCGGTTGAAAAAAGTACTCGGAACTTGATTTAGGTTTAGGTTTCAACTCTTTTTTCACTACGACGACACTTTCCTCTTTCCCCGTTATTACTTTTGACGGGTTAACAATTTTACGTGTTTCCCAAACGGAATGAGTAAGGGTGATCCATCAACGTTAGAGGTGCTTTGCTCGCTGTTTGCTGCTGGGCAATTTCTGCCATCAAAATTACGTGTAATTTGATAAAGTATTATTGTAGAGAAATTTGCTTCCGTGTACACATTTTGCTTTCCGCGTCCGTGAGGGTGACTGACGGGTTGCGTGCTCTCAAACAGGGGGTAGATGTCGCGGTTTTGCGATATTTTCTTTAATGTCATGGATAAGGTCAAAGTGATTATATTTGTGAGTATTTACTTTCATTGTGTACTTAATAATCCACGTTAATGTTATATTAACGTGAAAATATATTTTATATTTTGTTACTAGGGTAACGTCCGAACTATTCTTACTGATAATTATATAAACTAAATGATAGATGGCGCTAGAATAGCGTTACAAGCCGATGAAACGCTTTAGAATTACCATTCAGCGTTTTGTTTAACGATACGAAAAAGTTTCTTTCTGAAATTGAGGATTAAAATTGAGACAAATTGTAAGGTGTAGTATAGTCGTATGTTAGATATACAGTGTATTTTTTGTGACCCTTCATCACATTTATCAATATCGATAGTTTTTAATGTTCTAGTGTGGTCTGAAGCATATCGATTTTTTTTAATATGTTATTTTTGAATATGTATTTGTTTTTGATATTTTCAATTATTTAAAATGATGTTAAGAGCACTTTTTTCAGGGAAAGTTATTTGATGGTGTTTAGACAATAGCTTGCTAAGATGGAAAATGAGTAGTATCATTTGTACGTAAATTTTTTACAGAGCCTTTTTAGCATTATCGGCGTCCAAAGGAAAAAAACGGAATCCTTGTGAGATCACTTGCGTGGCCGTCTGTCGGTTTGTCATTGTCATGGAGGAAGAGTATATACCTCCATTGTAACAGTCGTCTTTCTCACAAGCCGCATAATGCAGAAACTTGGAATTTGGCACAGTGGTAAAGCAGATTAACCCGCGCATTTCTTAGCAACTCACATTTAAAAATACTTCTATGGTAAATTTACTGGGAGCAAAATAGTGTCTAGTGTGAAGTAATATAGTTATGAGGGTTTCAAATCTAGTGTGAAGTAATATAGTTATGAGGGTTTCAAATCTAGTGTGAAGTAATATAGTTATGAGGGTTTCAAATCTAGTGTGAAGTAATATAGTTATGAGGGTTTCAAATCTAGTGTGAAGTAATATAGTTATGAGGGTTTCAAATCTAGTGTGAAGTAATATCGTTATGAGGGTTTCAAATCTAGTGTGAAGTAATATAGTTATGAGGGTTTCAAATCTAGTGTGAAGTAATATAGTTATGAGGGTTTCAAATCTAGTGTGAAGTAATATAGTTATGAGGGTTTCAAATCTAGTGTGAAGTAATATAGTTATGAGGGTTTCAAAAATTGTTTTTTTTTCAATCTTCAGAGATACGCTGGAAAATATGGAAGAAATATATGCACTCCTTTAATTCCTTCTATTAAAACATAGAGTTTCAGAAGCCTATGCCAAGGTTGTAGGAAAAGTATAACGATGAATCTAGATGTCCCGGTTTTTGAGAAATTGATAGTAATAATTATGTTCTACCTGATTTATTATATTCTTCTTCTTTAATGGCTTGACAGCCCAGGATGGGCCCCTGCCTTCCGCAGAATCAACTCCCAAGCTCTCCTGTTCTTGGCCAGAGTCATCCAGTTCGTTGCACTTATGATTTTAAAGTCCTTTTCCAGGCAGTCCAGTCACTTAAGTTTAGGTCTTCCTCTTTTTCGGGAGCCTAATGGTCTGGCTTTAGAAAATCTTTTTTGTTGCCCGGATGTCGTCCATTCTGCTCAAGTGGTCTGCCCATTTTATTCTCTGAATTGCGAGGTATTTGACCACATCCGGTTCTTTAAATAATTTGTAAAGTTCGGAGTTAGTTCTTCTTCCCCAGATGTTGTTACATTTTAGACCACCAAAAATATTTCTTAAAATCTTTTTTTGAAAAACAGAAATGGTATGTGTTAAACATACCATTTCTGTCATTGTCCATGTTTCAGCAGAGTAGATAAGAATGGATCTAATTAAGCTTTTGTAAATCAGAATCTTTGTTTTTTCACTGGTGAAGCTAGACTTCAAGTACTTGTTAAGACTGAAAAAAACATCAGTCAGCTGCTGTATATATGATACTAGCCCTACTAGAGATCTCAGGCATGTTATCATGCAGAGTATTAACTTCTGATCCTTTTCCACTATTAACTTCTCATCCATTGAGAGTATTAGCTATATTATATTGGATATTATTATATATTTATTGTGCCAGGCAGTCCATATTAGTGACGGCTTATGATAAATTTAGCAGTTGCAATTCAACAAAGTACGGAACCCTTGATGCGCGAGCCAGACTCGCACTTGGCTGTTTTTTTTTTGTTAAATTCGATTGGGCGGAAGAAGAGAAATAATATATAGAAAACTATTGCATCTAATCAGCTAAAACTCTATTTTTATGGCGCATCCTTCAAAAGCAGACTTTATTTCAATTATTTCTCAGCCAGCTCGCAGCTTTGCTCGCGTGCGATTATCGTGGTTATAATAGGGTCAACGGCATCAAAATTTGGTTATTTTTAGGTTTCTGTGTAGGATTTTAAGAGCACGTAACATGAAAATATATTTGTTTCCAAAGATGTTTCTGGCAAATGTTTATTTCCTTCAGATTTCATGAAGGGTATGGGCGGATATAATTCCCTTCATTTCGAACGAAAATAGCTGTTAATTTAATCATTTAATCATGACGTTGATATAAACCCTGGATCTCGAGTTCATGCTTCTGATGCTGCGTGAGGGGACAATGGCATTGTTTATTCCACCTATTTTTCTTGCACACTTATTGTTCAACGCAGTTTTGCGAGATGCACCCAGTCTAGCTATTTTTCTGCTCCATCGACTGATTCATAAATGAGTCTGTGTAGTTGCTTGGTAGATCACGACTGATCACTCTGTGATATTTATTCCAATTTTTATGCATTTTGTCTTGTTCGTTATTGTTTTATAACCATTTATTTTTATGTTCTTCCACATGCCCAGTATTCTGGGTAAGTCTGTGAGTTGGGCATGGGGTTTCAAGAAATAAATAAACATGATAACGTTTCGTAATTCTTGAGTTTGTTTCCGAAAATATATGTGTCAGGTTATTGAATCATAATTTCGATTATTGCCACGTAATCTCTTGATAAACTCGTGGTGATGAGCGATCGTTTATGTGTCAGTTATGTATCTAGACATTTTCCTGAGAAGGTAAAATGATATCTATCACTCACTATCTATCATAGCGTTGATAGCCTTAACAGAAGAAGTTAATTATTAATTGTTTCTGGCTTATAAGGTGACGCGTTTCCTAGAAGCAGTGTTGTCAGATTCCGTACGCCAAAAGATAAAGGAAACACTTTCGTGATGGATTTCTGTATGTTTTTGAAACAAAAATATAACTTGAAAAAAATCTTAAAAAATAATTGGGCTGTTAAGATCAGTGACGATTTTTTAAAAATGTTCTATGAGGTATGGGGTGTGTATAAAATGATGGTCGCTTTAAATTTCAAAAATTATTATCAACAGCCTGTTTCAGTTCACTGCTAGACCTAAGTATCTCCAACGGCTTGTTGGATTAAATGTCCGTAATTCCCACGTTATGCTAGTTGGCGATTGCAGCGCGTAGCTTATCGCACCAGTGGCGCAGCTGCTCGTCACTGGTATGCGACATTTTGACTACGCAATTACATACATCACTCCAAAACCGCTCGATGGGCGTACCGGAAACGAACCTGGGACCCCTTATTGCGCCTTCGAAGGCCATAAGCCTTGGAATGAACGACACACGGAGTTGAAATCCAACAGATATTCCCGGTATTTTGTCCTCATGGGTATCTGTTCTTCACATCATACACGCGTTATTAGTTTGAAGTTAATAAAGATTAGGAATACGGCAATACTCTTAATGATGGACCGTACGAAAATGGATTTTCTCGAAAACTCTCCACTTTGAAGAATTACAGGAAAAATCGCCTTCGAAACGTTATTCACGTACTATACTATCTACTTGCTTATCATCCTGATTATATATAATTATATTATATAATAAGTAGAAGTGCCATCAAACTAAGAATAATAATATCCTAAATTATCCTTAGTTTGATGGCACTTCTATATATTATTTTGTTGGTCAAGAAATTGGCCACTCGAATGTTGGAAAATACCATTTAGTTTATCCCACGTACTTCCGCTAAACTTCCGCGGAAAATTATTGCGTGTAACAATCGGAATATTTTGATTCGAGAGCTTTGTGTAAGTAATGTTAATGAAAAATAATAAAAAGCTTCTATAGTTTCAGTGAAAACGAGAAAAAAACGTAAATGAAAACACGCGCGCAAAGCTGAAGTCCACCTTGTATGATACGTTTAGTATTTTACCGTAACACAGCAAGATCTGTATTTTTATTAAACTTTCTTGAAACGTAATATGGTACCACTGCGGAGAGCGTTTGTATTGGTCTTATGAGGAAAAAGTCGTTTTGTAACATTTCCATGAGGAATATTTTTTTCTCCTTATCTCACGAGTACGCACTCGGGACGATTGTTCAGCGGAGTGTGTGCCTTTGATAATGTTATGGTTCCTGTGTGTTTACATACATACGCATAAGTACCTATGTACAGTGACATGTCTCCGTAAGGATGAGCTGCGGCCTGTCATTATCCTGTGACATAATACGCCCATGTGCAAACGTCGTAGAGGCAGTTTGAATCCCCATTGTTTACGTATGTGCTATTGTCGATCGGTGAGGATTTACGTGCATATATACCTCTTGTAGGAGCGAAAATATAGGTTTTGAACGATGCGGCATCTTTAAACCAGCAGTATGGTGGAGAAAACTACAAAAGAAAATTTGCACTAAGAGATTTTGCAAAACGAAATTCTGTCAAACAAAGTAACCATAGCAACTACAGCAACAATACTATGACCATCTTTTTACAGCGCGCGCGTGGTTTATTCACTCTTTTGGCATTACAACAATTCTATTCTTTGGCCGGGTCTACATAAATGCTTCGCCAATTTAAACAAAAATAGCAAGTTCCTTTATGCATCAAAGTAACAAGCCTGAAATTTATCGCAAGAAGTTTTATTCAAGTTTTCCTAGGACACAGGTTTGGACTTTAAAGACGTATTCCGAGAATGATACGGTTTTCCGAGACTGGAAAAATATCGTTGTGTACTCGTGCGTAGCACGCACCAAGTACTACGAAACAAGGTACCGGGGAGGTTTATATGTATAAAATATTGATATAAATACTCAGGTCGCTGGTATTTATATCAATATTTTATACACATAAACCTTTCCCGGTAAAATTTCGAAATCTTTGATCGTACCTCTACTATATGACTATAAAATTAATATTTTTTACAAATAAGGGTGCAGATTTTAGCAAAATTATTTTATCCCTTGATAAATTGTGTCAGTGGAATATTACTATTAGAGTATTTTGAATTTCTAGGGGTGTAATTTATATAAGATTTCGTTGTACTCAGGAAAATAACTGTACTGAGCATAATTCTCAGAATCGAAAAAGACGACAATTGTGTTTCGTTTTATGAAGGTAATGAAACATTCGCTTACTTTATTCTTCATATTGTTTGCGACACCGATGCATCAGAAGGCATACAGAGCCACCTGATCGATTTATTGACATCAGGTATGGGCTGAAACACAAAATCTTAATTTATTTATTTATCTACTTTAATGTATCTAATTGATACATATGGCGGACTTATTGCTACAAGAGCAATCTCTTACAGCCAACCACAACACCAGTCCAGCCCCGTTCGACGAACGGCCGGGAATCGAACCCGGGTCGCCGTGGTGCGTCGCATCGTCAAAGGCCGTATGCCTTGTGATCTACCCAACACACCACGGCGACGTATTCTTTTTTACATTACCAATTCATAATTGTCAACAATGAATCAAGTGATAAAATCCTTAAAAAATCTTAAAAACCCAAAAAAACTTTAAGTGGTCAGTAAACGCTAATTAATGGCGCTGAAAAAAGGATGTTTACATAGGTACCTATGAAAAATATCTATGAAAAAAGTATATGAAAAATATCGAAGTATTATACAATTTTATAAAATAAAAGCACAACAGCGACACATTAGGTAGAGAGAAAGAATAGTGATGTGGTACAGGAGGGATTTCGATATATCGATTTTGGTAGGTAAATGTAAATAACTTCCATCGACTTTTATATAAAGACAACGAGGGCGCACTTTATCCTGTGTCTTGGAACGTGGATAGCCAGGTAGCACTCCGGCTGTACCGACGACAGCGACACCATGGAGAGAAGAATGTCGGAGAAATATTCAAACACTCCTTATCTCGCGAGTAAAATTGTAAACATCACGATTTTTACTCCAGTGGAGCCGTGGGAAAACTATTACCTCGGCCCTTTCATGTGATCTCATTTCCAGTTCATTTGCCTTCATCACATCTTCGTCACAAACAATTTCATAAAAGTTAGAACTGAATGGGGTTGCTTAGTCTAAATTGGAAAAAGGAAGGTGTCAGATGATGAGGTCGCGCCTGATACACTCGGCCGTTTTCTCTCGTTAATCCAGTTAACCTTAACAACGACAACAAGATCCAATTAACCCATATAACACCATTAATCTGTATAACCCATTAAGATAGCACCAGCTGGTTCTCAAGTGTCGGAGTTTTGTAGAGATCGGATGCTCTGCGTTCTAGATGCATTCATTACGTGTACTTGAGCGTAATGCACTTATTTCTCCAAGCGACTTAAGTAAAAAGGACAATTTGCTTAGGGACAATTGAGGAAAAACAACACGTCATTTAAGTAACGGAAATGACTTTGAACTCCGCTTTTATATGCACACATCGGTTCACACAATCTTCTGTCTTCCAATTTCTTGATGATGTACTTCCTCGTGCTTCTCGTATTACAACGACGGTTATTCTTATTTTATATTCATTCTTCTGAACATCAATATTTTTATACTAAACAGTATTCATAAGTTGACTGCGATGACAACCAAAGGAGAATAATACTTATGTTCGCTGGTTTCTTTATTCATTCATAAAGTTTCCCTCATTTATCCTCTCATAAAGGTTCCTTTATTTATCCTTAATGGAATAAAACTTGTTTTGTTATCCACTTATAAAAATACCTTTATTTGTTTTTATTAGAATAAATCTTCCTTCATTATCCACTTATAAAGCTTTTTTTATTTGTCCATATTGGAATAAAACTCTTTATCAACTCATAAAGTTACCTTTATGTATTCTTATTGGAACAAAGGTTCCCTCTTTATCGATTTATAAAATATCTGTTATTTATATGTACTGGAATAAAGCATATTCCTTTAACCACTCATAGAGCTTTCTTTACTTAACCATATTGTAATAAAACTACTTTTTTATCTACTCATAAAGCTTCCTTTATTTAACCATAAAGCTTCAATTGTAGCACCGATTTTGGTAAATGATATTGGATTCGATTTAAACTTGCGAATGACCTTGAGATAGTTTAATTGTTATTTTAGCTGTTTTAACGTTGACAAAAAGTCTTTTACTAAAATTTTAAAAAGTTGTCAAAAACCATTTTACAGAATACTATTGACCTCCGAACAAAAAACATGAAAAATCTTTGCCTATCCTTACTAAAAAGCATTTTTTCTTGCTTACACTTTATTGTAGAATTTTTTGAGATGAACAATGTTGCCATATATTATCTTTGTGAATCTCTTATCATTTAAGCCAAAATATCTCACCACCGGATGTCTTGTCCAACACTTCGAGATTCGTTACCACAGGTTACCCGACCTGACCTTTATTTAAAAATATTCGTATATGTGTCTAAACCGTCTTCTTGACTGTAAATCTATTGACTAGGAAAAACCTGAACAAAATGCGTTCAGTATTATTGAGATAATCGCGTATAACACAGATGCAGCAGAGGTCTTTGTTATATATATATATATATATATATATATATATATATATATATATATATATTTCGATCGGGTCTCGACTTCATTGAAGCTTTAATGTAATTGTGTTTTTTCTACAAAAGAATAAGAAAACTATAGTTCTAAGAAGCTAACGCCATCTGTTAGATATTGTTCGCGATATGTTCTATAACAAAAATAAGAAGATTCGTAAGAAATTAACGCCATCTATTAATCTGATCTGTCAATTAATAAACTTGACGATGAACAAGATATTCCCATAGCGAAAAAGAAATTCATCGTTTCTTTTGTTACGAATTATTTTAATTTTTTAAAAAAATATTTTTAAATATTGGAACAAAATTACAGCGGAAAAGATAAATATGGATAAGTGGTAATGTTTTAAAAATTAATCTGTAAAGTTGTCGAGTCGTCTTTTTCTGTTTAAAAAATGTCTCGACTCGTATTATGGAATTGAATTAGTAAAGAGCTGCACCTAAAGATGCGGTTACACAGCGCGGTGATGGAATTAAATTAATGCTTGAATCGTAGATTTTATTAAGAGGAAATTTTACTGGTTTTTTTTGGACCACAAGAAAATGCAATTGTCGAATATGGATTTGTGAACAATTTTCGGTTGTTTCTGCGACATATATATATCGATTTTGGTGTAATAAATTGTATAAATGGAAATTCTTCCGTCCATTTTATTTATTTTAAATTTAATAATAAATTCAATACGTGAACGAGCAATTGTTTTTTGTATAAAAAGAATTTAAGTTTATGGCCATCAGTTCAGCTCTCTGTAACATTTAGGCTTAAGATTTAGATTATATGGTTTCTCCATGTTAGCAAATATTTAAATAAAGATCGCATTCGATATTTTAAAACTCGTTCCATCAACACAGTTTTAAAACGCCGACTGTCATTGGTATTTGAACACTTGGTGACGTGAAAACGTCAAATGAGGGAGACATAACTTTAAAAAGTTTTATTTCTGTAGGTCGAGGCTTTGCACACGATTTTTTTTTTTGATCACATTTTCACTTAAAATGAAGTTACAACCTGTAAGTTTCACAATCCTAATTTTTTCACTGTCAATTCGATTCAAATATTGTCTGGTTTCTGAGGCATGCCATAGATGGATTATGGACCGGAGAATTTTTCCGAAAACACTAACAAACAATACTAAGATAATACTGAGTTATTTAAGATTATAATATCTTTAAAAATAATAAAACAATAAAAGCGAAAATGTTTGCATTCAAAAATTTTTTTGCAGAAAATAATTTAATTGTTATAAACAAGCTATAGAACGGAATGTCATAGTTTTTGGAATGTTTATATAGACAGCAATAAGTATAAACTTCTAGTATTATTTCACTTCGAATATTAGTTGCGTGTCTTACTTAATAGATGGCTCTGTAAATAAATAAATCGTGTTAGCGAAATATCAGTCCGATATTGAGTTATTGTGTACCAAATTTTTTTATTTGTTATTTTTATAGAAATCACGGGAATTTGACTAAAGAAACTGTTTATATTTTTAATTTGGTAAAGGAGTGTATCCACTGACGGCTCTGTACCCCGCCTAAAGTGCGACCAGGACTTAACGTGCGACAGCGTGTGACAAGAAAATGCGTTGCGCCCTTGGGGAAATCTGTGTCTGAGGGTTTCTGTATACAATGGGCCGAATAAGGCTTCCGGTGTAATGAGTTGGGTGACTCGATTAGTTTGGGCCAGAAGGGCGGCGTGGCCGCGGCAGTTACTTTTAATGACATTGTTTTGTCTTTTATGCGGATGCCGGTCACCCAAGAGGGGGGGGGGGGATGAAGCTGTTTGTTTATTTAAAAGAGACACGTGTTATATTATTAAATTATGGTTAACACGTCTTTTTTGAGGGTATTCTCATTGCGTTAGAGAAAAAAGGTTAATTCTGAAATTAAAAAAAAACAATTTAAGTGGTTAATGTTTTCATAGTGCCTTTGTTATTATTTAAATAGATTATTTTATAATTTTAATAAAGACCCACGCGCGATGTAGACACAAAAAATGAAGCAAAAAAATATTATTAGAAATGTTATCATTATCCGCTGAAATTCGTGGTACAAAACTGCGAGTCGTTTAGAAAAAAAAACTACTTTTCACGATTTTTTTGCTTTAAAAACAAATTTCAAATAATTTTCGATTTTAATAATTTTAGTTCAGACTGTAGAAAAACTGATAATAGAAAATGTGTCCTTGTCCATCCAAGTCGATTAATTGTTTTTGAGTTATCTAATACCTTAATTTGAGAAAAAAAATAATTTTTAGCTCCCCGCAACTAATGTTGAAACGTTTAGTTGATTTAATATTCACGTTACGCCATTTCTTGGTATTAATTTTTTTTAAAACTCGGTTTTGTGTTATGGAATACCGCAGTTTGAAAAAAGAAATGATTTTTTAGCTCTCCACAACTAATGTTGAAACGTTTAGTTGATTTAATATTTACGTTACGCCATCTTTTGGCATATGTTGATATTACATTTTTTAAACACTCGTTTAGAGTTATAGAATACCACAGTTCAAAAAACAATGAATTTTTAGCTCTCCATAGCTAATGTTGAAACGTTTAGTTGATTTAATATTTACGTTACGCCATCTCTTGGCATATGTTGGTATTCAATTTTTAAAACACTCGGTTTTGTGTTATCGAATACTACAGTTTGAAAAGAATAATTTTTAGCGCTCCACAACTAATGTTGAAAGGTTTATTTGATTTAAACAATTAAGTTACGCCATCTCTTGACATGTGTTGGTATTTGTTTAATTACACTCGATGTGTAATTGTATTAAACACCGAATTTAAACTTACAGAAATTATGGGATTTCCCCGGTAAAAAGTATCCTATATGCTAATTCGAAAGATAATTCATATTATGACCTTACAAAGTTGGCAATTTAGACTTAACCTTACAGTCGTGCTTCTCCGTGACAGAATGTCCGCGCGGAAGACATTAATCGTTCAGTTTAAATAAGGGTTTTAGGGAAAAAGAAATATTTAAAATTACTTCTTGCATTTATTATTAAATCAACAATAATATCTAATTAGAAATATCAATAAGAAATTTTTGATATATTTTCGAACAATTCAGAATTTAAAACTTTAACTCACATATTTGGTTGTAGATGTTACCTGACTTTGTAGTAATTATTCGTGAAATTAAAAAAAAATAAAAAAATGGCCGGCAACATGTATTTCTACCTAAGATATCATGAGTATATGTAAGTCCGTAATGTAATACCGTACGTAAATATTCGATAAATTCGAATAAATAAATTATCCCAGAAATACGCACGTCGTCCGTAGCGTGAGGGCGTTGGTCCCTCATCAACAAAAGGTGGATAGTTCCTGATTTAACGGCATCACTGAAACACATGGGCACTATTTAGGTGACACAATGATACACTTTCTAGTTTAATAATTTGGATAACCCTATTTTACAAGTTTTATAATTTGGATGACCCTACTTTAAAAGTTTAATAATTTGGTTGACCCTACTTTACAAGTTTAATAATTTGGATGACCCTACTTTATAAGTTTAATAATTTGGTAGACCCTACTTTACAAGTTTAATAATTTGGATGACCCTATTTTACAAGTTTAATAATTTGGATGACCCTACTTTTTAAGTTTAATAATTTGGTTGACCCTACTTTAAAAGTTTAACAATTTGGATGACACTTGTTTACGAGTTTAATAATTTCGATGACCTTACTTTACAAGTTTAATAATTTGGATGACCCTACTTTACAAGTTTAATCATTTGGATAACCCTACTTTATAAGTTTAATAATTTGGTTGACCCTACTTTACGAGTTTAATAATTTGGATGACCCTTGTTTACGAGTTTAATAATTTGGATGACCTTACTTTACAAGTTTAATAATTTGGATGACCCTACTTTAAAAATTTAATAATTTGGATAACCCTACTTTACAAACATAAACCATAAATAAAACGTCGCCATCCGCGCGTCCACCGCAAGTTAATAGAGTGACAAACATCCAAACATATTTTTCCGTATTTTAGATTTCCACAGCTAATAAATAGCCCATAATTTTTTTCACTATACTAACTATATTCAAGCTGAATTGGACAGTGGTTTGTTATCAGGTTACACAGTTGTTAAGTAACAAACAGACAGACAAAATACTTTCATATTTACAACACTGAAGAGACTTTACAGGTTAACTATGCGAATTATTGAAACATAAAAAATGTACAATTCCTACAAATATAATTAAAATGAAACTTTGCCTATTTATTTGTTTGTTTGTCTTTCTTTCGCTCTTAAACGGCTCGAAGGTTTTCATCGAAATTTTGCAAATCAACGTCCTAGATCAAAATTAGTCTATATACTAGTATAATTACACCATCATTTACAGGAACAAAGTAGCGAACGTAACGCCAAAAAATTTATGCCCGCGCAATAAAGAACTTAATGCAATTGCAAAAAGAACAGAAAATATTAAGTACTCAAAAAAAATTGTTTTGACTTTCGTACATGGTGTAGGGCGTATCATGGGAAAGGGTTTATAAAAAGGGTCACAAAATATATATTTTTTGGAATTTTGATTGGTATATCTTCAGATATATACTGAGAAATAGGCAGAAAAATATGTTCTCTCCGCGTTATTTGCAACCTTATCTTCAACCTAAAATTATAAAAAACTATGGTCTGTGAGAAACCTACGCATAATTTGTTGCAAAATTATATCGAATTATCCTAGATCTTATATTTTTTTAAATATACCTGTAAAAGAAGTAATATGCAATATATATTTATGTTGTGAAGAATTAATATTTGTAAATAGTTTAATATTAACACATTATGACACAAATATTTAGAAGTGCTTAAATGTGTACGGAATTCTCGTAGTGCGAGTTCAACACGTGCTCGTCAGTTTTCTTTTTATATATGACAATTATTTACGTTTAATTTATGGACGGTGTTCTCGACGATTCAGTTGTTTGTTTTGTGCTTCAGTCGGATGCAGAAATGTACGGCGTCATCTTGTAAAAGCTAAAATATTCAATTAGTTTATTATATTATATTTTATTGTCCTGTATTTATTTGTTTATTTATTCACACACACTTATTACAAGCTTAGAAAACTAATTTCACAGCAGCGAACTTATTGCTACGGGAGCAATCCCTTACAGGCAACCACAATTAATTGATTCAGAAAGATAAGTACTTGGCAGACTGTATGTGATTTGTGAATACCAGTTAATGATATTTACAAAATTAATTTACATGCTATAGGTATTAAACATACGGAATGAATATAAGATTGAGTAAAACAGAAGCAGAAGGATAAATCAGGGGTAGAGACGAGATAAGGATGTCATAGAAAGGATTTGAATCTGCCGATTACAATAGGTAATGTAATTTCAGACTATTTTGGAAAACAGACAATGAGAATCTACTCTGTATATTCTGTGTTCAGTTGATTCTGTAATCTAGTAGCATATGCAGTAAAGTATTCTACGCAGAATGCAGTTCTATGCTGAGGGATAAGAAAGGGGTATCCTTGTTTTCTATTGTTATATCTTGGGTATTGGATTTTACGTATAAAGTTGTGACGGGATTCTTGATGACATTATATAAAAATCATGGAAGGTTGAGGTTGCATCGGTCAGGAATCATTAACCGTTTAAGTAATGACCGACTTTCAAATATATGCTCTAATTTTTAAGACCGAAAATTTGTTAAATACACAAATTTCCAGGTTTTGAAGTTGTTCTCATTTATTGAGTAAATATTTATTTACATTAGAATATATATACGTCTCCATAATAAAGGATACGTTGACGTGGAGTTTTCTTCATATATACTGTAGTCAAATTTGTGACAGAAAAAGATGTCAAAAATACGAGTAGTAATCTGTAATAATAAGCAGCACATACTGTACCGTGTTTTTTTTTTAAACTTCTACAATATTTTCTTATATTATTTTAATGTGGCTGTAATGATTTAGAAGTTTAACTCAAAAATGCGGGACCAAAGTTAGGATTGCCATTCGTCCATTTTTCCCCGGACACTGTTTTCTTTTTAAAAGAGCCAGCCGGGGGATTTTTTAATGTGTCCGGGGTTTTAAAGAAAGCAGTTTTCTGTTATTACTACATTATTTTAGTCTATGGATTAATGAAAAAAATTAACAAATATCAGAAATTCGATTCCAAACTTTCAAGACTAAATATAAATCTACAATGACTTGCTAAGAATTTTAAAACTCGTAAGAGCTTTGTAACTTATTTTACTGTTGATTCCGTTTTCAAAAGTCCACGACTGTAAGTTTTGCCTGTTGATTTAAGTTTCAAAGTTCAAATTAAGAATGTAGATATGAATTTTTTTTTTGTTGTATATACAACAGGGTTTTAAATAAAGCGGTTTTCTATTATTACCACATTATTTTAATCCATGGATTAATGAAAAAAATTAACAATTATCAGAAATTCGGTTCTAAACTTTCAAGACTAAATATAAATTTACAATGACTTGCTAAGAATTTTAAAACTCGTAAGAGCTTTGTAATTTATTTTACTGTTGATTCCATTTTCAAAAGTCAACGACTGTAAGTTTTGCCTGTTGATTTAAGTTTCAGACTTTAAATTAACGATGTAGATATGAATTGATTATTTTCATTGTTTTTGCTATAGAGGAAACATAATTATTTCATATGTAATATATAATTAGGTATAATTTTTTGTTTGTGGTCATTAAGATAAATCAAACGTTACTAAGATAAAATAATCTTGATTAGTATTATACGATTTGCACTATTTTATTTTAATATGTTATGAGCGTATTTTAGTATCCGGGATCACGAACAAAATATCCAAGTTTTATATTCACAAATTCTGGTTTTCTAAAAGTTACTACGGTAACCTTAGGCATGTTCCAAAATAGCTATCGATGACGAAAGTTTTACGTCAGTAGGATAAGCCTTTTTTGTGTCAAACATTAAAACAAACAAACAAACAAATATACTCTTTGCCAAATTAGTACGACCAAGAATGAAGATAAATAAAATTGAAGCGTCTGTCTGTATTTTTCTGATTTTCAGGTTTTATATACTTTTTGGTTTGCATATTCTATTATTACTTATCTAGCGTTAACACGGTCGTGTGATTTACGTGAATACGTGTACGTTAACGGATAATATTTTTTACGTTCTCAGCACCGCTTCTCTCTATCATATGGTGTTTTATGGATATCACTGGATTTATCTTGAGAAGATCTTTCCAACCGTGAACAATTTCTGTATTTTGATTTGACTTTTTAGCGAGTATAGGCCAACATTGCATTAATTTTTTTTAATTTTTAACTTTAACACTACATGTTCACCATAACCATTCCACACTAATATTTTTACACGCAATTGATAAATCTTGACGAGAACTGTCGATCGACAAACGGGTGTCGTAGCTTCTCCGAGTCAAACTTTATTATAAACGAAAATTATGTGACGCGGCGAAATGACCTCAAAATTGCGGCGCTCCCCCCTCCACCGTTCGCGATACGTCACAATCCCTCCTTAGCGTAACGAATTTTTAATCCTTTAACTACCGAGTGGTATAATTAAATTTTGTATGTAGATGACAGTTACGTAGCTGCAGTGCCAAACTCTGTCCTCCGATTTTGTTATTAAGTTTTTTGAATTTCCTCAAACTATGAAAGCAAATTGAAAGACGTATTCACGTCAAAATAATAATTGGTCTAATAACAATGGAGAAAGCAGTTAAATGTTCGAACCAAATTTTGTCATATTTTTCATTATTACATGACATTATTCTATATTAACTAAATAATAATGAAATATTAGATTTATTAAAAAAGTATTTTATTCCACCGTGATCTATCGATACGATATTAGAAGGATAGTTACGGTTCGGATCGATCCAAGATATCGATACAAAGGACAATGTCGTGCATCTCTACGGTATATTTAAGTAAGAGAATAACTATGAAAATCACATCTCGTGACGGATTCGGTCGATTATATTTTTATTATGTCTGTCTGTATTGGAACGGAACGCTATTAAATATATTAACTATCATGGCGTTTAATTGTTTAAAGCAATTATTGAACACGGCTCGCGTTCAACACGCTAAAACCGACTAATTTAAAAAAAAATATCAAAGTTTTTTATATGTATGTAATTGGTCTATTATCTTGATAGTATTTTATTATTAACAATTAATGTATTCTTTAAGTATATTTTTTCAGGAACGAATAAGGAATTGTTTAGTTTGTTAAGACTGAGCCAAATACTTTTTGCGTTAATGTTTATTGTGTCAAAAATTAAAACACTTTGAAAGAAAAACGGTTTTTTATAAAATACTTCTGATTTTCGTTATGGTATTGTATGCAACATTTCCAAGAATATTTTTAAATTTTTGTGTTAACAGTTTCCCCCAATCGTCGAATTTACGTAAAGGAAACCAGAGAAAATGGAAATAGTGGTACAGAAACAGACTGTATCCTTTGAAAAAAAACTGGTATTTTTTGGGATATAAAGACACCAAACAATTCAGCGATTGACAACCAGGGAATAATAAATAATAAAGTATATTTGTTAACCATAATACAAGACAAATAAAACTGTCTCCATAAGCGCGTGTATATTATATTTTTTGATAGGGCAAGATGGGGTAATAAGAAATAAAAAAAAATAATAAAACTATAAAGAAAATGTAATAACTTTATAGAAACGGTTATTAAAAATAATCGCTTGTTTTAATGTGTAGCCATTGCCTGAATTGATTAAAAATAAACTTTTAACTGACATTGTCAAATTGAATGTCTTTTGATCTTTTCAAGTTTTACCTGGCTTTCATGGATTAGTATGTTACATGTATATATGGAAGACACAACGAGACACAGTCAGTACTTTCTTTCATCTTGGTGGTTAAGAGTTCCTTATAAATAGCATTTACAAACTGTTATAAAACTAATCTGTTATAAAAAAAACCAAGATTCCTCGTTTGTCTGATTGAAGATTTAAATGAAACGATTAGTAAAAATAATCAATAACGATCGCTTGTTTTAATGTATAGCCATTGCTTGAATTGATTAAAAATAAACTGTTAACTGACATTGACTTTTGTTCTGTGTTGTCAAAGTGAATGCTTTTGATTTTTTCAAGTTTTACCTGGTTTTCATGGATTAGTATGTTACATCTATCTATGGAAGACAAAACGAGACACAGTCAGTACTTTGTTTCGTCTTGTTGGTTAAGAGTTCCTTATAAATAGCATTTACAAACTGTTATAAAACTAATCTGTTATAAAAAAGTTCATGATTCCTCATTTGTCTGATTGTCATTGACAAAAATCAGAGATAACTTTACTATCTTTTTCTTGCAGACATATTTTTACATAACCTTTAGAATAGAGGTATGTATGGTAAGTTACAACAACGTAAGTAACGAGTAAATGTGGCTCCATTGCCCCGCTTTCCTCTATGTTTTCGCCCATTGTCTTTTAAAGTGTGAAATTTAAAAAATGTATCAAAAATATGAATATGGAAAATTGTTTAATTTACTTTGACTTTTACTCAATTTTCTCAGATTTTTTTAACTCAGTTTAACTAAATTTTGCGCCTTTATGTGATTTGTTTTTTCTATGTCTTAACTCAAATTGTGATTTCAAGTATACGAAAATAGTGTGTCAGTTATTCGTGAATCATTCTATATACTGTTTATCTATATCTGTTTACAAATAGCAAAATATAGTATAGATTTTTTGAAAACATTAAAAAAATCAATACTTTTTTGAAAAAAAAAACAATATTTAGAATAGTAATTCTAAATATTGCTTTTTTTTCAAAGTATTGATTTTTTTTTAATTTTTTCAAAAAAATCTACTATTTTTTGCTATTTGTTTAAGATCTTGACTTATGATTTATAATTTTTATGACTTTTAGTAAAATATTTATATATCAACATATTTAGTATAAATATTCTTTTATACTGAACAACGTTCAAAATATTAGAAAACATATTTTTTATGTAAACTATTTATTTATAAAATGAGACGAATAAAAAGAAAAATTCAAAATGAATTCCAAATTATACTCAGAAGTCAGAGAAATTAAATTTACGGATATAAGACCTTAGTCAGACCCTTTGGTTATAATACCTAACGTTAAGATTCAAACGGTGATGTTCAGCTTATGGAATAAGATCGAAAATTAGGACCTGTCATTTCGGTGCCTGAAGATTTTCGCATATATTGTCTTGCTACAATGCTTCCTAGAAGTTAATTTTTTTTCTATTTGCAATAATAAAAAAATATCGATGGAGTCTATTATGAAGATGCTTTTAGTCCTTAGAAATGTCTGCCAAAAGTCCTTTGTCAAACACCTCTTCATCCTATTTTTTCACTAAAGTCACTTTTACGTTTTTTTAAATGTTTGATATTTGACAACCTATTTTTATTATTTGTATATTAAGTGCTTTATGATAAATTAGGTCCAAATAAAAAAAAATTGTGCGTGTCAATTCCGACGCGCGACTGGAGTTTTATACCTTAAGTACGATTGTCCTGGAATGTATAAAATAGGTAACACTGTATATAAATATAAATATCAATATCATTAAATGTAAATTTAAAATTATTTAATAAAAAAATGCTGACAATATAATTATTTTCAAGCAAAACACAAATGAATAAGATCAAATTTATACAACAAAATTAAAAATATTTAGTTACGTCAGACTAAAAAGTTGAAATCAAAAGAGATTTTTTAATTTTGTAGGATAGAAGACATTAAATATTCACACATAATTATTTTTACTGATTACCTTGATATAAGTAAATGACTGTAAACAATCTGTGTCACACTCCGTTATTGCGACTACGCCATAAGAAAATGTCAAATAAACATATCGATACCTCACTCTAAACATGCGCAGAAATGTTGCGCGGAGAGGCCACCTAACTATTACACTTTTTTAACGCTCTGAACTTTGTACGATCAGAATCTAACGGTTACCCTTTTTTAAGGCTCTGAACTTCTGATTTTACTCCTAATAAAACTTCGTACCGAGCGCTATATATGAAAATGGATTCATAAAGAGTAAACTCCAAAAACTATAAAAAATGAGTCGATGCTAAAGAAATATTTGTTAGAAACGCTTAATTCATAACGTTAAATCCATTTTATTTACAAAATAAACTGTGAGCGGCCATTGTAACTATCCATAATAAGATTTAGTATAAGTTTTCTTTCATTTATACGAAGGAAAATAGAGGAAAATTCACTTTTGCTAAAGTGCTTTCATTTCCCAAGTGGTTTGATTTTCGCACTGGGCGTGTCAAATTACCTCGTTCTAATCAACTTTGGACCTTCGCTCTCTCAAGGTTAACTTAGAATTATAAGTCGTTTGCGAAAAGCCATTGTAATTTTGGCTATTTATTCCATTGTTAGCGATTTTTCACATCATTCGTACAGTTTTCAAAACCAGCTTAAATTATATCGTTCGTAATCTTATTATGCCATAAACGTATTGCGTCACCTTGTACGCGGACGTAATCTCACTCTCCGTTATTATAACTAGATTAGTAGAGATATCCGCGAGATTGAGACTCGAGCTGCATATTAAAAGTCAATTTAAATAATTGGCTGAGTTATGTGGCAACGTGGTAGGTGTGTAGTTATGCGTGTTTTGTTTCTTGTAGTTTTGTCTGATTAGAAATATTGGTTGTCATTAGTTTCTTAACATTTATTGGATAGGATTAAAAGAGGAAGTTGACTGAGAGCAAAGTAGCTATTTTACGGAGCTCCTTATTAATGGGGATTCGTATGGTAAATGCCTCAATTGAGCGCTTCAGGTCTTGTCTATTTTTTTAGGCAAAGCTATATTAAACCATTCGATCTATGTTTTGTATAGCACTGAAAGGTGTGGCTATTAAACGAATTCTATGGAAATAAATTTTGGGAAAAAAGTCCCAAGGAGAAATTACGGACCTGTCCTTGAAAATAATGTCTAGTTTATTTGCTGCAGTCATGAAACTTATAATAAACTTAATAATAAAACTGTAACTGAGCCGTATCTGTACTTTGAATATTTTTAGGAAAATCTTATTGTAATAGTCATCGATACAAAGACCAAATTTATCATTTTTAAAATGTTTGTCTGTCTGTCTGTCTTTCTGCAACCACTGAACGAATTTGATGAAATTTTGTATGATGATAATTGACTATCCGGGTCAACATATAGAATACTTTTTATGTTTGGAAAATGTCTCATTCTCAAGCGAAAATATAATAACTGGTTCGTGCAAAAATCACTCCGAATCTAGATATTTTTGCTAATCTATACATATTGATACATATTTGTGAATATAAAAAATTACAAAATGAGGCAATATATAAATATAAATACCCATAATTAAACAAATTTTTAAAAAAATTAAATAAAACTGCTCAATAATATTTAACTAAGTTCAGTTTAAAAAAATCACCAATAGATGTCATCACAAGGTTTTTAAAATAAGTAATTTTCCTCTATCGCATCGAGTCAATTATCACTGAATGGATTTGAATGTTTTTTATATTGCACCGTGTCAAATTACACAATGCAATGCAATATAATTCACATTATGTTCCATGCTCTCTAAATATTTTTCGGTTTAAATAAAGTTACAAGATTTATACTATTATTTTGCTTTTCTACAATAGATGGCGCAAGTAGGGATTTAAAATAAACAACAACATAAATACGACTCTTAATAACGCGCTTTAATTGTTTTAATTAATTCATATATTTTTTTATTTCTACTCGACGATATATAACGCTAAATGTTTTCTGTTATATAACGCGATATGTTTTTTTTAACTGTTCGGTGCATGGTATTCAACGAAACATGTCGCAAGTAAATTTCGTAAATCGTGGTGTCATTGTGTTTTCAAAAACAGGACAAACCTTGCGCGTAGCTGGCGTGGACCTAAGCATCAGTTGCTTTTCGCACGGACAGCTGTGTGGAGCACTCTCCCGCGTCAGCAACGCTAACAATTTATTTGTTTACGTCCCTGACAGTTTTACAGGAAACGTTGTTTACAGAGAAGTTTGTTCTTTCTGAAACAAGACGATACTATTATTTGTATGTCAAAAATAATTTTATTGAAATAGGTTGATAGTTTTAACTGTCAACATTACCAGCTCCAAGCGGTTACAGACACCTTGCATCATATAAATCTGGTTATCGATATGACTGCATCATAACGAGCTGCCGGCTTCTACGCCGAGCTGTTGCGACGATTTATTACTACCATCTGTGTGTATGGCTCGCATCAGGCGCCCGATTACGATCGAAGGCCGCTGACGCCATTTTCGGTCTTATCGGCTGCGTTTATTGACATGTGAGGAGAGTTTCGTAAACACGAGACCCTCGCGAGTGTCGGGGTCTCTTATAAATGCGCACGGAAATAGTTTAATGGTCTTCATCTGGTTGTGAATGGGAAATAAAGGGGCTGTTGGCAATGTTTAATAGATCTCTAATGAGTTTATAATCATCTAGATTTAATGGATGATTTCGAGAAATGTGTTTGGCTTCAGGTCTGTCTCTTTTTATTTTAATACAATGAAGTACACTATGCATTTTAGCATCACATGGAAACTTCAGACAAATAAAGTGATTTTTCTTGTTTCTTTCTCTATGGAAAATTCACTTCCAATCTTACATGTTTACCCAAAGCGTTGGGCATGTAGAAGAAAATAAGAGCAACTGATTATAAAATAGTAACGAATAAGACAGAAAACACAGAAATTCTAATTAATATCACTCTAAACTAGTGATCAGTCGTGAACCATAACCTAATTCTATTCCTGAAGCCGTTAATAGAGCAGAAAAATCTCTAATGGATGCGTCTGACACTACTACGTTGAAATTGTGACTGTACAAAAGTCAGGTGAACACTGCATGATATCCGTGCGTGTTCTAGGTAGGTGAAATAAACTATAATATATCGTCATCTCACGTAGCAGCCCGGAGCATAACGCGCTACTAAACCCAAGAAGATACATTACCAAAAGCAATTCCAGTAGTGGTTATTGCCTCCATATATCCCCACAAAGATCGATCTCATGTAGCCCGCATCCAACGGCTTTCCGCAACCTTTATCAGGTCATCTATCCACCTAGCGGGGAGACTGTCCCACTTTGCATCTTCTGGTACGTGGTCGCCGCCGGAGAACTTTTCTTCCCCAGCAGTTGTCGGTCTTGCGCGCTATATAACCTGCTCATTCCAATTCAGCCTGCCAATCTTTAAATCTATGTCGGTGAATGTAGTTTTTCCACGGATCTCCTCATTACTAATCATTCCATAGTTCGCTGAGTGACTTGGAATCTTTATACGAGTCCAGTAGTATGTGGGCACTTCTCACTTCGCTAGGTCATTGCTGTCATCACACACTGGTTTAAAACTTTTGTCTTCAAAGAGTAGTGTATTTTGGTCGACAAGATATGGCGAACTTTCCCGAAAGCTGTCCAGCCAAGTTGTATTATCCGATTGACCTCTTTCTCAATGTTGGATTTGTATAATCAGAGTATATACTGGCGTATATTGGCGTATATACTAATCGGTAACTTCAAAAATAGCATTTCTAACTTGTACAGATAGAGATACGACAAGGACGTTAGATATGATCGTGGCCTTGTCCGCGTTCATTTTCGTTGGAAAATCGAAGATGAGTGACGTATTCGTCAAATCCATTTCAATCCAAGAGCTTAAAGACATCTTGTGACTAATGTATTTCATCTTTCTTTAGCTTTCTACAAATTATTATATATTTCGAAGTCCTTTATAAAGATACCTTTTTTGTTTTAGGTTATGTTCGCAAGTTGTATTTTATCTATGGCCTTTCCTGATTGCCCATCGCTGAACTGTCATTTTCTTATGTTCCAAAAAATATTGGATTTTTTAAAAATTATACTCCATTTCTGTAACTCTAGGTTTTTAGCCGGGTTTCTTCACAAGAAGATGTAGTTGAATTATGTAAGCACATAGAAAAAAATATATTTTATAAAATTGTTGTTTTTTATAGTTTCCAAAGAGAAGGGATACCGTCATTTCGTGTTTACTCCAGGGAAAATTTTGGAACTATTTTCTTCAGCTTGGTTTAATAAATTTGAGAAATGTAGGTAATCTCTTAGTTTTGCTACATATACCAAAGATATGACAAGCAATGTTAAATACGTTGTGAAATATTATATTGGCATTTATTATCCTACTATTATAATAAAGAATTATAATAAAGAACTTTGCTATTATAAAGAACTTTTTCAATTGTTTAGAAAAAGCTACTCAGGCTATAGACGTTTAACTTCCCAATATTATAGGTACAGTTCCAGATTGCCGTAGGCTACCTGGAAACTGTAACTATCATATATTGTGAAACTGTAACTATCACATATGTTGTATAATTATTAAGATACTACCTGTAACTTCGTTCGCATGAAATTCAGAATAAGAAAAAATATTAAGAATAACAAACGATACCATTTATAGAGTAAAGTTTACTAAAAACGCTAGATGGCTTTGGTAGCACCATATCGTAATATTCACTTATAGGTGTTGGTACCATACTTTGTTAGTACCATATAAAAAGTATCTTATATGTAGCTCGAGGAACAAATTATTACCACGTGTACAAGTACATTACGTCGCAATACATTATTATATTTTTATTAATTAAAATAAAGCGCAGAATGACCTTCATGAAAGCGAAGGCACTTATTAAGAAATCTTAATCAAATTTATTTATTAATGTATAAAAACACTTTTATCAACGCATTACAGACAATACTCGTAGCAATAGAAAAATTAATGATTTGACAAATTTTAAACCTTTAGATTAAACATGAATACAAAAATAAATAAGTACTCCTAGACACAACCATGACCTATTTTCACAAACTTACTTTCACTCATCATAAACAAGTCACATTCTGGTGCTATCGCAATCAGATGGTTGAGTAGTTGAATACGGCGAGAAACTGGAGAGTTGCGATATAACTAAGTTCTAGAGAGTCGTATAGCAGAAAGGTAATGATTGTTTGAGCGCCGGATATTGTCAGGTTCGAAGAATGAAAATTTACGCGGTAATACAAGGCATAGGATTTTTCCTTTTAATAGTTGGAAGTTGCAAGGAATGGAAATCTAGCATAGCCGAGAGGAAATCCGTAGGAAATAGAACGGGGAAGTAACAATACTGTTTTGTATACTGATATCGAAGGAACGTCTTTTGCACACCTTCAATCGTCAAGCTGTACTTGGCTTCGTGTGAGCTCCAAATAACGGGGCCTGATTTTAATCGGCTTTGCACTAATGACGTGCACAGCAGGCGAATTGGTGACACAGCACTTATTTGTACTCATACAAAGTCTTCATGTGGATCTTTTTGGCACCTGGCGGAAATACAGTTAATATATTGTTTTAAAAAATATATTAGACAATATCTTCGTCTATCCTAAATGCACCCTTACGAAGCTGGGGCGGGTCGCTAATAGTTAAATAAAAATATTATACACCCTTAAATGTTTGTACTTACTAAATGATTTACCTAAATGTCAAGTAATCCTCCCGTAGTGTAAATTTTACTCATAAATGATAGTTTTATTAATTTCTAGACAGTCAAGTCGTAGACTGTGCAGTAAAGGATAATTCGTAAATAAAATTAAAATAAAGAATAAAAATCCTCTCTCGACTGTGTTCAGCGATCCAATAGCCTTTCATGATTCTATTCAATAACTCTGAAATTAGGAAAAAGGTCAATCTATATTGTAATTAAGTCCAAACTGGAATACGGAGCAGCGCGAGGCAATTACGTAAATGTTTCACTTGAAATAAGTTTCATTCAGTTTACAATACGTGACGGATTGGATCAAAGAAGTTTAAAAAACGTACAACGTAAACAGATTACTAGATTTAATCATTTAAAAAAAAATCAAATGAAATTCAGAGCAAAACGTTTGTTTATCCAAAACTCCTGGATCCGTTTTGATTAACATTTTTCCTGAATTTTTAATTAGGTTTGAAAACCTTTTACTTAAGCACATTCTCTTGAGAGAATCTCTGTTCTAAACAATTTTGCTGATAGTCCGTACGGGGCACTAAAATTCTTCAATCAGGATCTTCGCTTATAGTCTGGTTTGAGCCATGTTTAGTCTGGTGAAGCTTATCTAGTTTCCTCTGCAAAGTTGATTGCATCGAGATACATTTTGGATTCCTTTTAATATTTCTTCGAGTATGTCTGTTAAGGAATGAGATTGCGATACCGCCTAATAAAAAAAACAATCAGAACCGGATATAAATGCACCCTTAAACCAAAAAATAACCAATGCACTGGAAAACACTGTCATCGCTTAACGAAAGAAGCTCCTGAACCCGAACACGTGATACTTTTATACAAATAACTCTTGTGTCAGTTTTTCTTTTATTCTCGCACGTACAAGTATAAGGAGCGAGAGCGGAATAGAGGATTAACTTTTCCGCTCACACCCCGCTAACTTCCTCTTCCTTGTCGACGCATGTCAGTGATGCCAACTCCGGGGTTTTCCCCCTAAATTTAGGAGGATAAAATCTATATAGGGAATTTTTAGAGGGTAAATTTTTAGGCGTATTTTTGGGGATAAAATGTTTACTACGTTTTCTAAAAGATTACTCAGTACTCTACTTACATCAACCAAAAATTTAAAAAAACATTTAGGACTGATTGAATGATAAATATTTAAATTATTTTGTTTATTTTATAATTAATAACTACTTGTTTCATAGTTTTAGAGATTTTGGTTTGAATTTAGTGGGTTTTGAAATTGCTTTAAGGGCAAAGTTTTCAAACAGTTGGCACCACTGACTCCAGTATCGATATCGACTCCAGTAAGCCCGCTGTATGTCAGCGAGACGGTCTATTTTTTTGCTTATACCATTCTTCATTTTAAATGTCATTATACAAGTCTTTTAAAATGGAATTGAGGTTGTACTTGCTGTTTTTTGTGAAACAATAAGCTTTAAAGTGAGATACAATGTGGGACGGGCACTCTAATTTTTCAAAATTGGGTTTAAAATATATTATAATTTTTGAAAATTAGTTTAAAAAATCTGAAAATTTTCAGTGTATGGGCATTAAAAGATGGCCTCTGCCCTGTATTACTGAGTAAACTTTCATTCTGCGTACCTAACAATTTCCTGCGCCCACGCAATTATCACCTTTTGCTATACCACCCTCTAGAACCGAACTATATCGGAACTCTCCAGTTTCCTGCGGTGTTCAACTGCTCAACCACGATCGCGGTTATACCAGACTGATTTGTTTATGATGAGTGAAAGTAAATTTGTTGAAATGTGTCGCCGTTGTCTTTTGTAGTTCTTGTGTACCTTTGTATTCATGTTTCATCAAAAAGTTTATACTTTGTTCAGATCAATCTGTATCGTATCGATAAATATGTGTGTCTAAATAAATAAATAAGTAAATTTGAACAAAGCTTTGATTAAAAGTTTATTTTATGTTACATTAATCGACAATTTAAAGGTATATACTCTATTCGATTTGTAGTAATATTCACTTATATTTTTTATTCTCCAGACTTCAGATCAATCTGTATTGCTATCGATAAATATGTGTGTCTAAATAAATTTGAATAAAGCTTTGATTCAAAGTTTATTTTTTGTTCCATTAATCAACAATTTAAAGGTATATTATACTCTATTGGATTTGTAGTAATATTCATTTATATTTTTATTCTCCAGACTTCAGATCAATCTGTATTGTATTGATAAATATGTGTGTCTAAATAAATAAATTTAAATAAAGCTTTGATTAAAAATATATTTTATATTACATTAATCAAAAATTTAAAGGTATATAATCTATTCGATTTGTAGTAATATTCACTTATATTTTTATTCTCCAGACTTCAGACCAACCGGTTCTTTCTTTTCTTTTGTCGAGGTATTTTGTTCCACTTTTTAGCAGAATCATTAAAACTCCTTATTGTAGTCATGTCTCCGGGACTTCCCGAACGTACTACTGGTGGATAATCCAACTGAGTGCAAAAATATCACACGTAACTCTTTTTAACACACCCAATACTTATCTGGAGACCATTTTTTACCCGCAGTGGCTATTCTTCGCAGCTGTTGGGCAGCGACGCTATACAATGTGCGCAAGTATCGTGTGTACGAAAAAGATGACAATTATTTTAAATTTTCTGAAAAAAAAGTTATCTTGTCTATTTTATTTTAACGACAATCAACTATTTATCAGTCGAGGAATAGCATCTTTCTTTGTCCGGCACTTATTCCCGGATAACGTATTTATATATATATATATATATATATATATATATATATATATATATGTGTGTGTGTGTGTGTGTATATATATATATATATATATACATATATGTACTAATGTGTGTGTGTGTGTGGGTGTGAAATACGAATGAGATGAAGACGGACAGAAATAGGCGGTTGACCTTCGCACGATTCAGTGACGCGACTGATTTCATCTGAATGATTTATTGCTGACGCAAGTTTGTGTAACGGGCCGCATTATGTCTGTTTCGGAGCATTGCCGCTGGAGCAATTTTCATCAAAAGAAAACGAAACAAACACTAATAAATATGTCGAAAATATGAAGCATTTATGGCGTATAAGCGTACATCATACTGCCGTTTTGTAGCTAAACATGACGCACTGTGGTTTTTGAAACGATTACAGTCTTGAAGTTTGGTATTTAGGTGAAGAAAATTCGGGAAAAATCGAAGCGTAATCTTTGGCATAAAATTTTATTTTCAAATTGTTTTCACGGATGCGGTTATATCACTTGTATTGTCGCTCTCACCTTATACGTGAGGGGAAAAACAAATAGATGGCGAATATAAAGAAAATGTGAATTTTTAGATTAAAAATATTAAGTTTTGATTAATTTTCGAAGCCCTCTGATACTACCACACGTGTAAAATATATATATTAAACTATAATTAAAAAAAGACCAAAATTGTTAGAGAAGCAACCCTAAACATTAGGACTCTTTATCATATTTGTTAATAAGTGGTAACGTAAACCTAATGTGAATCGTAGTACTCGCGTTTTAGTAGTATTACTCTGGACAAATACCGCCTTAACAAATTTATTTATTCGGGGAAAAATATACTGGGAAAATATACCATTTCCCATTTCCCAATGGTCAAGATCTGATTGATGACTGTGACTGTTCAATTTACGCGGAATTTATTGGCATTCCAAATATTTCGTTTTTTTCCTACAAAAATAGAGAATCCTGAAGATCGAATCTATAATATATGACGTAGGTGAGTTACCGCGCTTATTCGAGGAAATGACGTAATACTAACATTTTCCAATATAGATTTGCCTTTTCTTATTGTTTATTATTAAACTGTCAAATTGATCTATCGAGGTATGACTGACTACAGTGTTATCTTAAATATGAAAACAGTTGACGTGATTTACATTTATAACATACATTTATTTAAGGTGTTGGTACTAAAACTTTCTTGCTTTTGGATTTGAGCATTTATTCTTATTAAAAACTTCAGGTATAGTTTTTGGCATTAATTGTACAGTTAATAGTTTCTCATTTGTATTGTTCAGACTTCATATTTTAGTATATATGAAGTCCGAACAATACATAGTGAACAATTCCATGCATTTGTTAAACTTACAGTAAAATAATTTTACCGGACGGTAAAATTTCTGAAATGAATGTGTGGACATTATTTTAAAAATCACGTTATTAAAAATATTGATCAGTGTGGAAAACATTAAAACCATTTATATGATAGAATATTCTTTAAGGGTTGAAGGAGGTTGTGGGCGAAGTGTATTTTTAAAAGGATGCGGTCAAAGAGAGAGACTTAAAAATATGATAGATAAACATTAGCTTTACTATTTTTTTAGTTTTTTTAAATTCTAAACTATATAATGTCAAGGAAGAAAATTTTTTTAGTTTTAAACGAATGTTTGATGGAGAAGCAGCTAAATTGAAGTATTACATAATACAATTCATAATTCAATTTAAATGGAATTCTTTAATACCCGAATCATAGCGGTCAAAGAAATATTCGTGTCAAAGTAAAAAATGTGAATTTGCGTCTAATAATTTGATCAGGGATTGCACGTACACTCATACACACAATTCGTCAAATTATAATAGCAATACTTCCATTTTTTTTTTATAAATTGAAGTAAAAATTATACCAGAAGTCGAGATGGGCCTCTCTTGATTCAACACTTTCCTAATAGACAAATTAAATAGGTCAAAGATTTTTGAAAGTAATACTAATCCTTCTGTTTATTTACATTTAAACAACGTGATATATAATAAATATAAGAAAAAAGTATCACGAAAAGGTTTTTAAAGTTTTTGTTAAAATATTTTTTTCTTTTTTCATCTAAAAGAGGTTAGAGAGGACAGATATTGTTTTTTTGTATTTTTTGAATTCTGTTCCTCAAAATGAAAAAAAACGGTACCCTTATGGATCACTTTGTTGTCGTTGTATACTGAATTCCACTCCTGCTTTAAATTTTAGTAGTCTGCACAAACGTTATACCCACAATCTCCTGGGTTGTCTGAGAGTACTGCGCTAACGGCTCATATTGAGCCATTTAGTACCTCACTAATTCTAGAACGCACTTTTAAAACTGTTTGAATGACTCAAATATCATTTCACTATCAATCAAGTCATGATGACTAAAGAAACCACATTCCAAGGTTTACCGTGATATCATTTTGCTACGTTGGATGAGCTATTTGTAATGAGCTATTTAGCACTAAAATGTATTTTGAGAATGTTGCTGAAAATGCTTTAATTGATGATGAAAGATAGATATATTCTAAACGAAGGCGCAGTGACTGATGAACCCACGCTGTTTAAATACGTTGCACATAATTTAATAAAGTACTTTCCATTTTCTGTATCACGAAACCGTTGGCACTGTCTTCAAGTTCGAATCGGTGGAGACTGGTGCGGAAATCGCCATGTTCTGTCAAGAATCAGGCGCTATAGCCACTATTGAGCCAGGTTCTTACCAATTGCTCAGGAACATCAGGAAAGAATAATCTAGTGGTTTCACCCCTGGATTAGCCCAAAGTCTACCTGGAATGCTCTCATGCACAATGTGTGTTTCTAGCAAAAGAGAACTCGTGTACAAGAAACTAAAATAAAGACTTTCAGATGGACTGACGCCGACGTAAGTTTATAAAATGGTCTGTTACCACCTACGATGTGGAACATATATAATAAAATTATAAACTTGCCTATCTCTAAATTGAAAATATTTGCAAAAAAAATAATTGGAGGGGATGAATGATAATTGATAGAAGACATTAAGATTATTTTTAAAAATTTTCTTTGTTTACGCACGTATAGTGTAAAAAAATATTGATGTAATTCGAATGGGTTTTGACTTGAAGTAACATTTAGTTTTTATTTCATCCCAATCGGTTCACTCAATCAGAAGATATGCGAATTCTACATTGCTTAATGCAGCAATAACACACAAAACTAATTACTCGACGCATATTACTTATATAATATATTGTGTACCCATGTACATCAATGGAGGGCGCTACGTGTGTTCTAAATCACACAATGAAGTACTTCACCCGGATGTACATAGGCAAAATGGACGTGGGCAGAAGTAAAGTTTGGTAGTATACTTATAAATATAGTCGTTGATATTATTTTTCAGCTGTCTGTTCATACGAAGTCGTGGGCACAGCTAGTAATCAAATGCTTCATTACTAAGAGATAAATTGTCATATTTATTTTGAAGTTATGTTGGTTTAAAAATATATTCGACGAATTCGACTGAAATAAAATATTTGCCCTTTCATATAATCAAATGTATTTTCTCTAACACAAACAAGCACCGACTACGTCAGGACTAATCATCAGATAAGACGGAGTTTTATCAGTTTTTTTACCAATATCGGCGCGGCGTCGCGTAGTTCTAGCGTGAAGAATCGAACGCTGGCCGGGGTCTATCAAGAGTCAAACGTTATCGACGGCCATCGAAATCGACCTTCAGCGGCGCTAATTGTTTCAGTTTGCGAAGTTCGTGAGGCAACTCGAGCGTGTTTTGTCAATTTCGTATTCGTTGTTTGTGTCCATTTTGTTGTTCTCTTCCCGATTTTGTAGTGTGCGTTTAAATGCTTAATTAAACGGGCATACAGTTTGTTTCTATCAAAATTTTAGTGCAGTGGTACACAAATATATTTACGGCCATTCACAGAATCGCAAAATACTAGGCTATGATATTTAGGTCATGTGATAAAGTTAATAAATCTGTTACATTGGCTGTTAAAGTTTCCAAAAAAGCGTGTGTACTGATATAATTTTCTAATATTGTTATTCAGCGCCATCTGTTTTTAAAATGGTAAAATTAGATGCAGCATTAAAAGTTATTCGTTCACGTTTTATCCGTTAGATGGTGTTTGACAATGTTACCTTGCATCAAACCTTTTTTATTTATGGAAAATATCAGTTTAATTGTATTGATTTACGTTGTTAAGGATTTAAACGATTTTTTTAAATTATTGTCACGATTTTGCCACGCAATTATCTTCGATTAACTGTCATTATCTGATGGTAACTGAAATGTTTGAAGAAAATTTCCATCATTAAAGGAAAAATCTTTGTCTGTTTGTATGCATTTGTCTTGAAAAGGGATTTTTTGGGTTTTATTCCACATTTTAAATGATCAATATCAAAACAAGCGTTTTAGAAGTATCGACCTCGAAACAACTTCCTTAGAATCGTAAAATAATTTTTTTTATAATATTATAGAGTGACATATCCGACTATAATATAAATTGGGTGTTTTTGCAACGTAGGTTTTGATTATAAATGGTGTATATATAAATAGTTTTCTTTGGATAAATAATTTAAAACCAGTATTTTAAAATTATTATTTTTATTGGACAAAGAAGAATATAGTGAGAAAGATGATAAAAAATGAAATTTTTAACCGAACACTGATGAAAGTTTTAGGTTAGGACTTGGGATGGAATGCAGCCCCAAATAACCATTAGATATAGAACTACTTACAGCAGGTATTTTATGGAAACTCTCATTAATATAACATTAATATAACATTAATATAACACTCATATCATTAATATAACACTCCAAAAACTCATTTTTAATTGCAACTGAATGAGAGCCAATACTGTCAAATTTATAATTCGTATTGGGGTCCACTTCATATTGTTTGCAATATGGGAAAACATATCGTTCGTTTATTCAGGAAAGCACCAAACCAGCACTAAAGTAAGTTTCAATTTGCCCAACATCAAGCGAAACGCATGGATGAAATATTTTTTATTTGTTTTTACCCTGATCTAAATAAAAAAGTTGATTAATTAAGTTTACAATTATTTATAGTTAAAAACTTGTATGTGATTTCCATTAAACTTCTTATTTAAGTTAGCATATTTTATGTTATAACGTTTGTATAACTTATGACAAATATGTATGAATTTGAAAAAATGAAGAATAAACAGTAGAATGTACACAATATAACATTCAGGAAAAGATGGTATAGGTATGTTTCTTTCGTCTTGTATATTGTGCGATCCTTTTTTCAATACTTGTTTTGAGTACAGCATTTAATGTGTAGTGTTAAGTGAGCATTTAATTTGATACCATGTCCAGAAATTTGTTACAGTACATTGATATTTTATTACGCTTTTATGGGTAACGTGGAAGTTAGGGATGGGACATAGTTGTGATAAAGAGACAGATGTGTGACTGAAATTATCTAATTAAAATGGTTTCTGTCCATTTTAAAATTTAAAAAGTTATATAAAGTATTGTAAATGGAAAATATGTCCATAAATCCATATTTTCTATTTAAATATGTGTCTGAACGAAGAGGTAATGCCAATAAATCTATACATATATGGTTTATACGTTAATTTAATGTTGCAAAAAATTAACTGTTTTGACAAGTCAAATTTTAACGAATTTATTTGTAGTCTTTTACATAATAGTAAGAATCGTTCCACTTATTTAGATCGCAAAACTTTGGATGATAATAGCAGAGCAAAAATAAGTGACAGCTTGCTGTCCCGGGAAGTTCTGGTTTCCTTAACATGGAATTACTTACAAACCTTCTTTGTTTTAATAACTTTAAATATAACATTTTCAAGATTTCTAACGCAAAACCTTTCAACAACTTGTCTGTTTTTCGTAGTCCGTGATTTACACGTTCTTTCAAATCGTGTCTTACCACTTTTCGCGTTTTGCAAATATATAGGTTTTATATTTTTTCTAGTACCTATTTGCACCATAATCTTTCGCACCAAAACGGCGGGGTAATTAGAAATGGCAGCTTGTCATCCGAAATATTTCTGGTTTACATCACACACAACTCATTACACAAACTTGTCTACCTAGTAATTTCTAACGTAAACATCTCAACGACTCGCCTATTCGTCGCAACGTTGCTGTACACATTGTTACAAACACTGTTTTATAACGCTTTACGTTTTGCAAACGTATTATTTTTTTTTGTAATTTACTCATTAGGTATTGATACTGTGTGGTTCTGTACTCCTACCTTATTTTTTAACCTATGCCTTACTTTTTCTCCCTTTATTTTTCTAAGGCCTTATCCTTACAGTTTTCATTTGGTGTTCGTCTTCGTTAGATACGGTTACGAAGTTAAGACGCAAATGCTACACTATATACTATACTCATCATTACCAGGGTTGTCTCAAAACCTCTCCGGGAGCCTTCGGTTTATAGTCTGTGAAATACGACTGTCGATCTTGCCAATCAATTTTGTTCGTTTTATATCGGCACCTCTCGTAAATCTGATACCAATTTACGCCCAAAATTAAATATATTCCATGTTTTTATTTTACTAGGGATAGAAATTCTAAGTGACGTTTAATTTATGCATATCGGTAACATATCAATATACAGGACTAATTATCTCCGCACGCCATCTAACAATGCGAAGACGAATCACTTGCAAGTGATGGCTATCCAATGTTGTGGACATCACTTGTAAGTGATGGCTATTCAATGTTGTGGACATCACTTGTAAGAGATGGCTATCCAATGTTGTGGACATCACTTGTAAGTGATGGCTATTCAATGTTGTGGACATCACTTGTAAGTGATGGCTATTCAATGTTGTGGACATCACTTGTAAGTGATGGCTATCTAATGTTGTGGACATCACTTGTAAGTGATGGCTATCCAATGTGTGAAAGAAGTGACAGGTGTTGTTTCCCAATAACTTTGACAATTGTCTTCGATACGTTAGGTTATCAACTAGGTTAGTTTATCATTATTAGGTTATCATTTTCGAGCGATTAATGTCAATCAACTGTTTGTTTTATGTAAAATAATCCAATTTGTTATTCTAAAAAGTTGTTGAAAATAATAATAATATCATTTACTTGTGGATATAAAATACAACAGGTAAAGTAACAGACATGTACAGAAATTTTCTTAGGGCTAATGACAAAATTAAAATTAAAAATTATGTTACACGCCTTAACTTTAAAATTTTCAAAATTTCGATCCACAAAAAGGTTACTAGCTCGGCTTATGTAATATCACCTATTGATAAACACACACTCACATACATACACAAATATATTCTCATACATACATATATACATATAAATACACGTCCACATACACATGTATATACTGACATACACAATCGATAATAATATTAATTATTACTTTTAATACAGGTATTATATACAAACATATAACTATATACACATTTTACCCATAGAGGAAACAGCACAAATAAAAGAAGATACTAATAATAAATATAATTTAGATGAAATACTTTCAAAGAGCCAATATTTTCCTTTTATTCCGTTTACCTTTTCTGGGTCAAAAGCCACTTACGGATTGACCTTTTAAAAGTAGTCATGGATCCAGCGGTCTTCAGGGGCGGAGGGAGGTCATTCCAAGTTTTAGTTGCAGCAAACTTGAAACCTCCCCGATAAAATACTTAAACAAAAGCAGGCATATCGTTCTCTAGCTACAGCAATTTAGAAATTTTCCTACGGCAATTTAGAAATTTTGCTACTGCAATTTAGAAAATTTTCTACAGCAATTTAGAAATTTTGCTATAGCAATTTAGAAATTTTGTTACAGCAATTTAGAAATTTTGCTACAGCAATTTAGAAATGTTGCTATAGCAATTTAGAAATTTTGTTACAGCAATTTAGAAATTTTGCTACAGCAATTTAGAAATTTTGCTACAGCAATTTAGAAATTTTCCTACGGCAATTTAGAAATTTTGCTACTGCAATTTAGAAAATTTTCTACAGCAATTTAGAAATTTTGCTATAGCAATTTAGAAATTTTGTTACAGCAATTTAGAAATTTTGCTACAGCAATTTAGAAATGTTGCTATAGCAATTTAGAAATTTTGTTACAGCAATTTAGAAATTTTGCTACAGCAATTTAGAAATTTTGCTACAGCAATTTAGAAATTTTGCTACAGCAATTTAGAAATTTTGCTACAGCAATTTAGAAATTTTGCTATAGCAATTTAGAAAGTTTGCTACAGCAATTTAGAAATTTTGCTACAGCAATTTAGAAATTTTGCTATAGCAATTTAGAAATTTTGTTACAGCAATTTAGAAATTTTGCTATAGCAATTTAGAAATTTTGCTACAGCAATTTAGAAATTTTGCTATAGCAATTAAGAAATTTTGTTACAGCAATTTAGAAATTTTGCTACAGCAATTTAGAAATTTTACTATAGCAATTTAGAAATTTTGTTACAGCAATTTAGAAATTTTGCTACAGCAATTTAGAAATTTTGCTACAGCAATTTAGAAATTTTGCTATAGCAATTTAGAAAGTTTGCTACAGCAATTTAGAAATTTTGCTACAGCAATTTAGAAATTTTGCTATAGCAATTTAGAAATTTTGTTACAGCAATTAAGAAATTTTGCTATAGCAATTTAGAAATTTTGTTACAGCAATTTAGACATTTTGCTATAGCAATTTAGAAATTTTGCTACAGCAATTTAGAAATTTTGCTATAGCAATTTAGAAATTTTGTTACAGCAATTTAGAAATTTTGCTACAGCAATTTAGAAATTTTACTATAGCAATTTAGAAATTTTGTTACAGCAATTTAGAAATTTTGCTACAGCAATTTAGAAATTTTGCTACAGCAATTTAGAAATTTTGCTATAGCAATTTAGAAAGTTTGCTACAGCGATTTAGAAATTTTGCTACAGCAATTTAGAAATTTTGCTATAGCAATTTAGAAATTTTGTTACAGCAATTAAGAAATTTTGCTATAGCAATTTAGAAATTTTGCTACAGCAATTTAGAAATTTTGCTATAGTAATTTAGAAATTTTGCTACAGCAATTAAGAAATTTTGCTACAGCAATTTAGAAATTTTGCTACAGCAATTTAGAAATTTTGCTACAGCAATTTAGAAATTTTGCTACAGCAATTTAGAAATTTTGCTATAGCAATTTAGAAAGTTTGCTACAGCAATTTAGAAATTTTGCTACAGCAATTTAGAAATTTTGCTATAGCAATTTAGAAAGTTTGCTACAGCAATTTAGAAATTTTGCTACAGCAATTTAGAAATATTGCTATTGTTATAATACTGGGATGATGGTTCCGATAATAAAAGTAATAGATATACACTAAGTAAATTATATATCTGATATCGGTAGCAAATTTTTGTGAGGTGACAATGTAAAACGAAAGCGAAAAAAATTAATTGGCAAGATCGACAGTCGTATTTCGTGGACTATACACCGAAGGTCCCCACACACTTGTGTCATGCGACAGTTAGTTAGGGGCCCCTGGAGAGGTTTTGAGACAACCCTGGTGATGGTGTTTATAGTATATAGTGTAGTATTTACATCATAAATTCGTAAATCTTATCTAATGAAGACGAACACCAAGTGAACACTGTGAGGATAAAGCCTTAGGGAAATGTGGGAAAAAAGGAAAAGGCACAGGTTAAATAATAAGGCAAGAGTACAGAACCATACAGTATCAATACCTAATGAGTAACTTACAAAAAAAATCATATGTTTGCAAAACCTAAAGCATGGTAAGACAGTGTTTGTAACAATGTGTAAAGTAACGCTGAGACGTTTACGTTAGAAATTTTAAAACAGATTTGTGTAATAAGGTAACAGAATTATGAATAGGATTTTCAAACTAGTTTTCGGATTAATAAAGGTTCTAATCAATTATAATACAAATTTAAAATATCATAATTCGTTTATTTTATAATAAATTTGTGTTTTTTTTATCAATACTGTTTTTAAAATAACCTATATTTTTGTGACATTGTGTTATTTTCCATTAAAAATTAAAACGTTAAAATGAGGAATAACCAACTGTACATTTACTGAGTACCATTTTAAAAATTAATTGGGAGTATTTAATACTTTGTATTAATAAGAACATACCGTCAACGTATATTATGTTTGTTAGTGCACGCTAAGGTTTCCATATCGTATATCGAACTATTTTAATACCGATATCAATGCTGAATTTTGTCGATATCGTGATAACCTATATCCGGTGTTATAGCCAGGTTGGCTTAAATAGTTAAACTTAATCACTTAAATTCGTGAAAAAACAAACTGAATTTTTCCAATTTTGATGTCACAAATCTCTAATATTATGGTGTTAACTGTCTTACTCCAAAAGAAAACAAAACTTAAATAATATTCTAAAGGAAATTTGTCGAGGTATCAACGTAAATAATTATTATTATTGAATCAATTTTCCATATTGATTTATTCGTTGTGGATTTAAAATTATCAAAACATGGACTTTATAGTATTTAGGCTCTGCTTAAAAGATTTAAATATTAAATCGCTTTCTGAGAGAAAATTATCAGAACCTTTATTAAAATATTTATCAGAGATTAATTTTTGTTTCCATGTTTAGATTTCATTTCTCTCTGTATTTTTATAGAGATATTTTACTCTTTTTATGAATTTTTTTTATTGATCATCATATTGTGTTGGTCATTGCCTCTTTATGTAGAGACGTATTGGTGCCAGTTTTTTTTATGTGTGCCACTGTTTTCTAAAGATATTTGAAAACTCGTCTTTATCCTTAATCCGTAATCTTAAGTTTCGTCAATAGATAATAAATTTAATATCCAACAATATCATGAGTGTTTCGATTCCGTTTTCCGCCCAGTTTTGACGTTGAGCTGTTAATCCTATATTTCTGTTATCATACAAGGTACTCGACAATTTTCTTAAGAAGGACTTCGAACAATTAGATAACGAATATTGGACAGATAAAGATGGATTTCTTTCGTTAACAAATTGAAATTATAGTTTCGTCTCTCATATCCGTCCAGTTTTGATGTTGATTTTTCCGAATATCAAACAAGATATTCAAAAAAATGTTTAAGAAGGCCTTCAGACGTTTAGAAAACGAATTTTGAACAAATAAAGATGGATTTCTTCTAAATTAACCTGCAATCATAAGTTTCATCAATAGTTAACAAATTTAACATCCAACAATATTATTATAGTTTCGTCTCTCATATCCGTCCAGTTTTGATGTTGGTTTTTCCGAATATCAAACAAGATATTCAAAAAAATTTTTAAGAAGGCCTTCAGACGTTTAGAAAACGAATTTTGGACAAATAAATATGGATTTCTTCTAAATTAACCTGCAATCATAAGTTACATCAATAGTTAACAAATTTAACATCCAACAATATTATTATAGTTTCGTCTCTCATATCCGTCTAATTTTGAAGTTGATTTTTCCGAATATCAAACAAGGTATTCAAAAATTTTCTCAAGACTTCAAAAAATTAGATAAGTAATATTGGAGAGATTTAGATGGAGATTTTTGAAATTTGAAACTATTCATCGTAAGGCTACAATTCACGAAGTTGTTCTGGTTCGTCAATTATATTTACATGTGGTAAAATTCCGTTTATAGTGTCCACCGTTGCAGAAAAATTCCGGTAGTGACTCGCGTAACTCTTTTAAATTTAAATCTGAATATATTCAAATATTTATAGAAAAGTAGCACATTGTGAGTAAATATCGACAAGATTGCTAATTTCTGTCTTTTTGAGAATATTTACATGATTTTTAATCCAAAAACCCCTTTTATTTATTAAAAATTAAATTCAATATATTACTCGCTGAAGAATTAACAAATGCGAATTGATAAAGCTGTTTAGGATCATATTATTTTAATAAAAAATAGGGATATTTTCATAAATAAATAAATTATTTTATATGGTTATATACGTCATCGATGAGATGCATTATTCCCTGGTTACGTCACCTAATATATTATTCATCTACATTGTAATAAACCACGTAAAACAAAACAAAAAACAAATCACACTTCATATTTATCTACATTGTAATAAACCACGTAAAACAAATCACAAATCGTTGACAACGTGACCATATTTACAGGTTGATTTTGAATCTTTAAGTATACCTTAGTAATGAAGAGTATTTAAATACCAATATCAGTTTTTATTCGTCATAAAAGTGGTTTCTACACTTTTTTAAGTACCTTTCCATTTTCCAAGTCCTTTTAACTGAACAAAGGGTGTCCACAGTACTTGGTTAAGCTGAATGATCCACAACAATGCAAAGAGAATTGTTCGTTAGATATTTTCTTGATCCAGATTGTCCAATGAATATATATAAAACAGCGATTATAAAGTTTTATTGCAATAATAAAGTGTTATTACATATAAACAGTGATTCATTTAATTTCTTTTATCTTTTGTTTAAAAAGTAATTTTTTTTCCTAAAATTGTTTTAATATGGTTGCAAAAATTATTAATTAGATTATTTATATAATAAAGTGAATAATTAAAACACGGTTTTATCACAATTTTATTAGAAAAATTAATAACGTTTAAATGGCTTTGTTATAAACCTAATGAAAATTCCATATAAATTTTCATGAAAAATAACTTGACAAATGTACAACCACATTGATGATTTTTAGATTTTATTGGCGTGTAAAATAATATATACAGTACAATGAGCTTTGGACAATATTAATAGCTTCTTTGGATAAATAAAGACTTTTCAGATCCTGTTTGGGACGTGTTTATATACGTTATTGAAATATGGTCGCGTCAGAGAGGGTCAATACTGTTATCAAATACTGGCCGCTTGCGAACGTTCTGTGAGTTGGTAAAACATGTGAAACTTTCGGTGTCAAATCCCTTTTATCCTGTCATTTCGTCGTGCGTTAAATATTGTTTGTGCAGCGTAATGGAGAACCGCGAGGTCGCCGAATGGAAAGCTACTGACTCGGACGAGGATGTGTGGAGTACGGAAATAGAGTGGGTATTCGTCATTTCATCATGCTGCTTGCTATTTTGACGTAAACTGTATTCATGCTAATAATATTATCGTAACATCTGGTAGTGGCGTGGTTTTGGGCGAGAATGTCGATGTTTGTGTTCACTGTCCAACATTCACACGGCTGTTGCACATCCCGCGGGTGTGTTCTTCATCGTCAACTGGCACGCCAGCCTTGAATGTTGACGATTTATACGTAATCAACTTTTCGGAAAGAGGATATTTTCCTCTGAAAAATTATAATATCTTAACATATTTTTAAGTAACTATTGTTATCAAAATTTTCCTTTGGAAAATTATATGCGTCTACATCCGTTTGTCTGTATGTATGTATGTTGAGGAAACGTTACAAGTGCAATTCTTGACCGCTTTTGATGATCCATTTTTCTGCGCTTCTGTTCGGCGTTGAAAGAAAAGACGTTGTAATTCTAAATATTTTATTTCTTAAATTTACATCAAAACACAGTATAACAGTCAGTTTGAATTTACAATTGTCCTGTTGTTAACCATACAATATATGATCCTGTTTATTTGCTGTCTATTTGTTTTATGTGTGTTGACCTCAAAAAAGAAAATACTAAAAAAATGTTTTATTTACATAAATTTTCTTTATCATGACAGTTGGTAAAAAGTAGAAACAGCGTTGCCACAACGTTTTGGAGAGTAATGTAATCCTGAAGGACTCATCTTCAAGTGATACATCAGATTGGCCACATCGTGTTTTTAAGGATTAACTTTTCCATGAAATTTCAACATCGATTTCGGCTTTTTCAGTCATTTATAACTTCCTACTGTCTTTTCATCAACTTCAAACTGATCTTCATCAAAAAGTAAGTCTGTTGTCAGGCTAAAACCGGAAGAATGTATGAACTGGATTTTATTGTCAGCTTAAAGTATTAGATGTAGAGGATTTTATCGAAAATCTTAAAAACTTTCATCACCAAACATAAATCGTAACTCATTTTTTCGTTTAATAATAATACCCGTGAAATTTATGTAAAATAAAAACACGATTTTATTAATTAATTCATGACTCCTTTAAAAAATATTTTAAAATACAAAATAAGTACACAAAATATTTTCGCATTTTCTTTAAACTTGGTTGGACAAATGAGTTGCGAGTTAAAATTGCGAGCCCCATTGCGGTGGGAGGCAATGTTTCGCTTTCATTTTTAAATAATTTTATAACCAAAAAATTGATTTAAATTTGTAATTTATTCAGTCTTATAGATTTACGTGTCACTTTTAAAGATTAAATATAATCATAATTTATAAGAGGCAATAATATTAAGGTTCAATGCAAAACTATGGCTTTCTGATGCACCAATTTCTAAAGTTAATGAAATTCAAATAGTCATAGACTTGATGATGTATGTCATAAATTGAACTGATCATAGGATTTATTAGGAACTGTTGTACGTTATATAGTTTTGTGAGTATGAACCAAAATAATTATGATTTTGCCACAACGTCACCTGGGTTCTGATGTGTCAGTTTTTATTTCCAGAAATCACAAAAATGAATTAGTAAATTGGCGGCAGAAATATAAAAGTAACTAATAACGAGTTCTAAAAGTGACAATTTATTTCACTGTAGTTTTCCTGGCGTCTTATGGTCAAAAGAACCTTTAGTGATGACACTTTTCGTTTTTAGTTTTTCTCTGAAAACAAAACTAAATCCCGTTCATTAATAAACTTTAATCATTAATTCACTGTGTGTACGTGTGTTTGTTGTTGTGTCTGTTTCGTATTGGTTATTTTCAAATGTTGCGAAGACTCTTGTTTTCCTCAGAACGTTATTTAAATAGCCTTTTTGTTGCTTGCTACTCATATTTTTGTTGTTTGTAATTTGCTTTTAATGCTTTATTTGTTGTTTATTATTTTTACTTTTTTATATATACTTGTGTTAAACAAAAAATATTTGAATTTTTTCAAATTTCTTTTTAATTTTTATTTTTGTATTTTTTTCTGTTTTTTTTTAACGAACCGACCCGTTCTCCCCAGCACCCTGCCGAGTCTGAACATGAAATTCGATTGGTTTGGCGAGGGACCGCGTTCGCCCCAACAGGAAGAAGCCTCCAAGTTTCCTTGGCGTTTGAGTGTCGCTAATATGTATGTGGTCCACTTTATAATTTCGCTTTTTGTGTAGTCGACAATTTTTCGCGACCCGTTTTTGCTGACGAAGCAATATGGCGGTCGTCTCCATTGTGTGTGTGTGCCATTTTTATTCATGACTTTATTGTTTCTTATCTCTTTGGTTGTGGCTTTAATGTAGTTAGATAATAATTTATTTTGCAAACAATTTATTAATTTTAATTGTTTGTTTTTCGTTTGCTTATTTCTTTTTTCAGCGCTTTGCTTTTTATACTTTGCTTTGCTTCGAGCGCGACCTCGCGATAACATTTTATTTTGGTTTGTTAATTAAGATGAAATTGTCATAACGAATGTTTATATTATCAGAAATTGTTGATAAAATTTAATGTTGAAACAGTTTGAAAGTTAATCGTATTGGTACTCATTAGCTGTATTTGTTTGGCAACCTTTTGCCATTATTTGAATTTAATTGTGTTTACGCGTATGTGTGTGATTACACTACTCTAACAAACGCTCAAAAATTAAAAAAACTAGTTTGCAGTTGGAGAATCTTAAAAATACTTAGTGGTAATAAAACGTATTTTTACGCGTGGTATTTTTTTATACTCGTAAACTTATTGCCTGAAACTTTGGCAAATAAAATATATTAACTGCTTCGCTTTTGTCATTGTCATAAATTTGATCAATCACATCAAAGTTCATCAAAGTTCGAATTTTCCGTAAGTAGTCTATGTGCGTAATTACACTACTTTAACAGACTGTCGTCTCTACAACATTGTTTATATTAACCTGAAAATAAGGAACTGGTTTGCAGTTGGAAAATCTTAAAAATACTTAATGCTAATAAAAAGTATTTCTACGCGTGGTTTTTTTATACTCGTAAACTTATTTCCTGAAACTTTGACTAATAAAAAAATCAATTAATTGTTCCGCTTTTGTTATTGTCATAAATTTAATCAATCACCTTAGGTTATTGGGATTGATAGTTAGAATTTTCCGTACGCGTATGTGTGTGATTTCACTACTTTAACAGACTGTCGTCTCTACAACAATGTTTATATTCATCAGAAAATAAAGAACTAGTTGGCAGTTGGAGAAACTTAAAAATACTTAATGGTAATAAAAAGTATTTTTACGCATGGTTTTTTTATATTCGTAACGTTATTTCCTGAAACTTTGGCTAATAAAATAATCATTTAATTGTTTCGCTTTTGTCATTGTCATAAATTTGATCAATCACCTTAGGTTATTGGGATTCAAAGTTCGAATTTTCCGTAAATAGTCTATGTGCGTGATTACACTACTTTAACAGAACGTCGTCTCTACAACAATGTTCATATTAACCTGAAAATAAAGAACTAGTTAGCAGTTGGATAAACTTAAAAATACTTAATGGTAATAAAAAGTATTTTTACGCATGGTTTTTTTATATTCGTAACGTTATTTCCTGAAACTTTGGCTAATAAAATAATCATTTAATTGTTTCGCTTTTGTCATTGTCATAAATTTGATCAATCACCTTAGGTTATTGGGATTCAAAGTGGGAATTTTTCATAAATAGTCTGCAAAGATGTTTTTGTATATGTTACAATTGTGAAAGTGCATAAGTTACATCTATATAAAAAATATAAAGGTTTTATTTTATATAAAATATATAAATACTCTAATTTTTAATCGTAGAGAATGTTGAAAGAAATACGATTGTGTCTTAGTTTACGTTTTAAACGTGATAAAGAAATTAAAAATTATAAAAATTTTTTTTGGTTATCCTATATTCTTTGTCGCTATATTTCGGAATATTTATATTTTTTTCCCATTGGCAGTGTTGAAAATGATGGGGCAAGATACTTTTATGGATTTTTTTGTGCTACTTTCCTGACACGAAATCGTCTTAATGTTCACTGAAAATATAGTATTTATGTTGCTACGTTGACCCAACAACCTCTTTAAAAATACTTCGGATTATATTTCTTCTCTATCTTTTTAAATGTAGGTCCTTACCCTGCGAGTTATAAGTGTATTTCAGCAAAAGTAAATTTTCCCAATTTTTTTTTCTATTAAATTGTTTTCACAAAAAACAATGTAGCCAACCATTTACAATGTAGCCAACCATTTAATAAAAAATTGGTTTAAAAATGATTTTACTACTTCAAACATTTGTGTAATTTAAAATTTCAAACATTTTTCCTACAATTTTCTCACTTATGTTTTACAATTTTCTAACTTTTTTTATATATTATGGTAGTTGATAACTTGTGTCCGTATGTAGATTAAATAGAAAAGACAATAACGAATAAAAAAATTGTGCGTGTCAGCTCCGACGCGCGACTGGAGTTTACTCCTTAAGTACGATTGTCTTTGAATGTATAAGATAAGTGACACTATATATAAATATAAATATAAATATAAATATAATTAAATGTAAATGGAATATTTTTAATAAAAAAATGCTGACAATATAATTATTTTCAAGTAAAACACAAATGAATAAGATCAAATTTATACAACAAAATTAAAAACATTTAGTAATAGTAGACTAAGAAGTTAAAATTAAAAGAGACTTTTTATTTATGTAGGACAAAAGACACCAAATATTCACACATAATGACATTTAATGATTACATCTTGATATAAGCGAACGATAGAACTAAGTGTGTCACACTCCGTCATTACGATTACGCTATAAGAAAATGCCAAATAAACATATTGATATCTCATTCTAAAGTTGCGCAGAAATGTTGCGCGCGAAGGCCACTTAACGGTTCAACTTTTTTAACACTCTGAACTTCGTGTGATCAGTATCTAACGGTTACACTTGTTTTAACGCTATGAATTTCTGATTTTGCTTTTTATAAAACTTCATACCGGGCGCTATATATAAAAATCGATTCTTAAGGATTAAACTCCAATATAATTTATATGGAAAAAGACATTTATGTCGCTTTTTATAAAACAAACCAATGGCGGCCTGTGTACCTATCCAAACTAATGTTTATTATAAATTTTCTTCTCATAAAATTAAACTACTTACTTTTAATATAGTATATTTTTCCGTAGCAGGTGGGTTATTTTTTTCCGGCAGTTAGTTAAATTAAACTGAGTTTGTTTAAGCAATTTGCGGGTTAACAAAACTAATTTCTGTCACAGATTACACGTGCCAATCGTTTTACACATATCTGCTGTCAAATGTTACGATAGAGTGATTGACTGAGATAGGTACATAGACAAGTACACCGTAGTGGTTTACTTTTTTTTTTAATTTTTAATAATTTTAGTATTATACTTTTATAGTTTTGAATTTAAACATGAGAGAAGCAATTTTAATATAAGTGTATTTCGTTTGATTCAAAATTTTCCTAATTAAATAAATATTTTCTTTCGTTACGGCCCAGAATAGCGATTTTCGATTTATTTGTGTAGTAGTTACAACAGATTAATTTAGTAGTAGTTACAACATATTATTTTGCTTAGTGTATAGAGATTTATATATCTCGTTTGAAGTGAAATCAGTCTATTTATCATAAGTCATCATCAGTATGGACTTTCTAGCGAAATAAATATTTAATACTACCAGGTATAATTCAATGAGGGGGGGATTATCCTGAATTTCTCAAAATTTATAACATTTAGAATTTTTCTTGTAGCTTTTAAAAACGCTGTTTTTTTTTCTTAATTTGACTTTTCAGTTTCATTAGTTTCAGGAATCGGAGAAATGGGTATACATTTTTTGCATTTTTTCAGTTTCAGTTCTGCAAAAATATACTGCTGTTGCTGCCACCCCTCCCCCCTAAAGTTTCCATATTTTTATATATATATATATATATATATATATATATATATATACATGAATTTCAAGTTTATACGTCAAACCGTTTCTGAAAAAAAAACCGGTAGTGCCACACATGCAGATGGATACTATGACTATTACAGCGGTTCCCTTTTTTCTTTTTTAGTACGAAACCTTGAAAAAAATTAATAGTAGAATAAGATATCATGTTTTTTAAAAATAGGAGTGATAACAAAAATTGACGAATAACGTATGCGTGAAAACCCACGTTTCAAGAGAGACTTCTTATTGTGAATGATTTGTTTGTAACTAATTTATTTACATTTAGACTCGTAAATTAAATTTTAAAAAAATTTAATATAATTAGTTAATATTTATTTTTAATTTAGGAAGCTTTACTAATGTGGTCTTCTAATTTAATGTGGAGATTATTTATAATAAATATACAAAATTGTTGTCCATTCAAAAAATTATCTTTTCAATTTATAAAAAAATAATGTAACAGCAACATCTGTAGTTTTAACATGTATTTTAGTTCTTGACAAACAGGTGGCGTTAGTATAGCGTCATATGATGATGAAACGGCTCATCGATACCTCAAAGAAGAGCATTGCAACTCACGTTTTGTAGTGGTTTTAAGTTATAATTATATTTTTGTATTTCATTTCTTTATCTGTCTAACCATTGTATTTGCAAGGTTTTTTTTAATAATGACAAAATAGGCATAAAAGAACGTGAAAAGTCATTAGTTTTGTTTTGAAATTCAGTGACGCTCTCCTGTAAAATCGCAAAAAGTAAGTTACAATTTGGTCTTTGCTGGAGTCGTAATATCATGTTACAAAAGGAAAAATTAACTTGAAAAACATTTCGGAAAATCCTCCCCCGAAAAAAAACCTTTTCGAACTGCTCTTGACATTTTCTTTTTTCCCAAATTGTTTTGTATATTTACCAAGGTCAGATTATAACTTGTATAAAATAACAAAAATACTGCGGTATCAAATGGAATTCAACATTTACACCCGTGTCAAAGGTATAATGTTTCGCAGGTTAAAAAGTCTTTTCAAGCGAGAAGATTGATTACGTTTTTTGATCTCGCATTGATCATCTGTTCGTTTGAATCGGCCAGCTTCCATTTAAATTGGGAGATTTACATTGAATCGGTAAACAGCTATATAGCCGTCGTAGCTCGAAAAATTCATTCATACGGACTTTATCTATTTGCAGCATCATCCTATACAGGAAGTTGCTATTCATTACCGAGATTCATTCGCTCCCGTTATTGATCACGTGGCATCATTCTGTCCGCCAGCAGCTGTTTGGTTACATCTTAATTTATCGAGATTTTTAATTCAACCTGTTTTTAGGATTTCACTTAATAAAACTTCACTTGATATCTAAGATAGTTCGCCTGACATTTTTTCTCAAAGATACTTTCAGTTTGCAAAGACATATGGTCGTTATTTGTAATCCTATGTACGGTTTGATAATTAATTAAATAAATGATTAAAACTATTTTAATAATATGTTAAAAGCTGAAATAGTTAAAAGAATTTTTTTTGACCCATCATGAAATGTTTTAAGTTTGTATAACTATCGTATACCGGTATATGTTGGGAATACTATTCTTAATACAAAGGACAAATTGCCGATCAGGTAAATCCTAATTCAAGAAAGAGGTCAAGCGTTCTGGAAACTTCACCGGAACTTCTCATCCAAAATACTCCAGAGTTGAAGATGAAAGTCTTCAACCAGTCTGTATTGTCAGTGATGACATACAGAAGTGAGATGTAGCTGTTTACTATTGACTACGTAAAAATACTCCCAAGTCTCTCAACGAGCTATGAAAAGGGCTATGCTCGGGGTTTCTCTGCAAAATATGAACCGAAACGCGAATCGTAGTTTGTCAGTTTTTAAGTCGTTATAACTTTTCAATGAATGAAGTCCTGGGTACGATATATTTATTTTAACCGTTTTTAGTGTTATTGCTTATTCTATTTTAGTAATAAAAATATATAGTCAAATACCCTATTACTAAACTCGAAATGATATAGTGTCAAAGAAACCTTAGAAACTAAAGAAAAGAAACTAAGTACATTTATTTGCCATAAGTGACATTTATTTACATGTTCAGCAATAATACACAAGTATTAATACAAATTCATCATTAAAACGCTTATTGTGTGTTTCCTAATAGATGGTAGGTACGTATAGTCGCGAACTTTTCCCTGTAGCTTTTCCACGGCATCCGGTGCGTAGAGATATTTTTTGCGGTTATACATTATTTTTACTGCTTTTCTCCTTTAAATGATATCATAATTATATATATATATATATATATATATATATATATATATATAAGATACAGTTAATGAAAAACTGTACGTATCACGATGGTAAAAGATACAGTTAATGAAAAACTGTACATATCACGATGGTAAAAGATGTTCACTATTCTTCCAGTTAAAATGTGACTAGTTTGGCAAGGAAAATCCTAACGAAAGTGACTAACCTTCGTTAAGATTTTACATGTTTAATGAAAATTAAATTGTTCACATAGTTCCCAAAATCTAAACAATCATAATTGTAAAATTTTGGTGAAATGCGGAACCAGAAAAGTGTAGCATTTGTATAAATAAGTCCTTAACTGTTAAGAACAGTCAGAAGCAAAGACACGTAAACTGGATTTTATTTGTTTGTGAAGTTTAATTCAACAAAATTGTAATAATTAGTTCAAAAATATGCAATGAATACAGCAAATATATATATATATATATATATATATATATATATATATATATATATATGTATATATATATATATATTTGTGTGTGTGTATATATATATATATATATACACACACACACACACACATATATATATATATATATATATATATATATATATATATATATATACTATCTTCTAATCCGGGACGTACATTATCTATCAAAAAATTTAGTTATTTTAAAATTTAGTTAGTGTATTTATAGAAATTTTCGATTAGTTTTTGCTGTGAGGATGTGCCGGCGTTGTTTCTGCATTTCAGCTTGAACTCGAAAACATTTTTATAATTTATTCTACGTCTTCAGCTCCGTTGCTAATCGGGGATATGCACTAAAATGCATATTGACAAGGTCAAATGCTTTGTAGGAGATCAAGCATAGAGCACAAAAAACCAAATGTTAGTCGCTCGTTCTCTATTGTTATACGACGTAAAGGTGAAATAAGAATATCTAATTATTATTAGACTGTTACAACACTAGCGACTTGTTCTATTAAGAAGCTTACAAAAAAATGAATTATATGACAGATTTTAAATATGTGAAGTTTATTAAAATGGTTTCAACTGTTTGACTGCCAAGATCGAAGTGTCTTTTACAAATTTTGTTAGATTTCCAGAAACATTGGTACTTAAAATAAAATTATCTTATTGACTAAAAATCTCTTCAGCTATCGTGGTGGGGCGGCTACCTGGCCCGCCTTCGAGATGCTCAGACCTTTGTAATCACTTTTATTACACCTAATGAACAGCAAAACTAACAAAGGCAATAACATAACATAGACAATACATGTTTATGGTGGCCATTCGGTCTGTATAGATATTGGACACAGTGATAGTCTTCCCACTTCTATACAAAAACAGTTTACCGAGAGAGTTTTATAATATGTGGCAAGTACGTGTTGTAAATTTGAAATATTTTAGATAATACAATTCTTTAACATGTATGATACCTAATTTCTAACCCTATAATATTTGTTTGATAAATAACAAAATATTAATTATTGGCTAATGTAATTCTAATGTTTGGTACATTTCACCCCTTTTATAAAGCCGTCGAGTGTGTTTAATGTAATATTAATTAATAGCAGCCGCCGCCCCGCCCAAAAAGCAATGTTTATTTCATCACTGTGATTAGCATAATGACGCAAATTCAAATATAACGAAGGGCGTTGAGGATCTTGTCGTTAAAATTGATTACGGCATCGTTTATTATAATGGCATTGATGTTAATCAGTTTAAAAATATCAAAGTTAACGGCCACTGTGTTGGTGGTCGCCCTATGGTCGTTAAGTTTGGTGTTTTGATAGGGTTGTCACTGTAGTAATATTGTAATGTATAATAACGCAAATGTCGCATGCATGGATTTTAACATACATTTATAAAAATTACGTAATATACATCTCATTTTAGTCGTGATAGAACACAAAGTATGAAATTGGAAGATTTAAAATATCTGAATTTAAAGTACGTACTCTTCGTAGTTAGTGACACATAAGACCTTCAGTTAGTGGCGCCATTCCCTGCGTTCTTGTAATGCGATACTTACCTTCGACCAGCTTACCCATCCACACTTAATTTCTGTCGTTTTCAATTATCCTTTTCGGTCTCATATTAGGTCTTCCTAGCCTTATCTTTCCTTCTGGTACCCAAGTGAGGGTTACACCAGGTGTTTTATTTTGTGGCATTCTAAAAATGTGTAAGTCATTTCGATTTTCCGTACTCAATAGTTTATTTTGTTTTTGCTTTTTTGTATACAATTTGTAATTTGTGATAGTATTTAGCCAAAAAATTCCTATTGTTTTTTCGAGACATTTATTTTTTAGACGTTTAATTTTTGTTTTGTGTTTAGATTAGCTTCGAAATTTTATAGCCATACAAATAATACACTTTTAACAAAAGAGTTAGATAGGTTTAATTTTGTCCTTGGGCTGAGCTTATTTGATTTCCAGATTATGGTAATGATATGAATGCAATTTTTTGCTTTTGCAACTTTTATTTTCATTCCTCCAATTTTACTTAGAACGTAAAATAAGATTATCGGGAATATAGAGTAAAAATGCGTTTTTCGACGATTAAATTTAAATAAAAAAAAAACAAGTTGTGTAAAAACATATTTAACAGTAAAAAAACATAAAGACCGTTCAATCTACTAAGAAAAAAATTTCTGTGCAGTTGACAAATGTCAAATTTTTTTATGTGATTTTTACATTTTCGTTAGATTTTCTAAATTTTTTTATGTCAATTATAGATGATTTTTGTTCTTATTTGTGTATTAAATATGCAGTAACAAAAAAATCGAATTAAGCAGAAAAAACAGTGTAAATGATGGTTACAAAAATGTAATTTGAATGGAAAAAATATTTTATTTTATTTATTTTCTTCTATAAATAAATATTGACAACCTTTGTAACTGTGCAAAATAAGGCTGAGTGTAAGTTTGTCTTTGTTTAAGTAAAGTTAAAAATTCATTTAAAAATTTGTTTTTGCCAAATTGCACTCAATCTGCACGTAGCACGTAAACGTGCAAGTGCAATATGGGTGATTAAACAAATATAATTGGACGTCAGCGCTCTTTTTGAATTTGCACTATTCATATTAATATTTTTAAAAAAAATTCTATAAATTTCTAAAAAATACTGAACGAGTGAAAATAAGCCACTAAGATTTACTGCGTACTTCGTCTTATTAACTACACTCTACGTCAGGGCTGTGAAGTTATAAAGGCGGTTTGTGTCAGCCCTGATTACCTCGATAATTACTTTAAATCAGTAATAAGTTTGATTGCTCCTGTTAATAAAATGTTTTTACGACAGTTGCATGCGCCCGATCGCCTTCGTGACATCGTAATGAAATTTCAACGTTCCACATAAATTTGACAATTCGCGTCAAATTATATGCGGTCGTATTTTTAAACGATAGTGGCGATTTTGACATTTATGGCTTTTATTTTTAAATCAAAGTGCTTTCGTTCATTCTTTCAGTGCGTTAAATGGTTATTTATGACTACTGTTCTTAAAATGCACGCCAAAATATAACTTGCAAATTCCGTTAGTTGCACCAGAACCGAAATTATGAGTAACTTGTTAAGCGAAAATGTAATTCTGTATACGAGAGTTCCGTACGCACTTGGGTACTTATAAAAGTTAAAACATTTGAGGATGTATAGTATTTTTATTAAAATATTTACAAATATAAGTACTACTTTTCACCATGTATGCATATTGCCTAGTATATATTTAACAGGATTAAAAACATATGATTATGTGGTTTATAAATAAATATGATATTTATAAAAGTATGGATTATAAATGGATGTGATATTTATAAAACTGTGGATTATAAATGGATGTGATATTTATAAAACTGTGGATTATAAATGGATATGTTATTGATAAAACTGTGGATTATAAATGGATATGTTATTGATAAAACTGTGGATTATAAATGGATATGTTATTGATAAAACTGTGGATTATAAATGGATGGGATATTTATAAAACTGTCGATTATAAATGGATGAAATATTTATAAAAATATGGACCGTAAATGGATGTAATATTTATAAAACTGTGGGTTATAAATGGATATGATATTTTTAAAACTATGGATTATAAATGGATGTGATATTTGTAAAACTATGGAATATAAATGGATGTGATATTTATAAAACTGTGGATTATAAATGGATATGTTATTGATAAAACTGTGGATTATAAATGGATGGGATATTTATAAAACTGTCGATTATAAATGGATGAAATATTTATAAAAATATGGACCGTAAATGGATGTAATATTTATAAAACTGTCGATTATAAATGGATGAAATATTTATAAAAATATGGACCGTAAATGGATGTAATATTTATAAAACTGTGGATTATAAATGGATGGGATATTTATAAAACTGTGGGTTATAAATGGATATGATATTTTTAAAACTATGGATTATAAATGGATGTGATATTTGTAAAACTATGGAATATAAATAGATGTGATATTTATAAAACTGTGGATTATAAATGGATATGTTATTGATAAAACTGTGGATTATAAATGGATGGGATATTTATAAAACTGTCGATTATAAATGGATGAAATATTTCTAAAAATATGGACCGTAAATGGATGTAATATTTATAAAACTGTCGATTATAAATGGATGAAATATTTATAAAAATATGGACCGTAAATGGATGTAATATTTATAAAACTGTGGATTATAAATGGATGGGATATTTATAAAACTGTGGGTTATAAATGGATATGATATTTTTAAAACTATGGATTATAAATGGATGTGATATTTGTAAAACTATGGAATATAAATGGATGTGATATTTATAAAACTATGGTTTAGAAATGGATGTGATATTTATAAAACTATGGATTATAAATGGATGTACTTTTTATCAAATTATGGATTATAAATGGATATGATATTTATAAAACTGTGGATTATAAATGGATGTGGTATTGATAAAACTGTGATAAATGGATGGGATATTTATAAAACTGTCGATTATAAATGAATGGAATATTTATAAAAATATGGATCGTATATGGGTGTAATATTTGTAAAACTATGGAATATAAATGGATGTGATATTTATAAAACTATGGGTTATAAATGGATATGATATTTTTAAAACTATGGATTATAAATGGATGTGATATTTGTAAAACTATGGAATATAAATGGATGTGATATTTATACAACTATGGTTTAGAAATGGATGTGATATTTATAAAACTATGGATTATAAATGGATGTACTATTTATCAAATTATGGATTATAAATAGATGTGATATTTATAAAACTGTGGATTATAAATGGATGTGGTATGGATAAAACTGTGGATTATAAATGGATGGGATATTTATAAAACTGTCGATTATAAATGAATGGAATATTTATAAAAATATGGATCGTATATGGGTGTAATATTTGTAAAACTATGGAATATAAATGGATGTGATATTTATAAAACTGTGGGTTATAAATGGATATAATATTTTTAAAACTGTGTATTATAAATGGATGTAATATTTGTAAAACTATGGAATATAAATGGATGTGATATTTATAAAACTATGGTATAGAAATGGATGTGACATTTATAAAACTATGGTTTAGAAATGGATGTGATATTTATAAAACTATGGATTATAAATGGATGTGATATTTATGGAAGTATGAATTATACATGAATGTGATATTTATAATAATAGAGCAACATTATTTCAAATTTACATTGGGCTTGTTTAATTTATCATTGAAATGCTGAGTCGATATCACTTTGGAACGACTCACTATTAATTTTATATTGGTGACTCAAACAGTTTAGGAGAAACAATTTTTTTTAATTTTAGCGATAGTCACGAACATTTACAAAATTATTTTGAAGTAGAAAATAACAATACGGATACAAAAATCTTCATGTGTAAATCCAACGCTCTTTTTTGTCAAGTTTTTTTTTCTTTTGGGCTATGGTCCTGACATTTGTTATTCGATATCTCACATGTTTGTTTTTACATAAAACTAATTTTTAACACACTTGTTTGTAAATAGCACTGTAAAAAAATCTAACGAGATTTTCATATATTTGCCATTACCATCGAGCTGATATTATGATAGTGAAGGCAGGTTGTCGTAGGAATTTCTCAGTAGCTAAGAGTAAACTCATGGAGTTTGGACTCGTTTTGTATTTATAAATCCTTTTGTTACATGTTATAAACGGGAAGATCTGATGAAGGGAAGTTATGAGTTCATGAGAACTTCTCAATGGGTAACTTAGACCTATCGAGTTTGGGCTCGTTTAACTTGTCTCAACGAGTTCTTTGATTATAGATTGCAACCAGAAGCCTTTGATGATGGAGGAGAGAAGTAATCATTGGGACTTTTCAAGTAAACCCATCGAGTTTGAACTGGTTTGATTTGTCTTAATGAGTGCTTTGTTTACAAAAACATGTTTCTTAATTTTTTTTTATTTCTTTTTGTGTTTTCTACATTTTCACACAAGGTCGCAAGTTATTATGTTGATTGTGATAATGTATTTGACGTGGTGGTAAGATGAACTTGCGAAATTTTATCTTCATCGGTGAAACAGTGTTTTAATCGAGCCGGTGGATGCACAGAAGGATATGAGAGTATTGGTTTTTTATTTCTGGTGTATGTCCAAAAATTAAAGCTTGTAACATTTGATCTGATAGCATGCAAATAGCGGGTGATCAGTATCCTGTATTTATCCACTGCTGGACGTAGACTTTTCTCAAGATGCGCTACAGCACATGGTTTTCTGCATCCAGGTTATTCCGGCCGAGTTTTTTGCCATCAGATTTGGGAGCATCCAATACTGCGCTTCGAAGTTTGCGCTCTCCACTCGAGAACTTTTTTACACCATCGGTTATCGATTCTTTGGTAAAAATGACCCGCCCCTTACCACTTCAATTTACTGTTGTTATGCGCTATGTCGACTACTTTGGTTCTACATTTGACCTCCCCATTTCGGATTTTATCCTTCAGAGACACCCTGAGCATGGCCCTTTCTACTGCTTGCTGAGCGACTTCAAAGTTATTAATCATGCGAACCGTAAGTATCCACGTTCCAGCACCGTAAGAAGTTGCGTTGAGGAGGCTGCCAGCCTAGCTAAATAATGGGTATAATACGGTGCTCATTCACTTCCTCCACCTGGATGAGGAAAGACGTGGGATTATAGAAGAAGAGAGATTATTTTCATATTTTGTTTAGGCACGATAAACAGCAACAGCGAAGAACACCCTAATCGCTCCCTATCGAAGCCTTAATTTTCCAACTTTCAATAATGTGCATATATGTACTTTTAGGCCAAACTCGCAAAAAAATGGTCCGTTTTTAAACAAGTGCTCCATTTGATTGTGTTTTAAACTATTAACCTAAAAACCAGGAGAAAATGTTTGTATTTGTAACCAGGCTCCGTTATGAAGAACCCTCGGAGCTCAATTACTTAAATAGTCATAAAGAGTTTGGTGGAAATGGTACAGACTGCTGAAAAATAGTGTGATTTTGCGAATACTCTAATTTATCAAGTATAAAAGGTAATAAAAAAAATTAAAGATTAATACCATTTTATGTGTTAATTTTTTTTGTGAACGTGGTGCTGGGGCGGTATTCGGTTTATCAATTTATAGTCCCTTAGTGGTCCACATCTCTTGAAGTTGTTGATGCGAGTTATCCAAAATAATTGTATTTGAAAATTATAATGAAATCGATCTGATCTCCCTTCTAATTTCAATGTAGACAAATATATATACGCGCGTTGAAATTGTTTTGGGATTTGTTTTTGTGGCTCAGTATTAGCGAGAATGCTTGAGATAAAGTGTATGTTAAAGTTATTTTACTGAATCGAGTGGGAGATATGTTAATGGGTTGTGAGGGTTGCTGAATGACGCTTTATTGATAGACGCATGATAATTCTAGAATTTCTCGGTTTGATCCTAGGGTGTGACGATATATTCAATTTCTGAATTATTCAATTTCTATACTTATAAAGTCAGCATTTCGCCTCCAAATACGAAAAAATAGGCTGGGGCAGTGTTGAGACCACGGTAGAAGGTTTTTTTACAGAACAAATAATATGATAAAAGTGGCATATTCGTGAAATTGTATAAGAATGTATGTCGTTAAACTGTGTTTTGAACGCGCTAATCACGTTCTATAACACGCCCCCATCTCCGTTCACAATCATCTTAAGCGACGTGCGATGCTGGATAATTTTGATAAATTTTTGTAACTATGATGAGAAATAACTCCATTGGCAAAGTTGTATATACTCTTCTTATTTTTACTCAATTGACACATTTTTTTTTAAGTAAAAATAATGGAGCACCTTCTCGCCTTACTGCAAATTGCCAGTGGGGGGAGGGGGAGAGGGAAACAGGAGAGTGGGGGAGAGGATGAGAGGGAGAGGGGGAGAGGGAGAAAGGGAAACAGAGAGAGTGAAAGAGAACATCTGAAAAGAAATATAACAATACAAAATTTGTCAAAAAATATTGTTTATTCAATATTTACACTACCATTGTTTGGCGCTTCAATTGGCTTAACTGATATTACTGGTTTGTGATAACTAAAATAAATATTAATAATAAAACGTATGCGTGGTACCTCAACTGTTCATACGTAGCGTCTAAGGCGTACGTTTACAACGTGCGCATGCGCGACTCTATCTTATTCAATCGCTTTGTATCGTTGTGTATACGTCGCTCTCTTTTGTTCCACTTCCTTGACATCGAAATATATAGCTCTCTTTCTCTCTATGTTATATCTTTCTTCTCTTTCGTGTAACGAAATGTGCCTAAACGTGATGCGACCTTAAACTTTTACTCTCAATTCTTGTCCACTTATCGATTATCGAATCGCCGCCTAAGAAGTTTCACTTCAAAAAAGTAAGCATTAATTGCTCCCCTTAAAATTTGCTTAAAATATTTTTGAGTGGAGAATTAAATTGTAGAAGTATTATAATTAAATAGTAGAGTGTAGAAGTAAATTTGCTTAAAATATTTTTGATTTAGATATATGCGGGTTAATATGCGTTATTACTAGGCCAAATTTTAACTTTCTACACCCAGAGCTTACTAAAAAAATGGATGTGACAGACGGACTCGTGAGTGAATTTTTACTTTGGTCCCATTTGCCCTTCAAAGATTATCTATCCTAAATAATAAATTAATGTGCACGTGCGTAAACAAATTTTGGCATCGTGTATAAGTAAGTGGTGAAGATGCGCGGTGCATTAAAAGCACACGCTGTACACAAATAGGTGCGCACTAGAGATGTGCGATATGAGTATTTATTCATACTAGATGAACCTGTTACAAGTATGTAAAAATAATAGTTACGAATACCTGTTACAGAATAGTAAAACGTATGCGGCACGCATTTTTGCTTCTCGGGTATTCTGTCGGGAGCACGCAACATAAACAGTTTTACTAAAATATTCAATATTATTTTAATTGGTGCTTACTGCGATTTCTCATATTATGGTCTTTCGCGTATTTAAGTTAAAGTAAATAAAAAGTTACCAAGAAAATCTAATGGTTATTGTTCTATTCTTAAAAAAAATGTTGTCATAAGCCTTTAGAGATTTTGAATTAACATATGCGCGCCAAATGTCGTTACATAATGGAGTTTAGATAAGACTGAAAGGACCCAGGTTTTCTCAGAACCCCGTCTCAGATCCATAACAACCTCCATCATACAAAAGAGGGGAATCATCGAAGGTCCCCTAATAGTGTCCCATTACTACCATCTAACGCTTTCAACCAGTTTAGATAAACTAAAGAATACCTAGTATGAAGAAAGCACATAGTACGAGTATATGAGATAAATCTTTCCTAAGAAGAGATTTACACGATGAACGGGATAGCATGCGTACGTCCGTAATCGTTTCGTTTCTTTTACTCTTAAAGTAAAAGTTGAGTCATTACAAACAGAAACAAAAAACTGCGTGTTTTGTAACAGGTATCCGCGGTATGTCATATGCTAGTACGTGCGTTCTATGCAAATACTTCGTATTCGTAGGGATTTCAGTATATATTCCCCATCTCTAGTAAGCACATCTGACGAATGCGCTCAGTGTTTACATTCGCATCAAGCGGGGGCGCGCTGCGCGAGTCTACCGTCTGGCGCTATCGAAGGTCGCTTCTGACCCGGCTTCCGTTATCAATGTAAAAGCAGCATCGTCTACAAGAAGTGTTTAATTGATGAAGATACATTGTTATTTGTCTAGATTTTGCAGCATTGCTCACTGAGCTTTAACTGAGCTTTTACTTTTTACCGAGCTTAAGCTTTTTGTAAGTTTAGTGGTTAACTGAAAAGATTGCACGTCACAGCTTAATATTTCACGAGGGAGGATCGAAAATTATAAACACGTCAAGTAGAATCTCGCACTATGACCGTTCTTTACACATTTAGGAACTTGTGAACGTTTGAAGTTGCGCAGTATTTTTATTAAAGTGTTTAAAAATATAAATTTTTCACAACGTAAATATCATAAGAACACTTGTTACTTGTTTCAAAAATTGTAAGATTAAGATATCGTTAAAATTTTTCAAAGACTTTTGCGTTGGTTTGTAAAAACTCAATTTTGGGTTGAGTAATTTCGATAATAAGGGAGGGGTGAATAGTGGAACCCTATTACTAAGTTTGCGCCGTCTATCCGCCTGTCTGTCTACCTCTCTGTTACAGGGCTTTATCTTTTGAACAAAGTAATATGAAATTTTCGCAAAATGCGTGTCACTATCGTCTTTATCATAACAAATAATAAGAAATACTACAAGTCAGATCCCAAGGATGGGTCTCCATATAAGAAATCATAAATAAATCCAACTTTTTGGCCTTTTTTTTCCTGGGCCACACACAGCCATCAAACTTGGTCTGATACTGGTGCATAATCTAGGGTAAAATAACAAATAATAAAATATAGGTAATTAATAAATATAATTAGCTAATTATTTTACATGTTTTTACGAGTCACGTTTTGCTATGGCATCTATCTTGTTATTTGCGAAAGACTTAGTGTTAATATTTGCTGTGGTACGGAACCCTTCGTGTGCAAACCCAACTCGCACTTAGCCGTTTTATATTCAATATATCTCTGAAGATATATTACTTAAAACTGTGAAAAATAAAAATATTATTAGGGTTCTCATTATTAGCCCTTTCAATTAATAATTGACACGACGAAATTGACTACGGAACCCTTAAACCTCTCCGCAACAATGAACAGACATCCAAATTTAGCCTCATTGTGAATATGTTAAAGTAACAGGAAAATGGGATAAAAGTGAATACGAATTCAACACAATGACGGATATTTTTCAAAACTTGGAAAAATAGAGGTTATGTAGCGCTAAAAATATTTTACAACCCCTGCCAAGATCCAATACCCGATCTTTTGCGCCCTTATAGCAAAAGCGCTTCCAAACCTTTCTACTATCGGTAGAGTCGACTTAGATATATGAATACATGAAATATCTAGCTTACTACATAAAATATCAAAATATCTAGCCCCATGCAGCTATAATGTAGCCGTAATAGGGGTACAATGTATGCGGCGACATCAAAGTCGTAAAACTGCATATGCACTTGTGTAAACATCGTAAAAGGAATTCGCCGCGCTGCATCTCGATGCTCTATCGTATTATTGTCCTCATGATGATGAAGGTTTAATGTCTCGCTGTCACCTTCGGATCTTTTTATAGATTTATTTATGTGTTAAATGTTTATTTACGCAGTGCGATAAAGAGACGTAAGGCTGTGTCTTTGTTTAATTATAAAATTAGTGGTAATTAGACAATAAATAAACAGCTATTGAAAATGGTGCGCCCTTTGTGACTGTGAAGGTCATCTGAAATGGCTTTACCTATGTGTGTAATTTTTTTCTATAGCTCATCCCTTACTATCTGGATACCCTTATTGAGTCGCTTATCTTCCTTCGCGCGATCGATCGATTCTGTGCATGGTGGGGCGGCGCCCGAAAACGGCCGACTTTTGTCGGAGAAGTTTAGTATCTCTAGCATAACAAGGTTTACAACATATACAATTAGCCCTATGTTGTATCATTTTCTTAACTATAAGTTAGCTACCGTACGACCCTAACGATTGCCTTAACGTTTACTCAAAAATCGGGGTGTTGTATCGCCCTGGCGTTGTTCTTGCCTTTATTTCGTTAAAGTTCGGTGGTTTGAAAGAAAAGAATAGCATCATATAATTTTACGGGCAGAAAGAAAAAGACGAAGCTATTTCGTCGTCGATGATAGTTATGTGCCTTATAACAGATACATTTTTATAGGTCACTTTGTTTTGTTGCATATCAAGTAAGGTTCATTCGTCGTGTTACTTTGAAAATTGTCGAAATTTTGTTATTTCTTTAGATAGTCGAAAGTATTTTAAGAAAGTACTATTTGGTAAATGGATCCCAGATATCTATCAATTCTCGAGTACGAATTTTATAAGCGTTTCTGCAAATGCAAAGTAGTTTTTATGAAATGAGTATGTAATGATGTATGTACATTGTTTTTATAAAGTAACTTTAAGAAAATAGTCCTTGAATCTTTCAGTTTGCTTATATTAGTAGGCAAAATTTACTAAATTATCGAAAGAAATATTTAAATAAACTATAAAATCAGTCACAATTAAATGAAACTACGTGATGTAGTATTATTTCTACTTTCTTTAATTTCTTTACCACGACCTAGGTTTATGTTGTAATACAACGATTACAACATCTTCAGGTGGGATATTGGCAAAGATATCTAGCTATTAGCAAGGATATTAGCAAAGATCTTTGCTAATATCCCACCTGAAGATGTTGTAATACAACGAAACCTAGGTCGTGGTAAAGAAATTAAAGATAGTAGAAATAATACTACATCACGTAGTTTCATTTAATTGTGAATAATGAATTTCTACAAAATTAACGCCTAATATATTCAATATAAAATCAGTCTTAACGTCAAATGTTTAGCTGTCTTTACGTAAAGTGAAATAAGGCGCCATTTTAAAATACGTAGCTGTCAAAATAAAGGTTGCATGATGATACAACATGTGGAAGTCGGTTTAAAATCTAATCATTGCGTAAAGCTTATATTATTCATAAAGTAACAAGATACAATATAGGGCTGAACGTGTGCAAAATTCATTTTATTTCGCTTTTGCATTTTTATTAAATGCATAGATTGTATTATACCTTAAAAATTAATTTTAATTTTCTTTTATTCGTTTTTTTCAAATAATAATTATTTACGTTTAATAATTAAAAAAAAAACGCTGATATAGGTGTATTTTGTTTTTCTATCCACGAGTATAATTTTCACGTCTGTAACTTTGACCATTTCGAAATCTCCATAAAATTTTCCATCTTTACGGGTTTCATTTTGGAAAATCCTTTTTCAGCGAGCACCTAAAACTTGAAAGAAACGTCGTTTGTTGATCTGAAGATTTCGTGATGAGTCAGTTAGCGTGTGGTATTTAGCTTATATGTAAATATTTATATCTAGGTACGAATACATCGATCATTGTAAACGTCAAATTGACAGCTCACTATCGAATATCAATAGGAGTTCATTTACCACACAATATACAGTAGCTGGTTAGGTTCTTTGGAAAATTTTGTTGAGTTTAAAAAAGGGTGCGTGTACTTATGTACGCGCGTGAGAAGTTATACTTCTTTGGCATCATTAAATAATACATACGGATAGATAACCTCAATTATATTGGAGCACTTGAAAAAGTCTATAAACACTATTTTTTCACTAATATTTACGAATAGTAAATACATTAATCAAAATATTGAATTTAAATCACTACTGAATATAATTTATCAGCACATATGTAAATCGCACTTATATGAAACTAAAAGACGTGTAGACACTAGAAACATGTGGATAAATATTATGAATATGAAAACAGTGAACAGAGGCGACGATGGTGCCAATAGCTTTTGTTTCGAGACTGCAGCCGCTGCAACTTCATACTGTAACTTTTGTGTGACGAATCTTAAAATTTCACTCTCATCATTTTTTCATAACGCGCCTAAAGAAGTATAACTTCAAAAAAATCAATAATGTATGTTTATATAAAACAGAAACAGTATATAATTTATAAAAAAGCTGGTATTCTTTGGGATAGAAAACACCAATCAGTTCAGTGGTTAGTAATCAGGAAAGAGCAAAAAGTAAAACACAATTTGTGGTAATAATAGAAAACAGAAAAGTTATCGTCATAAATGCGAATATAGTATATTTTTAAAATGTCAATAATTGCTAATTAGAAATAAAAAATTATAAAGAAAATCTGATGAAATATATAACTTTGTAGAAACGATTATAAAAGAATAATCAATACCGTTTGTTTTTTTTTAATTTGCAGCCATTGCCTAAATAAATTAAAAATAAACTGTTAACTGACATTGGGAAAAGTTCTATTGTTGTCAAGATGAGGGTCTTTTTCGCTCTAGTGACTTTTTTCGAAGAACCTGTTGAGCCTGTGAATTTCACGGATTAATAAAGTACATCTGTGGACGGAGGATATAACAACACACAATGTGCACTTTCTTTCATTAAGCTAGTTCAAAGAATTCATAACAAAATACAAGATTTCTCATCTTCCTGATTGACGATTTAAATATAACTTTTAAGGAGCTTATTTTTTTCATTTTCTCTATATAACAGTATCATTTTTATATAACTGGTATCAACATTGTATGGACTTATACCAGTTTTCTTTGAACAAGGAATAAAACTGACAGATAAAGCCCGGTATAGTGTTTAGATCACTTCTATATAATGGTATATCGTGTAGAAGCAATAAGGCAATATGTCATTCGATTGTCAAAATTGCCAAAAAAAATTAGATAGCTCATTTCATTTAAACTTCTGGCGTAGCCGCTTCGTTTTAAACTGATACCTGCTGTATTTCTGATGTTCGTAAATTCGTTATAGAATTAATTTCGGCAAGTGTTCATCAAGTAATCTCAAAAAAATTGGCCATCGAATTATTCCGCGATGACCTATCGCCGGAGGAACTGGTCTACCTCGACCCGCGTGCAGCTTCTGGGTAGACGCCGTTACGGCCTCTGCGCCGGCGTTAGGATGACCATAATTAACTTTTGTTGGAGTATATCGTATTTAATAATGCTGTTTTTGTTTTTATAGAGAGCGTGAATTTATGTGCCCCAAGCATAAATTTGTAAATGAGGAAATCCTTATTACAACCCATCATAGCGCAGTGTTGAAAAATGCAAACAGGACGTTGCAAAAATTCTTGCGACTTGGCTGCACGATAATAATAGAAAGAATTTATATAATGGTTTAGAATTTATGAAAAACTGTACATATCACGATGGTAAAAGTTACAGTTAATGAAAAACTGTACATATCACGGTGATAAATGATACGGTTAATGAAAAACTGTACATATCACAATGGTAAAAGATATAGTTAATGAAAAACTGTACATATCACGATGGTAAAAGATACAGTTAATGAAAAACTGTACATATCACGATGGTAAAAGATACAGTTAATGAACAACTGTACATATCACGATGGTAAAAGTTACAGTTAATGAAAAACTGTACATATCACGGTGGTAAAAGATACAGTTAATGAAAAACTGTACGTATCACGATGGTAAAAGATACAGTTAATGAACAACTGTACATATCACGATGGTAAAAGTTACAGTTAATGAAAAACTGTACATATCACGGTGGTAAAAGATACAGTTAATGAAAAACTGTACGTATCACGATGGTAAAAGATACAGTTAATAAAAACTGTACATATCACGATGGTAAAATATGTTCACTATTCTTCCAGTTAAAATGTTACTGATTTGGCAAGGAAAATCCTAACGAAAGTGACTAACCTTCGTTAAGATTTTACATGTTTAATGAAAATTAAATTGTTCGCATAGTTCCCAAAATCTAAACAATCATAATTGTCAAATTTTGGTGAAATGCGGAAACAGAAAACTGTACCATTTGTATAAATAAATCCTTAACTGTTAAGAACAGTCAGAAGCAAAGACACGTAAACTGGTTGGTATTTTTGAACTAATAATAATTAGTTCAAAAATATGCAACGAATAAAGCAAAAATGCGAAGTTAGCATTGATAAGTGAAAAGTTTCATGTACAACTAACTGGAAATCATGATCGGGGTGGTATCTATTTATTTCGTATTATTCGTGGTCATATGTATATGTATATATATATATATATATATATATATATATGTATATATATATATATATATATATATATATATATATATGTATATATGTATATATATATATATATATATATATATATATATATATATTGAATACAATAAAAAATAAGGCTTTCAAGAGGTTATTCCTTTTTTAAATTGAGATATTTTTTAATGCGGTAGATATTTTAATCAGTAATAAAATTGGTTTTAACAGATAGTATTTTATGGGATTCTAATACTTACAAAATAAACAAATAGACCAGTCTATTAAAAAGTTTCTTTGTTAACAGCATTTTCATTTTTATTATGTAGATATTATTTCCGTAGGCCGTAAGTCATGTTTGCATATAGACTGTATTAAATGTACCCTTGACCAGGATTTTCAACTCAATTTTTCTTTAATTTAAATTTTATTTGATTGGCTGATAGTTTATACTTGTTTCTTGAAACCCGCGCACTTGGTTCATGTTGGATTGATACGGATAATTAAATTTTGAAGTCCTGCAAGAAATACTAAACGTGGATATTTAATTAGAAAATGTCTCATTAAAACTAGTACTTTTTCATGATGTTCTAGAAAACAAACAACAATTCTAAAAAATAGAATTTTAGGTTTAATAGAATTGGTCATATAAGGTAGGTAAAATCATTCATAATGAATATATTTGGCCTTGATTTTGTATAAATTCATTATAATTAAATTTTTCTCAACTAAATGAAACTACGTGATGTAGTAATATTTATACTTTATATAAATTCTTTATCACGCCCTAGCTTTTTAGACCTAAGTTTCTAGGTATCTTTACAAATTACCCACCTGAAGATGTTGTTATACAACGAAACCTAGGTCGTGGTAAATAATTTATATAAAGTAGAAATAATACTCCATCACGTAATTTCATTTAGTTGAGAAAAAATACTCACGCAAAAGAGGCGTACCGACATTTTTATGGTTACTCAGGATGATAAAGTTAGCTAAATTATTAGACTTATTTATATATTTCTTGAAAACCCCATGCCCGACTTCAAGCTCTGAGCAAGTGGAAGAACATATAAACAAATGTTATGAAACAATAATGAAAAAAAACGAAAAATAGTAACAATAACGTATAACATCCCTATATCCCTATGTGCTTCTACAGATAGTCTAGGGATTGGAATGAATATTATACAGTGATCAGCCAAGAACTACGAAGAAGCTTCATAGCCCCATTTTTGAAGCTGTCAGTGAAGCTGACATGAACCTAATAGGTCCTTGGAAGCAGAAAACAAAATCTGGAGTGGGTGCATCTCCCAATACTCCTTTAAATGATAACAGTGTACAAAAGTCATGTGAACGCGGTATAGTATTCCTGCTCGCTCTAAGCACGTGAAATATACTACGACATCGTATTCTCATCTAGCAGCCAGGATTATGTTGGACACCTTTATAATTTGAGCAATGTACAATCGTTTATCGATTACACGCTTGTTATATAAAGTTGTAACAAAAAACTTGTCTATTGTTCGTTCAGGCGATTGTGCGCATCAAACTTAGCAGAAAACAAAATCAGTAATAAAATTGGTTTTAACAGATAATATTTTGTAAGATTCTAATACTTATAGAAACATTAGCAGAAAATCTTAAGGAACTATATGACCATTTGTCCTTTCTGAAAAAGTCACCGTCAAAATTGCGATTCCAACTAAAAAAAATTACGTTCCTACATTGAAACATCCTTTAAACATATAATAGACACGTTCTTTTTTAATTTTCTTTAGTCCTACTAAAATATCCTTTTCTGTTAGGGAAAATAATATTCTCCGTTAAAGGCGTCTCCATACATCAAATAGAAAATTGAAGACACGACTTATATATTTCGAAAATGATCAAAAAACTCCCTGAATTTTTATTTTGTTTGTGATGTTGGATTGTTATATGAAATGAATAATTTGTTGTGCATTACTTTTCTCCTAATTTCTCGTAAACAAATGTATGGTATAAAAAGATGCTTTTTATATTTAAACAATACTCGAAAGGGTTAACAATTTTGTTTGGTTAGTCTTATTTTTAGGGTTCCGTACCTCAAAAGGAAAAAAGGAAGCTTTATAAGATCACTTCGATGTCCGTCTATCTATTGTGTGCCCCTTTTTCTCAGGAACTCGTGGGGGTATCAAGTTGAAATTAATATTAATACTTGGGTCTACGGTCACTTTAGGAGCTTTAAAATCAAGCTTCTAAGTCAACGCAGTCAAGAAGAACTCTAAAAATACGCGCATATTTTGACACTCACAAATTAATCAAAATGTTTATACTACATTCCGTTAACTCTGAAAGAGAAGAAGAAGAAGCAAGGTCTCACAGCACAAATAAAGGAAAAAATAGGAAAATTGTTAATTTATTTTCACTCATTTATTTTCACTATCACTTAAAAATATATTTGTTAAATATGCGCCTGTGAAAGATGCAGTAGGAAATATATTTTTGTTCTAAAAATTAAAATTTCATAAATAGCTCAATATGAATATTATATACCATTAAATATTTATAAATACCTAAATGTGTACGGAGCCCCGTTCCACTCGTGCTTGACAGGTTTTTCTATATTTTCCGCAATTCCAGTCCATTGAAATTTACCTAAAAAGAAAGTAAATTTTGAAAATATTATAACCTTTATTTTCGATTTGCTACATGATTACGTAAAAAATGTTAACACTCCACGTACAACTGAATAACTGATAAACGTTTGACGAAAACCTCTCCTTTGTAAACTGATATTTTCTTTTAATTTCGAATTAAATTGTAATATCTCCTCGACAGATCGATGAGAAACGTTAGCTGCAGGAAACACCTTTTTTGCAATTTTGTTTTTGGATTTTTTCTGGGTCAATTTTCGGAATCCACTTTGGTGCCACAATGACTTTTTTACTCGCACCCAAAGTCCAGAATGCAACATTGCTACGTAGTGCATCCATCTTCAAAATTCCAATATGCTCGCGACTCCGCAAAACTTTAATTGCAATCGAATCGCGGAGATTAATCTTGCTTGACATTTGGTTCGCGCCCAAGATGCTGTACGAGGGGTCAGATGCGCGGTGCATTATGTGATGAGAGCAACTGTGAGTAATTGCATTCGTAGGCCGTAATGACTCCTGTGAACGGTGACCAAATGATGTGCATTCACTGCTGCCGTTGTGCATCATATACGGAGAGGCGTGCCATCACTTTTAAACAATTGCCAGACAGTTAAATAAAACGTTATAAATCAAACGTAATCTAATGAAAATATAAAGGCAAGTTTATTTATTTAAACCATGAAATAAAAAAAAAACTTCAACGTAAGATGTTGAAGTTTTTTTTGAAAATAATTTCTCAATCAATCATTTTTCGTGTTTTTGTACCCTGTTCTATTCAAGTCAGTCAATGGCTGACTAGGCTCATCGTTTGTTGAATATGTTCGTTGATTAATAATTATGTCTCATGACCGTGTTAAAAGAAGTCTCATTCTTGAAGTGATTCCACAAAATTGCCAGGATCGTATTTTGTAGAATACATGTGACCTTTAAGATTGAACGTACTTAGGGTCTGGTTCCTGTTTCAGTTTATCTGGATTAGGAGAATTTGTGTGAGAATACTCTCGATATTCGAAAGTGTATTTGACATCACGAAATTGACCATTTGAGATGATGAGAAATGATGATTTAGAAAATGCTGAACATCCAGCAATGGAAATGAAAAAGGCTAAGGTTTTGTGCCGCTTAAAAATACATGTACAGTATGTTTGGCATTTTCCAGTTAGATATTTCTAGTGGAGAAACTGAAAATACTTAAATTTTTTTTGTGTTTTTATAATACATTTTTTATTTTAATTTTCAAGATTTTACGCCCGATTGTCTTTGAACTTTCCAGTCTGTTTATAGGTTCAAATGTCGTGTTGGAGAGAAAATATCTTTATTTCATTTTAATATTTAGGGCTCATAGAATCAGTCACAATGTCTAAAAGCACACTAATTTCTGCGCATGTGGTTCGTCAAATTTTGTAACTGACCAGGAAGAATAAGGCGATAAATAATTATTTTTGTTTTGGAAAGAGAATTTACGGAAATTGGCAAAAAATAATTGCCACCATATTGGCATTTATCCCAATTCGCTAATAGATAAGTGTTACGGGTTTACGCGTTTCGATATTAAAGTGAAGTTAAGTTTATAAAACTTACCACGTACAAAGCAGTTTATTTTACTTTATATTTTTTCTGGCGAGATAAACAGAACACAGACCAAACGTTACGCTGTTTGTTTAGTGCTGTGTATATTTTTCTTCGTCGAGGTAATCCCTACTGTGTTCTACGTTCTACTTTCCTATTTATTTTGCGATTTAAATACCACGTTTTGCGTAGTTAATATTGCAGGAGAATATTCTAGTCACGTATGATGCGCGTCCGTTGCATTTACCAGCAGATCAATGCCGTTAAAAGCGATTAAAACACATTTAACACGTTCAGTGTCACATTCAATACAAACGAAATTCGGATTGGTTTAAGTCACGATAATTATTTCACTGACATTTGACAGTTGTAATAAAGTCTCGCAAGTTTCCTCATCTAGTATGAACATTAATTTTTGCATTAATATAGTAATTAGAATAGTGTATATGCGTTTTTTTTTATTTAGAGACTATCCGTTTTCATGGCTTCGGTCGCGTGAACGTTTGGATTTGTTTAAACAGGTTATTTAAAAAAAAATCGTAATTGAGTATGAATACATAATTAATCAAAGGTTTTACTACTGCACAATAGATGGCGTACTATGAAATTTGTTTTGCTATTGTACTGTAGATGGCACCCTTTAAACTATATTTGAAAATATAGATTTCGTTTAAAAAAAATTATTAAGTACTGATAAAGGAGTAAAGTAAGATATGATGATGAAAGAGTAAAGTAATTATGGGGAGCAGGAAGATTTCTAGACTGCACAGTATTTCAATACATTTTGACCTGCATTAGGTATACAGGTGAGCTAAGCAATACATACGTTTAGGTATCACAACCTCAGTAAGAGTATGTATTTTACAGGATTCGGTACCAACATCATCATAACTTCGGAACCACTTGAGATGTAAGCCAAATAAAGCCAAAACTAATTGTCCCAAAATTAAATTATTTCGAGTTACATCCATTCACGCCGACAGGAAAACAGATATATAACTTTTCTGATATTAGATCCATTTTAGTAATTGAATATGCAAACGGAAAAAGTATTTAAAAGATGAAAATTGGAAAATCACAACAGACCGCTTCAGTCTTATGTATATGTATTGATTATTATCTTTTACTTGGCATTGAATAGGCTTTGTATCTGCATAGTGCATGTAATGACGAGTTTCGTCTATAAAGACAGATAAAATAAAACTAATATCGTGTGCCTTGTGGGTAGCACGGCAGAAGTTAAACTTTCCGTATTGATTAGTATCTCTTATTTATCTTTGAATAGTATTTGTATCTGTATAGTACATGTAATGAAGATTTTCGCCTATAAAGACAGATGAAATAAAATTAATATCATGTGCTTTGTGAGTTGTGGGCAGAAGTTAAACTTTCCGTATTAATTACTATCTCTTATTTATCTTTGAATAGTATTTGTGTCTGTATAGTACATGTAATGAAGATTTTCGTCTATAAAAACAGATAAAGTTAACATCGTGTACTTGATGAGTCACACAGTAGAAGTTAAACTTTCTGTATTTACTATTATCTCTTTTTATATTTGAATAGTATTTGAATCTGTATAGTACATGTAACGAAAATTTTCGTCTATAAAGACAGAAAGTTAAAATTTACATCGTGTGCTTTGTGGGTTACACAGCAGAAGTTAAACTTTCCGTATTGATTAGTATCTCTTATTTATCTTTGAATAGTATTTGTATCTGTATAGTACATGTAATGAAGATTTTCGTCTATAAAGACAGATGAAATAAAATTAATATCATGTGCTTTGTGAGTTGTGGGCAGAAGTTAAACTTTCCGTATTAATTACTATCTCTTATTTATCTTTGAATAGTATTTGTGTCTGTATAGTACATGTAATGAAGATTTTCGTCTATAAAAACAGATAAAGTTAACATCGTGTACTTGATGAGTCACACAGTAGAAGTTAAACTTTCTGTATTTACTATTATCTCTTTTTATATTTGAATAGTATTTGAATCTGTATAGTACATGTAACGAAAATTTTCGTCTATAAAGACAGAAAGTTAAAATTTACATCGTGTGCTTTGTGGGTTACACAGCAGAAGTTAAACTTTCCGTATTGATTATTATCTCTTATTTATCTTTGAATAGTATTTGTGTCTGTATAGTACATGTAATGAAGATTTTCGTCTATAAAGACAGATAAAGTTAACATCGTGTACTTTATGAGTCACACAGTTGAAGTTAAACTTTCTGTATTTACTATTATCTCTTTTTATATTTGAATAGTATTTGAATCTGTATAGTACATGTAACGAAAATTTTCGTCTATAAAGACAGAAAGTTAAAATTTACATCGTGTGCTTTGTGGGTTACACAGCAGAAGTTAAACTTTCCGTATTGATTATTATCTCTTATTTATCTTTGAATAGTATTTGTGTCTGTATAGTACATGTAATGAAGATTTTCGTCTATAAAGACAGATAAAGTTAACATCGTGTACTTTATGAGTCACACGGTAGAAGTTAAACTTTCTGTATTTACTATTATCTCTTATTTATATTTGAATAGTATTTGAATCTGTATAGTACATGTAACGAAAATTTTCGTCCATAAAGACAGAAAGATAAAATTTACATCGTGTGCTTTGTGGGTTACACAGCAGAAGTTAAACTTTCCGTATTGATTATTATCTCTTATTTATCTTTGAATAGTATTTGTGTCTGTATAGTACATGTAATGAAGATTTTCGTCTATAAAGACAGATAAAGTTAACATCGTGTACTTTATGAGTCACACGGTAGAAGTTAAACTTTCTGTATTTACTATTATCTCTTATTTATATTTGAATAGTATTTGAATCTGTATAGTACATGTAACGAAAATTTTCGTCCATAAAGACAGAAAGATAAAATTTACATCGTGTGCTTTGTGGGTTACACAGCAGAAGTTAAACTTTCCGTATTGATTATTATCTCTTATTTATCTTTGAATAGTATTTGTGTCTGTATAGTACATGTAATGAAGATTTTCGTCTATAAAAACAGATAAAGTTAACATCGTGTACTTTATGAGTCACACAGTTGAAGTTAAACTTTCTGTATTTACTATTTTCTCTTATTTATATTTGAATAGTATTTGAATCTGTGTAGTACATGTAATGAAGATTTTCGTCTATAAAAACAGATAAAGTTAACATCGTGTACTTTATGAGTCACACAGTAGAAGTTAAACTTTCTGCAATATAGACAGAAAGATAAAATTTACATCGTGTGCTTTGTGGGTTGTGGGCAGAAGTTAAACTTTCCGTATTGATTACTATCTCTTATTTATCTTTGAATAGTATTTGTGTCTGTATAGTACATGTAATGAAAATTTTCGTCTATAAAGACAGATGAAATAAAATTAACATCATGTGCTTTGTGAGTTGTGGGCAGAAGTTAAACTTTCCGTATTAATTACTATCTCTTATTTATCTTTGAATAGTATTTGTGTCTGTATAGTACATGTAATGAAGATTTTCGTCTATAAAAACAGATAATAGTAAATGTAATGAAAATTTTCGTCTATAAAGACAGAACGATAAAATTTACATCGTGTGCTTTGTGGGTTACACAGCAGAAGTTGAACTTTCCGTATTGATTAGTATCTCTTATTTATCTTTGAACAGTATTTGTATCTGTATAATATTTGTAATGAAAAAAATTTGCTATAAAGAAAGTTAAGTTAACATCGTGTGCTTTGTGGGTCTCACGGTAGAAGTTTTTCACATTTTTTCTATTGATTATAGATAATAATAATTTATATTTGAATAGTATTTATTTATATCTGTATAGTATAAAGACAGATAAAGATAAAATGTACATCGCGTGTTTTGTGTGTCACATAGGAGAAGTTAAACTTTTACGATAGCTTCGTTTTATGAAGCAATTGAAGACGTTAGATGCAATAAAATAAGTTGCTAGTGATAATGATATGGTCACGTTTCTACGTGACCGTTAATGTAATCTTTACAGTCCCAGCGTCAAGTTAATTAACTTATTAAACAATTAGCTGTATCAACAATATCATTTTATTAATTACGAATCGTTTTTTTTTAATTGTACATATTGTACAACCTCTCGTCTGTGCACTTTATTGTTGACTAACGCGCCAACTTCGAGTTTTGACGATATAAATAATTGTAACTCGATTAATTTTACAAATTAACCTTTACTATAGCTTTTGGAAAGAGATTTTCTTCTAAAAATGATGTAATTTTTAAATTTATTTATATATTCGAAAAATGATATGCGTCTCCGTCCACTAGTCTGTAGGTACGTACATATAAATGAATGAGGATACACTAATTCTTGGTCTATTTCGGTGATTTGCTTTTTTATTGATTTTTTAACCTTTAGAAGAAGAAGCCTGTTGATTACATACAAAAAGATTTGTCAGGCATTTTCATTTTTGTTAACAATTTTATTTAAAAACTCTTGTTTTTCGAGCGCTGCATCTGTTCTAAGCGTCTGTTTTGGGCGGATCTCTTTGCCTTTTATGCTGTGCCCTGCTATTTTTAATGATAATTTTTTTTTATAAGTTTCATGACTAAAGACATTGATAAGGACTGTGTTCTCATTAATTTCTGCCTGTTTACTAGTTATAATCAACTAATGTTAACTTAACATATTACTTAGTTATATAAAGATGACAAAATAAAAATTCAATATTAATATGAGGAAAAAATAAGTCTGCACACTTTTGGTTTTATCAAAGGTTTTATTTCCGCACGGTATTTCAGAAAGTGTCACTATCATCATTATGATTTAAGGTGTTTGCACATGAAATGGGAACGTCCAAATTGCTATCTGTAATGGTTATTGCTAATACTTACGTAAGGTGATCGTTAGATGGCGTTAGAATAGCGTTACACACCGGTGAAACGCTATGGCTAAATTATCACTTACCATTTGGTTTATAGGGATGTAAACTGCTTTTATATATGTATTTAGATGTAAAAACAAATTATTGATGATTATAATTAATACATGTTAAAATATATAAAGATACATGAAATGGGAACGTCCGAATTTTGCTCTTTGTAATGGTTATTGCCAATACTTGCGTAAGATAATCGCTAGATGGCGTTAGAATAGCGTTATACGTCGGTGAAACGCTATGGCCAAATTACCACTTAACATTTGGTTTTTAGGGATATAAACTGCTTTTATATCTATTTAGATGTAAAAGTACTTTATTCATGATCAAAATTATTACAAATGTTAAGATATATACAGTCATTTGCAAGGTTTTCTGTGACACTTTATCACATCTATCAATTTCGATAGTTTTTTTGTCTATGGATAAATTTCTTCTTCCTTTTTGTTCTACCGCAGATGTGTAGGCCTCATTCATTTTCTACCACTCTCCCGATTTTGTGATTTTTCCAACCATTTTACTCCAGCTGTTCTTTTGATGTCATCGTATCGGCATTCTTTGTGGGCGCTCTTCGCTCCACGGTTTCTTTTCAATTGCCCTCTGAGCCTCTCTAAACTTAGTGAGGATTTCTTTGTAAACACTCAGGATTCAGCTCCATATGTAAATATTGGATGGATACACTGGTCATGTATGAGAGTTTTCTATTGAGCCTTAATTTTCGTTTTGAAGGTAAAATGTATTGCTTTTATATTGGCTGTAAATTTGGATCGACACGTATTTTTTTCAAAAATAAATTGCTAAAATTGTGTTTACAATTTTGCGCATCTTGAAGACTAAAATTCTTAAAAACTGCTCTATTTTCACTTTATCATATCCGTTGGTTTTAGGTTTAATGTTAATACAGAGAAGGTGTTCTCTTTTTTTCTAATTATATCACGGACTAAATCTAGTGGGTTAAGGAGAGAATTCAAGAATTTTTTTAAACGCTATTGAGAATGTCTAATAATATTTTTGGATATGGCGTTTATTTCATGTGGTATGGGTTGCCAATATGTTGTGCAGTGTGTCCATCCCCTTGCAGAATTGTAAATAAAAATCAAAATACATTTAGTAAGTATTTCGATATAAAATTATTTCGGTCAATTTCAGTTGATGAAGGAAACAGATATTGGCAACAATGTTATTATAAGGCTCCTTGCAGACTTCGTAATCTTAGACTACGAATGTAATTTTGTTGCAAGTAACTTAAAATGTTTACGAGTAAGTGCCAGGCGCGACTGTCTCTACCTTTATAGTCTGCTGAAATTGCCCAAATGTATTAGTTAGTAAAGCAAGGCGTCTTAAATAAAGTTTGTTAGCATTATTGTTAAGGGTCGCGTACTGAATAGTTGGTCAAATTGGCACCGTTTGAAGGGCTATACAAAACCTTATTATCTTGCGAAAATTTCAAAGTTAAATATCTCGTGAACCGTTAATACTATGAAAAAATCAGTGAATTATATTTTGTAGAGCAATAAATTTTAATAATTTTCTTCATGAAACCATTTTCATAGCACCTGCTGTTTAAAACGTTTTAGTGCGATATAGTTTAATTTGTAAAAGTCTGCAAAAAAACTATGTTTAGTGAAGTTTATTATACTATAACTCCTAAATATTGTGTGAAAATTGTTCTGTAAAGGAAATTTTAGAAATTATAGAACGTTAATTAGCTTGTGAATTCTATAAAGAATTATAGAATTCACAAGATAATTAAACTTAGGTTTTTTGAAGTAAAACTTCTTTTCGATCGTTTGACTTGGGGAGTAAGCTGGTGAATGCGTGACGAGAGCGTTACGAAAAGTGTGATCGGGCGAGGCGAACGGAAGTTGAGAGGAAGATATAAGTTAGTGAAAAGCTTTTGTAGCAATGTAAAGGAAGGGGAGGGGGAATACAATTTTAAGTTTTCACATCTGTCGGCAGTCCTCGTGACTTCCTTTTTAATGTGAATTTGAAGTTTTTCTTCAGTCGTGTGGTCTAAAGCACACACGTTTTTTTAAATATGGTGGATTTAGCATAATCTCACAAACGGCGCCAAGCTGACACGTTATTCAGAAAGTAAATATATTTGATAATATTTTCAAAAAAATTTAATAAGAGTAATCATGCAAAATAAGTACTATTTTACTGGACTATTAACGCGAGACACAAATACGCGTATTTGTCTACAATTAAATGGCTATGGAACCCGAAGTTATGCGTGTGCGACGCGCACGTCCCAACCGCAGTGTGAGAAATTTTATACAACTTGTAACGTAATTATTCTTTAGTATCCAGTAACAGCCGGATCAACCTAAAATGGTAACATCCGACGGCGTTTTGTCAAAAATTAAACGAAGGCATTCGCCAAATAAATATGTCAAGGCAAGATAATGTCAAAAAACTAGTCGTAAAGTGTGAACGCAGACGGTGAATGTGCACGTCGCCTTTATAAAATTCCATTCCGTTGAGCGCTTCAAAAAATTTTGTCTGCTGCTTCTTTAACCTTATTAAGGTATACTACTATGGAGGTGGAGTACCTTTACTGGTATTCCTTTTAAATTGATCATTACGTAAGGGGGAGTGCAAAAAAACAATCAAACCAACCCATTGAAACACCGATTATGCGTTGTTAAAGATGTGTGGATGAGTTCATTTGTTTATTTTTTCTTTGTCATATGTTTGTCCGTCACAGTCTTTTTCAGATTTCCTATCGCTGAGCGTGTATTGCGTTGTAGTTGGCTACAAGGAATATCTCCATCGTTATAGTGTCCACTTCTATAAAGATATAAAAAAAGAATAAATGAGAATTACTGTAGATTTTTGATTCGACAATGTGTATCACAAAAAGTCCAATGCGTACTAAATTTTAACAAGTCCTTTATAACTGACTAATAATGTAGATTCGAAATATACGGATCTTCTATATAACATTTTTTGTCAACATTGTTAGGGCTCACAAACTGAATAATTCATACTGAATAATGAATGATAGGTTATGCTAAATCCATCTTTGCAAAAACTTTAAAAGTTAAATATCTTGTTAAAAGTTAATTGAATAAGTTTAAGTTATTGAAAAGTTAAATGTTTTGTTAACTGTTAATAAAAAATTATAAGATCTTTTTTTTTTTTGTAGAGTATTGCTTTTTTCACGTAACCATTTTCTTATAACCTAAATGGTAGGTTTATTTTCTTTAAAGTTCGCAATTTTTTTTTAAATGATATTTTTATTGTACTATGACTACTGGTTATATGTTAAAATGTCAGTCACATCGTGGAGCATTAAATTTTTAGTAATTTTTATCACAAAGAATGAAATCATGTTTTTAATTATCAATTCCGCCTCAAATTGTTGGTGATTCGGGACTGATTGAGTATATTAATTATACTATTTAGTAATCTTTCTATTTTACCCTATCTCTGATACCTTTCCTAACATCTGCCAGCAGATGGGATTGCGTTCCTGAGATGAGAATATATTTCTGTTTACTCGGTACAGAATTGCATTTTATGGTTATTGATTTACCACTTAAACTAACCAAGAAGGTAACATTACTACTTGTTTTAAAATCTGACTGACCTGCAGGTAATAACGGCACTGTCATTTAGACTGAACATTGGTACCCCGGTATTAGTAAACCCGTACACGACTTACTTGAAAATAGAATGAAGTACATCTCATCAATGATAATTAATTAATTGTATATTAAGATTGTATCATGCATAAAGGATGTTATGAAAAAAAAATTATCTGCAACAGTTAAAAACCTGGATTTATTGATCAATTGAAATCTTGCTTTTCCGTCGCTCGGGTAAACGAGGATAACTTCAAAGATTTTAGTAGACCATATGCTCTAAAATATCTGCAAAATTGTATTGGCTTCTAAACTTTTAAAGCTCACATCTGTCAAACATTGCTTCCTACCGTTATCCAGGCTATAGAGACGTGCCCTATCTTGATCTGGTCGAACTGCTACTGAACAATGTGAAAAACCTTCAAAACGTGCATATTTGGTATATTTTCAATCTCAAAAGATAAAGGTCTCAGTTTCGAATCTAAGTCGCGTCTATAGTAGGTATAGATTCCCATTTGGCATCAGACATATTGTTTCGCCAATTCTTAGCGTCCTAAATAATTCATTTACAAAAGTTGTTTTAAAAAAAATCATACCTGTTTACACCATCTGCCCCATTCCGTTTTCCTTATTGTCGATCAGTTTCATGTTCATGTCATCGTGTTGAGTCAAGCGTCTTATTGTTTCTTCTTATCATAATTTTATTTTGTTTTCTCGTCCTTTTGCATCGAAGCTAAAATCTTTTGTGATCCACCCTGCGACCAGGACCAGTGACCAGGGGACACTGCACCTTTAAGTAAGTGGATTGTGATGTATACGTTAAAATGTATATCCCTACCATAAGTTATCCTTTCTCTATTATAATTCGTTCCTTCTTCCTGGTCTATCATTTGTTTTGTTTTACTCTTATTTACTTAATATATTCCTGCTGTGTTATTTATATATAATCTATTTCCATTGTCCATATATAATTTATATTCAGTGTATAATGATACTACTGTTCTATATATATTGTTTATCCGCACATTGCTAGTATTGTTTGTCCACAAAAATGGTCTGAACCCTATTGTTGTGACAATGGTGTCAGAGGCTTCAAGTTTGATTCGGGAACTTCGTGACGCGCTTTCATCTCGCATTTGATTTCCATTAGTTAGTTTTAATTGTTTTTAATAAGGTTCTATATTTTGGGATATGTTTTATGTTCAGCAGCAAAATAATTATGTACTTTATTGAAATTTGTTGAAGATATTTGTATGAAATGTAGTGGTTTATTTACGAGTATATATATTTGTTTGAATATAGATTTTTACTATTATGTTTTTGTGACTGTATATTCTCTATTGTAGTATATAATCGTTATTAAGCCACAATCGTTTGTGCTTAAACTACATTGTTTTATCGTCTTAAGTCGCAACATCGAATATCGAGTACATATGTGTCAATTGTGACAAGCATATGAATGATGAGTATTTCTCGCGATACTCAGGGCAGTTGAGTGGACAATATTTTGTTAAGGTTTGGTCAGACTAATATTTTTGTTTTCTATTTGTCCACATTATGTTGTTTCAAGTAAATTAATACCCTCAAACATTAAGCAGTTCAAGTCCCTTTTTTAGTTCGTTTCTAGATTTGTACCTCTGTTTCCTCGCGACATATAGGAAAATAACTTACAATTCTTTATTCCAAACGTAGTACTTTCTTTTATGAATACACGTTTGCTGCTTATGCCAGAACAGAGTTCTGTAATCAAGGATTCTTGGTTTATAAGGATTCATGTTTATTCAGACGTGATCTCAAAGAAAATGACTTTCATAAAATTTTCTCCAATTTTTTTCTTGATGATTTATCCTCGATCTTTTTAGAGTCTATACTTTTCAATATTTTTATTATTACAAATTTCTTTTTAAATATTAATCATTTGTTTTTTTTGTGTTTATTTGCAGTTCATCAGGTACTAATTGCTAGAATTATTTTGCTCTATTTGTTTGAAATATATCTTTTTTCGTTTTGATAAGGTCACTCTGCGTAAATGGCACTAAGTGGAATGGCGAAAATGATAATGCATGTAAGCAGAGATAACTAATATTATTAAAGTTCTTTTAACTCTCCTTGTGTAACACACAAGAACTACCGATTTTATTAAACTACCGATATACTGCATTTTATTAAACTACCGATGTGCGGCATATTATTTAAGTGTACTTGTCGGGCAACTATATAGACATGAATAAAGACATGATTAAAGTTGAATAATTTAAATATTATTGTTCATATCATTGTAGCATTTACTTAAACACACTAAAGTCAAATATACGGAAGGAACTTTTAAGCCAGAATATAACGGAAATAATTAAAAATTGCTGGTCGATACCCACGTTAAAAAAGTTTGAGTAATAAACATTAAATTCAACTTTCCCAGCATCGAATTCCAAAGCTAGAGCGTAATTAAAGATACTATTGAAATATGCTATGAATTCGATGTAATGGAAGTCTTCCACTATGGTTCACATCGTCACTTAGTCAACCCCCGTCTACACGTTGTGAAAAATTCCATGGAGTAGTATAGGAAAAGAGATATAATTGATTGTTCCGTTACTAAATTCAACTTTCCCAGTGGCAAAGCACCGAATTCCAAAGTTTGATGAATAATTAAAGATACTAGTGAAATATGCTATGAATTCGATGTAATGGAAGTCTTCCACTGTGGTTCACATCGTCACTTAGTCACCGTGTAGACGGGGTCGTGAAAAATCCCATGGATTAGTAAAGGAAAAGAGATGTAATTGATTATTCCGTCGCGTTCTTTCTCTCTCTTCTCTTATTGATTAGTAAAGGAAAAGAGATGTAATTGATTATTCCGTCGCGTTCTTTCTCTCTCTTCTCTTATTGATTAGTAAAGGAAAAGAGATGTAATTGATTATTCCGTCGCGTTCTTTCTCTCTCTTCTCTTATTGATTAGTAAAGGAAAAGAGATGTAATTGATTATTCCGTCGCGTTCTTTCTCTCTCTTCTCTTATTGATTAGTAAAGGAGAAGAGATGTAATTGATTATTCCGTCGCTTTCTTTCTCTCTCTTCTCTTATTGATTAGTAAAGGAGAAGAGATGTAATTGATTATTCCGTCGCGTTCTTTCTCTCTCTTCTCTCATTGATTAGTAAAGGAGAAGAGATGTAATTGATTATTCCGTTACTAAATTCAACTTTCCCAGTGGCGAAGCACCGAATTCTAAAGTTTGATGAATAATTAAAGATACTAGGGAAATATGCTATGAATTCGATGTAATGGAAGTCTTCCACTGTGGTTCACATCGTCACTTAGTCAACCGTGTAGACAGGGTCGTGAAAAATCCCATGGATTAGTAAAGGAAAAGAGATGTAATTGATTATTCCGTCGCGTTCTTTCTCTCTCTTCTCTTATTGATTACTAAAGGAGAAGAGATGTAATTGATTATTCCGTCCCTTTCTTTTTCTCTCTTCTCTTATTGATTAGTAAAGGAGAAGAGATGTAATTGATTATTCCGTCGCGTTCTTTCTCTCTCTTCTCTTATTGATTACTAAAGGAGAAGAGATGTAATTGATTATTCCGTCCCTTTCTTTCTCTCTCTTCTCTTATTGATTAGTAAAGGAGAAGAGATGTAATTGATTATTCCGTCGCGTTCTTTCTCTCTCTTCTCTTATTGATTAGTAAAGGAAAAGAGATGTAATTGATTATTCCGTCGCGTTCTCTCTCTCTCTTCTCTTATTGATTAGTAAAGGAAAAGAGATGTAATTGATTATTCCGTCGCTTTCTTTATCTCTCTTCTCTTATTGATTAGTAAAGGAAAAGAGATGTAATTGATTATTCCGTCGCGTTCTTTCTCTCTCTTCTCTTATTGATTAGTAAAGGAGAAGAGATGTAATTGATTATTCCGTCGAGTTCTTTCTCTCTCTTCTCTTATTGATTAGTAAAGGAGAAGAGATGTAATTGATTATTCCGTTGCGTTCTTTCTCTCTCTTCTCTTATTGATTAGTAAAGGAAAAGAGATGTAATTGATTATTCCGTCGCGTTCTTTCTCTCCTTCTCTTATTGATTAGTAAAGGAAAAGAGATGTAATTGATTGTTTCGTCGCTTTCTTTATCTCTCTTCTCTTATTGATTAGTAAAGGAAAAAAGATGTAATTGATTATTCCGTCGCGTTCTTTCTCTCTCTTCTCTTATTGATTAGTAAAGGACAAGAGATGTAATTGTTTGTTTCGTCGCTTTCTTTCTCTCTCTTCTCTTATTGATTAGTAAAGGAAAAGAGATTTAATTGATTATTCCGTCGCGTTTTCTCTCTCTCTTCTCTTATTGATTAGTAAAGGAAAAGAGATGTAATTGATTATTCCGTCGCGTTCTTTCTCTCTCTTCTTTTATTGATTAGTAAAGGAAAAGAGATGTAATTGATTATTCCGTCGCATTCTATCTCTCTCTTCTCTTATTGATTAGTAAAGGAAAAGAGATGTAATTGATTGTTTCGTCGCTTTCTTTATCTCTCTTCTCTTATTGATTAGTAAAGGAAAAGAGATGTAATTGATTGTTTCGTAGCTTTCTTTCCCTCTCTCTTTTCTAAATGTTTTACTTCTGCCAAATGCACGCCAATCTACGCACGAAAAATTGTTTTATTTTATTAGATTTTGGATTGCCAATCACTACTTGTGGTAAATCTGTGTGTAGTGGCTCTTACATGCAGTCTTAGTCAGTGTTATTAACTTTATTGTGGGACAAGCTGATACAAGCGATTAGATTGTTGATGACAATATTTTATTGCGACTTGCTGTAATCGAATGGGTCGTGATTTGCGCGCTGAAAATTAATTCTAGATAAGTGGAGGTAATAAATGTATGTTTGCAGGTAGAAAATAATCTCTTGTTAGGTAATTGCATTTGGCTAGATTTACCACCATTTTAAAAATTTACTTGGGAGACTACCTTTTTGTGTTCTACTTCGCGTGCGATAATATCGGTCTTTATAGTCGTGTAGAAGGATCGCGTGTAAAAATAATTACATTTTTTTTAAAATAATTTCTGTTAACGTTGGCTTTGTGATTGAGTCTTGAGAGTTAGATTTATGTTTGTATCCTTTTGTTTATTTTACATTTTGTCTTATTTCTCGGTCCTCGAGTAAAATGGTCTATACTTCATTATATTTTAAAAGAGAATATTTGTAAACAAAACAAAATGAAAGTTTAGGTATTGCAAACCTTTTTCTTGTATTCGTATTATTAATATAATGTGAATTTGTTTGATATTTGTGATTAAATAATATAATTTTCCAAATAAGTGTTAGTATTATTTTGTAAATATTGAATATATTTGGCGTTTATTTTGTAGAAATTCATTGTTCACAATTAAATGAAACTTCGTGATGTAGTATTATTTCTACTTTTATTTAATTTCTTAACCACGACCTAGGTTTCGTTGTATTACAACATCTTCAAGTGGGCTATTAGCAAATATATCTTTAGCAAACCGATCTTTGCTAATAGCCCACCTGAAGATGTTGTAATACAACGAAACCTAGGTCGTGGTAAAGAAATTAAAGAAAGTAGAAATAATACTACATCACTTAGTTTCGTTTAATTGTGAATATTTTGCAAAATAATACTAACCCTTATTTGGAAATAACATGGCACAATATTTTTTTCATCGTCCTTATTCCAAATACCTTATGTACGTATAAGTATATTTTGTTATTAGCATAGATGTTCTATCTCGTTTACTTCTTTTGCTTCGCATAAGCGTTACGTTAGAATATCGTCTATATCAAATTAAGATTTATTTATTGTAGATATTTCGCTGAAACACACTGTAAAATTACTGAAGTGTAATGAAATAGTATTTATGGATGTAGATTGTATGTTTCAGAATATCGAATATTATTACAAAATATTTTATACCTCTGAATTTTGCATCATTAACGGTCAGAGCTGCCCAGTTTTCTCTTCTAAATTTTAAAGTTCATAGCTGGCCAGTTCATAGCTGTTCAGAGCTGCCCAGTTTTCTCCTCTAAATTTTAAAGTTCATAGCTGCCCAGTTCATAGCTGTTCAGAGCTGCCCAGTTTTCTCCTCTAAATTTTAAAGTTCATAGCTGCCCAGTTCATAGCTGTTCAGAGCTGCCCAGTTTTCTCCTCTAAATTTTAAAGTTCATAGCTGTTCAGAGCTGCCCAGTTTTCTTCTCCAAATGTTAAAGATCATATTACTAAGATAACTATGTAATATTTATATTTATGACTTTAGGCCAACCATATTTTAACGGGCAAATTAGTTTGTTTACAAGCATTTTCTTTTGGAATCGGATAGAATATAGTAGTATATAAGCTGTAATATCGGTTAGCACTAATATTTGGATCCAGATTTTCTTTTTCCAAAAATTATTTTTGTATAATAATTAGAAAGCGCTCCGCCGACCGATATCGTTTAGTTAAACGGGGCGGAGACATTTAGTGACCACGATAAGTGGGGGAAGCAGGTAATTAACATAATTCTACGCGGGTAGAACCGCAACAGATATCTAGTTTTATATTATGAAGAGATATGACAAGAATGGTAACATACTCAAAAGTACCAATGCATTTAACTACACTCGCTTTATAGTTGTACTTAAAAGAAGTGATTCTATCGGGACTCACCTATTACAATTATTATTTAGCTTCGATATCTATATGTAATTTAACGTCTGTTTATAGTATTAAGTTTACTGTCAAAGAAGTCTCGAATCAACGACTGATTCTCACGTTGAGAAAATTACCTCGTGGTCCTATGCGTTCCTTCGCTTCGTCTTGAGATTTGCTAAACCTTTTAAATTAATAAGAATGTACTGTATTTTCTACCCATGCTGTTGCAATCTATATAATCATAGTTAGATTGCAATATCATAGTCAGATTGCAATATCGCTTGAATACTCCCAAGACGTATATATTGTGAGGCATAGTCAGATTGCAATATCATAGTCAGATTGCAATATCGCTTGAATACTCCCAAGACGTATATATTGTGAGGCATAGTCAGATTGCAATATCATAGTCAGATTGCAATATCGCTTGAATTCTCCCAAGACGTATATTGTGAGGCATAGTTAGATTGCAATATCGCTTGAATACTCCCAAGACGTATATTGTCATTCATAGTCAGATTGCAATATCATAGTCAGATTGTAATATCATAGTCAGATTGCAATATCGCTTGAATACTCTCAAGGTAACCAGACGAATATTGTGAGGCATAGTCAGATTACAATATCGCTTGAATACTCCTAAAAACATTACGCGAATTTGATTTTTTACTTATTTAAATAAAGTAATTGAAGTTCCAGAAACTGCACTAGTAAATTAATATCGAGTCATATTGTACTCTCTATTAATACAAGTCTATTGACATTGATCAGCTTTGAAAATACATATGAATGTGGTAAAAAGTTTTCTTCGTTAAATATATATATTTACATATGCGTAAACGTAAATGTGAAGGGCCTGATGATAAAGCGTATGAAAAGCCACACGTGCTGTTCTTGCATCAGTTTCAACCCCATTGCGTTGGTTGCATCATCAGCCCTTGACAATTTTCATTGTGCAATAGTATTTACTTAGTAAATGGAAAACATTTTTGATAACAAAATCATAATAAAGGTGAGATCAGACTGAGATGAAATGACATTATCTAATTTCAGACGAAAACTGTGAAAACGCTTGTTATGTAAAGATTACTTCGAACGTGGACCTGAATCATTTAAGCTAGTTCTCGTTATCTGGATTCTTATTTTTCCTTCTTTATCATTTGTGTGTAATCATATCTTAGATACTTTCTGAATGAAAGCATTACACTTACTGTTATAACTGCGCAGAGAAATTGGTCCGTCATCCATTTTCTTGGAAAGAAAATTATTTTAACGCCCGTCGTGTTGACATATTGATTTAAGTTATGTAAATTTTTTTTTCCGAATTCGTCATGCAATCATGTGAAGTTTTTCCTCGTAGAAATAAAACATTTTCCTTCCGAATAATTTTTTGACGTAATACTACGTTTTTCACGGCATTCGACGGGGGTAACTTTTAGAGTACGATGCAGGAAAATTTCACGTTTGGAGCGTTTATATCTCTAAAAGTGAAAATCATATTTTTCAATTTACAATAAAATGTTTTTTACGAAGCGGACCGACGATAATGGGTTATAGTGGATCAGCGTACGCGTTACTGAAATAAAATACCATTTTTAAAAAGCTGGTATTTTCAGAATGTAAAAAAGCAAATATCTCAACGGTTCACATTCAGGAAAGAGAAGAGCTAAAATACAATTCGTGGCCATAAAACAAAACAAAAAAAATATCTTTACAAAGGCGTGTGTATTATATTTTTGTCACTTCAATAAAAAATAAAAATAACGAAGTACACAATAACTTTTAAAAAACAGTTACAAAAATAAAGAATTTTGATCGTTTTTTTTGTAATGTGTGGCTAGATAAATTAAAAATAAACCGTTAACTGACAGTGATATTGTTCTATGTGTTGTCGAAATGAATGTTTTTTTCACTCTTTTCGAGTTTTATGTCTTTTTTTTGAATGACTGGTTGGGCCTACGAGTTTTATGGTTTAGTATGTTACATCTGTGTATGCCGGATACAATCTGCATTTTTTTAGTTTCATCGTGCTGATTCAAGGAGTTCCGTAGAAATAGCGTTTTCATACTATTATGAAAAAAATGTGATAATCTGATATTTCATAAAAAAATACAAAATTTCTCACTTGTCTGATTGACGATTTAGATAAAACTTTTAAGGAGCTTATTTTTTAATTTCCTCTTTATAAGACTGTCTTTTTTATTCTTGTAACAACTGAACCCAACATTATATGGACTTTAGCCTAAGGAGATTGTTTTTTTAATTTCCGGATTTTATGGGTGGATAGAGGAAATTGCATAGGTATCAAAAAATCCTAATGTAATAGCTTCGAATCTATATAAGGTATTACGCAAAAAAAACTGTTTGTTTATTAATTTCTTCGCGCTATTCTCTGGAACCCCACGTTCGAATTAATTTTTTATTAATTATAGTATTTTACGGGAAATTTTAGCATATATCCACAATTAAATGAAACTACGTGATGTAGTATTATTTCTACTTTCTTTAATTTCTTTACCACGACCTAGGTTTCGTTGTATTACAACATCTTCAGGTGGGATATTAGCAAAGATCAGAATCAGAAGATAATATTTGCTAATATCCCACCTGAAGATGTTGTAATACAACGAAACCTAGGTCGTGGTAAAGAAATTAAATAAAGTAGAACTAATACTACATCACGTAGTTTCATTTTATTGTGAATAATGAATTTCTACAAAATTAACGCCAAATATATTCAATATTTAGCATATATATTACCTACGGCTTTGCTCGTGTGAAATACTAATATATTAAATTACAATATAACAAAAAGTGTGTTTGGATGTTTGTTACTCAATCGCCTTTATTTTGTTCATGATTCGAATTATTCATTGCAGCTGAGAAATTAATCTAGTTTATGTAGGATCAAACTCGACGATTATTTTTACTGATTAATTTAAATTATTACCACCACATGTCAGTTGATCGCGCAATATAATCTAATTGAACACTTTCGCGTACAAAGCCGCGGGCAACAACTTGAAATTGAAAAACGTTAACTTTCGCACCAAACGGAGAAATTTCACAACCTGCTGTGAACTCTCTCCTTGTTCGTGTTGCCTAGCAGATTTGCTACTTCTGTATAAACGTCATTTTATTTATTTTATATCGATGTCGGATGAACAGCTATGGTGAAGCGCCATGCCCAATAATCGTGCCGACGGCCTTGACTTTCGTTATGCTAATCCGCTATGAGCCATTCGCTGCTACTTGCTCAATTAACTCAGCATTTACAAGTTGTAACAACAGAGTCGAGAATGATTTATACTGTAAGCCAATTTCCCCATCCAAGATCGTTGAATAACCCTGACGAACTTAAAAAGTCTGCAACCGTACACTGACCTCGCGCGGTTGCCTTGAACGAGCTGATAATGTCAGTAAAGACAATTGCAGCCCAGAAAGCAGGTGACTTCATCCCGATCGCAGAGCCCGGCTGTGATAAAAAACATTCCGCTCGCCCCGCGCTCGGCTCTGTTACCCTTATCGTCTCTCACTGCGATAAACTGTGCCATTGCCGCGCCAATTAGCCTGCCTGCTCGTCGTGGCATCGATAATGATGAACAAACAATAAAACAGGCCGGAACTTGCGAAAATAATTCATCAAAATCGCCAAAAAATGGGACGGTGAACCCAGCGGGGGCACTCTAGACGGCAGATAAAATACTAATCAATTGGGTCTTCGAGGGAAAAAAAAACCTGTCAAACTTGCGAAGAACTCGCACTACAAGTGTACTTATTTAGGCAATTATACATTTTTAATGATACATAGTGTTTCTAATTAAACTATTTTCAGATGTTAATTTTTCACAACATGGATATATTGCCTGCTTTATCTTTCACAGGCGTTAAATAAAATAATTACAACAGTTCGTAATTCTACATAGAATTGGAAATAATGGAGTACCCCTTTATTGTAAGAGCTCCTATTATGCAGATTTTCAAAATTATAAGTCGACCGAAAGTACCCTATATGTTTGATGAGTACTTGCAAAACTATTGTATGAATAAAAAACAAATACGCTTTAATAAATATATTTTTGCCGCGTGAACCTAAAAACTTAAAATAGCAACGTATGGCTATAAACCTCAGTATACGATATTAATTTCAACTTGATATCGCAAGCCGTTTCTGAGCAAAAGGGCTATGACAGACAGACGGCTGGATGGAGAACCAAGTGTTTAATATCGTATACTGAGGCCTTATAGTCTTATACTTCTATAAACATTTCCAGTTGTTTGATTCACGTAACAAAAAAAATTATGCGTGTCAGCTCCGACACGCGACTGGAGTTTATTCCTTAAGTACGATTGTTTTGGAATGTATAAAATAGGTAACACTGTATATAAATATAAATATCAATATAATTAAATGTAAATGGAAAATTTTTTAATAAAAAACTGCTGACAATATACCTATTTTCAAGTAAAACACAAATGAACGAGATCAAATGTTTACAACAAAATTAAAAACATTTAGTAACGTCAGACTAAGACGTTAAAATTAAAAGTCTTTTTATTTATGTAGCATGGAAGACACCAAATATTCACACATAATGACATTTAATGATTACATCTTGATATAAGCGAACGATAGTAAATTGTGAGTCACACTCCGTCATTGCGATTACGAAATAAGAAAGTGCCAAAATGTGTGTCACACTCCGTCATTGCGATTATGCCATAAGAAAATGCCAAATAAACAAATTGATGTCTCACTCTAAAGATATGCGTATCTTTAGAGTGAGACATCACTTTGTTGCATCAAAATGTTGCGCGGAGAGACCACTTAACGGTTACATTTTTTTTAATACTTTGCACTTCGTACGCTCTGAACTTCCGATTTTACTCCTCATAAAACTTCATACCGGGCGCTATATATGAAAATGGATTCTTAAAGAGTAAAACCCAAAAATATATGACCCTTTAAAGTGTATTCTTTTTTATTCATATAATGGTCTTACTCACTGATCATCAGAACTTATGAGGGTACTTCTGATCGATCTACAATCTTTAAAGTCGGCATAATGGGAAGTCTCACATAACGCAAGTAAAGAGAAAAATCCAAAAAACAATGATTTCTAATTCTATGTGGAATTATATATTTTTTGGAATATGCGCTTGTGTAACGTGTAGTAGGCGATAGATGTAGGTATTACCTGAAAAATTAAAATTGTGTGCATATCTTAATAGAAGTACTATGTACTATTAAATGTATGTAAATGCCTAAATGCGGAAACCTCGTAGGGCGAGTTCTGCTCATGTTGAACAGCTTTTTTATGTGCTTACATAATAAATTTGGTTTTGATTTTGACTATTTTGTAAAATTAGGTTGAAAAGGCGAAAATATGCAAAAAAGTAAAAGGACAACTATTTTTATTTTCTTTGAAGTAAAACTTCTTTATGCACGCTTGACTTGGGGAGTAAGCTGGTGAATGCGTGACGAGAGCGTTACGAAAAGTGTGATCGGGCGAGGCGAACGGAAGTTGAGAGGGAGGTATAAGTTAGTGAAGACAGAAAGAGAGAGAGCTACGTTTCGTATATTACTGTAGGGACAAGAGAGAGAGGTGCGAGCACACATTTCCTTTCTCTCTTACTCTCATAGCCAGTTATGTTTCGTATGCCTAAGGCACAGTGCAAGCCTATTGTCTGTATCACACTGTAGGAGCAAGAGAGAGCAATGCGCGCCCACATTTCCTTTCTCTCTACTTTATATATATATATAAATATATGCCAGTTTGCTAGCGTTACGCAAACGGTGATTTTTTTATTATTTTGTAATTTCATTTCGTTCTTGAACAATTTTATAAATTATTATTTTGTTCCATACATTAAATATTCTACGTTTAACGTGAATAAAATTGTAAATTAATTTTAAAGTTCATATTTTGTGAATTTGAAGTTTTACTTCAGTCGTGTGGTCTAAAGCACACTCGTTTTTTTTTCGAATTGATATTAGCCAAAGTTTTGTCCCTGAAAGAGAATGAACGCCATTAAAAAAAGATGACATAGAAGATGATAGTCTTATCAAAAGAAACACTACGAGGGCTAATTTTAAATTATATGTAATTAAATTATAATAATAATTTATTATAATTTTTAATATAATAAATTATTATAATTTTTATTTTATACCTCATTTGTTTTTTCAATGTCTGTAAAAGAAATAATCACGATTATTACTCACTTTACTACTACGTAATTAGTCGACAGCGACATCTGTTACATATATAGGTGAACACCGTAAATGTGTAGTTTTATAATTCGCCGCTAGATGACAGTATTTATTTTATTTTCCATAAAACATTTTAATTAAGGATACACTGATGTTTACCTATTAGTTTTAGAGCAGAGGAAGAAAGTCTAAAGATAGCACGTTAGTGCTAGCAGAAGGAGCAAGCAAAATTGCTGGTGCTTGATATACATGTAGGTATGGTTTAAAGTAATAATAATACATTGAAGTAATTTAGTAAATAACACTTCTGTCAGTAATTTTCACAAAATATAATACAATTCATAACCGTAGATAACCATCATCAATCTGACAAAATGGGGAGTGGGGACTTATTTTCGGAGCAAGGTTATCGTTGACAGGTGAAGTTTATAGGGAGGTCACGAACTGTCATGTCCACACATTGTCCCTGTCGGCGGATATTTTAACAGTCATCTCCGTAGATAATACACGAAAATATAAATATCACGGAATATAATACACGAAAACATATAGTTAATTGTGACGCAGAAACGTTACTAACGGTTAATATCTTGCCCGTAATAAGAAAAAGTATCGTAGATACATAGTTTATAGGCACCGGTGGAAATCGATTTTAAAACAACAATTATTAATGACCAATGCCACCGACGACCCTCTTCTAGTAGACTTGCACCACAACTCGAAGTGTACGCACGCCTAATTTGGTAGCAATTCATCATTGCGGCCAAACACACTTTTTGTCATATTGTTCGGTTGCAGAGTTATTGAATAAAATCAAACCAATTTTTAAATTGATTATTATAATTAATATCGATAGAGAAATATGCTATTGCAATGATGGAGAAAGGGATCCTGAAATGGTTGGGCTGTAAAGAAGGTATGAACACGTAAATAGTAACAAATCATACTTTATTTATTTATTTCTTTGTTTGTTGTTATTATCTATATATTTATTTACTAGCGTGACCCGTGCGAAGTCTTCGCATTATTTATTCCATTATGAAACTCAGATGACAGATCAAACAAATATTTTACTAAAATTGACATATAGAGGCGCAAGTATCAAAGCATTGAGCTAAAGCGCCACTTTATTTATACGTGAGTGGATTTTAAATTAAACAAAAATTTTACCGACCGTCAATCATATTGACGTTGAGCCGTTAGATGGCAGCATTGCTGTTTTGTGTATATAATTTTAATAATTAATTAATTTGCAAAAACAATAGCAATAATAAATTTTTTAGTTGTGGATGCCGGTAGAGCAAGCAATTATCTATAAAATGATATATAATTTATGTGGATTAGTTGTGAGGTTTTTTCTAAAAAGGGAGAGTAACATCTTAACCTTAGCGTATTAATATATATGATGATGATTTCACAGTTAAAGGGCGCAACGGATTTCAATAACACTGTATGTAAATATAAATATTAATATCATCTATCAAAATATCTCTTACCGTGTCAAGGCAGCGTTCAGAAGTAACGCATTTGCTCGACTGATTTTTCCATGATGTACTTTGCAAAACTGGTCGCCATGAAAATTTTTTTGACAGGAAAATATATGACCTATGTCTATCCTGAAGATCCTTTCTAAATATTGGGGAAAGAATTTTTGAAATCGAATGAGTAGTTTCAGAGATTACCTCCTACATTCAAACTTGCAAACTGTTACACTTTTTTTAACGCGCCGAACTTCCGATTTGTCTCCCCCTAAAACTTCATACCGAGCGCTATATATGAAAATCGATCCTTAACGAGTAAACTCCAAAAAATATAACACATACGCACAAAGAACTGAATGCGCTGATATTAATTTAATTTTTAAAAGTAATGTTCCATTCAACATCTCAAATTTATGGTTACACACATTTGAGACATAACTCACGCGGCGCACTGTACTACACCACAACGTATGTGAAAAGTCAGATCTGGTAAATTATGTTCAAAATACCTGTTACCTCTAAACTACATAACTGCTGACATAACTGAAATCTACAACTAGGTATTTGTTTGAAAACACTTTTTTTTTAATTTTCATATCACGCGAGCCTTGTTCGGGGGAAGAAGTAGTATGATATAAAATCGTTAGGATGATCTTGGAGGTTTGGAGTGAGTTTTTATTTTCAATATTTTCGAGTAATTTTGCGTCGAGTATGCCTGCGGTCGAGTATACCTTAAAACAGCTGTTATTTTAATTCTTTCTGTCTGTTTGCTGGACCACCAGGCAAGAACTACCAAACTGGTTGGAATAGGATTTTCATTGGGATAATGCTTAGATTTCAGTTGAAATTGTCGAGATTGTAACAGCAATTCAGCTTAAAGTTACAAATGAGAGAAAGTTAACTTTATTCCTGTCAAAGGTATTTTTGAGATGCAAATACTCAAAAGTACTTTTGACAGGAAATACTGATAAAAACTCATAAAAAAATATCTGTTCGTAATCACTTATTTAATGTTCGTATTGTCAATGCGAGCAAAACTAAGTACAACAGCTAGTAAAATAAGTATTTAAGAAGCGAGTTGTGAATGGAACATGATACAGGCGTGTAAGAAATAACGACGAAATAGACAAGCTAAATGTATAGTCAGAATGATAGTTTTGACTCTGGGGAGATTCAAGCTAGCGTCTGCTTGATTACATTCTGTGAACTTATATACTGGTAGATGTGGTTGCTACTATATCTGAAGCGATTTCGTAATGGCGGCACTCAAATAACAATTTGCTTCAGTTATAGTAGCAGCCACACCTACGACTAGAGAAGTTCATAGAATGTAATTAAGCAGAAGCAAGCGTGGATCACACAGAGCCAAAAATATCATTCTGACTATACATTTAGCTTGTTTATTTCGTTGTTGTTTGTTGTTGTTTTTTAGTTTGTCTATTTCATTTTGTGTAAGTGTTGCCTGATTGTGAAAACACAAATCCGGTTCGTGTATATTGTTACCAAAATTGTATACCTTGTGAATGTTTTTTATTTTTACGTCTGATTTGTTTTTATTTAGTTTTGTTGGAAAATAATTATGTTAATTATTTATCTTAAAAATTACGTGTTTTTAACAAAAATATGCCTTAATGATGTTCTGGCTGAAAGTGTTCTGTAACGTAAGTATTTTGACACTTAGATTTCCGATTCTAGTGTCTTGTAATAAATTGTCTTATTTTGTATTTCTAATCTTTCTTACAATTTTCGTAGTAACGTAAGTACTTTGACACTTAGATTTCCGATTCTTGTGTCTTGTAATAAATTGTCTTATTTTGTATTTCTAATTTTTCTTACAATTTTCGTAGTAACGTCAGTATTTTGACACTTAGATTGTGTCTTATAATAAATTGTCTTATTTTGTATTGTATTTTCCTTACAATTTTTCGATACTTTTTGTATGAAGCCGTAAACTATATACGTACAGGAAAAAAAATTATAGTTATCTGATGTTAGTTCAGGTGGCTACAGAAAATTGTTTCAATATCCTACTCAGTAGATGGCGCTTCGTGTAGTTAAATCGCGCTTGTGAAATATCGTCACGTCTTAAATATTAAGCAAGTTTACTGACTGTTTATTATTGAGTTATTGCTCAATACATTAGAGATTTTTCTGGTATCTATGCATCTTTTCTATAATCCATTTCTTCTTTTTATCGACGATTTTACACATATATGTATAAATAGATATTGAATAAACATACCGGTAATATAGTTTTTTTTTTAATTTTTTCATTTTTCTGTGTCTGCTTGTCTGCATGTCGCAGCCGTTTTTCTCAGAAACCCCTTGATGTAAGAACTTGGTACTAACTGATGCTTATCTCAATAGTTAACTCTCAAAAATAATTTTTATGGTGATTGAGGGGGAGGAGGGGTGGGGGACAAATTAAATTCTCGATTTTTTAAAATTCCAAATGATGTAAAGTATCGTCTGAAAGGTCTAATAATAAGGGTCAAAAAAATTGCATGTCCTTATGTACGCGCGTTAGTAATTATATTTCTTTGGCATAAAGAATAACTTAATTTAGCACGCAGTGGAAATGAAGTAATAATTTATAATGGAAATAAATACATACAGAAACTTAACCTTAACTAGAAAAATACTCTTAAAATATATTATAAGAAGCATATAAGAATTATTTCTGTCACGAATATTCGCAATAAATAAATATTTTTTTTATTACATACTATTAAATTTCAATTACTAAAAAGTATTATTAAATATTACATTATTTAAAGTCACAGATATACTTAGATTTGTTTGAATATAAAAGGAGTGTTGTGTATTTACAAATATCTCTGTAACTATCATGAACATAGCATCAGTCACTACGCGCATGTAAATATATGTTTAGTGAGCAACTTCATCCTATGGACTTTTGTTGCATCGTGCGCGCGCATCGTGAGCAACTTCATACTGTTGATTTTTGTTGCGTCGTAATTAATTTTATCATGCCAATTTTTGTTGCATCGTACGCGCACATGTGCGCATCGTAAAATTTCACTCTCATCATTTTTTCTTAACGCGTCCAAAGAAGTGTAACTTCAAAATATTTTTTTCTTTATTTCATTATTTTTTGTCGAAACTAATCAACCTAAAATTAGATGAAGAACTTCATAATATTGATTTTTATTGCATCGTAACCAATTTTATCTTGTCAATTTTTAGTTTGTTTTATTATACAAAATTATATTATATTTTTAAAAATATATCGAAAAATAAACAAATATACCCCCCCCCCATTTCCGAAACTACACAACCTGAAATAAGATGAAGCTAGTGGTTTTTAAAAGCCTGCTTAAAAGTTTTAGGAGAACTATAGCTGTTATTCTAGATTCTGTATTTTTTTTTAATATGCACCATGTTTTTAAGCCTGGGAAAGATATTGTAGACAATATAATCATTCATGTTGTGAAAAATTAATATTTGTAATTCGTTTAATAGAAGTACTGTGCACCCTTAAATGTTTATAAATGCCTCAATTTGTGCGAAACCCTCGTAGTACAAAGATTGTTTTTTTCTATTTTTCGACTAGAATTCTATTGTCCAAAAATTCCACACGAACGAAGTCGCTAATTTGTAAACAAATTATGTAACATATAATCATAAAATGAGACAAACACCGATTATTTTTTCCCTGGGCACATCTCGTGTTACTTTAAATAATTTAATAATCAGTTTCGTACATTGTTTGTTTGCATGTCCACGTCGCCTTATCGCCGGCGTCCGTTTAGTGACCCCGCAGCGTTCCCTTGCCGCGTTGATATCAAATTCATGGACCCCCGCCGTATTATTTACATTACGAAAGTGCGTATGTCGACATTACACATCGCTTATATGATGTGCCTGCCATTCGACTGATTGGCCCATATCTGCTTGTCCAACATTGTCTAGGAGTTCGATAAGGGCCATCATTCGGTTATCGGGTTTTGACGGATGTGCCGTCGGTTCTGTGCCGCCGCTGTGTATTTTGACGGTAGTTTTGTGATCGTTGGACGCGCGTGACCAGATGCGGTCGCGTGATTTGTCACTCTTTGACGTGTTAATGTATTGTTTGTCTAATTTTAATTTATGGCGCAGGCGCTGGTTTTATTTATGACCTATGTCCGTAGGACCTTTGAGCTGGTAAATTAAAAAATCGTTCTGCCCGATTCAGAAATTATTTAGCCTTTTCTCGGTGTGTCTTAAAATTGTTCCGCGTCAATCGAAGCGTTACTCTTTGGTAATTATTTTACCATACGGTTATAGAAATTCCTAACAATTCCTTCAAAGGGCAATGCCGTTGGAAGAAAAAAAAAACAAATCAACAAAGTATTTGGTTGGAATGCCGAGGCTTTTATATTATTTTTTGGTTTTAATCAAAATAATTTTTTACCTGATTGCGAAAGAATTGTTTCAAGGGGAATATATTCTGACGTCGATTATTTTTTTCTATTATATAAAATAATTAAAAGAAATACGCACTAAAGCGCATTGTGCGCGTTGGAAGCATAACTTTTGCAATTTCAAAGTTTAAATTTATCACTGTGGTTGTGTGACTTTGTTTTTGTTTAATCATCATGTATCGAAACTATACTTGTGGTATCTGCATATTGGAAAATGAGTTAAATATAATTGGATTTCATTTAAACCAGGCGACACAGGATGTGAGGTACAGTTCGAACCGATAGTCGTAATCTCTCGTTATTCGCGGTGGTTAAGTTCGCGGAAATAACAAAACCGCGAATAGCGGTAAACTTTACAAAAACAACCAGTACAAAATTTGAACTCGGTGAATTTGCAAATACTGAAGCAAAGCATTATGTTCGTGGTGTTTTAGCATAAAGTGATAAATAAATATGTTAAATATACTTTGATAATAACGAAATTATTATTTAGTCAGTATAACTGATTCAGGGAAAATGCTAAAATGTTTGTGTACAAAAAATTATGTTAAAAAACCATGCAGGTAACCGTTACTAGTATAGAAAGTACTGTAAAGTACAGGAACCGATTCCTTTTGGTCCGAAAGTTTTGAAATTTTAGACTTATTTTTTTTTCTCTGGTGCGTTCCGAATTACGTTGTAAAGCGATTTCAATTTTATTGTTACAACTTTTTGTTAAACTGCCCACTTTCTTTTATTGTAGTATTTAGTAACATTCTTTAATTGTTGACAAATACAATTATTTGGTAGCTTCCTTTGCTTTAGCAGGCAATCTGATATAATGATTTTTTTTAATCTTGATTCTTCAACAGGCCATCTTTTTACCCGGTTTCGACATGCTAGGGAAGATAGTATGTTTACCAGTATACGTATGTATGTATATTATTCGGTTGTCACTCTATTCCGAGATTAATCCCGGAATAGATGATCAAATTTTGACAAATGTGATGTCAGTCAAATAATCTTAATCTTCCAGATGTCTTCCAAAAGTGACGTCACAATCCTTGCAATATGACGCCTGAGAGCCGCAATTTTGTCCAGCGTGAGAAAATAAAAATTCCAAAAGAATTAAGACTGGTGGCAAAATTTGTTTTAAATTTTTGTTTCTACTTCTCTAGTATCTTAATCAGGCTTTTCCTGTTAAGGAGACTAACTTATTTGACTGCCTTTTTAAAAAAAATAGGTGCGCGTGTGTACGTCTGTACAAGCGAATGCGGGCGTAATAAAGAAAAATATCCAAAAAATATGTTTCTCCCCTTTTTTGAAACTGCTAAAATATGAAGAAAAAAAACATAGAAACTTTTGCAAAAGTTGTAGAAAACTATTTGATGGTTCTAGATGTTTATGAAATGTATATAAAATATGTGATGGTTCTAAATGTTTATGAGTTGTATAAACTATGTGATGCTTCTAGATCTGTATAAACTATGTAATGGTTCTAGATAGAAATGATGTGATGATTCTAGATATAAACTATGTGATTCTAGATATAAACAATGTGATGGTTCTAGATGTTTATGAGTTGTAGAAAAATATGTGATGGTTCTAGATATTTATGTTTAAAACTATGAAAAAAAAACATTGAAACCTTTGCAAAAGTTGTAGAAAACTATGTGATGGTTCTAGATGTTTTAGTTTTTTGTGATATACACGATAATACATATATAGCCCCTATTAAGTATATTAGGTACTAAATATGCCCACGACTTCGGCGGCGTGGAATTCGGAATAAGTAAAGTTATTAGGAATTTTGTTGTATTTTTACCCTCGTTTTTCTCTTCGAACTCTATTAGCGTAAAGTTATAGATGGCATCGGTAGCCAAATCGGTTCATTTGGTTCTGATATTAACGTACACAACGAAAAGATTGACGTATCTTTTTTTTGTGAACTGATTGAAGTCGAGATACTGAAACTAGGCCTTAATGGTAACGTAAGCTAATCTAAATGCAACACTAAAAACCGCATCCAAATCGGTTCAGCCGATGCTGAGATTAGCGTGCGCAATGAAGGCGCACAGAGGGATAAACCGACAGACAAATTAAAAAAAAACCAAAAAAACAGACAGTTCTAAAAACTTTTGTTTTAGGTTTAGTAGCGTGTCATGAGTGGGCAGTACTTAATTTTATCTAAAATATTCAATGTACTTCACTAGCCATTGTGTTCCATTACACGTTAAAGAAAGAAAAAATCAGTTGCTTTAACAAAAGAGTTCATTCTTTGCTGTTAAGCAAATTTTCATCTTTTCTAATGCACCGCTTTTACTTGACTCCTAAAGGTGACAATAAGTATGACAACTGTTTTACGGAACTGCTGGAGTAAAATTACCTGGTCCAGGAAATACTAGATTGGAATCACGTGGTAAGATTAAAATAGGCATAGGTAATATAAAATCGAGGTTCATTATAGCTACTTAACTTGTTGTGACAGTTGTGGTGGTTTAATGGATTGAAACATCAATCAGTTAATGTCCACATTTAAGATGTCGTCGTTATGTTAAATTTGCGATGTTTTGACAGGAAATGAAGCATTTAAAATTATTTGGCGCGCTCTTGTCAGAGGTCTGCGGAGAATCAAGCGGGATACGGCCGCGGTCATTTATGTAATTACATCTCCTCAACTCTTTGACGCACGAGCAGCAGGAACCGTGCCTACGACTGTTGGGAGAGAATACAAAAAAAATCGAGTACAAAAGCAAATACAATCTGTTGATAGCTTTAGAAAATATTTTACTACTATCAGCGCCTGATATCTGCCTTTGCCTAATTTCTATTCCATTCGATATTAATAATTCAAAGTAGATAATAAATGACAAATAAATTAGCCGGTGTAAGGTTGATGCCCGTCGCGGAAGAAATTGGGTTATTTAAAATAAAAAAATGTTTTTTCCTGTCACCTATCCAAAAAAACTGATCACACATTCGTATTCACCATAAGCTCCTCATCCACTAAGTTCTTATGGATCGATCTTTTAGTATTTAATCTGATCAGTACAACTTGAGATGCACAGAGATTTCGCTCGCGTAGAATTATCTTAATTATTGTAGTCCCCTCCCCCCTATGGTCACTGAATGCCTCCTCGCCGTTCTCTAAACGACAGTGTTCTTCAGGGTCGGGGGTAAATCAACGAAAGTACTCGTATGATCAGTCGAAATATAAGTCGATCTCTCTACTTTCCGCCGCTTAAGAGTTTTCCCAACTTCTGTTATATTTTTACCACGACAAGCCTCTCTCTACTTTCCGCCACTTAAGCAGTGTTTACCCAACTTCTGTTATATTTTTACTACGACAAGCTTAGCGCGATGATATATAGACAACAGTCTTCATCAAAATATCGCCTTTCTAATACAAAAAGAATTTTTGAAATCGAACGTGTTGTAACAAAAATTATCGCGAATAAACAAAAAACAAAGTTTTCCCTTGGTAAGAATTTGATTTTTAAACTTTTCCGCTATTTAGTAAAGAAAATTCTTTCATTCACTGTTCTGATGTGTCTTGTGATTTAATCAAGAAAGAAGAAGAAAGAAGGAGCAAGGAAGGAGGAGAATCCAGTTTTTTTTCCAAATTTTCTTATATTTACCGTCATTGATATTCTCGATCCATCCACCCGGGTTGTCTCAGGGCCCCTCCAGGGACCCGTAACGACCCTCCTCATACAAAAAGGGGACCTTCGAAGGTCCCCTAATAATGTCCCGTATCTACAATCGCAGCGCTTCCACCCAACAGGGTTTTACACTTAAGATATTGTATGACTACATTGTTCTACTTTGTGACTAATTTGTTCACTTTAGATATTGTATGACTACATAGTCATAACTACTTTGAATTACTAATATACACATCAGTGTGCTACCGAAGCTCCGGCTTCGACTTTAGTTTCGGCCACATTCGGCCACAAGGTGTATCTTCGGTGTTATTTCGGCTTTTATAAAAAAAACCGTAGATTTGGCAAAAGCCAAAGGCTTCATGCAAACCACCGACTTATTTCGGTTATTGATGAGACTGAATCTATTTATGACTACAAGTAATTATTGTCCTGCGAAGTATATTTTACTTTTAATTTATGTTAAATATTACTATTTAGCTAGTTTGTGCAAAGAAAAGACTTACTGTTCTGAAATTATTAGATTCAAAAAATAAATAAAAATGAAAGAGGGTTATTCATTGAAAAAATAACCTTTTATTTTAGCTATTTACCTTAAATAATCAAAGTCTGTTTGCACCTTCGGTTTCGGCCGAAGGTGACGGTACCGGTCGAGTATTAACTTCCGATTGGGATGACAAACTGACCTTCGGTCGGGCAATAGGGTCAGTGAGTTTCATCAAAGTCCGTCTAATAGTTTTGGAAGTTAATGGTTATCTTCTACTGGGTCGTTTTCTTCATTTCTGGACGCTGTGTTCTTGAAGGGCATATGTGGCTTAATTTACAAGCCTCCTCCACTTTGTTGGTTTTCAGCTTCCCTTAGAGCGGTTGCTACATGAAGACCAGTAACAGCGATCATGATCGACCGCAGGGTGCAATGTTTCCAAAATAACTGAGAATTCTTATGTAACAGAACATCGAAAGTCTAGTTTTGATGTTTAGCTGCTCGAGGATATAATTGTTGGTCGTTTTGGCGGTCTATGGTATGCGAGGCATCCTTCTTCAGCGCTATATTTCGAAGGCCTCAATCCTCTTTCGTTCCCCTGACCGGATCGTCCACGATTCAGTCCCATGGAGAAAGATCGAGGAAAACCGAATCCGGGTTTGGTGATTTTCTAATAACCTTCCTGTCCTGCCACAGACGTGTCAGTTAGCTTATTATTATCTTGGCAACCTGGGCCCGTCTCTTGATCTTCAGCTGCTTCCCGAGAGCTCTTCATTTCTAGAGAGTTGACCGACTCTTTAGACGATTATGACTTTTATCTTTGACTTGTTGATAGTGTGTCCAATGAGTCCATTCTCGTACTCTACTCCTTAGTAATTATATAGGGATAAAAAACAAATGTCTCTCCTTGTATTATGGCGAAAATACGCCTTATGTTTTTTGATTGTGCTCATGGGCTAAATTCAAACTATCGCCAATTAAACTGCAAACGCTATTTTATTCAAATTGATACAGGAGCTCCCAAACAGTAGAGATATTTGAACATAAACTCTGGAAAATATATATTGCATATTTTAAAATTATGTTTATTGTAAGTATTTTATATCGGAATGGAGGCTTGTTGTGACAAGGCTGTCATCTATCCACCCATCGAAGGCTTCCACCTCTTAAATAGAATATGTTTATTGATTCAAATTTTACACATGATGTGGAATTCTTTGATCCAAACTGAAAATAGTATTGTACACCCTGGCGGATGTGTCTTTGATTATCGGACTAGCACGTCAGCCACGAGTTTTAACGATAGAAGTATTTATAACCTGTTTAATTTTGGAAATAATTAAATTTTAATATAGGTATTTGGGAAGAGAAGATTTTTCTCTAAAAATGGCAACATTTTTTAGTTTTATTAAATGTTTGTTACGACCTAAATATACATTTGAAAGTGACATGCTTTTCCGTCCTTTGGCCTGTATGTACACATGTTACGTATATATGAGGACATGCTACAAGTCACTTTTGTTAATCAATATTGGCGATTCTTTTTTCTATTGATAGATTAGTTAGTATTATAGATCCCTGTTGATTTTCATAATGATTTGTGGTATAGTTAGTTTTTGTGAACAATTTTCTACAAACATTTTTTTTTTCGTGCTTGGCGGCTATTCATGGCGACTGTTCCTGGCGTCCGTTTTGACCTGCATTTTGTGCGGATCTTCTAGCTCATTCTCTCTGCATCCTGCCGTTTTTAATTTTTTCACGTGCAAATGTTTTCTAACAATTATTTATTTAATAAACTTTGTGTGCACTTTTGTTTTCACTAGCGATTTAAAATTATCTCCAACTTTGTTTCAAGGGAGTGCCCATCTATACAAATGGGACTGGAATTTTATTTTCTACGTATGGAATATTATTGAAATGAGCTTTTTAAATCGTACCAGATTATTTTGACTTTTTTTGGGAAGTTTGGAAGACCGGCTAAGAACTATTTTGTTACCAGGCATACCATGGTAACCTGTTATCTAAACGCATCAAACTTCTGGTCCGTGTTACAAATTTCCTGTATTTAAACAGCAAAAACTGAGATTACTTTCACTAATTTTTTTTATAGTTATCCCAGTATTAGCAAGGAAATTAGAATTTGCACAGAAAAAAAACAGAACTGCATTCTTCAAGATAAGAAAGATCTTATGTGGAAAAACCATCACTCGGAAACTGAAAATAATATTAGTAATATGCTGTATATTCTTAACAGCTCTTTATGGTGAAGAAGACTCGATGCTAAATCTATATAGTTCTCTGAAAATTTGAAACTTTTTGTAACGTGTCTGTACAGGAGGATATTGCGAATATCCAGGATAGATAAGGTTCGGAACGAAACGCTTGTGTAGGGAACGAACAAAGACACTTCAGGTGTGTAATGCGACTTTCTGGATATTGCGAATATTCAGGACAGATAAGGTTCGGATTGAAACGCTTCTGTAGGGAACGAACAAAGACACTTTAGGTGTGTAATGCAACACCCAGAAATATATAATTTACATCATCTAATGATACAAGTAGGATAATTAGGAAAAGAAATCCAGGTCGAAGAAGAATGTCATGGCTCCGAAACCTGAAAGAATGGTTTAACAGATCTTCTGTATCCGTTTTGAGAGCTGCTGCCAATAAAATTATTATAGCCAATATGGTATTCAATGTCTGACGATTGGTCAGGGCATAAAAAGAAGAAAATAAACAGGTTATAGGTTATGAGTAATAACTACATATTTTTTTTAATTATCACGTTCCTCTGTAGTTGATACCACCTAAAGGTATAGTGCGCATAGTTTAATATATATATATATATACGTGCGTGCGTGCGTGCGTGCGTGCGTGTGTGTGTGTATGTATATATATATATATATATATGTATATATATATATATGTATATATATATATATATATATATATATATATATATATAATTGTACAATATAGGGTATGAATAATAATTACACATGTTTTCTTTAGTTATCCCGTTCCTCTAGAGTTAATGTTACCTTAAAGTATAGTGTGTATAATTAAAACTTGTACAGTACCTATAAGTAGATAAGTTTTTTTAGTTATCACGTTCCTCTGTAGTTGATGTCACCTTAAAGTATAGTGTGTTTAATTAAATCCTGTACAATTTAGGGTATGAATAATAACTACCTAAGTTTTTTTTAGTTATCGCGTTCCTCTGTAGTTGATGTCACCTTAAAGTATAGTGTGTTTAATTAAATCCTGTACAATTTAGGGTATGAATAATAACTACCTAAGTTTTTTTTAGTTATCGCGTTCCTCTGTAGTTGATGTCACCTTAAAGTATAGTGTGTTTAATTAAATCTTGTACAATTTAAGGTATGAATAATAACTACCTAAGTTTTTTTTAGTTATCGCGTTCCTCTGTAGTTGATGTCACCTTAAAGTATAGTGTGTTTAATTAAATCTTGTACAATTTAGGGTATGAATAATAACTACCTAAGTTTTTTTTAGTTATCGCGTTCCTCTGTAGTTGATGTCACCTTAAAGTATAGTGTGTTTAATTAAATCTTGTACAATTTAGGGTATGAATAATAACTACCTAAGTATTTTTTAGTTATCGCGTTCCTCTATAGTCGATGTCACAGTAAAATCTATATAATTAAATTTTGTATAAAAAGACACTCTTCAAATTTGACAATGATATGACTTTAAGCATTGTGTAACAAAACTATTTCAATTATTTAAATCAATCACTTTGTATTAAATCATTACATAATGGATAGAAGTGCACTGTGATTTTCGTCAGCAATTTCTGCTAGTTTCCAAGCGAATATTTTTGGTAAATTTGATATTCGGAATGTATATAAATTAATATCGCGCCAGTTAGACTGAAGAACGTGAAGGGTTAAGAAAACCAGCGCCGGAATCAGTCAATCGTTTGAGGCGATGTGGATGCGCCAAGCGCCGCGAGCCAATTTATTGATGACGCTAAACAGATTGATTATTTGCAATGGACCGGATGATGTGATGCTGCATATGTTTCTGTCAATCTAGCACGCTTGGCGAAGTTTGAAGTTATTTAGACGGTTTCCGTTACAACCATCAAGGTTTCATCCGGCGTTCTGTAAACGGTGACGGTTCAATGTCGTGTAGATATTAATCTGCGATTTATTTACGGCTTGCTTGGTCAGCAATGAGTTCTTGGCGTACACTATACGGCCATATTTTATATGCGTATAAGCATTCAGTATGACTGGCGTCGTTTTCAAAAGTTGTTTTTTTTCTAATTTCATGGACGTAAAACTATGTTTTTTGGATGCCATTTTCAGGTATGATGCAACGAAAATAGATCACACTTTTGAAAATTTAATTAACTGGAGTTACTTCCTATTTTTTTAACCAAAATGGGAAGTAAGTCTAATTTATCTAAGTTTTCGTTATGTTCTTCGTTGTCAGTAAACCACATATTTAGTCAGAAAAGCATATGTTTATTTTTATTTAAGATATATTTTTTCAAATTTAAAAACTGTAATGTCTGTACAAGATTTAATTATTACCTTAAGGTGGTATCACCTAATACTCGTAGATCTGTAAACTTTATATAATCAGAAAGCAATCAATTTATATAGTCCAGTCATTTTGGCTTCTAGTTTCTACTGTTTCTGGTTCGAATATCATCTCTGAACTATGTTATTTGATATATTTTAATTAATATGACGCTGTCATTAAGAGAAGGAAATAGAAACGGTAAGCAGAATCTAATTAAGACTTTTTTAGGGCATAAGTGCACTTTACGAAAAGTTTTTTCGTTGCTTTAAGCGGAATAACAATTATATTAAATTACATTTTGGGTATTTTGTAACGACGGTAAACGATTTAAATTAGTTAAAATATCGATTTAAAAAACGACCTTACTACTAACGGACTCTTGGTAAATATAATTTTTTTTTCAAAAGATTAAAGGAATTTTTACTTTTGAACTAAGTATTTCCAATACCAGATGGAGTATACTAACCTTCCCTAACTTTTGAGCGTTTCTATTTTCTAAATCATAGATAATAGAGCGATAAAAAGTAAGTCAAAAGATAGATTGGGCTATACAGCAACTCATTTTTTTTTATGTTTTTTTTGTTTTTTTTTCGTTTTTAATATTTAGCTACTACTCGTATTGGTGTTTGTATATTAAGCGTTTGATAGAAAAAGGAGAATTAAGTAAATACAATATATAACAAATGATTTATTTAAAAAACATAACTTGTATGGGAAAAATACTGTTCAATCAATATTTGAGGGAATAAACCGTGAGCGGTCTTTGTGACTATAGTTTACTGTAAGATTTCTTTCCATAATAGAAAGAAAAACAGTTAAAATTCGCTATTAAAGTGCACTTTTTTTTTATAATTTCTTGTAACGCTAAAAAACAAGAAAAACACGACTGAGAAATTTTTTTAATCTTGTTTGAAACCAGACAGACTACGTCAGTTTGCTAGTTTGACGTGTAGTGAAAAATATTTAAATTATGATTATACACAAATATTTATTACAAATGTCTTACGCGTGTTATAATTTACATGCAAAGACATTATTACTTTTACAAAAACGGTGCATTTCGTGAATATATATATTTTTTTGTAACTAATTCGCACTAAAATAGGTGTTTTTAAGGTAAATAACGTGTCAAGTGAATAACATTTAAATTATGATTATACATAAATATTTATTACTCATATCTTACGCGTGTTATAATTTACATGCAAAGACATTATTACTATTACAAAATTTTGTTATATTTCGGGAATATTTTTATTTATTTTTGCAACTAATTCGCACTAAAATAAAAGTTTTTAAGGTAAATAACATGTTAACTTAACGTTTTGACGCCGTTTTTGCTACAATTGTTAGATATAGAATGTTGGATAATTTTGTTGATAACTTCACGACACTCAGAATGTGCGAAGAAAAATATTGTCAATTCCGTTGTCAAACGTTATGAAAGTCGCGCGAATGATTAAAAAAAGTTATTTGGTCGTTGAAGTCAGGTTTTTCCTGTGATTTCTAACTGAGAATTTTTTGTTGATTTTGTAATCAGTTAATATAAATTGCTTAAAAAAGTATTCGTTATTTAAAGAACCCAATAAAGTACTAAATCTGTAAAAATGTGTAGGTACATTTTTATATCAGTTTATATAAACAAAGACATAAATGGTTTCATGGACGTACCGGTGTTACCAGTGTACAATATTTCTTTCAATGATTGTCTCCGTAGAATGTGATTGCCACTTAGAAAAATAACATTTTAGTCACTTCAATATTAAGGTCAAACGGTCTTATTTGACCTTCTCGATATGCCTTTGCATTGCTAGATGACACTTGAATAAATTAGAACGTCTTCAGAATGTGCACTCATCAGGTATTTCGAGCTCAGGACTTGTGATTTTGCGTTTAATTCAATTATTTTTTTGATAGAGTGTTTTTCGTTCACGGAATGTTAGATATCGTCAAAAGTATAGAAAATAAACTAAATATTAATAAAAAAGAAAATTTAAAGTTTGAAAAAAGCCAATATAAGCTTTTGTAACCAAAGTACTAAGTGAGATAAGTCAAATAAGTCCAAATCGATGGGTTTACGGTTATCCATCGAAAAATTTCCATGACCATCTTCATTCTCCATCAGCAGAAAATCCTGGTTATAATATGTAACCAAAGGATTCTCTGAGAAAAGTCAAATGAGCCTAAACACGATGGATTTACTGTTAGCCGTTGGGAATTTCCTGAGATTTTCCATTCTCTATCATCATATCAGCTCGATGGTATAATTTTGTATCGTCATCAGAATTATATAATTTTACAAATTTTCAAAATCGACACGATAATTACGAGTAAATGAAAATTGACTTGCTAGATTTATGTCCATAGAGAAACCTTTTAAAATCATCATATTTTTGTTTCTGAAAATATCTATGGACAGTAACTGTTACTTTATTGTAGTTGTTTAATATTGAGTTATATTTTAATAATTTTTTGAAGTTAGATTTCTTTTCCTGCGAGAGTGTACGTTCGTACGTTGAAAAATGAAACCGTAACGAAGAGTGAAACACATCAGTTATTTTAATAATTTTTTGAAATTAGTCTTCTTTCGCTGCAAAAGTGTACGTTCGTACGTTGAAAAATGAAACCGTAACAAAGTGTAAAACACATCAGTTATTTTAATAATTTTTTGAAATTAGATTTCTTTTGCTACGAGAGTGTACTTTCGTACGTTGTCAAACGAAGCCGTAACGAAGAGTGAAACACATCAGTTATTTTAATAATGTTTTGAAGTTAGATTTCTTTTCCTGCAAAAGTGTACGTTCGTACGTTGAAAAACGAAGCCGTAACGAAGAGTGAAACACATCAGTTATTTTAGTAATGTTTTGAAATTAGACTTCTTTCGCTGCGAGAGGGTACATTCGTACGTTGAAAAATTAAACCGTAACGAAGAGTGAAACACATCAGTAGTGGGATGTGACACATCAGAGTGAGTTCGAGCTATAAGTAGAGTTTCGCCCACTCAGCGCGTCAGAGAATAGATCGCCAGTGAAGTAAGTGTAGTTTATTTAAGTTTTCATTATGTTTCTAGGCGTGGTAAAGCACATACTTATCTTTGTGTGTTAATAATATTGAGAAAATCATCATAAAAGTTTTAGTTAGTGTCAGCGCTTTTCATGGACCATCATCTTATAAGTACTTAAGACCCCACGAAAAAACAAATATATTTTTGTTCAACCCCCTTTTAGGGGAGGTTTTTACATAAATGTTTTTTTTCACCCGTAACACGGTTTTATTAGTTTCACTTTTAATGTAACTATGTATGTAAACAAACCTAACAAGTCGATTTTCACCCACATCTAAATGTCGTACCGATTTGAAACTTTGCAAATTTGTCCTAATATGATCATAATATGATCACCATCGAACTGATATGATGATGGAAAGGGAGGATAGTCATAGGAACTTCTCAATGGCTGGCAGTAAACCCATTGGTTTGGCTCGTATGACTTGTCCCGATTAATCATTTGGTTACATATTGTAACGGGAGGATCTGACGTTGTAGGAACAAGGTGATCATGGAAACCCTTCATGACTAACAGTAACCTCATCAAGTTTAGGGTTGTTTGACGTTTTGAATTACCAATGTAGAAATATAAGATTTTGTAGACCAACACCTTTATGTTTTCCCCAATTATTTTCCCTGATCCATTTTTTCATATGGATTACGATTAAAAGAAGGCGAATTTTTCAGTATTTTTTAAAAAGTAATAAACAATCATATTATTTAGCTGCAAACATGTGTAAACAAATATTATTGTGAAGAAACAATTTTTTTTCAACGCGACTCGCTTTGTCTGTATGTTAACGTACACTAGTGGTTGCTCAATGGTTGAAATTCGATCGCAATTCATTAAATTTTTAAGTTTGAACCTTTTTACGTGAAATCTGATATTTTAAAATTCTTTAGCGACAATCTCTACTCTGTGCGATTGTTCGACCACAGAATATTACGTGTTTGACATCGATAGTATGTTCGTAAACCATGAATCTTTTATTGTATTTGTAATATGTAATGTAATGTATTTATACCACCTATTATATATCAATTTTAGTTTTCTGTACCTACATATAAAAAAATTAACTTTGCCAAATCTCGCACTCCTTCAAGCACGCATTATACTTAAAAAATGTAAACAGTTTTCTCTTCTCGTATTGATTTATAGATACTTCACTAATATTTCTACTGATAACGTATAAAACATTTATTCTCGAGGGCTTTTGTATTTCTGATTTCTTTATATTTATATATTTTTTTCTCCTTATCTACTTCCACCTTGAAAGGAAAGAACTTGTTTCCAAGCATTGAAAAATCGTTTATACATTCTCTACACCGTATTAAGTACAATAACGTTTTATTAAATAGATACGTTACGCTGTTATACTATGCAATGAACAAAAAAAGGCAAAAAAAGGACTAGGTAACTCTGTGAGAGATACCTGGAGACCCTTGGACTAATAAGTAAAGAGTTAGAGTAAACAATTCTTTGGTTACAAAAAGGTGCCAATTTATTTCACTCCTCTAGTAAAGGGTTAGAGTAAATATTCTTTAGTTACAAAAAGGTGCTAATTTATTTCACTCCTCTAGTAAAGGGTTATAGTAAAAAATTCTTTAGTTACAAAAATTTGCTAATTTATTTCACTCCTCTAGTAAAGAGTTAGAGTGAAAAATTCTTTAGTTACAAAAAGGTGCTAATTTATTTCACTCCTCTAGTAAAGAGTTAGAGTAAAAAATTCTTTAGTTACAAAAAGGTGCTAATTTATTTCACTCCTCTAGTAAAGGGTTAGAGTGAAAAATTCTTTAGTTACAAAAAGGTGCTAATTTATTTCACTCCTCTAGTAAAGAGTTAGAGTAAAAAATTCTTTAGTTACAAAAAGGTGCTAATTTATTTCACTCCTCTAGTAAAGAGTTTGAGTAAAAAATTCTTTAGTTACAAAAAGGTTCTAATTTATTTCACTCCTCTAGTATAGAGTTAGAGTAAAAAATTCTTTAATTACAAAAAGGTGCTAATTTATTTCACTCCTCTAGTAAAGGGTTAGAGTAAAAAATTCTTTAGTTACAAAAAGGTGCTAATTTATTTCACTCCTCTAGTAAAGGGTTAGAGTAAAAAATTCTTTAGTTACAAAAAGGTGTTAATTTATTTCACTCCTCTAGTAAAGGGTTAGAGTGAAAAATTCTTTAGTTACAAAAAGGTGCTAATTTATTTCACTCCTCTAGTAAAGGGTTAGAGTAAAAAATTCTTTAGTTACAAAAAGGTGCTAATTTATTTCACTCCTCTAGTAAAGAGTTAGAGTGAAAAATTCTTTAATTACAAAAAGGTGCTAATTTATTTCACTCCTCTAGTAAAGGGTTAGAGTAAAAAATTCTTTAGTTACGAAAAGGTGCTAATTTATTTCACTCCTCTGGTAAAGGGTTAGAGTAAAAAATTCTTTAGTTACAAAAAGGTGCTAATTTATTTCACTCCTCTAGTAAAGAGTTAGAGTGAAAAATTCTTTAATTACAAAAAGGTGCTAATTTATTTCACTCCTCTAGTAAAGGGTTAGAGTAAAAAATTCTTTAGTTACAAAAAGGTGCTAATTTATTTCACTCCTCTAGTAAAGGGTTAGAGTAAAAAATTCTTTAGTTACAAAAAGGTGCTAATTTATTTCACTCCTCTAGTAAAGGGTTAGAGTAAAAAATTCTTTAATTACAAAAAGGTGCTAATTTATTTCACTCCTCTAGTAAAGAGTTAGAGTGAAAAATTCTTTAGTTACAAAAAGGTGCTAATTTATTTCACTCCTCTAGTAAAGGGTTAGAGTAAAAAATTCTTTAGTTACGAAAAGGTGCTAATTTATTTCACTCCTCTATTCGAGTTCACAAGAAACGTTGTTATATACAATTTTATGGGTACACATATGGGTTAGCTTTGTACGCTAAAAATTTGAGAGAATCTAATGGGTTTACTGGCATAATTGACGAAAATTATAAGTGATTTTATGAAATCCTAAATAAAGACGTGTTTTCGTTTTCAATCTCATTTTAACCGTTTTACTGGGGCATAAACAGGTTCAGGATTTTCGTGAAATGTGTGATAAAATATTTTTTAAACCTTACAGTTATGTTGAGTTTAGAATAATTCGAAGAAAAAACTGCATGGTCTCCTATATTTTGCCATCCTTTTTAAACCTGACTGCGTAAAGTCAAAAGTAAGGTACTGATTCTGAGTATAGTGAATATATCTGAACTTTTATGCCCTGCTGTAGCCTGTACAGCTTGTCAGATTTTTACTTGTGACATGGTATCATCGTTGGTTTTGGTATCATCTTCCTAGCTTGAAGAGTGTCGTTGAATGTATGTCACTTCTAAGAAATTCGAGGGACAAGAGCTGTAAATGTGATCGCCCGCGGAACAGAGAGGTGCACCCCATAGAATATGGCACTTATATGTTTTAGCTAAAATATAAAGATTGTAGTTAATAATTGAAATGATAAAAACATTTCAAAAAGTGATTTAAATAAAAGATTTGAAATGAAAAATTTGATTACGAATAATAAATCGGTACAAATGACGGTTTGGTTGTATTTCATCTGCAGAGTGTTGCTTAAAGAAATGTTGATGGTGTTATTAAACTAGTTTCTTTCTTTTCAGCTTTATGCGCAGTCATGTTTTAATTTTTTAATAATATGTTTTGTCGATTTGGTGACATTGTAACGTGAATTGTAAAAGGAAATATGTTATTGGGTTATAGTCTAAAAAAAAAGTCCCCAAAAATGACCCATCACACAAGTTCGTTAGCCTCAGTCAGAGAAGACAAAAATATGAATAAAAAAGTAAGAAAACTTTGATAAACTCGTTGAGATGCATTGGCTTTGATGCTTGCTATGGTTTTTGTGTAGTTTCTTGTTTTAATCTTGTTTTTGTGTCGACGAACAGCCGTAGTTCTACTTCTAATGAACGGCAAGAAAAATGCAGATGTTAAGATTATAAAACATATTTTAAACCATGAACAAATTAATTATCTTATTGGGTTGTGGAATAAAAATAGTATTTAACAATGAATTCATAGAGTGCGAGTGCAAAGGAAAGTATTATTTGACATAGCATTAACTGATGGGTCATTAAATAAAGGTCCGCTATAATTAAATAACTGTTCTCAATCATTAAATAACAGTTCTCAGTAGTTTTTAGTCACATCCACATTCACTTATGGTTCCAATAAATAACTAAACACTACTTATTAGATAAATAAGATTAGTATTTTAAATAAAAGTTTTCGCATTGATTAGTATGACAACATCTTCAGGTGGGCAATTTTAAAGATACCTTTAAACAAGCGAAACTCTTGAAAATTCTGAGGTATCGACACTTTTCTGCTGTCTGATACAGCTTGTTTATTTTCCTAATGAACTTGTACATTTTTCTAGGCCGTTGTGACAGGTGACGGGTGACGAAGCGAACGTAGGCAGGTCATCCATCTATTATTGTTTTCCTATCCTCTGTAGAGAATCGGGCTGTCCTACGTATGTTATCTTATCTCTCGGACATCTTTTGTTTTATTGAGCAATACGCACTTGGACATAGGTGTAATGGGCATGTTTGTTCTAGAAACGTTGTTTAGTCTGTCTCGTGGTCTAGTGTCGCGTCTTAACTGCGTCGTCCTTCGAGACGTCGCTGTCCTGTTGATACATAGACGTGTTTTCGTTTGCGAGCCGCTCTTGCAAAAATTCGATGTTGTTTATTTTGATAAATGTGTTGTAACAAGTCTATTCTCGTAAAACATTGAAGGTATTTATTTGTAAGATCATAATGAATGTCATTACTGAATAGCAAATACATTAAATATTGTTCTCTTCTGAGAAAGTCCCCGTAATGTATTGAGGCAATAACACTTTCGATGCACGGCATGTACATTTAAGTGTTTAAGTGCATATTAGTAACAATTATTTTTTTACTGTTTTCTTTTTCTAAAATGAAAAAAATGCTCATAAAATAAAGTAATTGATAGTTATAAAGGTCGCTTAGTATAAATTCTGTAAAAAAACGATTTGAAAAGTTACTAATTTCTGACAAATCGCTATCAATGGTCAAACATCAAACATCTTTTCAGTAATTTTTTTTCACTTTCCACGTTTTCTCGACTTTTTCACGTTTAATATTTGACAAAATAAATAATAATATTTGTATATTAAATGTTTAGGGACAAATAATTTAATTAAACCAAATAAATTAAAAGAAATTTTTTGTACTTTGAATTAAATCGAATATTTTTGGGAAAAACAATTTGCGTGGAAAACGTTCTGTTACGTCGATTTTTTTTATAAAATAAACCATGAGCGGCCTTTGTAACTATCCGCAGCAGAATTCAGTATAAGTTTTCTTCCAGTTAAATAGAGAGATAAACTGAAAATTTCACTATTATTGAAGGGCACTATGCAATTGATCAAACATTTTCCTTTTAAAGAAGTAAGCATAAAAAGGAAAACGTGTAAGTTTCATATATTGTCAATTTGTTTACTGTATACTCGAGCGTATAGTAAACAAATTGTCAACATAAGATTTGTGGCATGAGGTAGATTGAAATGCGAAACAATCATCATCCGGTTTCACCCGGAGAGGATATAATAGGAGAAAATCTAATTTTGCATTTTAGGGTTAATATGAGATGAAATAAAACCTGATAATATTTAGAGCAACGCCATTTATTCATATTTTCAACTGATTTTCTCTTAAACTTTCTAAGAAAAGACACTGCTGTTATGAAATTCTTATGCTAATTTTTCAAAGGAAGCAATTTATGTCTTTTATTGTTGAGGCGACATCCATTATGCTTAACCAATAAACTTTTGCGAATGCGCGGCCATAATCTTTTTATAGTACCACCAACAAGAAATGTTTTTATTAGAATTTTCGCTTTCTCGCGGTATTCAAGTATGTAGCTATCTAATCACACACAATACAGTCGTTTACGATGAATGAAGAAAAACATGAAAAGACCCACAATAGAAACTGTGCTGCAACTTTTAAATCAATAGAAACAACGCCGCTACTGCCTCCTATACATTAAACTTTGTCAAGTTAAGAGTAGATGGCGTTAACTTTTTACGAATTGTTTCCTTTTTGTAATATAACATAGTGTGGACAATTGTAAGAAATATGACAAAGAGGACCGACGAAAGTGGGCCTGGTGTTACAGAAATAGAATATAATTATCAAGAAAGTTGGTATATTTTAATTGTAAAAAAACTTCAACAATTGACTATCTGGAAAGAACAAAAAATAAAATATAATTTGTAACCGTAATATAGAAAGAAATATTTTCATGAACTCACTATATTATATTTATATCAAAAATTGTTAATAAGAAGTAAAAGTAACAATAAAAACCTGACGATGTGCGTAATAACTTTTTAAAAACGATTACAAAAAGTAATCAATACCGATTACTTTTTTCTACGTGTTGCCATTACCTAAATTAATTCAGAACAAACTTTTAACGTCATAACGAATTTTAATAGGTTCGTTCGTTCTGTGTTGTCAAAATAAATGTCTTTTTTGCTCCTTTCGAGTTTTACGTGGCTTTTTCGATGACTCTGTTGGGCTTGCCAGTTTCACGGATTAGTATTTAATATCTGTACATTGAGGATATAACAATACACAATCTGCACTTTGTTTCATCGCGCTGGTTCAATGAGTGCCGTAATAATAAGATTTACAAACTAATGTGACAAATAACCTAAATTTTGAAAAAATACAAGATTTCTTATTTATCTGATTGAAGATGTAAATAAAACTTTTAAGAGCTTATCTTTTTTTTTCATTTTCTCTGTATATAAGAGTATATTTTTACTCACAATATTGACTTTTGACGGTCTCCTTGAAAAGTGAAGAGTTGAAAAGTTTATAACCTGTAAGTTGGACTATGAAGTCAATAGGGTATTTGATTATATTTTTATTACTAAAACAGAATAAGTAATAACATTAAAACGGTTATAATAAATATAGCGTACCCAGGACTTTTCATTACAAAGTTATAACGACTTAAAAACCGACGAACTACGATTCGCGCGAAAACGCCCCATACAAAACACAACTAACTGGCTTATGACGTCACTGACCTGTTATTTAGCATTCATTATAAGGGAGTTTATTAAATATCTTTAGTATCTCGTTAAATATTGCGTTTAAGTTATATATTACATATTATACTTTTCTCATTTTTTGTGTGTAAACTAAATTCATAATAACATTATTAAATTAATAAACAAAAAATTAACACTTTTTCTCTTATTTAGAAGTTTCGATTAATTGTTTTTTATATGCATTATTTTTTCATCACAAAGTTTTTTTTAAACATGGTGCCGACCATGTTAAAGCATTGTTAAAACATTTTTACTAAGAATATCGACATCAGTCAAATACCCTACTGAGCGACATGTTGACTCCTCGACAGTTATAGGTTACGGAGTTATTATCACCTTCGTTACACCGAACCCTGGAAGGGTCTGATATGGAGAAAACTATAGTTCTTAGCCAGTGAAGGTATTTGTGAGTACATAATAAACGTAATCACTTTTTAAAAACATTTTCCTCGTCCGCGGGTCGAGTTATCATTTGTGAAAAGCTAGGCTTTTATCACTAATAAAAGCGCGGAAAATTTTCCCCTCTAACACTGTCGTCGGTTTGATCGCCTCTTGGATTAGATGCGAACGTAATTTGTTGTGTTTCTGTATTGTTTTTTGATAAATAAGTGGACAAGGTTAAATCCGGTGATTAGACGTGGAATTTTTCCACGGACGATTTTTCCACGGACCTATTTTTATTAGTTGCCTTATGACGCATCAGACAACGCACAGCAGGTGAGATTACGCTTTGAAACTTTCCTTTTTGCTACTTCGACGCTTTTAATTATTTCGCGGAGCGCTTTGAAGTTGAGTCGCGTTTCCTAGCGGGGTGAGAGTTTGGCTCGGTAAGTTTAAAAGCTTTGAGCTCAACGTTCAAAGCTTCGTCAGATCATGTAGAGTTTGCCAGGTGATGCCCCTCAGGCAGACGTGCAGAGAATTTCGAAGCTGCTCGTTGGATCTTAGTTTAGTCAGTTATTGCGCAGAGTAACGAATAAAATGAAATTTATTTTGATATGGACATTTTAGTGAAATGGGTAGTTATTACGATTGTTTTACGAGTTTTCTCGAGGGTATTTATTACGGTTATTTTCAGTAATAATACTAAAACGGAACCACTTATGTTCTTCTTATTAGCTGTTTTCTGTCCTTCGGATACAGGCTTGTCCAATGTGCATATCATTGGAGGTTATACCCACAATTAGTACACTGGGCAGAGGCGGTTTGACAATGAAGTGCTTAGCATCTCGTCACTGGTCTGTGACATTTAGTTATGCGATTATAAACACCACTCCAGTCTCACTCGATGAGCGACCGGGAATCGATCCTGGGCGCCACGCCGTCAAAGGCCATTAGCTTTGTGATTAACTCAATAAATCACGGGGACGACGGGACTCTTATAGTTCGATTCAATTATCTGTGTCAATTTTGAAATTTAATTAGCATTTGAATTTTAGGGGTATTGAAAACTGGGATCGTTATAAAATTTGGAGAATCATTGGAGTTGTTTAAAATTACACCCCTAAAAGGACTAAATGAAAGTTGCACGTTTCCGACAGATTTTAACACGTTCCACGTGAGGAGGCTCGATCGGACCACTCCTATTTTTTCACGCAGTACGGGGTCTGTTTTGCCCGACTATCTCCGTGGAGAGTTATATATTTAGCTCCTCCGCAATTACCATTGACTATTAGTTATGTAATACTCGTATATTCTCGGTTCTTCTCATCTAACTGCTGCCAGCAACTTTGTGCAGGTCGTTGCTTCATCTAGCCCTAGAGCATCCTAAACTACGTTTACCTAAATGTGGTCACCACTCTAGAATTCCTGTTATCGGGTCTAGATTAAATGTGACCGGCTCTTTTATCGGCATTTGAGTTATGTTGTTGACTTTAGTTCTCCGTCAGACGGCCTCATTTCGGATACGATCATTTAGAGGAACCCCGAGCATTATTCGCTGAGCAACTTTTAGAGCTTGTGGAGCAGTCTCACTGTCTTTGTTCAGTACTGGTTGAATACTTTTGTCTACAGGCATTATGGAATGTGGGTCAATATGACTTGACACAGTTTTCTGAATGCTGATCTCGAAGTGATTGCTTCATAGCATAAGAGCTTACCCGTGGTAGGCGTATTCCTCTACAAATTCAAGAGACATACTAATAATGATTATTGAAACCACAATAACGTATGTTGGATGTATTATTTTTTCTTATATATAGTTTACAGAATATGAAGACGAAGTTTGGTATAACTCCAGTGTCTTCAACCATATTTGGAATCGTATAAAACGCAGGCAATAAATAGCAAATGTAAGATGACAATATTATAATATAAAAAAGAAAAGAAAACACAGGACATATTAAAAATTATATATTTTCATTTCCTTTATTTCTTAAAACGACCACCAGGTGACATATAGATCCAAAACATTATAAGAATTATATGCATCCTGTTATGTTCACACATTATAAAAAAAACGAGTAAGGATTCCAACCGTACATTTTATTATATAAACATCTGGTAAGCATTTTAATATTATCTCCAGCCTGACGACAGAAGTTGCTTCATACGGAGACTGACTGTATTCGTTCCAAAGTTGTAAGCTAACATTAGAGAACAGGTTCATATATTTTATTTGTTATTCAATAGTAATTTGAATAATATGCACTACTGTCAATATGTTCTTTTTGTATTTATAAGATGAAAGAGACTAGCCTTTGTTCCGAGCTACTCGTAGTCCACCACAGTTCCGATATTTCAGTTTATGTGCCGTGGCCGTTATTCTACTGGCATAGTCTTCAAATCTTAGGCATACTACAAGAGTTGTACATACATCTCTACATAGACTTACGCAACGTAATAACCCGACATAGTGGAAAGCATGTACTAGATTATTCCAAACTTCTTTCGCAGTCTGACCTTCTTAAAAGGCCTTATGTCAATTCACAAAAATAATTTTGTTCTTAACTTTAAATCATCTTTTGGAATCAGTTTTTTTTACTGCTTTCGAAATAGTTTCACAATGATTTATGTTGAAGGTATATTTTTATTACGAAACTTCAGGTGGAATAATTATCGCTACCAGTTAAATTTTCGATTAATATTAGTGAATTATTTAAAGAAATTTTTAAGTAATTTCATTGTTGATAGTTTTACAATTAGCACGTTCGTAGATTATATCGTTTTGATAGCTTTCTTGGTTTACTAAATATTGAACAATTTGACGCTAAGGTTATTGGGTCCACAACCCGTTTAATTAATGATTGGTGGAACTACTGATAATAGTTAAGATATCCCTTAATGAGGAACTAGACAACAAACTAGACTAGAGAGTTACATAACAGTTACTGTACGTTCAATGTCTATACAACGTCGGAATGTCGCATGACAACACCTGAACGTATTCTGACAGGTTATGATGATGCTATTTTGAAATGTGAGACGTTCAACCGTAATTGAGCCGAGGTCATGCGCAGACGGTGTTCTTTGAAACGTAATTCCAGTAAATTGGTAACCATATACGAAGAGGCTCAAAAAATGTAATATAAGAAAATTTCAGAAATAAGTTATGGCGTTGTGACTTCAAATTTACTGGTACGAAAACTAATTTATTATTGGTAGTATTTTACTAAAAAGAGAAGCTATTCACGAGCATAATTTTCTTGGCTTCACTTAAGTGCTATCACTCTTAGACAGAGCATAGGGCCTCTACGAAACCCCGCCAGAGGATCTTGTTACGAGCTAGGAACTTCAGCTCCCCAAATGATTGTCATCGTTTTCTTGTTCTTTTTGTCCATGGCCCTATGAACTCTTTGACCTGCTTCTTTTCCTCTTCCCCTGATGGTTCCAGAAAAGGCTTAGTGCTCTATCGTATCCAGACTAAGAGAAGAGTCGTTAAACAATAATTTCATTAAGAATATTTTTAGAATTAATTAAATAAGTATTTAAAACGACTTAATACAGTGACATTAATTAGAACACAGAAATGCTTCCATAACTGCGGCGTTATAAAAATATAACAACAATTGTGAGCAAAACATTACAGTGGGGCTGAGCGAAATGCCTAAAGCCACCTTTGTAAAATATCTCACGCGACCGCAGTGAAAAACGCTCATTCATTCGTTTTCGTTCATATGTGAAGAATCCAAACACCCGTTTACGTTTACTCGTTCGTAAATCGGCTTATGAGTGAACGAAGGAAGCTTTCCGTACTCATTATTGGCGCGTCAAGCCAGAGTTTGTTATTATCGACATTTCACTACAAAATGAAATTACAATTTTTTTGTCAGCCATGTCTTTTCTTTTCTTTTAGTTCAATGCCATCGTTAAAAAACGAGTGTAATTATACGTACCAGAATGTTTTATATGTGCCGGCGGTGTATGGTCATCTGCCATTATTTTTCATCACTCAAATCAGTGTGCTTGATGAAAGTGTCAACAGGCTAAAAAGCGCTCGTAACATTTTATAATAACAACTATTATCTCGTTTCATTTATCAACACCGCGCGGCCGAGAAAAAAAACATTTTTCGTTTTCATTAAGTATAAATAAGAGTTGACAATTGGCGTCGAAAGATGGCGCCGTTCGCGCCATTCCGCAATTCGAATATCGAAGCGGTCGCGTTCCGCCGCGCGCGCGCCGGTCACTCGGTCGCCAGTGCTTTTCGAACGTTCGCCGCGTGCGCATTTGTGATGTGTTTTAAGGTGTCCATTGCGACAGACATCGCGACATAAATAAATAAAACAAATTTTGATTATTCCAAATTGTGCGAGAATATTATGTTTCCGAACCAAATTATGTTTTAAACGAAGAGCCGAAAAGTTTTTTTTTGTTACAAACACTAATAAATTTGTTGTTTAATTTTTAAAACACTTAAAATATTTAAATAACAAACAATTTAAAAGTTCGGGAAGTGCATTTTGTTCCGAGTTAGTAGATCTAATTGTTTCAGTGAAATATACGCAATACAAGTATTGAAATAAGTTTTGTTAGATACAGCGTTAATTTTCACATTTTTGTTCGAGTAAAATAGTGAAAGTTTCCTGTCGCCTCTGTAACTAGTTACTGTGTTGACGGTCTGTTCGATAATTTTTTTTATTCTCTCGTTCGTTCCTCTTCTATGTTTTTGCATGCCTTTTTAATATTATGTTAGATTCATATTGCTGCACCGGTATGCGTATGTATTTTTTTAATGTCTATGGGGAAAGGAGGTCAGCGATCTAAGTTCTTACTGTAACCGCCGCAAGTAGGAAACGAAGTATTGTTATGTATATTTCGTTTGATAGGTCAGTTGAACTATGCATGCGGATAGCATTTTTTTTCGTTAAACTAAGAACGTTTTGCGTCGAATACTTTTATATATCTAATGATCACAATTGAAATTGATAAATCAGTGTTTGGATTAAGTGTTACTGAAGTATATTTTATTTTGATTGCTGCGTAAGTTTAATAATTTTTAAGAATTGTAAATTTACACGAGAAAAAGCTGTCTTTGGACTACCTACCTACATTAATGAATTTGTGTTTCCAATTGAAAGCGACAATAAAATGTACTAATAGCGTAATTGATGTGCGTTTTGTAATTTAAACATTATCTTTGTAAGTTTATTCAGTTTATCTTTTAGAGAAGAGAATTCGAAGTGCTATAGATTCAAGATTGGATCATGTAAGTTTCAATATTTTGAAATGTTTATATCGTAGATACAACGTTGTTACATGATCGTTTGCGTTGTTGCGAAAGTGACGAATAGATGTTTTTTTTGTTTGCGTAATGTAAACACTTTGCTAGTTACATGGTAAAGTGGGATATTTTTTATATTTTCGTCATTTTCATTTATAAGTTACATTTGCTGGTTGCATACTTTGAAATGAGATATATCAAGGAATATTTGCTTTTAAATCTTAAAAAACTTAAACAAATATGTCCTTTAGATCTGAGTTAAAATCAGTAGATTAACTTTTTGTCAGTAAATTTACAAGATACCTATATGGCATCACTTCATTAGTTATATGGTAAATTGGGATATTTTTTAAATTTTCGTCTTTTTCATTCGTAAGTTACATTTGCTGTTCGCATACTTGGAAATGAAATATCTCAAGGGATATTTGCTTTTAAATCTTAAAAAAATATGTCCTTTAGATCTGAGTTAAAATCAGTAGATTAACTTTTGTCAGTAAATTTATAAGATACTTATATGACATCACTTTGTTACTTACATGGTAAATCGCGATATTTTTTACATTTTTGTCATTTTCATTTGTAACTTACGTTTGCTGGTCGCATACTTTGAAAAGAGTTAAAATCCGTATACTAACTTTTTATCAGTAATTTATAATACAAACATACAAACAGTGCGATCGCAACATAAATATAATAACGAATATATCAATTGGTAAAGGCAGTACGTCATTACATTCATTAAACGAGTTTTTTTGCGTAAATAAAAGTCTTACATTATATGCTGCAAAACCGTGTCGTTTTTTAACTGTATTTATTAGTATATATTTACAGGAAAAGTTAACATTAACAAATGTTACAGTTATTTATGCAAATTTATTATTATTATATCGGGATTTCAAATTTGTAACCTAATGCTATTATTGTCTGATTATTAAGGTTATAAAATTGTGTAAATGACATTTTTTATGATGGGACGAGCGCCAATGATTAATATGCGATATGTATATTTTAAAACCTTTTTTCAAGTTGGTCATAGTTTTGTAATCTTCTCAATTTTAGGTAAAAGCATTTAAAAGTATCTTTGGAAATAAAGTAACGTTATACTACTAGTTGCCAGGCCAGATTGTGTACTTTGCCTTTGCATCACCCAAAGTAAATTAACGTGTGAGTGTGAATGCTTCAAACACCATAGACAACGATCAAAAAGCAAATCGAATAGAAAAGGAACGCGTTCCAGAGTACCGGCCTAATCGTAAATATGTTAATGAAAACGAAATCTTTACCGCACCTGTTCGGATCAACAGGTTTTTTAAGTTGATATGTTTGTGACGTTTGTTTTGTTTATTTCTTGTTTTGTTTTTTTTTCTATAAGGGTCAATGCCTGATTGATCAACTCGTTCGCAAGCGATGATATTTTCACAAAATATGATGCCATTTGATAAGAGGTTGCGTAATCGATTTTTATCAACTTCTCTCAGATTGCTTAAGTGTTTGTGACGAGATTTTTTCTTTAAAGGGTACCGTCTATAAGGACCGTCTCTGACACAGAGACGGCTGTAAAGCCTAGAGGACATTAGTGATAATGCTTTTGAAGTAACATAGTTTTGTCTATGGATATTGTTGCTTTTGAATTTGTTTTCACGATGTTATTTTGACATTATGTATAATAGTTATACATTATTTAAACTTAGTTCATTGTTCAAACAAGGTTTTTCACACTAGAAATTTGTTGTTTTCTGTCTTCACAACAAACCTGCCGAGACGAAATATAATTGTTTTAAACTTGGAAATTATTTAATTTTTAGTTTTTCGCGGTTTAATTCAAATTAAATTTCGGCATTTAAGGTTAATTATGCGATGTTCCATTTGATGTTCAAAACCTTTGTCACTAAATGCTGTGAAGAAATTTTTGACTTTTATGGCAAAGTATTTCTGTTTTTATCATGATACTCGTTCCACAACATGTTTTTTTAACGATAACTCAACTACGTAACATGTCTTTTTAACGATAATTCAACTACAGATGCCAATAAAATGATTTCGATAGTTATTTCAGAGTGTTTTGATCCGGTGCTAGAATTGTCTTTATTTTGTATGGTTAATTTTCCTATCCGCTGCATCTGAATGTGGTTTTTTGTCAAACTGCCAGCATCTCTACGTTCCAAGAGGCTAAACTGTATTAGAATTTATTTCCCCATATTTTTATTTTGCACGAGGGTATGGATTTTTTTTAAATTGTAATTTTACAGATGAATGTTTTGTAGGTCTATTCTAAAAATTCTTAAAATGATTTTTTCTCTGAATAGTTTATTTGAATGCATCGTTTTATAAAGTTGAAAGTTCACTCCCGAATAAAAGTAGTTGTGGTTTTGGACGCGCCTTTATTTTCATTCGAAAAAGGTTCACTTTGCTAAAGGCGTCTTTTCTACTATTTTTTGTTAAGAATTGAAAGAAAAATTATAGTAAATCTCGTGTTTGATAGTTACAAAGACTGTTCACTGTTTATTTTAAAAAAAAATAATATTTCAAGACAACTTATCCGATTTTTTTAACCAATAAAATAAAAAAATTGAAGTAAGTGAAAATATGCATAGAAAGAAGTATTTTAGAAGAATAAGAACTTTTAAACTGATTTTTTTTATTAAATGAAATCGTGAGCGGGTTTTATAAATGTCAAAAATGTTATTTCCTAAAACATTATTATAATTAAAAAAGGGAAAATTCACTTTTCCCAAATTGCGCTATGTTTACTTTTTCTAGCAATGAGAAATCATTATTACATTTTTTAATTTGATTAAATTTGCAGCTTCTCTTATCATGATAGAGTTTTGACTCTTGCTGCCACATTTGTCATCAACTTGACATATCGTCGGTCATAATTTATTATCTCTGCTCACCATAAACAAGACACATATTAATCATAAATGTATCGATGTCTTTTCTGTTGTCGACATTTAATATACCGTTAATTTAATCGATATTTATACCTCAGCGGTGTGGCTAACCACTGGACAAAAGGTAAGGCGGCGGCTGAATGTCGGAATACGAATCGTGGTCGGTGATTTTTTTGTTAGGAAATGGAATTGCACCGTTCAGCGTACGGGGGGCGACGCCGTCTGCGTGATTCACAGCCGTTGAAGGTTAATCACCTTTTAGACACGCAGATTCTTTTATCTGGTGGTGATCTAGACTGACGTTAGTTTTCTAGGTGGAGGCAAGATGTCGGTTTTGCCCCCGTTAGAACCGGAAACTGTGACTGACTTAAAGGAAATTCATCTAATTTTCAAAATGTCTTCTAATTGCTTTTTTCCCGTATAAATAGCAAAAAGTGATTATCGTTAAAAATTTGTTGCGAATTTAATAGCTCCTCACATTGCTCAAACATGTTCAGTACGTTAGAAGTTAAAATTAACTTCTAACTGATTAACAAGATGATAGGGAAGCTATCAAAATTCTGTATGTATTTTTTACGAATGTCGCCATTATGTATTAAATTAAAAAGAACTGGCAATAAATTCTTTTTCATCTTACCAATGAAAGAGAAAAGAGGAATAAACGCATAGATAATAATTAAACAATGGCAGACCAATATTTTTACACGCGCGGGAAACAAAAGAATTGTTATTTCAAAAATCGAATCATCGACTGTTTTATTTCATTTTTACATCACATCTGGCAGAATAGTATTGTTAATATTACAATAGCAAAATGTTTAATTTTGTATTCTTATTTTGAAAATCGAATCGCCGACTGTTTTATTTCATTTTTAAGAGTTGTTTGCCTAATAGACAACTCACAGAATAGTATTGTTAATATTACAATAGCAAAAGTTTAATTTTATATTCTTATTTTAAAAATCGAATCGTCGTCTTTTTATTCCATTTTTAAGAGTTGTCTGCCTAATACACAACTCGCAGAATAGTATTGTTAATATTACAATAGCAAAAGTTTAATTTTATATTCCTATTTTAAAAATCGAATCGTCGTATTTTTATTTCATTTTTAAGAGTTGTCTGCCTAATACACAACTCGCAGAATAGTATTGTTAATATTACAATAGCAAAACGTTTAATTTTATATTCTTATTTTAAAAATCGAATCGTCGTCTTTTTATTCCATTTTTAAGAGTTGTCTGCCTAATACACAACTCGCAGAATAGTATTGTTAATATTACAATAGCAAAAGTTTAATTTTATATTCCTATTTTAAAAATCGAATCGTCGACTTTTTATTCCATTTTTAAGAGTTGTCTGCCGAATACACAACTCGCAGAATAGTATTGTTAATATTACAATAATAAAACTTTTAATTTTATATTCTTATTTTCAAAATCGAATCGTCGACTTTTTATTCCATTTTTAAGAGTTGTCTGCCGAATACACAACTCGCAGAATAGTATTGTTTACATCACAATAGCAATACGTTTCATTTTATATTGTTTTTTGTGTCACAGTGAGTTAGTTTCATGATGTTCCCATTTTCCTGATTTGTTTATTTCGTGGTGACTGTGTTGAGCCTTTCATGACAAATATGTACATTTTCAGTCACTTTTTGTTCCAATATTGGTTTCATTGTCAGTGTGAGCTTTGGAACTATTTTAATGGCAGACGAGTTGCTTTTTTCTACCATTTTAAAAAAATATGATCCGTACTAAAGGAGCGGGGTATCAACGGCACGTTAACACCGCCGTCTGCGTTTGACCTCTTTTTATTAATTACGGAACAGAATTTAATGAGCATTTCGAAAATTTATTAGGTACGTTGTTACTTTGGAATGGCTTCCCTCATACGTTGCCGTGCATCCGCAAATAACGAGGTTAAAATTTAAATACTAAAGTTGCTATTTTTGACATTCGCGATTGCCAGTTTTAAAATTTATAACCACAAATGAGGCCTGCTTGCTGGCAGTAAACCTTGCCGATTTTAGAAAAGCAAAATGTTATTTATATTTTTATTAGTTTTTTAAAAGTGGTGATGCATATTTGAACGATTCGAAACAAAGCGTTGGAAGGCGACCCGAACTGAACGATAATTATTTCGTGACATAATTAAATTGATTAGGTGTGTGCGCTCTTGAAAATTGTTGATCGACGTAGGTCTATCGACATATTTTCCTGAAGCCTTTTTGTTTTTTTTGGCTATTGCTTTAAAAGATAGAGATGCGAGACGCCGGTTTTTCCTGTGTTCTTTTGTAAGTTTTCTTTATAAAAGCCACACAAGTCGCGTGAATGAATGTTAGATTTTTTGTTTTCACAACCAGCTTTCATTTGATAGGCGATGGGGTTGAAAACAGAAAGAAAATTATTGACTTAATTTATCCAAAAAGCTATTGCTTACTTTATAGTTACACGGAAAAATCTTAAAGTGAACCTTTTTAGACTTTTTTTTTTTTAAACTTTCGCGATTCGAACACATATTTTATTTGATTTGAATCGGGTTTTTTCGCGGTAATTATCTATTTAATGAGTAAACCTAGATATTATAAACTAAGTATTCACTATGTCCCGACGTTTCAGACTGGTTGCACAGCCTGTGGTCACGGGAAGACTCTTTTAAATAGCTTGTAAGCTAATAATGGAAGCACTCATGCGAGACATACTGGGGATATAAAAAATTAAAGAAATTCCATTCAGCAAAACTTATTTTTTTCAATGTTTTGTAACGAACACAAATAAAAATTAATACATTCGTAAATGATAGAATGAAATTAATGATACATGTCGGTTTCGAAGACCCTGGTGTAACTTTTAAGCGTACGCGAGGGATTAAAATTGTAGATTAAAATTTTCATATTTTATGTTTATGTTTGAATCATTACTTAGTACAACTGTGTCAAAATTTGGTTCTGCATTATCTATGACAAAATAGATATTGCATTATCTATGACAAAATAGACATTGCATTATCTATGACAAAATAGTCTTACACGAAGTAATGAGTACAATAATAATACACGTATTTCTTTTTTTATAAAAATACAGAAACATTGGGGCACATGACGGTATTTAGTTTCGATGCGTTCCTCTCTAAAATAGTGATACGAACGATTATGTGCACACTCTGCGGATGTGTTCTTTATTATCTACTAGCGTGTCAGCTCCGAGTTTTGACGAAGGAAGTAATTATTAACTCTGGTAATTTTACAAATGAACAGCTTTTAATGTAGCTTTTTGGTAAGGTATTTAGTTACGATGCGTTCCTCTCGCAAATAGTGATATGAACGATTATGTGCACATTCTGCGGATGTGTGCTTGGTTATCTAATAGCGTGTCAACTCTGAGTTTTAACGATGGAAGTAATTATTAACTCTGGTAATTTTACAAATGAACAGCTTTTAATTTAGCTTTTTGGTAAGGTTACGATGCGTTCCTCTCGCAAATAGTGATACGAACGATTATGTGCGCACTCTGCGGATGTGTTCTTTATTATCTACTAGCGTGTCAGCTCCGAGTTTTGACGATGGATGTAATTGTTAACTCTGGTAACTTTACAAATGAACAGCTTTTAATTTAGCTTTTTGGAAAGAGAGACCTTTCTCTAAAAATTACACCATATTTTAATATTATTAAATTTGTATTATGATCTGAATTTGCCTTTAAAAAATGATATGCATCTCCGTCCGCTAGCTTGTACGTATGTATGTATGAGGACATTTTGTTGATTCCTTTTTCTATCGATTGGTTAACTATCAGAATAGAATCATACTGATTTTCTCAATGATTTGCCGTATAATTTAATTTTTATAAACACTTTTCTTGAAAAATACCCTTTTTTCTAGCTCGACAACGGTTTTTGGTCTCCATTTTGCGCGGAACTTCTTGTGCCCTTTCCTCTGCGTCCTTCTGCTTTTAACTTTTATTTTTTTTAACATCTGCTTCCAATTGTTTATTTAAGAAACAATAAAAATCGTGGCTTGTGCAGGTTTGGTTTTACAAAAATTTTTTCCTCTGTACGCGTACATGTTTGATCGCACTCTTGCAGCAAGTTCGATTACGTATTTCGTACTGGCGTTAGCTTATTTTAAACGCTCGCGCGGAATCGCGTAACACAAGTTAAATACGCATTCTTCTCTCAGACGTCACAAGCGGCCCCTTTCATTTCATCTCCGCGTCGCAGTTTCACACGATACTGGGTCGCGTTCAGTTTCAGCGGGCGGCGCGGGTCGCGCGTTGTGACAGCCGACACGGTGATTGGGCAGCGATTGCCCGGCGGCAATAGGCGCCGCGCCGTCGGTTCGCTACGCCGCGACGGCCTACATTTCGCCATTGTGTACCAACAGCGTTTACGCCATTGTGGCTGTTTGCAGCGCGATGAGAAGCGAGACGATGAAAGCGAACCGAACTCGAGAGGTTTCGATGTGTCACCGTTTGACTTTTCTGGATTCTACATGTCTCGTCTTAATCAGGTGGTTGACACTCTCAATGTAGGAATCAATCTTCGGAGGAAGCTAGTACACTTTAGCAATAGTGTATTTGACAAATTTTGACTTTATCTGGATTCTACATGTCTCTCCTTAATCAGGTGGTTGACACTCTCAATGTAGGAATCAATCTTCGGAGGAAGCTAGTACACTTTAGCAATAGTGAATTTGACAAATTTTGACTGGTTGACTTTATCTGGAATCTACATGTCTCTCCTTAATCAAGTAGTTGACACTCTCAATGTAGGAATCTATCTGCGGAGGAAGCTAGTACACTTTAGCAATAGTGAATTTGACAAATTTTGACTGGTTGACTTTATCTGGAATCTACATGTCTCTCCTTAATCAGGTGGCTGACACTCCTAATGTAGGAATCAATCTGCGGAGGAAGCTAGTACACTTTAGCAATAGTGAATTTGACAAATTTTGACTGTTTGACTTTATCTGGATTCTACATGTCTCTCCTTAATCAGGTGGATGACACTCTCAATGTAGGAATCTATCTGCGGAGGAAGCTAGTACACTTTAGCAATAGTGAATTTGACAAATTTTGCTTCATGAAATTGAAAGAAAACGCGTCAAATTGAATAAAATAGCTGCCAGCGTTCGACATGTTAGATTTAACGTAACATAATTTCCTCTGTATCACTATGAAAAACAAACGAATCTAAAAACATTCATTTACCTATGTTGCTTGGCACCTTTGATTTTAGGTGGTAACATACAAACGAATTTCAGAACAAAAGTGATTGATTCATTTGAAAAATTACAACTTTTGGGAAACGACGTTTAAAGTGTTAAAGATTTTTTTGTGCCTGTTTTGTAACTTATTGGCGTGAAAGGCTGGAGTTGGAGTAGGGGATAAACATACGTTCGTAGATATTTACTATATATAGATATAGTACTACATTATAATCTGCAGCTTATGGCGAATGCTTTCTTTTAATTGGATTAACTCTATTTCCTGTTTTCTGAGTTGGTTATCTTTCATTCTGAATTGCGATACTACCCTCCTCTTGGCCTTGCTGTGGTCAGATCAATTTTTTTTATATCGTTGACAATTTGTAAAGTTCAAAAAATAATAACGAAACATATCTCTTGTGAATGTTTGTATTGAAATCGGCAGACGTTCTCATTCTGTTGTGACGTTTGTCGATGGTTGTATTCTTTTAGACGGGTACATTTATTGCATTAATAATGTGATTATTTTCAAACATAGAGATGCTGCAAGCATGACAGCGCGCGCCGAAAGATTAGTAAACATACAAGTGGTATTTAAACACAATGAATTAAATTTAAGACACGACCTACGTAGTTCTGACGTTTACATTGGATGATGTGTGGTGAAATATTGTTTTGCCGTCCTAGCCAGATGACGGGTGGTCTTCTTACACACGATTTCAAATCTGCATTTGAAAATCGTGTTTAAGAAAACGGAGACATTCGCGTGACTGGAGTTCCATTCGCATTTTTCACAATCAAAAATAATTTTTCATTTGATTTGTAATTTTGGATTATTATAGATATCATGGAGCTACCAGCACCTCTCTAATAGAGAAGCCAAAGCAACTTGAACGGTGTGCCGTGAAAGTGATACTTTTTATCACTTCACACGAAATGCAAACAATTCGAAATTCAAATAATTCTTTTGTCAGCTTTTCTCTTATTCACTCATGTACAAATAGGACTATTGAGAGCGAAACAGACGATTATCTTTTCTGCTTTTCGCTAATTTCACTTCCCTTCTGAGCTGTCCACGCGGTACCCATATAAAGTATTATGGCGTCTCCAATAAGCCTGCCGTGCTCTGGTGAGATGGTGTTACGTCTAGGGGGATACGGTTTGGAAGCTTACGTTTATATCGTAATCCAATAAAATTTACGCAGTTAAGACAATTTCATTTGCCAATCCAAAAGTGTGCCAGTAGAATTATTTTTTTTTTAACTAATTTATCGGCCATGTGTCTTTTTTATATAATATTTAATTAAAATAGGAAATACAACAATCTTACCATCAATGTGTCAGGCGACATACGAAACTTATTTTTCGAGTCTCTTTATCTTTTGTTTCAAATTGTACCGATTCTGCGCTTGTATTCAAAATAAATGATATATGGATACCTCGTTTAAAAAAAATCATCGATTATATTAGACGGTTAATTTTTTTTATTAGGCCGCAATATTTTGTGTTTTTTTTATACATGATATGCGTTTGCGTCAATATTTATGGTTATTTTTTTATACTGGCAATACCTCTTGCAATATCAAACTATTGCCATTTGTAATTTGTCATTATACCGACATTGAAATATTGTTATATTCAGGTAAACAATTTATTTTTTTTATTTCTACCTTCATTACATAAAGCATAACGCATCAAGATGATGGCTATAGCCAGACAATATTAAAGCACACTTTGTTTTGATCCATTTTTAGGCATGAACTTTAAGTGTTGCGATGAATATTTCAGGTTACGCTTTGACAGGCACTATAAACATGGTTTTCACACCGAAAATGAAAATGGCTCATTAAAAACTAACTTTTTTGTGCTGCGCTCTTCACGTGGAGGGTTTAATGTAAGGATTAACTTCGATATTGCGATTTAACTGAGATGCAGCGCCATCTATTGGAACCAGTCGGAAACCGTACTAAAATTATTAGACTAACCTCTTAAACGTTATTTTTACATTCGTTCTGACTGCCTAGTATAAAAAACAATAAAGATATTTAAAGGGAGATATCTTTTTTCGATGGATTAACATTTTTTTCTTTATTTATAAATTTGTTTATGTTGTCTTGTAATTATATAATAATAAAATAATAATAAAATAAATATATGCCATTACTGCACATTCCGCAGGTATATGGTTAATTATCGACCAACGCGGTAACCTCGAATTTTGATAATATAAGTAATTATAACTCGAGTAACTTTAGAAGTGATCATCTTTTAATATAGCTTTTTGGAAAGAGGAGATATTCTTCTAAAAAATGACACATTTTAATTTTTTTTAGTTTTTATTATCTAAATTTTACTTTTAAAAGTGACATGTGTCTCACTCCGTTGGTTTTTACACAGGTACGTATGAAAACACGCTACAGGTTCAAATTCTTGAGCGATTTCGGTCGATTCGTTTTTCTATCGATAGATTAGAAGCCTATTGATTTTTACAATAATTTGTCATATAGTTTAATTTTGATTAACAATTTTCTACAACTTTTTTCGTCCTCGACGACTGTTTGAGCCTTCGTTTCGTACGGGCCGGGATATCTATCTGTTGTTTTTAACTTTTTTATTTTCAACTTTTTCTTACAACCGTTTATTTAATAAATAATAAAAAAGTAGCAGTGCTTGCACTTTTGGTTTTTCTTCCAGTATTACTTCTAGGTTTATGACCAATAGTATAAACGTCATTAAAATCTGTTTAGTAATCAAGAGAAAGATAGTCAAACATTTAAATTTTTACTTCATTGCTATAGTTTGTTTATAATCTTTGACTTCTTTTATACAGTTTGTCTATAATCTTTGACTTATTTTATACAGTTTGTCTATAATCTTCGACTTCTTTTATACAGTTTGTCTATAATCTTTGACTTATTTTATATAGTTTGTTTACAATCGTTGACTCATTTTTGTAGTTTATTTATAATGTTTGACTTCTTTTATATAGTTTGTATTTTATAATTTTCCCAGCTCATTTCGTTTTTAATTTGTTTAATACACACTTTGTTTTTATTCTAGATTATTTAAGTTATGGCTATTTTTTGGCTCAGAGGATTTTTAATATATTGATTTTAAAATTATAACGGATACGAATGAAGATAAAGTTTCATTTATGTTTTTGTTTTTCCAATTGTGGTAACCCTAGTTCTGATTGTTTGAAGGTCAGCTGGAAGTGAATTAGGACAAAAAACTGCTGGGATAGGTAAACAACATCAGTTTTTCGAATCGCAGTTCTAGAGACGCAGTATATTTTTATTTGAATTCCAGCTTTTTCCTTAGTTGTTAGTATCTGAAAAGTTTTTAAAGTTTTTTTCTATTTATGTTCGCAGTAAAGTAAATACAACGTTAGAGCAAGTAGTTATCACTCGCCAGTTTTAAGCGTGTTTATTTATGAAACGGACGAAACGCATCATTACCGCAAGAATAACTTAGCGTCGAAGGTGTCGGAACTGTTTCGAAACAGTTCTCTGCTGTTCTTTTTCGTTAGCGGTTTATATGTTTGTCGAATCTAGCGTGCTTCGACGGCATTTTGCTCATTTAGGGGTGTCAGCTTTACTCGGAACTGTGACATTTTAGTTAAGGTTTCGTAGCTTTGATAAGGTAGTAGCTCAGCCCTAGCCGTGAGTGTTGTTCGACCGTTTGTCAGTTGTTCGACCGTTTGTCAGTCTTACAACTATCTTTTTAACTATTTTGATTTAATTGTTTCTCTTAATATCGAGTTATTTCAGTATTCTTTTATAGAAAAAAACATATAGATTAAATTGTTAGTTCAGTCTTTTAATGTATTATTTTTTCTTTTATTTATGACTGAGAAAATATTGAAAATGAAAAATGTTTTTTTTTTAATGATTTACTTCTCTTTCATAAAGGCGTAAATCTAAAGATGTTACAGATTATGTTCATTTTAGATTTTCGGGAGGAATTCGAAAAAAAGTCTTGCTGTAGCAATTAACTATACGTGTATACATATTATATATACGTATTATGCTATTATATATACGACCGACTATAGTAGGTTGTGAGACGTCGGCCGACAGCTACGTGCTTTTGTCGGTAGCTGTCGATATATATATATATATATATATATATATATATATATATATATATATATATATATATATATATACTAAAAAAAAATAAAATGTGTCATTTTTTAGAAGAATATCTCCTCTTTCCAAAAAGCTATATTAAAAGATGATCACTTCTAAAGTTACTCGAGTTATAATTACTTATATTATCAAAATTCGAGGTTACCGCGTTGGTCGATAATTAACCATATACCTGCGGAATGCGGAATGTGAATAAATATATATATATATATATATATATATATATATATATATAAGTACTTCTGTTTGTCAGACGGTGGAGACGATTTTGTACTGAGAATATTTCGTCTCGTCGAGCGAAAATCGTGAGCGACGTCTAAAGAGTGTATTTATATTTAGGGACACGAATCGGATTTATATTTCGCGTGGGCGGGCGGCAAAAGACGGCTTACGCAAGCAAGGGCGGTGTGCTATGTAAGGGCTTGCCCTTAGATTGAGAAGCTTTCGAATTAATAACACGGAAGAGAGTGGAGAAGAAAAGCATGCTTTGTCTCTTTTATCGGATGCTAATGTCTACAAGTTTTAAAACAACATCAAAACACGTTCGTATGTTTTACGCACTATAAACAGGCAGACAGACATATAACATTTAAATAGCGAACCGTTTGTTCTCTATAGTTTAAATGTAAAATCCGCCGAAATCATTATATTTCAAAATATCTTTAACCAGGTTTCGCTAGCGGCTTCTCAATAAGACGAAACTTCCTAATTAATATAATGTTTTTTGTTTCCTCTTTCACGTCTTAATTAATCTCAATTAAATTTTGCATATATATAGCTTGTCTCAAGGAGATGGACTTAGTATAACACATTTATCAAAATGTAATTAAAAAAAATCGCCTCGTTACTGATATAGAAGCGTGAAGAGCATTGTTTTTTTTTATTTCCACGCTATTCTTCGATTCTGGGCATTTTAAACTGCTTAGCCATTTCTAATGCCAAGATATTTTTTTTTTTTTATATTCACGTTACGCGATTTAATATTCACGTTACGCCATCTATCGAAACGTTCTAGTAGTAAATTTTTATTATTGTATTAAAAAATATAATTAGTTTCATCATGTAGAAATTACGCTAAATCTATTTTTAGTTGAAACGTAGTCTATATTTTATTTCGAATCATGAAATATTTAGATACACACACACATATATATATATATATATATGTATATATATATATATATATATATATATATATATATATATATATATATATATGTATATATATATATATATACATATATATATATATATTTGTGTGTATATATATATATATAAGTATAGTTTCATGAATAAATTGTTTGTTCCATCGTGTGATCAACATCCAAACTTTCGTATTTAAAATGAAGGATTATAGGATATATAAAAACTTACTACTGCTCGTAATCAGTATTGTCTACTTGAGCTTGTCCATCAAATTTAGAATGTAGGTAGTTTTTCATTGTTTTCGCAGCGGTTTTTATTCCGAAACTCTTTGACTTATACGATAATATTGCTGTCCACTTAAAGAATGAATCTTTAATTCAATCGCGGCGAGAAAACAAAGAGAACTCGCTATCTGTATTTTCTACTTGAGCTTGTTCATAAAATTTGGAATGTAGGTAGTTTTTCATTGTTTTCACAGCGGTTTTTATTCCGAAACTCTTTGACTTATACGATAATATTGCTGTCCACTTAAAGAATGAATCTTTAATTCAATCGCGGCGAGAAAACAAAGAGAACTCGCTATCTGTATTTTCTACTTGAGCTTGTTCATAAAATTTGGAATGTAGGTAGTTTTTCATTGTTTTCGCAGCGGTTTTTATTCCGAAACTCTTTGACTTATACGATAATATTGCTGTCCACTTAAAGAATGAATCTTTAATTCAATCGCGGCGAGAAAACAAAGAGAACTCGCTATCTGTATTTTCTACTTGAGCTTGTTCATAAAATTTGGAATGTAGGTAGTTTTTCATTGTTTTGCGCCGCGGTTTTTATTCCGAAACTATTTGACTTATACGATAATATTGCTGTCCACTTAAAGAATGAATCTTTAATTCAATCGCGGCGAGAAAACAAAGAGAACTCGCTATCTGTATTTTCTACTTGAGCTTGTTCATAAAATTTGGAATGTAGGTAGTTTTTCATTGTTTTGCGCCGCGGTTTTTATTCCGAAACTATTTGACTTACACGATAATATTGCTGTCCACATAAAGATTCTTTATTCAATCGCGGCGAGAAAACAAAGAGAACTCTCAACCTGTATTTTCTACTTGAGCTTGTTCATAAAATTTGGAATGTAGGTAGTTTGACTTATACGATAATATTGCTGTCCACTTAAAGAATGAATCTTTAATTCAATCGCGGCGAGAAAAAAAAGAAACTTAATTTCGAAGCATTCTAATCAGTCCGTTTGAACGAGTGAAATCTGTTTTGCGTATCAGTCACTTGATTGGGAGCCGCCCGACAGGGCGGGGCAATTATTGTGAAGCTACATTCATTAGGCGGCCAGTGTGGCAGACCTCGGGGTTTCTTTAAAAGATTAACTCGGATTAGGGGTGGGATCAGCTGTGTTAACTTCTGTGTCGATTAAATTAATGTTTTAGTGATGTATAATGTTAAAAGAGCGGTTCTTATGTCGCATTCTCATCATTGATTTAATTATCTTTGCATGCGTATCCTCCAAGCTCTGGTTAGTTTAGTTAGTAGGATTCTTAAAGGTATCCGAGGCTATAGATTCAATTTGTTCACATAGGCCTATTATTATATATTATAGTCCCGGTTTATCTCCGGTAAAACGGGACCATGAAGGTGTTCTGTTATATGCGCTTTTTATATTTATTTAATAATTATAAAAACACTAAAATAGGTGTTTCCTTATTTTTAACTGTGAGTCTAAATATAGATGTCTGTGTTATTGATTTTAAGTATTTCGAATTTTTTCTACTCTAAATACAGTATGCCACAACACAATTAATGTTAAATCGATTCTTGGGTTGAGTGGAAGAGATTGCTCCTGTAGGAATAAGGCCGAATTATGTATTTTAGGTTAATACATATTGCGGACTTATTGCTACAGGAGCAACCTGTTAAAATAAATCCGTCTTCATTTTCACGCCTTCAAAATAATTTTTAGCGACCATCTGGAAAAATAAATATACATTCAAAATTTTAAGTTTGTAGGTTTTATTGTTCTGGACATTTCGTGATGAATCAGTCAGTCGGTGAATGAATGGTGATTGGTTTTTATAGGTCTCTATGTCCCGACAATATATTTCACATCGGGGATAATATTAAAATCTGAGTTTCTACTTGCACAATACACTTTACCATTAGCGCCATCTAAATACGTTTATGTAAAACATGAACCCTTTTATATCGCATTTAAATTTTGGGACCCTTTTGGCTCTATAAGGGGAAGATTTTGCAATTTTAATTTTTCTGTTCCCAATTATTTTCACATAAATTTTAATTATTGTCACTAACTGTACTCGTATGGGTACATCCAACAATACATGCAACATTTAACTGTTATCTAGGATCCCTTGTTTTGAATTTCTAAAAATATTTTTTTGAGTCTGATTGAAATGGGTCTGATACCCTAATTCTTATCGCGGTTTATCCTTATTTTTTTCCGTCGCATGCTTTTACAAGAGTGTTAAAATCATAATCTTATCGACGTTACTTTTTTATCGACCTCAATCCCCACTTAATCCCGAGGCGCAGCGGCCTGCAGGCTAGCTCTGGCAAATTGGATTATGCAAATGAACGTGATTCTAAATATAACGTCGCCCGCACGAGAGCCGGTCGGTCGATGTTGGCGTGCGGTGCGCGTGGCGGTTAGGACTTTCTATTAATACAGAGACGTTCCGGATTAGGTCTGCGAGTAACTGTACTCGGTTACGCGGTTTTGCTGCGCTTGCGTAACGTAATTCGGTCGTTAAGGGTCAGATTTGCGTGTACGATATCTGGATATCGTTCATTGTCTTCTGCGACTTGTGTGTTTTGAATTGGGTTAACGCTTGAAAGATTTGAGATTACGAATATTTAAAAAAACTGTTCGACTTTCTTTTACTTCTTAGCATGACTATAATTGATACACATGACTTGTTAATCTCAGTTGGTTTTACGGTTGTTTTAGATATACCATACGTGTGGCCTGTAAACGTACACATGAAATAGAGGTTTTCGAGCAGTCCCTCACAAACTGAATATATGGTTGTTAAATCTAGGTAAAAGTATCCAAAAAGATTACGGGAATAGTCACAAGTCGTTGACTCACGAATGAACTTGAGACCTGTAGGATTCATTGAAAAGACCTCATTTCCCAGATCTAATAAAATGAAAATACACCTGTCCATAGAATTGTGCGCTATAGGGGTGGCGGATTATGATCTGGCTATCCTGCTGCACTAGATGTTGGGGTAACCACGTATCTATACTTCATTAAGGAACATAACTGTCCCAAAAGGCTTATTGGAAAAAAGACTTTGGCCCCAAAATACTTGTCTAAAAAAGCTTTCGCCCTAACAGTCTTTTGTTTCTCCAGATCTATTGTACGTAATTCGCCTATAATTAAAATCCTTTCTTTCCCATATACGGACAACGCCACTAAGATGAATTTGCAAGTGAGTCAGAAGTCTATGTTAGTCTTACCATTTCGCAAACGTGCATATTTTTGCTTCATCCTAATTTGCAACTGCATATTAGTCATGCAAATGTGGGGCCTTATTATGCGAATCATATTTAGGCAACAGCGGTTGCAGTGTAGCGTGAAAGTGAATTACTGTTTGATCGTTTCACGCGTGGGTTCGAATCTCTATTCGAAACTTACGTAAAGATTGTAAGTGTGTGTACCGACCAATAAACTGCAATTGTGTATGCAGTAACGTAAGACACCTTTCGTTTATATCGTATATTTGTTCCATTGGTAGCCGAGACGATGGTCACCCGACATTTCCAACGAAAGCGGGTACGTTTGAATAATGATGCGCCTTATCGGGGCGGAAGCGCGTCGCGGCGTCAGTGTGGAATGATGATATTTTTTTTGGAGGCGTGCTCATTACTAGTTTAATTATGTCATATCAGGCGAGCTTTTAATACAAGTGCTTTTTGTGTGTAGTATAGTGCAAGCTTTTAATACAGCTAAACAAAACACGAGTAAAATTGAGTTGCTACAGAGCAACCTATAAGAAAATTTTGTTATAAATTAATATAGTACGTTTTCCATCGGTAGCAGAGAGCGTGGCCGCCGAAATGTCTTGCAAAAACGAGACCTGTATTTATTAAAGAGTACTTAGTATAGAAAAATGGGTTTTTGACCAGAATTTATGGCGTATTCTTTATTATTAACTTATTTAACGAGTGAAATTTTACTTGTTTGTTCGTATGTAAACGCTAATCTCCGCAACTTTTATGAAACTTTCACTAACGTATGCTTTGATCCTTCAGGATAATTGTAGGCTAACCTCTGAAACTACTGGACCGATTTTGATGAAACCTTCGCTGTTGTATGCTTTGATCCTTCAGGATGACTGTGGGCTAACCTCCGAAAGTACTTGACCGATTTTGATGAAACTTCACTGACGTATGCTTTGATCCTTTAGATAGTTGTTGAGTAACTCCGAAACTATTAAACTGACATTGTTGAAATCTTCATTAACGTATATCTTGATCCTTCAGGATGCTTGTAAGTGTGCATCATAAAGACATCTCTCACTTTCGTATATTACGTCGTGAAAACACCTAAAAACCTAAAAAAGATTGATCTATAGGGACTTACATATTGAGGAACTTATGATATTCAGAAAAATAAAAAAGTTGACTCGATCTAATGATCAGGAGGAACTGGAACAATGAATTTGTTTTCAACATTGAGAAATTTGTTTTCTCCGGTAACTGTATATCAGCAAATTTTTTTTATTAATTACTTGCCTATTTCGAATTACCATTAATCATCCGAAACGCATCTGGGCACCGTCGGGACGTACCAGTCGCTGCTATTGTATGTTTTTTGCCTGCTATAGCTTGGAAATCTGGGTTAGACGAACGAATTTTGTAGATGGTGATTCGGCGGCCCACAATCGCCGTCTTTTGTGGGACAAGGTCGTTTGCCGACTTTTCACCGGCTTAGTGTACTAATTAAGCCGCGCGCTACCGACTAAATATCTGCCATCTTCGTTAGAACTTATTTCGCCGTATATTCTATTCTTATCTTTTTAGCGCGTAACGTTCGGTTCGGCGAAAATCGGCCAGTGTTCTTCCAATTTTTTGTAGGGTTGATTTACGTGAGACGTGTGCAATAAGGTAATAAACGTCGTATGTTCTATTTCCTCCGATTTTTGTCGGTCGCCTGCGTTGCGCGTTAAGATGTTTCAAATAATTGGTCATAGGAAGGCGCTGTCAGCGACTTGCCTTCCGTTTAGTAAGGTCTATGAAGTGGACAAAAAATGTATTGACATTCAATTACAGCTGATAATTTGAATGATAATATGTGACCGTTTGCTGTTTACACGTGTTTGTGCCTTACGCAGCGGGTGTACATAAAGCATATTCTTGGAATTTATGAGTGAAGAATACCTTGCTCCACTATGGGTACACCTAAACAAACATATTAGCTAATATTTACGTTTAGTTCACATTATTATACAATTATTTGTTGGATTAGTACAAACAGTATTATGGCAAGATTATCTTTGTGATAAACATGAAGCAGTTGGCGGAAAAGTATTGAAAATAAAATGTTTATTATTAAAGGAATATTGAACGTTTTGTATGTTTGTCTTAGGGGTTTACCTGTAAGAACCAAAAAGAAGTTGTCCTTTAGGTACAGGATAACTCTATTTTAGATGTTTAATAGTTAAATAGAAAGAGATAAAAATATATTTAATTTTGATTCTAGACTTAATAAGTAAGAATTTAAACGTTTAATTCATCATAACAGTGCAATGTCCAAAGAATATCAGTTTTTTTTAAATTATTACATTGAGAAAAAGATCATTCATTAGAGATAGCCGCATGCAGCTGATTAAATAACTTAGTTTTTATCTTTAGCATTGAATTTACTTATTGTTAATTAGTCGTATAATTAGTAATTATCATAAACAGCCATTATTAGCGTAACCGGTGATGATAACATGCCGTAACGAACAACAATTCGCGCATCGCTGACATTATAGAGATATATGCAAAATGGCATTCTTGCGTGAAAGAAGCAATTTGGTGGTTGGGTCTAAATGAATGCGTTTAGTTTTAAAGGTTTTGAACTCAAAGGGTCCCTATAGTGTCTATTTATGTTAGTAGAAAAAAGTTGTATGAAAAACAAAGGCTTCTAATTCTTAAACGGTATCTGTCATCACAGATTTCAGTTTAACGTGTATTATCTAATTTTGTATGCGGAAACGGAAATTGCATTTAAAATTGTGTTTAATTATATTTGAAGGGGTGCTAAGGGAATGACGACTTTCTTTATTTGTACACCTGGAGGATCGTTCAAAATAGCTTTTCGAGTTGAGTACATATGTTTTTAATTGGATATGAGGGTTGGTCGATATTACCGTTTATAGATCTATTATTACCAGGTATGTCTAAATGTCGTCGCCGTGTTGTGTTGGGTTGATCACAAGGCATACGGCCTTTGACGATGCAGCGCACCGTGGGGGTCCGGGTTCGATTTCCGGCCGTTCTACGTGCGGGGCTAGACTAGTGTTATGGTTGGCTATAAGAGATTTCTCTCGTAGCAATAACTCCGCCATTTGTATCAATTAGATATATTAAAGTAGATAAATTAATAAATATCACTGTAATCCGGGCACTTAAACAACAAATATTAAAATTACGTTGAAATTAATTTATAAATTTACACACGCACATTTACCGTACATTACATGTAACCTATTCGTAACGGTAAGAAATTAATGGTTTAACAAAGTTTAATTTTTTAGATTAAACGTGATTACAAAATACATGAGATCTGCAAAAGATAACGACACAATTCGATATATTTACTTGCATTCATCATAAACAAATCCCACTCTGGTGCGACCGCGATCAGGTGGGTGAGCAGTTGAAAACCGCGGGAACCTGGAGAGTACCGATATAGTTCGGGTCTAGATGGTGGTATAGCAAAAAGGTGATGATTGCACGAGTGTAAGAAATTGTCAGGTACGCAGAATGAAAGTTTACTCAATAATACGGGGAATAGAATTTTTCCTTTAATAGCTGGAAGATAAATATCATAACCGCAACGTCTCTTCCGAGTTGCAAGGAATGGAAACCAATCATACCTAAGAGGAAATCGGTAGGAAATAGAAACAGGAAGTAACCATACTGTCTCACACAGATATCGGAGGTCTGTCTTTTGCAATTCAATTTCAATCATCAAGCTTCGTGTGGGCTCCAAATAATGAACCTAGATTCTAATCGGCTTGCAAATTGCAAGGTATGGTTAATAAAACATGAATATTTTTAATTATAACAATCCTCTACAATAACATTCTAAAATAAAGCATAATGAATTAATTTTGTTCCCATATAGCTCTTTTTTAAAATATGCTTCTTATTCCATATAATGCTCTTTTTCAAGATATTTCATCGAAGTTTACGTCACTTTAAACAATGAAGGTACGAAACTCTCCTAGCGCGAGCCCCACTCGCACTCGGTTGGTTTTTAAGTTTGTTTTCCGACAATTTCAGAATAACTGATATATATGTTTATTAATCTATTAAATGGCACTGTCCCGTTAAATGATAATGAACGACAAACAAATGCGAAGGTCATAAACGAGCAGTTAAGTGCGCGCGTAGGGTACTCACGTGTTTGATGTTTACCTTATTCGCACCGAACGCGTTAATAACTAATTCATTTGCGTTAAATTAACGCTATCGTCGTCGTTACGGAGATAACGTGGCTAATTTATAGCTTTATTAAACATTTTCGGAAACAACTAGTAATTCGGCCCGCTCTGTTGCCTTATACGTTTCTAAATCTACAACCTTTCACTATCTGAGGTGCATTTTAAAGGGTAATTTATAAAATATAAAATAACTATCGCCACCTAGCGGAGAATTGTAAAATGACACATTTAGAGTGGTTGATTATAAAAGAAACAGATGTCGCTGTTAATTAAAGAATTAGTAATAGTGTTAAGTTATAATATAAATAATCCGTGACTTTCCGTGAATCATTAGAAATCTTTTTATTATATTTCATCTAAATAAGCCAGTCTATATAACAAAATTTTACTTCAGTCAATATGAAATTTAGCACAATGATTGCGTGGGTCTAAAGCTAAGTAAAGTTTGTGGATATACTAATATGATTCGATAGTTTCAAAATGGCTGGTCAAAGTTTTAAAATAAATCACTAAAAATTCGTTACGATAAAACTCTTAAATTTACGTCGTTAAAAAGGGGTTTGTCTGAAAATACTTTTCCATTTACATTTAATGATATTAATATTTATATATATACACAGTGTTACCTATTTTATACATTTTAAGACCATCTTATTTAAGGAGTAAACTCCAATCGCGTGTCGGAGCTAACACGCACAATTTTTTTTATTTCAATACATTGACCGAATAGAACAACATACAGAAAGCTTCATATACGACACAGTACTGACTTTCTGTACGGTACTGTGTCGCATAGTGACGTAGGCGCTCCATTTTAAACCTTCCACCTTGTACTAACATAATTACTTTTCAATAGATCTAATGGATATCCATCGATCAGCTTAAGACAGCACATTTCTTAAAGGCAATCGCGCAATTAAATCGCTTCATACTGGCTCCCACCTTCGCTTGCCGGATTTCGAACGTGAGTCATTGTTACCATTATGTGTTTTTTTTAACAACCCACACGGCTCTCCGGATTCTCCCACGCTCTCGTAAAGTGCACAGCATCATTTAGGCATTGGACGTGGAGCGACGATTGGCAATTTGAAAGCGCATTCGTAGACAGTTTATTTAGTTGAATGAATTTTCTGACCACTGCTGAAAGTATGATGAACTCTTGAAGTAATTTATGAGGAGTATAACTGGCTGTTTTCCATGTAATACGGTTGGGAATATATTCTTTCTTCGCCTAATTTCTTTTCAGGTCTCAATTAAGTGATTGTTAATTAATGCAATCTATTTCTTATCTAATAAACTTTTTCGTATATGGTTCAATTAAAAATCGATTCAGTTACAGAAATTAAAAGACTAGATCAGAAGAACCAATATTTGGTTTGGTGATGGTGATTGAATGGAAAAAAATAAATGAAAATCCGAGGAAATAATTATAAAAATCGCTGAACGTTGAAGGAAAAGCTAAAAAAGAATTTTATGTGTGAAAAAAATTAAAGATAATGCTAAATCGCTGTCAAAAGTTGCGTTACAATTTCTAATGTACTACTTTCGTTTTTTTTATTACTGTCATCACTGTAGATAAAATTATTCATGTTATAAATGTGTTAACTTTTGCTTCTACGAAATATACTAAAGTGGTCTTAAAGTTTCCGTAAAGTGCATTGATGGGGTACTGTATATGGGATGTAGAGGATATAAGTTACCGCTTAAAGTTTTTGTACAAAAACCGAACAAACACTATTATGAAATGTTAGTTTTATAACTGTTGTATGTATAAGTAATGAGGAATGTGAAGAAACAGTATAAATTATATTACTGTAGTAATAGTAACACAATAGCGACTTGTAAATGACAAAGGCCTTTTCTTAATCTTTGATAAGTTATTTCGAAAGTTGTACCGGAAAGATCCTTGTTCTATATTTATGACTTGTTAAATAATAGACCAAACTTATGACCCGACCGTGTGTATGTTTTAATCCTTTTTTATATCAGTTAATATATTTCAGGTCTTGCCTGCAAAAATAAATTAATTTGTATTTAATGTGAAAGGGAATCACTTGAAAGGGTAATAATAAGGGTCTTAAAAGGTTTCCAAGTGTCCAAATGTACACTGAACCCTCTTAGGGCTTCCAAATGTCCAAATGTACACTGAACTCTCCTAGGGCTTCCAAATGTTCAAATTTACACTGAACCGTCTTAGGGTTTCCAAATGTCCCAATGTACACTGAACCCTCTTAGGGTTTCCAAATGTCCAAATGTACACTGATCTCTCTTAAGGTTTCCAAGTGTCGAAATGTACACTGAACCCTCTTAGGGTTTCCAAATGTCAAAATGTACACTGAACTCTCTTAGGGTTTCCAAATGTTCAAATGTACACTGAACCCTCTTAGGGCTTCCAAATGTCCAAATGTACAATGAACTCTCTTAGGGTTTCCAAATGTCCAAATGTACACTGAACCCTCTTGATGAAAAAACAAATGTACACTCTTACTACGAGTTCGAATTGTGCTTAATATGTTTTTTCGTAACATTTGCATTCGCGTTACGTTGAATTTCGCCTTCACATCTGAGGTCTTTGACGCGCCACGTTCTCCGGCGTTGTTTATTTATTCTTTTTTCTTCCGACATTTGCCGCGCGGTCGTATAGTTGTCAATGAAAAAGAAAAAAAGAACAAAGTTGCTTATGATGCACGCGCCTGCGACTGACTATAAATAGCCTGCGGCAGCTTTCTCGCGTTCACACGCGGCTGGAAAGCTGCAGAGCCGGGTCTCACCTGTACGTCGGCTTCTATGGGAACGTTATTAAGTGAATGACTGTCTGCCTCGATGATTCATGTTAGGTGAAGGTAATCGATCCCGAACGAGCTTGGGTGGTTCGCGTCACGTTTGACACTTTCGACCTAAAGATTTTTAATAAGCGGTAGGCGTAAACAGTTCAAGGTTTTATGGCAGTTAGTGGTAAACTTACCCAATCGTTGTCTCCTGACCGAACGTACCTTACGTACCATTCTGTGCGATCATATTTAGATGGGTCACAACCGCACATGGAAACATCGCGTGATGTTTGCATGCTTTTAAAAGTTATACACGTATTTCCAGGTGTCATGCTTGACATATAATTTTTTCTTTATCTTTTTGAGACATATTAGTACTAATTCATATTCAGTAGACATGAGACATCGGAACTATAACTGAAATGCGAAGATTTCAGTTATAGTTCTGATCTGTCATTCGTAATTATTTCGTAAAACAATGCATTTAAGTTATACTTCTGTTCTATGAGATCTAATCTATCTTCTTCATTGTTATCTGTTCCCTTGGTTATTAACGTTTCTTTGTTCACTGCTGGCGTAACATCATCGGTCATTTCTTTGTCCACTTCCATTTCTTCGTGCTCCTTGTCTGCAGCCGCTCTACTTTCCCTACAACAACCAGTTTGTCTAGCTTATCTGCCTGTCTTGGAGCTTTATGAGCAAAGTTTTTCTCTTAGCTCTTTTTCCATTCCATCACAATCTAAAATAGAAACGTTTCGGAATTATCTTATTACGATATTTCCCGTTTGATTGATACCAATAGACAATTTATTGTCATAGACTTATTGGTTTTATCATATAGTGAACTTTAATTCTCAGCTACAATTGGCAGTTGGAAGTCGGTGTTGATAGTCAGTGTTGAGAATGCTATGTCGGGTTTGAGAGCGAATTAGGAGATAGAACGATAAACGAGGTGTTAATTGATTTTTCCTTCATTTTTGATGGCTTTAAAACACTTTTATGTTGCAAAAGCACTGTAAATGAAAAGCATTTAAAAACATACTCGTACATACTTTTCTTCCAGTGTTGAAGTGGTCAGAATAATATTCTGCTTTGTAGACTGCATATGTTATTCACTAGCTAGCAAACGGGGTTCGTGCGCGCTGACCACGAGCGGTTCTCTGACGCTGGGGCCGTGGTAATCAATACGAATGTGCAACCTGAAACCCTTTGGCGGCTCGACTGAGGGCTGTTGGAATTTATGACACGTGCGTCATTGTTGTGCGTCTATTATGGCGAGGTTTCGATAGCGGGGACGTCAAAGCGATTAGACAGATTTATCAAATTTAGATTTCCTTTCGGAAAATAAGTAGGCATGTAAAATTTGTATGCGTACGTTTTTCGTTTATTAGCATCCATCCCCGTTGTTTTCCCTTTGAAATATATACTAGAAATATATTTACATAGTGAAAAATAATAATAACTTATATAATATATTAATAGAAAGTTATGTAACATTGTTTTAACTTGTACATGTTGTGATGCAGCACCCACGTAGTATAGGTTTTACTAATTCTTAACAGGTTTACTTGGAAGCTGCCAGTGAGCATTCAGAACGTCTCAAGTATACCGATCCACTCTCCATCAAACCACGACGACTAAAGATCGTATCACTTTGAGAGAGTAGTGTAGGAAGTCTTGAAAACAGTTGTTTTTGTTAGTAAGTTAAGAAAGCCAACCTGTTTGCTGGAACCGGTGGTTATGTCATTCCAGTTGCTCCGCTTCTGTGGGAGGATTACGCAACGTTAGAGGACGATTAATATGTTGATATTCCAAAGGAATGCAATTTCGGCTTCGTTAATATGGACTGCTCTTTCGTTTGACAGCGCATTAAGGTAACTCCCGCGAAACGCCCACGATTTAAAAATGTTGAATTAAAAACCACACTGATTTTACTATAGGTATGTACGCAGTTAGATTTTTAATCGTAACGATCTACGAAGGTTGCCGAGATGTATAGGTCATACGAGAGAGCTCGTGTGTATTTGGCTCCAATGCACGTGGAAAGGCCGAACGGGTTTATGTTCTTGAATTATGTTTACTTTGTTCAGAAAATATTCAGCCAGTTAAATTTAAAGCTATTCGTACGTATCGTCTATATCTTTAAATTTCGGCATATAGTGAAAAATCTTTCTCCATGCTCTTTTCAAGAGTACTCCATCGCTCAAGCAGTTGATTTGTTCGCTCAAGAATATATTTTGTTTATTATAAGCGAAAGTAAATTTGCTGAAGTATGTCATCGTTATCTGTTCTGAACGTCATGTGATTACTATTTGTCACCACTGAATACGTTCATATTTTGTTGTATTAAATAAATACATTTCTGGAAAGTTTCTTTCGGTGTATCTGTAGCTGGTTTAGCGTGTCGTTATAAGTAGTAATTTGACGTTTAGACCATGTCTAGATGGAATGTTGGTTTGCACAGATTCACGTCGAACGTAGCAAGTGACTCAAATGTTGGTATACCTTTAGTTTGTCACCACTGAATACGTTCATATTTTGTTGTATTAAATAAATACATTTCTGGAAAGTTTCTTTCGGTGCATCTGTAGCTGGTTTAGCGTGTCGTTATAAGTAGTAATTTGACGTTTAGACCATGCCTAGATGAAATTTTGGTTTGCACAGATTCACGTCGAACGTAGCAAGTGACTCAAATGTTGGTATACCTTTAGTATTAACGTGGTCGTCGTGGAAAATTTGTAATGGAGCAAACGATGTGGCGTTTAAAATATTGGTGGGACAAGCAATTTGTATATGGTCTTAGTCTGTGTGATAATAGTATATCGAAAGAATTTTAAAAATGAATAAAGAAACTATAAATATGTCAATTTCGATAGAATTAGCTTTGAAACGGAGATTTTTTAGCTTTGAATTTTTTTAGTATTTACTGAGATCATTTCTTATACATATACCAACTTTTGACTAATTTTCAGTTTTTTTTCTGATATTACCTCTCATTTGCAAAGTTTTTATGTTGGGTAAGTAAGGTACTTATTGAAATTGCTTCTTTACGCACGAAGGTACATTTCTATCATCGGTACTCATTGAATTTAGTTCCTATACACAAACATACTGTGTTTACAGTATCGCGATGCTTGCTGAGTACATCTCTTATACACAAAGGAACTCTTACAGTATTTCGTTACTTTTTAAGATTACTTTTTATACACAAACAATTTATTTGCGGTATTTTGGCGTTTGCTGATATTACCTCTTATGCATAGATGAACGTTGTTTCAATACTTGCTATGAATAACTTTTATGGACAAACTCTTTTTCTATATAAAATTAGCACATATTCTAATTTCGATATAATATTAAACTTAATTAATTGGATTCATCCATGTATAATACTTGTCGACACTCAAATTTGGCGCAGAATAAAAATACCTCAAATTCGTTGTTTACGAAATAATGGCGCACTTAAAACGAGTGGCGTTTTGGTTGGCATTGTTGAAGGGAGTACCTTTTATTTTATTACTCAAATTTGGCGCAGAATTAAGATCCCTCAAATTCGTTGTTTACGAAATAATGGCGCCCTTAAAACAAGTAGCGTTTTGGTCCGTATAGATGAAGGGAGTCCATTTCTCCTTATTAGTCAAATTTGGCGCAGAATTAAGATTCCTCAAATTCGTTGTTTACGAAATAATGGCGCCCTTAAAACAAGTGGCGGTTCGGTCGGCATTGTTGAAGGGAGTCTCTTTCTATTATCTATTAGTTATATACCTGTAACCTCAGTACGTTTATTTAAAAGAGTACATATACGGGTATTCGTATTCAGGATTTTATTAACTCAAATTCTTATCCGTAAATAAAATCAAGTATCTGTCTGTGATTTTCGAATTGTTGGGTTTTAAATGCTTTTCCCGTTTTCGTATTCGATAACCAAAACGAAACTAATATTATAAAAAAATTGTCTCTATACGAACGGATTTAACTCGAAAATTACTGAATGAATTGGTATAAATTTTAAACAGGTTATGTACATATGTCATCGCCGTGGTGTGTTGGATTGATCACAAGGCATAAGGCCTTTGACGGCTCAGCGCACCGTGGGGACCCGGTTCGATTCCCGGCCATTTATCGACTGGTGATACGGTCGATTGTAAGAGATTGCTACCGTAGCAATAAGTCTGCCATATGTACCAATGAGATGCATTAAAGTAGGTAAATAAATAACATTGACATGAATTTCACACAGCTGTATTGCGTGTCTATATTTGTTACTTTTTGAAGTTGTGATACCTTCAGGTAAGTCGATTGTACCAGATTCAGGTTAATTACGAGTTCAGATACAGTGCAATCTAGAAAGCTTCCTCTACGGAACCATATAATTAGTTTACTACATTTTTTACAGGACAATATAATTATTTTAATAAATATTGATCAGTACCTAATAATTTTTTAGATGATATCCAGATTTTCGATTTATTTTATAGAGCGCCATCTATGGTGTAGTAGCAGAACCATTGATTGTGTAAAGCTTTTTCGATAAAATTCCACCGTGGTGTAGTAGCAAGGCCTCGATTAATTTATATGTTCATATTTCATTTCGATTTTTTTTTAAATAATCTTCGAAACAAATTCAAAAGTCTACGCGAATGAAATCACGGACACGCAAGTATAGTATATATATTAGTTTTTATCACCTAAAGTAGCGATCAGAGTTTAAGTTGCAACGTATCCGGTATAATATAAGGCTTCACAGACAGACGTACGGGGCGGCAGGAAGTCGGTTAATAATAATGATCGTTGTTATTAAGAAGTGCCGGCCACTTGTCTAGCCGAAGTGTGTCAATGCCGCTGGCGCATGACAAATGTTGGGCGCGAGGTTTTTGTTCTTTGCCGGTTCACGTGCGCGATCAGCTGATTGGGTTCCAAAATTGTTGAGGCGAGAGGGTGGGGCTGTGGGACGGCGGGGTCCCATGTTTGAGCTTCTGTTGCGTTTATTAATTGAAATACTCCCTTTATTTATGCCTACGGTAATAGCAAAAGCTGACACATATAATGATATCAGTAATAGCAAAAGCTGACACATATAATGATATCGTTTTTTATTCTTCTTCAAAAATGTGACAAAAGTATTAAGTTTTATTTCAAGTTTGAATGTACCTTTAGACAACAGAAGTTGGAAACAATTGGCGACTAGTGTTGAATACCGACGATTCTGCAAAGAAATACTTTTTTCCTCTACTAACTTTGATTTTTGTTTCAAAAAATGAATCAACATTTCTTTGTGCTTGTAACCTACGAAATATCATTGTTTGGCCACACCAAGAAGGTTTCTTGGACAGGAAATTAATTCATGAAGAAGAGATACAGGTTATTTACCCTTCTGATGGTTATGAAAAGTTAAATCACAAGAAATACTTTTTTCCTCTACTAACTTTGATTTTTATTTCAAGAAATGAATCAAAATTTCTTTGCTCTTGTAACCTACGTGTCTACGTATGCGACCAAGTAGTGATGTATATATTTTAATAAATTTGGCCTATCGGCATTATGTTACCTCGCTTATTCTATACTTCTTTGTTTATTTTTTTGCGTCAATCACTGTTTTTTCTTGTCGCATATTCTGTGATATTTTGTTAATTGATGCCACAAGCAAAAACCTGCAGGCCTAGTGGTCAATGACGTTGCAATTGATCATTGTTGGTCAGAGAACACTCACTCGAGTGTACAAAGCGAGAGTAGAGATATCTAGGAGTGGGTTAGTAGGGACCAAATTTCTTCAATTGAAATCGCCTTAATTTGGCCTCGTTAACCATTGCTCTTGGAGGACAGTGTATCACGTGGAAGAGTCTCCCAGTTACAGGATACAAAATTTTGTCTCTTGCATTATTCCTGAATGTATCGACAGGGTATCGGCATAAATTTATATGCAATAATATTATGTTGGCAACTTATAAACCCGCTATCTCTTACAATGTTTTTCAATGTTTTGTATGTAGTCAATACAGTCAATCATTAATTATATAAGCGCCATCGGTATGCAACACTTGTCACCAACTTGTAGGCAGAGCTAAAGTTCCCTGCTTGTAGAAATCTTTGGGCGTTTTACTGAAGAACCGGCGGCATGACTTTTGTCTTTAAATTTTTTGTCACGTAAATTATTAGTTAGAGAGCGAAGCAGATGGTAATTAGATGGCGAAGATCTGGAGATTACGGTGGGTGGAGTAGCATATCGCATCCAAGTGAAAGTAGTTATTCACGCGTTACTTTTGCTACGTGGAGTCTAGCATTGTTATGTAAAAAATAAACTTTGCTTTGTTTTAAAGAAAGTTTGGCAATGAATAGCTACATTTATGCCCCACCATGCTCTCAAAAGTATCTTTTGTGTAATATTATAGTTTGGTCTAGGTTACACCTTTTTCTCAAGCTCCTCGCCACTGGCGTTTACGTTAAAAATTAACATAAGTCATCCACTTTTCATCTCCTGTAACAGATACTTTAGCCTCTCGTTGTTTCGATGGGAACTTAGTAGCTCCAAGCACACATCAGCTCTCCTCTGAAGTTGAAAGGGTTATTAGCTCATGTGGTAGCCAAATGGAATATTTCCACTCCTTTTTCAAAGTATGTAGTTGTTTTTCATTGCAGTAGAAAAGCATGAAAATACAACGAAATTAATATGTGATCTGTTTCAATAAGGATTTAAATTGATCTAAATCAATTGTAGGAAGTCGCTTTGGCTGAGGTTTATTAGATAAGTCAAAATTATCTTCTTTGAATCTTTGGAACCAGTGCTGGGCTGTGTCGTAAGAGGGTATACCTTTACCCACCGTTGTGTATATATTGCGGAATGCTTCGCTGGTTGCCCTCTACGACATTCATGAAGAAAGTGTCCTCTAACTTCATTTCGAAATACTTCCATTTTTAATTTATTCTTTACTCACCGATTACTGAATTGCAAACTGAAAAGAAGTTCGAATGCCGCACTCTTTATATACTCTACAAGAGATATTCTAGAAGCTTGTATAACATCCCAGAGATCGGTCGAAAAGAGTAGCGTGTATGTAAGCTGCCAAACATCATATGGCGGTTCAAACGCCTGTTAGCGAGTTAATTAAAAGAAGTCGATCACATTACGGTCACACCTCACTCGTGGCCACTTTCTACAGGATACATTCTAGAAGCTTCTTTAACATCCAGAAATCGATCGAAAAAGTGACGGGTTTATAAGTTGCCAAACATTATATGGCGGTTCAAACGCCTGTTAGCGAGTTAATTAAAAGAAGTCGATCACATTACGGTCACACCTCATTCGTGGCCACTTTAGTGGCGAGAGAGCGATAGGAATCGTAGCCATGGTTCGCATTTCAGATTGACTTTCGAGATAAGATACTGTGTATAATGTATTGCGGCTCTCTGTGTAAAAATAGATTTTGTTCAGAGCAAATTTTATCAGTTCGCACGTAATCACGACGAAATATCGTTGGCTAGCTCCTGGCGCCCGGTCAATACCGGTTTCCATTTTTAAATCTTTCCACTCGGACGCCTTTAAACTAACGCGGTAAAAGTTATCTAGCTATTATATAGCCATAATTAGCAATATAACGAATTAGATTATTAGAAAGTAATTTATTTTTGTGCGACGGCAGCACTGTGTTAGTAGACTTTCTAAAGTGCTGAAATGCAAGGGTGACCATGATGGATTGCAATCAAAATTTTATTTCCAAGGCGAGACAAAAATAATGCGATGGATTCAATATGGATGCAGTGCATATTTCCCTACGTATATACCTCATACATGCCGACGAACAATAGTTAATATATCTATATAAGAAAGCAAGTGAAAAGCAATGCGATGGATTCAATATGGATGTATGCATATTTCCCTACGTATAAATCTCATATATGCCGACGAACAATAGTCAGAATATCCCTTTATAAAAAAGCAAGAAAAAAACAATGCGATGGATTCAATATGGATGTATGCATACTACTTTCCTACGTGTATACCTCATACATGCCGACGAACAATAGTCAGAATATACCTCATACAAGCCGGCGAACAATAGTCAGAATATACCTCATATATGCTGACAAACAATAGTCAGAAGCGTGAGTTGCGCTCAAGTTCGGGACTTCCCGCAAATTCAGGTCAATCTATTTTTGTAAAGTAAACGATAAGTGTATATTATGTCATTCTACTTTTATTAGTTATTTTAATAATTATACATAGAGTTTTGTGATAATAATGTTACATTTCGGATAGGGTTTATATAGAATGCATTTGTAGCTACGAAAATCAACAAGGTCAAAGAGAAGTATATAAGTAAGGTTGTTAATACCGTCATCAATTATTTATCAATTGGAAAAAGTATCAGCAACCAGAGTATGTATACCTTATGTAAACGAAGATATTTTTAAACTCCTGCCCCATTGGCAATATAATCAAAATTCTGCAGCGTCTCCTGAGTGGTTGGAATAAATATTATTTTTTTAAAAATGCAGAAATCAATTATTTTTTGAACTTTATGTTCTTACATCTGGTCTCCTATTTGCTCAAATACGGTGATTTAATCCAAGAACCTGTTTCATAAATGGCTTTTCATATGTCGAATCATCGAACCTGAATCAATGTTTTCCTGTTTGAAAAAATGGCGTTTTTCTTTTACTTACTTTTCCGCTGAGTGATGGGTAAAAATCCATTTGTTGATTGGAGTTGTATGATGTGAGAAATTTTCACTTTCTAGAGAGGGAGATTTTCTATTCTTTGATGATGTAGACACTTGTAAGTTTCTAAAACTTCAAAGAAATATTTTACACGAAAAATGTTTTAGTGACTATACCAAAATTTCTAGGTTTCTAGAAGAACCAGAGTTCCTCAGCACGCATAGTGAAAAAGAAGGTATAAGGAAGCATTGAAGTATAGAACTGATATATACAAAATAAGTACGCAAATTCAGTTTACCAGATCGATTATCCACAGAATATTGACAGGAATTTTTCAACGTTTAAATGATTGTTTTATAACTTAACTGATAGTCCGATTAGGAAACTAATGCTTTCAATAGATAATTGACAGTACGTACCATCGGTATGTAACATTTACAAAACACTTAATTTACTGAACAACTACGCTATTGCGAAGAGTCAATTGGAAGAGCCAATAGATGTTGTAATTTTTACAATCTATAGTGTTGTTTTAACTTATAACGGTTGCTATCGCTAAACAGTTGTTTTTTTAAGAAAATACGCATTTTCAATCAATACGCGTGCGTACCTTTTAATCAAATTCGCAGATCGAAATAGGCGATATCAAAATTTACGTTCGGACTGACGAAAATTGTTGTATTTTAAATTGAATTATCACTTTTATCACGATTTCAATTATCGATAATTACTTTGCGTCGCGCCGTAGAAACAAATACGGTCCACATCGCCCTTGGCGCTTTGCGCATGACGACCACCACACTGGTTTATCAATTTCAATTTAAGGTGACTAAAGTTTCTCTGTGTACGTTTTGTAGAACCTTAAACCGGAACTGAAACGGGAGCGATGGTTCTGTACCAAAGTTGCGTCCTATTGGAGATGGTCGAGCCGTAAATACTCAAATATAAAGTGCTATACGAAAATAAGTCAGTAATTAATAATAAGAAAGTGTCTAAACAGTGTTAGTGTCGAAGTTATAGTGCCAAGGAATATGAGTGGAGCAGAACCGACCCTGGCCGAGCCGCCAGTTCCTCTGGCTTTGGCTCGCTTGCAGCCTCGGCCCCACGTGAGGCTACCGAAAGGGCTTCGCACTCAGCATCGCCCCTCCCTGCCTCTGGCGAGCCTCAAAGAATCCATGGACGAGTCGATACTCCCGCGCCGCAAAAGCGAACAGGCCCATCTGGAAACGGATCAGGATAACAACGAAATCCTAGAGTCCGACTTCGAAATCGTCAATGTTCCTTCGTCGATCAAGAAGAACGGCAGTTCAAGAAGGGCCAGTTCCTCCGCTGTCAGCGAGAGATATACGAAGATCCTAGATTTGGATACAACAGTCCCAAGTTTGTACGGGAGGAATAGTTTGCCACCTAGGAGGGCGTCGCTGGCGATTTCAGTTCCTAGAGCCGACGATAAGGGTAGGAGGCGCTCTTGGGCTGCGAAACTGCAGCTAGAGAGGAAGAAACGGAGGAAGTCAGGCGGCGAGGGGACGGATGAAGAAAGCGAGGGTTCGACGCCGCCTTCGTACACCAGGCAGAAGAGACCTTCCTGGTGGAATGTCTTGGTTCCCGATACGATACTGAAGAACAGGTATATATTTTTAATTTTTTTACCTATTTACCTTATTACGATTTTCGTCTGACCTACTTTCTTGTCGGCACCATTGTGAGTCATTATTTGTTTTCGGTAATTTATTGCTCATTTTTGAATGATATTGACGTGCAGTGACTCGTCAATGACGTTTTGATTGCATTAAATGAAATAATTGCATCACTATGTAAATGCATGTTTCCTCTATAATTTTTGTATGCAAGTGTTAATGAACATCGGGTAATGATTAATACTTTGGGATTATAGAGACTTTTGCGATTAAAGGCTTAGTGTCATGTCGCTGATAATACGATAACGAAGCCGATGAGATCACTTCGATATCCGTAATTAAACATTTAATCACGTATTTTCATAAAACTTTAGTTTACAAAACTGAAACCTTCATTCTGTAAAATATAATTTTCACATTCAGATTGGTTCAAAGTGAAAAGTGAGAATAGAAAAACTCAAGTTAAAGTGGAAATATATCCCCAAAACCTTGAGTAGCGTTTTCTTTTGAATGATACAATGAAAAAAATAACATTGTAGTACTTAGTTCTTTCTGAAATATTGAAAAATAGTAGTTTTTTTTATTGCTCGGATATCGAATAGGTGCAACATTCCTGAAAAAAAGTCACGTACTGAAAAACATCTACGATTTCGAAAAAAAGTCTTAAACTGAAAGTTTAAACTTCTGACATGTTATATAAAGCATAGAGTGCACATAGGAAAATTGTATAAGGATTTTTATATAGACTATTGTTGAGTGCAAAACTTGGTCTTTATTTAGTATAAAATCCAACTTCTTTTAACCCCACATTAGCATGAGATCACTTCATCGTTTTTTTTATATAATTGAACAATCTTCCGACGATTCGTGTGGATAATTCTTTAAACTTTGTTCTATGTGTCCATTTTTAACTTCAATAACATTCAGCACTAGCTTCTGTTTTGAACAGTTGAAAAAGAAAAAAAAACGGAACCCTTGTAGGATCACTCGCTTGTTCGTCTGTGTCTGTCTTTCTAAGCCCTTTTTTTCGGAAAAGGTTTGAGATATCAAGTTGAAATTAATATTGTACTTAGTAATACTTAGGCTTATAGCCTTATATTTCTTTTAAAAAGTTAAGTTCTTGGTTTAACGAAAAAAAAGACATGGCCCTTCAAAGCGTATTTTTTCTTTGTTTTTACCATAGTGTTACTCACTGATCATCAAAACTTACAGGGTACATCCGGTCGATCTGTAGTCTTGAAAGTCAAAAATAATGGGAGTTATTAAAGCACAAAAAGCAAAAAAAATTAAAAATTAATGAGCTTAATTCTATGTCGAATTATAATGTTTTTTTAATATACGCTTTTGAAAAATGTATATATGTTTTGAAAGTAGTTTAGTAAAAAAAGCTGTGTACTATAAAATGTCTATAAATGCCTAAATATTACGGAACTATCGTAGCGCGAGTTCCACTCGTGCTTTACAGGTTTTTTTTCAAATAACCACCCTAATTTGAGATTTTACACACGCGACCGGCGACGTGCACAGATTGAACTATTGGAAAGAAAGCGTCGCGTTATTAGATTTCGGGCTGGCAACCCGAAATTGGCGTATTGTTTTCCGTGGAAAATTGAAAATGTAATATTAGATACACGAGTGGAGCGCGTATGAAATATTAAAACATCGAATCCGATCGCATTTCTCGCGGGTTCGACTCCACTTACACGCTTCGCTTGGAATTCAATAGGCGCCGTTTTGAAACCGTTTACCTAAAATATGCATATTGGGGCGATATTAGATATTTGTGCGGTGCGGCGTAAGGGCGTAACTACCGACGCGTCGAGGTATATATATGTGTATATTTATTTATATATGAGAGTGCGTATTCGAAGCGGCCTTACATTTTTTGCCGATAAATCATACAAGGACTCAAGTGGTTGTTTCGTTATATTGTATAGCAACTAATATTCCCACCCCTTTATATTTCGTCCGGAACGTTTTTCCGCCCGCCTGTCATGTGCTGATGACTGCTGTCGATAGTTATATATCTAGATATTTATATAGATCAGTGGTATTGTTACAATTTGTCCGTCTCTTCGTCTATGGCCAGATCGTGATTTTTTATGTCGGACATAATAAAGTCATGATATTCGGCGCTATTAACAGGCAGAGGCAGATGATCATTTTTTTAAATGAAACATCTTTAGCGACGTCTGAGATATTCTGTCACGTTAAAATTGTGTAACGTCCGAAAAAACGAAGGCCTAACGCGTTCGGCCGGCGGGGAAAACTTCTTTAGCGACGTCTGAGTTATTCTATCACGTTAAAATTGTGTAACGTCCGAAAAAACGAACGCCAATTCATTCGGCCGGACGCGGAAACTTCTTTAGCGACTTCTGAGTTATTCTGTCACATTAAAATTGTGTAACGTCCGAAAAAACGAATGCTTAACCCGTTCGGCCGGCGGTGGAACCGGCCTAACAAGATGGCGGTGGGGAATGCCAAAAAGTTTATTCATGTGCTGTCTGTCGATGAATCGGCACCGATTTTTGCGCCTTTAGTCGGTGTAATGCAAACAAAAATTAAATTAGTGTGATATTATAATTTATTCAATAGCTTAAGTGTTATACTAAGTATATAACACTATAAATAACTAAAAATTAAGTTTTAATGAAAACTAGCGTGACCCGTGCGAAATCTTCGCATTATTTATTCCATTATGAAGCTCAGATGACAGATCAAACAAATATTTTACTAAAATTGACATATAGAGGCGCAAGTATCAAAAGCATTGAGCTAAAGCGCCACTTTATTTATACGTGAGTGGATTTGAAATTAAACAAAAATTTTACCGACCGTCAATCATATTGACGTTGAGCCGTTAGATGGCAGCATTGCTGTTTTGTGTATATAATTGTAATAATTAATTAATTTGCAAAAACAATAGCAATATTAAATTTTTTAGTTGTGGATGCCGGTAGAGCAAGCAATTATCTATAAAATGATATATAATTTATGTGGATTAGTTGTGAGGTTTTTTCTAAAAAGGGAGAGTAACATCTTAACCTTAGCGTATTAATATATATGATGATGATATGATAACAAGAAAAAAGGACGTAGTTTTATATAATCAATTATTATCATAAATTATTAACTAATATGACGAACATTTAAAGAAATTTCACTTCATCCGCTATCTTACATGGATGTGGGTCACACATTTTTATTTTTATTTCTTAAAAGCCCCACGTCGAACTTGCGACTTGAGCATCAAAGCGTTGATAAACAATTGCAAGCATCCTCTTTACATAATGTATTTAAACGTAGTACAATTCTAACTATCATAAGTACGTTTTATTAATATTTTAAATAGGAAAATCAGTTTGTCTGTCTTTCTTTCTCTCATTTTCGCTTCAATTACCTAAACTATCTCCCTGAAGTGTTGCATTCATGTAACCTGTGTCATGGTGATGAACATATGATTTTCATTCAGGAATGGAATTTGTTTACAAATAAAGAAGTCACCCGCTAGCTATAAGAGTGTAAGTAGGAATGACACATTACGTCGATATGTCGGCCTGCGTCTACATTCAGCTGGACACAGGTTTTTTTTATTTACACGTCATTTCTTCGATTCTGGACATTTCAAACTGCCTAGCCATTTTCAAATTTTTTTACTAGGACTACCGTTTCAAAAGTAATCCCCATCGCACTTAAAGGCTGTTCCGACTGTGTCCATTGTTAGATCGGAAAGAATTAAATTGAAATGGAAACTGTAAATTTGATTTCTGAAGTAAGATTTGAAAATTTTGGAAGGACCAAAATATTTTCAAAAGGTGACTTATTCGAAAGTGACTCAAAAAGGTGAACTGAGAAGTTTTCGCTGTAGTATGTTCATAATATAATTTTTATGAAACGTATAATTTTATTTTTCGTTGAAATCGATGCGAGTTCGGTGGCCATTTTTTAAAAACGGTTCAGAATTTTTATGAAGTTCCTTAACATTTGTTATTTAGGTTCATACACAGATTAATCTGTATTAATAATAGACACGTTTTTATATACAATCCTTTCCTTTTTTATTCGTGTATAATATTCAGAATATGAAAAACATTTCTAGAAAATTCTTGTCTTTACTTTCTTTGTGACTAAAGTGAACAGGTCCCAAAAATGTATTGAAATTTATCATTATCCTAAGACGAACAATAATATTCGTGAAAAAAGGAAATATCTTCCAGAATTGCACGTCACACATAGTAGTGTCTTCCTTATTGCCCCCCCCCCCCCATCCTCGATATACACCCTTTTCTACTTACAATGTTAACCCCCAAACTTTTATTTCAATACCATCCTATCTTTTTCGGGTATAGTTTTTTCTATATATCTAAACTGTCAATTTCGACGTTAGGTATAAAAATTTAAAGATTTTATCAAAATTGAGGATCTAAAATATATGTGTATATATTTGCATGCTGTCCCGCTCTAAAAGCCGATTTCCGTTTGTGTATTTGCGGCCTATTAGACTGGTAGATTGGGCGCGCTGGGCCGAATGACAACGTAGGACTAAACGCGTTTCACAGCTGGCAACATTCGGTTGTTCCCGAGTGCGTCCTCGTGTATGTAGGTGGTTCACAGCGAAGTGAAGGAGTATCTGCGCCGAGCACGGCAGGGTTGTCAGACTCGAAAACTTTCCAGAACTTCGTCGCTATTATTATATTGTCCGTTTGTTTTAATAAGTTACTTTAAAAGTTTCGATAGCGATTTCCGAGTTATTCCGTTACGTTAAAATTTTGTAACGCTTAAAAAAACGAATGCCTAACGCTTTCGGGCGGCGGCGGAATCGACCGAAAGCTAATAAGATGGCGGTCGTGAATGTCAAAAGGTATATTCAAACTAGGAACACTTATAGTTTCGCAATGTCCGTCCGTCCATCTGTCCGTCTGTAGGTCATAGTGGATTTACTAGCATACTATTAGTGCTATAAATTTGAAATTTGACAAGGTTATACTTATTTATAACACCTACAAATATATATGTGTATATATATATATATATATATATATATATATATATATATATAATCTTTTAACGGGAGGGATTTTCATCGCGCACCTCTTTGTGTAGGATGTCGTTGTTTATGTCTTTCAAAAACATTGGGGGTGTGTCATGAACATCTTTTCGATACAGGGATCCGTTTAGGAAGTATTAAGCTATAAAATGATCATTTTTGTTACAGCTACGTATCCCCAACCCTTTTCAAGCTAACCCCTATTTTTGAATAGCTGAAATATATTCACAATAGTAGTACACAGTATAACGAAATTAAAAGGAAGATAATAACAGCTAAATAGATTTTATTATGTCTGTGATATACTAGGAAATATATATATATATATATATATATATATATATATATATATTTATATATATATATATATATATATATATATATATATATATATATATATATATATTTATATATATATATACATGTTGGATGAGATATAATATATATATGATTAAAATGTAATCCTTATATCACGTATCCGTCTGTTTGTCACAACCCGTTTTCTCCGTAACTGTTTGAGGTTACAACTTGAAATTAATAGACCAGTTTAAACCTCACGTATCTCGATAGTTGACACTAAAAATATTTTTATGGAAATTTTAGGGAGAATATTTTCGTGAAACTCAAAAACTGGATAAAAAAATTTTAAATTTTATTTATATTTTGGGGTAAAGGGATTGTTATAAGGATCTGAAAAATATGAAAATAAAATAAATCGCCCTACTCCCCTATCCCTTATTTCTGAAAGTACTGAACATAAAATTATAAAAAGAAAGACGGATATTTAGAAGCGTACGCAAAGGGTTTAGAAAAAATATAACAATGATTTTCATGTATATATGATACTATGTATGTCGCCCCTACACAATTTTGTTAGGTATAATTAAATATTTATAATATTAAAAATTCAATAACGGAGATGACTTATGATAAATAATTTCTCTTCAAACGAGGTAGAGACACCTTGATGCGCGAGCCAGACTTGGACACGGCCGGTTTTTTTAACCTGTACCAGTCAAACTTTAAATCTTTATCTCGTGGTTCAAAAAACACTTTGGTGATTTTACTTAGCATTTGGTTTGAATAAACACGCATTTTACGAAGAGGAATTTGAAGCTTTTATTTATTGAGCTGACACATGTGCCAGTGGACGATTTGTATTTAAGTTTTTTTTAACTTTTGCTTTGCGACATCCTCAATGAAATCTATGTTTACAAAACTAATTTGATATAAAGACTATTTAATTTATAACCTCTTTTCTGTATTTCTTTTGAACATTTCCCCTAAGAAGTTCTAATAAGAGATGGAGATAAAATAGAATTACGTAATCGTTGGTAACGATAGAAATAAATAAAGTTAATTACGTAAAAATATGAAACCAAAATCCCAAGCGAAATGTAAACACGCGTTCTTTTGTAAGATTTAAAAAAATACCTTGGAAACGCCTAAAACATTTGCAGCAATATTACGTAATTAACCGGATGAATCGTTTTTTTCCGGAAGCGGCCAATAGGAGGGAAGCTATTGGCGGAATTAACAATTTTTCATTCACCTTGCGAAGTTCAATATTTATAAGTTTAAAGAAAAAAGAAAACGTGCGAGAAACAGTGGGCCGAAAATCTTGCGAGCGAGCGGCGACATACATAATTCATTTGTAATTACGCACTGAAATGCGTTAAATAAAGGAGAAAAACGCCCCTAACGACTCCGTGGGCTTAATTCGACGGGAAAAAAATGGAAATGCGCGAGGAAATTCATCGCCCGACTTATTTATACTTGTTACTTCGCACGTGAGATTTTCTTTGATTAATTTTGGCGTTCGTTAGGCTAGACATTTCGTTAATGTGAGGAAAGTGTTGTATTTCGACTGGGTAGAATTTCAGAAATGATTTAATGTAGCAGTTAGTTTAATTACTTTGTCAGAAAAATGTAAAATACTTGAAAATTCTATCCGAAAATTCGCCAATGTTTTTCATCGACGTCAAAACAAGTTGTTGTACTTTTGTATTGCTAATTCCTATGTACTCAGGGAGCATCCTGTCATCTCACAAGTGTTACATTTCCGTTAACTACGGCGTAGGACGTAGCCGTTGCTACGCTACGCTACGCGTATTTTATTTTACCATTGGGATAAATAAAATCATTGGTAAAGCAATAAGTGCGCACTTTGCATTTTTTATTTTTTTTATATAAAATTATAAGGAAATAGTAAAAATAAAATAAAAAAATGACAAACTTTTGCAATTTCCGCCAAGAAAAGCTATGAAGTACTTTTATGTTGCTAACTCCTGTGTACTGAGAGAACATGCTGTTATGTCACGTGTCACACTTCCGTAAAATACGGCGTAGAGGGTAGCGCAACGCTACGTTATTTTTACGTTACTATTGTAATGCGCACTGTATACATAAAATCGTTGGTCTAATAAAAAGTGCATACACCGCGTTTCTTTAGTGTTTATTAAGTAAACAATATTAAGAAAAGGTTAAATATCACAGCAGTTGAGAACAGTCGCCAAGCCCGAAAATTGGTAGTTTCTGTGGAAAATTGTTTATGAAAATTAAACTGTTTGACAAATCATTATGAAAATCGATAGGCTTCTGTTTTGCGAGTTAAGCAATCAATAAAAAAAGGTATTATCAGAATCGATCGAGAATTGTGATCCTCTCAATTTGGCAAACTTTATTTAAAGGTTGCAGTAGCGGCATTGTTCTACGTTAACATTTGCGGCACCGTTCCTACTGAGACCATTTCCACTTTTTTCCTTTATCTTTAACATTCATTGCGGTGATCATTAGCATAAGATTCATTGTGTTTGCGTTTTTTTTGCCACTACTGATCAGAAATATTCAGCAAAACGTAATTTTCATCTAGACCAATAATGTATTACGTCACGTTATTTTTTCTATATTGGCGTTAATTGTAGAAATTTCCACATGAAATTCGTTTGTCTTAATTAATTCCAATTAGCTTATACATTGCAAGAAGCGGCATTCAAGTTCATGGCCGCGTGTTTCGATTCGCTGAGTGTGCGTGTAAAAAATGTCATGCGGTTAATGATGAAACGCTATAGCGCGCTGGTACACGGTGTGGCGCTGTCAAATGTTTAGAATAATTGCGTTGGTCAATTGTCAGCTCTTTTGTTAACGACGTGGATATGGGTACCGTTGGCAATTTTGTAATTATTTCGTTTACAGGATGTTTCTGTAAACTGAATGATTAAAAAATTAAAATTAATAGTTGTTTTGGACGGTAATTATTATTTAGTGTTTCTATTTATAAGCGTGTGCTATGTGTTGTTTCGTGCTTACAACAGAGGACAATTTAAATGCAAAAACATACGGTTACGTAAAATTCCTTATTTTTTTCCCTTTAAACCGCCCCACTTAAACGTATTCATTCCTTTTCTTCTGGGATACAGTTGGATATTCTGCAAGTGAGAAGAAAGTTACAACTGGTCCTGCAGTCGTTTGATTGTTTACACTCGTTCATTCATCCGTCCGTCCGTCTGTCCGACCCATTTTGTTGGGAAACCGTTTGACAATAATTATTTCGCAATAGAAAGATCCTGAAAAATTGCTTTTGGTAATACAATTGATTTATACGTAAAACAAATCGACAGGTATTGCTGCTAATATCTATTTATTTATTATATCTGCAAGTTTAGAAAACCAAGTATACAGTGGCAGACATATTGCTACAAGAGCAATCTTTTACAGCCAACCACAATTAATAAGATGAGAACATTAAGTGTTAATATAAAATATATAATATTATGTGGAAATAATATAATATTAATTAAAAACCAGACCAAAACGACACTTTAGGAGTAGGGAGGAACAAGGATGGGTTATAATGGAAGGGATTAGGATCTTCCAAATTATGATAGATAATGTATTCTCAAACGAGTTTTGAACGCAGACAACAAGGGTGCACTTTGTATATTTATCGTCAGTTCATTCCACAGTCGAGTTTACGGTGAAGGGTTCTCTATAAAGTTCCGTTCTATTTTGAGAGATTAGAAGGTTATACTTATTTTTGGTATATCCATAGACATCCGTAGAAAACATTTCCTATCTTCAAAAGTGTTCAATGAAAAATAAGAAAAATAATAAGATTAATAGAAATTTACCAAAGTTTTCCGAAACATGGAATGAAAATTACCTGTGACGATGATTGTGGGTCTTAGGATTCTTTAGAAATTCACAATTTTCTTAAAGTTGTGAAAGGTATATCAGGTATAAATATATTTATATGATGAAAAATAATATCTATATATAAATATAGTTTAATAAAAATACTAGGTAGAGTACATAGTGTTGTTTAAACTTTTATATTTACCTAAATTAAATACGAACTCCTTGTAACACGAGTTTTACACGACACCCCTTCCACCCCAATTTTTTGGAAATATTTTCAATTTTTTAAAATTTTTATCAAGGTATAATGGTTATTTTGTATATTTCAACCTTCAGTTCGATGACCGGGACAGTTTTCAAGCGTTTGCCTGGAGCATGAAATTAGAAGTTTTTTTTTTTAATTTCGCCTATTTAATTATAGACGACTTTCAAATCTGAATATATAGGTGTTATAAACTAAATTTGTCACTTTGTGTAGAAGTTTCCTAGTTTTCACTGATTAATTATGTTTGATTCGTTGTTAAATGAACCGGAACACGCTGTACAGTGTTATGTTGTACCGGTCGGTGCGCATAGGCGACTTGAACTCGGTAACTAGATCAGGTGTGCGTGTCGCCATCCATTAGGAAGGACATGCGGCGTCATTACGGGGACATCTTCATAGAGTTGATTGGCGCAGTTCACAGTTACCGCGCTAATGAAACGGCGTGAATGAGATTAATTTGCGGTATGGCCAAATTCGGTGCTTTCATAAAATATCTCACGTTTTTGAAACGTTCGACTTAGAATGATGGAGAAAATAAAGAAGAAAAAAGTTTTTGAATTTAGAATGGATTAGAATTATTTTAAAATAACATTTCTTTATACACAACATCACACTAAAATGGAATCTTTTACTATCAGACTTCATTTTACATCTACCAATCTTACGTTTTTGAAACGTGAGACTTAGAATGATGGAGAAAATAAAGAAGAAAAAAGTTTTTGAATTTAGAATGGAATTAGAATTATTTTGAAATAAATTTTCTTTATACACAACGTCACACTAAAATGGAATATTTTACTATCAGATTTCATTTTATTTTTTGATTCATTTTTTTTAGATTTTCCAAACCATAGAACATTTCATTTCACTTCTAAGCATAATATTTTGCGTAAAGGGCTTACAAATTAGAAATAGTAAATCAAAACCACCAATTCATTTCAAAAGACCTATCCAAAATGTATGATAACCCTGTTCCATAGGACAGACGAAAACAGACTAAGATTTTACGAATTAACATTTTTTTAAAATCCCTACGCAAATGTCATTGGACCGAAAAGTACTTTAGTTACTTCGCATCTTAATTAATTTATCCACAAATTTTGTGTCTGAACTGAAAAATATGAACATCTGAAAAATAATGCGTTATTACACGCATGAAAAATATTTAGCAGCAAGGTCACTCCCAACGGCAAATGTGACAAATAGCTCTAAAACAAAACATCGCATAACATCCTCTCATCAGTCCATTAGCCTGATGATGAATTAGCCTGAAATACAGTATCCGCGACCCGCTAATCAGGAAACCGGCGACCTCATTGATACTAATGTTAATGTCTGTTATATAGAGCCACTATGGACATCCATAGATTGTTTAAAACAGCCGTTTCCATTTCAGACTAAATAGGATATTTTAAAAAAACCCACAATATTTAGAAATCGTTTTAACCATGTGCACTTTAAAACCATTCTTTCGTCAACCACTAAGCAACCATTTCCTTTGAAAATTAATAATATTTTGGAAACATCACCCAGAACGGCATTGAAGTAGCAACTAAACACAATGAAATTATGTTTATAAAAATATAAATTAATTTATGCGCAGTATATATGGTGGACTTATTGCTTACTTGAGCAATACTTCCAGTCAATTATATCAATAAATTTTGAAAAATTAGTTGTAAGAGATGTAGCAATATAAAATATAGACATAGTGGTGCGTCTATGACATTGCGGTTATAAAAGAATGACTTGTCACTGTCAAAGTCAACCTAGCAGAGCGTCATTGTCTATGAAAGAGGCGCGGCCATTTTGAATTCGACACTTTTCTAACGGGGCGGCATCAGCGCATCACGCTTGTGACGAATCACTTTATATTTTCGCCATCACACCAATTTCTAATCTGATTTTCATCATTTGTTGAAATGTTATTGACATCTCTGTTTAATAAATCGCGATGGAAAAATTGTGTGAACTTTTCGCGGTTTAGCAACGTTGCAATGTATTTATGTATATAGCTCTTTTAGCGGATCTTATTGGGCTTAATATGTTGGAGCACGCGAGCAGCACAATCTTGCCGCTTTACGCGTGCTAATGGGGCTCAAGTGGCAAGGTCTTGTGGGCGGCTCCAATTCTTGACATTTTTTCACCTCCGCCGCCCGCTTCGGACTCATATTCGTATTATTTTTGGGTGGTCCACGATCAATCACTGTCATGAAGTTTGTTAATTTTTATTGCTGTGTATTGTTTTCTTACTTTTTTTTAATTGGCTTTTTAGTATTTATGTTTAAGTGCTATATTGGTATAGTTTTAGAGTTCCTTAGTCAAACTACATACCTTTATGATTTGGTCATGGTCATTCACCGCCTGTCTTTCATAGCCTTACAGATCTACAATTTTAGACTGCCTCCGCATGAAATTTTGCTTGTATGTTTGAGGTGGAGATCTTAATTAATATGTAGATGTTTAAGATTGAGATCTCAATTAAATGTAGACATTTAAAGTTGAAGTCTTAATTAATATCTATATATTTAATATGAAGAACGCAATTAATATACAAGTGTTTAAGATTGAGATCGCAATTGATAAGTAGATGTTTAAGATGGAGATCTCGATTAATAAACAAATGTTTATGATGGACACCCTGCTTGATATGTAGATGTTTACAACGAAAATCTCATGTAATATGTATAACATGGAGACATCAATTAATATGCAAAAGTTTAAGATAGAGATGTCAATTAATATGTCGATGTCTAAGTTGTAGATTTCAATTAATATGTAGATGTTTAAGATGAATATCCCAATTAATATGTCAATGGATATCTCAAGTAGTACGCAGATATTTAAGGTGGATATCTCAATTAATGTGCAGATGTTTAAGATAAAGATGCCAATTAATATGTCAATGGATATCTCGATTAGTATGCAGATATTTAAGGTAGATGTCTCAATTAATATGCAAATTTTTAAAATGGAGATGTCAATGGATATTTTAATTACTATGCAAATATTTAAAGTGGATATCTCAATTAATATGTAAATACTTAAGATAGAGATGTCAATTAATATGTCAATGGATATTTTAATTAGTATGTAGATATTTAAAGTGGATATCTCAATTAATATGCAGATGTTTAAGATGGAGATTTCAATTAACATGCGCATAGATATTTAAGATGGAGAGAACAGTAGTAGGCTGACATTTTTGCACGAAGTGTTATTACACATTTATGTTTACGCTCTTATCGGAATGATTTTTTAATTACCAAAAAAAATTAATTCTGTTTTGAGACAAATATTTCTATGCCCATCTTAAACAGATAGGTTACATGTATACAAAATTTTATGGATATTGGTCGAGTGGTTAAGGCGCGAAAGCAGAACAAATAAACAGATTCATTATCGTATTTGTAATATTACATGGAATTATTTCTAAATTAATCTTATCACTGCTTCCTGTATTTAGTATTTATTCTTTAATTAAATTTAAATATTAGTTGGGATTATTTCTAAATTAATCTTGTCGCTGTGTTCTGTATTAAGTATTTATTCTTTAATTAAATTTAAATGTCAGTTGGGATTATTTCTAAATTAATCTTGTCGCTGTGTCCTGTATTAAGTATTTATTCTTTAATTAAATTTAAATATTAGTTGGGATTATTTCTAAATTAATCTTGTCGCTGTGTCCTGTATTAAGTATTTATTCTTTAATTAAATTTAAATGTCAGTTGGGATTATTTCAAATTAATCTTATCGCTGCTTCCTGTATTTAGTATTTATTCTTTAATTAAATTTAAATATTAGTTGGGATTATTTCTAAATTAATCTTGTCGCTGTGTCCTGTATTAAGTATTTATTCTTTAATTAAATTTAAATGTCAGTTGGGATTATTTCAAATTAATCTTATCGCTGCTTCCTGTATTTAGTATTTATTCTTTAATTAAATTTAAATATTAGTTGGGATTATTTCTAAATTAATCTTGTCGCTGTGTCCTGTATTAAGTATTTATTCTTTAATTAAATTTAAATCTCAGTTGGGATTATTTCTAAATTAATCTTGTCGCTGTGTCCTGTATTAAGTATTTATTCTTTAATTAAATTTAAATGTCAGTTGGGATTATTTCTAAATTAATCTTGTCGCTGTGTCCTGTATTTAGTATTTATTCTTTAATTAAATTTAAATATTAGTTGGGATTATTTCTAAATTAATCTTGTCGCCGTGTCCTGTATTTAGTATTTATTCTTTAATTAAATTTAAATATTGGTTGGGATTATTTCTAAATTAATCTTGTTACTGCTTCCTATATTTAGCATTTATTCTTTAATTAAATTTAAATATTAGTTGGGATTATTTCTAAATTAATCTTGTCGCTGCGTCCTGTATTAAGTATTTATTCTTTAATTAAATTTAAATATTAATTGGGATTATTTCTAATTTAATCTTGTCGCTGTGTCCTGTATTAAGTATTTATTCTTTAATTAAATTTAAATCTCAGTTGGGATTATTTCTAAATTAATCTTGTCGCTGTGTCCTGTATTAAGTATTTATTCTTTAATTAAATTTAAATGTCAGTTGGGATTATTTCTAAATTAATCTTGTCGCTGTGTCCTGTATTTAGTATTTATTCTTTAATTAAATTTAAATATTAGTTGGGATTATTTCTAAATTAATCTTGTCGCCGTGTCCTGTATTTAGTATTTATTCTTTAATTAAATTTAAATATTGGTTGGGATTATTTCTAAATTAATCTTGTTACTGCTTCCTATATTTAGCATTTATTCTTTAATTAAATTTAAATATTAGTTGGGATTATTTCTAAATTAATCTTGTCGCTGCGTCCTGTATTAAGTATTTATTCTTTAATTAAATTTAAATATTAATTGGGATTATTTCTAATTTAATCTTGTCACTGTTTCCTGTATTTAGTATTTATTCTTTAATTAAATTTCTTTAATCTCAATGAATCGATAGAGTTAATTTAACATTTTAGTACGTGTCAATATTTGTCTCGAACTACAAACTTATACTCTGTCGCGGTCTTTTTTGTCATTTCCAGTCCGATTGACAATTCGAATCTGTGCAAATCCAAGTTTGCACCAGGTAACTTCGGGTGTTATTGCTCTATTTTTTATTTAATATAATTTTCGCTTTAATTGTCTGTTTCGAGTACCTAAAAGTGCGACCTTCAAAGCGTTGAAGGCGCTCCTCCTGTCCTCATTAAATTCGTTCGTTTTTTTTTATCGCGAATCATGATATGTATATGGCCATGTGTAAATGTAGTCACACACACACACGCACGAAACTGCTACATACAGAAGAAGCACGCGCAAATTTACAACACGCCGTAGGTACACGACTTCTAACACTATCTTAATCGGAGGCGAGATTAAGATCTCGCCATGGGACGTCGAACGTTGCGGCAATTTGCGACTGTCCTAACTGTAATTTATCATTACTTAATTTGTTTAGTTGTTACCTTATCATTCGTTAATTACTCCATCAATCGCGATCACGCACAGAGCGCTGAGTGTTTTCGCGGAATTTTCAGTTTCCTTTGCGAACTCGCGTTTGGTCCGTGCTGGCGGACCTTGGGTCGGCGTACAGTTATCGTTAACTTGTTTCTGAGGTAAAGCCTCTTGCTAACTTATAAATTTGTGTATCTATGTACGCATTGATGGACTTATTGCTAAAAGAAAATTTGCGCGGAGTTAACCGCAGTTCATCGAGTCTGAAATATTCGCAAAAGAGAAGACTGTAAGTTATTTCTACGGGTTATCCCATGAAATTAAAATGTGTCTATATAAATAATATAAATTAGAGTTAAAAGAGGTATTGAAGGGATCTTGACCATTCTATTATTGTAGATAATGCGATTTCAGACGACTTTGAACACATATCGCCTGTATATGTGATCAAGAATCGCGTAATGTTTATATTTATATTTAAATGATTCCATAATCTTTTTGGATGTGTTGGAAAGGATTCTCCATGGAATGCATTTCATGGAGTATACATCCCAGTTAATTGTGGGTGTGTATATATACATTGCGCTTATTGACTTCCCTGCCACTTGTTTTAGAGAGAATCCTGGAGTGGCGATGGTCCAAAATTATGATGAGAAACTTATTAAATACGAGTTACTTAAGCCTGCAGAATTTACAAAATCAATTGAAACGTCAAGGAAAAAAGCCGGAACACCAAAATGTTTTTAGAAAAATTAATGAAATAAAAAATTGTATTGTTTTTATTCGCATGTTTAATGTAAATAAACCAAGGAACGTGGTTTTTATTTAAGTTATCACAATACGGAAACGCTCATCTGCCAAACCAGGTTTGATGAAGTTCGATCTTGCTATGTTACGCGCATGTGTCTAAAGCGTCGTTACGATGAAGTGAATAATAGTTTGTTGAAACAATTATGCAGTAAATGATAGTTTGTTGAAAAAACGATGGAGTAAATGATAGTTTGTTGAAAAAACGATGGAGAAAATGATAGTTTGTTGAAACAATTATGCAGTAAATGATAGTTTGTTGAAAAAACGATGAAGTAAATGATAGTTTGTTGAAAGAACGATGGAGTAAATGACAGTTTGTTGAAAAAAATTATAAAGTAAATGATAGTTTGTTGAAAAAAGGATGAAGTAAATGATAGTTTGTTGAAAAAAATTATAAACTAAATGATTGTTTGTTGAAAAAACGATGCAATAAATGACATTTTGTACAAACGTACGCAAAATATACCATCACAAACGTACGTAAACTTTCGTCTCTAAAACATTCAAAATGATAAGAACAAGCCACATAGGTCCTTTTGAAATAATCGGGTTCTTTATTTTCACCAAATAATCGAGATCAGACATGGAAAGAGAGAATGAGGGAGAGAGGGAGGATGAGAAAGAGGGTTAGAGAGAGAGAAAGAAAATCTCTATACCAACAAGAAATCCGAAGACACACACGTCTAATTTCCGGGCTCTTTGCAAGAACTAGGCATTGGTACGAGTATTATTTGTATTATTCATATCCTGTTATTCATGCCGTATTTTAATTGCAATGACTAAACTCGAAGTGGAGTTGCATCAGAACAATATTGTGGTGTCATTGATAAGTAATTAGATAGTCAAAGTGCTTACTCGTATTCGCTTTCGGAGCCACCTTGTCAGTCGATATTGACTTTGGGAAGGGCCATTTACATAGCGGTGAATAGAAATCGTAGTCTGCTAGCATATATTTTATTTAAGATGGCACCGGGGACAGCACCGATGGCACGGAGACGAAAGGGGCAACACTGGCAGTGTTGCCCCTTTCGTCTCCGTTTCCGCTTTTGCTACATTCTCGTTCGTCTGCAGTTTTCATGCGACGCTCTCCTGGTTACTGCGTCGTTGTGACCACAGTGAGCAAACTTTCTTTCGGTCGCCCTTAATGCGCACAGGTATTCGTTTTTCATCCATTATAGTTTGTTTTTTGATTATGTTATGTTATGCTGAATGGAGCTCCATATTTTGACCTTTTTTCTGTTCAATTTACGATTTTAACAGTACGGTACCTGTTCAACCTTTACAATAACTTGTTTTTACCTACAGCTTCGCTCGAAACAAACTAATTTTTTAATGATCTGCTGATTATTTTGTGACAAAATATTTACTTCACTTTGGTTTTATATTTTATTTCGTTTCAAGAAAAAAAGGGCTTTGTTTGTGGATTAAGATATAGACTGACTCTTGGCTGCCTGATTGTTTATCCGAATATGTAATTGTGACCTTCAAAATTAGGTGTCTGCGTATCACATTTTGAATGATTGATTTTATTCAATCTGACTCTTATCAAAATGATACAAAAGCTGTTCTGCAACTTTAAAATTTTTATCGCGAGACGTTGGTTTAAAAAGAAGTATCTACAAGTGTTGAACGTCGAACACACTAGATGGTATAATGATTAAATATTAAAGAGACGTGGCAGTCGCATTTATCGGAAACTGCTACCAAACTATCTGGGGTTATAAACGGTCTATATGTATGTCTGTCAAAACTTGGTAACGGCTGGTCAAATAGTTTTTGAGTTATTAGGTAATAACGAACAGGGAAGCAAATATTTATATTACAATAGCTCCGGTTTCATCCGCTTTGAAGAAACAAATTGAAAAATACTATACTAAATCAAAAGCCAGACACAAATCGCATTTAGAAGCATTCGCTGCGACACGTCCGTTGCCTAGGAAGCCGACCGTTAGAGTGAACCGTGCGGCATGTTACGTCACTGCGCTGCCCTTCCCCCGCGGCCACTAAACGCCTGACAAATAAGTCGGTTTCTTTCTCCCTTGCACGATTTAAGCAGTGTTCTTCGACTTTTTTACATCTTTAATCATTGATCTGCACCTATAAGTTAAATCGTGTTGGTACATAGTTTAAATATTCACCAAAGTATGTGCTTTCTGTCACGAAAAACTTCGAAATCGATCGTGTGCTTTAGTGCGACCAAAAAAAAATACAAGCAACCTTTTTTGCTTTATATATATATATATGTATATATATATATATATATATATATATATATATATATATATATATAGCTTAATTATATTAAATTATAATTTATAATATTCGGTATATTATTCAATAGACTTTCAATAGTCCCATCATATTTTAACCCTAAATCTATTAGTTTAGCTGTTCACAGGCTTGGATTGAATTCCGAAAAACACCTTATCCTCCTTATGCCCAGAACCCAAACTCCCTTCCATAAAAACTCATTTACATTGTATAACTTTTCAGCTCTTTAGTTAATTTCATCCTAACATATGGACGATGTGGGCCCTCAATTTATACGTTCACGAATATATATTTTAGAGGTAACCTCTTCCTTTAATCTTTGCTCTAAAGAAGCTGCTTTTCTAAGTTAATTGAAATTAAGCCAAAGAAGTAAGGGAACTGTAAAAAAACATATAAAAAGAAGAAAAAACCATCGGTGTCAAAATTCAAAGACAAGATAGTGCTAGTTTGTTATTCGCTGCTAATAATATTTGCTTAGGTACGAGTGTACTCTGCTAATTTTTAATAATTGCTACAATTATCTCAGCAAATGAATGAATGAGAAACTGCTTCTCTAGTTTAATTAAAATTAAGCCAAAGAAGTAAAAAGTGAGGAAATTGTAAAAAAAAAAACATAAAAAAGAAGAAAAAACCATCGGTGTCAAAATTCAAAGACAAGATAGTGTTAGTTTGTTACTGGCTGCTAATAATATTTGCTTAGTCACGAGTGTACTCTACTAATTTTTAATAATTACTGTAATTATCTCAGCAAATGAATGAATGAGAAGCTGCTTCTCTAGTTTAATTAAAATTAAACCAAAGAAGTAAATAGTGAGGAAATTGTAAAAAAAACATAAAAAAGGAGAAAAATCCAACGGTGTCAAAATTCAAAGACAAGGTAGTGTTAGTTTGTTTTTCGCTGCTAATAATATTTGCTTAGTCACGAGTGTACTCTGCTAATTTTTAATAATTACTGTAATTATCTTGGCAAATGAATTGATAGAATCGACTTAGTAGTTTTAGTTCACTCAGGCCTTCTGGCAAAAACGATTCAACGCCAGTCGTATACATCAAGTAATCAGGTTTCATGTTGTTTTTTCTCTGAAGAGAAAAAAGCATCTGTTAAAAATGATCTCAGTTTTAGTACGCAGTTCGACTCGTCAGTGTTATAAATCAATATTCGCATAAAGAATTGCGCGTCTGTCTGAACGTACGGCGCCGCGTCCGCCTACTTGTCTGACGTAGCAGAGCTCGCGCAGCAATCAGCGCCGCCTTTCAACGGCAAACAAAAGTGGGTAGTACAACGTTGGCGGAGACATAAATCATGATAGCGCATTCGATTTGGAAGGGGATGTTGGCCTAATACCCGTGTGGTGCGTATATATCGCCCCTTGGCAGCAGCGCTGTGATGTCAATAATGCTGTTCATGTTTCAGTTGACTGTGGGCTCTTTAATTGACAGTTAGACAGAGGGTAAAAAGCTTTATTAATGAAAAAGCTATTTCTACTTTTTAAAGTGATACTTTGATGCGAAGTTTAATACAGCAGTAAGGAAATAAAAGAATGAAAATTGTTGAATATCCGAAAATGTTTTTTTTTTTTATTTATGTAGGTATTAATTAGTAAGATAACAACGTCGTTTGAGAAACAAAATTTGCCAAATTCATTTGTTTGTATTCATTCAAAAGTTAATAAACACGAAAAATATAAATTTTCAAGTTAGTTTTAAAATAAATAATAAAAACATATCCCCACTTAGAAAAAGCCAATTTCAAAATTAGGTTTCAATAAATGAAATTGAAAAATATATAATTAACATAATAAACTTGTTTTTTTGCTACTCCATTAACGATAGATAATATTGGAAATGCTAAAGGTTGTGTGTTTTACAATTTTTCTGTACCAGTTACTTGACCAATCATTGCCAAATTTTACAGTCCGATAGACATCGTTATGGATTTTTATTGAAAAGAAAAATATGTTTTCATCTTTGCAAGTGCGATCCAAGGAAAAGTTAGAATATTATTTTTTTATTTATCATTTTCATACGTCTATGGTTAGGAATTAATACGTCTATGGTTTGGAATTAATACGTCTATGGTTTGGAATTAATACGTCTATGGTTTGGGTCAGTTTAGGAGAAAAGCTATGTAGCATATTTGGTTTAAAAAAAAATATTTACGTTATAATTCGCGGAATATCTAATCAATTCAATTATTACTTCAACTCCGATTTTAGTTTTAGCAAGTTTCAAAAACTTTTTTGAAAAAGAATTTCTGCCACTCGCTTAGTGTTAAGGGATGTCAAAGCATCGTAATACTAAATTTTCGTGAGACCAACAAGAGAAAGTAAATATTAAGTCGTAAAGACTTTTACATTGAGTTGTTTTATTTCACTATTGACGGGGAAAAACCTAAAGTAGTAGTGAAATTTTTAGGAATTAGGTAAACTTGTATCCTAACAGTCCTATATTAAAATAAGATACTACGTACATATATACTTGACCTTGTATAAACATTACACTATAATACATAAATTTCAAAAAACTGCAAACAGTATATATATTGTGCATTATACAAAATTATAGAATTTATAATATTGGAAAACAACAGTTACCAATAAAAACAAAAAAAATTACCGAAATCATTCAAAATACACGTGACTTGTAAGATGGAAAACGAAAAAAGAGAAGAATCGAATATTTAATATTGACTTCAAAAATAAATATACAATGTCACATGGTTTTAAAAGACTGATGTTTGTTTAGTATCGTATAATCAATTTGATGTTTGTATAGTATGCGTATAATCAATTTGATGTTCGCATAGTATCCGTATAATCAATATGATGTTTGTATAGTATGCATATAATCAATTTGATGTTTGTATAGTATCCGTATAATCAATATGATGTTTATTTAGTATCCGTATAATCAATTTGATGTTTGTATAGTATGCGTATAATCAATTTAATGTTAGTATAGTATCCGAATAATCAATTTAATGTTTGTGTAGTATCGGTATAATCAATTTTATGTTTGTATAGTATCCGTATAATTTGATCGATGTATTATACAGATACTATAGGAGCTTTTTAAATAACGAGCTAGCGAATATGTCTAGAGAGTGGAATATTCTTTTGGCTAGACTAGAAAGTAAAAATTATCTTTACTGGATATTGTACTCTTTATCTTAACTGGTTATTGTAATTTTTATTGGTTACTCCGCTGCTCCATATTAGGCCACAGTCCTCATAAAATGCCGAACGACGCCTCAAGCGGCATTCCGCAAGGTTTCAATCTTGGCAGCGTGCGGCGTTATGGGTATTGAATAATCTGATACAATTGTTTCGTTATCAACATACCGACGTATATAATATATCAATGCCGACGTGGCACGCGACGCCCTTGCTCAGTCTCAGGTGAACTCAACAGACAAGGTTCGTCGAAAAATGATCGAGATTTCGAATAAATATTTGTCTTTCAAATATGAAAGCGAGTCGACCTTTTCAAAAACCTGTGCAGCCCTGAATTTTGTTTATGGGGTTAGCAACGTCTCTTTGGTCCATTGTAATAAGTAGGTCTTCTGACATTAAAATGGATGCAATGTCATGTTTGGTTGAAAAGTAAGAGATGGGAAACCAGGTGTGCGGTGGCATAATAATAGCTGTATTTGAAATAGCGACTCTTTTTAGAGTGAGGGTTGGAGACCTTTAAAGGTGGAAATGGAACCTATCTAAAAGGTTTTCATTGGCTGTATGGATCGGACTTCTATTTTTGAACGTAGAATACGTTTGAAATATTGGTAAATAAGGTGTTTGATAATTTTATTTGAAATGTGTCATAAACCTACAATTGTGCCATTTCCCCTAAACACGTGTTTTAAGCTGAAAAAATCGACTTTTATTGCAGTTATGTAAGCAAAATCATGTGAAATGTAAATTTCATGACGTCACGATGCCTCGAGTAAACAAATCAATAAATTAGAATATGGCAGATACTATCTCTTTCACGCTTTTCGTCATTCTATAGTGACAGATAAATATTGTTTATGGAATTCAATTTATGGGATAGCGCTATCACACGATTACTTGAAGTCTATCATGTGATATGTAAATTTCATGACGTCACGATGCCTCGAGTAAACAAATAAATAAATTAGAATATGGCAGATACTATCTCTTTCACGCTTTTCGTCATTCTATAGTGACAGATAAATATTGTTTATGGAATTCAATTTATGGGATAGCGCTATCACACGATTACTTGAAGTCTATCATGTGATATGTAAATTTCATGACGTCACGATGCCTCGAGTAAACAAATAAATAAATTAGAATATGGCAGATACTATCTCTTTCACGCTTTTCGTCATTCTATAGTGACAGATAAATATTGTTTATGGAATTCAATTTATGGGATAGCGCTATCACACGATTACTTGAAGTCTATCATGTGATATGTAAATTTCATGACGTCACGATGCCTCGAGTAAACAAATAAATAAATTAGAATATGGCAGATACTATCTCTTTCACGCTTTTCGTCATTCTATAGTGACAGATAAATATTGTTTATGGAATTCAATTTATGGGATAGCGCTATCACACGATTACTTGAAGTCTATCATGTGATATGTAAATTTCATGACGTCACGATGCCTCGAGTAAACAAATAAATAAATTAGAATATGGCAGATACTATCTCTTTCACGCTTTTCGTCATTCTATAGTGACAGATAAATATTGTTTATGGAATTCAATTTATGGGATAGCGCTATCACACGATTACTTGAAGTCTATCATGTGATATGTAAATTTCATGACGTCACGATGCCTCGAGTAAACAAATAAATAAATTAGAATATGGCAGATACTATCTCTTTCACGCTTTTCGTCATTCTATAGTGACAGATAAATATTGTTTATGGAATTCAATTTATGGGATAGCGCTATCACACGATTACTTGAAGTCTATCATGTGATATGTAAATTTCATGACGTCACGATGCCTCGAGTAAACAAATAAATAAATTAGAATATGGCAGATACTATCTCTTTCACGCTTTTCGTCATTCTATAGTGACAGATAAATATTGTTTATGGAATTCAATTTATGGGATAGCGCTATCACACGATTACTTGAAGTCTATCATGTGATATGTAAATTTCATGACGTCACGATGCCTCGAGTAAACAAATAAATAAATTAGAATATGGCAGATACTATCTCTTTCACGCTTTTCGTCATTCTATAGTGACAGATAAATATTGTTTATGGAATTCAATTTATGGGATAGCGCTATCACACGATTACTTGAAGTCTATCATGTGATATGTAAATTTCATGACGTCACGATGTCTGGAATAAACAATTAAATTGATTATGGGAGATACTATCTCTTAAAACTGTAAGTTTCGACCACTGGCCCTAGAAATGTTAAACCTGGGAGATAGCTTTCATTTAAAATGCAGAAAATTAAAGAAAAAATCATAAGTCCGCCCCTAAGGGATTGAAATTCTTGTTAAAAGCGAAATACGAAATTTGGAAGAAAAATATCTCTATATCGTAGACATCCGGTGCGAATGAGTTTTTCAAAATACCACCCCCAAGCGAGTGGAAAAGAAATTGTAAGTTTTTCACAGATGCAAGCAAGCAAGTAATTTAGAAAATGTTTTTCACAAGAAAGTAATTTAAAAAATGTTTTTCTTTTATACCATAGGCACCCATTAAGGCCAAAAATATCGTCTACAAAGAAGTATTATGGACGGAAAATGAGCAAAAGGCGTAATTTTGGTTATTTTTCCAAAAATAGGAATATATTCCGAATTCCACAGTGAAGAAGACCATTTTTTTAAATGTTTTCCTAAATTTTCAATATACAGCTTAGTTGCTTCAATCATTTTGTCATTTGATCATATGAACGGCGTTTGGCTTCGCATTACAGGGTTATTCATTATCACCAAAGATAACCAAAAGTGAAACGATAATTCAATTTTGGTTATTATAATTGTCTCCCTGTTGATTGAGTAGTCAGAGAGCTATGTACATACATTCTAATGCCGTATAATCAGCTATTTTTTTTGAGTTAGCAATGTGAGTCCCATCAGCCTTTTTTGAAATACTTTTTAATATCATCTCTAAGGTTACCATTGGAAAGCTTTAATTTTTCATTTGTTCTTTATAATATGATCATGTGTTAACTTCTTAAAGAACTGTAGAAAGTTTGGAACTAGAACGAGGTGAGAATTTAACTTAATCTATATAGTGATCATTGAGTCCATTGCACAGTTCAAGGTTCTTAGCTCCAAGATTTTACATGAACAGATTTTAATGGACAAAGGCTGTTTTAATCTGCAAGATTGTGCAAAGCAGAAGAAGTGATTGACATTCGTAAATTGCTCCGAGTCGATCGATACCGATTAATATATAAAGAACTTTTCTAGATATCGACACGGATGTGACTAAGTTATTCTTCGAGTGTCATATCTTCATTATGCTTCGTAATTCATTGACAAGCGCTTGTATGTTTGTCTCGTGTTTTATTTTGTTTTTTTTTGTTCGACAAGTGTTATGAATTTTAAATGACGAATGGGAATGGCGTTACGTGATCGAATGGCGGCCGGGCTAAACGAGCTATCGTTACGTGACGACGCCGGCAAATACGGTATTTACGGATCGAGATGATGATGTTTGTTTTGGGCGATTTAGTTTTTGGTGAAGGTCAGAGGTGTTACACGTGGTGGAATTTAATGAGAAATTTCGTCGGTTTAGTAATAAGTGATAGGGTGTGGTCCCACAGTGTTTCTGTTGGAAACGTTCATGTTCCTCTTTCAGGGCATTTGTTGTTTGTTATTTTGGATTTGTTCTCTATATACGCCTCGTTTGCAATGGGACACGATGTTTACTTTTATTGTTTTTTTTTTTATCTCCTATGTTTACGTTTACCTCCACGTCTACCGATCATATTTTAACCTTCAATACGTCGCGCAGCGTCGAAGATGGTTACGGTATAATTGTTTTTAGCTTACGCAATGTTAACATAAACTAATCTCAAACTACTGGGAACTTAAGTTTAACTTAAGTTTTTAGTAGCTTTAGATTAGTTCATGGCTTGCACGTTGATACAATTTCCATCTGTTTTCTGCACGCTTTCGTGCTATACAAATTACTTTTTTGTTTTAGTTGCACACAAAGTATCGAAGACTATGCACGCCCACTTTGTTATGCCATATTCACAATTTCGTTAATTTTTTTATATTTCATCGTTCTCGTCATATTTTTTTACATAAAATATGAGTTTCATTATAATATTTTTAACAAACTATACAAAATATATTTTTAATTTCATAATACTGTTACAAGACAAGACGCGAAGCTGGCCGAATCAAGTCGGAAAGAGACGACAAGACACAAAGCCGGCCGACTGGCACGTTGCGACATGCCATCAGAACGTTTTAACTCCCATCCAAACGCGGCATTAGAAGTTTCACATCAAAAAGCTTCATAATGAAATAATTATTAAACAGCTTTAACAGTTCCCAGTGTATTAACGGTCCCTTGTGCATCGCTCCCTTATATAGTCTCCCTGAGGAAATGAATAGACGTTTATTACTAAAGTTGTTTTAACGAAACTTTGATTATGTTACATTGTGGAAATATTATATGTACTTTACTTAATTAGTGAATAATAATCTCCCTGAAGAAATAAACGGACGTTTATTACTAAAGTTGTTTTAACGAAACTTTGATTATGTTACATTGTGGAAATATTATATGTACTTTACTTAATTAGTGAATAATAATCTCCATGAAGAAATAAACGGACGTTTATTACTAAAGTTGTTTTAACGAAACTTTGATTATGTTACATTGTGGAAATATTATATGTACTTTACTTAATTAGTGAATAATAATCTCCCTGAAGAAATAAACGGACGTTTATTACTAAAGTTGTTTTAACGAAACTTTGATTATGTTACATTGTGGAAATATTATATGTACTTTACTTAATTAGTGAATACCCTGTGCCGCAATAATTTTACAAATAGGAAAATTTGTTTGTTGTTTAGAGTTTGCCACGATTGAGACGAAATTTTATCATGTTATAATAGTTTATACTGTCCGATTGGACATAGAACATGTAAAACCTTTTTCAAATGCGTCGTTAATAAGCTAATGTGTGCCACCACGGCTACTATATTTAATATTTTTCACCAGTTTTGAGTTTATGACATTTTCCTAACTTAGATGAATATTAGGAATCGTCAGTTTTGAAAATTGGTCGAGCCGTTTAGCTGTTACGAGGGAACAAACATACATACTCGTACATGAAATACGGGATTACTAAAATCGTAACCGTTCCCCGATGGCTTCGGCGTAGTCGGGTATGATATAATGGTGAATTGGGTAGTTAACTATTTCCAAAATTGTTATTTTTTTTGTAAAATATAAGTTAAATCACAAAATTATAAGTAAAAAAAAATTATAAAAAAATTGCTTAAGAACTTTAACGGTAGGTATGCAATTAGCTTTGTTAGAAATTGCGACATAATCCAGTATAACTATCCTTGTCTAAACGTTAAGTTGATGAAGCTTTTTATAACTCGGTAAATTTTTGCAATTTTTTTCGCTCTGCTCGTACTTGAAATTATGGTTTATGAAATGAAAATATATTAGTAAACCTTTTTCAGCATTGTCAAAGACCCCCCCAAGACGGTCAAATGATATAATTAAAACACGTAAATTTTGGTTCTAGTCAAACCGTGTTGATAGTGTACGGCATTATTTTGACAGGTTTCTCAAACGTTCACGTGTTTGCAGAATGTTTGATGTAAATGTATATTTTGCTGTATTTGATGCGTCGATTAATCAAATTTTGTTTTATGAGTCTTAACCTTTTCAACAGTGTTAAGACCGCCCGAAACCGTCTAATGGTTTGATTGAAACACGTAAATTTTCGTTTGAGTCAAACCGTGTTGATAGTGTTACGGTATTAGTTTGACAGGTTTGTCAAACCTTCACGTGTTTGTAGAATGTTTGATGTAAATGTATATTTTGCTGTATTTGATGCATCGATTAATCAAATTTTGTTTTATGAGTCTTAACCTTTTCAACAGTGTTAAGACCGCCCGAAACCATCAAATGGTTTGATTGAAACACGTAAATTTGCGTTTGAGTCAAACCGTGTTGATAGTGTACGGTATTAGTTTGACAGGTTTGTCAAACATTCACGTGTTTGTAGAATGTTTGATGTAAATGTACATTTTTATTGTGTTTGATGCATCGTTTAATCAAATTTTGATTAATGAGTCTTAACCTTTTTAACAGTGTTAAGACCGCCCGAAACCGTCAAATGGTTTGATTGAAACACGTAAATTTGTGTTTGAGTCAAACCTGTCAAACTAATAACGTACACTACGTTATTAGTTTGACAGGTTTGTCAAACCTTCACGTATTTGTAGAATGTTTGATGTAAATGTACATTTTTATTGTGTTTGATGCATCGTTTAATCAAATTGCGTTTGATTAATCTTCAAACAACCATTAAATAATTTGATCAAACACGTTGGGTTTATATCAAACCGTTGGAACGTCTTGGCGCTCCTTGATGTTAAGAAAATAAGAATTTTTTTGGCTTTTCTTCCTTATTCGTTTCCTTACATATTCGTTTGTGTTTCTTCGTTCTTAAGATTTATGCTTCGACGATTGGAGTGACTCGTTTGTTCGTTGCGTTAGCGACTCTTGCACTATTTCCCAATATCGGGTTTCGCGGTCGTTGCGCAAAGGCTGAAGGCCGCGGTGGCGGTTTGGAGATGCTTATTGGCGATAGCGCCGTTATCTGAGGCGTTTGCGGTTTCGCTTATCGCCGACATTGATCGGGCGAAACTAATTTGGCGGTAGCTAATCAGGGGGAGATAGTTGGCGCCGCCGTTATTTTTAAGCGGTGACAGTTTTGATAACCGGACGTTGTTTTTGTTCGCTTGGATAGGTATTGCGGGATTGTCGGTCGGAGTGCTTTGTTGTAACCGCGCAATGTGGCGTATCGAAATCGGTGGCTGATATCTTGATTGTACAAGGAATTACGTCGAATGAACTGGAAAACAATGTGACAACATCATGACTCATCTGATGTCGGTGTAAAGTGGCGAGATTTTGTATTGGCATTAGCTTTCAACCTCGATTTTGCGCGCATTATTTTGACATATGAAATCATCAAATAATATGGCTCAACTCGCCAGTATCGGAGGGAAGTAATCAATATTGAAATATCTTCATTTCCATCTTACGGTGACATGGTTTGATGATATATAAAATGATTTCTTTTTAATAAGGGGTCCGTAGAATGAAGCACCAGCAGAATCAATTTGGCAGTTTTACACTGGCAGGGTCTGAACGGGAGACTTGCCCTTTATATAAAGCTGAACGACCTTTCATCCGTCACTGGCTTCTAGCTTCCAAACTGAATAATTTATAGATTTAAACTTTACGCATTTTATGCAATTCTTTAACCGAAAATCTAAAATCGTATTTAAAATTATGTAAAGCGCTCCCTAGTGTCAGTTAATATTATCATAAACATGTTGCACGATAATTGAAGTTTTAAAATAATATTGACCGTTCGTAGATCGTATTGAAAGTTTGATTTCGATTGTGCAATCTGGTAAATAATGCATCGTCTGTAGGCAATATTGTGCAATATTGGTTCAGTTCTGTTTTCATAGGAGTAACGACGAAAAAACGTGGGGTTCTTGATACCGGTTATCGTAAACGTAAGTCTGACGTTTACGATAACCGGCATCAAGAACCCCACGTTTTTTTTTACATTAAAGTTAATTTTCAAAAAAATTGTTAAGTTAATTTTATCAACTTTTTAACACTCTATTCATATTTTAAGTTTATTAAAAAAATAAGTTATATCGAGTTGTGAGACACCCTTTCGCTGTTGACCAAAATCTTTATTTTTAAAGATTATTTTTTATTTTTTAAATTTACATTGCTACAATTTATAGACTCAACTACATAAGTTAACTATTATTCGTAAGCCTACTTAGCTGTGATTTTCCTTCTTATTTCTTTATATGTATTATTGTTGGGAAAACTTTCAGTATACGAAAGACCACTTTAAAGCTTTATATTTCGTAACAAATCCCTGTACCGAAAAGAACTATGCAACGATATCCTACACAATAGGGTATGCAAAAAAAATCACCTTCAATTTACACGTAGAGAAAGTCCAGGCTCTTATAAACATTTTTTGAAGTTATACTTCTTTAGGCGCGTTATGAAAAAATGATGAGAGTGAAATTTTAAGATTCGTCACACAAAAGTTACAGTATGAAGTTGCAGCGGTTGCAGTCTCGAAACAAAAGCTACCAACAAAATAGAAATAGAACCTCTATTAGTCGCGCAAGTTGGCACCATCGTCGCCTCTGTTCACTGTTTTCATATTCATAGTATTTATTTTCCACATGTTTCTAGTGTCTACATTCACACACGTGTTTTAGTTTCATATAAGTGCGATTTATATATGTGCTGATAAATTATATTCAGTAGTGATTTAAATTCAATATTTTGATTAATATATTTACTATTCGTAAATGTTAGTGAAAAAATTGTGTTTATAGACTTTTTCAAGTGCTCCAATATAATTGAGGTTATCTATCCGTATGTATTATTTAATGATGCCAAAGAAGTATAACTTCTCACGCGCGTACATAAGTACACGCACCCTTTCTTATTATATACAAATATTAATTTTTTATAACGTAAATACATTGCCTAGTATATATTTCAAAGACATGATAAATACACATTTTAAAAAACAAATTTATTTTTGATTTAAGTTACTTGTATAGAGTTTCTATGAACTTTTTACGAACCCAACTACATAAGTTACGACTATTACTCGTAAACTAATAGAGCCTATTTAGCTGTGGTTTTTCTTCTTATTTCTTTATATGTACTATTATTGGGAATAGGTAAAAACCACTTTAAAGCTTATTATTTCGTAAACGGATCCCTATACCGAAAAAACACTCAAAATATTTTGGGGGTGACCCCCAATATATTTTGAAAGACCTACCCCCAAAATCTTTGAAATATCTTATACAATGGGGTATGAAAAAAATCACCTCCAATTTACATGTGGGGAGGTGCTTAATAAACTTTTTTTTGAAGATTTTATTTCATTGCTTTTTAGGCGTTACAAATATATATAGCCATGCTATTTTAGGTTTACAGCACATCAATAGCTTGCGAGGAAAACGGCTATGACATACGACAGATTTACGAAATTATATCGACCTCTAGCGAAGCGGACAATCATCGCTAGTAATATTATACATATACATATAAATAGTTTGGGTTTCGACGAGGCATCGGCCCATGCACCGTGCCGGTGGCGTACTCGTATGTACGTACGTGACGGCGCGCGCGTGCACGTCGCCCAGTCTAGTCTGCGGATCCGCTCCGGTGGGCGTGGTTCCTCTCACGTGCGCGCTGTTGCAGCGGTTGATGGGAGAAAGGGAAGTATATCGTCATCGTTGGCCGCTGACGCAGCGATAACGGTGGGAGAATGTTCCGTTAGCCACCCGCGTGAGAGTCTGCGTCCAGTTTCCGTGTTGGAGCAATATTATCAATACAGCGCACTTGTTGTAGCCAGCCAGACATGCGAGTTTGGTTTTCAAAGAATCTCTACATTTATTACAATTTCGTTCACGCTGTTTGTTAAATTCAAGTATAATTTTCCTGTTATAATGAAAACAAATACTTCAAGGTCGATGACATTTGTTCAGTGACCTTAAAAATGTTTTGTTTCGTATTGTTGAGGAATAAGAGTAGGCGTTAGGACAGCGTGACGTGTTGCTGCGTTATGAAATTGTTTAGTTCTCAGCTTTTGTAACTTCAATTGAAAATAAAGGATTTTAATTTAAAAACGGGAAGGACACAGGAGAAACTGTGTCGCAACCTTCAGCCACCTTTATGTTTCCTTTTCTTTTTCATCAGATATCATTTTTTAACTCTCTTCTACCACTTCGCCTTTTCCTGAATTTGAGGTGCTATTTTGTCTACTAATAAACGTTATCATTAAAGAGGCTTAGTTTCTTCGTGTCCTTTTTGACGGTCGTCAACCGGGTTGTTGAAGGTTTTCTTCTGCCTCTCTTTTTGGTAACCATCGAAGGGCATCTTTTACAACATCATTGTCAGATCTGCGCATCACGTGACCGTACCATCTTAATCTGGATTCCGCTTTCTTATCCATGATCCAAGCTACTTTAAAATTTCACTGAACATGTTCGTTGCTTATTTTTTTTTATGTTTGTTGCCCATTGTGCTTTACATAAATAAATGTAACTAGCGTGACCCGTGCGAAGTCTTCGCATTATTTATTCTATTTTACTAAAATTGACATATAGAGGCGCAAGTATCAAAAGCATTGAGCTAAAGCGCCACTTTATTTATACGTGAGTGGATTTGAAATTAAACAAAAATTTTACCGACCGTCAATCATATTGACGTTGAGCCGTTAGATCGCAGCATTGCTGTTTTGTGTATATAATTTTAATAATTAATTAATTTGCAAAAACAATAGCAATAATAAATTTTTTAGTTGTGGATGCCGGTAGAGCAAGCAATTATCTATAAAATGATATATAATTTATGTGGATTAGTTGTGAGGTTTTTGCTAAAAAGGGAGTGTAACATCTTAACCTTAGGGTATTAATATATATGATGATGATGATGATGATGATGATGATAAAGTGTATTTACCTTTATTGCATTTATTTATCGTAAATTTTCTATCAACCCTTTCTTTTTTTCATAGAAGGTAGTTCGAAAAGTATCACATAGATGGTATTAATTTCTTACGATTTTCAGGTTGCTTTTCAGCTATTATATTCCAGAATAAAAAAAATGAAATTTACTTTATAGTATAGATAAATAAAATTAAACTGTTTGTCGGCGATTATCGAAATTTCCACTTTTAAATATTTTCTTTTTCGTTTAAATATGAGTTCAAAAACGAATCTAAACTTTTTAAAAAAATTGATTTATCTGTGCGAACGGATTTAACTCAAACTCAAAAATTACTGAATTTAAACATGAATTATAGATAGTCACCCTGGAATTATCTTAGTTTTTGTTTCATCATAATACTTCAAGTGGTTCCGGAAGTTATTATTACGAAACTGTTACGTAGAAAATTAAACAAAATCTCCACCACACAGATTGTAGGAGGGGCAGGGGGGCGGGGGGAATGAGCGCAAGCCGACCCGCGCGGGATTTAGACTAAACTAATTATTTGTGCATAACAAAAGTTATTGAAATACTCCATTTGTATTTCGGAATTCCATGCGGACGAAGTCGCAAGGTACATGTAAATGGGAGTATACAATCAATCAGTTGATATATTTTTTTTGCATAGAAGTTTCGGTAATATAAGCACTTACATTGTGACATATTTTCATTGGATTACTTTGATACAGTTTCAGATTTTAAATTCATACTTACTAAATTTAAGTATTCTTTGTGGCGCACTCTGTCGCGAATCAAGTACGAATCCAAGTAATGTGTATACTCGTATGTTACGTCATATCGGACGTTGCATGCTATCCGCAAGTACATTCATTTGCGTTCGTAATTTCGCCATTAAAACTGGTCAAGTAAACCTTGAGTACGCGCTAACTAGGCTAGCGTATGGTAATGAGGATTGAGGTGTAAATCCGGTAAACCGAAGCCCATAGACAAATGACATCCGGAACGGATATGTCGAGTGGCAGCTTCCTGAATTGGAGGCGGCCAAAGAGAACAATTTTACTTGCGCATTGACAACTTAATTTGGAGATAGTTCTGGATAGCTTTACCGAAAGCGATATGGGTTGATCAGATAAAGAAACGTTCAGAGTAAATTTTTTTATGTAGCAGCAAAAATGGTCGTTACTTGGAAGGTATACTCTTTCGAAAACTTTGATTTTTCGAATCGATTAAAACTACTTAAGTTGTTCGACAAATAATGTTTTTTTTTAATTATTATGATATAATAATATAATATAGTATTTGTGCTAATAAACTTATTTAACTTTATTAAAAATTATTTTTGTTATACTTATATTTTTTTTGTTTAACAATTAACATACATTTTCAAGTGTTGTAAACATTTATTCTGTAAAGTTAACATTGCATATGATAATTCCTTTCGGTTAAAAAAGCTATGAATTTAAGAATGTGCCTTTTGGTAATAATTTCCAAAATCAACAAAAATAAAGCGTTTTTAATAATAAAAATAACGTTTAAATTTAGGAGTGCTTATTTGAAATATATCGATTTTATTTGTTTAAAAAAAGTAAATTTATTACGTTTCCCAAGTGACTGAAATTAAGATAATTTAATATTATACCGATCTTAAATTAGTTTATAGATAAGAGATAAGGGTTGGGTGGTTTTTTTTCTCCGAAAATGTTTAAATTAACCGATAGATTTTATGTAAGAGATAAGGGTTGTTTTTCTCCAAAAATGTTTAAATGAGCCGATAGATTTTATTTAAGAGATAAGGGTTGTTTTTTTCTCCAAAAATGTTTAAATTAGCCGATAGATTTTATTTAAGAGATAAGGGTTGTTTTTTCTCCAAAAATGTTTAAATTAGCCGATAGATTTTATTTAAGAGATAAGGGTTGTTTTTTCTCCAAAAATGTTTAAATTAACCCATAGATTTTATGTAAGAGATAAGGGTTGTTTTTTCTCCAAAAATGTTTAAATTAGCCGATAGATTTTATTTAAGAGATAAGGGTTGTTTTTTCTCCAAAAACGTTTAAATTAGCCGATAGATTTTATTTAAGAGATAAGGGTTGTTTTTTTCTCCAAAAATGTTTAAATTAGCCGATAGATTTTATGTAAGAGATAAGGGTTGTTTTTTTCTCCAAAAGTGTTTAAATTAACGGAAAAATTTTACGAGACTACTGCAGTTTATTCACTTTCGCAAAAGGCTTTTTAGAAACACGAAATTTAGATTTTTAATTGTTTTTCTAATTTCTTAATAAAATAACGTTTTGTATTTGATACAGGTTTTCTGATTTGAAAATAAATATATTCGAAATAATTAACTTTCACATTAGCTAGTCGTTATTTGCCTAAACTACTTTAAGCGCATTTTGTCATATGCTTTCCCTTGAAAATAATATGGCTAAATTCACAATTAAATGAAACTACGTGATGTAGTATTATTTCTACTTTCTTTAATTTCTTTACCACGACCTAGGTTTTGTTGTATTACAACATCTTCAGGTGGGATATTAGCAAAGATTTGTTAGATAGAGAAAGATAGCCAATCTTTGCTAATATCCCACCTGAAGATGTTGTAATACAACAGAACCTAGGCCGTGGTAAAGAACTTAAAGAAAGTAGAAATAATACTACATCACGTAGTTTCATTTAATTGTGAATAATGCATTTCTACAAAATTAACGCCAAATATATTATAAAATTTTTAGACTGAATTCTATGCTTACTCGATTCCGCTATAGTTCGTTGTTCTTCAAATAATCAGCTCTATTGCACTGTGACAGATTTTGGACACGATTCTTTTTAATGCAAATTAGCATGCGAGGGAGATCGGTATCGTTGTGTCCAAATGTGTTTAGCACTCGATCACGTCAGGGCATCGTGCGCGAGGTGTCATCTCTTGCACTTATCTTCCGTTGATTGTAATGTCACGATTTTATAAAAAAAAAATTAACACCCCCTTAAGAGAAGGCAGATACGAAAACAAATTTCAAAGTGAATGTTAAAACGGCGAATTCGATACGAAACTTTGGCACAAAAACGATTTGTTTCGAATCGATGCTGGATTTTAGGTGTTATTTGTAATTTTATGATTAGTTTTCAATGTTAATTTTTGCAGCTTACTCCTTAACAATGGATTTTCATATATAGCGCCCAGTATGAAGTTTTATGAATAGAATCAGAGCGTTAAAAAAATGTAACCGTTAGGTGGCTTCTCCGCGCAACATTTCTGCGCATCTTTAGAGTGAGATATCAGTATGTTTATTTGGCATTTTCCTATGGCCTAATCGCAATGACGGGAGTGTTGCACACATAGTTTACTATCGTTCGCTTATATCAAGATGTAATCATTAAATACCATTATGTGTGAATATTTGGTGTCTTCTATCCTACAAAATTAAAATGTCTCTTCTAATGTTAACTTCTTAGTCTGACGTTACTAAATGTTTTTAATTTTGTTGTATAAATATGATCTTGTTCATTTGTGTTCTACTTGAAAATAATTATATTGTCAGCATTTTTTTATTAAAGAATTTTCCATTTACATTTAATGATATTGATATTTATATACAGTGTTATCTATTTATACATTCTAAGACAATCATATTTAAGGAGTAAACTCCAGTCTCACGTTGGAGCTGATACGCATATATTTTTTTATTTTTTAACTGTTTTTTATTGCAATTATTTTCACATTCTGTAACAGTCTTCCACAACACATAAAATGTTATTACTTGGTGTTTTAGTTGACTGGAAGAGATTGCTCCTGCAGAAATAAGTCGCCTAATATCTTTATATTTTAAGGATAAATGAATAAATCTCTTATGAATTGTGGTTCAATAGAGCTGTGACTCGAATGACCGAAACTAACAGGAAATTGAAACAGCAATATACTTTGTGGTACTATTCTCGTGCAGCTGTGGGAAAATAGAGGTTTTCGTGCAAATAGTGTTTTTCACCCGAGAACCAGCGCTAACGGGCAAGGTGACGCGTTTCCGGATGAGCCATGTTTTGTGTTCGTATCTGCATTATGTCAGTTCGATTACATCGTTGTACAATCGAACCGTATTGGGTCATTTCCGGTTGCAGCGTTCTAAATCGGCGCATTGAATCTTTTCGAATCAGCAGCATTGAAATATTTGAACCGCTTTTGACTGGGTAGTTTTAAAATTAATTAAGGTTATTATCTAAATATATTTTTGTCTCTAGAAAATGGTTGTACAAGGATTATAATAAGTTTATAATAATTTCTATATCTTTTGTGGCTTGACAAATTTGGAACTAGATAAAAAACTGCTGATTTCGTATAATTAAATCGTGTTATCGTAATGCTTGGTACGTAGGTATATACACATATAAAAAAAGGAAAAACAAAAAAAATAAGTTTGTCACGTGATAATTCCATATAGAACCGGAAATTAATTATTTTAACATTTTTTTCCTTTACTTAAGCTACCAGACTTTTCTTAGTGCTAAATTTCTACGTTCCAGATTAACGGGAAATACCGTAAGGGTTTCGATGAGTAAGTCGGTGAATTAGCATGAACGTACGTGATGTTTGAAACGCCGTATCTTTTTTTACATCGAGTTAGAAGCTTGACAAGACTAACTGCAACACATACGGTCAGGACTGTCAGTCGGACTTAGTGACAGCGAAAAGCGTATTACGTATGATACTTTAGCAATTGGACCGTGCAATAGGGCACGATCGGTAAAGTAGACTCTTGACCCGACTCGACTGACAGTTAATGAGAAACAGAAACACGTTTTTAACTGTCAGTAAGTCCGACTGACAGTCCTGACCGCGTGTAGTGCAAATCGGCGCAAGAGGCCGCAGGTTCTAACATTCAGTATTATTACAAATGATACCTCTGGCCGTTCCTAAGAAAAAGTTTCTTGACAGACAGATTGAAAACGAAATTATCATAATATGGTATCTAAAGATGCTTTAGTCTAAAATCACTTTTGCTATTGTTGCGGAAATTATAAACCTTCGTGTGCGAAATGATGAACTTTTTAAAGGTTATAAGGTATATATAAGAATTCGTTTATTTTTGTTTGTTTGTTCGCGTTAATCTCTGGAACAATAGGACTGATTTCAATTTTTTTTTCTAAAGTAAACTGTGGATACAATTGTCTAAATGTGACGAAATTGTCTATTCATAAAGTAGGGATACTGTCGTCTATGTCTTGAAATTATCTATGCCTAAACAGGAATACAGTTGTGCATATGTATCGAAATATTCTATGCACAAAGTAGAGATACAGCTGTCAATATGTATCGAAATTATCTATGCACTAGGTAGGAATACTGTTGTCTATATCTCGAAATTGTCTATGCCTAAAGTAGAAATACAGTTGTCTATATGTATCGAAATATTCTATGCACAAAGTAGAGATACAGTTGTCAACATGTATCGAAATTATCTATGCACTAGGTAGAAATACTGTTGTCTATATCTCGAAATTGTCTATGCCTAAAGTAGAAATACAGTTGTCTATATGTATCGAAATATTCTATGCACAAAGTAGAGATACAGTTGTCAACATGTATCGAAATTATCTATGCACTAGGTAGGAATACTGTTGTCTATATCTCGAAATTGTCTATGCCTAAAGTAGAAATACAGTTGTCTATATGTATCGAAATTTTCTATGCATAAAGTAGGGATGTAATCGTCTCGAAATTGTCTATGTTAGTTAACCGAAACAATTTTAATTGAAAGTTCTAACCAAGTGATGGTATCTACGATATATTTTTTTCAGATTGTTGAAACCTATGTTTGGAAACTTAGGTTTAAAGTCACGTTTAACGCATTCACTTAAAGTTTAATATATATTTTTTCATAGTTAATTAAAAATGAAAAATGGCAAGCAAGACCTCGCTTTAACTTTAAAGACTTATTGAAAGACAGCATACTCGACGGGTTTTCTGCTACCACTATCCTGGACATTTTATTCGATTTACTCGGGTTCGGCCTTCTTTGTCCTCTCCCACTGCGTTGGCGTCAAGTTGGGCTTCCTCCAGGTTATTTTCGATCGTCATCAACAAAGTAGAGGATGACCTAAGGCGTACACGTCAGTCACACATTATGTTATGTAACGTTGAGCGCTCGACTTGGATTTTTGATCGTCTTTTTTTGTGTCCACCTGTATTGCTAAAGTTTTTTTAACTTTGACACCATTTAAGTGCCTCGCGTGTGCAATCATGGCAATAAGTTACACGCGCGCCGTGTCGCTCCTTATATCGCACGAAGTGAACGGTGGCCCAAATCGGCTCTGAGGTCGTCCCGACCTGCCGCTGGTCGGCGTTTTCAATCGCCGCTTGGAAAGCGCCGCCGGAGCGCGTAGGAATTTCCGGTCGAATCGCCAACGCAACCGGAAGTGTTCGGCCGTGACGTGTGGTTCGCACGCGAGCTGACGAATCCGGTGGGAAAATGATTGAAAGTGAAATAATAGTTGCGTAATAAGAAGCGTTTGCCGGCTGTACCGCACCTTATACGCTACATTGTCGACCGACAATAATCGGAGGAAATAGAACTTATGATGTTTAATACTTCAGCGCGCGCATCTAGACTTATGCGGTAAGTCGGTGAAAAGCCTAAGTCAGCTAAAATGAACTGCAGCTCGCGAAAATTGTAAGTTGTTGATATCATACTTCCTCTTATCCGCCGAGTGTCCATACTCCTTTGTAGCGATTAGTTGTTTCGTCTGATTTGTCTAGAACAATTTTTCACCTGAAAAATTCCGAGTAACTTTGTTAACAAGTATTTAAGCCAAAAACGGGGTAGGTTGTGACGTCTAGACGACCTTGAGTGAGGGTATAATGTGTTTTATTTTCTTATTTAGTGAACTACTTAATTTTAACATAACTGAATTTATTGTTGAAACACATGATTTAATGTAGGACGGTGAAACAAAAAATCAAATATATCTGAACGTTTCTGCGTTTATTGAAGTGAAACTTCTTAGGCGGCGATTCGATAATCGGTAAGTGGACGCGAATTGGGAGTAAAATTTTAAGGTCGCGTCACGTTTAGGCACATTTCGTTACATGAGAGAGAAGAAAGATATGACCTAGGGAGAAAGAGAAGGAGAGCTATATATATTCCGACGCCATGGATATGGAGCAAAAGAGAGCGACGTATATACAATGATACAAAGCGACTGAATAAGATAGTGTCTGTAGTGTTTATATATACTCCTCAGTCGCTACATATGAACAGCTGAGGTACCACGCATGCGTTATGTTATTTACATTACATGTGTCAAAAGAAGACTATCAAAATTTTGTCGATTTATTTATATATATATGTTTGATTTATTACTAATCCTGCATGTACTTCATCCATTACAAGAATAAAAACATATTATATACATTGTATTTAATTTACTTGTTTAGTACAATCTGTGCATTTACACTTTGTATGTTCTTTCTCAATGTCAGTGTCGTTTTAACACTTCATACTTATTTTTATCAAGTTTTAGATCGTTAAAGAAGTTTCACTTCTGTCACGTATACTGAGTGGACGCGATTTTTTTTTAAATTATCTTTTTAAAGCCATGTTAAATGTTTATGAATAAAAGTACTTAATTGTAGCATTTAGATGAGGCTTTGAATAAGTGAATTTCACCAAGGTCTTGAATATATCACTTATCGTTTGCCAAAAGCAATAATGGAAATTTTTGAGAGTTGACGTTGTCACGTCAAAACATAAATGTCACTATTGCGAAGTGACATTTACGTTTTGACGTGACAACGTCTCATTCCGCTTACTGCCTACACGCGAAATGAGACGTTGTTACGTCAAAACGTGAAGTTCGTCCGTTTCATGCGCTCTACCGGGCGAGCCGGGAGGGACACGTTTGGTCGGGTCTCATGAATAATGTAGCTACTGGCAATGCAATGCGTAGACGGACACTTTATATCTATTCTCGTTTGAATTCAATCGATCGGGTTAATGAATGGCCGCCGTCAATGGCCCGCGAATGTTTCGCGTTAATTGTACGCATTATTGGTTGTTGCCACGGTAATGATTGTGGTAATAAATGCGCTGGTAATATTTCAATGAGTTTATTCGTATTTATCTACGTCGTCTTTGACCTTTCGTGTAAGAATTTTATGCTGAGATTAGAGGTGCGGCGTGTATACTGCAATTCATACGAGTACAAAGTATTTGCGTGGAGCGGACGTACTAGTGTATGACATTCCACAGATACCTGTTACAAAAGAAGGAAGCTATCTGTCTCTCTTTTTGATTACTCAACAACTATAAGAGTAAAAGAAATAAAGAGATTGTGGATGTACGCACAGGGTATCTCGTTCATTGTATAAATCCCTTCTTGGGAAAGAATGAAATAGAAAACGTTTCACGTAATAGGCTCATTTGTAACATGTCATACTCTTGGACAAACCAATATTCCATATCCTTTGTGCTTGCTTCATGCTAGATATTATAACTATATTGCGTATCAAGCTATGACGTGCATATGTTCATTTATAGTCTATGAAGGCCCGTGAGAAAAGGATTTGTAAGAATAGAACACTTAATATTTTGTAACGGGTACAGGTACCTAGTATTTTTACCCACTCGTAGCAGGATCATCTGGTACGAAATAATACTGATATTACACACCTCCAGCTGAGATGGAGGGTGCAAATCAATTCGGAGATCGGGCAGTTAACTTTAGACTTTCGTTAAGATTTAAATACTGTTTCAAATGTTACTTTGATAGTGCAAAGTAACACTTTCTCAGGTTTACGTACTTCAAAAGGACAAAAAGCGGAACCATTATGAGATCACTCAAGTATCCTACCGTTTGTTTGTCACTGCCTTTTTCTCATAAACCCAGCCGCAGTTTTTTTCGTAAACAGATGTGGAAACTGATTCGCATATACTATCTTAATACTAAGAACCTTAGAAATAACTGTGTGGAAATTTTGGAGGGAGTAAGTGTGGTGTAAAACCTTTGGTATTTGTTGGAAATAAACATAAATAACCGTCCTAGCGCATACAGTTTTTCCTACTTCGTTTGGAATCACCGCCTAAAAAGTTTCACTCCCAAAAATTACATTTAGTCCTACCGTGCATTATACATCAATATTTTTGGATAGTTTCATAGGGCCATGAAGACAGTCACATGTGTATGATTCGCTTGTTGTGGAAAAGATATCGTTTTATGTATTTTCGGCTCATCCATCATAACAACAAATCGTTACAAGGATCATTAATATTACAATTTTTGAAGTGAAACTTCTTAGGCGGCGATTTGATAATCGATAAATGGACGAGAATTGAGAGTAAAATTTTAAGGTCGCGTCACGTTTAGATTTTGACATTTCGTTACATGAGAGAAAAGAAAGATATAACGTAGAGAGAAAGATAAAGAGAGCTATATATTCCGACGCCATGGAAGTGGTGCAAAAGAGACCGACGATACAAAGCGACTGAATAAGATAGTGTCGCGCATGCTCGCGTTGTAGATGTACGCCTCAGACGTTACATATGAACAGCTGAGGTACCACGTATACGTTGTGTTATTAATATTTATCATTCTGTTTTGTGATTATTTACGTTTGCGTCCAGTGATTTTTCATGTTTTAGTTATCACAAACCAGTAATATTAGTATTAACAATTGAGATGCTCTCTCTCCCTCCCTCTCCCCCCCCCCCTCTGTCTCATACTAAATCTCTCATATTTTTTATTTCGAAGAAGTTCCTTTTCTCTCACGTGTACGATGTTGCACGCGCAATTTTTTTAAATATAAAAATATCCTATTCCATAAACGTATAATAAAGAAATATTGCAATTGACGTGTAGCGAGTAACGAAATTTTTACTGAAAAGTATTGTGAGTAAAATTGTTTGACATATAATTTTTTTATTGGTTAAATTTATCTTTGTTTTTTTCTTGTGTTTTTAAGACTTTTGCGAGTACCTAATTTATTCGTTAAATGTTTTATACTAATAAATCTAAACGTATTGTTAATATCAAAATATTTGACGTAAGATCTGGTTGATATACATTAGTTACTTAGTATAAAGTGAATATTAAATACTTCAATTTAGTTTTATTTGAACTGGAAAATTTTAAGATCAATGCAATCGTCTTGATTATATTTATGTTTTGTTTATTGTCGTCTTAAGTTTTCATGACTAAAGTGACATAGTTTAATTTTCAAACTAAATAACAAAAAAATTAAAAAAAAACTATTTTATTCCATTATGACATATAAGACAGATTGTTGGCGGTCGTTTAAAATTTATGGAATTAATGTGAAATAAAATTTGTTAACACGTCTAACGTGGCCTTACATGACATTATTTATGGCGACACCTTTTCGGGCAGTAGGTGAAATGGCAAAACGGGAAGTCCTTGCTTCAACCTTACATCCACCTTGAACTTACCGAATAAACATTCGAACTACTTAAATATATTATTCAAAATTTCCATAAAATCCGTCTAAAAACCAGTTTTCCGTCGTTTAATACGGAAGGAACACGCGAGTGAATATCCGACATAGCGCCGCCATATTGGATGCGAGCCTTGGCGGCGACATAGACAATTTACATGTTTATTAATAGACGAGTCCATAGATGATATTATGATTTTTAAAATGGCGACCCCAAGGTTCTGTCGCCGTGTCGCGAGGAAGTGTCACGGCTTTGATTATGGAGACATTTCATTTATTACACATTATTTGGTATGAAAAAAGGCTTTGCGATCGTTGAGGGATATGTAAATTCGATGTGTGGCGGTGCGGAATGTCATTTTATGCATAAGTTGCATGCTATGTGGATGCATTTTAATTGCATTGGACAAAGAAGGTTTGTAAGGCTAATTTAGGTATCTAAAGAATTTTCTCGTTATATTCTTCTCGTCTTTTTATTTATACATGTAGAGCAGTTTCTAAAAATAATTTGCTGATTTGTGGCAAATAGAGTGCAAAAAGTTTTATTATTAAGACGTTTTGTTCATATTGATATATCTCGCAGTCTCTACCTCGCCTTTTAAAGTTAATTACATCAAAAGACGCAACCCTTGTGAGAACCCTCACATGCCCATCTATTATAGAAACTTGTAATTTGGCATAATTTATTTGTTCCTATAGATATCTTTCTCTCGCAGTCTCTACTTCGCCTTTTAAGGTTAATTACGTCAAAAGACGCAACCCTTGTGAGAATACTCACGTGTCCATCCGTTATAGAAACTTGTAATTTGACATGATTTATTTGTTCCTATAGATATCTTTATCTCGCAGTCTCTACTTCGCCTTTTAAGGTTAATTACGTCAAAAGACGCAACCCTTGTGAGAATACTCACGTGTCCATCCGTTATAGAAACTTGTAATTTGACATGATTTATTTGTTCCTATAGATATCTTTATCTCGCAGTCTCTACCTCGCCTTTTAAGGTTAATTACGTGAAAAGACGCAACCTTTGTGAGAACACTCACATGTCCATCTATTATAGAAACTTGTAATTCGGCATAATTTATTTGTTCCTATAGATATCTTTATCTCGCAGTCTCTACCTCGCCTTTAAGGTTAATTACGTCAAAAGACGCAACCCTTGTGAGAATACTCACGTGTCCATCCGTTATAGAAACTTGTAATTCGGCATAATTTATTTGTTCCTATAGATATCTTTATCTCGCAGTCTCTACTTAGCCTTTTAAGGTTAATTACGTGAAAAGACGCAACCCCTATGAGAACACTCACATGCCCATCCGTTATAGAAACTTGTAATTCTTGTGCTATTTTGCGGGGATACTTTGGTTTTAAGATTTTAGCGTCATGTTAATGAACGTGATGATTAAACAAATGTGCTGAGGGCCCTTGAGTTTTTTCTCTCCGTATTATACTCGAAGTCAGCGTTAGTGTCACGCTGGTACTAACGCACAGTAACATAACGTTTCGAGACAAAATATGATTATGTTAAATTCTCCAGGTATAAATCATGATGTCAAGAACAAGCAAGAAGATCGAACAAAAAATTGGAGCTAGGGAAGCGACTGAAGTATGCAAAGAGATAAGTGTCATTGGGCTGATGTCGATCTAAAAATGAATAAGCCCTTATAAGTGTCTTATACAGGCCGTGTACAAGTCTCTTGCGAGGCCCTAAACTCGAGTTCGTCCCGCGAAGCCTTCTCGATCAATACGGCGAGGGTTTACGATAGATAGGCACGGCCCAGAGCAGTTTTGGACAAGTATTTAACTTTACGATGTACCTACCGTTCTACGGTGGGGTAGTGTTTACTTTAGGACGTATAGGCAGAGTGCTTATTTCAACCCTGTGTTGTATTGTCGACGTCGTGTTTATGGCTGTCTTAAATAAACATATAATACGCATTTTATATGATAGTGACTTGGCAAATTTATATGGAATAAATATTTATTTATTATTATATTTTGCCCGCTGCTTCGTTCGCTCAGATTTTAGATTAACCGCCGTGACACTGCCGTGATTTTTTTTTGCGTGCAAACGTCTTCCATTGACCACCAGGTCACCTCTAGCGCCGAATTCTTTCGTAATTGCGTGGCATTATCTGAAACAAAAAAATTTACAAAATTTTCTAAACTGGCACCCGGCACAATTTTTCACACGACAACTTAATTTTTTTTCTACTTAGGTTTACTTTTTAGAGCACCTCAATATTTTCACGACGATATACAAATAGCTCGTGTGACCCTTTCCGTTGCGGAGTTATGACTAATTATTTGGTCGCGCAGAGTGAATTTAAAGGCTTTTTTCGACCACCGCCCCCCTCTCCGCTCGATGACTTAAGCGTACTAACAGACAATGGTCATTTTTAGGATATATACACCACTTTGCGCTACATCCCTTGAGTCGAGGACGAGATATAAAGATATAAAAGCAGGCAACCAAACTATTTCATTGCTAACTCTGGCAGGACAATAGTGTGAAAGCCTTTTTAAAAACGTTTTATAAAACAGTCAAACACCAATTAATCAGAACCCCATTACGATTAGCTTAAACGTTTTATATTTCCTTCCTATAGGAAGTACTTATTTAAATCTTTGATAATCAGATGGACAGCACGTTTTAATTTTATTGTCGTAGATAATTTTATGTTTCCGGCAAGGTCATATCTATATCAGACATCAGAGTTGCCGCATCGCCGAGGCATTTTAATGCGTCTCGTCTGTGATGGTGTGTACGCTTTATACATATTCAGCACGCATGTCACGTCCGTTGCTGTTTAATGAGTCCCCGTTTGGTGTGTAGCGTACAGCAGGTGCTCTTTCTCACGGGTCATATCTGTCCATCACTGAAGGACGAAATCTCGTTTATATATACATGTGCATATCTGTATAGCGGTTAAGTGCGTGTTTTCGAACAAAACTGAGTATAAATTACGTAAGACATATTTTCTTTCACTCGCATTCTTTTATGTAAGAAATTGTCATCTGCCTTTGTTTCCGTTTCCCATTTTGTAGCTCTCAGACGGTCTGCGCCTATTTTTCTTTTTGTGTCTACGTGTAGCAGAGTTATATGTGGTTCTTTGTAGTTCTTGCAATGTGACATCATTCGGAAAGGTCGTGTTACTGTTTCCAATTTGTCATTTACTGTTTCCAATACTGTTTTGAGGCGTGGAACTCTGTTCAATAATTCAAAAGGGAAAACGGGACCCTTATAAGTTCACTCGCATTCCGTCTATCCGCCTATCATGACCCTTTATCTCAGAAACTGCTTGACATGGAAGCTGCTAATTTTACTTAGTAATAAAGTATATTATCGCGATTATATATTAATAGTCAAAAATATTCATATGAAAATTTTAGGATGGGTTGGGGGTAAATTAAGTAATCGAAATAAATTTCGAATATAGTTGGGGTTATATATTATAAGGGTTGTGATGAATAAAGTATTTTAATTTCAATCGAGGTACGGAAATTGGTTCTTTGATTAAAAAAGTGGGTTCTTGTAGTTTTTTTAATCTGAAAATTATACTTATTTATAAAACAGATATTTAAATAATACGTACTTACAGAATCGCGTCCAACGTAATTATTTTTTTTTAAATGGCGTCACACAATTTTGTATGGATACTTTAGAAATTGGATTGTGCAATAGGGTACATTTGGTAAAGTAGACTTTTGTTCCAACTTCACTGACTGTTAATGATAAACAGAAATACGTTTTTAACTGCCAGTAAGTCCAACTGACAATCTTGACCGTACGTGGCGCATATGGGCGTTAGGGTTCCGTAGCCAAACTAGAAACTATAGTATCTCCATGTCCGTCTGTATGACACTATTTTACTCGCAGACTATTAGTGCTACAAAGTTGAAATTTGGCGTGATTACCCATAACTTCTACTAAATTAAGAAATAATATTTTTTAAAAGATTTCTTTTACGATTACTTTCTTTACATGTAACATGGGTATGATATTTTTGCATACCCCACAGGTGTTTTTGGATTGATCTTTCAAAAATATTGGGTATATGTCTTGGACATTTTTTTGATACAGGGATCCGTTTACGAATAATTAGGTTTAGAGTGATCATTTTCAGTTACATCGTTGTTTTTGAATATATGAAAGTATTTACCTTATAATTTGTTAAATAATTAGGTTTAGGGTGATCATTTTCAGTTACATCGTTGTTTTTGAATATATGAAAGTATTTACCTTATAATTTGTTTCATTTTATTTTTTGTAGTAGTGTGTATAATGAAATTAAAAGGAAAATTGTCACAGCTAAGTTGGTTCTTTTAGTTTACGAGTAATAGTCGACTTATGACATGTAGTTAGATGGGTCCGTAAAAAGTTCATTGTAACTCCATAAAAGTAACTTAAACCAACTGCAAAAATATTTTTTTTAAATGGGCATTCATTGCGTCTGTGAAAGACGTACAAGGCAATATATTTATATATAATTTATTGCAGGATGAGAAATGCGAAAAGCAATATATTTTATTGCAGGATGAGAAATGCGAAAAGCAATATATTTTATTGCAGGATGAGAAATGCGAAAGGCAATATATTTTATTGCAGGATGAGAAATGCGGAAAGCAATATATTTTATTGCAGGATGAGAAATGCGGAAAGCAATATATTTTATTGCAGGATGAGAAATGCGAAAGGCAATATATTTTATTGCAGGATGAGAAATGCGAAAGGCAATATATTTTATTGCAGGATGAGAAATGCGAAAGGCAATATATTTTATTGCAGGATGAGAAATGCGGAAAGCAATATATTTTATTGCAGGATGAGAAATGCGGAAAGCAATATATTTTATTGCAGGATGAGAAATGCGGAAAGCAATATATTTTATTGCAGGATGAGAAATGCGGAAAGCAATATATTTTATTGCAGGATGAGAAATGCGGAAAGCAATATATTTTATTGCAGGATGAGTAATGCGAAATGCGAAAAGCAATAAATTTTATTGCAGGATGAGAAATGCGAAAAGCAATAAATTTTATTGTAAGATGAGAAATGCGAGAAGCAATATATTTTATTGCAGGATGAGAAATGCGAAAAGCAATAAATTTTATTGCAGGATGAGAAATGCGAAATGCGAAAAGCAATAAATTTTATTGCAAGATGAGAAATGCGAGAAGCAATATATTTTATTGCAGGATGAGAAATGCGAAAAGCAATATATTTTATTGCAGGATGAGTAATGCGAAATGCGAAAAGCAATAAATTTTATTGCAGGATGAGAAATGCGAAATGCGAAAAGCAATAAATTTTATTGCAAGATGAGAAATGCGAGAAGCAATATATTTTATTGCAGGATGAGAAATGCGAAAAGCAATATATTTTATTGCAGGATGAGTAATGCGAAATGCGAAAAGCAATAAATTTTATTGCAGGATGAGAAATGCGAAATGCGAAAAGCAATAAATTTTATTGCAAGATGAGAAATGCGAAAAGCAATATATTTTATTGCAGGATGAGAAATGCGAAAAGCAATATATTTTATCGCAGGATGAGAAAGGACATAAATATTTTTAAATGGTTTAATAGAAATACTATAGCGGAACCCTGGTATCGCGAGTTGTTCTAGTACTTATTAAATTTTTTTTTATTTTTCAACGTCCTTACCACTTCATGTTATTAAACCGTTTCAAGGTTTAGTAGCTTTTCAACGCGATCACACTTACCGAGTACTTCGAAGTCGCACTGCTGTCAAACATATGTATATTTTATGAACGCGTAAATAAAAAAAAAAACAAATTGGTTTTATATAACATTGTGAGTCGTGTCGATACTTGGTACTGCCACAATTCGCAATAACTTGTTTTGTGACCATCGAAACTAACCTTATCGTCGTCGATTGGCGTTTTACGATCGGCTCATTCTTGCGGGCGCGCACCTATTGATTGCTTCTTATATCCGCGCTCGGTTATAACTTGCCTTACGTTACGCTGTTTACTACGTGTGTTATTGTTTTTGGAGTTTACTCCTTAAGAATCGATTTTCAAATATAGCGCCCGGTATGAAGTTTTATTAGTAATAACGAAGCGAAGCGTATGAAGTTCAGAGCGTTAAAAAATGTAAGTACGAAGTTCAGAGCGTTAAAACAAGTGTACCTTTAGGTGGCATCTGCGCGCAACATTTCTGCGCATCTTTATTTTTAAATGTATATATTTGGTGTCTTCTACCCTACAAAAGTAGTCTCTTTTAATTTTAACTTCTTAGTCTGACGTTACTAAATGTTTTAAATTTGTTGTATAAATTTGATCTCGTTCATTTGTGTTTTACTTGAAAATAATTATATCGGGATAATTTTTTTATTAAAGAATCTTCTGCTTACATTTATTGATATATATATATATATTTATATTTATATATAGTGTTACCTAGTTTATACATTCCAAGACAATCCGTACTTCAGGAGTAAACACCAGTCGCGTGTCGGAGCTGACAAGCACAATTTTTTTTTTGTATTTTTGCTTGTTTATTTTATCGCCGAGTTAGAAAGTTGGCGGTACATATGGCTAGGACATACGGCAAATTATTTCTTATATCCGTAAGATGACGTTGCGATTACGTCCAAATGATAATTTCAATATTACACTAATCTCCGTTTAGCTAAACTTAGTTTATTTTATTTGCAACTGACAACATTGAAGATTTTTATTGACTAAACGTTTTATTAAATTGGAATACTGCGAATTGATGTCAAAATTGTTAATGACCTCTGATTATTCGATTAGCGAAGCATCTTTTTTGCGAATGTATTTGTTTTTATATTTATAATGTCGGGTCACTTTCATAACGTGTATTTTATAAGCAATCGTTCTTTATCAATTAAAATTATTAATCCACCCTCTAAAGACGTGCGGGCGCTGGAAATGACGGTTAAAACTAGTCAAGATATCAAAATTTCTTCGTCATAATTGCCACTCGCGTTTTCCATTTTGTTTTGATTAGTAAATAACGTGAAAATACTAATTAATAATTTATCGCTAAAGCATTTTCTAAACAAGGACTCAAGTAATATGTTTGCTAAATGACAGTTCCATAGAATGGCAGAAACGTAAACAGCTGATAGGCGGGGCAATCTACGAAAAGCTGTTTAAACCATTCAGTCCAACCTGCAAAACAATCTCGATTTACAACTTGCAACGAATATTGAATATATTTGGCGTTAATTTTGTAGAAATTCATTATTCACAATGAAATTAATTATGTATTATTGAATGAATTATGTATATTGATTGTATTATTTCTACTTTCTTTAAATTCTTTACCACGACCTAGGTTTCGTTGTATTACAACATCTTCAGGTGGGCTGTTAGCAAAGATCTTTAATAAAAAATCTTTGCTAATAGCCCACCTATAGATGTTGTGATACAACGAAACCTAGGTCGTGGTAAAAAACTTAAAGAAAATAGAAATAATACTACATCACATAGTTTCATTTAATCGTGACTTGCAACGAAGTTAAATCGTTACTGATCTTACGAAAGTATGGCTAAACCATCGTTTAAACTCCGTTGATGGTTTAAACAATGATTGATCTTACGTGCATTAATAGTCTATTACAGACAACTTTGATAAAATTTCTATCAAAAAAAAAACCGATTAAGGCGAATGCCGTTACCTCAAGGTCAAATTTATAATGTAAGTAGGAATTGAGTATCCAACTTATGAGTAATTCATTTTCTCCTTTTCCTATGATAGACGTGTTTCTGCGGATCTTGAGGATCAGAAATACACATGCTGCCTGCTACATCACAGATTATGTCCATCTCTTCATGTCTCACGCTAAAACAAAAACGATTAAATATCATTCAAATTTTCATGTGCATGTTTACACGATTACAGGCGTTTGTTACCAATTGGCGAATTGTAAAATAATTTTGCATTTAATAATATGTTTTTAATTAAGCGTAAAAATAAGTAAGTTGATAAAGTAACGTAAGTTTTGTTTAAAAAACGAAAAATATTCCAAAACAAATCGTGTGCAGGCACACATATTAGCTTCAGTTGCTAACAGCAGTCGCTGTAAGCAGTCGTGTGTCAATAGATAATTTTTTAGAGAAAACATAGCGCCAACTTGATTTATCTATTAATTCTAAGTCGTCGATTCTTGCAATTTTTTTTAGGTTACTTTGTTGCACACTCTTTCGAGCGCGAATTTAATTTATTTATAAATATATAAAGTTATAATAAAGGAAATAAACTTTATTCATATTTGAAAAGGATTTTATTCATTTTTATTTTGAGAGCCGAGGAACGCTCCATTAACTGTCAAACGACGCCTGACATGACAACGCCGGCGCCATTGTGCCGTGACGTCTGCGAGAGTCTTTTCACTATTGTGACTATGGCCGTCGTCCGTCGCCCGCGTGCATTATGCCTTTTTGTAGAATGTTATATTAATCTTCTTCTGGCCGACGTGCAATCAGCGTTGGGGATACACTTGCGCGAGGAGAATAGTGGGAGAATTTGATATGTAATGCTCTTTTTAAATGATATGTTACGGGAAAAAGACACGCACTTTACGCGGAGAGATTAGGCCGATTGTGGCTATGACAGTTGACGTCAGCCATTGTAAAAATTGTTTGCGTTCTTGGCTATCTTGTAATGAATGAACATTTTGGAGATGCAGCACTTTCCAGATACATTGCACACTGATCTTTGGGAACTGGTTGGTATAGGGACTATATGGAATTGTTTACTATACGAAAAAATTCTAATCGAATGTGTAACCGGCAAGTTGGAATTTCACTCAATTTATATTAATACTTTTTTATTACATGTATGTCGATGTAAAACCATTTATTTAAATAATATAGATAGATCTCAAGTTTACAAAACGTTTCAAAATACGGTATCTATTAATGCCTTATCATTCATATTTATCTTACGTACACATAGATACATATTTGTATCTGTCACCCCCGAGACGTGTCGTAATGTTTCTATCCCTTAATATATATATATATATATATATATATATATATATATATATAGAGCGTCGCTCGGGGGAATAACTCGCGAGCAGATGCGAAGACATCTAACCATTCAGAGTTATTTTAAAACCTAATGTTTTCAAATTCGATATTGTAGAGTAAGGAAAAATATTGTAAATGTGTTGATGCCACAGATAAATTCCTATGAAGAAGTGTCACTAGCTTTCGATCAGAGTTCGGCCAGTACTCTTGATCGTGACAGTTTGAATCTTGTAATGTCGAATATCAAACTTTCGACAAAAAAATTTATGTCGTTGAAATATTTCGAAATTAGAAACAAAATGTTCGAATCTACATTCAAGTAATGTCAAGATGTTTGTTTATAATTGATTTTAAAGCGACCATTTTCTGGGACGTCGTGCGTTATTGCCTTTTCCCGTGCTCAAATTGGCAACGTCTCCGTCGTGCTTTGTCAATAAACATTGCCGCCAAAATTATAATTGCAGCGTGATGTCAATTTTTTTTTTATTTTGGCAAGCTGTTGAGGCTCACATCAAGCAGACATTTTTTTTTGCCAACGTGCTAAAGAATTTCTGTTTATTTTCGACCGTTGTCTCGTGTGCATATTTCTTTTCGTGATGTGGAAACATAAAGTGTTGAGTATAGACTGAAACATGGTTGAGTCAGAGTTATGAATACATAGCTATTATAAACTAATGTACCTATGTATTTTTATATATACACGATGTCCGGGAATAAGTGGCGGACGAAGAAAGACGTTATTCGTTGAATGAAAAATAGTGAAACGTTATTCGTTGACTGAAAATTTAAAAGATGATTTTTTTCAGAAAATTGAAAATAATATTCATAATACACACGATACTTGCGCACATTGTTCAACGCCGCTCGGGGGATTAACCCGCTAATAATAATAACAGCTGCGAAGACATCGCCACTGCGGGTAAACACCGCACTGCGAGCAAGTATTGGGTGTGTTAAAAAGAGTAATGTGTAAATTTTTTTATTTGCACTCAATTAGAAAAAGGGCGGGTTTTACGTTTTATTGCAACAACAATTTATTCCTTTATAGCTAACGAATAGCGCCTTTCTTTGTCCGACACTTATTCCCGGACACCGTGTATAATTAACATTTGTAAATGGTTTAGTAGAAATAATATGTACGCTTGAATGTTTATATGTGCTTATGTGTCTATGGAAACCTACTACTATGAACGACTACTGCAATTATAGTTTTATGTGTATGATAGATACATACATTTATACTCAATTTGTATGCAACTGACTGAATTTTTTTAAGACTACTTGAGTGACTACTGTAATTATAGTTTTATGTGTATAATAGAAACATACATTTATATTCAATATGCATGCAATTAAGTTAAATTTTTAAGTCTACTATGAACGACTACTGCAATTATAGTTTTATGTGTATAATAGATACATACATTTATACTCAATATGCGTGCAACTAAGTTAAATTTTTAAGTCTACTATGAACGACTACTGCAATTATAGTTTTATGTGTATAATAGATTCATACTCAATATATGTGCAACTGAGTGAATTTTTTAAAATCTACTATTAACGACTACTGTAATTATAGTGTTATGTGTATAATAGACACATACATTTATGACAATATGTATAAACTGAGTGATTTTTTTTAAGACTACTTAAATGACTACTGTAATTACCTATAGTTTTATGTGTATAATAGATACATACATTTATACTCAATATGCGTGAAACTAAGTGAAATTTCTAAGTCTACTATGAACTACTACTGCAATTATAGTTTTATGTGTATAACAGATGCGTACTCATATATGTGCAATTAAGTCAAACAAATGCGTGTATCACGCGTTAAAAACCTTTAATAAATGTGTAATAAAAATATTATTTTCCAATTTTAACATTGTGATCTAGCCGTGTTTCGCGGTTTCACCCGCGTGAAATTATTTTAAATCAGGTATTACGAAATTCTGTACAAAACAATGCTTTACTGGGCACCAGAATATACTTCATTCTTCGTTTTGTTTCGCTCGGTTAGAAGTATTAATTGGTTATCACCACTGCCTGATCTAGACAAAGTCGTAAAGAAAGAGTCTAATCTAGACAAAGTCGTAAAGAAAGAGTCTAATCTAGACAAATTCGTAAAGAAAGAGTCTGCTCTTAAATCGATTACTTGAAAGTTTTTTTCTTGCGATTTTTTGGAGTTTACTCCTTAAAAATCGATTTTCATATATAGCGCCCTGTATAAAGTTTTATGAGTAGTAAAATCAGAAGTTCAGAGCGTACGAAGTTCAGAGCGTTAAAAAAAGTGTAACCGCTAGGATTTGATCATACGTTTAAAACGTTAAAAAAGCTTAACCGTTAGGTGGCCTCTCCGCGCAACATTTCTGCGCATCTTTAGAGTGAGATATCAACATGTTTATTTGGCATTTTCTTATGGCGTAATCGCAATGACGGAGTGTGACACATATAATTTACTATCGTTCGCTTATATCAAGATGTAATCATTAAATGCCATTTTGTGTGTTTTCCATCTTACTAATTTAAAATGTCTCTTAATTTTAACTTCTTAGTCTGACGTTACTAAATGTTTTTAATTTTGTTGTATAAATTTCATCTTGTTAATTTGTGTTTTACTTGAAATAAATTATATTGTGAGTATTTTTATTAAAGAATTTTCCGTTTACATTAATGATGTTTATATTTATGTACAGTGTTACCTATTTTATACATTCCAAGGCAATCGTACTTAAGGATTTAACTCCAGTCGGGCGTCAGAGCTGACACGCACAATTTTTTATAGCGAAAAATAACTTGATTGACAATCGGTTTCTTTTGAAAGATGTTATTAAAATAACGGTGTGTAGCACATTAGCTAGCCCTTCTATGCCTTGCGCCGTTTAAACAGTGACCCCTGACTTCTGTAACATATTTTATCACTGCACTGTCCCTATGAATCGTAGCGTAAATATATTTAAACACATAATCTTCCCCAAAGTATGTGCTCCTAACATAAAAAGAATTTTTGACATCGGACATGTGGTGCCGGAAATTAACGCAAACAAGCAAGTAAATAAACAAACGAATCCGCTTTGTAATATATTAGTATAGATTATATGTATTGTCCTTGATAAAAGTAAATAAAAGTTGATTTAACAATTATGTAAATATTTAATACTTTAATTTGGCCTTCCGTCCATTACATACAAACGTACAGTTTATCCGCGCAAATTTGGCGGATATTAATAATTAATATTGCCAAGGCCAAGCGCGTACTCGGTATGTGCCGTAATGTCTGGCGAACAGGTAGAACGCGCCAAAATTATTGTCGTACGGAAAAAAAATGTTGGCGCCCAAACAGTATTGCAAATGGCGGGAGGCGTCGCGTTCCAAACTCGATCGGGCGTTGGCAACGAGACGTCGCCCGGTGCGCGCGCACCGGAACGCGACCCTAATTCTGCATTCTGGTGCGTTCATTGACTATATTACAGTGACGTATTTTTTTCTCGACTCGATCCGACGAGTCTTTCGATTGTGGTTACGTTGTGTTTATTGCACATCTGTGGGTGCCAGCGACTCGTGGCGTGGGCGTATGTAGTTCCGTTCTTCTGTTTATTATAATGAAATACAATTATCTAAATTGGTTCAAAAATTAAATGGAGCAATATCATTATTTTCATGATGTAAAATTTTATTTTGTCTACTTAAATTTTCTGTTGTTTATTTTGTACGGTAACTTGTTGGTTTTAGTGAAAGAAGCTTGATTCGTTTTCTTTATGTTTATATTTTTGTTAATTTATTGTTATTTTGCTATTAGTGTAGAACCGTACAAAGAAACCTTCGTGCTTTTTAGAATACAGCTTAACGAACTTTACCAAGCTCTTACATGTTTATCGACATAAGAATTTATTTTTTTATATTTTTTTATCGGTATTGTTGTGCTTTTCAATTGATCGCTGATGTTTAAGTTAAATAATTTTATATCGATTAATAGGTGTTTAGGAATACGTGGACGAAGGAAGTAGTTTTATTGTAATTCGATGTATCCGCGTGGTTAAACAGCTGTTTAAAAACGACATATCTGCTTCGATTAAACATTTTTGTTTTACTAACTAATCTCAGTTTGCTGCGTTAAATAATGTACGTATATTTTTTCTTTATATTAAATTTTTTTAATAAAATCAACCTTTTTTACAAGAAAGCTTATATAAAAGAAAATTTTCTTTAAAAACTATTTTTTCCAGAGAGTCTTACCGATTTACATCTACTCCATTGTATTTATTGAAGGCAATACATATTAGGAGACGAAAAATTTCAGTTTTATAAAAATATGGTATGATCGAGTTCAGGGGCTCTGGTTTTATGCTGGAAAATTTTAATAGTTGACAACACTGGTTATACGGGTCATCGTTCGATTTTGCCCTTTTGGTAATATAAGAGCTTTACCCATGACGTGCTCATAAAAATCTTGTCTTCTAACTATGTGGGGATGTATACTCTCTGATTTAATATAATTTATCTCTGGACTCCCCATGACCCACAGTCTATAGTGCTTGGGACCGGCTTTTTTTTCCAAATGGGCATATGAAGTATCGTTGAAAAGAACTCTTTGAATATAGCACACACACACACACACATATATACATATATATATATATATATATATATATATATACACACACACACACACATATATATATATATATATATATACACACACACACACACATATATATATATATATATATATATATATATACATACAAACATATGACTTTAAATAATGTAGTACGAAACCTTTGGTACTAAAGCCCAATACACACCTGGCCAGTTTTATGAACGTTTGTCGGCGAATTCTCGATGCGAGATTCTGGCGCGCGGCGGACCACATCTAGTGAAACACGTGTCCGCGCGTTGTCGCTTTGCGACTTGCATTATGGACTATGGGTTATTGTTTCGTCTCTTCGTTTATTTATTTACGCGGTGACGGCGACAGCGGTGAGACGTGTTGCAGGCGCGAGCCCGCCTTTGTTTGTAAATAAAGATGCTGATCAACGGCTGTAATAGGAGGAAGTCGATTGTACTAAAGTCGTATTTATTTGCTTTAAATGCGAGTTTGATGGCGGACAAAGCACAACGACCTTTTTCCACACATGCGTGGATATGATTTTTTTGTCGCGTTTGTTTATGGTAGTCGGTATATTATATCGAGTAGCCTATTATGAAATGCGGTTTTAATTGTTTGGCCTAGACTACAGTAGACTATTAGCCACTGCGTAAATATATTTTAATGGCTAGATGACAATTGTCCAAAGTTAATAATAGCATACGACGCTAGCTTTTGCACGCGGATTTCCTCCCTTGAAGTATTAGCTTTATTTTAGTGTGACGTTTACATTTTTTATCGATGTTGGTGCCTTTACAATAGTTATAATTGCAGTCAACATTTTAAGTTTTATTTATTTTTTATTAATGCTTATATTGGCCACACTGCGCAATTATCTTTTTAATTTTCAAAAAAGGAATAAAATCCTGTCTATGATTTAGTTTAAGTACGTGTATTGAATATTTTTTCTCATTATTTTATTGTTAAATTAAATAAAAACAAAACTTGATTTATTTACTAAAAAACGTGGAAAATGTACTAGTACAAACTATAAAAATGTGCTAAACAACTAAAATTATATAAACCAGAATTACATCTCTAATATACTATAAAGGAATATCAGAGGCGTAGCTCTGGTTTATATAATTTTAATATATTAAATATTTGTGTACATTTTATGTCCAAAATTATATACATATATTTATGTATATTTTATATTTTATGTCCAATGTCCCTAAAAGATGAGTAAGTTTTAGGATGAGCATGTTGCATGGCCGTTCTAAGCTGACCGTACGAGTGAGACAAATGCTGTTTCTAAAAATTCCTAGCCCTTTCTTTTGTCAAAATTTTCTTTCTTTCCGCTTATAATAGTCATCATAATATTTGGAGTTTTCCAGCTTTACAGCGAGTTATTTAAATCGTAGTAAAATGTGAAATTATCGTAACGAGTGATTTGGTATTACAAAACCTTATGTAAAATGAGGGCGTCATTACAAAAGATATTGACAATTAAAAAAAATGAAATTCCTTGGAATTTAAAAAAAAAGTTTGTCAATAACTTTTAGCAGTCAGAATCGGAGAAGTCTTGTGAAGCTTCGAGAGATGATTCACGATGAGTTAATTGTATTCTAAAACTGGTTCAGATTAGACTGCGTAAACAGAGAGATTATTTTCGAAAAACTTAAGTTAAATTCGGAAATGTTGGTTAGCTCTGGAAATATTATCATATCAATGTTTAGGTATTGTGAAATGAAGACGTAATAAAAGGGGAAATATATTCGCTAGCGAGGAGAGAGATTTTCTCTTAATAACATTTTCTCGTTTTTATTACACGATTACTTTGATATCTTCTCTCTTTTTCGCACCCGTAAGAAGTGAAATTTTTATTTACGTTATTATTCTGAAATTCTGTAAGTTGTGTGACGTATGGTGTCACCCTTTTTTACCTTTCTTTTACTGCTTCTCCGCATTTTGTAAAGTTACATTTTTTGTTACATCCATACCTTATCTTTCAAAGAGTTTAAATAAAGATAAATCGTGACGGAAATTTTGAAATCACTCTGCTCTGTCGTCTGTATCTCATTGTATACGTATGTAATGTAAATATCCTAAATAGATTATGAATAAAAAACTTAACCTATCTAAGGGGGCGCCTCAGTTTTCCGGCCAATGGCATTGGGCCTAATTGAAATGTAACAAAACAGATTAGTTAGCGGTTCGACCTTGTCGTCTGCGACGTTGCTCACGGCGGACTCATACTCTTAAATGAGCTAAATGCGCGCATCTAAATTCCTAAACACATATTCATACTAGCCTAATTCCAATAAAATAACTATAACTTGATCTTTAAACGCGCTCCCAACGTAGCCTTATTCAAATGTTCGAAATGTGTTCAGATTTAAAATTATACTGGCAATTTAGATCTATACTTAATATTCCAAATTTAAAATTATATTAGCAATTTAAATCTATACTAAACATTCCAAATTTAAAATTATACTAGCAATTTAAATTTATACTTCACGTTCCAAATTTATAATTATACTAGCAATTTAAATCTATACTAAACATTCCAAATTATAATTATACTAGCAAGTTGTGTTACGTCACACATTTTTAGCTTTAAGATAACAAGGTTCTGTTTATAAGATTATATAATACTGCCTTTACTGTGCCCTAAGAGAAAAATGTGAAGATGAAGATAACACTTTCGGAATTTTTCTAGATGACTAATTCACGTTTTGAGGGGCCTGCGATGACAGACAGACAGATGACCTGTGGATCCCAGATTTTCCCAATAGAGTGTATGCCACATATATAAAAAATATCTGATTAATATATGTCGTTGTTTTTGTGTTAAAAATAATTATTAGCGATATTAACTGAAATAAATTTGATAAAAATGTTTTAATCATTAAAATGATTGAAATCAAAGTAATATTGTGTTTTATAATTCACGGTTAAACGCTGAAATACAAATTTTTCGCCAATCAGAAAATGTGACATCAAATTGTATCATAATGTACTAATATATGGCTAGCTTCAAGTAATTCTATCGGCAAGATAGCGCGATCTCATGAATTGTGCATTTCATAAACGATATTATCTGTCACTATAGAATGACAAAGTGTGTGAAAGAGATAGAATCCCTTTTCCATTTGATTGTTTAGAGTTTCTAGAATTTAATTTTCACGTGACTAACGCCCACATGCACCACACACAGTCAAGACTGTCAGTCGGTCTTATTGATAGTTAAAAACGTATTTCTGTTTCTAATTAATTGTCAGTCGAGTCGGAACAAGAGTCTACTTTACCGACCGTACCCTATTGTATAGTCCAGTTCCCAAAAGTATCGATGAATAATATGTTTTTAACTGTCGGTAAATCCGACTGAGAGTCCTGACCGAGTGCGGTGCATCGAGGGTAAGTGTTGTGACGCGTAGCTTACGCACTACGTACTTAACGATATTATTTTACTTTTTTTCGCTCTTCATTATATGTTGGCCATCTTTTTAACTTCATAACGCCGAGCCGTTTAGACCACTTGTGTCACGGACCATTGACGTCATCGGTTACAATTTGTTGTCGGCGAGTTTGTCTAAAAAATTTACAAGTCGGCCGCGAAGATCGAAATACCGAAACGCCGTTTAACGCGCATTTACTTTATAGGTGCTTAATGTCGCTTTGCAAAATTTGAATGCGACAAGAAATGGCTTTTCGGGACCTTGAGCGGAACTGAAAAATAGTGGCCAAGGTCTTTGAAAAAGTAATTTCGTCGAGGAGAGCAGACGCGAAAGTCGTATTTCATATCGGAACGGCTCGGAAGTTGGTGCAGGCGGTGCGGGTTTGATGTGTTTATGGCGAGGGGTTGACGTCTGGACCGAAGCAGTAGGAGAAATAGGGTGACCAGAAAATCAGAACTAAAATATAAAGCAGAAAAGTTTGTTTTTTCGCCCTTGTTTCGAAACTACATGGTTGATTTCAAAACTTATTTTTAAAAATTTCTTGGAACAAAAAAGTCCATATCTTGATGAAGATTATGACCTTGCGGTATTGGTATTGCGTTAAGATTAATAGGAACGATAAAATATTGAAATTCACAACCTTGTATCTTTTTGAATTTTTGAGATAAGTTCAGGATGAGTTGTAACACATATACTCCCCTTCAAAATTAAATTCGAAAATAAATCTCTTACATATGTCGAATCTTGGGTTCACTCTACGCGTGCGTAGTATTGTTACAAACTGTTCCCTTTCATATTTCCTCTTTAAAACGAGACTAAGATGACGGCGCTATGTCTATTACGAGCCGAGTTATTGGAGTTTGAAATTACTTCTGCAGAAACTGTCGCTCGTTTGGGCGCGATTACCTGCCCACAGCCGAATTTAATGACGTTTTTACGTCAAAAATATGGAAAGGAGAACAGTGGTAACAGTACAGCAACTTTTAACGGAGAACTACTCTGCTACTGCGTCAGTTTGATTTTATTTTAGACAAAGTTTTTTTGTCATGATGTATGCTGTATGAGCTGTTTAATGATTTTTATTGCTGTACGATTGTTATTATTAAATTGGTATCTGAAAGTGACCAAGATCTTAATTAATGGATTACAAATTGGAAATTTATTCGGTATTTTTTTGAAGCCAAACTATTTAAAAAAAAACAATGCTTCGGCGGTTTCCAAGAAAGTTTTCTCTCACAAATCTTTATGTAGCATTTACTTCTTTTTCTGCACATTTCAATTTCTTTCAATGTTTTCCTGTTGACTGACACACGACTTATTTTATTTTACGTCATTTGCTGTAACCCGTTTAGTCGTTCATGATCTCAAGTTGTTTCAAATTAGTTTAGTTACTTGTTTATATATGCATACATATAAATAAGAAACATATTACCCTATTTTACATTTCGCTTTAATCGTCAGAAGTAACCATCTTACCAACAATCGTTTTTTTTTAAATCAAGTCGTTTTATTTCATTCAAATCATTTTCTTTTTCATTCATTCGTTTCAACTACGTGTAAACTATGTCGCAATGAAAGTTTATTCAGATATTTCAATTACGTCCTGTGTATATGATTAATATATAATGGCTACTTAAAATAATGTAATTATTACTCGTTTTCGTACAGTAACATTTGTTTATAAACATTATACAGGCCGATTATATTTACGGAGTACTGAATATATTTGACATTAATTTAGTAGAAATTAATTTTTCACAATTAAATGAAACTACGTGATGTAGTATTATTTCTACTTTATTTAAATTCTTTACACAGCGTAGGTTTCGATGTATGTTACGTCTTTGCTAATTGTCCACCTGAAGATGTTGTAATACAATGAAACCTAGGTCGTGGTAAAGAATTTAAATAAATTAGAAATAATACCACATAACGTAGTTTCATTTAATTGTGAATTTACGGAGTAGTTGAAAATATGTAAAAAATGAAAAAAAATTCATGGACGTAAGTATTCTTTATCCATAATCTAAGTAGAATATCATGAAACAAATTTACGTGTGCGCATCAATATATATTTATTTGGTAGGCCAGGTTAAATAAAAACGTATTAAAAAAATGAAAAAGACAAATCAAATGAGGCCAAATTTGATGGGGTTACTGTTAATTATTCAGAAGTTCCCATGACCAAATTACCCCTCTCATCTTCAGATCCTCCTGGTTTTAGTCGTAACTAAAAGGCTCATTGAGGCAAGTCAAACGAGTCCAAACTCGACAGGTATACTGTTAGTCATTGATAAGTTGCTATGACCACCTCCCTCTTCTACCATTATTTCAGCTTTATAGTACATATTATTGTATAGCCATCAGAATTGCATAAGTTTGCAAAGTTTCCAATCGGTACGGCAATTAGACGTGAAAAATAACTTGTAACACAATGTTAAAAAGTTACATGTCAAGGGTGTTAAAACGTCTGATGCGACCAGTAATTTGACTTGTGGTTGCATGGAAGTACTACGTGATATCGGCTTCGTATTAAGAAACTACCTTTTAATAAGCATGCTGTATACGCGCTTCTTCTAAACTAATTTTTTTTTATTAAATATTACAATATCGGTCCATCGTTCGATCACGTTGTCACCCTGAGGCCTGGTGATACATTAAGCGTTTCCGTCGCGCCATAATGTCGGCCAACGCCAACGTTTGGCGACGCGAGCTGGACAGCCAAACGAACATAATAAAACTCGGCGTTGGCCGACACGGTTTAACCGGAGTTATGACCGCAAGGTCGCTTCTGACGATGGCTCGATGTCGCGCGCAATTTTATGACAAGCTGAGTGTTATTAGCTTTTAGAGTTTGGCGGAAACACGGCGAGCTTAAATTAGTGATTTGTTCTATATAGTTCTGTAAATGCATATCTTTAAACCTGTTTTATGGTTCCGTATGCGGAGGGTCCTAATGGAACCATCTTGTTGAAGGTTGTATGAATGAATGGATGGTCCGAATGCAACCATCTTGTTGTGACAACGCAGTTTATCCATCCGTTCATCAAAAGCTCTTGATGAATGAGTTCTATATTGGTTATATACGGCTGTGTGCTTCGAGCAGTTTTGAGTTTTAACTACAGAGGTAATTTTATTACCGAGCAGTTTTGAGTTTTAACTGTAGAGGTAATTTTATTATTGAGCAGTTTTGAGTTTTAACTATAGAGGTAAGTTTATTATCGAGCAGTTTTGAGTTTTAACTATAGAGGTAATTTTATTATCGAGCAGTTTTGAGTTTTAACTACAGAGGTAATTTTATTATCGAGCAGTTTTGAGTTTTAACTATAGAGGTAATTTTATTATCGCGCAGTTTTGAGTTTTAACTATAGAGGTAATTTTATTATCGAGCAGTTTTGAGTTTTAACTATAGAGGTAATTTTATTATCGAGCAGTTTTGAGTTTTAACTATAGAGGTAATTTTATTATCGAGCCGTTTTGAGTTTTAACTATAGAGGTAATTTTATTATCGTGCAGTTTTGAGTTTTAACTATAGAGGTAATTTTATTATCGAGCAGTTTTGAGTTTTAACTATAGAGGTAATTTATAACTCGAGTATCTTTACATGTAATCAATTTTTAATACAGCTTTTTGGAAAGAGGCGATCTGCCTCCAAAAATGGTACAGTTGTCGAATTTTTTAATTATTTATTATGATCTAAATTTGCTTTAGAAAAAAGACAGTCGTCTCCGTCTTAGATTAAGAAATAAAGTATGTACTACATACGTATGTACCTATGTACGTATATACGTATATACATATGTACTTCTAACTTATTAATCCTCATATTTCACTATGGTAAAAAAAAATATTTGTCTCACAGTGTTTGCTTTCGATTCAAAACCATTTTCTTTTCAAAGTTCTTTGAAAAACAGTTGTCTCCAAAACTGCTAAAGTTAAGATTATCAAAAACATATGTGACTACAAGTTAACGTAAAGTTTATGGGGAAATATGTTGTGCTAATTTCTTATCTTTTAGTCTTTGAAAAATTGGTGACAACTTTAAACCTGTGAAACATGAACGTATTGTTCATATTGAAAAATGAACGGTGAAAAATAATATTAATTTTTTTAAGTATATAGGTTAATAAAAACACTTTGTAGCCTTAAATGTTTAAATTTTTGTATGTACGTAAGTATATGCGGAATCTTCGTACTGCGACTCGATTCTAATAGGTTTATTTTCACCCTATCAGAATAAACACCGAAAGTTGACCTAGAGTTATGGTTGAATTTTTTTGTTTAGAGAAAATACTTTTTTGAAGTACCGTAATAATGGTCTTTAAATAGAATGCTACTTTGAAAGGAAACTTAAAGTTATCACTCTCAAATTCCGATTTTGTTATTGTGAATTGACAAATGTTCAGTACCGCGTTACTCTAAGCTAATGTGTTTTGTCGGAAGAAAAATTCAATACTGAATTTTCTGAAACTTTCTTTTTTTAACGTTTCATTCTACTTAACTTAATCTAATCTGTAAGAAAGTTGGGACGCATTTCGGGGAGAGATATGTTCACTATTAATACTTCAAGAACTTTTTCAAATTTTCTACAACTTTCTCGAATTTTCCCTCACGTTCGAGGATGCTCCTTAACATTGCGTCCTTCTCTAAGATAATTAGGACGCAATTCAGGGAGAGATATATTCACTGTTGACATTTCAAGAACTTTCTCAAATTTTCTAGAACTATCTAGAATATTTCTTGAACATTCGGAAATTTCCTTAACATTACATCCTAATTATATTAATCTAATCTGTAAGATAATTAGGACGTAATTCGGGGAGAGATATGTTCAGTGTTGGCATTTCCAGAACTTTCTCAAATGTTCTAGAACTATCTCGATTTTTTCCTGCATATTAGAGAATGTTCCTTAGCATTACGTCCTAATTATATTACTCTAATCTGTAAGATAATTAGGACGCAATTCGAGGAGAGATATGTTCAATGTGGACATTCCTAGAACTTTTTAAAATTTTCTAGAAATTCTTCGAAGTGTCTCCCATATTCGAGAATGTTCTCTAACATTGCGTCGCAATTTTCTTAATTTAAACTGGTATATTTCGGGAAGAAGAAAATTCAGGGTATAATTTTCAAGTTCTATGTTTTAAATACTAAAACCTTCTAGAACAAATATTATACAGAACTGTGGAAATAGCATTGAAATCTGTTTAACTGAACTTAAGTTATAAGCGGACAGAAAGACAGATGTTGGATAATGACGTTTTCTGTAATATTTTCCTACTGGATACATCGAGTTTCCGTTTTAGGTTTCGGGAAGGCCGTGACGCTTAAGACATTTACATTAGGACTAATTACTAAGAGGTATAACTTTTCTATTAAACAGTCTGGTCCTTCGTGTCCAGTAGCTTCTTCAATCGTATAGTTATTATATTTTAACAATATCTATCTGGAACTGGATTATATTGAAATTTGCCAATTTCTCATCGTACTTAATACAAATCTGTGAACTGTCTTACCTATAAAACTAAATTTTTTAGTTTAACTTTCTTGACGAAACCTTACCTTTAAAACTAAGTTGTTTAACTTAAGTTGGTAATCTTGTTCTTCGTGTCCAATAGCTTCAATCATACAGTTATTATCTTTTTAAAACAGCTCTGTGGAACTGGATTGTACTGAAATTTGCCAATTTCTCATCGTACTTAATACAAATCTGTGAACTGTCTTACCTATAAAACTAAATTTTTTAGTTTAACTTTCTTGACGAAACCTTACCTTTAAAACTAAGTTGTTTAACTTAAGTTGGTAATCTTGTTCTTCGTGCCCAGTAGCTTCAATCATACAGTTATTATCTTTTTAAAACAGCTCTGTGGAACTGGATTGTACTGAAATTTGCCAATTTCTCATCGTACTTAATACAAATCTGTAAACTGTCTTACCTATAAAACTAAGTTTTTTAGTTTAACTTTCTTGACGAAACCTTACCTTTAAAACTAAGTTGTTTAACTTAAGTTGGTAATCTTGTTCTTCGTGTCCAGTAGCTTCAATCGTACAGTTATTACCTTTTTAAAACAACTCTGTGGAACTGGATTGTACTGAAATTTGCCAATTTTTAGTCATACTTAATACAAATCTGTAGCAAACCGTTAAAACTAAGTTTTTTATTAAAGTTTCTTGAAACTTTACCTTTAAAACTAAGTCTTTTAATTTAAGTTGGTTAAAACGCTTGTCACTTTATCTAACCTTAACCTCTTATATGAACGATAGTACTGTGAATTTGAGATTTTTAGCTAGATTACTTAGATATGTCTCTTCAATTTATTCTCAGACAATTTCTTTCGTGAATACAATTTAGTTATGAGGGACGTGTTGTTCAAATATTTTCTTTAAACACTTAAAGCCATACCTATGTAAATACTGTTGGAGTCATGCGATTAGATCTGAGACCTTGGTATTTTTAAAAAAGATGAAGAATTTTTAGAACATTTTGGCAACACTATTTTTTTGTAAAAATTAGATAATTCCTATGTGAAAGGTGATACTTATCAGATATTTAAGTTTCCAAGAACCATAGTGTAAGGATTAATATAAACAAGAATTAAAATTACAAGTAACCTTTACGCGCAAGTAAAATAGACTGAAAGTACAACAATGTAAATTACGTAATTAAAAGAAGGCTGTAACGTATTAAGCAAGACGTAGCTAATTCTAATTCCTCGGTAAATGTGACCCGATCACACGTAACTTAGGTCACATAGGTTTGAAATTGCGTAATGCGACTGAAGTAGTTTCACTTGAAAAACAAAATTATTCTGTGGAGACGCGATGTAGGCGTATTTTTTTTTAATTAAATCGTTCTCCGAGCACGCTTTCTGCTGATTTTTTTTAAATTTCATCTCTCTCGAGCCTCGTTCAGCCTCGACTTAATCTTGAAGGTTCCTCGTTTACCCGCACGAGCGACTCGAACAAGGCTGGAAGTCATGTGGAAACGAGTTTTTGAAGTGCTTTCTCAGCCTTGATTGTTGCATGCGTGTTTACATTTGTAGCAAAGCAAATAAATCTCTCGTCTTCGGGTCGTGCCCAAATGTGATTATTAAGATCGTGGCCGGCGGGTGTGTTTGCAGTTTTGTTGCGCAAACTGACCGTACGTATGTCACCTTGCGCGAGTGCATGTGGATATGTTAAGTGAGTCCGACTGTCTGCTGCGGTTTTGCCGGAACAGTGGCCAGGATTTTTCAGAAATCAAAAAAGATTAATTTTCGAAGTTATTTTTAAAAAATTTTGTTGACGGCTCATTTTAAGGCAAATTATAAAGATAATCTAATTTTGAATTTGCCTCTTCAATTATGGCTTTATATAATACTAGCTTTTACCAGCAGCTTCGCTCACGTGCTTATAATTACAAATTTATAGGGAGAAATTAAAACATGCAGCGCTATCTAGAATGATTAAGGCAAATTAAATACTAAATCTTTATTTTCACGACTTTATAATATAAATGCCAATAAAAACGAAAACACTTCCCTCTGAATTAGGGATTGATTTAGGGAAAAATTCCTTTAAACCGTGTATGTAATTTTTCAAAAAATCGATCTGTGGCACTGTTGCTTCGTTATTCTAGTTGTGCACTTTTTCAATTTAAAATAAGAATTTTCCCGAAGTAATGAGGTTTCCCGGGATAAAAAGTGTTATATCATTTGCCGGTCTGCCTTATATCTTCGTGCAAAAAATCAGCACGATCCGTTGCTCAGTTCTGATGTGTAAGGATAAATAAACATACTTTCGCATTTATAATATTAGTTAAGGTAGTCAGTGGTAACGGCTGAAAGTTGCTAACATTGATGACATTAGTAAAAGCAAACTTTACCAAAACTACTATTCTATAGCGAGAAAAGCAAGTATTGCTTAGATAATGGCTAACATTAGATGGTGTCAGTAATATAATACGATGCAATGAAAATTGGTTACGGAATGAGCGAGCTTTTAGATTCCTGAAACTGTTTATCGTAGAGCAATGAAAAAATCCATTAAGTATATTCATCATCATCAAAAGCACAACAGCCCTCTACAAGCCAAGGCTGACTCGCTGACCCTCCTCCACCTGACCCTGTCTGACGCGATGACCCTCCACCGGTTGACTCCCATTAGTTGGAGGTCATCCTTTTCGTCTAGTCCCCTCAATCTTGGAAAAAGTTACTTTTTGACAGGCAAAATATCATCATATCTGTAAAGAGTAGCAAGTCACCTAATACGTTATGCTTTCATGGTTTTCACAATATCGGTTCAGCCGTATTTGTGATATTTTCTGTAAATTTCATAGTTGTAAAGAGTTCTTCACATGTGATTGTCTTGAATAGGTCCAAAAATCCTTCTCAAAATTTTTTAAATTTTTTTTTAAACAGATCAGGTATATTATATGGGCCGATTTGTAATTGTTTCAACTCTCCACTTTACCTCTTGTATACAGTAGCATTACAAATTGTAGTTAAATGTTGTATAAGTTTGTATGCTATACTATCATAATGCATAAGCAATAAGATTGTATGCTATATTTGCAATAAGTTTGTATGCTATATTTATAAAGAAATAAACTGTAGTCATAAGATACCAACGCCACCTATTAGATATTGTTCGTACTTCGTTCTTTTTTTAACATTTTTAACAGCGTAGTTTTCCGTCGAAGGTTACGATACAGTTGCTACTGTACATTTATAATTTTTTTTCCAGGTCCTAGGAAAAATATCATTGAAAACCCCATTAAGTTTTGGTATTTTAAATTATTTGAATATAGACAGATATATTGACCGGTAAACTGAAAACCAACCATTCTGAAAATGCTTACCTTTATTATTAGCATCATATTCTTCCTCAGGGTCTGAGGAATAGATTTATGAAGCACCCATCTGAATCCGTTTGGTAGTGTTTACGTGATGAGCGTGCAAACAAATAGACAGACAGACGACAATTCTAAAAATTGTTTATTTCTTTTCTCTATCGTGCTATAATCTCCAGAATTTAATTTTTGACTTTCTTATCACTAGTATTATATTCAAGTAAAGATTGTTATCAATGCCTTTGACCTGTTCCTTTATTCTGTGAATGTCTGTCCACTCCGATTGTTTATCGGTAACGTGTTAAAGTTTAAATGATGTTGGAAAGTATCATTCCAACAACATTTTTGATTTCACATTTTTTGAGGTTTCTTGCATAATTTATACTCAAGTAGACACGTTTCATTAAATGTCATCGATTACTGATCGTCAAAATAAAAATGAATTTTTATAGCTATTCTAAAAAATCTGATGATGCGCCGAAGCGACCTGATAAACCAGTTTTGCAAGCGTAAATAGGTCGATTAAGAAAGAAGATATGGTCATTTAAAACTATATTGATAGAAGCTATTTTGTATGTTTGGCATGTTGCATCAATCATATTTTAGACATTCTTCGGTTTGGCAAGCCCATCTTTTTATGGGTATTCCAATCTGGCACCCTTATTGGATTTTTAGATACAATTATTAACGTTATAAATGCGGAAGTTTGTTACGTAATAACACATAAACAAAATACTTATTTTTATTACGTAATAACACATATAAACTACATGGGTCAATCGTTACCATATTTTTCATACATCTAGGTTGTGTATCATAATAATGTCAGGTCAGATCAAGGCAGTTCTTAGGGAAAACCAAAAAAATTAGTCCGATATGGATGACTTTGCTATGCGTTTTATATATTCAGCCATTGTATTATATTTTCCAATTTATTTGGAATCAGTATACCATAAAATCTCAAATGAAAGATGAGTTTTGCACTGCTTCTCGAAACAAAAAAGTTAATTAATAATTTTTAATTAAAATTAGGTAAATGATACTTAATTTTAAAAGTCATGGATAATTATAAATTTAAATTAATTAGGCATTTCAAAGTCAATCTTTGTATTAGCCCACGTGATTTAAATTTTTTTTCCTCTTAACCTTTATAAGATATTCACTTACGCCATTATTATGGTCTTTAATTTGACAGCTGTCGAAAAACAAATATTTCTTTTTTCATACAAGTGGTACATTTATATTAAACGTATCACCAAATAAATTGGCTATTTATTTTAATCTGGACTGATTGCATCATTTTTATTTTTCGTTGGTGGTAACATTGTACGTCTGAAAAAAGTCCACCATATTTGTTTTTTGACAGCTGTCAAATTAAAGACCATAATAGTGGCGTAAATAAATAATGCTAGATATAAGTTTGTGATGTAGTGGATAATACCTTTCCCTTTTAGTATTTTACTCCCAAAATTGTATTCCCTCTCGAACTTCACTAAACCATCTTTTCCTGGATATGTACAAGGTTTCGTTTATCATAAATTGGTAAACGAAAACTTTACCATAATAGGGACAAGTTACACCATAAATTTTCGCTTGATTTGAGTACTTTATTTCTGTTTCAGTATGACCAAACAGTTGCTTATATTTTATGGAATCATCAGTATCTTTTCTTTATAGAACCTTTGTTAATCTAAGTTACTTCTTACACACCACTCTTTCCCATTTTTAACTGGTCCAAAAGTTTCCTTTAAAATATTCTGTATCCACATTCTAAACATTTTAATTGCCCTCTGCATTGAGTCTCATTGCCAAAAAGTTTTGTTTCTTGTTAATAATGTTGTATTTTTAATTTTTGATGACAAAACGCTACTCGAAATCATTGGTCCAGCATCTTTGAATGAGAACCGCTTGGTATTTTCTGCTTTAAGACCGTTAAAATTTTCCTCGAGACCTTTTTTCGCGCTTGAACATTTTATTCTACCATATCTCTTTTGAACCATATTTATCGACCATAAGTTACTGTTGTTTTAATAACTATATTCTGATTGTTTAATTTTGTATCCGTATTTTAACGAAATCCTTGGGGCTTGATGGCGCAGATGTTATTGGTTACTCTTGATTTATAACTTTTTCTTTATTAGGTTTAACTCCTTCAGCACTAATTTCATTATCGCGGAATAAAACTTAAAGGTTAACTTAAGGTTCACTTTACCTAGCCTCATTAACTACACTTCTAAACAGCTTGCTGCTTGGAGCTTGCTTGCTAGTTTTTAGGCTAAATTGCATCCGTTTGAACCGACAGTTGTAGTGATAATTGTGGGTTAAGAATACTGTTTTTCTTTTCAATATCTTCTGGATGCATCTGTATTTAACAATAGCCGGAAACAAGGTCTAGACTAGTGAAGTATTGTGATTTACTTAATTTGTCCAAAATTTCCTCAGCTAATGGAATTGGATACTTATTGTCAATTGTTTGTTGCATCTTCTTCACTTCCTTCTTTTTGAATTTGGACAAGAAAGGTAATCTTTTGATTTTTGCTTATATGGGAGAAGATCACATGCGGATATGGGAGGTCATTATGACTGTTACCGAGCAGGAGCCCGGTGAAAGCCTCTAGTTTGTTAGAGCAAATCGTGGCATTAAGATCAATTAGCGACGTCATGACATTGCGTTGGCTCGCTGGTTTCACAAGAGCGCTGCAAGTATCGCGGCTATGCGAGATTTGGGTGGCGATTACGTCGTTATTAATTCGTCACGTTTTGACATGCCGCCGATGTGTATTTATTCAATTTGATTTAGAAATTTGTACCTGTTTGCCTGCGCTCCGGCTGGTGCGGGGTTACGTCATGCCCTGAGGGGGTATCCGTTCCGATTCGCGTGTATCGTGAACCGTTGAGTCTAGTGTGGTTTTTAACATTATATTTTCACTGTGTGGATTTGAACATTCTTACGATTTATCAAATACATAAGGTACCTTTACGCACGTACATTTCTAATTCTAAAACCTCTGGTCACATTTGAATACAGTTTTATTTACATTTCTAAATAAATTTTACGTCTATAAGTGTGAACATTTCTAACTCTAAAACCACCGGTCACATTTGAATACAGTTTTATTTAAATTTAATATATAGAATATAAATAAATAAATTAAAATAAAACTGTATTGTAATATGACCAGTGGTTTTAGAGTTAGAAATGTACACACTTATAAACATAAAGGTACCTTGTATTTTCGCTACGGGGATTACGTTATGTCAGGTTACTACACGTTACCACATTTTACAGTAACGTACCTTACGTTGCTATAAGTTACCTTTCATTAACTTACATTATGTTAGGTTACATTAGGGGACTTTACCTTACGTTATCTCGATTTACCAACCATGTGTTACCTTGAGTTAACTTAAGTTTCCTTATGTCATCTTACGTTATCTTCCGTCACCTACGTTATCTTGAGTTACTTTAAGTTACCCAAATTCTTCTAAATTACCGTAGATTATTTTCAGTCACTTTACATTGTCTTGAATTAAGTTACTTTACCTTAAGTTGAATTACCTTAATTAGCTTGAGTTACCATGAATTACCTTAACCTATCTCACGTTATTTTAAATTACTTTACGTTACTTTGAGTTACTTTACCTTAAGTTACCTTACTTTACCTTGAGTTACCTTATATTATCAGGAGTTATCATTACGATGTGACCTACAAGGGATGAACGTTCGAGGATAACTGCGCAATTAATAGATTGAACCATTTTTTGTTAAACGATTTGTGCATGTGCATTCTGTCTGTGTCCCGAAAAAAAACTAAAATTTATATAACCGGAATCAACAAGGATAGAGTCGATGGTATAGGTAGTTCGAGATGCAGTTTCCCTGCTGTGCCGTGTCTTTCTGGAAGCTTTTCGCCGTATGTCGGATGGGAAAATTATGAAAGCAGGAATCTTTTAAAAAATTGTTTATTCAAATGAGTTTAACTAGAATGACATATCATTTGTTTGACGTTTTTCTGTCGAGAATATTGCCATTAAGCGGTAAATACAATAAACTAATTCATCGAGTCCATTCGGAAAATAGTGTTGTTTTGGCACCACTCTTTTTCATCGACGTATTTATAATTATAATATTTAATAATTACGCAAATGTCTAAATTATACAAAGTCGACAATTCTTCTACGATTCTTGTGAAGCTGTGAATTTCCTTCCACGTAACATGCAGATATTGTTCGAGACATTTAGAATAATGTTCTGTTATTATGTCAATTTTGTTTTTTTTTGTGTAATTTTGTTTAATGTTACTTTTGACATCTTAATGTGGATAATTATGTGCAATAAAACCATCGCGAAAAGCCACGGTTCGGAAAATTCAAATAAAACTGTTTCCTGAAATTATTTCTTTAGAATTTTAAATATTTTTTTGTTTCTAAATGATTTCGAATTAGTATTTGAGTTTGAATTTTTCCAGAATTATTTAAATAAGGAACATGTGAATAGAACTTTGGTTCTCAAAACTGTCTCTTTAATCTTATACCGTCTTCTTTCTTATTTAGTCTTTGAATTGTTTCGAATTCGTTTTCGTGCTTTAATTTATTCCAGAATAATTTAAATATGGAACATTTGAATATAATTCTGGATCATAACATCGTTGCTTTTAAATATCGCATATTTTTAATTTATGTTTAGATTTTAAACTATTTCGAATTAGTTTTCGAACTCGACTTTATTCCAGAATAATTCAAATATTGAATATTCGGTTCACGATTATTGAGTTTTTGAAGAATCTCGCGTCATCTCATTTTGTGATTGAATTAGTTTTCGAGCTTTCATACGGATAATGTTTTCTCACATGTCATAGATATTAGTAAATTGCATGCCCGCACTTTTATGTATTAATAGTTGAAAAGTTCACTGTTTTGAATGAATTTTATTCCGTTGTAGTTCGTATATTTTAGGAGTAAGAATCGATTGGCGTTTTCTAACTCTCCATTTGTCAAAGTAAATGATTTGAACTAACTGGTGATGCTGAATTTCATTGATTGACCTCATATCTTTAAAGCTAAAAACGTTGCGATTTGTTATTTTTACAAACAAGAGGACACATATCTTATTTACAACAACTTTTTATTAAATGTTTTTATTATGAGGTTTTTTTCTTTTATTCTTTTATAATATTTATAGATTATTGTTTTAATAGTATTCTCTGAAACATGCATTTTTTCACAGTGATATCGATACAGTATATTTTATTTTCATTGGTGTATCGACATTTTCGTTACAAAATTGCTTTTATTTCCAATTATATGTTTTGAATATATATTTTTATTATGACAATGAAAAACCTTAGCTATTAGCAATGTTTTTAGTGTTTTTGCAATAGTAAGATAAATATTTTAGCTGCATCGTTTTATTTAATTTTTTTTTATGAAATTTTAAATAAATGCAATTAAGACGCACGTCTGTAGTTGATACTGATCTATTGTGATTTGATTGTATTTTTTGTCAATTGATAAATTAATTTTTCACTTCAAAATAGATGTTTTGTAAAATTGTATTTTCAAATTTTGTATTATTTAATAATTTTAAAAATTTTAATTCAATTTCGATTGATTTTGCCTTTATAACTATGGTTGCATTTCGACTGCTTATTTTATTTTAATTTTATATTTTAAAAAAATAAGAGATAACTCTTAGATTTTAGCTGCACTTTTACTTATGAATTCACAATTTGCATAAATGCACTATTTTCTGGCTGTTTTTTTTAAGTTTCTCACGATGCATTTACGCATTTTTTGGATGATTTTTTTTAACTAGTGCCTGCCACTAGGCGAATGTTGCATGCTGAATGTTGGTTGTGCTATAGTTGCCCGTGTATGTTGTTGCATGCAGGTCGCGCCGCGCATCGCAGCAGCTGTCGCGCAGCGCCGAGAGCATCGATCAACCGCAACGCAGGTGAGTCGAATGCATATTGCACTTTCTTTTCTGTTTGTTTGTTTACTTGTTTATTGATGTAAAACTTCTTTGATCACTGAAGAGGTTAGTGGAATGAAACTTTACTTTAATGCACTTTTAGAGTGCTTCTCATAAAGAAACCTGAACCACGTTTTATTCACGTGAAACTTAGAACTTATACCGCAACAGTTGATGTTCGTATTTAAAAATGGATCAAAATATCGTGTGTTTAATATAACCTGGTATCACCATTTTCTCTACACGTTATGCTTTACGGAATGAAACTAGAAATAAAAAAAAAACAATTTTACTTTAATATGACAAATTTCAAAACGGCGACAGTTTGATGTTGCAAGAAGTATTGCTAGTATTAAAAAAATAACCGCAAATATTGGCGCAGACGCGTATCACGAACGTATAAAAAATGTACAAAATATAATAAAAAAAAACCATAAAAACCATCTAATTCAATCAACGTAAATATAATAAATTATATATGAATTTATTGTATAATAAATTCATATATAATTTATTTTTGACGCAAACGTTGAATTTTGTTTAATACACTTCGATATAAAATAGAAAGAGGCTCAAAACATTTTTCTGATGCTGCACTGCTTGTCTTATTTTTTATGCAAACGTTGAATTTTGTTTAATACACTTTGATATAAAAGAGAAAGAGGCTGAAAAAATTGTCCTGATGCTGCACTGCTACGGTTTGCCTTATTTTTTATGCAAACGTTGAATTTTGTTTAGTAGTACACTTTGATATAAAAGAGAAAGAGGCTCAAAAAATTGTTCTGATGTTGCACTGCTACGATTTGCCTAATTTTTTATGCAAACGTTGAATTTTGTTTAGTAGTACACTTTGATATAAAAGAGAAAGAGGCTCAAAAAAATGTTCTGATGCTACACTACTACGGTTTGCCTTAATTATGAGACTTTATTATTTTAAATTGGTTAAATAGGCGGCCACAAAAGGGAAATTTTTTTCATTATGCATTCTTTGTGACTATCAATCCAAGATAGTGTTTTTTTAAATAACGCTATTAAAGCACCTAATATTTGCTATATATTAAAATCCAAAGCTAGATCTCCCGTAACGTTTCAGTGGACCGGATAAATGTAATAAAGTCAGCCCAAACAAACAAAGCTAGATAAAAATTTTAAAATAAAAAAAATTGCGCGTGTCAGCTCCGACGCAACTGGAATTTACTCCTTAAGTAGGATTGTCTTGGAATGTATAAAATAGGTAACACTGTATATAAATATAAATGGAAAATTCTTTAATAAAAAATACTGACAATATAATTATTTCGAAGTAAAATGCAAATGAACAAAATCAATTTTATACAACAAAATTAAAAACATTTAATAACGTCAGACTAGGAAGTTAAAATTAAAACAGACTTTTTGATTTTGTAGGATAAAAGGCCCCAAATATTCGCACATAGTGACATTTAATGATTACATCTTGATATAAGTGAAAGATAGTCATTGCGATTGTGAAAGATAGTCACTCCGTCATTGCGATTACGCCATAAGAAAATGCTAAATGAACATATTGATATATCACTCTAAAGATACACAGAAATATTGCGCGGAGGGCCACCTAACGTTTATACTTTTTTTTAACGCTCTGAGCTTCGTACGCTTTGAACTTCTGTTTTACTCCTCATAAAATTTTATATCGGCCGCTTTATGAAAATCCACTTATGATTTTTAAGGAGTAAACTCCAATAAAGGTAAAAAAGCTTTTTAAATCATACGGTTTTATTGTACAACCAATGATATTCTAAAAGCTAAAAATAATTATAAATCACTAGTCTGGGGCGTGATCAGACGACAATAAAATCGTGGGACACGTTTTATAGAAAACTTATATTCGTTCGAGCTTAGAAATCATATGTAGCTTTAAATTGTTGTTTTCGACCTTAGTGTTCGTATTGTAGTCATGTCCTTTGTAGTAATACAATATAACCAACATAGGTTTATATACATCGCCCAAAAACGCGTCCCACAATTTTATTTTTATCAAAGTCCCAGTGTAGTGTTCCATAATTATTTTGTAGCTTTGGTATTTCATCGTTTGTACGATGAAATCATTTAAAGTAATTTTTTTTTTATCTTTATTTTATTATGAATCGAGACCATAGAGAAATTTTACGACTGTTGCACATAGACAATACAGAAATTAAATATAGAGTTAATTTCTTTTTTAGACTTAAATTATACGAATAACAAGCACTCTTTCGCATTTATAACTTTATTTAAAATAACTTTCGTGATTATTACAATTTCACCCAGATGAAGCCGGGGACGGCAGCTAGTTAATATAAATACTTTAATTTACAGAGAGTAGAAATATAAATTAAGTACCTTTCCCTAATTGACTTCGCTTCGCGGTACAAATGAACGTGCTCAAGAGATAGCTGGCAATTAGACTGCCATTTGAATTCTGTGTTTGCAATTAATGTTATCGAGGGCCATTTTGTCTATGATTTACATAAATAATTAATAACCATGGATTGTAGAGCGAGTCACGAAAACGAATTATCTACGGGTAGCGGGGATGGGCGTCGCCATCTTGGTTCCGGTAGTCGCGTCACGTACTTAGTACGATAGCGCTTCGTTTAGACTGATTCTATTTTTGTTCTTAAATATATATTGCGGTCATTGAGAGATATGATTGTGAGAAAAATGTTGAAGAAACAATAAAAGTTATGAAAAAATAAATTTATTTCTAGAAATGAGAACGGAGCAATCGCATCGAAATTTCTCACGGAAAAGCATAATTTTCTCTGTCTTTATATCGTAAATATTGTTACGAATAGTTCAGTTTTCGTCGCGTTATTCTCGAGAGGACATCGTAATTTATTTTATATCGTCTGGAATAGTCGTTTAGTACGACATTATGATTTTACCGAATCATATTATGGTTGTGCTGTATATGCGTCGTTGGATAAATTTGTAACGCTCTAGAATTCAGAAGTATTTCACGAGAATGTTAAAGTGCACATAAAATTTGCGCTTCTAAGATACTAGGCATCATTTGAAAGTAGGAATTTTGACAGCGACAAATTTTAAGTTATTAAACAGGCCATCCCGATAATAAACCACTGTGACGTTTACATTATAAAAATTTGCTCTACTAAGATACTAGGGATCATTTGAAAGTAGGAATTTTGACTGCGACGTTATTCTAAATTATAAAACAACCATCTCGATCATAAACTACTGCGACGTTCACATTATAAAAATTTGCTCTACTAAGATACTAGGCATCATTTGAAAGTAGGAATTTTGACTGCGACGTTATTCTAAATTATAAAACAACCATCTCGATAATTAACCACTGCGACGTTTACATTATAAAAATTTGCTCTACTAAGATACTAGGGATCATTTGAAAGTAGGAATTTTGATTGCGACGTTATTCTAAGTTATAAAACAACCATCTCGATCATAAACTACTGCGACGTTCACATTATAAAAATTTGCTCTACTAAGATACTAGGCATCATTTGAAAGTAGGAATTTTGACTGCGACGTTATTCTAAATTATAAAACAACCATCTCGATAATTAACCACTGCGACGTTTACATTATAAAAATTTGCTCTACTAAGATACTAGGGATCATTTGAAAGTAGGAATTTTGATTGCGACGTTATTCTAAGTTATAAAACAACCATCTCGATCATAAACTACTGCGACGTTTACATTATAAAAATTTGCTCTACTAAGATACTAGGGATCATTTGAAAGTAGGAATTTTGACTGCGACGTTATTCTAAATTATAAAACAACCATCTCGATAATTAACCACTGCGACGTTTACATTATAAAAATTTGCTCTACTAAGATACTAGGGATCATTTGAAAGTAGGAATTTTGATTGCGACGTTATTCTAAGTTATAAAACAACCATCTCGATCATAAACTACTGCGACGTTCACATTATAAAAATTTGCTCTACTAAGATACTAGGCATCATTTGAAAGTAGGAATTTTGACTGCGACGTTATTCTAAATTATAAAACAACCATCTCGATAATTAACCACTGCGACGTTTACATTATAAAAATTTGCTCTACTAAGATACTAGGGATCATTTGAAAGTAGGAATTTTGATTGCGACGTTATTCTAAGTTATAAAACAACCATCTCGATAATAAACCACTGCGACGTTTACATTATAAAAATTTGCGCTACTAAGATACTAGGCATCATTTGAAAGTAGGAATTTTGATTGCGACATTATTCTAAATTATAAAACAACAATCTCGATAATTAACCACTGCGACGTTTACATTATAAAAATTTGCTCTACTAAGATACTAGGCATCATTTGAAAGTAGGAATTTTGACTGCGACGTTATTCTAAATTATAAAACAACAATCTCGATAATTAACCACTGCGACGTTTACATTATAAAAATTTGCTCTACTAAGATACTAGGGATCATTTGAAAGTAGGAATTTTGACTGCGACGTTATTCTAAATTATAAAACAACCATCTCGATCATAAACTACTGCGACGTTCACATTATAAAAATTTGCTCTACTAAGATACTAGGCATCATTTGAAAGTAGGAATTTTGACTGCGACGTTATTCTAAATTATAAAACAACCATCTCGATAATAGACCATTGCGACGTTTACATTATAAAAGTTTGCGCTACTATGATACTAGGCATTATTTGAAAGTAGGAATTTTGACTGCGACGTTGTTCTAAATTATAAAACAACCATCTCGATAATAAACCATTGCGACGTTTACATTATAAAAATTTGCGCTACTAAAGCCTAGTAAGGCGTAATTCGAAAGTAGGAATTTTGACTGCGACGTTATTCTAAATTATAAAACAACCATCTCGATAATAAACCATTGCGACGTTTACATTATAAAAATTTGCGCTACTAAAGCCTAGTAAGGCGTAATTCGAAAGTAGGAATTTTGACTGCGACGTTATTCTAAATTATAAAACAACCATCTCGATAATAAACCATTGCGACGTTTACATTATAAAAATTTGCGCTACTAAAGCCTAGTAAGGCGTAATTCGAAAGTAGGAATTTTGACTGCGACGTTATTCTAAATTATAAAACAACCATCTCGATAATAAACCATTGCGACGTTTACATTATAAAAATTTGCTTTACTAATATACCAGGCATAATTTAAAAGTAGGAATTTTGATTGCGACGTTATTCTAAGTTATAAAACAACCATCTCGATAATAAACCACTGCGACGTTTACATTATAAAAATTTGCGCTACTAAAGCCTAGTAAGGTGTAATTCGAAAGTAGGAATTTTGACTGCGACGTTATTCTAAATTATAAAACAACCATCTCGATAATAAACCATTGCGACGTTTACATTATAAAAATTTGCTTTACTAATATACCAGGCATAATTTAAAAGTAGGAATTTTGATTGCGACGTTATTCTAAGTTATAAAACAACCATCTCGATAATAAACCACTGCGACGTTTACATTATAAAAATTTGCGCTACTAAGATACTAGGCATCATTTGAAAGTAGGAATTTTGATTGCGACATTATTCTAAATTATAAAACAACAATCTCGATAATTAACCACTGCGACGTTTACATTATAAAAATTTGCTCTACTAAGATACTAGGGATCATTTGAAAGTAGGAATTTTGACTGCGACGTTATTCTAAATTATAAAACAACCATCTCGATCATAAACTACTGCGACGTTCACATTATAAAAATTTGCTCTACTAAGATACTAAGCATCATTTGAAAGTAGGAATTTTGACTGCGACGTTATTCTAAGTAATAAAACAACCATCTCGATCATAAACCACTGCGACATTCACGTTATAAAAATTTGATCTACTAAGATACTAAGCATCATTTGAAAATAGGAATTTTGACTGCAACGTTATTCTAAATTATAAAACAACCATCTTGATAATAAACCACTGCGACGTTTACATTATAAAAATTTGCGCTACTAAAACCTAGTAAGGCGTCATTAGAAAGTAGGAATTTTGACTGCGACGTTATTCTAAATTATAAAACAACCATCTCGATAATAAACCACTGCGACGTTTACATTATAAAAATTTGCTTTACTAAGATACTAAGCATCATTTGAAAATAGGAATTTTGACTGCAACGTTATTCTAAATTATAAAACAACCATCTTGATAATAAACCACTGCGACGTTTACATTATACAAATTTGCGCTACTAAAACCTAGTAAGGCGTCATTCGAAAGTAGGAATTTTGACTGCAACGTTATTCTAAATTATAAAACAACCATCTCGATAATAAACCATTGCGACGTTTACATTAGTTAAGTGAAGCGTACAAGCATTGTACCTTAAAGGTAAAATGTCCATTTCCAATCGCAATTACAAGATTTCTTAAATTTTCTCCTCACCATCTGAACCTATCTTTACCTACAACCTTTTCATACGCCAATTACGTATTTCTCCTTACCAAGTCCCCCTCCCCTATCCTGGCTCTTCCGTCTATCCGCTCATTACGTTATAATTCATCTCGATCGCCGCATTAGCCAATGCCATTCGTAGATGTTTGGACGCGTTTGCGATGTTACCAGATCTAATTTTCGATTAATTTCGGTTTCACATCTACGTTTTGGACATTTGTCTTAACTGATTTTTGTATCAACCAGTTTCACATCTATGTTTTGGCCATTTGTATTTTTTTTATCAGCGATTAGAAGATGTGCTTGCTTATGGCGATCCTAAAGTTCGGAGACGATATGGATATTGATAACTTAAGGTTTTCATAAAGATGTAGGTAGCGGCATGAAATTTTGTTTTGACCTAATTAAATTATTCTCATTAATTTAATTTTGTGATATTTTTTACTAAAAACTATCTAAATATATTATTTCTAAAAGGTGTTTTTTGGTCCAGCGGGTCGATCTCTTTAACTACTGCACCAAAAAAAATACCCACTTAAAGCTTATGTTTTTTACTTTGGGCGAAAAATATAAAAAAATTCGAAAAAAATCTTTTTGTTAATAAAAAAATTAATTTTTATAACAATTGGCATGAGCGCCATCTGTGGGCGACACATCAAATATCTTAGCCAAATTGTATACTTGGAACACGCTAGATGGCGATATAGTGCGAAGACTTCGCACGGGTCAGCTAGTTTAATTATATATTTAAATAAATAGAAATATTATAAACTATTTAAATAAAAATAAATATATAAACTATTTAAAATATATTTTTTTACGTAAAACTCTTAACAACTGGGTGCTGAATCTTTTATGAAAATAGAGTAACCTTTATTCGAAAATTTATCTAAAGCTGGGTAATGTGTTTGTTTATCTATATCTTAAATAAGTTTTTGGCTCGGTAATGATTAAATTTGGTAATAAACATTTTTGGTTTATTATGCAAATTAAATATTTGCGCGGAATGTCGTTATTAATGCAGCATCGATGAAAGTAAGAATGAATTTGTTTATTTTTTATTTTTTTTTAGACTTTCGTTATAAAATTGCAATTTGAAACACCAAGCCTGTTTATCTGGTTGCCTGACTAACTAAGGAATAGATCATATTTCCACCATTATAGATGAGATTTTTTTTTAAATAACTCCAGTAATATTAAGATTTTCGAGTATTATGCAAGCCGACATGAAAGTATTTGTCGGCCTTAGATAGGGTTCTCTTCGAGAGTTATTTGCAACGAAATAGTGTATCTATCTACATCAATAGATGGCGCTACGTGTATTTTAAATCTGGTAATGAAGTTTTCCATCCGAATGTATATCGAGGAAATGGTCGTGGCCAGAAGTTCAGTGTGGAAAAACATCTTTAAAAATGGCGTAGTTGCATTTTTCAGAATGGTCTACGCTCAGAAAATCGCGCGGACAGGTAGTAATAAGAAATAAGAATCGTAAAGTATAAGTGTACATAGTTGTATAGCCGATATTAAATGATAATAGACAAATGTCTACTGCTGGTCTGGTCGATGATTATAGACAAATGTCCACTTCTATTAAAATATTATAATTATTTAAAAAAAGTTTAAGGATGCAGTAGTAACGTGGTTTGACATTAAAAGTTGCGGCAGAGTTGCTACTATGTTTGTTATGATTTTTTTAGAGTTTTTTTAAACCTTTTTTTTCCGGTATCTATTTAATATAATGTGATGGATTAATCTGGTCGCATCACGTTTTCGCCTTACGTTTTATTGTGAGCTCGTCTGATGGATTCTTGGACCTTTTTGGTAATTGGTTTTCTTCTAGACTTCGGGGACTTCGCGAACGTGAGCTGATTTCCGTTTGCGTCTTCGTGAAATCAGACTTTTTCTAACGTAACGTCGTGTCTTTATTTTTACTCTTCATCTTTTACTCCCATCTCCTCTTTCAGCGAGGTGGGGTGGGCAGAATTAATAAAGATGAAAATATATAAAACAATTATGCGACCGACTGGTGCTATAGTTTTGAATGTTGGATATTGTCAAAAAAGATGAGAATGGTCTACTTTCTTTTGAGAAAAAATTTCTGCGAAAAATATTTGGATTAATACAGATAGACCATTCCTGCAAGATCAAAACGAACAGTGAACTCGAAAAACTTATTATATGTAGAAATGTAAAATTCATCTAGTCACAACATCTCTCAGGGTAAAATAAAAATGATATCAAGGTAATAATTCAACACAAGAGCAAGAACACACATTGTTGTGTGTACTTCTATGGATACTCCTCTTATTAAACTTCGTCAGCAGTGCTCTCACGACTGCTTGTTACACTCTTCTGCCGTGCTTTTGTCGTTCTAAGCCCTTATGTAAGTTTCTATCCAAGCAATAAAACTAAAGCAATGCTATGCTACTTTCTGTTCTGTTCGAAATTAAGAAGTTTCGTATTTTTCAATTTAACTTTCAGACACAAGGAGTAAATGTTTTTTTCGAATTTTGATAAATTCTCTGCTTTTTTTGAGTGTGCATGTCTGTGCAGTTGCCAGTGCTGCTCGATCTAATATACAGAAAGTCGAGTTGGGTGACCAAACGAATCGTTACAAAGGAATAAAGATCGGTACAGGTATAGCATAACTTTTTCAAGCATTATGGTCCCATCGCGTTCAGAAACTCGCCGGGGTTTGTGAATCTGATAACCACGAGGGGTTTCGTATTTTCCACATAACGCAGTAACGTTGTATGATTTATACATTTCAATAGTTCTCTAATTGCGCTCCACAGAAGAGGTGGTAATTATCATATATGACTACCTCTTTCATATAATTACGTGCTTTCAATGATATTTTGTCTAATTCATCATAGTTTGTGCATGGCACTATTTGGTACCATACTTTGTTTGTTTGTGGGTTTAACGTATCGATCGAGTGCCATTGGCTTTACGTATACTGTTCAGTTAAATATACTCTAAATTTTTAATTGTTAGTAATGTCGAAAAATTGGAACATGCTGCGAAAATCAGGACATTGGCCAACACTGGTAATTGAATGTTTTTTTGTGTACAAGAAAAAAAGGTTTTACTGGAACCGCCGTGTTGTGTAAATCAGATAAAATTATTTCTATTTACGTAAGATATTAACAAATAAATATAAATATTGAAAAAATAAAATGCAAATGCATTTTTTTTACAATTTGGCACCTTTTGCACTCAAGTCATTTCCAACCGAGGCGCATTATGCAGCACTGATTCTAGGTCTTTCTTGGTTTTTCAAGAAAGAAAAGAAGATGAAAATAGTATGTAGTTCTTAATACCACTTCTTTCTTTATATTACATCGTTTCTTTTTCCTTTTACTTCCCATAGAATTATTGTTGTCATTTTTTAAAATTCTCTGTGTTCGTACGTCCTAAAGAAAGATAAAGAAAGTAACTAAAGAAAGATAAAGAAAGAAGTGATACTTATCAATATTTGCATCTCACATACATTCGACCCGTATGTACGAGTATGTAATATTATTGGAACTGGAAAATATTCATATACGCTAGTTCTACTAGGACCTTTAAACAAAAGTACAAAACTTCATAATTATATGTTTGTGTATATGTTTTTATGTATGTCCACGTATTTCTCAGAAACTAATAATCGGAATGCACAATTTTTTTGAGGTAAAAAAATTTGTTAACATATCTACTTAGGTTAGTACCTAATTTTTATTTGGATTTTGGGTCGATTTTGTGCATATAAGTTAATTGTATTTTTATTTTAAGTGGTACCTACCTGTATTTAGAAATCAGTTTTTAAATTTTTTTTAAATTGCTAAATATATTCATTTGTTTTTGTTCCTGTAAAGTTTAGTATATGTTGAATCCAAGATGGCAACGACGTTTTTAACTTTACTAAATATCTTGATGTCTTGATAGATTAAAATGTGTATCACATAAGTTTTTACGAATATTAACGAGCTCGAATGCATTAACCCGTTTTTGATCAAGGGTTGGGAATTGTTTTACTTTATTAATTAAAATATATTGTAACAAATTAAAACCAGTTCATATTCTAACCCTGCTGAGTAGCATTGCCACGTGTACATAAAGTTTGTTGTTTTAAGTGCCCTGGGGTAATCCGTTAGTTTGATAGGCTATTAATAACGTGGAATGGGGTCTGAAATACTGTCCGTTCCGATAGACATAAAGAATTAACGCGGTAAGCCAGGCATGTGTAAGTGAGGGAAAGTAATTTCGTATCGATCCACCAATACATGTGGGTTGAGTCCAATAAGTTGTAATCGCACTTGCTTGATAAGTTGAGGGTATACTCGGGTCACGCGATGTTAACCCTCCAATGGTCGTGGGGTCCCTTCTGATCTAATTTACATGTGTTGCATTTTTAATTCGTTTTTCTTGCTGTATCGAAACATTGAGCGTTCCAATTACAGGGATCGAATTCGTAAGAGCTCCAGTAGTTTAGCACTGGCTATAAACTCTACTGATCTGTATATTTCTTCAAGTCATCATCTGCATCGTCTAAAAGAGCGTTCATGAACAGTTTTTTGCTTCTTTAATTATTAACACTTAAAAAATAATTATCATGTTTCTGCCATGTCTGTTTGTCTGTTGAAACCCATTTTGTCAGAAATCGTTTGATGTAGAAACCTGAAATTTATTCAATAATATATCATATTCACATGCATAATTTGTATTAGCTAACACTTTAAAATATTTCAACCTTATACCCTTAAGGATATGTACTAAAATATGCAAGAAAGTGCACTCTTCCCCTTATTTCTGGAACAACTGACCCAAAAACCATGAAGAAATAGATTTGGTAGAACCTGACTGGAATATTACAGTCTTAAAATATCTGCCTGCAAAACATATCTTAGTCATGCGCTGTTGACAGAGTGATTGTGGTCATATTTCGGCCGACCTTTTACAAGTCATTCTCTAGGTGCATCTTCGTCTATCTCTATTGTGCATTGATGACGGAGTACGTGATGGATTTTATGTGGTCAGTCCATCGTGCGGGAACCTTCCCGTGATCTATCGCCTAGATTTTCTATTGAGTTTTCATTGCGAGTAATGTGTTCGAAAAGCTTCGGGATTCATATTCACAAAGTCGACGAAAATTTTTCTTTTATGTTCTTTGAAATTTGTTGCATCGGTTCGATGAGCAGTCCAAGGGATTCCGAATAGACTCCTCCAACACCACATTTCTAGTGGTGTTGGAGGAGTCTAATCGATTATTGCGTAGTTTCATTGTCCACGTCTCTGCTCCATAGAGGAAGATTGGAAATGCTAGGCATCTCAACAAATTAACTTTATTTTTTTTGGTGATCCTTCTGTTCCACCGAATTTTCGAAAGTTTTTCTGCTGCAAATCTGGTGATGGCGCGACGTCTACTAATCTCATCCTCGCAATCACCGACCTCAAAACGTATAGGCAATATATTAATGGGGTGAAAAGTAATATTAATATTTATGAATAGTCACAACTAAATAAAACTACGTGATGTAGTATTATTTCTACTTTATTTAAATTCTTTACCACGACCTGAATTTCGTTGTATTACAACATCTTCGGGTGGGTAATTAGCAAAGATTGACTTTTAGAAACAGAAACTTCTAACAGCATTTAAATATTATACAAAACAATAGGTTTGCACGGGTTTACCCACTTGTGTGTGGAAACTGGGTATTTAAATGATGTTGGACTTGTGTGTGGAAACTGGGTATTTAAATGCTGACGCGGATTTCCCACTTCTTTGTGGAAAGTGGATATTTAAAGCATTTAAATATTGGAAGTTTCTAAGGGTCAATCTTTGCTAATTGACCAACTGAAGATGTTGTCATACAACGAAACCTAGGTCGTGGTAAAGAATTTAAATAAAGTAGAAATAATTCTACATCATGTAGTTTCATTTAATTGTGAAAAATGAATTTCTACAAAATTAACGCCAAATATATTCAATTTATGAATACATTAATAGAAATATTTTGTACTCTTAAATCTTTAAAGATTTACGTGTACTTAAATACGTAGGAAACTCATTAGAGGTTTATGTACTACGGATGATCAATTAAAATATGCCGTTTAATGTATTGTTGTTGTTATTCGAAAATTGTTTGTTTTATACAGCATGAATGTTTTAGTCATACTTGTAGCTCTTCGAAGAATAAAGTGGAATAAAACAAAATAAAACGGGGTAGTTTTTCGGGAGGGTTAAACGAGTTAACTGGACGGTCTCTCACTTGCAAGTTTCGGCGGGGAAAGTTGAGTAATATTTTCCGAAGACTACAGATAATGGGGAGTCGTTTCATTGGGACGATCTCATCGGAAAGTTTGGATGAAGTTGAATTTTCCGATCGCCGCCTGCCGTAGATTGGCTACGAGCAATAAAGATGTCGAGCGCTTTAGTTTATTTAAGTTTGGTGCGTGCTACGGTACGGTTATACAGGGGTCGATAATTTGTTCCTTCTCATCATTTATAACATTTATAGGGATCGATAATTTGTTCCTTCTCATCCATAACATTTATAGGGGTCGATAATTTGTTCCTTCTCATTATAGGGGTCGATAATTTGTTCCTTCTCATCCATAACATTTATAGGGGTCGATAATTTGTTCCATCTCATTATAGGGGTCGATAATTTGTTCCATCTCATTATAGGGGTCGATAATTTGTTCCTTCTCATTATAGGGGTCGATAATTTGTTCCTTCTCATTATAGGGGTCGATGATTTGTTCCTTCTCATTATAGGGGTCGATAATTTGTTCCTTCTCATTATAGGGGTCGATGATTTGTTCCTTCTCATTATAGGGGTCGATAATTTGTTCCTTCTCATTATAGGGGTCGATAATTTGTTCCTTCTCATTATAGGGGTCGATAATTTGTTCCTTCTCATTATAGGGGTCGATAATTTGTTCCTTCTCATTATAGGGGTCGATAATTTGTTCCATCTCATTATAGGGGTCGATAATTTGTTCCATCTCATTATAGGGGTCGATAATTTGTTCCTTCTCATCGATCATTATAGGGGTCGATAATTTGTTCCTTCTCATTATAGGGGTCGATAATTTGTTCCTTCACATTATAGGGGTCGATAATTTGTTCCATCTCATTATAGGGGTCGATAATTTGTTCCTTCTCATTATAGGGGTCGATAATTTGTTCCTTCTCATTATAGGGGTCGATAATTTGTTCCTTCTCATCGATCATTATAGGGGTCGATAATTTGTTCCTTCTCATCCATAACATTTATAGGGGTCGATAATTTGTTCCTTCTCATCGATCGGCCATAACATTTCATTAATTTGTTCCTTCTCATCGATCGGCCATAACTCATCGATCGGCCATAACATTTCATTTGTTTCTTCTCATCGATCGGCCATAACATTTCATTAATTTGTTCCTTCTCATCGATCGGCCATAACTCATCGATCGGCCATAACATTTCATTTGTTTCTTCTCATCGATCGGCCATAACATTTCATTAATTTGTTCCTTCTCATCGATCGGCCATAACTCATCGATCGGCCATAACATTTCATTTGTTTCTTCTCATCGATCGGCCATAACATTTCATTAATTTGTTCCTTCTCATCGATCGGCCATAACTCATCGATCGGCCATAACATTTCACTGTGGAGGAAAGGGTTTGAGACTTAGACTTATTTTAAATGATAGTTTTTTATATGACATTTGTAATTGTTTAGACTAATGATTCTCAAAAGTACATGAATCTCCTGGTGTTTCCAACTTGCTTGGGGTCCAATTTAGCGAGAAAAATATATGGAGATTTACGAGATTCAAGAGGTCGATGTCAGCGGATCACATTAAGGCAAGTCGTCATTGACTTTACGGCATTCTGTAAATGACATAATGCGCCTAGATCGAATTTTGTGTACCGTAGGGGTTTAAGTAAATTATTTTTTTAGATTTTTAGAAATTTCTATATCAGTAGTCATATAATTTGCGCGTACGTGTAGTGAATAGCAGTTCAGATGTGTTCAAACCAAAGCTTTGTATCGACTTTTTGTAACTAAGCGTTATAAATAAGGGTGTTAAAGAAAAGTACTGTGAATGTTTTTCTGTTTTATGCAAATGTCCACTCTACAAAAAACTTATATCATAATGAGCAGCATTGTATCACCTGTGGCAGACACATTTGGTATTAGTAAGTTCTGGAAAATTCTATATTGGGCAGGCAGGGGATCGACGAAAAAAATAGAAAACGTCAAGTGGTCGTGATAAGAAAGTTTGGCAACCTCTGATTTAAACTCACAATCAGAAGCGTATAACCATATATAGGAAACTTGCCATAAAATAGCTTCAAAAAATATTTTAGTTGCTTCAACTGGTACTCGATTAGATGTGTGCAATTAAGATTTAAAAGTATAGCAGTTATTATACCGATAAGTCTAGTTCTCGGAGAAAATCGGCGGTAACTAAGAGACAGTAAGACCTCGCATAAGTTATTTTTTTTTCCTTTTAAAGTTTGTATGTTTTCCTTTTGAGATAAAAAGTAAAAAACCGAACCTTAACGTCATGTAGTATATTTCTACTTTCTTTAAGTTCTTTACCACGACCTAGGTTTCATTGTATTACAACATCTTCTTCTCTTTCAAGATCTTTGCTAATAACTCACCCGAAGATGTTGTGATACAACGAAACCTAGGTCGTGATAAAGAACTTAAATAAAGTAGAAATAATACTCCATCACGTAGTTTCATTTAATTGTGAATTATGAATTTCTACAACGTCAAATATATTCAATATTTGTAAATAGTGTTTAATAGAGATACTACCCTTAGATTTTGTACGAGGTTAAATTTGTACGGAACCCTCGTAATACGAGATCACGTACACCTTAAGGGTTTTTTAGTACCGAATACTTAAAAGTTGTAGCGATATTTTAAATAACGGACTGGAATGTCTAATAACTGCGTCATCACCACCTAAACGTAATACTTTCTTCACGTATTTCTGAAGCAAAGAAACTAACCTCATACGTGGATGAGATATCGACAATGGTTGAACGTTTTGATAAATGTCTTTGTTTGCAACATCGCCGTTGCACAAGTCGCGAAATTTCGCCATTTTCCCCGCGTCCGCTTCGGGGACAGAAAGTGTATCCAATTTTCCGCCGCCTGCAGTGCCCCGCTTCCGACTGATTGTCTCGATGGAAATACGCTAATATTGGCCTTGTTTCGGTGCATTTTTTTCGTCAGAGGCCACACAATGAGCCGGCGAGTGACCGCGATGTCGCCCGCCTGACCGACTTTTCGCGCAAACAATTGACGTTTCGCGAATTGTCATCGGGGAGAGTGACTGCTGCGCCCGCGGACATGTCGTGCGATGTAATGCCCGTTTCTCGGCTGCAGTGACAAACCAAGGTTTTATTTCTGCTTACGGCCTAAATAGGCTATAATTTTTTTTCGGCCGGAACCCGGAAGCTGCGATTTTCAGAAAATGGATTATAATCGTCTATCTCTTTTATAGAATGTCGCGGAACCGTTCAATGTTCGAATATCTTCGACGGACGCTTGACAGCGAGAAATAATACTTGATTCTCACGATTTAACCTGTTTGCTAATTACTCCAACAATGATTCTAGGTGTCATAAATTTTGGAGCTTTTAATTCAGATTATTAAATATTTGTTGCGTTAGATGGTCCATATTAATGATGGCTTAAATAAATAAAGTATTTTTATTTCAGACTAAGTACAAAATCCTCGTTGCGCAAGCTAGGCAGTTTATATCACGTTCCAGACATCTAGGATGAATAAGTGACTCGTGGAAAACACCATGCATTTTCCGTTTAAGTTTGACTTAGTTAATGAGTTGTATTTATTTTACTCGCACTTATTGGCAAATTTGTACTAATTTTTGCACTTATTGGCAATTATGAAACAATTTGACTCATAATTATCCTCATATGTATAGTTATATAAAGTTACAGTATGCAAATTTTCAAGTTCGATCCCCAATGGTTTTGATGCGTTTACGATGATAGAGAGGCAGGCAGTGGAAAGTTTGTATTTAGGATCTACATGATCATAATATTTAAATGTCTACTTTTTGGTCTAGTAGAATTGGTATCAGGTATTCAATCGAATCCTGTCTCTAATATCAATCGTAAACGGTAGACATCAAATTCGATATAATATAAATCTCAAACGGTAGACACCAAATTCTTTATAATATAAATCGCAAACGGTAGACATAACATTCGATATAATATAAATATAAAACGGTAGACACCAAATTCTTTATAATGTATTCTTTATAATATAAATCGCAAACTGTAGACATCAAATTCGATATAATATAAATCTCAAACGGTAGACACCAAATTCTTTATAATATAAATCGCAAACGGTAGACATCAAATTCTGTATAATATAAATTGCAAACAGTAGACACAAAATTCTTTATAATATAAATCGCAAATCCAAATTCTATCGCAAACGGTAGACATAAAATTTTATCAAACAAATAGGCCCAGTGTTTTAAGAACTAACATGTATATTTATATACTTTTGCTTTTTTATATTCTACTAATTAAAACTTTAAAATAAATTTCTGTTCAAATTTCGACATCGGTTTTTTTTTAAATACAATACGCTAATCATATATTGGTTATAGATGTAGAGATGACGGTGAATTGAAACTGACACTATGTAGGGTGCAACTTGGCAGTGGTGTAACTGTCATTGAGTTGTGTAGAAGTGTTTTGAAAGCGGTGAAACCTGTGAAATCGTGCGTGGTTAGTGTAGACAATTCATTAGCGGATCTGTATGAATTTGATCGAAGTAAAGTCCTTTTTTGTGACTCGTCATCGAGGGTCTATTTCCGAGCTGTTTTGGTCGGTTCTATCTGGTTATCGCCGGAGTCTATTATTTTATTTGTCGCAAAGCGTTGAGCTGAAGCAATAGAATGGACGGCTGTTTATCGAAACGTTGATGAGATTGTTTTTAAAATCGATCGTGATGGAAAATTGAGGCTGTTTTGTTGAACCGATTGACCGGAATTGGTGTCGGAAATAATAGTTGAGGAAACTACTGTTTGTTATTTCTTTTGTTTGTTATTTGTTTTGTTTGTGAACGGGTGGTTTTAGGGTTTCGTCGCCCAAGGGCAAAAAAGAATCCTTACAATATCTTCGTATCCTTACAGTGTCGTAACTCTTTCAGTTAAAGAGTGTTTGTGATCAGATTCTAAGAAAACGAAGTTAAATTTTATGAACACAGAAATAAAGACAATTAAATGAAATTTTAGATATTGAATATATTTGGCGTTAGTTTTGTAGAAATTCATTATTCACAATTAAATGAATGATCTAGTATTATTTCTACTTTCTTTTAAATTCTTTACCACGACCTAGGTTTCGTTGTATTACGATATCTTCAGGTGGGCAATTAGCAAAGATCTTGCTAATTGCCCATCTGAAATCTTTGCTAACTGCCCACCTGAAGATGTTGTAATACAACGAAACCTAGATCGTGGTAAGAATTTAAATAAAGTTGAAATAATTCTACATTACGTAGTTTCATTTAATTGTGAAATATTAGAAACAATGTCATCGACGTAGTAATGCAATCTAAAATGTCTGGTATATTATATAGTTAAAAAAAACGCTATACTTATTCAAACGAATCCATATTTGATGGGTTTATTCACAGCTATTGAGGAGTTCTCACAATCACTTCTATCATTAGATCTTCTTAGTCACAATATATAACAAAAAGACTAATTAAAATAAAACAAATGAGTCCAAATTATATGTGTTTATTGATAACCATTGAGAAATTCTCACAACCATCTCCGTCTTATATCATTTGATCTTCCTGGTTACATACAATCTTGGCTACATAAATACATATTCGATGTATTTATTGATAGCCAATGAGATGTTGTCGCAACCACCTCGCTCTTATATTATTTTATCTTCCTGGTTACAGTATGTAACCAAAGGACTAATTGAGACAAATCAAGTGAGTCCAAATTTAAAATGTTTACTGACAGCCATTGAAAAGTTCTGGCAACCATCTCCCTCTTATATCATTTGATCTTCCTGTTTGCAACATGTAACCAAAGAACTAATTGAGATAAATGAAGAACTAGTCTAAATTCGATGCATTTACTGATAACCATCGAGAAGTTCACACAGCCATCTCCCTCTTATGTCATTAGATCTTCATGGTTACAATATGTAACCAAAGAACTAATTGATACAAATGAAACCGGTCTAAATTCAATGTGTTTACTGATAGCCATTGAGAGGTTTTCGCAACCACCTCACTCTTATATCATTTGATCCTCTTGGTTACAATATGTAACCAAAGAACTAATTGAGACAAATGAAGAACTAGTTTAAATTTTATGTGTTTATTGATTAGAATATAGAACTAGTTTAAATTTGATGTATTGATTGATTTTTGTAGGATTATAATCGGACTGATTATTTGCGGCCTTTGCGTTGCGCGTTAAGTTTAGGGTTCAACGTCATAGGGTTTGGTAAAAGTTTGATATGTATCCGCCATTACCCTATGTCCCATTATTTTGTTAAATTGTCGTGTTATGTATGTTGTTATTAGTTTCTTAGTTTCCTTATCAAGAAATTTATTTATGTATAATGTACGTAGTTAGCTACCTGCCTAGTGAAGTATATTAAATGTGCTATAAATCGTGTTACATTTGCATGATTAATTTTCACGTCAATCAGCTCTGCGGAGTAGATGCAAAATTATGCTGGACGTTTCATTTGCTTGCGGTTTTTTGACGTCATCCGATTTATTAGTGCATGTGGGCTAGATGACATAGCGTCAACCTTAATGGAGACGTAGTAGCTGACGGTAAATTCCAACCATTTCAATGTTACAACCGTCTTAAACTATTTTTGTTGACTCGATTATTAGAATTGAGACGATGTCTGTAATAATTGTGGATGTATAACAAAATTTGACGAAAAGCGAAATCGTCAACTAGTAACTCCTATGCTAGAAAAGTTTATTTATTTATTGTTTGTTTGTCTGCGCTAATCTATGGAATCGAACATACTATTTTAAAAAAAATGTGTGTCTAAGAAATTTTTTTGAGGAGTATAGGCTTACATCATCACGTTATTATTAGGTGATATGAGGGAAGTCGGGAAACACTGCTTAAATGGTTCAGTATACAGACCGGCTTATTTAGTAATTGACCATCCCAAGTACTCCTGGCGACCCCGATCTGATCTGGTATCGTATGGCAATCGAAGAGAGATCTTCCTTTGTTTGTGTTTAATCGTCTACGTGGCTCGGAAAACGAATATAACCTCCGCGAATCATATGTAGTTTTAATGGTAGATATTGCATCTTAAATAAACATTGTAAATTTTATGGTAACTGGCCTCACAAGAAGAAAGCATATATTTGTCCGAAAAACTTGGTAACTATTAAAAGTAAAAAAATTCCACAAATGCTTTAGCTTTACGTAGATTAGTTGCCATTATTACAAGTTTAAAAAGCGGAAATAGGTTGTCTTTTCTTTTTCATTTATATGAAACTTTTTCTCCTTTAAATGAAGCACTGCTTCAAACGTCAAATCCACAAACAGCCGAGTCATAATATTGGATACTCGAATTTAAAACGACCGGACAGTTTTTTTTTTATTATGATCGGTATTTGTAACATATATTAATTTGTAACACTAGAGTTGTTTATTATTTTTGAGTGTACTTACTGATAGTGACTTTAAATTAGTGAGACCATTTTACTTTGTCTATTTTTAAAGTCATCTGAATCATATTATTTATATAACTTTCTATCTAACTATCATTTGTCTCGTATTTACTTATTTGTTCTAGATATTTTTCTTATTTTGTTTACTTTATTGTATTACTTATTTTCAAGCAAATTTCTCTTTACGAAGTAATTTACTATCCAACCTGCAAGGTTTCGGAAAGAACTGAATCTAGGCATCAAAAACTACTTTCTGGATAAAAGGTTTCCTAAATTATTTGGAAAGTCTTATCATTTGGAAAGCAGGGATCTTTATATTTGTTTCTATCAGTTTACATCGGTTCATAATTAACTACACAATCACATATTCACTAAACTCACGCAGGAAGTATTACCACTTCTGACTGTACAAATTTCTTTAAAAGGACAAAGCTTCAGGAATTTACCTCACGATATTTTCCTTGACGTCTACGTACAGGTAATTTTTTGTCAATCACCTTACACTTGGATATATCATCAGTGTTGATGAGGTGATTTTAAATCGGGACATTCATTAAGGGCTTTCCCGTGCACAGGGGAAAATCTTATAGGTGGTCCGCTTTGTGGTTGAGAAGGTGATGACTGTGGAAACTTTGATTTTAGTAATTTGCTCGCTCGCACAGTTGATTAGTTAAAGATTTTAACAATTATGAAGTTTATATAGATATATATATATATATACTTAATAAATTGTAAATATTATCAAGTTTAAATATATCCTATAAAGGAGTTTTGTAATGAATATTTTATTGTCTTCGTTGGATGGTTTGGAAAAAATTTTGTGTATTCGATTTGAACACGTTTTTGGACATCTGTCATATTCTGAATTGAAACTTCTTTTGTCGTTATAGATAAAACGCTAAAATGTAATTTCATTTTCGCCGACATATGATGCTAGTTTAACGCCATCTATTGGTGACTTTATTTAACTATTCCGATAGTGATATTTGTTATATTCATTGGAACGAACGAACAACAGAATATAGATTATGCTATTCATTATTTATATATATATATATATATATATATATATATATATATATATATATATATATAATTTTATAATTAAATATTAATTATGAAATGATATTAATATTTTATTACAAAACCGTGTGATATCACATAATATTAATATTTTTAATTTTTTCACATAGCGTTTACTACTGATGTATATGTTAACAAATAATTTAAAACAAAAAAAACTCACTTTAAACGTACGAGTTGAAATTTATTATTGTTTTTTTTTCGACGGTTTAAAGAAAAAATGTATCAATGGATAATTATTCGATAGACTGTAAATCCATTATCTATTGATTTATCCATTAATTTTTTCGACGGTTTAAAGGAAAAATGTATCAATGGATAATTATTCGATAAACTGTAAATCCAATAATTATCTATTGATTTATCCATTAATTTTTTCGACGGTTTAAAGGAAAAATGTATCAATGGATAATTATTCGATAAACTGTAAATCCAATAATTATCTATTGATTTATCCATTAATTTTTTCGACGGTTTAAAGGAAAAATGTATCAATGGATAATTATTCGATAAACTGTAAATCCAATAATGATCTATTGATTTATCCATTAATTACCATTTTTATCACGTGTTTCTACGCTAACCTGATTGTCGCTGAATTGTCAAACGTTTTTGGTAAGGTTTTTCAATATATATTAAATTTCGTACTTGTTATCACCTTGAATGTGATGTATTTTAATTTATCTAAAAATTTTGTCTATTTAAAAATTTGTAGTCAATTTTGGGAGTGGAATATAATTTCGATATTACCAAAGTGGTGTTTTTTTTCTTTTTCAGTTGAATCTTGTCTAAGGCGAATGGTCATACTTGGCTAGATACACTGCGGCCATTTCGTTTCATTCCAGCGTCCCTGAGAGCATGCGCGTTATAAATACTTAATTAGCGATGACTCAAACCCACTTGTTGTGGTCGCCGTTAATGGCCGGCCATAATATCCTTCGCGCAAGTTATTGTTTAAATGTTGGTCACATATATTTTATCTTTCGCGCGCTCCGCTCTCTGTCCGTTACGTTGCTGCTCCGGAATGGTCTACTGTCTATGATATTTTTTTTCTTTCATAGTAAAATATTGTAGTTTGTGCGGTTGGATAGACATCGAATTTATCGCACTGTGCAGTAATTATTTAAATTTATTTTTTTTTATCTTTGTTGTAAGAGTAACTATGATACATAATTTTATAATCGATACATGATTTTATATTTCTGAAACGAGTTTACTTCCGCAGTTTACCCAAGTTAGATGAATATTTATAAATTTACTTGAAAGGTTTGATGAAATAACCTTTTTTTGTCTCGGTTCGTAATATTTATAATTGTTTCATATTTTCGGCTCGTTTCGCTGACGTTCTTAGACAGGCAATTTACTTAATTTTTTTTATCTATATTTCTGAAACACTTATAACGTCAGTAGTCTCCATAACAGAAAATGTGGTATGCGAGGAAAACGTTGATCTCCATAGACCGATTGGTAGCTAAAATTGGGTTTAAACTTGGTTCTAATCATATATACGCATTGCAATTAGCATTTTCGGATGTCTCGATTTTTAGAAGTACTCGTCCCGCGTAAGCCTTGCACAAGATGTCACATGTCCCCATTTTTTGACATTGCTGACAGTTAAAAAATTAGTTTGTATTAATCACAATAATATGTGGCAAGTTGAATAAGCAAAAGCCTCCGAAACGTGTTTCTGAATGCGATAGACGGTGGCGATCGCGTGTTTTACGTAAAAGTAAAAATTTATAGCGAGAAAATTGAAGATACCATAATATTACAGATTATCCTAAATAATACTCCTAGGAATTAGATGGAAGAAAACAAAAATTTCTAGATATTTTTCTAAGTTTATTTTAGTATGAAAATTACATGACTGACAGTTTGTTATGGATATTTAAGTAATGTTTATACCTTCTTAGTCGTTACACTCTTAGCAGAGTGGTCATCGCATCAAGTGTTTCGCAGATGAGTGGTGCGCCATAGGATCGCCATTTTATCTAGCAGCTACATTTATAGCTGCCTGGACCTGATCTATCCAACTTGTCGGTGGAAAGCACCGACAGGTGGAAGCACGTGGTCTGATATCTTCAACTTTACCCTCTTCTACCTGTGTTGCTATATCCTGATACTTATCCGAAGAATTTCATTATGCGAATTTGTACAATTTTAAACGAAGACTGCCCGATGTAGATTTCTTGGAGTACGGTTGCATTAGTACGGGACTCGGTCCACTATGTTCCAAGCATTCTCCTCCACCACATTGCCAGGGAGTCTACCATTTTCTCTCGCTTTCACGTAGTGTCCATGTCTTTGCGTCGTAGAGGGAGCTCGAACGAGTCCGGTTGTCGCTGTTTTTATGATGTTACTGTTCTCCCATATCTTCCTCAGCTTGTCCATAGCAGACATAGCAATCTTCATATGCCTTTGGATTTCATCAGTCCCGCCATTATTAAAAAGTCCCGCCATTATGAAAAATCATCGCTCCCAAATAAACGTACGATTGAACCTTCTTGTAAGTCGCTAGTGGTGTGACTTTGAATGAGATGTCATTACCGCTCTCTACAACCTTCATCTTTCGAACGATACTACTGATGTTTAAAAATGTTGTCGATTAATTAATTATCAAGGCCGCTTAAGTTTTTAAGTATTTACCTGATTGATTAAGTACACACCATTATTAAAAATTAACGCTCCCAAATAAACGTACGATTGGTCCTTCTTGTAAGTCGCAAGTTGTGTGACTTCGGATGAGTATGATAACTCATCTGAAGTCACACAACTTCTACAACCATTATTTTTGTCTTTTGAATTCAAAGTAATACTACTGATGTTTAAAAATGTTGTCGATTAATTAATTATCAAGGCCGCTTAAGTTTTTAAGTATTTACCTGATTGATTAAGTACACACCATTATTAAAAATTAACGCTCCCAAATAAACGTACGATTGGTCCTTCTTGTAAGTCGCAAGTTGTGTGACTTCGGATGAGTATGATAACTCATCCGAAGTCACACAACTTCTACAACCATTATTTTTGTCTTTTGAATTCAAAGTAATACTACTGATGTTTAAAAATTTTGTCCATTAATTAATTATCAAGGCTGCTTAAGTGTTTAAGTAATCACCTGATTGTTTAAGTACATAAGTATGTCGACTATCGAGTATGATTGTAGTGTAGGCGGGTATGCTTGTATCGAGTATGATAGTACTTTAATTGTCAAATGCTTAATTATATTTTTGTTTATTGATTAAGGACTGTATTTTTTTGATCTGGTAACACTCATTTTATCAAGGCTGCTTAAGTTTTTAAGCATTTACCTGATTGATTAAATATATAAATACTGTCGAGTATTGAGTTTGATTGTTGTGTAGACGAATATGCTTGTATCGAGTACGATCGTACTTTAATTATCAAATAGAAATGTATATTTTTGTTTAATGATTTTAATGGTTAAGAACTGTGTTTTTTGCTCTGGTAACACTAATTTCAGCCCAAAACGTGCTTCAGGATCGATAAATACCAAATCGGACGAGTTTACACGTATGCCGACGTGTGTTCGCGAATAGTAAACAGTGGAACCGTCAAAGGCGTCACATTGCCATTCCGATCGATGTCGTCGCATCTTTTTAGCTTCCTCCAGACCGATACGGTTTCCTCATACGTGCCTGCCTCCTGCCAAGGGTAATGTCAGTAGCATTAAGTAGCGGTATTTACGACATCAGAGGCGAATGCTTTACGACAGAGGAATATTAAAATAATATTATAAATTTTGAGGCCAGTAATTAATTATTGCATTTTGAGAGCTATTTAATAAATTTTGCTTTCGTTAAGTTATTTTTTGAGTTTTTGACCGCAAACAAATTTAGAGATTTATCTGAACGAAGAAAAAATATCAATAGTTTCTGAAATAAAAGTTCTTGTGTATTGCTAGATGAAATGTTTAGAGATAATGCAATTTACAGGCGTTTCATTAATATATGCACTATCTTAACGCCATCAATCGGTAAATTTATACAACTATTTCTATAATGCTATCTGTGCTATTTATTGATATTAATACTAAAGGCCACAGATGGCGCTGTTCAGTATTTCTATCATTTAAATAATTTTTGAAGTAATACCATGAAATACTTATTAAATTATAGTATAAGTAAAGTTTACAACTGATGTTATATAAGTAGACATATACGTACACAGTATGTATGTATGTGTGGATGTATGAGTATATAAATTTGTATTTACATGTAAATATTTATTAATAATTTTTTTATATATTTTTATTGTTGGTTAATTGCACACATTCTATTGCAGTCTGTCACCATATAATATTTCATTATATTAGTGTTCTGGTTGCCTGCGAGCGATTGCCCTCGTGGAAATAAATTCGCCATATGTATCAACTGTATGATTTAAATTTGTAGATAAAATAAATAAACAATGTTTTTATAGGTTGTAACAAAGATGGCGTCTATTATACATGTAGGTGCTTCTGTACATCAAACTGAGTGTATTTGAAGCGTGTTTCTGCAAAAATATAATTTTTTTTACTTGAAATCGCAACTTTGACAGTGATTTTTCAGAAATTGTTGAGAATTTACATATAGTTCCTCAAAATTGTCTACTCAGTTTGTTGAACGGAATCACCTGTATGGATAATAAACATGTTATCATAAACATGTTATGCATACATCATTGATTGGAACGAATTTTATTTTAAATGCATCGTTTTCCTCGTGTACATTTTTTTCTCTAAAATTCATGAAAAATTTTAATCTTTTTTATTTTAAAACATTTTGCATGAATATAGCGAAATGTATGTCGACCAGAGAAGTAATTCTCATGGGATTCGTAAAACTTACTAAAGAACGGACGGACAAACAAACGCGCTTTGCCAATATCGTTTTTGAAGAAAGCATAAAAAATAGTTGCACGACAAATGCAAAACAGTTTTGACATCATTAATCTCGGACATTTTGCCTCAATAAACAAACGACTCAGTTAGAAATAAATAAGTCGCTTCCCGCCGACGCTGCTAACAAATAATGCAATTTGCGAGCAGAAAGATTTTGACGTTTGATTGACAGCGTTGCCAGTTCGAAAATGTTTGGTATTTTTTGTTTTTTTTAAATTAGGTAGCCGCACACTTTCACTTTGTTATGTTGGCCTGTTGCTTGTTTCAGGAATGTTGCGTTTTCGTTCTAATTTTTTGTAGTGGTAATGTTTGCATTGTTTCGAAGTGTTTTATAAGATGTTTTTGCGAATGGTCTAGTTGGCGGGCCGTTACAGTTGGTTTAAGTCATCGATGAGAGAACTCATTAATTTTTTTGTTATGGCTACATATGTGTAATGTCAGTTTGGATATAAAATTGGAATTAATGCGTCGGTTTCTGTGTGACTTCTTGATGTAATGTAATCAATTTTGCAAACTAATATTATGTTTAGCAATGTGTATCATATCATATTTATTTGTTTATATAAATAACAAAAAAATATATATAATAATGGAAAAATAAAATAAATAATTCTTCGTATTTACTAAATTTAAAAAAGGCAACGAGATGCATTTTTCCGTGATCGCTTACCGCTTTAATCGATATAAACAGAAGAGCGCTGCAGGATATTCGTGCGTGCTCTTTGTAAGCGAAATAAACCATCAGTTCATTCTTTTGTAATAGCTAGGGACATTTAGAGATTATAGTATTTAATTTTTAGTAATTTGAAAATTATATATGATCGAAAATAATTTACATCGGAGTTGATGGGAATTATATTCAGTCTTAAATTAATTTCTTTACCACTTAACATTTGTCATCAAAAGAGTTGCCAGGACAACGTCTATTATTAAAAGTAAATATTTAATTTACATATAGATACATAAAATGACGTCACTCACGGAGACCATAGACTATTAATTTTTAAGCTGGCCTTCCCATACGAAACTATTATCGTATTAAAGTTACGATATTGTCACACCGGATTTACTAAACTTAACAAAACAACTGGTTTCTTAATGGGAATGTGGCGATTTCTGCAAATAAATTAAACCTTTAATTATTCGAAAGCTCGTGTAAACATCGACGTAACGAGAGATTTATTAAAATTCATGCGCGTCGGAAAATTTATACGCAGGAAATTGAGAAGATTAAAATGACAGTGCAAAAATTGGAAATCGCGTTTTAATAAAAATTAAGTTCTTTTTTAAACAATTTATTTTGTTTTTTAAATTTTTATTGCCAGTAAAAAAATAACTGCCTATGCCGTCATAGGCAGTTATTTTTTTTTTAAATCTAATCACCATAATGGCAATGTGTTAAAGCCAGTTGTAGTGCAATAGGTGTGAATGACTGTAAGCGTTTGTAAAAAGAAAATTAATGTCAGACGAACAAAGCAACTAGTAATATTTATAATGTATTCTCAATGTAAAACTAAAGAAGCCATATTCGTATAGGAGTGATTTTGATCGGCGGATTATGCTAATACTAGCTACCAGTCCCGTCTTTTCCCGAGCAAAAGAGCGACTGTGTATGCATTTTGTCATAATGACTTTTCTTTATGCATTAATGAACTATACCCCGCGGTTTCACCCGAGTAGAATTATTTTTTAAGTTTGCTGTACCCTCCATCTGCGACCATTAACCGCGCCGTTTATTCAACACCTTATCTCCATTCCCCAAACTATGTCAGTCGTTGGGGTCGGATGCGTATTGCTGGAAATATGGTCTGTCAATCTGGTCAGTAAATTAACTGGTCTCTCTCTAACTCGCATTGTTTACACCGTATTCCCCGCATTCTGTTCCATTTTAACGTTAATACGTATTTAAATTTGCTTCCATAGTGGGAGGCAATTCAGTAAACTTGATGATAACAAAATCGGCGGATAAAATTTGATATTGCAACTACGTAACTGTCAATTACATTCAAAATTTAATTACACCACTCGATAGTTAAAGGATCAAAGAGTTCGTTACGCTGAGTAGGGACTGTGACGCATCGCGCGCGGCGGAGGGAGACGTGCCTCCATTTTGAGGTAATTACGCCGCGTCACACAATTTCTGTTTAGCATAAATTTTGACTCGGAGAAGTTCTGACGCTCGCTTAAGTTTCAATCGACAGCTCTCGTCAAGATTTATCGATTGCTTGTATAAAACATTATTTTGTCACTGCTCTGCTCGTATGTGTCGTAGCATAAGTATATATAGTCAATAATATAATCTTCCTCAATGTATATTATTTTTTCTAATATAAAAGAAACTTCGAAATAAGAAAATTGGTTCCAAAAATTTAGCGCGAACAAACAAAGCGAACCAAAAATATTTTCTACTTTATCGCTGTTCCGCCGGATGGTAAATCTGCTAAGTATGGCTTTCTAACACTAGAAAATTATTTAAAATCGGACTTATGATTCCAGAAATTAGCGCGACACAAAACATCGAAACAAACAATCTACTAATTGAGTTTGTTTGGTTGTTTGTTTATTTTTACTTTTATCTCAACTACAGATTTTTTCTTTTTACCCGATCCCTATGAAATTGTTTATAGGTGATTTTTTTTATTTGTTTAGTGATTAAAAAATCATCCCTTTCGGGTAAAAGGGTGGACATTGACATGTAATAGCACATCACGGCAATATGTCAATCAACGGCTACCTTTTTTAGGGCATGGGTTTTTTATCTTCACACTATTTCTTCGATAGTGTGCACCTAAAAGTACTTAGTTATTTTCAGTGCTGACGGCCAATTTTTCCAGAAGAATTTTTTTTAAATTTCGCCATTTTTTTTCAATTTACAGACAGACAAAAATATAGTACCAAACGTAGATTTGCATGTTTGGTTGATTGATGTTTTACTGTATATGTATTTCAATTAACAAATCGTTTAAACTTAGATAGGAATGAGGGATGAGATTGATAATTAGCATATATATTTGCAGAGTTTAGCAGCAACTTATACATATGTATGTATAGAGAAGGAGAACGTATAAAGAAGTAGAAGCTGGTATTATTAATTCTAGATTTAAAATCTTCGGTATTTATGGCGGAATGAAATAATAGAATATGTTGATTGCGCCGGTCACGTATTCCAATCGAGTCAACATGTTACGTCAAAACGAAAATGTTATCACATTTTTTAGACCGTAAATATACACGGAGTCCGGGAATAAGTGTCGGACAAAGAAAGACGCTATTCGTTGGTTATAAGGGAATAAATTTTAATTGAAATAAAACGTAAAACACGTCCTTTTTATAATGGAGTGCAAAAAAAATATTACCCATAATTATTTTTAACACACCTAATACTTGCCTGGAGCGCGGTGCTTACCCGTGCTGTTGGCGGGTTATTACCTTGAGTGGCTCTGAATAATGTGCGCAAGTATCGTGTGTACGAAAAAGATGACAAATAATTATGAATATTATTTTCAATTTTTTGAAAAAAAGTCATCTTTTCAATTTTATTTTGACGACAATCAACTGTATTTCAGTCAAAGAATAAAGTCTTTTTTTTCGACACTTATTCCCGGACACCATGTATAGTGAATACATACATTTCTGAGGTGAGGCGTTCTAATTTGTTTAATCGAATTTAAACGTGGACGAGACGGTTTTCATTGGTGTAATAAATACAAATATTAATTTCGCGTATTCGTTTTTGTTTTATACGCGTATTAGAAAACGAACTCTTGAGAAAAAGAAGAAAATTATTTTTTCTCTAATCGCACCGTCGGACTACGTCGTGAAATCCGCGATATCCGAATATCCCGAGTAATTCCATTTCCAAATGAGAAAACCGACAACTCGCCGGCCGGAAGTACGTTATGTTTTTGTTTCTTTTTCCGTCGTAAATGACCTGCCGTTTCCGGTTATTTTTGCCCGCCCGTAAGGGCCTCGCTCGATTTTCTCGCGTCGTAAATAATTTTTATACGCGTCGGAGTCTGTATTTCAGTGTTTCTGTGCCGACTGCAGCGCGCAAGTTATTGTTGGCGGGATCGGGCGGACGTGTTGTTTGTTGCTGGGTTTATTTGTGGTGTAATCGTATTTATCTCCTCGTATATTTATGTTTTTGCGGTTTCGTTTTGAAAGAAAATATAAAAAAGAAAATGTGGTAATACCTGGATTGATGACCACTTATTTCTACTTTTGAAGGCGATGGATAGAATTTGGCTTTAGATTTTGCAAAAATGAAAAAAATACGCGTTTAATGTGAAATATTTTACTAGAAATTATTTATTTTCAGCTATTTTAATTACACTTATATTCGTTGTAAAGTATTTGTAAAACTAGGTTTTGCCCGCGTGAATTTTTCATGCAATATTTTGACGGAGCTTTTACAGTTTAATCAGCGGAAGCGAGAAAGAAGATAGTTCCTTTTCCTACTTTTTCCATAGATATCACATAGCCTAGAATAATCTTTAAGTCCCAAAGTGTGTCTCTATGAAAATTATCGTGATATGGACAAAGAAACAAATTACAATAAATATTTGAAATATGCTCAACGTTATGGAAACAAGTAATCAGTGAAAGACGCAACGTCAGAATCTACATACTAAACAAACACGAGAGAAATCAGCAAGACCGGTTTACAACCTACACGTTTTACCACATCATAATATAATTATATTGTACATATATTTGCATGAGCAAATTACCCGCCTCTGTCGTTAGTCATAAACGTACAGGGAGCAAGATTAAAATTTGATTCAACCCACGTTTAACGCTAAATAAAAAACAACGCCAACAGTTCCACAATATTAAATCTATCTCCGTCGGCGTAAACATCGTAGCGGACAAAAAAAATAAAAATATAGACCGAGCGTCTAATACTAATTGACACTGGCACTCAAAATAGACGCTCTGTGCATTATGGTTACATTGAAAAAGAAAAATAAAACTCGCGACGCCATTAAAAGCCGTTTGGCGCGGCAATTCTGTTTGACATTTGCAGTCTAATACTCGCATTCATTCGCTCTGGCCATTACGTATTTAATTATTGTATCAAACAATGAGTTTTATTATCGAAACGGGCGCATTCATCTTTTATGCTATTGTTGTGAAAACATTAATTTTATAATTACAACATTACGTTTTATCGCGCTCAAATGATACTTTTTGAAGTTTGTTTTTTATTCAATGTTTGTTTACACTTCATAATTGTGTGGTGTATATTCAGCAGAGGCCGCGCGAGTAGCTCTCTCTACGATTGTAAAAGTTTTTAAAATATTATTTTCGGTACATACACAGTCCAAACTTGTAATTTGAAATGTGATCTTTTACAGCAGAGATCTCCGTAAAGTATCACATTTTTCAGGGTATTCCGGGACTGAAGTAATGTTTTACAACCGTATTTCTGGGATCGAAGTAACGTCGAAGGCCCACATTTTTAAGTTGTGGTTTAGGTACGTTCTACGCCATGGTAAAGAAAATGTTGGGGTTTTTTAAAAAGATGAACTTTTGAAGTCTCTTTGCTCTGTGCTGAAGATTCGATGATCAACATTGAAAAAAGATGCACAATAAGTGAGTACTCATGGAAAATGTATTTTGAAATAAAGATTGTGTGGAGGTTTTTAGAACAAAATCGCGGACTTTTAAGGCTGTGTATGTGGAAGTTTTATTTTTGTTTGTCAATAAAAAAACTGTTCTAATGTTTGTTCTCGTTAGTACGTATGTGTGTTTGTATTTGGTCCATTTAAAATATTTAGCAAATTCAGATAATCTTTTTCTAGAAACTAAACTGTGATATTTTGATAAGACACCATAAAGTGGAGAAATAAAAAAGAAACAAGGACTCAATAACACGACATGATTTGATCAATCAACTACATATCTCACAGCCACTAAAAGTGGCAAACAAGCAGCTCACAAAAGTGAAAATTTTAACTATGTATTTAACAGTCGGGGAAACAGATTCTTAGTACTGTTTAAATCAATAGGTAGATAAGAAAAAAAACTAAATTTGGTTTAAGCAAAGGACTTTGTTTAAAGTCAGCTGTAATGAATCTAGGAAATGAACTTGTTTTTAAAGTCATTTAATAAATTAATTTTTTTGAGACAGTCAATACAGATGAGCTCTTAATGTGGAGGACTGCATTTAATCTAGGTAGTGTTTGTTGAAACAGTAGTTATTGCGATTTCACTCGCGTGGAATTCCGAAATGCAAGTGCAGTATTTTCATGTGTTTATTTTATGTTGTTATATTATACACACAAATAATTCGTTTAGTTTAAATCCAGCGAGGGTGGGATTGCGCTCATTCAACCACCCCTCCCCCTCGTTCCCGTCCCCGTCCCCTGCACTAACTATACGACTTTCAAAACAACGAACAACTCGTATACAACTCTGTTGAATTGTCTTTTGAAATATGATTTTTGCAGCTATACCACAAAATAAAGTGTGTTCCTACAGTTCGCCGCCGCCCACAATCCGAGTGGTGGAGGTTTTGTTTCATTTTCTACGTAACATTTCATCGTCATAACTTCTGGGATCGTTGATATATTGTGATGGAACAAAAACTAACTTGATCATAGGTTTATTATCTATGATTAGTGTAATCAAAAAAGTCATGCCAATAGCATTGGTAGCTTTCGAGTTAAATCCGTTTGCTGAGACAAAGAGACAGATAGATAAAATTATATTTTAGCATTTGATTCGTTTTAGTAGTTAAAACTAAAAATTCGAAAATCATAGACAGATACTTCAGTTTTATTTATCTGTTATTTATCTGCGAAAAGTACTAGCGGCAGATATTTCGTCTCGTATCTTCTTCTTTTAACTATGATTCCATTCGGTGACAAAATACCTAGGAATATACATACCAAAAACTCTGGCAATTTTAACGCCAGAGGATACATGCAGGCGGTACCTTAAATAAGTAGTTCGTCTGAATTATGATTCTTGAGTAACTTTTGGTGAATTATTTTTGGGGCGTTGTTTTTTGTGATTCATAGTTACTCTTGTATAAGTTAACGTTTTTAATGAGTGTTGTTCTACTAAATATATAATAAATGAATTTTAATTATTTAAAAGAGTGGGTTTTGTTCAAAGAATCGTGCATAGCTAGAAATTCGTGGCAACGTAGTAAAATAACGTCAAAAGGTCTTGATGCTTGTAAAGTTCATCAGAAGTCTGCGGCTACCATTATTACGGCGCAACGAACTTCATGCATGCGGTTTAAGCAAAGACCTTTGGTCCCAAAAGACGGACTAGATTTTTAAAATATCGATTTTTAACTGTACCCGTTTTTCAATCCGGTAGTTGACCCATTCTAAACTTTTATATTTTTCGTACAATATTGTGAAATATAAGTTAATTAAAAACCAGTCTTGAAAAAAATTCAAAAATTGATTGAAAAATAAGCCAGTTATAGGCTGGTAAATTTGAAGATACGGATAGAGTTGGATATATCCCTGTCTCTTTTCCTCTTGTAGAATATAATGTGCAATATTAAAAATGACCTCACAACACAGTATTGCCGTCCTTGTATAAAGGTTAAATTTAAAATGTTATAACACGGTCAATTTTTAAGGTTATTTAAAAAATTGTTCACTCTTCATCAGCTTGTACCTAAATTATGATTAATGAAATGAAAAAAAATTAGTCAAATACCAAATAAATGACAAAAACAATGTTTTTGTTTATTATAGTTTACACCATATTGTATACATGAAACTTCTTGTTAGAATTTAGTTACAGAGTAATAAAATTCTTGCGAAATTTCTGGTTTTCGCAGACGTCATTTTGTGACAATTACGTCGAACGATTTTAATGTTCGTTTTATTATCGACGTTACTATCGGTTTTTCATAAAATTTTCGAACGATTCGTCATTTTCGAACGATTTCGTCGTTACTATCCGTTTTTCATTCCGAAAAGTGTAAAAATAATGTTTTTATTTATCGTGATTTACCCCCACATTATGTAGATCGCTCAGTGAATAAAGTAAGTCACGTGGTAAACAAATAGCTCAAAGTATATTCAGTATAATTAATCTGCTAATATATACTATATGCTAATATATACTTATTTTATATTTTTGTTATTATTTGTCATATTAGTATTCTTCATATAAGTCGCATAGTTGGACCGCGATTATATTTTATGCACCGCATGTTCTGGATTGAGTAAACGTACCAGAGTTATTATTCAGTGAAGTTGACGTATTCCATAATGTTGGTAGTTAGCAATTTTAATGATTAAAGATATGACATTTCAAATTATATTAAACAAAATAGTGTTCGAGCGTCAATGAGATGGCTTCTATTGTCAATCTTAAGTTAACCCTAAGATTTACACTAAAAATATTTTTGGAGTTTACTCCTTAAGAATCAATTTTCATATATAACCAGAAGTTCAGAGCGTTAAAAAAAGTGTGACCGTTATGGTAGCCTCTCCGCAATATTTCCACGCATCTTTAAGAGTGACATATAAATACATTTTATTATGGCATAATCACAATGACGGAGTATGACACACATAGTTTACTATCGTTCGCTTATATGAAGATGTAATTATTAAATGTCTGAATATTGGGCGTCTTCTGTCCTACAGAAGACGCCCAATATTCACACGTTTAATAATCCTACAAAATCCAAGATCCTACAAAATTAAAAAGTCTCTTTTAATTTTAACTTCTTAGTCTAACGTTACTAAATGTTTTTAATTTTGTTGTATAAACTTGATCTCGTTCATTTGTGTTTTACTTGAAAATAAATATATTATCAGCATTTTTTTTCACACTTAAATGAAACTACGTGATGTAGTATTATTTCTACTTTCTTTAATTTCTTTACCACGACCTAGGTTTCGTTGTATTACAACATCTTCAGGTGGGATATTAGCAAAGATTGAGAAGTATCTTTGCTAATATCCCTACTGAAGATGTTGTAATACAACGAAACCTAGGTCGTGGTAAAGAAATTAAAGAAAGTAGAAATAATACTACATCACGTAGTTTCATTTAATTGTGAATAAAGAATTTCTAAAAATTAACGCCAAATATATTCAATATTCAGCATTTTTTTTATTAAAGAATTTTCAATTTTCATTTAATGATATTTATATTTATATATAAAGTTACCTATTTATACATTCCAAGACAATCGTACTTAAGGAATAAACTCCAGTCGCGTGTCGGATCTGACGCGCACAATTTTTTTGATGTGAAGCATCTATAGGCGCAGGTATAAACCGGATCGTTGGCGTGACGACGCTTGTCGTGGCGACGGGTCGCCACGCTATACTAAGGTATATATAGTTTATATGTAGTAGAGTGTACGGTATGGTGACGTGTCGCCATGCGCAACCGACTACGCGACCCCCTCCTCGCTCAGTTCGACGCTGTTGTTTACTACGGTACACATAACCTGTGCTTTGTTATTTTTGTATTAATTGTAAATAAATGTTTATTAAATAAAGTCACCATTTTCTGTAAGAAATTCGTAATATTTTATTTATTCATTATGCTATATTTAGTTCCTGTAATAATCTTGTCTTTTATGCATATTACTTGTACGAACACGATGTTTCACATCTGCCAGGCGTCCCGTGACGGGTCAATGTTTTTTTTTATTACAATATGTGTATTGATTGAATACTTCACAATAAATTAAGTAGTATTATTTCTACTTCCTAGTTATTAGCAAAGATTTTTGCTAATAATCAGGTGGACCTGAAGATGTTGTAATACAACGAAACCTAGGTCGTGGTAAAGAACTTAAAGAAAGTAGAAATAATACTACATCACGTAGTTTCATTTATTTGTGAATGATGAATTTCTACAAAGTTAACGTCAAATATATTCAATAATAAAGAATATATATCATGGAGGTGTTGTTTCCATAGTGGCATGCCATTCCTCTGTATTTACGAGTTTATGGTTTATGACATTGAGTCGAGGAATAGTTTGATGATGAAGCCCATATATACATAGGGTGCTTAGAGGACTCCATGTTATTTTGTAAGAGCCCACATTTGTGAATATTTTCATCTATACATGTCCTAGTTTTGCTAGGGTACGTGTGATGGTAATTGCTACACCAATTGTTACACTGTGTCCTATTATGATAGCCAGTCTGAAAGGTCTATGAATAAATTTATAATTATAGTTTTAATTTTGTTTTTAGCTTAATGAAATTGTAACACAGTAAAACCGTGTTAAAACAATAATAATAGTGAATCTCATGTTGTTAGTTACGCCAGAAAGCATATAGTTTCAACAATGTCGTTATGTAACAAGTGCGTTGTACAGTAAACAGAACGCAGGGGTGCCAACGCTACGTGCTGGTCATTTTGAGAATCGTTGCATAAAACCTGCACTACACTACTCACAAAGCTGATCGAAGTTAGGCGAAGGTAATAGTGTAGATAGGTACATTGCCTATCACATAATAGTGTAGATAGGTACTTTGCCTCGCCTCGGGCGAATTCCGATTTTTTGCACACAAATCAAAGGATTTCGTGAAGTTACACGATGCGTCTCCCTACACTATTCAGCGTACTTCAGTATGCAGATAGATGTCGTACTGTTTACACTTGGGTGCGTGCGGGCGAGTCACGACTATTGAACTCCTCGCAAGGTTGCACGGATGTGTAGTCACGTACTTAGAACTGCGATCAACTTTGACGAGCACTTCGTCGATTCGAGGTAACTTTGCGAATAGTGTAGAGAGCTTATAAAATTATGTTAGATTTCCTAGGAAGTGTTAGACGTTGTGATGTGAATTATGGATAACGAAATGAAAAAAAAATATACTGAATAAACTATAGTAAGTTGTAAAGATTTTAGTACGGAAGAATAATATAAAATAAACTATTTGTTTTTATTTTTATTTTTTTAAATTTTATAAAATGTCTTAATTAATTAAATTTGTCTTAAGACTAAATTAAATAAATAAATAATTTAACTAATCTACTGATGATGCAACTTTGTAGGAAGGTCGTTTGATGTCACTTTTCTGGCAGGTCAAAAAATTAAGACTTAAGTTTTTCTTAACTGTCGATGAATTGTACTCCAAGATTGTGGAAATTTCAAGATATGACAATAATGTAAGGAATTTTAGATCGCGATGTTGTCCTGTCTCTATACTAGGAAAATATTTTGGAAAAAAAGAAAATGGAACTTACTTCTGGAATTGCTGGTGATCAAATCGATATGAGCTTCGAATGCGGAAGTTAGTCACATTTTTTGCTAATTTTTCTACTATAAAGAAAATAATATGTACGTAAAAAAGAAAACTTGTGAAATGTTTTTCTTCTAAACTAAACTACCTACCCTATATCTATGCAGCTATAACAAAAACACCGAGATAATATCCTCCAGAAGATGCAAATAGTTTAATACAGATTGTTTTGTTAAATTATTATAACTGGTCCTGAGATATGGTAGTAAAAATTCCTATTATTATAATTTATGATGAGATATCTACATAAAAATTCTATTATTATTTGTTTCGAGATATGTTCGTAAAAAATACGTTACGGGTTAAAATTTTGAGAATATCTTTATGTTATCGGTAGATAGATCCGTATGTACATAATTCGCCTTCAATGTAACTATATAAATAAACACGATAAATACTACGTGATTTATAGTTTAATAAAAATGTAAACAGTATCGCCTAAGTATCCGGAAAACCTGTGTCCTGTGTTTTGAAAGGACACGACGTCAGTGAATAGGTATGAATCACATCAGTTTGCGTGTATGTACGCATGTATATATATATATATATATATATGCGTTTTCAAAGGCTTATTAAAACCTGAACGGAACATCCGATTGGCTACGAACTTTATTTTATAGCGCTTAACGGAACGAGCATAACGATAAAAAAATTAAAGAAAAACTTATTGTACTGGAAACGAACAAATTGCAGATTCTTGGTATTAGGCTTTAGATTGCAACTATTGTTTTTAGTTATAACTAGAATAGTATTTCCGTAGGAAAGGCAAGAAACTGATTTTTTTTCCATACGTTGGCAGAACGCTCTGTGCAGTCGAGGAAAATGGCTGCCGCGTTAATGTCGTTACTGTGGTTATGTTGTTTGACAGCTCAGATTCTAGAAGTTATTATTTTTTACTATAACTGGGATTAGCCTGGTATTCTTGATGCGGAATCGTTCGACCACGTTTTTGACATAATACGAGGTTCGTTAATTTAGAATTAAATTGTGACTGTGTCACATTTTTATCATAATGATGAAAAAATCATATTTGTATGAATAATCCATTACCGGCCTTTCGAACTTATTTTTAATAATGACAGTGTAGTAACACGTAATAAAATATCTCAATATAAAATTTTGAATTATTTCTTCAATAATTAATTACCTTCTTATAAATATCTTATATCTTCAATAATTTTGCTTCAATATTCAATATGCCTATATGTTGTTGCCGTGGTGTGTTAGGTTTATCACAATGACCTTTGAGGGCGCGGCGCACCGCGCGGACCCGGGTTCGATTTCCGGCCGCTCATAGTGCAGGGCTGGACTGTTGTTCTGGTTGGCTATAAGAGATTGCTCTTGCAGCAATAACTCTGTTATATGTATCAGTTAGGTACATTGGAGTACATAAATTAATATATATATATATATATATATATATATATATATATATATATATATATATATATATATATTCATGAAAGTATACGTTTGACAACCCTTTACCTAAGAGTCAAAGAGCCTGATATATAAAGTCCCATTAAGGGCTTAAGGCAAATTGAGACAGTTAAGCTGGAATGCGTGTTGTGTAAATGTTTACATTATAATATTGTACTTATGTTAGTTGTGTATGCATATTTTCATCGCATCGATATTATCGAGTGCAGTAAACGCGTAAACTTTATTTTTTGTATATTTTTAGATAATACCTATTGCTTCTATTATTTAAATATATTTTAAAAGTTTTTTGTAGAAAAGCAGGGTTTTTGGGAATCATTATTCATCCTAACACGCTCTTGTACTGTATACTCGCAATTTTTTTACAAAATTTGTTCATTTTTAAGCGATGAGTTAGCAAACATGTCAACAAAGACGAGAAAGAAACGACATTCTCCTGCTAACTTGAAAATTGGACATTTCATTAAAACTTAAACGTAAGTTGCTTTTGTGACAACCCTACGCTCCGTTACAGTGTTATTACGACAATGTAGCCGCATTCCGACGGCCGGGCCCCACTATATGGGTCCGCCCCGCTCGCCACGACATTGTTTATAACATGGGAATGGCATTTTTTTTTAAATTACATATTTCTTTCCGGCCATGTCTGTCTTTCTGTCAACGATACAATTTCGAAAAATTCTTTAAGCGTTAGGCAGTATTAACACTGGTAGTTAACACTTTACTCGAAAAATTTATTTTTTATACTTTTGTGCAGTGCGCCACTTTTTGAAAATGCTATTTTATATAGAACGAGATGTTATTGAATAGAGTTCCTTGTTTTATAAGAAAACTCAACAATTTAATTTTATGTGGTATATTTTCTCAGGAAAATATACCAAAATGTTGAAAAAAGCGTTGAAAATGTTGAAAAGGCCCTTATTTCTGTGAATATTGAATGAGACATGATGAAAAAAAGAACGCGATTGGTATAAGCTGCCCAGACGATTATAGGAAAATTGTAGCGATTATTCCAAATCGTTTAGTTCTAGAGTAATTTACACTATTTTAAAGCATTATATTAATATTAATACGGAGAAAAATAATAATAGCGTTATGAATGATTTAACAGAGACACTTTGTACCCTTAAATGTTTGAAATTTTATACATAACTAAGTAGTTAGCTTCCGTCATAGTGGAAGTTTTACTCGTACTTGTCAGGTTTTATCTCTTTCAATCTTATCACAGATTGTGTTCACTGTACACTTTGCAAGGCTTTGTTGCGTACAAGATATTAAAGTTATGAATAGTTTAACAACAACACTTTGTACCCTTAAATGTTTAGATTTTTATAAGCAGGTTCACAACCGTTATAGTGAAAGTTTTACTCGTACTTGTTAGGTTTTATCTCTTTCAATCTTATCACAGATTGTGTTCACTGTACACTTTGCAAGGCTTTGTTGCGTACAAGATATTAACGTTATGAATAGTTTAACAACAACACTTTGTATCCTTAAATGTTTAGATTTTTATAAGCAGGTTCACAACCGTTATAGTGAAAGTTTTACTCGTACTTGTTAGGTTTTATCTCTTTCAATCTTATCACAGATTGTGTTCACTGTACACTTTGCAAGGCTTTGTTGCGTACAAGATATTAAAGTTATGAATAGTTTAACAACAACACTTTGTACCCTTAAATGTTTAGATTTTTATAAGCAGGTTCACAACCGTTATAGTGAAAGTTTTACTCGTACTTGTTAGGTTTTATCTCTTTCAATCTTATCACAGATTGTGTTCACTGTACACTTTGCAAGGCTTTGTTGCGTACAAGATATTAACGTTATGAATAGTTTAACAACAACACTTTGTACCCTTAAATGTTTAGATTTTTATAAGCAGGTTCACAACCGTTATAGTGAAAGTTTTACTCGTACTTGTTAGGTTTTATCTCTTTCAATCTTATCACAGATTGTGTTCACTGTACACTTTGCAAGGCTTTGTTGCGTACAAGATATTAACGTTATGAATAGTTTAACAACAACACTTTGTACCCTTAAATGTTTAGATTTTTATAAGCAGGTTCACAACCGTTATAGTGAAAGTTTTACTCGTACTTGTTAGGTTTTATCTCTTTTAATCTTATAACAGATTGTGTTCACTGTACACTTTGCAAGGCTTTGTTGCGTACAAGATATTAACGTTATGAATAGTTTAACAACAACACTTTGTACCCTTAAATGTTTAGATTTTTATAAGCAGGTTCACAACCGTTATAGTGAAAGTTTTACTCGTACTTGTTAGGTTTTATCTCTTTCAATCTTATCACAGATTGTGTTCACTGTACACTTTGCAAGGCTTTGTTGCGTACAAGATATTAACGTTATGAATAGTTTAACAACAACACTTTGTATCCTTAAATGTTTAGATTTTTATAAGCAGGTTCACAACCGTTATAGTGAAAGTTTTACTCGTACTTGTTAGGTTTTATCTCTTTCAATCTTATCACAGATTGTGTTCACTGTACACTTTGCAAGGCTTTGTTGCGTACAAGATATTAAAGTTATGAATAGTTTAACAACAACACTTTGTACCCTTAAATGTTTAGATTTTTATAAGCAGGTTCACAACCGTTATAGTGAAAGTTTTACTCGTACTTGTTAGGTTTTATCTCTTTCAATCTTATCACAGATTGTGTTCACTGTACACTTTGCAAGGCTTTGTTGCGTACAAGATATTAACGTTATGAATAGTTTAACAACAACACTTTGTACCCTTAAATGTTTAGATTTTTATAAGCAGGTTCACAACCGTTATAGTGAAAGTTTTACTCGTACTTGTTAGGTTTTATCTCTTTCAATCTTATCACAGATTGTGTTCACTGTACACTTTGCAAGGCTTTGTTGCGTACAAGATATTAACGTTATGAATAGTTTAACAACAACACTTTGTACCCTTAAATGTTTAGATTTTTATAAGCAGGTTCACAACCGTTATAGTGAAAGTTTTACTCGTACTTGTTAGGTTTTATCTCTTTTAATCTTATAACAGATTGTGTTCACTGTACACTTTGCAAGGCTTTGTTGCGTACAAGATATTAACGTTATGAATAGTTTAACAACAACACTTTGTACCCTTAAATGTTTAGATTTTTATAAGCAGGTTCACAACCGTTATAGTGAAAGTTTTACTCGTACTTGTTAGGTTTTATCTCTTTTAATCTTATAACAGATTGTGTTCACTGTACACTTTGCAAGGCTTTGTTGCGTACAAGATATTAACGTTATGAATAGTTTAACAACAACACTTTGTACCCTTAAATGTTTAGATTTTTATAAGCAGGTTCACAACCGTTATAGTGAAAGTTTTACTCGTACTTGTTAGGTTTTATCTCTTTCAATCTTATCACAGATTGTGTTCACTGTACACTTTGCAAGGCTTTGTTGCGTACAAGATATTAACGTTATGAATAGTTTAACAACAACACTTTGTACCCTTAAATGTTTAGATTTTTATAAGCAGGTTCACAACCGTTATAGTGAAAGTTTTACTCGTACTTGTTAGGTTTTATCTCTTTTAATCTTATAACAGATTGTGTTCACTGTACACTTTGCAAGGCTTTGTTGCGTACAAGATATTAACGTTATGAATAGTTTAACAACAACACTTTGTACCCTTAAATGTTTAGATTTTTATAAGCAGGTTCACAACCGTTATAGTGAAAGTTTTACTCGTACTTGTTAGGTTTTATCTCTTTCAATCTTATCACAGATTGTGTTCACTGTACACTTTGCAAGGCTTTGTTGCGTACAAGATATTAACGTTATGAATAGTTTAACAACAACACTTTGTACCCTTAAATGTTTAGATTTTTATAAGCAGGTTCACAACCGTTATAGTGAAAGTTTTACTCGTACTTGTTAGGTTTTATCTCTTTCAATCTTATCACAGATTGTGTTCACTGTACACTTTGCAAGGCTTTGTTGCGTACAAGATATTAACGTTATGAATAGTTTAACAACAACACTTTGTACCCTTAAATGTTTAGATTTTTATAAGCAGGTTCACAACCGTTATAGTGAAAGTTTTACTCGTACTTGTTAGGTTTTATCTCTTTCAATCTTATCACAGATTGTGTTCACTGTACACTTTGCAAGGCTTTGTTGCGTACAAGATATTAACGTTATGAATAGTTTAACAACAACACTTTGTACCCTTAAATGTTTAGATTTTTATAAGCAGGTTCACAACCGTTATAGTGAAAGTTTTACTCGTACTTGTTAGGTTTTATCTCTTTTAATCTTATAACAGATTGTGTTCACTGTACACTTTGCAAGGCTTTGTTGCGTACAAGATATTAACGTTATGAATAGTTTAACAACAACACTTTGTACCCTTAAATGTTTAGATTTTTATAAGCAGGTTCACAACCGTTATAGTGAAAGTTTTACTCGTACTTGTTAGGTTTTATCTCTTTTAATCTTATAACAGATTGTGTTCACTGTACACTTTGCAAGGCTTTGTTGCGTACAAGATATTAACGTTATGAATAGTTTAACAACAACACTTTGTACCCTTAAATGTTTAGATTTTTATAAGCAGGTTCACAACCGTTATAGTGAAAGTTTTACTCGTACTTGTTAGGTTTTATCTCTTTTAATCTTATAACAGATTGTGTTCACTGTACACTTTGCAAGGCTTTGTTGCGTACAAGATATTAACGTTATGAATAGTTTAACAACAACACTTTGTACCCTTAAATGTTTAGATTTTTATAAGCAGGTTCACAACCGTTATAGTGAAAGTTTTACTCGTACTTGTTAGGTTTTATCTCTTTTAATCTTATAACAGATTGTGTTCACTGTACACTTTGCAAGGCTTTGTTGCGTACAAGATATTAACGTTATGAATAGCTTAACAACAACACTTTGTACCCTTAAATGTTTAGATTTTTATAAGCAGGTTCACAACCGTTATAGTGAAAGTTTTACTCGTACTTGTTAGGTTTTATCTCTTTTAATCTTATAACAGATTGTGTTCACTGTACACTTTGCAAGGCTTTGTTGCGTACAAGATATTAACGTTATGAATAGTTTAACAACAACACTTTGTACCCTTAAATGTTTAGATTTTTATAAGCAGGTTCACAACCGTTATAGTGAAAGTTTTACTCGTACTTGTTAGGTTTTATCTCTTTTAATCTTATAACAGATTGTGTTCACTGTACACTTTGCAAGGCTTTGTTGCGTACAAGATATTAACGTTATGAATAGTTTAACAACAACACTTTGTACCCTTAAATGTTTAGATTTTTATAAGCAGGTTCACAACCGTTATAGTGAAAGTTTTACTCGTACTTGTCAGGTTTTATCTCTTTCAATCTTATCACAGATTGTGTTCACTGTACACTTTGCAAGGCTTTGTTGCGTACAAGATATTAACGTTATGAATAGTTTAACAACAACACTTTGTACCCTTAAATGTTCAGATTTTTATACGTAACTAAGCAGGTTCACAACCGTTATAGTGAAAGTTTTACTCGTACTTGTTAGGTTTTATCTCTTTTAATCTTATAACAGATTGTGTTCACTGTACACTTTGCAAGGCCTCGTTGTGTACAAGATATTAACGTTATGAATAGTTTAACAACAACACTTTGTACCCTTAAATGTTCAGATTTTTATACGTAACTAAGCAGGTTCACAACCGTTATAGTGAAAGTTTTACTCGTACTTGTTAGGTTTTATCTCTTTTAATCTTATAACAGATTGTGTTCACTGTACACTTTGCAAGGCTTTGTTGCGTACAAGATATTAACGTTATGAATAGTTTAACAACAACACTTTGTACCCTTAAATGTTTAGATTTTTATAAGCAGGTTCACAACCGTTATAGTGAAAGTTTTACTCGTACTTGTTAGGTTTTATCTCTTTCAATCTTATCACAGATTGTGTTCACTGTACACTTTGCAAGGCTTTGTTGCGTACAAGATATTAACGTTATGAATAGTTTAACAACAACACTTTGTACCCTTAAATGTTTAGATTTTTATAAGCAGGTTCACAACCGTTATAGTGAAAGTTTTACTCGTACTTGTTAGGTTTTATTTCTTTTAATCTTATAACAGATTGTGTTCACTGTACACTTTGCAAGGCTTTGTTGCGTACAAGATATTAACGTTATGAATAGCTTAACAACAACACTTTGTACCCTTAAATGTTTAGATTTTTATAAGCAGGTTCACAACCGTTATAGTGAAAGTTTTACTCGTACTTGTTAGGTTTTATCTCTTTTAATCTTATAACAGATTGTGTTCACTGTACACTTTGCAAGGCTTTGTTGCGTACAAGATATTAACGTTATGAATAGTTTAACAACAACACTTTGTACCCTTAAATGTTCAGATTTTTATACGTAACTAAGCAGGTTCACAACCGTTATAGTGAAAGTTTTACTCGTACTTGTTAGGTTTTATCTCTTTTAATCTTATAACAGATTGTGTTCACTGTACACTTTGCAAGGCTTTGTTGCGTACAAGATATTAACGTTATGAATAGTTTAACAACAACACTTTGTACCCTTAAATGTTTAGATTTTTATAAGCAGGTTCACAACCGTTATAGTGAAAGTTTTACTCGTACTTGTTAGGTTTTATTTCTTTTAATCTTATAACAGATTGTGTTCACTGTACACTTTGCAAGGCTTTGTTGCGTACAAGATATTAACGTTATGAATAGCTTAACAACAACACTTTGTACCCTTAAATGTTTAGATTTTTATAAGCAGGTTCACAACCGTTATAGTGAAAGTTTTACTCGTACTTGTTAGGTTTTATCTCTTTTAATCTTATAACAGATTGTGTTCACTGTACACTTTGCAAGGCTTTGTTGCGTACAAGATATTAACGTTATGAATAGTTTAACAACAACACTTTGTACCCTTAAATGTTTAGATTTTTATAAGCAGGTTCACAACCGTTATAGTGAAAGTTTTACTCGTACTTGTTAGGTTTTATCTCTTTTAATCTTATAACAGATTGTGTTCACTGTACACTTTGCAAGGCTTTGTTGCGTACAAGATATTAACGTTATGAATAGTTTAACAACAACACTTTGTACCCTTAAATGTTTAGATTTTTATAAGCAGGTTCACAACCGTTATAGTGAAAGTTTTACTCGTACTTGTCAGGTTTTATCTCTTTCAATCTTATCACAGATTGTGTTCACTGTACACTTTGCAAGGCTTTGTTGCGTACAAGATATTAACGTTATGAATAGTTTAACAACAACACTTTGTACCCTTAAATGTTCAGATTTTTATACGTAACTAAGCAGGTTCACAACCGTTATAGTGAAAGTTTTACTCGTACTTGTTAGGTTTTATCTCTTTTAATCTTATAACAGATTGTGTTCACTGTACACTTTGCAAGGCCTCGTTGTGTACAAGATATTAACGTTATGAATAGTTTAACAAAACACTTTGTACCCTTAAATGCTTGGAATTTTCTGTGCAACTTTGTGAATACATTCGCAACCGTCATAGTGAGAGTTTTACTCGCACTTGTCAGGTTTTTTCTTTTAATTTAATCCTATCATAGATTGAGTTCAGTATAAACTTTTCAAGGCTTTGTTGTGTGCATGTGTCTTACAGGATTTAAAGATAATACTTAATCTATTGTTGGCCTATAATTAGTAAAAAATCGAATCCCAAGTCTCAAGACTTTATTATTTCCACTTTGCGGGATTTTTTCGAATACAACTTTGTATATTTATAGATTAATTTAAAGCGTTTATGTAAATCTGAATATATGATTGATGATTAACTATGACTTAAGACTACTTCTTCAATGACTGATTATTTAAGTTTTAATTCCTAATAATGTTAATCGAAGAAATTTTATTTGTTTATTAATTTGAAAAAAAAAACCAACACGACGTGGCACGAAAATACCAGACCAGTGGAATCCATTATCATAATAATAACCCTTAGCATTGAGGAATACGAATGGATTAGGAGAAGAATGTATTGATGTAAATTTAGTAAGAATTTTCGTGAGCTAGACGGAGAATTGATGCTACGAAATGAGACTTGAAATAGATGAGATCGATTGAAACTTATCTTATTTGAACTAAGAAACGAATATGAGACGTTAAAAGCGATATTGAATATATTTGGCGTTAATTTTGTAGAAATTCATTATTCACAATTAAATGAAACTACGTGATGTAGTATTATCTCTACTATCTTTAATTTCTTTACCACGACCTAGGTTTCGTTGTATTACAACATCTTCAGGTGGGATATAAGCAAAGATTGAATCTTCATCATCAATCATCTTTACTAACTATATCACGTAGTTTCATTTAATTGTGTTAAAAGCGATAATGAGACATCAACATAAAAATATGCGAGAAAGTAAAGAATAAAGCGAACAGTATATTTGCGGTCAGGTGTACGTTATAAATACAGAAAAATATGCGAATTTGAAGTAAGCGATATGAAGTGGAAAAATGAGACAGGTTAGCGCCATAAATTTCAACGCTTTTCCGGAAAATGTGACGGAAAACAAAGTTAAGACAGTGCTTTCTGTAATATACCAGTCGCTCGGGAATGTACGTATTATACATAAAGGTGTGATGACACACGCGTTGAAATCGCGTGTTACACTTTGGCGCGTGTGGCGTTATTCGGAGAGTGTTCGACGCGCGGGCATTATTAGCATTTTGAGCGGGCAAAGAGAAAAGTGTGATGAATAACATTTGATTTTCTGTTTCTGCATTTGGAGTAAATATAGATGGTGTCCGAGAATAAGTGTCGGACAAAGAAAGACGTCATTCGTTGACTGAAAAATAGTTGAATGTCGTTAAAATAAAATTTAAAAGATGACTTTTTTTCAACAAATTGAAAATAATATTCATAATTATTTGTCAAATTTTTCGTACGCACGATATTTGCGCACATTGTTCAGCGCCGCTCGGAGAAATAATTCGCGAACAGCTGCGAAGCCATCGCCAATACGGGTAAACGCAAAGTATTGGGTGTGTTAAAAATAGTTATTTTTTGTGTACGTATATATATATATATATATATATATATATATATATATATATATATATATATACACACACACACACACACACACACATACATATACGTGTGTCTGTATGTGTGTACAGTATACACATTTCAACTTTCTACGTAGTCAATTTAACTTTACTTCTATAGATATACACAGCACTAATGTCGCACAACACATTACCCTTATAGCTACAAATAAACTGCTATTACAACATGTCGGTTACGCGAACTCACAAGATTTTATCCATACAAAAAGCGTCTAATGCGCACTTCATACAGTCGGGTATATACAATGTGTCGGTGTATATATGTGTATACCTGTACACAGCCCGTTGCACGTATGCCAGCCTGGTGCTAGAGCAGTGGATGTCATAAATATATAAATACATACATATAAATATATATATGTATATGTATATATATATATATATATATATATATATATGTTTATATTGTCGCGTTAAAATGGTGTAATTCTTGGGAAAACAACGGCGGCACTAACTAGAAAAAGAAATTACGTAGTGAGTCACACAGTAAAGATGCCAAATTTAAAGTCATCTCTTCATTTTCATAGTATTCTTACGAACTTTATGTCCAAACAGGAATTGCAACACCGGCTAAAGGTGACCGATCGAAAAAACTGTCTATTGGTGACGTTTTGTCTACTGACTAAAGACGATGATATCGAGATTCATTTTCTTGCGTACATCCGGTAGAAACAGGAAAGTGTCGAGAAGAAAATAATCTTAGAGACGTCTGTCTTTAGTACAAATTCAGACGTGAAACTTTTTTCCTTCAAAATATCCACATCCAAATTTTCCTCTCCTAAACCAATTACTCCGTTACCTTAGCAAAGTTACAGAATATCGAATAGTACCCGTTTGTCGATTCCACAACGTACAACTCCGGTTGACACTATTAGTGATATATAAAAAACAATGGCGCCCACGTAACAATGCTTTCGCGTGACGCGATGTTATGACTTTGATTTTGTCGCGTGACACTTAAGTTCCCGCTAGTTCCTCGTGGCTCAATAGACGAGGAATGAAATAATAACCGTACATTACGGCTGACCCATATTGAATGTCGACTCCTAATTATCGTGATATTCGGTCGGTCGCGCTTGGCGCGGTTGCGCGAGGACGCGCTCGCAGGTCGACGACCGACCGACCGGCGCACACTAGCGGTTGGCAACCGTGCAGTCAGTAGTGCTCGCGGTTTGACTTTGTTGGCATCACTGACCCATAGACAAGTTGACCCATAGACTAGGTTATTTCTTTGGGAGCATTGTTCGATATTGTAGGATGCGGTCTTTTAAACACTCGATTTATCTGAACATTTAGATTGAAATAATGCCATATTTTTACAAAGAGATTTAAAAGTATCTAGAGTTTTTGGAAACGACTATTTGGAATCCAAAAACAATTTTTTTCAGTGTTCATTTCTGTCAGATTTTCTGTTTATTTCGGTACGGAGTTTAAAGGAGCCCACAGTTTGAAAGCTCGGGTCCCAATTAAAAAAAATTATAAGTATATTCATACCCTATGTCAACGGCTAGCGGAACAGGAGGATGGAATCCATTTAATATCAAAATTTTGTTCAAATTTCTCCTAATAACTGCTGAAAGGGTGTTTGACTAAATTTTTACAGTTCAAAAGCACGGATCCATTTTAAAAATTGAGGAATTTGTCACGTTGTAATGGGGCTGGCTGTAAAATTTAAGTAAACATATTTAAAATAAACTAAATTCAATGTCAACAAGTGGCGAGAAAAGATTTAGCTGAATAAAGCTAAAATCCACTAGTTCATAACGCAGAAAAAATATTTCTCGTCAACGAACAAGAAATAACGGATTCCTCGTCAAATGGTTCTCTTGAATGGTATGAATTATATGCACCGTAATAAAATGAGAATTTAGAAAATGTTTGGATATATATACGCCTTATAAGGGCAGTTACTTAACAAATGTTACGTTTTGTATAGGGCTTCCATCAGTTCTCTTTTTCCCGGCCACTGTCTTCTTTTTGAAGCGCCCGGGTCGCCTGGGGGATTTTTTTAAACATGTGCGGTGTTTTAAGAAAAGCGATTATTTCTATTATTATCACATTCATTTATTCAATGAATTAATGAAAGAAATAAAGAAAATTTCGAAACCGTATCTTAAATTGTTGAGACTAAATACAAATTTATAATGATTTGACTGTTGTTCCAAAAGGTTAACTAGTCATAACAGTATAATATTGTACTAAGATATACTATATATCCAAGTAAATGGATTTTTACTATTGATGTCATTTTTAATGCTGGTAGTTGTTTTGGCTGGTAGTTTTGCCTTTTGATTTAATATCGCAAATGGATTTTTTGATTCTTTATGCAATGGGAAAAAATTTTTAGTTTTACATTGATGTTTTAAATTAATTTGTAATATTGCGTTTTGGTCTAAAACGAGCTTTACATTAATAATTGAAGTATCTTGGGTTATGAAAGAAATATTCGGAGTTTTTAGCTCATCACTTCTAGTTTTCTAAAAGTTGGCATGGTCACCCCACTTTTTTATGAATGAAGAGCACTTGAGAGATATTTTCACTGTGTTTAGCATAATAATTGTTCAATTGTCTATGCGCATATTGTTTATCAAAACATTATTCCAATCTAATTTTTTTTCTGTATATGGGTTAATATTATTGCTCGGCATTATAAGTCAGGAGTCGTGTGAGAAATAAATTAAATTTCTTTTTTATTTTGCGTGGATTTTAAATTAATTGACACATAAGACTTGAATGGGAAAAGGAAAGTTTGTTATTTTATGTATTTCTAAATTTTCAAACTTTTCCCTCCGAGATACATCTGGAGCGGCCTAGAGCTTGATAGAAAATGGCGATACTGCAATAACTAATGTGTAAATATGAATGCGTTATTAAATTTAAATAACATTTTAAAAATGGAATAAGTGTCCTCATCTGTCGGAGAATTATAACACTACGTTTTAATGCACTGGGATTGCAATAGTTACTTTTAAAAGAAATAGATGTCGCTGTTAACCATATATGTTATATCATTTCATATTGGGGACTTTTTTCTTGTCTAGTTCCTTGGCAGCGATTGTCATAGTGTAACAAATTGCGTCTTAGATGTTGAGTTACGAACTACAACTACACTATGTTTCAACAAAACATATTTCATAATTTCCCCTTGATGTTTGTTCAGAATTACATACAGACAACAGACACCAAAGCCACAGATTTATAATATTGTTAACCTATTTTTAACCCTTAAGAAAAAGTATCTTCAATATATAGGAATGACTCCTTTTACTAGTATATACGTATGATTAGTATAAATCGTAAGACGTAAATGCGTTTCAAAATACAAGACGAAGGAATGAAGTGAGATCAGTTAGATTTATTTTAAAATGTACTGATATTGTAACTTTTTTTTTAAATTTGGCCTTTCGAGAAAAGGCGGCCACTTCAGGGTTAAAAATGTGTCGCGAACCGCGATTCGTTACCGTCACTTGTCATTTCGACATCGGGTGAGAACGCGCCATTGTCGTAAATATATGTAAGAGCCGAGGCCTTTTTGTTACTCGAGACCGCTCTCTCAATTATTATTCATGGATTCGCCGTGGAAGAGAATACGTTTACGGGTTCGTCTAATCTCTTGGCCCGTTGGCTTATCGGCACGTGGCCCAGTTAGCGGCTACCAGCTCAGTGGCGTGCGACAATGAAAATGTGACCGTTAAACGTTCATGCGGTGTTGAGCCACCAGGTGTTGCAAGAATAAAAATTGCAAATCGAAAATAAAAAAACATAATCCTTTAAATGTTTTATCTAATTTGTCAATCAAATTAGAAATGAATATGTTTCATGATAAGGTTATTTTCATAGTTTCACCAAAATGAAACGAAGTGCAGATACACAGATGTAAAATACTAATTCGTGAAACGCACAGGCCTACCAGGATCGACGCAAAAAGCCATATAAAATTCGTGAAGAACAAAAAAGACGTGCATTTGCAAAGAGCGAATGTCAATGTCGGTTAATAATTTATTTTTAATTTCTCTAGGCAATGGCTACTTATTTAAAAAGAGATCGATATTAATTACGTTTTTAAAAAATTTATAGCGTACTTCGTTAGGTTTTTATTCTTATTTGTATTTCTTATTAACAATGCTTGTAATATTAATAATTTCGTATATGCGCGTTTAGGACAATAGGTTTTTTATTTTGTGTTACGAGTATGATCATGAAGTGTACTTTATTTTTTTATTCTTTAGTTAATCGCTGAAATGTTTGGCTTTTTAAATCGAAAAAATACCAATTGTCTTTCAGATATTGTGTTCTGTAAGGTAAGCTCATGTTCGTCGCTTTATTTTTTATCATAAACGTGCCAGCGTTGTTGTGAGAATAAACTCAATCATGTGTGCGATCGAGATAAAATGAATAGCGAATTCAATTTGAAACCAGATATAAATATTTCGTCGTAGGTAGGACTCGACAATGGAACAGAAAATACATGTAACAGGAAAGGCAAAAGAATCTATACATTAAAAATATTGTTGAGAATGTGAGAATCAAATGTTGATTATGGTTTTTAAAATCTTTGTCTGTCTAACTAGTCTTTCTGTCTGTACTTTTGACTGAGCTTCACTACTAAACTGTTAAACGAATTTTGATGTAATGACGATAGCTAGAGGTTACAGAAGTGTTTAAGATATTTTTACGTCGGTGCGATAAAGAGCTGAACAATATCAAATTTTGGCTTCGTAAACATGGTATTTTATATACAGGTGATACAGAGACAAACCTAGAACCCGAAAACTCTGTAAAGCGTAATTTAATTATTTTGAAGACCATTTTAGAGCACTAATGTCTAGCTAATATATTAGGTCATGTTGTGTCATGTAGTAATGTCTAGCTAATATATTAGGTCATTCCATTCAGACATACGCGTACAAGTTCTGTTCCTGTTTTGACAGATTGCGCGAAATACTGATGATTATAATTTGGTAATTCTTTAGTGAACTTTAGTGCGTCTACCTGTCAACACATATTGTAAATAGATCGAAATAAATGAATTAATTCAATTAGCAAGTTTGATCAACGCAATTTTATTACATTAGGTATTTTTTTAGACAAAAGTGCAAATGATATTCATAAAGATCTTGTAAAATCGTTAGGTGGTTCCGCGTATTCTTTTTTGGACAGTATGATTTTGGGTGAAAGCTTTCATGAGGGCAGAGTTTCTACAGAAGAGAATCGAGGAGGGCCAAGTAGTGACATTGGTACTTGAACAGGAAGAGCGCGTCGCCGCTGTGAAAGACAAGTTACATGAAATGAGAGACTTAACTGTTGCCGATATTTCCTAGGAACAAGCGTGCATCGAATATTGACAAAAAATTTGATGTTCCCACGGAAAGGATTATCGATGAGCGCTATAGTGCCGTTTCTCTAAACCTACTCCTAATAAGACACATCCACCCCAGATAGCATGAAAACTTGAGACAAACTTGATTTTCTTTGATTCTAAATTGTTGCGTCAAATATGAAAGTTGAAGTTTGTGATTAAATTATTTGAGACATAAACTAAAATTGCTCATTTTATTTAAATTGTTGTTACAATCTAATGTTAATTTATTTTATAAAGTTGTGCCAGAAATTACAATAAGCATAATGCAAACAGATAACACTTTAAGTAGTTAAATCACTCTAGCAAAATGTTGCCACGAGTTAAATATGCAGAAATGACGTAAGTTAATTAAGTAGAAAGGTGACATTTTGTCTTATATTGTCTTTGGCCAAAATTGCGGTTACTGCATAAAAAATATAGACATGCAGTCAATAATCTTGTACGATAGATCGTAAAAAGTATACAGATTAATCGATAGATTTTGATGTTTTGTGAGTTTAAAACTCGACGAATTTGGAGATTTCGAAACCAATAAAGCTAGATGTATAAAATTCATATTCTCTGTAATAGTGAATGTATCACGTCAAATTAGTGTGATATCACTTGTCACGTGCTGCTGTATTGATATTTTATAAAGGGGTGTTACACGCTATTGTATCGAAAATCATAGCGGCCCAGTGAAATTAACTTTATTTTGTTGTATTTAGTCAATATATTGAAATAAAAAAAAACATACTAATTGCAAATTTTCGGGTTAATTAAATATTGACATTATGTACTACGCCAACCTCACTGTGTAATAACTGTAAGGGTTTAAAAATAACGAGCGCCTCATACAACTCAGGTTCTTTTACTCAACAGTGAGCAACACTAATATGAGAAGTAAAAACGAATACATACAATAGGTATCATAACCACATGTAATTTATAAGTGCATTAAACAATAATGCATATCATCGGACGCACTACACACAACACTAACGTTATATTCTCAGGTGTTTGTCTACGATGTCGTTTTTGCTTGTATGTATTTTTAGGCTACTACATTTAAGTATGTCGTATTGCTTTTGTACTACATGACTACACTTTTTAAAAATAGTTTAGTTCAACTAAATTAAAACACTTTCAGAGCAACAAAACCGTTATAAAAACAATATTCACAACGGGAGCTGTCAAAATATATACTTTTCTGATCTAGTCATCTTGTGCCGCGCTACTATTCACACCGTGATTTTATCCATTTGGGGACTTTTTTGTTTTTAAATTCGCCCACGAAGTTTAATATGCATATAATGTGGGGTAAGTTATGGTTTTTGACATTTATTAGAAGGAGACAGAAGATATAAATAATTGGTATTAATTTCGCGCGGGAAAGTAACTTTCCTCGTAACTGTCAAAATATGGAATCTTCGAAAACAGGAAATTGCACACGATACTTTTTCTGTGTTATTAAATTCTGATGAGAAATTTGTTTCGTCTTCATAATTTGGCGTAAGTTATAATAAATGAAAACATTATTTTTGGCACATCAATTTACAAATAACTCATAGCTCTGGTGGGCATGCTTCTTTGGTCCAATTTTCATGAGTTTATCATTTTTACTCTGTGTACACAAGAATCTTTCTCGGAATCGGATTGTAACTTTTCAAAGTTGCCAACAAGAATTGGGTTTCATTTCTTTTGCCTTTTTTAAAAACTGTTTGTTTATGGATCAAGATATTTGTCTATTATATCTTAAAATGTCACATGTTGACGTTATCTCTGTTTATCTACCTTGGCATCGCTTTCCAAGCGTATTGTGTCGGAGATCTTGTGCTTTGCGGGGATTAAGAGGAAGCACGTGCAGAAAGCCTTTATTAGTCATTACTTAGCCGGCGTGCATCTTGAGACCGAAGACGGAGACGTCGTCACGTCGTCTGTACCAAAATAAAAATGATTCGAGGCAATTATGCACTGTTGACGCGAAGTCAGATATTTTCCACGATGGTAAATATTTTTCGCTAATGTCATCTTTACGAGTGCCGCAGAACGCAGCATCCGCCGTGTAATGTATCATAATTATGCCCCTGTTTTTTTATCTCGAATGCACGTGAAAAGAAATTGCGTTATGGAAAGCGATGTCGCAGTGGGGGAATTGTTGTCGATGGATGCTGTGTGTGTGTGGGTTCGGGGAGCGATCGATGCAAGAACTTGTGTGCGGTGTTTGCGTTCATAGAGGATTATGTTGTTAACCTGGTTTATAAAATTATTCATTGTCTGCTCTTTCTGTGTGTTTGAGTTAGAATCACAGAAACAGAAAATATTTTTAAAAAAAACTGGTATTTTTTTAATGGAAATAAAAATAACAATAAAAATCTAAGGAAGTTTATAATAGTTTGCTAGAAATAGTCACAAAAAATGATCAATATCGGTTGTTTTTTTTAGGTTTTAGCCCATTGCCTAAATTAATTAAAAATAAACTGTTAGGTGTTTTATATATATATATATATATTTATATATATATATATATGTGTGTATGTGTGTGTGTGTGTCTCCTCTGGGAAGAGTATATATATTATAGCAACCGAGTACATAGCAGCCTCTTAATTTTTCAGGCAGGATCTGAAATTTTAAATGTAGATATGTGTAACCTAGTACAACTTTTCCCATGGAAAGAGTGGGCAGGATTGTTGTCACCTGTGTATGAAAAAAACCCTTAGGGGCGCTTGACCAGTTTGCAGGTCGTTTACCTAATATCGCTTAGCATTTAGCTGTAGTAAATTCAATGTCTTTCTGTTTACCGCTTCACGATTATTTGAGAACATAATGAGAACGACAAAAGTGGGTTATAAAGATCAGTTGATGACGAGAACATTGGAATATATATAGAAATTTTTTGTCATTGATTTGTAGAAACAGCTGTCGGAGAAAAATTGTGAGAACACCAATCATAAGTGATTACTCCAACTCAAGCATCCAATGAAAATAGTTAAAAGGAAATATTAGTAGGTAGAAATATAACAGTTGGACAGTGTAGAGAAAGACTTAAAAATTTTGGGAGTCAACAAGTAGAGAAACCTTGCATCAAGTCGTACTGCCTGGAGAGAGTAGATTGGGATAGCCTTGGCCTGCACCAGGCTGTAGTGCTGACAAAGAAGAAGGAGAAGAAATATAAAATGATGAGCAAAATCTACATAAATTTGCCTGACGTCTCTTTGAACTGTATTAGTTTGAAACAGAATAAATATATAGAAAAAAAAATGAAATCCAATAGGAACCTTTGTCATTTGCAGATCTTCTGTATAGTTTTGAAGAATCGGCACCATCTCAAATTCACGTGGTAAAAATGTTTTACTGCAAGTTTGTTTTGATGTCCGTCGGAGTTGCGAGTAGATAGTTTCTCAAGGAACAATAGTCTTAACCGCGAGGACAAGCGGTAAAAAATGAGCTAAAAAAACAATTGACAACAAATACCGAGTACAATAAAGAAATCGCTTGACAACGATCCGGTTTTACCGTTTTGTTGAGTCTCCGTAACTTGATAATTGATGTCATTAAGTAAATGCCGATTGCATTTGATCTCACCTATAAATTGCACCTATTCCAATTTGATTTTTTTTTAATTGTTTAATGGACATGACGCAATGTAATAATGTTTTTCAACTTTGTAGATCTTGAATTACAAATTTTAACCTAACTAGAGCATGGTCCCATTTAAATAACATACAATGTTTTGTGCTTTTTTACCCTCTAAGGTAGCCGTTTCTTGCTGTTTCGACGTTTTTTGTTTCGCTTTTGGTTTGTTATGGAATTGATTAAAAAACTCCAGTTACAGCAAACGTGCTCAAAAATTTAGCCACTTATTGTATCTCATACCCCCTAGTCCCCGATTAACGGTTGCAAGTGTCTTATAAGAAGTCAGAAACCATATCTCTTATTTGTTTTGGTCATTTTAATCTTGCAAGTTCGCTTATATCCGATTAAGTATGAAGTTTTTTCTGCCAATGATCAACCGCTTTTTAGTAAAAAATCGATTATTTTTATTGCTAAATTATATTCACATACTTGTTATACGCGTTAAAACTGATGACATAAACGCTACTAAATAAAAGAGAAAAAAAAATATGTTGATCTGTTTCCTGAACCATAGACATGCAAAGTTGTAGAAGTTCCTACCATTATTCATAAACTAGCTGTCAGTGTGACGTTTCGATTGATTAATGATTACGTCATTTTAAATTTGGAATGATGCTCGGTTATTTGAATAAGACTGCGTTGTGACACAGTTGCGAGATGGATAAGAAATATGCAAAGGCAAGCGAAGATTTTATCGTCTTTTTTTTGTTTCGCGATCAAACATTTTATGTGTTTTATTTATGTAGCCATGTTAGAAATTGCATCTTAATAATCAAATGAAAACATTTTTCTGCTATGTCATTTTTAAACATAAGTCTAAGTCTAAGGTATATTACATAATTTTGTCACTACCTTCATTCGTCGACCGTAGTGTAATTACTGCTCATAATAGCTCTGTGGAAGCATTTATTATGAATGTCTTACCAGTGTGACCAGATCGTGTCTCATTTTTAAGATACCGCTCATTAAAAATTCAAAACGAAACCCTAATTGTGCATGGTACTGTTGCGATTAAGTTACGAATTTTTTTTTCTTTTTTAGAGTTCCATTTATCAAAACGAATCAGCTGCATTTTTCAGAAAGCGATTAACTTAGACACTTGAAATTTGACCATAGTAAGGAAGCATTTATCACTCTATAGTTAATACTTAAAAATATTTCTATGGAAATTTTAGAAGGACAAATTAAGTGGATTTTTTTAATTTCGAGTATCGAATCGTTTGAAAAGGCCATAAAGACTTTGAAAATGTGTTACTAATCATGACTGTTTTTGTCAGGAACGCGTGGATGTATCAAGTTGAAATTAATATCAAATACTTAGGTCTATAGTCCCTTGGAGCTGTAATCAAACTTCTACATCAACGCAATAAAAAAATACGGCTATTTATGCCGTATATTTCTACACTTGCAAATAAATGAAAACCTATAGCTCGGTGTCAAAATATCAGTTCTAAGAAAATGATGGGAACATTTTCTTAGTTAAATTGCATTTAAGGACCTTTAAATTGAAATAATGTATTATATTATATACTTGTTTGGAAAGGTTTTAAAGGAAACTAAACAATGAATTTTTGTATATGACAATGAATTTTTTTAAGTGTTAAACAATAATCTTGCACGTGATCACAATTTATGCTTTGTACAATGATTAATGTTCCCGAATAAGATACTATATAAAATAATCATACAAAATCAATGTGATTTAGTTAATTTTAAAACGGTATCTGCAAAATTTCATTTTTCTCTTATAAATAACCCTGGCACACAAACGTAACTAATGCTATTCGAGTAGCTACGTGCTTGTCAAAGAGTAAAGACCATAATAATTCATCACATTGTTACGTTGGTACCGCTGTTTGCTCTTCTTTTTCTAGTTTCACGTGAGTAATCGTGGTTTAAATTATCGCGCTTTCCATGTCAAATGTTTCGCTTGAGTTTTTCATTTTCAGTTACAATGTAAGGGAAAATACTAAAATCGTAACTGTAATGGAGCTTTTGATAACATAATTATGGTTTTAATATATGGTACGATCGTTAGGAGTAAAATATTTTAGTACGAGCGTGTAAATAAGTCGATGCAATTGAGTCATCGCGGCACTGATATATGTCATTGTTGAATGATATTGAGTAGTAGATAGGTGTTTATATTATCGTTTCGGGTCATCGACGTTATAAATCACGACATTTTTATCGCGGTCACAGAGATTGACGGCGATTCTTACCTATCTACGTGTGATTTAAGATGAAACGAATTATCTGAATGCTTTTTATTTCATTTTTGATTCGCTTCAGGTATTTCCCGATGTTTTTAGTTTAGATGGCTATTTTATTGCGCTGGTATATTGTTATTTATTACCTTCTAATGTCAAAGTTTTGCATTTTTATATATTTTCCTGTTGACAGAAGGAATCGATGGTCTCAGTTTTTTTTTAATTTATAATCGACATTAATTGACGATCTTACGAATAGAAGCGTAGTGATATACACAAGTTTGTGGTAATTAGTAATTTTTCAATGCTTTGAATATGATTTAGACGATTATTTAAAAAATTATAATTTCAAATGCCATAGCGCTTAAGGTCTTATTTTTCCATTATTTTGACTATGATTTGGGTTGTCTTGGAGCTCCTCCTGGAATCTAATGACTCGCCTCACGCCACACAATTACGCACACGCCATACAATATTTCAAAGACACAGTGTCCCAAAATTACAAACAACGTTTCCACCAGACAGGATTTGTTTCTGTCTACTCAATGATACATTTACACTTTCATTTTTTCAAGAACTTATGTATACTTTGTATAACTTGGAGATTAGTCCATTCTCAACCAAGGTGTGGTGACAAAAATGACTATGTTATAAAGAATCATTGGACTCTACCCTGTTATTTAGGAGCATAATTTAGGCCGTAATTGGCACTATCGAACGGTATGTTGGTACCGCTAACAATCAATGAGAAAGCCTTAAAAAGATAAGTTTTCCTCTTTTAAGCTATAGATTCGAATCTAACCAAATTGACGGTTCTACGGTATTTCATCTTTAAATTAACATGAAGTTTCAAAATGCTTAAATGGAATAAAAAGAAGTCAAATCGAGAGAGAGAATAAAAAAATATAATTTAGATGGATTACACAATCTAAATTGTGCTTGTAATGATTGTGAGCGTTACTTGTGCAACTTTGCAGTGGGTAAGCATCATCAACACAGACGGTTTCAAACTAACACCACATTAAATTGCACAAGAGTCACAAAAACAGACGCACAACATCTGCACAAACTAAATAAAGTTACAACATATAGATACAACAATATATGCTATTTCATATTTCTACATAATTATATGTGGATTTGAAAATATATTTGTATTAAGACAATTATATGTGCTAACATATATGTGTATACTTGGACAAAGCTTTCCAATTGGTATTCCGTTGTAAAAAATTTTACAACAGAATACCAATTTAATTAATCTAAAAAAAATACCATTTTATATTGAATTAATCTAAAAGAAATATTAGCCCAAAACGGATGAAAAATAAATAGACAAAATTTTCTTGGAGAAGTATGCCTACTTCACATTTAAATTAAGGTATGCCCTTTTCAACAACAATGCTAAAAATAGTTTTCTTTTTAGAAAAAAACTTTCCTTTGTGAAAGTTACAGTATCTAAATGATAAATGGGAAATGTTATACTATTTTTATCGAAGATATTTACAAAATTCGTTTCAGTCGGTGATGTGTCTAAATATATGATTGATTATGATGGTCAGTTTTGCGCGTGAGTGAATTTGCCCGTCGACGATATTTGATATTGTTGTCTGGTGCAGTATGCGCTTCTACGAATCGGCCGATGCATAATATATCATTCGTCAGCAGGTTTTGTCGTCTGCATTCTTTGTGGCAATATATGGGTCGATGTTATGCGTCTCCTGATTGTGTTCGGCCGCATGTCTTTGTGTTTTGTGAAACGAAGTGTTACGGGGTGAGCAATTTGTGAAAATTTAGATTTTGGTATGTACTTATTCATGATAATTTAAAACCAAAATCTAAATTTTCTAAATTTACCCAAATCAACATTTTCACAGGTTACTACTATCTAAATTTCCACAGGTTAAAATCTAAATTTGGATAAGGTAAAAATAATTCTTTTGCAATGATGGATCGATTTTTGAGGGGGATTAGTTTTGATGCCTTACATCAGTAATTGCAATTGCGAAATTATTTAAATGAATAAGCAGTATACATAAATATAAAAAGCATATCTAAGAAAATTAAGAAACGAAGCATAAATATATCATTTCTTTTATGAATTTGTTAATTTTCTTAGATATGCCTTTTATATTTATATATACTCTGCTTATACTATTTGGAAGATTCATAATAATAATTTTTATCGAATTCTATATTCAGATCGAAAGTTTCAGGTTGCCTCTTAGCGTAACTAAAGAGGTCAGCTCTGTTTCATTAAGAAGAACTTATTGTAAGTAAGAACTTATTCTTGTATTGAATATATTTGGCATTTTGTAGAAATTCATTATTCACAATGAAATGAAACTACGTGATGTGGTATTATTAATACTTTCTTTAATTTCTTTACCACGATCTAGGTTTCATTGTATTACAACTTCTTCAGGTGGGCTAGTAGCAAAGATTCAAATCTTTGCTATTTTTTAGTTTCATTTAATTATGAAGAACTTATTCCTCGTTAAAATAGTACTCTAAGGAGTCTTTGGAAGGATAGATATTATTTATACATATAGTGAATGAATCATCTAAAATTATAGATATTAACAATCTATTTCAATGATTATCTTCGTCAATATTGAATCTCCAATTAGATAAAAGCACAGCAAGCATTTAAATATTAGAACCCTCTACGTACAGTAGTTAAGGCTGAGTATATGAATATTAAGCATCGCCTTATCAGAAATGAGAGCAAATTCCAACACAATGACGAGTTCTTTATCAACGTTCTAGACGAAACATAACAGTATCTTTATCTCCCGTGAGAAAATGTCAGGACCGTGATTGTGTCAATCATGATTAAAACGTTCTACATAAATAGATATTTTACGCATGTTAGTAATTAGAGATATCGTTCATATGATATCCCTCGAGGAAAATGTAATGTGAGCGCCTTGGCTATTTGCTTCATCGCACCATGGAAGGAATGTGATCCTTGCTGATTCTTGGCCATTTGTTCTTGTTTATTATGATGAAAAGTTCAGCTCCAATTTGAAGAAAAATATAAATAAGATTACCATATCAAATTATTTAGAGCATTATTATTAAATTATCTTTTGCCTGCAATTATGCTCGCCGTGTGAGACATAGCTATATGTATTATTTGTACCAATTACACAATCTCTTAACGCCATAGCTCAGTGACACGTACCTCTCTTATTTTCCACAATTCTGACCTAGATGTCCCAGTGGCCCGGAGGATTCATTTTAAGATGAATATTTTTAAGCTAGCAAGAGACCTAAAAATGTTATGTGGGTTAATATATTATTATATTAATAAATTTTTGATTACATTATTATTAAAATCTTTCAAAGTCAGTCCCCTGTTTATTCCACTCCCATATAGTCTCACCAAGGAAATGACAAATGGAAAATACTAGTAGTTTTTAATCAAGCTGTTTACCAAATTATACCTTAAGATCTTACCAATACTAATTATTCCTCATAATTATTAAAATCTTTCAACATCAGTCTCCCATTTATTCCACTCCCATATAATGTCACCAATGAAATAACAAATGAAAAATACTAAAGTCGTTTTTAATCAAGCTATTCATCAAATTATATCCTGAAAATCTTACCTATAATCAGTCCCCCATATATTCCATTCCCATATAGTCTCACCAATGAAATAACAAATGAAAAATACTAAAGTTGTTTTTTTATCAGCCGTTTACCAAATTATACCCCAAAAACCTTACCAATAATCAGTCCCCCGTGTATTCCACTCCCATATAGTCTCAACAAAGAAATAACAAATGAAAAATACTAAAGTCGTTTTTTATCAAGCTATTTACCAAATTATACTGTGAACATCTTACCAATAATCAGTCCCCCGTATATTCCACTCCCATATAGTCTCACCAAAAAAAATCCCTTGTCATGTAAATTCACATTTATATGTATTGTGTTAAAATTATTATGCACCTTCATCAACGATATTCAAATTAGTAAAAACATACAACAAATTTTTAAAACAAAGCATTGCTATATAGACCATTGGCACATTCCCTTATGTGAAAAATACTCACATAATGGTACTTTTTTCACCTAAATTTTTCAGCCTTTGGAGCATATTTTCTTAGCTCCGTGTTTAAATAGTGAGATATTTTATATGTTACATTGCCTTGAAATATAGTTACAAATGAATGCGCTGGATATGTGCAAACACTAAAAGTACAACAGTTCACATTACACATAATAACAAAAATAAAAATTAATAAAACAGAAAAAAACATATATTAATTCAAATTAAACATAAAACTAACTAATTAACAAATGTGAACTACAAATTTACTTCATAACAGCATTCCTAAAGCGCTCAATGGAGCAGAAAAAAACGTCAAGATTTGGGACCTCTTGCAATACCTTGTTGATTAACAAAAGTTGAAAAACTGAAACGCTGTAGTATATTCATGCGTGCTCTAGGCAGATGAAATAAACTATGACTCTGTTCTCTTACGTAACAGTCAGAACCATAAAGCGTTACCAAACTTAAGACCAGCGGTTATCAACATATTATTTAACAATTTAAAAAAATGTGTGATCGAATTCGGAGTTGAAGTGAATAACATCCAACCATGCTCATTTTTAAATCTGAAGGAAATAAATGACGATAGTACATTTTATTTATATAAAAATATATAAAATCTTTTTTAATAATTTCTACAACATAAGTTTATAACTTGCTTCATGTGGAGACCAGATGACTGCTTTGGTTTCAAGGATACTACGAACTGAAAAATTAAAGGTCTGAAAAGGGAACTGAAAAATAAAGGTCATGGAAATTGTGGGAATGTCGCATGACAAAGCATTCTATTGGCCTTTTTTGACAGGTTTCAATGATATCATAATAAAATGTTCATAGTGTCATATTAGACCCTCGGTATAATGCAGTTTTGGTGCGGCCAAGCAATAAATTTATCCACATTATCATTTGTGGACATAAATAAATTTTGTCATTTTTCCTTTACAATTCTTCGCGTCTAAAAATTTTCATGGTTATTAAAGATCCTTTGGTCAATGACGATGTGGCGATTTTTTCATGCTAAACAGTTTCAATTAACATTATGTACATAATTTTCGAAAAATGTTTATAAGGATACAATCTTAAAATCCATATATAGAAATGTAAAGTTTGTATTGGAAGTTGTGACTCCTGCCACCCAAGCTATATCTGAATTTGCAGTGTATTGAGCAGCGGTATAATGTAGTGTATTGAGCAGCGGTCAACTGTACATTCACAGTTACTTCACATTTTTATGATGCGTGTAGGTTATATAAAAGAATAAATATTTAACACAGTCGAAGCCTGTTTGGGCTATAGGCAAAAGTATTAAATTGTGTAAATACATAGACATATTTTTATTATTCAAATGAATGCACCAGGAAATTGTACGTTTAAAAAAATTAAGTTTGCTGCAATTTAATTAATTATGATTTAACTATTTATCAACGGGTGACAGGAGAGGACATAGAAAGTGTTAACATTTTTTATGGAAACCAATAGGTATTGCAGGTAAACCTACCGTAAGTAAACTTTAGACGAAAATATTTTTCTCAATTTGCATTGTTTATTGCCAGTTTTGTGATCTTTTTAGCAGGATCAAGAGTTAAAACATTAGTTAAAAATGGTCATGTTTTGTTCATATATTTTTTTTAAGCTTATATATGCATACGTCGGGATATAACCATGTATAACTAAATGTTGTGTTGTTGGCCATTAACATGTTAAAAAATAGAAACCTGCGTACTTGCGGATTAACATATTTATGAAGCTGAGACTTATATGTGAGTCACAGTAAATTGTAAACAACTCATAAAGTTATAATCCAACTAACTTTTTATCATTCAAAGCAATGACTCTAATTAGGTAGTGTACACAAAGAATTATATTAGCACTTTCAACTTACACATAACAAGGAAGTTATATCATTTTAAAACTACACTACACTACTTGCGAAGTTGATCGAAGTTAGGTGAAGAGAATAGTGTAGAGAGGTACTTCGATTAGCTTTATGCGACCTCGTCTCGGGCGAATTCCGATCGCTGTCGGTTTTTGCACCCAAGTCAAAGAACTTGGCAAAGTTAGAAGCATCTCACTACACTACTCAGCGTACTTCAGTTTGCAGTTAGACATCGTACTGTTTACATGTGGGTATGTGCGGGTGACTCACGGCTACTGAACTCCTCGTCAGGTTGCATGAGTGTTTTATGTGACTATACACTTTGCACTGCAATCAACTTCGATGAGCACTTCGTCGGGGTAACTTTGCGGCTAGTGTAGAGGGCGAATTAGAATTAGATTTTATAATTTTAATAAAAATACTACGTACCCCTATCCTTTCTAAGTTTTTGTATGTACCTAGGTGTGTAATGCCTTGAGTTTTACACAAACTTTGAGTTTTACTTTCATCAATATTTATAGTGTAATAAAAGTACATAAAAGACACATAGCTTTTTAAGCTTTTATATCTACCTAAGTATGTACGGCACCCGCATACTTTGAGCTTTACCCAATTTTTGAGTTTCACTTTAACAATATTTATAGTTAAAGTGAAACTCAATGATTGGTATTAATTTAAAATAAAAATTTTATATACCCTTAAACTGTTTAAGTTTTTGTATGTACCTGAGTATGTATATGGAATCCCCATACTTTGAGTTTTATGCAAATTTTTAGTTTTACTTTTGTCAATATTTGTAAAGTTTAATAAAAATACTACGTACCCTTAACCTATTTAAGCTGTTGTGTGTAGCTAAGAATGTATGGAACCCTCATACTTTGAGTTTTAATTTTATCAATATTTATAAAGTTTAATAAAATACTACGTACCCTTAACCTCTTTAAGTTTTTGTATGTACCTCAGTATGTATAAGGAACCCCCATACTTAGAGTTTTACACAAACTTTTAGTTTTATTTCTGTCAATATTTATAATGTTTAATAAAATACTACGTACCCTTAACCTTTTTAAGTTTTTGTATGCACCTAAGTATGTTTAGAACCCTCATAATTTAAATTTTGCTGGTACTTAATAGGTTTTCATTTTTTCTTTACTTTATTTTATGGCTTGTATCAAAAATTTCGAATGGACATGGCTTATCTATATGTTGAAGCATGATAATATGACTTTCCTAGATCTCCCTCTTTCTTTTATATAAGCTAGGTAATAATACTTGCAAACATCAAAGGTGTGATAGTATCTCTGTTGGACTTAATTTTATGAATAGACTTTACATCAGGGTACCGGCAACAGCCCAAACAACCTTCAGATTTTATTGTCTGCTAATTGTTTTTATGCTGTTCTGTCTGTTGTTAATTACTTGTTTAGTAAATAAAACTCAATTTCAATTTCATTTTAAATGTTTGGACGGGATGAAAAACTACACCTTTTAGCACATAGGGATATTTTGAAGTGTTCCTGCATTCGCAACCTAGTGGTAACTTTTAACGTTTTGTTTAAATATTTTACATTTCAAATTGTTATGAAAATAAAAAGAAAATCGTGGGTATAGTCCAATGTAAATAGTTATTAATGTCAGTGTTTGTTTTGAAAAAAAAAAGAAAGTGATTTTATCTTAATCAAGATGATGAAGTTTTCATGTGGTCAACAGGGAATTTGACGATTTTTTTTATTTCATAAATCATAATTTGAAAATAAGCTAACGAAGATTGAATAATTTTTTTTGCAACTTGCAATGCGGCAATACCGACTTGTGGTGTCATTTTTAATAACGATCAGTGTATTCTGCAAGAGCGAAAATTTAGAAACTCATTTACCACTGGTTTTTAATTACCATAACTTTTCGTAACATTGTAGTTTTGGTAATTATATATTTTGGAACGATAATACTTTTAAATATTGGTCTCGTTCGTTTTTTTGTCAAGTCATTTACATATCTTTAATGTGGATATTATACCCCTATATATATATTTACAGATTCCAAGAACTCTTAAAAGTATTACATTTTTCAAAACTATCCGTCATAATGTGGTTTTACCTGTGGTTGGTTTATGGGACTTTAGGAAAAAAAATACTCTGATTCATATCTACTTGTACATCTTACTCTGTACTTGTTATGCTTTATATATTAATGTACATCTTACTCTGTACTTATTATGCTTTATATATTAATGTACATCTTACTCTGTACTTATTATGCTTTATATATTAATGTACATCTTACTCTGTACTTATTATGCTTTATATATTAATATACATCTTACTCTTTACTTATTATGCTTTATATATTAATATACATCTTACTCTGTACTTATTATGCTTTATATATTAATATACATCTTACTCTTTACTTATTATGCTTTATATATTAATATACATCTTACTCTGTACTTATTATGCTTTATATATTAATATACATCTTACTCTTTACTTATTATGCTTTATATATTAATGTACATGTTACTCTGTACTTATTATGCTTTATATATTAATATACATCTTACTCTGTACTTATTATGCTTTATATATTAATGTACATGTTACTCTGTACTTATTATGCTTTATATATTAATATACATCTTACTCTTTACTTATTATGCTTTATATATTAATGTACATCTTACTCTGTACTTATTATGCTTTATATATTAATGTACATGTTACTCTGTACTTATTATGCTTTATATATTAATATACATCTTACTCTTTACTTATTATGCTTTATATATTAATATACATCTTACTCTGTACTTATTATGCTTTATATATTAATATACATCTTACTCTTTACTTATTATGCTTTATATATTAATGTACATCTTACTCTTTACTTATTATGCTTTATATATTAATGTACATCTTACTCTGTACTTATTATGCTTTATATATTAATGTACATCTTACTCTGTACTTATTATGCTTTATATATTAATGTACATCTTACTCTTTACTTATTATGCTTTATATATTAATGTACATCTTACTCTGTACTTATTATGCTTTATATATTAATGTACATCTTACTCTTTACTTATTATGCTTTATATATTAATGTACATCTTACTCTTTACTTATTATGCTTTATATATTAATGTACATCTTACTCTGTACTTATTATGCTTTATATATTAATGTACATCTTACTCTGTACTTATTATGCTTTATATATTAATGTACATCTTACTCTTTACTTATTATGCTTTATATATTAATATACATCTTACTCTGTACTTATTATGCTTTATATATTAATGTACATCTTACTCTTTACTTATTATGCTTTATATATTAATGTACATCTTACTCTGTACTTATTATGCTTTATATATTAATGTACATCTTACTCTTTACTTATTATGCTTTATATATTAATGTACATCTTACTCTTTACTTATTATGCTTTATATATTAATATACATCTTACTCTGTACTTATTATGCTTTATATATTAATGTACATCTTACTCTGTACTTATTATGCTTTATATATTAATGTACATCTTACTCTTATTATGCTTTATATATTAATGTAAATCTTACTCTGTACTTATTATGCTTTATATATTAATGTACATCTTACTCTGTACTTATTATGCTTTATATATTAATATACATCTTACTCTTTACTTATTATGCTTTATATATTAATATACATCTTACTCTGTACTTATTATGCTTTATATATTAATGTACATCTTACTCTTATTATGCTTTATATATTAATGTACATCTTACTCTGTACTTATTATGCTTTATATATTAATATACATCTTACTCTTTACTTATTATGCTTTATATATTAATGTACATCTTACTCTGTACTTATTATGCTTTATATATTAATGTACATCTTACTCTTATTATGCTTTATATATTAATGTACATCTTACTCTGTACTTATTATGCTTTATATATTAATATACATCTTACTCTTTACTTATTATGCTTTATATATTAATGTACATCTTACTCTGTACTTATTATGCTTTATATATTAATGTACATGTTACTCTGTACTTATTATGCTTTATATATTAATGTACATGTTACTCTGTACTTATTATGCTTTATATATTAATGTACATGTTACTCTGTACTTATTATGCTTTATATATTAATGTACATGTTACTCTGTACTTATTATGCTTTATATATTAATGTACATCTTACTCTGTACTTATTATGCTTTATATATTAATGTACATCTTACTCTGTACTTATTATGCTTTATATATTAATGTACATGTTACTCTGTACTTATTATGCTTTATATATTAATGTACATCTTACTCTGTACTTATTATGCTTTATATATTAATGTACATCTTACTCTTTACTTATTATGCTTTATATATTAATGTACATGTTACTCTGTACTTATTATGCTTTATATATTAATATACATCTTACTCTTTACTTATTATGCTTTATATATTAATGTACATCTTACTCTGTACTTATTATGCTTTATATATTAATGTACATCTTACTCTTTACTTATTATGCTTTATATATTAATGTACATCTTACTCTGTACTTATTATGCTTTATATATTAATGTACATCTTACTCTTTACTTATTATGCTTTATATATTAATATACATCTTACTCTTTACTTATTATGCTTTATATATTAATGTACATCTTACTCTGTACTTATTATGCTTTATATATTAATGTACATCTTACTCTGTACTTATTATGCTTTATATATTAATGTACATGTTACTCTGTACTTATTATGCTTTATATATTAATATACATCTTACTCTGTACTTATTATGCTTTATATATTAATGTACATCTTACTCTGTACTTATTATGCTTTATATATTAATGTACATCTTACTCTTTACTTATTATGCTTTATATATTAATGTACATCTTACTCTGTACTTATTATGCTTTATATATTAATGTACATCTTACTCTGTACTTATTATGCTTTATATATTAATGTACATCTTACTCTTTACTTATTATGCTTTATATATTAATGTACATCTTACTCTGTACTTATTATGCTTTATATATTAATGTACATGTTACTCTGTACTTATTATGCTTTATATATTAATGTACATCTTACTCTGTACTTATTATGCTTTATATATTAATGTACATGTTACTCTGTACTTATTATGCTTTATATATTAATATACATCTTACTCTTTACTTATTATGCTTTATATATTAATGTACATGTTACTCTGTACTTATTATGCTTTATATATTAATGTACATCTTACTCTGTACTTATTATGCTTTATATATTAATATACATCTTACTCTTTACTTATTATGCTTTATATATTAATGTACATCTTACTCTGTACTTATTATGCTTTATATATTAATGTACATCTTACTCTTTACTTATTATGCTTTATATATTAATGTACATCTTACTCTGTACTTATTATGCTTTATATATTAATGTACATCTTACTCTGTACTTATTATGCTTTATATATTAATGTACATCTTACTCTGTACTTATTATGCTTTATATATTAATATACATCTTACTCTTTACTTATTATGCTTTATATATTAATATACATCTTACTCTGTACTTATTATGCTTTATATATTAATGTACATGTTACTCTGTACTTATTATGCTTTATATATTAATGTACATCTTACTCTGTACTTATTATGCTTTATATATTAATATACATCTTACTCTTTACTTATTATGCTTTATATATTAATGTACATCTTACTCTTATTATGCTTTATATATTAATATACATCTTACTCTGTACTTATTATGCTTTATATATTAATGTACATCTTACTCTTATTATGCTTTATATATTAATGTAAATCTTACTCTGTACTTATTATGCTTTATATATTAATGTACATCTTACTCTGTACTTGTTATGCTTTATATATTAATGTAAATCTTACTCTGTACTTGTTATGCTTTATATATTACTTTAAAGTTGTTTACACAATATTATGGCTATTTATGTCCGATTGATGAACTTTGCGTTGCAGTGCGTCGTTATGTAAGGTTGATGCGCAAATAACATGACAAAATGTAACAAATAAATGATGCAACAGCGATAACAAGCTTCTATCAACTGTTACGTAGTGAATTATCAAATTCAGAAAATAAAAATATTCATGAGTAAGTGAGCAAGATTAGCACTGGAATATCTGATAATAACATATCTTTTGTTTTTCTCGCTTGCAGGTCAAAGAGCAGATCGGTGGACCACGGATTTACAGCGCCATTCGACCTCGAGACCCTCAGATCGAAGGTCGAGGGTAGATTTGATGCTGTGCACAAAGGTGAGTTCTTGTTTTCCTTTTGTATGATAAATATATGCCAAACAAATCATAAATTATTGGTCCATATCTTTTCTATTAATAACTATCAATGTTAAGACGGAGTTTGTTTTCGTTTTTATTGTCATATATTTAAATTCACTGAAGCTTTTATTGTTCCATTAATTAATCAGTTATATTTTTATTTTTGTTACTTTGTTTACTTTATATTTTTGTTGTTTGTTTTAATGTGTTTTATAAGTTTTAATCTAGAATGAATGTTTGTATAGGGAAACCTTTATAATGATCTGTCTTTTAGCAGTGGCATTACCTGACATTATTTTCATGGAAATTTATCTTATAAAATTATGGCTAATAAAGCTAAATATCCATGCAGGATATTTAGTCCATACAAATATAATATTCATACAAAAAAAAAAAGAAATTACATGCAATATACAGTGTTGAAAATAGCAATTGGCATGATTTTATTAAATGTCCAAATGATTAATTTATTGGTATAAAAACACATTTTCCCCCATTTGTTTGTATGTATGTTATTTTCTCAACAAACAGATTGAAATAAAATTTGGCACAAAAATTGCTGACGATTCTCATAAAGTCACACACTATTCAGATCGAAGGCGCGCGTCCTTTGAACCGCTCCGCAGGGCTTTATCAGGTTAAACATTCAATATATTAGGAAGCTTCTTGTCAGCAACTTAGCTTACGTGAACTTATTTTAATGTTTCTCCCTATTAAAATGTTTCTGCTGCCCAAAATGCCTTAGTATGTTAGGAACTACGAAAGAGAAGTGAACAGTGTATGTAATTGTTTGTTATTCGACGATTACTTCTAAAATATAATTGTCAGATTAAACATTCAATATATTAGGAAGCTTCTTGTCGCAACTTAGCTTACGCGAACTTATTTTTTTATCCAGTTATTAGTGAAAGGGGTTGTAGGTTAACTATGTTAGTAGGTTATTATTATTTATCACGTTTTATATTAGCTTCACTTGTATGTATGTATGTATGTATGAATCTAATGGAATATTTCAATTAAATTTTCACTCACTTCCAGACGTCCAAATTATTTGAAATTTGACACACGTATCAAGAACCAATGACAATACTATAATTTCATAACAAAATATTTATAAAATAAAATTATAGTTTAAAAAAACGCATTTTGTAGTGAATGATATAAAAAATAAATATAATTTATAAATGTAAAGATGATTTGGCTAAAAGCGAGAAATGTCTCCTAACCGGCGTAACTTAATTTTTTGTGGATAAACTTAAAATAAAAATATTGACAAAAAGAAATAAACTTAAATGTAAATAAACGTGTGAGCTGCTCTCGACTTACATTTTAAATTAAAGTTTTTTTTTTTTTAATTAAAGTTAATTTTTTTTAATTAAAGTTTATTTTTTTTAAATTAAAGTTTATTTTTTTAAATTAAAGTTTATTTTTTTTAAATTAATGTTTATTTTTTTTAAATTAAAGTTTATTTTTTTTAAATTAAAGTTTATTTTTTTTAAATTAAAGTTTATTTTTTTTAAATTAAAGTTTATTTTTTTGCCACTTCATTTTGTTCATTTTTATTTTTATTTTAATGTTATCCAAACTAAAATCAAATTATGCCGAGATCTGAGACATCCTTTCATTCTTGACCAAAATCTTTATATTTAAAGATGATTTTTTATTTTTTAATTCATATTGTTGCAAAAAATGTGTTTTTTAGTTTTTTGAAACTATTATTTTGTTACTTCCTTTTCAATTTTTAAATGTTATATTAATGTCAAATAGTACCATAAAAAACATTGTTTAAATTGAGGTAGAAATTTTTATGTGATAAAATAATCTTAACTTTTTGATATGGAGATGATACACAATACTTCGCATTGGGTCTATAATCTATGTAATATAATAATATAATAATAATAATAATAAGCCTCTTTATTTTCCATGACATACTTTTACAATTAAATTATATAACTTTGACTATGAAAAAACAACAACTATAATGTGTATTAGTGAAATATACTATATTTTAACAAGTTGACTATAACCTGTCATGGCCCCTTTCGGGTATAGGCCTCCTCCAACTGCCTCCATCTTGCTTTATCCTTCGCGGCGATAGTAGTGATTTTACGTTGTATGTGCAGATGTATAGTTCTTGGCTTGTTGGAGGGTTGCAGTCTAGGTCTCCCGCGGTGACCAGCCGTGTTGGGAGATTGAGAGGGGCCGGTGTGGGTTGCTATTTTGTAGTTTGTTTTGATGAGAGCGTTTCAGGAGGCGTCTTATCAGGTACTGTGAGCGTAGGTTTTATCATATAATTGTTTATACTGTTGTTCTTACTTATCTTGGCAGGCTGTTTTTTAAACTGGTTCTCTGCGCTGACAGGATTGGTTGCCTGCTCGGGGGAATCTGATAAATTTCTCTTTTTATTATATATATAAGTAGACTGTATTTGTTGATTTTTATTTTGAAGTATTACTATTTTATCGTATTTAATTATCGCTTTTTTACCTTGTTCTCTTAATTTGCCTACTTCAATTTGGAGTTCTTTTCTTTTCTTCAGGATATCTAGTGGATAGTCTTCCTTAATATAGTAGGGTGAGGTTTCCAAGTTCTTTTTATTCCTTAATATTTTGATTTTTATTCCCATAGTAAGCAAAGTTATTACAATAGGTCTGGCTTTATCACTTTTTATGCCAAGTCTTCTCACTGATTCAATGTAGTGATTTTCACATTTGATTTTTAATGTTTTGTTAATAATATCTAGAACTTTTACCTCTAATTCTTGGTAGCTATTCTCTTGTTCTTCCACTCCAAAAAGTAATATATTTTTCCTTCTCATGAAACGCTCAAAACCATCAATTGCCAATTTTTGTGTCTCTAAATTTTGCTCGATTTGCTCATATTTGGTTTCTAAATTAGTAAATTTCTCGTTGATATTTATAATGATGGTATTTTTAAGTTCTTCCTTCATGGCCAACATTTCCATCTTGTTTTGTCTCATTTCAACCTGCATATTTTGTAGCATTTCTTTAATTTCATCCATTTTTTTAGTTTTTACGCCCTCTATTGGTTTTATGAAGTACTACGAGCTCGGTGCCTGGAGAAACCGTGGTTGCTTACTTTATCGATATTGTCAATACTACTTAGTACTTTGCAGGACCGCTAGATGTCGCTTATCTAAATTACTCTGAGTTTTTTCTAAAGAAATGACAACGCAGTAAATATTTTGTAGGTTATAGAATTTTCTAAACTTCCACTCTTTAACTTGATTTGTTTGAATCTATGTAATATTGAAAGTAATGTCAAAATCCACCCCTAGTTTTTGCCCGATGGGCATAAATGCAACAAGTAGATAACAATTTTAAAATCGATTGAGATCGTTATAATTCAAACACATTCAAATCATCTTTTTCCTTTTCTATTTTATTGCAATAAAAGATTATTAATTAAAATATTAGTGCATTTTAAATTTGGTAATCTATTAGAGAACAAAAGGGAGGATTTATATTTTGATTATTTGGTAATTTTTTAATGAAAGCTGTAGATTGGCCGCCGTTTCTGTAGAAATTGTTGAGCTTTAGTAATAGAATCATGTCTCCTCTGACGCTCTCTTCGCCATTTGTACTTGCCCGCACTCTACTGCTCGCCTCATAAATATCAAAATAGCTCTTTTACATCGATATCTATACTAATAGTTTATACACAAAAATCTTCCTAAATTGAGAACTTACACGATGGTGAAAACTGCATCAAAATCAATCTAGTACAACTCCAGTTATAAGCGAAGAAACAGAACGACAGACAGATGTTACAACAAGCCAGCGTTGATGTAACCTTGAATATTATGAGGTTGCATTAAGTTGCCTTCAGGGTCCTTACATAATCCTTATTTATCACCTTCTACGAGTGTTATGTTTTTCATGTTTGAGAATTACTTAAGTGTATATGTTTCAAACCCTGAAAAATTATTGAAAGTGGCTTTCAAAATGCATCATGGTTACACATTTTCAAAAATTGCCTGAAAAGTTATTCTTATCTTGGTTACTTATCACTTCCATGTTCCCACCTTTATCATGTTTTACCCTATCCCTCGTTCTTATCAACATTCTTATTAATTAATTTTGACTCACTGATAGCGTATTGCGACTATCCACTATACTTAGTTTGTTGTGGAAACAGCAGTGATTGGTTCACATTTTTAAAAATCGCATGGAAAAGTCGTTCTTATCTTGATTACTTATCGCTGCCATGTTCCAACTTTTATCTTGTTCTACCCTATCCCACTTTCTTATCAACACTACTATTAATTAATTTTGACTTACTGATAGCGTATTGCGACTATCCACAATACTAAGTTTGTTGTGGAAACAGCAGTGATTGGTTCACATTTTCAAAAATCGCATGGAAAAGTCGTTCTTATCTTGATTACTTATCGCTGCCATGTTCCAACTTTTATCTTGTTCTACCCTATCCCACTTTCTTAACAACACTATTAGTAATTAATTTTGACTCACTGGCAGCGTATTGCGACCATCCACGATACTAAGTTTATTGTGGAAACAATAGTGATTGAATATATGAGATTGCTCATGTGGCAACAAGTTCACTTAATTTAGGTACCTTGATGTTGAAGACTAGAATAAATATTTAAATAAACGTTGCTATTAGCTACTTGTTAATGATATAATCCTCACATGGCAAATCATTTATATGTTAAATTTTTGTTTGTAACACGTGCGTATGTTATGTAATTTAAAAAAATGTACGAGAATCCGAGCGAGATTCTTCTACTAGCATGATTCTACCGTGGCATGCTCACATGCCAAGCATCAATTACCGTTTACGTTGCTAAAGAATTATAATAATTAAATAAAAAAACATTTAATTGGATTCTAAAAATGTGTTTTAACTCCATTGATATTTAGTAGCAGCTGTCGTAGCTGTTAAACGAGCTATTAGTGTAGCTATTCACCAACCTGTTGACTATATTTTTTTTATAATATTTTTTAACCGGCTGACTTTCAATTAAATATGAATTTTTGGTTCTTCATTGCAAATTTTTTTATACTGTTAATGTGAATGAATGTATAGATTTTTATATTATTTGTTATTTTCATAATTTTTTTAAAATTTCGCTGCATTACGTGATTTAGATATTATACCCATGTCCGAAACATATACGTATATGAATTAGCAGACTCTTATCAAGTACAGGAAAGATTTTTTTCATTCATTTTATTTAAAATTATGTTGGGGCATTTGTAAGCACCTTACAAAGAGCATTATGATGGGGCATTTGTATGCACCTTACCAACCTTACAAATGTTACATACTTTTCATTTTGATCACGGTTGGATATAACTCTCTGTAAACAAAGAGAGAGTCGCCGTTAGCACTACATTTATTCAAAATATTAACAATAGGGCACGTTTGGTAAAGTAGACTCTTGTTCTGAATCGACTGACAGTTACGAGGAACAGAAATATGTTTTTAACTGTCAGTAAGTCCGACTGACAGTCTGGACCGTGTGTGGTGCATATGCTTATTAATTTTTTAACTCATGGTATCAAATTGTCAACGTACATTGTTTTATTTACGTGGTGTTGGAACTTGAGGGATGATTTGTGGTTAAAAATAGAAAAGTAGAGAAAAATAATAAAACTAATATATACCTATAGTATTTTCAACTAGATATTGCGTTGATATACATACTACAATAATTAATTATGTTAGTTATTGTAGTATGTTTTAAACAGTCTAAATTTTTATACTATACAAATATTTGTTTCTCTGTCAGAGTGCTGATCTGTTATTATATTAAGAAATATTTTAAGATAATTTGTTTTGACACCAAAGACTGTATAAGTTCTAAGAACATTTTTTAAGATTACCAGTATTGAAAAAGTTGTAACTTTTAATAGTAGCTTTCTTAAAAATTACATATTTACTTATTTCTAACCGATGTTTTTTTAATATGCTTTTAACACGTAAAAAATATTTAAATAACGGTAAGCTTCAATTAACAAGTTGCCTTTGGGTGTACTTATTCATCAAGTGTGAGTTTTATGTTCTTAAATTGTATACTTTCGCAATTAGCAGCCGTGCAGTGTGTGGCTTATACTATAAAAGAACTTATTCCGCTATAAAGCAAATTAAATCGATGTGTTGACCATAGCCTCAAGTTAATACAGTAGGTTTAATGACCTGCCTTTTTATGAATGCCATATTGAGTATTGAATGCAGCTAGATAGCTATTTATGTTTAGAAAAATAATATTATCCTTTGTATTTTGATTGTCTCTATTAATGTATCAAGGCCAGCGAAATATAAGAGTGGGGCCAAAATATAAGGATGACATCATAATAATTTAAAAACAGGATCGTGTTGTTTGTTTGTTTTTTACAGTTATCCCTGTATGGGGGTTAGATGCCAAAGATGTGGATTCGGTGAAGGAATTATAGATAATGAGGAGTGGGTTCGGTGAAGGAATTATAGATAATGAGGAGAAATATTATTGTAGCGTGTTAAAGTATGTATTGCTATAAAATCATAAATAAACTTGGTAATATTGAAATTTTAGTTAACTTTATGCGCCTTATTAAAAATATATAGCTGTATATATAATAAAATTATAACAGAGTGAAAGTATTATAAAAAGAGTGAATGATTTAGCGTATAGAAAGATAGTAGAAACCAGAAAATCTGTTTTTATAATTTTTGCCTGTATGTCTGTGTGTAAATTTATTCTTCAATCATGCAAAATCTACTGCACAAATTTAGGTGAAACTTGGTATGGTAATAGTTCATATTCTCAAGCAATATATAGGATACTTTTTACCTGGATATTACGGATATAAATAAAAAAACACCTTTGATTTGGTGAATATTAAGATATTGGTACTGATAATGTTATCCCTTAGCGTTTTTAATAAACTTTATGTTCATAGAGTTCTGAGAGAGAAAAAAAACAAAGAAAATCCTAATAACTGTTCATATATTGAATTCCATGTGAACGAAGTCGTATTAGTACAGCTAGTATTATTTATGTATATAAAATACTTTTCGTGAACTCTTTTCTTCTTCTAAGAAGAAATTTACAATTTTAGACTGTTATTCATTTTTCTTTACTTTCTTTTTAACTTCTTTGTAAAATGATTTTCAATGTTTCTTTTTTTTTTTAAATTTTTTCCTTCCGTCATACTGATAGGACGTCCCTCTGATAGGATGTCCCCTTTATAAATTTCTTTCAAAAGAATATGCGCATATGTGCGTGCGTATGGTTACACACTTCCGTGTCTGGATATGTATGTATATGCATGTGTGTGTGCATGTGTATATATATGTATTAGCAGAATTATAATTGATTTTTAGTAAGAAAAGTTATTAGAATTACAGACTGCAAATACTCAAAACAGCATAATGCAAATCCCTGAATAGCGAGGGAGTATTGTATTTGTGATGCTATGTGAAAATTTTCTGTACTCTCGTCATGTTCATACTAATGATGTTATAAGTTCAGGCAGAATCATGTCATTTTATGTTTTTTTAAAGGACAATATGGCATTTATGCTCTACATTTATGACACATCTGCGTACGATAACTCTATTTAGAACGTGTTATATCATCACCAAATATTTGTTTATGTTTGATAGCGTTTTAGTGCTTGTGTAATAATGTAGTCCTTCAATAATATTCGTCTTGGCATTAGACATTTTTAACTACAATTTTGTTAGATATGGTTTATTGTCCATTTTATAGTATACTAACAGCAACTGATGTAAGTTACCGATTAGCACTGTTCTCCTTGCGTGACCTCGAATTGTGTTACGACAATATTTTTAACATGTGTATATTCAAAATATTATCGTAGCCTAAACATTGATTACGTAAGATTTTCAGGATATTTATTTGTTTACATACCTCAGTATATAATTAGGTATTTACTTTGCACTTATCATCTAACAAGGTGTGACGCACAAAAAAAGGTATAGCTAATATATAAAAATTTTCAAGTTACAAATTTTGGAGAAAAAGTAAAACTATTTTAAACTACGGTCTTTTTTTAAACGGATCTGGAAAAAAGCGAAGTTAGCTCAATTCAGTGTCTTCTTCTGATGCGGAGATTATTTTTCTTGTTAGGGTTTAATAGTGCAACAAAGAATTCTAATTTTTTGTCATCACCGTTGTTCCATGCGTCTCACAGTTTTATAGTTTCTACTAATAATAGAATAGAATTTTATTAACAATTACTTCAACTGAAGATATGAATCATTCTTCAAAGTCGCATTCTTCATTTCTGAAGGTTGTGTCCATCCTGAAAAGTCCTGGTGGCTTTTTTCATTAGTTTTTTCCATTCAGGCCTGTCCTCGGCTTTCTTGATAGTAGATGTGATTGGAAGGTCTGTAAGCGTGGTGACCTGGTGAAAGATGAATCATTACATAGCGAAATATTAAAAATAACTTATTTGAGAAGGTAAACGCATATGTGTAAATGGGGCAAAAGGGTCATTGGATATGTCTTTTAACCCTTCGAGCATGCAGGCGACTTGCACTAACAACAGCACTTAGACAATGTTGATGAAATAATGAGTAACTCCGAAAGTGTTGATTTTATTGTAAAGAAATTTTTTGCATCGATTGTGTAGAAATACAGTTACATCATAGTCGAAGCATTTATACCATATTTAAGAGTATAAAAACTAATGAAAACTAGAAAAATAAAATCTCTCTTTTTCTGTAAGAAACAAAAGTTTATAAAGGTGTAGTTTTCATAAAATGTAATTTTTGTAAGTACCCTAAAAATGGCAAACAATAATTAAAAGTAAATGTAAAAAAAATCAGTTATGCTAACAAAAATTAATCTTATCGTTAAGTTTGAAAACAAAACATAATCACAGACATTTTTCAAAAAATTGTAGCGGCAAAAATTATTGTACGCTTCAGGCTGTATTACTGTTAGATTTGTCATTTTGTTCTCTTTTTTGTAATATATATAATTGTCTCATTTGAATGTGATTACATTAAAATGAGACAATTATATTATGTTATTAGCGGTGCTAGTTGCCATGTCACTCCACAAGTGACATGTTCGCTCGAGAGTACTTTATATGTACTCTGACTGGCAGATGGTCAGTCTTTTCTTAAATTTTTTACACCTCTAGAAATAGAAAAAATTCTAGACGCTAGTAATCTATTAGAACTTTCAACTAAATTGTATTGGTTCACTTGCATCAACATATTTTTAAGGGATGCATACAACTACAGAATTCTGTTATAAGCGTGTTCTGACAGACACTTGGTTGGTATTTCTTCTTAAATTTTTACACCTCTAGAAATAGAAAAAATTCTAGACGCTAGTAATCTATTAGAACTTTCAACTAAATTGTATTGGTTCAATTGCATCAACATATTTTTAAGGGATGCATACAACTACAGAATTCTGTTATAAGCGTGTTCTGACAGACACTTGGTTGGTATTTCTTCTTAAATTTTTACACCTCTAGAAATAGAAAAAATTCTAGACGCTAGTAATCTATTAGAACTTTCAACTAAATTGTATTGGTTCACTTGCATCAACATATTTTTAAGGGATGCATACAACTACAGAATTCTGTTATAAGCGTGTTCTGACAGACACTTGGTTGGTATTTCTTCTTAAATTTTTACACCTCTAGAAATAGAAAAAATTCTAGACGCTAGTAATCTATTAGAACTTTCAACTAAATTGTATTGGTTCACTTGCATCAACATATTTTTAAGGGATGCATACAACTACAGAATTCTGTTATAAGCGTGTTCTGACAGACACTTGGTTGGTATTTCTTCTTAAATTTTTACACCTCTAGAAATAGAAAAAATTCTAGACGCTAGTAATCTATTAGAACTTTCAACTAAATTGTATTGGTTCACTTGCATCAACATATTTTTAAGGGATGCATACAACTACAGAATTCTGTTATAAGCGTGTTCTGACAGACACTTGGTTGGTATTTCTTCTTAAATTTTTACACCTCTAGAAATAGAAAAAATTCTAGACGCTAGTAATCTATTAGAACTTTCAACTAAATTGTATTGGTTCACTTGCATCAACATATTTTTAAGGGATGCATACAACTACAGAATTCTGTTATAAGCGTGTTCTGACAGACACTTGGTTGGTATTTCTTCTTAAATTTTTACACCTCTAGAAATAGAAAAAATTCTAGACGCTAGTAATCTATTAGAACTTTCAACTAAATTGTATTGGTTCACTTGCATCAACATATTTTTAAGGGATGCATACAACTACAGAATTCTGTTATAAGCGTGTTCTGACAGACACTTGGTTGGTATTTCTTCTTAAATTTTTACACCTCTAGAAATAGAAAAAATTCTAGACGCTAGTAATCTATTAGAACTTTCAACTAAATTGTATTGGTTCACTTGCATCAACATATTTTTAAGGGATGCATACAACTACAGAATTCTGTTATAAGCGTGTTCTGACAGACACTTGGTTGGTATTTCTTCTTAAATTTTTACACCTCTAGAAATAGAAAAAATTCTAGACGCTAGTAATCTATTAGAACTTTCAACTAAATTGTATTGGTTCACTTGCATCAACATATTTTTAAGGATGCATACAACTACAGAATTCTGTTATAAGCGTGTTCTGACAGACAATTGGTTGGTATTTCTTCTTAAATTTTTACACCTCTAGAAATAGAAAAAATTCTAGACGCTAGTAATCGATTAGAACTTTCAACTTAATTGTATTGGTTCACTTGCATCAGCATATTTTTAAGGGATGCATACAACTACAGAATTCTGTTATAAGCGTGTTCTGACAGACACTTGGTTGGTATTTCTTCTTAAATTTTTACACCTCTAGAAATAGAAAAATTTGAAGAATTTTGCACACATCTATATTTCTTCGTGATGTTTTTGTACGAATTAAAATGACGTAATCTTTGGGGGTTGAGTCCAGTTGAATTATTCTCCTTGACACCTGTGTGTAATTCGTGGATTTTACATGGCATCGACATTGTATAACCAGACGGTAGAGTATTTACAATGTTTCCAATATTGATGGACAAGAAAACAAATGGTGCTATTTTATTGATAAAATATTTCTAAAGCAATAGCTATACAACGACATTGAGTTGCAAGCTTTTATTTTGAAAATTACTGAAAGATACTGTTTTAATGTGTAAAATTAAATGCGAAGAGAGATACTGTACATTAAAAATGATGCAATAACGCGATTTGCGGTTACATTCGCAGTTTTGCTTGACCCACGTTTTATTGTGGTCACCGTAAATGGCCAACTTATTAATGTACAAATGTAACAGCGGAGTTACCAAGTCAATTCATAGTGAGATTGCCAATGCTACTGCAGCATTTATATGGTAGTTGATTACATTTTAGGCTGTACATATTACATAAACTGGGTCTTCACGAGATGATGGAATACACTGGAAGTGTGTGAAATGTGATTCTCAGCTATTGCTGCTTATAAATACAGTTAACGGTTACGACAGTGGGCGATGTATTGAGAGAATTTAGTGTTTGTCAGGCAATAGCTTTTTGTGTGCTGTTTAATTCGCATAAACCTCTCTGTTCATATAGTTCTTGGTTATGGACTATTACAATATAGTCAGTAGACAGAAATGATTTTTTCTCATTTTAAACTTTGAAGTATTGTATTGAAATATAATAAATAAAACGTACGTCAACTTCGTTCTTAAATCTTAAATTATATCACTATAGAAATGTAATTTAAGTTAGAGTCACTAGTTGTTATGTAAATTGAGACTCAAATTCTCAATAACTTATTAAGGTGATCTCATTTTATTACTGTGACTCCAAGTCGGAAACTATTGACAATCATCAAAATAAGCATGTGCAAACTATTTCAGTACTTTAAGTGAATTGGAATGAAATTTTGCGAGAATTCGTAACTGAATAATGTGAACATATAAGTATTTAAAAACAACTATCTTAAATTTGTAAACTACCACCCTCGCCACAAAATATATCGAACTTAGATATGTAAATTTTTCCTCCCCCTAGAACCGAATGAATAGAGTTGAAGAGAATGCTGTCAAAAATGTTTAGGTCTATTTTTTGTTAAGACGTCCCCTTAACACCTCAAGTGCATAGGCCACGTTTACATAAAATCAATGCACATGCACCATGTCAATAAACTATTGTTTAACCCTATAATAGAAGTACCTAAAATAAAAGAATCGAATTTACATAGATTGATAAGAAACATAGTTATAATATAGTTGATGCCTTTGTACCGTAAGTATATATTTAAGAACGTAAAAAACGAACGAAACGAAAAGTAATTTCCTGTTTCTGTAAGAAAAAATGGCTTATAAATGAAATTTCATTATTACCATAAAAAAAGTATAAATAATTAAACGTAAATAAAAAATCGCTTTTAAAAAAAATTTATGTAGTCATTAAATTTTTGGCCACCAAACAGCCATCTAGTGTGGCACAAGAATCATATCGGTAAAAATACTTGCACACCATAGGTGAATGTATCACCATTATATTTGTTATTTCATTTTCTTTTTTATGATGTATATAATTGTTGATATGTTTATCTCGTTTGAACCGAAATATATATGATTGAACGGCACAAGCACTGGCATTGCTTATAAGCAGTGCACGCCTTCGTGAGGTTAAGGGTTATGAGTCTTAAATCCCCTCCACTAACTTTTTATTCACTTTTGTCAAATATCTGAAAAAAATCACGATAATGACATTTATAAGTGTTTCAATATAAAATAACTTCAGTAAACTTGAATTAATATCGTTTACCATGTTTGTTATTAGTCTTACGCCTGTAAAAGATATACTAGGCAATATATTTACACAGGGACAAATAATATCAATATTTATAAATAGTTTAGTATAAAGCATTAGGTGCCTTTAGACCTTTAAACTTTTGTATAAATAGTTTAGTATAAAGCATTATGTACCTTTAAACTTTATATAAATAGTGTAGAGCATTATGTATCTTTAAGCCTTTAAACTTTTATATAAATAGTTTAGTATAAAGCATTATGTACTTTTAAACTTTTATATAAGTGTGTGCTTATCGAACACTCATATTGCGAGTTTTACACTTAACAGGTTTTTATATTTTCATTTTATTCTTGGGATTATCTATTTCCATTTTCAGAGTTTTTATGTATCTAAACGTACATGGAATCCCACACTCCCTTCTCAATTTCCACGCACTTAGTTTTTAATAGAATTGTTGGCTGTTCTTTAATTTTCTGTTTTTAGTAATACGTCATGGAGATATCAGTTAAATAAAAACCAGAAGTGAAAAGATATTAAAATTATTAAAAAATAAGCGAGTTATGAACTTCCAAATTTAATGGTGGGTATCTCCCTGTTCGCTCGTAAAGTGCAATGAGTATTAATAAAACTAACGTCAGAATTCAGTGTTATTGACCTTGTGTAAATGTTTTAAATTCTAATAATTTTGTAATTTTTTTAACATACACTTAAAATACTTGTATATGTATATACACTGTGTCCAGGAGTAAGTGTCGGACAAAAAAAGACATTATTCGTTGGGTATAAAGGAATAAATTGTCGTAGACATAAAACGTAACACACGTCCTTTTTTAATTGAGTGCAAAAAAAATATTACACATAACTCTTATAAACACCCAATACTTCCTTGGAGCGAGGTGCTTACCCCGGTAGCTTAGATGTCTTTGTTGCTTTTTATGGGTTATTCCCCTGAGCAGAACTAAATAATGCGCGCAAGTATCGTGTGTATGAAAAAGAAGACAAATAATTATGAATATTTTTTTAAATTTTCTAAAAAAAGTCATCCTTTAAATTTTATTTTAAAAACAATCAACTATTTTTCAGTCAACGAATAAGTCAACGTCTTTCTTTGTCTGACACTTATTCTGGGACACCGTGTATATTGGTGTAAAAAAGACATATCTATTATCCTTACAGGTGATTTTGTGCATCAAACTGACTAGAAAAAGTTTCAGAAACACGCAATATACTCAGTTTGATGCACAGAATCACCTCTATAAAAAATAGACACTTTTGTTACATACCTTATATTAAATAGACACGTTTGTTACATACCTTATATTAAATAGACACGTTTGTTACATACCTTATATTAAATAGACACGTTTGTTACATACCTTATATTAAATAGACACGTTTGTTACATATCTTATATTAAATAGACACATTTGTTACATCCCTTGTATTAAATAGACATGTTTGTTACATACTTTATATTAAATAGACACGTTTGTTACATCCCTTGTATTAAATAGACATGTTTGTTACATCCCTTATATTTAGTTACTAAACCTTATAAAACTTATTTCATAATTAACACAGAAAACGTGCTTACTGCGTGGGTAACAATTGGATTTCAAATCCCTTAAAGAATAGTCAGTCAAAGAAATGGAACTTTAAGGTGACAGTTCAACCTTAATCCAGTAACTGTAATTAGTAAAAATAATCAATCTAGTAGTTTTTGCGTGATATTCTAACATACAAACAAACGGGTAAACAGACAAAAATACCTAAGGAAGTGTTCAAAAAGGACAGATAGATAAACAGGTAAACAGAAAAATAAACAGACAAAAATACCTCAGGAAGTGTTCAAAACGGATAGATAGACAAATGGGTAAACAGAAAAATAAACAGACAATAATATCTCCGGAAGTGTTCGAAAAGGATAGATAGACAAACGGGTAAACAGAAAAATAAACAGACAAAAATACCTCAGGAAGTGTTCAAAACGGATAGATAGACAAACGGGTAAACAGAAAAATAAACAGACAAAAATACCTCAGGAAGTGTTCAAAACGGATAGATAGACAAACGGGTAAACAGAAAAATAAACAGACAAAAATACCTCAGGAAGTGTTCAAAACGGATAGATAGACAAACGGGTAAACAGAAAAATAAACAGACAAAAATACCTCAGGAAGTGTTCAAAAAGGAAAAATTTTGCATAGATTTTAATCGTAACCACAAACATACCTCAGTGAAATTCTATTTAAATTGGTATGGCGGTTTTTACATGCTACTCTAAAACAAATAACTCCAAAGGCAAACGTTGTAAAAAAAGTTGTTTTAGCTTATATTTTTTGCCCCAAACACTGAAAAGTTTAAATATATATATATATATGTATATATATATAAATATATATATATATATATATATATATATATGTACATATATATATATATATATATATATACACACATATATACATACACATATATAATATGTCATTATATGCCCCTGGCACTTTCTGACACTATGTAAATTAATTCTGCACAAATTTAAAGATGATAACCTTCGTGCGGGTTACAACACTTTCCGTCAACTCAAATAATAATTCACGCAAAACATATGTTTAATCATTTCTGAACTTTCCTTCGAGTCTTGACCTTGCTCCACTTAGTGATGTCTGCCGCGTGCGGTGCGCCGGTAAGCGCTTCTCAAATCTCGAGAGCCGTAATTTATCATAAGGCTGATTGATGATCGTTTTCTGTTAATTGCGTATGACCCATCGTACTTTCTGGGGGAATATAGTTATGCGCGACATGCTGCTTTTGTCTAGTGTTATGTGTTTTAAGATTAAATTAAACTTGTTTCGCCGTTCGTTCACATTTGGTCTGTTTTTATTTTCATTGTCTTTACATTGTACCATTTTTCGTTCACCTGTGACTAATGCTTGTCGGAGAGTATTTGTGTTATTGGCAAATTGACTTTTGGAGTTATAATTATGATGATTTAAATGTCTAACATTTTGTATAATGTCTTTACTCACCTAATGATACATTTTAAGTGTTGTACTAATTTCAGACTCGTTACTTTTTAGAAACTAGTTCTTATTAATCATATAGATTTAAGATAACCTGCGCAAGATAAAATTAATACTTATTGAAACAATATAGAGAGCATATAAAAATAATTTTTGAGTACTTTGAAATATCATATTATTAAGTATTTAGCTACTTTATTTTATCTCGATTAAGATATATATATATATAATATTTTATATATATTCGATTGATGATTTTTTATAAAATCGAACACGTTATATGACAGTTGATCCTTCACACGTCGTAGTCAATTCGTGCTCAAAGAACGCTGTTACTATGGATATGTGATATGTATAATAAGTGACATCTTTGCACGTTCACAAGTTCAGATCGGGCTAGGTGTGAATTAAATACTTGGCAAAATATGCGCAATGGATACAAGTCAATAAGTATGATTTTATTTACCGGTTATATTATTTTCCAAATTATACTTTGGGAGTCGTTTTTGGTCTTTGCCGAAAAATCTGAATAAGAGTTTATGCGTTACTTCTTACATAAAGTTATTAAATTGTAAAGTTTATACAATGGATTGTAATAAACAATGGTTTATAAATGGCACTGCAGTAAGGTTAGAATTTAGATCTAAATGTGTGACGGGTAATGGTGAGTTGCAATTGAAAGCGTTTAAATTATATTTTTTTTTAAACTATATTCTGTGGGATGAGATTAAGATATAAAGAATAAGATATATTCAATACGAGATAAATTTTACAAATAAGCTAAATCTTTTTATTGTAACAATTAAGTTGTACCGAACATAAGACATATAGACAAATGTGTTGATAGTCTGATGTGTTGATGTGTTGATAGTCTGTCCGGAATGTGTTGATGTGTTGATAGTCTGTCCGGAAATGTGTTGATGTGTTGATAATCTGTCCGGAAATGTGTTGATAGTCTGTCCGGAAATGTGTTGATGTGTTGATAGTCTGTCCGGAAATGTGTTGATGTGTTGATAGTCTGTCCGGAATACTCATTTATTTCTCTTGTTTTGTTAAGCATACTGCACAGAGGCATAAAAAAACAGTAAAATAAAGCAAGATTTAATTGACGACCGGCATATAAATTTAAAAAAAATATTCAGCCATCTTGTTTATAAGAATGATCATAGCCAAGCAGAAAGAATATGCAGTAATAATAATAAGTAAAAGAGCGTACGTCATGTCTCTGAAAGAGTACGTTTTATACGTAATTGTTTATGTTGCACACGATTTATGCGTATGAAACAATTGAAAACGAATGGTTAAGCACTTGGTCTGTGAAAAGAGCTATGAGTTATGAAAAAAAACTGTACGAAACAGTATATAAAGAGTATAAAATAAGAAACTCATTTTTTTAAACATTTTTCACTGGGTTTCTGTAACGAAAACATTTTCGCAGGATGTAAATTATATGAATGGTTTATATTATCTATATTAAACCTAATACTGCATATTTTATTCCCAATTTCTAAATTCCAATATTAATATCGCAGACTGTGTATTGCCAAAAGGATATTTCAGATATTGCTTCGGGTCAACTTGAATCTATTTCATTGTTTATTCTCAATGCCAAAGCGATAAGTTTATTGTTTGTACGTAATGAATGTTATAATTAGGAGTATAGTGAAGATATATAATATTGATCAGTAATGAAACGCTCTGTTCATGCTTCTAACATGCACTCGCTATGTGCTCAGCACAATAAATATTGAGACGCTAACAGGGACAACAAACTCGTACATTATGATGGATAAAAATTCACAGCTACGCGCTTCGAATGACTCGACATCATTATGTTTATATATAGGTTGAAAAACAAGTGAACTGTTTTGAATATTGATAGCGTTCTAGTACTTATTATGATGTTCGAACGCCATCAACTTTGAATCGTCTTTTTAATCGACTTTGAATAAAAACGGTATAGAAAACAATTTTTTTTTCTTATCTCATTTTTTGTATAGTGCAATATACATTTTTTACTTGGATTTTAATTATATTGTTAACAAAATAATTTTTCCGTTTTTAGTCCAGATTAATAAGAGAATACACTCCTTCACTATTGTCATCTCCGATGTGTAGGTATTCATGCCCATCTCCGATGTGTAGGTATTCATTTTAGGGTTTGGCAAAAAATGGCTTACTTGATTGGTATCTAAGTATCATATTCAGTATCCAGATAGATAAAATCCAATTGAGAGATATAAAAGATATAGCTCACATGTTACGATCATATCTATCACTCGCTCATTTGAAATCAAAACGTATCAGTATATCACTAGCTCGGGAGTGATCGGCCAAAATGTTTGCGTATACAAACACTTTTTTGTTTCATTTCAAAATTGTAATTTATAATTGTATAAATACGCCAATCTATTCCAATTTATTTAATTAGCATTAAAGTTATTTTATGTAAAATTTGAATCTAGGTTGACAGTCCTAAATCTTAAACCTGCAAAGTATTAGGCAAATTGGATACTCTTGTATATGTGCGTAATGTTCAGTCATTACTATTTAACACGATGTTGTATGACCATTGTTCAACGGTATAACGTATGCGTAATAAATAATTTCGTTAATAACTCGGAGTACTGAGATACTGAGCTAGAGATATAAATGAGTGATATATATCTTTCTAATCAAATGATATATATCACTCTTATAATAATTCTCAATATACATTTTGCGCACCTCTATTTTGAATCGTTGAATAAAAATATTTATTTACGTTTTCCATCAACATGCAATCACACTCAACATTACTTTAAATTAAACAGGTAGAAGCCTAAAACATTAATTGAAAAAGTTTTTAAATATAAATTATTATACTAAATATAAATAATAAAAAATTAGGCAGTCTGTGCGCGTCTGTGCGGTTAATATGAATGCTTCAACGTCACGAACATGAATATTGAAAAATTAATCAAATTAGTTGGAAACTTTACCTTTCTTTATCATATATGTCTAATATCGGAAAAAAGAAGCTATCCAAACTTACTCATTTTTTGATTCACTTGCAAGATCGTTGCCAATAAGTCTGTAAAAGTTGTAGTGATTATATTCATATATACCTGTCTACCTCATACTTGGAACTCTTTCGCAATATGTTCATGAAAAGATATTACCAAACGCCGGATTATCTATATTTACCGAAAGCCGGAAAAACACAGCAAAGTTTGTATCCGACAAGAACATCGGATCGACTAAAAATGAACGATGGTTACTAATTATTTGTCAGTTCGTTCAGAATGGCAGAACAAAACGTTTTCATGTAGGCGAAGTCTCGGTGAACATTTTGAATTATCAAAATAAAACACTCGTCATTAATCTCGCTCGTCGCTACCTTATTTAGCCATTGAAGCGCCATTAATTTTATCTCGTGCAGCAATTCGTCTTCCTAAATCTATGTCCGACTTTCCAGCTTGAGCGAGCAAAACACCTACATACATAAATTGAATCATCTCGCATTGTTAAGAAGTATGATTCATAAAAATTAAGTAGGCCTTCTGGTATGATTTAGACGGTGACAACATCGATATAATTTATGTGTTTATGGCTAAGTTTGGTTCCTATGTAACCACTAAGTTAATATAATATTATCACTGAATGTAAAATGACCAGTAGATAGCAAAAAAAAGAACACACAAAGAAAAAGCAAAAAAAAAAATTATTTATTAAGTTTAGGACGCGTATATTTATGCTGGTTCATGAGTGGCTCGTTAGTGTGATAATCTTCACATTAATATTTGTGAAGCCATGAATTTAATAACAAAATAGTCAACGTGCTGCACAACTTCCAATTTCAAGTCAAGGGACGCCTATGTGGTAGCAGGTGTCATAAGTTTATATGAATATACTTCTATTGTCTATATGTGGAATAAAACAATAAAGGTAAAAAGGTCTGATATATTTGAAGAACAAAACTGAGGAGACAAAACAAATTTAGTAGAAGATATTCACCGTTTTAGGGATCCGTAGTCAAATGGCACAAATGGAACCTTTATAATTTTTTCTGTCTGTATGTAACAGCAATTTTACTATAGAGACTATTGGTAAAATATAGATGAAATTTGAACAGTAGGTGTCTTCTATGTTCTGCTATACAATAAAATAGTGGAATTATGAATAAAAATAAGATTAGGGGTGGCATTCCAGATATGTAACTGAGGGATGAAAAAAAATTGAGTGCATATAGGCGTGTGGGGAATTGTTAGATAGGCCTTAAAAAGAGATATAGAGGTTCCAAAATAACTTTTTTATTGAAGTCAATAGTTGGTTAAAAATATTGAATATATTTGGTGTTAATTTTGGAGGAATTGTTTATTTAATTTTATTAACAACTAAATGAAACTATGTGATGTAGTATTATTTCTAATTTATTTAAATTATTTACCACGACCTAGGTTTCGTTGTATTACAACATCTTCAGGTGGGCAATTTGTAAAGATTAACCTAAATTGCCCACCCGAAGATGTTATCATACAACGAAACCTAGGTCTTGGTTAAGAATTTACATAGAGTAGAAATAATGCTACATCATGTAGTTTCATTTAGTTGTGAATAAAAATTTAGTCAATAGTTGGTGAGATACGCGCTTCTAAAATCTTAAAAAGAGTCTCCCCCCATTTTACTTTTCAACTAATGTGTGTAAAATTCTGAAAAAAATGAAGGTAGAAAAACTTAAAAGAAATTTTCAACGAAAATTGGTTTGAATAAGATATGTTGTGTAGTCTTTGAGACACATGGTATATTTTTGATACCGACTGCAGCAATAACTTTTTTTTCACAGTGTTTTTGAGAAATATAAGTTTAATATAATTTAGTGCTGTCTTGCTATTGCTTTCGGTGCTAAATGTTTGTCTTCCCGTTTGTTTTTATGCGCATCACGCAAAAACATATTTGGGGCTAGGATCCCAAGAGTAAACATATCTAATTATGATATATATATTATCTCAATTCATAATAGAGAAACTTGGAAGAAAGCTTTAATCTACTGATCAAAATTTAATTGCTTGAAATTGCTATGAAAAAACCTGTCTTTTTAATATTAGAAGGCTGAAGGAATGTTAAAATAATGTTAGGAATTGTTTATGTAATAATTTTTTAATACCACTTCTGATCGGTTCAAATAGATGTCGTTACTTGTAAGTTAAATCACGCTGTCGAAATCAGACTTATAATGCACACAAAGTTGTCAACAAAAACTAGTTTAGGATATACTGAAAGTGCATTGTTGGAATAAATTTATTTGATTGGTAATTTTTAAAATTAATAGCCAACACTAGTATTGCAGTGATAACAAGATTAGGTATTTTCCTTTTGATAAGTTACCAATTTTTCCTAAGTGTAGGCAAAAATTGAGTAGCGAGAAATTTCTGAATCAAAAAAATATATTAGCGAGAAGTTTTAGAAAAATTGAGTAGCGAGAAATCTCTTAATCAAAGAAATCTCATAATCAAATTAATTCATCTTCTCAATTTTCTGATAAAATTTTTAGGCTTAATTAGACAAAAAGGCCATTTCTATCGTTGTCAGTGAAAACATGTCTTAACAAAATATTTGTCTATTAGTGTTGTAAGGAGTTTAATCAGAGTAAGCGACTTATCAAATGGAACATCTATCTATTCAACTACGATTATGAATCATTCAGTGTTAACCCATCAAGATTGTTCTGATTTTATGGTAATTCTGATTGTGCAGACAAATGAGATAGCACGCTAGCAACTTTTGACGTATCCCGAAAACGACAGCTCCGAAAGAATAATTGTTGTGGGCAAGGTGTTCGCTTGGTAAATCCTAAACGTTTTAGAATGATCTCACCAAGAAATAAACCCATACGAGAAGATTTTTATACTGCCATTGATAGAACATAATTGTGATTATCAACACCGAGAGAATCATGATATATAATGAAGTCTATTATTTTGTAAAAACATCTTGTGTTTATGATCGACTGCATTTGTTTTGTATCCAATTATGCTTTAAGTGACATTAAATTGTGAGTCACTTACTAAATAAGATGAGAATTTATTAGCATTCATTGTTTATTTATAGCCAATAAGATGACCTACTCCTTTGATAATAGATCTTCAGTAGACCTATTCATCTCCCAATTCATGATGTCACCCGCCAAGAATATGGTAAGTGGCTGAATTTGTTTTGCCACGCCACGCGGATTAGCCTATTGAATTGGAAGTATTTACATTTTTTTTTCTTTACGGAATAACTATTTGTTCGGAATGTTTCTGTAGATTATATTCGGTAAGATATTTTGTGTGAAAATGTATGATCTGGAAAATTTATGCTTAGGAGGCTGAGTGGTATGAATATTTTTTGTCTTGTTCATTAGTTTTACATGTCTAAACCTTATCAGCTATGTATAATTCTTTGGTTCTTGCATTCTTTCGTAGCACATTAGTTAGTCCACATAAATTTCTTAATTGGAAATTCTACATGGTCTCTGGAAAAAAATGTTCTCCATGGATTAAGAAAATATCGTTAGTATGGTTGGTTTAAAAGAAGTATTTACGGGAATGTAGTTTATTATATTAAGCGTAACTGTTTCTTTAAATAAATTTTTTACAAATTTTGTTGAAGACATTTTTTTATAGATTGCAGACATTTTCACAAATTTTGTTGAAGACATTTTTTATAGATTGAAATCTGTTGAAGACATTTTTGATAGATTTTACATTTTTCTTTAATCAAAACATGAAGAAATAGTCATTTTTTAAATAAATACTGCGATTACAAAAATTAAAAGAAATGTTAATTGGGCTACTAACAAAGACTGAATAATCGATGGAAGCAATTAGGCAAAAACATGTTAGTATTCTTACATTCTAATTTTCATAAATTTTGGATTTATAACACAATCATATTTCCTCTTCATCATTTTCTTTTTATATCACATTTTATTCGTATTACAATATTTTGAAAATTAAAGCATTGTAAGATTAGCTTATTACCGTTTTGACATTATCATGTTGATTTGCAATTTTATTGATGTGACACTATTATATAGATTTAAAAGAAATAGTGAAGTGACATGACCCGGTTTAAATTTTATGTTGATTTAAAACTTGTTGGTTAAAAGGTCATCTTCTCTGGCATAGGCATTACTGCCTCTAGACAGTGTTATTCATGTCAGCTGTACGTCTCGCTCGTACATCGTCACTGTCACTCAATCAACATCAATACTGTTCCAAAACTTGTATAATTTTTGTGAATATTTTTTATTTTTGTTACTAATTGGTAATAAAATGTACCTTATTAGATTCGGCAACTTTCTGGCAACAATTGACATGTCTGGAATCTTAAAGAATTTTGATGATATTTCCATTTGGTGAGAAATACCCAGAATGTGTTAGTTAGTGTTATATTCTAATACATTCTGGGTTTCTCTGACAGAATAAAAATCCAAAAATTCCAGAATATGTTAGAATGTACTACCAGTAAGTTCAAACCTAAAGGGTGTACAAGCCGTGTGCATGCAAAGAAATAATAGTTATTGGCCTTATGATGTTGTTTGACAATTTGAGTTTAGATTCATCATTTTTCATATTGTGCATTATGAGATGTTCTTGTCTGTGTTCTCGAATTAGCAATTTAATAAATTAATTTTAATTTTTCGAAAGAGTAGTTGTTTCAAACAACTAAAGTTGTTGTTGTAGTGAGTAGTTGTTTCAACAAACATCAACACAATGAGTAATTTGTAAAAATTTGTGTCGCTTTCTATTCATCTTGTAATCATGTAAGACTTAATTAAGCCCGAGTGTAAGACTTAATTAAGTCCAAGTGTAAGACTTAATTAAGCCCAAGCATAAGACTTAATTAAGCCCAAGTGGTAAGACTTAATTAAGCCTAAGTGTAAGATTTAATTAAGCCCAAGTGTAAGACTTAATTAAGCCCAAGTGATAAGACTTAATTAAGCCCAAGTGATAAGACTTAATTAAGTTCTATATCTTTAAAATGATTCATATAATGAGTCTGAGTGAAAAGTAGGGAACTTTCCATCCATGCTTAGATCCTTCTTCTGCATTCCAAAATGTATCATCTATATTGCATGAACTTGTATGCCAGATACATTTTTGTGTATTTAAGATGAGCACTTTTTGTTTCCAACCTCATTACCATTAATAAAATAAAGAATAATAAAAAAAGGCAGACCTACAACAAATACACACAAGATAGACAGACTGGGTTGTCATAACAACTCTATTGTTATGACAACTCTGTCTGCCCATCTTGCATGTCAGAGGTATGTAATTTTAAAATTTGCTTGTACTTAGGCCTACGAGGAATTGTTGAAAAAAGATTTTTGAATTGAATTAAAATGTATTTTTAAACATTTCCTTCGTTTTGAGATAGGGAAGAATGTGAGAGTTGATGTTTTAGACTTGTCACCAGCTTTATAACCCTGATAAACCTGATCTATATATTTATAAAACTAATAGAAATATTACATTCAACTATAATAGTTGTAGCTTATGTGAAATATAAATATAAGTCTTTTGGTTATCACGATTCTCTATGATATCAAAATGTGTGTGACTTTAAATGGTATAAAGAACTTTCGTAGTGCGACAAACTTAATTGTTTACTTTGACCTGTGGGAGAATATTCAAAATTATATTGGTAAAGGTCCTGGATAGTTCTGGATAGTCCACTAAGAAATCTTTATATAAAACATTTATATTTCATTCTTTAAAAGTAACAGTTCGAAGATTTATTTTTTCAAATTAATTACAGTTTACATAAGAGCATTCGATATGCGAAACAGCCTTCATTGCGTGGCATCTGTCCATAAATAGTCAACGAGATGCAAGTAATATAGTATACGACAAACGTGTGCATGATTTACTCTAGTTATTATTATCCATATACGTACATATACATCTTCAAGACGATATTAATGCGAAACGCCTCAGGCGAATCATTGCTATTCCGCACTCGTCAAGTTCATTACTGTTTACGCTGCGACATGTGCATGGAGGTGCCGTAGAGCTTGCATTCTTGTGTGTGTACCTATCTACAATGTGATGATGCTGAGAGAGGGAAGGGTGGGGCGGTAGACCTTGACCGCTTAATAACATGATTAATAGGTTGATCGTTTTTGACTTGTTTACTGGTGCATATTATTTAATATGTGATATTTACGGCGCAGTTGTCGTTGATCCAAATTGGGTATCATTTCAATTTGGTATGGTAGACGGCAGAATTGGATAATTTTACTACGTACAGAATTATATTGTGGCTTAAATAAGTGAATGAATTTACATTAATTTAGTATCGTGAATATAATTCATTCATTTATATTCACGATACATGTCAATGTTGAATTACATCAAACACAATACATGTCAATGTTGAATTACATCAAAAGTATAACATGCTATCAAATTAAATCAACAATCAAAGGTTAGGATAATTAATTATTTAATTAATCTCAGTAATTACACATAATTAAAAAAAATTATGATCATAATAAACAGATAAAAATTTTGAAAATAAATGCCTTATTAATACATAAAATAATTTTTGATATGTAATTATAATTAATTAAATTTATTTTTAATATTTTGAAGGAGTTTATCAAAGTGAATTTTTTTTTATGTTCAATCATTCCAAAATGACAGCATTGATTTAAATTTTAATATATGTTGCTTTGCGCTTATTAAGATGTCACTGTGGTAACGTAATTTTAATAGAAATTGGTTTGTTAGTCTTTCATGGTTTTTTTTTTAATAAATTTGTTTGGTGATAAATATATAACATGATTCTTAGGCATAAGTTTATCACTGGGGAAGCCCCGAAAAAGCCGTTATTTTTTTATAATAATATTTAGTTTAAAATTTGAGGATTTTGGGATCGATATAATATTACAACTACCTTGAGTTCTAATGAGACAAATTTTTGTTAAGAAATAAGCAATATTTACGATGTTATACATAAAGAAGTGCAGAAGCATAAAAATATTGTCTTTTTTTCAGTTTGTATGGTCTGAAAAAAAATTGTATATTTTATTTATTTTTCCATTTTGATTAAAATGGCAACTCACTGTATAAAACAGTCGCATATTTAACCAAATTAAGGTGCCTCAAAAATGGTAATATTGAATTAAATGAAGAAATATCATTTTTATAAAAAATGAAAAACACAATTGCAACGATTGTAGAAATTTTAATTAAACATTTTTTTTATATTTGTTTTGAAAAAAAAATACGATACTAAAGAATAAAAAGTTTATAGAAGAATACACAAATTTACTTTCTAAATTTGAAGCAAAATGCAATAATGTTTATACTCTAAGCAATTCTGTATCAGTATTACTTAAGATGAATTAACTATGTTTATTGCAGTGCTACTTAAAATGGGTAACTGTATTTTCTCCAAATAAATGGACATTTCACAATGGTTTATCGCAGGTCTGCTTAAAATGGGTAATTGTTTCGACTAAACAAGGGTTTATTGCAGTGCTACTTAAAATGGTTAACTTTTTTGACAAAATAAATTGACCATTATAAGTGGTTATTGCAATGCTACTTAACATATCTTCATTAAATGTGTTTGTGCTTGCATATGGTTAACCGTTTAATGCAGTACTAATTATAATGAGTAATTGTTTTTGACCAAATAACTTGACCTTTTATCAGTTTATTGTAGTGCTACTAAAAATGGGTAACTGTTTTTGACCAAGTAAATTCACCATACAACAATTTATTGCAGTGCTACCTAAAATGGGCAACTATTTTTGCCAAATAAATTGACCATTCAACGGGTTATTGCAGTGCTACTTAACATTTTGTAGGACGCTAAGTATGAATGGGTTTGAGTGTATCTTCATTAATTATGTTTGTGCTTGCATATTGTTATTTTATTTCTTTAGCTACATTAAAATGTAAAAATGTTTTAAATCACATGAGTATGGGTTGTATATGATTCTGTATTCTATGTATGTATATACTTTTAAGTTATAATTTATTACTTCAAGAAAATTTACTGGGAAAAGTTACTAGATAAATTTTCTAAGCTACATACTATTGTGATAGAAATTAAAGCTCTTGCATTTTGTGGGACATTATGGTGTATTTTAGCATTTAAGTTCTGATTTGAAACTAATAGGGAACCAAAAAATAATTTTTAGATATCCTTTTGCAAATAAACTTTTAAGAGATTCTTTTAATGAAATTGCACTGTGGTGACCCTCTCCTTGAGGCGGTGGCGGATGTTTAAAAGAGACACAGCATAATACGGGTATTTAAATATTATTATGAATGTAATTCTATTATATTTTTGTGTTTTTCTACGTGTTGGGTGCTATATAGGAAATGACTGTCGTAATAAAAAATGTTTGATTTGAACAGCCTTTTCTTATGGAATACCAAATTAAAAAAGCTGTTACCAAGTCTGTCTGGTTTTCTTTTTTTCATAGTCTCAAGTTATTGATGACATTAAAAGTTTATTATATATTATGGAGTATCTGATTATGTGTTGCATACTACTTATCAAAACAATCTTTTTTGTTCTTTTCGTTTTTGGAAAAAAGACTGAAGAATAATATACACGGTGTCTGGGAAGAGATGTTGGATAATAAAAGATGCCATTCGTTGGCTATAAAGGAATAAATTGTTATTGAAATAAAACATAAAACACGCCCTTTTTTAATTGATTCCCAAAAAAATATTACACATAATTCTTTTTAACACAACCAATACTTGCCCGGAGTGAAGTGTTTACCTGCAGTTGCGATGTTTTCGCATCTGTTAGTGGGTTATTTCTCCGAGTGGCGCTGAACAATGTGCGCAAGTATCGTATGTATGAAAAAGAGTACAAATAATTATGAATATTGTTTTCAATTTTCTGAAAAAAAGTCATCTTTTAAATTAAAACTTGTATTTTGTAGGATATTATGGTATAACTATTTTTCAGCCAAGGAATAATATTTTTCTTTGTCCGACATATATTCCCATACACTGTGTATAGACAGGGATTAGGTTTTAGATTACCATTTTACAGAAGTGGTGGTACAAATTGAGGTAGAATTTGTAACTTAAAAATTAGAGATGAAAAGACATACAGACTGATACGTTACATTAATAAAAGCGAGTGGCCCGATTGAGCTAAAAAGTGACAGCATCATTAATGCCATCTTATGTTAATTTTTTTTAGCATTTTTGTGTATCGTTTGTTATGGTTGTTGTATTTTACAAGGCATAATAATGAATAATTAAAGAACAACTAAAAAAAATGTTTTGCTTTATGGGAGGGACCAAACAGTGTTACTATAAACATATTAATATCCAAAATAATTGTAAAATGTTCCTTAAGTTGTCGTGTTTTTTTTTTAATTATGCTTCTTTAGACACGTTATGAAAAAATGATGAGAGTGAAATTGGACGATGCGCACACATGATGCAACGAAAATTGACAAAATGAAGTTGGTCACTAAACATATATTTACATGTTGTAGTGACAGATACTATATTCATGATAGTTATTGAGGTATTTGTAAATATACAACACGTGTTTTATATTCATACAAATCTAAGTTATATATGTGCTTTTAAATAATATTTTTTAGTAATTGAAATTTAATATAACAAAAAACATTAATTTATAGTGATTATTCCTGATAGAAATAGTGCTTATAAGCTTTTTAAAATATATTTTAAGTGTATTTCTCTAAGTGTGGTAAAGTTTCGATATGTATTTATTTTCATTATAAATTATTATTTTATCATTTATTAAATACTTAAAATTAATAAATTAGAGTTAATTTTCAGCATATTAATTTATTTACATTATTAATTAAACTTTATTTAGTTGTTAAATTTTAATTCATTTAAAATATTTTTTGTGTGAGAAAATTAATTTTAATGTTTAAAATTTAATGATTTGATTGAATTTAAATTTTATCAACAGTATTTATAATCATGCTCATGTCCTTTCATTATTTTATTTCCGTTAATTATTTGCATGCTAAATATTGTTATTATTGTATTATGCCAAAGAAGTATAAATTCTAACACATATACATTTTTTTATTTCTATAAACATAAAAAATCTTTAAAGGACAAACTGGAATTAATTTTTGCATCAATTTCCATTGATAATTTTCCAGAAAATCCCTGAAATGCAAGTTACAATTTAAAGTAAAAACATTCTTCTTAATTAAACATTTTAAGTTTTCAAACGTTACGTTAGACAGACGAGCATGAACGCTGTTTACGTATAGATCTATTAAGTGGGTGTTGATGCTGTGGGCAAAACTGATGCCATTAAATATAATTGGTATTTGTATTCTACAGTTCAATGTTCATAACCTGCTCCATTTATTCTAATATGCAAATTGAACTTCGCTTGTAAAATTGTGTTGTACATGTGTATCAAACTGTAATACGTATTGCTATTGTGTTAATACATCAATAATTGTAGTAAAGGTGGAAGGGCAGATGTGGGGTTTTAAATAACAATAAATTATGTTCAGAATTGTATCATTCATAAGTCCGTTGATGAAATTTATATAAAATACAGTCGAATCACTCTTTTTGACATATGTATGTGGTACTGGAGCCTGTCGGATCTTAAATAATTGTTGAATTACCAGACATTACCTCTTTTAGTACCATGGTTTTTTACTCGTATATACTTAAAAATGCCAAAGAAACTTTTGTTTTCGATGTCATTTACCCTTGTCTCGAAAAAAAACTGAATCTCTTCCAAAAATTATCCATTTTTAATAATTTTTTCGGTATTTTCTTAATAAAAACTTGTACAAGGATAATAAAATATAAAGAAAATTATGGAAATATATATTGTGAACAAAAATTATAACAGAAACTGAAATCAAGGTCACATCGTATTTTCGCAGTCCGGTACATCCTCCGTATCAGCAAAATAATTGTTATCGTCACTATTATCACTATCACTCAATATTTGCATTTTGCCAAATTGTGAGCGCACCACAATGTCACTCCCACTATCACTTTCTTCACAACTTGAAAAATGATCATTTTTGCTCGAATTATTTTCATATTCTGACATTATGGGTTAAAAATTTTATTTTCCTGGATCCTTTTTATATTGTAATTACTAATAATATTATAATTTGAACTTTATGTAACACGTAGAAAGATAAAAAATTAGCGATGTGTGCGAGTGACCTCCCCTACTGCGCGCTAAACAGCAACTGATTTCGCTAGCGTCATCGCGCTCGTGGCAAATTTAGTTAGTGCACGCACAAGCGCGATGGCGCTCTTCGGCACTCAAACGGTTAAAAAAGTCGCCTTACTCAAAAAAATATTCTCAGCTTATTAATAAAATTATTCAATTTATCCGTTGCAGTTATGCGCTCTGCTTTTTCAATTCCTTTTCAATCTCTCGTAAACAAACTTCTCAATCAACCATTGTATTAGTATATTTCAAATCTTGATATGACACTTTGTTCCTTGTATGTTCTTTTTTATTTTGATATTTTAATTAAATTGTTGTATATATTCAATTTCAGACGAGGATGAACCAGCCAAGAGACTGCCGCCAACCCCACCTATAAAGACGACGACTTACACTGTAAGTATTACATTTTACAGTCAGTATATTAAGTATGTATGAATATGATAATTACAGAACAAAAAGGTCGAGTTTATTTGTGGTAGAAATTAATTAATTCTTGGAAGCTTACTATTTACACACAAGTGGATATGAAAAGAAAAAAATGTGAATATACATCTAAGAAAATATTAAAGAGTAAACGGCATTTTTTCGAAATAGCCTTAGCAAATGTAATAACATTATTTTCCGAAGTTTGTATTCATGTTAAAAATGTATATTTTCAATTCCTTTTTATAAATATGATAATAATCACTTTTGTAGTTTTCTAGTTATGTTATAACTAACAGATAGATATGTTTTCCAATAAGGTTTCAGTTTTTGATAAAATTTTAAATGAAGCATAGTTTGAGTAGGGTTTAAAGATATAGAATAACCAAAAAATGATTTGTGGTCTGTTTAAAATTGTTACTAGGACTAAGATACTGTATCTATCAGGTTTTTCTTATTTATATTTATTACTTTCATTATATATAAATTTAAATTTTTAAGTATGTATTTCAAATTTTTATAGATAATTACTTAGTTAACTGTAATCTTTGTATAATTAATATTACTTTCTTGAAATAATTTAAACTTTAATTAATCAATTAGTACCTCAAAGGAAGTGAGAGTAATATAATGATATATTTGCGCACACAATTAGGTTTAGTAGCGAATCTAATAATGCGAAAGAGGAAGTCATTATGGAATATCTGCAGAGCGAGGTTAATAATGCAGCAATTTAAACAGAAAGTGAAGTAGAGGAAAGTGTGATTGTATGCATAAAGAATTTCATATCAAAATGATTTGGTCTTGTTGATTGTTTGGACAGGGTAAAAGGTAGACAAGTAGAAAGAACTGTGGAAGGCCGGGAGAGACATGTTTGAAGAATGTCTAAAGGACAATGAAAAAAATTTTCACAGAACAACTTATTAATTTCTTCGCAACCACATAACCATGACATTTTATCATACTGTTAATTTTTTAAAACACGAGCGCGTACGTTTTTTTTTAGAACCACATTTTTGAGATAAATCAATTTGACTTCGTGGTGGCTCCTTTGATCATATTTCCAATCTTTATTTTTATATAATTCACATTATATTGTTTCATTTTAAACACATAAGCAACTAATCTACGAAAGATTAATTAGAGATTATAATTGCAAATCGCAATAATAATTAACACCGACACACTCTCAGAAATGTATTTGTTTTGTTTACATGAAACCGGTAAAATTTGAATTAAACAAAAAGATGCACGACTAATATAGTCGGGCAATATCCTCGCGAATGTGCAGTGTGACACAAGTCATAAGAGCGCTGCTCTGAATTTGCCTCATTAATCTTACAAATCTTTTGTCTCACACGCCAGGTAGTCTCTCTCTTTCACTTTCATTGAATTGAGTACCGAACATTACACCACACTTTCGTCCATAGGAGCGTCTTTCTGTGCGCTCCACTCACTGAGAATTTTAAGTTTCGCTCGTAGCCAAGTTAATAACGATTGAAAAAAAAGTACGCTTATACTCTAAAAGTAATAATAATAAATCCTGGAATACGTAAGTACATAAGTGGTTCATACATCATTCATATTTTTTTTTAATAATTCTTTGTGGGAGTTCACTGCACCAGTGCTCCTTAGAACTAGCCGTCTCTGGTCACTGGTCATATATGTCACTGATATTTAAAAATTGCCATATTGTCCACTTCTAGTGTGGAACATGAATGTGTCCTTTATGTAGGCTTTCAATACCTAATCCTAGTGTGTACTTTTGCCCTTGACATGTGTGCATTGTTCGTGTTCAACCGTAGGAGCAACCTTGGAACAGGCCATGTGTGGCGCAGATAGGTGGGACTATTGTCACATGACCTTCGCTTCAATTTTGTGCGTGGATATTGTGTAATGTATCATCATTCAAATTAAGGTTTAAATCTGTGGTATTGTGTGTTTTCAAAAATGCTTGTCGAGTGATGAGATTTATGAAAGAGAAAAACCCCAAATAAGAATTATTAAGCAAGATTCAAATTAGAATGAAGATACCTAACATGAGATTTTCCTTTGCAAAATGTGGGAAACTGTTTGTGGTGAAAATGTAGAAAAATTTTGTTTGTAAAATGTTATCACAATTATTTATAACGAACTCTTGATATAGTATTTTTATAGGACTACCTAATGGAAGTGTTCAAAGGTCAGAAGGCAAAAAGAAGGTTTAGGGTGCAAATGAAATATGCTACAGACTTCAAATTAACAAGCATATAGTTTACCGACTAATGTGCTCAGACGGAAGAATAATTGGCGTTTTGCAAGATTATGAGTATAGTGGTCTGTGTCACGTAAACTCAGTGGAGTTTGTGGGCTCAAATGTGGGGTTGTAACATGTTTTGAACACGCTAAATTAATTGCAGGAAATCGTGATGAAATATTGAGAGGTTCGGAAAATTGTAGAATGGATTATATAAAAAAAATGTTAATTTTATTTTTTATTTATGTGACAATGTTTCAAACATCGACCCACTATATAACGGTGACATGCGTGTGATGGCAAGTGTCAAGCACATGATAGATGAATATTTTTGTACTATGCTGGTACTTTAACTCAAAACTAAGTGTATACAGCAGTACACAGCCCTAGTCTCTGGCTTTTAACGACAAGATATTGACTTTTGCATAGATAGATAATCATAGGTAATAATGTGCTCCCCTTTTTGTATTTGATTAATTGTTTTAATTATTTGAAAATGACAATATAAATTAACTGCAGTATTTTCTATCAGGGCTGCAACTCGACACGCGTGTAGTCAGTGACGGACGTTAGCATACTAAGATTCCGATAAATATCTTAACGAACTTCGTTTAATCCCATAACAAGTCTACAACCATTATTTATAATTTAATATTGCTAGACTAATTGAAGACTGCCTTTTTTCACGGCGCCAATTCTCGTGTTTCAATTGTCGTAATTGCTCTTTGCATTAAACGAACAATGGAGGCCGAATGGCGCGTGCTCTATCCCGCTCATATACTCTAATTAATAGAAACGCAGCACGGCTCGTTTTTAGAACCATTAAAGTCGCTTCAATGGCTTCTGTCAGTTTGTAACGGTTTTATTGGTTGTCGCCTAAATGGGTGGACATAGTTAACTGTTAATGTGTATCATTTTAGTTTGACAATATTAATTAGCTATAAATTATTCACGCTCTGTCAACGAAATATTCTGTTCCGTGTCAAGTGGTTGGTAATAAAACTTGCGATTGTTTTGGAATAAACAGGTTACTTATTTATTTGTAATCACACATAATATGTATTACAAAACTTACCTAAAAAGTAATAATACTCAAAAGGCTTTATAATTTCGATCGCTAATTTTTTTCACAAAAATTTCAGGAGTGTAGAGCAGGGATAGGGGAAAATGTGGATCAAAAACTTGAATATATGTTGGAACTCACTTACTGAACATTCTATTAGTACAAAACCGGTTAGAATCCAGATCCATTATTTGGTTTAGTATAATTAATCTGCACCGCCAGCTCCATCATTAATCCACAATAAGCCAAAACCAGCTTGATGATTAAACGTGTTTAAAGATATTCCTGTGACATGTGTACATCAAGCAGTATTTCACTTTCCTTTTTCTATTTTATACTGATTTCCTCTTGGATATGATAGATTTCTATTCTTTATAACTTCGAAAAGACACGAGATTTATATGGTAAAGGAAAAACGCTATGCCCATATTATTGGGTAAACTTTCAATCTTTGTACTCAGTAATTTACTGTGCTCACGCAGTCATTACCTTTGTATTATACCACTTTCTGGAATCAAATTATACTGGAACTCTTTAGTTTCTTGACGTACTCATATCTGCTCAACCACATAATCGTGGTCGCACTAGAGTGTAATATGTTTATGGTGAGTGAAATTAACATTGTAGAAATGTTTGACATTAGTTTATTATCATTTTCATAAAATCACTTTTTCAGTTTGATCTATAAATTTAAATTTAGTTAAGCCATTGCTTCTTTATCGTTGTCGAGTAGTTTACTTCTGATATGAAGATAAATATGTAATAAATTAATAAATAAATAATGACGTAAAATAGGGTAATGTTTTTACCCTATCTTATGGCATTACGACTTATTGACAAAACGACTTATTGACAAAAACCATTTTAACGACTTATTGACAAAAACCATTTTGTAGACAAATAATTCTAAAGTAATGAAGACCCTGCTAAACCTTCAGCAGTGCAGAATCATTTACCAAAGAGTACATGCCCTGTAAATTACGGATTCAAGTAAATATAAAAATGCAAAGTGCACCCTCGGTATCACGGTTCAAGTCAATACTTGAGATAATGTCAGGATTAAAATATTTTTATACCTCTGCCATAATTGTCATCTTGTCCCTTATATGTTGCGTTTGTATCTATATTGACAATTATATGAAACTATGTTATGTAGTATTATTTCTACTTTCTTTAAGTTCTTTACCACAACCTAGGTTTCGTTGTATTACATCTTCAGGTGGACTATTAGCAAAATCTTGCAAGAATTTTTGCTAATAGCCCACCAGAGATGTTGTAATACAACGAAACCTAGGTCGTGGTAAAGAACTTAAAGAAAGTAGAAATAATATACATGTAGTTTCATTTAATTGTCAATAATGAATTTCTACAACATTAACGCCAAATATATTCAATTATATGTCAATATTATAACTTTTTTATTTTATTGTCATAGTTTCAATTATTTATTGTTTATCACTGCACTAATATTGCTCTGTTATTGATAAGTATATAACCTTTGTGCTTAGCGTTTTAAGTTTTAGTAGTTTCATAACTAAAACATATAAATAGTATTATCAGTAAAGAATAGATGAGCAGTATTTTTTCCACGGTTTTACTAGCAATATTTTTTTTCTAATGAATTAATATTATAACTAGACTTGCTGAATACTGCAGTTTCAGATGCGCAGAAATATCTCAATTGGGTATTTAACTTAAATTTTTTTAATAATCTTAAAAATTGACCGAGTTATAAAAGTTTAAATTTAATTTTTAGACAAGGACGGGAATACTGCGTTGTGAGGTCATTTTTAATATTGCATATTATATTCTTCAAGAGGAAAAGAGACAGGGATATACCCAACTCTATCCGCATTTTCAAATTTAGAAGCCTATAACTGGCTTATTTTTCAATCAATTTTTAAACTTTTCCAGTTCAAGACTGGTTTTTAATTAACTTATACTTCATAATATTGTACGAAAAATATCAAAATTTAGAATGAGTCAACTACCGTATTATACTGCCCTCCGTTTCGGTTTATAAACACCTCCCCTCCATTCTCAAAACGACATTGTTCGTCAAGGTTGGGGCTATATCGGCGGGAATACTGGGAAAGAACAGCCGATAAATAAGTTGGTTTCTTTTTATCTTCCTCTCTACCGTTTAAGCAGCATTCCTTGATTTCTTTTACATATTTAGTATCCTCAAAAGGAAAAACAGAAACTTTATAAAATCGCTCACGTGTATGTCTGTCGTAGCTAATTTTCTCAGAATGTGCGATGTAGAAGCTTGACATTTAATTATTAACTCGCTTATTTTGTACTAGCTAACTTTCTTAAAATATTCATATAAGAATTAAACTGAGGATAAATAAAGTATCCAAAATATTTTTTAAATTTGATATATCATGGTGTTATTATTTGAAAAGACTTGAGGAACACCAAAATAATTTCATAATTTCAAATATAATAATTAAAAAGATACTCTACAAAAACAAAAATATTCCCACCGTCCTTATTTCCGAAACTACTTTATAAAAAATCATGAAAAAATAGGGTTGGTAAAAACTGATTAGAAGATTACAGGAAAAATAAAGTGGTTATCCTAGGTGTTATATTTTTTTAAATATGCGCCATGTTTTAATGCCTAACTGCCTATTTTTAAAAATAAATTCTACGAAATCATGGAAAACAGTGTTGGTAAAATTTGACTAGAATCTTACAGGAAAAATACAGTGGTTATCCTAGGTGTTATATTTTTTTAAAATATACACCATCTTTTAATGCCTGTAAAATATATACATAGTAAATAGGCAATATATTTATGTAGTTAAAAATTTGTAAATGGTTTAATAGAAATACTATGTACCCTTAAATATAACTGCCTAAATGTGTATGGAACCCTCATAGTGTGAGTTCTAGATGTCTTTGACGGTTTTTTTCGTTTACCATGCATTTCATTTTCGTTGTCATATTATAACTGATAATAGAACAATAATAAATGAAAAAATTAATTCAAGTTCTAGCATTATTATGTTTTTCGGAATAAGGCTATCGATGAGTATTTTTGCTTAAAGCATAATTCTGCATAAAAAAATTAAATTAAGATGTATTTTAGTAATAAGTACTGCAACCTTTGTACACGGCTTTTTAAGTTTCTGTAAAGTTTTGTAAACAAATAATAGATAGTAGTATTACCGGTAATAATGCTATCTGTTTATTTCCATCGGCATCATAATAATCAATTGCCTTCTGCAGCAAATATCCATAAGTTTGCGTTAAATAACAAATCTTGAAGCTCTTAAAGTCTACAAATCTAAAAATTGTATGAATATGCATATATATATATATATATTTATATATATACATACATGGTGAGGTGGATCTGATGTCTAAAATTCAATACTATCCACATTCTATTTGGTTTTACTTAAGCAAGTTTATATTTTGGTTAGTTACTTATTCGACAAATTTCTATTGTAAAAATGTTGTCAACTAGTTTGTGTTATGCTCTAACATAAACAAAAATTGATACCAAAAAAAAATGACGGGACAACACATTAACACTTCACTGCTCTCAGGAGTCTCTCAACTCACTGGCTGATGGTGTGGAGGTGTATAAATATACATACATATATATATATATATATATATATATATATATATATATATATATATATATATTTATAGATATAATATACACACACATAGATGACAAGTTATCAAGTCAAAAGCCAAGTAAACAAATCACCTGTGTATTGACCCTTATTTGAACCTGAATGATCGACATTGAATACAGACGCGCCCACTATATTGGTCAATCTAATGTCAACAGTTCGGTAGGTGAGTAATACAATAGACAACAATTTCCTGTTCGTTTGGAAGTGGTCGATTAGAATTGATTGAAATACCACCAGCCCATATATTCAGGCAATCAATATGCATTCGTAATTAGTGGTGGTCTACGTATCGTCCATTTCAATGGAGTAGCGGTGTTGTTCCGTATGCTTAATGTGGGTCACGCGCCATGGATGTCCAGTGGCAGACACCATAGATAATTAGTGTCAATGATTTTGTTGACTTTTAAGTCAGCATATGGACGGTCGTCTTCCAGGCGAGATTATTTTATAATAGTGGTATGAAATGAGCAACACTAAGGGTATTTAGTTCCTCAAAAAGGAAGTCAGGTATTGTCTTTCTGCTGTTGGTTTATTACTATTATGTTGTATTTCAAAGTGGCCTCTGCGTCAATCAATAATACCTGTTCATCTGGCGGTAAACATTTAGTTCATTCTCCTTTACGCTTTTCTTTCATGGTTTTTAGAACATCATCCATTTAATGGAACAACAGCCACCGTTTCATTTGCTCTTATGAAATAAATATCTTGTAGTTTGTCTTTAATTTTCGATAATCAGTAAAAATCAAAAGTCAAAACAGTTTTTTATTCTATAAGGCTACGTGACTAATGTCTAGGACATTCAGCGCCACTCGCTAAGGGAAATGGAAGTTTATAAAAGAAAAGTTACTATTCATTTTCGAATTGTTCTGTTTATTTCATAAAGCTACAAAACCCCTCTATCGAAGAAGCCAGTGACTTTCATGGTGGGTAGCGAAAGTGATACTTTATCACTTTTCTGTGTTAGATACAAGTAATTCAAAATTTAAATAATTCTTGTGTCAGTTTTTCTCTTATTTACACGTCTACACATAACAGTGACCGAGAGCGAAACAGACGATTATCTTTTCCGCTCTCTGATTATATCACCTCCCCACTAAGCTGCTGTTATGGTAACAAGTAAGCTCACTGTGCTGGCGAAACGGTCATATCTCTATGTTTTATTTAGAAAAAATATGAATCTAGCTTCGTAGTAGCTGTGAAGATTATAGATTTTTACAAAGGATAGTATTTATAATAAAGAACATGGCCAATTTCTGCTTACCTATTTGTACCTAGTAACGGGCACGAATATAAAGTGGACAGGAAAAAAGTTAATTAATGAATTAGGGTGAATTTTTTACATCCCTAGAGAACCTCTTTGAACCTGTTTCTTATTTTTTATTCAATTATAGATACTCGGAATTACAAAACAGTAAATATTTGATGCACATTGAAATTAGCCAGTAAGGCAGAGACCCACATGAAAATTGGCCATGTCCTTTATATTGAAGAGATTAGTGTTAAGTATGTATTCAAAATAAAAGTTGATTTCAAAAGTGATTCTGTTCGGCTTCCAGGTGCGCGATCGCGACACGCTCACGTCTGTTGCGGCACGCTTCGACACTACACCATCGGAGCTTACAAAGCTGAACCGTCTTGCTACCACCTTCATATTTCCCGGTCAGGGTTTGTTAGTACCCGACAAAAGCAAAGGTGAGTTGTGTGACTCGTTTTACTTGGTAATATAGATAGGTATTGAGTGGTCTTGTTTTATGTTAAGACTATTGGCACGAGTAGTGAATGAGAGATTATGAGATTTTATTTGTTATTTTTTCAAGTAAAAATCCAGTAACATTTTAATTAATTTTAAGAACTCGTAGCATAGACAATGCAGTCTTCCAAAGATATGTTAACGAAATTAAAATGATATCTCAAACGGTTTCAAAGAAAAATGACACATAAACTCCAAGATGACTTTATTTTGTGTTTTATTAAAAAATTTGTAATAAAATTTAAAAAACCGTAATAAGCAAATTTAAAAACGGGACACAATATTTTTTAAGGAAGTGTTTAAAATTCTTTAACTTCTGCTTATAGCAATTTCCTTTTTATATTTTTATGCTATAGTCTCATATCCTCATATAAACACAGTATTTGAAATACTTAAATAGAACTGATCGTCATGGATAAAAAATTGTTATTTATAGATCATATAGTTTAATAAATGTACAAACTAATTTTGTACATGAATTATTATAAATTAATTACCTTGTTATGTCAATTATTATTGTGTTTCGTTAAGAATTGTTAAAAAAAAGCTACATGCAGTCATGACGGATTATAATTGAAAGTTTCAAAACACATAAAACACAAGAAAATTAGCTGGTTCTTTACAGCTAATGCATCAGGATTTGGGTTCCTTGTATTTTATGTGGTTTGAACATTTCAAGCAGGCTTTCTTTCTATACACTATAATATTTTAATAAAGTCTTTCTCCAAATTTGAAACTACTATCTTAAAGTTATAGTTATCTTCTATCTTATGTTAGATTGTCTTGTTAGATTTTTGGCGGGTCTCCTGCATTAAAAATCTAACAAAACTTGTTTAGTGAACACGTTAGCAAAACATAATCGTCTCCTGCGTTATAAACGAAAAATCGATGCTCAATGTTAGATAATTTTTCAATTGAGTAAAAATTAATTAAGGCGTACTTGAAGTTTTGAAGTTATTTTTCATAACAAGAAAGAGAAACTGATCACATTAATAAACAACAAATTACAATACATTTTATTCCAATTCATGTTTCCTTCAAAACACCATAAACAAATTAAATATTTCTCCAACTGATGATGTAAACAACGGGAGTGAGTAACGTGTACGATGTTTGAAAGCATAGGCAGAATAAACATTTCCCTCCCCCTTCCATTCGTCTCGATATCCATACCTATTTTATTAGAAAAACATGTTAGGGCTCATTTCTAACAAAAATATGCTCGCAGGAGACCCAGCTCTAGCTACACAGAAGGTATATTATTGTGATAGAAAGAAGACAGATATACTAGCGATATTAATATGGCACTACCCTTGGAATACGTAACATAAAAATCAAACACTAAAAAACTAGAAAAATCATAAAACAAATTATATTTATGCAAAATATATAAAGCAGAAAAGATTGTTTGTTTATGTGTTTATCTGCGCTAATCTCTCGAACCACACGTCCGATTTCAAAAATTATTTTTGTGTGGGAGAATGTCCATACTCTGTGAAAGATTTTGGGTTATATATCATCAGACAAGATTCACAGGTGTAGGGGGTAGACTGTGATTACAGTAATAAAAAATTTAATATGTGTCAGGGAATACTGCTTAAACAAGACAACATTGAGGACCAGCAAATTTATAGACCGATATAATCTCCACCCCTTCCGCCAATGTTGTTTGGTGAATCGACTAGAAGCGTTTAGTGACCAAAGCAGGGAGAGAACAGTATATTTAAGACAATAATTGAACATGGGTGAAATGAGACAACTAGTCCTATATTAAAACTAAAATAGTAGATAGATAGGTTACATTAACGAAAACAATATCAAATACGGTAGAAAGCCATAATAACAGGGGTGTTAACCAAGTAATAATAGTGGTATTAATAAAGTAATAGTTATGATAGACAAAAAGAGACTTCAATTGAATTAGAAATACAACGGAAGTACGAAGGCAAAGGTAAAAAGTTCTCGGCCTAGTAGTGAAAAAATGAGTATTTTATTTTAAAAATGCACTTAATTCTCAGCGCAGTCCTTTAGTTCAGTACACTTTGTCCAAAGTTTCTCCAATAATGTGATTCCATCCCTGAAATGTCATTCGGGAATGTTTTCAAAATTTCATAAGATTTGGGAATAGATGAAGTCAGGGGAACCAAATCGGGCGAATAGGGTGGATATTCCAACAATTCATACTTCAAATCCCTCAATTTTTCCATTACGAAAGCACCTTTATGGGCGGGTGCATTGTTCTGGTGAAAGAGGATCATTTTCTTTTGCAAATCTGGCTTTTCTCTCTAATTTTTTCATCTAGCTGGTCAAGAAGATGTGTGTGGTATTTCCCATTAATTGTTTCACCTTTTGGCAGGTAGTCAATTAAGAGAATCCCTTTGAAATCCCAAAAGTCACTAGCCATGACCTTTCTAGCCGATGCAATTGTCTTTGCTTTCTTCGGTGCAGAGCATCAGTTCACTGCATGGACTATTGTTTTTAGGTGTGAAGTAATGTGCCGATTTGTTACGGTGGATGAAACGTGGATTTCATCCATCGTAACATATAAAATGTATCGTACCCTTTCTCCTGACATGCCTACAGCCTTAGCTATTTCATCCACCTTTAATCATCGATCATCTAGAACCATATTGTGTATGTTCTTAATTTTTCTTCAAAAATTTAAACTCAGCTAACCATTTTTTGCTGTTGACAACGAAGATGCAGACTCCCTATACACTTTCACCAATTTTGGCTGAATTTCTGTTGGAGCTTATTCATTTCGTTAAAACCACACAACACGCTTACTGTTTAACGGCCGTATAAAACAAACTATTTGTCTGATCAAATTGACACTTGATATTTAATTTTGCAACAAGTGTGCCAATATAACAAAAACAGTAATTTCATTTACAGCAGTGACTATTGAGGGTTTTTTTATTATTCAAAATATTTAGGAGACAATGTGAGAATAATCAACAGGCTTATTAAAGAGCTGAACTGTGATTAAACTGCCTTTGTAAATTTTCTGGGACATTAAAGTGATATTTTTTAAGCTAAAGGAGTCTATTTGGTATTTGTGAAGGTCTGTTTATAAAATATTTATAAAATAATATATTTTTTCAATTTCCAGTTCTTTTAAATTATTATGGTGTCCCTAAATATTCAAGTTTTAATTTGGCTCACGAGGGTTACTAAGATAAAAATCCATTCTACGTGGAAGGTATCATGGCCAAGTGCGTGAAAGAATATGCACAAAGTGGGCTCCTCTAATTGTCTATGTCTCTTGAAGTTGTTGATGTATCTTAGCCAAAATAATTTAATTTCTATGTTCTAATCAAATGCTAGAACATAGTGTTTTTTCAGCAATTCAAAGTTTTGTAAATTGTATTTATTTTATTTGGTTTTAATAATTAAAAAAATAACTGCTGATTTTGAAATCATATTCTATTCCTGAGACCTGCATAGTCGCAGATCTCCTTTGTGCTTTTTCATGTAAATTGTTTCCCCGCTTAATACATTATTTTCGTATGAATCCTTAAAAACAGTATTCATTGAATTTTTTACTTTATTTATGTAAGCATTTTAATATAGTATACATTTGCATTATTGCATTACTTTTTCAACACAAATTGGATTGGCATTCATTTTATACAGTAAAAGCCATACATTTTTATCGTCAGTATAATTTGATACATTGAAACAATATTTCGGTTGTAACTGGTATCATTATTCAATTCGAAACAGTTCTGTAGCGTTAGTGAGGGCACAAACGTGCTTTGCTCCAATTTAAGCACGCTTATCTGCGTATTTCGGTCTTCTAAATATTAGCTTGGCATCTCTGTTTGGTGACTGTCACTACAGATGTCATTCGGGTTAAAATTTAGTATCTTCAGAGGAGTGTCATGTCGTTTGATAAACAATTAATTTTTTTGGGGCAAACGTCTGAAATTCAACGAATTGGTTGTTATCACGGTCTCGAGTGCTATTCAATATTTACTTTATAGTATAACTCAGATGTTGGAAAATGAATTTTTATGTGTCGTCAAAAGCTGATACGCAGGGTGCAGTTGATAAGAATCAGTAGATGTATTAGTGGTTGTGGAAAAGCAGGAAACAGTTTGTTACTTGCTATGATGGGATGAGATGGATGTAGTGCTTAGTTGCCATTCTCTAGCTGACCTCAGTGGGTTATTTTTTACTTTTTTTGGTTCTTATTTTATAATTATTTAAATATAACAGTTGAACATTGTTATATACATTTCAGTAATCAATATTATTATACATTGTCACATCAAAATATTCAATGTGCAAAGCATTGAATACTGTGAAGTGATAATGTCTCATTCCGCAGAGTTAGGTATGCATTTAAAGAAAGTTAGCTATTTTCATAAAATTATCTTGGCTATCCCCGGCTGGTTCTGGCAAACTACAATTTGATAAATTTGAGATTAATTTTGGCACCAATATAATTAATTGTTGGCTCAGTAAAAACCGATTGCAAGAGACAATGAACTGATGAATAGTATTTGTCGAAATGGTTTAATACTAAGGTATATGTTATGTTTATCTTTGCCAAGGGTATTTGTGTGGTGCTCCGACGTTAATAAAAAATTATGCGAGTGAAACTGTGGTAAAATCCCAGCAAAAAATAACCAATTTGTTATTTATTCTAATAAACTATATCAACGTGTTTGAACAAATTCATTTTTAACACAATACGTGATTGAGCAGTCAGTACAATGTGAAAGTAAATTGATTTTAAATGGTAATGTGAAAAATAATGATTGTATTTTGAATGTAAAAAGTTAAAGTACTATTGGGTACGAAAATGACAATTTGAAAGAAACTCTGGGAAAGGAGTCTTGCCACCTCATTGAGTGATGTCATAATAACTTCTTCTGTACAGTTCAGTTTCTTCATTGTATTTAGCTTCGTATGAACTAGAGTTATTTGTTGTTAATATAAGACAGCGTGAAATATTCAAAGTCCATTAATCACACTTTTAAAAACTGACTCTATTGTCTTGAATTAATTTGTTTTTGTTCTCTTCGTTGACAACTTATCTACCACGCTACATAAGTATAGTGGAATGCTATAGTAACTTGTACTGGCTTTTTTCTTAGCATATAATTTAACAATCACATAGACTTATATCTGTCAACTTAGCTTGCCGTCTTAAAAATATTTCTACTTAGTTTATGATATATTTTAATTAAACCCAAAAGGAGATAGTAGGCTTTTTTCGAAGGTAAAAAAGTAATTAATTCAGCGATGGACGATTAGGAAGGACCAAAAAATATAGAACACCACTTGTGAAGATAATACTAAAAAACAGTATCTTCATAATAATTAATATCTAACGAACTCATAATAACTTTTTAGAAACTGTTACAAAAATAATCAATATCGATCGCTTTTCAAATATGTAGCCAGTGCCTAAAGAAATTAAAACAAAGTGAATGTCTTTTTTACTTTTTTTGAGTTTTACATGGCTTTTTTTTTCAAAGACACTGTTAGCCTGCCAGTTTCGAGAATTAGGACATTAGATCTGTGTATAAAAGATGCAACGAGATACAATATGTATTTTGTTTCATCATGCAGATGCAAATAGAAACAAGGTTCAATAGAAAAAAAGATTTGCAAAATGTTATGGAAAATTATTTCCTTTTCAAAAAAAAATTGAAGTTTTTTCGTTTGTCTTATTGACTTAAAGTAACACTTTAGTAGGTAGTAGGAACTTTTTTAAAAAAGGTAATTTTTACTTATTTCTTATTGTTGAAATTTTAGTTCGTTTGACGGCCTCCCCATTAAGTTGGTAATACTAAGTTCCATCACATTCCAGTAAATATTTGTTTTAGATTGATCAGTGTGAGAGTGTGGTCGGATCAGAGCTAGAGCATTACATATAATATGAATATAGCCATAATATTAATTATTTAATAGTTGTTTTATTCGACTAAGATCTGACTTGACCAGCACAATACTGAAAACCAAGCTTTTATATAACATACACAGAAATCAGGCTTACTACTAAAAATGTACAAATAATGATATAAAATTATATATTTTAAATTTTCTACAAATAATTATCTAAATTGTGCATGCGAGAAGTAAAAAAAAGGATTAAAATAACCAGTTAAGTTTGGGGAGGAATGATTTTTTGAGACAAATTTTGTAAATGTTTGTGGATTAGACATAGCAGAAAGTATAAATGTCAAATATCTTATAGAATTAGTCTTGTTTTCTTTACTGAAACTCTGAGGTTTCCTCCTTTGATATTTCTGTAGTCAAGTTTTTATAAATATGTATTGAACTTATTGACAACTGCTGATATATTTATACATTAAGGCGACTGATGATCATTTATTGTCGAGATATACAGGTGTAACAAAAAATATTATCTGTGTCAAAAATATAATCCTGTGTAAAGTAATTTTAATATTAACAGTGATTTTTATCAAAAACGGTTGAAAATTGTTATCTAGTTCCTTAACACTTTGTAATTAGTTTGATTGATGCACAGAATCAGCTGTATTAACAATAGACAAATTTTTTGCTGCAACCTATATATAGATGTATATATTCATATGTATATGTATGTATATATATATATATATATATATATATATATATATATATATATATATATATATATATCAGTGTCCAGGAATAAGTGTCGGACAAAGAAAGATACTATTCGTTGGCTATAAAGGAATAAATTACACATACGTCTTTTTAACACACCCAGTACTTGCTTGGATGCAAATACTTTCTTTTCCAGTACTTTCTTGCGGTGCTTACCCGGGCAGCTAGATGTCTTCATTGCTTTTTATGGGTTATTCCCCTGAGCGGCGCTGAATAATGTGCTCAAGTATCATATGTGTGAAAAGATGATGAATATTATTTTCAATTTTCTGCAAAAAAGTCATGCTACTATTTTTTAGTCAATAAATAACATCTTTCTTTGTCTGACACTTATTCCTGGACGTCATATATACACACACACACACACACATATATATATATATATATATATATATATATATATGTGTGTGTGTGTATATATAAACAAATCTATTATACCTTTTTACGATTTGAGTCTTTATTTAATTATTTTTCAAGATGAGATATTTTTATTTTCAACATTTTCTTCATCATAATTACATTAAAACATTTTATTTATCATAAAGAGAATCTCCATGAAAAAAAAAATTAAGAACAATATTGAATTACCAGTATAATCAATTTTTCTTTTTTTGAATTTATATTGTGTCATTTAATACTCAAAACCCAATAAGGGTTCGCTGCATCATACCTCTTCGGTGATACAACACAGTGATATCGGTGATCTTACACGCCATACTTTTTTTATATGGTGGTATTACAAAGCACTGTAGTGTGATGCATTGAACAAAGCTAAACCTGTACATTTTAATGTTGAAGTAGTGTATTTCAAGATTAAGATGAGATTTGGGAAGATTTTATTCATTATAATTGCACTTTTTGTACTCTGGAACCAGGAACTCGTACTCGGGAACAAATAGAAAACAATACATTTACTGAAATTGTTTGGCCTTTCTCCAAAATTTCTATCTAAATAAATATTTAAAATCTTTTACCACAGATGAATGAATGGATGCAAAGATCTTAAAAATTTAAAGGATAATATCAGAGAACGAAATTATCGGAGAAAAGTAATGCGGACTTTTGTTAATGTGAATAATGATATAAAATTATGTATATAAAATGTTATACAATTAAGCGCAAACATGTCGAATAATAAGATAAGCACATATTAGTTTAATTAAATAAATGGCGTCATACACAATAGATTAAGTTTTTGTTTCAGTGTTTTAAGTAAACAAAGTAGATAGTAATGCAGTGGCGTGTTTGTTGCTATAAACAAAATTTCATCTGATAGTGGGCGTAGCAAATTGTGCAAGTAAACAGTAGTATATATAGCCCATGTTATAAGGTATTGTCACTGTTATATAATTTTCATGTTTGAAAGAAATGTAAAATCATTAATCTTCAGTCATCGATGGATATTGCCCTAAGTTAAGTAAGAAGAGTTTCAGATAACATGCGACAATGTTATATTTACGATAACTCTATACATCAGCTTTAAAAGTTGCTATGCAACTATGCAACACAAAATTTCTAGTATTGTCATCTTATCTTTTAAAAAAATAGCTCAAACCCATTCACTACCCACTCCAAATTTCAAATTTTGCAGTTTGCCAATATTTTTTTTGTCTTCCTCTACAGGCTATATAGCAACAATAAAAATCAATGAGACTCATGCATGAAGACCAATATCCACTGTGGGTTGTGTGACAATTTGTATAAATAAAATTGACCTTTAGGAATGAATTCAAGGCATCGTTTCCACTTGCTTAGGTTTCAAGGCATCTTTTCCATTTCCTTAGGTTTGAAGGCATCTTTTCCATTTGCTTAGGTTTCAAGGTATCTTTTCTACTCGTTTATATTTCAAGGCATCTTTTCCACTTGCTTAGGTTTCAAGACATCTTTTCTATTTGCTTAGATTTCAAGGCATCTTTTCCACTTGCTTAGGTTTCAAGGCATCTTTTCTATTTGCTTAGATTTCAAGGCATCTTTTCCCTTTTCTTAGGTTTCAAAGCATCTTTTCCACTTGCTTAGATTTCTCGGCATCTTTTCCACTTCCTTAGGTTTCGAAGTATCTTTTCGATATTCTCGTATCGGGTGGGAGGATATAGTTTTGAAGGGTGAAATCAGATTTCAAGGTATCTTTTCCACATGTTTATATATCAAGGCATATTTTCCACTTCCTTAGGTTTCAAGGCATCTTTTCCACACGATTATAATTCAAGGCATCTTTTCCATTGGCTTAGGTTTCAAAGCATCTGTTCCACTTGCTTAGATTTCAAGGCATCTTTTCCACTTCCTTAGGTTTCAAGGTATCTTTTCTATTTACTTAGGTTTCAAGGCATCTTTTCCATTTGCTTAGGTTTCAAAGCATCTTTTCCACTTGCTTAGATTTCAAGGCATCTTTTCCACTTCCTTAGGTTTCAAGGTATCTTTTCTATTTACTTAGGTTTCAAGGCAGCTTTTCCATTTGCTTAGGTTTCAAATCATCTTTTCCACTTGCTTAGATTTCAAGGCATCTTTTCCACTTCCTTAGGTTCCAAGGTATCTTTTCTATTTACTTAGGTTTCAAGGCATCTTTTCTATTTGCTTAGGTTTCAAAGCATCTTTTCCACGTGCTTAGATTTCAAGGCATCTTTTCCACTTCCTTAGGTTTCAAAGTATCTTTTCTATTTACTTAGGATTCAAGGCATCTTTTCCATTTGCTTAGGTTTCAAAGCATCTTTTCCACTTGCTTAGATTTCAAGGCATCTTTTCCACTTCCTTAGGTTTCAAGGTATCTTTTCCAAATTCTCGTATCGGGTGGGAGGAGATAGTTTTGGAGGGTGAAATCAGAGTACTTGAGATTGGTTTTTATTGTGAACAATTTAATGATTTAAATCTAAATTACAATTGAAATTTTAATTAAAGTGATAATAATTATGGTCAGTATAAATGCGCCGTATTCAAGTAATTAAAAAAATATTTGTGTCAAAATTTCTTTTTCCATATTTTCTCAAATTGTTACATTAACCATAACTCAGTTTAGTTTATATTATATAACACTACAGACCCAAAAGAAGTGTATGCATTATAGGTGACGTGTACGGACTTCATTTATGTTCTGATACTTCTCCGCATCTACATTATTGCGTGAAACACTAATTGTTTAAGTTTGTCTTCCATTTGGCTTGTTTTCATTGATATCCAGAGTATCAGAATCATGTACTAACTTAGTGCTACAAGCAATGGGGAAAAATAAATTCATTGCATTCGATTAATTTTTTTTTAAATTTTATTTTTATATTAAAATTAAAATTAGGGATGCTAGGCAAAATTAACGATGCCCTCGTAGATTTATTGTCTGAAAACTGTTCACATAAAAATAACTCGGGCCTTTTTCATTCAATCTTTTAACTAATATAATTTATTCATAAACAAGGCTGAAAAATGTTTTCTCCATACAAAAAAAATTATAAATAAAAAGTGGGCTCAGTCATGTCTGAGCCTTAGGATTTTAAGTGAAAATGCCTTGTTTTCCAATTTCTCTGCATCTTTGCAGAATTAAATTAAAGAAATACAAGTCTTTTACTTCAATGAAATGTCTTTATCAATATCAAGAACGTTTGTCAGTATTACATTATTCAACAATTTTGGAATAAATGAATATATAAATATATATATATATATATATATATATATGTGTGTGGTTGTGTGCATGCGTGCGTGCATGCATGCATGCGTGAGTGCGTGCATGTGTGTACATATGTATACTTGCGTTTAACAAAAATTGTTTTTTAATTTCGCAGTCATATAATTTTGACTTTTGTCGTTAAAACCAATATCATTTGAGGTCATATTAGAACTCAAGTGCTTTCCATGGACTTCACAAGCGGTGTCTTAGATTCAATTTTCAATTTTCGACTCTCTAGAATCTTTAATCGCTAATTTCCTATCGATTCATTATTCACAGAGTTATCGCGACACAAAATTTGGCATAATTTTATTGACCTCGAAAATTTTACTATCAAACTAAATTTGTAGATATTTTCAAAAAATTATTTACAGCTCGTGGTTGGTAGCTATGTACCAGATATTACAACAGATCAAAATGTGGCTGACATCTGTTATGACCAAATAAGCATTTTTGTTGTTTCCTTAAAACTGACACCCTCGAAAGATTTACACAAGATCCAAGGCACTTTATGATTATATGATTACTTTAATTTCATTTTGTATCGTTTTCTCTTTGAAATACGATTTCTTTGTTGTTTTTTTTTAGTTCTTTGTTATTTCTTTGTTTTTGCAATAAAAATAAGGTTTTTTTAATCTTTTAAAATATAGGCAATTAGCATAAGATTAACTTTTACTGTTAACCTCCCTCTGAATAGTCTTGCCTGCATCCACAGGTATTTTCATAAAAGTGATTAAATATTCAATCATAACTATGATACTTGACCATGAAAATTTATAGTTCATTATGATATGATATATTGGATTAATAAAAAAAGAGTGCCAATATAGCAATCATAAAGTCGAGCAAAATTCAAGCAAATACTTGACAAAATTACTGTAGATAAGTGATTTGATATCCCCGTTAATTGCTTTCAACTATTTGTTTCAGCTTTATCAATAATTTCTTTCTGATAATAATGTACCTAGCGTGACACTTCATTTTAATATGATACAGTAAAGGGGAATATTGTGTTTAATAGCACGGAACAAACATTCAACTTCTCATTGTTTATCAATTTATTCCTAAACTACCCTTGGCCAAGATAAATTAATTCTCATCATAATGACAGTTTTGATAGTTTCTACTCATCGGTTCTTAAGATCGAATATTCGGTTCTTATAGCATAGTTGTATTTTGAGTTCATTAGACGTTTTTGGTTTTGTATAAATATAGCCTAGATTTTAACGAGTTGCTAGTATTGTCCCAGTGAAAGCCATATACAAATTAGTACGACAATTTTTGCACGCTGCTCCAATGAACAAACGAAAATTCTAAAAAAATTATTGTATTAAATTTGAGGCATAAAATTTTCAAAAAACAACGTGCAAATTCAAAAAAATAATTTACTCTCAATTCTACTTAAAACTAAAACAGTTTTGAATTAAATTAATAACTGTACCAAAGTGTAAGTCATTTCTGAATAGGAAGTACGCTCGCTCTTTGTGGTGAAAAAGTTGTGCTCGTTTAGACATTTCTAGATCTTTAAATTTTTTTCGTCTTCCAGTGTACTATATAGAATGTCTGTAGACTGATTGATGGCTGTGATAAAGAATGTGTCTATTATTCCTACAAATGACTCCTTTCATCAAACCAAGTAGTAAAGGTTAATCTCAATTGTTTCTGAAAAAATCAATGTGAATGTTGTGATTTCCAAAAAAAAATTGTTTTTTACAGAAGCACATGTCAAATATATTCAGTTTGATTTACAGAATCACTGTACGAATAATAGATATGATCTTCATTACATTTACAACAGATATAACGAAATTGTTATTATTCATAAAGGTATTCCCATCCATTAAACTATATTTATAGGACAATTCTTGACCGTTAGAAAAAAATCACAGTTAAGTTGTGATTCCAATAAAAATTATATTTTAGATAAACACGCTTCAAATATGTATTATTTTTATTAATTTAAAAAAGTATTATTCCTTATGATATATTTTCACAAAGGCCCCATTATTCCGAATAATAAAAAGAAAGAAATTTGATTTTTTATTATATATATGATATAATATATATATTTTATTATATATATAATATAAACGCACTTAAATGAAACTACGTGATGTAGTATTATTTCTACTTTCTTTACCACGACCTAGGTTTCGTTGTATTACAACATCTTCAGGTGGGATATTAGCAAAGATTGGCTTCAGGTGGGATATTAGCATAGATTATCTTTGCTAATATCCCACCTGAAGATGTTGTAATACAATGAAACCTAGGTCGTGGTAACGAAATTAAAGATAGTAGAAATAATACTACATCACTTAGTTTCATTTAAGTGTGAATAATGAATTTCTACAAAATTAACGCCAAATATATTCAATGATATAAACGGTTAGGATTTTACATATATACAAAAAATATTTTATGCTTAAAATAATGAGAAAAATTAATCCTATTATAATATGGCGTATATATAAAAATACATCAATAAATACAATATTAAATAAAAAATGTTATTGAATAAAATTAATATCGTCATCTAGTGAAGAATAGTTGAATCATGTTTTAAAGTATAGAAATAATAGTCATTTGTAATTTTCTATATATTTATGATTGTTACTGATAAAAAAAGCAATTGTCACTGTTAATTAAGCACTATAACAAGATTGTCGGTGTCGCCGAATTGTCACTATTGATTAAGCACTATAACATATTGATTAACTGTTCAATCCTCATGAGAAATAGTGCGATTATTTCTTTCATAGATGTTGCCAGGCTTTGTAGGTGTAAAATTGCAAAGTTTTATTAAAGTCTGTCTGCATAGTGGTGCTAGCATCACCATGATCGCACTACAATTTTATTATATGTGTTGATTTTTAAACATGCTATATTGTTGAGAGAGAAGACTGTCATTAAAAGATTTAAAAGTTTGCTTTTCTATTACTTTGTTAGTTTTTTTGTTTTGCCTTGAAGTTCCACCACAAAAATTACAAGTGGTCCTAAAAGGATAACACTGATGTCTAAAACAGACTGTTAGTATATCTTACACTCAAATATGGGACCTATCGAATTCATTCTCTTAGAAATATTGTTAAAATACGCACATAAATTACTTGCTTCAATATACAGTACAAGTGATAACAGGTGTTTCGAAACACTATTGACGAGAAGTGTTTCGAATAAAACACATTTCTGTTTTAGTTTAACAACATTTTATAGTTTTCTTTAATTCTAGAATCTAATTCTAGATTCTAGGTTTACTTTTTATTAGATTCTAAATGTTATTTTAAAAATATAACCGAAGTTATCAAATACAAACAAGAAGAGAATTCTCGATAATACCAACATAAAAATATAGCGAATATTACATATTTGGTCACTCTTTTGAACACAACATAAGTTCCTATTCTATGGATGTTGTGCCTATTTTCAGGCGATGAAACGAAAATTTGAATAGACATATTTTTCAAAGCAGCTATATAAATTGGCGTGCAGTTTGTGTTATAAATATTTATGAACGGTCCACTTTGAGTTTGCATATCAGCAGGTGGTAATTAGGTATACTTATTGTTTATGGATGGTAGTATGTACAGGATGCTTTCGTATTGTTAATTTATATTTAATGTTAAATTGAGAGCTTTTCCCATAAAATAAGGATTTCTTATACTCTTTTGGTTCATTTTATTCCCTACCTTATGCGGAGAATAATGAATTAAAATATAATACGTAATTAATTTACTTTTATGAGCGATTTGTATTTTTATACATGCCAATAATATTTCTTCAAATCTAATTAATATAAAACTGCATGAAAATCCAAATTGTCTGTGAATTTGTCTGTTAACTTCAAGTTTGCTACTGCTTGTCGAAATGTGACTGTTCTAAGAATAGATAAACTAAAGTTTATATTAAACAGCTTTATGTGCAATGCCGAATGACTAAATGTGTACGTCAGAAGGTGCACGCCCCCAACTAAATGTCTTACATGTTCAGTTGTATGTTCTATCCTATTCTCAGTGCATTTTCACTTGTTCGGGATTGGCATCCACAGTCACTCTGATTTTTTTATAGGACCATCTTTTATAAGAAATTACTAAATATATATGTTAATTTTTTCCGATTATTTTCAGTCGCATGTGTAGCACCTAAATAAAATTCATTTGTTTAATAAAGACTATAATTTATCACTGTGATGAAAAGATGATTGATTTTGACAGTTTTCTCCTCGTGTGTTGAAATGATTTGATCTAATTTCGCCATTAACAAGGAAATGAAGGAAAGCATTGTTTGTTCCTTTCTTTACTGAGTATGATTTCATTATCGGAGAGTGACTCCGTAAAATTTGACATTAAGCAAAATATTTACATTCTTCTTTCAGTAAACTCGTAGTTTTTCTTTAACTAAATTGTTTACTCTCTTATGCAAGCATAAATGGAAAGTGCGCTGTTTCAATAATAACTAACTCACTGCTTATTGTAAATATTTAACTGGCAGCCACCGTTCCGCACTTAAATTTATTATTCAAATATATCACTGTACTCGCTTGTCAATAAATATTTGCCTTTTTTTGATAAGTTGGACATGTCACGCTCGACTGGCATTTGTTGGACGTAATAAATGACCCAAAACCAAATGGACCGTAACCCCAAACATTTAGGTTGATCTTAAAATTGTAATGAATGGCTATGAAATTAGGCATATTATCGTGTCTTTTGCATCTGCATATTGATTTTTAGGATGAATCTGAGATCCTTGTTGCAATCAGAGATTTCTTTCATATAAGTATAGTACGTTTAGAAAATTATTGTTTAGTAGAAGAAAGTAAGATCCAAAACAAATATAATATTTGAATAACAAACATGTCTAAAAACGGTTTCTCTTTATATTGTGAGACAATGAAATCACATAATATTTGCATAATTTCACAATATGATGCAGCTCGCTAGCCACTTGACAAAGGATATCTTCGATGCGCATTTCGGAGAGCTCTCTGTGATTCACGCCTCTCTTGTTTACGGATATCATCGCTAGATAAGGCAAACTTCTCACAACACTGATTTCTCTGAGTAATGTACCTAATGTGTTGACGTTTAAAGTTTACATGCTGTATATGCAACACAAAGACATGCTCTTTGCTCATTTACACGTCAATAAAGCTGGAATAGGCAAATACATTGGCCATTACCGTTGGCATCAGTATAGACTTCAGTATTTCAGGTGCGTCCGTGTAAGCATTTAATTTGTTCGTAAAATACGAATATGAGTATAGTTGATGAAAAATAAGTGATTACGACATAAAATGTTGATAATGAAGAAGGAATTGGCATAGACGTATCATTTCATTGTCGTATAGTGATAATAATTACATCGGTTCTACACTTTTTTTATTTAAAGATAACGTCGTTATATGTAATATTATTGGCGGCAGTGCGTTGTAGGTTCTTAGTGTTTGAAATTTCGCTCGTGCCGCGTATTTATAGTTTCATTGACATGAATACATTTTTTGTTTGGTTAAAGTGAGGCACTGGTGTCAGTAATGTTTAGTTTTAGAGTGTTTGATAGATTGTGGGCCACAGGTTAGTAATATAGATATAATATTGCCACGGAAAATGTTAATTTTATTGTTTTATATTGAAATTATTTTTTTTTAACTTTGATTTAAGCGTTTCATTCATTCTGAGAAATGTCACTTTTCGTAAGTTTATTTTGAATAGCTACGTAATACGGCCTCAACATAACTATGTAAATTTATTATAAATAGATAACCCGTGTCAATATTCATAACATTTACATTTGAAGCAATACAGGAGGCATCAACGCTTGAACAATTTGTTTGCGTAATGTGTTTTGAGGTTATAAAATTTGGTTAAGACGGAGTTTAGAACGTTATTATTTCGCCGAATTCATTTGTTTCACTCGACGGTTAAATTTGCATGATTTTGATTTGAGTTTTTTATTATGATGTATTGTTTAATTGCAAATTTTAAATGGTAATGTTTAGCCGCCTAGTTAATGTTCAAGACGCGACGTTCGTTTTGACAAGTTAGTAATTGTTTTATTTTCTATTCATGTAGGATGTATTCCTTTATACGGTAGTATTTAATATTATTAAATGTAGCCGATATAGCTGGCATTCGAATTACTCCTGACAATAATGCAGCCTGTTTACAAAAATAAAAAAAACCGTAACCATGGTAATAAATTTGTTTTTATTTCTAAATAAAAACGATTTGTTCAATTGTTTTTTTTAAGTCGAATTCTTTTTATACTCAACTTTTTCATTTAAAAACGTAATTTAATTTAATTTTATAGGAATTCTTAGTTAAGAAAAGTTATATTTTAAAAAAATTTCCCTTCAAACTATCTTGCTTAGATACCTTAGGTAATAAATGAAATTTTGAGCCTTTTATTGTTATTAAAATTATAAAATTGTCACATATATTTTTAGGTAAAATTGTAGAGAAATTTAGAAATTCACAATAATGAACTTCATTTATATAAAAAATCTGTAAATTGAGATTTCATATTATTATATTGGCAAATATATTTATTTCTTATATATTTATTGGCAATAAAATTATTTTAACAATTTTGACCTGACTTCCAGAGGGTACCAAGGATGCCGAAGGTAGTAACGATGGCGGAGACACCACCTCTGAGTCGACGCAAGGTGGTCCTCCTGGCGAACAACCTGAGGAGAAAGGTGAGGACACAAATGTTATTTAGAGATATAAGTATGGTTTCATGATGATTAGAGGATAAATTAATAAGAGCCGAGAATAAATTTATACGAGATAAAGCAAAGTTTAATGAAATATAAATTCTTGATTATGATAAGAGGTGTTTGTTATTGATATTTACATGCGATTGACCAGAATAGATATTAAAAGAAAAGCTTAAGTTATGTGTATGACAAAACTACAAATGTAGGAGGTGAAACAAATTTATAAAAAATAAATATTACATTGAAGCAAGAGTATACTTATAAATGATAAGTGTGCTCTTGAAGTCATTTAAGACAAGTCAAATAAGTTTTAAAGTTTTTCAATTACTTTAAAGCAGGTGAATGCTACTTCTTACTTTTTCTGTAATTTACTCCTTGCATTGATTTACAGATATTTTGGACACATTGCGGCCTGTATCGCCAGAGGCTCCATCTTCCCCTGCAGCCCCTCAGAGGTTCCTGAAGATCAATGTACGCCATATTACGGATGGACAGGTAAATTGACAATGATTGTTTATGATTGTTTTATTACTATTATAGAGAATAGACATTTAGCCTATATAATTTTAGGTTTATGTTCTACCTTTTATCTTATACTTAATTTTAATATCCTTTATCTATAAAAATAAAGTTAGCTAAGTCTTAGATTATTAAGGTTTGAAAAAATATATGGATAAAGACCAAGATTAAACACATTATGTACATTGGTGTTTTTAATTTTTTTATGGACCTGAGACATGGGCACTGAAAGCAACCGACAGCAAAGGCATAGATACTTGCAAGTTGTATTGGATAAGAACGCTACAGATATACTGGGCAGCACACAGGACTAGCATATCAATCTTCCAATGAATTTAGAATATTTCAGCCACATTGCTAGAAGTGGTGACAATCTGTTATGATTAATACCTTAAAAAAGAGTACAAGGACCAAACCTATTAAGCTATTGATATCACCTCTCTCGTTATCATTATTCAGAATGCCATGCAGACTACTGAAAATTGGAAGTGCTGGTATAATTTCGTGACAAAGTATTGTATGAAGTTCTTGACCTTCGGCATTGGGGAAAACTTTTTTTGATTAACACTATACAGATAGGCTGTAAGGAGGAGAATGCTATTGATCTCACTTAGTCAACTGGGCCGCTAGGATGATGGTGCTTCCTAGTACCGGTGACCTCTAGGTTCTCTGTGGAAATCAATAAAATTCCCCTAAGCTGGAAAAACTTGAAGCAGTTGAATGTCTTTCGTATTTGGAAATAATAGTAAAACATTACAGTTGAAGCTATAAAAATAGTTTTTTATCGCAATAATATATATGATATATTTTTAATAAAGAAAGAATAAATTATACACAAAGGAAGCGGGTAAAAATTCATATAGTGCTGAGCCCAAGTGTTACAAGAATAAATTTACACTATTAAATAGAAAAAATTAGCTCCTTAAAAGTTACATTTAAATCGTCAATCATACAAATGAGAAATCTTGTGTTTTCTTATGAAAAGTTGGGTTTTTTTTCCTCATAGTTTGTGAATGCTATTTCTTTGCAATTCTTTGAATGAGCAAGATGGAAAAAAGTCCAGATTGCCTCTTATTATATACTATACATACATCTAACATAATTGATACTCAATATTCGAAGACGCAGCAGGTTTATTAGGTTAAAATGATAAAAGACATTCCATTTTGACAACAGAACCAATGTCAATGTCAGTCATTTTTTAAATACCTTGGGCAATGGCTACAAATTAAAAAAATACAAAAGTTGTTATGTATTTTCATTAGATTTGTATTGTTATTTTTATTTATTATTATCGATTCTTGATATATGACAAATATAATACATGTTCATTTATGATGATAGCTTTTTTATTTTGTATTATGGTTATTGATTGTGATTTATTTTTGTCATTTCCTGATTGTCACTTGCTAAATTGGTTTTTGTTTGATTATTAAGTTATAAGCCGAATTTTATCCATTTCTAGGGCGTAGTATCGGGTGTGCTGCTGGTGACCCCCAACGCAGTGATGTTTGACCCCAATGTGTCAGATACGCTCGTCATGGAGCATGGGCCAGAGTCTTACGGGGTCATCGCACCCATGGAATTTGTTGTCAATGCTGCCATTTACTACGATATAGCGCACATGAGAACACATGACTCTGATCCCAACGCACATAAGTAAGTTTTTCTTTTTATTTCAGACTGTCCCTCTCTACCCTGTTACCCAAATGTATCTCTATCTCTTAAATTACACACACACACACACACACACACACATATATATATATATATATATATATATATATATATATATATATATATATTTATGTATATATATATATATATATATATATGTATATATGTACATATATATAAAGGGAGTAGCATTTATATAAGAGTACAGATGTGTCAGTTCAACAATTTGAAATGGTTTGGTTTCTTATTGGTACCTATTATTTCTAAAACTATTGTTACATAAAAGAAGAAAAATACTTAAAGATCGTTAAACAAATATATGTCATTTCAAAGTTTAGTTTTACAGGTATTTAATTTCTTCCATAATGTTATTTGTTATATCACTAATTCTTTAATTATTGCTGCAGAAAGGATGTAGAATTTATTTGGGAAGAATTTATTTGGTCCTACCTACTTCCCTTTTTCTATCAACGTTTAATTTCTTTGGAGAAGCATGATGATGCATCTGCCTAGCATTACTCGTGTTAATATGCGCTATACTTCAGTGAACTGAACGTTTCATCGGAATCATATCAGTAATTTCACAGATTTCCAGAGAAATAATCAATTTCCAACAAAAAACACTCTATTTAAAGGTTTCAGTTAAAGTTTCCGGAAAGGAAAAAATTAACTCGAAGGAAAGATTCTAGGTTTCAACAAATGCGTTACAAAATATTTTTGAAGGGAAACTTCTTTGGGCATAATGAGAGTAAAATGTCAAGGTTGAATTTCGTGCAACATTTAGTTGTAACGTCTGATTGTAACGAATCTATCGCAAGAAAGATGGAAAATAGGTACAAACAACCGAGAGAGATGGTTGAATACGATAGAATAAGAAAAGAAGTGTATGCAGGCGGGAAAACAAACAATAATGGCATTCACTACTGCTATCAGCTGTTTTGTACATTATGTGTGTCAAAGTAAACTGTCAAAATGTTGTCGATTTATTTATCTATTCATGATTGCTTATTACTAATTTTGCATGTGCTTAATCCATTACAAAACTAGCAATATATCTACTTAATTTCTTTATAAATCCACAATGGCAGTACATATAGTTGTCGTAAATATAATTTATAACAGGAGCAATACATTCCTACTTCTTTCAGCTGCATTTAACCGTTTTCTGGTATTGGCATCTTGGCTATTTTTTAATTGACAGTTGTCTATGTAAATTAGTACGAAAATTTTAATAGATGTTTACGTCAATTTGTAATGACATTTTATTAATTTTTCCAAAAGTATTAAAAACTTTTTTTACTTTCTCCCTCTGCCATTTTACCCCTTATATTCAAGAATTGGTGTTTAGATCGGTAAACATGTTTCGCTTCCATCACGTGTACTGAGTTGCACGCACTCAAATTTTTTAACAAGTTTCCAATTTTAAACCAAAATTTGTGCCATGGCTTACTTGTGAATTATTATGTTGTTAATCTTAAGTGTTTGGCAGTGTATTTAATTCCAGTTGGAAGTGTAAAGGGTCTTATTTTGGTTATGGTTCCAAAATATCAAAAAAATACTAAAGAAAATTAACAAAGTATACTAAAGAAAAATTACTAAAGAATACTAAAAAAATTGTTTATAACTATATTTTAAAACATAATTAAATGCAAAGGTCATTCTTCCTTGTAAATAAGCAATTTAAATTGTGGGCCACTGGATGACACAACGAAACGAATAAGGCTAAGAACGAACGATTGTGAGAAAAAGATGATCGAGCAATTTGTTGGAAAAATTATGCCGTCATTCACTTATTTGCTAGCAAGTTACTTAAATGTAATTATGAATTTTTTTATTATATGTGCTCTTTGAGTAGTGACAATGTTTATTTACAGGTATATTATTAATCACAATATTTTTAAATATTCTTTCCGTAAAAATTAATGAAGTTACCATGCAGTCTGAATCAACACAGAAATGTTTCCTATTAGGCAAAGCTATTCCTCGATCCGCAATATTCCTTCATAGTATGAAAATTTTTGGTGTGAAATACCAGATGTGGAACGTCAATCCTCGTAATATCAGTCACAGAATAATGCAAACTGAACCAGAAATTAAGAGTTTTAGTACGTTTCGGTGTAAACAACTCTGTAATTTGCATATTTTCATACCTCTGTCAGTCCTACCTATCGATGCACTCAAGGACTTTGTGAAAATTATTGAGTTTTGTTTATGTTATTGTTATTGGGTGCATTTAAAAATTGTGCATATTTACGCAAGTGGTGCGGTTTAAATGCAAATGGTTACACATTTATTCAAATGGATATATAGAACACATTTATTCAAATGGGTATATAGAACAGCGAGTATGATCATTTTTGGGTTAGGTCTAACTTGTTAAAAGAATGAGAAATATAGTTTTTATATGACATATGTCGGTGACTATTTGATCACCGACAAAGATTCCTTTCTCAAATTCCTTGTTTTCAATCATACTAGCATTAGGTACTGAAAATTCTAGTTTTCATGGAATCTCAGACTTGTGTTTTGTTGGTAAAATTTATTTTAGCTTCCATCATTATCATTATTCATATCAGTCTTGATACCGTGAATATTTTTAATTTGATTTTTGAATTTGAGGGTAAATGAATATACACTTAAACGTATATAATTAACCATGAGTTTTTAACATTATACTAGTTATCTCGCTCGGTTTCACCTATATGGAATTATCACAAATATGCTCCTCTTTGCCCGTAGTCGCTAAACGAATGCGTTCTTTTCGCCAAACGTAGGTCTTCAGGGTGGGGAAAAATCGATGGGAATACTTCTATGCACTGTTTAAACCGTATTTCCCCAACTTCTGTTACATTTTTTATAACTAACTTTCCCTCTATAAATTCTAGTGAGATGGTATATAATTTAAAATCGTTCTGAAAATATGGGCTTCTAGGCTTATGAGAACTAAACAAACCGACCTCTCTGCTTTATTTATTAATACAGATTAACTTCTTAAATTTACTAGTATAGATGATGTTTTTTCTTTACCGTGTTGTGATTATACATTTAAAATTGTTTGCAATTCGAAAATTCAAGTATGCACTAAAGAATTTAAATACACTTTGAAAAAATTGTATATTTATTTATAATAAAATGACAAACTTTATTAAAATAATGACTTTAATTTTATTTTAAATTTGAATTTAAATAATAATGACATTGTTTTAGTACACCTTCTAAATTAATAGTGTGTGAATAAAATCGGCGACTACACAGAAAATTTTACTGAAGTATTAGCTGTCAGCAATGTTTTAATAGCACGCAGTATTCCAATTTCCCCTATAGTAAATTGTTAAAAATTGTATTCTCTAAAATATTTCAAATATTTAGAGAATACAATACAATAGAATACAAAGGTAAGTGTTACAATACAATTTATGTTGTAACACGTACCTTCCTCATGTTTTAAAAGTCTCTCGGTAAACTGTATTTGTATAGAAGTGGGACCTACTATTTGTATAGACCGAAAGGCCGCCATAAACGTGTATTGTCTTCGATAGTTTTGCTGTTCATTAGGTATAATAAAAGTGATTACAATGGACATGAGTATCCGAAAGCGGGCCGAGTAACCATGATAGTTTAAGATAATTTAGCCAATAGGATAATTTTATTTTAAGCACTGATGTTTTTTGTAAGTAAATGACACTTTGATCTTGGCTGTCAAACAGTTGACACCATTTTAATAAACATCACATCATTTAATAAACAAATAAACATCTTAATAAAATAAGTCTAATAATACACAATTAAATGAAACTACGTGACGTAGTATTATTTCTACTATCTTTAATTTCTTTACCACGACCTAGGTTTCGTTGTATTACAACATCTTCAGGTGGGATATTAGCAAAGATCTCTTCTATCTTAGATCTATCTTTGCTAATATCCCACCTGAAGATGTTGTAATACAACGAAACCTAGGTCGTGGTAAAGAAATTAAAGATAGTAGAAATAATACTACGTCACGTAGTTTCATTTAATTGTGAATAATGAATTTATACAAAATTAACACCAAATATATTCAATATTCAAGTCTAATAATAATTAGATATTGTTATTTCACCATGACATAAATTTAATTATAGGAGATGCTAAAAATAACCCATTCCAATGTGTTCTCTAGTCATTCATCTACTTCTTGCTTATTACTTGCTCGCAAATAAATATAGTCATTGGCAGATATGAACAATATTATTACCCGGCGCGCTATCTTGGTTTAAATCAGTTTGAATTTTCTATTTGGTAATATGCGAAAGATTTATTATTCTGTACTTCTGCATGGAAGCGAATGAGAAACGCATTCAACGATCTAGGAAATGTTTTTCATAAATTGAAAAATGAAAAGAACTCAATTTTAGCTCATGTTCACTATCACTCTTCTAGGAAAAGGTTAAGGCGTACTGGGGCAGTCGATTTTTACTCCCAATCACAGACCATTCAAATGTACTATAATTTATCTAAAAATGTTATTGTGTTACCTACATTTTAAATAATTTTTGCGTTTTATTGTATATACTGTTTGTGAATTCTGTATTTTGATACGTGATCTTATCAGTCACTCATTACTTATCGGTGTGGGTCAACGACCAGCTACGCTGCATTTAATATGCAAATAAAAACTTCAAATTTCTTTATATATTTATATTATTTCTAAATGATAAGATACGTTTAAACTTTATTATTTATTCAATTTTTTATAAAGTTTGATGAATAAAAGTATAGTATGGTGAACTATTGCTGAATATGATGAGTAAAAGTATGGTATGGTGAACTATTGCTGAATAAAAGTATGGTATGTTCAACTATTGCTGAATATGATGAATAAAAGTATGGTATGTTGAACTAATGCTGAATATGATGAATAAAAGTATGGTATTATGAACTATTGCTGAATATGGTGAATAAAAGTATGGTATGGTGAACTATTGCTGAATATGATGAATAAAAGTATGGTATGTTGAACTATTGCTGAATATGATGAATAAAAGTATGGTATGGTGAACTATTGCTGAATATGATGAATAAAAGTATGTTGAACTATTGCTGAATATGATGAATAAAAGTATGGTATGGTGAACTATTGCTGAATATGGTGAATAAAAGTATGGTATGGTGAACTATTGCTGAATATGATGAATAAAAGTATGGTATGTTGAACTATTGCTGAATATGATGAATAAAAGTATGGTATGTTGAACTATTGCTGAATATGATGAATAAAAGTATGGTATGGTGAACTATTGCTGAACATGGTGAATAAAAGTATGGTATGGTGAACTATTGCTGAATATGATGAATAAAAGTATGGTATGGAGAACTATTGCTGAATATTATGAGTAAAAGTATGGTATGGTGAACTATTGCTGAATATGATGAATAAAAGTATGGTATGGATATCGTGAACTATTGCTGAATATGATGAATAAAAGTATGGTATTGATATTGTGAACTATTGCTGATTATGGTGAATAAAAGTATGGTATGGATATCGTGAACTATTGCTGAATATGGTGAATAAAAGTATGGTATGGATATCGTGAACTATTGCTTAAAAAATAATCTTACTTTTAACAAAGCCAATTGTAATAGGAATATATTATGTTGTGTCAAACTATATCTATAATTAAATATTTGAAACTTGATATTAAACTTAGGTGATTACTCTTAGGTATTATTATTAGCTTTATTTTTTTGGGATTTCTAAATTGAAAGATTGTTTTATACCTTTAAACTAGATTATCTTTAAAAATATAAACATCTCTGGGGAAATGACATTACGCTCACATTACATTTGTAGATAACAGCAACAATAGTCTATGGTCAGTTTTTTTCTAATTGACAGATTAATGTTTAAGTTATATCGTACATTTAAAAGTATGTATAAAAGCATTATAAATGTTTTTCAGAGGAGAGAAACCAGAGATATACTACATGAACAAGACCCACTCGCCTGGAAAGGATTCACTTCTAGTCAAAGTGAGTGTTTTTTTTAATTTACCTCAATATGCAATAGACTACATAAACAATAGACTTTTTATTAGAAAAATGCAATGAAAAAACAATACGAGGTATACTATAGTTGCTTTTTGTATTTCTTAGTATTCTTAAAGATAAAAACTTAATGGAAATACCTCTTTTTTCTCTTTCAAATAATGATTTATCTTTAAATATTTTCATATATATTATATTTATCTATGACGTTATTCAGAGTTCTTAATTCCAAAAATGTGTAATGAAATACTTGTGGAGATTTTAGTTATTTATCTGTGTGTCATTGGTTTGTAGTAGAGAAATGCACCAGGGATGAGTAACTACGGTTAAATCTAGTATTCTAGACTTAAAAATTTACTCAAAGTTTAAACTTGTACCGTTTGGTACTCAACATGAAATATAAGTACTGAGCGAAAAAAAACTTGCTTTCTGAAAATACATATGTGTCATTTTCAATATTTAACTGTTTCCTTGTATAACTTTAAGGCCTAAACTAACTATTCTACAAGTAACTTAACTGGGCTCGTTATCTGCCAGGTAACCGTTTTGCATTTTTCAATGGTACGAGGGGGCGTTTTTAAGTTTACGGAATGGAAAGGTAGGCCATTAGTAAAGGTGGTTAACGCAATGATAGCTAGTTAAGTAACTCCTTATTAGTATAAATACCAAGTTTTATCATAATCGGATCATTAGTCTTTGAACTATCGTCGAACAAACAACTCATTCTGGAAGAAAGTCTGAACTATGGAAAAAATTGATTACCACGCCGTTATAAAGTTTCTTACCAAGCAAGGAAAGTCGGTTCAAACCATACTTAAAGAGATGGCATCCATATACGGGGCCTCTTGCCCAGGTAAAACCATGGTTTACTAGTGGCATAGTCTCTTTAAACAGGGTAGAGACTCACTTGAAGACGACCCACGCCCCGGTCGGGCGATCAAAATGACTACTCGGGAAATTATTGAAAAAGTTGAAAAATTAGTATTGCGAGATGCCAGACTAAAGAAGAAACAGCTTGCAGAGATGGTTGGAGTATCGGATATAACAATTTTTAAAATTCTCCATGATAATCTTGGCATGACAAAGGTTAGCGCAAGATGGGTACCAAGAATGCTCACTCCGCCTCAAAAACAACGCCCCGTAGGGTGGTCTTGCACGTTTTTGGACCTCTGTAGTGAAGACAAGGATGGACTATTGAGTCGAATTGTTACTGGAGACGAAACTTGGGTTCATCATTATGAACCTGATTCCAAACAAGACTCAATGCCACCCAAGAAGTTTAAGGTGTCACAGTCAGCTGGAAAAATCATGGCGACAGTTTTTTGGGATTCAGAAGGGATCCTGTTGACGGATTATAAAGATAATCGAAGAATACTATGCGTCAATTTTTGATAGGTTGAAAAAAGCAATCAAAGAAAAAAGAAGGAGAAAATTGATTCTGTGGGCCCGTTCACACGTGCCTCGTTGCGCTGGCCGCCCTGCACAAGGTGGGGTTCGATAATTTGGAACACCCACCCTACAGTCCTGACCTGACCCCCAGTGATTATTATTTGTTCCCAAACCTTAAAAAAGAACTTCGTGGAAAGAAGTTTTCAAGCGACGAGGAAGTAAAGGATGCAGTTTCAGCTTATTTTTCGGGCAAAGACGAAACATTTTTTTATGAAGGTATACATAAGCTAATTGAAAGATCTGATCAATGTATTAGGGCAGCAGGTGAATATATTGAAAAAGAAAAATAATTTTGTATTTTTATTCTCACTCCTTGTCCTCCATTTCGCGAACTTAAAAAACGCCCCCTCGTATATTATTCAAAGAATAGTTAACTATCATTTAGTCAAACCAACTTCACACTAAATATGTGCAAGCGTTGTCGACATATGTAGAATTCAACATGTTAGACAGTGACAGGAAAAAGCGTTACTTTGACATTTGACATTTAATACACCCAAAACTAACCTATAATTTATTTATCTGTTTCTCGTTGTTTGTGGTATGTTATTATTTATAAATCTGAAAATGGAAGAAATGAAAAAACACAAACGTTCATCCAATTTTAAAAATCCGAACTCTGCTTATTAGTCACCAGTTGTCGTAATACACTAGAAACCAAGGAAACTGACGCAGTCTCAAACAGAGAAGACAACAGTTTCTTTGCTGTATTTTAATTTATCTTATTTAACAATCAATGAAAGTAAGTGTTCTTCAATTGCCAAGTCGCCAATGTGTCGAAAACATTTATCATTAACCAATCTTGACAAAATATACAGAAAACAAAGTTATCTATTCTGTGCACCAGAGAAAATACACCACAATGAGTTACCAAACATAACCTAAAACGTCATTCATTCACCCTCCCTTAGGGGCTTTATTCGACAGTTAACTGCTATCTGAGCATTGAAAAATGCGAAATTATATTATTTGTCAAATACTCCTAACTGGTTGGTATACTATCCGTCAAATAACTGGTTTTTAGAGTTTTTGTTGATCCATAACCATTGTAATTATGGAAGGGAGATTTTGTACAAAGATTGGAAATTGCAATAAATACTTTCCGTTGACTTTCCACTGTGCAATGCATGTTCCACATAAAAGTGTCTTATTGAGTTATAAAAAATTCTTTCAATTAAAGGTAAAATTTAAATTTCCTGTTTCCAGGATGAGACATTCCCTGAGTTGCACGGGGCTGGCTCAGCCGGTGATGGAGATGCGTCAGGCTCAGAGTGTTCATGCGAGCGTGGCACGGCCCCGACTGCCGATGGCATTGAACGTGGTGGAGATGCCTTCCCAAAGGCTTTCGATAGGGAGCTTGTCACACCTACCAGCACACAAGTGAGCGAATGAATGCTTTTTTATTTATTAGTATGTCAGTTTTTCATTTAAAAGAAAATATTGGTTTTCCAAATATCATTAGATAATTGGTAATAAACATATTTCCCTTTTAGTAGTTACCATAGAGTTACATTTGAACCAAAAAATGTTGTTTAATGATATTTGATTTATATGGAAATGCATATATTGAAGTATGTATTTATGACAAAAAATCGATCAACATATTTCTAATAACAAATTTGTAGAATATAATTAATCAATGAATGTTAGAGTTCGTATAGGCTGCAATTTATCCCATTCGATACTTTGATCTGGTTTACTTCAGATTTGACATTTCTTTTAGGCCATAGACTTCCTTTTTTATTTTTTCACTATTCCCAGATATGGATACTATGTGTACTATGCAAATACTTTCTTTTCTCGTACAAATGCTTCTTAGTGCTTTCCTTCTTGAAGAAGCGTTGACATCATATTACACTTAAAATGTTTTCTTCTCCCATAGCACTGATTTATTTTTTTACGAAGCCAAGTACTAAATATTGTCTACACGTGATAAAATATTTTTTTATTACAAAATTGTGAAGATTAACTTGGCAAAATAATTTTGCATAAAGAAATGCGAATTATTGGATAAGGAAATGTAATTCATTGTTATTACTGTCTTCCGAGCATTAATTTTTCCAACGTACGAAATATATTTGTGGTTTCCTTTCACTCTTACAGCAAACCGCAGAGGAACGAAGAAAATCTTTGCTTGATCACCACTGGGCCATACCTAGCAAGGAGAGGATGTCTATTGACAATGCCAGTGAGGTAAGTAAAAAGTTCACATCTTGCTCACATTTTGTTTTGTTTACAAACAATTATTTTGAAGCTTTAAATTCTGCTTGAATATCCAGCAAGTAGCCTTTTTTAAATTTTTGTAATTAAACACAAACGGCGGACAAAAAAAAAAATTATCAAAATATTAATTTTGGATGCTGTAAATTGGCTAAAATGATTTAGTTCTATTATTTGTTTTAAAATTTTTATATACCATCCATCATACATTACCAGTAGACAGAGATGCTGCTATGAGAAAAAATGAGAATAACAGTATACTTGTATAGCTGTGTCTCTCTCTGCTGGTCGTGCAAGATGGATGGCACAAAAGGGGCTTTAATTTTGGAAATTTTGTTCATCTACCCATTTTCTGTTTTTTGATATTGCATTACGTAACTAATTTGGGACAGATTTAGATATATCTTTCATTGATGCATTCCTTAAAGTTTGAGGGAGAATACAAAATATTGAATATTTTTGTATGTACTCGTAACACTTAAAAAATTCTAAGTAAAGTTAGAAGCAATTTCACTGTTTATTATAGTTTAGGATAGAATTTGAAACGTCTTGTTACTATTTCAGGAAGTATCCCTAAAAATTTAAGTGTCAATATTAAAAATGTGGTCATAGCTCTCAATCTGCATTTCATTTATTCACCACTCGCAGGTATCGTCGACGACTGCTGACATAAAGGAAGAGCGTGGCGACTCACTCGATGGCTCTGTCTCTTCGGGTGCTGCTCAGCAGCAGCCCGCTCCGGAGCTCCCCTCGCTCCATCTCGTCAAGCTATCCTGCCACGACTCCGGTATCGACATACGTGACCCCATTTTGAACGTGACTCCCACCAATGCCAAGAAGGTAAGGCAATAGGGTTTTTCTAGATTGTAACTGATAATCTAAATAAGAAATTGGTAAAATGTAAATAGTCATATTTTGACAAAAAATAAATAAAACTCGTAACAAGCTAACTTGAAATAAACAAATATTTTAGATTGAATTTGTATCTAAGATTTGATTGTAAGTTTTGTTTTTTTTTTGGTAGATATATAAAAATTGGGATTTCATATTGATGTATATATTGATGTTAATATTACCAAATTTTTCCAGTTTCCTGTCAATTTATTCCAAGTTCAAGTTAAGTATTATTAATACCTCGAGCGCTCGGGCCACTTATACGTAACTTCGGCACTCGCACCATGTTGACTGAAATAATATACCTCCTAAAATATTGATTTTATTCTAATGAATTTTTTTACGTGGATATAAAAGGAAAATGTAGTTATGACATAGTCAAAGTATTTGTACCTTACATACGTAGATAAAACTGTAAGAAATAATGAACGAGACAAAAAAATTCCTCCTGTCCGTAAGAAAAAATGTTTTTGTAAAATGCAATTTTAATGATTACCATAAAGAAGTATAAACAATAATTAAACATAAATATAAATAAAAATCGCTTATCTTAATAAATTTATGAGTGAGCCAAAACTTAATGATAGTCAGAATAAAAGTCATAGTTGCAAAAATAACTATACGCCATAAATGAATATATATATATATCTATTTGATTTGTTATTTCCTTCTCGTTCTTTGATATATAACTGTACGTTTATCTCATTTTAACCAAAATATATATGTTTGAACAACGTGAGCACAAGCATTACTTATCAGCGAGTGCTTATGCAGCAAAGCAAAATATAATAGCATTTGTTTTTATATCCCATACTTATGCAGTGTCGTTTTGTTTAGTCTACTCACCTTGATCACTTGTTCTTGTGATTCTTTTAAATGGTCACTTTCTTTCATTTGTTTGTACGTTACGTTACTAATTGTTAATGATCGTAATCTAGTCATCTCAAGATATTTTCGTAATCAAATGCATCCATTAGAATTATTCATGACCGAGTTCTCAAACCACTACTATACGTTGTCACCATGGTGTGTTGGCTTGCATACGGTCTTTGCCTGTGAGACGCATTGCGGGGACCCGGGTTCGATTCCCGGCCGCTCGTCGAGCGAGGTCGGACCGATGTTCTGGTTGGCTGTAAGAGATTGCTCTCGTAGCAATGAAAATGTACTTTAAAGTATCAACTAGATACATTAAAGTACAGAAATAAATAAATATACGTACTTTTTAAATATCAACGTTAGAAGGTGCATAATTTAAGATCCCAGTTGAATGATAAATAAATATTTATTTCTGAAATATTTTGTCCAATCTGCAATTTGAGTTACCAGCTTTCCTAAAAAATGTGACATAAATTTTGTTAGAATTGTTTTTTTATTTCTTAGTATTTCTTACCTTCTAGCTGAATTTTTTTTTAACTGCCCACACTTCTGCTTATATGTAACTTCTCTATTAAAAGTATTTATATATATAAGTATATACATATATATGTATTCTTTCTTTTATGGATGGTAGTCACGGAAGGCCCAACCGGCACTGATGGTAAGTACGAAAAGTGCCCGTAAATAATGTGTCGTAAACCCTTATTTGCAAATTGGCAATACGTTAATTACAGCGTAAAAAGTTAATTTAATTCATTGTAATCAAAATTTTCGAATATGCTATTGTTTTCTTTATTATTTTTACTTCTATATGTCGTGTTGTATTATGTGTCTATACTCTGGCATCATTTCCCATTGAAACGTGATAGAGTTAATGTTGTCATTGTTGATATCACGCATTTACGTGCTTCGTGATGTGTAAGTCCACATTAGCAAAAGTGAATATTTCACCATTTTTATTTTTTAAATCAATGATTATATTTAACAATCATAAAGGCTGTTCACCATTAGTTTAATAAGGAAAAAAATTAAATTAAAGTCAATTTAAAAAATGCTTTGGAACAAAGAATTTGAACTCAAATTGGTTGGAAAATATCTTGAAAAACTGTAACAAATTGTGCATTGCAAAAATATTATTTGTAAGAAAAAAATTTTGTTATGGCAGTTTTTTTACAAAATTTACTATGAGTGGTCTTTGTAAATGTTAAAAAAAATTTAATATAAAGTGTCTTTCAATTAAAGGAAAACAGGGTAGAATTCACTTTTGCTGACGTGTACTTGTCTCCTCTATCCTAGTTTGGTTACAAATTTGAAAGTGTTGCTGGAAAGCCACATCATATTTATGTACGTGAGAAAGTTGCTGGAAAGCCACGTATGTGAAAGTTGCATATGTGAGAGTAGTTCCATATTGTATAGTTATAATATAAAAACCTTGTTTTTGTGGGACACAATGTGCAGCATCAACTGCTTCTCCTCTACCACTGGAATGGAGTCTTTATAATTTACGTCACTTGTTTCTCATATTTCGCTGTATTTAAGAAATAGCGTAATTCTAAAGTGTGATTTGCACCCACAAAGTAATAACATGAATTTACGCTATAAAACCCTGAACTGAATTTTGAATCTACCTCTTATATCACAAACTTACATTACTCGGCAAAATTGTAAAGCGAGATATGAACCCACTTCTAATGAAATATCACAAACTTACATAGCTTTGCAAATTCTAAGGTGAGATTTGAACCCACTCTCATCTAATATCATAAACTTCATAGATTTACAAATTCTAACGGAGATAACGATTTGAATCCACTTATAATGTAATATCACAAACTTACGCAGCTCAATAAAATTCTAAAGCGAGATTTCAATCCACTTCTAATGTAATATCATAAACTTACAAACCTTTAAAAAGTAGCTCTGCAAATAATAACGAAGATTTGAATCCACTTATAATGTAATATCACAAAGTTACATAGCTCAATAAAATTATAAAGCGAGATTCCAACCCATTTCTAATGTAATATTACAAACTTATATAGATCAGCAAGATTATAAAGCGAAATTTTAATTAATTTGTAATGTAATATCACAAACTTATGTAGTTCAGCAAAATTGTAAAGCGAGGTTTGGATCCACCCACTTCTAATGTAGTATCACAAACCTATGTTGCTTTGCAAAATTTTAAAACAAGATTTGAACCCGCTCTTGTGAATCACAAATTTCGTAGCTCTACAAATTTTAAAGGGTATTTGAATCCGCTTCAAATGTAAAATCACACACTTATCTAGCTTTGCAAAATTTTAAAGCAAGATCTGAACCCACTCTCATCTAATATCACAAATTTCGTAGTCTACAAATTTTGAAGGGAAATTTGAATCTACTTCAAATGTAATATCACATACTTATGTAGCTTCGCAAAATTCTAAAGCAAGATTTGAACCCACTCTCATCTAATATCAAAAATTTCGTAGCTCTGCAAAATACTAAAGTGAAACTTGAATCCATTTCAAATGTAATATCACAAATTAACTAGCTCTGCAACATGACTATAAAGCGAGATTTTAATATATTTCTAATGTGATATCACAAACTTATGTAACTTTACAAAATTTTGAAGCGAGATTTGAACTCACTTTCATCTAATATCACAAATTTCGTAGCTCTGCAAAATTCTAAAGGCAAATTTGAATCCACTTCAAATGTAGTATCACAAAATTACATAGCTCAGCAAAATTCTAAAGCAAGATTTTAACACACTTGTAATGTGACACCACAAACTTACATAGCTCAGCAAAATTCTAAAGCGAGATTTTAACACACTTCTAATGTAATATCACAAACTTTGTGGCTCTGCAAAATTTTAAAGTGAGGTTTGAAATCACTTCTAATGTAGTAAAACAAACTTAAATGCTAGCATACAAACATTATTTTATTTCATACGTTGGTGTTGCTTTGTATTATTGGCAAGTATTTTTCATCACATCAGTTCATTGACCACATGTTTATAAAAATGTCGCTTCTGTAATTAGGATATTGACATAACAGAATAGTGTATACTATTTATTCATAAGCTTAGAATTGCTAAGAATAAGAACCTGACGTTTTGTAATGCCATCATTTGGTACAAATCATTTGAAAGTGTTACTGTCCTTATTTACTTGATGTCCTTTTTCTGATTAATATCTTGAAACGTTAAAGTCGGAAAGTTCTTTCTTAATTCAAGATTTAAAGGCAAAGATTTAACTTTCTATTAAAAATCTTTTATTTGTTTAAACAAAGTTAAGAAAAGAGGTTTTCAAACTTAAAAAAAACTAGTCGTATGAGATGTCAAAATATCAAACTATGACTTGAAATCTTTTCGAAATGTGTCGCACTCTAGCTTCGATTGAGGACTTCTGGTGCATCACGCGATAGATTGGGCGGCTCTTGTCGAGATTAAAATATATTATGAAGACAACGTTACTTGAATACCTTTTATGCGCATGTTCGTTCTTTTTTACGAATCTTCGTAACAATTTAATGTGAAATGCACGGACGTTTAAATATTTTCGAAATTTATTGGTTTTGTTCGTTTTTCCAGGGCTCGTTATTAATGTATGTAATTCATACCTTGTGTTAGATCATACCGCATTGTACCTTGAATAATTTGTCAATTTTTAAAATCTCTCCTTCTGTTGTATTAGATGTTATCATTGTGTGTATGCTTTTGTAGATTTTTATTACATAAAAATTATTTTGAACACATTCATCGGAAAATACTTGTGTTTATAATTTGTATGAAAGATGATCCTTGTGTGGTTGCATTTTTGGACAACATGTTAGTATTGTTAAAATCCCTTTGATTAAGTTTGTTACTAATATTAGCAATTAGCCTATAATTTTCTTACCGTTCTGTGGATGATATTTTCAAAATAAATGGGAAATATAATTTTCTCCACACACCAATCTCACCTATGGCTTAATTGAGTTTCGATACCTTGATGTTAATCGAATTATAAGTGTTAAGAGAACTTGGATTAAAACAGGATTACCCATTTACCAGTCATTCTTTCCAAAAAACTATATTTGAAGCATTGATAATTATAAACAATTCTATTTAAATACAGGTGTACAGCGATGCCGATATTGTCCTCTCCCAAGACTGGGTGCCGCCAGTATCAATTGCTCCAGCTGAGGCTCCATTATCAGCGCCACCGCTCGGCGCCAATGAAGACCGGGGAGCCACTGCGGGTACGAGGAAACCAGCCTCGGTTTCCTTCTCGCTCGACGGCTCGGGTTCGGCCAACGAATCGATGAATAAAGAGGATCAGACCAGCGGGAATAAGGGCGAAAAGAAGAATAAAGTAAGAAAGAAATTTCTTTTCTTAAAATATTTAACATTAATACTTCGAAACCTGTTTTATTCTTAGCGAGTACTTACTAAGCCAACTACCCGTCTCTTCATTCTATTGTAGATTTATAATAAAGGTATATGTTAAATAAAAAAAATTATCATATACATTTATGGGTAAAAATATATAAAACATATTTTTGTAATCGAAATGGATAATAATTTATTGATAGAGAAGTTTTTTAAAGAATTTAAAAACAGGCAAATATGCCATATGAATTTCAATCACGTTGCTGTAATTATCTCGCTTATTTCTATAAGATGCTGAAACGTCTCTCCTACCCGCTTTCCTGGATGGAGGGTCTGACGGGTGACAATGCAGCCTCGCAGAGCTCCCAGGCTGACTCACTGCCAACTTCTGCCGACAGCCACAACTCGGGCAGCGTCTTCTCCAAAGTCTTCAACAGGTATGTCTGTCTTGCATAGATGGAAACGTGTTAAATAGCAAGAGGGCATGTTTGATTGTATTTACTATATGGAGATTCCTCCTTTTCCGTAAAAATTTAAAAATTATCCAGGTGAAAAGCTAAAATTGCTGTGTGGGTTTTAGGGTTTCATTTGCGTTTCATGTATGATGTCTAATAAATTTAGGAATTTAATTTGTTTTCTATTCGTCATGTTTATATAACTTGATAGAATGACATGAGAAGACATGTGGATAGCCTTAAATTGCTTACGTTGTCAATTTTGACATGTCTGTTTTCCTAAAACATTATACTGACAGTGAAAAGCAAGTTTTCAACATCTTTTCATTTAGAAAGATCTTGAGGACTAACACATAACACTGTGATATCTCTAAATTAACTCACATTTGGGGTATTAAGACAAATGTTGGTTGATACCGTAAAATTAATATTTACATTTTTCGAGTTCCATACCTCAAAAAAAAAAATTTAACCTTTGTGAAATCACTCACCTGTCTGCCCTTCTGTCATAGGCAATTTTTTGAGAAACAGACATAGAAACTTAAAATTGTACATAAAATGGATCACATTAACATGTGTATTTTGCAGTAATATTTTAAAATATTTATATAGTAATTTAAAAAAAAATTTAATTTAATAGGAAAATTTTTTTTTTAGTTTTTTTGTTTTATGTCAAGTATCATTTAAAAGGGCTAATTTATAAAGGTACTCAAAAATATTTTTCAGAAATTTAAGTGGCGTATCCTCGGAGATATACACCAAAAGTGCATTCCGCTCCCAACCCCCTAATTCCGAAACTACTGAATCAAAAATCATGAAAAAAAATTGAGTTGATTGAATCTGACTAGAAAATTACTTATTTATGGTAAAATAATGACTTATTTTATGGTTTTTGTCTTACGTATTAGGTCTTTTGGTTTTTGGAAAATGCATAATATTTTTACACCTAAGAAAGATATACCACGCAACAAACTAATACGGTAAAAAATAATATTAACATCTATAAATATTTTAATAGATACACTTCACATACTCTAAATGTTTACATTTTTGTTCACACCGATGTGTGTACCTCGTATTACTGATACGTCTCATACGTAATACCTTATTTCATGGCTTTAAACTTTAAGATTAGCGTGTTTTATTATTTTATTTACAGTATTTAAATACACCCTCATATCAAGAATTATTTGTCGAAAGTGAGTACGATGATGACCATAAAATGCATCATTATTTTAAATCCTTTGTTAAATATTTATAATAAGTGTCACTAAATTGTTATTGCTTTAAAATTCTCAAGAAGCCATTGAAAAAAAAATTCTATTTTTGCATTTTGGTCACTAGAATATTATCTATGATCTCGGATTGTATTTTCACTATGATTTAATATGGTAATGTCAAATTAAAATACAGTCTTGTCAAACACAAATGTTTCTTAAAGATAAATTGTAAATTGATAATGTGTTAGATAAGATAACGATGCATTTGACTTTACGCAGAAACTAAATTGATTCACAAAACACGGCATTTTATGTATGTACACCTGTAATAGTTCATAGGTTAATTTACCACACACTGCTCCGTTCATCACTCGATATGGGGTGTTTGATTGTTTGGCGCCTGTACATGCTTTTAGAAACAAAATTTGAGCTTTTCAATCCATCCATATATTGTTGGCGTTTAAGTTGGCAAAATCACATCGAAGGTATTCAGAAGTGCTGCACTACACTCATTTGAGGCATAATAATTGAAGAATATGATTTACCCGTCAGAAAAACTTTGAAAAGATGTAATTATTTTTCTTTTGTATTAAAAATGTTTCATAAATTGAAACTTTATAGGTAATTGCTTCTATCGATTATAAACCTTTTCAAAATGTTTGACTTTTTTGCAACGTTTTTGTCGACTCTCTACAATGGAGGGAAAGTTTGACAGCTTCTGAATATCTCAAACAAAGCAATCACAGACAATAATCGTATTCAACTGATAATAACATTTATTCATATATACAAACACAGACATATTCAATTGACAATGTTTAATTTTCTTTTATTAAAAATTTCATATATTGTTATAGTATATTTATTGTGAAATGTATTATTTTTAGCTATATTAGTTGTTTTTTCTAAATTTTTTCCTGCGCTCACACCATCGGACCTCCTGGATTGAAATTGGGTTCCTAATTACAATTATCGATATGAAATTTTAAATGAATATTGTTAAAAATGAATACATAGTTCACCGATGAACCTTGTTGACTTTGGTACTGGATTGTTCCTGAGCAAAACGCCGTCGGAAGAAGCCGCGCCACAGGATAATACGTTTGCGCAGCAGGGGTATGTCTTGCACGGACGTTAAGATGCTCCAGATTTGCAGTGTTGAGATATTTTAGAATGATTTTGGTTGGAAATGATTTCGTTAAAAGTATTTTTTTTATCATATCCTATAAAAAGTCACCAATAACGTGTACATATGATTGTTCTAATTATCACGGTTTAAATATTTAATCAACACAGTTTAAGTAATATCGAAGACTTAGAATTTAAACTTTATCAGAGCTGTAATTATTATTGTCTCTCGTTTTGTGATTCTTTAACAGAAAAAATGGTTTAAAACCCCCCCTCATTTCTGGGTCTAAACGTTATCCAGATTTGTGGTTTGTTAGAAGGAAATAATTTCTTAATTACATCTAACTTGTCTATAACTTAATCGAATGTGATAACTATAACATAAGCATAGAATATTTTTAGTTTACAAGTGTTGTTTCCCTTGAAGTTAGTAGCGAGAAATTAATTGTTCTCACATTAAGATATCTCAGCACCGGCAGGTCGGAGAAGTCAACTAGTCCAAGCAGATTCAAATTGTCGTTTCCGATCAAATGTTTTGAATTTTTTTTTGTCTCTCCCCCCTATTGTCCGCCTATCTGTTATATTGGTGTATAATTGTTTGTGTATTGTATAAATGTAATATCATATCATAACGCCGCATATAGATTTGCTTAAAATTTTTAGCCATGTTCTGTTATTTGGTTGGTTAATAGGTTTTTTTTCACATATAACTTTGACATCTAAATATTATAAACTGTTGAATTCATTATTGTCTCTGGTGAGGAAACCATAAAATGGTATAACAATTGTTGTAGGCTGATGTCCAAAAAATGTACATTTAAATATTGTTCAGTGGGTTGAAATTTTTTATTGCAATGGAATACTTACGTTAAACAAAAGTTACATTAAAATAACCATAATGTAAGACTATCTAAGAGTATATTTCTTTTTGTTGTTTGCTCTTTGATATTAGAAAAATAACGGTAACTGAGAAAAGAATAATGTAGTTCAAATAACACTCGTAGGAAACCTAGAAATTTCTATGATCACAATCCATAAAAACTTGGTTTTATATATGTGCAACATCCTTTAGCAGAATACATTCCTTAGTATGTTTTCATAACATCTTGACAAAGAAGTAGCTGTCACCATGTCTAGCTGAGCCATTTGTAACTATTATCTTCGTTAATGAAACATATATTTACGAAAGTAACATTATACTCGCAAGATATATATCAAACTGTTTAGTAGATAAAACGGATGATTGCGAAAATTTACCTAGAGGAACTGTATCTTCTATAAATTTGGCATTTGTAGGTCCCTCTAATGTCTTTAATATTTCCGACTGTTCTATATACGTAAGCTATAGGCACTTTCTATATTTAATATAATCATTAATCCAACGAAATGTCAAAATTACTAAGTAATGACGAAAGTGATTACTCCAGTAGTATTGGAGGTCATTGTTTTTTTAAAAATACAGCAAGTAGACCTAGTCGTAATGATAGAACCTATTTGTACCTAGTTGTAATCAGTAATGTTCTCAAAAGTTTCAATGAAATATCTATCACTGTGTTTTCCAATTTTTCTGACAATACAACATAAGATTTGAATTAACGTCTTTTTGTATCAGGAATTACTTGAATTTGATTTTTAAAAATTTTCACAAAATAGATTGTTTAGGTAAATAAGAAAATTTTTCGATAAAAAAATGGCCTCGAAGTCGTAAAAGTCAGAAATGGCCAATATAAATATATGTTATGTTATTATTTTTATATTTATTTTTCATTCACATTATCTTCATTTAATAATGCATGAACAAGTCGATTTCATGTACATTAATTAGTGCTCAATTCATCATCATCAACACACTTCCATAGTTAGCCGACATTTTATATAAGGCACATTTTGATATCAAAAATGTTTATGGAGAATCTGGTTGTCGTAATTGGTCCATAGTATTTTATCTTTGAGCTGGAAAATTACTTCAAAAAATGAAGTATATTAAATGTCACCTTCTAAACTCGATGCATGGGAGCGATATATCTACATGAGTGATGTGGTTCGCTTAGCCAGTGTTTTGTAATAGAAAAATTAGCTTTGACAGCTGATAATTAAAGCTTAATATTTTTTTTTATTTGATAATCCGGTTATGCCTGCCTCAAACATTATAATTTAAGCAATTGAATAATTTCTTATACCTGCAAAATACTAAATCCTTGTTGTCGAGCTTACTTGTTAGATGTAAAATTTCTGTAAATATAATAAATTAATCTGTAAAAATTATTAAAAGAATAAATGACTTTATTTATACATTACATTTCAGTAAACAGAATCAGTTTAAGATGAAATTCTGTTGAAATATAAAATGTGATTTAATTGTTGATCTGAAGTTAGAGTTTCATGTAATTAAAAAATCTCATTGTTTTGTGGTAATTTCATGAGATGTGAAGACAGAATGACATGTATATAGTAACGGTAAATAGTGACAATTTTCATATCCTCGCCCGTATAACGTAGTGCAAAATTAAGAATTGAAAACAATTATGTGTAAATTAATTGGGAGACATTGGTCAATGCAGGAGGAGTTCCTTGGGCGGTTTTGGTAAATCAGAGCCAAAGAAGATTATAGGATCAGCGCAACCTAGGCTGGACTACCGCAGCATGGTGTCAGTTGACGATATGCCTGCACTGTTTGTCTCATTTGACAGTAAGTTAAATTGTGATAATCACGTTCTAGAATGATTCAAGGAGCTATTAGCTCGCAATTTCATTACTTTTACCATTACTTGTCTAAATTATGTCGTCATATAACTAATTGAGTAAATCTGTGATTTGTCATAATTAATATTTTTATTTACGCATCACTTTAACGCTAACACCTTAATCTCCCTACAGAATTGATTCCACGTCCAGCACGCCCCAGCGATGATCCTCCACTATACCTGCGCCTTCGTATGGGCCGCCCAATCGGACGCACGCTACCTCGCACCACACCCCTCATGAGCTACGGACGCAAACGCATGAAGCCAGAGTATTGGTTTGGCGTGCCCAGGAATCGGTATGTCTACAATTTACCTGATTCTCTTAATGTGAACTCTGGTTCTTGTAAAAGGTGTTGATGAACATATCACATTGAAACTCGTATTTATAGTGAAGATGTCCCTGACTAATGACTCGTAAATTTGCAAATTCACAGTTCACGTTTCTATTTTCCAAATTTGTCATAAATTCATCTGTACTTTCTGACCAACTTTTTTTCTAGTAAGAAATATATATCTGACCATTATATTTCTTGATTTGAAACATCAGTCAACCCCGTCTTTGAAGTGTAACTACATCCATGTTTATTTTAAATGTTGAAATATTTCTAAATATATATAAAAATTTCTTTACCTCCCATCGAATCGATAATAATGGCTATTTTATGTTTTTTGTGGCTTTATTTAGACTTGCGGCTAATAAATATCTGTCTAGTTGTTGCTAGAGATATATTTGTTAGTCCCTTGTATCTTGTTTCTGAATAGAGGTATAGGTTCGTGTACCACCTCTGATGCCACATATAGCTTTTGGGCAATAAAAGACTGAAAACATTTATGTTAATTTATTACAATATATGAAGACAAGATTACCGATGAGTTGACGTACCGGATAAGTACAATATATTGTACCGTGTTGCCACAGAGGCTTTGCATATTCCAGACAGTAGTGTCTCGAAAGACATTCTGGTTATGATAAGAAGGAGTAAAATTGTGTATGTGGAAACTCACACATTTGAACTGAAAATTCTTTATTGTAATATTGGTAAATTCATTTACGTATGTCAAATAAGTTTACACAACATGTGACTGTAGGATCGTAGCTCCTAATATGCTGTGTTAATTCGGTTACATGTTTTCGTAACTCTGTTGGAGCTGATCTGTACCCTATTGCCTGATAAAAACTTTAACTACATATTGCTTACTGAGAAAAGAATATTTTGCTTAATTTTCGTATTTTATGTTTGTTTAAACAAAATTTGTTTTGTTTATAAGACAGTTAAATCAAACTATTATCACGAATTAATATTGGTACGTACATCCTACACCATTATGTATTAAATAGAATGTATTCAAACAAATTATACACAATTCTCTACTAACTAACAATATTCGTAACATGAAATGTTCAAACACATTATTATCACATAGCGTTAGAGATAACATGACAACCGCTTTCTGCTTACTGCATGTGGCTTTGCTATGAAACAGTCAGTAATTTTGAGATCATTCAATGAAAATGCCTTCGACTAAAACCTACAACACGTATCTTGAATATTCCCGAACTCGTTGCCAAAGGAACTCCTTTTAGAAATTATTTTTATGAGAAACAATATACATTTTCTACAAAGTTACAATTAATATTACTTAAATATTTACTAATAATAAAATTTTCATTGCGTATACTAATTTTTAAAAATTAACTTTTAAAAAAAACAGAAATGTGCAACGTTATGAGGGAAACAGATAAATTGTTGGTATGGCAAAAAAGCTACACTATCTACATATCACTAAAAGTTTTGATAACTGTAGGAAAAAAGATAATTTTATTTATTTTATTGTTTCAATGAGGCAACTTGGTTTATAGAGTGTTCTAATATATAATTTTTTGTTTTAGTGTTGACGACCTGTTCAAGTTCCTGAACCACTGGGTGCCAGAATTGTATGGGGAGCTGGGAGATGTCACGGCACGTGGATATCAGCTTATCGATAGCGACACTGAATGGGACGATGATGAAGAGGGGAGGAACAAGAGCGAAAAGGTAAGTCGTTCACAATATTAGAGACAAAAATCACCTAAGAATGTTGTATTAAATAAAAATTTTAAGATTGCCCAAAACTGGGGTTAGTTTTAGGGCTATATTTATTACAACACAAGTTATTACCTGCAACATAGTTTTTTAGCATAATCTTAAATCTATTACTACACTCTACACTTACCTAAATTTTACGTTTAAAGTGCTTCCTCGTATTAAGTGCTTCCTCTTCCAATTATTTGCGTGAACTCTGCTCATTAAGTCGGGATCCTCTCAAATTCACCATCTTATTATGTTGAATGCTTGTATAATCCGATATCTCATTTCTGCATTATTTTGCGATTCCTTGTGAAACACAAAAGTATAGAATGCTGCAAAAATATTAAAGCAACTTGGTTTTGTGAATTTGTACGTTGAATATTTTTGGCTTAAGGACAGATGAATAAAAATTGTCGACACTTAGCTTAAAGTTCACGCTAAAATATTAGTTACTTTTATCTAAATGAAGGGTATTTTTTATGACGTAAAACATTACGGAGAAAAAGTTCGCCGTATTAATAAAAACTTTACACAACGCGAAACCAGAAACAAAAGCTAATGAACAAAACAAAAATATTGAAATATTTTGTCTGTAGCTACTTTCTTATGGAGTTTAAGTTTGTTATAAATCAAGTTTCTTCCACCTTTTCAAAAGCAACAAAATTTTTCCACATTACTTTATTTCAGATTTTTTAAATTCCAAAATATTGTTCTATTTTCCTATAAACTACAGTTTTTTATTAGTAGACTATATATACATCTAAACTATATAGACTATAGTTTTGTGAAAATGGTATTCTTGTGAACGATGTATATAATTATGTGATACTTTACTGTTTGTCCGTATTTTATTGTATTGGGAAATAGTACGAAGTCACATTATGAATAATAAATGGTAGCAATTTTATGCCAAAAGCACAGTTACACTTTCGTTTTGGCTGTGGTTGTCAAATGTTTTCATATTTATGACTTCCAAATGTTGTTCACTTGAATGCTTCATCTGCATCGCAAATGTCTGAAATCAACAGACCACATATAGTCCTCTAACAGGTTAACAAGATGCGGTCAGGGTGGTGATCCGACTTTTATTTAAAACAAAAAAAAATAGAATGCCGTTTTCACCGTCGTTAACCTCAGTGGAGGTTAGAAATTTTGGAATGTATTCAAGTTTTAAAATATTGTGAGATTTTTTCAAAAACAAAATAATGCAATTGTGTAATTAAATTTTTAGGGAGAGAGATCGGGCAGCCAAGGAGACGTAGGCGATTTGACACGAGAATCATGGGAGGTGAGTCTTGTTTACAGCTTATTAACATTGTTTAGTTTTATAAGCTCGTCATAAACAGATATTGTTTCCACAGTTTTTAACATGAAAGTGAATCCTTATATTTCTATAATAAGTGATTGTGATAATGATATGTTTATAATTTCATAATGTCAATTTGTAGAAAGGTATCTGACATAAATTACTACACATATTTGATTACATAACATTTATTATACATAAATACTTTTAATTAATAATGACACTAATTTTACTATGCTCTAACTCTTCAAATAGATTATGGTGAATCTCCAATATTACTTTACAATTTAATTATCTTTTTTTTTCGACTAATATTATATATAACATTTAGATATAGAGAGACCGAGTTAGAGAATTTAGGCTTTAAAAATTTTTAAAAATATAGAAATATAGATATAAGTTTAGTTTAATTAATTTAAAATCATGCCAACTAAAAATATGTATATGTAGGAATAAACAATTTGCACAATTACAAACCATAAAATATAACTCTAAAACTTTTAGTTTGAAAAAATATTTTCTGTTTTATTCGAACTAAGACAATTGTTAACACATTATTTTTTGCGCTAAACATAATATATAACATTTGCAAATATATAATAAAAGCGATTCGACACCTTGCTTTGAAATTCACGAACAAAAGGCAAAACAGCGCGAGCAGTTATACAGCTGCTACATCGGACGAACACAAAACACTTCAGAAGAACGTGCATGAATTACACGGACCTCACGACGTCTCCTAGTTCATTGTTTAATTTGACACAAGTATTACAGAACAAGCGTAGAGCACCCTATGCTCTACGCTTGTTATATTTGGACGTGACATAAATTTTCATGTTTATTTATATTTCGTCAACACGTATTTACCGTGAAATTGGTATTAAATCTACAGTAATTTTTCATTTACCAAGACGAAGGTTTGAGAAAGAGAAATACATATATTTTTATATAATAATGTATTAGTAAATAGCTCTTTGTAAATTTAATGGCAAAAGATGTTTAATCTCGCAAAAGACAATGTGTATTTTGTTTAATAGTTTATATAAAAAGATACATGTCTCTTTTAGTGTATAATATTATATTCGTTTGCCTACAAAGTTTTATTATTGTTAGCGACTTCACTGATGAGATTGACAGTTTGAACATCTTATCAGATGCTATAAATTTTTTTTTTTAAATCTGTGTATCTATCTTTACATTGCACTTACTATTTTTCATTTGAATAAATTATTTTATTAATGGGCGTAACAGAGATAGGGTAAATGGGGTGCTTGATCCTAGTTCATGGCCGAAAAAATATTAAAACTGAATTATCCATGCAATTTATTTCGTAAAAAAATTATATATAATGAACATTAATCCAGCCACGTTGTTTTTCTGTCTATTACTTATTATTATTATTAATAGCTCAGCTATATACCATAAGTTCCATTAAAAGGTCTTTTTCTACATAGCAGTGGGTCAAACTGAATCAAAGTTAATCAAAATGGCTAAAGTCTACTATGATTCAAAGGGTTTTATGCTTCTGTTTATAAAGAAAGTGGGTCCTTGGAAATAAACCAAATTTTGAAATACTCCAGATGGTTGATGTTCACTTAAAGCAAGATTTTGTATAAATATTACTTAGATTTTGTATAAATATGAATTTTTAGTAACATTCGCATATTCGCCTGTTATCAGTAAAGATCAGTAAGGTTTTAAAATATAATCAATTAATAAAAGACTTGCACCAATTTTTTAATGCCATTCTCATTCCGAGTAAAATTGTGGCTACACCCGTGTTCCAGTTCCTTTCTATAATTAATTTTATTTATATTTTGACATTTATATGAACAGACACGCCAACATATTTATTGTCTCATTACCAATTAAAATGTGGGATGTCCCTGAGAAAATTTGGTGATTCCTAATTTTATAGATATTTTTGATTAGATTACCATAGGGTTGTGTGGGCAACGTGTTGATATTAGTAATACAGTTCTGAATGACAATGCAATTAGCCGTCATGCGAATATTTATTACAAACTCTTCACAATTATCGAGCAAAGTTTCATAACTTCAAATGGAAAGTGTAATGATTAGGCTGGTTAACACTCTACATTTACAGAGGAAACTACCTTTGTTATTGGACACTGCTTGTAAACATCTACTTTTAAGTGGGACGACTGTTAGGTTAGCAATTAGAAGAATTAGTCAACAAAGATATGTAAATAATTTAAATAAATAACACTGTTTGAACTTCCCTCATTTAAAAATTAAATGCTTTTGAGACGTTAATTTTTTTCTCATACTCACATTTTTTAATTAATGTTATAAATGGATATCAAAAAAAATTATTTTTGTTTGTATTACAAGACATACAAAAGTTATCATAGCAACATAATGAAATTAACATGGTTCTCACACTACCATTATTCATCACGATTGTATTAGTAAAACTAGGGTGACCAGTTGTTTCAGACAAAAAGTGCTAAAATTAAAATAAAAAAAAATATTACCCAAAATTGAAGAGGCATAAACAGATTTGAAAATATTCTTTTTGTAAATGCTTTTTATTTTAGTAAAACCATAATTTTTTGGCTTTCACAAAAAATATGCGCATAGCGATGGTTTGATAAATGTTAATATATTGGTTTTATAAATCTGGGCACCAAACAGTTTTACACTGCTTAAGATTTCACATGTTAAGTCATCATAAATTAATACAATTTACACATGTTATATCTTATACTTGAATTTGGATATTCTTACATAATCATTCATTTTGTAGAACAGAATGAAGAAAGTGTTGACATTCATGTAGCTTCTAAGCTAGATACAGCATGTTATAAATGTTCACTTAGCCACAAATTACAGAATATTATTTCTATACCATCTATGATACATGTAATATTTTCATGAAGTCCAAATCTTGTCAAGATTATAAAATAAAATGTCTTGTTTTAATCTAAGAGTGAATCCAAATGTTGAAACCAAAAATTCCAAAGACATGATAAAATAGTATCGTTCAATATGCCTCTATAAGTTACTTTTGTTTACACGTCAGTTGAAACAACTAACCAAGGTAAATGCCCTAAAAACAATAATTTATTTAAGGTTTTCAAAAAGTGGTAAAATTGAAAATTCTGTAAAATTACTTTAATGTATTATTGTACTCTTATAATTATGTTTGTGTCTTATTAATAATAAATTTTAAAGGAGCTGTAACATATTTACATTCTTTTGAAGACAATTTTTTAAACATTTAAACTGTTTTTCGAGGCAATTTTTGAAGATTTTACAATATGGTTACCACGCAGATAAAAACAAATCTTACTTTACATGCTGTTTTTGTTTGTACAAAGACCCCATGTTTCATGATACATTTTAAATAAGTTTTGTATTTTCTAAGAATTGCGTCATCGCCGCCAGAAATATGACACCTCTACTCTCACAAATACCAACTCTTCATGTATGTTACTAGAACTTTCTGTGAACCTGACTATGCCGTAAACAATTTTGTATACTATTTAAAAACAACACACAATACATAATTTATTAATATAAGAAAACAAATTACATATGTGTATTTTCTCATTATATGTGAACTAACAAAGTTTAAATTAAAAAAAAACTTTATTTTTTTATATATGATTAGATTACTAAGTGTTAGATGTGTTGTTTTAATAACATATGTTATGCCACATGCAGCTATTGAAGGCCCCTTACGTCAAAATCTACTCTATCCTTAAAAGCCAAGGACTGTCTGGCGATTCCGATGAGCATTCTCGTGACGAGGTATTCCGTAGATGGTTTCATGGTTGTGCAAGCACTCTGTTTCCCGTAGTGGCATTTCCTACCGAAAAAAACCCTTCTTATACCTACCGTTTACAAAGCAGCATGGCACTATACTACAAATAATGATGTTACTCGATTGTGTTTGTTAGCATTCATATAGATGTTATAGTTTATTTTGGGATTCAGTCTGTCTTCTCAATGGTTCTTCTTCCATTTTATAACTTTTTCGACTATTGTAATATTGCCAAATATAGATTTTAAATTTGCATTTGTTTTTCAATAGAAAGTAACCATTTTGCGGTCAATTTTGTAACCTTTGAATATGTTATTTGCAAAACTGTACATATAAAACAAATGGTAACATTTGAGAAACAAATCAAATTTTTAATTCTATCTAGGTGAAAAGAAATGTTTCCCAAACCTCGTTCGGAGGATCATATCATTCGTCCACTTGCATCCATTATGTGTATGTTTCTTAACGGTAAAATACCAAAGACCCCGCTTTGTAGCTGTAAAGTATTTGCACACATTTTAAAAATGAAATGTGTAGACGAAATTGCTTGCTTGCGAATCTTTTTAGAGTTTAGTATGACTTTTAAAATAAAGTATGGTTTAATTGATTTTATGACTATTGCGGTTGTGCAGAACACATTGCTTATCGTTAATATTTAAGATGACATATTTTAAGTTTAATGATGGGGTTTTTTGTTGGAAAATAGCTTTTTTTATTGATTACACAAAAGTGTCTTATAGACGAGTCTATAAAAGACACTATAGATAATTAACTGTTTCTGTGACAATGTAGAAGAATAAAATTGATTGCTTGAAAGTTACATAAACGTATTATAAATAAACAAATGTATATTATGTTCTGTTATATGTCTCGTAAGAGACGTAATTAATAAAAACACTCACTTTCTTATTTTTAACCTCTCGGGCGTGCAGGTGACTTTTACAATAACATTGGCGCTCGCACATTGTCGATTAAATAGTGAGTGACTCCAAGTGTTCATTTTATTGTAATGAAATTTTTTGCATAGATGGAAAAGAAATGTAGTTCCAATGTAGACGAAGCATCGTTATGAATGTTAAAAATAATGAAAATTAGAAAAATGAAAACTCCCCATTTCTGTAAGTAACAAAAGTTTATAAAGGAAAATGCAATTTTTGTTAACTGCTACAAAAATATATATACAATAACTAAACGTAAACGTAGAAAAATCATTTACCCGATAAAAATTTATCTTATCGTTAAGTTTCAAACTAAAATACGCATAATTTTCGAAAAATCACACATCATTTTCGAAAAATCATAGCAGCTAAAATTAATATACGCTATTATCATTTGATACGTTATTTCGTTCTCTTTTCTGATATATATATTTTTCTATATGTTTACTTGATTTTAACCTGATTATTTAAGTTTGAGTGGCACCAGTTGCCATCTCTTTCCATAAGTAACATGCACACTCGACGAGGTTAAGTAGCTCGGCAAGAATTTCCATACACTTTGTTTAATAGGTATTTCTTCTCAATGGTATCATTATCAACAGACATGTTTAAAGACACCTTCTGTTCTATAAACATGCATGTAAGACCTAGTAGCAGTGATTGTAGTCTAATATGGGGTTATCAAGTTAGGTTTTTGTAAATATTTCAATGTTTCAATTCAAATGTTTCAATGTTCAATCAATGCGCCTTAAAAGAGCTAAGCAGAAATACAATACACAATAAATAAGTTATTTTTATTATTAAGCAGATGGCGTGTACGGCGAATGCCTGTTTCTAAAAAACTAAAATTCAAATAACCAATATCAAATGGGCAGAACAATGCGTGCATAGCTGGTAATGAATAATACCAAATACTACGAGTATATTTTAGTCAACGTATTTAAATAATGTCGAGTTAAATATGAGAAAACATTGTTTTTCGTGGGTCGTCATTGGATTCTAAAAAAAAGATACAGATCAGCCTATGTGTCTAAAAAACTAAAGTTCTAATAACCAATATCAAATGGACAAAATGCGTGCACAGCTGGTAATGAATAATACCAAATACTACGAGTATATTTTAGTCAATGTATTTTTTAAACATTGCCCTTCATTAACAAAGCAAAGTGTTCCAATCAACAACAATGGTGAATTTTTTCAGATTAAATTTTGCATGATTTTTTATGCAAATGTCATGTGTTTACGACTTTTACAGCTCTCAATTTTTGTAATATTTGCGTTACAGGTTAGATAAGATGATTTGCATCTTGAATTTTATTTCAGGACCTTTCCGTGTGTGCAAATGCTATTTATATCTTATAGGGTTAAGCGTTCCTCAATTGTGAGTGTTCTTCGCGATCGTTAGAATGTTTTTAAGACGTTATGTAGATAAATGTCTGTCATTGCACAGTCTTTTTAAGTCATCTTAGATGCCTTTCACAGCTGTCTTAATGTATGTATGTTGCACTTGAATATGTGTATATAATTAAATGTTTTTAATTTAAAGATAAGCTATTATATTATTTGTATATTTTGTAAAAAAGGAATAACACTGCAAAATTGTTGCTCTTTCACAAAATATGAAGGTCAAATATATTTTTTATTGTAATTGTATATTACAGGTTAAAAGATTTCATCATCGTCAAGAAAAGATCCAACATGTATTTCCTTTAAATTTTCAATATACATTATATTTTATTTACTACTGGTAAAAATGTATTATATTAAACATTGTAATTACGTTTTATGCCTACACTAAGATTGATAAAATGCATTTGGATATACTTGTAATGAAAAAAATTAATGTGTTTACCATTTATTCTTAGATATTTTCATTTAGGCTTCATTTTTAATTCTGTAGATATATATTATCATGATTTCTGCAAAAATTTACTTATGAAATAATATTGACTTTCAGGCACGAATTTCTACTGGTTATAACTTACATATAATATTACAACAAAACGTTTTGTTGTAGAAAATAGTATCATAAAGTTACGCTTCCCGCCAAGTCAGCAGTCATCTTTGTATAGACATGGCATAGACAAATATGCCATAGACAATTTTGTTCTAGCGCATTTAATTTTTGTAAATGTGCCAGCAACTTCAAAACTAATGTTACGTTCGTATTTGTAAAGAGAAATAAATACACACTTTACATTACACCACGGTTAAATTAGTCTCTACGTCGCTGTCTTTGTACGTGTATCGGGTCGAATTAAATATGAGAAAACATTGTTTTTCGTGGGTCGTTGTTGGATTCTGAAAAAAAGATACAGATCAGCCCGGTGACCGTAGAAAATTAACCTGTCAAAACAATAATGCCTTTTGTTTCACCATCGTATGACATTTTTTGTGTATTGTTGCGCGATGAACGCTGTTTGCAACTGTTGTCAGTTAACATTGTTTTACACGCGTAATGCGGCTGGCGGCCAGCCCGTCGCCGGAAGCCATGATAGACTACTGTGCCACTGTAAGTTTGTATCATTTTGCTTTATTGTTGTGTTACGAAATGTTTAAAATATTTTTTATATCACATCTATTCGTTGTTTTTCACACTATATGCGAACGTTATTAAATTTAGAGCTCGTGAAAAATATCTCGTGTAGGTATGCGTTTTAAATTTAAAAATAAAATAGCTAATTTTAACTATAGAAAATACTATTAATGTTTTAATTTTTAAGGCTTTGTATTTAAATATTAAGGCACTTATTCGATATTACTTGTCCAATATATGGTTAAAATTGATTTCATTCTACATTTCATGATTTAAAATTAATATTCGATATATTTACCCAAATAAATATTAATAATACTTTAGATTTTATTATTAATTGCAATTTATTTCTACGAATGTTTTTTATTACAATCTAAATATTAACTGTCTAGATTTAACGACCTTAAGTAACGTTAACATATAGGATAAATAGTAGTAATTCAGGGCCATATTTTTAGGAAGCCATTTTGGAGCTTAAACTGAAAAGGTATAATAATGATTTAATTTTTTAATAAACTTATATTTAAACATCTTTGGAAACAGAGATCTTTGATACGTAAAAAATAATTATTTGTGCCATGTGCATCTTATCGCCCAAATAAGAACAAGTTTTTAGTAGCGTAGCCACTTGTTTTACTCTTTTTCTAATTGTTCTGTTCTGCCATTAGCCATATATAAGTCAAGAAGGAGTCAGGACTCAGGACCTAATTCACCCTTTGTATTCTTTGTTTTTCTTATAATTTGTCTCCAATGTATGCCAACAATGGGGGAGGCGCGATAAACCCCCATTTTTTCATACTGTGTAGTGGAATTACATTAATTTATCATGTTTGAGTAAAAGTACACACAGAAGAGGTTTTCTGTGCATATTTTTACAGTTTTTAAGATGATGATATACAAATGGTAATATCATCTCAAAAAAATTGGCCATCTCATCTAATTGTACTGATGATTGGTTATTTATTAAAATCTGGCGTCTCTTACTAACTTGTGTATCATTTGAGGTTACATTACCGGTAGACAATGATATTTGACGTAAAGAAAGGAAAAATATCACGATTTTGAAAACAAAAAAATACTATAACCTGATTAAACCTGAACATTTTAAGTATTTATCAAAAGTTAAGTTCGGTTCAAATTTTTTAATTAAATAATACTGAATTTGTTATTAACAAAAAACAATATTTACAGCACTAATAATAGCCGTGAAACAACACGATTGGTCATCTTATAGGATTGGCCATATTATCCTGAATTACATTATATACATTTAGGCTTATTATATTTCAAAATAAGATGTGCATATTGTCTATGGTATAAAATAAAAATACACGAAATGGCCTCCGTTTGGAACACCGCTCGTTGCGAACCTTGAAAATATTTTGTGAAATTTTTTCTTTCTCTTTTTCGTCATCGTATGGACGACATTTATGCCAGCCCACAAATTGGGCATGGTGCAATATACACGTAATACATGTTTTAGCTTGGTGCACACGTTATTCACTCCATTTGGTTTATTACCCACCTTGTCGCTAATGAAATATTGGGCTGGGAAGTGATAAAAATATCGATAAAAGATGAATTAACTTTCTATTTTCGTATCCCACTAAAACGCGTATATATTGCATTTCGTGTTGTGGACACTGTTATAGAAAATAATTTTGGTAATATAAATAAAAATATTACATATTAAGTAATTAAACATTATGTTAATAGTATCTTAACATCACCACGCTTGTCAAAGTCAAAGTCTTGGGTCCAGAAACATGATAATTTAAGTTTTCAATTAAATTCATTAAAAGTGCCGAAATATAAACATAAAGAACCTTGTAGAAATTTTGTGCCCGTGGTACATTCTAATTTATGGTATCAAAAATGTCTCCAATAACTGGTAAATATTACATTTCTTGTAACTGGGGAAAGCCATATTACATTTCTTGTAACTGGGGAAAGCCATTCGTGTCTACAATATTCAAATCTCTTCGATATAATATCCGCGATCCGGTTTTGAATTGCTTACTGCCCTTATTGTGATTTTTATAATGAATTTGGAGATGGTCGTGTAGCGTCTGATTTAGCTCCGTATCCATATATTTAGAAGTTTCTATCAGCTACGAAGACTTTGCAACCGCCATTTTTATTACATTTCTGATCCAGTCATAAGAGGATAACTCCGATATCCGTCCGCGCTACTCGAAATAGTCTAACTTCATTAAGAAGTTCGCTTCATTAACAACCCGGTGTTGCCAGCCTGTAGTTTTTATAAGTAGAAATTAATGGCAGAATCCTAAAGAGATATTATAAAAATAAACAATTATTTATATTGACATCTTTTTAAGAAAACAAAAAAAAACAACCTGATTAAGCCTGAATATTCTAAGTATATATCAAAACCTGAGGTCATTTAAAAACAAAATAAAAACACTACAACCTGATTCAACCTGAATACGTAAGTATTTATCAAAACCTCACGAATTTTTTTTAAAAATTACTCCGAATGTTTGAAGACGAAAGTCCTTAACTAGTGTCTTTTGATATTGTTGACATAGGGAAGGGAGAAGCTGGCTTTTATAAAAGACACTAAGCAAACTTTGAAAAGGGTTATGCTCGAAGTTTCTCTTCCAAATATGATCCGCAATGAGGAGATCCATAGGAGAACTAAGGTTACACTGACATGTCACGTAGGACTAGCAGTCTGAAGTTGCAATGGGCAAGCCGTATAGCGTGTAGGACAGACAACAGCCAGGAAAGCAGAGAACGCGTACCGGAAAACGTAGAACCAGTTTGCCCTCTGTTAGATCGCGGTTAGTCGTTGGATGCAAGCGGCATGAAATTGATCTTTATGACAGTCTGCTAAAATCAATCTCACCATTTCACTTTATAAAATTGATTGAGAATTCGTTTCGATTACGGTTGTATTCTATATTTCCTTGTCGATAGAAATGAAGTCTTAGTGGGAAATGCTATGAAATTAAATATGAGTGTTAGAATTTCACAATTACCCCTTAGAAAATGTTTTCAATAATTCGATACGATTACGAATCCATCGCTATTTAATATACTTGTCTAGTGCTAGATGTTCTGCAGTGTCTTATCGATAGAAATGAAGTTTTAGTTGAAAAAAATATGAAATTGAATGATTGTTAGAATTTCACAATTGCCCCTTATAAAATGTTTTCACTAATTCGATTCTGTTACGAATCCATCGCTTTTTAATATACTTGTCTAGTGCTAGATGTTCCGCAGTGTCTTATCGATAGAAATTAAGTTTTAGTTGAAAACAATATGAAATTAAATATGAGTGTTAGAATTTCACAATTACCCCTTAGAAAATGTTTTCAATAATTCGATACGATTACGAATCCATCGCTATTTAATATACTTGTCTAGTGCTAGATGTTCTGCAGTGTCTTATCGATAGAAATGAAGTTTTAGTTGAAAAAAATATGAAATTGAATGATTGTTAGAATTTCACAATTGCCCCTTATAAAATGTTTTCACTAATTCGATTCTGTTACGAATCCATCGCTTTTTAATATACTTGTCTAGTGCTAGATGTTCCGCAGTGTCTTATCGATAGAAATTAAGTTTTAGTTGAAAACAATATGAAATTAAATATAAGTGTTAGAATTTCACAATTACCCCTTATAAAATGTTTTCAATAATTCGATACGATTACGAATCCATCGCTATTTAATATACTTGTCTAGTGCTAGATGTTCCGCAGTGTCTTATCGATATAAATTAAGTTTTAGTTGAAAACAATATGAAATTAAATATAAGTGTTAGAATTTCACAATTACCCCTTATAAAATGTTTTCAATAATTCGATACGATTACGAATCCATCGCTATTTAATATACTTGTCTAGTGCTAGATGTTCTGCAGTGTCTTATCGATAGAAATTAAGTTTTAGTTAAAAACAATATGAAATTAAATATAAGTGTTAGAATTTCACAATTACCCCTCATAAAATGTTTTCAATAATTCGATACGATTACGAATCCATCGGTATTTAATATACTTGTCTAGTGCTATATATTCTGCAGTGTCTTATCGATAGAAATTAAGTTTTAGTTGAAAACAATATGAAATTAAATATAAGTGTTAGAATTTCACAATTACCCCTTATAAAATGTTTTCAATAATTCGATACGATTACGAATCCATTGCTATTTAATATACTTGTCTAGTGCTAGATGTTCCGCAGTGTCTTATCGATAGAAATTAAGTTTTAGTTGAAAACAATATGAAATTAAATATAAGTGTTAGAATTTCACAATTACCCCTTATAAAATGTTTTCAATAATTCGATACGATTACGAATCCATCGGTATTTAATATACTTGTCTAGTGCTAGATATTCTGCAGTGTCTTATCGATAGAAATTAAGTTTTAGTTGAAAACAATATGAAATTAAATATAAGTGTTAGAATTTCACAATTACCCCTTATAAAATGTTTTCAATAATTCGATACGATTACGAATCCATCGCTATTTAATATACTTGTCTAGTGCTAGATGTTCTGCAGTGTCTCATCGATAGAAATTAAGTTTTAGTTGAAAACAATATGAAATTAAATATAAGTGTTAGAATTTCACAATTACCCCTTGTAAAATGTTTTCAATAATTCGATACGATTACGAATCCATCGGTATTTAATATACTTGTCTAGTGCTAGATATTCTACAGTGTCTTATCGATAGAAATTAAGTTTTAGTTGAAAACAATATGAAATTAAATATAAGTGTTAGAATTTCACAATTACCCCTTATAAAATGTTTTCAATAATTCGATACGATTACAAATCCATCGGTATTTAATATACTTGTCTAGTGCTAGATATTTTGCAGTGTCTTATCGATAGAAATGAAGTTTTAGTTGAAAACAATATGAAATTAAATATGAGTGTTAGAATTTCACAATTACCCCTTATAAAATGTTTTCAATAATTCGATACGATTACGAATCCATCGGTATTTAATATACTTGTTTAGTGCTAGATATTCTGCAGTGTCTTATCGATAGAAATTAAGTTTTAGTTGAAAACAATATGAAATTAAATATGAGTGTTAGAATTTCACAATTGCCCCTTGTAAAATATTTTCAATAATTCGATTCGTTTACGATTTAATATGCTTGTCTAGGTGCTAGATATTCTGCAGAGTCTTTTCGATAGAAATGAAGTCAGAATATTTATTAAATGTCTTGTAAAACAAGATTAGATCTTTCCAATATCACGATCGAATTTTCAGGCATTTTTTATTCCGAAAAATATTTCTTTATTAAATAACAACCCAAACTACAATTGTTACGAACAAAAGGCTGAACTTTTATTTTGGAGGCATAGGGAGGAGACAGCTTGGAGGGGTTAAAAGTGAGGTAAAAAAATGTTTTTTAAAGACATCGTATTGGTTATCAAATTGAACGTTATTAAAGTACAAGTTGTCTGTCGGTTTGTCACAGTCATTTTTTTTAGAAACCACTTAATGTGTGAACTTGACTTAGTATGAGTAATAAAATATCTTAAACCGCATATATATCTCAATCGACATTAAAAAATAGTTATGTGAGAATTTTGGGAGGGGGCAATTAAGTCATGGAAGAATCTCTAAAATTCCACATAAAGTGTGGGATATCGTAATTATAAAGATCTCAAAAATATTATTTTCATAATTTTAGGTTCCTTAGGAAAACAATAACGATCATTTTAGATGTTACAGTGATATATATGGCGGACAAAAATATTATATTAGGTGTTATTAAATATTTATTACCAATCCAGTCATTGTGCGAATTTTATTGCGTTAGGACGTATATATAGTAACGATTATTTTTTTCATTTGAAAACGTCTTTAAAAGCGATGGCGGGTGTGGGCAAGCAATCGCGCCCAATTGAGAGGCAGTTTCTGACAAAATAATTTCAAATGTCAATAATTCGATTAAAAATAGAATAGCGCGTCAATAATTCGGCTAAAAATAGAATAGCGCGTCAATAATTCGGCTAAAAATAGAATAGCGCGTCAATAATTCGGCTAAAAATAGAATAGCGCGTCAATAATTCGGCTAAAAATAGAATAGCGCGTCAATAATTCGGCTAAAAATAGAATAGCGCGTCAATAATTCGGCTAAAAAATAATGTTAGTCTCGTGAGGAATAATTAAAGTTTATGTCGGTTTGATGTATTTTTAGAGGTATTTAAATAATTTAATCAAATCCATATGTATCTTACTTTTCATACCACTGTCCCGAATTTCATATCTATAAATTGCAAATAAATTAAAAACTTCAAAACAACAATGTTATTTAATTTCAATAGTGTATATACTATATATACACGATTGACGGTTTAACGAAAATAATGGCGGCAGTGTCCGACTACGCATTTCTTTTTTTTCCATCGCATGAACAGAAATAAATTGAATAATAATGGTAACATCTTTAATCAATAAGTTAAAAGATTTTAATTCGACTTTTTTATGTATAAATGTGAAATAGTGGTAATTGGAAGAATAATACCCCATCAGAAAGATATTATGTAAAAGACGAAGCCAAGTCTTTTGACGTTTTGGCCTTAAAAGTAGTAAGTTCTCTTGTTGTGTCTAGTTATAGCATTCGTATTAACTTTGATATTTGAGTTAAAAAATCTTTTCAAGTTTCTGTGTCTCTTGATGTTCTTTACATTGTGTGACTTGGCATTTGCGTAGCGCTAGAAAGTGAGGTTATGGCGGCCATATTAGATGTCATAATTCAATACGGCAGATCTAATATGGCCGCCCGAAATTAACTAAAACGGGAATCAGTTTTAGTTAGTTTTCGATAAATGCACTTAGTATATATTTTATATTAATAATAAAAATTAAAACAAGAAATGGAGTTAAAATAAAAAAACATGTATCCAAATCGTGAATTGATTTCGTGAACCTCCCTCTCTTTCGCACCTACCGTAAATTATTTCCGATCACATTGACAATCATGTCTCAAAAACCGTTAGTGAGCCCAACTTAATTTTTTTTGGGATTAATGTCTCATTATAAGGTAAAGTTCACACCACAATTCAATTAAATAGTTGTGAACTCCTGATCAGGTGAAAAGACTTCTATTTTCTGTATGAAGTTTCCTATACCGTAACGTTATTTCAGTTAAGTGTTAGCCGCCGGCAGTGAAGCAATTTTCCAATGTATAGGTATTCCCGATATGTTATGTCATTTTCTTCACTAAAACACTATTTTCACTTTTTTTTTATTAAATATGCCCCTCTCTATTCAAATAAAAATCAATAATATAAATATTTTTTATTATCGATATCTACGCGTCCATTGTCACTCACTACCTTATGAGAGTTGCGACGTTGTTCAATCTTATGGCGAAATTATTAACTTGTCTTGTTGACTGGTAAAAGTTGCACTTCGACTTGTTTAAATTAGAACAGCCCGCAAATTGGTTCATAGCTGGTATTTACTATCGATAGAGTAACTTGTGGTATTAATTGATAATAAATTATTTAATAAATTACGCAAGAGGGCGTTCGACTGAATCGAGCTAATGCAACGAGTGTATCGGGCCATACGTTCTCGATTTGGGGTAAACGCGAAACGTCTGCAAAGGAGGGCGTCTAAAGTTATTCACGGGAAAAAGATTAATGTGTCGAAGAGATGTTTGAGACAAAAAGAAACAAAGAAACAAGGGTAGAAGGGAGGAAGTCGATATTTCAACCAAATCGAGGCGTGTAGCTAGCGCTCTTTGTTTTAGCACTCTTTGACGAATGTGAAAGATATATACGCAATAAAGCGGTACTAATGTGGTGAAAAATAATGTTAACGTTTATAAATAGTTTAAAAGAAGCGCTTTGTATCCTAATATTTCTGAATTTCTACGTACTTAAGTGTGTACGTAACTACTTAAAAGGTTATTTAATAAAGAAAATTCCTCGTTTGACATCAATAGAAAATGTGACAAGGAAAATTGTTGGAGAAGTGTACAAAAGTAGAAAGAAGTAGTAGATATAATTGTTTTTGAGAATCGCAGCTACCGATTTGAAAAATAGCGTTTTCAGAAGAAAAAAACAGTTTCAAGACGAGTTTTCAGTGAAAAAAAATAATTTATTTTTTACTTAATAATAATTTTTTTTTACCAAATCATCTAAATCATCAAGAGTATTCATTTACGCAGACAAAATAGGTCTGTTTTTATTTTGCGTACAACTTCCGCTTCCAACTCCTTCGAAAATTTTCACATCTGTGAGACGTGTTACTCTTTCAGCTTCTTTATCAACGTTAAGTTACATACAATTTCGAAGCCTTAAATTTTAAGAAACTATCGATAAATTAAACTAAATAAAAATGATCATGCAAATTGATGAATCTTTTGAGAAAAAAATATACATTCGAAAACACTATTCTTAAAAACGACCAAGTTTTCATGTTCAGTAAGTTACAGTTTAGGTTTGCAACGATCCATATCATTCTATAGGCTTAAAAATGAGAGAGAGATAGCAATAGTTGACGAATATTAATATCCCTTTCATCAGAAGCCAAGGGCGTATTGGAAATTCATTTAATTTTCGCCATAGACATTGTTCATAAATTACTTTGTCTTTGGATATCTTATACAAAGTTTGAAGGACGATATTATTAATTTCATTTATTTTTATTTATTTCATAAATATTAAAAGCATAATGGTAAATATATATTTTGTGTGTAAGTGACGAAGTGATAAAAAAATCATACAGATCATTTGATAAGTAATTTTTAAATTAAATATTTTTACGCTATTTTTCATGGGGAACATAACGTTTTTTTAAATATATTCGCTATTGTGCTGGTAATGTTTATAAATTTATATAAATCAAATGAAAAAACGAACTTCTTAAGTTGATATTGGCAAAGCATGTCTATCTTTAAGAGAATGGATGCCATTAGATAAAAAAAACAGTCTTCACAAAATATTAAATGACTTCCAATGCTATCTCTCTTTCTGTCTCATTTTTGAACCTACAGAATGATACGAATCGCGCAGTCCAGTATTTATGTCTATAGATGGATACGTCTAGCACCATTTTGTTACCAGTATTAAAAATAAATCCATTTCCTTCGGTTGCGGGACCAATCTTGTAACACAAATAATTTAAAACTCAAGATTGCAATACTTCACACCCATTAAATGGCGGAACAAAGAAAATATGAACGCCTGTGTATCTAAATGTGAATAATTTTCCGTTTAAGTATTATGTACAGTTATCCATCACCATAATTAAATGTAAATGTCCAATTATCGTGCGTTTACTTTTCAGACAATTTATTATATTATTGCTTGTCTAGCTGATCGATGTTGCTAGTTGATAGCCTTGTTTCAACATGGAGTCATGACTCTTTGTCACTTCCTTCTATTCGTGTTTCTCGATTGAGATCCCGTAATGTTTTAAATGTGGAAAGTAATTCAGTTTACCTCTATTAGGCTCCTTCATAGGAGTATTGAAGAAATATTACTGTCCTTGGTATCTAAATATTTTTAAAACAATAAATCCATGCAATTTACACCATTTTTATAACTCGGATTGCGGATCATATACGTTCTCTTTCAAACTAAAGGGTAAACAAGTGAACTTATCCAAATTGAGATTTTCGCCATTTTCTTTTATTTTATCGAGAGAAAATATATACAACTCTGTTTTGGATAATGGACGAAGACCGTTTACGGTTTATTTTAAAAAAAATTGACTCAACGAATTTTTTTTTAAATACGTATTATATCTTTGCTTTAATGTTTGTTATAATTTTTTCTGTTTAATTCGCAGTTTTTATTATATACTTAACACTTAGTATATTAATAAAATTACAAATTATCAAATATTAAAAAGAAACATAAAACGGTGAAATAAAGCGGCATTTGTAACTGTTAATACTTTGTTTTTTTGTGAATAATGTGTTATTAAAAAAAAGAAATTATGAAATAGTGTGCCGTAGTACTCGGTAATAGCAGATTTAGTCTGCAACTCTTTTAGGGTGCACTCATAATTCTATTTTTGCTTATAATCCTAACCCGTAAAATATACACATACATGTATTAGAGGTGTAGTTTTTTTTTACAATTTTTCAAATATTGAAATCCGCCACTGGACACCTGTACAAAACAATACGAACTGTTAAACATTTATTAAATAAAGTAATATCAATTTTTTTTAATTTTTCAGAGTATGTTCAGCGAAAACATTACATGCAACGGAGATATCTGTTGACAGCTAATATTTGTATCCATAAGAGTTAAACGTTTTTCATGTCATATATAGAGATTATTAGTATTTAACTTAAGCACCACCTATTCTTTAAACACTATTAAGTTACTTGATGTTAGGTAAAGTTTGTTAAAAGTCAACTGAGCACATCCGCATTTTTTTAATAAAACAAAACTTTATTTTATTATAAACACAGAATATATATAGCTACATAGGTTGTAGATATATACACGTAAGCCAACGTATACTACATGCGTGTAGAAAGGCGGAACTATTTTCTATGCCAGCGCCCTGGTTCATGGGCTCTTTCTGTGTCATTTGTTAGCGGGACCAAAAGATGGCGTTAATGTGGAAATTATATTGGGCGTCACACGACTGGTTTAGTCGCAGCGTGACGCGCATCGTTTCTAAAGAAGTTAACACTTGAAAACAGTAGAAAAATCACTTTTAATAAAGTGCATTTATTCCCCATGGCGGGTTATTTGTATGTATATTCATCAGATGACGAGAATTCCTAAGCAAACCAGTTTGTAATGTTGCCCGTAACACGGCGGCGTATAGGGCCCATAAAATTTCTTATATTTTTCTTACGTACTTTAAGAATATACATTTTTAATAAATTATTTAATTATGTTGTTCCTAAAAGGATTCCTTAGAAATTTAGATATTTATAAAAATTTGAAGTTATATTAAAGTATCTCTTATTAAACTATTTACAAATATTAATATTTCACAACGTAAATATGTTGCCTACTTTATATTGCACAGGCGTAAAAATGAAGTCATTCTGAAAATCTATGTGAAATTACATTCCACATAGAGTTAGATATTATTGATTTTTGGATTTTTCCCTTACCTGTGCTATATGACCTTCCATTATATCGACTTTCATTATATAGGTCGAACTAAGTGCCCTATAGGTTTTGATGATTAGTGAATAGGACTGCTGTATGAATAAAGAAATACGCTTTAAAGGGCCATTTCTTTTTGTTTCGTGAACCAAAAAATTTGACATTGTGCGTACAGCAATGTAAAGCTGTACAGGGTCGGACTGGGCCAGAAGGGCCCGGGTGGCTCTTCAAAAGCCTAGAAAAAGGGTAGATGAGATGCTATCGGATAATAATAAAATATGCATATTATTAATTTTTAATGATATATATTATTATATAAATATAGTTCTTAAAATGTGCTTAAAAATCGCGTCGAATGCACTCAAAATCGGTCAATTCATTTAAAAAATTGCCATAAACATTTTCAAGAAAGTGCCTTTTCAAAATAACTCAAATATCTTGATGGAGCAATATTTTTGAATAGACGTTATTTCTCGCACAAAAAAACCATCGAACGCCCCAATTCAGTTAATCGCCCGGTAAATATTGATTTTCAAAAACATAAAAAAGGACTATTATTTCTATATCCTTGAGGTCGAAGAGTGCAGTAATTACGACCAGAATTATTTTTGAGCGCTTTGAGATTGAAAATAGCGGAAAGTTTCAGAGATGGCCTCAGGGTCAACCATTCTTCCAATTTTTCCGTTTCATTTCTCTCTAAGTATGTATGAACCATTTTACATGTCAAGCCATCAGCCAAGGGGTAGGTAGGTCGAGGGCCCGCGCAGACTAGGGCCCGGCTGGTAAATGCCACTTCGAATAGTCCGACACTCAGGTTATATATAGGTCTCATTATACAATATTAATTTCAAATTGATATCCCACGTCATTTCATAGAAAAAGGGCTTTGACACACATATGGATGACGGATGGACAATCAAGTGATCCTGTTAAGGATATTTTTTCATTTTGACTGATGGAACCCTAAAAAGAAAGGATGAAAATATGTACTGGCTATAAACATTAGGATGCGACTTTCAACCACATTAGTGTAACTAGCCACATCATCTAAATTCTTAGTGGTTTAAAATATCGAACTAATTTTTTCATTGCCCAGTCGGACACTTTCTGTTCTTCCCTGATATTAAAGTCTGGTGGTAGATCACGGCAGTTCACAGTTCCAAATAAGTTTTTCGACGTGTATATGTCGAAGGTTGTGGGTATCTATTTCCTTGCCTCTGAGATTCTAGTCTAGATCGATAACGCTAAGTTGTCTGCTATGAAATTTTCCTTCCTTTCCTCATGTGCCTTCTCTTTTGTAGAGTCAGTTTTTAGGCAAAGTTCAGATCAGACAATTCTCGTAGTAGGATTTTCTAACATTATAAACTTCGTGTTTATAGCGAGTCCTTGTGTGGTTTTAATAAATAGTATTAAATATTTTATTGTCCTTTGTTCAAAACTAAATAGTTTGTTTGTCAGTTTTGTCACTTGGTTAATGTTACTCGCATATAAAATTAACACGTTCACATTTACGCGCGCATAAGGTACTTAGCTTTTATGAAATTTGTCCAAATTTCTTTCGACTCATTCCCATCCAAGTCGCATGCTATTCTATGACTTAAATTTATAATTAAAAATAATTATTTATGTTGTAGCGAACATTAATAGACTGTAATTAAATGCCTGTGACTTGAATTAATTATAATTAAAAATGATTATTGTTGTTGGAGCGTCTGTGTCCTTTTGTAACTTTCGTTTAGTTTCCTCTCGTTCCGTTGAACCACTGGGACGAAACTGACTTATATTTGCGAGATCAGGTTTATGTTAAGGTCGATCGGTTCGAGATCAGGCTCATTATCAAGGATGGTTGTGTAGAATCCGACTGTTCGAGTTTTAAGCAACCTTGGCGCTGAAATGTTCACTTTCTTTTCTTATAGGTCCTTATAAATTTATTTAGTAGTTTTATCAGTATAGAGTGGATTATTCAAAGTTTTGATTTAATACAACCGCATTGTTTATGTAATGCTTCTATACGTGACTTAGTGTACGTGCCTGGTGGATGCAAAGACCTTTGCGCGAAAGGCGCGCTCGCGCGGCTCCGGTGCTACCGGTTCTGACGGCCTCGAGGGTCGAGAGCGGCTTCGAGCGCGGTCACGCTCTCCTGCGGGCGTCACGTTAGCCTCTGGTCTTGGAAGCGCATCGTGCTCATATCACAATGTTTGGACACGCAATGTGACTGATGATTAGTCGAGTAAATAACAAGATCAAACGGAAGATATCTGAAGATATCTTCCGTTTGATCTTAAGGATTTCGTAGAATTATATCCATCGTTTTCTAGCTTTAATTACTGGCCGCCATTTACGGGTTACATGCTCTTTGCCAATACTTGCCTCAATATAATATCATTTTACTTCACTTTTTATCTATATTTTCATCTTAATAATTCGATCCTTATTCACGCATGATCCCATTTTGAATGTACTCACGCCATTCTTGTTCATTGCGTGAATATTAAAGAAAAGAGTAAATGATGGACCCCAGTGAAGTGAGGGGTTACCTTGTTCCAATCAGTCGCCAATGTAGTTAGGATAAAGTCTAGAGTAGCTACGTAATCTAAAAATGTTGACGAGCAACGTATAGTTTCGATTTATGGACGATTACTTTAAGCGATAGAAGACGTAATTCCGCGTTGAGGTGGTCATCATCACAAAATTCAAAATAGACGATGCCGCAATAGATTATGCACTGGCGTCATTTGACCTCAGCAAAAGAAGCAGGAAGCGGTCATATAATGTCCGATGACGTCTTTTTCTTACGTGGGCGCTCGGAGGATAGCCATTAGAGTTGTTAACGGTGAATCGCGTCTAGAAGAATGCTTAAAATTTCGTATTAATTATTGCTACCCGAGAATAAATTTATTTTGGACCGTTCGGTAAACATAATTACAATTGCGCTGTAACCAGAATGCTGTAACAGAGTATTAATGGCACGCGAGTCAAACATTTAAAAAAAAATTGTGCGTGTCAGCTCCGACGCGCGACTGGAGTTTACTCCTTAAGTACGATTGCCTTAGAATGTATAAAATGGGTAACACTGTATATTAATATAAATGGAAACTTCTTTTGTAAAAAATGCTGACAATATAATTATTTTCAAGTAAAACACAAATGAACAAGATCAAATTTATACAACAAAATTAAAAATATTTAGTAACGTCAAACTAAGAAGTAAAAATTAAAAGAGGCTTTTTAATTTTGTAGGATAGAAGACACCAAATATTCACACATAATGACATTTAATGATTACATCTTGATATAAGCGAACGATAGTAAACTATACGTGTCAAACTCCGTCATTGCGATTATGCTGTAAGAAAATGCCAATATGTGTGTCACACTCCGTCATTGCAATTACGCCATAAGAATATGCCTAATAAATATATTGGTATTTCACTGTAAAGATGCGCAGAAATGTTGGGCGGAGAGACCACCTAACGGTTACACTTTTTTAACGCTCTGAACGTCTGATTTTACTCCTCATAAAACTTCATAACGGCGCTATATATGAAAATTGATTCTTAAGGAGTAAACTCCAAAAAATCAATTTTTTATTTGCTGTATTTAAGAAAGATATTTGAAATAAGTTTAGGCTAATCCAGTGAAATTCTAATGCGTGATCCAACTCGGGTTATTTTTGTTTTAAAATCGTGTACCCAGGAACGCTTGCGCGCCTAAAAGGTGGATCACTGCAGGTGTCGTTCACAATTTTTGTGCTTATTGTAATTTCGAAACAAAAAACTCAGTTATTAATATACAACGAATAATTAGTTACTAATTTATTTAATAGGTACGTATAAAACATTCCAAGGACAAAACCTGATCAAAGTGAATTGCAACAAATAACCGATATGACGTTAATGTTTTGGATGTCCTGAAAAATTATGATGTTTTAGCTTTCAGTTCATATATAATTTGAATAATTTCATTGGTTTCTGAGTAAAACCTACTGAAAGAAAGATAGTTTTATCTTCGCTCTCACACTTGGTTCAAGAAGGTTGGTGCGTGTCCATAAAAGCCTCAAAAACACTGTCAAGTGATCTGTTAAGTGGCCGAAGAATTAAACATATTTATGGCTAACTTCACAGGCTTAGTTGTGTAGAAATTTCTACATAGAAAAACTTGTGCTGACTCATGATCGATAATGAACTTCGTGCCGTAAACTGAATGTTCCGAGTTCGATCTCGATTGAAGAAAGAATTTGAATTGGCAGTATTTTGAGTACTTTTTCCTCGTCGGACCCGTTGACATTAAAAGTAAATTTGTACATTTAATGTCGCGTTAAACCGTCTGGCCGTTGCGCAATCGCTAAGTTCACGGCCGTGCGTAGATGCAACTTGGCGGCTGACGAGTTACGCGTGCGTGTATCTAAATTTAGCGCGCGCGAGGCGAGAAACTGGCAGGTTGCGTATCGAGAGGAAGTGGCTCGCAGGAAGTCACGCTTGCTAAAATAAGCGCCTATCGAAGATGGCTATGATTATTTTAAATGTAAAAAACGGGCGTGGCTGCGTGTACGTGAATACTTCTGAGTTAACCGGTATTATTTTATTTAAGATCTATGAACTTTTTTTGTTGTCGCCGGTATCCAGTCGTCGATCCGCTCGGACGCTACGACTTTCTTGCGTTACCGGCACAGTTTCCCTCGATCATATGAAGGTTTTATGGATATCATTCGATTGCTGTTTAAAAGCTGTTCCCAACTTTATATGATGTCTGTCTGTCTTCTCGGTTTTTAGACAAGTATAGGGCTATGTGGTCAATATGTTGGACTTTTCTTTACTTTTAACTTAAACAGCAGAATATTTTCATTACTATAACCACTTTATTTATTTATTTATTTATTTCTGCAAGCTGAGAAAACTAAGTATACAGTGACAGACTTGTTGCGCACTTTAGACTAACGTTTTATGCTTACTTAAACGAGCGTTGTAATTTCACCAAGTCAAAATGTACATTAAGCGTAAAGTATAGACGCGCTAAACAGACGCAAAATAGCAGCGCCACGTCCCTCCCGCAGACAATGTTTGCGCTCCAACTCTGCGTAACAAATTCTTTCCGCTACGTAAGCGTTCGAGTGGTGTAATGGAATTTTAGATGTAGCCAATGAATTTGGAGGTGCAAAGCCAAGTAATGTTCCTAAATTTTGTTATCATGAGATTTTCTGGATTACCCACTAGCCTCTATTTCTATGGTAGCAAAAGGAAAGACCTGTTCATGTCAAAAGTAATAATGTACCAGGAAATCTCGTTTGATGAGAATTAGATTAGTATCGAACTAGATAGACTTTCGATTCTAAGATTATTATTAAAGGATTTGATAATGCAAGTAATTTTGCGTTATTACAAATTATTAAAATTTGTTTCATTGTGCGGCAATATTTTATACAGTAGCGATAATTAGTGTTTTATTGAAAAAGATAAAATGACAACTCGAAGACTGATCGGTGAAACTTCGAGTCCAGAGAGAGTATCTAAGTAAATTTATTAAGAGAAATAACAGAGACAAAACTCCAATCGAAAGTTGACGGGCAAAGTTTCATCTAGTGTTGGCCCCAGGTGTTACAAGAATAAAAATAGTATTTTTATTTAGTTTAATAGTATTTTTAGTGAGTTTGAAGGAAATGATGTGATTTCAAAAATTACAGTGCGCATTAATTGGGACCGTATTATTTCCTTTACATGTGACAAATAAATCTTCGAATCATATAAACTAATAAAGTACTGTCACCCTATGCGGATACGCTTATTACTTCTGCACTATGATCTGTTAAAAGGTGTGTTAAATCCGGCGCATTTTCTCGTATGATATCTTCCATTTAATCGGGACCAGTCGTGGAAGCATGGCCGCCATTATAGTTATAATAAACGCATTTGATTAGGGAACGACAGTAAGTGACGCTATGGCAGATCTGGGCTCTCTATTGAATCAGCCGTGGGATTGGCCTTCGTCTAAGATAAAAACGCCTTTCTAACGCTCGCGGTTTGTGGCGCAGCGTCGTCGGCGCGCGAAGATGACGCGACTTGGAAAGGTTTCTGGCATTTTCTAATAACTTTAGCGAAATAAACTGCATTGCCTTACTCAGCTTACGTGTTACTTTGATTACTCATTACGATCTTGCTGACGTGCGACGCGTGAGAAAAAATACTACTATCATTTACTTTGAGATGGATTTTCCTCGGTGTAACTTCCATTTTTTGCCTTCATGTTGCAACTGAGCTGACGATTTTCTCGTCGCTACACCGCGTCTATTGTTACGTATTCGGGAGACGTGTCGATCGTCTCTCGAATTCGTAACAATAGACGAGTTCGCACGTGGCGTTTGAACGATTAAAGACATGTTTTTGATCCTTTGCTGGCAACAAATCGTTCGAGTTGACTTTTTAATTGCAGTTTGTTGTAGCGTCTGGATATCACGTTTCTTGTAAACATGCTATTTATAGGATTACTAAGGAATCGCTAATTCCCTTCACACACGTCACTCGCCTAATTGTTTTCTATCAGTTTCCTGAAAATTGTCATAAAATTATTCAATTATTTTCTTCTGTGATAGCGGTTATGTTAAACACAAAATGTTTACCTGCCTTTTAATATGTTGTTTCTATTTTCGAATTCAATACATTTTTTAAACGCGTTTTTCGACCGAATATTATTTTACTAATGTAAAAGGGTTGTTTTACAATTGCGAAGACTTTCCGCAGAAAATTTTAATTATGTTATATAAGGAGAATACTATGTTCGTATCTATGATACAGGCTATATCAATGAAAAAAATTGTGGGGTTCGGTTGAGTAATTGTGGCGTGAAAGCGAGAAGTATTTTCAGTTGACCTTTGAAAAATTGTGCGCGATAATGAAATCTGCAACAAAATTACAGTGTGTATCTTAATATTTATTATTGTACCTGGTTCGTTACTTGTTTGTCAATACGGGCTGCTGGTGTCTTCGTAAGAAGGCTTCCAACAGCTTAATTTGTTTTTTTAATTTTAATTCAAGACATTTTTTGGGTAGGCCTGTGTTCTTTTTAAAGAAAGCTTATCATCTCTGCCACAAACCAGGATTATTTATTCTTTTTTATCGGTGGTGTTTGGCATGCCAGTTAAGTAGACCTTCCAATAGAATATTACTATAAAGATTTGGTTTAAGGATTTAAAGAGAGTTTTAGTAGTTAATTGTTTATTATGTCCATGACCATGTATTTCCAATGAATGGTTAATTATTTCCAAAAATTATTGGTATATTGGGTAAATTTATTTTATGGAAGCTATATAAATATATTTGCATTGATGCTAGTGACAACATACAGAAGTGCGGCCGCCTACTGTGTTGGCATAGTAAAAACACTCCAGGTCACCCGGCAAGCTATGGAAAGGGCTGTTCTTGAGGTTTCTCTACGAAATAAGATCCGTATTAAGGAGATCTATAGGATGACTAAATTTATCGACATAGCTCGTGGGATTAGCAGGCTGAAGTGGCAATGGGCAGGTCACATAGCGCGCAGAACCGACAACGGTCGAGGAAAAAAGTTCTGGAATGGCGACCACGTACTGGAAGGGACACAGTGGGATGACCCTAGCGGGTAATCTGGTAAAGATCGTGGAAAGCCGTTGGATGCATGCAAAACCAGATCGATCTTTTTGGGAATCTATGGAAGAGGTCTATATTTAGCAGACGTCTTCCGGTTGGTAATGATGACGACATTGAAAAACATACATATAACAAGACATTTGTGAATTCAAACTATTCGTAACTATACAACGTTTGTTATATTTTGAAAATGTGTTACTGCTTAGTTGTTATAATTCGTAAACTTAATGTCATTTGATAAGGATCGTCTTAAATCGCTCGCATTGTCGTTTAAACTAAGCAAACACACGCCGTTTGCAATAAACAAAGATCAAGTAACTTTCCGCTTCCCAGTGGTTCGAGACAGTGGTCGGTGCAAACAATCGATTAGCATTCCATTACTTAGTCATTTGTTTATTTATAAAACGAGCGAACCAATCGAACGGTGGCGATGCTCTTTCGATATTTTGTTAATTGGTTTCCGTATCTACACTTGTCGTTTGCCAGTGGCGTACTGTAACCGCATTTCGGGGTTTATTTTGATGATACTCACTTTTATTTTATGACATATATTGGATAAGGGGCTGATAAAAACGCCACTTTTATCAGCAATTTATGGAATAGTCTGGCAATCAACGACATTTTCAAAAATATATTTTATTATTGGAAAGAAAGGTTGTTGTTTCCACTATGAAGATGTTGCTTAATAAGAAATGGAGTGCTGACAGTGCGGCCATAAATGATCAAGTGTCTGACAGTAGGCGTTTGTCCTACCCATGGGCCGGCAGTATGGGTTTTCTTTAATGTTTACCTACAATTAGGAAAATGTTCCCTAAAATATGATTAATAATAAAATAAGTTTTCTCGTGTCTACGTATTCGAGGCGTCATTCCTGGTCGTTGTACTGCGGTCACTTTAGCAACACTCAGTTTTTTCACTACAATTGAAATGAAAGGTTTTCGTCGACAATAAATTTGTCTCCCAAATAGGTCGTTGGCTGCTGGGTTAAAATATTATATAAACTTCTCTCGATCATCTCTGGTAGAGTCTACAAAGAGCATGGCGTACAATATTGTGTTCAGTTAGCAACTGCATTTCAACGAGTTAAGAGCGAAAAAAAATCGGAAATTTCACTAAAAGAACTTGGAGAGCTCTCTTTCCACGAATGCAGTTTGGAGCGAAAGAAGTAACGTGCGATATTTACAAAAAATAGGTGAAAGTGTTCGTCCTACATTAAATTGATAAAAATTTAAAAGCGTTATTTAAACAGATTACGGATTAAGTCCAGGTTATCTGGTAGAGCTACTCTCGTGGTCTTTTGCCCATATAGGTCGTTGGCTGCTGGGCTAGAATGCTAATATAAACTTCTCTTGGGCAATTCTGGTGGAGTGTATAAACAGCATGGCGTTCAATATTGTATTCAGTTAATTGTATTTCGGCGAGTTAAGAGTGAACAAAATACGGAAATTTCATTAAGAGATCTTAAAAAGCTGTTTTTTTATAAATTCAGTTTAGAGCGAAAATCGAACGAAGCAACACGCAATATTGCATAACAATAGGCGAAAGTAAAAATCTTATATTAAAAAAGCCTTATTGAAGCAGATCACAGATTAAATATATCTAAATTATCTGATTCAACTACTCTTGTGCCCTCACACTGCAAAAAAAATTTACTTTTACTTAGGGAAGAATTCACTTCTTATACCTATTGTTTGGTTACCATAACATGGTGTCTAACACGGCTGGTTTATTATTACCAACATAATATATAGTGTTGTACTCTTTCTGCATACTTTTTAACCATGTTTATCAAATTTATGACAGATGGCGTTAATTTACTACGGAATATTTTTCCGTTTTGTACCAGAATATATTGCATATAATGTCAGATTTTCATGCAGACAGACCGACAATTCCTCTCTCGTATAATACAAGGACCATTATTAAAAAGGACGTCAGGACACAGTATTATCGCCTTTGCCTAAACGTTAATTTTAAACCTTTAACAATTTTTAAACTTCTCGTCAGCTTATCCTTTAAAATTATGATTTCTGAAATGAAGAAAATTAATCAAATACCTTGTTGAAGATTGTTAATAAAAGTGAATTATACAGACAGATAAAGTTGGGGTTCCATCGAGCTACGAACGTTCCACTAATGGATAACTCAAAGCGACTCTCCATATGAGCAACGAAAGTGATACTTTTTATCACTTCGCTATATGAAATATAAATAATTCGAAATTCAAATAATTCTCATCTCAGTTTTTCTCTTATTCACACGTGCACAAATAGAACGACCGAGAGCGAAATAGAAGACTGTCTTTTCCGTTCCCCGCTAACTTCACTTGTTTAAACTCGCTTCACGATACTCGTATAAACTACTTATTATCGATGGCGTCTTCAGTAAGACCCGCCCTGCGCCCGTCGAACAATCGTACCTCCATGGTTCGTCCGCCCGTTTGGCCGTACGCCGCTGCGTTGCACGCGTCGGACGGCGCGCGTCTCGCTCTCGTAATGAGCGCCTAATGATGCCCATTTAAATGCTGTCCACCTTCGCTCGTGGATTTGGGTATATTCCGCGTGTCTACGATATGTATGTGTGTATATACAGGTATATAGACATGCATATGTACGTACTTTTCCATTCATACATTTACAATATTTTATCGATGTAGCAATTAATTTATCGAAGACGGCACGTAACACATCACGAGCAGCGATTGATATAAAATCATTTCAGCAGATATTACGACCTTGAGATACATATTTTAAGAGTCAATTTCGCCAACATATTATTTAGATATTTGCCCATAACTAGATGTGATATGAAATAAATATATCGACAAAAAGCTGGATTTGCACGATTAATTTTTGTGCCTTATATCTAAGCGTAAGTAACCGGTCTAACGTGATGCGCGCGCTAACACAGACACGCGGTAGAACCTTTGAGTCCACAGCATTATTACCAACACTGCTATAACTAACTGTCTATGGAGGTTTACGCTATCCTAATCTTAATGCAACGTATTTAAACAAGTCAGAAAAGTTTAAACAAGTTCAAAATTGATGCATCTGGCTTCAGAAAACATAATCGTCTTTCTGAATACAAGTTACGTCTCAATGGTTGAATAACTTGGACGTCTACTTCACATATTTACGCTTTTCTTTAATGTATTGAAATATCCTTAGAGGCCAGAGTAAAGAATTGATTGGTTAGGTATACATCCCTTAAATCCTCTACTGTCTTGTCTTTTCCCATTTCCACCCCAATTAATGCTAATATTTAAATTTTAATTTATAATTTACTATTATTATTTGATATTTTAACATTTTATTAACCCATCAAACAAAACATTTCTCAAAACGTATTGTTATGGTTAATAGAAAGAGATTGCTCTCGTAGCAATAAGTCTATCATATGTACTGTACACTAAGTAAAAAAACAAATTAACAATGTCCATGTACTGTGATCGAAGGAATTTATATCTATGATTACTTGTTGGCTATCTAAATTTTATACCTCAGTTGTAAATAATTAAAATCGAGAAAAATTATATTAAAAGAACAATTGTATAATTTTGAACCTGCATTTTACATAAACTCTAATTTAGTACACAGCAGGATGATCTTGAAATGTTGAAAAGAAAATTGTTTTCGTCTTCTCGCTCACTCTGAACAAGAGAAAGTTTTAAAATGCCCTCCGAAACTCCAACTTTTCATACGTAGCGTTTGCAGTTGGGTTTATTTATTACAACTATCATGAATTTCGTTTTTCTACGTCAAATTACCTCGGAAAAAAATGCTTGTGACAGACATTTAGCTGGGTCCAGAAGTGATCAGTTTTTTTTATTTAGATAAGGTATTCTAAACACCGAACGTAGTTAGAGCGTACCAAGACTAGTCAATATAAGAACTTGATTTGCATCGTAAAGACTTTGGGCCAACCTGATCCGTTCGCAGAGAATAGTATTGGGTGTTTGACTCAATTTTTTTTATTTTGTTAATTATAATTATAATTTCAAAGTACAAGCTGACGAAGAGTTGAATCTTTAGACAAGGACAGTATTACTGCATTGTGACGTCATTTTTAATATTGCACATTGTATTCTACAAGAGGGAAAGAGACACGGATATACCCAACTATGTTCGTATCTTCAAATTTAGAAGCCTATATCTGGCTTATTTTTCAATCAATTTTTGAATATTTTTCAATACTGTTTTTTAATAAACTTATATTTCACGATATGGTACGAAAAATATCAAAATTTAGGATGAGTCAACTACCCCACTTTAGTGAGAATCATTAGTTTCTCATGTAACGAGATTATAAAATGTAATTATTATAAATAAATAAAGCTTGCTTTTTTAGTGTCTATTCAAATATATTCTTAAGTTGCGAACGCCATGACCTGTTTCAATTTGTTTTCTACATATTTTTTTAAGTATATGTACTTATTTGCTTTTTATAATAATTTGTCATGGAACACTTTCTAGGATAAAATTTTCACAAAAGGATACTCATAGAAGGTTATTTTGTTAGTATAGTGGCCGTGAGACGGTCGCCTATACTTTTTTGAAGCTTATAAATGTCAAACATTTATTATTTGAACGCATCATATTTTTAACTTGAAAATTTCTTTAATACGTTAAGAAACACATTCTAGTATTTTTTATATATATATATATATATATATATATATATATATATATATATATATATATATATATATTATCAGGCTTAGGCTGATGATACGCAAAGTGTTGGCGTGAGATTGTTTAACCAACTGTATATTAGCTTCACTTGTATGTTTGTATGTGTGTTTGTGTGAGTGTAACTGAATTTTTCAATTAAATTTTCACCCACTTCCAGACATCCGAATTATTTCAAATTAGAATTATTTCAAAAGACAATACAATAATTTCATAACTAAAAATATGGAAAATAAAATTATAGTTTAAAAAACTAAAGAGATGATACGGTTTTGTAGTAGTATAAAATAAAAAATAAAAAATAATCTTTAAATATAAAGATTTTGGTCAAGAGCGAAAAGACGTCTCACAACTCGGTATAACTTAATTTTTTTGGATAAACTCAAAATACGAATGAATTATTTGACAAAAAATTAACTTTCATCTAAAAAGAAACGTGGTGTACTCTCCATTTACATTTCATAAGAAACACTCCACGTTTTTTTCAATGTAAGTTATTTTTTTTGTTATTCATTTTATTCTTATTTAAAAAAATTAAGTTATATCTTTATTACAAGAGAAGCCGATATAAAGCGTACTTGTGAAAATAGATCATTGAGGCATAATACAACCTGTATATGATTCGTTTTGTTCATAATGGTGTGAAGCGTAATGAACAAAATGAATCATATACAGGTTGTATGATGCCTCAACAAGGAAAATTGTGCAATTATTGATCGATGTCAGTTCTGGTGTGAGCTATTTCAAATGCATCTGCATTATCACATAAAATGGCAAATTAGTTTGTACGTCTGTTTGTTTATTTGTATGTCTGTTTCTATTCAACGTTCCCTTACTGACATCCACCTTTGTTTTTAGTTCGTTTGTAGATTGTATATTATCGCACTGAATCTAAAACCTGCACTACACTACTCACGAAGTTGATCGAAGTTAGGCGAAGAGAATAGTGTAGAGAAGTAGTTCGACTCGCTTTGTGCGTACTTCAGACTGTACTTCAGATATACTTTAGACTGCGATCAACTTCGACGAGCACTTCGTCGAGGTGACTTCGCGAGGAGTGTAGAGGGCGTTTAAAAGTAGGTGAAAAGTGACGATAAACAAAAATAGATATCAGAAAGAAGCAACTTGTTCTCGACTTCTATGATTAAACTTTTAAAGACGTAAATAATGTGTAAAAGGATTACTTTACTAATAAAATGTCGACGGTTAAGGAGCAGATGATGACCACGAAATTAAAGATCGGATTGACTGAGGTGATGATATTGTTTTTCACCGTAAACGCCTACCTGGTTTCGCAATTTATTTACTACTAATTATATACTTTGTGTGACTAAGACCTATCTGAAATAAACGTGAGCAACACCGGTATTGAGCACCAGTGATAATAGTTGGCGCACTTACATGTTGCTTGCCGAATTCTACGCGGGGGAGGGGGCGCCTCCAACTCTGTTCCGTCCTTTATTCTCCCCCTTAGAAGGGTGTCTTCGTTATAATCTCATTTCTCAACGTACGAACTGACGCTGCCGTGGTAAAATAAGTATCAATCGAAAAATTCACAATGTCAAATTGTTATCTATCATAACTGTCATGGACGAAAAAACTATTTTCAGTTTAATTGCAAGGGAACAATTCATGGAGAAGTATAATAAGCCGAATCCGATAATGGCGAAAGGGGTCAAAAATAAATACAATTGTCTATGTGCCTTTCATTGTTCTATCACAACTGCCGTGGATGAAAGAAACGTTTCTAGTTTAATTGCAAGCGAACAATTCACAGAGAAGTTTAACACGCCAAATCCGATGATGGCGAAAGAGGTTAAAAATAAATACAATTGTCTATATACCGTTCATTGTTTATGGTTCACGATGACTGTGTATAGTAAACACAAACTATTGTGTTTACTGCGTTATTCTAAATCTTTAATTTATTAACGAAATCCAAACCGTCTTAGATGGCAACACGTATGTAACTTTATAAACAATGTCATCCGGTATAAAGCGCGTAGATATAAAAACGATTCGCGTCGCGCGGGCGATATCCGGTCTCGCCATAACCAAAGAATCGCGACCCGGAAGCAGCGGGATTGAGATTTTTAAAATTTATTCTCGGGCGGCTAAGAGCAATCTTTGCCAGCCATTGCATTACGGGTAGACGAGTTTTTTTTTCTTTCTCTCTCTCTCGAATTATACGAGCGCAATAATAGTTACTCGGAAGGTTTTTTGCGCTGCCAGTGTTGGCGCCTGTTTTTGGCGTATTTATTATTCTTCGAAGGCCGATCGGGTCGCGTCATCGACCGTACGCGCCTCGCCGATGGTAGTATCAAAACGTTGTGCATTAATTTTGTTAATTGTGTTGTTATTGAGATCAGAGAGTATATGACAGTCTGTCCGGTGATAAAGAACATTTTCCTTAGTTCTCGTGGCCTATTTTTTGAGTGAACGTGCCAATTATGACGTGTGAGCGTTTCTCATTCTGGTGTGTTTGAAATGAACAACCTTCAAGTTTTTTTCGCGGTGAGTCTGTTGAAGAGACAGCTACGATGTTTTATCTCTCACAGAACTTGGTGATTATTCTAAATTGGACAAGGTAAGCGGTAGTGGTGGAAGGTAATGTTGGAGTTATACAAGTTGTTACATAATTTTAAAATGATTTCCACATTGTTCTCTTTGTCTTTCCTTTCGTCTATTTACGTCTTTAAGTCAGTTTTTCGCCATGACGAAATTCTATACTAGTTTGTCTCGTCGTTTCTTTTACTTTACGATGGGAAATTTTGCCGTAAAAACGATGCAAAAGTTACTCAACAGTATGTTTTTGATATTATTCTATTTGTATTTAGCTTTTTAGTCTTGAATTCGTTCTCATGAGTTACTCGGCTTATTTCGCCGTTGCTGTAACAGTAAGCTGATCTAGTCAACGACTAATCGTGTTAGTATGTCTTTTTTTATTCTCATCTTTCTGACTCTGTGTCAAATTTATTTCTTTCCCAGAATAATAAATAGACCAATGAAAACTTTTTCTAAATTTACTTAATCATTTTTAAAGACCGAACGTCCAACGATCTTCTAACAAGCTTTTATGGTATATCAGTAGAACGCGACTTTTTTGCCTGTTTGAGGAATTCTACATATACTGGTAAAGCTTAGTTTTATATATTAATAAATGCATATCGCTACTTTCCTCTTGGCTGTTTAAAATCACATCACTGAATTGGTTTGCGCCGAATGGTTGCTTATAGAAGATGTCCTGCTTGTGCGCGGTGTCAAAGTGACCTATTTTAATGGATAAAATAAAGGACGTGGGGTCGTCAACATTTTGGAGACTATTGTTGCACGGCGGCCCGGAGATTGCCAAAGGACAATAATGATGGCTATAAAGAAACAAAATATCATACTAACAGACATGCCGACTGGCACAACTTTAAAATAACTCATTTTACTTCTGTATAACTTGTGCAACATGAAAACCCCATCAAAATCTATTGAGCACTCTTTATGTGTTGTACGCACGAACAGGCAACGGACAAAAAAATCTCAAAAAATGTCAGTATTTCTTTTATAGGTTATTTATTGCACCGAGGAATCAATATAGACCAACGAAGAGTTTCCCCAAAATTCAGGACAACGAAAGTAGAATGGGATAATTTTGTAGGTTAAAAATGTTTAGGGGTTTTTGGGGGTTAACTAATTTTGGTTTTACTATAAAATATCAGTCAACGCTGTTAATTCCTGTAGGTATAGTCATTTTTTATATAAATATTTTGTCTATCTACATTTTATATTTATAAAACGCATATTAGATGAGAGACAATATATAAAATTATTATTGTATAAATTTGGTTGAGTTTTATTATAATTGAATATATCAAATTTTCGTTTAGAAAATTAACCAATACTCTTGGTTAATTTATTTGGTTAATTTGGTATTGGTTAATTTTACGGAATTATCGAAATGTTTGACAACATTGCGGGGAATTCGTTGTGAAAGTATTTTTAATATAGATGAAATAAACTATTAGGCTTTACTGTACTAATATACTTATAGACTGTACTAATATACTTATAGACTTTAACAAAAAACGGGTTAACCAAGAGTCACACGTGTGAACGATTTTTATTACAAGCATACCGTCATGCATAATCACTTTATGTAATTATTTTCCTTGTGCTCTTTTATTCTTCATCGCTTTCATAACAGCTCCATTATTACTATCAATTGTATCATTTCATCTTTTCCCATCGTTGACTCGGTTTATGCTGGCTTTGTATTTAATTTGTTGGCGTGACACACATTGATCTCCTGAGATTTTTAACTTCTTGTACGTGAGAAGAAAAACAAATACCGACGTTTTTACTCTGTATATGTACGACTGGCTTTTCATAAATAACGTGGCTCATTCGCGTTTAGCTTGCCGCCGCTGCAGAACTATAATGTGTAACGCAGACGAAGACTTTTGTAGGTTATTGGTCAGCGGTCGACAGCTGCCGACTTTTGTCGGATAAAGTCGGTCAGTAGGTCGGTAAGTAGGCCAGAGTCGTACCGATTTTTTGTAGGATTTTTGTATAAGTATTAAATGTGATATCTTATATTTTATCCGATTTTTATCGAACCGGTTAATCGAATTGTTAAAACGAACCGTAAACAGATACTAATCTCCGAAACTATTAAACCAATTTTTATGAAACTCTCACTGGCTCACACCTCTATCTTAGCTTTGTTCTTCAGAATATTTATACGTCTTTCCAGCAGGTGTTCGATTACAGAATTCCAGATTATTTGACACTGTTATCTATGATAAATCCTGAAGCTGTCTCGTTTCGGGAAACATTTTTCCTCCAAAATCCCTCGCTGAACTCAAGATATATAACCATATAAAATCGAAAAATGCATCCTTTAATAAACTTCTGCAGTTGGAACAGTGTAGCGCTAAATAGCGGAATTGATAATTGGCTACAACGCTGCTACAAATATTTGTTTAAAACTATCTAAAAGATTACATAACAAGGGAAATTTTGCTTTGTCACTATGTTGTATATTGATGCAACCCCCGAAACTACTTGACCGATTTCAGTAAAACTTTCATTTTTGGTCCTCGAGGAAGGCCGAAGGCTATGCACATATGTCATCGTGCTATTCCTAAAGGGAACTGAGCATGACTATAGATTTAAGAAAAAAATTATAGAAAACTATCTTCTCTTGTCTCCGCTTATTAAAATACGAGATACATTTCATAATAATCTTCTTGGAATTCCATTCCTATCGGAGGTTGGATAACATTGTGACTATTCTAATTTTGTAAGCGGCTCATCTAAAAAACTATAGTCAAGGAACTGCTGCAGATTATTCAACCAGGAGTACCATCGCCTATCTAGTTCTCGTTCCTGAACTTTTTCCTTTATAATTAGTTGAGAAACTTTGTATTTCTCGTTTGTCACGATTTTTAAAATGTAAGTCAACTTTATACGCTCAACAGAATAGAAGCAGAAAAAACAACTTTCTTTTTCAAGTTTCTATATTATTTCGTCATTTGTTACGCAGTCACGCCAGGTTATTTTCAGTATACGGTGGTATTAGCATACCTCGAAGCCTGCCGGTTTCTTTGTTGTGTTCAGGTTTACAGATACACTGTATAATAGCAATGAAAATACGTAGCCATATACTATTCATTGTCAGACAAAAACTGAGGTTCTGTCAGACAGCATCAAGAAACTTGGACGGGGCCATTTTGATACCAATTTTAATTGCTTATGCGTGATCTCAAGTTTATTTTACCACTAAAAATATCGATCCATAAAACTCTCTGGTTCCGGAGCTGACGGCGACCAGGAAAGTAGTAACTGGATCAAAGGGACTTGTTGGAAATAACAAGTTTGTTTTCAACACTAGAAAGTTTATTTTCTGAAAAAGTATTGTGTATCTAATATTTCGTTGTCAAGTGCGTCGTTGATGAGAAGAAGAGAATCTTAGGAAAACGTTTTTGATATGAAGTAATTTACAAGAAATAAGATGAAATCTTGTTAAAAGTACACATGTTTTTTGTCGTTTATTGAATTAACCATTGTTTGGAAAAGTTAAATATTAAAAACAACAAGCAGTAGAGAGAAGTGGCAAGAAGGCCCGTTCAAAACTGAGGCGAGCACGAGAAAAGGTATTTTTTATAGAAAATTGTTTACAAAAATGAAACAAGTAATAGCCGTGGACGGTACAGTAACGTCTTTGATACTTCGAATTTCCTTTTTGTTTTTGATTAGCACAGTTTTCCTTTTTAGACGATGGTAACTGAAATTACTAATGAATATGCCTAATAAAAATAGTAACTTCTATGTCGATCACTAAATTCGAAACTCTTGTCAGAACTGAGTTTCTCTTTCGGCTTTGACGGGAGTAGACTTCTGGCGGAATTTTGCCTGTAACTCGGAAACTAACCGCTGGATGAGGCTGGTTTGTGGATTTCAATAAGTATATTCCCAAATCGTCACCCTGGTTGTCGCAGGCCCCCTCCAGAGACCCATAACAACGCGCCGGACGCTATACAAGTATTCAGGACCTCCCAGAAGGAATAGTCCCATATATACCAACAAACGTTTCCACCCAACAAGTCTAGAGACTGTTCCTATTCAATGAGAAGATTAGTACCTCTATTTTTTCGAGAACGCATTTTGCGAATGTTCTAAATATTTCGAATATTGATCCTCTCTCAACCAAGTCGCGGTGATCGTAATTCTGCCCTTCTATCTTGACGAGTGCTCTCTGTCAAACTCTACGCATTTCAGTGAGCCATAAGCTGTACGAAATAGGTAGATTCTTTAGTGTATTATCTTCTCTGGCAATAAATTTACTTGCTTTTGAGCAACAAAGTCGAAATCAACGTTAATTTTGTTCGAAATTATAATTGTCTATCTACAGTTTTTATCTAAGAATTAATGGGACAACTTCAATCATTCTTGAATTAGGCACAGAGGAGACACGTGACTTTTAGTCGTTCTCAAAGATTCTGTTTATCCAATACCAACATTTTGTTGTCTCGCTAATAGTTCTGTATCGTCCTCGTTTCTATCACGCAACTTTTGGTTATGTTAATCAGTCAGTTATTAAACGGAGAAATGGCAGCAAGTCAGCAATTGCAACACGAAGTTCCGCCATGATATATATCCTATCTTTGAGAATGCACCAAAATGACGCGGGGTTGCATCTGTTATCGATTAAAGCTATAGAATTAATATGCATTAAAGCAGATAACATTTGAAGCTAATTCGCTGCGCGGTGCAACGTTCGATCGCGGACCGGGTGAAATCATTCGATCTGGTTCGGCGACCGGGTCGTGTCGGCCGAATGAATGTCATCCGGTGAAATTTACCACGGCGCATCGTCGGCCGACACAATGGGCGACACTGGGGCGGCGGCCAGAACATATTTTGGTCACGCGCGACGCCTATTTCCGCCGTGCGGAAATTTGCATCGCTCTCGCCAGGCACAGTGTTTAGATCGAATGCGCGTCGAGTAAGCGATCATGCTTACTTGTAATTTTGAAAAAATACGATGTTTTGTTTCGTTATCTCAAAGAAGAACATTTGCAAGTAAATAAGTTATTATGCCTCCTAAGATTTTGAACCGGTAGATGCTGTCAAGCGGTGACGTTACACACAACAATAAACTGTTAGCATGTACTAAAATATTTATAAATTATTCAAAATATAAATAAATTATTTTAATCGAAACTCGTATCGAAACTATAATAGCGCTTTTTTTTAAGAAACTTCTAATTTTGTTAATTTTTACGTGCACAAACATTTTTATTATTAACAAAAATGAATTTTTGCTGTGAAAATTTTATAAAAGCCTTGAAATATGTAGAAGCTTAAAATATGTAAAGCTACGACGAACTTAAAATATGTAGTTAAGCTACAATGAACTGTGAAAAGTTAAAATATGTAGAAGGTACAATGAACTGTGAAAAGTTAAAATATGTAGAAGGTACAACGAACTGTGCAAAGTTAAAATATGTAGAAGGTACAATGAACTGTGAAAAGTTAAAATATGTAGAAGGTACAACGAAATGTGAAAAGTTAAAATATGTAGAAGGTACAACGAACTGTGAAAAGTTAAAATATGTAGAAGGTACAACGAACTGTGCAAAGTTAAAATATGTAGAAGGTACAACGAACTGTGAAAAGTTAAAATATGTAGAAGGTACAACGAACTGTGAAAAGTTAAAATATGTAGAAGGTACAACGAACTGTGCAAAGTTAAAATATGTAGAAGGTACAACGAACTGTGAAAAGTTAAAATATGTAGAAGGTACAACGAACTGTGCAAAGTTAAAATATGTAGAAGGTACAACGAACTGTGCAAAGTTAAAATATGTAGAAGGTACAACGAACTGTGAAAAGTTAAAATATGTAGAAGGTACAACGAACTGTGAAAAGTTAAAATATGTAGAAGGTACAACGAACTGTGAAAAGTTAAAATATGTAGAAGGTACAACGAACTGTGAAAAGTTAAAATATGTAGAAGGTACAACGAAATGTGAAAAGTTAAAATATGTAGAAGGTACAACGAACTGTGCAAAGTTAAAATATGTAGAAGGTACAACGAACTGTGAAAAGTTAAAATATGTAGAAGGTACAACGAACTGTGAAAAGTTAAAATATGTAGAAGGTACAACGAACTGTGAAAAGTTAAAATATGTAGAAGGTACAACGAACTGTGAAAAGTTAAAATATGTAGAAGGTACAACGAACTGTGAAAAGTTAAAATATGTAGAAGGTACAACGAACTGTGAAAAGTTAAAATATGTAGAAGGTACAACGAACTGTGAAAAGTTAAAATATGTAGAAGGTACAACGAACTGTGAAAAGTTAAAATATGTAGAAGGTACAACGAACTGTGAAAAGTTAAAATATGTAGAAGGTACAACGAAATGTGAAAAGTTAAAATATGTAGAAGGTACAACGAACTGTGCAAAGTTAAAATATGTAGAAGGTACAACGAACTGTGAAAAGTTAAAATATGTAGAAGGTACAACGAACTGTGAAAAGTTAAAATATGTAGAAGGTACAACGAACTGTGAAAAGTTAAAATATGTAGAAGGTACAACGAACTGTGAAAAGTTAAAATATGTAGAAGGTACAACGAACTGTGAAAAGTTAAAATATGTAGAAGGTACAACGAACTGTGAAAAGTTAAAATATGTAGAAGGTACAACGAACTGTGAAAAGTTAAAATATGTAGAAGGTACAACGAACTGTGAAAAGTTAAAATATGTAGAAGGTACAACGAAATGTGAAAAGTTAAAATATGTAGAAGGTACAACGAACTGTGAAAAGTTAAAATATGTAGAAGGTACAACGAACTGTGCAAAGTTAAAATATGTCGAAGGTACAACGAACTGTGAAAAGTTAAAATATGTAGAAGGTACAACGAACTGTGAAAAGTTAAAATATGTAGAAGGTACAACGAATTGTGAAAAGTTAAAATGTATAGAAGCTACAACGAACTCTGAAAAGTTAAAATATGTAGAAGCTACAACGAAATGTGAAAAGTTAAAATATGTAGAAGGTACAACGAACTGTGAAAAGTTAAAATATGTAGAAGGTACAACGAACTGTGCAAAGTTAAAATATGTAGAAGGTACAACGAACTGTGAAAAGTTAAAATATGTAGAAGGTACAACGAACTGTGAAAAGTTAAAATATGTAGAAGGTACAACGAATTGTGAAAAGTTAAAATGTATAGAAGCTACAACGAACTCTGAAAAGTTAAAATATGTAGAAGCTACAACGAACTGAGAAAAGTTAAAATATGTAGAAGCTACAACGAACTATGAAAATTTAAAATATGTAGAAGCTACAACGAATGATGAAAAGTTAAAATATCTAGAAACAACAACGAACTGTGAAAAGTTGTTATGTGCTGGCTGCTCACCGTTGTCTGAAAATGTTTGACCTCAATTGATCTTGACCGATCGGTATTTATTTAAATCATATGTCGTTCGTAAAGCAAATTCAACCTGTTACGGCATTTGTTGGATGTTTTTGCTATTTGAAACTAATTTATTATCTAAAAGGGACGTATTAATGTGAGTTTATGGAAAAGTAATATGCTATTGACAACAAAAAGCTAAACTTTATTTCGATCATTAAAAATGACTGTGTATTTTAAAAAAACTTGTCGACCTCGGCACAGCTTGCCAGGTCGGTTCAGATCCTGAGATTTTAGAGGAAAAAGATTACCTGGACGATTTGTTTCCAAAATTTATGACAGTTAAATTAAGAAACGTGACAAAAGTTCGTATGGTGTTGGATCCAGTTGTTAAAAGAATAAAAATGGCATTCTTGTACAGACTAAATTAAAAACCAGTCCCTTTAAAATGTTTATTTAAATTGTCAGACAGATGAAAAAAAACAATATGTATTAACAATTCTTTGTAATCGTTACTAACAAGTTATTACGAACTTCGTTAAATTTTTATTTCTTATTGTCAACTCTTTGCATATTAAAATATAAGATTTGCACGTTTATGAAGATATCCTTTTCTTGCTTTTTTTTGTATTATGTTTACAAATTGTATTTTATGTCTTGCTCCTCCTTGATAACCAATCATTGAATTGTTTGCTTTTTTATATTCCAAAAAATACCAGCTTTTTAAAAATTATTTTTATTTCGGTCGCCTTTGTTCATCATTTTTGGTTGCAGACAAAGTGAACATATCTCTCGATTCAGAGCGAAACTTAATGGATTGAAGTCCATGGGCGACAATGCAATCAACATGTTGCTACACTTTTTAGGTTTTTTGGAGCGGATTTAGTTATTCGTCTGCTCACCTCGCTAAGGCTGTGTCCAAAAATCTCAGCCTTATTTTTCCCAAGCATACAACTATATTTTATTAAAAGTCCTTTTCTGTGTAACCTTTGGAATCAACCAAATCCTAACATCAGGAATTCGCCTTTAAAATGTCCTCCAACATCGTTTAATAAATGTTTCCTCTGAGTATATTCTAATTTGTCTATTTTGCGATAAAGTAGGTTACAAAATGTCTCTCACGGTCTTCCACATTACTAAAGTCTTATATTTAACCATCGATGTGGACTGAATGGGATTGCTAATGTAGCAAATAAGTCGTTAAAGTTTGAAATAAATAAATGATAAAATTTTAAGAATTAAAGTTTATAAAAATACCGTGTTATGTTGGGTTGATCGCTTGCTTACGGCCTTTGATGGCGCAGCGCACTGTAGGATCCCGAGTTCGATTCCCGGGGGCGCCTCGAGCAGGGATAATGTTGCAATTGCGTAGCTAAAATGCCACCGACCAGTGGCGGGCTGTAGTACCTCTGATGTGAGAAGAGCTAGAGCTTCACACTGAGATCTTCAACCTGCCTGCCCAGCATGGCAATTACGAGCGTTACCTCCAATAATAGGCGCATTGGGAGAGATTTCTGCCTAGTGATAGGCGAAGAGAGGCTCTTGATGATGGTAAAAATATTTCCTCATATATATATATGTATATATATATATATATATATATATATATATATATATGAGACGATTATAGACTGCCTCGTAAAAACTGTTCGTAATTATTATTATAAAGAACACATTATTGAAACGAAATACGGCGAAGTCGGGACTCTAGTTTAAGATATAGGGAACTCTCCTTACGCAGTATCAATTTGGATTAATTTATTGTGAGGGTGAGTTAATTGGAATTTGAGCGATCTTTATTGTAATAGGTTTTCTTTTCGGCCGAAACTTGTAAAGTCCAGAAATTTATGGAATCATTCAATCGACACACAAAGGTCACTAGTTATGCGCGCTTCGCACCGAAATTTGGCAGCATCGTTGACTGACCAAAACCGGAACTTGGTATTTGCTTAACAATTGTAATTCACCAGCTTTGTGTTACAAGATATTTTCGGCGCGTGGCACGATTCTCAATCGACTTTTATCGACATTCATACAAGACATCGATAAATTCTGTCAGGCTTTTGAAAAGCCATCGTGAAAGTACTGGTAGAAGTGACGCAGAGTCCTTACGTCAATAATCTAATGATACTAAGGCTATATTTGTTTTAATATCCTAATCAGTAAGTACGATTTGCGGAAACCAAATTCTTTAAAAGCAAAAGCGTAGAGCGCAGAAATGCTGATGTGAAAAAGGTTTCCTAACGCTGGATGATTAAATACTTTGCAGAAAACTTTGGGTTTACCTAAGTAAATTTCCAATTGGAAAATTCCGATTCCGAAAGAATCCGTTAGATAAAACAAATTGTATCCATTTTTAACCGAATCCATAGAGGTGTTGTTGTATTATGAAATTGTATTCCAATATTGTATAGCGTTCAAGTTTTGTCGAGTTCATCTCGTCGAGAGCATCTTATGGATAATAGCGAAGAAACGATAGAAACCTGCCAGAATCGACGTATCGTATATGAGATTATATGAAGATGGGCACATTATTACCCATTATATATAATTTGTCACCCCCGTGTTGTGAGTAGAAGGTTATAGTTTCTGCAGTGTTTGAAATTAATTGAAGTGAAGTTTTTTGACAAATCTTAAAAATTTACAGTTTTCTAAAGGTTTAAAATTAATGTTTGTTGGACAAGGACAGTTATACTGATTTGTTGTAATTTTTAGTAATGCTCGTTGTATTTTACGGGGCCCCCAGTGGGGAGGGGGGGGGGGGGTGAAAAAGGAAGATATCTCCCGCTCTATTTCTAAAATAAAATTTAGAAACTCATTTTTATAACTTTCACTATTTGAAAATGATTTACTAAAAACGGAAAATTTAGGAGTAGTCGATTATCCTATTATTATCTTTTTCAGCATCACCTTCCCACCGAACGCCTTTCATTTTTAATACTGTGAAGTAGATCTTGTAATTATGTATCCCGCGATGATATCGCCTCAGCGGCATTCAGTTCGCTTTTCTCCTTCCTTGGGATAATCTAAGTCTCCGTGCTCCAATCTAATTGTCTATTTCTTGACACAAATATGCCGTCATGTGCAGCTACTTTCGGTTATTCTTTTGATCGACGCTAGAAGTGAAGAAAAATACAAACTCAATTTTTTTTTCATGGAAACCGATCACTTTTCATAGAACCGTGTTTGCGTATTCAGTAGTTTAGCGTTTAAACCAAAGGACTGATCTGGATGCGATTTGGTATCTGACGGTTTTAGTAAATAATTCCAGTCGTATTTTTAACACACATTCATTGGCTTCACTCTAACAAGTCGATTTGCACCCGTCTCAAATTGTCATGTCGAACTTATACAATTCTGCCAACAATCAAATAATACGGTACCATCGAGCTGACATGATTGTGGAGGGGAGAGTTGGTCATAGAAAATTATCAATTGTTAAAAGTAAACCCATCGAGTTTTGGGTTCGTTTCACTCGTCCCAACGAGACCTTTGGTTACATACTGTAATGATGATAGACGAGGTAGGTGGTCATGGGTAGTTTTTAAAGGTTAATATTAACCACATCCACTTTGGGTTTGTTTGATTTGCCTCAACGGGTTCTTTGGTTACAAAGGCGTAATAAACGATATTATAGTTCATTTATTTTTTTCTCGAATATTAATTCTACAAAAAATCTGATTAGGAGGGGGCCTCTATAAAAAAAATTAATCAAAGCGCGTACAACGTTCGTGGAGCTGAATTCGTAAGAATACCAATTTTATAATTTCAACGATAACATAAAAACTTAAAATTTTACTGTCACTTAAACAAATATGCAGCATGGCTCTACCGCTTATTATATATTCTTTTATTATATATGTGTATGCAAATTTATCAACTTTTTATCACATTTAACTTCCTAATAAACGACTATAAACTTTCTTTTTATGCGGTTCTTTAGTTGTATTTTATTTTTTACGGTTAATTTTTGGATAATTATGGACCGATCAGTGATATCTGGTTCAAGATGGCAGAATCGAAATGACGCTAAATCGTTTGCGATTATCAATACTTTATGTAAAATTTAAATACCACTTCAACCGGGCAAAATTGAAAGAAATCTTTTATGGCGTATCTAAGAATCCCTTATGTTAATCAAATATACCATAATCATTTTAGAGGACAGTAAAAGAACATTAATCGATTATGTTTTTTTCCTTAAAATTATTAGGAAAATAACTTACAAACTTGCAGATAAATTGCGGATCAAATGCAAGTCTGCAAATTATATTTTTCATCGAATGATATTCGGATGAATCTGCGACCTCAGTAATTGAAATATTAATCTTAACCGACTACAAGGTTTATTCTGGATTCAGCTCGTCCGATTATAATCTAGAAGTTTATTTGCTCGACTTCCCCGTCTCGCTAAACGAGCGAGCACATCAATTGGCGATAATTTGGTTCAATTAGTCGTTGCTCAATTCATTATTGTCTCTGGTCTCATAATGGCGTCCACTTATTACCAGTTTGGGCTAATCTGTTTAATTTCGAGTAATGTTATTTGCTTGAATTAATTATGGGCGTACCGACGCTTTCTCTTAATCGTTTATTACACGAGGTTTAAGTGGAAAGTTTTCAAATTGATCAATTAAAATTAATATTTACGTTTTCAAATAAATGTGTCACTTCGACTTGGCGCGCTAATAAATTACCTTTCACAAGACAATAAACTGGGACTTATAATTCGAATATGGAACTCGAAATGACAATTATATTTTCAAAATTTAAACGTTAATTCGATTTTGGAATTCGGAATGATAATTCGATTTTAGAACTCAAAAGTATTTCTGGATTTTTTTTGTAATTTTTATATTGTTAAATATTTATTGGATTTTTATGAATCTGTTTGAAACAATAATTCAATTTGAGACTATAAAGGAGTTTTCAAAGACTCATAAAATTATTATCTAACTGGGAAACTATATAACTACAGTCATCCCGTGATAGGCCAGCGATTGAAAAATAGCCACGTTGAATGTTTGCCTTTCCTCGAATCGTCCGAGTCGTTTATAAGAGTTCTGTCAACAAAAAAAATATTTTCTGGTAGCAACTTACTCTGTTTTTCTGTAATAATTTCAAAATAAATACACAATATTTTTGTAACTACTGAAATGTTACCATTACTTATAATATTTTTTTAAAAAGTTTCTATGAAAAAACACTAACTCTAAAATTTACGAGGAGCAATAAACTTTCGAATAAACTCTGCATATGCTTTATGTTGTTCTAAAACTATGAGTACTTTTCTTTTAAAGTGACAGGACGGTACGTACGTTAGCAAAAACTTGATAAGAAACTCACAATTTTACGGCTTTTTAACGATGCACGAAAATAATATATCGACCGTTTTAAATGGGCATTTACCGTCAATTGGAATTAGGTCGAAAACCACATTGGCGAATGCATTTTTAATCATAAACCGCGTGCCAATTTTCCGCAAAATTTCACACAAATTTACCGCGAACATGAATTGTTCGTTTTGGATGAAAATTAGCCCGATGCATTGAATTTATCTGCATGCAACAGTATTAATCACGTTTGTCTTTTTTTTTTAATAACAAAAAATAGGGGAACGAGTAGAGAAACACAATATATTTTTGAATGGGAAAATGTATTTAATTCAAAATATGAGGTCCGCTAATGATTTATATCGTTATTGCGATTTGTCCGTTTTGTCGGCGCTTGAAATGGTTTTTGGTTGTTTTGGAACTTTTTTGCACGCGTCTTAGATTTTTTTTCAAAATTTTCTCGGTATATCAAAGCTTTTATTTGACCATATTAAACATTTTAGTTTTTCTTATTATAAAAAGGTTTTGACAACGGAAAAAAGTTTATTCACGCTTCTTTGTTCCATAAAATGGTGAAATGTTTAAAAGATTTGCCATTGACTACAAGATGTCTAAGGCTGTCACTTAACGACTAAATCAAGTAGTCCACGCGAGCGAAGTCACGGGCAAAAGTTAGAATATAACTAATATTCTCTTTTATAGGACTTAATGTGAAACAAGGAACGTTGTCTTGTCTGTTCCATAGACTTATTATGCTAGGTAGACAAAAAAGTGAGAGAGAAAACGCAATGATGTAAACAGTATTGTAGTAATGTTGTGTTAGAAAGAGATAGATAAATGAAAACCTTTAGAACCGTTTTTTGCAGCACAGACCGCCCTTAGTGTAATAAATTTTTATAAATTTTAAATATTTATAACTGTTAATTTATAATATAATAAATAATTTAAAAATGTTATTTATTTATTGAAAAGCTAATTATTTTTAAAAACGATTGAAATATCATTTCAAATTAATTATTTTTAATAATTATACTACATTAATTTAATTAGTTAATTAACTCTTTTAAACTTGAGAATATTTATATTTAAAATGTTTAGTTATTAAACTCTGATACACAAGATACAATGAATTAAATTTACTTTTAAATAAATAAACTTTTAAATCTTATAAGTTTTTTGTTTTGTAATATTTTAACTTTTAATTTTAAGATTATACTTTATTTGATTTAACAAATTCTACTCAATATTAATGAAATACTTAAAGGAAGCTTCAATTTGTCTTTGATCTATTTAACTTTTTGTAATTTTAAAATATTCGTTACTCCAATTCAAAATTATTTGGGTGTAGTTACATTGAGAAAAAAAGTTTTAAAAATAGAATCTGTTAAAGTTATACAAAGGTTATCGACATCCTCGTCAATATTATTGGACATCACTAAACTTATCCTATCGTACATTTATGCACATACAAACAATTCTATTTAGGTTACGCGGAATTTGAGACTGAGTTGGGCTATGTAATAAGCCTATGGTCGTCCGTCTTCCCATCTTTTCAATATTTTTAGACGTATATATATGCATGAGATTTTGTTAGTAGGTGTTTCAGATGAATATCTTAATAAGTACGTAACAAATTATTTAACAAAACATTTAACGTATCGCCATATGACGAAAGAAGTGGCGAACATTTGTTTGCCCTATTAAGTGGCGTTCTATTAGCAAGATCTTTGTTTAAAATGAAGTTGCAGTGAAAATTTAATGTATGTGTAGCAACCGTGGCATCTAGTTTCCAATCTTATATGACAGTGAAAAACGCATCAAAATCCATCCAATAGAAATCAACTTATAAGCGAACTGACTGACATAAAGAGGTTTAGGTTCTTTATTTAGAAATCCAGTAGTTTTACAGTGTACCGGTACAGTGTTTTAGGTAACCGGACGCACCGTTTCTTGTAGCGGACCTATAAATAGGACCGGTTCTTGAACCGAGCGCTCCACGGTCATGTCGATAGAATGCAGCGGCAAAGTGGCGGTGCACTCGGCCGAATGCATTTCGCTCTTTCGTCCTTTCCATTGTCGCGCCGATATTCTGGGACCGCTTCGTTCGGCGTGTCGACGAAAGCGATCGACAATGAGACGCAGGAAACTCGTATGCAACTGGGATCAAGATTGTACGGAGTGTGCTTTTCTTAGTTGTGACATATTTTCATAGAGCTGTTTGCTCTCGTCATTCTTAACGTAAAATGTTTTCAGTGAATGTGAAAAAACTCAACCGTTTCCGGGGTTATCGCCTTCGAGGTTCGAAATCATAAAAAATCTTTCTTTTTTTATAAATTTACGATATATATCAAATACGCAGTACTCCCAGGAAAGAAATATAACTATCACAAAACTCTTTTTTTTCAAAATTAAATATCACTAATGAGATCAACTGGCGATTAGCATTGCCGTTTTTTCCACAATTTTCATTTTGGGTTAAATTCATCACGTTATTTCGAACAGAAAAAAATAAAAATAATGAGTTTATTAAAAAAAAGGCAAAATATTAATTTTTTCTTTTTTTTGTTGTTCAAAATAACGAGTCGGATAATCCCAGTGAAAACACCGTAAAAATAGTACATTTTACATATTGGAATTCTTGTACCTAGCTTCCTATTATATTGAACAAAAAATTACCGTACATATTTTATTGATAATCCGTGGTGAATAATAAGCGCCTTTATTTTATTGATAATCCGTGCTGAATTATAAACGTCTATATTTTATTGATAATCCGTGCTGAATGATAATCCGTTCTGAATAATAAGCGTCTATATTTTATTGATAATCCGTGCTGAATGATAATCCGTGCTGAATAATAAACGCCTATATTTTATTGATAATCCGTGCTGAATGATAATCCGTGCTGAATAATAAACGCCTATATTTTATTGATAATCCGTGCTGAATGATAATCCGTGCTGAATGATAATCCGTGCTGAATAATAAACGCCTATATTTTATTGATAATCCGTGCTGAATGATAATCCGTGCTGAATGATAATCCGTGCTGAATAATAAACGCCTATATTTTATTGATAATCCGTGCTGAATGATAATCCGTGCTGAATGATAATCCGTGCTGAATAATAAACGCCTATATTTTATTGATAATCCGTGCTGAATGATAATCCGTGCTGAATAATAAACGAACGAATGAATAAGCGGTAGTAACTCATTGCTGCTCTAGATCCTTATTTAGATCAGAGGATAACAACCCGACCGACCTACTTAATTTTCAGCAAGCCAGGGCGCACCAGGAAACGAGGAAGATATGCACTCAGGTGGCTTGATAATCTCGAGAACGACATAAAAACATTACGGATTACCAACTGAAAACATACAGTATCTATACGATAGACTCGAATGGAAAAAGCTCGTTTGGACGGTCCTGACCTGCTCTAGGCTGTAGTACCGAGAAGATGTCGTGCTGCAATATATGTAAGAAAATCAATCGACGGAAGCTTTACACGTATCCATATGTAAATAGATGCGGGCGCGTGCATTCTGTAGGTATGCTGTTTAGCGCGCAAATGTTTCTCGCGCCCGGGCTGGTCGCGTCTACGCGCTCCAAAGACGCGAGCCATATTGTGTGCTTCTAAACTGCCGACGGAGGTAAACTCGGCTCTGTATTCGTAATGTCATAGTGTATTTGACTATATTTCTTTTATTTCTAAAATAGAATAAGTAATAACATTAAAAATGGTTTAAAAATATATCGTACCTAGAGGACTTTTTATTACACCCCATACAAAACACAGCTGGCTTGTGACGTCACTGGCTAGTTGTTTAGCATTCATTATAAGGGAGTTTATTAAATATATTTAGTATCTCGTTAAATATTGCGTTTAAGTTATATATCGCATATTATAATTTCTCGTTTTTTGTGTGGAAACTAAATTCATAATAACTTTTTTAATTTAATGAACAAAAAAATTGACACTTTCCTATTTAGACGTTTCGATTAGTTGTTTGTTGTATGCATTATTTTTTCAAACAACATACTCTACAGTATGTTTTAAAACTATTACTAAACAAAAAACATTGTAAAAATACTTAAATTTGCCTATAAATTACACTCGAACCTATATAAAATGTCGCATTTTAGTTAGTCCAATGAATAACGGTAGAGCGACTAGACACAACTCTGGCCTAAGTATTTTGTGTCATTGTGTTTGTTATTTATCACTTGACTATGGCATAGGAATGGTTATGAATTTTACAAGCTATGTATGTATGAATGTATGCCTGTAAGTTTGTTCCCTCGTACAGACTAAATAAACCACTAAAGTGACATCAACAAATGAGGGGTCCTTAGATTCGTTTCGATCCAGTGAGTGTCCTACTGTTACATAAGGTTGCATGAAATTCAGTACTCGTGATTTTCAGTTTTTTCGTAGTCGGGTTTTAGTTTTTTAACTTTTCCTCTTGTCTATTAAGTTTCACCCGCGGCTTCGCTCGCTATATTAGGGTCCTTAGTGTAACAAGGAATCGTTATCATTTTTGCCATATATTTCCATCCGTCCGTCTGTCACAGCCTAATAATGCTCGAGTTCGTTGTTTTGACAGTTTTAGAATTATATAAATTAAGTTTTGCAAGTAAATGTTTTATTTGGAGATTTAATTTATATGTAAAGTATTTCGAAGTCCTTTTCTTAAATATTAATCTTGAACAATGTCTCTCCACTCCAATTCCTCGTTTTTAAATAATATCTTTGAAAAATGTAAAAAAACTCTAGGTACTACTATTTCATTAGAACTTTCAATTACAATTTCCATTTACTTGCATCAGTAATTTCAAAATAAACTTAGTCAACTGCCGAAGCCTGCTTTATGCCTGCTTCCGTTCGGTTTTATACATATAAAATAGATGGTAATTTTGATGATCTTTTCCATCTATGGACGATCGAGTCCTGCCTAAACTATAACTCTCTTTCTCTCAAATACTTATTTTCACGAATGATTACATTATATTTCTATAAAAACATTCAATCTTGTTATCAATGTTCTGTATCCTGACCCACGGTCACTCGATCGTCGTGAGATCGTCAACCAAGCAACCATCAGCTCAGCAAGTCTCATCAACTAAAAAACAGTCTTATCAGTAAAAAAACAGTCGGTTCAGCCGAAAAAACAGTCACGTCAGCCGTAATAAAGTCTCGTCAGCCAAGAAAGAGTCTCATCAGTCAAGAAATAATCTCATAAATTAAGAAATAGTTACGTCCACCACAAATTGTCTCATCAGTCAAAAAACAGTCTCATCAGCCAAGATAAAGTCCCATCTGACAATAGATTGTCTTCTCTACATATTTAGTTAACATTTTATAGTTTGTTTTGTTTGCTCTGCTTCTCTTTACACCATGGAAGAATGTTGGCATTTATCTTTCTTTAAATAACTTGGGATATGACTTTTTAATGCATCTATCAAGGCTGACCAACATCGATTACATAAATACCAGCTATAACTTGTTAGGAATTCGGCAGGACCGTCTGCTCCATCTTTTGAAGGAATTTCTGTGACAGTTTCATTACAATATCATCGAGTTAATCGTGTAATAATATTGCAATCCGCCGATTTTGAGTCGTTAGTCGTTAGTCGATTTTATTCCGTGCGAAACGAAAAGTATTTTTTATAAATTAAATAGCGATGGTGAGGATGACATTGTACAGCCTTGCTTTTCACCACACACCCTATTTATTTGTCTCGAGTATTTGTATTGCAGAAGCGAGGCAAGGCTGCCAGACGAACATATGGCCGCGTGTTTGTTTGCGACATTTTTTTTTCGTCAGAAATATTTGTATAGTTTAAATGTTTACTTTCTCATCGTTATTTTTTTTGCGTTCCGTAGTGGAGCAAGGATCATTTATGATTTCGCCACCTCCGTCCGTCTGTCACGATCTCACAATATCTACTGCTTTAGAATTATTGCTTGAAATATTGAAACTAGATATTTCATATAAAGACTATCTAGGGAAAAAATTTAAAAAGTTGTTAATACATTTTTCGTAAGTAAGTACATCGTTTAAAATAAGTGTAAAGTTCAATTTATCGTTTTTAAAAATATTAAGATGTCCATAGAATTACTGAGCCCTACTTTGTAAATGAGCTGAGACGTACTTTGTTATTTTTTTTATATCACTTGTTAAGTTCTAATAACAAGCAATTGATAATGACAATAACTTGTTGCAAAGGTAAACGAAAAACCCCACCAAAAAAGGTCTTAGTTTCGATGTAATATAATTTTGATAAATCTAAAACTGTTATCAGCTTCCACTCGCAGTGAGTTTGTGAAGTTTTGTTTCATTGCAAATAAAATTTTTAAAAAATAGCAAAATTGTTTAGCTTTCGGTATATTATGTTCATAAAGCAATTACTAAATTAATTCAGTAACGTTACGTTTCGTAGATTGCAACTTGTCTGAAAAAATTAATCTAGAGTTATTACTGTTTTGATTGCGCGGCAATAAAACCGTAAAAAGGTGTGTATATTCACGAATCGGCAATTGTGAACGCTAGATAACAATGTATTCACAATGGGAGTGTTTGCTCCATAGAAATTCTCATCGAGAATTATTGGTGAAAGTTATTGTTAATTATTCCAGTATTTAGTAAACCGAGTTGCATTCTGATCAATGTACACGCCAGCACGTATTCCCCGTACTGCATATTGCCGCGGGTATGCGCGTACTGTAGCGTTAATTATGAATTTGAGTTGACTCCACGCTCGTCGCTCTCGACTCCAGTACATTCGAGTAGGCCGCCGCAATCGCCCGTGTATTGGCATGCATTGTATACGAATGCCGTTACCGCGCGTATATTGAATTAATTTTTATTCGATAATCTTGATTCGTTATTAAATTAAGTATTAATATTTAGTTTACATAACGAAAAACATTCATATATTTGATTATAGTAAATTAAAAAGAAACATTTTATAAAGTGTGCTTACTGGTTTATACAAATTTGTGTGTAAGAAAAAGGAAGAAAAAATCCATATTAATAGTTTTAAAATAATATTTGAATTAAGAACGTCACCTTGGCGCTATTTGACTCTTCGCGTTTTACAATCACCAGAAGAGACGGCGTCTGTTTACAAATAAGTCGTTTGTTTTGATTATAATTGGGCGAGTATTTTGCACAAGCATTTGTAAATTGCTCCCTTGAATCGTCATAGCAAACGAAAAAATGATTTGGAAAAAGAAACGTCAGGTATGTTTGTTTAATTAGCGTTTTATTTCTTTAATTAATTTTAGTGAACACTGCACTGCACACGCAAGCGCTATTGGTTTTCGATAATTGTGCAATGAATGTGTTTTGCTGCTTCGTGTCGTCGGGTTAGATATAGAAATTGCAGACTGTAAAGTATGTTGCAACTAGAGCGGAATGAATTGGCATTAATTTCGCTGCAGTTTTTGAATACATTACTGTCTTTTATGTGTTAGCCTTAATTATGCATTGAGGACTATCAAAGTGTGCAACCTAGAACGATATTCATCCGCAGTATTACGAAATTGTTTAATTAAACATAATCTCTAGTTAATACAAGTGTACTTAAATAAAAAATGGATTTTTCACTACTTTTTTTTATGTAATTCAGTGAGAATCTAACTAAACATTTTTTTTGTACAGTTACGTAGGCCGCTCACGATTTAACTGAAGGCAAAAAACATCGACGGATTAAAATGTTTTTAATTATGGTCTTGCAACAAATTATTCTTTTTAATGTTTTTGACTTCGCATTTTTAGGCATTAAGCGTTTAGTATCTGTATAAATAAGAACGTAATTTTTCGAATAAAAAGAATAAAATGTAAAAAAGTAAAATGAATTTAAAAACATTTTAATATTTGACCACTGGTTTATTCAAACAGTTCCATTTTTTTAATCGATTTTTTTTACTAAATTAGTGGTGAGCGACTTTTACTGTCGAGTCCTTTTTTATCCTTTAAATCCTTTTTTCCCTTCAATTAAGTAAAAAAAACATCGAAAGTTATAAAAAGTTTCTAGAACCAGCTAATCAGGTTTAACAAATTTACGTCTTTAAATAGTCGTAGGAACTAATCAAAATATCTTGCCACATAAATTTCGATCTAGCAAAAAAATCTAGTTTTAAGCGAATTAATGAATAAACAGGTTGTTTAAATGACTATTGTTTTCCTGTTATTGTCAATGACACGTTTGGAATCGACGTATTTCATATTCAGTGGATCTATTTTATAAAAATTAAATATTATGCATATTAATTACAATTTTAATGAGATGAACATGCTTGTCTCATTATATTGGGGTATGGAATGATGTCTCATTATACTGGGATATGGAATGAATGAATGGTACAAGTTAAAGAGAGTGTTTACCTTGTTTGTGGTACGATGGATATTAAAAGGGAAAACTCCCCATATGAAGTCTAGAATCTATCCTTTAACTATTATTCATCTGTTTTTTCCACTGCTGTTTTTACATCTTCAATATTCCCACTTCCAGTTATCTTCGCTTATTTTAATTTATTACAACTCATTACTAAAATATCAGTTTATGGAGAATAATACTTAAAAACAATTGCCAAGGTAAAATTACAATTCTTATATTTCTGAGTTGTACTTGGCCAACGTGGTTAAGTATTCTATCTAACTTTCCTTATAAAGCATTTGTGGACATACAAAAAATGTAAAGATTAGAACACACACTCAATTATTTGTATGGTACCTGTAATCATCTGTGTATATGGGATTCCATCGTACTAGCTAAATTTAAGAAGGTGAAGCTCGTGATGTCTATGTTTATTTTTATAATTAAACTATGCCTAATCTTTTTGTCACCAATATTTTACACTTAAATTAATTTCTTTGACAAACATCAAGGTCAAGACCCTACGTTAATCAAGTCAACAATTGTTAATAAGTACAATAGAAAAATCCTCCAATTGGAGCGAGGAGATAGCCAAATTGGCTCCGCTGAAAATGTGTTAAAGGACATCTAATGTTCTATTTTATTATAACTCTACTACAATAGTTGATTTTGCACGTAACACAACTGCCATCCGACAATCTGACTATTATAGACCACTCGGTGCTGGCAGTAAGAGCACACAAAACAAAAAATTGTAGAAAAAATTCTATCCTTAGACTACATTTAGATTTATATACAAATATTCATGACATCTAATGAACTCCTCGTGCGTTGATTATAATTTCTCGCTTAATCAAATGGCTGTGTTTATCGTTAGATTATCACATTTCTAACAATGCACATTTCGAGCATGTGTAAAGACTTGAGATGGTTAATTACTTGACTGATATAATTAGTTTTCCTTAAGCTCATTAGAACCAGTTATGAAACTCGTTAATTAACCAAATGAGCTTATTTAGAGTTGTTTGTTGACAAGCAAAACATGAATTAAAGAAATAGAATAAGCTACGATCCTTTCCAGTTCAAGTTTTGCAGTCGCTATAAGCTAGAGATAGAAATGGTAAATTTAAATTTAGTCACCATAAAAACCATAGTTTTTTTACTGCTGTTTGGCATTGGTTTTAAATTTTAAGGCAATTTCAGAATGATAGGCATCTTCTAAGACTATTATGATACCCTTATAGATTTATTAACAGGATTAGTGAACTTCCTGCAGTCAGCCTCTGTTAAAAATTTGTACAGGGTAAAATTTATTGAATACATTATGAGTATTTTGCTATCTGATATCTTATTTATCTGTAATAAAGGTAATTCTGATAGAGATATCTTAGTCGTATATAATCAATTCTAGGATATATTACATATAATCATTACTTGTTTTGACTTTTCATAAATTTTCAAGTATGACAAGATTGTTAGGTTTTCTAAGTTCACATTTTTTGCTACTTTACAACATTTTAAATGCAATTCCGGCAGTGTCTCTTCTCTCGCATCCTGATATGTCATCATCTGTCGACAGCCTGGGTTGTAGTTCAGGAAATTCATACGCATTTCTTGTTTCTAAACAGTGTTAGTCTTTTTATAAATGTACTTTGTCTTCACAGCCATGTTATGGCGTCAGTTGGATTAGAACATAATATCCCAACATGTCAAGTTTAGATTGGATATTTTTCTGAAAATTGTTATTTTTTGTAGTTTGGTTACAAAAATCTATTATAATACTTCTTATTATCATACATATTGTCTAAAATACTCTATTACAGCTAATTTAAAGTAATTACATCGATTAGTTATGTCGTACACTTTTGTCAGTGGCACCAAAACCACTGCTGTCAAAACTACTATTACACGCTGACTCTGAGGGGGCCATAGTGATTACAGTCTAAGTCTAGTTGCATGTTGCTCTAACAAATGTGTAAATTGACAGGTACAAAAAAAAGTACTTAAAAAAAATTGTTTTGGCTTTTCGTTGTTCGAAGACCCGAGAATACAGAATTTTCCAAAAATGTTCAATCTACAAAATTAGATCACTGAACTATTTGATTTAATAGAACAATATTATGTCATTAGAAATGTATTTTTCATTTTATTTTTACCATTATAATTGATGTATTAAATTGTCCTCTAAATAGTGTATAATGCCAGCAATAGCAGGGGCCTATTTTTGAAGAAATAAAAAAGTCCAATTACTCAAAACTGTGAGACTTTTAGTGGACATGAAACACCATTTTCTGGCTCCCATTATTTGTGATTGAATGATTACTCATTATTTACAGAATACTGGTATAGAAAATCTAAATTGTAACATTTACAATAAAGAAAACATTTACAATAAAGAAAATATTGTTGTGAAATGCTCGAAGTTTACTGAGTTCGAATGCTTTACAATCTACAGCAATAACAGACTTCTCATGTTATTGTATGTCAATAGAATGAATAGGAAGCATATGCGTTTCTTTTTAGACTTCTACGTTAACAATATGGGTAATGTTAATTACGAGCGTGATTCACGTTGTTATGGTGAGGTTTTATGTTTGAAGTGTAGCCTTAAATATGCTACCTTTGCTTCTCCAAATGTGTCTAGATGTCTGTTTTAAAATTTGATAAACAATAGTTTGAGTCATCCGCATATTTATAAGGATTTGTTAAAAAGTTAATTTGTTTGTTTTTTCTATGCTGCTTAAGTTGTATCACTAAAAGATTATTATGCCTACTGATATTCTTATCTTACAAATAGTTAAAAATCTTTTTTCTCTGTAGTTTCTAGGGGAATTTTGCAAAATTAGATGTGTGTTGTGCACGTCTCTCTACCTTTGAATTTCAAGGCGATTTAACTATAATCTTAACGATTATCGTATCCAAACATCAAATCTAAGGTAGAAAATATATGTGTATATTCTTATATCATATATATGAAATTTATATATAAATTTTAATTAGTTCAAAAAACTAATTACGTTTCTTCTTTGAGTGAACCATATTGCATTGCTACTGATGCAAATCAAAGTGACAATTTAAAAGTGGATTGTTGATAAAGTCTCTACTACATTGTTATTAAAAATTCATAATTCCATACCGTTGATGTTATTTTTTATGAAACACTAACTTACTGCTTCAACCATATTTTCAATTAAGGCGGTGAGATTTAGGTGCAAGTTTTAGCATCTATAATAGATTTATTATCCACATTGCGCTATCTATCGGAATGCTGTGTAACTAAATTGTTAGTTTTTAATTAAAACACCGAATTATTGCTATGTTAGTATTAAAAAGTAATCTATTGTAACACTTAGGGGTAAAAAGGGAACAAACATCACCACACAATTTGTTATATTAGAGAATGTGACATGTAACTATCTGCTGCCCCATCACACCCACTATTTAAGTACTCAATTTGATAGCGATTTACTGCTTATTTATATATTATTAAGCAACAACCAGAAACACCTTCACATATGCAATATTAGTTAGGATGATTGATGTTGTTTTAAATAGCTATCTAAATGAGTTTTAAACATTGTTATTTTGCATGTATTATGTAAAAATACAATGAGACTAGTGAACGATAGAAGTTCAAAGCCAGCTGGCTGATTAGAGGGTATTTATTTATTATAAGCTATAAATTTTACACATTAATCCTGATAAAAGTTAGGTACTTCAGATATTCTCCTATTTGCATATCGGTAATACATTTAAATGAAAAATAATTGAAAAATAAAAATAAATACATTTAAAGGAATAAACAAACGTTTGTAAACATCTTATAACTAGATTTTTATTAAATAATTCATTTCTGTTTGCCTAATGTATTAAATACAAAATTAAATACTTTGGAGTACTAAACCGTTTGTTGGCACTAATTTCGGGAAAGACTGGTTCCCTTTGTAAATAATATTTGTGTTTAAAGATTTAATGTGGATTTGTAAAAATTTTACTTAAAAGCATTGCTTGCCTTACCTTTAGTGTAACAGACATTTTGATATTGATTTCATAAATATAAAGCATATTTATTCTAGCAGGTCTTGTTTTTTTTCTATGTAATTTAGGTCTATACTTTTAAATTTTGTGGCACACTTTTTGTGAATGGATGAAGCCAACCACAGAAGCCTGGTTTTCAGTTAGACTATAAAAGTATTTATTGCCAAGCCAGTGTACTCAACTTAATGATATTGTCCTTAAAATTATATCAGAAATTATATAAGGTGGAAGTGTTCAAAATTCTTGAATTTGACAAGTTATGCTGTATCATTATGTACTCAGAGACACTGCTGCAATGTGATTTACTTGCTATAAACCGAACTTTTGCTGTCACGTAAGCCATAGTGAGTTTTGTAAAATGCAACCGTTCGGTTTATGCTTTACTAATAAGTTACTGTTAAAGCCCTATGGCCATGTTTATTAGCAGATTAACACATGTATTACTATGTACATATTGAGCACGTACATCTTATAAGCAATTAAGATTATTTTATTATGTGATTAAATGTAATAAATAATTTTTCCTTAAGCTCGTAACCGGTTATAAAACTTGTTAATTAACAAAACAAATTTATTTTGTCTTTTTATTGACGTACAACACTTTACTTGAATGAACAAAAAAGGTTATCGGATTCATGATCATTATCAACAAGGTCGATTTTTTTTGTAACAGCTTTAGAGAACTTGTGTTGTATCCAAAATACACTCATTGTAAAAAATTATTTTCTGATTATTTCTCAGTGCAGTACTACACTTTAAGGAATAAATTTGAGTCTACTTGCTTTTAACTAATTATATCTATTAACATTTCTAGTCAATGTATAACTTTAGATTCGTTAAACCTGCATTTCAAAATTAAGTTTTTGGGCCATACAGACAAAAATATAAGTCAGAAAAAATGATATGGCAGGCTATGTTATACTATTACTAGTAGGAAACCTGTTAAGAGATTCATGTGTACCATCTTAACATTTTTTAATTAGTCGTAGGTGAACCAAGAGCTGTTATGATATGGTCACAATATGGCCCCTCATTTTATTAGTGTGGTTTTGCATCCTTACACAAAAATCGGAAAGTTTTTCAATCGCAAAATTAACCTGATGGCTATCTTGAAACTATGGAGACAATTTTGAAAATTTACTGGAACTGTGATGCAATCTATTAAAAAGAGTTTCTAAATATGCAAATTAATTTTGCTAAGTTTAAGAATTGTATTTCAACTCCGTAATATGTATAATTTTCGCACAAAACGAAATGACAGGTGTATAAGGTCGTAACGTAAGGATTCTCTAAAATATGGATGCATTATTTCCGCCACGTATGAATTATAAATAAATTAAACTTTACCCAAAAACTACGATCCGTTTGTCTCATAGGTCATATTATACGTCGAGTTTTTAAAAGCTCTTTAATAGTGTGCTTCAATTGAGGTCACTACATAAGTTGCAATTATTTTTGTCAGAGAGTGTCACTATTTTTGTCACTCGTTTAAGTGGATAATGTATCAAAACATTTATGTGTGTCAAAACGTTTTATGATTTGTGAAAATTACATCAATCTTATGTTACAAATTTTTATATAATCTGTGATTAGTCAGGTCATTTATTTTTTCTTCATTTTTAACATTATATAATGTTAGAAGATGAGCTAGCCTTTTGTTTTATTGCCTTTAGTACATAACTAGTGGTATTATACTAATGCTGAGTTTGTTCTCACAATTATCTGAACGGTGTAGCATGACTCTGAATGAATGGATCTAATAAATTTATTGGAGAGCAGACATTCAGTTGTGTTTAAATTTTTTAAAACTGTGATAAACTACTTTTACATATTATAAATATATAAATCAGTGGGCGGACTATTTCATAATAACGTGGTACCGATTAGAATGACATTCAATGAAATATTTATTGTTCTTTTAAATATAATTTTTGAGATCTAAAATGATAACTTGCTTCTATTTTTATCACAAACTAAAATATAGGAATACAGTTTGTTTTTTGTTTCCCTGTAACTGATCTACCAGCTGTCTTTGATGTTTTTTTATCTTCAATTAAATCTTGGGGTGTAAAAATTTAGCTCTTAATGTCGTCATATTTTTTTGACTATTTGACAGCACTCTGACACCAAATGATGATATTTGAAAGGAAGTATAGTTGAATTACACGAACAAAAACAAACGAAAAATTACTCCTAAAAAAGCATAGAAACAACATTCTTAAATTTTTTTTGTTGTGTTATGAAATTTGAGTTTGTTTTTTGAACAGAACACCATTGAAAAAGCCTGTAAATGTACTCGAATATCTGGTAATATTTTATGATATAGTACCTCCTCAGTGAAATATGATTTTCTGAAAGATTTTGTAGAGTTTATATGTGTGTAGTAAGAGGAGTATTAATTCAAAAATCTTAAAATTATCAGAATAAAGACTTTTTTTTTATTAACAAGTTGTGGTGAGCAAACAACCAGTTAAAGATGTACAGTATGTTTATATAGTAAAAAATAATGTTATTTAACTTTAATGGAATAACTATGCAATAAACATTTTAATTTGATTTGTACTTAAGAGTGTGTACGAAACTCGCATATAGCATGTTCTCCGTGTACATTTTACTCTCTGCAAATTAACAGGTATATATTAACGTTATTAATAATCGTTAAGTTATAGTTAATTTCTACGTAATGTAATTGTCTCATAAAATAAATATTGTGTCATTACGCAGTTTTATAAGGTACTTTGTCATACTGTGACATTTGAGATGTGGGAAGTTTCCAATTCCTAAGAGGATGACAGATCAAGAATAATTGTTAGTTCTAATTAACCTAAGGTTAAATAGTGGGGAGCTGTATGAAACATGATATTTTGATGTTTGGTCATAACTGGCTAAAACTACACAACAATAACTTTGTTATTCCGATGCCACAATGGTAAATAAAAGGATTCAATTAATTTGGTATTGCGTTACTAGTTCTCTACTAGCTTAGCTAGGTAGCTCGACCCACGTTCTCCAAACGCAAACAATACCTTTCCGTGCCAGTTGCGTAATGAATGTTCTCGTATTGTTGTTTAAATGTTTTGTTTGCCGTTTTTTACCCTGTTTGTGCAGCATTTAACGTTTGGAGTGTGGTAGACTCTATGATGAGTGAATAATTATTTATGTAGGCCATTGTAATTGACATTTTTATCAATATGCTGAGACTGAGGAATTTATGGGAAGATGGAAAAAATGTATTTAAGAGTCGTGGCGGAGAAATACAACTTCAGAATCATAGTTATTAGATGAAACTTGCATCATGCATTCTTTAGTGTGTTGAGGCGAAATCTAGTAAAATTGAATACACAAGTTCAATTTATTTATTATTTTAATGAGTATATCATATATATAACAATAAAGAGTATATCATATATATAAGTATAAATAACAATAAATATTGATGTAGTGTAGTAAGTTTACAGTATTCACTTACACTACAAGTACATCATATATATAATAATATTTCCATAGATTACGATTTTGTGTGCATACAAATAAAAAGAAGTATATGTATTACATTAATCACTTGCGATATCATTCCTGCATTACTAAAGTAATTTGCCTCGCAATACATATGCACACAATATTTTCCGTAATTAGAAAAAAAAGGCAATTTTTTAGAAACTTATAATTTTTAAAAAACCTTATGAAATTAAAGTATATATATTTTCCAAATATTAAATTATGTTTCTAGTGATAAATGTTGCGCTAATTTGAAAATAAAGTTCAGCGATAGCAGCAGAGCACTCATTCCATATATGAAAATTCTGTCGGATATATGTAGACTTAATAATCAACATGGGAGATTGGGAGCTAACTTTTTAAAGACTTTATTGGACGTAGTGCAGAAATTAATCAGGTGTGTTGGATTCATGTTGTATAATGCCTGGGATTTCTGTGATGCACGCCTCATTTGCTGTTACACTCTTCAAGGACCCGGCTAAATATAATCTCATGGTTTAATATATCCACAAAATCATTCACTTGTCGTCTGGACATGAAAGTATTACTCTAATTTTCTATTTCCTATCACCTTTTTCCTGGATATATATTTGGCTTTTATTCTTTACAATTTAGAAGAAAAGAGTTTCTTATTAAACTAATTGTTTATTAATTAAATAGGAAGACCCTGCACCTTGTGTTGTTGAAGACATTAATTTTTCATGATGAAACAGGTGGTATCACCATCTTTGTGTGATACTGGTATCTAGAATCGAATTACATTGAAATTTTTCTTCACTCTGTTGCTGTTTTCATGTAGATAGCGTTTAAACAATAAGCGGCGTCGATGAAATATTCTATTTGGGCAGGTGTTTACAGCTGATGAAGTGGCTTTTTATGATAATTTTATATTCATGCTTTCAAAACATCTTTCGGGCATTCTAAGATCATAAAAATATAAAGTATTATTAAAATTGTTTACTGCAACGTAATGTTCCTTCACATTAATAACCTTATTGAGAATCAACCATTAATGATCCCGATTATCATTTCTTGTTAGAGTTTTGTTTGCTAATAGTTAAAATAATGATAAGTTAAGTTAGTGATCTTAACACCTATTATTAGTGAATGCACTTGTCTGTTCATTCATAAACATTGATAAAGGTAGCTATAGCTACATCTGATTAGTGGATGCAAACAAGAAATAATGTATTATAAAAAAATTACAATATCTTTAATAAAAAGTTGTATTTTGTTTTGGTTTATTTATTTTATATTACAGTTGTTTCATAAAGTTGACTAACAATTTTGGTAGCAATGTAGGCGGTTGTTGTTCTTCTAAATTCGTATGCTTGAAACGAGCTAATTTTAGATTAGATTCAGACGGAGAATGATATTTTTATGTGCGCGGGTACATGGGCTACGTTACAGCTATGTAAGCATGGTCATTTGATTTTAAAATTTACTATTTATATTCTTAGTCATTTGTATAAAGTCACTAAATCAAATAAGACGTTGAAGATTCGGAAGTGTGACAATATTGTATTCCTTCCTGTGTTGTTTAGGTCGTTTCATGTAATTAATTTCCTCATATTTACTGTGTTTTAAATTTTAAATGTAAATGTGTTTATTAACATATGACTAGCTAATGTTATTTGTTGTATTGGTGAAATAATAATCGTGCTTGTACAATTTGCATAACCAGTTTTTTTTTGTTATAAAATTCCACATAATAAAAGGCAACTTAACTTATTATGGGTTGTTTTGTAGCAACATTTTAAATGTCAGAATCTCGATTAAACGTCTGAGATTGTGTATAAAATGTAAATAACAATTTTAATAACAGAACATTAAATTCTCACGTGTGCTTTGAATGTGGGTAGATACTTAGCAGATTCGTTTAAAATATTATATAAAAATATTAAAGGATAACGCTCAACAAGAAAGAATACATACATCAGATGATGGGATTAAATTCAAAATTGATTACAACAAAAAGATAGGAAAATTATATAAGGACTTACTAAGTGACATTCTATTATCGCTGGCCTCTTTACTTCAACATGAGAATAATGTCTTCATATAGTTATATAGGAGGCGTGTCCACATTGTTCTGTTGAAAAGTAGCAATTTAGTTGCAGTATAATAGCTCTTGTATCTGCAGTACTATAGCTCTTGCATAATTTGTATGTTTGACAATATGTCTAGTATATTGTTTATGTTGTTTTGAAGTAATATCTTGGCTGTTGTAAAGGATTATAAATTTTAAGGTTGACAAGTAAGTCTTACTGTGAAAACGATAATACTCATAAAGAAGATACATGTTCTATCAAGAATTATGATTAAGCTAGCTTTAATGTAAATAATGTATCATGATAAACAGATTCAATTCTATTGTGATATTCTTCTGGTTACGTATATATATGATGGGGGTCCATCCATAAAATAGGTCATGATAAATCCAGACAAAAAATTCAGACTAACCATTACATAATATTAAACCTCTGCCCCTAATCACATTTCGTCACTTTTTTGTAGATCCACCAGCTGTAATTATGGGTCAATATCACAGAATCCCCCCCCCCCTTAAAAACGAAAAAGTTGTAAATTGCATAAACAGCAATACAAAAATTAATATTTATTTATACTCGACAAAAAGATTGAAAATGAAATTATCTTTATTAAAAGCATGTAAAATTAAATTAATGAAACTATGTGACGTTGCATTACTGTAGTGACCCCTGCTCCCTGCTCGTCAGATATTGCAGTGCTAGGCTATAGTTACGTACATACTCTATGATTGGCCCCTTATAGGTTCTGAGTAAAATCCTTTTATTTCTTCTAAGAAATATTATATAATAATTATATTGAATATCTTGTTCAAACAATTTCAAGAAAACAATTCAAAACTTGTTAATTGATGAGGGCTTTGTAAATTGAATGAATAATTTTAGCAAGTCTCGTTATTTGGTTCTGACTTAGTTTAAAATCTTAGTCAAGTAAACATTATTGCTATACGGAATCAGGATTTTACATGATTGAAATTGCTACATTGCTAACTTTCATTAAGTGTTTTATTTTGTGAAACAACTTTCCATTTGAGCGGTAATGTTTTCAGTATTGTGGTTCATGTTACTGTACATAGTAGAGAGATTTTTCTTTTGGAGACCTAACAAAAGTTTTGGTCATTAAAAGACATAATGCATTTATGGAATTTAGATTGCGTAATTATACTATTTTATTGTCCTTACAGTCAATTTTAAATTATATTACTTATGTAGATGCACTTATATCATTCAATCTTTAAAACGATACTTATTCTGAATGAATTCCTCAAATAATTTTTTGAGACTTTAAATGTCAAATTTTATTAAGCGATTAGGTTAGGAAATTTATCAAAGTGATCTAACATGTAGTTAAAGTATTCAGTATTCTTGAATCTTATATAATTTTATACACCATACCTTAAATAATTATAAATCCAGTTCGGTGCAGTGTAGAGTGAGATTCAAAGTAATGATTATTAGTTTGTCCATTTAACTTGGTGGATATTATCAAACTCCTTTAAGTGCTTATCCTCTGATACGCAGTTGATGGAATTTAGTGATATCTCAATGTACATATGTAGTCATAGGTTTAGTATGAATTATTTGTCTTTAATATTAATTATGAGGGATTTCTTTATTTAAAATGATATAACAATGTTATTTACATATTTAATGGATTTATACAATTTATAATTCGGGCAATGTATATTTTTATAAGTTTTCTGAATATTTAATTGGAAAAACATACATTTCAAATCAGCTGAACAGCTTTCTCATATAGTATTTGTGTAAGGAAGTCAATAATTTACTATAAAATTAATTGTAAGTGTTGTACGGAAAGACGCATATAATTTAATGCAGTTCAAAATATTTTGTTGTTGGAATTAAAGTATGGAATATAGAACTTAAAATATGAAGGTTGGAATTAAAGTATGATGTTGAAAGTTACGTCACGTAAGACAGAAAGCAATTGAGGTACGACAGAAACGGCGTCGGTTATCCGTTTTTAATGCTTTCAAGTAGACTAATATTGTTATGTCCTTTGTTGTAAACCTTTACAGAAATAATTATATTTCTTTGTACATGCTACTGAGAAATCTGTATCGATAGCTTTGTTTTGTGTGCGTATTATTTCTTTAAAGTAGAACGCTGCGGCATCGCATTAACGCGCCTACGTAATGTCTCACAAGTTGCTGATGAGGTTAGTCAGATATGCATATTTGCTACGTTAAGCACAAATGTATTATATTATTTATTACAGCAATTATTCGTACTTTGTTTCAACTCATTATGCAAGTTTATTTAAATGTTTAGGAATAATTATAAGCGATTGTTACCTGCAAGGGCGAACGGTCCTGTAATATGTGGGATATAAATAAGTTTAATCGGTTTTATTAAAGTAATTGCATTGCAAATAATAGCATTGGAAGGACGCAAAAAATTGAGTAACATCTGTCTTAACCCTACTAGCAATATAAAATGTCTACCGGTGTAATTTTTTGATAGGTTTGGCAAAACTACCATAACTTATCTATAAGTTGGAACAGTTTGAGAGGCTGTTTTAAATCCACCGTCTTTGCGAAATCTTCGAAGCTAATAACACTGTACTGTTTATGCTCCCACAAGAATAATGACATGACAATGGTCAGTTCAGCTGTTGGTGAGATTAGCGTGCACAACTAAGGTTTTATTTAAGAATATTCAATATGTAGATTGACTTTTTTTTACGATTTTATTATATGTATAGATTACAAAGCATTATTTCATCTCCAAAGTAACAACCAATGTTTATATTGTATATAAAAAAATTCATTGAAAAGGTTTTCAATGAATTTTTTTATATCACATACAAAAACAAAATCCTTAGTGAAAATATATCTTTTAAATCACTAAACCGGTAAGGTATATTGTTTTTAAACTAAAGCTGATTCCTGTGGAAGGAGATCTTTGTTGACAAGATGTATTTTATATGTTCCGAGAAAGTATACCACAGAGCAATTCACAGAGTGATGTATAGTAATTTTTAGAGACAAATTATATGAAAGTAAATGTACAATTACAATTTCTTTAATTAAATATATTCATCTTTCAATACAATGAAATATTTAGATATTTCATACTTATGTGAGCTACTTATGTGATCTCTCTTTCATTGTTGATTTTTTTTGTGAATCTTACTATAATGTCAGAATAACTACCTAAATATTGGCACCGTTTTGTATTATTCATCAATCAAGATAGCATATACTTTGTATATATATCTGATAGTTGTTTTTAACTACTAATTAAGGACACTGTTACTCCTCCAACTTGTACGCATCTTCTCTTTGAGAGTACCTTAATCAAGTTCCTATTAAATGTTTGTTATGTGATACCACGAAGTAATGTCAGCAAATTTATCCATGGACACAAAGTGGTAATATTATACGTTGTAAACAAGAAACCCCGTCAGGGCGCATCACCGTCTGCTGGAAAATCGGCGCTTTACTTGTATTATACAACTATTTTGTAATTTTACACTCTGCCTGTTTGCAATTAGAATATCGAGGACTGAAAATTTGTTTTTGTTGGAAGTGTCTTGTTTTGTTGTTGCTACAAATGCCATCTGATGCCATTTTTTAAAAATAATATTTGTTGTCCTGTTTCAGGAAAATTCTTGTAAGAATTTAATTATCCTTCAATCGTGATTTCTATGTATAAAAAACTCGAGTGTTATGCTTAAACCCAAACTTTGAATCTTATTATACTCATAAAACTGGAAATATCAAACTAATAGCTTTCTAATCTGCGTGCTAAACACAGATGTTGTACCTGTATGTTACATCAAAGCAAGACATTCAATGAAAATCGAAGATACAATGGTTCAACTGCTGATTACTTGGAAAAATTTTCAAGCTTGGGATGATAGAAACCTCAAAATTGAAAAAAATGTCAGTTAACCAATATCTTAGCAGAGCAGTAGTAGAATAGTTTTCATCTATTCGCACAAATTTAATATTAAATCTTTAATCACATTAATTATTATGTGGAAATAAATGACAGAGTATTAGGTTTCATTCCATACAATTCTTTAAATAAATATAAATGAAGATGATTCATTAATCCAGATTTCAGTAAACTTGATGCAGGAAAATAGGGTATTTGACTATGTTTTTTTATTACAAAAATGGAATAAGTAACAACATTAAAAACAATTGAAATAAATATATTGTACGTAAGAATTTTCATTACAAAGTTATGACGACTTAAAAACTGACGAACTACGATTCACGCGGACTCCCTATACATAACACAACTAGATTATGACGTCACTGGACCCGTATTTAGCATTCATTATAAGGGAGTTTATTAAATATCTTTAGTGTCTCGTTATATATTGCATATTATAATTTTCTTGTGTTAAAACTCAATTCATAATAACTTTCTCTATTTATCAAGAATCAAGTAAACCATATTGATTTGGGGCATTATTTTAGAATAGATTATTATTATTTAATGTAACCTAGAAATATGCAATAAGATATCTTCTGTTCACAGACTTTCTTATTAAACAATACTTCGTCTGTATCAAACATCTATATTTATATTTCATATGATTCACAAAGAATTCCAGGAATGTAAAATAGGTTTAGTACAGGAATGTGAAATAGGTAAAGTAGACATAATAGAACCTAAATGAATTATTTCCTTTTATCATAGTAATTTTTTGCTATTGTTAAATTATAAAATGTTGTTTTAACAAAATTTTGTTTCATAAAATTAACTCTTTACTCCAAGCCTGGTCATTGGTCAGGTGCTACCTTCGTATCCCTCGTCTAATCTATTGACCGATCCACACGGGGATACAATGATGTTTGTCTGTAAGGGTTTCAATTATTGATTCAATTTTATGCAATTAATGGTTAAATATTTTCTCTCAATTGAACCCCGAGAGATTGATTCTCAAAAGTCTGTCTGGAATTGGCATGTTTAGTCCAGTTTGCTTTAGTAATGAAAATGTTAAGAGAAATAGGCTCGATAATCAAAAAAAAATTCGTAATGGTATAAAATTCACTAGTCTAAACAGTATTTCATAATGACGTTTCAATGTCTAGATGTACATAATTATTGATAATTAGACACAGTCACAAATGTGCAAATGTTTTGAAACTGTTACAATAAATAATGCACCAAGTGGAATTTTATTGTTGTTATTAATTACTTCATTATGTTTTCACAACATAAGCTTTATTATATAAATCATCCAAAACTAAGAAGGATACACGTGCAAAATGTGGATAAAACATTGATAGATATCAATTAATATTGATAAAGATTACGTAACATTTGCTTGGACTGGCTCCCTCTGTTTTTAATTTATTACTAGTACATAAATAGAATATTTATATAGACAAAATTATATTTTAACATGTGTATATCATATATCATTTAGAATGAGATAGAGGTAATCATTTTATTTCAGTTTACGTTCTTTCAACTTGAAACAAAGCTTTGCATTATTTATTGACATTAACATCTTGTTTAAAAATTAAAATTATTTTAATTATTACAAACAATTATTTCAAATTCATCTATTATTTGAAGCTATTTTATAGAGTACTTCTTAAACAAAAAAATTCTCCCAATACAAAATTAGTGATTGCGATCATCAGTGTGATGTTGTGGTCGGACTCATTCCTTTCAACTTATAAATGCCGTTAACGCGAGGGCAACACATGTAGCACATATAATTTGAGATTAATTTTTTATACCATAATTTAATATTTTTCTTATTGTATTTCTCTGCGTCCTTACATTTATTATATTGTAGTATTTGGACCCTGTTTCAACAGTAAAAGTGACATTCATTATTGTTTAAGTCAATCTATTAAGATTTGAGCTATTCTACATGTTAAATGATATTGTTACATCAAACAAACAAAGCCAAATGTTTAAATATTTTTCTTATTTATTTACTTAATTTATTAATTTTTTGTTAATCAATTATTACTTTAGCATCTTTTCTTCCATATAAAAGAGGAGAAAACTATAAAATCAAAATTTTTGAGACCAAATTACCACTCTTGTTACCACAATTATGTATTAGTGAAGTTTACACAATTATGTATTAATGTATAAATTAAATTAGCTTCATTAAAAAATATCTTATAAAGATTAAGCAAAAGTGTTTGGCATCATAAATTTATAATATATCTAGACAGATAAATATTATTGCGTTACATTAAGTGGGGACATATTTATAGTCTATGAAAGTAGAATGACCCATTCGATATGTATAGTTAGCCGGTAAAGAATTTTTTTTATTCATTACTAATTTGTAGAATATATTTAGAAAACATTTCATTGACTGTCATTTTAACTGTCTATTTGAAGATTTCAATAGGGGTTTTGCCATTTTTCTACTCCATTGGCGTTTACAATAATGCGATTGCAAAGTGTTAGAATATTATAATTTCATTTGTTCTATATGTATAACTATTGGATTGACGTTCGTATATACTGTAAGTTGAGTGATGTTTAAATAAATAATGGATTTATTTAAAATGTGTTAAACATTTCTAGTATAAACTGCGTTACATTGTCTATTTAATTATATAAATATTGCTTATTTTTTTTATGTTCATTTGTAAAAATGCAAGGTTTGTCCAAAAATTCTTTAAAATTGCTTAGAGTCACAGAAAGAATGTGATATTGTAAAATTAACTTAAAAACATGAATTTCTGGACAATACATTTAATAAAGTAATTCAAAATGATGAAAAATGTGTGTGTAATGATGAAAAATGTGTTAACTGTAATATTTACCAAAATTTTCCTAAAATCAGTCTAAAGAATTATACAAAAGAAAATCGTTATTACTTAACATTATTACTAATGTTATAGAATGTGTTTTGTCTATTGAGTTAACGTTTAAGCTGTTATAATCCTATTTCAACAAATGATTTTTTCTATAACTCCCAAAGGGATACATAATGAATGCTGCATGTAATGTATAATGTGTATAGATGTATGTCATTAACGCTTATGTTATTTTTCATTATATTATTTGTCATGCCATACTTGGAGCATACACTTATTGTACTGTTCCGTCATATATTTTAAGTATCTCGTAGAACTTTTTCTTTGATCATTGTTAGTTAACTCTTAATGTCTTGCTTGCAATGGACAATTAAGAGTTAGGTAAAACAAATAATGTATTAAGTCATTCATTGTCATTGTAAATATATACAATATATACCAACAAATAAAGAGGCCTTCTGTTTATGTGTAGATGACCACAGTACCGATGACTTAAGTTAACACTTATGCTAAGTAGGAATGTCGAACACTCACACTAAATTTTAGATTCGTCAGCACTAATCTTAAGCAAGCTATATATTCTATACATGTTGCAAGTTAAGCTCTAGTAAATCATGTACAATTTGTAATATAAGAACATAAAGGCCGATACTTTTACAATTTTTTTACTTCATATCCTGTTCACTCACCATTATTATTGGTTATAGACTGGCAGCTTTCAAAATATAGTCTGTACTAGGTTTTGCCTAATGTGGATTTAAATGTTACAAAAGTAATAAGAAAATTACTTCAAGAATTAATGTTTGCTTATCCTAGAGGTTCGCCTGAGTAACTAAATATTTTCTGTCACTTTCGTGTCAAGCAAAGAGGTGAATTATCTAAGACGGAAGATCTGAATACTTTCTCACAAATTTTGTTTCCTTTATGATTAGTATACTTTGTAATAGCCACAATGTGTGCATTAACTTTTTTAGTATTTTACTGTAGACAGAAAATTGTCTAAAATTTTGATCTCTGTACCAGTTCACTCAACGTCTCCAAAAAATTACACTCGTATCTAGATATATTGCACAACTGCTGCATTCTTGCACAGTTGTACTCATTTTATGTTCTCAGGAATATGCGCACAAAAGCGTACAGTAGTATTTATATTGATTCATTTTGAATAGAACTATGATTCATATTGTGCAATTATTGTGACATACTAAGCAGTTGTGAATTGTCAATTATGTTATTACATCATAACCCCCAAATTGAATGACAACCTTTTGTTCCTTTTACCTCTGCTCCGAATTACGGCCAATGTGCTCTTGTGCAACTGACTGTAAATTATTTTTTATTTTTTCCGAATTATATATATAATTTGATGTTAGCTTCTCACTTGATACAGTCATAGAATAATTCAATGTTTTATAAGATATGAATGAATAAATGGAAATTCAAAATAAGCAGAGCCAATGATACAGCATGCCTCTCCGTAGATATGTTACTATAGTTTATGCAAGTTCTGAAGTATTTATATTGTGTATTCTTTCTCCACATGCAGTAACATTTGTTTTTGTACGATGTCAGGTATTGTCTATGAGCGATGAGCTGCGCCGAGCGCTGTATTCCTCGGGAGCATCTGTCGACATGGAGTTCAGTCCACCCGATCTCATCGGATCTACGGAGATACTCACCATGGAGCACAGGTAATGTAAACGTAGATTAATATTTTGTGAACATAGATTTTTAAGAATTCTACGATTTTCTTTTGAATGTTTCGAGTACTTGTTGTACCATAAGACTGCAGCAGTGAAATTATTGAAAGACTAATGGATGAAACAAGAAGTGAAAAAATAAAGAAGTTGCATAGTCGAATGAAAAATGGAGAGGTGTTTTGAAAAAACTGATGTTACAGTAGACTTCTGGCTATTGATGACTATAGAATAATATTACGACTCCATTCTATCATTCTGTCTGTTATAGTATAAGCTGATCAGTAATGGTCCGCTGAATGATTACAAAGGAATAATAAATTATTGAATTTACAATCATCTTATAAAAGGAATTATAATGTTATTGAATTTACAATCATCTTTCAAGTCTCAGACGTTTGAATTGGTTTTGATAGTTCTATAGTCAAATAAGGATCCCTTATAACTTTTGAAATTGTGTTTGTCAGTCACAGCCTCACAGTTTTTAAAGTTTTAGATCTGAAATTTTGTAAGTACATGTGTCAAATGGAGATCTTAACGTGTAACAAAACGTTAAAGTATATATGTTAATCTAAATGAGGAGGTGAATTGGAGGAGAGAATTTGTATATAGATAGATGACTCCGTATAAGTGTGATGAAAATTGTTTTCTTGTGGGGAATTATTGGACATGTCTTTCAAAATTAAATTGAGTTTACCATTTTTCTAATTTTTAAATCCATTTGCGAAATCTACAAAATGTGTCCCAGCATTAATTTTTCAACTGTGAAAAAAATTTGCAAAAATTGTATATATTATTTCAGTTAATTACATCAATAAATACTGGACGTATAGATATTTATATAAACCTACTTTATGCCTGTTGCGACACACATTTACCCAGTTTTTTACCCTTAAAGCAAAGCAAAACAAAGAAGAATGTTCTGTGATTTGTTTGTACGTGTATGCATGTACCTCTCAAGCTCCCACCTTTTTATATAAAAGGAAATTTTCCCAAAGCAATTTTTGAGATTTATTGTATTCTAATATTCTATTGCCAAAATTCATCCGCTCTATTGAACTCTTAAAAAACTTGTCCATTTGAAGTGAGATTAAAATATTCCACGCAATGCGTTATAACCACAGATTTAAAGGATGAAAATAAGCAGCACACTATTTGTTTGCTATAATTCATTAATAATTATTTTGATGTAATTTAGATACGTGCTGAATTTAAGTATTTTAATACCTTTTGAGATGCACCATAGTGAACTTTCTAAAAATATTCTGGTCAATTAGTACATAATAAAATATTCTGATCAATTAATACAAAATTAAATAGAAAATTTTGGCAGCCAAATGTTAGTTTGGCTGTGATTGTCAACTTGGACCGGATTATTAATATTACTTATTGAATTTACTATTAAAATGGTTTAGAACCTGGGAATATTTAAAAGTGATTCGTCTTAGATTTTAATATGTCAACTAAAGCTAATTTTCAGTAACTGAATGTTATTTCAATATGACTTTACGAATAAAAATAAAATAATAAACGTTAAAAATAATTAATTTTTTCTCATTATAATTTCTTGTAATACTGCTTTTTTCTGGTCTTTATTTTACTTCTTTAAGTTTATACATTTTTTACGTTAGCAAATTATATCAAATCTATAATCATACTGATAATCAAACTGCCTTTGATATTGTATTTTCGTATGTATTACACATTTCGTGATAATTTCATATTCATTGCAATCAATTTGATTGTATCTTTCGTTTGCCTTATACGAGACCCTGTAACGTAAGTCACTTTAGGCATATTTAAGTACCTATATGGTTACAAACAATTACTCACTGTTCATAATTTGCTTCATGAAACAATTTGAAGAATCTTAAAATTGCATTGTAGGACCATGTTCTTTCGATGTAGTGATGTGACGCATTGTTATGACGGAAGTCGTAGAATGCAATCACAAAAGCTATTTAAAAAAAATTGTCTTTAGATCTTATTATCTAAAATTAGACTTTAGATGAGGCATATATAAAAGATTATCACTATTATTAATGAAGTAATTTGTTACATGTCATTTGTTTTTTTGCTTCCGTGTCAGATGCGACTGTGAATGTATAAACAAGTTATCAATTATTTTTCGAATATAGCTACGAGGAATATTGTAAAATCTAGACAGAACAAATGGTTATGATTTGAAAATGATGAAATAATTATCGCTTTAAATGTGAGGTTTAAGTTATTAATCAATTCATTGTTACTTAATAAAAAAATGCACATTTAGTTTATTTGCATGCATAAATATACATAGAAGAAGTGTATTTACTTTGTAATATACAATTATAGAAACAAAAGTTCAAACCCATTGCATTTCATTGATAACAAATTAATTTAATTCCCCAAAGTGTTTGACAAGAGCAAGTACCGTGAAAACAAATTGTTTTAAAATGTAGCACAAACATTAATAAATAAAAAACACAGGAACAATTTGAATTAAGATCAAACTAAATAGTGATCATTCATAAGCTAACAAAGCATTCCATAACTACATTCCTAAAGCCGTCATCACCGTGTAAATCTTCTAAAAGGTTTTGATGATATGACAGTCACCAAGTTTCCACAAGTAGAATACCCTTTCAAGTGTAGTTCCTTCTAGCTGATATTGTGCACAAACAGGACTTGGTAGTGCTAGTCTGTATGATCATCATTGTGTGTACAATCACTTAAAGTGACAAAAACATTTGTTATAAATAATAAGAAGTCAAATACCGTGAGGGAATGAAGCGTTCCAGTTCAATTTGGTTTTAATTTGTGGTATACCAAAATAATGGTTTTGTAAACATAGGACTTGTCTAACAAGACAAATGAAGATTTCATAATTGAAAAGCAATAATGGCTGTAAATATTTTTCTTTTGTCATTTGTAGGGAGAAGTTGTGCGGAGTGTTGCCTGCACGGGCACAGGGCTACATGTGGTCGTTGGTGTTCAGCACGAGTCAGAATGGCTTTTCGCTCGCTTCCATGTACCGTAAAATGCAGCGTGTCGACAGTCCCGTACTGCTCGTCATTCAGGACACTGATAATAATGTATGTATATTTATTTTGTGATTCTACAGTCATTTTAAAAGTCTTTTAAATGGCCTTTGAAGATTGTAGTGTACTTTTTTAATTCTGAATAATTGGTAAATATGATCTTTTCAATTGAATTTCAAAATTGTTCAAAAATTTAATTACGGAGAGAGAAACTTTCAAAACTTTTATCTTCCACTATCCACCCTACTCTCATAGAATATTATTGTCGGTGAACCAAAATATATACAACTTATATAAATGTTTGTTAAAGAATGTTTATAGTATTGAAATGTTAATATTAAAATGAGAAAATATGTTCTTATTGTAGTAAATTACTACAATCAAACTTTTTTGAGACCCATCGGCACGCTCAGCGATTCCATTTTAAAATCGTAATCATGAATCTATAAAGTCGTACTTCTCCTTTAGCTGATTTTTAAATATGTATACATATAAATGCCAGACCTCAGTGAAATGATGACTTGCCCGTGCTTTAGGACATGCCTCATGAGTATCAACATGCTATGTAACTTCAACACATACACCAATATTTTATACCCAAAAACCTGCATAATAGCAAAATTTACGTCAACATCAATCCAGTAGAACTCAAGTTATAAGCTAACATGCACAGAAAAACAGTCATATTTTGTTTATAAATATATATATATGTGTATATATATATATATATATATATATATATATATATATATATATATATATATATAAATTATTATAAAATTTCAGTAAGTAGAGTCACGTAAAACATAGTTTAGTATTAAAAGATAGGAATGCGAGCCACTGTTTTTATTAAATGGTAATAGAAGATAGACAAGAATGTAACTAACCATTGATTCCCGCAGGTATTTGGTGCCCTGACCTCATGCGCGTTGCACCCGTCGGAGCATTTCTATGGCACAGGCGAGTCGTTGCTCTTCTCATTCACACCAATTCAAGATGAGAGCGCACCCGCACCAGAAGGCAGCAAGGATGAGGAGGACGCCAAGGACTCTGTATTCATCACACCCTCCGACTTCGAGAAGAGACCAAAGGAAAATGATGCCAGGACTATTAGTGAGTTTTGAATTATACTTTCCTTTTTTGTTGTCCGTACCAAAAAAAGCACAGAATTCTTTTATTGTCACCTATTTTTTTGTCTGTGTATCTGTCATAATACTATGTTTTTTTAAACATTTGATGTTGAAACTGCAAAGTATTACAGTTTGTGTTTTATATATGCCCATATACAATTTAAAGACAAAATATTGAAATTTTACAATTTGTGAGTTTAAATTTCTTAAGTAAAATTCATGTACTTCTATGTACAGTGTGATTATAATATATTAACAATTTAATCTAAAAAACTATCTGGAATCGAACTTATATTGGAACTTGTATTAATTTGTCATGTCGGGTTGTTGTACATACATCTTCTTCGCCTTTAGTTTTTTAACTAATGCATATATTTGTGTCAATAAGTATTCAAGATGTATCGCTGCACACAATAGATGCACGGAAACTACTGATAGTATAATAGCCACTTGCACCTTCACAATATTGCAAACTTACCTTAATATGGATATCAAGCATGGAATAAAAATTAAACCTGAACTGTCAAAAAGCATGCTAGCATGTGATTAAAATTCCTTGCGTGCGCTTCTGTGGCGGACGTGACGTCCATTCTCCTCGGATGGATTAGTTGTTACATGTCTTAAATTGCTAATTGATAGGTTTTCTTTGCTCTGTAAAGGATTGTATACATTAAAGAATTGCGCAGTGGACGTTCATATATTTTTAATGTGCGTGTGCGTTTCAGTACATTTTTTGTGTACTTCCAACTTTTGTTCTGCACATGCGCATGCTCTTTATGCTGTGCGCGAACTGCGCCCACCCTACTTGCATGCTATTCCCATATCTCCCTCAATATGCTATCATCAATAGTGAAGAGAGGAAGCATTTTTCATAATAAAGGAACGGAATGAGGAAACAAGTTTAGGCTTAATTGAAATTTATAATAGATTTCCAATTTTGGAAGACCCTAAAGATATGAATCATACTCAACAGACACAAATGAACAATTTACACATTTATTTTTGCACATGAACAGAGCGCAAACTGCACATGTGCAGTACGCAAGCCTCTTTCATGCATTGCACAAAAAAGCATGAAATGCATGCGTGCAGTTCGTGAGCATGCACAATGTGTAAGCACAAAAAGGAGAATAGGTTGCAGGTTTCTTGCATAATTGGCTGATGTGTATGCACCCTAATGAAGTGCATTTCAAACAAAGTGTCAGATGGGAGTTCCATCTTAAATAGTTATATCTTTACTATGTACGTGGGCTGTTCAGTCTATAATTTCCATTTCATAACATTCTTGGAAATATGCATGCCTAAGTTCGTCTTGTATATCTTAAAGGATCAAAATTGCTAAAATGTATCATATACAATTTCCAGTTTAGAATATTCTTATTTATTTGGATTCATACGACATAGATATTTCCATATTGTGCTTATTTTGTTTTTCTTTCATTCGATGCACTGTTTCTTGACATCTTGTATTTTGTATATTTCTTCTTTTTCATTTCTCAGTGCCAACTCCATTTTTTGAAATTTTGTTAGAGATTATGTAATACCACATCTACGACACAAAAAAACTCTCTTCGTACTTTTGCTTTTTATTCTCTTCAGTCTAATATAACACTAATATACATACCGAATTTCGTCTTAAATACTTTTGAGGATCGATATTTCTAGAACATATCATGTACGATATCCAGTTTAGAATACTTTTAAATACGAGCACACCGAGCTACGTGTTTCGTACCTTCGAGGACCGAAATTTTCAGAAAATTGCATTTTTCATTGATTCATTTGCAATTTTTTTATGAAATTTTTTCTTCAAAATATTTTCAATAACAAAGATTGTTCTTGAGATTAACTTAATTATTTTGTGTGCGGTGTTCTAGTATTGACGAAGCGAATATAACAAAGTTTTTGTATGAATCTGAGTAAAGGTCGTTCCATATAGTTTCATTTCCGTGCTCGAAGCGTCCAATTGAAACAAGTCTCGCATTAAGTGTAATCTCCTTAAGTCTGTAGTCATCTATCTGTCTAATATCTGTTCTATCTGTCTACATTATGAAATCCAAAAAAAGTATTATGTTAATTAATTATTTTGGAAGTTCAACAAGAAAATAAAAAATATTCTGTCAGTTGACGTGTCGCATGTTATTCGTTACAGCTCATTGCGTAAATTTGTCTTACAAACTTCTAAATTGAAATGGCAAGAATAGTTTTGACATTTCAAATGTTAATATTTTACAAACGTAATGATGTAATTACAATAATCATTTAAATAAAACGTGATGTCAATAGTTTGAAATGGAATATTGTGGAGACAGATCGTGACGAATTACAAAAAACAGGTTTACATTATGAATTATTTATTAGTGCCGCCGTTCTATAAATGAGCTCACTTTTCAATTTTTATTCTTTAGTTATTTAGACAATTAGTTATTCTTTTCATAATTCACGGGATTCGTCTCCTTTTTATTGTACAAAATGTAATAGCCGGCGCTGTCTATAATTTAGCAGAAAAAACCTAACCTAAAAAAGGTTATTTCTGTGAAAAATTTTTTTTTTCTCTCCTTAATGTGGTCGGATTGAAAATTTTTAAAAGATTCTATGCCTGAATCGAATAATTTCTTTTTTTATCTGTGGTATACTATTTGTTAAAGCATCACATAAAAACTACTGATCTGATTTGTGTAAAACTTTCACCGAGATGATGCTTCGCATTCAGATTAAAATCTAGTCAGTCCTTAAAAAGTTGTTTCCTAGAAATATCTTTTCTTATCTTCAGTTATAGTTTGACACACCACCACGCATTATTGACAACCAAAAAAGCATAATCTTAGCCATGGCTGAAGTTATTTTTCGTTATATTATATAAAACATGTTTGTCACGTATTGCAGACGTTCTGGAAGAGTCGCAGCCTTCTGTCACTCCAGCCGTTAAGACAAAATTCCAAGTGTGGCAATGGACGGGAGACAATATGTACTTCATAAGGGGCAGTAATGACAACTTATCAATAGGAGCCGGAGAGTGAGTGTCCTTATACTGTTTTTTGTCATTCCGTTTTAGTGTATGTTGTATACAAATGTGAATTGACGAATTACGCATATACTGAAGTTACTATAAACAACAAAAAATAATTAGTAATAATCTCATAGGCGGGGCCACCCTCTCTATATAACTATACATAATAATATCCATGTATTTTATAATTTGCTGAATTAGTATGGCAGAAAATCGATGACAGCGTTTTTACGTAACTTGCATTATTGGGTAATAAATGCTTGCTGATCATTATTACTATCAATACAGCTAGAAATTTAACTGTTTTAGTGTCATTATTTTTTACTCATATATACTTAAAAATGCCAAAGAAATCTATTGTTTTTGATATCATTTACCCTTGTCTCGAAAAAAAACTGTATCTCTTTCAAAATTATCCAATTTTAATAATTTTTTCGGTGTTATCTTAATAAAAACTTGGACAAGGATAATAAAATACAAAGAAAATTATGAAAATATATATTGTGAACAAAAATTATAACAAAAACTGAGTCACATCATCATTTTCGCAGTCTAGTACATCCTCCGTATCAGCAAAATAATTGTTATCGTCACTATTATCACTATCACTCAAAATTTGCATTATGCCAAATTGTGAGAGCACCACAATGTCACTCCCACTATCACTTATTTTCGTATTCCGACATTATGGATTAAAAATTTTCTTTTCCTGAATCCTTTTTATATTGTTAATCCTGGATCCTTTTTATATTGTAATATTAATTATTAATAATATTATAATTTGAACTTTATGTAACACGTAGAAAGATAAAAAATTAGCGATGCGTGCGAGCGATCTCCCCTACCGCGCGCTAAACAGCAACTGATTGTAAAATGTGTTCAAATGTAGTTAGTACGCACACGAGTGAGATGGCGCTCATCGGCACTCAAACAGTTAAATTATCCACCACCAATACTACTTGAGCCTAAGAAGAAAATTCTGATACAATACCTTGTTAATAATTATTATGACTTAATTTTCAGTGGTAAATTTGGTCTCTGGCTGGACGGGGACCTCTATCTCGGTCGCACACAGCAGTGCACCACGTATGGCAATGAGCCACTTACCACACGCGAAGACTTCATCGTCAAAATCATGGAGTGCTGGGCCTTCATATAGACATATGCCGCCTAGCATGCACTCTCGGAACCAATAAACATGCTTGGTCGCGTACGGATGTAAGGATGTATGCGCCACTCGGTAGCCCAATGAGTACGGCCGAAGACGGACGAAACGTTATTTATATGATGCATATATATATATTTATAGTTTCATCAGACTTATTGCTACTACATAATTATATGTTGTTATTGTTTACGAGTTATATATAATAATTATTAAGTAACCTGCTGTGCAGAGGATGTTTGTGTGGGAGGTGATTTTTTGCATATATACGTACACGTAGGGGTGTGCCCGACCGTTGGAAAATAGATAGTATAGTCGCTTCGTGTAGAGGTGAGTGTCGAAGTGTTAGTTCCTTACAAGTGCAGTTTGAACGATGCATCTTTAGATACCTGCACAAGGAGATGAATGCTGCACATGGAATGGTAAATTGTTTGATGTTAGGGAATTTTAAAAAAATATACATAGGGTCTGATATATAACTAATAGCTTACACCTCTGCAAGAAGGAGTTTTTGCTGTTTTTATTGTTGTTCCCGATTCAAATATTTGAATTGAAATGATCGCTTTTAATTTAGGCTAATTGGTCTCGCATCAAATCGCAATGATGTATGTACATTTGCGCATTTGCTATGGCCTAATGTATTTCAAATTATTTTCAAGTTTGTTTTAATTGTTAAATATTTGAAGTAAAACAAAGCAACTAGTCGTTGCGAAGTAAACGAAGTTAACATCTTTGAAGCGGACATCGCAACCCTGTACTCTCATTAGAATGCAGCTTTTTGTTTATGATCGTTTCGTCTTCTAATGGGCTACGCGCGATATCGCCCTCTAGTCATAATTAAAATGAACGCCGACCAAAAGAAAATAAAATATCAAATTTATAACATACTATACTATCTACCTATATAAAATACTTAAAACTGATGTATAAAACTGACATGCTTACTATGTGAATGAAAAATTTTGATAACATATATATACGGCAACATTTCTTAAAATCGTTTTTGGTGTTTATCAAATAATGCAGTTAAATTTAAAAAAATGATAATGTAACAATAATAAAAAAATCTAGATGTAATGATTAAAATTTATCGAGACGCAAATATATATCTTGTTTGATATTTGGCCAGAGCATTTTTGGAAGCATTGCGCAGCAAATTGAGAGCTTTTAAAATACGTTTCGCAGAAAATGACGAACTTTTTCAGATAAAATCTGGTGAATACGTAAAGAAAATTTATAGTCATCATAATCATGAAATGCTGGTATGAAGTAAAATGTTTCGGGACTAAAGTATACATGTGAAAGGAAACGAGAGACCGTGGTAAGCACCATCTCTACGACATTGCCGTAGATATTTTTGAGAAAGGAATTGGCATGTTGCATAACATGGCAAAAGTACGATGTAAGACTGTCAGAGCTTTGCACGTAATAATATTACATTAAATAGTTTTTTTATTATATGGTAAAATTTTCATCAGATTGTACATCTTTAAAGTTTACTTTCATCTTTGTCTATATGGGCTTCTGGAGATATTTTAATGACATTTTGCGAGTTCATATATTTATCTATGGATGTACTCAAGAAATTTCCATTCTGACATAAATTCTGCCCTGAAATTTTGTTCCGATATAAAATGTCTCAAAATTGAGTGATTTTGTGGTAGTTTTTTTAGATTTTTCATTTAAATTAAAATAGCGCTACTAAATTAGTAGTATTAATTTTACATGAAAAAAAAACTCAAAATTGGGAGAAATTATTTTTTGAATAATGGGGTTGTCTTACATAACCAATGAAAACATCATTTCTTGAGCTGAAAAATAAAAAAAAATTTAAATGCCCTATATATTCAGTGTACACTTCGCAGTAACTATAGTTTTTAGTCTATTTCATGGATATTTTTTTATCTTATAAGACGGTCTCTCGAACGTTGAACGAAATGAAAGTTAATGAATGCAAAACATCTATGAAGCATGAAAACAAATATATTGGTGTGAGTAAATATCACGGTACAAAGAAATAGATGTTGCCATTGTGCACCTGTAGAAGAAGATGAATAAATAAATATATCCAGATTGTCCCGTTGATAGTCGCGCGATCGGATTCTTGACGTTGAAAACTGTCACAATAATGAAAGAAATCGTGTCAATTCATTACGTATTTAATGTTTAGAAGTAAATGTATAACAATTATTGTATATTGGTACGTTGCATTAAATAAAATATTATAGACATTTGAGTAACGACATTTATAACAGTAAATTAAATATGTTGTGATTTTTATAGAGGCAAAAACATTTTTGTCAATGGCGATGTGTACGAAGTGCAGGAACCGAAAGGTAGAGATTTGTTAAAGAAGTTTGTTATTTCTTGTGAGAGTTTATATTTCATATGTCAAAAAATATTGTGTCTGATTTCGTTACATCAAATTAGGGGATGGATACACTCTGGGAGCTACATATATAATCAGACTAACTAACCTGTTAGAAGTAACTAGAGTCAAATGACACTTCAAACAAAATGGCGTCTCCATTTGACAGCTGGCAACATTGTCACTTTGAACGTTAAGTTTTTTTTTAAATCAGTACTTTGAAAATTACGATATGTTTTTATTTAGTTTGTTCATTTTTAAAGTATTTTTAAATTTTTTTGTAGAATTACTTCTGTCCCAAGTTTTGAGTCTTAATGGAGATACTATGGACTTACTACTTTATTGCTAGAACTTCTATCAGATGATTTTTATAATTTTGCATTTATAATTTAGTGTTGCCTTATAGAAAAAATCAATTTTGAGAGATGTTTGCGTGTATTGCATGAAATGTCGCCATCCTATAGCAATTATTTAACCACATACTCCATACGAATCAGTTGTGCTTTCTGCAGGTACGCATCGTTTCATCGTCTAGCTTTAACGGTCTATTGTATCCTGTGTATCCTGTTACAGATCTTCTCTTGGATATGCTGTTTTTTGTTATTTTTTAAAAAATGAGCGTTCTGCACATAGAGTATATTGTTTGATATGGATTTTTGTAATCCACATTGTATTTAAATGCTTTCGTTTTGAAAACTAGATATCGAGAATGTATGGAAATTTTTAAGTGAGTGTACCTATTAAAGGATATTAAAGATGTAACTCAGTTTTAATCTGGTCGTATTTAACATTATTTATTACTATTATTGTAACACTATCTATTATTATTATTATTATGAATGGTAATTTTATGGTAACATTATAATAGTCAAATTGTTTAATAAAACATTGTATTGCCATGTATATGTGTGTGTATAAAATGGAAAACACTTATTATTTTTGTTATAGGGGGTTACAGTTCAAGAGAGTTTATATTTTTGTTGGTTAGGCGTGATTAAAGGAGGCACGGGAACGGAGGGAGTAGCGTCATTGTGAAATTTTATGTATTTGTATATATACTAAAATGATATGATAAAAACGAGAGATGTTTACGCTATATGTTAGATGGGACACAAAATTGCTTACAATTATTAGATATGTATGTACAATTGGTAGGATATATGTAGATTAATGAGCATACATAAATATATATAAATTTATATATGTGACATTAATGTGAGGTGGTGCAACCGATCATAGTGTCCTCGGTCAACTTGCGTTTTGTCTGTTCCAAAGTAGTTTTTGGTTATTCTTTTATTTTTCCCACCAAAATTAATGTCTCTTTTTTTTAACTTATTTATTTGTACAACAGGTTATTAATGAAAATATAGTCTGCACATTTAAAAAAAAATAGTTGAAGATGTGTTTAATCAAGCAATTATATTATTCTTTACGATATTCTAATCTAATAAACAAAAAAATATACACTTGGATAATCGTCTATACTTTCAGCTTCGGTTGTTTTCAAATGTGCTAAAAGGTGATTAAATTTATTTGAAGTGACATTGCTGAGCGTTTTATTTGTGAACGCACAAAATTATAGAAGCATCGAGCTGAAATAATGGAAGATTATCAAAATGTCAATTATCTGCATGCTTTAAATGTGTTAATGGGCAACTGTATGTATAGCATGGTAGCGGCCGGCCTCGCGCTCGTCGACGGCGTCGCAGCGTGAGGCTCGCAATATGTTTTTGTAGCTTTCCCATGAAAAAATTTACCATTCGGGAGAGATAGATGTAAGATTAGAGCGACGTCTAATTGACATTTGCGTGAGACGTCGCTCGCTCTGTACGGCAGCGTGGTGCGAAACTTTTTAAACGTAGCCGAACGATCGGGTCGTGGTTCAATCCTGCACGAAGTCGGACGCGCTGTACGGAGAGAGACTACTAGATTATCCTTGTCCTTGTATATTAAAATATGATACATTTATAATCGTGAAATGTATGAAATTATGAAAAAAAATTATTTAGTTATATTTATTCAAATGAAAAAAATGTGTATATTAATTATTAAATATTATTAATGTTTTAAGAGAAAATATTATTGGCGTCGGCGGGCGGTGCCCCCTCTGCGTTATGGCAGTTTGTTTTTTTTTCTTTCCTGTTTGTTTTATGATTATGTATTTAGATGTCTTACGATACAAGATTATTGATGGAATGTCACAGTGTAACTAAAGCCATAATATTATAAAATATAGTCTTATTTTAAAGATTGTTTATTTTTGTTTTATTTTATTTTTTTGTGTTAATTTTAACCAAGTTTTGATATTGATATTGTGCATCTGTCATAGTTTATTTCATGTCAGTAGAATATATGGGGATTAAATAGCTATATTGTAGAATTACATTGCACTCATTTCTACCGAAATAGGGAAGTCACACCTGGATAAAGTATAAACAGTGTTTCAAAAATAAGTAATTGCCTGTTTCTGTTTCAAAACGTAATAAATTTTTGTAGAAAAATGTCAAGTTTCACCCATAAATCAATATGGGCTATACAAAATCATTTGGGGGTTTGATGTACTTAAAATATTTTGGAAAATGTAGAAAATTGTTTCTTGATGTCTATTTTTTTGTTGGGGCAGCTTCGCAAAAATGGTGATGTGGTGAAATTTAGATTAAAACCAACATTACCTTTTATCCTGATCAGAGAGGCTAGAAATTAAGCTAACACAGTAAAAAATAGGCTTATAATCTGATGAACAGAAATTTTAGTCCGTCACAGATATTCAGCTTAAAGTTCAAGCTGAGACTCGAGTTACTGCACCCCGATTGAGGATATTCCTAAGATAGAAATGTTATTTATTACTGGACAAAAACTGATGTGTGAACAAAAATTTATGCTAGCAGAGCGGTGCGCAAAATCTGATATATAAAAATAATGCAATAATACGCTATATAGTTTCTTTCTCAACATAAAGGTACTATAGGAGCGAATAATGGCTATTTCTCAGTTAATGAGACAATTTGGAGACCTCTCTTATTAAATCATGTTAAATTTAAATAAATAACAACTGTCTAAAGTTCAAAATGGTAATAAAAAGTGGTAAATTGTGGTCAACCCTCGTTTAGGTTTTAGAGACATCACCCACAAAATCCCAATATTCTTTTATGCAAGAAAATTTATTGTAATAACAGATAAATCTGAACTTATTCACATTACAAATAGTAAAATTTGTAAAGAAGTCCGATAACGTAATTTGTAAAATGTTCACGTGCGATAACATAGAACTACGTTATCGCACTTGAACGTTTTAAATTCAGCTGCACAATATTTATATCAGATCCAATTTCCTCCCGCTGGTTACTCAATCGATGTTCGCAACATTATTATTTAGAAGAGAATATAAACAATATGTAATTAAAAAAATATTATTGTTGAATGTTTGAAATTAGGTTTATTTTTAAGCAATTTGCATGTTTAGCACCTAGATGTCAAATGAATCGAAAATATGTTATAACTATTTGGTGTGTTATTACTGCTGCGTATTGTTGCGGGTGTGTAAAGACATTGTTGATAATGAAATGTATGTTTTGTTTCACATGAACACACAGTTACGTTGCGAGTGTATGTGTCGGTTATCATTACGATGTTATGATTTGCGATAATGAGATGATACTTCGCACGTAGATCAAGAATTTTAATGATTTAATTTTTGCGATTATGAGTTTGTGAGTTCCCACATATGAATTTCTTTTTTATTTAAATATGTATATATATATATATATATATATATATATTTATATATATGTATATACACTGTCCGGGAATAAATGTCGGACAAAGAAAGACGTCCGTCGTTGATTGAAAAATAGTTGATTGTCGTTAAAATGAAATTTTAAAGATGACTTTTTTCCGAAAATGGGAAATAATATTCGTAATTGTCACCTTTTTCATACACACGATACTTGCGTACATTGTTCAGCGGCAGTCGACGGAATAACCCGTGAACTGATGCAAAGACATCGTCACTATGGGTAAAAACCGCACTCCAGGCAAGTTAGTTATTGGTCATGTTAAAAAAAGTTACGTGTAATATTTTTTTTGCACTCGGTTATAAAAAGGGAGTATACGTTTTATTTCAATAACAATTTATTCCTTTATAATTAATGAATAACGTCTTTTTTTGTCCGACATCTATTCTTGGACACTGTGTATATATATATATATATATATATATATATATATATATATATATATAATATAATATGTGTATATATATATATATATATATATATAGAGGTATATATAAATACTTAGAAAATTTTTTCCCTGTTGCATAAAATAACTAGTTTAGCAAAATAGCTCTTTGTGCAATTTTTACTCTTGCAGGTTTTTCCAAGTTTTTTAATTTCCCAGTTTTAAAGTTCGTTGGGTCATACAGAGACAAAATAAATAGAAACTTGTGACCAATGAAATTAAATGTTCAAGAATAATTGGGACATGGTTGAATCAGAATTGCTTATCACGGAGAAAGAAAATACATCTGTTAATTAAGCTGCTGTGAATACCTCAGTGAGGTGATGAAGGACATTTAGTATAATGGAGGTTGGTCTGAATCTTCTGGAATTTAGAACTTGTAGGTTTGTGAAGTTGTAATCACTTATTCTTCGTAAACTTTCTTAAAAATCTTAGATATTTTTCATAAGTTAAAAAGATAAACAAGAGAAATTTACCACGAACGTTAGATAATCAGATTTACTTTTGTATACATATATTAATACAAATTAAAAACAAGTCATTTTAATTGAATGATCTTTTCCATATGGTTTTTTATTATAAATATTTAACTCACTTTTAGTCAGTTTCTGAGGACACTAAATAACCTTTCCATAGTCACGTTTTCATTAAAGTTGTTAAACGGAAAATAAATATAACTGCATTTCTGTGCACTATTTTGTTCCATTAATAATTATTGGTTCAATAAACAATTTGTCTGCTCACCAATAAGTGGTTATTTTTAAAGAAATTACGAGTAGTAATAAAAAGTAATAAAAAATACATCAGTACAATATAACAAAAACAGAATATTACTTTAGGTGCTTTAATATTATTTATCGAATACAAATATATTTAAAAATCATTTTATTTTATAATAACACAGGCCGTATATACATATTTTGTTAATAATTTTAAAACTGTCAAAATGTCAAATTTAAATTTGACATTTACCTGACAAAGGCAAAACTAATGGTCAAAAATATCATCTGATTGTGCGTGCTGCTGAATGAAGAAATGCTGAAGAAGTAGAAAGAAATGAAATTTATCATTAAATAATCTAGACTTAATTACAAGATATTACAAAAAAGTTAGAGCTAAAGTCTGTGTCATTTATGACTGCTCCAGTTATGGAGTAGATAAACAGCCATATTTGATGAGTTCACTTAAAGGGAGTTTATCGAATTAATTATTTTTTGCCAAATTATCAGTTCAAGTAGAATACCAAATAATCGAATTGCTTACCTTAGAAACTGGCCATTAATTGTATAATTTAAAATCAATATTGGTGATTAATTGACACCTTAATAAGGTAAAAAAAATATGGAGTTACCAGTAGGAATATATAAAACGTTTTGTTTTTAACACTTTGATTTCTTATAAATAGTCGCTATAAAAATAGTGAAACTCGGATAATCATAATTGGCAATTTTTTTCCTCTTATTGCGAACAAAATTCAGTACCTTCAAAATTTTGTACCAATTTTGGGAAGTTTTTTCATAACTCCTTTTTTGTACTATGATTATAATAAATTGTTTTTTTTTGTGGTGTAAATAAACTACTAAAGAAGGAAATCATATATAAAGATCATATTTCCATAGTTTGGATTTAAGATTGGAGAAAGTAAATTTGTCCAAGGAGTCTTTTTTTTTAAATAAATGAGTTATATTTTTGGATGTCAAATAGTCTTATTGAATACAAAAAAAAACAAGTTATTTCTATTTCTAACAGAAAACTAGCACAAAATAAGGTTTTACAAAATGTCTTAAATCTTTCGAAGACTAATTTCAAATTATGTATTAGTTTTTCATGGACCCCTTTTATATGTACAATAAGCAAACCAGGCTGTTTAATCTATTTTGTTTCCGGTCGTAGTAGAGCTCAGATACTTTTCAACTTATTGAGATTTCGAATAAGATCGTTCAATGATGGAAGAACGAGCAAGAATTAATAGAATACAAAATTTTAAGATTTTCTTCCAGCGGCAAAATAAAACGCAGGGTGCCTAAAATTATAAAACTTTATTGACACAAATACAACAATACGTCAGCTATTGTAGTCTAGAACGTCAATTTGTATATCAACGCCCTCCATTCATTTCATACGACACTCCCTGTTTTTAATATACGTTTTACTGGCACGAAATCTCGAAAAGCTTCAATGATTTTTCTAGGCAGCATTAATATATACCATATTGAATTAAATTTGATTTAGGCGATATCAATCAGTTATTAGCACTTGCTTCAACTTGTATAATTTTAAAGATTTTGTATTTTCCATCAGAAAATAGTTCACGTAAAGGAAAAAAAATGTTGACCCTTTTCATTTTTTGTTTATTAATATATTAGAGATTAAGTCTATCAACATTTATAACATGGAAATTGTTTACTCTATATCAAACATTTACAGAAAAATTGTATCGCCACCTTAATCTTCTTTCCAAATATTAGTACACAAAAATAATTGACGATAATTCATCTAATTTCGTGACACACTTCGTGGTCTTTGAATTGCAATGTCACTCGAAACAAAATTATGTGGCCTTTTTTAAGATGTCACTTTCAATGTGTAGAACCATATTGCCCACGTCCTTTTTTTTTTTGGTGCGACACGTGACTTCAGGAAGGGATCACATGTTACACTTGACTTGGTCAAAAATTTTTTTTCATATAAACTATTTTTATTCAATAAGAGTTTTTAGTTAAATTTAAATATATTTTTTTTGGACTAGAATTGTTTACCAGCCCGTGATACACCGATGCGTCATAAGCCACTCGTATTGATTTCCAATGACGCACCCCTTACGCCATCCCTAATGAATAGTTCAAAGTTATTTGTTTCACATACAATTGGATACTTTTAGGTTTGATTAAGGATTGGTGCACTTTTTTGTGCACGCTTGTTTCCATGATTGCGAACAAATTGGCCTTCATATAGACAATGTGTTAATTTTCTATTACTGTTAAGATCTTTGATCTTTAGCGGTAATCTGCATATAAAGCAATTTGTTAAATATTTTATTAAGGGGAAACACACAGGACTGGCTGATATTTGGAACTATATAGTATTTCTGTCTACTTGCTATTATGTTTAATAATGCTCTTTATATGTTTTCAGACAACTAAGACTTTGTTTTCTAGAAAGGCAAATATAGTAATATGTAAATATTGGATTTCTTCTCTAGCTTCATCACAATTTACTACAACGTAAACATAATGAATTCCAAAATTATAATATTTTTTGAGTTATATCTCTTTCATTCTAAAAGTGCCAATATATACTTATTTATCCACAAGCATATAACGAAATTACAAATATAATTTGAAAGCCAGTAAGAATCTGATTATACAAAAATGAGCCACGCAGCTCTAACTTGATGTTGGTAAAAAGCGTTCCAAAAAAACAGACATACTTTTTGAATTTCGTTATAAATTACTTTTTTTTATCGATCATAAATTGAATTTATAGTTAATAGGTAAAGTCAAAGTATTTATCGCTGACATAGAGGTGTGGGCAGCAGCAGTCAAATTTACAATATTCAATGCGGATGTCGACGAATTGTTATCATATTGAATTCACTCGGCAAAAAACATTTACTTCAAAAAATAGATAAAAAATAACTAAAGGCATCTGATGACGAAAAAAAGAAAGAAATATGTAAATTATCTGTCTCTATCTCTTTCTAGAATTATGAACCAAATAGGAAAGGAAAACATCGGTTGCCATATCTTTGAATTTTTGCACTGTTGGAAAATTCTGTAGGTTTATCTATTTTATAGGGTCTATGACTAGAAATTTTATTTAGATTGCAGATGATTCTTAACCCTTAATCGGTTGACGTAGCATATCTGCTACAAGACATTAAAATGGTCCTTTTTCCTCCAAAACTTAAAAACTAACTTTTTCGTAAGAAGGCAACATCATTTCTACTTTTTATGAAATGTGATATGGTAACATACCTTAAATGAAACCTTTTTCTGTTATTTTTATCTTTCATAATTAAATATAAAAAACATTATGTATAATCATACATTAAAGGGTTAAAAATAATACTGAACGAATGTATGTAACAATACATTATCACTTAGAAAAGATTTTAACAGCAGCGTATTAAATATAGTTTATTGTTATGTTTAGACTAAAATACCAATATTAAAATAAATACAAGTAAATTGCATTGTTGAGATTAAAATTATTTGTAATTAACACTATTACGTTACGTAGTAATTTGTACAATTTTATAAGCAATTTCAAATTTGTAATAGAATATTGCGTGGTATCTGTTTTGATTAGTTTACAGTTTAATTTACATTTAACTTTAAGTTATAAACATCATATGTGGGAATACTTCCGTGCATAAACAACCCTATGCTTCCGTGCTTCTTTCCATTTCCGTTTTAGAGCATGAAACAAAACATAACGTTGCAACTCGCACTAAGTCAATTAGTTATCAGACTGTTAGGTTGAATTGAAAATTAAAAATAATAAAAAACAAATGCTATTGTTCGTAGTGTATGTACAATATTATGAAATAAATAAAGAAAATTTATTTGTGTTTTATTTATTCATACCGGTGACACTGACATCCGACATGGACAGACACGAACTTATCTAGTATTCGCATGAAAGGGCTATTTATATTGAATATATCTTAAAATTCAAAACAAAACATATGTAACATAAATAAATATAATTTCGATTAAATTATTCAGAAATATTAATTTTCCACAACGTAAATATAATTTGCACACTATCTTTCACAGGATGTAAAAAACACGTTACAAATTTAAATAATATTATTTCTCATCACGTAAATATATAAATATATTGCCTTATTTATATATTAAAATATTTCACAGACATAATAAATATACATTTTAAAATACAAATTTACTTTTGCAGTTGATTTAAGTCACTCGTATGGAGTTTCTATGAACTTTTACGGACACAACTACATGTCATAAGTTGGTCGACTATTAATCATAAACTAATAGAGTCTACTTTTCTATAATAATTTTAGTACAAACTCTTTTCAGATATTCAAAAATAGCGGTTTGGCTGGTAGAAAATGGGGACACGTAACTAGCAAAATTGACCAATTTAAAGTTTAATATTTCATGAATCGATTCTTCCTGTATGGAAAAACTGTTCATGACATACCTCAATATTTTTGAAAGACCTGCTCAACTGCATCCTACACAATAGGATAAGCGGAAAAAAGTTCACCCCCATTTCACATGTAGGGAAGGTACCCTATAAGAATCTTTTTTAAGAAATTTTATTTTTTAACTTTTTAAGCGCTATAAATATGTATAACCATACAAAATTTTAGCTTTTTCGTACAATAGTCCTAAAGTAGAATGAATATAATATCCATGTGGGCAGACAGACAGATGGATATGGCGAATCTATAAGGGTTCCTAGTTTGGCTGTGGAAAAAAAGGGTGCATGACCGCCACGCACGTTAGAAGTGAATTTTTTTATACAGACCCATATATATATATATATATGTGTGTGTATGTGTAAGTGTATGTATTTATTCAAAAAAATTTGTATCCCATATTCATACAGGTGATTTTGTGCATCAAACTGAGAATATTTCAAGCGTGTTTTTGTAAAAAACTTTAAATATTTTCACTGGAATTGCACTTTCACAGTGATTATTTCAGAAACAATGGAGAATTATCTTATAAGTCTTTACTTGGTTTACCTTACAGGTGCCCCTACTCAATTCGATGGACAGAATCACCTGCATAAATAACAGACTGGTTTGGTTACACGATGCGTTGAATCGGTTCATTAATGAAAAAGAAGAAAAAATTAAATGTTTAGAAAAAATAATTTCGAATAAATTCATTTGCCAAAGGAGAGAAGGAACCCTCATTGTGAAAGAAATTCGAATACTCCTCCTTTTTATAAAAGAAATCCTCATTGTGAAAGAAACCCGAACACTCTTTCTTTTTATGAAAGAAATCCTCATTGTGAAAGAAACCCGAACACTCCTTCTTTTTATGAAAGAAATCCTCATTGTGAAAGAAATCTGAATACTCCTCCTTTTTATGAAAGAAATCTTCATTATGAAAGAAATCTGAACACTCCTCCTTTTTGTGAAAGAAATCCTCATTGTGAAAAAAATTCGAACACTCCTTCTTTTTATGAAAGTAATCCGAACACTCCTTCTTTTTATGAAAGAAATCCGAATAATCCTCCTTTTTATAAAAGAAATCCTCATTGCGAAAGAAACCCGAACACTCTTTCTTTTTATGAAAGAAATCCTCATTGTAAAAGAAATCCGAATACTCCTCCTTTTTATGAAAGAGATCCTCATTGTGAAAGAAATCTGAACACTCCTTCTTTTTATGAAAGTAATCCGAACACTCCTTCTTTTTATGAAAGAAATCTTCATTATGAAAGAAATCTGAACACTCCTCCTTTTTTACGAAAGAAATCTTCATTGTGAAAGAAATCTGAACACTCATCCTTTTTATGAAAGAAATCTGAACACTCCTCCTTTTTACGAAAGAAATATTCGTTGTGAAAGAAATCTGAACACTCCTCCTTTTTATGAAAGAAATCCTCGTTGTGAAAAAATCCGAACACTCTTTCTTTTTATGAAAGAAATCCTCATTGTGAAAGAAACCCGAACACTCCTTCTTTTTATGAAAGAAATCCTCATTGTGAAAGAAATCTGAACACTCCTCCTTTTTATGAAAAAAATCTGAACACTGCTCCTTTTTACGAAAGAAATACTCATTGTGAAAGAAATCTGAACACTCCTCCTTTTAATGAAAGAGATCCTCATTGTGAAAGAAATCTGAACACTCCTTCTTTTAATGAAAGAGATCTTCATTGTGAAAGAAATCTGAACACTCCTTCTTTTTACGAAAGAAATCTTCATTATGAAAAAAAACTGAACACTCCTCCTTTTTACGAAAGAAATCTTCATTATGAAAGAAATCTGAACACTCCTCCTTTTTACGAAAGAAATCCTCGTTGTGAAAAAATCCGAACACTCCTCCTTTTTATGAAAGAAATACTCATTGTGAAAGAAATTCGAACACTCCTTTTTATGAAAGAAATCCGAACACTCCTCCTTTTTATGAAAGAAATACTCATTGTGAAAGAAATTCGAACACTCCTTTTTATGAAAGAAATCCGAACACTCCTCCTTTTTATGAAAGAAATACTCATTGTGAAAGAAATTCGAACACTCCTTTTTATGAAAGAAATCCGAACACTCCTCCTTTTTATGAAAGAAATACTCATTGTGAAAGAAATTCGAACACTCCTTTTTATGAAAGAAATCCGAACACGAGGAGTGTTCGGATTTTATGAAAGAAATCAGAGACAAACAGTGTGTCATTCATTCAATTCTACAGATCGATTTGATCATCAATCCATTCGAAAAAAAGATTGAATCTTTCATATCAATCACTCATTAGTTTCGATGCTCGCATTGTATGCAGTCATTCCAGTCATTCATTCGCTAACATGATATTCGTTCTAAACAAAAATGAATACCTTTGTTTCATCGTTCAGCATTCCTTTAGATTTTGTTATTGTATTATTGTTTACGTCTAGCTTAATCAATTAAAGGATCGCAGCACAGATATTATAATTTCATTTTAGCCTACGAATCAAGGAATATATATATTGAATAATTATGTTGATAATACTTTGATATTTTGATCATTTTTGGGTTTCAATATAGAATATAAACTTGAATGTAATTTGCATAATTTTAAAGTATTTTTTTTTAAATCGTCTTAAAATGAAATCCTACTAATAAATCTTGATTCTTGTAAAATAAATCTGCGCTAAGTTTAGCTTCTAATAAATAAATGCTTATTTTAGTTATTTATGGTTATTTTAGAATTATTTTTTTATTTTGTGAAGGTATGTTACAGGTATGGGGCTATGCTGACTGGAATATATTGTTTATAAAAATTAATTGTTTTATAAAAAAATAAGAAAAAGTATTTTTTTATATAATTGAATTATTTTAATTAATTTTTAATATGGTATTGCAGCACCTAATTGTTGACAGTTAATATTTAATTAGGTGCGTGATTTAAATTGAGATTTTAATATGTTGAGTTTAAGCAGGAAACGGATTAGAATGGAAAATCATTTCATCATTATTAGGTTGAGTAAAGGGAAATGTATTTCTATTACAATTTAAGATAAATATTAGTTATAAAAAATTGCTCTATATATAAATAACAGGACAAAATTATTATTTCTTCCATCACGCATTTGTATTCTATGCAATACAAATATCTATAATACAAGTCTTCCAATTACGATAAACAAAACTAATGGACTTGATCTTCTAACCAGACGTATTACCACACGAAGAATAATATTCATTCACCATTCATTCGACAGTATCAATATTGTCGTAAGTCAATCGCAACAATTGGTGAATATCCAAAAAAATGAAAGATGATTTGATGACCTAGCAAACATTGAATCGTTTGTTTTGACGAAATTAATGATTGAAACTGATTTGATCATGCGTGATTGACACATCTCTTGAATCAGTAGTGGAATAGGTAAAGGACTAGGAGTCCACACAGCAACACGGCCATTACGGTGGCTTATTATTTAAGAAGTTTCACTTCCGTAGAGCATGCATGCGATGCTCGCATAATTTTTTTTAATTGATAAACATTTTTAAAAGGTTTACAATAGCGACATAGTTCTCTATTTTTAATTTACGACACAGTTCTGTGTTTATAATTAATGACACAGTTCTATGTTTATTGATATTAATGACACAGCTATTACGCCTTTTTAATTTTTTTTATATAGAATAAAGTCTTATTAATTCAAACTTTTAAAAAACATGCATTATATAGATATTTGGATCACGGTATATCCAGTTTTTATTAGCAGAAAAACAATTTTTTAGGATTCCTTACCTCAAAAGGAAAAATGAAACCTTATAAGATCACTCATGTGTCTGTCCGAACGTTACAAACTTTTTTATCAAAAACCACTTGACATAAGAACGGGAAATTTGATATAGTAATAAAATATGTTAACCCGCAAATATCTCAATGGCTATCACTCAATAATATTTATGGGGACATTTTAGAGGGGGCAAACTGAATACTAAGTACGGTAGAAGACGGTAGACGGAGAGCAGATATAATTTTGAACTGCATAAACTTTACAGGCAACCTCTAATTACCCAAGTAACCTGTAGTAACAGATTAAGATGGACTGGTCATATATAGAGGATAATCCTACTAATATATTAAAACATCAAAAAACTCGAGGGAACTCGACTAAGAGGTAGGCCATCCTCTAGATGGATGGATGACATCGAAAAAGACATAAAAACTTTGAATATAAGTAATTGGAAACGAGTCGCAACTGATAGGAGACGCTGATAGGAGTGCGTAGTAGAGGCAGCCAAGGCCAGCAAGGGGCTGTTGCGCTTGTAAAGAAGAAACTGAAGACTAAAAAAATTTTTTTAGAATTAATTTCTTTCTCAAAGCCGCTACTCGTTGGCTATAAAGGAACAAATTGTCGTTGAAATAAAACGTAAAACAGGACATGTTTTTCTAATCGAGTGCAAAAAAAAATAATACTCATAATTCTTTTTAACACACCTAATACCACTAACGCACGCACACATGTTCACGATAGCCGTACACAACCACTACATTAACCTGAGTGGTGTCGATTGACTTGCGCAAGTATCGTGTGTATGAAAAAAATGGCAAATAATTATGAATATTATTTGTCCGACACTTATTCCCAGATACCGTGTATTGTATGGGATATCATTTCAAATAGTTGATATGCTGAAAAATAATTGAAAAAAAAATTTGGTGCCACTCCTTATTTCCGAAACTATTAATTATATAAAAAGTTTTTAGAAGCCCACACAAAAGTTGTAAGAAAACTATAACGATTATCCTAAATCTTGTTCTTTTTTGAAATATACACCGAGTGTTTACACTTGTGGATGTTATAGTAGGCAATATATCTACGTTTTGAATAATTAATATTTGTAAATAATTTAATTGAAATACTATGTACTCCTAAATATTTGTAAATATATATATATGTGTACGAAACCGTCATGGTGTAAATTCTATACACACTTAACAGATTTCATTAATAGCAAAAATTGAATTAATTTTTACAAATATTTATGTATATATAAAAAAAAAAAAAAAGAAATATATATATATATATATATATATATATATATACATATATATATATTTATATACATATATATATATTGCATATATACTTATACAATTACAATGCAATTATATTTGTTATTGGTGAACGTGAAAAACCCAACTATTTCCAAGGTTTACCAAGGTCTTCAAAGTTCAAAATATATGAAAAAATTTTCAATTTTTTAACATAACATTTTTTAATGTGCTTATTAAATCAAATCCTACTATTTATTTATTATATATAAAAGACTTAGAAGCTTTCAGAAAACCCATTTTGAAAATTCAATATTGCTAAAAGATCAATTGTATTGACAAGGCACTTTTTCCATAATTTTCATCGCAGTTGTGTTCATAACATCATTTTGAAGAAGAAAAAGTAAAAACCATATTTTTCAAAATATTTAATTTTTTCATTCTTTTTATTACTCAGAATATTGGGCCAAATCTTCCCTGTAAAAATATGTCTTAAAGAATAATATGCCTGTATGATATACAAAGAGTGTTTTTTTTAGGTATATTACTTCAAAATAAAAAAAACAAATAAAAATCATGATATTGCCATGGTATTTATAGCATGGCTTTATTGAAAGAGTAAATTTATGCCATTAGTGTTTAAATACTCTTTCATGCATATAGGCACTGCGACTGGCTCGAATGGAGTGCAATACGGAAGTCCAATTTTCAGCCACTTTTTCAAGAATTTGAGGTCGTATATTAGTAATAACGCAGCAAATGTGTCAAGTGGTCTAACGTCTGTGGGTTATCGGTACAGACTACCAACTTCACATATCCCTACAGAAAATAATCCATTGGTGTGAGATCGTGGAAGCCAATTCACAAGGTCATTATGCGAAATCATGCACACTTGCGATAAATTGATTGTATCGCATGCTGTATGGCATGTTGTACGTCTTGTTGAAATCAGCGCTATTCAAAATTAATGCCATACAATTGAGGAAAAAATAAGTCAGTAATAATAGACGTCATGTACTCTCCATTGACTGAAACATTCTTGCCGGATCATCTTTGATGAAATACGGGTCAATGATTCCACCAGTCTGTAAAGCACACCAAATAGTGGCTTTTCATGGATTTAACAGTATTTCATTAATGGCACATGGATTGTCTTTGCTCCAAATCTTACAATTTTGTTTTTTGAATTTAACCAAAAACGAGCTTCATCATTGAATACATTATTGCTCGAAGAAGTGGTTGAGGACTGGACTTCTAGATTGCGCTTCATTTGAATCAGCTGTGGCACCCATGTTCATGAAGTTGTATTTAAGCATAAATGGTATATAAATTAACTTTTCAATAAAGCCAATATGGCCATTCTAAAAAATTCCTATACATATATATATAAAGGTATGTATATGTTTACTCATACAACATATATATATATTTATATATATATATATATATATATATATATATATACACATACACATATATATGTATATATTTTTATGATAATTGTTTATGTTCCATACAAAAATTGGTAAAATGGAACAACCAAGTGCGGAGAAAATGTATACATTGTGGTAGAAGGTCTTCAATGAATTTAGTCTAGTCTGCGATAGGGTGGAGGTCTCTGGCGTTTTCAAGAAATTGTCCCTATGCAATTGTCCCTCGGTTCTTGATCTTCTGTACTTCTAATTCCTTTCTAAAAAACCTAGAATCGCAGTTTGGCTCTTCCTCTTGATTTAAATCCAAGGGCTTTGTAAAATTTTTTTTTCATTTCTCTTTCTTCCATTCTGGTTATGTGTCCAGTCCATTACATTCTCAATATTTTTATGACGAAGTCAAGCAATTTTTTAATATTGTGAAAAGTAGCAACTTAATTACAGGCGTTATATATTTACGTTGAGGCGTTGAATTTTCCATTTTGATGGACAATTTTAAGGTATGAGAGAAGAGTAAAATTTTTTTTCCAAGTTTGGTTTTCATTTTGAATGAATGGAAAGTGATTAAATACAAATTCGAAAACAATTTCTTTCCTTTTTACATGAATTTTTTCAATAAAATATTCCAAAAATCTCGGAAAAATCACTTACTTTTAGGTTCAAAAAAATCTCAAAAAATCATCAATGTTGTTGATTACATCAGACAATTTTTCTTTATAAAATAATGTAATTATTTAAAACTAATTACAACTGAAGTTCCAATGAAAAAATTATATCTATAAATTCCTCATATTAAAATTAGGTACATAAATGTAACAATTTCCAAGTGTTTTTATTTTTAAGCGTGTTTTCAGAAGTGTTGCCTCACTAACCTGTAAACGAGTAGCACAAAAGTAACGTGTCTAACTTATATTAGCGTTACAGAAATTAAATGTGACTATATCCTTGTCATAGGCATTATAATTATGCAATGGATTACAATGTTTTAAGTTTTAATAGACTTATTAGTCAGCATGGCATTTTAATATCTCTATGAATAAGCGATAAAACAACCCCTACTTCTGATAGGATTTAAGCGTAACAGTTTAATGTTACAAAATATATATATCTGTAACAGGACTAATAGTATAACATACTGTGATGCTGAACACCTGTAACACAACTAACCTATACCACTAATATATTTACAATATATTACTTTTACAAATCTGTTTGTGGGTCAACTAAAACACGTAAAATACGTAATTAAACAAAAAAATTAGAATAATTTTTTTCCTATTTTACTTATTTATTATACCAAGTTATTACGATGTTAATATAACACTTAATAAAAATACTATATATTCAAAACTTGTATTCGTTTTATGATAGTTCAAATTTTGCACACATGTGATACGGAATTCAACGCCTCTACGTATCTACAAAACCGTCTATAAACCTAATTATGCACGTTCATAACTTGTACATAACAATGTTTTTGTTTTACTCAAATAAGCTAGTGATTTTTCCATTTTTTTTAAATTTTAGGTGCCATGATGAAATTTCAATCTATCTAAAAGGCAAGAGTGGGATAATAATGTAATTACATTATGCCAACAAGTGTGACAAAGAAAAACTGAATTCTGTCATTTAATAACATTTTAGGATGACTCTGCCGTTATCTATGGAAAATAGGCTAATCTAATATTCCCTACAACAATACTAAACCATTATGCCTAAATCGTACTCAATCTCCTATAATATAAACTAAGAAACGTTGATAATTGTATCTATCTCTTTGACTGCAAAAGAGAATGTTTTCAATTCAACTGTTTTAAAAATTTTTTTATGTACCTCATATCTCCAGCATTTTATTTGGAAGAGTATACTCCCAGTATGGTTCCATGGAAATTTGATTAGAATCTGACCATGGAAGTAGAAGATATACCTTAGAATTCCTCAAAATTAAACAATACAGGTGCCGTAATCGTGTTTTGTGTGATTCAGGTCCAATCAATTTGGATAATTTCTTTTTTGAATTGGAAAGGTATACTCTCAAGTGTGGTCCCATGAAAATTTGGTTAAAACCTGACCATGGAAATTGAGGATATATTAAAAAATTTCATTAACAATGAACAACACAGACGTGGTGATTGAGTTTTTATAATATACTATTAAGAAATTGGGGTGACATTAATCCGCTTTATAGCAAAATCAGGTTGCAATGGTAGAGCCAGATGTTGGTGGCAAGAACTCTTCAGTGATGAGGAGTAAATTCTTTGAATTTGGACTCGTTTGATTTGTCTTGACGTAGCAGAAAGTTATTTAGGATGAATAGGTAGGTTAGTATAGAAGGGTACATACAATATAATTTTATCCTTTGATCCACAAATCATAATGCTGCAGGTAAGACCGTGAGACTTGAACATCTGCTGTTATTAAATTAGTATTGAGGGTCTTAAGCAGAGACTCTGTCATTAAACTCCGTGTTCCAACTGCTCAGTCCTAATTCTGCAGGTGTACTGCCTGCCTGAATCGTGAGACTAGCAGACCCGCTGTTTTTAGTATTGTAGATCTTAAGCAGAGATTCTCTCATTGAATTCTGAATCTCAACTCCTCAGTTTTGATGCTACCGGTGTACTGCTTGCCTAAACGGTAAAAATTAAGGAGTTGATATTTTTAAATTAGTATTGAGTACCTCCAGAAGAGACTCTGCCACTAAACTTCGGGTTCCTCCTCCAGGCTTGCTTTGTGTATATTCACTCATACTCACGAAATTTGTCCAACTTCAAATAAACACCGAACAAGGAGCGTACTGAAAATTATAAAATAATGGAAATATGGGTACTCAGTTGGAACTTTTTAGTTTCCAAACCTAAATAAATTTGCAAAGTACTGCTTATTGTTATAGATTTTTTGGAGTTCGTGCCAAGTGAAATTTAGCACTCATATGTGTGGCAGTGTGCATGTACTTGAGATAGGAGATAAGCGTCAACTTTACTACCGATTTCAAAAATCTTTAACAGCACCAGTATTTTACAAATTGATTTAGGTTTGAAAACTATATTTACTGCAAAATCTCAAGTGAGTGCTCGTATTGTCATTATTTTGTACTTTTCAGCGTGCTTCTTATTAGGTGTCAATTTCTTTCTAAAAATGTTTTATTAATACATGTATTTCTTTTAACTCTACGTCTTAGGTTGTCTTTTAGCCTTTTAATTCAAGATTTATTGTATGTGTTTCTATTATTTATAACAAAATCGTTATAATGTTTCTGTTTATTATAACAACATGGATAACATATAAGAAAACAATGAAATTAAAAAATGTGTGTAACTAAAGATATTTTCGAGAAAGTGAGTTCCAAGGATAAGTAACAAAATGTGTATGCTTATATGCATATCACACAATTCAAATTTGGGTTTTATTTTTGTATTAGGAGGATGCGGGGTAGATTGATGCAGAAAAATTCAATATCATATTTTATGCAACAAAATTACTGAATTCTACTTTATGCATAGTATAACTATCCGGTAATATGATACCAATCAAAAATATCAGTTAAGTTTGAAGAAAATGAATATATAATGACGTTACTAAAAAATGTTTAGTATAAAAGGGTTTTGCATCATTCTGCCCGACCTACTTAAATACATCGAAAGGGGCACTTTGATACAAAATGTAATTAAGTAATTAATAAACGATTATTTACAAGATTTCGATGAAAAAACATTTTTGATTTAGAGAGATCAACATTTATTACTCAATTTAATAATAATCAGTAACATTTTATTACTAAAAATTCAAATTACGTACCAAAATCAACATTCTTGTACATTTACAACATTTATGGTGAGTTTTTTTAAAAGAAACATCAGCATTTTAATCTTTCGACGCCCTGTACACTCAAACGCCCTGTACACTCCTCACGAAGTTACCTCGACGAAGTGCTCGTTGAAGTTGATCGCAGTCTGACAAACACACAAAGCGAATCGAAGTACCTCTCCACACTATTCTCTTCATCTAAATTCGATCAACTTCGCGAGTAGTGTTGTGCAGGTATCATATTCGGCAAACAAAAAAAGCAATTTAAACAAAATTTGTATTAGAAATAACATAAATACTCAACTCTACTGTTGTACCTCCTATTGTACATTGTATTCACTTAAGTCGATTGAAAATGATGTGCGAGATGTTCTTTTTAAGAAATTTGGTTTTGGTAATTGCAAAACTACATCGTTGGAGTCCACACTTGCCTTATCTTCTACAATTAGTAAAACAAACATGTAAGATCCTGGTTTTTTCTGAGATATGACTGTTTATAGTCATTTATACTATATTTTGCAATGACTGCCATTTAATAAACAATGGGTTTTTTTTCTCAATTTTAATTAGCGGGAAATCATCAATATTTATATTGTCAAGATTAGGAACATGAAAACTTTTCCTTTCTGGATCAGATGGCACATCATCTAATTCATCGTCATTATCTTCACTATTTTAGTTTCCGTTAAAGTTAATAAATTTTTCGCCGTTTTCGACTCTTTTGCTTGCTGTTTCTTATTTTTAACTACCTGTTTTCATTCTTTTTCTTCATGCATTGCCTGTAATCTACCTTTTCTGGCGTATCAGGAAATATTCTTGATTTACCTTTCTCTCGTCTCTTTTTCTGTGAAGTTTTTTCACTGAACACTATTCTCGGATATAGTCTCATTATTTCAATAGAGAATACTAGCGCACAACCTGACGCAACAATATTAGGAGAGGTTTTTATTTAAGTTAAGGGAAAAAACAAATACAAACAATTTGAAATATTTGATTAACTTTAAGCATGAAATATGCTCGTGTTCTTACATTTCCACAAAGAACAAGGAAAATTAATTCATCTATAGAAAATCTAATTAAATACAAATTTAAATGTGACATTGTTAACTAATTAATCGAAACAATATTTTGTTTGAAGAAGACATAAAAATCAATACGGAAAACAATTAAATAAAGCTACAATTATAGATTATAAGTTATCTACATAAGGCGTTCCAATAAACTAATCTAGACATACTCGTTTGTTATTTTATAAATATTTTTAGTATAAAAAAAATTGTTATAGTGACTAAGCACAAAATAACAGTAGCCGAGACTTTAAAAATGAAATATTTCTTTTGATATGCGATGTTAGTTGTTGTTTTAACGCCTCTAAATAAGTATACTCAACGCATTAATTTTTATCCATTAGTCTTTATCTGCGACTTCATATGTGCGTAATTAGTAATTTCCTTAAATTACTTCAGACTTTGAAGTATATAACAAAAAATGAAAAAATTGTGTGTCAGCTCCGATGAGCGACTGGAGTTTACTCCTTAAGTCCTTTAAATAATTATTTGCAAGTAAAACACAAATGAACAAGATCAAATTAATACAACAACAAAATTAAAAACAATTAGTAACGTCGAACTAAGACGTTAATTTTGTAGGATAGAAGACACCAAATATTCACACATAATGAGATTTAAAGATTACATCTGGATATAAGCGAACGATAGTAAACTATGTGTGTCTCACTCCATCATTACGATTATACCATAAGAAAAGGTCAAATAAACATATTGATATCAGAAATGTTTCGTGGAGAGGTCACCTAATGGTTACACTTTTTTTAACACTCTGAGCTTCTGATTTTACTCCTCATAAAACTTCATACAGGGCACTACATATGAAAATAGATTCTTATGGAGTAAACTCCAAAAAGAAAATGTCATCAAATTCGACTCAATAGTCTCCCTGGATTCATGAGCAAGTAGAAAAAATCAGAAAATCTCTTCTTTATTTTCTGTTTATTATAATTTTCAGTAAACTGTGATCACCGTTTATTCTCCTCGTCCACTTTATATGTTTACGTTCTCGTACTATAGGGCTGCATCGTCACTGTACAAAAAATTTTTTTGCCCAAACACCTAGACAGTGTGTTGGTTAACTGGTATAGTAAGAATTTATTTTCAGATTATGTAAAACGAAAATAATCGATAGCACTTCTGAGTGAAACTTCTTTTGGAGTGATGAGAATAAAATGTCAAGGTCAAATTTCATATAACGTCATCATGAAAAGTTTAGTTGTAACGTATGAATAACAAATCTATCGCAAGAAGGACGGAAAATAGATACTTAGCTAATAACTGAAAGAGATAGATGAATATGATAGAACAAGACAAGAACTAAACGGATGTGCCAAACACGGATATAAATGGCCCATTCATTCATTATCATTCATTTTGTACGTTAAGTGTGTCAAAACTAAACTGTCAAAATTTTGTCAACTTATTTAATTTTGTGTGTATTTCATCCATTATAAGACTAAGACCATATCTATTTAATTTAATTATAAATCTGCAATGAACCCACACATATAGCTGTAAATATAATTTACAACAGGAGCAATACATCCTGACTCCCTTCAGCCGCATTTAGCCGCGTACTGGTACAGGGCTATTTTTTAATTAACAATTGTATACGTAAATTTATATGAAGATTTTATGAGATGTTTATTTTGATTTGTAATAATATTTTATTAATATTTCTGAACAGAGAGCAATATTTATTGTTAATTAACAAATTAATGTGAATTTTGCATCCAATGATTTGTGATACCATTAATTAACTTTCTATGTGAAAAATTGTATCTAAATGTAAATAAAAATCCTAAGGTGGCAACATGAGAATGTGGAACCACAACAAAGACTGTTTTCATATCGATATCTGGAAAGTATAAAGTCAAAAACAAACGTTTCGTATTTTAGTTACCATAACGCAATAGTGTCAACTTTACAAACGAACGTTTCGTATTTTAGTTACCATAACGCAATAGTGTCAACTTTACAAAAACAAACGTTTCGTATTTTAGTTACCATAACGCAATAGTGTCAACTTTACCAAAAACAAATATCACCAGGTAATACTTACTACGTAAATAACTATAATGTAGGAAATAAATTAAGAAATATAACTGATATTTATCTATATTATCTAGATATTTATCTATATTGTTCTCATACTTCTCTTTAAATTCAATAAATACTCAGTCTTTTAGAATATTTTCCTCTTTCTCTGTCTCTTTCTGCCGTTTTAACACATTTCCTCTTTCTGTCTCTCTCTCTCTTTCTGCCGTTTCAACACATTAACTCTGTCTCTTTCTGCCGTTTTAACACATTTCCTCTTTCTCTCCCTCTCTCTTTCTGCCATTTTGACACATACTATATATATATTTACAAATTGAAGTTCAGATCGCCAAAGTTTCACTTCTGTCAAGTGACTGAGTCGCTCATTTTTTTTATCATTATCGTAATATAATAGATTTTGTACAATATATTTTTTATTTTCAACATTTTCTCAATTATAATGATATATTAATGTTTCATTATCATATCGGCACAATAAATTTTTTTCCTGCAAAGTACTTCTATATTATTCAAGGTTGGAAAAGGTGCGTCGGATTGTACATCGCGTTTACGATTTCGCACAGCGCCCGGTGTAAATTTATTGCATGACTCTTAACCCTTATTGCATGGGTTTAAATAGTGTATCTCAAGAAGATATGAAAATTAAATTAATTATATTAATTTTATTTTGTACTCAGGAAACCACAGAAGTTGGCTCGCTATATCAATGTCACATCTTTTCCTGTTATATCTATATAATTTATACAGCATCAGAAAAATAAGAAACATAGAAAATAGTGTCGGCTGACTGACTCACAATATGATTACCCAATGCCTACATGTTTCAATATCACCAAAAGCTGAATTAGTGCATGTAGACAAAATCACAGAGAACGACTATTTATTGATAAATTTTCTAATGACCTTTACATCATGAGATCCTGCTGGTGTTACTCTAATTAGATTTTCATCATTTCACGTTTTTTAAAAATATTTTTCATTAAGTTTCACACGACAAAAAAAAACAGAACCATAAATCAAGTATAGCAAAAATATTTTATTTCTTAGTCAAACTATGTACACATATGTACAAATCAATATCTCCTATGATAACCACCGTAATGATCTTGTCTCTGACTGCCTTCACCCCTGCCACGATAGTCCCTGTAATCGTCATGTCGTCTCTTATAGCCGTGCCTCTCATAGTCTCTGCCCCCACGATTTCTGTCCTGGTACCTATTATCGTGACCGCGATCGGAATCATTCCTCCGATTCCCACGGTTCCAATTATCTCGCTGTGGCCGAACATTATAATTCTCAATGATGGGCGGATCAGATGTTTCCTTGTTATAGATCTTCATAAAGTCTTCGTCTTCTTCGGTAAATCTATTCTTAAATAACTCTTCAGCCTCTTCGAGAAACTTCCTCTGATCTTCCGTCAAATTGTCATCCTGTGTCGCCATTTCGGTGGTTTTATGTACTTAAATCTCCTTGATCGTTTGACAATATTTACAGTTCTTCACAAGTTTCCGTAGCCAGTACTAGCTTCTCAGTTCTTTTTGAATTATGATGAGCGAATCGACGACTGGAATTGAAAAGATATCTATTAACGTTTTATTAACAAATTGTTTGAAAATAAATTTTGGGAGTGACGCTAAAAATAAAAATATCACTTTCTATTGCAGGCTCGATGCGAATGAAATGTTTTTAGCTTTTTTCCTTTTTCCAGTGGTAAATAGAGAAAAATCAATATATTAGGAGAAAATAGCTGTGCCCATATCGAGGATCTTGTGAAAATACCCACAATCAATTTAACTTTATTCAAATATGTATATACTAAATTATACTTGTAAAGCAAATAGTGAAACTCGTTAGAAAGTATAGTTTTGTGCTAAAATTAACAAAAAAATAAATTTAATGTGCATTTTGTGGGATTTTTTACTTCAAATTGTTAATAAGTGTGTGAAACACTTCAAATACGGGTGCATGCGTGCGTGCGTGTGCATGGGTGTGTGTGTGTGCGTGTGTTGGTGCATACGCGTGTATGTGTTGGTGCGTGCGTTAGTATGTGCATGTATCGGTATGCGTGCGTGCATGTGTGTGTGCGAGCATGCGTGCCGTGACTGTGTGTTTAAATTCTTAACAAAAGGTTCTGCTCCAAAAGGAACCGCAAAACACAATTTCTAGTAAATTCATGTTGCATCTGCAATCAATTTGATTTCGTAAAATTTAATACGTGGTACACGAGACAATGATAAAAATATTATAGACGGTACAATCCTTGTTTCTGTAAAATTTTGGTGTGTACTATTGACATTTCCCGTTAATGAGTTATATATAACTCATTAGACATTTATTATCATTTTTTTTGTTTTATATATGTATTGTTATGATCAAAGATGATTTGGATGGTAAAAATGGGAAAAAACTAGCCAATTCCATAGGCTACAATATAACACTCAACTCCTCACAATTTCTACTAATGCATGTATTGTTTTGATCAAAGGTGGCTGTGAGAAAAAACAATTGGAAAAACTCCACTACTTCAGACAGCAACATAATATTCAATTTCCATGAACGAGTTATAGATGCGAACTGATTAGTATATTCTATTAACATAGATATTGTTGTGATCAAGTTTTATCTATTTCTTGATTATCAAAAACCGGAAAAATCAGATCCTCACATGGATAGAAATGCAATATTCAACCACCCCATATTTTTATCATTATTTGGATATGTCCTTGACATTAATCATGTATGAGTGGATAGAACATTAGACTGGCATTGGTTAGTATTTTCTACTGATCTATATGTTGTAATAATCATAAATGAGTACAACAATTTCTTCTATAAGCAGCAATGTGATATCCTCACAATTTCTTTCTCGTTAGTTTTGTATTAAGCACATTTTTTATCACCCTAGAATGGCTAGCTAGCCATTCCAGGGTGATCATTGTAGTGTCATTGCTTAAAAAGTCAGATTATGAGAAATGAAAATGCCTCTTTCTATCGCATAATTTACGGGCATGGTAGATTCTTGATGTAGCATGTAATCTGTAGTTCTAAAAATTTAGACAGTCATCGCAAATGGTAACATATCCTGTGATATAACAGGAAAATACCTTTTTATTTGTATCAGAATGGTGCTATCCCTTAAAAAACACTTTGAAAAAGGGCTCTTAATAAAAACTATCTAATTAACAGCCTTTTACAAGCGACAGCGACTTAACATTACGACGACATTACAATATATCTATGGAAAATAAATACAAAGAAACTATGAATGGATGTATTTATTATTTTCAGAAACCATAGAAAATAAGACAATTGACCCTTAGAAAGGATAATGATATCTCGTAAGTTAATAGCTAACCCTTTCGCACAGCTATTTTTAAGGGTGTAAAAGACATGCTTCTTAATTTTTTTGCGGCATTTATGAACTTTATTGTCCACTGTATTTACCACATTGTGCAGCCAAGAATTCTAAGCACTTTTGTCTAGATGAAATTTACATTTGAGCTTTAAAAACATAAAATATAAATAAAAAACAATTATTTTAGTTATTTGTACATACTAAATAATCGTCTTTTGACGTTTATGCCCTTTAAGACGTGGTATCAATTTATATAAATACACTTACGACGGATGGCTGAAAAGTAATGCACGCATGCTTGCAGAGTGCGAACGAAGAGCTTCAAAAAGCGCACAGGTGGCATTTAGAAGACACAATCCCCCTTATTACGCGAGCGTAGTTTGAACTTCTTGCGTTCATTCAGTGTATTTTTAGATAAGAAAAGTTATTAGAATGTTTTCGCTCATATGTTGCGCTGGAATATAAACTATTACCATTCCAAATTTCATCAAGATACATCCTATAGATTTTGCGTGATTGACGAACAAATTAACATGCAGATAGACCAAAACTCTAAAAACAGGTTTTTTTGTTTCTATTATCATTCTTTACACTAAATCAATCACTCTTTCAAAAATATTTTCCATGTACAAAATTCACTCTGTTACAATTTTATTATATGTATAGATTTTATCATATGTATAGATGGAATAATCCCTTTTTATATAATAAATGAAATTAAAGACTTATACCGTCACTAATAAAAAATGCTTAAACTTAAGTTATACCACTTTTTTTCCGAGAATATTTATATCATTCATAAGGCTGGTGTATAACGAAGATATTAAACACTGCTTAGAAAGACATTACTGCTGGCACCATCTAATTGTATATTTACTATTGTCTGTTTAATATATATAGCTGGCTTGTGTTCTGCTTCATTTTGAATAAGTCAGTTTTGCATTTAGAATGTTCATGTCGACGGCGGCGTTATGTGACAGCTGTATTTATCGTTGTTGATGTGACAGCTGTATTTATTGTTGTTGTGACCTTGTATTTTTTAATTAAAGTTGTTATCTAAATAAAGTCCACTTCGTTAGTTGTGTGCTGATTGCTAAAACGCCAACTGGTTTCTGTCTAATTCTACAGTCACTACTAATGGACACGGTAAAACAATATCTTTCCAAAGCCATTTCAAAAATCAAACCTGGCAACGACTCGTTTCATGAACAACACATAAAAATATGTGTACACAGATGGCGTCTTTAAAGCATTATTTAAATTTATATCAATTTTTACTTATGTTCATTCTCACAATAAATCAGAATATTAATTGAAAGAATAACCATTAAATATAAAAATTATCTTCATTAAATATCATTCTTGTTGCCGCTCCAGGCAATAAATTCAATATTATTTCTCCTCGATAATTTCGATTGTACGATTTGAACTATCTATAGCTATAATAGCCGTTTTCTTTAAAATAATTATAAACACAATCGAATTGCAAAAACTGACATGCTGTTAGACGTACTTGTAGAAATGTCAACTTTTTTTAGGTTACACTAAAGTTAAACTTGGGTCAATGTCGGTATAGTGTTTAATAGACGAAGTTATGATGAGCTTGTCGTATACTGATTTTATTAGCACCGTTTTTACCTATTCTCTATTTATGCAAGATATAACTTTCTATTCCAAGTTTATTAGTAACAGGGTTAGTATTTAATTTCCCTTAATCATTCTAAATGGGGTATATATAACTATCTTCCAAAAAAGACGTATTCCCAAAAAATTTAGTAAGGCAACTACTCAATGAAAAAAATGGTATTTCCAAGCACAGGTCTGTTCACCAATAATCATCTCGCTTATCTTTGCGAACTTGTCCCGTCAAAATTATTACACCAAAAATTTTTCAATTTCTGCTATTATAATATCGAGCCATTTGATAATTTTGCGGGATGTTTTGAATAGTTCAATAATTTGATAGCGATATCTCTTTGATTCATAAGCTAAATATTGAAAGAAATCATCTTTTATAAATGATTCAACCGCATCAATCAGAGATTCTGGAGCACCATTCGTACTAACTCCAGGACGACCCATAAAATTTTGAAGAACTGGAGGTTCGTCAGTGGAAAACCATTTCTCTTCACTTTCATCAGAACCTGATGATATAGTTCTGCGAGTAAAATTTGTAGGTAGGGGGATATCTTCACTGTCGCTTTCATTGTCAATTTCCAATTCTGAATGATCTTCGATATCACTATCACACGAAAGATCTGATAAACGATCAACACACAATTCTTCACTTTCGTCATCAAATTGGCGCATGTCTCTCGAAATAATGTTACTTTGATCAAAATTACAAAGATTTTGTAATTCGCCACGCATTCAAAATTACAAAATCTTCAAAAGAAACTGAGAATTATGTGAGGGACGATCAGCACACAATTCTTCACTTTCGTCATCAAATTGGCTCATGTCTCTCGAAATAATGTTACTTTGATCAAAATTACAAAGATTTTGTAATTCGCCACGCATTCAAAATTACAAAATCTTCAAAAGAAACTGAGAATTATGTGAGGGACGATCAGCACACAATTCTTCACTTTCGTCATCAAATTGGCTCATGTCTCTCGAAATAATGTTACTTTGATCAAAATTACAAAGATTTTGTAATTCGCCACGCATTCAAAATTACAAAATCTTCAAAAGAAACTGAGAATTATGTGAGGGACGATCAGCACACAATTCTTCACTTTCGTCATCAAATTGGCTCATGACTCTCGAAATAATGTTACTTCGATCATAATTACAAAGATTTTGTAATTCGCCACGCATTCAGTGCCATTTTAAAAATCGCACTGAATGCGTGGCGAATTACAAAATCTTCAAAAGAAGCAGAGAATTGTGTGAGGGATGACTCTACGTAGTTGAATAGATTACCGTTTTACCCGGAAGCACATACATAATTCACCATTATATGTGTTAGAGACCCAAATTTTGTCCTTTGGAATTTGTATATCTGCATGTTAGCATCTCTTTTGAGCAATAAAAAAGTATAAAAATAAACGTATTTATACCCTACAGTGAGAGGTAACGTATTTATAGGTTACCTGCATTCTACCACTAGTCTATAAAAAACATATAAATATGTTTCTCGCATATAATGTGTTAAAAGTAACGAGAGAATACATGGTCCACACATATAGGCAAAACTAAATATGTAACCCTTCCTTTTGTCTTCGGGGTAACCTGGATAAAGACGAAACCAATATAACGTCAGGTATTCAAGGATCATTTAAAAAAAGTTACAATTCAATTATAATAATAATATACAAATGGATTCGAAATGGAACGAAACAGACATTTCGTAAAATCACACAGACAGCTGTGTACATAGAGACGTCGACTGTAAATACAGAAACAGCTAATATGCATTTATATCAATCAATATAACGGGGCGAGCCACTATCAAAAGCGACAGAAAAAGGCCTTTTCGTAAAAATTTCTCTACAGTTACGTTTACATATAATATACGAACGTGTGATAGGTATATTATTACATCTATTTTTAATTATAGTAACACAAATTTTATAAAATAGACAATATTTATCTCTTATCGCTGGATATAATTTCTTCGTTTTGGTTTATCTGATAACAAAGAATATTCATTTTTATCAAAATGGCCACTCATTTTATGAAACAGTTAAGTTTTTTTATATTAAGGCGTTTAAAAGCTACTATTAAGGCGTTCTAAAAGATTAGAATGTTCGATATCAATAAGAGGCGTGTTTAATATTAGTCATGATGCTTATGAATAATGACATAAAAATTTTTTTTATCAGGTATTACCATCCACGTTTTCTCACCAGTGAGCTTGAAGTTTAGAGAAAATGCTATTGAAGTATTTGATGAATATGCAAGAATACCTCATAATATGAGCTTAAAGTTTAAAGAAAATTCTATTGAAGTATATGCAAGAACACCTCATAATATGAGCTTAAAATTTAGAGAAAATTCTATTGAAGTATATGCAAGAACACCTCATAATATGAGCTTAAAATTTAGAGAAAATTCTATTGAAGTATATGCAAGAACATCTCATAATATGAGCTTAAAATTTAGAGAAAATTCTATTGAAGTATATGCAAGAACACCTCATAATATGAGCTTAAAATTTAGAGAAAATTCTATTGAAGAATATGCAAGAACACCTCATAATATGAGCTTAAAATTTAGAGAAAATTCTATTGAAGAATATGCAAGAACACCTCATAATATGAGCTTAAAATTTAAAGAAAATTCTATTGAAGTATATGCAAGAACACCTCATAATATGAGCTTAAAATTTAGAGAAAATTCTATTGAAGAATATGCAAGAACACCTCATAATATGAGCTTAAAATTTAAAGAAAATTCTATTGAAGTATATGCAAGAACACCTCATAATATGAGCTTAAAATTTAGAGAAAATTCTATTGAAGTATATGCAAGAACACCTCATAATATGAGCTTAAAGTTTAGAGAAAATTCTATTGAAGTATATGCAAGAATACCTCATAATATGAGCTTAAAGTTTAGAGAAAATTCTATTGAAGTATATGCAAGAACACCTCGTAATTTGAGCTTAAAGTTTAAAGAAAATGCTATTGAAGAATATGCAAGAACACCTCATAAAACAGGCCAGTGAAAATGAGCCTGGCATTACAGAAGTTGAATACAACTTTTAGAAAAACTGATATTTTTTAAAACATAAAATACCAAACTATTCAGCGACTAATAATCAGAAAGGAGCAAAGAATATACAATTTCCCATACAAAAAGTAATCATACACATACTTAGTAATCATAACATATATACTTAATTTTTGAGTAATCATTAAAATATTTTTTAAAAACGAACTAATATATAAAAATACACAAAATACAATAACATTTCACAGACAAAATACACTGCATACATATACAATTACATCACAATGGATCTGGGCTTCACACCGATATCCAAAGATGGTTGTGCCTAACGCTAGTGCCGGCAAGGCCAGCCTTTTGGCGATATAACTGAGAAATAGTATTAGAGAACATATATCTATTACAGAACATATCATAAATCTATCTATTACATCGTATATCAACATTAACAATGTTTGTTCAGTTGTTTTCAGTTACGTGTTTCAGTTTCAGTTCAGTGTTTGCTTGGTGCGGTGCTTATTAAATGAAATTGCTTCAAGTAGAAATCTTTTGACATCGCTTAATTTAAAAGTAGTGTTTTCTTTCACCACATATCATTAATTTTGTGCCCAGATCATTTTGATTCTGTTTACCTTACAGTGATATGACAGTAATCTTAGTATTTTAAAGTGATATTTATTCTCGGACAGCTAATACTGTATGAGTAAATACTTTACGAGTCAGTTATTAGTACATATGTAAATATTAAATCAAAAATTAAATTTTTTAACAATTTATAATTATTACTAACTAAATTGAAAAAAACTGGCAAAAGGCCATATAGTATCGGCCCCAGATGTTACAAGAATAAAAATGAGATTCTCATAAAGAAAAAAATGAACAAAATAAGGCCCTTAAAAGTTTTGTTTACATCTTCTATCAGATAAATGAGAAATATGAAAAATCAAGTCATTTTTCATAACTGTTCATAAACGCTATTTCTCTCGAATTCCTTAAGTCAACGAGATGAAACACAGAGCAGATAGTGCTCCATTGTATCCTCATAAAATCATGAAACTTGTAGGTCAGGCAGGGCCATGGAAAAAAAGCACTTAAAACTCGAAGAGCAAAAAAGACATCTAATGACAACATAAAACAAATGTCAGAGCAGATCGTGTTCCATTGTATCCTAATAAATCATGAAACTTGCAAGTCAGACAAAGTCATGGAAAAAAGCAACTAAAATTCGAAGAACAAAAAAGACATGTAACTTTGACAACACAAAACAAACGTCACTCTAAGTTAACAGTTTTTTAATTAATTCTGCCAAGTCCAAGAACGAAGTTGACTGCAATGCTTTGGGTCATTATCCCCTTGCAGAAGGCAATTTAAATTTTTCCTTATAAACCATCTATCGGCTGATGGTAAATCGTATATGAAGATGTGCCACATTTTCACACCAATGCCTATTTCGAGAAACAGCCCCAGATATATCCCTTAGCGGGTGTTTAAATGTCAACTGGATGAATTTAAAAAAAAATTAATTACCAATCTATACAAATTTATTACCAATCTCTATACAAATTTTCTATACAAATTTATTACCAATCTCTATACAAATTTATTACCAATTTATTACCAATCTCTATACAAATTTTCTATACAAATTCATTACCAATCTCTATACAAATTTATTACCAATCTCTATACAATTTTTTACTAATCTATAAAAATTAATTACCAATCTCTATAAAAATTAATTACCAATCTCTATACAAATTTATTACCAATCTCTATACAAAAATTAATTACCAATCTCTATACAAATTTTCTTAGACCTAAACAAGTTTATTTACGTGTTTTTTGAAGAATAGCAGTTTCTTCTCTCCGCTCTAAAATTTTACTTCATGATCTAACACACTTGGACCCTTTTTACACTAAACCGCCTGCTCATCCTGCAATGACAGACGAGGAAACTTCTCGAATACCTGTAAAATCAATGTTCTCCTTTTTCATTACTTTTTTCCAAGACATCAATATTTTCTACATCGTAACAGTATTTCACTAATTTACTTACAAAAGTCTTTTCTCATTTTTTTAGTTTTTCACTATTTTACTTTCAAGTCTTTTCTTTTAAACGTAATAGCATTACACTAATTTTCAGTCCTTTCAGATATGAACACAGAGATATGGATTTATAATATGATTTGCTCACAACGCTCTTACAGAAGCATGACCCACTGTGATAAAATTTGAGTGATGATTGATACTTTTAAAACAAAATGTCTCGGAGAAAGGTTCCATTAATTGAAGCCACCCTCTAGTAGTTTTCAGGAAAATAAGTGTCGTACCCACTTTTGTCAACTAAACTACATATATATGTTTTTAAAGAAGCATTCAAAGAAAATTTTTTTGCACTTTATTACAATATTATCAACACCTGTAATATGTTAATTACAAAATAATTAATGATAAAAAAACTACAATGTATTGTAGTTTTTTATTACAATACACAGTGTTTATCATCAAGGTCTCTCTTAGATTCTGTTATGTTTACAACGACAATTAAATATAATGGTTTCATAAAAATACATCGTAAAATTATTTCTTTAAGTTGACCGATAAGAATGAAAAAAACTGGAACAGTGAAACGAACTAAGCGAAGTTCAAAACTATAAAAGAGCTATCGTAATTATAGCTACATAGCTTTTAGATAACCCTTTACTCCGTTATGAACACAATATTTTTAACAAAATTCGATCCGTTCTCATCAGACACATTTTCAATACGTATAGCATCAACTTTCATTTTAAAACCTGCACTACACTACTCACGAAGTTGATCGAAGTTAGGCATAGAGAATAGTGTCCTTCGATTCGCTTTGTGCAACCTCGCCTCAGGCGACTTCCGATCTCTGTCAGTTTTTTGCGCCCGAGTCAAAGAACTTCGTGAGATTGGCGTACGGGAGACTCACGGCGACTGAGCTCGTCGCTAAGTTGCATGAATGTGTAGTCACATACTTCAGATTGCGATCAATTTTGATGAACACTTCGTCGAGGTAATTTCGCGAGTAGTGTAGAGGGCGTATAAGTATAGCTCGTGATTTTATTATCGGTGCAAGTTTTGTACATGCAACTGGTTCCATACAATCTATATTTTAGTAGGTGACTCCTATTCCTAAGCCTAAGACAAACAAAATATATTAAGAGAGTCCCACACATTGCCAGTCTGACACATATAGGAATCCAACACTTTATAAACTGTTGTCTATGTGAAATTGTCATATCACTGTGTCGGTGTGTAAGTTAGAGAAATTTACGTTAAAAGATATACTTAATGCCAAGAATATAAATTACTCTTTTTCTATAAAATATATACTAATATTATCCTCATTCAGTAATATTCTTTCTTTTTAATTCGTACTTTACACAGTACGCAATACTGTTTAAATAGCTTTCGTAATTTGTTTTTATCAATAAACTGAGTGTACTCAATTCTCCGAAGTCTTACAAGCTCCGGTCTTACACTTAGTGTAATACAAAACTTACATATTACATCACCACTTAATTGGTAGAAATGGTACATTTTTGAGAATTTGACTGCTGAAAAATTCCTCTTGAGTAATTTAAAAAAAAATCAGAAATTTATTTAAATATTCAGATTTAACAAAAAAATGTCACCGTTAAACTAAGCTACTATTTTGATTTTGTAATTAATATTATTAATTTATGAATCATTATATATTTTTCAAAATTTACCGATTCATAATTTCGAAATTCCTTCAATGAAAAAAATGAATGCACACAAATTGGGAGAAGAACATTGTCAATGTCGTTGCCACGGTGTATTAGATTGATCACAAAGCATACGGCCTTTGACGATGCGGCACACCAAGGGGAGGTTCGATTCCCGGTTGTTCGTTAAACGAGGCTGAACTGGTATTATAATTGGCTGTAAGAGATTGCTCTCGTAGCAATAAGTCCGCCATATGTATCAATTAGATAAATGAAAGTAGATAAGTAAATAAATAAATAAATAAAGAACCATTTTCATCTCTCTGTAGAATACAAGACGTGACCAAGTGTGTCGGAATATACATATAGTAAGTCTCCGTAGTTTTCAGTATCTCTTTATGTAAGTTAACCGTAATCATTTTAATTGATAATCAAATGCTATTACATAGAATTTTTTCATATTTTTCAAATCTACAGTTGAAAAGTTAGTGGGGAGTGAAGACATGACATGGTTTTTTACTCATATATACTTAAAAATGCCAAAGAAATTTTTTGTTTTTGATGTCATTTACCCTCGTCTCGAACAAAAAACTGTATCTCTTCCACAAAATCTTCCACTTGTAAAAGGATAATAAAATACAAAGAAAATTATGGAAATATACATTGTGAACAAAAATTATAACAAAAACTGAAATCAAGGTCATCATCATCGTACTTTTTCCGTCCGGTACATCCTCCGTATCAGCAAAATAATTGTTATCGTCACTATCATCACTATCACTCCAAAGTTGCATTACGCCAAATTGTGAGCGCACCACAATGTAATCCCACTATCACTTTCTTCACAACTTGAAAAACAATCATTTTCACTCAAATTATTTGTGTATTCCGACATTATGGGTTAAAAATTTTCTTTTCCTGGATCCTTTTTATATTGTAATTACTAATAATATTATAATTTGAACTTTATGTATCACGTAGAAAGATAAAAAATTAGCGATGCGTGCGAGCGACCTCCCCTACCGCGCGCTAAACAGCAACTGATTTCGTGAGCGCCATCGCGCTTCTGGCAAATTTAGTTAGTACGCGCATGAGCGCAAGGGCGCTCATCGGCACTCAAACGGTTAATATTTCATAAAGAGAGCTTAAAAATTAAAAGTGATAAATACAAACACAATCTCATTTTAAAAGATCTCGTCGACGAAGTCTCACCCGATGGGATACACAATGCAAGCACTATATACACGTAGACAGAGGTAAATTAAACATTTTTTTAAGGTATCACCCACATATTACGTGACACCTCCATGTGAAACTTTTACTAGTAAAATTTTCTGCTCATATGCCTAATGAAAATTAATATAACTTAATAACCGCTTAGCCCATTGCAACTACGAAATCGATATCATCATTTTTATAGATTTCATCAAATCAATGTATTACTTGAAATTTACAATATGTATATCAAAGGGGCATTTCTTATAATTTGTATCATGGTTCATGATATATGTTAAATCTCATCAAGTTAAATAATAAAAAGGTCGGCCATACAAGATAAGCTTTCAAAAACTTTTCAAAATGGCTAAAACATGAAAAAAATACAGCCAAAGCATCAGTTATAACTACTATAAAATATGGAAAAGAGCTAAGTTTCCACACTTTATAACTCAAATATTTAATTATTACAAATAAAAATAATATAATTTCATGTCAATAATAACATACATACACTAGGCCTGCACAGGTACAGGTTTACTGAAAGGAACTCTCGTTATGTGTGTACATAAAATCATATGTGTGTACATAAAATATAAAACAGTATTAAAAAAAACAAGTCACTTAAAATAAATAGCCAATAAAATAATATATAATAGTCAATATATAATATAATCTAATATGGTCGGTCAGCTGAGATTCACGTATCACAAAAATATGATAATGTCAATGAAACAAACAATAAACAATTGTAGTTAGTAACGGTAATGTGTAGATTGGAATGAAATAAAATGAGATGTAAAAATTCATTTTAAAACAAAGTGAATGAAGATGAAATGATATTTGGAAAGACATTAATAATGCGAGTGACAAAACCTTAGCTGTGGATTTATTATCGATCACAAGCGAGGCGAATATGTGAAAGATGCGACATAACAAAGTGACAAAAAGCAAAACAAAAGCCAAACATACAATTTAAAAAAAGCACTGATCAAAAGAAGATTTTTAAGATGTAAAACGTTTTCATCAATCCTTTTTTCATTTGAGAAATTTAAATTTTTTTTTTTACCGTTGCAAGTTTTATTAATATTTTATATCTAAATTTACTATATTTTATATAAGTTAATTATTGAAACTGTAATAAAAAAAATTTACTTTTTGCTCAGTGCGCACTGACATGATGGTCAAAAAAATCACCAGACCTTCAATATCATACCGTCAAGACTTTCTAAATGTTTGCTCCCCTTTAAATATCATTTGTGGATCCTATCATTCATCAATTTACCCCTTGGCCATTAATTTCACCATATCCTTACAATACGCCATGAGTTTTTACCAATTAGCATATGGATATCCTAATGCAACAGTTGTATATCAATGGTAGTACAACATGGACAATGTCTCAGTATGGTTCTAAAACTTTTTCTAATTATAGATTTGCACAAAATTCCACCAATTTCTTGCACTCAATAAAAAAAATATACATAAAACACATACACAGTCATGGTGTACTGTTACATGACATCAGTACTGAAACATGTCTGATCTGATGTAATCTGTTATGTTACATGTATATTTTTTTACTGACGTCTCTTTCTCTTACATTATGAACGTAGGAAAACAGGTTTTAAATGTTCACTTCCTATTACCGCCTTTGACTTTACCTTCTTTCAGGAAATCTCGCCAGGAAAGGCACAGGTGATTTGTTTTATATTTTGATCATTCTAAAGGTATTCGTGGGCTCACACATCTCGAAACTAATAGAGAAATTCACATTTACAATTTAGTTATAACATGCTTATAAAAATTTACCGCAATGATCACTTCTGTAGCCTTGTGGGTACATTTCGGCTCTGATTCTGAAAGTGATACTTCATATTTCATAATTTTTGTTGGTTTGATGTTTATGATAGTGCAAAAATACTATTTCCATTTAAATCTATTAAATATAATCAGACATTCGTCACAACTAAAACTAAATCCAAACATGATGAAATTAAAAGACTTTTTCATCTCATACAAACGATCAAAATGTGTGCCATAGTCACATTTTAAATCGAACACATGAACAATAAACTGCAACCCTCTTTTAACCAGTACCATGCCGATAATATTTATCAAGAAAAGGAAATTTACAAGATCCGCTGATAACGTGGTCTAAAACGATCCCATAGAAACTGTCTGCCTCTAAACGAGACGTTCTCGGAGTGAGCAATGCCTCGACGGGCTCAAACGCCCAGCCGACGTGCGCGCCGCAGTCGGGGCAGAAGCAAGGTCGCCACACGTAACCGGGGAACCAAGAGTCGGCCCGGTGCCTCTGTGGAGAATGATTCAACGTTTTACACACTCTTGAGACCATAATTATCTACGTTGCGATACCTTATCTTTCATAACAACAAGTATAACAGTGTCTTGTTTGTTTTGTAGTTAAAGTAAAATAAAGCTATAAATAAATTCTGAACAACATTGTGGATGAAGAAATATAGGGTACAAATGTTGTATTGCTAATATGATTTATTCCAAAAAAATGTTTTCTTTGCTACATAAATGCAATTTTTTAATCTGTATGGGTGAATATAGGGAATTAGATCTGAAAAAAATAACCAAAAATAATATTAACTTTGCAATTGCAACTGTTAAATAATAATTGTTTTTTTATAAATATAACATAACATTTTAATGTAGGATAAAATTTATATATTATTTATATAAGCTATATAAATGTCAAGTAACGCTGTCAGCATCCTAGTGCTTTCTCATTTAACACTTAGGTTCTTTCCTAAGAAATATTTAAAATTGAGTTCCGATACATAGATTTCATGAATACCATGTGTTTATTATTTACTGGATTTATCTTTTATTATTATGTCTCAATCGGCGATTAACATTATTAACATTATTACTCAAAAGACAATCAATTTCAAAAACACTGCCTTTGAAATTGTCAACCAATTGGTCTCACTTCCTTGATCATTTAATTGCTAGCGGAGACACACGTGGCAGAGAGGTATGATAACAATAGTATGGTATATCCTTAAAATTACAGATCTTAATCCATTTTTATGTTTGTCACATAGTATTTCAGACATTAGTATTAAGGGCAAAAAAAAGAAGAAAATCCAACATTTTGAAAACGTCATGGGATCTAAATAATAAATTAATATAATCAAACTTACTAATTGCATTTTTATTTTATATAGATTGATTAGAACTTAAATAGTGGGAATTGCCTTGCCCAATTTGTAGCTATCTGCACCTATTGCTTAAAATTAACATGTATGTAATATGTATTTCTTATCTAATCTTATTTCTTTTTAGGGATTATGGAATATCGAGATAGAATATATTTCCCTATATTTTTCAGTACTATTTGCACTTTAAAAGTAACATATATTTATTTACTTTTTTTTATTTTAACCTTAAGACTAATTTACAGATACAATATCCTATCATCTCTGTAAGGACAGTCACATAAATTCATCCTTCAGTCACATAATTACAGCATATTCTGTAAGTTCCAGTATAATAATTAGCTTATTCGTACTCTTAAAATTCTAATTTTTTCAACACGGGAGTTATGAAACATTAAGAATTGTGTAATTTTTAATCAAACAAGATTTTAACACGTCAAGATTTCAACGGTTACAAAATAACGAGGTTTAACATTATGCCACATACTTTCCTCAATCATATATGGATACCTAGTCAAATAAACAAATGACCACAGTGAGTCATATTAGCATACCTAATAAAATACCACCACACTATTATGTTGGCAGTCGTCCAGAATCTTAATAGGTAATGAAACCCACACTCTAATAAAAGTAACATTGAAACAATATTAAACTAAAAGAAATTTTAATTTTTAGAACAAATAACTTTCATTCAGCTACAAAAGCAAAAGCATATATTCTTTTAGTGTGCGTAGTCAAATTCAAAAGAAAATATGCAAAATATAAAAGTTTTGGACCTCAAGCGTCATTAGTATGTCCATAATACAAATATGCCTCAGCTGAAGTACTTTTTTCCAAACATACACCATCCATAACACCTTAAGCATGCATTGTGTATCGAACTTGTTTATTTGAGTAACCTTGTTCTGACTAACCACAGAGCACAGATAATAACATCTGTTTTATTGAACGAGACTAAATGTCCTTCATTGCAAGTACAAACTTTTGTCAGATTACAATTACAGATTTTAAGGACCTGTTACAGCACTGATAGGTCCTCAAAATCTGTAATTGTAATCTGACAGATGACAAAACACTTTTAAACTTCTTATTCTAGTGTTTTGCTGAAAATAGAAGTTACTTTAACATATTTGTCGAAAACGGTTGCTTGCTCTAATTTAAGACCAAGATAGAGCAAATACAGAAATGGCAATAAAAACAAATCAAAATGCTAGGCCACAAGGATCAAAAAAGACTTTACATGAATCTAAATCTTCGAGTTGTATTCCACCAAGACATGGTAGGAATTAATAAGAAAGCTTCATATTTCATTGTTTTAGTACACTCGCTGACTTCATTAATATAGATACATTTTATTACGTTTATTTCCAATGATGGAAACTATTGCACCTTATCCAAATAAAAAATTGAGATGTTGCATTTTATGAATATACGATTAAGTCATTTTAAACTTAGAAAAGAATACATGTCATTCTAATTTATAAACACATGTTTACATCTAATAAACAAAGCAAAATATTTACATAAATTTCTACAAAATTCTTCCATTTTGTTAATCAATTGTAACTGATACATCTCATCTTACACGTAACTGAAAATTTTCAATAGTCCAATTTGTATCTTTACATAAACCAAACTTTTTATTCACTACTTTTTTAGTCACTACTCCCAGGATATTTTTATTAAAATGACCATCCGTTACCATAATTATATAACTTATTTGAAGATCAACAAAAATATTGCAATTTATTATGTGGGGGGTATATTAAAATTCATAAAAAAATTTATATACAATAAATCATGACAGTCTGATATATAATAAATCATAGAAATAAAAAAATATGTGGAATAGAAGGAACAAATATGTCAAGAAAGAACTCTTTGTGGTTCTCATCTTACTCTACTCATCTGAAAGATGGTGTAAAATTATTTAACAATATATTCCTATAGCATCAACAATAAAACAGGAATGGCACAGTACCATAGGGTTATCCTGCATTGAAAAATATTTAGATCAATTAAATGATGTTTTCCACTTTAAAATATTTTCTGGAAAATTAGAAACTGGTATAGAATATAACTACCATTAATGCATTACGAGCTTTTTAATAGTAAAATGTACTACTGATTATATATTACCAATGGAAATGTTAACATTAACTATGTGAATTGTAAAGAAATTAATACATGATCGTTTTTTTTATAAATTAATAGTCTAACTTACGTCTCCGCCCGGAATACAATTAGCCTTCTCAACCGTGAACAACTGAAATACAATTCCGAGTGAATTTCGTAATTCTTGAATCAGTATTTCCTTAGCAGCTATAGTTTCATTGTAGCTGAAAATTGATCCGGGACTTTTCTTATCAATCGTATAATACGTATCAACTAAGTCCGAACCGCACTGTCGGCATAAAACGAAGCCTGGAACATAAAATAAAACATAATTAAATTAAGTTGGAATAAATTATTTAATCAGATTTTATGGTGACAGTATTTTCCATTTAAAACTGTTTACAATATCCTGCTAACACTATAAACAAAATTAAAAGTGTTATTTCCTTAGTTTTTGGCGCCTTTTTTATTTAGGTACCGGTGTTTTATACCCACGTTATATTATATTTAAATCGAACATTCGTAATAAAATTCCATTAGCTGGTAAATATAACCTCTTGCAAAGGTCCAGATTTAAGAACACGTCATATATTTCATATTTAATTTTAACGACGATATTTTATATTAACATTGAATAATTTAAATACGTACTTTCAAGTGGAGTTGGTTTTGTATATTCTTCGAAAACCTCTTTAACATTTGTTTGCCAAGACAAACAAAGGGCGCAAGCTAATATCAAATATGCGAGCCAAATTTTACAGTAGAACATTTCCAAAACGGCAAACTTCACAATTCGCTGTTTATTATCTATTAAAGATGACTATAGATAACAAACTGCTAGAGGATCTTGGCACGTATGACTTATGAACGAACACTGAATAAATAGATACCTACAAAAATCATAAAATGAAAAGAACATGATATCGCCATCTATCTTTGTAGCACAAAAGTAAATAAATACGTGGCCTGAGTAAACGATTTCTTTATACTAACATATTTGTACAACAAAGTAATTTTTAAGAAAATAAAATTTGTATATTTATATGATTTTTTATTTCAAAAATAATTATTTGTAATGGGATGAAAGAATATAATATTTCAATTTAAATAATAAACTCTCTCATGAGTTTATTTAATAGATATTACAACCAAATCTTGAACTTTCATACAAATAAATAAGTAAAGCTATTTTTATTTTTTTTAAATTACTTTCAGTATCGACACATAGCTTATTACATATATTATTTGTTACATTTATTTAAAATCCTCTATCATAATTATATTTAATTTTTATTATGTCATAAATAATAAAGTACTCGTCATAATATTTAAGAGCGATAATAAATCGTAAAGGACAAATAATTGTTAAATAATAATATATATTTGTTAATAATATTATATTTGTCAACTGATCTATAGTTATAAGATTATAAGCAGTAATTTATACTTATCTGTAAACAATGAGGTCAAAACTTCTTGTATGTGATATTCAATTAAAATATTTATAGTGAAACACCAATAAAGAATGAATATAGTATATATTAACAGAGGTTTTTGACTTCAAGTTTTAAAATACTCAATATAAAAATGAAGAATATATAAATTGTCTAAAATAAAAAAAAATCTATTTAAGAAGAGTGCTAAAAGATTAATAACTATATTATTTAAAGTATTAGTTTTGACATATTAGAATTTTAGTTTCATAGATTTTTTGATAAGACAACAATAACGTTTTCTTCGTTACTGGTATTATAGACTGGTATTACAGCCAATGTTTAGATAACAAATGTATCGTCTATGATATATGCAGTTTTCGTTTTCGTACGTCAAAACCATACGATTTTTGTGAAAATATTTGTAGTTTAGTTAAATTGGTGTTATTTAAAACTTGTGGATGTAAAAATTATGCGCAAAGGTATGAATTTTACTTGCGAACATTGAATACATTTTTTCGATTTTCTTAATATCTCATTATAATGATTAACGCATTTGTTGTTGTCGGTTTCACCCCTTGAGTTCCCCTAAACTCAATTTCGACGCCATTTTGTTGGGCCGGCTGATTGACCGTAATTTGTATTTTGTCTTAAAACTAATAAAGTTTTTTACGTTCGGTGTTTAGACGTAGCCATTTCTTTACAAGACATATCAATTTTTCATTTGGACGTTTTTGTAACCGACCTCGTCTAAGGATACATTTTAAAAATTGATTGGAATCTGCATTGCTTATCCAATAGGGTTCATAATATGACAGGCAAATTTTCATTTATTTTCATTGATATCTATCTAATGTGAAGCTACATTTTCTGCTGCTCTTTGAATATACATTTAATTAGTGTTAATCCTATTAACGTATATCGACGACGGTGAATTGAAACGCCACTATAAATAAGAGGAAAGCGGTGTGATCACGTCTAGATCTGTTAAACTTGTCATAACCAAGGTAACGAGCGATTGTCGTATTTATATCAGTATTAGTCGCAGTTTGTGGTTTTCTACGTATTTTTACTAAAATATATCAAACATACATTATGTAAAACTGAAATACGCATTAGGATATTGTCTGTCAATGAAAAAAATTAGTCGTCTAGCGTTATTCGTATGACTGTATTAACACGATCGTAATTAAATTTTGTTTCTTTTTATATTTCATAGAACTAAAAGTACCATTTGTTGACTAGTTTGAGAAAAAAAATCAATATTGACGTTTAAATTAGGCATTGTTTTTATATAGTATTTTAAACAGACGTTTGATATCATATATGGTAGTTCATATTTTGGTTGAATGATAGTAGGTAACTACTATGGAGTTGGCCATTATAAAAAATTTATTATAAATTAATGGAATCGTATTCTACTAAGTCATTCTTTTGGGAAATACCCAGCAGGAAAAAAGGTAACAAGTTTTAGATCATAAAATTCATTTTTCAATAAATACATTGGTAGTGTATGACAGTGTATTTATATTTAGAAAGAATTAAATAGTTTTAAAGTTATTGCTAAACCAAATTGCACTTTTTATTTTTTAATATTTTTGTATATTTTAAACAACTCTTCATCATTGAAATGTCACTGTAAACTAATTGGTAGTCATTGTTATGTTTAATGAAGTTATAAAATATAAATGAACTTATGAAGGTACTCTATTCTAGGAATACTATTTTTTCTAGGAATTATATTTTTTCACAGCTACAGTAAAAACATTTGTTTAGCAATTTATTTCAATTTTTTTAATACATTATTTATGAAAAATTAAATACAGTTGCTGAGAATATGCTAATAAGAAATTATTTTATTAATTCATTGGGAGTAAATTTACAATTAGCAGATTTTCCCATCGCTCTAAATATATTGTTCATATTGACTTATCAAAGTATTTTCATGATTGTGTTTATCAGGTAACATATGAGTAGAGTTAAATTAGAGCTAAAGCAAAAAAATATTGTAGTACGAAAAGTAAGATACGTGAGAAGTGCTTATTTATCATGGCCAGTAATGAAAAAAGGTTGATACCATACGTTATACTCTACAACTAGACAAGGTACATAAATAAAGCTCTGAATTTACCAACAATTTTATTAGACTATTGCAGAATGGTTCACGGTCCATTTACTCATTGTCGTTTTGTAAAAGTAAGCTGTTTCATGTTCTAGGATTATCTAAAGTGAGAAAGAATAATCTAGAATTTTCTAACATAATGCTAGGAAATAATAAGTGAATTTTCAAATTGTTTAAGCTAGTGTAAAATATAGTATAATGCAGTCTGGTGGAAGTTTAAACATGATATGTCTCCTTATAACATTGCTTTTTTATATCTATACAAAAATGTTTAATTTTTGGTTGTGAAAATATTGGAGCCATGTTAAGCACTCACGTGGGCGTACTCTCATGAGCCTATACTAGAAAACGAATGATGACCATGTTTTTTTGATCTTATTCTCATTTGGGCTGTATTTTTATTAGGTAGTACTGGTTACTTTGTGCTTACGCCTCTGCAGTATGTCTAATTATTTGTATGATTCTAGAAATGAGTAATTTTTGTTCTTTATGGAATCCTTTATTACTTTAGGATAGAGCTAATGTCGAGATCAATTTTTTTTTATATTAAAATGTGTCCAGGTCGATAATTTTTTACTATTCCGGCTTTTGTTTGCTAGTTGGCTTTTGTTTTCTAGTGTAATTGCATAGATTTTCTATAATTGTTTGCGTTCTGTTAGCAACATTACATTAGTAAGTTCGATTGGGTCAATCTTCTTCAGTTTGACCCCTCCATTTTCAGTGATCTACAACTAGCGTGTTTACCTTTTACGTTTCTTAAATTCTAAGCTTCTGAAGGCTATTGTATTTAGAACATAAAACATGGGTCAGTGTAGTCGAGGACATTAGAAAGACTAGTTACCTTGTAGATTCATATCTCCTCCAACATTGATCGATTAGTCTTCATCGGAACGTGCAGCAGATGTCTATACCTACATTTCCAAGGCTGTCTTATTTTGCTCTTTAGAATGCAGTGTTTGGTATATTTCTATTGTTCTGTGCATTCTGAATAATAAAATATAACATTATATACACTTAGATCAGGAATTAGTTATATGCAATTTTTATTTTGCATATTCCATTTGTCATTGGGTCCTTATTCTTTTTAAATATTTCTTTTGAATTTTTTAAAACAATTGTTTTAAAATATCTTTTTTGAATGGGGTATTGTGCGATTTGCCCTACGTATGATGGACTAACTTGACTTTAAGACTATACCTACTTGGTTTGTCTATACCTATTTGGTCTGTGGTGTGGTCAAAACGGAAAAGTTACCCATAAAACTGTATATGTTTTATCTACAAGGAGAATGGAAATAATTTAAATGTTAGTTAGATATATTATAAAGTCAGGATTGGATTATACCCAATGTAGTAACATTGAGAGTTGAGATTGTTTTCGTAACAAAAATTTAAACCCTTCAATGGGATATCTTCTTGTATTGTTGTAAGTTGGTTTTTTTTACAGAAAATAATTCTGTCGTAGTTGATTTGTTTGCTAATTGATGTTTCGATTGACGTTTTGTTTGTATTAGATATATTTATTTCCATCTTGAACTGACCTATATCGGGGCATCCCAACCTGATATAAGGTCTCGTGGGAGTATCCGAATGTGTTATACTTTGTATTGAATCATAATGTATTTACAACTTAAATAATAATTTCAAATTTTTCTTACAGACCAATCGTATTGTTTGTTTCTTTGCTTAATTATTATGTGTTTTTTATTATATGTTAAGAAAATTAATATGTATAGATAAAAATATAAGAAATAGGAAAAAAAATCTGGCTCCCGAGGGAACATTCGTAAAACACGTGATCTTGTGCGAGGGTGCTACTTGGGGGAGAGGGTATCTTGTCTTTGCTAAATAATAATACGATTTAAGATATTTTAAACAAAAAGTTTCTTTATCTTGTCATTGCTACATAATATTACAATTTAAGAAATTTATAGTAAAAAGTTTCTTTATCTTGTCTTTGCTACATAATATTACAATTTAAGAGATTTTTTAGTAAAAGGCCAAAAGAAAAGTATTTTGAAATTGTTAAAAATTAAGTAATATGATTTGGATTAGTTTTCTTGATCGTATTTATATCATAATGCATTATAATTTGATGTAATTTTGACAATATAATGATATGCTCCGAATAGAACACAGTCAAGATGTCTGCTAGAAGTGAATGAAAATAAAATCTGTTAAGAATGAGTAGAACTCGTACAGAACTCTCGTTTTGTACACACTTTGTCACATGTAAACATTTAAGAATACAATAGTTCATTTAAACTTTTTTCAGATATTAATGTTAACCATGTAAATATATTATAGTATTTGACCATGTAAATATATTGCCGTGTATATCTTTCATAGGCGTAGAAATATTGTGAATAACTCGAAAACTCACTCATCGCTTTAGTTTTCCAGTAAACTTTACGTAAATTTCTTGTAATACGATTTTTCTCATAATTTTGGGTTTTTGCAGTTTCTCCAATAGGTGGATTATGAACATATCTTGCGGATGTTTTCACAACAATATCTCAAAAAGTATCTTACATAACATGTTGAAAAGAATCATTGTGGTGTCTTTTATAACTTGTTCTTTCAATTAATATTCCATACGGTACATGAAATAAAAATTAAAAAAAATGTCAAATGCGTTATTTGTCGTCTCTAACATTTCTATATGAATATTGGGATGCGTGCGGGGTAATAACGTCTATTGAAAGGTTAATTGGTTTAAGTGATAGTTTACAGGAGAGTCATTAGAGAAAATAAACTAACAAATTATAATTTCATCAAAATGTAACCAACAGTTTTTATAACTACCTTTTTTCCCAAATTTTAAACTCTAAATCAATTTCTTGTAAAGTTTCCAAATTGTCACTTAATCTATTTGTCTTTTAAGAAACAAAATGCATTACTGCTGTGCCTAATTTCAAGTTACCACATCAAAAGGTTTCTTAGAAAAATATAGATGTGCAGACACCTGAGCAATATTGTAAGGGTTCCCTTTTTTTTCTTTCGAGGTACAAAACCTTAAAAACTATATTCCACCCTCTAGAGAGAGTGGGATTTTTGCACCTAAAGCTATGGCAGACTATATGTGGGCAGGGGAAGTACAAAAGTGGTCTATATAGGACTACATGATTTATAGACGGCATCCTGTCCATAATGTTGTAGTGTCCATCATTGGTACAGGTTAAAGCGATGATAGAGTAGCCATATAATGATTATTGATGGTACTCCATTTTAGTAAATGTATTAGACCTAGCCATGTCTCATGATGTGTTATGTAGGATTTTTTTATTTTTTATTTCGTTTCTATATATATATGATGTTTTTCTTTTGCTGACTTTAAATTTATATGAGCTATCTTAACAAATTTCTACATCACATTTTCTTTTAGGTTATTATAATAGGACATATTCCTTTTGCGAGGGAGTAAAATGACATCGAGTCCACTTGGTGTCAATTCAATAAATGCTAGGCTCATTAATATAATAGCCAGTGACATTTATTTTTGTGAAGTCCCTATAAATAAATTTCAAAAATGTCAAAGAATTGTAAAAAAAAAAAATTTAAGTTTACTCATCAAAATTTATTTTGTCACATTCAAAGTAATCCTCATTGCCTGCAATATAACTGATAACACCAGATCCATTCCTCCATATAGTTCTCACAGCCCAAAAGTGCTACGCATAGTCTCCAATTTTGGTACATTTTAAGAAGTCTGCGCCTCGAGAAATCATATCTTCAGAGTCCTGCTTTCGATATGCTTTTTGCAAGAATTTGAGAGTCTCATGTGCAAAACATTGGCTAAAACTCCATGAACAGTCACATTCCATGATTCGGCACGAGAAAATTTGTTTGAAACACAAAATTTAAGGCAAACTCTATGTTCAACTAATTTATCTATAAAATTAATATAAAATTCTAAGAGCAACTTTGAGGTTGACCTATTGTAACAGCTGCTGTAAACACACTAGTTGACAGATCACAATCAAGTTTGGCTTGGTAATTAAGGAATGTTCTACCAACTTAACAAAAAACAAATTTTACAAATTCCTTTTAAATGACAATTTCGGATACTTTTTATACAGAAGGTATTATAATCGATCAAAATTTTATAATTGTATAAATGATGTCCGAATATATATAGAAACTCAGGACGTCAAAATTCACAAATATCCGTCTGTGGATTTTCTTTCCACAGAACCTGTTTGAACAACAAACGAAAGTTATAAATGAATGCTATTCAAAACGTAAACACATTTTTTCATCATCGTATTAAATCATTCATTAAAATAAAAGTGTTGTCAAAAATTTAGTTTCAATATTCTTTTGAAATATAATATTCTATGTTATATTACTACATCTTGTCACGTGCCGCATATATAAAAATCCGTATATCGATACTGGAATTATTGGTCTGTCAGTCATTTTCATAAAATTTAAAAAAACTAACGTTTTTTGCAAGTTTTATAATTTATGACGGCTTCACTTCAACAATTTATCATTTAATGTGGACATTAGCAACTATTTCATTAATATAATGGCCAGTTATTTTAATTTCTATCTAAGAATAGAATTTTATCACCAAAATGGCCTAATTCAAAATAGTTTCTCTTCATTATCACTTGTACCCATTTATATGTCACCAAAAATAATATTTTCAGTCGATAAATATTGGTTAATAATAACATTGTTCATTTTTAGGATTCCGTATCTCGAAAGGAAATAAGAAACTTTATAGGAACACTTTGTTGTCCGTCTGCTTGTTTATCTGTCTGTCGAGACTCTTTTTCTCAGGAACGCGTGGAGGTATAGAGTTGGAATTATTATCAAATACTTGGGTCTATAGTCCCTCGAAGCTGTAAAAAAATCAAGCTTCTAAGTCAATGCAATAAAAAAATAACCTAAAAATATAACCATTTATGGCGCATATTTTAACACTTTCTTCAATTAAATAAATCGAAATCCCTAGGGTATTTCCCGTTGACCTAGAATAATTTTTTAACATTTGGCACGAAAGCAAGGTCTCACAGCAAAAGTTAAGGAAAAAAGGTGAAAATCGTTAATTTGTGGTTTATATCACATAAAAGAAATATTTTTTTTGAATATCCACCTGTGAAACGTATAGTAGGCAATATATTTTCTTTCTAAAAATTAAATTATTAATTTTGTCAGGAACGCTTGGAGGTATCAAGTTGAATTTTTAATTATTAACAAACAATTGGGTCCACGGTCTTTTGTGGCTGTAAAAAAATCAAACTTCTGAGTCAACACAATCAAACAATACGGCCATTTATGCCACATATTTTGACACTCGCAGTTAAATCAAAACCTATAGGTGCTTCCTGTTGACGTAGAATCATGAAATCTGGCAAGGAGCAAGGTCTCCAGCACAAGTAAAGGGAAAAATTTGTAGTTATGTTACATAAAAAAAGTATTTATTTTAAATATGCGCCTGTGAAAGAAATAGTAGGCAATATATTTTCGTTCTAAAAAATTTAAATTTTGTAAATAGTGTAATAGGAATGTTATGTACCATTACATGTTTATAAATGCCTAAATGGCTAAGGAACCCTTGCAGTGCGAGTTCCACTTGTGCTTGACAGGTTTTTTAAAAATAAAACTAACAAATCAACATTTCTTATTTCCGTTAACTTTGGCGCTGGGAATGTTTTTTAGCGATTTCTTTGTTCCATGTATGGTTCCTACGAGATAGTCTAACTTTATACACTTCTTTCTGAGTCTGGTATTGTCTATTTTAAAACATGGAAAAACAGTTAAATTCATATTGCTTAGATGATCTGCCTTTATATTTGATGACAGTTTGGAATGTGACTAATTTTAAAATGTAAACTAACCTTAAGACCGTTTCTATTGTTTGCTGTCGGATCTTAATGGATACTCCGAATAGGGTGCAAAATTTTTGTATACATTTCTTTAGTAAAAAAAACTACGTAAGATAGAAATTGTTACAAAGACGTATTTTCTTTAAACACGTCATATTTTCAGAACGAAATGGCATTTAAGCTTTTGTCATTTAGTTTGTTTTTTAAACTGTATTATGTTTCTCTTATTTTATCATATGCAAGTCTATTTTAAAAATTTACACGTTACGGATAATACGATCAAACAACCAAGGAATGCTGCTTGATAGTTTTGTTACGTTAACCCGGTTTACCGCTTTTTCGGTTAGGTCTGTTTCATTCTAAAGGTGTGATGTGTTCATATGTTGCAAGTCGAATTCGTTATTTGTGAGTGTAACAAAATTTACGTGTAAACATATAGTAACTTAACATGTGTAAGTTTCTCCAGCGCTTCGTGCAAAAACAAAAGTCTGTTCGATGTGTTTATTTCAAATTTTTTTGCACTATTTTTGATCTACTGTTTATATTCTGTTATATTGTAATACATGTCTATCTTAGTGCAGTAAGTAGTCTGCGTTTGTTTCTCTACAGTGTGGATCGAATGCTATTATCGCTCTCAAAATTGAATTTAAAAATTTGTTAAGATATGTTTTTTTGTAGGCTTATGATAATATTATTTCTTTTGTCAAGCGTGGGTGATGTGTCGACTAGTTAGGAAATATATGGAAAGTCACGTATATTGTTGTCGCCATTTCCAAGTGAAAATGATGTTTCTCAGTTTCTATTCTCAATTCAAGAGTCTATCAATACTCTATCAATTCCTGGAATGTTGTCAATGTGTTAAAGACGACAGTTGCTTTTGCATTTGAGACAATAAAAGATCATAATAACAGTTGTTAGTTTAACGCTGTTGAGATATGCAGAAACATACATTTTAGGGCTCAGAATGTGAGGGATCTGAACCGAACACCTCTTCTCACAACAATGCTTTCAGTCCATTCATTCGGCGAAAGTCTTTAATAAAAAAAAGAAAAGAAAACTTCTAAATAGGATGAGTTATAGATTGAAATTTGCAGATATTATGAAATTCCTTATACCAAAAACACAATTATATTGAAAAGGAGCATACAAGCGGCCATTGTTAATAAGATCTATTATAAATATCAATGAACAAGCATTAAAATGCAGATATTAAGATTATAAAAAGACTTTTCAGCAATGAAGATATTAATGGATTTCTTGAGGACGGAATAATAATGATATTTAACTATTTTTACGCTAGATACGTATTTTGTTTAACCTGACACCATATAAAATTATAAAGGGGATATGGAAGTAGTCACACTAAATATAAAATACTAATATGGTTACTAATAAACAATGCTTAAACTTAATTTAGACTACTCATATTCTGAAAATATTTGTAGTGGCCGTTCATAATGCTGCTATAAGGACGGTATTAATTACTACTAATAAACACAGTATAACGATAGAATAACTATTTTGATGTTATTTCAAAAATCCAACATGGCAACGTTGCGTTTCATAGACACATAAAATATGACGTTGTGTCTTTAGAGCATCGTTAAAATTTATATTCTTCTTTACTTGTGTTATAAAAGAGCATGAGATGCTGAAAAAAGATCATGAGTTATGTATGGAAACATCATTGGAACAGCATTAACGAATAATGGTTAATTTCAAAATTTTGCAATAACATTTTGGAAACATGTCGCAATTCCCCTTCGAATATTCTAACAATAAATGAGAATATCTCTAGAATTTTATTTAATTTAGAAACTGTTTTCAATAAATATTGCTATATGCTTATACACATTAAATGGAATAATATTTTTTCTTCATTGTTTCGATTTTACAATTGAATTATTGAATATATTTTGTGTTAATTCATTTTAATTTAAATTTTCACAACTAAATGACACAATGTGATGTGGTATTATTTCTACTTTATTTAAATTCTCTACCACGACCTAGGTTTCCTTGTGTGACAACATCATCTGGAAGCCAATTTGTAAAAGATGCTTTTATACAAGGAAACCTAGGCCGTGGTAAAGAATTTAAATAAAGTAGAAATAATATTACATTATATAAGATTATTAAGATTATTTAGCTGTGTAACCCGTATTTTTGGTTATATCCATAACAATTACTATTTCATTATATAAGATATACTAGTATTTTAAAATAAAAATGATTTTAATAATATTAATTCTAAAAATAATATAATATCCATATTTCAAGTAACGGATCTTATAAAGAACTAAATATTTTTTATCAATTAAAATAATAAGGATGAATGTTATTTGTCATATGGTAATCTTGAGGTATAAAGAAAATGTTTTCGATGTATTTACAAAGCAGCTAGTGCACGGGATGCCACTTTTTTAAGTAAATATTTTATTTTTATATTATTTTTGTAAATATTTTCTGTATCCTGTGGGTTTCAGACATCCAAACTATGTCGTAATTTATTTATTTATTTATTGGCACATAAACAGTTTTGTTATAATTTTAACAATTTAATTCGAGAACACATAATTTTATATATATATAATTTTCTTGTGACAAAATCAAAATTAGTGGGCGTCGTGATTAATTTGATGTTACCATTATCGTATAATATTATTCCGAATAAGAAACATTTCAATTAATTTCAATAAATGATCAATAATGGAGGTGATCAATAAAATGTATAGTAAAATTTTAAATTAATTATAGTGAAGTAAATAACAATTAATAATGGAATTAATCAAATAAATTAAGACAAAACAATAAATAATAAAAAAATTAGCATTTTTTGGTATACAAATCAAATTTGTCTCCTCTGGGATAAAAGTGGGCTTATGCAAAAGGGAGCCAAAAATTTTTTTTGTGTTGAAGTGTGGTCTACAAATATTGGACTAAATGTAGTGAGTATATTGAGTATTATCTATGTATAGTTAATTTCTATATATATAGTTACGTGGATAAATCGAGATTTATATATGGTAGAAATTGGTTGTAACATAAGTTGTAACAACATACTGGTTGTAATAGCATAAATTTGAGACAATAATGGGATCCTATATATTATATGAAAAACCTTATCTGAAAAACGGCTTATTACAATATTGCTTGATACACCGCATTTAACGATATCTTTTTCAAAGGTATTTTGGAGAATTTTACCTGTAATGACGACTATGTATCGTGTGTTTACTTTCATTTAGTAGAAATAATACTGTTTAATGTTAGCACACGTGCAATACTGTCCAAAGTATATCAGTAAATTTTTTGATATCTGGTGATATACTAGATGTACTGCTTATTTAATTTTATGGAACCATACACCACAAAATAAATAAAATTTTATAATATCGAAGATAAATGGTTTATAACATCAAAGTTAGAGAGACGAACCACAAATAAAGAATTGGCAAGAGTTAGAAGTTTCATATTTCACAAATTCCAACTATTTGGGAGAAAAGAGGAAAGATAAAAGCTTTCTTTGTTATATTGAAAATGATATGAAAAAGGATAAAATATGGAGAATGAATACACTATTTTGAAATGGTCCGAACTGTTCAAAATAAACGAAAATACAAAGTACTTATTAAAATAAATGTACGGACGTCATGTCTTTTTTTGTAATACAAATGATTTCAATATTGTTGTTTTATTTATGCATTTCTTTTCGTTTTATTGTTAAAATGGACTTATGTATATATGATGAAAGTTTAATTTTATCAATTAAAAGAATGTCTGTATTTACGACATTCAGTTTCGACGTTTCAATATGATTAGTCCCTTTGATATTGTGAGAACTAATTTCGACTAATTTCGACTGTACATATGACTGATTTGTGACTACTATGCGTGGTTGGAGTAAAACATTATATATTACTATTCCGAAGAAGTTATGTCATATATTGACTGATAATAACCTTTATATTGCCTCAATATCATTAGTACATAAAGATGAATTTATATTTTGTTTTAACTAAGAGTATAATGAAAATTAAAACTCTACGCTTGTTAACAACGGTCAAGTAATCACTGATTTTGGCTGCCGACTGACAGCGAAGGGGAAAATATTTCCTCATTTGTTCTCCTTTTTTTTTATATATATTTCCTCATTACTGAAATGATTTGGTTTTCATTACAGTCTCATTTTTCAAAATTTCCAACCTACGCTATCACGGCAAAAGAAGTTTCACTTGAAAGAGAATATCTCTTAGGAGGAAGAATATATGTATGGATCCTCTCTGGAGTTCTATACAATGATCGAAATAGTTCTGCGTGATAAAAGGCGTTGATCAGCTGTGAAAACAATTTATCCATAGTTGACAATCGGATATTTTTCCAATAAATAAAACTGACCTGCCTCAACGTAAATAAACGTGATAAGTTTTAAGCTCTGACGTAACAAATGGTGTTAGATAAAAAGCGCCATGAATGTTTAACCATTGTGTGAGTTTTGATGAAATGTTATCATTTAACATATATACAGTCCATGTTTGTTTTTGGACGATTTGTATTATTGTACGATGATATGTCTTAATCCAAAAGTATTTCCTATTTTGTGATAACATTCCCATTGTTATTGGACTTTATTAACTGGTTCCTTAATCAAAACACTAATATAAAAAAATAGAATTAATTGTAAAAATGGTTTTTGATACGTTAACAAAAATATTCCGAATAGACATAAATGCCATCGCGTACAATGCTTGTTTAATTGTCGAAATGATTAAAAAAAAACCATTATTTGGTTTCTTGACACAATTAAGTCTAATTTTGAACTTCGAAAATGGATAGAAAAATAATTAAATATTTATACACAACAACACTATTTATTATCGGGAAGGAAAAATATTTATGGTTATTCCCTGAAAAACTGTTTGATTTTTCAAAATACTGCTATTTCACATTAAAATAGTAAAGTCTACTGTTTGATATAGTATAAATTAAAATTTTGTAACCAGTAGTCAAATAGACCTTTATACATATACAAAACTCAGCATATGTATTAGAGGTGGAGTGCATATACGGTAATCCATACGAGTACGAAGTATTTGCATGGAATACCCGTACTAGCATATGCGTTCCACAGATACCTGTTACAAAATATTTAACTTTCACTCTCTGTTCGTAATGACTCAATTCTATTAGAGCAAAAGAAACAAAGCAATTACTTGAGCTGTTACATTCTTCGCATAAATTCTTTCTCCGAATGGATGAAACAGAAAATGTACCATGTAATATTCGTAACTTATTGTACTCTTAGCAAAGCTAGTATTCCATATACTTTTTACAAAATGTGCAGCTTTTTCTCTCTGTTCATACTGACTCAACTATTATAAGAGCAAAAGGGACAAAGTGATTACAGACATATCGAAGCTATCCTGTTTATCATATAAATCCCTTCTCAGGAAAGAATGAAAGAAAAAATTGTTCCATATACTAGGGTCATATTTATGATACTTGGATAAGCTAGTATTTCATATACTTGTACTTTGTACTTGTTTTCTACTAGGTATTCTTTGGTATTTTGTTCATAACAACAGAACAGTAACCATTACATTTTCTTTGAGTAATTTTTGTTTAATTTAGTAATAAATGAAAAACCAAAATTTATATAAAATATATGTTTAGTGATGGATAAAAGTTTTTAGGAGAAACTGTAGATATTAATTACTTAATGTATATGTTGCAATGGAAACTATAAAAATATAATTGTCTTAAATGACAACCGTGTATTGCTTCCTTGTATTTTCACCTCCATTTTAACTAACTGCTATATGGTACTATACTTTCTACAGGAGACAATGTTAAGCTTGTAAAAAGTTTGAAGAAAAGTTTTTAATATTGTAAATAGTATAATTTTCTAGACAGAAACTGCTGGAAATCCCGGTATGTAACAACCAAAAAATAATACATACTTTCTAACAAGTTTTCACGTCGCGTATTTCCAACCGAAGGCCGACAGCCACTTATAGATGCCGTCAGACAAATTATGGTATGCATGCGTGTAGAAACTTCATAAAATGTTTTGTAATTTTAAGAACTAGCCATGGTCACAATTTTATTAGAAGAGGAGTCAGGTTGTGTAAAAGAGAAAAAGAATGTTGATTGTGCATTCCAAGAACGCCAAGTGAAAAAAAAGGTATTCTACACGTTATATATATATATATATATATATATATATATATATATATATATATATATATATATATATATATATAAAAATAGAATTAATTGTAAATATTTACAAGTGGGGTTTAGACGTGACTCGGTGTAATTTTAGAAGGATTTGAGAGTAATGAGTGACCGAACACATGTGCACGCGCGTCATAATTAATAATAATATATATATATATATATTAGCAGCAACTACCTGCTTTGTTGAGTTTTTTTTGGTCGTATTTATGTCATATATATATTTTTTTATATAAAAATGTGTTAAAAGCTTCTCTTATTAGTTTTTTTTATTTTGTACATAAATATCATAAAAACTAAGTGTATATATATGTATATATATATATATATATATATATATATATATATATATACATATTTCAGAAACTTGGTCCTAATTGAAATTGCCGCCTTATAAAATTAACCTCAATGGACTTGTGATCAGTTTTTTCCCAATCGTTGATATCTTGGAACGAGAGTTTTTAAAATTATTTATATTCAGTGGTAGTTTGCCTGAATGTTTACATCTATCTTAAAAATGTATAACCATTCTATATTTAGGATGATAGGATCACTCATTCATTCGTACATCTGTCTGTAGCGGCTTTTGTTTTTCAAAAACAGTTTAATATACAAAGTGGAAATTTGGTATAGTTTAATTGACTAGAATATTTTGCAATAATAAAAACATAAGAAATATTTATCTGAGAATTTTGGAATTTAGTAAATTTGAAAAAACATTTTTGCATTTGGTCATGTATAGTGTATCAGTTAAGAGGACATATTATAAGAATGATAAGCAATTTTGTGGTTAATAATGTCCTATTCTATTTGGCAAAGAAAAGGTTAGTTATTAGAACTTTTAAATAAAAAAAATTCAGCAACATGGAGAATACAGTAGCAGTGTGTAGCAATAAGGTTTTCAAAGCATTAAGTAATAAGTCAAAAAATTCTTATGTTTATGCTTTTATTTTTTACATTTTAAACTTTTATAGTCAAAGTGTCTTATAATATATAATATGACGCAGTCATATTATTCATTAATTCCATTTTCAATTTTCTCATATCATCCACAGTCACATGTATTGTAGGTAAAAATGTTTACCATTAGTGTCACACGTGTTGTACAAAAATTTTTTTAAATGGGTGAAATTCCGAAATGCTCAAAAGCGTCATTCGGCTGTGCCAAGTGCGGACAAAGATTAAATATTGTTATAAATAGAACACATTGCATCTATAATAATACTAGCTATTGCCAAAATTATTTTTGGCGAAACGTTTCAAGTTTTCGGCAATTTTGCCTCTATTGTGAGGATCGAAATGTAAATGTATGTCAACTCATGCTCTATTACGGTGAAATCCTTTGTTGGAAGCTATATTTTACAAGTGGGGTTTAGACGTGACTCGGCGTAATTTTAGAAGGATTTGAGAGTAATGAGTGACCGAACACATGTGCACGCGCGTCATAATTAATAGATCACACGGTATGATGACGGGAATGCAGTATTTTTTTGTACACACTGGCTTCTTACATGTGGTCTCCTTTTGGTTTTTTTAAAATTTATCAACTGAAGACATTAGTTTGAAAAGAATTTGGCATTATATAATAGGATAGTCATGTTTAGCAATTTTTCAATGAATACTGGAGTGTTTGCATTTTTGTTTAATTAATTTGTGTTGGGATTTGAAGTCTGCTTCTGGTTTATTACATCTATCAGTAAGAGTATAAAAGAGGTGGCTATGTTGCCGCTATAAGACGTGAGAAGAGTTTTATTTATATTATGTATATTGTGGTAGTATCAGATACGGTGTCCATCAGCCATGTTATGTGTCAGGAAATTGGGATTTTCTTGAGAATGAATGCTATAAAGTAAGCAGTTAGTCCAATGCTGGGATATATAGTTTTATGTACGTCTGCTATAGACTTCTGATATTATCCATTCTAAATATATAAAATGCAACATCTATCTTTACTTCTTTTCGCTTATAACTTGAGTTCTGTTCTATAGAATTAGATGCAATTTTTACCATTGTATAGGTTGTTTATTCTGGAAGGTTTTTGTGAATAAAATATTAAATGTATATGATAGTTGAACATAACAACCACAAGCAGAGCAGCGGGAAAACATCAGTTACAGTGTAATTATGGTCAGATCCAACCATGTTTAAAGGGTTTTCCCTGTATGTTACCAGTAGGTTTTTATTTGTTAACACTTTTTTCCATATCTTAACAGGGTTAAATTTTAAATTCTTTAAATTACTTTTTGTGTTGTCAACATTCTTTACCTAAGTAATTCATTGATAGCTATTGCTGTTAATTACAAGTGTAAATACCGTCATTTAAACATTTTCCAAAGATATTTAAAAAAAAAGAAAGGTTCTATTTTTAGGCACACGTGCTTCGTCAAAATGTTTCATTGATATAGTTTTAGAATTTTACAGAATCTTTAATATCGGTTGTTGCTTATTTTAATGATTGTGGAAAACATATTTTGTGTTGTTAATGGAAATTCAAATGTGTTTGCTTGTAATTTTTAAAAGACAGACAGGTTGATAAGGAGACACAATGCTCTCTTATAACTTGGTCATGTCTATCACAGTTTTAATAATTTTAGATCTATCTATCTAAGTAGATGTTTCAGATGGAGATTTAAATAAACAAATATTAAATATTATAAAAAAATTTAGTGCCCTTCTTCCATTTAAAGTGGAGGCAAAAAATTTATTTTTCTTGTATCTCATCAAGGTTCTTCCAAAATAAAGTTGCGGTTTTACATACCGTTTTTCATTTTCAAGGCCGTTTGTGAAATGTTAAATTCATAGCGTCGCGCAATGCCCCCATTGCGTCTCTTAATCTTTCAAGCACGGATTTGAAAATTCTATGTTGAATTTTTAAATCCGTGCTGAAAATTCCAGGTCATTTGATGAAAACGTTCAATTAAAATTGTTTAGATTGATAGTTTCAAGGGACATAGATAACTGAAGCATCCAGAAGTCATGCTTGTCCCAATATTCACTTGGTGATTTATTATGTTGTTATCTTTTTACACGATAACCACATTTTCTACTAATTTGAAATGCTTTATTGTATTGCTATTGGAGTAGAAACCAAATAATAATGTTGATGGTTTTATGAATTCTGGGGCTCAATAGTGCTTGCCAACTTGCCGGTTGTTAGACAAAAAAAAACTTTTTTTTTGTTTAAATATAGCTTTAACTTGTCAAGTTTTATAATATTTCAATAACTCACGTTACGGCATTGATTTCAATATTGTAGATAGGAAATAAATTATATGATATCCGGGAATAAATGTCGGAAGAAGAAAAACGTTATTTGTTGACTGAAAAATAGATTGCCGTTAAAATAAAATTGAAAAGATAACTTTTTTTTTAAAAAAATTCAAAATAATATTCATAATTATGTAATATTTTTTTCATACACATGATACTTGCGCACGTCAATCATCACAGCTTGGGACAATGACTGTGAACTAGCGTGGCTATTGTGAGCTTGTGTGCGTGCGTTAGCAGCATTAGGTGTGTTAAAAAGAGTTTGTGTAATATTTTTTTTGCACTCAATTAGAACAAGGACCCGTTTCACGTTTTATTTCAACGACAATTTATTAATTTATAGCCAACGAATAGCATCTTTCTTTGTCTGATATTTATTCCCGAACACCATGTATATGGCTGTGACAAGTGGATAAACACAGAAAATATTTAATTAACTGGCTTATAAGCTGGTGGACCTATGGAACTCTGAAAACAGATAATGGTAGAAATAAATAAACCCAAAACGACGGTAAAATGTGCTTAATGAAATGGTAGATTTATGGAACTTAAGAATAGTTAATGGTAAATATATATAAAACTAAAGAAAACAACCAAATGTGTTTAATGAGGTGGAGACATAAGGAATTCTGAAGATTTGTAATTTTGTAAAGTCTTGATTTATGGAATTCGAAAAATGGTAAAAAACATATCTAAAACCAACAAAACAACCAAGAGCGGTTTGAAACATCTGCAGGGTAAGGTTCCATAGTAGTCTAAATCTCCTGAATGTCTCCTGTTGGTGAAAATTAACCAAAGTGTTTAATTTGAAAATCTTAATCAAATGGTACTCATCTTATCGATGAGTAGCATTTGATAGGTTTATCAAAACCTCTAGTCAAAAAAAATCAGAGTACCAATAAGGGCGAATATAATAGAAGCTTAATATTTTATAAACGAGACTAAATGTGTGGAATTGTGGAAAAAATATTTCACCCCCAATTTAAGGGCACATTAAAAAATGCTTTTAATATCCTACTATATATTTATTGAGTTTTCCATGTTAAGTAAATAGTTGAGAAATTCAATTTGTGCAACTCTAAAGCTGCAGAAATTATCAAGCTCCGATGGACAGGAACAACGTAACCCTAGAAATTAAAGTATAATTCGAACCTCTGATAAATTCTCATCTTTTGTTTTACAGGGAAAGAAATGTGAAAACAGCGAGCTCATCATCAGAGCAAAATGACTATATCAACAACAAGAGAGCAGGAGCCTCAGGATCAGGTAAGTGAAAGGTTTTCTTCAAAGATTCTACATGAAAATCGGTTTTCCTTTTAAATCACAATTTTTTAAGGGTTCTCTGCATCAAAGAAAAGGAATGCATATAGAATACCTCACATGTCCATCCGCTGTCAGAGCCGTTTTTGTCCAAAATCTTTTGACTAGAAAGTTAACAATTTGCGTAAAGATAAAATATATTGATAGGCATATATTTCAGGAGTAACACCAAAATTTTTATACAAATATATTAAGAGGGACAGATAAATGGATCGAAAAAAATTTGTTTGATTTCATATATTGTATGGGAATTAGTTGAAGGCGAATGCTGTTACGATTTTGATAAATATTTTTTCAGATTTTTTTATAAGGTACATCTAAAGATATTGTTGCAAAATATTCATAAAAAATATGTTGACTTCTCAATCTTTGAAACAACTAAATAAAAATTATGAAAATAATACCGTTACCACTTATTTATTTAGTTGGCTATATTTAACCCAGATAAGGGCCAGGGACGCCCAAGGGGTTAAAACAATCTGTCGTTTTGAATATATATTTGTATTTGTAAAGTTATAGTTTGACTTACATTTATTGTCATAATATTAGTTATCGAAATTGTGCAAGTTGGTGACAAATTAATTAACTTCGTTGCAATTTTGTCAATTTTTCACATTAAATGATTTGCTATACCTAATAAGTATGGTATATTGTCTTGTATAAAACAATTTTAATAATTCATAAAAACAATATATTATTTATTTTTTTTAAAAATCGAACCCGTCGATGTATATTCACTTGCAACATAACCTCTTTACATTCAGTCATATTGTTATCTGTAAATAAATTACCACATTTTTTAAACCATCTGTGTATTTCTTATATGAAAATAACAGCGTTACCAGGAGTTTGCATAAAGTTTACCAGAAAACAGAAAACTATGATTCAGAATCTATTTTCTGAGAAATTTACAATATTTCTACACCTATACTAGGCAATATCTTTACGTGGTAATAAATCGGATTATTTTTAAATAGTTTAATAGAAATGCTACATACCCTTAAACATTTATGTGTATCTAAAATATGTGCGGAATACTTGTAGTGTGTATTCTAATTGTATTTAACAAATTTTATTTAAAATGTTCTTGGTTTCTTCTATGAATCTATATTTTTATACTCTCTATGATAAGTGTCTTACGTAGGTAGTATATAGATATCTTATCTACACGGCATTCCATGTTGCTGTGATTTTATCTCACCACATAGACAAGAAAATATTAATAATTATTATGATTTGTATTTAAAATGGAAACTTATGAGTGATAGCATTATAGAAAACTGTACACGGTTAATGCGCTTTCATACCAGCGTAATACTAGAATGCAGACTACGTACTATCGGCCCTACTTTCTGTAACAGACTGAATAAAGGTCTATATCTATCTTTTCATACTCTCTATGATGATAAATGTCTGACGTAGGTAGTATATAGATATCTTATCTACGTGGTATTCCATGTTGCTGTGATTTTATCTCACCATGTAGACAAGAAAATATTAATAATTATTAAGATTTGGATTTATAATGAAAACTTATGACTGATACCATTATAGAAAATTGACCTCGCTTAATGCACATTTAGTGCCAGTATAATACTGGAATACAGATTACATATTAAATAAAGAAGGCCTATTGGGGTGCAAGAGACCTGTGATTGTATGTGTCATGTATAGTAACAAGTAACAAGTATGCCTTGTAACAAGTTTGTTGATGAAAATGTGAATTTCCCAGTTTTGTTAGGTTTAAATGAAAGAATATAGGTTAAAAATGAAATATTTATTGAAAGTAGGGCTGAGTCGTGATTGTGTTATTAAAAAAGTGATTTGAAAAAGTTCCCATACGCTTTATCAAGGAAGTATAATTCTAAGTTTGTCAACTACCTAATTACTTCGTATAATTTTCGTTAATACCATAAAAAGATATTAAATATAATAATATGGAAACGTAAATAAAAAATTCACTTATCTTAATTAGAAATTATGTTACCATTAAACTTTTGGTGAGTTATCTCAATGCTGATCGCAAAATACTACAATTGAAAGCAACAAATGGAAGAGAGACTCAGACAAAATGGAAAAACGAAAGTTTTGAAATTACTTACTTATTTAGAATTGAAAATACACTAAAAATATTATATACCACAATAAATTAGCATAAAGTGATTTTTCCAACAATAATAAAAGAATAAATATGTTGCATAAAAAATATAAATCTAGAATGGGTAAAATTTTATTGGAAATTACTGCTATAATGCAAAATATTACATAATGTAGAAGAATATACAAAAATATAGATAATTACTGTCGGAAATATTAAATCAATTATTTCTTATCAAAATCAATTATTCTATCTTTGTAATGAATTTTTTGTTGAAGTATGCAAAATTCAATAATATTACTAATATGTTTCGTAAATAAAAATTTTTTACACCCCTGTCATATATTACGTTAGTTTTATGAAGAAATACATTGTTCATTATTAAAATAAAACAATAAATACAAAAAAGACATTACACCAGTAATAATTACGCATCAATTAATAGATATACAGTTACATTCATTCCTTAATTACAAACACAAAATTTTTGGAAACTAACAAAATCACCTTTGATTCGGTATATTGTCGTCTTATGATATATGAATACACTTATTTTATTTTAACCTAACTATTTAAATTTGAATGGCACTAGTAGCAATTGACCCAGATATGGGTCAGAGACGCCTAATGAGTTAAAACAATCTTTTTTGAATACATCTTTCTCTTTGTAAAGTTATTGTTTAACTTATATTTAATAATATTAGTTATCGAGGTTGTGCAAAATGGTGACAACTCGGTTGTACTGCTGTCAATTTTTCATATCAAGTCCCCACAGCCTGTATATTGTAATCAATCGAAATTGTTTATAATACCTAATAAGTATGCTATAGTGTTGTATAAAACAACTTTAACCATTTGAGTGCTGACGAGTGCCATCGTGCTCTTGCGCGTACTTACTAAATTTGCCATGAGCGCGATGGCGCTTGCGAAATCAGTTGCTGTTTAGCGTGCAGTAGGGGAGATTGCTCGCATGCATCGCTAATTTTTTATCTTTCTACGTGTTACATAAAGTTTAAATTATAATATTATTAGTAATTACAATATAAAAAAGATCCAGGAAAAGAAAATTTTTAACCCATAATGTCGGAATACGAAAATAATTAGAGTGAAAATGATCGTTTTTCAAGTTGTGAAGAAAGTGATAGCGGAAGTGACATTGTGGTGAGCTCACAATTTGCGTAATGCAAATTTTGAGTGATAGTGATAATAGTGACGATAATAATTATTTCGCTGATGCGGAGGATGTACCGGACTGCGAAAATACGATGTGACCTTGATTTCAGTTTTTGTTATAATTTTTGTTCGCAATATATATTTCCATAATTTTCTTTGTATTTTATTATCCTTGTACAAGTTTTTATTAAGAAAACACTGAAAAAATTATTAAAATTGGATAATTTTTGGAAGAGATACAGTTTTTTGTTCGAGACAAGGGTAAATGACATCAAAAACAAAAGATTTCTTTGGCATTTTTAAGTTTATATGAGTAAAAAACCATGGCACTAAAACGGTTAATATGTAATTCATAAAAACAATATTACTTAACATAACCTCTTCGCATTCAGCAACATTTACTATTTTCTGTAAATAAAATACTACTTTAACCAAAAGTTTTTATTTCCGTTGTTTTTAAACCTACTTCTATATTTCTTGCAAATAATTAATGTAACATTAATTATAATGAATGTCCCCCGTTATGAATATCTGCGTTTTGTGGAATTTGGTGTGGATGATGACCAATTTTTTTTCTCTTTAAGAACATGTTGAACAAGAACTGTTGTGTATGATTTCCATCTCAATATTGGTTTATAAAATTTTACCGATTTCCAATATCAGCACAAGGATTAGGGGCAATTAGCGTGCGCGTAAGGAAAGGATATTGTTTGGAAATTGATATTAATTCAAACTCTAATACAATGGTGTGTAATTCATCCTCTGTCACTTGCTAAGCTAGAGACGTTATTACATAACAGCTGTTTAGTTTTCTGAATAATCTTAATTAGTGAAGGTAATGTTTAAAGCAGGAATTTTAATGTATTGTTAATGTTTTTGACGTTCATATCGGAATATGTATCGTTGGATGTGAGTGAACGGTTGAATGACTGTGGGTCTGATTAACATTTTTAAGCACTTTTGCTATTACATATAGATATACATATAATATAGCCAGCGACCTGGGGTTTTATTTAACTCCCCAAGCGCGGGAGGTCACAATATTTAAGCACTTACATCACACCATTGTGACATGTGCAGTTTAGGGATTAATCGAATCTATGAAAAAACAGTTGGGAATTGCAAAGTAGCAAAAGAGGTGGTCTACTTTAAGGTGGGAAGGACCCCGAAGTTTACACGTAATTTAAATAGGATCATACTTTATTTGAATATATAGACATGTCCTGAACAAATTGGAGGGCTTTTGATATACTAGAAGACTTAGGATTGAGGTTTAACAAGGACTTGTGAAATATGGGAGCGATGTGAGCAATAGCCACCGAATCTAGTGTCTACAATAGCCACCGGTTTTAGTGTCTCAAATAGTAGCTAGCCTGGAAAATATAACTATAAACTGAGGCATTAAGTCTAATATGACTTAATAAATCAGTTTACAGTTAAAACATTTTGTCGTCGCCGTGGTGTGTTGGATTGATCACAAGGCATATGGCCTTTGACGGGGTGGTGCACCGCAGGGATCCAGGTGTGATTCTCAGCCGCTCGTTGAGCAGGGCTGGACTGGTGTTCTGGTTGTAAAGAGATTGCTCTTGTAGCAATAAGTCCACCATATGAATCAACCATAAACATTAAAGTTCATAAATATATTATTAAAAATTTGTGATTGCTCACATTACCAAAATAATGTAAATATAGCCAAATTAGAAACCCAAGTAATGAATACAAGTACGGGCACAAATTTTTTGTGCGATTTTTTTATCTGTTGCGGGCGATAGGTGTTGAAAATCTTATAATTGTCTATACGTCGGAACATGTCAATAGTTAGAGATATATTGTAAAAATAAAAGGCCAATGTCACTGGCAGCAAATAAGTAGACTGTCACTGCAGATGCTGGCACCTGGCTATTATACCTTACTGGATTTTGTTGACCGACTGAACAGAAAGTAGTTAGAATAGATGTCTCATATGCTCCATAGCGCACTTTTGTTGATGTGAATGCGGCTTTTGAATACATCTACAATTCTGTATAACATAAATTTCAACTTATTATACTTATTATGACTTCAGTTAGATCTAGGAACAACAGTCTTGTTAAAATTGGAATTAATAATGTTAAACGATTCATTTAAATTATAAATGTAAAGCATGATTGACGTCTGCGTGGATTTCAATAAAATCAATTGCTTATTCATAAAACTGGAATATACCTGGCTTAGCTTTGTTGTGTCTTATTCGTAATAATACCCTAGATGTGTCATTTATTATAAGTACTTAACTGTGTGCAATGTAAAATGTTACAAATAGAGTTGCACTGTATGCACATTGTTAACCAGTCTACATGCGCAAGTTTTAAAATAGCGCATGCAGGAAATGAAATTAGGAGTAGTTGGAATAATTTATATATTGTACAAGTTGAATACGTGTGTTATTAAAAAAAGTTGAATTGTGTAGAACGGTTTAACCTTATCAATAATTATGTGCAGAGGTTAATTTTGAATGCCTGTCGAAGAGCTATGAAAGAAAATTCAAAGGGCTAAAATATTAAGCTAATCAGAAAAATATTTTATTTTTTGTAACTTATGTAAATAATAATTTTTGTAATTTATAAGTGTGATGTCCGTACGTTCACAAAAAAATGAAAAAATTGATCAGAGAACTAATGAAAACTACTTAGGGAAATCCCAAGCATTATTGGCATTTTGCCTGTATCTGTTCTTTGAACGGGCATCATTTAAAAATTAATGAACGCGAAGACTCATTTTGATGAGTCTTTCGCAGGTTTTCAAATGAAAATAGGTTAGCTTTTGACATTATCGAATACTCTCGTAGAAGCTTGAAAATCAATTATTGGCAATTTTGCAGTAAGTACGCAAACAGACAGCAGGCAGTTGTAGGCGCATCTAGTTTTAATATACTGGATTGCTGCTTACTGTCAAAGTGGCCCTGCGAACTCATGGCAGTCTATAGGAGGGCACGGGCGGGGGTGATGCGAGTGTTGCGTGTCTTATTTCGTTCTTTTAATACGCTTGTGGCCATGTTATCAATAACTGAATATACGTATATTCACATTTGAAGCTCACAGCGCACTGTGGCCAGAACGTCGCTAAGACCCACACCCCATGTGTGTATCCTCGCTCGCACCTACACTCTTTTTGTTCACTAACTGTCACAATAGTTCAGCCTAAATTGAACCTTAGATATGTCACCTTTATCCCAATCAAGGATACTCTTAAGATGCAAATATTTATATTTGACAAAAACTATGTCGTATTGCTTAAAAATCTTGTTCTGCAAAGTTACAGGAAAAGGTTAGTTTTTAACCAAAATATTTAATAGCTATATATTTGTACCTTTTAAATTTATTAGAATGTAAATAGGTATGACACAAAAAATCTAAATATCTATGACACAAGAAATGAGTCAGAGAATAAATCAGAGAAATTTTGGAATATGTGTCTACAAAATTTAATATCTCAGTTAATATTGCATACATCAGTAGCTTACTGTTGAGGGGTAGTCGAAAATATTTTAGGTCTCTTAATATTTTGTGTCGGATGTTTGTATTATTTTGAATGTATCTTTTCCAGGCGAGGCCTTTGTTTTGAGTTCATTTCAAGGTGTTTTTATATAGGTTTTCTAGGGTTGCATTACACTAGCAATGTGGCCAGCTGGAAGATGTCGGTTAACAACCTGTATCAAACTATCCACACTTCTGCACGTCTTTTATGACGCATTTAAATTACTCGTTATTTTGATGAAACTTTGTTTTTCTTAATTTTTCAATCCTTTTCAGACTCGTAGGATCTGTACGAAATCTCATTGCTCTTGCTTGGTCGTCTGCCTGTCGAATCTGTCGTAACCCTCTAACTCTCGAACGATAAGGTCTATCTGTATATAATTTGCACAGTTTATGTAAAATGGTAACCAGTGTGAGAATCGAAATAACATTTGAAAAAAAAAATTTGGGCGCACAATTGGGCACATGTGATGATGGGGTTAAAAAAATGAATAGCACAATTTGCTTCGACTCCGATGGGAATTACGTCTGATCTTGCATTTTTTTGTTATTCAATTTTTGTCTCTGGTTTTACTTTAGTAGCTATGCTATTGGCTATTACCAAGAGGATGAGGCCATAGTTTATTTCCTCTGTTTAGAGAGAACACAAATATTCTGCAGCATTTTCCTGTTTCTCATGCGCTCGCATTGATTAAAGCAGTATTGCGAAATGCCCTCAATGAAAACCAATGAGTTTTCTTTAATTGTCTAACTTAAATACAGAGCAGAAGAAAATTTTTTTATTCTTTTAAGATACATTTATCTAATGGATGTAAATAAATTAGCATATATGTATAATTGTAGTCAATTTAGGTTAGCGATATACGCATTTAAATCTATGAATCATTTTAATAAGCGCTAGTTTACATCCCATCAAATATGCTGATACGCATTATTTCGATTTGTTGTAAACAGTAATGCTTTTAAATTTATTTGTACAGAAATGGTTCAAAGGTCGTTCAGCAAACTGTCAACAAGTTTTTTCAGTTCAATTGTTGTAAAAGAACAAAGTTTGATTTTGAAGCTAAAGGCCAATTAGTATTGTCAATGTTTCCGTTACTTTTTTTTTTAAACTTTTTAAAGGTATCTTTTCTTAAAAGGAAAAAAATGATATATATTATAGATTGATTTATTTGTGTCATCAGACCACTGTTTACCTGTGGGTAAATTTATAACTTCTGTTACCCATTTTAATGGTTTCCTGTCTCAAAAGGAAAAAAAAGAATACCCTTATAGATTGAATTAGTGTGTCATCAGCCTACTGTTTGCATCTACTACCTGTGGGTAAATTTATAAATACTATGTTTTACTGGTTTTACCCTTATAGATTGAATTATTGTGTCATCAGCCTACTGTTTGCATCTACTACCTGTCGGTAAATTTATAAATACTATGTTTTACTGGTTTCATACCTCAAAAGGAATAAACTGATACCCTTATAGATTGAATTATTTGTGTCGTCAGTCTACTGTATGCATCTACTAGTGGGTAAGTTTGTAACCTCTATGTTACCCATTTTAAAAGTTTGTTTTTTCAAGAGAACATCCAGGTTCCGCCAACTGTCCATCACAATATCGAAGGCTATTGGAGGCTATTTGACTATTAAATTTTGGCATAGTTCTAGAAAGTAGGGATCCAATTACAGACATAAATATAAATGGTTAATTTCCATTTTGGAGGGTTGATATCGAATTAGCTAATAAGTGTCTTTATAAAAATATCTAGAATTTTTTAGAAACTCTGAGAATATTCTGCGGTCAAGTATAAAAAGTATGTCGCTTTCGATTGAGAAAATATGGCCACCATGTGCGTCGCTGCTTATTTAAACCATGTGCGTCACTGCTGCTTGCTTTATGAACTTCATTCTGGTCATTCTACAGCAGAAGCTACACACAGCATATGTCGATGGTGTCTATGTGGCTATTGTAGACGATGGATCTAGTGATTCCTGACCGGTGATTACACGTTAAGGAACCAGTCCAGGTCTGGGTGACCAGTTGATTTTGAGGTTGATAAATTAAAATCAATAATTGAAGTAAACCCTAGACTTTCAACGTGGCTTTAGGCTACTCAGCTTGATTTATTTACACGACTTAAGCAAAGTTTACGAGTATAGTGTTTGGTTATCCCATGAATTGAGTTAGGATCAACTCAACTTTCGTGCAGATATATGTACATAACCTTTATCTTTTCAGGGTACATTTACCAGGTTGAACAATTTTTGAGGATGAGAAAGGGGTTAGTATATGAATTGTGCGTATAAGTGTCAGTGTTTGGATCAAAAGAATTGGGAGACCTATGCCAAAATATTATTTATGCCTACCCCATAAAAAATGGGTAATGGTCATGGAATGTGTTCATGAATATATTCATGGTGCTGTTTAAATATTCATGGATCATATATAGCGAAATGCTCCTAATAATACTTTGTACAGCAGTCAGCTTCCAAAATATGAGACTTGAACTCTATCAGAAACATCCGTGACACAACAATATTTTCTTTCTGTGTGATAATGCCAGTCCTCTTATTCCAAGAACTACTCAATTAAAATTATTGGAATAGGCTAGAATTTGGAATTATTCCACATCTCCCTTTTTCACCAGATCTGACACTGTGTTTTTTTGCTATTTAGATTGTGAATTAATGTTTCGTGAGAAAAAAAACTATTGTGACGAATACTATCTCTCAGAGTTCATTCACAGATTTTCTCAATTTCAAACCTGTTATTTTCCAAACTCAGCGTGGATCCATTATTTGTTGAATAAATGGAGATGAGTAGTCAATATTGATGGTGCATATGCCTCTTTAGTTACAATAAATGAGATAATCGGTAATTGAAATACTGGAATGTTTCCAGAGCAACGTAACGAGAACAATGTTAAAATACCGCCACATAAGTAATACATACTCGAACCTATATCTCAAACAACGAACAGTGAAGCAAGAGATGACAAGATACAGTGAAAACTACCAGTTTAGACTGGACACGAGTAAACATTAATTGGCTGCACAGCCACAGGGAATGAGAAGTCTGCAATTCTCTTGATTAAAAGGAAATAGTATACCGAACCTGGCTACAACATTCGAAGAAAGAGATTGAAAGAGGCTTCACTGGATGTTTCTCTATATGAATGATATATATCTGATGAACACTGTCTGACAATAAATTAGATTATTGTTCGCTGCAAACAGATTGCTAAGTCCCAGAATTAAAAAAAATAAATGATGTATAAATTTTTTTTTTTGATACTTTCATTATTAATTAACAAGTCCACTATATTTTTAAATACATATTTTCATTTTTACACGGGTTATACGAGTGCTGTAGACTCAAAAACGCACATCACACGTGACTGGTATGGACTTCATGAATGCTTCAATGTTCATGTCTAATTTTGCAGGCCAATGTGCACTTAGCCGATTTTTCATAGATATGTTTTATACCGATCATTCGCTCAATTGAACGTTACATGAGTACGGACTATTTAAAAAGAAATTCTCACTCTTAATCTGTTAATTTATTACATGATATTTACCTGCTTACTTTCCTCTGTGATTTTGTCTCTGATGTACTTGTATAAAAGTTGGGCATTTTGTAATCAGTTACTGATTACCCATATCATATTGGTTACCATACCCATAGACCCATATCATTAAAGGAGTGATCCTTTAATGATTATTTTTACGTATATGTATTTGTAAATAAAACTGATTGGCGCTTGTTTGTTTAACAGAATCAAGTAATCATACATTCTGATTACCCTGAAATGTACTAAGTAATTTGATTACTTTAGTGAATTGTAAAATAATCATATCACAAAATGTCTAATGATCAACGTAACAATATATACTAGAATACGTAACAATTGATCAGTTTGGTAATCATACCAAACTGATCAATTGTTACGTAATTGCAGTTATAGGAATTATTTTTGTAATCCATTGACAAAAATACGACCAACTCTGATTTATATTATTACTTGTATACGCAAGGTAGGATTCTGTTCCATGCATAACGGTAAATATCAAGATTGCAGTATTTTCCGATCATTTTACAGGCGATGCACAATTATAAAGCTCAAGTCGAAATGGAATAGCAACATATACCAAGCGATGGCCGCTCCGGAATTGATGATTTAATATAGCACTTTACCGCCCACACGTTTGCTCTATTGCCGCGCTAGATTTGTTTACTGCCTCATATTTGTTTTGAGTCTACGTGAAGTTGGTAGTGTGCCAGGAGTTTGCAATGTTTAAATTTAAACTGTTATAAATTATTATTCTTTAGGACTCGAGCGTCGACGGTGCTGTGAATGGGCGGTTATGTGTTATCGAGTTGTGAATGTTTCATTGTCGCCTTGTTCTTGAATAAAGTGCTGTTTGACGCGTCGCTTGGGAGGCCGACACTGTCGTATGTCACGTCAGTTCGTGTGCTTGGCCAGTGGGTTTTGAATGGAGTTGATGTATCGCGGATGACTTGCAGTTTGTTTATTTTTGGGGCAAATGGTTTTTGAATGAAGAATGATGATTGTTTTCTCCAGAAAGCTTAATGCTGCAATAACTTTAGTAAATTGCAATTGTGGCGATCGTGAAAGATGATAGTTTTGAAAACGCTTTTCGGAAGATCTTGTTTTGTTTTTAGGAATCCTTGCCCAAATGAAGAAGACTCTTTTGTTGTCATAACATTGTTTCCCTGTCTGTCTGCTAGAGGTTACTATCTCCTAATGAATAATTTAGAGTTAAATTTGATATACGTTATATAATTATTTCGTACTAATCCTATAATTGTATTTTAAAATTATAGATAATTATATTATAAGAGGGGTGTATGTATAGGTTACGCTGTAAAGTCTCTGTAAACAAAACCTAATTATAAATAAAGATATATAAAGATACCTATAAATAACTAACTAAAAATTGTCAGTGCGTTGTGAATAATGTTTCTATTTTCTCCAGTTATTTTAGCTCTCGAGTTTTGAAAATTTTCGATTGCGGATTCTCAAAGTTTCTCAGCAGTTAAGAAAGTAATATCTTAAAAAATACAAAAACGACGAGATGAAATTTATTAACAGTCCTTTCAAAATCTTTTTTATTGTCATTAAACCTGATACAGGTTTGTGATAATAGCTACTAAAGAAACCAATATTGAATATATTTGGCGTTAATTTTGTAGAAATTCATTATTCACAATGTGATGCAGTATTATTTCTACTTTCTTTAAGTTCTTTACTACGACCTAGATTTCGTTGTATTACATCAATTGTAATACAATAATTCACTGTTGTAATACAACGAAACCTAATAATACATCACGTAGTTTCATTTAATTTTGAATAAAGAAACCAAGTTCACATTCGCATTTCACTATTCTTATTTTTTAGATATTCTAACAATGTAGTAATGGATCAAATGTTGCCTTTAATTTTGTTCCAAGTTGTCCTTCATCGATTATAATTCATCAACCAATACATCTATTACTGCCCTTGATATAACAATTGTAGCACATTTTCGTGCTAATGCTTTAATGGACAAACTTTATGAGAAGTAAGATGTTTAATAAGGCTTTTAGCATGCAGGTATTGCTATTAGTTTACCCTGGGGACTCTCAAATCTCAAACACAAACCCTAGCCGTGAACTACCTGAATACTGGGTTAAGCAAATTCAGCATGTGAAAGGATCACAATTGAATATATATATATATATATATATATATATATATGCAATATTATAATTATATATGATAATATAATTTTACCTATAAATTTTTTTTGATAATGGATAGCTTTGGGGGAGGTCGTCAAAGCCTTATTTTTTAAATAGGTCCATCTTGATTAACCGTGATATTTATGAAAGGGAAATTCCTGGTATATACCAGCACATTTCATGTATTTAAATAAGAAATAATATAAAACATATATTTTTATTTTCTTTTTTTTAAGCGTAAATAAGTTAATCTTTTACGCATGTCATCATGTTTCTTTAAATTGGTAAAATAATTGGTAATTGGAAATTAAATTGGTAATTGATATTTCAAATAAAGAACAAAATTTCTTGTTTTAGAGCCATTTTTCACACGCAAAATAGCTCTAAAGCAAGTAATTTTCACAATTGAATGATTTAATTTTGTAAAACCTATAACAAAGACCAGGGCAGACACTTGCAAGTCAGATAAAATATTATATTTTTCCAATGTTTTTACGAAATAATCATTATAATGTATTTACAAAAAAATTTATTGAAATACTGAAATCAGCCGAGTTTATTGGACACTCATTAAATTAGGGTTCTCCAGTAGTTGAAGGTTCCACATGTCGGAATCATGTCCATATAGGATAGGGTGATACTCGTAACCAAATAATGCTTAGGTTTGATTTACTATACGACTGGTCTTAATATGCTCTCGGTTTGCTTGATGTTCGATAAAGTATTTTTGCAGGGTAAACAATGGGTGTGTTCACACTATCGTTGAGGTTTCAATCATATCTTGATACTAATACATTTCAAAGAATGTTTTATCAGAGTGACATCAGATTTGTCACGATACAGATTTATCATGATTAGCTTAATTGAAAATGAACAGTGACAAATTTTGAACCAAAATAACGTCTTGTGAAATGCAAATTGCGCGTTGACACATGGATAACAGCTGACAGCCGTTATGGTAATGATAATGGTGTGATTCTATTTTTCCATAATAACGCTGTCTTGCTTCTGTATGGGTAAACATGGATCCCGTCTTTCTTCAAAATCACATTAAAAAAGGCCTATTATTTAAAGTGTTACTAATTATTACCACTTCCAATATACTTGTATAGAGAAATGACTTTCGATCCGTTCGCTTATATTTCAACGCCTGTTGTACGGGTTTTGACGTGTTTTATAATGTTTGTTATTTTGTTTATTCTGGAAGTCTTAGTGTAATTTGTAAGGTAACTGAGGAAAGTTGGGGAAAGATATGTAGATTGTTGTTTATGCTGTCTAAGCTGTTGGACAATGACCTACTTTTGTAATAAATATGTGTATACAACACTAATGTACTTTGTAAGGTAATTGAGGCAAGATGGGGAAGATCTGTAGATTGTTGTTTATTTTTATTTATGCTGTCTAAGCTGTTGGACAATGACCTACTTTTGTAATAAATACGTGTATACAACACTAATGTATTTTGTTAAGATAATTGAGGCGAGTTGTGGAAAGATCTATAAATTGTTGTTTATGTTTGTTTATGTTGTCTAAGCTGTTGGACAATGACCTACTTTTGTAATAAATAAGTGTATACAACACTAATGTACTTTGTAAGGTAATTGAGGCAAGTTGGGGAAGATCTGTAGATTGTTGTTTATTTTTGTTTATGTTGTCTAAGCTGTTGGACAATGACCTACTTTTGTAATAAATACGTGTATACAACACTAATGTAATTTGTAAGGTAATTGAGGCAAGTTGGGAAAGATCTGTGGATTGTTGTTTATTTTTGGTTATGCTGTCTAAGCTGTTGGACAATGACCTACTTCTATAATAAATAAGTGTATACAACACTAATGTAATTTGTAAGGTAATTGAGGCAAGTTGGGAAAGATCTGTGGATTGTTGTTTATTTTTTGTTGATGCTGTCTAAGCTGTTGGACAATGACCTACTTTTATAATAAATAAGTGTATACAACACTAATGTACTTTGTAAGGTAATTGAGGCAAGTTGGGAAAGATCTGTGGATTGTTGTTTATTTTTGGTTATGCTGTCTAAGCTGTTGGACAATGACCTACTTCTGTAATAAATAAGTGTATACAACACTAATGTAATTTGTAAGGTAATTGAGGCAAGTTGGGAAAGATCTGTGGATTGTTGTTTATTTTTGGTTATGCTGTCTAAGCTGTTGGACAATGACCTACTTTTGTAATAAATACGTGTATACAACACTAATGTAATTTGTAAGGTAATTGAGGCAAGTTGGGAAAGATCTGTGGATTGTTGTTTATTTTTGGTTATGCTGTCTAAGCTGTTGGACAATGACCTACTTCTATAATAAATAAGTGTATACAACACTAATGTAATTTGTAAGGTAATTGAGGCAAGTTGGGAAAGATCTGTAGATTGTTGTTTATTTTTGTTTATGCTGTCTAAGCTGTTGGACAATGACCTACTTTTTTAATAAATAAGTGTATACAACACTAATGTAATTTGTAAGGTAATTGAGGCAAGTTGGGGAAAATCTATGGATTGTTGTTTATTTTTGTTTATGTTTTTATACTGTTGGACAATGATCTACTTTTTTAATAAATAAAGCATTGTAAGTAATTTTTAAATTCAGCATATAAAGAAATGTTTAGATATTTGTGTGAACAGTGAAGAGTGAATATTTCCAAAAAGTGTTTAGTATGTATAAACTAATATTGAAAATCACAAAGAAAGAATGTGTGTACGTTATACAGCTCTACGAACGGTGAAACCAATGCATGCATTTAAAAGAAATATAAAACGTATACTTTAATTGTTTAGATATCTACATGGGCAAAATAATTTAAACAGTACATTGCATAGAAATTGATAACATTAAAGTCACAATTTTCATGCGAGCAGATTTGTGGTTAAAAGCTAGGTTTATAATAATACTGTTATCATTTGTCTGCTTGTTACCGGGTCACAACTTTTAAACCACTAACATTATAGGATATTAAAAAGGTATTCTGAAAAGTATATATGCAAAATATAATGTACAAAAATTATCTTCTTATAGCTAGGTCAAATAGAATGCGTGTGCAGTATGTTTCCCTTGTAGCAGCAGTTTTAGTGTTAGAAAAAATATGTGAGTAAATGCACTGTGTGTGCGGCGCATGGACGCACATCAGACATACAGCACACGTGTGCCAGGCCTCATGTGTCAAACAGACGCGACTGTGGCAGCACAATGGCGAAATTACAAACACACCGTGCTGTGATGACGTTGTATTGTATGGCTCTCTCTTAAATGTCATACTATACTGTCACGTGCATTTGTTGTTCAGCAGCATTACAGCACAAAACCTGATGTCAAATTTTACATAGGCTACTATCCCATTAATAAAAGCTATGAAAATTCGATATTTGCAGTTTCACTAATTCATATAAAAAGGACTGAGATGTATGAAGCAGTAAAACCAGTCTTCAAATGACTCCAGCTTTCGGTATAGGCTGCTTTTATATTTTTATTGTATGGTGCACAATACAGTGTTTTCCTTTCTGATGATTTTCTGTTAGTAAGAAGCAGCAGTTCTTCATTATATGAGTTGCTTTCTAACCAACTTTCATTAGATGGATTAGACTTGTCACCCTCAGACATATTTGCAAATGGTCGCCATACAGTCTTAAGCGCAGCACAGCATAGCGTGTCACTAAGTTGATGTGAAATTTGATGTAAGACTATGCGCTCTAGAATCCTGGTGCGCTCCAGCCTTAAATCTTAAAATCTGAAATATTAATTGAGTATTGATTTAATATTTCACTTAAGAGGTTGGTAAATTAAAACAAGTGAAACACAAGTCCGTGGATTAAGATTAACAGAGATTAACTCACTGTAAGTTAAACCTTTATCTTATTCTGCATCAGCGTTTATATTCCATAGGGTGACAATGTGTTCCTTAAAAGTTTATTTAGATAGGTACCTAAACTGACACTAGGTCAGCAGCTCAATAATTACTAGAAATTTATACTCTCTTAACACTTCAAACGGCTGAGGAAAAATTAGCATCTAAATGCAGAACACCCCAACCTAAATGTCACATGCATTTCGAGCCGATATTTAGACCTCGGGTAATTTATGTAAGTTTGTGTAGGATCCGATATTGGGCCTTCGGGCGCTTGAGCAATTAAGACAATAAGTTACCTACAATGCATAAGCAAGTTGATTTGGATATGTATAGTATCCAGCTCTAACCTGAAACTCTTTCAACATTTCCAATGTAGCGTTATATAGATAACAACTAATATACGACGGTACGTGATGAGCACTCAATTGCACTACATCCTCATCCACATTCAGAAGATGAAGAGAAAAGCAGACCCTCATTATTTGTTCTAATCCATTGCCTCATAAGGATGCGTCATATAGCACATGACTTGTAAGCCAGTAGAGACCGTACAAGATACTATCAGTGCCATCTCTTCACAAATTAATCAACTTCTGATTACACTGTTGTCATTTTTAAGGTTAAGTCCTCATAGCGAATATATTGTAACCGATTAACGGAATGGTATTATTTGTAGCCTAAATATTTAATTCGGGCTGTGTAACATGCTGTATAAAAGCATTTTAAGTTTATTAAAGACAATTCAGTGCATGTTTATTTTTTCAAAAATCGCATTTTGTTTCAACATAATCTATTTTCATTCAATGATGTTTAATGTAGAGAGGTTATGTTACGAGTGAATATGAGATATGTTTTTTGAAAAACTAACATTTTTTTCTGTTGATAATACTATACCGGTATTGATAAAGTAATATGTAACCAAACTTTTTTATTTGTATTGTTTTCAAACGGGACCTCTCTATAACTTGCATGGTTTCTATAAACATACTTATATTTAACCTCTCCGGCAAATCTTAGAGAAAACAAGAGAATTCCAAGTTAATACTTAACGATTAATACTTACACCCCTTTATCGATTTCAAAACGGCCTATGACTGTATCAATAGAGAATGCCTAATCTAGGCTCTGAATGAATCAACATTCCTGATAAACTGGTTAAGTTGATTTCCCTTATTCTGACCCGAAAATGAGAGTTAAAATTCAAGGAAGCCTCTCTGAACCATATGAAATAGCAAACGGTGTTAGACAGGACGGTGCATTAGCGTGTCTTCTTTTCAACATTGCTCTTGAGAAGATTATTAGAGATTCAAAAATAAACACAAGAGGCACGATCTTCTCTAGATCTGTACAAGTTATTGCATATGCGGATGACATTGACATTATTGCTAGGACTCAAAAAGGCCCTAAACACCTCCCCTGTACCTCTTAATAAACTAGACCAAAACCAAATAAATGCAATTTGTAACCAACTCTGACTCCTCTACGCATTTTAAAATCGGTGATTACAAATTTGATAGAGTGAATTCCTTCATCAACCTTGGATCTGAAATCAACACCAGCAACGGTTTGACTCCAGAACTGAGGAGACGAACAACTGTAGCCAATAGATGCTTTCATGGACTAAGAAGATTTCTGATATCCAATAATATCAGAAGAGACACTAAACTACTGGTATATAAAAGCTTAATCAGATTAGTACTTATATATGCATCTGGAACGGGGACAATGTCCAAACCTGGTGAAAAAACTCTTGCAATTTTCGAACGAAAAATCCTCAGATCCATCTTTGGTAGGTTTTTTGACAATGGATTTTGGAGAAGGACAACTAATGCCAAACCCTATCGCTTATCGAAGAAACTGATATAATAAAATTTATAGAAATTCAACGAAGTGGGCCGGCCATGTAATTAGAATGAAGGAAGAAGGTCCAACTGACTCAAAGAGGACGACTCAAATTAAGATGGGCGGACTGCCTATAAAGTGTTTTCGACGCTCTGAATGTAATAAACTGGAAAACCGTGGCGTCCATAAGAAAGCCAGGGTCCACCGAGGACTGTCGAGTTACTGATAATGATGATGATATTTAGCCTCTTGCTAAATATCTTCAGATAGTTTGCAAGTTAAAAAAAATCGGTTAAAAACAAATATGTCTTAATTATTAAAAACCTTAATAGACTGTAGACCTAATCTTATCTGATTCAACGTTTAAAATTATCTTTGGTTTACAATAATGATTCTTTTAGATTTTTTATATATTATTTTCATTTTTCTGTTATCTTTCTGTTTAAAAATTATTAAGCTGCCTGTTTGAAGCTTAGTCAAATTAAGTTGAAGTGTGAAGTTACACAATCGCCTATTAGTGAATTGTATTTATGATGTCATTCACAGATGGATTTTCCTGAGGCGAAGTTGTCTGCCCTGGAGGAGAAAATATCGCATCCACGATGGGTGGTGCCGGTGCTACCCGACCAGGAACTGGAGGCGCTGCTCATAGCCGCCACTAAGCTAGCTTCCACAGGTTGGGATTTTCTGTATTTTTATTTAAAATTGAAATTTCTTTTTATCGTTGGAATAAATATAGATGTTTTTCTTTAACAGTGGATGAACAATAACACTAAAAAGTGCTTTTTGTTAAACTGTTTGTTTGCTAGATAACTAGCAATTAGAGGCATTTTAGTGTGCCTTTGGTTCCTTAATCTTCAAGCGATCTTGTGGCGACGAATCGGACCACTCTTAACTTTATAAAATCCTACTGTTACGTCATTGATATTCCTTATCTCTAGAAACTAGTAATAGATTTATTAAGTACACAAATAACTATAACAAGCCCTTCGTCACGCGTCACATGGCACACGAGTAGCTTTTGTTTCAGTTGCGAAGCCAGATATCTAATCAGTTACGCACCCTGATATAAAAAAATTGACGCACAACTTGTAAAAGTTTTTTTTAGTTTTGAGTAACATTTATATTTTTAATACAAAGTTTGTATCGTTTTTTCGAATAATGGCTTATAGACGCACTAGTGATAATGGTCTAGTGCAAATATTTTTGTGAGGAAGATGAATAGAGTGAATGAACGCTCATTAGCACATGTTCAGTAACTCGGACGAAGAAAATTTACCCCTTATCCGTAATAGACAAACTTTTTATGAGATAAAGTGACCAAGTGCAAGACTACTTTTGTAAAAGCCTGGTGAATGATAAATTTTTGAGCAGGTGGTCAGAAGAATTGACTTATTGATGCATTGTGGTAAGGATCAAAACATTTCTAGAAATTTAGAAATACATTGCCAATTTATATAGAACTTGCTATAATTATTGACCTTGTAACAAGTGCTAATGCAATAGCTACATTAGCTCTTATTTTTTCCGACAATTATATTTTGCCAAAATATTTCAAATTGTATAAAAATCACTACGATACACGCACTGATATTAGCGTGGATAATGAACATAAACTAAAGATCTTTTTATTCGTGGACCGATTGAAATGAAACCTAAATATTAGCCCAAGTTAATCTAAATGCATCACTGAAAACTGCATCCGAGTCGGTTGAGCTATTGCAAAGATTACCGTGCACAGCGAAGGTGCGCACAGACAAACCGACAGACCAAAATTCTAAAAACTGTTGTTTTAGACTTAGTGTCCTTAACAGGTAGCATTTAGTTTTATTTAAATAAAAATGTTCAATATACATATTCACTGTTGGCAGCAAAATCGCGGTAAATATTGTATATATAGTGGAGACCTCTAAAAAATCTTATGCTTATTTGATAGATACATTTTTTAGAGTTTTTATATAATTTTTTTATGTTTATAGACTTTTATGTACATTTTTTATAGTGTTTCTTTTTTATCAGTGTGATAAATGTTGTCTTTAATTCGCCCTTTTATATCAAGCTATAAAACCTTTTTTATCTTACCAATTTTTTTACCTTGTTTTAAATTTTTGTTTTGCTTTAAAGGATTAATTTTTTTCTAAATAGTTTTTTCCAAATTAAATAACTTGTTTAAATATCTTAAATGCTTTAAGCCTTGCAACAAAAAGTCTGCAGTTTCTCAAAAAAATACTGGAATGCTTGCTTACTCAAATGCTTGGAATGCTTTTCTCTATCCAATAATATAATTTTATAGACCAAAACCCTGTGTGTTTTCTTCAATATTTTTTGCAAAGATCAAAACGTATGGCCGTGCAGGCTATATGTTTTGGACTAGAATGTAACAAATTAAAAGAGATATCCTCTGCCCTAGGCTAAGGTACGTCGTACTCTAATCTTATGTGCTACTTTAAAAATGTTTAAGTTTTCATACTGAACATGAGTCATGAATGACGGGTAACGTCATTAATGAGTCATGTGAGATAAGTAACATTTTATTTAGCTGCGTGTAGGACAGCTTTAATTTGCAAGTAAAAAATTAAATGTTAAACAAGTATTAATTTGAGGAAATTTAGAGATGTAACATTGACTAAAAGTCAGGTTTTAAATCAGGTTTAGTTTTTAGTCAGGTTTTAAATTAGGTTTAGTTTTTAAATCAAGTTTTGAGTATATCGTAACCTGATTTAAAGATGCATACTTCAAAGGGGTATTTTTTTTATTATTTATTAAATTAAACTCTATCGATAGAAATAATTATTTCATAAGAAGGAAATTAAAGGTTTAACGAGACATTTATATAGAATTGCAATCCAATTTTGATTAATTTATTTATGTATAATAAGAATAGGGCCTGCCAAAGTCTTAGAAGTACTTGAAATGGCATCAGGTTTTTTTCATACCTGCCTTAAAATAATCATAAATTGCCTTAAAAAAAGTTTAGTAAGTAGAAGTAAGAATATAGTATGTTTATATTTTTTTTCCGTTTTGGGTTTGTGCATTATGACCATAAACATGTACGTTTAAATAAATGGTATATTTTAGATTTTTTTTATAAATAGAAAAAGAGAAGTGGTTAATTTAATTTATAAAGATCCCCTTTAAGGGATATGTGAAAAAGTATTGAAAACATATTGAATAAAAATTATATTCCTGTACATATAATTTCGTCAAGGCAAGTTATATGAACTGTACTTCATTATAGAAACAGATTTTATACGGAAATGGTTTTTGAACCATGCAGAATTAAGTGCCTAGATGCCAGATGAGCTTTATTTTGTGAAGATATAAGGTAATAAAATAAATAAAAATTGAACTTTGGAAATAAGTTGGTGGTAAAATTTATATCAATAAAAATCATTGGTGTTTTTATAAAATACAGGGCAAGCTTCGTATCATTGGCCAGGATGTGTGCCTGTTTGCGGTCTGGACTGGTACTAATGAATTGAAATATAAAATTATTGCAACATTTGATTAATTGGGGAAAGATAATACGGAATCAGATTTATTGCCCAAAATTGTTTGCTTCTAAAATTGTTAAGCAATTTTATATAATAATAGAAATTTGTGAAATTAAGTGACCATTTACCACTTTTGCGATAGCACTTATATTTTGAAAACGAGAAAATTAAGGTGATTAAAATACATAAGGCCCAACCTATAAAAGTTTGTCATGAGCCCCAACTTTACCAAAGTTTGTAGTCATTTCTTTCCACTACCTATATTTTAAAAATGAAATGAAGAAATCATATCTTCTCACATAAATAACCCAAAAGAATAAAACAACCAAACTCAAGAGGCAGAGGTTACCAACATAATGCTATCTATCATAATTATATTATAAAAGCGAACTTTTCATGAAGCAAACGCTCTATGAATTGAAATATCATATCGTTATATCTTCATTTTAGTTGGTCGACTGCAATGAAACATAGCCTATGTGCTATTCCAGACCCAGTAAAATTCACCAGTGAAAACGTGAACAAGTAAACAGGCTCACAGACAAACGAAATTCCAAAAACAATGTTTTTGTTCTTTATTACTTTTGTTATGTACCCCTAAATAATTTTTTCGCAAATATCTTCAATTTAAAGACAAGTCTATTCTACAGTTTGATTATATGTGTAGATTTAAGAAATGCAAAACCAAAAGCGTTTCCCGTCGGAGTTGGGAGGAATTATATCGGATCGTGTCCATTATAAAATCTAAAGTGTAGGAACTGCATTTTATGATATAAAAATCTGATAAGCTTTTATAATTTTCACCGACATGTGAATATAAGTTACTTCATATGAAGACTAGATAGTTGCCATGGTTTCAAGTGTAGAATATACTATGGTTACGTTCCACTAGCCGTCCATAACACTCGCACCCACGACCATCATCATACCCATTCCACAAGCTTGTCAGCATTACACCTGTCAGTCCAAGTGGAACAGGTTACGAACAAAGTGTATTCGTAACAATGAGGTAATGTCGAGTATTGAACAAAAATAAAGAGATTATGGCATTGTATTTCTTGTTATGTATTGATTGTTACATAACAATTTAGACTTACAGTAATATAATTTTATTTTATATAAGAATTTCATGATTGTTTGCACGTTTTACATCTTCCATTGTAACCTTCTATTAGTATTGCTCAGAGCTGCATAAAGTGATTCTCTCTGGCACCATGCTTAGTCATCAAAGATGATATAGTTTAGTTATGCAAACTTCATATATCAATGTGTCAAACTCAAATTGATAAGATGGACGATCGCAACGACCCACTTCGATACATGGGTCGGCATGGGCTTGAAGTGAACAATGACCACATTCGCCAAATGCAATGATACAGTGAGCGTTTTGTGCGTTGCGAAAAGCTAATGCAACGTACCCTAAATAGTTGGACTAGGTCGGAATACATTAAATGACATGGAAATCATTAATATATCACTTGGCAAATCCCACCACCTATAGGGCTTACAGTTATGTTATGTTTTTCTAATATAACTTTTTTAAAATATAAATTAAAATTTTTTAAAATAGAATTTTCACGAACGCTGCTTTACACGACCTCCTCTATCTTTTTCAAAACTAATTTTTTAATGGAAATTTAGATTTATCTTGATAAAAATTTCCAAAGTCTTGTGAAATATATTTAAAACAAATCAAGTAAATAATTTACTGGCCATTTTGTACAGGCGCAGACGTAAATCATCCGGCATGTCAGCGCTTCTACACGGACGCGCTGACTGTGTCCTTCACAAAGATCTTGACGGACGATGCAGTGTCGTCATGGAAGGGCAACATTCAACAGTGTGTGCGTGCCAACTGCCAGCGCCTCGTTAAGCTCTGTGCCATGAAGATGGACGATCCTAGGTTCTTGCATCTTCTGGCCATGGCCTTCAATCCAAATAATAAGTGAGTATTTTGTATTTCTATTCTTGTGAGTATTTTTTCTATCTTTAGTACTGCCTACTATTGTCACAGGAAAAATTGTACTGTGTAATGCGTATCTAGATTTTTAATCTATTTCCCTCTGGGATGCAACCAGGAAAATACTCAGGATTCTGACAGCTGTTTGATGGTATTGCAATTATTAAAGTGTAAACATAAATGCATTATTAAATTAAAAATATTTATTAAGAATAAAATAATTACTGCCATCTAGTAAAGAATTTTAAAACTACATTTTATTTCAATTCAAATAAATATCGCCATCTAATGGAAAACCACAAAACTATGACTGTGATGGTCCTTTCTAAAAGAAGTGAATCGCTATTAAACAATTAATTAGTAACCGGCTTATTAATTGCTACAGCCCTATAAGGAACAGTATGATGATCTCTATAGCTGGTGTTGACCAAACTTTGAGGGTATGTAACGATAAATATTAATTTAAAATTCCAGTAGCTTTTGTAAGTTTTCGAGATCTTAGGCCGTAACGACTTTAAGTATTACTTACAAAGTTAATTGTGTACAGTTTTCCATGTTGATCACTAAAATAATTACTATTGCAAATATAAATGTTGTATTACAAGAAAACTATGCTTACACTTACAAATATATACAAATATATTACTCATATACTTCGTGACGTAAAAGATTTATGCTATGTAAACACGTTTGTTTGCGTTGGGCGTCTGGCTTTTGATTGTTTTTACTGACAAGTCTTAGCTTATGCGAAACTTAGCTTATGGTTTTTGTTAACTTTTGTAATACTCAATTCTGGCCCTAAAATTTATATGAATTACAAAGTATTTGTGAAGACTTACTTCATGGATACTTGAGGAAAATCATTTTATGAATCAACTTTGCGTACATAATGACTTAGTCAAACCAGGTAAACCAGGAAATCAATTATAGAAGGTTTAAATCTAGGAACCTTGAATAGTGCATTTAAAGATAAAGATATATTTTTTTACCTAACATTGTTTTTAGCTATGTCGGTAAATTTATTGAGTACTTTCAGTGATAATGTTGATAATACAACACTTCATGTATTTTAGTCTTTTGTTAATATTCAATTTATCATTTTACTTGAATTTCAAATAGGCCTGGTCCGATCATATATACAGTATTATTTTGTTAGAGTGAATATGGTGCTGATTTCTGTTTACGGTTATTAGAATGGGTCATTTTTAAGTTCCAGTCACTACAAAAAACCATTTTTTTTGTCATTCATGAAGTCTCTTTCTGTCAAAATAGTATCTAATTTTTTGGTTTTTAGGATTCCGTACCTCAAAAGGAAAAAAGAACCCTTATAGCAACACTTCGTTGTCCGTCTGTCAAAAGAGCCTTTTTCTTAGGAACGCGTAGAGGTATCAAGTTGAGATTAATATCAAATACAAGTCTACTGTCCCTTGGAGCTGTAAAAAAATCAAGCTTCTAAGTCAACGTAATCAAGAAGAACCCTAAAAATATGGCCATTTATACCACATATTTTGACATTCGCAAATAAATCAAAACCTATAGGGAAGGGAAGTACCCTTTGAGCTAGAATCATTGCTTTGAGCTAGAACCAAATTTGGCAAGAAGCCAGGTCTCACTGTATAAGTGAGGGAAAAAATCTGAAAATCGTTACTTTGGGATAGGCAATTGGAATATTGTTAATATAATTAAATATTTATAATTGCCAAAACGTGTACGTAACCCTCGTAATACGAGTTCCACTCGTGTTTTGACAGGTTTTTAACAATACAATTGCCTTGGAAATAGATGACATGTCAGCATTAAATTCTTCGGTCAATTCTGTAATTCTTTGACGTGGGTCTTTATTTAATAATATTTTTAATTCAGCCTTCTTTTTTTGTGAATTTCCTTGTTTTTCATTTGCTTTATCATAAGTCATTATTTTTTATCTTCGAAACCAGTCTTTGCAAGTTATTTTCAATGTGGGGTATACACAGTGAACAGCACTATATATTTCCACAAACAAAGGATACGTTTCTGCTCTATATACATAAATATATATATTTGGGTCTTATGTTCATATATGAATATCTATTGGAAAATAAAATATTTTTATAAATATTTGTCAGCGTAAAATATATTAAAATAGAGGAAAAGCATATTGTTTTTTTTTCATAAATTTTTAAAATTTTTTTTTAACCTGGAGATTATTGTGTGTAATTTAGTGTTCAATTTAAGCAATAACATTTGACTAACCTAGGTACAAACACATATATTTTTTGAACATGCGAATCGTTTGTTGTTTACACTGCCTAACGAATGTTATAAGCTTTATAGGTTACGACAGTAGTACTTTACAAGATGTGTAATGCCAGCCTAAATCAAGAATAAATCGTATATCTAACACAATTATAAGGGTAGAATCTTACACAACTGCTCAACATTATCCCTAATTATGTTATCACTATGTATTTAAATTGTTATAGGTTCCACTCATTCAATGCGAGCCGTTGCTGTGACATTGCGGGTGTTGCGCATCCCGTAGCGTTGACAGGCGGATCTTCACCTGAACAGGTTGTCGCACCTGCCGACGCTGCAGAAGAGGTGTTTGCTCGACCGCACGACTTGCGCAATCCACGTGGTTGGCTCGTCGACCTTATTAATATGTAAGTTTATAGTTTAACGGAGAAAAACTTACTTTATCTGACACAAATCGGGGAAATACCATTTCATATTAGTGATTAAAATTTATTTTTATTTATGTATTGATTTTCATAGTGACTTCAATTTAAATGTACAAACTTCATTCTTGAATTGTATCAAATTACAAAAACTTCTGGAATCAGAAAAGGTCCATACAAAATTAAAATTGATTATCTTACTTCAGAGCGTCAGTTCATAGACTCAAGGCAAGCTGACGCTTGTTTGACTACATTAGACTATATTCAGCCGAAACAATCCTGTATTTATGACATTCCCATACAAACAATGAATCATTGTTTTATTATAACAATCTGTCTGCTGTCAGTTTATCATTTCTAGTTCGAAAATAATTTTATAAGTAATTTTAATAGTTTTCCAGTTTTTAAATATAATTTATTTTGTCAGTGAAATACTTACTGTGTTACCCATTGTCTTTATGCATTAAAATGAATATTTTATTGGTTTATTTTTTGATGGGCATTTTCGTCATGAAAGTAAACAAACATTTGCGATTATCAAATGTTGCTCTGTTTATTACGTGAAGAAAGTACAATTTTTCAATTTATCTTTTAACGAAAAATAATAGTATAATTGAGAATGGTAGATCGAAGCCAGTTTGAAACTAAATGTTTGTAATAAATCTAGTGTACGGCATTTTCCCAGTAATTGTTACGATTAGTATTGGTCGCTAATTAGATTTGTATTTTAAATAAAATGATCCACTAGCCTTGTTTATTATTCGGAACTGAGTATAATAAATGGAATAAAGGTAGTTTTGATAATCTGGGTAATTTACAAAATTCTGGTAAAAAATGTTAATTCTGAAAAACATTTATTGTGCAAAGTAAAACTAGAAAATTTTAGCACTTCGCGTACAGAAATTTATATCGTAATTGTATATAATTTGTATCCAGCTATTGCAAATCGGGAACACAATGACATAGAAACATGTAATTTGTATCTATGACATAGAAACATATGTAATTTGTATCTAGCTATTGCAAATCGGGAACATAATTACATAGAAACATGTAATTTGTATCTATGACATAGAAACATGTAATTTGTATCTATGACATAGAAACCTGTAATTTGTATCTAGCTATTGCAAATCGGGAACACAATGACATAGAAACATGTAATTTGTATCTATGACATAGAAACATATGTAATTTGTATCTAGCTATTGCAAATCGGGAACACAATGACATAGAAACATGTAATTTGTATCTATGACATAGAAACATATGTAATTTGTATCTAGCTATTGCAAATCGGGAACATAATTACATAGAAACATGTAATTTGTATCTATGACATAGAAACATGTAATTTGTATCTATGACATAGAAACCTGTAATTTGTATCTAGCTATTGCAAATCGGGAACACAATGACATAGAAACATGTAATTTGTATCTATGACATAGAAACATGTAATTTGTATCTAGCTATTGCAAATCGGGAACACAATGACATAGAAATATGTAATTTGTATCTATGACATAGAAACATATGTAATTTGTATCTAGCTATTGCAAATCGGGAACATAATTACATAGAAACATGTAATTTGTATCTATGACATAGAAACATGTAATTTGTATCTATGACATAGAAACCTGTAATTTGTATCTAGCTATTGCAAATCGGGAACACAATGACATAGAAACATGTAATTTGTATCTATGACATAGAAACATATGTAATTTGTATCTAGCTATTGCAAATCGGGAACACAATGACATAGAAACATGTAATTTGTATCTATGACATAGAAACATATGTAATTTGTATCTAGCTATTGCAAATCGGGAACATAATTACATAGAAACATGTAATTTGTATCTATGACATAGAAACATGTAATTTGTATCTATGACATAGAAACCTGTAATTTGTATCTAGCTATTGCAAATCGGGAACACAATGACATAGAAACATGTAATTTGTATCTATGACATAGAAACATATGTAATTTGTATCTAGCTATTGCAAATCGGGAACACAATGACATAGAAACATGTAATTTGTATCTATGACATAGAAACATATGTAATTTGTATCTAGCTATTGCAAATCGGGAACATAATTACATAGAAACATGTAATTTGTATCTATGACATAGAAACATGTAATTTGTATCTATGACATAGAAACCTGTAATTTGTATCTAGCTATTGCAAATCGGGAACACAATGACATAGAAACATGTAATTTGTATCTATGACATAGAAACATGTAATTTGTATCTAGCTATTGCAAATCGGGAACACAATGACATAGAAATATGTAATTTGTATCTATGACATAGAAACATATGTAATTTGTATCTAGCTATTGCAAATCGGGAACATAATTACATAGAAACATGTAATTTGTATCTATGACATAGAAACATGTAATTTGTATCTATGACATAGAAACCTGTAATTTGTATCTAGCTATTGCAAATCGGGAACACAATGACATAGAAACATGTAATTTGTGTCTATGACATAGAAACATATGTAATTTGTATCTAGCTATTGCAAATCGGGAACATAATTACATAGAAACATGTAATTTGTATCTATGACATAGAAACATGTAATTTGTATCTATGACATAGAAACCTGTAATTTGTATCTAGCTATTGCAAATCGGGAACACAATGACATAGAAACATGTAATTTGTATCTATGACATAGAAACATATGTAATTTGTATCTAGCTATTGCAAATCGGGAACATAATTACATAGAAACATGTAATTTGTATCTATGACATAGAAACATGTAATTTGTATCTATGACATAGAAACCTGTAATTTGTATCTAGCTATTGCAAATCGGGAACACAATGACATAGGAACATGTAATTTGTATCTATGACATAGAAACATATGTAATTTGTATCTAGCTATTGCAAATCGGGAACATAATTACATAGAAACATGTAATTTGTATCTATGACATAGAAACATGTAATTTGTATCTATGACATAGAAACCTGTAATTTGTATCTAGCTATTGCAAATCGGGAAAACAATGACATAGAAACATGTAATTTGTATCTATGACATAGAAACATATGTAATTTGTATCTATGACATAGAAACATGTAATTTGTATCTATGACATAGAAACCTGTAATTTGTATCTAGCTATTGCAAATCGGGAACACAATGACATAGAAACATGTAATTTTTACCTATGACCTAGAAACATGTAATTTGTATCTATGACATAGAAACCTGTAATTTGTATCTAGCTATTGCAAATCGGGAACACAATGACATAGAAACATGTAATTTTTACCTATGACCTAGAAACATGTAATTTGTATCTATGACATAGAAACCTGTAATTTGTATCTAGCTATTGCAAATCGGGAACACAATGACATAGAAACATGTAATTTGTATCTATGACATAGAAACATATGTAATTTGTATCTATGACATAGAAACATGTAATTTGTATCTATGACATAGAAACCTGTAATTTGTATCTAGCTATTGCAAATCGGGAACACAATGACATAGAAACATGTAATTTGTATCTATGACATAGAAACATATGTAATTTGTATCTATGACATAGAAACATGTAATTTGTATCTATGACATAGAAACCTGTAATTTGTATCTAGCTATTGCAAATCAGGAACACAATGACATAGAAACATGTAATTTGTATCTATGACATAGAAACATATGTAATTTGTATCTATGACATAGAAACATGTAATTTGTATCTAGCTATTGCAAAGCGGGAACACAATGACATAGAAACATGTAATTTGTATCTATGATATAGAAACATATGTAATTTGTATCTATGACATAGAAACATGTAATTTGTATCTATGACATAGAAACCTGTAATTTGTATCTAGCTATTGCAAATCGGGAACACAATGACATAGAAACATGTAATTTTTACCTATGACCTAGAAACATGTAATTTGTATCTATGACATAGAAACCTGTAATTTGTATATAGCTATTGCAAATCGGGAACACAATGACATAGAAACATGTAATTTTTACCTATGACCTAGAAACATGTAATTTGTATCTATGACATAGAAACCTGTAATTTGTATCTAGCTATTGCAAATCGGGAACACAATGACATAGAAACATGTAATTTGTATCTATGACATAGAAACATATGTAATTTGTATCTATGACATAGAAACATGTAATTTGTATCTATGACATAGAAACCTGTAATTTGTATCTAGCTATTGCAAATCGGGAACACAATGACATAGAAACATGTAATTTGTATCTATGACATAGAAACATATGTAATTTGTATCTATGACATAGAAACATGTAATTTGTATCTATGACATAGAAACCTGTAATTTGTATCTAGCTATTGCAAATCGGGAACACAATGACATAGAAACATGTAATTTGTATCTATGACATAGAAACATATGTAATTTGTATCTATGACATAGAAACATGTAATTTGTATCTATGACATAGAAACCTGTAATTTGTATCTATGACATAGAAACATGTAATTTGTATCTAGCTATTGCAAATCGGGAACACAATGACATAGAAACATGTAATTTGTATCTATGACATAGAAACATGTAATTTGTATCTAGCTATTGCAAATCGGGAACACAATGACATAGAAACATGTAATTTGTATCTATGACATAGAAACATATGTAATTTGTATCTATGACATAGAAACCTGTAATTTGTATCTAGCTATTGCAAATCGGGAACACAATGACATAGAAACATGTAATTTTTACCTATGACCTAGAAACATGTAATTTGTATCTATGACATAGAAACCTGTAATTTGTATCTAGCTATTGCAAATCGGGAACACAATGACATAGAAACATGTAATTTGTATCTATGACATAGAAACATATGTAATTTGTATCTATGACATAGAAACATGTAATTTGTATCTATGACATAGAAACCTGTAATTTGTATCTATGACATAGAAACATGTAATTTGTATCTAGCTATTGCAAATCGGGAACACAATGACATAGAAACATGTAATTTGTATCTATGACATAGAAACATGTAATTTGTATCTAGCTATTGCAAATCGGGAACACAATGACATAGAAACATGTAATTTGTATCTATGACATAGAAACATATGTAATTTGTATCTATGACATAGAAACATGTAATTTGTATCTATGACATAGAAACCTGTAATTTGTATCTATGACATAGAAACATGTAATTTGTATCTAGCTATTGCAAATCGGGAACACAATGACATAGAAACATGTAATTTGTATCTATGACATAGAAACATATGTAATTTGTATCTATGACATAGAAACATGTAATTTGTATCTATGACATAGAAACATATGTAATTTGTATCTATGACATAGAAACATATGTAATTTGTATCTATGACATAGAAACATGTAATTTGTATCTATGACATAGAAACATATGTAATTTGTATCTATGACATAGAAACATATGTAATTTGTATCTATGACATAGAAACATGTAATTTGTATCTATGACATAGAAACCTGTAATTTGTATCTATGACATAGAAACCTGTAATTTGTATCTAGCTATTGCAAATCGGGAACACAATGACATAGAAACATGTAATTTGTATCTATGACATAGAAACATATGTAATTTGTATCTATGACATAGAAACATGTAATTTGTATCTATGACATAGAAACCTGTAATTTGTATCTATGACATAGAAACATGTAATTTGTATCTAGCTATTGCAAATCGGGAACACAATGACATAGAAACATGTAATTTGTATCTATGACATAGAAACATGTAATTTGTATCTAGCTATTGCAAATCGGGAACACAATGACATAGAAACATGTAATTTTTACCTATGACCTAGAAACATGTAATTTGTATCTATGACATAGAAACCTGTAATTTGTATCTAGCTATTGCAAATCGGGAACACAATGACATAGAAACATGTAATTTGTATCTATGACATAGAAACATATGTAATTTGTATCTATGACATAGAAACATGTAATTTGTATCTATGACATAGAAACCTGTAATTTGTATCTATGACATAGAAACATGTAATTTGTATCTAGCTATTGCAAATCGGGAACACAATGACATAGAAACATGTAATTTGTATCTATGACATAGAAACATGTAATTTGTATCTAGCTATTGCAAATCGGGAACACAATGACATAGAAACATGTAATTTGTATCTATGACATAGAAACATGTAATTTGTATCTAGCTATTGCAAATCGGGAACACAATGACATAGAAATATGTAATTTGTATCTATGACATAGAAACATATGTAATTTGTATCTAGCTATTGCAAATCGGGAACACAATGACATGGAAACATGTAATTTGTATCTATGACATAGAAACATGTAATTTGTATCTAGCTATTGCAAATCGGGAACACAATGACATAGAAACATGTAATTTGTATCTATGACATAGAAACATATGTAATTTGTATCTATGACATAGAAACATGTAATTTGTATCTATGACATAGAAACCTGTAATTTGTATCTATGACATAGAAACATGTAATTTGTATCTAGCTATTGCAAATCGGGAACACAATGACATAGAAACATGTAATTTGTATCTATGACATAGAAACCTGTAATTTGTATCTAGCTATTGCAAATCGGGAACACAATGACATAGAAACATGTAATTTGTATCTATGACATAGAAACATATGTAATTTGTATCTATGACATAGAAACATGTAATTTGTATCTATGACATAGAAACCTGTAATTTGTATCTATGACATAGAAACATGTAATTTGTATCTAGCTATTGCAAATCGGGAACACAATGACATAGAAACATGTAATTTGTATCTATGACATAGAAACATGTAATTTGTATCTAGCTATTGCAAATCGGGAACACAATGACATAGAAACATGTAATTTTTACCTATGACCTAGAAACATGTAATTTGTATCTATGACATAGAAACCTGTAATTTGTATCTAGCTATTGCAAATCGGGAACACAATGACATAGAAACATGTAATTTGTATCTATGACATAGAAACATATGTAATTTGTATCTATGACATAGAAACATGTAATTTGTATCTATGACATAGAAACCTGTAATTTGTATCTATGACATAGAAACATGTAATTTGTATCTAGCTATTGCAAATCGGGAACACAATGACATAGAAACATGTAATTTGTATCTATGACATAGAAACATATGTAATTTGTATCTATGACATAGAAACATGTAATTTGTATCTATGACATAGAAACCTGTAATTTGTATCTATGACATAGAAACATGTAATTTGTATCTAGCTATTGCAAATCGGGAACACAATGACATAGAAATATGTAATTTGTATCTATGACATAGAAACATATGTAATTTGTATCTAGCTATTGCAAATCGGGAACACAATGACATAGAAACATGTAATTTGTATCTATGACATAGAAACATGTAATTTGTATCTAGCTATTGCAAATCGGGAACACAATGACATAGAAACATGTAATTTGTATCTATGACATAGAAACCTGTAATTTGTATCTAGCTATTGCAAATCGGGAACACAATGACATAGAAACATGTAATTTTTACCTATGACCTAGAAACATGTAATTTGTATCTATGACCTAGAAACATGTAATTTGTATCTATGACCTAGAAACATGTAATTTGTATCTAGCTATTGCAAATCGGGAACATAATGACATAGAAATACAAATAATTTAAAAACGTTAATAGATACTATTTTATTTTTAGGTAAGCAGTAATTAGCTTTTTATGGCCATAGTTCGATAGGTCGGGGTAATTACGTCGAGAGCGTATTGATTTTGAGTGCCTACAATTCAATTGTTGAGACACGTTTTCAATCTATTACACCTTTAATGCCATTTTCAGGGCTATCATGGGCGGTCTTGTGCACGGACATTGCACGCATGTTTTTATATTTATATAACTTTTTTTATATCTGTCCCTTCACAGCTTGTCCTTCCCAAAGAGCACTGCACGCCACTGCATAATAATTACACTTTAATATTATTTATCAACAAGTTTGCATCGTACTTGATGACGATTCTTGTTTATGCAACTACTTTAACAATAAGCTTTAAATAATTTCTGTCCTTAGTTGGTGGTACTATTTCGTATTCCGCAAATATTTATTAGCTGGAAGCTGTGTTTTTGTTTCTTACATGTTCCCATAAGTTTGGAAATTTAATCATTATAAATAATAATCATTATAATAAAAAAAAAATTTAATCATTATAATAAAAAGTGGAAAAAAAATGTTTTTTATATAAAATTTACAAAAATAGTTTTACTCTGAAAGAAATCGGTAATATTCACATTGAAATACAAAATTTGATATATATCACTCGTATGTATATGACAGAAAATGGTAATTTAAGAAAAGAGAATCTGCTAAGAGTGAATATAAGGGTAGACTTTTGAAAAACTAAACATAAAATGTATTATGAACAGGCTGTTGTTATAAAATATATTGGTGAATAAGTCGGCTTCGATGGTTTTCTACAACAGGATAAGATAACATTTTTTCATATCTATTTCATTCCTTACTTCATATATGCTATTTCAAAGCGCACATATGCTATTTCAAAGCGCACATATGCTATTTTAAAGCGAGCATTAAGCCTCTAGCAGTGCACGCATATTTAATAATAAATAATTTTTCGGTGTTAAAAACCGATATCAAAAAAGTTTTTATTTTATGTTCTGTGAAAAGAAATGTATTTATAAGGTATTTGATCTTTAATATAAGGGGAGGTCCAAAAGTCCGGGGAACAGAAGGGTTGCAAGTTAAATAAAATAATGAAATTATTTTATTATTATGTATTGAGCTTAAGGGAGATTATATTGCATTATAATCTCCCTTAAGCTCAATACATTTATTAGATATTGCAATTAATTTTTCTAAACTATCAAAAAATTTTTTGTCTTTGTCCTGAAAATAAGCTGAAATTGTTTCTTCCTTGGGGCTCTTTTTTCAGGTTTAGTAACAAATAAAAATTGCTGGGAGCTAGGTCGGGGCTATGGGATCAGCTATTCGAAGTCGAATTTGTGAACTGCGTCCATTGCAACTTTGCTTTTGTGAACCAGATTGTCTTGCAAAAGCAATAGACCCCTAGCCAGTTTTCCGCGTTTCTTTCTTTGATGTCTTCCTTCAGTTTATCCACTATAGTAACGTGATATTATTCAGTGATATTGGTACCGTTTTCTTCACAATCGATTAATAAAATCTCTTCACAATCCCAGAAAATGGTTGCCATCAATTTTCCAGCTGATTCCGGGACCTTAAACTTTTTAGGGATGAAGTGAAAAAAAAGGTGAAGTGTTTGTGCCATTGCATCGACTCTTGCTTGAACTCGGGCTCAAAGTAATAAATCCAAATTTCATATCCAATCACAATTCTTCCCAAAATCGGCATAGTTTCGTTTGCACATAGCTTCAAAAACTCCTTAGACGTCTCGGCTCATTGTTTTTGCAGTGGCGTATGTGTTCTTGGATTAATTACCCATCTCTCCCTGACTTAGTCATGTCAAGATGGTCATATAGAATTCTCAAAATTGTTGTATCTGATACCCCAATGACCCCCTGATGCAGAAATTTATTCTTTAAATAAAAGTTTTTTGACTTTTGACAATATCACACATGGCGGCCTCAATCGGCTGTCCTGGGCGGGGATTGTCTTCAATCGAACTTGACCTTATTTAAATAAACCATACCACTTGTAAACTATGGTTTCATCAGGGCAAAGATCTCCATAAAGAACTTTTATCTCACTTATGATGGTTTGAGGAATTTTCCTTGCTTGATGAGGAATTTAATCACAGTGTGTAGTTCAAATTGCTCCATGTTCGCAGTTCACTTCCAGATTTACTTCTTTAAAGGACAGTTATTCATAAACGAATGACGTTAGGGACTTGACATTTGACTTGTATACCTCTGATGAGTTCCTACTTAGTGGGGTAGCAAGAAAGATTTTTTCCCCGCTTCCTTACCCCCTTCATTCTGCAGACTTTTAGACCTCCCCTCGTGGCATTACTCTATAATTTTAGTTTATTTTCAACAGCACAAGCACACTCATATTCAGAAATCAAAGAAAGATATTGGCCGATCTTAACTGCTCAAGTTTCTTTTGGTGATTGGACATTCTTTTATACAGCTAACTACACCATATCAGATTGATCAATAATTTTGGTTGATTACAATTTGTACACTATGAGGATTCCAACCAAATATTTGTGATCCCTATTTACTCTGTTAAAAATTTCCTCTGGATTAAACATCCTTTTTGATTAAACAGCCAGCATACATTTCACTTCAAGCTAAATTCCTAGCTCTTCTAGGGTTTCTGTATAAGCACGTCGTAGCCTTATGCCGGAAGCCCAGAGATTGTTAAAAAAAGTTTATTATTTGAAAATATTTTAATTTTTTAACTTCCTTGTTTCGATAGATGTATTTCATACAGTTTCATAAAATGCAGGGTTGCAATATTTCATTTTGTGTTATTTCGTGATATGATAAATTTATTGTTTCGAAACCAAAAAATAACGGCTTTGTTTCTGGTTACCAATTCGATCAACATCCTTTTTTCAGATTTGGCGCAGAAGATGGTTTTGTGAAGCTGGGCGAGCGCTTCGAGCAGGTCACTGGTTTAACGAAGGCGCCACCAACACCTCCGACGGTGCCTGATGAGGTGGAGAAGGCCGCATTAGAGGACACAGAGAAGGAGGTGGTGGGAGTAGAGAATAAGACGCAGGAAGCGGAGAAAGCACCAGCGATAGTTGATGTTTCGCCGGGGGGAACTGAGGTAAAATTTTTTTATATTGAATGATATATTACAAAAAAACGTAATTATAAGTATAGCATAAAGTAATATATATCGGAGGTTCAGATGAGTAAAATATTAGAGGTTTATCTCAAAAATATGTTTCAATCTTATGGCATCCACATCCCCTAAACAGATGCCCCTGGAGAACCATTTTGCATTTCGGAAATAAGAAATAATCACATGGTGTCATATCGAACGTGATATCGAGTATGGTAGGTGAAACGGTCTCATTGAACACATTTAACACCCCATAAATTTCTCATCCATTCTTGCAGAGTTTTAAACGAAATCTGATGTTCTTGCGCTGCTGTTACGTAAGAGGGAGCTCCATGCCAGATGCTATATACTATTTTGTAGAGCGCTCAGGCTCAAATTGAACCTCATTCAGGTTGTTAGGGCTGGGGAAGGTTGATGATCGCCCCTTATGATCGTAATGGGTATTTATGGGATTGACCTTATATACCCAATCAACAATATATCGCCTTTTTTGGGTAGCTTTATAATTTCAAGAGGTAAACAACCAAGAAATACAAATAGGTAAAAAGTTAGAGACTCTAAGTTTGGTAAATAAGGAGGTAGGGTGGAAAATTTTAGGCCGGCTGCTATGTCCAAAAATCTGGTTGACTAAACATTATAATAGAAGAAATGAAGTGTGGTATCTTTGTGATTCATCATTTCTAGATGCTTCATCAACGGGCATAGAAGAAAAAGTGAGATGGCTTGACGACTGTTGATTGATTAATCAATGAACATTCGGTTTTGTCCACGATTTAGCAAAACTATTGTATAACTTGTGCCCCTCTTGCCAGAAATCACTACCACAAGAAGACACAATGGTCTCATCATCCTCGGAATCTGTTCCACCGCCTTCAACCACCGAATCACTCACTACCTCAACCACGACAGTTGACAGCAGTTGTCTGGTACCGCCGGCGCCCATGTCTTCGTCTCAGCAGACGCCGGTACAAGATTCCACACAGGTTGTGGCAGCTTGGCAGCTTATAAGGCCAGTGGGGCTTTGTCATGAGTTGCTCACGCCGGGTACTATAACGAAGTACCTGTTGCCCATTTTGGTAAGTTTGAAATTTTAGTATTCCTATTGTACAATGTGGATTTGACAGTACGACATTAAATGAAATCCCAGTCAGTACTAGTTATCAGAAATACTTTAGAATAGTGAAGTAAACAATTACACCAAAAATTAAATTTTTTTTTTCACATTAAATAGCATTTAAAATCTTAACACCATATGCGATGTTTATGGTACTAGACTTTAGCAAGATGGCAATTTGTAGTGATTTCTAAAAAAAATATATTTTTCTACTTTTATTAAAACTTTATTTCATTTAAATAGGAAATAATTTAATTTATTAAAAAGGTGTGTATATTTTTATTACATTTTTTTATTTATATATAAAAATTGTACGTTGATTTACAGTATTATTTTTAATATATTTTTGTTCTTACGTTCATTTAAAAATCAAAATATGTTTATAAAATATGTATATATTTAAAAAGCAAAATTCATTTCAACTAAAAACTTTTCCAACTAAAAACATTTTCTATCTTTTAAATTAGTTTTCGACTCCAAAAAATTGCTAGAAAATCGATTCGTCTTTGGAAAGAATTGCTTTTGGCTTGGCCATCAACAATGGATGAGCAATTTCTGAATTTTTGAGAAATAGGGATTGAAATTTTGGTTCCCAAGTTTGTCTAATAATTTGGTATTTTTTAATAATAGGATTCGTAGCTTTGCCATATTATTTTCTGTCTACCACATTTGTTGAACGTTTGGCTTACCACATTTGTTGAATGTTCACATTGTTTTTGGCAGGAATGTGTACCGCGGCTGTTAGATGGTCTGTCGGATGAGGAACTGAAACGTGAGGCACGCGGCAGCGAGAACAAGACGGATACGGTGTCGTGCCTCATCCGTGCATGCAAGTGCCTCTCCATCAGGACGCCGCAGCACCAGCAGTTAGTTAAAGGTATGATCATTTTTAGATTGCATTCTGTCGTTTGTATGCGATGCGGCTTACTTGGTTCTAGGACTGAAGTATTATAGTCACATAATATTATTTTTTTAGGTAACTTTCCATAGATTATGAAAAAAAGGATACTTAACGGCACTTTTTTTTGCAACTTGCCAGCCTATAGATATCTTTATGAAATATTAAATTATATAGCCATGTCAGATATAAAATTAGTCATATATTGTATATTTCTATATCTTTATGAAATATTAAACTATATAGCCATGTCAGATATAAAATTAGTCATATATTGTATATTTCGATATCTTTATGAAATATTAAACTATATAGCCACGTCAGATATAAAATTAGTCATATATTGTATATTTCTATATCTTTATGAAATATTAAACTATATAGCCCCGTCAGATATAAAATTAGTCATATATTGTATATTTCTATATCTTTATGAAATATTAAACTATATAGCCACGTCAGATATAAAATTAGTCATATATTGTATATTTCTATATCTTTATGAAATATTAAACTATATAGCCCCGTCAGATATAAAATTAGTCCTATATTGTATATTTCTATATCTTTATGAAATATTAAACTATATAGCCACGTCAGATATAAAATTAGTCATATATTGTAAATTTCTATATCTTTATGAAATATTAAATTATATAGCCACGTCAGATATAAAATTAGTCATATATTGTATATTTCTATATCTTTATGAAATATTAAACTATATAGCCACGTCAGATATAAAATTAGTCATATATTGTGTTTTTCTTACTCATGTATCATATTTTAATGCAACCAGTTTCTTTATTCAGCTGCCGTTGACAGAGATGTAAGGGTTTGTGTAACTGTCAAATCTCCTAAAAAAATTCCCTGTTAACTGTGATTCAGGTTTTTGTTATTAAAATGTAAAAATTGTGTTCTGGTATTAGTGCTTTTTTTATTCCATTAGCACTTTTTATAACCTCTTTCTTTTCAGTATTTTTAAATCTTTTATAGGTCAATAACTAGTTGTTAAAAAGATCTTTAGTAACTAACTGTTTGCCATAGCTCAGCTGATCTGAACTTTATTCTTTACATATTCATTGTAGGCAGTAAACTGATATTTTTTTCTTTATTTTTCCAAATATTAATTTTATTAATATACAATGTGGATTTGACCGTTCGACATTAAACAAATTCTTTTATACTAGATGGTGTTCCTCAAACATACACCAAAAATCAATTAACAAAATTCAGTAGTTTAGTCACAGGAATAGTTTTAAGTGATCTGTAATTTCAAACACAGTGTATTTTCACCAAGGATTTTCTAGGCCAATATATGTTACAACATCGATGCCTCTGCACAAAGTTATTTTATTTCTTGATTACAGGCAGATAGTAAAAATAATTCTTATGCCATAAGAGTCATGATATGCTATGAGTCTGCTGTAAAAACGAAAAACGTGTTTCGATTTATTTATTCGAACATAGTTTGAATTGTGAAAGTTTAATTAACTATTTTTTTTGATCCAATGGCGACCACGCGCCGAGCAAAATTTACTAATGTAAACATTAGATACGGTGTTTATGTGTTTTTATATTAAAATGCTATTTAATTTGTTAGACAAACAGTTTTTTATCTTGGCGTAATTGTATATTTCACTATTTTAAAGTCTTTCTGACAACTAGCACCGACTGGGTTTTCATTTAATGTTCATCGGTCAAATCCAAATGTTATAATAAATAAAACATAATTTAGTGTATTTCATAGGGTATAAGCAACAAAACAACAGAAATTTTATTTATATTGACATGGTAGCTTTTATGTGACATGAGTATATACAGACAAATAAATTATTCCTCAATTTCTATATATACTGTAGAAGTTATATGGGGTAAAATAAGGAATAGTAGGGAAAGATATCATTCCTAGAACCATAAGCTTTATAATATTGAAAACCTCACTGAAATTCATTCAGAAGTTTTTCCGGTAGTTGTATATTTTTTGGAACAAATTTTTTCACACACATTTATATATATATATATGTTTATATATACGGTGTTCGGGAATAAGTATCAAACAAAGAAAGACGTTATTCCTTGGCTGAAAAATACTTGATTGTCGTTAAAATAAAATTTTAAAGATGATTTTTTTAAGAAAATTGAAAATAATATTCATTATTATTTGTCATCTTTTTCGTACACACCATACTTGCGCACATTGCTCAGCGCCGCTCGGGGAAATACCCACAAACAGCTGTGAAGATATCGTCACTGTGGGTAAAAACCACACTCCGGACAAGTATTGGGTGTGTTAAAAAGAGTTATGTGTAATATTTTTTTTTGCTCTCAACTAGAAAAAAGGTGGTTTTTACATTTTATTTAAACGACAATTTATTTCTTAATGCCAACGAATAGCATCTTCCTTTGTCCAACACTTATTGCCGGACATGTATAAAGTATAAATTGAAGCACATATGTTGGATTAAAAAATTCATGCTTTGTTATGTTATTATTGTCTTATTTTATATACTGAAATCAATCCATCACCTTCTTTCAGACTTGGAGATGTTTCGGCTGAAAATGATCCTGAGGCTGCTACAGATGTCATCATTCAACGGCAAGATGTCTGCGTTGAATGAGATTAATCAGGTCATTGGTTCCCTCACTCAGCAACCTAAGCCTGAATGGCTTACACCAGGAGTTATTGCAGTTAGTACAATTTTTAGGATTGATATCTTGCTCGTCTGTATGTATGTTCATCTGTCTGTCACAGGAGTGTGTCTAACATATATGTTCAATCTTAGTTATATTTAAGTATTTGACCTGTAGTCAGAGTTGACAAGTTCTAACTTTTTAATGATTAATTGTATCTGGGTTCAAGCTGGTGCTGGTATTATCTCAATCTTGGTAACATGATTATTTTGTATAATTACGAATTTCTCACTATGTTTTTTGTATTTGAGTAACGGCTATTCCTTTAAATAGTTAAAATAATATTTTTTTAAATAAATAATTTGAATGCAACAGTGAAACTCTGAAAAAAATGTCTCAAAAATTACACAATCAAAAACTACATGAGAATCCAAACGTGGACTGTCAAACAACCACTTTTCTACTGCACGTGTGCGTTATAATATCCTTTGCCGCTGAATCTGTCCGTATTTTAATATTTTCTGTGTACTAAAAATAGGGACAAACCCAGTAGAGAATACGGACAAATTCAACAGTCAGACAGATTAGTTCATAACACGGGAAATTTGTCAAAATTCTTGAAGATTCAAGTTTGTCCCCATGATATTGGTCCACTGGTATTATTCACTTTATATATAATTTAACATAAAATGTTGTACATGTATTGTTGTTGTTGTTAGTAATATAGTACATATTGTTGTTGTTGTTTAGTAACAAAATTAAGAAATATTCGAAAAATATAAAGTTTTTTTAATAATATTTTTGTGAACGTAAATGACACATCTGTTTTTAGGTGAAGTTTGGTTTTAATGTTTTTACCCTCAAAAGGTAAGAAACGGAAACATTCTGTTAGGAACATTTTTCTCCTCATAAATTGTTCAAAGCCATCAAAAGTGATAATCGATCGGAGAAAAATCTAGGGAGTAAGTTGTGTGATGGAGAGAGAGTCTTCAGTTCCAATGGTTTTATAGTTTTTGGAAAGAGAAATTGTGCAGTGCGGCATCAGGCGTTGCCATGGACCAGAGTCGGTTTGCATTTACTGACTGACCAATTTTTTTTGAATCAGTTTGTCCAACACTATTTGCGTTACATGACACTAAGATTGTGTAGTAATTTCTGTAAAACTTATAAACAACTCGAGTGTAACACTATCCAACCATAAGCTTTTTGATAAAGCGACTAGGTTTCGACACATGAACCCTTTACTCTGGGTCTTCCCACAGGTACCTTGACTATATGATACTCAAGTATATGATACTATAATGCGTTATTTATATTATATTGGTTTTACTTATTTTAATTAAGGTGAAGGCATGAGCACAAACAGTATGCACACCAGAAGTGACATACTGCTTATTTAGTAGATAACAAAAACTTGATAAATGGTATTTCTATGGTTAAAAAATAGATATAGAACTAAAAATTTATACTTTTTATTTGCCTATAAGACAGACTGTGGAGTGTAGTTTGGTTATAAATAAATAAAGTTCAAATCATAACGTCCAGTGTCATTTGTAATCATCGGTTTATTATAAGTAATGAATTTTTTTCTTTTACATAGACTTGGATTCGTGACAACAATGTTCTCGAAATTGTGTTGCGTGACTCGCTCCACCAGCCGCAGTATGTGGAGCGGCTCGAAAAGATGCTACGCTTCATGATAAAGGAGGGTGCTCTGACACTGAAGGACCTTGATGCGATATGGCGCGCGCAGCAGGGCAAACACGAGGCCATTGTGAAGAATTTACATGATCTGTTGGCGAAGCTGGCATGGGACTTCAGTCCCGATCAGCTGGATCATCTTTTTGATTGCTTTAAGGTTTGTGATGGTTCAATTTAAATAATTGTTGTTTATTTTACTTTTTTTTATAAAAATGTAATTATATGGGTACTTATTGCTACAAGACCTCTTTAGATAACATATTTAAGTTATTGTACAAAATCGTAAATACATTTAAAATCTAAAACTACAAAAATAATCTTATATACAAAAAGTATCCGGAACCTGACCTGTCTGCGTGTGTACAATTCTCCTTTGACAGTTGTACAGATTAAATTTAAATTTAGCACGAAGGTTACTCATGGTCTAGTGTCAACACTATTCAAATTATTAATAAGCACTACTAATTTTTATTAAATTAACAGCGGCATCTGTTTTTTTTATTAGCAACTATCATAAACTTAGCACATTGTACTATAGTTTTATTATTCTCCACTAGATGGCAGTCTTTATTATATTATTAGTAAATATTTTAATTTTAATAATTTGTTTCTATTTTACATATCGGTGAGTGACTGCATTATCATTATTATCTGTTAGACACTATGTTGTACACCTACATGCATATCAGATGGAGAATATTTTAAGATCTAGAAATGTGCAACATAGCACGATGCAAAGAGTGGACAGTCACTAGCATAATATAAAAATTAAAAAAATTTATTTTAAAATAATACATTAAATATATTTATATATAGTGCAAAAGATGACAATGATTGGAGATTGGAAGAGGAAATGGCTAGAGGAATTAGTAATTATCGGAATTTGGACTTTTAAATGACTTTTGAAAACATTTTGTTGAGAATGGGAGTGCCTTGTATTGAGAATGGGAGTCCCAAAATTTATGGCTGGAACAGGAAATTCAGATAAAGATTCATAAATGGTAGTGTTTTATTAGGTCATTTAGTACGAGGTGTCTGATTTCGAACTGAAAGTTTAGTTTATTACATCTCAAGGAAGAAGCAGTACAGTTAATCAAAGTATACCCTATCAACATAGTTCTACTATCTTAATGGTAGCTTGTTAATGCCGGTAGCGAAGAAGCCTGGATAGTGGTATAAAATCACAGAAGGCTTTTCCTACAGCTCATTGGGAATCAAATATTGTCCATGCAAGAAGTGATTTAAGAGCTGGAAAAAATGGTAGTCATTAGGTCTGGAGAATACAGTGGGACGACACAGAGTTTCCAATACCAGCTTCTGTAGTTTGAGAAACATTGTGTCTGCGACATGTCATCAAGCATTGCCTGCTAGAGAATTGACCGGCTTCTGTACACCAGTATCGGCTTCTAAATCACAAGCCCCCTCATCATTTCATCTAATTGGTTACAGCAGACATCCGCTGTAATTTAATAATGAGGTTTAATGAAGCTGTAATGGATACCACCTGGCGTATAACAACTATCCTTGCTTCGTAACCTTACCAATTTCTTTCAAATAGTTCAACATTGTCCAATCTTACTGCTGCTTCACGCTTAGTTTAAGATGTATCAGTTTCGATTGCAGCTTTCAGTTCATCGTTATCCTTGCTATCAGATCACACATGTGTCTTATTTTGAAGATAAAAATTAGCAGATTTAAATTTTTCAGGCCATCAACATAATATAGGGTTCTTCATTAACCACATTCTTGCCAAATACTTCCTTAATATTTCGAGTTTTCTGTGCTGCGTTAAATCTATGATAAAACTCATATTCGAAAATAATGCTAATTTTTGGCTTATATCTATATTATTATAACCATATATTTGACCATAGCTTACAAAACTTAATCTTCAAAAGACATTGCGACACGTGATCAATATGCCCCTAACCTAATATTTAGGAATCAGTTGTCAGTAAGTAACATAAAGCCACTTTCGAAATTGGCAATGAGATATAAAATTGGTGCTGTTTGAGATATTTTAAACTCTAGTAATTTGGATATAGATACCATGACACCTTTACGAAGCTTGTTCAGTAACTTTTTGCGCCAGTAAAGTCAATGTTTAACTTACTTATTTTTATAATATTTAAACATTGTTGTAATTTATTGGATAATTTATGGACAGTATTTCTTTCTAATTTTTTAGAACAATAATGTTTTTGAAATAAAAAATCTAACCCCATTTACACTCACGTGCGTGCCACGAGACGTGTGTGTAAACAGTGGGTTTGCAGCTCGTCACACGTCTCAGAGACACGAGACGAGTCGCAAGTATAACTGAGGCATTCAATTCAGAATGTAAATGATGGGCTTGCGGTTCGTCTCGCGTCACACGTCTCAGTGACTCATCTCACGAGACACGAGATGAGCCACGAGTGTAAATGAGGCATTAAATTCAGAGTGTAAAGGATGGGCTTGCGGTTCGTCTCGCGTCATATATGTCAGTGACTCATCTCATGAGACACGAGATGAGCAGCGAGTGTAATTGAGGCATTAAATTCAGAACGTAAACGACGGGCTTGCGGGATTCATCTCGCGTGACACGTCTCAGTGACTCATCTCACGAGACATGAGATGAGCCGTGAGTGTAATTGAGGCATTAAATTCAGTATGTAAATGACGGGCTTGTGGTAAGTCTCGCGTCACATGTCACGAGACACGAGATGAGCCGCGAGTGTAATTTAGTCATTCAATTCAGAATGTAAATGATGGGCTGGCGTTACGTCTAGCGTCACATGTCTCAGTGACTCATCTCACGAGACACGAGATGAGCCGCGAGTGTAATTGAAGCATTAAATTCAGAATGTAAACGATGGGCTTGCGTTACGTCTCGTGTCACATGTCTCAGTGACTCATCTCACGAGACAGGAGATGAGCAGCGAGTGTAATTGAGGCATTAAATTCAGAATACATAGAAAAAAATGAGAATAAGTCAAATTAGATATTTATAAGAAAGATAATATTTAGAAGGCGTACAGTATTCAGGAAATAGGTTATAATTAGTGGCAAAATTTAATGCTTCTCACTAAAATAAAATATATGGCTGTTAATTCTTTTATCCATTCATCGGGTGGCCGTCTCGTCTGCTAAAATTTCTCCATGGCTATTTTATAGAGCCTGATGGCGATATAGCTGGGTCCCCATATATAATGATGTATCATTTATAAATTTGTTTTACAGGCTAGTTGGTCGACTTCAAGTAGGAAACAGAGTGATAAATTGTTAGAAGTAATACGAAGACTTGCAGAGGATGACAAGGATGGGGTTATGGCGCATAAGGTGAGCTGATAGGCAATAATGTTATTTTGAAAGATATATTAATGTTTTATAATAAAGAATTTGTGTTCCCATATATTTTTAGGTGTGTTATTATAATGTGGCCATTTATTTTTGAAATAAAGTTGCCATTATTATAAATGAGCAAGAAAATAAGTATAACTTCCACAATTTGCATTGTAAAATACTGAGGCAAAGTCATAATTTTATTTTACGACTTTGCCTCAGTATTTTACAGTACAAATTGTGGAAGTTAGTCTTCAACTTTCGTAATTTAATAAGCGCGGATCATATTTATGTATAAATGGAAGTACTTCCTATAATTGTCCGTAAAATGCTAGGATTTCATATAATTGTTGATTCGACAGTCTATATTATCTGTCAGATGTTCAGTTTAACATTAATGATTAACCTTTTCACCGTTAAGCGCACATATATATATATATATATGTGCGTTGCCAAATCGTGTCCCACACACCAAGTGCATGTTGGTTTTGTCACTTAATTCCGTTTAAGGGGTTGGCTGCCAAACTTCTAGGAATTATAAATGAGCAAACAAAGTATCCAAGGCTATTGTTACGTTTTTTGTAACGTAACTTATAAAATAACTTGTAAAAATAAAAAAATGGTGGCATTAAAGTAATAATCCTTCTGTCGGTGACATGTACTGCTATCACTAAATTATTTCAGTAACACAATACAGATTTATCTGATAGACTGAATTTACGCGCAGTGCTAGCATTTGATGGAAATAGTTCATGTTTGTGATTGGCAGTTTATTTAAATTGCAAATTTTTTGATTGGTCATGTAGAGGCTTGTTTAAGAGTAGGTGTGGGCGATTATAAAACTTGTTACTTACAAAATAACATTTATATTTTCATTTCGAACTATGTGCGTTTTATGTCTTCTAATCAAATTATTTTAATTTCTGAACTGTCTTAATACACACATCAAAATTTCTTTCTTCAGGTACTGGTTTTATTTTGGAACTTGGCGCATTCGGAGGACGTCTGTACAGAGGTGATGGATGTGGCTCTAGCAAATTTGGTGAAGATACTCGACTACAGTTGCAGTCAGGACCGGGATGCGCAGAAGACTGTGTGGTTGGATAAGTGAGTTATTTGTTTAGATACATCCGCTTTCAAAAAATTATGTTTAAATATTTTGAGACATTTTATTCTGACTTTCTGGTTCTCACGTCAATTTCAGAAAAGGCGTTAATTAAACTATATTTAAAATAAAATTTGTCTTGCGTAATTTTTTTTCCAAATTTTTTTTAAAACTTGTCTTGTTAAATTTTTTGAATTAAAATTATGATGAGTTTAATTATTCTATTTATATAAATAGTTATATTAGCGGTTAGTGTACAGTGTTGCCAAGTAAGTGTGTTTGTATAATCGTAATTCTTTACAGTACTTTATATTCGCATACCTGAAACTGTAAAAGATATATTTTTTTTCAATAATTTTAGGTAAATCAATTATCCTAATATAATTAATTATTCCATGCTGTGCCACTCTCCACCTCAGATGTGTTGACGAGCTCAAATCGTCCGACACTTGGTCTCTACCTGCCCTCAAAGTGATGAGGGAGATTTGCTGCCTGTACGAGGCGTCGGGTGGTGCGGGGGCATGTGACGCGGCTGGTGGTGCGTTGACGGCGCGCGCCGCTGCTGCCCTCACGCGCCAAGAGGTGATAGAGAGACTACAGAGTCAGCATTCACTAGTTATACTGGTAACTGACTCGCTGACTGAATATATGGAGCGGGCGCGGACTGTAGCCAAACGTGAGTTTATAAAATTTTATTTCAATCTGTTTATATGTATCAAATATGCTACTTTCCACCACAGCTGAATGGTGAGTTATGATGAAATCACATATTCTTCTGATTGTGATATGTCCCTTTCAGGTCATTTATCCTTGTGTATAAAATACATTATTAAAATATTATCTGAAAGACTATATAGATAGTCCTTTCAGTTAAGATGGAAGTTTGAAGAACATTTCTGTCTCTTATACTTATCTCATTTAATCATTGATGTTTTCTTATCTTTTTTATAAAGCAAGCATTAGTTGAAAAGAAGGTTCAATTTGAAAAGAGAATCTTTGTAAACAAACCGATTTGACAGTTCAGGTATTGTAAACCTTTTTCTTACATTCATGTTAGTAATTTAATGTGATTAAAAAATATAATTTTTTGATTAGTGTGCACATTTAACACTATAAACATATGTAACTTAGATTATATAGATTATATTTAAGAAAAACTCAGATAAGTAAGATGAAGTGTTTCGAACAATTTGTAAATATTACTGTTACACAAAAAAATATAATAATACTAAAAACATTCTCTCATACTTAATCCAGGCTTGAAACTGAACACTAAAATAACTTTTAAAAACATAAAATACACTGATGTATAAAAATACACCAAATACGCTAACATTATAAAGAAAAAAAAAAATTACATCACAAAACACTTTAAACAAATATATAAAAATACACAAAGTACGCTAATGGTTCACGTTAATATGTAGAAATGCACAAAATACACTAATATTTAATATAAATACACTATATACATCGTAACAATTACAGATTATCACAGAAGTATCAGATTCTGAAATCACAGAGCTCGATGTCGACTCTCCAATATCACAATTAAATGAAACTACGTGATGTAGTATTTTTTCTACTTCCTTTATGTTCTTTACCACAACCTAGGTTTCGTTGTATTACAACATCTTCAAGTGGGCTATTAGCAAAGATCTATACTAATAACCCACCTGAAGATGTGAATATATGGTAATAATCACTCCAATATTAATTAAAAATCCATCTTAAACATTATCGATGTAATAGATAGATTTATAATTAATGTAAATGTTTGAAACAACTGTTTATTTCGCAATAAAAAAACCAGTAAAATAATGGTGTAATACTTGGATTGGCAACATTATTTATAGTAAACCTTTCTGAAGTTAATGTTTTAATTATGTATATAGTTTAATAATACTCTCGGTATAATACAATGAGTTTTATAAATAGTCATCAGCTGATCGAATATATATCAGTGCCAACCATATTTTAACAGTCAAATTCTTTTGTTTACAAAGCTTCTGTCTTGATATAGGCTATTTGACTTGAATTTTTAAATTGTTCTATTTAGCATTATTGTTATATTTCCAGGATATATGCCGTATTTTTTACATAAATCACTTTTAAAGTTTGAATTTTCAAACTCGCGCTAAAAACGCAACTTCTGTAATGGCGGGTAATGTGTCATCACACACAATGTAAACAAACAGTCCTGCCCGCTGAAGTGGATTATTATTTATTTTCATATTAAAATGGTGTATAAATAGTATGTAGTGACACAATGTATTAATACGTCTATAAAAAGTCGACACAAAGTGTTCGTTTCACTGCCAACAAATCTTAAAAGACGAAAAAAGTGCCTTCAATTAGCCCAAAGAGATCCAAACAGCATTGTAGCTCACGCAAATATTTTTTATGTGTGAAGATCATTTTGATATAAGTAATATTTGGGGTTTAAACATTATTATCGATATCAATACCTATAAACCAAAAGAATAAGAATATTAAATTTTAGTACGAATGCGTTTTAGTACCAATGATATTTTGACAATTGTTACTTAAATTTAAATTTTTAATATGAAATGAAATAATATACATTAAAAACGATATGTTTAAAAAAATTCAAAAATTCGGCAGCAGACGGTTATTTATTATAAAAAAATTTCATACCTGATGACTTTTGTTTGCGAGGGAATATGTTTTAACCTTTTCGTCCACATAGTTCACTTTATCTTTTATCGCTAAGCACTTGTTACACAATTAAAAATATAATTTCTTACAAATTGTTAAGTAACAGTAAATTTAATTATCCAATTTAATCTGTCAATTTTAAGAATGTTTATCCAACATTCAGGAAAAGTCTATTTGTCTATGATTTTTGTTTGGAATAAAATTATAGTGCTGATATATACATTAGCATATGCATTACATGGGAATTAAATAACTTTTTTTATACATAAGTTATGACCAGAAGTTATTAATAACATACTTAATGAGTTCATATTATAAAACAATTTATATTAAATGCAAAAGGTGATAGTTATAAATTAAAAAAAATAGAAAAAGGACCATAATTGAAAGATTTAAAAACTTGTCTGTGACGTCATCTGACTTTTAACCAATAAAGAGGGTGTTTGCGACGCTGATTGAATTTCAAAAAATTATTGTGATTTCTTTACGTTTTTTTTTACATAATGTAAACTTATTCTTCCAAAAATTAAAAGCAATATGCTTATTTACGTTATAATCTAATAGGATGACCCTGAATTGTGGTATATTTTCGAAGTTGTCAAATAGCCTATTGAATGGAGTGTAGTATTATATTACTAACATGTGTCATATTATAAATTATATTTTAATATAAATTATTCATATTACAAATGTGTGTTACAGAGAATCCGCGTCTTGACTGGGACGCATGGCTGCCAGACGGTCGCTACCCTCACGCAGCCCAGGTGCAGGAGCGACTTAGCTTCCTGCGCTTTCTGCTGAAGGATGGCCAGCTTTGGCTCTGTGCTGAGCAGGTGAGGATAATAGGACATGAGATAAAAGATGTTATTCTGTTGAGACCGATTTTTTGTTTCTTTTTTTATTTTATAAAAAAGCATTTAATTAGAAACAATGATTTAATTTTTTAAATTTATTTATTCTCTTCTTAAAAATGTAACTGTTTATATGAATTAAACAGTTGATGATCTTAATTAATGAAATCAAAAAAATTAGTCTAAATGTGGTTATTATCTGAATTAAAATAAATTGAAAAATTTTAATATTACTTTTTCTTATCCTAATTCTCAATTTTCCGATTTTCCTCATCAGACACAGCGTTATTTTCTTAAATGCTAAATCAACAATTTTACTTTGGCATGCCTCAAAATATTTATAATCTGTTCCCCAGGCCAAACAGATCTGGGTGTGTCTGGCGGAGCGGCCAGCATCGCCGGGTGACCGCGAGGCATGCTTCCGCTGGTTCAGCAAGCTGATGGGTGAAGAGCCTGACTTAGATCCGGGCATTAACCTACACTTCTTCAGACAAAACATAATGACACTTGAGCCACGACTGTTGACGCATAGTGGTATTAAATGCTTCGAGAGGTGCGTGAAAATGTTGTATTTGTGTTTAATTGCTACATTTTTCAAATTTTGCATTTAATCATGCTCTAGCTTAATTTCTATATTGGTTTGAGCGTAGTAGCAAGAAAATTTCTTAGATAATGCAAATTAATATGAGTAATTCTCCAATATACCATAGAGTTGTACTCATTAAACACTGTTGGTTTGTTCAGGTTTCTTCGATACTTCATCCAACTTGAAACACTTGCATTCAGTCAGCCTACAAAATTTATCGGTAATAAGTTATTTTTATAATCATTTATATAATTATTTGCAGATTTTTCAAGGCTGTGAATTCAAAAGAGGGTAAACTTAAGATAAAGCGTAGGAGTTTTTTAATGGACGATGCGGATCTCATAGGACTAGACTATTTATGGCGGGTGAGTATTTGCATTGTTATAAATTTATCTGGAAAATAAATTGTATAGAATCCTTGGGCTTTATTGATTATAAATACTTCAATTAAATAGAATGGTTTATTAAAATGAGTTCGGTAATTTTGGGTAAACATATATGGGATTTTATTTCTTATATTGATGTAAATGTTGTGTTCAAATATATTTTTATAAGATGTGTATAGAATTAAAATAAAAATTATGTATTGGCATTTTATAGTTTTATAAATATATTACAGAATGAGGCTTACCTTGATGACAAAGGTGTCTCAGTGCCGAATTCAAACTTTAAACTCGAATATTTCGCCAAGCAACTGGGCTAGTGCGAGGGGAGGGGTTGCATTCGATAGCTCATTGGTGTAGATTTTTTTAGTCACCATGTCTCAGTGGTCTAGCGCACACCGCGCTTACGCTGTGGAAGCGTATTTCTGCAATGGCTTTTCTGTTAGTGAGGCACGGTACAAGTTTTGTTATCATTTTGAAATCCGACATTTTAATGATGGGCCAAGTGTTCAGTTAATCAAGTTGTGGGAGCGAAGTTCAGAGCGTCAGGATGTACACTAAACCAATCAAGTGGTTCTTGAAATAGATCTGTATGATCAATTGAAAACATTAACCCCGTCGCCGCTGCGGTCGTAGAGCATCCACGAAGATCAGCTAGAAAACATCCTTCCTGTTTGAATATCCATTGTTCAAGTCTACAAAGAATGTTGGCTTTAGACTTAAAATTACATCCCTATAAAATACAGATCGTTTAAAAAATCATACCTGAAAACTACAACAAGGGGAAAATTTATTGTCAGCAAAATGTTGAAATTTTTTCATAGATAATGCATTACATAGTCCTGAAGTGACTGTATGATGCGCAATATCGTCTAAAAATCATCGGGGTCATTTTTCTTTGAGAACGACCGCAGTGCAACGGTTACAGTGACGAGCAGATATGTGGTTTCAGCAAGATGGAGGCACTGCCTACACAGCTAGGGTCTCCATGGACACAATTAGATCGCTATTTCTGGGAAAAGTCATAAGCCGATTTGTAGACATAATTTGGCCACCCAGATCGTCAGACATTAACCTAGCTGATTTTCTTCTATGGGGGTTATCTCAAAGCAAGAGTTTTTGATACCCCTTTTTTGGATTTGGAGCAGCTGAAGGCTAAAATAGCGGAAGAAGTGAGAGCCATCTCAATCGATATTCTGCGGCGCGTCATTGCAAATTCACACTTACGGTTTAAGGAGTTTACCGTGATCGGAGACATCTTAATGATGTAATATTCCTTACATAAAACCCGCACAAATGTACTTTAGTTTAGTGTAATTAAAAAATATTATAAATACAATAAACAATAATTGGTGACTTTATTATTATTTAAAGTTTGAATTCTGCGCTGAGACACCCTTAAACTCGTGCATTGTGAAAAGTTAAAAGAAAAAAAAACGTTTCATTTATTTATATGCAATATTTGCTTGAAGGTTTTGGAACAAAATTTTAGCTGAACTCTACCTTCACGTCATCTCTGATTAATGCAGGATAAGCCACAATGATGGAGCGACATACATATCTGCATCGACATTGTCACATCTACATGATATTTATTTTTTATTTACTTAGCCTTTGCCTATATGTTGTCTCCCACTTGGATGATTGCATCGTAGAATTATTAAAATGCTTTGATATAAACATTACGTAATATTGCGTAAATGTTTGTATAAACGTTATGTAATATTTAGGCATTGTAAATCATTTTGATTGAATATAATATGTGCACTATGGTTACTTCACATGATAATATGACATTACAGTAATCAAATGTTCATTATTTCAGTCAATTTATTTACCATCGAACGCTGTCCTGCTATTTTCCATAGTTCCTATGCAGTTCAACTTTTTCCATGGATTTTGACATAATCTAAATACCTTCATATGTTGTTTTAATATAGTTATATTTGTTCAAAAAGTGTAGTTCGAAAATATACTCGTCGAATTTCAATTTCCCCACTTATATTGTTATTGTTCATTGCTCACATACTCTAAAAAGATATACACCCTGTGGGATATATCTACGTCTATTTGGACACTGTAAGCTGTATGATGATGAGAGTTTTGTGTCGAGTAGAAGATCTGTTTTTGTGTTAAACCATGAAAAACAAAACAAGAAAACATTCCTCATTATAAAAGTATGTAAATTATTGGCATAGGTAATAACAGAATGTACAGACGAGATATCAGCGCGGGGCATTGAACTGCTCCGAGAGGTGTGTGCAGCGGTTGGTCCACGACTTGGCGCGGCCACTCATCACGAGAACTTCCTCACGGGCTGCTGCGCTCGGCTGCAGCGACTACAGAGGAATCTGAGCGCTGCTGAAGGGACTGAAGGTGAGATTTTAGGGCAATTGTGTTGATGGTTACACTAATCTTTTATGGGTAGTATTGTTACCATTTATTTTTTGTGTTTTGTTATTTCCAACTCTAAGGTATTAAAGATATTGTTTCTTAAAAAGTTAAAATATTTGAATTTTTTTATTGATGTACATAAGTTAATATATCAAGGTTTTGGTAACATGTTAGTTATGAGCATTGAATTTTCATCAAAAGAGAGATTTAGTGGCGAGTCATTTTACCCGAGTGGATGTTTTTAAATGTTCCTAATGTTACTTAGGATTGTTTTACTAAAATTGTTTTTTGTAAAATTCTAGATAAATATGTATATATCAAACCTGTGTTGCAACATTCACTTTACTTAACGTATACATTAGTTAACATATGACGTTAACTGTTATCTAAACCCCGCATGTTGTATTGCACTGGTTTTGTCTTAATTTTTATTGTTTGTTAAACTAATGTTAGTTTTCATTGGCTTGAGAGAAAAAAATGGCATCATATAATTTTATTAGCAGAAAGAAAAGGATGGAGCTATTTCGTTAACGATGGCAGTTCTATATTTTGTTTTGTTGTCAAGTAATGTTTATTCATTACGTCACTTTCAAAATTGGTCACAAATAATTATTGGTTAAAAGTATTAGATTAAAAGCAAAATTAAACTTGTACATTTGTAATAGTAGGTGGCAGCACTATATATGCATTAGTTATTTAACGGGTTTTTCTTGCACATATTGTATTTCATTTACGTTAAATAAGACTTTGTATTGAGAATACTTGGTTTCATTGTATAAACCCATAATCCAAGAAAAAGTATTTTATGAAAGTATTTGGTATTTGAGTATTTTATGAAAATATTTGGTATTTGAAAGATTTCTTAATTCCCAAGTACAGACTTTATTGGTGTTACTGCAAATGTAATATGATTTTTATGGAATGAAATACATAATAATATTTGTTGGAATTAAATTTAATACATAATTTTTATAAGGTAATTATAAAAATTTGCCATTTTAATTTTCAGTTTGCTCTATTAATTCTGCTAGTAAGGCTAAATTTAGTAAATTATCACAATAAATATTTAAATAACCTATAAAGTCCTTCATAATGTCTACTGTTTTAGCTACCTTTATGTAAAGTGATATAAGACACCATTTTAATTTACATATCTGTCAAAATAAAGGTTTCACGATGATACAACATGTGGACTTCTGCTTAAAGGCTAGTAACTCTGTTAGTAAGGCTAAATTTAGTAAATTATCAAAATAAATATTTGGTTAACCTATACAGTCCATCATAATGTCTACTGTTTTAGCTACCTTCATGTAAAGAGAAATAAGACACCATTTTAACCTACATATCTGTCAAAATAAAGGTTTCACGATTCTGTAACATTTATGTTATTCATAAAGAAACACATGATACAACATGGGGCTGAAAAAGTAGCTTATTTGTTAAATAGAGAACCTAACATTCATTGTCATAGGTCAGGTTATTGTCACATAATACTTATAAATCAATCTATCCATGAAAACCGGAACAAAATTTGTTCCACAGTTACCGAGAAAACCGTACATCTACAGACAGACAATGGGTGATTTGGTTTTATCATGTGTATTAAGAGATTGAAACAATAATATGGTTTAAAAAAGAACAATAGTGACTCCTATAAGAAAATCATGAATTTAAGCAAGTTCTTTTGGTATGTTTCAGAGGTGAACGCGTGTTGCATTAGGATGTGTCGCGTGCTTCGTGCCATGCAAGAATATGTAAACGAATGTGATAGGAGATATGTCGGCGATCGGCAGATACTCCCCATGTACAGGTAATTCGCTCATACGTTTTTGATCATATTGATTTTGTAGATTCAAAATTGGAGAATTGGAGTTTTTGCCGACTGCCCTTTTTTATATTGGTGTAAATATATATGGGACCAATTTTTATCTGCGACTTCATTTTTGCACGACTAAGCGATTGTATCGATGGCAAGCCCCCCATGCCACTAATCAAGAGATGGCAATTTAATTTAAGTATGCGGCCCCGTGTTATATTGTGAGGTATTTGTTGCACAACAAAAAAAACATTACGAAGTGATTGAGAGCTTGTTCACGACGTAATACGAGGGGGCGTTTTTAAGTTCGTGGAATAGAAAGGGCATTAGTAAAGGTGATTAACGGAATGATAGCTAGTTAAGTAACTAATTATTAGTGAAAATACCAAGTTTTATCACAATCGGATTATTAGTCTTTGAACTATCGTCGAACAAACAACTCAATCTGGAAGAAAGTCTAAACTATGGAAAAAAACCCAGCGCCGTTATAAAGTTCCTTACCAAGCAAGAAAAGTCGGTTCAAACCATACTGAAAGAGATGGCATCCGTTTACGGGGACCCTAGCACGGGTAAAACCATAGTTTACAAGTGGCATAGTCTCTTTAAACAGGGTAGAGGCTCACTTGAAGACCACCGCCGCCCCGACCGAAATGACTACTCAGGAAATTATTGAAAAAGTTGAAAAATTAGTATTGCAAGATGCCAGACTAAAGAAGAAACAGCTTGCAGAGATGGTTGGAGTATCGGATACAATAATTTTTAAAATTCTCCATGATAATCTTGGCATGACAAAGGTCAGCGCAAGATGGGTGCCGAGAATGCTCACACCGCCTTTAAAAACAACGCTGCGTGGAGTGTTCTCGCACGTTTTTGCACCTCTGTAGTGAAGACAAGGTTGGACTATTGAGTCGAATTGTTACTGGAGATGTAACTTTGGTTCATCATTATGAACCTGAGTTCAAACAAGACTAAATGCAGTGACACAAAAAAGGTACACCACCACCCAAGAAGTTTAATGTGTCACAGTCGGCTGGAAAAATCATGGCGACAGTCTTTTGGGATTCAGAAGGGATCCTGTTGACGGATCATATAGTTAAAGGTGTTTCCATAACCGGAGAATACTATGCGTCAATTCTAGAGGGGTTGAAAGAAGCAATCAAAGAAAAAAGAAGGGGAAAATTTACCAAAGGTGTCCTGCTTTTGCACGACAACGTGCCCGTTCTCACGAGCCGCGTTGCGCTGACCGCCCTGCACAAGGTGGGCTTCGATATTTTGGAACACCCAACCTACAGTCCTGACCTGACTCCCAGTGATTATTATTTGTTCCCAAACCTTAAAAAAGAACTTCGTGGAAAGAAGTTTTCAAGCGACGAAGAAGTGAAGGACGCAGTTTCAGCTTATTTTTCGGGCAAAGACGGAACATTTTTTTATGAAGGTATACATAAGCTAATTGAAAGGTCTGAAAAATGTATTAGGGCAGCAGGTGAATATATTGAAAAAGAAAAATAATTTTGTATTTTTATTCTCACTCCTTATCCTCCATTCTGCGAACTAAAAAACGCCCCCTCGCAGGTACTTATTTTGTAATTTTGCTCGCACTGACACTTTTAGTATATATTATCATATATTTATGTAGAAATTACTATTTCATATATGATTTTACAGAATAATACGTTTAATCACATGTAAAGTAAATGTATACATAAAATTTAATGATTTACAGAGTTTTTGAATAAAAATATCAATTTCACGTTTTCGCTAGTGTTAAATCATCTTATAATTTTTTTCAATGAAATTAAATATGCTTAGTGTTGTCGAATACAATTTTATACCGATAGAAATTTAGGCATTGATCTTTTTAGAGTTCCGTTACAAACTAGGAACCTGATAATTTCATCATATCTGTTCGTCCTTCATCCATACAAATTTCATAGTGTAATAGCTATGTCGTCTTTAAATATTTATACATATTTTGCAGATTTATGCATTCAGTCAACTCAGATACCAAGTCCGTCCCACCCCTATATGTGGAACTTACTAAAGTAATACTGAGGTGTACAGAAAATTTTTTCTTTGTCTTTATAAAGCAGTTATTGTATGAAATATCACTTTTTTGTCTTTATAAAGCAGTTATTTTTTCTTTGGCTTTATAAAGCAGTTATTGTATGAAATATCACTTTTTTGTCTTTATAAAGCAGTTATTGTATGAAATATCACTTTTTTGTCTTTATAAAGCAGTTATTTTTTCTTTGTCTTTAGAAAGCAGTTATTGTATGAAATATCACTTTTTTGTCTTTATAAAGCAGTTATTTTTTCTTTGTCTTTATAAAGCAGTTATTGTATGAAATATCACTTTTTTGCAAAATTATTTTTGCAAATATATTCAGTATCCCGATATAAATGTATACGATCAAAAAATTAAATTTTTTATGTAAGATTCAATTCTTTTCGCTATGGTGTAAAAAGAAAGCCTATTTTCATAAATGTTCTTTAGATGTTTTTATAATTTGGTTATAGAGTAACTGAGTCTCCATAGAATTTTGTTATTTTGCAACAGGATGAGGAATTTGTTGGTGGAGTGAGATTAATGCTTATGTTTATTATATTTCAGGGCCGGGCGCGGTCGTCATTGCAGCCTGGTGGTTAGGTTTAGTTTCCAAGCTGGCCAGCGCCAGGTGGAAGACATGGAGCTCTATACTCACTCTAACGAGACGCTGCAAGCGCTTAGGAATACCATACAAAGGAGGTTTGTTATCTGTCTTTGGTAGTCATCATATTTTCAGTATAAAGGTCTAAAAAATGGTTTTGACTGTAAAAAAGTAACTTTAATCTTATTTCAAACTTCAAATTGTATTGTTGTGACAGGATCGGTAACTTCTATTCATCAGTTTTTAAGATCGCTCTTACTGAATTTGGATTAATAAATGAATTACAGTCCTGTAGGCAATATTCTGCTGGGACAAGTGTTGTAGGCTATGCTTTAATCGAACCTACGCTTTCTCCCAATGAAGAACCAATTTAAACTAGTCCAATAGTTAGTAGGCAGATAGATATAGATGTCATCACCGTGGTGTATTGTGTTGATCACAAGGCAAATGGCCTTTGACTCCGCCCTGCATCGCAGGGACCTGGGTTCGATACCCGGCCGCTCGTCAAGCGGAGCTGAACAGGTGTACCGGTTGGCTGTAAGGCTCGTAGCAATAAGTCCGCCATATGCATCAATTAGATACATTAAAGTAGATAAATAAATAAATGTAAAGGCCCTTAACCCCTGGATTGTCTGGTAGTTATACAATATTTGTACCGTACTTACTTACTTATTTATAAGTTTAAAAAACGTTGAAAGACAAAAAATACCCCATTTTTTGTTTTTCAATGTTTTTTAAGCGAAATAAACAATAATCGCTTATCCTGATAAAAAATTATGTTATTGAGTTTTTGGTGCAGCCATATATCAGTGTTATTTGTAAAATACGATAATAAAAAGCAAAAACTGCAAGAGGTCACTATAACCAAATGATATATTCAAAAGTTATATAAATATCATACGAATCCTGAGTTTTTTATGCAATTAGGCATGAACAAAAAATAATGCTAAAAAGATATTTGAAATACTTCAAAAACATTCAAATGCAATGCCTTAGAAAAAGTGGAACTAGTAAAAGTTTCCAAATTATAAGTTTTGCTTATTTATGAATGGAAATACATCAAAAACATTATATATTGCTATGAACTGGCATAAAAGGACGTTTGCAACAATGAAAAAAATAAATTGCATAAAAAATATAATCGAAATAACAAGTCTAAAATGGGTAAAATTCCATTGGAAATGGTGTCAAAATTGAGCATATGTCAAAGGAATATAAAATTTTGCATAAGGTACAGGAATATAAAATTTTGCATAAGGTAAAGGAATATAAAATTTTGCATAAGGTACAGGAATATAAAATTTTACATAAGGCAAAGGAATATAAAATTTTGCATAAGGTAAAGGAATATAAAATTTTGCATAAGGTACAGGAATATAAAATTTTGCATAAGGTAAAGGAATATAAAATTTTGCATAAGGTAAAGGAATATAAAATTTTGCATAAGGTACAGGAATATAAAATTTTACATAAGGCAAAGGAATATAAAATTTTGCATAAGGTAAAGGAATATAAAATTTTGCATAAGGTAAAGGAATATAAAATTTTGCATAAGGTAAAGGAATATAAAATTTTGCATAAGGTACAGGAATATAAAATTTTGCATAAGGTAAAGGAATATAAAATTTTGCATAAGGTAAAGGAATATAAAATTTTGCATAAGGTACAGGAATATAAAATTTTGCATAAGGTAAAGGAATATAAAATTTTGCATAAGGTAAAGGAATATAAAATTTTGCATAAGGTAAAGGAATATAAAATTTTGCATAAGGTAAAGGAATATAAAATTTTGCATAAGGTACAGGAATATAAAATTTTGCATAAGGTAAAGGAATATAAAATTTTGCATAAGGTAAAGGAATATAAAATTTTGCATAAGGTAAAGGAATATAAAATTTTGCATAAGGTAAAGGAATATAAAATTTTGCATAAGGTAAAGGAATATAAAATTTTGCATAAGGTACAGGAATATAAAATTTTGCATAAGGTAAAGGAATATAAAATTTTGCATAAGGTAAAGGAATATAAAATTTTGCATAAGGTAAAGGAATATAAAATTTTGCATAAGGTAAAGGAATATAAAATTTTGCATAAGGTAAAGGAATATAAAATTTTGCATAAGGTACAGGAATATAAAATTTTGCATAAGGTAAAGGAATATAAAATTTTGCATAAGGTAAAGGAATATAAAATTTTGCATAAGGTAAAGGAATATAAAATTTTGCATAAGGTAAAGGAATATAAAATTTTGCATAAGGTAAAGGAATATAAAATTTTGCATAAGGTACAGGAATATAAAATTTTGCATAAGGTAAAGGAATATAAAATTTTGCATAAGGTAAAGGAATATAAAATTTTGCATAAGGTAAAGGAATATAAAATTTTGCATAAGGTAAAGGAATATAAAATTTTGCATAAGGTAAAGGAATATAAAATTTTGCATAAGGTACAGGAATATAAAATTTTGAATATGGCAAAGGAATATAAAATTTTGCATATGGCAAAGGAATATAACATTTTGCATATGGCAAAGGAATAAAAATTTTGCATATGGCAAAGGAATAAAATTTATACATATACACAATAACATTTTTTATTCAAATATACACAATTCAATAATATTACTAATATCTTTTGTAAATAAAAGTGATTTTCATTTTGTAATTTAAAAAAAAATACTAATAAATACAAAATAGACAATACAACAATAATAACTATGTGTCAGATAATAGATGTACACTTACAATCGTTCCATAATCAAACACAAAATTGTCTGTTGACCCAATGGGTTCCGGGACGCCCTAGGGGAATATTCAATGGAGACAAAAGATAGACTAATTTTAATCTGAATCCTGATGAGAGATTGAAATCGGTCTAAAAGTCCAACTGAAATGTGTTTTGTAGTTTTTACATGCTGCAGTAATAAACAAACATAAAAAGCAGTTTTGGCTTTTATTTGATACATAACATTGTTACATAACGTTGATACATAAATTTCTAAAAATACTGTCCAAATTCAATATTTTTAAAAGCGACGTTATATTTAGCCAGTATAATGCAGGGATTTGAAAAGATAATTTCCAAGATTCTGCAGGACTAGCTATTCTACGCTGTAGTTTTTATTATCCTGTTCGTTGATATTTTAAATTAATATACAGGCAGGTTATATTGAACCATACATAAACTATATAATAATTTTACTAGTAATCTTCCGAAGTATATTTGACTTTTCCATTGCCATTGTCAGGTTGAAATGTACGTCCGGTGGCTGCGTGAAGCTAGAGCTTTACGTGAACGGTGAAATTTTGGACTCCAGCCATGACAGGAAGCTGCTCTCGCAGATACCCATCAGAGATAAGACTGTTCTCGCAGGGAAGGTATGTTATTGCATGTAGCTCAGGATTACATTTATTATTTTTTAATGTCTTAAAAGCCTATCTTACATAGGGTCTCCCGGCCACTTTCTTAATGTCTCTAAAAGGTCTTTCTTAATGTCTTAATTCATACTATATATTATTCCCTCTGTCACCCGGATCATCTTAGAACCCACCTTCTAACAAAGCTACATGTGTATGTGTGCATTTTAGTTAAACAGAATGCGGTCCATGTCTTGTGAATGTGCAGAAGGTATCATGTCTCATCAGGAATTACAATATCTAGTGAGAGTTGAGTCAGGTTTTCTCCGAGTGCTCCCTTATTTACATACTGTGTACTCATATCTATGAAATATACTGGCACCAATTAGTTTGCACCATTGGCCAACGTAAAGGAAGATTATAATTTACTCTTTCCCAATTTATGACGGGAATATTTTTTTACTTATAACGTTTTTTATTCACAATGCATTTACTGTAGGTGTGCATGGGGTCCAGTGTGAACGGGCAATCGTCAAACGACAGCTCGAGCGACTCCTCCACTGGTTCTCCACCACCACCACCCCTACCAGAGACATCGTTGCCAGGAGTGGTGAGACCTTTTTTATATATTAAAAACAAATTTTTGTGGAAAGGAGATTGTCCAAATCAAGATAAGAAACGCTGCTAAATCATTCGACTGTGTGATGTCTATTATGTAAATATAAGAACTATGTGAAACATAATTAAATTAAAATATGATAGATGACTGATGCAATAATTGTCAAATTATTGAATTGTCAATTCAAATTTTCCACAAATGGAAAAGGAAAAACATTATTCAGTACTTTTTTAATGTTCTGTACCAAAATTGGGAAAATTTGGCTACCTTTCTCAAATATTCCAACTTTTCTAGTGTCATATTTTGAATGGGACATAATATTTAAGACATTCAAAACAATCTTTTTATTTCAGAAGTAATGTAGCAAATACTCAAAAAAATTTCGACCCATTTCATTTGTATTTGATAAGGCCCATTCAGGAGTGATCGGGGTTAATATTTGCTCTACGATTCACTTCATATTGCATTACATATGTCGACAGATACTGGCGCGGGGTGCATGGTACATACCATTTATTTTGGAGCTGGAGCAGCAGGGTGTAGCAAGGTCGCATGCGCAGCTACGTGATGCTGCACACACCCTCACGCAGATAGCGCCTGCGCACCAGCAAACTGTGAGTTTGTTAAATCCGTAGTTTAATTTCTAATCGAATATTGTGTATTGAAAGGTGACATTGATTCAGATTAAAGTTAAATTGAATGGAGCTGCCCAATTACCATTTTTCATTTCCAAGTCCAGGTTGCAAAATATTAACCTTGAAAATGATGTGTGTGTTCTCCCATTCTCTGCTTTTTAGGGTTTCGTAACCAAACTAGGAACTCTTATAGTATTGCCATGTTCGTCTGTCTGTATGTCAGAATTGTTTTAGTTGCAGGGTATTGGTGCTGTAAAAGCTAATATTTGACATGGTTACACATTTTAATAACGCCTACATAGTTATGAAATAAAATTTAAAAAAAATTTTTAGATTACCTCACCTGCATGTAAAATAGGGGTGAATTATTTTTAACATACTCCTTTGTGTAACGTATCGTTGAATAGGTCTTTCATAAATATTAGGGGTATGTCATGAATAAATTTAATTTTTGTTAAAATGTTCGTAAACGGTTCCATACCCTACCAGCTAAATCACTATTTTTGAATGTCTGAAAGTATTTATTATCTGAAAGTAACAAAATTAAAATATCACAGCGAAGTAGGCCCTACTAGTTTACGAGTAATAGTTGACCAACTTATGACATGTAGTTGGGTCTGTAAAAAGGTCATAAAAATCTATATAAGTGACTTAAATCAACTGCAAAAATAACCTTGTATTCTAAAATATATATTTATTACGTCTATGCGCACTTGAACCTCCATTCCTTATCAAAAACCATCAACATCCTTAATCATGATCTCGCTTCAATTGATCAGTGGACTCATGAAATGAGTCTTTTGGTTAACCCAAGTAAGTCTCAAGCTATCATCATTGGTAGTCAAAGACTGACTTCTAAAGTAAACCTACCTAGGTTACCAAAATTAGTGCTAAATAGTACAATAATACCAGACACATCAACTGTTAAAAGCCTGGGCCTACTGATCGATCAAAATCTTAGTTGGCGGCCTCAAGTAAATGATGTTAGTCGTCGTGTTTTCAACAGGATATGCTTTTTTAAACGTCTTCAAAATTTTCTACCTACTAAAATGAAAGATAGATTACTTTTGTCAGACACTTTTATTACCATTAAATGATAATGGAGATGTGTGCTATCCTGATTTTAATGAAGAATATTTGTGCAAGTTCAAACGACGGGAACGGAACGTCTTCAAAATTTATTCATCTGGTATACTACGGCCTCAGAAAATATGATCATATTTCTGAATACAGGTCACTTCTCAAATGGCTGAAAATCCATGATCGATGCCAACTTACACTTCATTTTAATATATTAAAAAATCCTCATAGCCCAATTTATCTTACTGGCAAATTTAAAGATTTGTCTGCTCCCGGCCTTGAGCTACGATCTGAAAGTTCACTCACCCTACTTATTCCTAAACATACCTCTACCACTTACGAAAAATCCTTCACACAAAAATTGGAATCACCTGGATCCTGACATCAGGAAAATCACGTCTAAATATTTTTAAAGATCATGTGAAAAAGTCCTGCCTCTCCTGAAACCTTTTCCTTTGTGTCCTTGTTTTACTGTCTTTCCCACCCCAAATCATGTCAATAGTTTTTTTAAATTTTTTTTACTTTACTTTTGTATTTTTTAAAAATTTTTTTCGTCTAATATGCTATAAAGATTTTTCATTGTAAAACCTCTTACGGTCTACCAACTAAATTTCAATACAAATTGTTATGGTTGACTGGAAGAGATTGCTCATGTAGCAATAAGTCCGCCATATGTACTATACATATATAAATAAATATGTCTGTGGAAAATATGCTAGGCAATATATATATATATATATATATATATATATTTACCATGTTTGTAAGGTTCTCTTTCATTTACAAATATTTATCTTGTCAAAAATAAATATTTGTAAGTGGGTTAATAAAAATACTTTCAAATGTCTATGAGTGGCTGAATGTGTACAGAACCGTCGTACTGAGAATTCTACCCGTGCCTGACAGGTTTGTATTCAAGCATGGACTTAAAAAAATTCCTTGTTAGAGCCTAGTTGTCGAGGTATATAAAAATATTTTCTAGACATGGGTAGGTAATGTGTCTAATTTTATAAAGGTAATATCACTCAGAGAGGTGATTACGCATTACGCGAAAGTTCTAACCATCACCTATCGCTTCAATTCGGCAAAGTTAGGTCAGTGTCATTTCTGTTCGTATATATTACAAGTGATGAGGTGATGTGCAATTCGCGACGTAATGCGATGCGGTCGAGTCATGCGCATTTCGCGAAAGAGTCAGTGGAAAAAGAATGAGAGAGTAGGTTCGAGCATTTAGAATTTGAAATGTATGGGATGAGAAGTATGGTTCATTTTTATTTTTATACATCTCACGATTCTTGCATATGATGCCAAACTGTTGCTAGATAAGGTCTAGTAAACAAAGTAACTAACTTTCTTTGATTACATTAAGTACCAGGTGACTTCGACTTTCGGTTGTGTATTTTGAGTTTCCCATAGGAAAGTGAAATTGCTTGTTTCATTGTTTAGAATTAGTATTAGATTTTGTTTTCCCTTCCCTGTCCTTTTCCCCTTCCCCTTTGCTTTTGCTTTCGACTTCGGCCTTCCCTCCCCTCTGGCCTTCCCGTTCACTTTCACCTTCGTATTTTCACCTTTGCGTTCGCGTTCGTCTCGTTTGTTTGTTCTCGTTCATCTTCACGTTCGCCCTCATGTTCGCCTTCGCCTTCCACTTCCCTTTCGCCTTCGCCTTCCACTACACCTTCCCATTCCTCTTCCGCTCCCCTCACCTTCACCTCCTCCCCTCCTCTTCTCCTCCATCTTCACATACCCCCTTCCCTTCCTCTCTCTCCCTTTCCCCCCTCCCCCTCCCCTACACCTTCCTCGTCTACTCTCCCTTCCCTGTTCCCCTCTCCTTCCCTTCCACTCACCTTCCATCTTCCTTTACAATCTCGAGTAATGTCTAAGAAATAGTAATAGGTGTTGATACGGAGTAATATTTCATACAAAGTGATACGTATCACGTAACATGTCGAGTAATATTTAAGGTGATGAGTGATGTTACGGAGTGATATACTTTTTCGGAAGTGATGAGTGATGTTGCATTACCTTTTGACGTAGTGTTTTGTGCATATTTTCGATATTGTGAAATTGATATATTCTATCAAGTAATATTGCCGTTCTTTCTTGTCTGATAGTGGATAAACATTTTTTTCTGCATTAGATGGGATCACTATTAATGGGACCTGTTGTCGATATACGAAAACACATCTTGAATGTTTATATTTCCGAAAGTCTTTTGTAGGGCAATAAAAAATATGACATTTGATGGATTGTAAACGGTCATATAGAACTATCACCTAAAATTCTATTCAATAAGCATAAACCATTCGTTAGAAATTAATACCCTCTGTTCCTGATGAACCCTTATCAACACTTTCACCGCAGTCGTCAACTATAGGTAATGAAAGTGTGAAGGACACGAGTGCGTTCATCGTTTAACATGATGCCACAATTTTGCATTTAAACTTAATGTGTTAAAGAGAGATTACTGTATAGAAATCATGTGTTCCGCTTACATTATTTCATTGATTAAAGGATTTCTAGTATTTAAAAGTATGAACATGAACCAATTGATAAACAGAAGACCCGTGCATCACACGTTGAGTTGATCACCAAGCTTTCAATGTTTTTAGCTAGGCTATCAAATAAAGACGATTCAATGGAACAGTAGTAATTAAAAACATGATACTATATATCTTCGTACATACATACAAGTGACGTTTGTTCGTATTACCGGGCCGACATACGTTCGATTTCATTAGTTTATTGTGGGATTGTGTTAAATATTTATATATTAAGTTAAGTACAGATTAAAAGTAAATTAGTGATACTATCAAGATACAGTAAATATTTTGTGGTTTATTCAGGCTAAATAACCACGATCAAAGAATAAAAGAAACTAAATCAGAAGCAAAAAGTGTGCTGCATGGCAAGCAAAGATGTTAGAAGACATGTGCGGCACGCTCTCACTAGATACGCTATATGTACGAAACCCTGCATGTCATTTGGGTGCACACACACTAAAAAATAGAAAGAGTTTACCCACTTTTAACCTACTCACACTAAGGTCTGACTCATGGTCGTGTGCATAAAAATCCAGTGCATGTATACTCAAACTCGCTCCCTTGAATTGTGCATTTGCACAATTTTTGAACAGACATGGCATATCTAGTAAAGTGCGGGCTGCGTGCATTCTAACTTCTTTGATGGCAAGACATGCAAACTATTATATAGCCACTGTAAAATGTTTAAAAAGGACACAGATGTTTTATAGTTCTTCAGTGAAACACGACTCGTAGCGCTACTGTGCTCATGGATAGCCTTTTTATGTCTTGTGATTACTTTTGTGCAAGCAACGTCACGTTAGACACCAAAATATTGACATTGCGATGTCACAAAATGATCATTGCTATTTCTTAAAACTTCTCCCATTGTATTGAATGGTGTATTTTAATTTGGCTTGTAAGCTATTTTATTACGGTATATTAAATAAACATGGTCCTTTTGCATAGATGGATTTGATACTAATGGACTATAATTGCATCTCTTACAACTTCTTCCATTGAATTGAATGGTGTATTTTAATTTACCATGTAAGCTATTTTATTACGGTATATTAAATAAACATGGTGTAGTCCTTTTGCATGGATGAATTTGACATTGATGGACTATAATTGCATATTTTTTTGTTCAAAATATATTTTATTGACACATTGCAGTTTTATTTGATTGGTTCTCATGAAAACATTAAAACTAAATGTGTATGTGTAACTCGCAACAGTTTGGGTATAATTTGTATTTTACTATTTGCAGATGGAGAAGTTGTCGGCAGCTTTAATTAGCGAGGACGACTCGGCGTTGAAGCAGATGCTGTACGGACCCTCGCCTCCCACCGTAGCTTATAATGTTGAGGTGAGTTCATTAATACAATGTAATTTCAATACTTTGAGAAATGGATCAGTAATTTTATAGTTTTGGGTACTTTGAAGTGTTTAAGAAATTTTGTTCAAAGGCTAAGCTCTGGAAATGATCCATTTACATTATTGGGTTGCCCATTGTGGGCAATACAAAATTCATATGATGAAATGAGCTAAATGTAAACAAAGCAATAAGCATAAAATAAGAGTTTGCGATACTTTGTATTCAATTATCAATTACACATTTTCACAAAATATAATTTTAAGCCAATGAAATTACAGTCTCGTTACGGTTAATCTACGAGCATGAAGCAGAGTAAAGCATTTTGTATCCGATTATCAATTACACAATTACACATAGTATAATCTTTAGCCACTAGTCATAGTTACAATGTATATAACCTGTAATATCCTCATTTTGTATCCGATTATCAATTACACAATTACACATAGTATAATCTTTAGCCACTAGTCATACTTACAATGTATATAATCTGTAATATCCCCATTTTGTATCTGATTATCAATTACACATAGTATAATCTTTAGCCACTAGTCATAGTTACAATGTATATAACCTGTAATATCGTCATTTTGTATCCGATTATCAATTACACAATTACACATAGTATAATCTTTAGGTACTAGTCATAGTTACAATGTATATAATCTGTAATATCCCCATTTTGTATATGATTATTAATTACACATAGTATAATCTTTAGCCGCTAGTCATAGTTACAATGTATATAACCTGTAATATCCTCATTTTGTATCCGATTATCAATTACACATAGTATAATCTTTAGGTACTAGTCATAGTTACAATGTATATAACCTGTAATATCCTCATTTTATATCCAATTATCAATTACATAATTACACATACAAAATTACATACGAAATATGAAATTGGAAGGTTCAGTGTGAAATTTTAGTGTCTATAGGGATTGTTTACGGTAGGAATTGTTCGCTACAGGACTTCTGACTGTAATCATCATTATTAAATTATTAATCACTCATAACTCATTTGCTTAATGGAATTGGATGAATGAGATGCATGATGATGAATGATGGCACCATCATATTTTGTTACATTTTAGTTATGAACAATTCAAATACTTTAGTGAATCAAATTGTTTGTAATTTACAGTTTTGGTTACTAAAGTAAAAAATTACCGAGTGATAGGATTCATTGTTGCAGTTCTACTTATTTTATTCTGTTCTGTAAAAATGTTTACATTATTGATCAATAATCAGTTATTGATTATCAAAACTTATCAATTTCAATCATTACCGAAAAAATGGAGGTTTCTCAAAGCAACAACTTTGGAACCTTGAGGCAATACATAGATCTTTCATGTACATATCTAAAAAGTAGCTAAAAACACATGTCTGAAAAGTAGCTTTTGTCAAGAAACCGTGCTAGTTCGTTCTTGAGATATTGGAGTCACTGGCTCCCTTCCATTAATTCATTGATGAAATCAAGGCATTCATAGAGAAAAACTCATGTTACACGAAGCGAGAGATGGTGGAAACATAAAATATTCATCATTCACCAATATCCATCGACCACCTGACGAAGCTGGGATACATAACATAAGTAAGCTTGATATTTAGGTTCTTCATACTCAGAGGAGTTCGTTTGATTATAAGTCTTCATATTCAAAGGAGTTTGTTTGATTATAAGCGATCCTTTCTTGAAGCAACAGACAACTAGGGATGAGAAATGGGTCGGTTATAACAATTAGCTGCACAAATAGTCTCGTGTTCCAACATAATGATTCGTCCATTTTAAAGGCATCATGTTTTTCAAGCTCCTACAAACAGTTAATTCAAATGCTTGCTGTCACCTAATTGGACAGTTTCAATCTAATCCATGATCCACAAACCTTCAGAGCATGTTAATTGTAAAGTGTTCCATCACGACAATGTGAGGCCTCATACAAATTACTGGCCATCTAAAATTGTTAGAGCTCAGATGGGATTTATGGTTACATTGACCATACTCATCTGAGCTTGTGCCATCAGACTACCACTTGTTTGAGGTTCTTCAAAACTGCTTAGATAGTAAGTATTCGGAGCAGTACCATCGATAAAAACAAGTCCTGTGAAAAAGTAAGAAATTTTTGGAAAGTAAAATGAACGAAATGAGCAACATAGTATCATTTAGATCTTTGTTCTTTATATAAATAAATGACTGTGGAAAGTATTAAAAAATACGTCACTAATTTTCTGACTTACCAATAGATACGTTACTTCAATGCGGTGGTATTGTACTCCGTAGGTGCTGTACAGCATGGTGATGCCTGCTGCAGAGCCACTGTCGGAGCGGTGGCGTAGCGTTCAGTTAGCGTGCGTACGACGTGCACCCTTACTAGTAGACGCACTCACTGATGGTGCTTTCCTCAGGGGTGCACCACATCACACCAGGAGGTGAGTTGCTTAGTCGGTGGGGTAGTATGAAATATCTTGAGACACTTTCGTTTTGTATTAAGTGTCACTTAACTCGAGAACGAGGTTTAGATTTTATTTTTTATTGTGTGTACTTTTGATTGAAGCTAGAAAACACGGTACACTCACTTATATCAAGTTATTTGTTCATATGGTGTAACAAAGGACGTCGTTGTTTTTTACACAGGTGATTTTGTGCATCATGCCGAATACAAAATCTAAAAGAACTAAATGAAAATTCTCAACCTTTCTTCATTAAAATCACTTAAAATTGAGATTTTAATGAAAAAAAATGCATTTTTTTTTGCAGAAACACTTTGATTATACTCGGTTTGATACGCAGAATCATCTGTATGAATAATAATTACGTGCTCTTTACATCTATATACGTACAAGCAAGGTCTAACAAAACGCATTTGGTCAAAAAATACATTAAAAGTCGAACAAAACGCATTTGGTCAAAGAAATGAATCTAAACATTGGTTGAAATAGGTTTCAAGGGATAAAATAGTTTTTTTGCGTTGGAAAAGTGGGTATATGTTAAGGGCTGTCACAATGCAAACCTATATAAATTTTTTTTATAGATTTTTTTGCATAATTGAGCATGAAATACAAATATAATCACATTCCATCTTGTGGGAAACTACACATGACTATCAAGATGAAAGTAGACTTTGCATCACTCTTGGCGCAGCTGAGAATTGTTTAGGTAACAGAAAAAATATTTAAACTTTGACATTAATATCTAGGTAAAACCGAACGCGTGTGTAGCATGTCTGCTTTGCAGCGACAGTTCTAATGTTAGAAACAGTATATAAGACGTCAGACCAAACGTACTGTGTGTGCAGCGTGTTGCAGCACAAAATCTGACACTTTATTTACAAAATTTTCTGGGGTACATGTAGTTATTTGAAATACGGAAGTAGAGTAGTAGAAATAGTTTAATAAATGCAATTGTATTTACGACCCCAGTAATAAAATTTGCAAAAATTCTCTAAAGTTTGACTAATCTTTAAAGTTTGACTAATTTACATAAAAGGGCTAAGACGGTTCTTTCTTTTATTTATGTTGTGGTGTGCGAGACAGTTTTTTTCTTTCTGATGATTCTTTGGCAGTTAGGTAAGTAGCAGTTCTTTATCAAATGAGCTGCTATCCAACAATCTTTCGTTGAAAATGCTGGATACGTTGTCCTGAGAGTTGTTTTCAAACAGCCGCCAGGCAGGGCATTACATATGTATGCAGTGCAGCGTGTTACAATACGTTACAGTATGTTGTAACACGCTTGCAGTGCATCACCCGGCCGGTATGCCATTTGACGCTACGCACTGCAGATGTGCTGTGCTGCACGTGCAACTTGTGTGCTCCAGCCTTTATAATATTAATTAAGAGTAGTTTATGTCTACAATGCCACCTGAATCTACTTGAAATGCATCCATATGGCATGTTATGTGTTTTCTAAGTTAACTCATTTTGCCACATAAAGACGATGCATGTCCTACCTCTTTTATCTTACCAACTTCTCACATGCCTATGGGATCACGAATTGCCTTATTTTTATTTGTGTCTAACAGTCTTAATATTCATTCACGTTTCAGAGTCGGCTATCTGTCAATATTGAGGCTGGCCAAACTAGTTTTGACAGCATTAGGTCATCTCTTTGAGATGCTGGCACCGAATACTCCCAATTCTCCGGGCGGTAACGAATCCAGGTATTGCATTTTAAATTTTGCTATCTCGTAATACATTAAATTTTTTTCTATATTTACTGGGATCACTCTCGGAAAGTGTTACATTAAATAGGACAGTATTAAAACACTTATTATAGTATTAGTTTATAATTGTATACAGTATGTATCTTCACTAAATAGCACCACTGCATCCACTTGTGCAATTAATCAAGTGTAATCCGGCAAATGTTATTTTTTTAAATAAGTTACCTAATTTATAAAATAATTAAAGTTCAAATTTTATATAAAATCATAATTATATATAAAATATCAACCTGTATAAATAATAACAATTGTCAGTTTGGCAATATGTAACTTAGTCAAATGTCAAGATAATTGTTACTTATCTGTTGGAAAAAACTAGAAAACAAAAGCGTATATTTCATTTTAAATAACTTTCATTGCATTTTTCACTTAAATATTACAATGCTAATAAGTAGTAAGTTATTGAAATAAAGTAAAAGAGAAGTACACTTAATTCAATACATTTGCTTCCATTTATAATTTACTAAGTATGAATTTCATTTCATCATATATACATTTGTGTTTGAAAATTATTTAGTACAGGTATACACAATAATTAAAATTATTTTATTTTAGAATGTATTTCTACACTAACCTAAATGTTTTCCTAAGGGCTTCGCCAGTTTTATAATTGCATTTGGCATACACTAAAATCATATCGAAATATTCACTCACTATTTCCACTCACTCAAGAATGTGGTGTTACAAACATTTAATAAATATATATATTTGTGTTTGAAAATTACTAAATGCACGCAAACACAATAATTAAAATTATTTTGTTTTAGAATGTATTTCTACACTAACCTAAATTTTAGCCTAAGGGCTTGGCCAGTTTTATAATTGCATTCGGCATACACAAAAATCATATCGAAATATTCACTCACTATTTACACTCACTCAAGAATGTGTTACAAACATTTAATAAATATATATATTTGTGTTTGAAAATTACTAAATGCACGCAAACACAATAATTAAAATTATTTTGTTTTAGAATGTATTTCTACACTAACCTAAATTTCACTCACTCAAGAATTTATTACAAACATTTAACAAAAACCACTGTTGATGTTTTAAAAATGTGTTTGTATAGTACAAACACAAATCACCCGCCATTTTCAAAACAATAACTATCTCTTCAAAAGATTCATACATTATTATAGGTTATTTGGTTCAAATATACATTTGTCAGTGTTGCCATATTAAATAATAAATAAACCATAGAGATTTATTTTCAAATCGTAATTAAAATTAGACTAATATTATTGTATAATTTATCTAAATGATAAATAAAACAATATTTTAGTAATAGTTGTTCAAATAAGTTTATTTTAAAAATCTATAGTATTTTTATAATCTTAGATATTTGGACAAATTAAAATCTTTAATATCATATTAAAGATTTCCAAATGGTAATCATTTTTATTTGCAAATTATAAACAACCTTAACCTTGCAATTGAACACTTGCCTGTTTTATCCTTTTCTTTCTTTATAACTTTCTTTTGTAAAATTGCTAATGAAAGGGATAGTTAGAAAAGTCAAATTTACTATTTTATACTAAAAAGGGTATTTATGCAATATTGCCATATCTGTCGAAGTAAAAGGTACAGACAGGTTGATACATTCCCATGGTAATGACTTATGGTAATTTTTAAATTTAAAAAAAAGTGTTACAATATTTGAAAAAGATACATGTGTTGTAATGGCGCTGTTTAGTGAAGATACATACTGTATATATAAAATTTATCAAGCAGAAATTACAGATTTCTTAAATCTTAAAATGCTCTTTGTGTATGCAATAAAGTGGTATAATGGGTCATAGCATATGACCAAAAGTGCCTTAATATGTTTAGTGCAGTATGTGATTTTGGATCTTTACAGTTGACTGAATTTTATTTTTTTTAACCATCATATGTTTTACTTTTAGTTATTTTTTAAGTATAAAAATATTAGTAGAACAGACTTGGTATCTTGACAGTGTGTTAATATCTGTTACACGAAGTAAAATCTCCTTATGTTAATGACGTGTCATTATTCACACTAGTTGTGTCAAAAAGTTAGTGTCGCCAGTAGAAATTAATATATCCCAGCTTTTCATTCCTTCATTAATTAATTCCTTTTAACTAAGCACTATATGTAAATTGAAAGCATTTGTCCATATAAATTTTCATTAGTAATCTTTTAATGACTGATGTCTTACATTCTCGTTTAAATGGAGTACAAATTTTTGAAGTAAGAGTGAAAGTTATGAAATTTTAAATTTCTGGGTAAAAAGTGTTTTGGCGTATGTTACAGTTAAATAACTGAGTTTAAACACGTTCACAGAAATATGAGCTTTCCCAATATAAATTGGCCTGGATGCCTAGAAAGTGTTACAACATTACAAGTGGTCTCCATGGTATTATTTTGGCAGACAGACGACTGAAATTTGTAGAATTAGCTAACATAATATACATCTTTGAAGAATGAATGCTTCAAATTTTATGTGAAAAGTTGGTTATGAAATAGTTGTCTGGGAAGTGGGTACCATGTAGCTTACACTCGTTTATAAATACATCTTTATTGTGAGATGACTATCCCACTGCAGATTATATATATAACCTCCCATACTCGACCCTTCGCTAAACTTTAAGGCGTGATCGGCACTCGAGCTGTTAAGCTATGTCACTGTATAGGCTTCAGTCTCTGTCCTGCAATGCTACTTAAATTTAAAATAACATTTAATTAAACAATGTATTAAATTGTCAAATCAAACACTTTAATAACTTTGCGGTTGATGATCCTAAAAGCGAACCTCAGGCTTATAGACTTTTAATAGCTCTTCAATGCAGAAACATATGGCAGAGGAATCCATTCCAGCCAAATTTCAACTGTGAATTCCCAATAAACTATCACAGTCTGGGATTTTACCTCCCAATAAAGTTCAACTTCAAATACTATCAAGTACCTGAAGTTAGGGTCATAACAAAACTCAAAGGGGGCATAGTATTAATCTTGTCCGAAATAAATATGTTGTTGAAAGATACATATGGATATTATATATAATCTTAAAGATTCGCCTTTACATTTCCACAATAGGGAATCTTACGCAGATAGCGCCACCAAAGTAAGACGTAAACAAAACTAGCTGTCAAAAAAGCAACAGATTTGCGCGGCGTTCAAAATTGAAAGCTTTTATGTGTAGAAAAAATATGGCGAAAAAGTAATATTAAAAAAAAATTAGAATAACATGAATGCTCTGAGCAATTCTGAAGCTTTGTTTTGATGCCTAGAAGTTTTGGCGGGGCACAGCTACGTCCCGTAGCTTCTGATGTTGTTTGTTCGTAGAAAATAAATTTTCTACTGCTCCAACTACATCTGCATCCAACTGCACAACATTAATGCATATTTGTAATAAATCGAGATTTAATCTTTGAAAAACTAATGAAATTCAATACTTCTTAAGATGGACGGGTATAAATTACAAAACGTCACATTGTGTTTATCTATGATGTTTACATTATAGTAGCGGGAGAAATTGGCAGTAAGGTACCCTATTAACTGATATTTTGAGTATATTTCACTAGCTGCTTACAACGCGACTGCGTTCATACTTATTCCACTAGCTTGTCAGCATTGTAACTGTCAGTCCAAGTGCAACGGGTAGAACAATGCTTATTATAACTATGAGGAAATGGCTGGTATATGACAAAAATAAAGAGATTATAGTGTCGTTTTTTTTACTATGAAAATTTTACGATTGTTTACATTTTGCGTCTTCTGGTGCAATTTTTATTTTTATTAGGTACTTCTCAGAGCTGCATAAGACAAGTCTCTCCGTCACTATATTTAATATTTAAACATGATATAATTTATGTACGTGAACTTCATATATCAATGCATCAAAGTCAAATTGACAGATAAACGACTGCAAAACGACCTACGATTCGCAGATCGGTGTTGGCTCAAGGCAGTCATGAACAATGATGTCATCAATAATGTTTTGATCACGACCGCAACGACCGTGGTTGCCAAGTGGAACGATACAGTGAGCGTTTTGGGCATTGCGATCGCCTAATGGAATATACTCTTCATAAGCAGTAAAAAATTGCTTTCTTTGAACGTATATTCCTTTAAATTTTTTTGAATAAAAGTTGATTAATCCTGATTTCAATCAATTTAATTTTTATCTAAAGTTATCATACTAGGTAAAAAGACGAAAACTAGTTTTATATAATTTAGTTTTTTAATTTAAAAGGAAATTTATATTTATATATATAAGGAGATAAGGCATTTTCATTATTGGGACTTTATCAATATATTTTGAAAGTGTAGTTATTAGAATTTTGTTTGGATGTAATATTTGCAGGACACACGTGGAGGTATTGCGAGAAGCCTTGCAAGCGGTACCCAATCAAAATTCGGAGTTGATGGTGAAGGCAGTCGCTGAGAAACTTGCACAGACTATGGCTGAGCAGGTACATTGCATTTTATAATTCAAATCTTTTGCAGACTACAGTGTTTCGACTGTCTCAATTTCAAAATCTGGTCTACCAAATCTCAATGGTCGGATATGCTCAATGTTTGAGGTTTATTTCAGCATCTAACGTCCTTGCGTGAAACCTTATGTCGTTATTTTAGTGATAGAAAAGGCAAAATTCTAACAAAAAAAAAGTATTTAAGGCACATAGGCTGACTTAACCCCATAACCCTTATAGGTCACAATTTGTGAGTACTTGTCACAATATTGTGGTTAAACATTTTTTTCAACAAATTTTATATGTGGTTTAAGATTGCCACCCCTAACAGAAATCTCTAAAATTTAATATACCAAACAGGGAGGTTTATAACAGATAGACATTAGTAATGCTTCTTAACTTCTTACCATGGTCCCAATCTGATGATTAATAGTTTACCAGATGAGGATTGTTTTTTGTCAGTTTAATTATGATTTATAAGTTATCTGGTACTTAAATGAATTTCTGAAGAACTTGTACTTAAGTTTTTGTAACTACCTATTTCAGGAGCGTCTCACACCCGAAGGGTAATATTGAAGTTGTAAATCTTATCAAGTTTCTGAAACGATCATTTTCCTTATTACAAATTCATGCACAGGTGGTAAGCGGCAACAACAGCTCGGTGTCATCGCTCCTGGCGTGGCGCGTGCCGGCGCAGCATGCAGTGCGATCGGTCTGCGCTCTTGCGCTCGCCGCTGCACAGCAGCCGACGCCTGTACCTGCCAACCTTTATCAGCAGCAGCAACAACAGCAGCAGATGCAGCAGCAGCAACACCAGATTCAGCAGCATCAGCAGTTACATCCGGATGATGTGGCTTGTGAGTAGATTTGTGGAGTTTTTTGTATTTCTACTTAAATGCAGCAGAATAAAAATCGATGTCCTTTTACAGACTAGAGATTGCTGTTTTGAAAACTCTTCATTCCATCTAATATGTGCTTTCTTAGATTAAAAAAAAATATTTACAGTAAGATTGCTGTACATATTTTATTTCAACAACCTTGATCTATGAGTTAATCTTATTATAAATATAGATCCTAGTACAGTACTATAATCTGCGATGTGTGCCTTTACTTCCTTTAGTGGTGCGTGAGTGCATGGAGCTGGTGCGGGTGTGTGTGGCGCTAGGTGGTGGGCGACTAGACACACTGCTACATGAACCCTGGTGGCAGGACATGGCCATCCAGCTCATGATTGTATGTCCCAGCGCACAGGTAAGTAGAGCCAATATCTTTTTTAATTATGAAGGAACAGTTTGGGTAGAGAAATAAAATAGAAAGTGTAATAGGAAAGACTGGAGAACTTATGAATAGTCTAGAATAGAAAAACTCGCACAAGATTATGAAAATATAAAAGAAAGTCATATTTAACATACTTCAAAAAAGGTGGTTTTCTATTTTGTCTATATATATTTATATAAGGGTATGTTTGAGATTTTCTCAAAATGGATTTAGGTTTTAAAACAACTAAGAGACCTTCAAAATTACATTATATCCACATGTCATAATATGCGAATATAGGCATCTGTCATACAAAATAATATGCAATTTACATACACAATGAATTTAATATACAATGCTTATTTGGAACTAATCTGTATTACTGACTCTGAGTAACTAAACTAGCTACCAGCAATCAACAAAACAAAATATAACCAGCGGTCAACAAACAAAAGTTAAGTATTAACACAAATTGACCTTTTGTGGATGTAAACAAAAGATAATGTCCTGAGCTTTTGTGTCCTTCCAATTGAATTTCCAGAATTGAATTTTAGAGCCCTCATAAACCGAAGACATTCTTCAAGAAATCTCATTCAGTGTTTTCCTTCTTTAGTAACTAATTTTATCATTGTGTGGTGTTTCAATTTTTTACATCCTATGATGACTCAGATCTATACTGATACTCAAAATTTAATGACGTTATTAATATCAAACTTGCTTTATATATTAATATGTAGTTTCTCCATATGGACATATTATTTTAGAAGCACAATGTTTTGCCGAACCAGGTTCGTGTCAGTTGTGCCGAACAACTTCTAGCCATGTGCGCGTGGGGTGGTCAAACTGAGCCACCGACAGCTGCAGCAGCCGCTCTCGACCTCCTGCTGCCTGCAGCTGAGGGTGCGATTGTTGCACGGCACGCCCGCCACGCCCATCAGTTTATGCAGCTTTTGTGCCGGCTCGTAGCGCTGGCAGGACCTGCAGCAGCGGCACGGAGATTGGCCGGGCAAGTGGCGTGGCTGCGCGCAGCAGCCGCGGCCTGTGTGGCAGGGGAGGGAGAGCAGGTGAGTGGCTATTGAGTGGTGCTTAAATTGCCTTTTTACTTTTTATTTTGGTTTATATTAATAAATTACTTTGGTTCCATTTAATGGCAATTGGATTTTTTCCAAATATTTAAAAGACTTCCTAATAATAAATGATTTTGATGTAAAACATTTGTGCTGATGTTGGATGAAATGCTTGACAATTTAAGGATAGAATTTATGCGTTTCATTTAACTTGCAATACTGACATTCCCTATAAATGAACCGTGAGATTGGGTGTGAGGGCAAGTTAATGAGGAAAACAGTGAGAATGCTACCACTGCTATTTGACTGGTACTTCAACAATTCAGCTGCCACCATGGCATGTGTATAGAGTACATATTTTCATACAAGTAGTATTACAGCAAGAATAAAAAAATTATGATTTAGTCTTTTGTTTTTAATATTTAATTCATTAATTATAAAAAAAATTAACCTAAATTGGATAAGAAGCATCATCTTTTTTAGGTGGGATGGTAGAATGGATATGCTGTAGCAAACAATTCAGCCATTTCCAATCAGGAAAGAGCCTAAATCTGTATATTTTAATAGGTGATTTCCTATTTAAATTTACTTTATTGTTAAAAATATATCATATGCCTTTTCATGCATCCTATCCTGAATTCATTAATTCAGTGAAAATAGCATTATTGCATACCATAGTTTTTGGGCTATGTAAACTTCAGTATTTCATTGTTCAAGTGAGAATATGTCGATTATATTGTGTGAAATTAATATTGTATTTCTGAACACCGTAACTTGATTGTAACTTAGTTGTAACATCATAGTTTTTAGGTTACCTGAACTTACATTTTTCATTGCTCAAGTAAGAACACATTGATTTTATTGTGTAGTAATAATAAAATTGTATTTCTGAACACCGTAACTTGATTGTAACACCATAGTTTCTAAGATTACCTTAAGTTGGGTATTCCATTGGTCAAATGAGAACATTTTGATTTTATTGTGGGATAACAATAATAATGTATCTATTATACAACAGGTTGACGACACTCTGCTGGAAGGACACCTTAGTATTACCAAAGAAATTTTTTTACAATCAACACCAGAAGTCAAGTACGACTACGGCACTAACCCAGAGAGTCCGAATGGAGGTTTGGTCAAGGTGAGTGAAGTGGGTTTTCTTATGTTTAGAGGTATTTTTATGGTTATTCTTAAATTATCGCTTGTAAATGCTATAAGCACACTTTTTTATGTTGTTTTCTTAATTGTATAAAATGCATATTTGGTCATATTTCTTTTTTGCAATCTTGTTCACTTCTGCTGTCACCAGCATTTTTATAGTAATTGTAAAACATCTCTGTAAATGCTGAAAAGTCATCTGTTTGTTGGCTTTGCATTAATATGATGTACAAGAATTTATGTGAAAGTGTCCATGTAACGTCGACATTATGTCACTGGACAGTACAATGCTAAGATATGTCCAATTCCAGCACTCGACAAAGAGCCCCAAAGAGTTATACAATTTAATATATTATTATTTGTGTATTAAAGTTAACCATTTAAAAAGCAATTAACAAAGATTCACTTAGCTCCGATGGTATGATTAGTGCCCATTACTTTCCAGTACCTACTCCGAAGAATGACACATAATATTTCATCTTATTTTAGAAAGTGGGCATTAAACAATGCTATAGACTTTAATAATTATGTTATGTCATGTGTAAAAATGCTCACTCCCACAGGAGCTAGTCTGCACATTCCTATGGCCATACTCGTGGGCACAATGTACATGGCGTGCTGGGGGTGCACTAGCAGAGCGTGTGCCGCAGCCAGTGTGCCGATCACCTGCAGCACAGGCTGCCGCTTGCGATCTACTAGCAGCGCTTGCTCACGGCTGTCCACCGAACATGGCAGCATTAGCCGGTCTACTGACGGATATGTTTTATGCAGGTAAATTTGATATTGACAAAATCTGACCTTGAAGACAATTATTTGCGATGTCATTCTCAAATCAGTCTTAGTCAGGAGGATATTGAATCTGTAAAAGACAGAAAAAGTCTGTGATTGTTAATAAAGTAAATCTTATATTATAAAACAAACTAATCATAAAAAAGTATTATTAAACTAATGTTGTTGCTCGTTGCCCCCGATGATGATTGACATCAGCAATTCTATAAATAGATTATATACTAACAATCAGCGAACCGTTTCAGAGCCGTCATCAGCTCTATCGGAATGGGAGTATGCACCATCAGTAGGACCGAGATCGCCAGCAGGTCTGGTTGGACTTAAAAACGCTGGAGCCACCTGCTACATGAACAGTGTACTTCAGCAGCTGTACGCCGTGCCAGCTATACGAGATCACTTACTCAGTGTTCAAGGTGAGTTGTCTTTTGTTTTTTTTTTCGATTATTATGTCAATGCGTATAAGTAGCTGTATGTAACAGTATTTTTATATTAAAAATTCCATACGGAAATAAATACTGAATAATGCAAAATAAACCTGTTGACACTATGCTCTATGATGACACGGTGATAGTGTCACCTGAATGAAAACTATCAAACATATGTCTTTGCATTGTATTTATTTAATATATTCTCTAAATTTTCCAAAAATGGAGACAGGATTAAAAGTTGGAGAATTTCACGTTTTACTAAATTGATTTACGAACTTTATGTGGGATGTATACGAGATTTAAGTTTTAAGTAAAAGCAGAACGATAAGGATCTGTTTAAAAGTTTTAACATGAAAGTATGAATGTTTGAGAGTAAGTGGTTTCCCTATTAAAAGTTTTCGCAATAACTTTTTGGGGAAAAGATGAATCATATTATTGATAATATTTGTTGTTGCTTATGTCTTTAGACAAGAAATTTTATTTATGCCCAAAAAACTAAACTAAAAAAGGGACTTACGCCCTTCTTCTATTCACGTCTTGGAATAATGCATTAATACGATGTTAATATAATTAAGAGGTATTTAATAAAATACAACAGTAAGCAATTATAAATGTCACTACAAATAATTTGATTGGGTGGACTGTGTGTTTAAATTTGGAACACAAATTTTATAAATATGAATTTATTTTTTTAATTAGAACAGCCATAATAAGTTGTGTACAGGCAGCCAGTAATTCCTGTTTGTCAATTCCAGGTGCTGCCACAGACCCAAACGAAGACTTTTCAGGGGAAGAACTGCAGCTACAGAGTGATAATAGTCCCGAGGTGTGTTATATAGACCTTTCTATCATATAAAACTTATAGTGTAATTTTACGAAAGACCTACAAAGTCTTTTTCAGTTATGTAAATATTCTGTGAAAAGTTTCTATAAAGTATGCATATTTTTGTCTTTCTTTTCTTAAGGTAAAACCATCTTTTATTCAACATAAGAGAATTGGTTTTGTTAGGAACTCATAAAGTATTTGTTATGTATATAATAATGTTACCCAATTAAATAAAACAAATCTGTGTTATGGGCAGTGTGGACGACACTGACAATAACAATAATCTATCCGACATTAATCGAGTTGTCAACCGCCAACTTATTACCTTTAACAATTGTTTGTCTGCATTGCTGCGCATTAGGCAGTGTTCTACATTGTTATTTGGAAAAGTGATCATAGCGACTTGATTTTCTTTTATGATGGTTTTTGTAATTTGAAATGACTTGAATCTACAATGTAATACATTGGATATTATTGTGAGGAGAGGCCATAAAATTTTTATTGAAATATAGCATGCTATACAAAGTAGCATACTTGGGAAGAGTTTCATTTGCAGATCTTCCATGGTAATGTTGGCTCAAGTGGGATAATGATGAAGTACTTTTTGCATGTGTTTTTCAGAGTAGCGGTGACTACAATGTGTGCATTTTGAAGCAGGTGCAGGCCATTTTTGCCCACCTGCACTACAGCAGACTGCAGTATTACGTGCCGCGTGGTCTTTGGACGCATTTTAAGTGAGTTTTTTAATATTGCTTTAATACTTATATTGTAAGCTTTCGTTTAGTACTTCGTGGTGAGAATGACTGGATGATATATGAATTAGCAAAATAAATTCACTTAAAGTTGAATATGCAGCTAAGGGAATGCGCTTTGTTTTGCACACAAAATGCAATTTGCAAAATCCATGCATACTTTTGTATTGAGTAAAGATTTAATTGACACTATGCCGTTCACTGACACTATAGCAGTGTCATCTGAATACTGTTGGACAAATGTCAGAGACATTTTGGTTTTGTATGTAGAGCTATCGAACAAGTACCAGTAGGCATATATACTGTTAATGTTGTATATAGGTCAACTATTAATTGCAATTGATATGAATCCCTCAAACCAATAATAAAGAATGCGCAAAAGAATTGTCATGTGCGCTATACAAGTAAAATAAGAAAGATAGCAAGTAAATCCTGTGTTGTTCCTTTACACCTCGTACCTGTCTAAACTGAAAGTTGCAAAGCTGGAACGGGTATGATTGCGGTTGTAGTCGCAAGCAGTTGTGGTTGCACCTGTGAGTGGAACGTAGCCTAAAAATATTGAAGACTGCATATTGGCTATAGATCGAACTAGACTTTTTAAATTGCTATTTCAATATATATCCAAAGAATATAATGCTAATACATAATATATTTCTTTATTGTACTTTAAAATCATTAATTTATTTATTTCTTGGAAATCTCATGTCCAATTTACAGTATACCCACAGTGGTGGGCATGTGGAAGAACATGTGAAAATAGTTATAAAACAATGACGAATATGACAATACACTCGCAGAGTAATTCATACAGTTGAAATACAAATACACAACAATTTGGATAAATATCATCTAGCAATCAGTCGTGATCTACTAAGCAACTCTATGACCCCATTTCTGAAGCGGTCAATATAGCAGAAAAAATATCTAGACTGAGTGCATCTCGCAGTACTGCGTTGAATAATGTAAGTGTATGAAAGACAGGTGAACGCTCTTGAATATTAGTGTGCGCTCTAGGCAGGTAAAATAAACAATGATATCACCCTCTCCAGGTGCATAACGGGCCACTAAACTCAGGATTGAGGGGTTATCAACAATGATTTGATAATTGAAAAAAATGTATGATAAAAAGCAATTCCCATCGGAGTAGAATCATTTGAACATGCCCATTATGAAATCTGAGAGAATTAAGGATAATATCCATACATATTATAATACAAAAACCTATTAAACTTCTTTAATATTTTCTCCAGCATGAGGATATAAGTGGTTTCATACAGAGACCAGATGACTGCATTCGTTTCAAGTATGCTACTGACTAAAGAGTTAAATTGTGTAATAATCCATTCAGTGTCTTTGAAATTGTGGGAATTCCGGATGTCAAATTCTAGTACTTTGTAAGGTTTTCTGACAGGTTTCTACGATATGACTGGAATGTAAGATGATTGTCCATAATTCCATCAAGATCCCAAATAGTGTAGTACCCTTTTGAGTGTAGCTACGCCCAGCTCATAACTATGCACAAGGGGGATACATAAGCGGTAGTATGTCATCATAGCACATTTACTTATATTAAAATGTAGTTTGTTGCTCAGACTCCATTCGAATACTGAGTCAATATCATGTTGAAACTGCTGTCGTATTGACTATTAACACCTAAGAATTATTTTAAATCATCGGCAACGAGAAGATAACGGGTAATGCTGACAACTGAAGGCGAATCGTTTATCATAATCAGAAAAAGAAGTGAACCAAAAGTACCGCTTTGACTAACTCCAGGAGTAATGTAAACCCGAAATTCAAAATTTCCGAGTCGGAGGTATTATCTACGAGTCCGAAAGTAATTGACGAAAAATGTTACTAAAGAGGAACTCTGTCAAATGCCTTTTTGTAATCAAAATAGGCTTAATCAACTTGATCTGATATATATATATATATATATATATATATATATATGTATATATATATATATATATATATATGTATATATATATATATATATATATATATATATATATATATATATATATGTATATATATATTTGTGTGTGTGTATATATATATATATATATATATATAATGTGTGTGCGCTTTCAAAGTTTATAAGATCTGAACGCAGCATCGAATTGCATTTTTTTTTTCATAGTGCTTATCAGAACGAAAGAATATTAATCTTTCGAGCTCAGGAATCCATTCTATTCTTGAGTTACGCCACGAAAAACTTAAACCTATGTCCCATAAAAACTAGAAAAAATTAAATGTATTGGAAATAGACAAATTAGTCATATTGGCCCATAGATGATGCCTATTGTTTTTAATTTAAACCGGAAAATTATTTCCTTGAACTGAATTTTTACTTGTTAGTTAGTGAAAAATTCCAGAATCTGTATTAGCTGTTGAATATATTTGGTATTATTTTTGTAGAAATTCATTATTCACGATGTAGTATTATTTCTACTTAAGTTTTTTACCACAACCTAGGTTTGATTGTATTACAACATCTTCAGGTGGGCTATTAGCATAATCTTTGCTAATATCCCACCTGAAGATGTTGTAATACAACAAAACCTAGGTTGTGGTAAAGAACTTAAATAAAGTAGAAATAATACTACATCACGTAGTTTCATTTAATTGTGAATTACCTCTCTCAAAAAAAAATTCTCCGCATTTATGCTTTTTATTGACTAAATACTGAATTTAATATAAATTCAAATGTAAGACATTACTAAATCCCATTCGGGTGAAAGTACTGGCTGACTTTTTTATAGACCACTAGTTTTTAAATTATTTTAGTCCTACATTAAAAAAGAAACCTATTGAAATGTACTGTTATAACCAGAGTTGTATAACAAAACAAACTAGGCACATTAAATACCAATGAAAATGCTGTAAGTAACTTGCTGCCAGTCATTTAAAATAATTGCTTGCAATGCAGCACAAATAGAAGTACTACATACAGTTTTATAAATTAATTTAAAACATTTTATAACTAAACCTTAGTACAATGCTTTCAAATTTAGATTACTATGTCTCACAAATGTCATTCCGAGACCGGAGAATGTCATGGCCAAAGAAAAACGACGACTTCTTGGTCTGTTATAGTATCTTGTACACAACAAGTCGATTTACTGGTGCATGGTCTCAGCAATTTTTTCCACATGTAAACGTACAATAGGACATACGAACAATTTGAAGTGAATTGAAATGTGTAATAAACTGGCCAGCACGATGACAGTAAGGGCACTGAATAGCAATAAAAGTAATAGCATCTCAAGGTTACTTCTGCATACTTTAAGCTTGGGTTACCTTAGTGGACAATGATGAAGAGACAATCGAATGCTTGTCGAAATATGAGTTTCTAATCTTTGCTTGAACTCGTTATGTAATGTTGTACAGTCAGCAACGCATTAGAACGCCGGGCCACGCGATATCACATAGTTGGCAATAAAGGTATTAATTTAGTATATGCCTACCGCTGTCAATAATAGGGTAGTGTAGATTGAAATTCTCTTTTTTCAGATTACAAGGTGAACCTGTTAACCTTCGCGAGCAACAAGATGCAGTAGAGTTTTTCATGTCACTGGTGGAGTCGCTGGACGAGGCTCTGAAGACCCTCGGCCAGGAGCAGCTAATGGCCAAGACATTAGGTGGTTCCTACTCTGACCAGAAGATATGCAAGGGATGTCCGCATAGGTGGGGCTATCGATGAGTTCATTATAATTTATGTATTTGTTAGTTTGTAATTGAAAAAGCTGGCTTATTTCCCTGTTTAAGGTCATAGTTCGATAAGTGGGAATTACGTCGAGAGTTTACTGATTTTGTGTGCCTACGATTTAATACAGTAGTTGACTCATTCTAAATATGGATATTTTTCATACAATATTGTGAAATATAAGTTAATTAAAAACCAGTCTTGAAAAAATTCAAAAATTGATTGAAAAATAAGCCAGTTATAGGCTTCGAAATTTAAAGATACGGATAGGGTTGGGTATGTACCTGTCTCTTTTCCTCTCGTAGAATATAATGTGCAATATTAAAAATGACTCACAACACAGTATTCCCTTCCTTGTCTAAAGATTAAATTTAAACTTTTATAACTCGGTAAATTTTTAAGATTAAAAAAATTATGATTAATGAAATAAAAAAAATTTAGTCAAATATCCAATTGTTGAGACACGTTTTTAATCTATTATACCTTCAATGCCGTTTTCATCGCTATCGGGGGCGATCGGCGGAGTCTTACACGTGTTTGTGTATATCTATATAATTTTTTACGTCTGTCCCTTCACAGCTTGTCCTTCCCTAAAAGCACTGCAAGCCACTGTTCTCAAGCCAATGAAAAATTGCGTTACTTTAACGAAAATAAGATTAAGACCAAACTAATGTGATACTGCATGCCGATTTTTCAAGTGAATATTAAGACAATTGTTATTATCATGCATTAGCTAATGAATACATTACGTAAAGTGACTGATACAACATGGGGCAAAATATGTTACTAAGCTTCCGCATTGCTGTCTGCAACACTTGAATAATTGAAGAAATTATTGTGTACCAAATAATTGTTCGTAATTGTTCTTGTGTGAAGAATTAATTTTTCAAGTGAATGTTAAAACAATTGTCATTATCATGCATTAGCTAATGAATACATTACGTAAAGTGACTGATACAACATGGGGCTAAATATGTTACTAAGCTTCCACATTGCTGTCTGCAACACTTGAATAATTGAAGAAATTATTGTGTACCAAATAATTGTTCGTAATTGTTCTTGTGTGAAGAATTAATTTTTCAAGTGAATGTTAAAACAATTGTCATTATCATGCATTAGCTAATGAATACATTACGTAAAGTGACTGATACAACATGGGGCTAAATATGTTACTAAGCTTCCACATTGCTGTCTGCAACACTTGAATAATTGAAGAAATTATTGTGTACCAAATAATTGTTCGTAATTGTTCTTGTGTGAAGAATTAATTTTTCAAGTGAATGTTAAGACAATTGTTATTATCATGCATTAGCTAATGAATACATTACGTTAAGTGACTGATACAACATAGGGCTAAATATGTTAATAAGCTCCCGCATTGCTGTCTCACAAACTTGAACACTTCAATACCACTTGAATAACACTTGAATAATTGAAGAAATTATTGTGTAACAAATAATTGTTCTTGTGTGAAGAATTAATTTTTCAAGTGAATGTTAAGACAATTGTTATTATCATGCATTAGCTAATAAATACATTACGTTAAGTGACTGATACAACATGGGGCTAAATATGTTACTAAGCTCCCACATTGCTGTCTGCAACACTTGAATAATTGAAGAAATTATTGTGTAACAAATAATTGTTCTTATTGTTCTTGTGTGAAGAATTAATTTTTCAAGTGAATGTTAAGACAATTGTTATTATCATGCATTAGCTAATAAATACATTACGTTAAGTGACTGATACAACATGGGGCTAAATATGTTACTAAGCTCCCACATTGCTGTTTGCAACACTTGAATAATTGAAGAAATTATTGTGTAACAAATAATTGTTCTTATTGTTCTTGTGTGAAGAATTAATTTTTCAAGTGAATGTTAAGACAATTGTTATTATCATGCATTAGCTAATAAATACATTACGTAAAGTGACTGATACAACATGGGGCTAAATATGTTACTAAGCTCCCACATTGCTGTCTGCAACACTTGAATAATTGAAGAAATTATTGTGTAACAAATAATTGTTCTTATTGTTCTTGTGTGAAGAATTAATTTTTCAAGTGAATGTTAAGACAATTGTTATTATCATGCATTAGCTAATAAATACATTACGTTAAGTGACTGATACAACATGGGGCTAAATATGTTACTAAGCTCCCACATTGCTGTCTGCAACACTTGAATAATTGAAGAAATTATTGTGTAACAAATAATTGTTCTTATTGTTCTTGTGTGAAGAATTAATTTTTCAAGTGAATGTTAAGACAATTGTTATTATCATGCATTAGCTAATAAATACATTACGTTAAGTGACTGATACAACATGGGGCTAAATATGTTACTAAGCTCCCACATTGCTGTCTGCAACACTAGAATAATTGAAGAAATTATTGTGTAACAAATAATTGTTCTTATTGTTCTTGTGTGAAGAATTAATTTTGCAAGTGAATGTTAAGACAATTGTTATTATCATGCATTAGCTAATAAATACATTACGTTAAGTGACTGATACAACATGGGGCTAAATATGTTACTAAGCTCCCACATTGCTGTTTGCAACACTTGAATAATTGAAGAAATTATTGTGTAACAAATAATTGTTCTTATTGTTCTTGTGTGAATAATTAATTTTTCAAGTGAATGTTAAGACAATTGTTATTATCATGCATTAGCTAATGAATACATTACGTTAAGTGACTGATACAACATGGGGCTAAATATGTTACTAAGCTCCCGCATTGCTGTCTGCAACACTTGAATAATTGAAGAAATTATTGTGTAACAAATAATTGTTCTTATTGTTCTTGTGTGAAGAATTAATATTTCAAGTGAATGTTAAGACAATTGTTATTATCATGCATTAGCTAATGAATACATTACGTTAAGTGACTGATACAACATGGGGTTAAATATGTTACTAAGCTCCCGCATTGCTGTCTGCAACACTTGAATAATTGAAGAATTTATTGTGTAACAAATAATTGTGCGTAATTGTTTGTGTGTGAAGAATTAATCGTAAATTATTGAAAATAGTGACCAGAGTTGGCTAGTGTGCAGGTTTGTCTTCACTGCTTTCTAATCTATCTTTATAGCACATAAAATGAAATCTGATGTAAAGGTACATAAAATCACAAGTTGACACAATAAAATGTAACGCTCATCAGAATTTATATATCAATATGTGAAGAGAAAACTTTGTACCCATTTTTAACCATATTACGCACACGGAGGAGTGTGAGATTTGGCATAAAGTTTATACGGAGAAGGAGAGAAGAAAGCTAAAATTTATATATTATGTGTGTTACAAATACATTAAATTATATATTATAAATACATTAAAAGATTCATTGTTTACGTTCATACTGTAAATGTCAAACATATAATAATCTGTGGTCAAACAGTCGCACAGAATAGAGATTTCATATAAACGAATAACGTTCAAACTTAAAAATTTAATGAATTACAGTTGAATTTCGACCACTTGGCAACCGCTAATCTGCATAAATACCTGGGGTTTTGTGACATAACTTATCCGTAATTGTGAACAGTGAATATTCAATAAATGTCGCAGACATTGATATCATCTTGTAGACATTTAATAAAAACAATTTTAATGCACGTTTTTTGAAGGTACTGCAAGGAGGAGCCATTCAGTGTCGTGTCGTTGGACATTCGAAACATGTCTCGGCTGCAGGAGTCGCTGGAGGCGTATGTGCGTGGAGAGCTCCTCGAGGGCGCCGACGCGTATCACTGTGATAAATGCAATAAGAAGGTATATCAATCACAAGCAAGCGTTACAAATCTCCATATCTTTGAATATTACTGTTTATATATATATGGGGCATTCTATGTCATATCGGAGACCTATTTTACATTGTTTTTTTCATGTGGTTTATGGTCAACTTGGGTAGAATATTTCATACTTAGAATAATGAGTACTTCAGAAGGCGAGAATACACTCGACGGTGTATCGAAAAAACTATGCATAAAATGCGCAGTATCAAAACGCGGCTGTCAGTGTCATTTAAGACACAGCTCTGAACGGTTGTGTGGTTTATATGTGACATCGCTTAAAATGGCGGCTTACGCTACTCTCACCTGCAAAAATATCACTAAACTGCAAAAGAAACAAATGGGGATTACTTTTCATACGTAAATACTATAATTTAATTTCATTTTCAATTAACTATGCAATTTTAAAATTTTGAAATGGATTATTATTAACAGAAGTTCGCCATTTTCGTTGGTGTTGTCACCTCTTAAGAAATTATTTACCCAAATTAAAACGTCTTAATTGCTTGATACTGAAAAATGTAAAATTTAATTTGTTAAAAAATAAAGATTTGAGATATGTCGGAGAATTTGGTGTAAAATTTAAAATTTACGTTGTCATATTCATTTTTAGAATGCGTAATCCTACATAAATGACTATATATGCTTATTGCATATATAATAATTTTATGTAGGATTACAGAGACGCGCCAAAGTAACATTTATTCATTTTCGCCGTCTTTAATTTCCTGAAAATGCGAGCGATTGAGTAGAAATTTTGTCACAACATTGAACGCTAATTAATATAAATAATTTTTTTTTCCCTTTTTCGTTTCTCGTTTTTATAGGACCTTTATAACCTCTCTTTTTACTTTAAGACACTAAGCTTGTAGTTTTCTTTTTTTATTAACAAAAAAAACCAAAAAACTATTGACAAAAGTACCAAAGTAATTTTGTAGGTTAATGTGTATACACACACACTCGTACGTACGCTCGCATACATGTACATACTTAATGATAATGTATTTTAATACTCATTTTAATTAATAAAATGGTAAAATGTGTAAATAAAATGGTAAAAGTTAACCTAAATTCTTCGGCAATTGGTTGTGGTCGGAATAAACATTTCAGAAATTTATCATGGTGGTCATAATAATACTTCATATAAGCCAAACATTACACTGTATAAATAGATGCAGATGTGTATTGTACTACTGCAAGCAGGTATATTTATATGCGTCAATGTCTCGGAGTTGGTGTTATTTTGCTGGTAACACTGTGTGCGCGGTGGAGGGGGAGAACATTTTTGGCGCCTTCTGGATTACTCTGTATTGTAAGATTTCATAAAAGTTTTGCTTTGTTGTCTAGTTATAGAGGTTCGATTTTATTGATTTTTTATGTCCACACATTTTCAAACTAATTTTATTGCTAATTGTTGTTTCAATGTACATTTAATTTATTAATGGACTTTATAGATATTTTCATGCCGTTCGCATTGGCCAATATTGGATTTTTACATTTTTTAATTCCGTTTAAAAAGGTATTGGTTTTATTAAATGTCAATTTTAGAATCAAATTGTAAAGATCAGTGAACCAGATCTGACGGATGCCACACGTACAATTATATGTAATGTTTGGCTTAAGGAGAAATTACCCACTGATTGGGATAATGGATCTATCTCTCCTACTTTGAAAAGAGAAATAAATTTGAATGTGGCATCTACAGAGTAATATCTCTATTGAATGTTATATTTAAAATGTTCTCTAACATTCTATTTAATAGACTTACTTCCCCATGTGACTAAAATCATTGGCAAATACTAATGTGGATTCCAAAAAGGAAAATTATTATAGACCAAATCCATGTCTTAAGACAGATCCTAGAGAAAACCAAAGAATATCAATACCTACCATCATTTTTGTTGATTTCAAGGTAGCATATGACTCCATAAAGAGAGAAAAGCTATATGAAGCGATGACAGAGTTTAAGGGGTTATATACAGTTAGAAGGCCGAAAAAAAGCAAATTTTCCAGATTTTTTTCTGAGAAAACTTTTCTATTTATTGATCTAAAAATTTGTACACATATTATGGTATCTTTTAACTGTATTTTAAGACTTGGTATTAGTAAAAATATTTATTTGGAAAGGAGCTACAGCTGATCTCCGGGAGCTCCTCTCAAAAAAGGCGTTTTGCGGTGACCACTATATCTCTGAACTGGATCCTCATGAAATTGAAAAACCAAACAGATTTCGTTAAAGTAATATTAAATCTAGTAATTGATTGAAGAAATAAGGAAAATAAATTTTTTTCACAAAATGGCGGTTTCGCAAAAAAAAAATATCGATTTTTGACCAAAGTTTCGGCCTTAAATTGTTTATAAAAAAAAAAATTTATCGGTGAGAAAAAGTTTTCGATTAATTACTAAAAAATATAGTTAAAAAGCTCGTGTTAAAATTTGAGACTAATCGGTTTAGCCGTTTTCGAGTAATGTTGGTCAGCGACTTTGAAAACACCATTTTGAGAAAAACGCGTTTAAAGTTTGAAAAGTACTTTCAAGTACTCTGAAACGCCTCTTCAAATTTGCGTGTAATTTCGAAAATATTCATCGGAACGATATGAAATTAAATTCTTAAATATATGTACATTCAGAAAATAAAATAAAAAAAAAATCTATTTTTTGAAAATTCTAACTGTATATAACCCCTTAAAGAAAGTTGTAACAGCAACTCTGTCAAGGGTTCGATCTAATATTAAGATACACAATGAGTTATCTGAGCCTTTGTTTACTGACGCAGGTCTTAGACAAGGTGAACCCCTCTTATACCTATTTTTTAACATTGCTCTAGAGAAAGTCATCAGAGATGCAATGATAACATCTAATGGCACTATAAATATAAATATATACTAAAAATATATTCAAGTATTGGCTTACGTAGGCGATCTTGATATTATTGGCAAATCGAGATGGGTGGTTATCAAAGCTTTTGTGGCTCTTCAGACTGAGGCTGAAAAAATGGGCCTAATCATCAATGAAAAGAAAACAAAATTTATGATTGTGACAAGTCAAGAGACTGACAACGCACCACTGGTGGTGAATAGTTTTGAAAGTTACCGAATTTAAATATCTTGAAAGAACTGTCACGAACAGAAATTAACTACCGCCTGATGCTGGCAAATTAGGTGCTATTTTGACTAAAATCTTGACTTATTAGCAATAGAACAAAAATTAATATGTATAAAACGCTAATTCAATCAATAGCTCCCTATGGCAGCGGCGAAAGCTGGACATTGAGAATCTATATCCAAAACAGACTAGTTTTTGAAAGAAAAATACTATGTAAAATCTTCGGTGTTGTCCAAGAAAATAAAGTTTGGTGAATTTTTTACAGTCACGAAATTTATAATTGATATAAACAACCAGACATTGTTAAAAGTCATCAAACTAAATCAAACCGAATAAGGTATCTTGGACACTTATTTAGATCAGAGGATAACAACCCGACCAAGCTACTAACCCTTCAAGCCAGGGTGTACCAAGAAACGGGGAAGACCTGCACTCAAATGGCTTGATGATGTCAAGAACGACTTAAAAATATTACAGGTACCAACTGGAGACGTAAAGCATCTAATGGAAAAAGCTCATTGGAATGGCCCTGGCCTATTCTAAGCTGTTGTGCCAAGAAGAATACGAAGAAAGACACCATCTGATGTGACAAATATAATTTGTATTTACAATCATAGACACAACCTCATATGTTACGTGTTTGTCTATGAGATGCCAAGCTGTCACATTGGATTTTTTAAATAACTTCAGAATAGTTATTCTATTGAGTTATTCTTAGTAATAATTATTACTTTCATAATACCAACCTCACGAACAGTATAAGTATTCTCAGAATAAGGGTGGCATAATTTAAGTTTAAACATTTTTTATTAGTAACAGTTTAGGAATATATTCAAGTAAGAAACAAAGAAAACCAGATTAAATTGCTTCTATAGTAAATAGATAAATTTTTATTTAAAACCTTCAATTTCGTTGCATCTTGAAATTAACGAGCCCCATATGTGGAATGTAGATTTACTCCGTGCTTGCAGGTGGTGACGGTGAAGAGACTGTGCCTGAACAAACTGCCGCCGGTGCTCGCCATCCAGCTGAAGAGGTTCGAGTATGACTTCGAGAAGGTCTGTGCCATCAAGTTCAATGACTACTTTGAATTCCCTCGAGAGCTGGACGTAGAGCCCTACACAGGTGATTTATTTATTTATTTACACACACATACATTTATCTATACATTATATACATATATTCGTAATGATAAGAAATTAACGGTTTAACAAAGTTTACATTTGTAGATGAAGTACACAAAAACTACACAGGTATACAAAAATACACAAGGAATATAAAATATAGCAATGACACGTTTCGACAAATTTACTTTCACTCATCATAAACGACTGACACACTGGTGTGATCATGGTCAAGTAGATGAACAGTTGACTACCGTGAGAAATTGGAGAGTTCCGATATAATTCAGTTCTAGAGAGTGGTATAGCAAAAAGGTGATGATTGCACGAATGTAGGAAATTGTCAGGTATGAAAAATGAAAGTATACTCAATAATCGGTTTGTCCTTTGAATAGCTGGAAGATAAATTTCATAAGCACAATGTTTCTTCTGAGTTGCAATGAATGGAAACCTATGCTAGGTTTCCATCCAGGAAATCGGTAGTAAATAGAAGAGGAAGTAACCATACTGTCTTATATACGGATATCAGAGGAATCCCTTTTGCACAAGTTCAGTCATCAAGCTGACTTTGTGTTTGTTGTTATTATATTAGCCTGGTTTGCATTCAGCTCCCGCCTCTGCTGCTTGCACTCTACCGGCAGGCTGTCGGAAATATTTCTCTAAAAACTGCTGCAGCAGAATCTATGACAGTTAGTGTTTTCATACTGCTCCATCACTCACTTTGCGTTCGGCTATGGAAGACTTCGAAATAATTACAGCGTCAGCGCTTTGTCTCCTTAGTTTCAATAATTAAATGAACTGTTTAAAAAATGTATGTAAAATGAAAAATGGAAATTATCATCGTAGAAGATGGTGGATGATATCAATCCATCGTAATAAACACTCACTTTCGCTCGTGCTGCCCATCCTTTGAATTTTGCACAAAAAACGCTCATTTAGCGAGCGCTGGGCAGGCCGAACAGCAATGGCAGGAGCATGATAAGTGAGGTATTTACATACTTGCTCTGCCCACTTCTCTGCCTCCTGCTGCAGAAATGAGCTGAATATAAACCAGGCAATTAGTTCAACATTCCTTAAACACTCCATGTGTTAACTTTTTGTTTTTTAGTTTTCATTTACTATACTATGTTTTTCTACCAATTTAACTGTGATTAATATAAACGAGTTTAACCTAATGTTGGCAGTCGTAATTCTGAATCTAATTTGATAATTTTAACATGTTTGAAGTGGAATGGATTGATTAATTCGATTTAGATCATCCTAAAAGGAACTGGATCTACTGATGCAAAGCGAAAAATAGATTAGTTTAGTTGTCACACAATACTTAAGATTGTTATAGCGTTTACCCAAAATGTAAAAATGCAATAAACTGTATCTTATTTATTTAATAATAATAAAAATTTCAGGAATTTGGAATATTTCCAATAGTTTTTAGGATATGGTTAGTTGTAAATTAATTTAATGGGTCGGTCTGCTAGCTCTGTTGTATCTAATAAAGTAGCTCTGTAGTTAGGGGTATTTGGAATACCAACGACAACTGGCTGTTTATAAATGGCAAGAAACTTAACTGTTGTTCGCTCATAAATAGTTTTGATCTTAATTTACACAAAATTGATGTACAATACGTAATTAATATACTAACTTACGTTTTGTAAATTACGTATTGTATATTTTTTCTGTTGACTAAGGAATTAAATGAAAAATAGAATTTCGGTCAATTGGAAAATAGAATTTCGGTCAAATGGAAAATAGAATTTCGGTCAAATTACTGTTTTTGGATGATCAATTTTTTATGGTGTTCCAGTTATTCAAATGAAAAAATATTAAAGGTACATAAATTTTAGCTGAATTAATTCGACTGTTTAAAATTTATAGGACACACAGGCAGATCAACAAATGTGTTTTAGCTTAGTAACAGACTTTATTATCAAAATCAAACATATGTCCCGTTAAAGTCCTGATGAAGCGGTGGTTCCTATGAAACAATTTTCCCTGAACGAGAATGACCTCTTCCATAACAAGCTGCTTTGGAAAGAGTTTGGATGGAGATTACATTTAATTAATGTTATTTTGAGAAATTATGAAAATGCATCACAAAATATTTAAATTTCGATTCTTAACAACTTTCATATATTGCAGTGTGGGGTCTGGCGAAAGCAGAGGGTGACTCTTCACTGTGGGAGGGTAGCGGTGCGGACGAGACGCGTTACTGCCTATCGGGCATTGTGGTACACTCAGGGCAGGCATCGGGAGGCCACTACTACTCCTATGTGCTGCAGAGGTAAAAGTTGTGTTTGGGTTCATTATCAACCATTTTTTAATTTAGTACAGATTTATTAATTTTTCGCAACTAAATGAAACTACGTGACGTAGTATTATTTCTACTTTATTTAAATTCTTTTCCACAAGCTAGGTTTCGCTGTATGACGACATCCTTAGATGGGCAGTTTATAAAGATTCAGTACAGATTTTTTAACAGTTTGGAATTTACACAACACGATACGAAATCACTATTACTGTAATAAACTTTGGTGTAGTCATCAAAACTTTCATTCTGAGAAATTAAATCTTCCAGCATTTGGCGAGAATGGATATATTTTTTCATTATCTCTGCTTTGCCAAAAAATTCATAATGAAAATCTATTCTATTTTTTTTTTTTACATAATCTCCATGAGATTGTATCGATTCGATGTTAAATTTTGTCCACAATTAAATGAGACTAATATTCTTCATCTTCGGCATCTTTGCCAATATCCCACCTGAAGATGTTGTAATACAACGAAACCTAGGTCGTGGTTAAAGAAATTAAAGAAAGTAGAAATAATACTACATCACGTAGTCTCATTTAATTGTGAATAATGAATTTCTACAAAATTAACGCCAAATATATTCAATAGTTAAATTTTGTATCAAACATTCATGATCTTGTGATGTTAATTGTAATGAACTGGGATTTTCTATGGTCTCCTTAGGCTGAATACTCAGGATTCTTTCAGTTGTACAAGAATACAATCGACTCGGAACTTCTCACAAATCTTTTGAGACTTTGAAGTCACATAGATAAATTTTTTACGACACTTTATTTTTATGATCAGACGACGAACTGTTGTTTTTAAATGAATGTAGCTCAGTGAATGGATGGGATAACGGAATATCGGCAGAAGGTCTGATGTTTAATGATTAGCAGTATGCTGATAATATTACCCTTCTTAGAAGTAATCTGCTTTAACTTTGGACTCACTCTTATAACAGAAAAAGCTAAGGTTATGCTAGTAGACCAGGCAGTGCAGAACACAATCAATATTTAGAGCTTAGAAAACTGCGAGGTTGTGTAAAGCTGCACTTCCCTCAGCCCTACTATCTTCAACAAAGGCATCAACAAAGAGGAAAACAAAGACTGTTTTATCGCTAGATCTGCGATAGACAGGCTCGAGAAGTTCTAGAAAGATAGAAAGATAACAAAAAAAGCCCAAGTTTGTTCGACGAAGCGCATAGTCTTCTCTACGGTGTGGAAGCCTGGTTTCTGAGACAGCAAGATTGTCGAAAGATAGATGGCTGGAGACGTGTTGCAAGAGATATTTTAAGATCTCCTGGATGGCATTTCACATAAATGTATCCATTTTAAAACAGTTGAAAATCAAAGAAAAGCTCCCATTGATGGTGCATCTGAGGCTACTCAAGTACTTCGGCTTCATTTATAGAAATGAAGACTCCTCGGAATGGCTTGTAGCACAGGACTGAGTGGAAAAGGAAAGAGCATGAGGCTGAGTACAAACATTTTCGACAGATCTAATTAAGATAATGTCATCAGTGGGGAGAATTAGAGACGGAACTCGGTGATAGACCAACAAATTTTGTATGTGTTTTCATTCGGCTTTTATTAGAGAATGCTGCCAAATTGTTATATGAAAGATACACAATTTTCAAGAGAATGAATTTTCTTATATAAAATATTGTTCGTGTTGTGAAGCTATTCAGTACAAGTACATAAAATATTAATTATTACAGAGACAGCACAGGCGCAAGTCGGTGGATGAAGTTGGACGACGGCGACGTGAGCGAGTGTGCCATGCAGGACGATGAAGAGATGAAGGCGCAGTGCTTCGGCGGCGAGTACATGGGAGAGGTAAGCATGAATATGCTCCCTTAGCTCTAGGTTAAAATCCATCAAAAACATTTAAAAATTTTGTTCAAAATTTTTAATTTCTTCAGCAGAAATATAGATGATATGCTAGCTAGTCTTATAATAGATTTAATTTTCGAAAGAAGTAATTGAAGAGTGACTTCCTTTTTTTTCAGAAATTGAATTATAAAAAATATTTATACATTGAGATATATATAATTTTTATATACTGAAATTGACCAAAAGTAGCTTCATATTTTTTATTTTTTATTAGAAGGTGACATTGCTTTTAAAAAACTATATGTCTAACTTTGAATTTTTGAAATTCGAGGGTACAGAATATTTGAATAAAGTTGAAGATAGCCGATAATATATAACAGCAAAAGAATGTTGGGGAAAAAATATTTCTATAATTGCTTTTGCATTTGTGGGAAAATGTTAATTTTATCAACATTTTTTTTCCAATCAGTATATTGCATCCTAAGAGGGGGCGTTTTTAAGTTCGCGGAATGGAGGATAAGGAGTGAGATTAAAAATACAAAATTATTTTTTTCTTCAATATATTCATCTGCTGCCCTGATACATTCTTCAGATCTTTCAATTAGCTTATGTATACCTTCATAAAAGAATGTTTCGTTTTTGCCCGAAAAATAAGCTGAAACTGCGTCCTTCACTTCTTCGTCGCTTGAAAACTTCTTTCCACTAAATTCTTTTTAAGGTTTGGGAACAAATAATAATCACTGGAAGCCAGGTCAAGACTGTAGGGTGGGTGTTCCAAAATATCGAAGCCCACCTTGTGCAGGGCGGCCAGCGTAACGCGGCTCGTGTGAACGGGCACGTTGTCGTGCAAAAGCAGGACACCTTAGGTCAATTTTCCCCTTCTTTTTTCTTTGATTGCTTCTTTCAACCTCTCTAGAATTGACGCATAGTATTCTCCGGTTATGGAAACACCTTTATCTCTATAATCCGTCAACAGGATCCCTTCTGAATGCCAAAGGAGTCTCGCTATGATTTTTCCAGCCGACTGTGACACCTTAAACTTCTTGGGTGGTGGTGTGCTTTTTTGTGCCACTGCATTAAGTCTTGTTTGGACTCAGGTTCATAATGATGAACCCAAGTTTCGTCTCCAGTAACAATTCGAGTCAATAGTCCATCCTTGTCTTCACTGCTGACCTTTGTCATGCCAAGATGATCATAGGGAATTTTAAAAATTGTTGTATCCGATACTCCAATTATCTCTGCAAGCTGTTTTTCTTTAGTCTGACATCTTGCAATACTAATTTTCAAATTTTTCAATAATTTCCGGAGCAGTCATTTCGATCGGCCGACCAGGGCGTTGGTTCGTCTTCAAGTGAGTCTCTACCTTGTTTAAAGAGACTATGCCACTTGTACACCATTGTTTTACCTGGGCAAAAGTCCCCGTAAACAGATGCCATCTCTTTCAGTATGATTTGAACCGACTCCTTGCTTTGTAAGGAACTTTATAACGGCGCGGTACTCGATTTTTTCCATAGTTCAGACTTTCTTCCAGATTGAGTTGTTTATTCGACGATAGTTCAAAGACTAATGATCCGATTGTGATAAAACTTGGTATTTATACTAATAATTAGTTACTTAACCAGTTATCATTCCGTTAGTCACCTTTACTAATGGCCTACCTTTCCATTCCGCGAACTTAAAAACGCCTCCTCGTACGTACATGTGAATTGTGTAAAATATGGTTTTACCTTGTGTTTTATAGCCATTACAACTACCGGTCTTTCTCAAATATATAAACTATGTTTCATAATACCGGTCTTGTACGAACAGCTTGTTCTCCTAATTCAGTGTCAGGACAGGGGTATAGATAATAAACTAAAGTAAGTAATTTAAACTGAAGTAATCAACTGATTTAACAGCATTCAACCAAGTTAGCGCCCTAACTTTGACCAGATCCATCTTTAATGTCTTACTGTGTACTATTAACATATTCTATGTCTTCTAAGTACAATACTATGTAGATTTTGAGGAAATTATTCAAGGTCCAAACACTTTGTTTTGAGTTTGTAAAAGTATGAAAGTTTGACAAAGTTATTATGGTTAATTCAGGTGTTTGACCCGATGCTGAAGCGTGTGTCGTATAGGAGACAAAAGAGATGGTGGAACGCGTACATGCTTTTCTACACGCGGCGCGACACACTGCAGACTGCCTCCATGGAGCAAACCATGGCTAATATGACTATCAAGTGAGTTCTGAATGTTATTTAAAATTGGTGGGTTATCTTTACTTTTTGTTAGGTTGTGGAAGATGTAACTAGCTTGAATAAATGCTGGAAACAACAATATGCACAAATAATTTGTTACAAATTAAAGTTTTAATTTGTAACAACTTATATTACAATAACTTTTAGTATAAAAACATAAAATATTACTTGAAAAATTATAAAGGTTATGTAACTTGGCAACTGATGGCATAAATTAAATTTATATGAGAGCGTGTGCTTTTATATGTCATAATCTGTACTAATAAAATCAATCTTAATTATATTCTCACTTGGTCAGCTATTTTTTAAGCATTCCTCAAATTGTGCATGTCCACAGAGAAAGCAAAGTGCCACGTCCGATCTGGGATTGTGTGCGTCGCGGCAACATTGCCTTCTCACATCACCAAGATCAATTTAGCGCCGAACACTTCAACTTTATGAAGAAGCTCTGCTGCATACGGTTACAGGTTGCGCCCGGTACACAGAATGCAGTTTGGGTGAGTGACAACACCTTTGTTGGTGCCCTGCATATCTATGCGTCACTGCATATCTATGTGCCTATAATATCGCTGTCTGTCAATGAGATGCAATAACTATTATCGTTTATCTCTAATATTTTTGTTACAAAACCGTTGACATCTACAGGGACCCGAGCAAGAGGAGCTCTCGCTGCTGAGCGTACAGCTGGCAACCAGGTTCCTTTTCCACGTCGGCTTCAGGACGAAAAAGACGTTAAGAGGTCCTGCTAGCGATTGGTGAGACAACTTTTTTACATTCTATAAGGTTTTTTCTGTTTTAATTGGTTTTCTTTCAATGAATAATTTTTATTTTAATAGGAAAAAAAGAAAACAAAATAACGGTAACTTTGGCTATTTCTAGAGCCTTGATTAGGTTCTGATCAAATGGACTGACTTGAAGTCTCCGAATCCTTGTGGACCTTCGTCCTATTTCATAATAACTGTCGTGAGTTAGTTGTGTTTGTGACGCATGCTTTACTGAATTTTATTCCTTTTTATGATATGAGGACTTATAAGGTCCAACTCTTTTCCTGTCAGAACCGTGTAAAATACTTTCTGTATTATTGTAGAAATACTGGAAATATGTAATCATTGCACTTATTGTCTTATCTTTCCTCAATATGGCTAGCATTTACCGAGAGGTTATACCTCTCGGTCTAACCTATCTGTCTAAATCTCAATAGTTTTTAATCCCGCTCCCCCATTTTTACTTCCAATCCCCAAGTTTCAATGCTATATGGGAATAAATATAAAATTTTTTTGTTATTATGTGATGTCACGGGCTTTTAGTTTTACCGTTGCATTTGTCAGATAGTTTTGATTCATTTTTATTTGGTTTTAATTTTTATATTGTTGAATATATTTAGTTATGTAAAATCATATGCAGATTGATATAACTATAATATTTTTGTACATACCAAGCTCACGTCTACGTATGAGTAGTATATTACGTGTATAGTTATGTCTATCAGCTCATGGCCCACAGTAGAATCAAAGAAAAATTATTATTGAGCTTATTAAAAGCAGATGGAAACACCCCATGTTACTCCATGACAATGAGAAACAAACTGCGACCATGAGGAACAAACATTTAAAAATTACTAAATTTTATTAATTGAATTTGCAGGTACGACATTCTTTGTCAGCATTTAAGATACTCGCAGGCCGTGAGAGCGTGGTTTGCAATCAATGCCATATTTCAACATCCGCAAAGGTGAGTCTTGTATTGTCTATGTAACGTTAGATCTATGGTATAAAGTAGACAGTTAATAACACTGTGGATGAATAAAAAAGAAATATATAAAATGAATTAGGTAGTGCCATTTTTTGATAAAATATTTTGAAGTGTCACAGGTCAGAAATTATGAAATCCAGTGTATTTATCTCAAATTTATTGTTTTCGATTTTTTATAAAAGGGACCGGTGGTTTTGAGTACCTGAGCGAACAGAATCAAACTTATTACCAAAAAAATATACTCAACTTCAAGTACATAAAATGTCAAAAGTGAAGTCTAGGAAACTTTTTAGAGTGATGTAAAAAATTTTAATAAAACTTTTTTGACATTTTTTTTGCTGTCAGATTAGTAAAAACTTTAAATTATTCTAAGACTGTCGATTGATTGATTAAAAAGTACTTTTCGTAAAAGCTGTAAAATAAACAAACTAATGATTAAGGTTGAGTCATGTGCTGCTCTCGCACATCGTGAACATTATCCTATGGATTTGTGTGGATTTTTATAACGACATTAGCTCGTAAATTAATAAAAATAATTATTTTGAAATATCTGCTAACTTCTTAGCATTCTGATTATCTTTAGAACACCTTGATTACAAAGAGTACATTCCACTAGGCGATCGCAATGCTCAAAACGCCCCCGCGGTCATTACGGTCGTGATCAAAACATCATTGATAGAGTCATTGTCCACGACCGCAACATTGAAATATGAAGTTTACGTTGATATATGAAGTTTACATAAATAAATTTATATCATCTTTAAAGCTTAAACATAATGACGGAGATAATCACTTTGTGCAGTTTTGAGATGTACCTAATAGAAATAAAGGTTACACCAAAAGATGCAAAACGTGCAATCACCAAACTTTTATAGAAATCAAATTGCACTTTTACAGTTACTATATATAATCTCTAATATAATGCAGTAATATATATAATCTCTAATATAATGAAAAATATAATCTCTTGATTTTTGTATACCCGTCATTTACACATAGTTATTAATATGCATTGTTTATAAGTCGTTCCACTTGGAATGGCAGTTATAACGCTGACGGGCTAGTGGAATGGATATGATCGCGGTCGTGGGCGTGAGCGTTGCGAGCAGCTAGTGGAAAAAGTTCAAAAATACCTAGTTTTTAGTGCCAGAATAATATACAAGACACAAAGTTGTAGCTATGAAGTGGTGTAAAATTTTTATGTTTGTTTACCAGTCCTCTGTCTATTTATGAAAGTTTTATTTGGTTTTATGTCTTTCATTATAGGAGCTCTATGCTCTTGGGAGACCAGTGTTGCTTATATGCAAAATGTGAATTAAAATTATCTGTAAACTATGATAGGAAATGCCCCATCTGTATGACTGTAATCTCAAGAATATGTGCAATCTCCAGAAGTAGTGAATATATTGTTATGTATATCTTATATAAGAGTTATTAAAAAATGTAAAGTGAACTTTTAACCCTTTAAGCGTCAAATTTATACAATCATGTATACCAACTTTCAAATAGAATATTTAGCAAGTCTCGGCTTCTGTAATTCTGGATATTAAAATATATATCTAAATAAACTACATATTAACTCTAGACACGTGAATGTTGAAATTCGATATTGAAACCTTCGAAGGTGGTTACCCTTTTTTAGTTGCGTTTTAATCATGGCTTTTTGTTGTCTCTAACTGGTTAGTTAGTAAATGATTAACTATCACTCGAAGTAGTGTTTCATGCGTACTTTTAGAAATTACTTCAGAGAAGATTAGAAATTCAAAGTAAAAAGTAAAATTCTAGTAGGTTTTTCAGAGCCACTGGCAGATTGTAACGCTAGTAATAGTACGATTGCTTAAAGGGTTAAAATAAAAAAATACAATTATTACCTTGTTGAATAAAATATTTATGAACAAAACATGTTTGAAAAATTCCAATTTTATTAAATTTCAAGTTGACTTAATCAAACAATTCAATTATGAGCGCTTTGACTGGCTTGGAATAATCTATCTTCATCTATACAATGCAAATATGGTTGAAGCCAAAGTTATCCAGGACAAAACCAGTATTTTGATAGTTGAATATCTTTTCGCAGGTTATGTGAATACTTGTTAGCATGCCCATCGACTGAAGTTCGTCTGGTCTTCATGAAGATCATTGTGTTCCTGGCGCACTTCTCCATGCAAGATCCTCCAGGTGAGTTTAGGTCTTGTAGGAAAGTAATTTGTATTTTTTTCTATAAGGAAAACTTCAGATTATATATATATCTTTAAATAATGAACTCTATTTGTGCGCTTAACTATTATTATTATGGACATATTTTAAATTCACCTTGGATTGTTCTTATTCCAGTTACAGTCAACATAATTTGATTACATTTCTGAGTTGAATAACTTTCCACTATCATAAGAACAAAATTGTTTGTCTCGATAAATACATAAACATTTTCTAGTAAACATTAACAATACGTAAACAATTACTTTGTTATTATGATAAAATACCTAATCGAAATATTTTTCAAAATTCTTTATTATTTTATCATCTCATATTTAAATAGACCCAAGAAAATTTTACACTTTGAGTGCTTTGTTGAGAAAGTTTAAATGGCTGTGTTATCACCTGAATATAGACAGGTAGTCAGAGTAGCCTACCGGTAGGTCAGTATAATTTATTAAAGTATCAATAAAAATGTGTCACGTTAGTGCAATGCGCGGGAGCGCCAACGGAGCCTTCGTGCCGTAGCCTCTCGGATCAAGTACTGGTGGCGGCGGCAGCGTTAGCGGCGCCACGTAGTCCACTACCGGCCGAGCAGCATGCGCGTCATCTGCCGCCCCTCTTCAGCCTGTTCCATGCGTATGCGCAACTCGGCATCGCGGAAAGGCACAGAATGTTAAGGGTGAGTGCGATTAATGTGAACTCCATATAGACCAGAATTCTGGACTTAATTTTGTTTGAAAATGACATTTTTCTTTAGTGATGATATTTAATTCAAGTTTTTTCAAGTTTTCAAGGGAAAATAGATTAGTTAGCAGTGCTTTCGCATCAGTGTACTTCGCAATAATAGACCCCCACCTGTTTCGCTTCGTGAATCTGGCATTTATGAATAAATATCAAAGAGTACAATACCATTTTGCGTATTAGCTGTTGACTTGGGTAAAAAAGACGCCCTAACTGCTTACCAACTTTGTTCGGGTGATGCTCTCACTGTATTTTGATTGTTTTTTGAATTAATTAACAGTATTCTCAGAGTTTTGGTCTATTTGTAAATAAATGCTGTTTGGGTCCATTTTGTAACATAACACATAAACTATCGGAGACTTTTTCTGTAGATTTTAAAAACAGGGTTCAACAAAGGATTAGTTCTAGATTTTCCCGAAAACATAGTAGGCACATGGTCCTTGCATCCGTTCGAGGTCTGGTACTTTATCTGCTTCTACTACAAATATTTTAATTATTTTAGGGCCTTTTAACATGATTATTGCTCGATGATTTCTAAAAGGTATATTACACATTGGAAATATAAAATTGTCATATAAAAACCTAAATTGTGGGTCGCCATTGTGGGAGCCAACATATCATGAGGTTACGAATGTTTTTCAAGGACACGACTTTCAGAAATGAAAACAACGATGAAGAACAATATTTATATATACATAAAGTGATTGTACGAAAATATAACAGGCATATGGTCATTTGTATTATATATTTATGTCGATTGTATATTGTTATAATTTTTACTATGAAAAACATTTTAATATAACTTGCAGTTAAACGTCTTGTACGTGGTGCTATCGGTGTGTCTGGACGAGGGGATGTCAGCTCACGTGAAGTACCAGTATCCGGAGTCTGCCAAGATACATCAGGTGAGTTTGCAGCGTGTCTGTATCCAGGTCTCCTGCGACCGTATTTTTGTTAGAAATGAGCCCTAACATGTTTTTTAACAAAATAGTGGCTTGGTTCAAATGTTTTGTCAAACAAAAACATGCAAGCTTGTCATCCGAGGCGAATAGATAACATCTCCCGTTCGCCTGCTGGGAGAGGGAAATGTTTATTTCCACTGCTGCTTTCAAACATCACACATGTCACTCGCTCCTGTTGTTTACAACGTCAGTCGGAGAAATATTGAAATATGTGTATGGTGCTTTGAAGATAATATGAATTGTAATAAAGACAGTACGTTGTTGTTTATTAATAAGATCGGTTTCTTTTTCTTGTATAAAAAGTACTTCAAAACTTCAAGTACGTCTTCCTCGTCAACTCATTTTAGGTCAAATAAAAAATGATCCAACATTGAACGTTTACTTTTTGTTTATAACGCAGGAGATGGTTATGTTTTGCTAACATGTTTTGATAGATTTTTGGCGTAGGAGACCCGTCTTAAGTTCATTTAAGTCTTAAATCATTATTAAGTCTTAAGTTTAAACGGTTTTAAGTTTCATGTTGAGAAAATTTAATTTGACTATCACAATGTTGCTACAAATCAAAAAAAAATTTTAACATTTTTCGAATGATTGTATCTTTATGAAACATGGGCGTACGGTGATTTCGAAAGAAGCATTTTAATTCTAGAACTGTCTAATTATTTAATCATAGTTCAGAAAATTGTTTTTGGTTAATTAGTATTTTTTTTTATTTATCAGAAGTGTTGGAGAAACATTTTGTCAAGTTGGCTTAAATTTTGAGAACTTTTTTTTATTCAGACCCGATAAGTTACCTTTTTTAGATTTCTTTGTCATTCTTTGCTACATTTGAAAATTACACAAAAAATTAACTCACATTTTTATTACTATGGGTGCCATGATTAATAAAATCCTAAACAAGATGTTTCATATTGAACCATCGGCAGGTGGTATCAGTGCTGGTGCGTTGCTGTGATGTGAGCGCGCAGTGTCAATCGTCGGCAAGCGGTGCGGCGCCTCTGCCCAATCCGTATGCGGAACCACCACCCGGAGCAGCGGGATCTAATGTGGTGCGACCACAGCTCTCGCCGCAGTGTGTGGAAATACTCTTCAATAAGACTGGGTGAGTCAGTTATTCTTAATGTACTTAATGTTGAAAAAAGCAAGAAAAACAAGTTTTTCTTTTTATGTTAAATTTTAATTCAATAAATAATTAGAATTTTAAGAGCTAAAATAATGATTGGTGTCTATGGCAGTGAAACTTTGATGAATATTACCGATGATGAATATTAAATTTGACAATAGAGTTTCCAGAATCAGTAGAAAAAGGAAAGAAAATTGCATCTAGCATATGAATATGGAGTATACATGATTATATATATTTCTACAGACATTTTCTGACAGTGCAGACTGGTTTGAAAAAGGATAAGGTGAACGGTACGAGGGGGCCTTTTTAAGTTCGCAGAATGGAGGATAAGGAGTGAGAATAAAAATACAAAAGTATTTTTCTTTTTCAATATACTCACCTGCTACCTTAATACATTTTTCAGATCTTTCAATTAACTTATGTATACCTTCATAAAAAAATGTTTCGTCTTTGCCCAAAAAGTAAGCTAAAACTGCGTCCTTCACATCTTCATCGCTTGAAAACTTCTTTCCACGAAGTTCTTTTTTAAGGTTTGGGAACAAATGATAATCACTGGGAGCCAGGTCAGGACTGTAGGGTGGGTTTTCCAAAATATGGAACCCACCTTGTGCAGGGTGGCCAACGCAACACAGCTTGTGTGAACTGGCGCATTATCGTGCAAAAGCAGGACACCTTTGGTCAATTTTCCCCTTCTTTTTTTTTGATTGCTTCTTTTAACCTCTCTAGAATTGACGCATAGTATTTTCCGGTTATGGAAACATCTTTATCTCTATAATCCGTCAACAGGATTCTTTCTGAATCCCAAAAGACTCTCGCCATGATTTTTCCAGCCGACTGTGACACCTTGAACTTCTTGGGTGGTGGTGTGCTTTTTTTGTGCCACTGCATTGAGGCTTGTTTGGACTCAGGTTCATAATGATGAACCCAAGTTTCGTCTCCAGTACCAATTCGTCTCAATGGTCCATCCTTGTCTTCACTACAGAGATCCAAAAACGCACAAGAACACTCCACGCGGCGTTGTTTTTGATGCGGTGTGAGCATTCTCGGCACCCATCTTGCGTTGACCTTTGTCATGCCAAGATGATCAAGGAGAATTTTAAAAATTGTTGTATCCGATACTGCAAGCTGTTTCTTCTTTAATCTGGCATCTTCCACTACTAATTTTTCAATTTTTCCAATAATTTTCAGAGTAGTCATTTCGATCGGCTGACCGGGGCGTGGGTCGTCTTAAAGTGAGTCTCTACCCTGTTTAAAGAGACTATGCCACTTGTAAACCATGGTTTTACTCGGGCAAGAGTCCCCGTAAACGGATGCCATTTCTTTCAGTATGGTTTGAACTGACTTTCCTTGCTTGGTAAGGAACTTTATAACGGCGCGGTACTCGATTTTTTCCATAGTTCAGACTTTCTTCCAGATTGAGTTGTTTGTTCGACGATAGTTCAAAGTCTAATGATCCGATTATGATAAAACTTGGAATTTATACTAATAATGAGTTACTTAACTAGCTATCATATCCGTTAATCACCTTTACTAACGGCCTACCTTTCCATTCCGCGAACTTAAAAACACCCCCTCGTGTATTTCAAAGTGGTGTTGAACCAAACTATAATTTCAGAAACTACTTAAGAGATCAATTTCTGAAAATTAGTGGAATCTGTCTATTAAAACGGAACGGAACTATTTCACAGTTATAATGCACACAAAAAGTTATAAAATTGTAACAAATATTTCCTTAACTGTTCGACAGCTACGTAAAGAAACTTATAGAGGAGTGCAGCGGATGTGAGGATGCCGTACGGTTGATCCAATTTTTGTCGTGGGAAAATCCTGCATGGTCCCGTGCCGCCCTCGCCGAACTGCTCTGGCAGATGGCGTATGCATACTGCCATGAGCTGCGCCGTCACGCTGACACGCTGCATGCACTGCTACTCGTCGAAGATTCGTGGCATCAGCACCGGGTTCATAACGCTATTAAGGGTGAGTGAGTTGGATAGCGTTACATTTTCATTGATAGAATTTTTCATAATACTTGGCAAGTAATTTGATAAAAATTGTGATAATATGGAGTTCCTTGATTGATAATTATTTGGTTTTATGTTTAATTTGAATTAACCGTTTTAGCGCCATCGTTTTTTACTCATATAAGCTTAAAAATGCCAAAGAAATCTTTTGTTTTGGATGTCATTGACCCTTGTCTCGAAAAAAAACTGTATCTCTTCCAAAAATTATCCAATTTTAATAATTTTTTCGGTGTTTTCTTAACAAAAACTTGTACAAGGATAATAAAATACAAAGAAAATTATGGAAATATATATTGTGAACAAAAATTATAACAAAAACTGAAATCAAGGTCACATCGTATTTTCGCGCTCTGGTAAATCCTCCGATTCAGCAAAATAATTGTTATCCGTCACTATTATCACTATCACTCAAAATTTGCATTACGCCAAATTATGAGCGCACCACAATGTCACTCCTACTGTCACTTTCTTCACAACTTGAAAAACGATCATTTTCACTCAAATTATTTTCGTATTCCGACATTATGGGTTAAAAATTTTCTTTTCCTGGATCCTTTTTATATTGTAATTACTAATAATATTATAATTTGAACTTTATGTAACACGTAGAAAGATAAAAAATTAGCGATGCGTGCAAGCGACCTCCCCTACTGCGCGCTAAACAGTAACCGATTTCGCAAGCGACATCGTGCTCGTGGCAAATTTAATTAGTATGCGCATGAGCGTGATGGCGCTCGTCGGCACAGTTAATGTGTGTTTTTTCTGTTTTATTAATATGTCTACTGTAATCTGTTAACTTTTAGCGTCTTGCACATGTCCAGCGACTTGTGTAACCTGTAAGTTAGACTTAGGAGTTTTTTTGATAAACAAATAAGTTATGACTGTAAGACACTTGTCGCATAAAGATAAATTTACGATCTTGAAACACATTTCTGGGATAACGGAGAAATGTTATGAAAATAAGTATGTAACTCAGCAATGCTTAGTGTTTAAATAAACAATAATTATACCATGTAATAATAACTACAGGCGTGTCAGAGGAGCGTGTCGGTCTACTGGAAACAGCGGCACGATCGCGCGGCCACTACCAAAAACGAGCGTACGCATGTATTAAACTGCTGGTGGGTGTTGCGTGCCGCTCAGCAGTAGCAGCGCGCGCTCTGCGGGATCAGCCTGACGTGAGAAGGAGGTGGAGGTCGGCGCTGGCGTGGCTGCAGGATGAACTTGATCGGGTGAGTGAATTGGGGATTTCTTTTGCACTGGTGAATTGAAGTATATTGTATAGTTTTCTGATTTTTATTTTCCTATTCTGATTTCTTGCAGTTTATAGTCTTGGATATCCAACAGTTCCATAGTTACATTTTAGTAGTTCACGTGGTTGTGTTGTGTAAACTGCAGATTTATTAAAGATATTAAAGTATCATATATTTTTTAATATTGTTTGTTAGAATAGTGAATTAAACAATAAAACACATTAAAAATGTTACAGCGGTATGGCCCGGGCGGTTACACATACAGCACATGGTCCCCACCCGGCACATCCAACGAGACCTCCAGCGGTTATTTCCTCGAAAGGAGCAACTCAGCACGCAAGACGCTTGAGCGGTGAGTGTAGATCTTTAATATTGCCCTGAACAAAAAAAATTACGATATAGGGACCGTGCAAGATGTTGCCTGTAATGCCTGGTTATCTTTAAAGCACCATGAGCTGAAAGATTTTGGATCATAGATAGGGCTGCGAAAAGATGAGGTGATTACTTTTGGATATTACATAAAACATGTGGTCTCACTGGTCACTAAAGTCTAACCGTTTTAGTTTTAACCGATGCTATAAATTAAAAAGGCTGGTTTGAAATTGTTTGATTTATTAAGGAGTTGCATGGTCGGTTTCAAATAATACACATCTCCATAAACCAGGATAGGCAGAAGTGTAGTTTGACCAACATATATTTTGGTGTGAGCAATTTTTGGAGTTTACACCTTAAGAATAGATTTTCATATATAGCACCCAGTATAAAGTTTTATGACGAGTAAAACCAAAAGTCTAGAGCATTAAAAAAAGTGTAAAAAAAGTGTTAGGTGCAACATCTCTGCGCATCTTTAGAGTGAGATATCAATATGGTTGTTTGGCATTTTCTTAAGGCGTAATCGCAATGATGGAGTTTGCCACACATAGGCTCTTATTAATAGACAGAACATAAAACCAGATTGAATCGCGATTACGTAAGTCTCCATTAATATGAATTATCGTATTATGTCTCCCATGGTTCAACAGATGCAAATTAAACTAGTATTAAATAATCAAGTTGGGAAAATCAAAGACTAGCCGATCGGAGATTTATGTTTTGATTCAATGCTTTCGCCTCTGCAGTACGTACTGCGCATCAATCGTTAGTTAATTTCAGGCATATCTTGACATATTGAATTATTTATTAACAGTTGTAAACATAGATCGTATACAAAGTTGTAGGTGTCGTTTCTTTTTGGCTGAAAGTATAGCGTTTAATAACAAAATAGTAAAATTAATACAAGAAAAAGAAACTACACGGAAACAGGGAAAAGGCTATTGTTGCAGATATTGGTCCCTTCCAAATATGTAATTGAGAATAAACGCACCGATGGAGCAAGCATGAAGATGAAAAAAAGACTTGGGACTATTGCCGAGAAATATAATGCTAGTGATATTATTAATGAAAGGTTGAGTACAGTCAAATGTACACGTTTATAATGAAAATAGAATGCAGAATTAATTTGTTTTCACGATTGTAATTTCTTTTTTTATATTTAAATACAGTGTTACCTATTTTATACCTTCCAAGACAATCGTACTTAAGGAGTAAACTATAGTCCCACGTCGGAGCTGACATGCGCAATTTTTTGACAGAGCTTACTCTGAGGAAAATCTTGGGACTATCGTCATTTACCTGAGGACGTTGTCAAATGTTGATCAAGCCAAGATTTTACAGTATATATATGGAGGTCTGAAATATTGAAGTCGTTCTAATCTCAAACATTACAATAAAGATGTGAAAGTTAACAAAACCATTAATCTCCTGCAGAGCCTATCAACTATGTCCCGACGAGGAGGAAGAAGACGACGTGAGTGATGTGGAGGGAGAGACCGATGCAACGACTGCCCGTGGATGCTACCTCGACAAAGTATCCGTCGCGCCCACCGAGCATACGACTCCCGGCTGGCAGAGTCCCGTAGACGCGCTGGTCGCATCTACGTCGACTAGCGTGTCTGTGACGGCAGCGGCTGACGCTGTAGTATCTACCAGTTCTAGTGTGACCGTGCCGCCCAGCGGTGACGGGTCGAGCGGCAGTGGACCGGTTTTCGAGCGAACTTTCATGTAAGTTTGTAAGTTTTAAACTGTTTCATATGGTTGAATTTTTTACTTTGACTTGTATCATATAATGTAAATTTCTTCCGTGATGTTTATATTCATGTGACCAGATGGATATGTGCACTTTGTTTATAAATTGAGTTTGTGAAGAACATTGATCACAGGGAAGCCTTTGCAATTATAGGACATTGAAAACAGGCTGGTTAATAAAATGTTTAAATGCATAGCAACGCCATCTGTCAGAAAGATGTGAAATTTGTTGCTTATTCCCTAAAAAAGTGCTCATTTTTTTTGGAATAATGCTAGTCTGTAACACAGTTTTATATCATTAACTAGCATAAAACAAAGTCCCCCCCCCCCCCCATAATCTGTCTGTCAGTAATGTACACAGGTTTTGATTTTCTTTGATCAGGACAATCGTCGAATAGTGGTTGTCGAAATGATGATTTTATTATTTAAATGATAGTTATGAATGAAGCGAGAGTATCTCTGACTCTGTCGTCATCAAATATTGCAGGAAGAAGTTAGAAGACCGCAAAAGCAGCCCCACCCTAGACGAAGAACAGTGCTACCTGGCCAGCGTGGATACAGTCGACGGTGAATACTATCCTGTAAGTAATATTATCTTGTTTATTTTATCCCTGGTTTTTTTCTATTGGTTTTGAAAATCATCTTACACAATAGGACCTAATATAGCTACATTGAAGAAAATTTAAAAATTTAGGTTTTATATCTAGTTTTATTGTTACTTTTATTGTTAGTTTTATTGTTTTTTTTGTATGCATCATGTTATTTAGGAAAAGGGCCTTTATAATACTGATCCTATTTTATGTAATCGACAAGGAATGCACATGTGTGAACACCTTGACGGCGACTGCCTTCGTAGAATTAAAGATTTACTTCCATGTTGGTTTCCTAATAATTTCATCTCAAGTGCTAGGTAATGATGTTTTAAGAAATTTCTTTTGATTGTAAATTGAAAATCTTATTCAATGGTTAGGTTCTCATATTGGGCTTCACTTTTGGAGTTTTGTATCTCAAAATGGAGAACTCAATCATTTTTTTGTCCTTCTGTCTGCCTCCAGAGACCCTTTTTTGCAGGAACAACCGGAGTTATAAAATTGAAATTAATATCAAATAATAAGGTCTATGGGGTCCAATAGTCCTATGTTAATGGTAAAAATAAAACTTCTAACTCAGTCAATAAAAAGATGCGATGCTTTCAAATATAACGTATATTGATACTAATCAAAACTAGTAATGGTACTACTCCCAATAGACTTAGAATCTTGAAATTTGGTTCAAAAGAAGGTCTTATGGAACATGGAAAGAAAAAAATTGGGAAATTTTCAAGTAATAAATCCGTAACGAAATTAAGAGGAAATTGTTGCACTTAGACTACGTTCCACTAGCCGCTCGCAACGCTCGTGCCCACAACCACAATCATACCAATTCTACTAGCTTGTTACGCCCATATGCACCACACACGGTCAAGACTGTCAGTCGGACTTACTGACAGTTAAAAACGTATTTCTGTTTCTCATTAATTGTAGTTAAAAACTTATTTCTGTCCTAGCTTTTAGTGTCTTCGTTTCTGTCTACTTTACCGACCGTACCTTATAGCATGGCCCAATTTCTAAGGTATCCATACAAAATACATTTTTAACTGTCAGTAAATCCGACTGAGAGTCCTGACTGTCTGTGGTGCATATGGGCGTTAGTATTGTAACTGTCAGTCCAAGTGGAGCCGGTTATGAACAATGCATATTTGTAACTATGAGGAAATGTCTGGTGTTGAATGGAAGTAAAGAGTTTATAAGTATTTTAAAAGCATAGATGATGAGACTTGCAAAGACGTCTTGCATCTTCTGGTGTAACCTTTACTTCTATTAAATACTTCTCAGAGCTGCATCCTCATGTTCCTTTCCATAACCTTAAAAAAATTATATAATTTCTATAATTTACTAACATAAATTTCACATCTCAATGTGTCAAAAATATATTTATAGATGAACAACTGCAACTACTCACTTCAATACGTGGGTCAGTGGTTGTGAACAATAACATTGTTAACAACTGCTGACCCACGTATTGAAGTAAATTAACACTGGTATTTTGACACATTCAGCAACGACCGTGGTCGCTAAGTGAAACAATAAAGTGAGTGTTGCTATCGCCTAGTGGAACATACCCTTAATTCGCCTAGTGGGAAAATGCACTTGGTGTTATGCAAACTTTAACGAAGCAGTCATGTTCTAGTGTGCTTTGCATCAATGAAGTATGCAAAATTATAGTATTGGAACTTAGATATGCATCAGAAAAGAGAGCTGCAATAGTCCATATAGGGTCTCAGACCCAGGTCTTGCTATAAAAATAACAATGACTCTCTTATGTAGAGAAAATGAAAAAAAGAAGGGCCAAGGTCTTGCTATAAGAATAACAATGAATCTCTTATGTAGAGAAAATGAAAAAAAGAAGGGCCAAAGTCTTGCTATAAGAATAACAATGACTCTCTTATGTAGAGAAAATGAAAAAAAGAAGGGCCAAGGTCTTGCTATAAGAATAACAATGACTCTCTTATGTAGAGAAAATGAAAAAAAGAAGGGCCAAAGTCTTGCTATAAGAATAACAATGACTCTCTTATGTAGAGAAAATGAAAAAACGAAGGGCCAAGGTCTTTCTATAAGAATAACAATGACTCTCTTATGAAAAGAAAATGAAAAAAAGGACGCAAGTCTTGCTATAAGAATAACAATGACCCTCTTATGTAGAGAAAATGAAAAAAAAGGACCCAAGTCTTGCTATAAGAATAACAATGACCCTCTTATGTAAAGAAAATGAAAAAAAAAAGAAATAAAGCTCCATTAAAAGTTTTATTTAAATCCTCAATCAGATAAATGAAAAATCTTGTATTTTTTAAGTCTGGTTATTTCTCATAATGTTTGTACATGCTATTTCTAATCATCAGTCAGACACATCATGTTGATTCTGGTTATATTTTTATCAAAAATTAACTTTGTACATCTGATTTTTTATAATATTCTTTGGAACTCTGAACAGGCCCGATGAACAATAGTGCAGATTGCGTCTCGTCGTATCATCCAAACATGTTTTGCAGGCCCGACACAGGGTCGTCGAAAAAGGTCATATGAAACTTGAAAAAAGTAAAAAGACATTTCTATTGTCAACACAGTTATTCTAATTAATCTGGACCGTGGGTACATATTAAAAAAATGTTTGATATTGAATATTTTTTAATAATCTCTGAATAATAATATTATGTACATGGACTTCGGTAGTTTTAGATTTTTTAAAATCTTTACTAACAATCTACATTCATGAAGATAGCGTTTTTGTTTTATATTATGATTACAAATTGCATTTTGTTTTTTGCCTTTTCCTTATTGTCAATCGATGATTTATTTGATTTTTTACAATCCAAAAAATATCAGCTTTCTTTGTTTAATTTACTATTCTGTAACCAGGCCCATTTTCGTTGGTCTGCTCTCAGTTCACAAAAATTATACGCGTACAATATCACTCGTACTGCAAGAAGTGGAAACGGAAGTGTGAAATAATATAACATATGGGAATATAGTAGGAATGTAATCCGACAATATTTAGCGTCTTGCACGTTATAGAAGACGAGGTGATGTGACAGAGTTTATAAAAATACTATCTCTTTTTGTTCCAGGAGCCTGCGTGTATTTAGTGCGGGCGCGCCATTGTTGTTGTGAAAATATTCATTCTTTTCCTACACAAACTCACATACTTACACGGGGGAAAGACGGACGTTTTTGTTACAAACATATAATATATATATATATATATATATATATATAAACATACACATATATATATAGTTACATGTATGATATATTGTGGAGATTTTACCTAAGCTGAGTGAATTTAACTTATTTCATCATCATAACTAGTGTACTATAGGTTAGCTTACAATTAATTATTATGTTATATTTAAATAAATATATAATATATATTATAGGGGAAAGTCATATAAATTAACGCTGGCTCATTGACATGTATTTCATTTTGCTAAGGCTATCGTTTCTAGGTGTTTTGTATTGATGATATATTATGTATTATTGGCAGTTACGTGTGTTGATTTATGTTTAAGACGTATCAGTGCTATCCTGCATAGTTAGATGTGTGATCCCGCTGAAATGAGACGTTTTGCTTTATATAAATATACTTTTGAAATTATATGTAATTTGAATAGAATTATGTATGTACACGAAAGTAAATGGATTATTATTGACGTTCGTTTCTTGTCTATGAACAAAAATATTATATTTTAAAGAAAATTTTCAAAATTTTTAACTAAAATGCAATGTTTTGAGACTTGGTACAAATACTGTGAATCAAGATATATGGTATCTATGAATAATAGCGTTATAAATATCTGTATACTGAAGCGCTGAAAAATCTAATTTTGTGTGCAGAGTTCTGGAGTTACATACAAATGGCAGAATTGTAAAAATTAATTACGCAGTAGGACAGTCCTCGATGACGTGAGACAAAGAACTGATCGTATAAGTAATTTGTGCTACTGCTAAGCTGATGTGGGGAGGGGCGGAAAGAGATTCAAACAATAGACAAAATCCAAATTGAGCAGTGTTACCATTTTAGAATTTTTTTCGATGCCATTGTAAAAAATCTTCTTTTCAAAATTTTTCAGTCTGTTTAGCATAATATTTTTGGATTCGTGTTTATATTTTTTTTTGTAATATTACTTAGACAGGGGTGCAACCCTTGCTCATTGCTTAATGAAAAATGTAAATGAATTTATATTCATTACTATGTTGGTATGTTTGAAGACATATTTTAATACTCCACGCCTTATCTGATTTGGCCGTCAGTGTAAGTTTAAAAAAATGAACTAAATATATCTAAAAATGAAAAGATAATTTTAAAAACATGACGAGACTAAATATTTTTGCATTGCACTAATTGCATTTTTATTAATGCTCGTGTATAGGTATGACATCTGTCGAACACGCTAACAATTATTTTTTAAATTTGTCTGTCCGTTGCTGGAATATTGACAAAATGTCGCCTTTCACCTCTAGTGTTTTAATATATTAATTTGCTGGCTTGTAAACCTGTGTTAGCATATTTCTAACAAAAAAATGTAATGTACAATAAATAATGTATATTTATGTTACATAGTTATACATTTATATTCGTTTATTTTATTTCAAGTTTTGAAAAACAAAAACATTATTATTATTATAGATTTTTGAATTTGTCATAATTTTTGGAACCTTTCGGGTCATAGAGGCAAATGCCGGAGCATTCGGTGAGAAGGTACAGTATTAGAGATTATTTTGGTTTTTTTTTGGTTGTGAAATGAGTCATTTTTGGAAAATTTTAAAAATTCTGGTAGCGTGGTTTTTTAAATAATGGATTTGTAATGGTATTTTGGAATTGATGGGTTTGGAATGAAATTGGTACTTTGTTCCTTGACGACATATTAGCAAATATTACGTTTTCAAGTGATTTAATAGCTGTAAAGAGGTTATGTGTTATTAAGAGATGGAATAGCATGAATTGTTATGGGCAGTAATAAAATTGGAATGAGATTTGCGAGCACATTGTCATTGGATCATTTGTTATTCGGTTTCAAGAATTTGAAAGCTTTTTAAATGCTTTTGAAGCTGTTTTAATTACTAAGTTTCTTTTCTTTTTAATTTACATATAAAAATTTCTGTATCACTAGCATCATAATATGTATGTATCTTGTCAATTGCAAAATCTAAAATAATCCTTATAATTTATGGCGTTTGACATTTGTGAGAAGTTATATCCCTGATTAAATAATTAAATTAACTGAAATGGAATACAGCCGTTTTGACAGCACTTTATCTATGACCATAGACAATAAATTTTACTTTGCCGTCAAAATATTTCAAACATTTCAGTGCTTGATTAAATTAAGAACAAGGCATTTAATATTTATAATTAGATATATATAAAAGATATTAATCATCGAAATAGATACTACAAGAATGTAAGTAATTGTTTGTGCCATATATTTATGCTCAAGGGACGGAAGGTGTCATCGTGTTATGACTGATTTATTTAACATTAATATCTATTGTGTAAACATAGAAATGGCTGTTTAGATTGTTGGGGGAAATGTGGTGAGTTTTAGTAATTTTGGGCAGAAGAATGTGGGAGAAAAAGGTATACAATCTTTTTAAACAATGGTCTCGGTAATCATGGTTATTATTTTGTTAATTTGTTTGCCACGATTTAAATTTTTTCTACAAAAATTTTATTCGTCTGGTTTGAAGTCCGTCACATGTAGCTTGACCCTCTTATGATAAATTGAACATGGTTAACAAAAAGCGGACACATCTTTTAAATAAAAACTTAATTTTTTAAATTTTTTTGTCATGGAATAGTTTGCATTATTTTGATATGTAAATAAAATACTTTTGAATTCTGCAAACGCGGCAAATTTAATTGTTCACGAGTAGAGTTATATTTCCTGTTCCGTTAATTCAATTCAACCAGAAATGCCTTAGCAGGTCATGTGAAGGTTGAAATATAATATTTATTTAAAACTTAAAGTTTCTTTAGAATGAAACTGGACCTAGTCTTGAAACCGGTTGCCACTAAGCGTTAGAGAAAAAAAAAATAATTACTTTTTTTATGTTTTAAATAGTTAATAATTGTAATATTGAATTTCACATGTACCACAATTGGATGACGATTTATACATATATATATATATATATATATATATATATTGTATATATATATATATATATATATATATTGTATATATATATATATATATATATATATATATATATATATATATATATATTGTATATATATTGTATATATATATATATATATATATATATAGTTTATATTATCATAGTTATTCTAACTATTATAAATAGGCTTATGGCATAAATAAGAACATACATACTTACATACAAAGAGACAAGCATACATACATAAATACATTGTTATATTTAATTCGAGCAATCTTTGTAATATATTTATTTATATTCCTTCACTTTTTTAAAAGTATTAGAACATAAGAGGAATAGACGTTAAGGTAATGAGCGACATGTCGTTTTGTAGATAAATTGTTAATAAACACGTATCATTTTAATGCGTATATAGACACGTATATGTATTTATGTTTAAATCCCGTCTATGTATTTATGTTTAAATATAAATATATGTCGAAGTTGTTTGATAATTCAAAAGTATTCGTTTTCTTTGCTTAGTTTTGAATAATATCGCAATGTCTGCCGCTTACCATAAAATCACTTTAAGGACAGTCAAACTGATACAGTTTGTTGGTAAAGAAATATTTTTATGTAATGGCGACACTTCGTCTATCTACTAATCAAAGTTACTGTACAATAATAATAAAGTATAAAATGTCAAAAGCAGCCATTTCATTGATAAAATTTATTTGAACATGTCTTTGTTGTCACGCGTTACCATAGACTATATAGAGATTATGGCACCACACCATAAAGTATTGGACATTTTTTTACTTAAGCGATTTTTAAGGTTATCAAGAAAAAAAAAGTCCATAGACAACCAATGATGAGGCAAAAGTTTGAAGCTGTGTTAACAATAAACAAACTTAGTTGCAATCGTCTTCAAAAAAAGGCAGAAAATAAAAAAAAAATTGATACAATTTAACTTTGAGACATTTGCAACATTTCACAAATAGTATATATAAAATATAACATTTTTGTAAATTAATTTTTTTCCGTTACATATTTTTTTATAAATTTTCAAATGCTTTCATATCCAATATCAATGAATTTTCTTAATGCTTTTTTAACTGTTGAGACTTGAGTAGCCTTTTTGTCAACTGAAAACGCGTACTTAGTGTCGGGTATGTAAATAATTGTAACAAAGTAATTTAGCACAATACGCAATGGTAGTTATTGTAACCAACCTTCTTAATATTTAAATCTTTTTTCTCCACCGTCTCACAGAAACTGCTTGTTAACATTTTTAATTATTGTATTTTCAGGCTTTACTTTTTTTGCTCCATATCTACTAACTTAAATGTTTCTGAATATCTTAATTTTTAAAATAATAGCAATATTTTGTAAACGACAATAGAATGGATCGGAGATATAATTAATATACATTACGAACAAGGTACATAAATGTTAAGAGCTATTTCAAAAAGAATGATATGAAGAGAGAATACAAGAAAAATACAGAAATATCGGTTTATAATTATGCTTCAGAAAAAAAATTACTGACGTCTGTTTCACGGAGGTCTAGAAGTATTTAAAAAATTTTGGAAAGAAAATTACGTTTATTGGCCCCTGTTAGATCCTAAAATCAATCTCTGGCCTTTCTCGTGTATGTTTTTAATGATTATTTGAAATGGCATGTTGTGACTTTTATCTTTACACAAAACAAGCAACACTTGTTGAAGCCATAATTAATTTTGCCTTGCATATAAATCAATACGAATCTTTGTACCTCTAAATTTCCTCAAAAGAAGCCATTTTTTTTGAGTTTAATAGGAATTTTGATCATTTTCACTGCTGGCAATCTGTCAAACTTTAGGAAATATACAAAGAAATGTTATATTATGCTCTTACCTATATTTTCACTACATTACGCGTTTGTAAATTATCATTTTATGTATATATTAAGATCCTGTTCTAGGCGAATTCAATTTATATTCCTTAACATGCTTGTGCAGATCTTATTGACAGTAGCTTGAAGGAATGTCGTGTTTCAAATTCGTAATTAATCCCCATTGTCCAAAGTGCTAAAAAATTACCACTAAATATTTAATGTTTTGAAAACATAAATTTGTTTTGGCTGTCGTTTAATTGGTGCATGAATAAGAGAGTTATTTGATGTTGTTTGAAGTCACCATAGACTAAATTATATTCGACTGTTGTCAAAGTGACAGATGAGTATTCCATAGACACAATTTAAATTAATTATAAGTCAAAATTGTATTTAAAAAGAAAGTTTTTGATACATATGCTTTTCTGGATTAAAATTAGAATTTTTTCATAATAGTTTTATAGTTGTAATTAGGTTATATTTAAAGTGTACAATTAATATTTTTATGGCAAAAATGCTGTGCAAAAATGTTTAGCATGTTGCAAACCGGCGACACGTGGAAGCGAAGCAAATTAAATTCTTGTCGAATGTTAGCAATTTTACTCTCATCAGCTCTCCATATTGCTCGACGTTACCAAAGATGCAAAATAAAGATGTTAAATTGTAAGTTTAATTATTATTATTATTATAAATATATAATAATTATTGTTCATAATGTTTTTGTGTATAAACATTTTGTTTGAATTGTGAAGAATTCAGAGTTGGTTTGGAGCACGGACATTTTAAATATACACTGACTTTATGCACCCGCATGTTGTGTATGTTTATACAAATAATTTTTTTAACAATTGACAATTAGATTTGCGTCCTTTTTGACATATCTCTTTTTGTCAGCACAAATAGAGATTTCATGCTTTCAGCTAGTAATTGTCTAGGAATTTAGATCTAAATTTTGTCATTATCTCAGTTTTGAACTTTATGAAAATCATATTGTCATATTTTCATAAACATTGTTTCTCAATTAGTCTCTGATTTTCAAAGGGTGCTACCAAAATAGGCAGTCGTTTGTCATTTGTCAACATGACAGTTAAATTTTTCATAGACAAACTTTATGTACTTAAAAATAATGTCTAGGAAAGATTTTGCTGAGTTTAGATAAGTATTTTTATTTAATGCGACGTTTGAACTTAGTAGTTGGTTATATTTAAGGTGTCCATGCGGGAACAATAATAATTGCCTTGAAGTCAATATGTTGTATAGTTTTGTTATCGTTGTTGTTTGTAGGTGGGAGATGAAAGGTGTTGGGCGCGGAGGAGAGTAAAAAAAAAGTGTAAACTGTAGATAAAGACTAGGTAAAAAAAAATGTATTAATAATTTGTAATTGCTTGCCACTCGGATGCTTGGAGGTGGCGTTTCTGTCCAGTGCTTTGCTGCTCATCGATCGGCGTCTGATGTACTTTTTGCCACGTTAAACAGATAAGCAGTGAGAGGTAAAAAGATGAGTTTGCAATAACCCATTAGACATTGTTTTTCTTTTTATGTTTTTAACCATTTGTTAAAAAACAAAATATTTTTGTATGAAAATACTAATATTGTTGTTGCAATAAAAATGATAATGATTGTTTGTTTTCGAAATGTTATATAATTTCAATACACCCGAGGTAGCATTTTGAAATGTAATTTTTCAATTTGTGTTATCTAATTTTCAGGTTAGAATTTTGAAAAATGTATCGAAAATTACGTCAGACGGCCGTCGAAAAAAAAAAAACTATTTAATATCCTTTGAGTCTATGCTTTGCACTTAGCGGTGTTTTGGAGGAAACGGAAGGCAGAAACATCATCTCAATGGGTCTTAGATGCAATACTTTTTGATATTAATATTTGAACACCAATGAATATTCCCCTGACCCGAGTTGTATTGTGTACAAGCTGTATAAAGAGTACAGATGTCTAAATATATTATATAAATAAATTAATAAATATATACATATTATATACATGTGTGTATATATTTGTACGTATATATATTTACGTATAAATATATACACATAAACAAATGTATATGTATCTCGACCGATCTCAATTTTGTAATTTGTGATGCCGAACCGGTTGAGTGAGTTAAGCATTCGAAGGGAAGAATAAATTATTTAAAAAAAAATTGTTGTTTTTATTGTATATATTTTAAATTCCGATACAGGCACCTGTCTGTCGATTATGAAATTTTTTTGCAGCGACATATATACTTGTGTCAGTGTGCCTACTTTGTGCTATCGATATGACTATCGACAATACAACTTGTTTGTGGTACAATAAGAATTTTAGGATTTTGGGTAAAAACGAATCGCTATCTGGAAATAAACAAAAATAACCCTAATAGTCTACATGCTTGGTAGCGGCGATGCATACTTTAGCTCGACGAATCGTTATAAAGAATCACGTCACAATTTTCCTGTTGATTTGCCCGAACAAGAACTGCGCCAATTACGACGGCTTTTGAGCGGCCGTCATATTACGAGGGCTGTTCAAAAAGTAATGATAAAAACGCTGAATAGAAAAAAAAATTATTCAAACTTAAATCTACATCAAGCGATTGATGGTGTTAAAGTTTACAATTGAGTTAGCCCTCGATTCGCTGACAACTAAACAAATAGTTTTCCATTGTTTTGAGTTCATTGATTTAAAGCATTTACCGCTTTAGGTTTTGAAATATTAACTGTGAAAGATGATAACTGAGAATTATCGAGATGTTGGAACAATTGAAAAAACATTTCGGCACCATGAATTCCTACAGGTATAGAACAAAGTGATATTTCACCTTTTGAGCACCAGAGGTTCTTCCATATATATATATATATATTTATACGTGTGTGTCTACATGTATTCATGTGACAAATTGCAAGGTTTTTATAGAATTTTATAATGGCCCTAGAAATGTTTTCAAAACCAGTGTCGTTTCTGATTCTAAATGTTGGGCGTTTTGGGAAATATTGCACACTATATAACTCGATAACTAATGCAACTAATCAAACATTTGTTATAACTACGTACAATAAAAGACACGGGTGTTTGTGTATCTTCCATAATTAGCTAAATAATAGGAAGTAAGCTAATAAGGTTTGTTTTATGAATTTATTGAAGGCGAAAACGTAACACTTATTGTTTTGTTTCATATTTCCGTCTGTCCATATGTAACATAGTTGAATGAAATTGTATAGTGTGATCGGCCCCATTAATTGCAGTATCATTGAAGATGTCTTCGAAAGTCTGGTATTACTTTTTGATTCATCGTCTTGCAAGATGAGTCTCGAAAGAATTGTGCAAAACATTTGTTTCCTTTCCTAAATTTGTAACCGCACATGTCATGTCATGATCTCAAACAGAGGATAACGGTATTTGGTTTGCAAAGTTATTTTGATCGAATTGTGATATAAATTAAATCTATGAAGGAAATACTAAACAATATATTTATATGGTTTTTATTAATATTTAGGAATAATTTACTAGAGGCGCTATGTATTGTTACCTATTTAAATTTTGGTATGAATCTGGGAATGGATATCTTGCAAGTTCTACCGGTAATTTTTTTATTTTTACACATCTTAAAATTTCAGCGACAGGTTTCATTTATCATTACTGTAATGAACACACACACAGCAGACGGACCCACTCAGACGAATCTGAAAATTACGGCAGTGCAGATACTTTCTCGCACTCCTCACATCAGCGGATCAAATTTACTCTTGTAATACCATTCCATTCCCATTTCCAATGCGAAAAAATAATTTAGCCCTAATTGATTGAAAAGTTGTGGTAGCTAGGGACGGCTTTATGGTGAGTGGGAGATGAAATGAAACGTTTGAATAGATCTAAAAATTATAATTTAAGTTAGAAATAATATGCGATGTAACAAAATATAAAACTTGATAAACCTGATTCTAAAAATTATCGATATCATAAATTACTTTATGCAAGTTTGTTTTTGAACCTGTTTTGGCTGTATCAAATCTTTATTTGGAAGTAGTTTCCGTATTTGAGATCATCACCAATCCCAAATATCGAACAGATGGTTTGATAACTTTACAGGGTCTATTTTTCTTGGCGATTAATTCATCGTTCTGAGTAAACCCAAGTGCAGAGTACATTTCTACTTGGTAATGAGACAACAATATTTTTTACTAGCGTGACCCGTGCGAAGTCTTCGCATTATAAATTATTCAACTTAATTTAATAAATCAAAATTGATTGCAGGTATTCAATTCATTTCTAATTTTGCACACTGCTTATTACGTTTTTATTCCATTATGAAGCTCAGATGACAGATCAAACAAATATTTTACTAAAATTGGCATATAGAGGCGCAAGTATCAAAAGCATTGAGCTAAAGCGCCACTTTATTTATACGTGAGTGGATTTGAAATTAAACAAAAATTTTACCGACCGTCAATCATATTGATGTTGAGCCGTTAGATGGCAGCATTGCTGTTTTGTGTATATAATTTTAATAATTAATTAATTTGCAAAAACAATAGCAATAATAAATTTTTTAGTTGTGGATGCTGGTAGAGCAAGCAATTATCTATAAAATGAAATATAATTTATGTGGATTAGTTGTGAGGTTTTTTCTAAAAAGGGAGAGTAACATCTTAACCTTAGCGTATTAATATATATGATGATGATTGAAAGATGGGTATTTGAATTTCGAACCCTGTAATATCTCTAAAATAAAAATAGTTTTGCTGATTAGAACGAGTGTATTTCCATTGTGAAATCTGCCCCAAGTGAAGGCTTTGTTTTAAAAGCTAAAGTGGCAATGTTTATTTATTGATTACTTTTATAAATAATTATCTATCAAAATTATTGCTACTGGAGCAATCCCTTTCAACCAGAATTACAGTACTTTTGTGAACTAATAGGGTAGGTACATAGTAAAACATGATAACGATATATAATAAGTAATTTTTTAAAATAAAAAACACATAATCTGATGTCATATGTCAGGAGGGGCGGTTAGATCCAGATTGAGAAGTAAAAAATGGAAAAGGATTAAATGCGAGTGATATGAAAAGAAAAGGATCGTGAAAAGTAATGTTACAGGTAAGAAACAGATTATCGACCGAAGATTTACAACTATTTTAAAATTTTTTCCATAAACATGTATTTTTTCAGGTTAAAAATATATATAAAAATATGTTGCCTAACTGCTATGTTTTAATTTCACTATATAAAGTGTTCCCATACCTATTGCTTCAAAAGACATTTCCTTTGAAATAAATTGTTACTTCTCGCAGAACTTGAAATAAAAATAAATAAATACTTCTATTTTACCAATAAAATTACAAATAAATATGTTACTAATAAAAATGATATATAAAGTAATAATACAAAGTAATAATTGGTACTTTAATTAATGTGGGTTTAATTCATACTCTAAGGACAGAAAATGGTATAAAACAATAGAAACCAATATTCCTACGAAATTCAATTAATAAGTTCGACAAATTTAAGTAACTAAATATTATTTCTGTCTCTATTTTAAAGTTTCGTCTTCTTATTGACTGCTTATATCGAACAACATCTAAATACTAACATGGATATAATTGTAAGTTACAATTCCCTGAAAGTGTCAATCAAGAAGAAAAAATGAACTTAAATATTTATTTCTTTGATGAATAATCATATGGTGTACTTATTGCTACAGAAACAATCTCTTGGAGTCAACGAGAATGGACTACCCATTTACAAAATAATAGGACAGGCCGATAGTAAAAAATGATAACATACGAAAAGTAGAAAAGACTAAAACAATTTAATTTGGTATGTTGGGAAAGAAAAATGGAGTAAGGGAAAAACTAGAATCACAGGAAAGAAAGAAGGATTAATGGAAATAAAGAAGATTAAGTAAGGTTAGGACAAATCAGAAGAATTTTGAATGCTTGAATGGCTGGTGACAGTTTGGTAACAGAATTGAGTTTGTTTCAAAACTTGTCAACATGAACAGTGAACGAATGTTGTTCACTGAAAGAAATGATATATTTGAGGAAAAGGGGTGTGAAAAATTTGTCAGAACATAGAACCAGGCAATGTGGAAAATGTTCTGTAAATCTTGCAGCAAAGTAAGCGGAGTGTGAAAATTGCACTGGTTACAAATCTCCATCCATCTGCACTGAGATAACAGTTTTAAAATTAAGACATTACATTTGATCATGAGGAAGGCGAAAAACCTACACTATAGCTTTTGTTAAAAAAAATATAAAAGTTCATGTACGGTTCAAAATAAAACTTAAAATGGGAAAATGCCCATAATCGAAGGATGCTGCACAAATAAATGAAATAATCCGTACCTTCAAATCAGATAAAGGCATATGGAACGAAACCTAGTAACGCTCATGGAATTAGTATAATTGAAATTGTTTTAAAATGCACAGATAAGACAATATTCCGCCAAAGAATTTGTTGATAATAATCGGTAAATTTTGATGATATCTATATACAGAGAGTTTAGCTTTGAATAATATCTAATAGGCCTTGGTGTGATATAAGATCTATTTCATAAAATTAGTCTCCAATTAGACTGATAATCCTCCAGTATCGGTATTCCTTGTACCGAAATTAAGCCATCTTTTTGTTATGTTCTTCAGCTAGGAACCAATAATCTGTAGTTTTTCCTATCTCTTCATTTGGTGATGGGGTGCATCTCAGATTTTGGCATTTTCAGGGAGATGTTATTCTAAAATTTTGGATGATTTCCGATATATTGGTATGCCTGACCTTGCCTTCTATTATAACTTGTTGACTTAATAACACTTCTATATTTGTGATATATTAAAATGTCCACTGTCTTTTCTACTGTAAGTTGGTGAAAGATTCAATAAAGAAATAATCTTTTATATTTATTATGCATTAATTATAAAAAAACAAATTGCAACACAATTCTATACTGTTAATTTAGTGATTGGTTTATCAGACAACACTTTTATTGTTGAATGTGCTAATCATAAGATAGATTTTTGAAAAAAGGTTGTAAAGAAAAAAAAATTGGTGTGCTTAAGTGGAAACTTTGGCAACTAATATAATTGTACTGTGCACTACATATTTGTGGATTTGACTGTTCGACATTAAATGAATCCTCGTATTCCACATGGTGTTCCTCAACCGTACACCAAAAATCAATTAACAAAATTCAGTGGTTTAGTCACAGGAATAGTTTTAAGGTGTTTCCAACACCTTACAGTGCTTTGCTACAAGTGCCGACTAAAACAACAACCATGCGCCCATCACCGTTGTCACATAACATAAATATTGCAAAGGGTATACATAACATAAATATTGCAAAGGTGTTTATGTTTTGCTTATATTAAAATGCTATTTAATTTATTGAAATAAAAAATGTTTGTATTATTGGCGTAATTATTTATTTACGATGCAGTACACTTCGACTCTTCAAACTTATGCACTTTGACACTTAATAATATCACAATAATATTTATGCATACAAATTGGCTCAATTCATTTATAAAAGTTTTACAATTACATACAAAATAAAACACATAATAAATATAGTTGTCTAAAGATATATAATATGTATATATATATATATATATATATATATATATATATATATGTATATAGTACCAGGTGACCGGGCGATGCTTGGTGTATTTCCATAGGAAAATGAAATTGCTTGTTTCATAGTATTAGATTTTCTTTTCCCTTCCCCTCCCTTCATCTTCACATACCCCTTCCCTCCTTTTCCCTCCCTTTCCCCCTCCCCTACCCCTACAACATCCACATCCACTCTCTCTTCCCCTTCCCCTTCTGGATAAAGTGAACCAAAGGAAGTTTTACTTCAAAATTTTTCTTATTATTGTGTAATAGTAGTTTTGAAGGTGAATATTTACAAGTAATAGTGAACATCTTTGAAAATATAGTCTGTCTCGTGTTAATTTCGTTTGTTGATTAATCGAGACGAAATATTCAACCCTATAAAGATAACTTTTGTTAAGTAAATATCTTACAAAAGGTTAGGAATAAACAAGAATGAACAGCTCGTACTACTCACGCACAACTATCTCATAAAAATGTTTTATTTAATTGTTATTGACCTATGATGTCAATATTGAACAAGATAATAATTTTTGTGCCAAAACAATGTCATTACTGAATGTTATAACATTCAGTACAGTGGAGCTTTTAGTATAGCTGTGTGTTTTAATATATATTTAGTAACATATATTTTATAATTTTGTGGAATTTCTTCACGACAGCTTAAGTAAGTACATTCATTTTTTATTATAATTGATAAGATTGACTAGTCATCTACGGACAGGAAAACTGCTTCACAATATTCGGAAGTGTCATAAAAAATGTATTGATTTGCTTCTTTCAATTTTTGAGAATTTTGGATGAAAAATTAGAATAAATTAAGAAATATGTTTTCTACAAATATATTTTACATTAAATTAAAATATAAAATAAGATGAGAAACAATATAAAATAAAAGAGTAACTTATTTGATACTTTTACAATGAATGTAGTACAATGCAAATGCCATTTTCGTATAAAAATTTCATTTTGCACTGTTTTTTTACAATTCTTGCTATTCTTGCTATGAGGCTTTTTTTGCTGAAATATTGTTCCATTTTTCATCTGATTTATCTTAAATTAAAATATAAAATAAACTGAGAATAATATAAAATGAAAATGCAATTTATTTGTATACTGTCACAATAAATGTATTACAATACAAACTCTTTTTTCGTCTAAAAATTTAAATTTGCACCTAATCATTTTTTTTTTAACTCTTGATTTTCTTGCCATGAGGCTTTTTTAAATTTCTACTGAAAGATTGTTCTGTATATAGAATCTATCTGTATATCTAAAAGCTAAAAACATACTATATAACATACTTCACATCTCTTCCTTGGATGATGGATGGCAATCCCTAACTTTTATTTCCAATGATACTCTTACCGGATTTATCAAATTTTAACTATATTTGAGATCTTTATATTGATTATTACTATGAATTTAATAATAAATTAAAGAAAGGTTAGATAAATAGCATTCTATTCCAAAATGTTTCTACACATTTCATTTTTCTTTACTCTATCGATTGTTATTAAACAGCGCTTGGTTAAGGTAATAACCTCAAACCAGAAATGACCAGCGTTATGTTTTGCTATTAGCATTATGCAGAACGGCAACAAATTTTCTTTAGTGCTCCTCGTGCCATTTTGAATCTAACAGTTCACACTTCTTAGTGCAACAAATTTTTTTTTAAATTGCTTTATCATCACAACAGTTTATAGTTTACTTGAGCCATTTCCCTAAGTTACGTGGAAAGTACTATTTTTTAAACAGCAACACATCCAACTTAATCGGCCTGTTTCTACATTTAGAAAAAGAGCTTTTGAAAAAATTTTATTCAATTTTTGTAGAATAATAATTTTTACATCATGTTAACTCATGGCTTTAACGTCAAGAAATCACTAGTTTGATGCACAGAAGTTTTAAGATGACTCTAATCGCACTGCTGTGGCTCAATGTATTACAAAATTAATTTCATGAATTTTTTTCGAAATACGAAAATATTATTTGTGAACCTCGAAGATGCTAAACTGAAACTAAAATAAGTCGATGTATCATATATATATTTTAAAGAATACTTTTTTAATATGAACAAAAATATGTTTTGTATTGCAATTAACAAAGTGTGTTGTTAGGGTTTTAAACAGAAGTTACTGGAGACAACAGGGGGCTATAAATATAATGGTTTTCCATAGATGTCCTGCATTTTCTCATAAACAAAACACGGTATTGTACAGAAGAACACAATTCGAAGAAAATGCATATAATAAATTTATTTAAAACATTTTACTAGTGGACTCAAACTTTTGGCTGGCAGTGTATTTATTTACATGGCAACTATAAATATATTTCATTATGCAACTAACTGATAATTTCCGTTATTCAATAACTATGTGTGGATTTTTCTGGAATACTGACAACAAGAGAATTGTTAAGTACAAGTAAACATACACGTGTGCACATAAATGTTGATTAACAGATAATGAGTTAACTCATCTTTACAGATGTATCACTTTACAATAAAAAACACCAAAATAATTTGGACTTTTATTATAACATTTTCGTTTCTATTGTTTGTATTTTTCATTGTATTTTGGCTTTTTAATTCTAATATTGTCATTGCGAAAGTTACAAAACCTACACACCAAGTTAAATAAATTTGCAACTAATTTTATGGATACACTTAGCCTAATTGTCTGAGTTATAATTATTACAATGCGATTGCGAATGAGTTATAATTATTTATATTACGACATCGTAATTATAGTTAATTATAATTATGAATTTATAATTACTGAGTTATAATTGTGACATTATACTCAATAGTGAGCTGAGACACTTCAATTTATTGAAAAAAGGTTACGATTTTGATATTTGTTCATCAAAAATACAAAACAATTCCATGGAATACAACTTAAAGTTGATAAAGAAAATTTTTTGTAACGTTGCAAATTATAAATATGTTTGTGAATTTATTAATCCTGTCATAAACGGTAGTTTCGCATGTGTTAAGAGGTTATCCAACAGTGATAAGTGACTCAATAACTAGTGGAAACTTGGGGAATTAATGGACAGGAAGTATGAGTTAATTTATTCTTGACCTGTAGGTTTTAAAAGTAGGGAAAGTAGAGTAAGCTTGAAAGTCATCAAGTTACTGTGATCTTTGCTAATGGATGAATCTTTGCTAAGAGTCCACCTGAAGATGTTGTAATACAAGGAAACCTAGGTCGTGGTAAAGAACTTAAAGAAAGTAGAAATAATACTACATCACGTAGTTTCATTTAATTGTATTAATATTATGTGAAGAGAAAACTTTATTGAAAAAAATTACATTTTGTCCCTACATAAAATTGTACCTGATAAGATAATGTTTTCAGCGTCAACCTGGAGTATCATCGTAGTTATGGGTATAATGGGTAGCGACAATGTTTTTAACCAGGTAGAAGAAAATATTTCTCGGATTCATTCATCCACTTGCAATTTATACTGGTTCTGCTATCTTTTCATTGCATTCAGTTTGGATTGTCTCCAAGTTAACTGAAACTATAAAATATTTGTGACTACATTAGAAATACTGGTAAAATGCACGATTTCGTTAATCTGTCTTAAGAAAGCAGGAGAATTTATAAAATCAGAATTCATGGATAATGCTAAAACTTTGTTGGATATAGGGTGAAACGGCTGGCGAATCACAAAGTAGGGTGAAATGGCTGGCGAATCACGAAATAGGGTGAAATGGCTGGCGAATCATAAAATAGAGTGACATTACTCCACAGATTTTATACGATTTTCAATCATTTTGAAGTTAGAATTATTTTTTCTGGCATTGAAAACCAGAGATCAAATTTATTTTTATTAACAAATTAATTAGTTAAGATGTTATTTCCAAATTGGATTTTTTTCTCATTAATCAATAACAATGTGTTTCAGCAAAGTATATACTGTCGTAATATTCCGATGAAAACCACAATAGGATCTACAAACATCCTTTTACATGCAAATTTTCTTGTATTTTTTACCCAGCTGCTGGTGCTGAATTCCTAAAGGTTGAAAAGAACTGTCACATTCTCATCGTATGAATTAGTAGAATAAAACAAAGCATATTTTATTTGGTATTTTTTCATATACAGCTCTGGGAAACAAAGGACTCGCGGAACTTATTTGTATCTGTTGTCATGATTGTTTTTTACCAATAACTGGCTAATTTATACAGGTTTCGCTTAACAATTGAATGAGTCTACTATCTTTGAATGATAACTTTTTAGCATGTTAACTGAAGTCTGTCTCTTGGTAATTGGGTAATATTGTTTTCTATTATTCAACATGTATGTGCGACACAAGTTTATACGGATATACATTATTTTTCCAGCATTGCCTAAGGTAATTGATATGTTATTATTCACGACCGCTTCAAGGCCATGCCAACCCATGTCACTTAACCGACCCTATCAATTTGCCTTTTACACATTGGTATAGGAAGTTTATGTAAATAAATTTATGTCAGCTTTGAAGATGAAACATAATGACAGAGAGAATCATTTTATATAGCTCTGCGAAGTACCTAATGGCAGGAAAGGTGACACCAGAAGATGCAAAATGTACAATCATCAAATTCTTACAGAAATTAAATTACCATTTTACAAATGATGTGACGTAAATTATTACGTAATGATAAATATATAAAAAAATACAATACTGTTACTCTCTTTATTTTTGTTCAATACCCACCATTTTCTCGTAATTATGAATACGGATTTTTCTTAGCACGTTCCACTTGGACTGACAGTTACAACGCTGACAAGCTAACGAAATGGGTACGGTCACGGTCGTGGGTACAGGTGTTACAGGTCATGAAAAACATAGTCATGGAAAGTGTGACACTTGTTGTATGATGATTATGATCAGAGAAAAGGATTTTGCCTAAAGAGTTACATTTTAAAAGGGGGGCTGACAAACCTCATTATGAAAAGATCAACTGAAAATCCCATCTTGGTATATGCTGATAATTGCCAATACCAATTCACTATAATCAGTGGTTTTAAATAATAAAATACAAGGTAGTTCAAATTATAGAAATATTTAGACAGAGTTGTCTATACAATTTTTTGATAGAATGATCCGAAAATGTAGTATAGAGTTAAATTTCTCCTTACGTTGTAATATAATCTTGCTCCGAACAAAATAATGGTGCTATTAGTCACTATGTATAACTTGTGAGAGATTACTTAGATCCAATGTACCCTGAGAGGGACTGCAATAAATTAGGTTGTAGTAATATGTATATACCCAGAATTTATTTATTGATTTTTTATTTGGGGCTTTTACAACAAAAATGCTAAAAAGATATCATTCAATAATAGCAAACTAATTCAGTTGTTAAGCAAAATCTATATAAATTAACCAATCATGGGCAAAACAATACAATCGGAATAACATAAAACAACAATTAATCCAGCACTGAGGCAAAAAAAACAAATAAGTTCTTCAAATTCTTTTTATTCCCAGAAGCGTATAATACAAAATACCAATACAATATAAATGTTCCATTTTTTTTACTAACTCATACGGGTGAATGTGACAATATTTTTTGATGTCTAAGAAAAAAACCAGAAAATTTTCATGGAAAAGGACGTTTGTTGATCCTATTGTGGTTTTCATTGGAAAATTACGACAATTCTCTACGTAAAATTATAACTACATTAGAAGAAATCGTATATACATCCATATGAACTTGTGTCGCACTTACTTCTTGTCCCGTTTAAGGAAAAAACATGAAGTGAGTGAATTTAATATCACGAGTAGCATCCAGGTATTTAACATCACGAGTAGCATCCAGGTATTTAACATCACGAGTAGCATTCAGGTTTTAAAACAATACCTTGACAAAAGTTTCATGATGACTAACACTTGATTCGATTCATTTTGATGATTTCAGGTGCCTCATATGTAAAAATGAAAATTGATTGAATTTTGTCCATTTCTGACACTTCGTCGAAAAAAGAAGAAACGAATATTTTATGCACTATAATTCATATAATATAAGAGAATTAATAAAATATTTATGACTGTCTTGAAGTGTCGACATTAACCTGGTAAAATTTGTAGATTTGATAGCTAAAAACTGTCCAAGTTTTTGAAATAAAATCAAAATCAATTGGTCTCTGATCTGAATTTTTAACGGCGATTATAAGTAATCTTAAGGTTTTTGTGCTTTTTGAAATACAATTAATTTTAAATAAACTGTTAAATATGTTTCAGGTAAATTTTATTATAATGAAAATATATATTATAGTAAGTTATAGAGTAATATGAGATAAAAAAATCAAGACTTCCATTGTTAGTTAGGAAACAACAAAAAGACTTAGATACAACTAAATGAAACTACGTGATGTAGTATTACTTCTACTTTCTTTAAGTTCTTCACCACGACTTCGGTTTCGTTGTATTACATCTTCAGGTGGGTTATTAGCAAAGATAATTATAAAGATTGATCTTTGTTAACAGCCCACCCGAAGATGTTATGACACAATGAAACCTAGGTTGTGGTAAAGAACTGACACACATCACATAGTTTCATTTAATTGTGAATAATGAATTTCTACAAAATTAACACCAAATATATTCAAGATTTAGATGATTAGGAGTTGGGCAAAAAGGAAATTCAAAAACGAAATTACTCCGAGACTATAAAAAATTATAGAAAATATACATATCTGGGAGTGATTTCGAACGTCTATAATCTCCCCTATAAGATTGCTTTATTTGACGCGTCATTGATGGATCGCCGCTCATAAATAAATAAATGGATAGTACTTTTTGTTTATTTCTTTTTACCTTTTAATGTTATTATTATAGCCTTTAAGATAACATTTAAAAATAAAGGATGCAGATATCACGAGACGCGAGACTGCCAATGAAGAGCGTTACATAACCTAAACTTACGCTATAACTACTTGTATTATATCAAATATTTGACATTGAACTAAGTAAACACAAAAATAAACACTGACCCTAAGCGTCAAACAAATTGGCTACTGCGCAGTGTGACTGCGATGATGCTAATTTATGCTATTAGTCTTAATATAAATGCATTAAATTTGACTTTTTTGTCAAATTCAAAACATAACATTTTACAATTATCAGTATGTCTTCTACTTACTATTTACAAAATCTTATTTATCAAGAAACTGGCTATTCCCCTGGCTGTGTAAAATTGATTTATAAGCGAATTTAATATTCCGAAAGTGGTATTTTGCAGATAGGTTATGTGATTAAAATACGTTTTAGGCTGCATAATAAAGACAGTAGTAGACATTGAGGTAACCTTGGAACACTAGAGGAGTATAAAATAGCAACTTGCTTATTAAGAAGACCTATCGTTGAAACCTCGATACTTCTGTCTCTAATGAAAGAAATCTTTATAAGAAAAGCATCGGCAGCACATTCTAACAGTCTCTTAAGAAGTCTTTCCTTATTATTTATGAGACTGTATTATTTTTCCAGAATTATTATAATTGCACCATAAGTGTGGATCGATTCATTGCTTAAGGACCTATTAAGTAACAAATATAGAAAAATATTCATATTCTATAATAAATAGCTTGTAACCAGTATTTAGGTGGAAACTTAGAAGTATATTCCCCTACTAGTCCATATTTTCAAGTATTATATTAAAATTTGTTAAACTGAAATAAAAATCTTGTCTTTTTTTTCTGTTAGAATTACATAGCTGTTACTCCAGAAAAAATATTAATGAATTACTTTTTCCAGAAGTAGAACTATTTCTTATCTTTATATCCTTATGACCCCAACATTCAACCAATAATCGTAAAAGATGACATATAACAGGCTAATAAAACATTGACCAACGACGTTCTTCTGTAATTTAATAGAACTAGCTGAAAGTCTTATTTACAGAAAGTGTAGACGAGCCATAAGTCGCTGTTCCCTTTAAGTTGTGCGATATTTTATCAGTATAAAAGTGTTGGAAGAAATTAATACGATTATTATTAGAAATAATATTTTTAACCGTTTTAGTGTCATGGTTTTTTACTCATATATACTTAAAAATACCAATCTTTTGGTTTTGATGTCATTTACCCTTGTCTCGAAAAAAAACTGTATCTCTTCCAAAAATTATACAATTTTAATAATTTTTTCGGTGTTTTCTTAATAAAAACTTGTACAAGGATAATAAAATACAAATAAAATTATGGAAATATATATTGTGAACAAAAATTATAACAAAAACTGAAATCAAGGTCACATCGTATTTTCGCAGTTCGCTACATCCTCCGTATCAGCAAAATAATTGTTATCCGTCACTATTATCACTATCACTTTGCATCACGCCAAATTGTGAGCGCACCACAATGTCACTCCCACTATCACTTTCTTCACAACTTGAAAAATGATCATTTTCACTCGAATTATTTTCATATTCCGACATTATGGGTTAAAAATTTTCTTTTCCTGGATCCTTTTTATGTTGTAATTACTAATAATATTATAATTTGAAGTTTATGTAACACGTAGAAAGATAAAAAATTAGCGATGCGTGCGAGTGACCACCCCTACCGCGTGCAGCATCTGATTTCGCGAGCGCTATCACGTTCGTGGCAAATTTAGTAAGTACGCGCACGAGCAGAATGACACTCGTCGGCACACAAACGGTTAAATAACTAAAAGAAAACGCTTACAATTTACAATTTTAATGATAATTAAAAATTCTTAGACGACAGATTTTAATTTAACGTTGCCACAATCAAACTATGTTTCTACAATTTAAAATTTATCTAGATTTGGAGATGGCTGAAAACTTGTTCAATGTATATCATCAGGACAAAAAAGTATTTTTCAAAAACTTTTTGTATTGGGCGTCATCGGATAATGCTTTTTGAGTAAAACGGAACTTAATTAGAACATTCTATTAATCTGAAAATATTAAATTTCATAAATTTGTTATGTTTCTTTCTTTTAATTTTTGAGATATATATCTTTTAATTATATTCTTTTAATTTTTGAGATATATAATCAGAGATATATATTTCTTAAAAAACTAAACAAACCTTAGAAGTAATGCATAGCGAGTATTTACTAAGAATTATTTTGAGCATGTTGCATAAGTAACTTTATTTTGCAAAATGAATATAGAACTTTGCACCATGCAGTTAGCCATTTTCATTCCTGTTTTCAGGATATGATTGTAAAATCATTATTTTATGGTAATTGGAACAATTATAACAACTAACGTTATGTATTTGCAGATAAGATAATTAAAAGTAAACTATGGACAAATTTGTGAGTATCCAGGATATGGAAGAAGCTGCTCTCGCTGTGTTGCCGCGTAACGCCAGAGACTATTATAAGAGTGGTGCAACTGAGGAACAAAGCTTGGCTGAGAACAGACTCGCTTTCCAGAGGTACAATTATTTTAAAAATCCATAAAAAAAAACCTAATTCCAAGAAGTAATTTCAATCCTTTAGTTATTTTCTTATCTTATATTTTGTTGAGTCTAGACATACCTCAGTTGTTTTTTTTAAGAGTTCATTTAAGTTTTTCACACATTTTATGGCACCATCCGCCTATATCAAAATACGTATTCTGTCCTGCCAAATCTCCCCCAATTGCACGTAACAAAAAGCACTTTTCCTAGGATCATATCTCTGAGATAACATGAATTTTCTGGATCAATATTGTGACTGTTGCAAAGAATATCAAAATAAATGAAAAACAAAAAAAAATTTATTCGCAGTCGCTTCTTCTTAAACTTTGATGAAGCTGCAGCCTAATCCAACGAACCAAGTTTAATGAATAATTTTTTTTATTTGCGTCTATTCTTTTTTATATACATACATTATCGGCAAAAAAGAGTATTTTAATAGTTTTAAATTTGGTTTCCAGTAAAAATCTCTTAAAATAGCGTGTAATTATGTCTACCTTCATTATTACACTCGCTGGTATCCTTCACATAAAAAAAATATTCAGCATTGCATAAAGACATTACATTAAAATTATTCTGGATACTTCATCAACTACAGTTAAATACCTCTGGATTATTGCACATGCAGCATATCCAAAAGAATTAAAACACTTAGTTACCTGCATCCCAAAAATAACGAAATCAACCTCACATACCATCAACCCCACGCAATACATATATAAATATATTTATATATGTGAATATATGGATGAGTGTGTGTGTGTATATATATACATATATATATATATATATATATATATATATATATATAGATATATCTATACACCAATATTTGTACAGAATTTAAATATAACAGAAATAAAGTGGCGGATCCAAATATATAAATTTTATATTTTGAGACTCTCATCTGTCAATTAAAGAAAGTGTAGTGATATGAGTAAACATGTTAAGGATATTCAAACAAACAATCATAAAACATACATAAACGAACAAATGGAAAATCCTGAAAATGTTTAAAAAAAGATGGCGCTGCTAGGTCTAACATAGATCTGTCTGTCACTAGCCTCTCTCCAAAGTTTTTAATTTTGCCTTTCCAATTTTTTTAAACTTCAAGGATATATGCAAACAGATGTAAGATTTTTTATTATTGTATATATTTTTATTATATGTAAGATTTGTTTGATAACATTTTTAAATGTTTGAAATGCATAATCACTGACATTTGTCGAATCGTTTTCATGTGACAATTGACATGAAGATTGGACTGCACGATTCTTATATTCTACGGGCTCAAAAATTAGAGACAGATAGTAACTGTTGACGATTATCAATAACTCTTTCGGCAGCCAGCAGTGTATTGGAAATTTGTTTACTTGTCACCATAGACATTTTACACAGATTAATTTATATTGGTAGTTGTATATACATGTCTATGTTGTACAAAGTTGGTGTTTGAGTTTTTAACTCTATTTTGAAGAAAATTGTGCAAAAGTTCATGTATGCAATATAATTAAAAGAATTTTAAATATTTATTTTAATACTCTTTGGGACAATATGGAGTTTCCTGGAGGAACATAGAGCGTGGGCAAATAATACGTAAATTATTTTAATTACAAATGAGTAAAAATGGAAATTTGTAATATTGAATAAATAATTTTATTCAGTATTGGTTTTAAACTTTTATATCTTTTCTACAATATTTTTTATGACAAACATAACCTAATATTTGTTTATTAGCTCATTACTTATAAAATGATCTGCAGACTTTTTTATCACCTCGCATCTAATATACAATACATATATATTCATTATTTGCTTGAAATGATTACAATATTATTTAAATGCAATGAAAAACTTAATAACCATTCGTAACTTCATCATTCATATTTCGCAAACAATAACTAAATACAGCACGTAGATATCATTTTATTTTACGTCTCATTTAATTTTTGTTTTGTTCTTTATTCTGTTTTCTGTAATCAAGCAATAATGACTAATATCTAGGAAATCATTTAGTTAATATAATCTAGAATCCTCTTAATTTGATATTGGCAAAGGTTTTCCGTCTAAGAGAATGAAGCCATTAAGAGAATGAATGCAATTAATTAAAGAATAGTCTTTATGATGTAGCTTAACGCCAACAACGTGAAGCTAACTACTCACAAAAGAGATGTCGATAGTTGTTGGAAATTACTACCTCTCTCTCATTTTTGAGCCTGATACGAACCTTGCAGTCCAGTCTTTACATCTAAGCATGTGACACCAACATGCCGGCGTCATATTACAAATTGTTACAGTAACACTGTTTAAATATGATCCACATGCTAACCACTGACTTTGTTTCATCGGCTACGTTTCAATAAATCTGAAATTAATATAGCTGCTGTACAGAATAAGTGTATTTATCAATATACCCAGGATTTCTTAAAAATTCTATGAATTTTATTTATTACCCTAACTCTGACACATTTATGGTATACTTCCAGACTTCGCATAAGACCCAGATGCCTAACAAATGTGGAGAACTTAGATTATTCCACAACAGTGCTGGGGCAACATGTCTCCATGCCCATTGGGATCTCGCCAACCGCCATGCAGCGCATGGCACACCCTGACGGTGAAGTAGCCAACGCGAGGGGTTTGTATATTTATTCAAATTTACTAATTTTTGGAACACAATTAGAAAAATCTGGTTATCAGATAAACTACAGTTATTCAAGATTATCTTAAATTTTTTTTTCTTTCTTTAATAAATTCTTACTTTTTAAATTTTTTTCCAAAGTAATACTTTGTTTTTTTTAGAAATAATTATTAATTTTACACAATTCTGTAATTCAAAAAAATTAATTCAAAAGTCAAAAAGCTACTTTGTGGAAAAAAACTGTTGTCTATCTGTCAATTATTTGTCACAGTAGATTATCTCTGGAATAACATTGCTTTAGTTTAACTTTTTAATAAATCTATCTGTCAAAAAAAATAATTTTTAATACAAATTTTGAATTAAAGTCAATGAAGGTATTGTTTAAAAATTAATTTACTAAGTTTTTACATTATTCCTAAAAAATATACTACAACAGAAATGCATTTTCTTTAGAGAAAGTATTAAATGCAAAACTTTCCAAAAAAAATCAGGTCAAGATCAGATTAATTTCTTTTTAGTTTTGTTAATTGCATTTTATTGTAACAACATATTCACAAAATATTTTCATAAACAATGATTTAATGAGTTTTTGACAAAGGTCTTTCTCCCGTATTTTCAATAACAGTACTTGATTGATATATTGAAATATTTTACAAAATCTAGAAAAATTGGGGTACGTTAAGTGATTTCTTTCGAAAAGTAAAAAATGCTCATAAAACCACTAAATTAAACTAGCAATGAAGCAAATGAATTTTGTTTCTATACTAAATACAATGGACACAATTTAAAAATAAAAATAAACACTACATAATTAACTATTAACTGATCATGATATTAGGTTGGCAACTAATGAAAATGTCCATATATTCCAGGCTTTCCCAACCTTTTTTTTGTTGAGGCTCCCCGGATTATAAATTATATTTTCATGCCCCCCTTTACGTTTTCATGCCCCCCCCCCCCTTTGAATTAGTAAATTAAATAAAAATGGTAACTGAAGTCTGTAAATACACAAACTTACCTTTTAACAGTGAGACACAATAATTTCACACACTCAAACTGATTTCTCAACAAAAAATGTACACCAAAACGTCAAATTTTTCGCAAGTTTGTGGTTATAATAGTGAGTGAATATGATATTTAATTTCATTAATTTTATGCAAGTGAATTAAACATTACATTGTAATGTTATTTGTTAATGTTGTTTGTATATTTTTTTGTTTTTTCTTTCTAAAATGCAAACGCTTTCCGCCCCCCTTGACATCTCTCTATGCCCCCCTTGGGAGACGCGCCCCCCTGGTTGGGAACTCCTGATCTATTCTATTCCGAAGATTTGTGGACTATTATAGAAATTTTTCGAAGATCTCTGGTAGAATATACAAAGCGAAGACAAAATCAAATGCCACCCGCATTCGATTTTGTCTTCAGTTAGTAACTGATTTTCAGCAAGCCAAGTACAACACAATGTGAAATTTTCCCATCACATATATTAATTAATTGTGAACCAAAAACTACATCTATGCTTTGCATTAATATGTTGTAACAATTTATCTAATTGCTTAGATCACAACAAGTGCAGTTTAACACCAATGAAAATTTCACTGCTTATTAATGAAAGGACACTCATTTTAACCGACATCTTTAAAAAACATAAAACGAGTGAAAATTATTTTTGTTAAAAATCTCGTACAAATTGTTTGTTAAACTGCTTGATACTAAACACTGAATATGCAAATACAAATATGACATTTTATAAAAAAAACTAATTCAAAAATTTGTTTACATAAGCAAGAATGATTTGTAAAGAGAGATTACAAATTTGATGTTTGAGACGCTCAAAAAGCACATTTCTAATAAATTTTTTTTTATTGAAATCATCACAAGTGTTATTTTTTTATTAAGTACTCTGTTTTGATCTGCCATTTAATATTATATAATTATTTAAATAACAGATAAATTTGAATGACTCCTCTTAATAACATAGAATACATAGTGAATCACATCTTCGGGAACAATATGCATTATACCAAATTGTCATGACGAATTTAGATGTGATACAGCAACAAACATCCATATCACACTTTTAATTAATCTACATGAGACAAGCGATGTGTAACAGCCCATGTATAAATTCTATCAGATGGACTTTATATAGGTAAACTGAATATGGCACCAATTCATCACTTGGTTAAACTAATTAACCGACAAAGAAACCAACTATCGGGTTGATATTAGTAGCCATTTTATTTATTTTTAGAAATAACTTGTGTAAATTTTTTTCTTATATTGCGTTGTATTCAGTGAAATCAATTATATTTGCTATACATTATTTATAATCTTTATTGACTTGTTTGTTTTATAAAGAAGGAAATCTGGTGTCAGCGGTTAGTAGTAAATTAATATTTAATAGGAAATAAAAAATTATCTTTTACGTAATCAAAAATTATATTGTGTTTAAATATATGCTAAAAATGTTTATAAATTTAATTGTATCATCATAGAAATTTATTTTTAACTTGATTATACTTAACATTACATTTTTCTAACAATATGCACAAATTACATACAATATCACATATTATACTAAATGCTAGCAATTCAAGCCAAAAACTATTATTTTCAGCGGCTGAAGCTCACGGAACGATATTCACTCTCAGCACGATAGCGACGAGTTCCATTGAGGAAGTGGCTGAGGCTGCTCCCAATGCTGTCAAATGGTTCCAACTCTACATTTACATTGATAGGTACAAGTGTTGAATATATTTGGCGTTAATTTTGTAGAAATTCATTGTTCACAATTAAATGAAACTACATGATGTAGTATTATTTCTACTTTCTTTAATTTTTTTTACCACAACCTAGGTTTCGTTGTATTACAACATTTTCAGGTGGGCATTTAGCAAAGCAATCTTTGCTAATATCCCACCTGAAGATGTAAACAAATTAAAGAAAGTAGAAATAATACTACATCACGAAGTTTCATTTAATCAAGTAAAAGTGTTAATAATCAAATACTCCTATCGATCCAAAATACAACTTCTCATACAAAATGTTGCTTTAAAATACTTTTACAAAAATAGTTCAACTTCACCTAGGATTAACTAACCCAAAATCATTCATCAAAGTATTTTTAAACAATTTCTTCAAAGTACTTATATAATAACCTCGCATCGTTCGAAAGCATTATCAAGAGTTCATACCCTTTAACTTTTGTGTGTGTAATAACATAACAAACAGTTCTTATCACAACATACAAATAAATATAATTAGCGAACTACTTTTTTACTAAAGTGATATTAATCAAAAGAAAGTTAATTATCAATATTTATAATGTTTTCATTAATATTTTGTTTTGTCTGGCAATTATGCTAAATAAGGTTTTCTTTGTTTATCTTTTCATAGACATCCAGGTACTTATAGTTTAAGAAATTATATTATTAATTTTATCTAATAAGTTTCTGGATATTTATAGAAAATTATGAATAATCAATGCACAAGGCCTGTTAATTATCTGTTAAATAACAGCTTGGATAAAGTTATTAATGCACTGCTAAAAGATTTTTTGGTCTTATTGTAACTGCACTAACTTTTTAGTGTTTAGAACTTTTAACGCAATCATACCAATACTAAAATCAAAGTTTCATTGCTTAATCCAATTTATTTTTCTTTCTCTAAATGATAGTTTTAGACCTCTAGTTCTTTGTAACTTTCTCGCTATATAAATGTATTTATGAAAGGTAATAATTTACCAAGTGAAATTATATATAGAGCCATACATACGAGGGGGCATTTTTAAGTTCGCGGAATCGAAAGATAGTCCATTAGTAAAGGTGATTAACGCAATGATAGCTAGTTAAGTAACTCATTATTAGTATAAATACCAAGTTTTATCATAATCGAATCATTAGTCTTTGAACTATCGTCGAAGAAACAACTCAATCTGATCTCATGGCAGTATAAGAGCAAATAGCTCTGCCAACAACGCGAACTTAATCTGGGATCTGTTTCAATAAGTAAATTAAATTTTCCTAAATCAATTGTAGGCGGTTTTGGATGAGGTTTATCGAACAGGTCAAAATTCCCATCGTTTAATCTTTGGAAGGAGTGCTTAGCTGTGTCATAAAAGGGCATACCTGCACCCATCGTAGTGTATATATTGCGTGATGCTTCTCTGGTTTTTCTTCCCAAACGATGTTCATGAAGAAAGAGTCCTCTAAATTCACTTCGAAACATTTCCATTTTTAATTCATTCTTTATTCTCGATTACTCAATTATAACCTGAACAAAAGTTTGAATATCACACTCTTTATATATCTTACAAGACATATTATATAGAAGCTTCTATAATATTCTAGAGACTGGTCGATAAAAGTGGTAGTTTTATAAGTTGCCAACCTAATATATAATCTAAACTTCAAGGACACTCTCCTAGACTTAATTATCATGTGAAAATGTTGCATGCAATTTCAAGTTTTGCGAACAGAGAGAAAAGATACATATTTTTTTATAATTTCTTTGTGAATATTAAATCAATTTCAGAGATGTGACAGCCAAACTTGTGCGACGAGCAGAGCTTGCCGGCTTCAAGGCGATCGCTTTAACTGTTGATACACCAATGTTCGGCTTACGTAGGGCTGATGTCAGAAACAAATTCAGTTTACCGCCTCACCTTAAGTATGTCTATTTAGTATTTTGTGAAAAATATTTTGTTACTCACGTGTACATATTTACAAAGAGCTGACCTATTGTTGCACGGGTAAATTTTTTGGTTAGTGTTAAGGTTTAAAGTTATAAATGATTTTGGAAATATATCCTATATTTACAATAAATAAAAAATAAAATATTTTTACAAAAATATGATAAAATATAAAATGAAAGTAATTGTAAATATTTATAAAGTAAGCATATCCTTTCAGTGTGGTCAACAAATGATATTAGAGAAAATGTAATGGGATAGCGAAAGTAGGACGGAAGTAGATATATTTTGGGTCTATGATGTTGCGAAAATTCCCCATGTGTAATTTAAACATGGTGATGGTTTATTAAGAGGGAGGAAGAAAATTTTCGTTGAGTTATCTGCAAAACCTAATAAGTAGCTATGCTTTTCAGAGAACATTCGGTTTTACTTGTTTTATCTAAATGGGAGGTATATATGAAGTTTTGAAAAGTTTTTGCTAACAATTTTTTATCGTTATTCTATTATAAAAAGAAAACAATTATTTCTAAGAAAGTAACACCATCTGTTCCTAATTTGATGAACTTTACTATGAAGGATACAGTAATACATTAGTGCTAGGTTGTGCCTCTAATTATCAAGTCATTGTAAGTAATCTATATGAACACAAACATATTTCATGAGGTGTTTCTTCAAACCTTCATTATACACATAAAATAGAGATGTACTGCCACCAAACACATGTTGACAAAACTATACGTAACTATAATGTTTGTGCCCATTTGTATTTTCAACAAATGGGCACAAACACAAATAAACAAACAAAGGGACCAATTTAAACTTTTTTTTCTGTGTTAAAACTGACGATGGGTTTGGATATTTCCATGAAATGATAGAGGAACAGCGAAAGGTCGAGCGTGTGGCTCAATGAGGAGAGTAGAAGTCTACTGAACTATCCGATTTATTTAATTGTTGATTCAACCTTGTTTGCAAATATTGATGTGCAGAAGTTTTACGTAGTTATATAAAGGAGTAACACGAAAAGCAGACGAATAACTTTTGTAAGTGGTGTGCCGATGGCTGGCAAATATCTACTTTTGTAGGACAAAGTCGGTGGCCAATTTTTAACCGATTTACCGCAAAAAACGGTATGTGCTGATGACTAAATATTTGCACTTTCCATTAAGGCATGTTCATTCGTGTATTCTATGCATTTCTCTGAGAGCATGTTTTAATTTGTAATGCCCAAATCGGCAAGAGTAAGCCACAATCACTCCGATTCTCTTGAAAGGTCAACTTTTTTGGAAGGTGTGCGTTAAAGTATTAAATATCATATGTTCTATTTTCTTCCATTATTATCACACCTATTCTTGTTGATCATCTGCAGTGTTATAGTGATTACTTCTTACAAGTTAACAAACACAATAATAGAGGTGCAGCTATTGGTCGTCTAAACTCTTAAGGCTTTTAAATCTTTACAAGTTGTAAATAGTTCTACTTCGCATTTAAAAAATTTCTAACCATCAAGTAAAGTTGGCAACAATGAATAGATACTAAATGCCGGAGCAATTACAGTAACCGAAAATATTAACACGTTCACCGAGAATTCAACAAGTTCAGGTGTTATCTCTGTTGCGCATATTGAATCCAGCAATCTATGTTTTTCTGAGGTAACTAAGTCATATTTAATCATTCATCTACAATTCAGTTGGTTTGATCAACTCCTAAGACCATATCTTTACTATGTCGTAACAACTATTAAAAAATAACAAACAAAAAAAATTTTGAATAAAAAAACTTACAACGAAAAACATACAAAAGGAAAACCCACCGTTCGTTCGTTGAAATCACACAATATCATTGTGATGTTGTTCTTAATACAATGCACAGTAATTCGTTTAAATTGAAGCAATATTGTTAATTGTAAGACAGTATAAATTAAAAACAATGAAATTTTTTACGGTACGAGATAAATATAAATTTGGTGATACGTAATTTCAGATTTGCAAATTTTACCGGCTTGTTGTCCAGCAAGATAAACAAGGCTGAATCTGGTTCTGGTTTGAATGAATATGTCAACAAGCTATTTGACACCTCGCTTACATGGGACGATGTCAGGTGGCTCAAAAGGTGAATATGTTGCATCTATCATCATCATCATATATATTAATACGCTAAGGTTAAGATGTTACACTCCCTTTTTAGAAAAAACCTCACAACTAATCCACATAAATTACATATCATTTTATAGATAATTGCGTGCTCTACCGGCATCCACAACTAAAAAATTTATTATTGCTATTGTTTTTGCAAATTAATTAATTATTAAAATTATAAACATAAAACAGCAATGCTGCCATCTAACGGCTCAACGTCAATATGATTGACGGTCGGTAAAATTTTTGTTTAATTTCAAATCCACTCACGTATAAATAAAGTGGCGCTTTAGCTCAATGCTTTTGATACTTGCGCCTCTATATGTCAATTTTAGTAAAATATTTGTTTGATCTGCCATCTGAGCTTCATAATGGAATAAATAATGCGAAGACTTCGCACGGGTCACACTAGTACTAATTAATTAAATTGTTCATTAGTAATGTTAAGTCTCTCCATATTGTGTCTGAATGTGGTATTTTAATACCTTTTCTGCATCACCGTTACATATTTTTCTTGTCCAATATTTTGCAGGTCTTTATTGTTTTGAGGAAAGAAAGTTTCAAATTCACATTACATTTTTATTCATAAAACAGTCTATTAAATTCATAAAAATATTTTGTAGTGTTTTTCGAAAATTACAAAAACAAATCACATCATCTTAAACTACCATGTTAAAAAAAGCTATCTCAATAAAAAAAAACACACATATTCACAAGTTCTGCTGTTTCAAACAAAATCAACCAATATAAGAAAGATGTGTGCGAGAATCAAACAATAGCGTGATTTACAATGAAAATAAATAAAAACCGTATCGCTATAAAAAAAACTTATACGGTTTTTATTGCAATCAGCCCTATGTTATATCATGTTACTTTAAGAATACAGTGTTACGGAGTTATTGGCCTTTAAGTAGACGTACGCATGTCAAACCTTTATTTTGACAGCTACATAGGTAGACAGTACATTAGTTTGAAATGGTTGCTAAGGTATCTAAAATAGACATTATGGCTGATTTTATAGTTTATTTAAATATTTTTTTCGAAAATTTAGTAAATTTTAGCTTTACTAATAAAATTAATTGGGCAAACTGAAAGAAACTAATTTTTACAGTTACCTTATAAAAATTACGTTATATATTAAATTAGACTCAATTGAGAATTTGAGACCGATGTTGAAAGTGATGCGACTGATAAACATTACTTGATGTGCAACAAAACAAAATAACCTGTAAAAATGCGGCTTCCGATATCCATAGATAAAGTATCGAACTGTCATCATCGACAAAATAGCTCTATCCTTTGCTTTCTGCTTGTAAAATTAAATGATGCTGTTCTATCCTCTCAAGCTAAACGAAAAATAGCATTACCTTAACATACAATAAAGGTTAAGATAAAGCCAGTGTGATACAGTATGCTGATTTTTAACGCGAACGAAGACAACCGTTATTGTTGTATGTTAACTAACATATATGCATTAAGTAATGTGAATAATACAACATAGGGCTCAATGTGTATTTAAATATTATCAAATTTGTTAAATTTGTTTGACGATGTGGCGCGCACCGTGGGGACCCGCGTTCGATTCTCAGCCGTTTGTCGAATGGGGCTGGTTTGGTGTTATGGTTGGCTGTAAGAAATTGTTCTAGTAGCAATAAATCCGCGAATTGTATCAATTAGATACATTGAAGTAGATAAATAAATAAATATTTAGATTTGTTTACTACAATAAAAACTTTCACCTTTAATTAACTAAAAATTATTAATGGGTTTTTTAAAATTATAAACTCTAAGAAGTATGGCCATAAATCTTGGAGGTGTTGGGACTCTGATATGACAAGCTTTTATTTTCATTATCTTAACTCATTTTCATGACGAGAGAGTTATACAATCTTAGAGACATAGATCCAATATGGACATGATATAAACTGTATAAAATCACTGCCATTAGACAATACACCAGCTATACTTTTCCGTGTTGCTTCTAAATTAAAGTTCATACGAAACATATCGCATACAAGAACAAAAATTTCAATATAAACCTATTCCCTTTTCTTTTGCCAACAAGTATGTGAGAATTGTCATTATCGAAAAGAGAATTGTGTCTACTAATGATTACAAACTGTTCTAATGAATAATTAACGTCTACTATACTTTTGCATTTCAACTTAAACATTATTTCAATGGTTTCTTCCTATAAATTAAAACACTACGTATAAATATAGGACAACTAAAGTTTGAATAAGAATTTAATGATTACATAAAAAAGTAATTTCTCTAATATTTTCTACAGCTGCTAACGCACTTACTTCCTTTGTGCCTATCCTTAATACCTAACTCTGGAGGTAAATAATTTAGGATATATTTAAATTGAACCGTTTTAGTGCCATGGTTTTTTACTCATATATACTTAAAAATGCTAAAGAAATCTTTTGTTTTTGATGTCATTTACCCTTGTCTCGAAAAAAACTGTATCTCTTCCAAAAATTATCCAATTTAATAATTTTTTCGGTGTTTTCTAATAAAAACTTGTACAAGGATAATAAAATACAAAGAAAATTATGGAAATATATATTGTGAACAAAAATTATAACAAAAACTGAAATCAAGGTCACATCGTCATTTTCGCAGTTCGGTATATCCTCCGTATCAGCAAAATAATTGTTATCGTCACTATTATCACTATCACTCAAAATTTGCATTCCAAATTGTGAGCGCACCACAATGTCACTCCCACTATCACTTTCTACACAACTTTAAAAACGATCATTTTCACTCAAATTATTTTCATATTCCAACATTATAGCTTAAAAATTGTCTTTTACTGGATCCTTTTTATATCGTAATTACTAATAATATTATAATTTGAACTTTATATAACACGTAGAAAGATAAAAAATTATTGATTTTGCGAGCGCCATCACGCTCGTGGCAAATTTAGATAGTACGCGCACGAGCGCAATGGTGCTCGTCGGCACTCAAACTGTTAATAATTGAATTGAATACCAACAACAAATGTGACAATTAACAGTCCACTATTTTTAGAACCAATCATATACTGATATGTCCTAAAATAACAAATAGGTCCTAGTAATATGACCTGATATTATAGGGGCAGCAAATACATTTGTCGGTTTCATTCATGATACTGCCTTACAGCCACCTCTTGACTATCTTTAAAATTATACGGCATCACGTATTGAATGTTAGAAAACATCATTGTACGTAACCTCTAGTAATAAAATGTACCTTAAAATATTTATACACATTTTCCCTCTCGATATCTCCTGTTACTCGTTCATATGTGCGGTTGAAAGAGTCGCAACTTTTTGAACTTAAAGATTGTAAATAAAACAAAGTGAAGACAGGTTTATTTCCTACCAAAAAGTATTCTTCTTTCAGACAAGCAACTTTCAAGAAATTGGTATCATTCTGGAATGGTATCTTAATTTGAAATTTAATAAGGAAAACAGGACTCCATAGCACTTCAATCATTTGCATATATTCAAAATTGAAATCAAACTAACCAAAAGCATGAACGAAATAATTCTAATACTTTTTAAGAGTTTACTTACTAAAATAACTTACCGGAACGAATAAGTGACGTGCATTAAATAGATGAATAATTTGAATGAAATTAAAATTAGTTACAAAAAGATTGAGAGAGGATTAACTGGTTATCAATATAACGCTGGAATGACTATGGCAGTAACGCTGTAATATTATCACGTGTAACTTACAATCTTGGCAATTGTGCAATTTTCTGACTGCACAAAAACAATTTTTGGAAACTAATATGTTGGGACATCTAAAATATTTCAATGAAGTATTTTTTAACTCACCTTAAAATGGTTAACCCAACTATATTTAGTCCAACAGTGTAGTGGAAATACAGGGTGTCCAGTGGCAGATTTCAAAGTTTGAACAAACATAGTTTCTGAACGCAACACATAAGAGGGGCGCAGGGGGCGTCATTAGAAGCGCAAGCGGTGCGGATGTTTTAGTAGCCATGGAACAGTGGAGTGGAGAGCACCGCGCTTTTGCCGTCGAGGCGTACATTTCAAGTGGATTTTCACTGTCTGTAGCACGCTGTCGATTTAATAATCGTTACAGTATTCGTCGATTACGTGATGGACCATCGATCAACCTCATTCAGTCATGGGTAGCCAGGTTCAGAGCTACAGGATCAACATTAAATAGGCTCAGACCAGGACCTACACCATTGGTAGCCAAGGATGAAAATGTCGAGCGTGTTATGGTTTCTGTCGTTGAAAATTCCCATTTATCACTGCGTACACGTTTATCGATATTGGGAATTCCGAAATCAACTTTACAGGTAATAATGCGAAAAAAGTTCAAGTTCCATCCATATAAAATTCAAATTGTTCAAGATTTACACAATTCTGACTTTGAATTAAGAAAAACTTACACGGAGGTGATGTTGTTAAGATTTCGTACTGCTACCCGGATGGGCAACATATTCTTTAGTGACGAAGCTCACTTTCACATTGGAGGATATGTGAATAAGCAGAACTTTCGTTACTGGGATATCCACAACCCAAGACAAATGCATCAAGAGCCTTTACATAAGCCTAAAGTAACAGTGTGGTGTGCCATGTCTGCACCCTGCAATCATAGGGCCTTATTTCTTTGAAAATCAATGTGGCCAAACTGTAACTGTGAATTCAGAGAGATATGCCCAGATGTTAAATGACTTTTTCAAAACACATGGTTCCAGCAGGACGGGGCCACAGCTCACACTGCTAATGTGTCCATGAATGCAGTGCGGCAGTTATTTCCAGAAAAAAACATATCCCGAAACGGTACCGTACCGTGGCCACCTAGGTCACCCGATTTAAGCCCATGTGACTTTTTCTTATGGGGATACTTAAAAACCGTTGTTTACAAAACAAATCTGAGCACTGTGACACAACTTAAAGAAAATATTCGAGCCGAAGTCAGTAGGATACACGAGTCGCTCTGCAAACGCGTTTTTGAAAACATGCGTGCTAGACTCGAAGAGTGTGTCAGACTCGATGGCCGCCATTTGGAAAACGTGGTTTTTAAAAAATTAAATCCGCATTTGTTGTTATAAAGTTAAAATAAACCTACTTTGTATTAGAGGTGTAGTTTTTATTTTTACAATTTTTCAAACATTGAAATCTGCGACTGGGCCTGTAATCTGACCCTGTATATCGAATATAATATTTTGTTTTGCTTTTTGTTCTGAGCAGGCGGAACAACTGTTCTTTAATGCATCTCAGCATGGAATCACGAAGTGCTTCACTGTGTTGTCCAAAATATATGGGATTGAAACAATATTTTCTTGAACAAATATGATTTTTTTCTCCTTTGCTATTGCATTTTTTCCCACTTTAAATTTAAGTACTTCCGTTTAGAAGACGTCCTCTAAACTTGCCCCTTTTTTGCGATTTTGACAAGAAATGAGTTGCAAAAAGCCAATTTTCATTAAAATAATGTAAGAAACCAATACAATGTTATCTAAAAGGGATGAAAATCAAATATATCTATATACTACATCTCGGAATATGTAGTATAAAGATATAAATAAGGTTAAAGTAAACATATAAATGTACAAATTTTGCATCAAAAATATAAATACCCCCTTAAGATACAAACACATTTGACGAACTTACTACTGCACAAGCAATCTACTTCAGTTAAGCAATTTATGATAAATTAAAAATATTGTGAAACCATAATACTGTGAAATGAAAAAATATTTGAAATCAACTCTGAAAATGTTCACAAATGGTTGATCCTCTTTAATAGGTTCTATTTTAACTTTCGACATTTAGAATCTTAATATCAGCCTTTTTATAAGAATGTATGTGTGTATATTGATTGACTTAAAAAATTGTTCATTCAGCATAACGAAGTTGCCCATCATCGCGAAGGGGATTCTGCGCGGGGATGATGCGCTTAAGGCCATCGACGCTGGAGTCTCTGGTATCCTCGTCTCCAACCATGGTGCACGGCAAATCGACGGAGTTCCTGCCACGGTATTATTTCGAAACTATTATAACCCACTACCTATCTAAACTATTTTTAGGAAAAAAGTATTTGAAAGAAGGAAATACACATTCAAAAATTATATGCACTTAATCATGTCAACGTTATTTCCCGTTTTCCTTACAAATACAATATTATGACATCATATTTAAAAAAATATTGTTTATTTTTTTCATTCATATTGTATAAATGTAACGGAAAAAAAGATACGTTTAAATCCCGTTTTGAATTCTAATTTAAATTTTTATCTGCATGGATATATTTATTGGTGGCGCTTTGTCATAAATTGCAAATTATGCGTAAAAATATGTTATATGAACTTTCTGTTTTGTTACCAAATTATTCAAATTTACTGTTTTATTAAAATAATAAAAAAATTTATGATACCTAAATACGTAGTTACTGTAATATATAGAAACAGATGTAAAGCAAGGAACATACGTTATAAATTGTAAACATATGTTCACTACATAATCCTATTTGAAAAAATGTATAAAGTTCCTATCACTTGATCTTAAGTAATTTAAAAAAAAAATTTCTTCTAGTTGAAATCCGAAGGCACCATAAGATTCCTCAGACAAAAATACATACAAATGTGTATTTACTTTTTCAAAAAATATCACTCATGTAATCCAGAATCCCTTTCACCATGATGAGCAACTCCATTAAGCTGGAATCAAGAATTTTTTTTAAACCAATCATACGCACACATTCATGCTGAAAAATTAACGATTTTCAAATTTTTAATGACAAAATGAAACCTATTTAGAGAGGATCTGACGATTGTAAAGTTTTCAGAGTTGATCTCAGCTAATTTCAAATATTTTTTTTATTTCTCACTATGGTAGTTTCGACAATATACATGTACTTAATTTATTTTGCAAAATATTAATTAATAAATTGACATTTTTATCTAGGACGAACAGTTTATTCTTTACAGCCAATCAAAGTCAATCGACATAAAATCAAAAATAAGTACACAAGCTATTAGGTAAATTGGTTTAACTTTGGTTTAAGGAGAAACTGGTTGTTGTAGATATTAACATAAATTAGACAATACAAAAATTAAATAGACACAGCAGTGTGAAACTTTTAAAAATTGAGCTTTTGATTGCAAAATATATGGCAAAAGAAAATCAAATTTATCGTAAGATTTGTAACAATACGGCGGAATTACGTTAAATCAAATTTATCACATTTTCGCCATACAGCTACCAACCTTAAAAACAAGCAGCACTTTTATTGTAAGTACTGTACGGTAGTATCATTTGTGACAAACATCACGGGAATGTTGCATTAGTTTTTCAAAATATTTCATTAGTAAAATTATATAAAACAATTGTATGCATTGTTTAATTTTTTTATTATGTATTGTAAGTTTATCGCATATGCTACTGCCATCTTTCTTAACCCTTTAGTTCAATAACTAAAATATCATAATCACCAAAGTTATGCCTCCATGTATATTAAAAATATACCATATTACCAGGCACTTTGCACTAAGTAACAATTTTGTTGCTACTTTTTATTTATGTAAAAAGAAAAAATAGTTATTGATAATTTTTCCTAGACAAATGCTCAATTTTTCTAAGACTATAACTCCACATGTCAGACCGTAACACATTTTATATATTGTAAAATTTGGTAACGGTTGATCAGGTATTTGAAACCTTCTTAAGTACCAAACACTCTTACATTTATAATATTAGACACGTTACAATTTTTGCTAATAATTAACAACTTGGTATCAACCTGAGTGGTTTGAGATTAATGATGGTATAAGATGTGGATGCCTAATGTACCCTTGTTATTAAATCTATGCTTCAATTGTTGTTTATGGCTTTTTTGTTTCTTTATATCTATATACATTTAAAATAAATAAGAAAATATGGTCAAATTAAATTTGTATTTGTTCAAACTTTGTTTAACACTTCATGATGGGATAATGAAAAATTCCATTTTTTTTTAGTTTACTTGTAATCTGGAGGAAATGGAACTTATCAATTTTTAGAATTATACACATAAACCATGAGAAATAGATTATTATGCTAAAAAAATGGTATTAAAGGTTCATCACAAACATTAACCATTTTGAGACAGCAATAGTTATTGTGATATTCTTCTGTTTCATGTGATAGAACAATTTTTGTGCAAATTAAGTGTTAATATAAACTGTACCCACATGTAAAATTAATAAGAAATAATACGTTTACATGAAATGAATTAGCTGATGCGAAAAAATTAATATAACCATATAAAGTTCCATTTACTCAAACTGCCACAGATTGAGGTCTTGCCAGAGATTGTAGAAGCCGTTAAACACACTGGTGTGGAGGTATATCTAGATGGAGGCGTTACCCAGGGAACGGATGTCTTCAAAGCTCTTGCACTTGGCGCTAAAATGGTTAGTTGAAAATAGTTTTAATATCTACCCAAATGTACAGCCCATGTAAAGATATATAAATCTGGCTTTTATCACATACAGGCTAGACGTAAGTTAGTATTACTACATTTATTTTTGGAGGAAGCTGTACGATAGTATTTATTTATACGTAAACTAAATACAGTACATATACAAAAAAAACAAAGTAATGTATGTGACACGTGTCATGTAAATCAATCGTACGATTGATTGATTGCGCACTGTGTAAAATTAGCATGTAAAAAATGTAAGATTTGGTTAACAACATAATTCATCATCAACAAAAGCACAACAGCCCTCTGAAGGCCAAGGCTGACTTGCTGATCCTCCTCCACCTGACCCTGTCCGATGGCCTTTCACCGGTTGACTCCCATTAATTGGAGGTCCTTTTCAATGTCATCTAGCCTACATGTTGGTGGTCATCCTTTTCGCAATCTTCGAAAATGTCATTTTTTCACAGGAAAAATATCATCATATCTGTAAAGATGGCCAAGCCACCTAATACGTGATGCTTTCATGGTTCTCACAATATCGGTTCCGCCATGTTTGTCATATTTTCTATAAATTTCATAGTTGTAAAAAGTTCTCCACATGTTCTCTTGAATAGGTCCAAAAATACTTCTCAAAATTTTTGTTTCGAAAGTAAAAAAGAGTAGTTTTTTTCCCTCTGCTTTATTGAGGGTCCAGCATTCACTTCCATACAGAAATATAGGTCTGATAGTTTTATACATGCCGAATAGAATAATCCTGATAGAAATAAACTTGACTTGAATTGATTTCTAAGGCCGTAAAAACTTCTATTATCCATGAAGATTCTGTTGTTTATATCCAATTTCAGATCATTGCCACATAACAACTTTGATGAAATCTCATCACTAATCGGTAGTTTATTTTATGAAATTAATTTTATAAAAAAAAGTTTTATTTATTTATTTCTATGTTTTATATATTTTCATGCAAAAAGGGTTTATTCACAAATTCCATCATTGTACGTCATTCATTATTTATAATTACATAAAATAGGACTATTAAAGTCTCTTTTCATAAGTAATAATCTACTTTATAATAATTTTAACGAATCAATATAGTCTATAAAGTCTATATTTGTACAATTAAACTTTTTAATCCTTCTTAATCAGGACCAGTATGTGCAGAACTCTGCTCATCTTTGTCATTGATAGAATCATTAATACTTTAGTAAGTCTTTGTAATAAACACTTAATGTGCAATTTAAATTTCATCACATGAAGGTTTGTTATTTTCTCAAGTATTGTAAAAAGCGGGCACCATTACCCATGAAAGACTTATTAGTTATTTGTAATCTGAATTAACGATGGATGTCCTTTTAACAAAGGATTTTCAATTCTTTTTGACTGACGAGGCAAATATAATGACTGCAGTCATTATATTGCCTCGTCAAAAAGGCCGATTAGACTGAACATAGTGTATATAATAACATCTTTCTAGGTTGTATGCGGATAACCAGCTATAATGATTTAAAAGAGTCGAAGGGTGGCGAATAAGTTTTTGAGTTATAATGTTTAAACTTTTATGGCTGCATTAAAATAATATATGGAGAACTTATAGACTACATAAAAAATCTACAATAAGTTTGAAGATGTGACATAATTAATTTCTTCACTCATAGATTGCCTTTTTTGCCTGGATAAAGCTTGGAAAGGTATCTAGTCTTATCATAACAAGTAAGGATACTGAAGTAAATTTAAAATTTGTTTTTTTTTTTAAATATTAATAAATCTAAATAAAACAGATATAACTTTGATTTTATTTTCAAGAACGTAAGTTTATGTAACAACTTTGGATATTGCCGGAATGCTTTGACCAATAGGCCAAAATTAATTTTCCGTTTCTTCTTGAATGTCATTTGTTGTAAAATTAATCACGTTATTTCTGCAAGTAGGAATTTTATTAGAATAAAACATATTAAAATCATTAGAAACATTCTTTACTTAGGAACTAACAAACATTTTTACAAAAAATTTTTACAAAAAATATTGTTCACAAACAAAATCAACTTAAGTACTACATAATCATAATGATCTGAAGAAACTTAAACCAATAAATTCCTTGAAGTTTTTTGTGTAATAAAGATTATTATGGATCTTAAAAAGATGAATAATGCAGATGTTATTATGATCATGAAATGCTGAAAGTAGCCATAAAAAGAAATCATCTTTTTGAAAAGTTGAAATTACTTATGTGGAACAATCATAAAAAGAATATTCCTAACGCTGTACAGCAACAATAAGACATGTAAGGCGTAATTCGACAACAAGGGCGTGTGCAGTAGCTCTCCCCCTCTTTATCCCTACCACTTCCACCTCTTTACACCGCTCCTCAGTCTTGGCCAAGCAGCCATCTGAGATGGAACTCCTAATCGTTACTACTGCCAGGTGCGAAATTCGCATTGTGATACGTTTTTTAAACGCGAAAGTGATTTCATTTATAGACATTAGTCGTCAATTCGCCGAAGTTCATAAACAAAAGTGTACAGCTGTTCAACATGTCTGTAAATGGTGTAGGGAATTCAGTAGAGGTCGCATGGAAATTCACAATGAAGAGCGGAGTGGAAAATCGTCAGTTTCAGATGAGTTGGTGAAAAGGTCGAGAGCATACTGCCTGAAGTTCAGAGGATCACCATTTGCGAACTCACTCTTCTAGTTCCTAAGATTTCATATTTTTTCAGATTTCAACATCACAATAGAGAAAATTTTGATCAAAAAAGTGGGCTATTAAAAGGTGCGTGCACAGCGAGTGAAAATGCTCACGGAAGACCAGAAGCAGGAAGTCGAGTATGTCAAGGAGCATCTTCAATAATTTGAAGGCGATAGGAAGAAATTGTTGGACTCCATGGTTATGGACAATGAAACATGGGTGTTTCATTTCACTCTGGAAAACAAGCGACAATCATTGAGTGGTGCCACTCAACTTCGCCAAAGCCAAAGAAGTTTAAACAAAGGCAGTCTGCTTGCAAAGTCGTGGCAACCGTCTTTTGAGACAGGAAAGGGCTATTGTTGGTCGACTTTATGCCTTCTGGGACGACAAACTCTGACTTGTATTGCGAAACACTGAGAAGACTTAGACGGACGGTCTGGAAACCCCCAGAGAAAAAGATTGACTAAAGGCGTGAGTTCTTCATGACAATGCTCAACCCATGTCTCTCATCAAACCCAAAAACTTAACAGAATTTAATTGGACTGTCATGCACCACCCACCCTTCAGTTCGGATCAAGCCCCAAGTGATTACCACTTGTTCTCAAAATGAAAGAAATACTTAGCTGGCCTATACGTCCAGAGCGAAGATGAAGTCCAAGAAGAGGTTATTCGATTTCTCATAGGATTAGTGACATGGGGATACAAAATTTGGAGCACCATTTGCAAAAACGCTTGGATAGAAATGGCGATTATATAGAAAAATAATTTAATTTTTAAGCTTTAAAGTGATATATAATATTAAGAAAATAAACAATGTTATCTTATAATCTATTTTTAAAACCATTTGAACCTTATTTTACGATCGTCCCTCATATTTTAAAGAAAAATGTAATTAAATACATATATTTTTTAACATTGTTTATAGATGGATTTTGTAGGAAGTTTGTATTTTTTATGTATTTGTTTATGATCTATGAAAAAGACAATATTGTTTTAAAGCATGAAATCAACCATTTTTTCACGAAATGTTATATAACGAACTTCAGAATGTTCCACCTTAGTCAAAAAATAACTTTATGTATTTTGTAGACATTACAGAAACATTTTTTTTTATTTAACATATGAGGAGCGGCTGAAAAGTTGTAAGCCTAAGGTATTAAAAATGCTGATAGAAATGTGTAAAAAATTTATTTTTCAATGTAATCTCCCTCTATTTCAATACACTTCTTACATTTATGAAAAAGAGCTTTTAACCCAGTCAAAAAATATTTGCCGTTTTTGTCTTCGAAATGTTCCATTACAGCCGACTTCATTTCGTCGTCTCTGGAAAATCTCTGTCCTCGGAGGTCTTTTCTCAAATTTGAAAAGAAGAAATAATCACTAGGGGCCAGGTCTGGACTTTAGGGCGGATTGTGGATTTCTTGAAATCCTGTCTCAGCGAGAGCACGCCTTGCAACTCGCGCAGTGTGGCCGGGCGTATTGTCTTGCAAAAATGTGAGGATTATCGCCACAGATGTCCAAAAACTCCTGCGAAGTAGTGACTCAATACTACTTGTTCAGAGGCTTGAGCATTTTCGGCACCCATCATGCGCACACCTTTTTCATTTGCAAATAATTATGCAAAATGTCGCCGATTCATTCCTTGCTAACGCCCGTGGCTTCAGCTATCTGCCACAACTTGATTCGCCGATCTTCGATTACAAGATTTTTCACTTTTTCAATGTTTTCTTCGGTAACGGTGAAGTTTGGGTGTCCCGACCTGGGATCAGCTTCGAGTGACTCCGTGCCGTGTTTGAACTCTCGGCTTCAACATTTTACGTTCGCAAATGAAGGTGCAGACTTCCCATAATCTGCTGACATCTTTTCAAATATTTCCATCGGCGTTTTGTTCTTCTTTGCAAGGAATTTTATGACAGTTCTGTATTCAAATTTCGTGCAATGTGCGGATGAGTTGGACATAGTGACGTTTATGGTTTCGTTACTAAAAGCGTAATGATGCTAATGACATGAAACTTGACATATATTTGTTAGGATGCCCGCAATTAGTGATGTGCTGCGCAAGTCTTTAGTAATACTTAAAGGTACTTAGGCTTAAAACTTTTCAGCCGCTCCTCGTATTATCCCAAAATTTTCTTCAAATAAGTTACAGTTAATGGAAATGTTGTATTTTTTATATTTAAAAAACTTACAAACATAGAAAGCAAAGCAGAAAAAATATTCTTAAATCGCTATGGTTTATCTCTATGCAGGTATTTGTAGGCAGGCCAGCATTATGGGGACTCGCTGTTGGAGGTCAGGCTGGCGTGGAGCAGATGCTGAGCATATTGAGAACCGAATTTGAATATGCGTTAGCCTTAGCAGGTAAACAATGTGACTCAAAATTAATTAACCTTATTTTTCTATTTATAATGTATAATCATTTTTATATATACATTCATATTACACCTTGGGTACCAACAGGTAATTTGATAAGTGATGGAATGAAATTTTAGGTTTTTATCTCAAGATGCGCAGAAAACAAATACGCATCTGACTGTGGTCGTAATAAGTAATGTATGAAACTTTAAAACTGATTTTGGCATTTCTGTTTGTAAATCTGAATTAAAAATCAAGGCATTATGATATAGAGTAGTGCCATAAAAGGGCAGTGCAAGTGTCACCGTGACAGAAAGCGTAAATTGAGGAGAGCACTGTTTAGACATGGAGACATGTGAAGTGATATTTTTTCATCATTGCGTCTGGTAGCACTGAACTGATTATTTAAAGATATTATAAATAGAGGTGGCAATGGGTGTAAACTCGGCTAGTTACGGCCCTCTATATGAGTCAAGTCCCAATCCTTAAATTTGAGCTGATTTCATGATGATAGATAGTTTCACATTGGCACTTATGATTTATTAACACCGTCATGTAATCCACCACCTTAGTCATGTAAATTGCAGTTCGTTACCGAATACTTGATATAATTGTTACTTTTTTTTGCTGACATATAAATTTTTATATTGGCTCATTTTTCTAAAGAAATTATCTACTTTTAACAATTTTTCAACTAAATCTGATTCGTATAGTCTTTTATACACATATTGCTTACCAATTTTGGAATATATTTACACAACAATATTTCATACATATTTATTTATTAATAAAATATGTGATGGTACAATAGTTGCGAGCTACTGATCTAGGAGTCCGCCAAATACAATATAAGATTGAGAGATACTTAAACATTTTTGTAATCCGGTATTGAGAGATATACATTAAGAAAACTTGATTTTCATTACGCTTTAATTATGTTTTGGAATTTTCCCACAATTCAGTTAGCACCTACAATTTTATGTCTTAGTTATGTAAAAAAATTCAAAGTAAAAATTAACAGTGCATGAAACAGAAGTAAAACTTCCAGAGCGTTTGATTTATTACTGTTTCATTAATTATACATATTTGATCTCTGTTATTTTACTGTTTCATTAATTATACATATTTGATCTATGTGTTATTTTACTGTTTCATTAATTATACATATTTGATCTTTTATTTGATCTATTATTTTGAAAATTCCCACAAATGATCATTATTAAACTGAAAGAAATAATAACAACTTTTGTCATGAATAATTATGTTTGTTCTTTAAAAATAGTGTTATCTGATAAGTGAATGTTTTTTGGTTTCATACCAAAAGTGGTAAAAGAAAATCCTTATGGTCTGATGCCAAGCGTCCATTTGTCTGTTATACCACATTTTCTACAAAACCATTCAAATTAGAATAAGTATAGTAGTGCGAAGAGGGAGTTTGGTAAAGTAACTCTGATTCGATGAGTTGATCAAGAATGAATTCTATTGTGAAAGTGTATCTATTTATATAAAAAATGTTTAGTCTAAACAGAGAATAGTAGAACATTGTTGTATAGTTTGCGCCTCGTGGCCTCATAAGTTTATAAATATACCTACGTCAAATGTGCTTGCACTTTCCACCACTAATCTCCATGCCAAATGAACACTACTGAGCTCTGTATCTATGTGCGCCACAGCTTCGAGATGGTATATGTGATTTTCTGTTTTTTCTTCACGGTTTCATTATTGGACTGTTGGTATGATATATAAAGCTACAGAAGCATAATGCCCTCAAATATCTGTGTAGTCGATTTTAATAATTATTTAGGATTTCATTTGGGAAGAGTAGTAACTGTATACTGATAACACATAAAGTCTAAACATAGATAACCTTTAAGTGTTTACGTTATTGTTTAAAAATATTTCAAAATGTATTTATACTCTAAAGTATCTACAATAAATTTAAATACAATTTTGGATTACGAACCAAAGAATTACATAATGTCTAAATTTATAACTTATTCGGCTTAGGACTAAAAGCCTCTGATGGTTGGACAGACAGACAGTTACAAACTTTTCACATGCTTATAGTGTTTTACTTAATCTCTTTATACTTTACGGCATTTTATAGCACAATATTTATATACCTGTTCCAAACGGTTCCATGTAATTAAATAATTATATTCTTTTTTGTTTTCAGGTACTCCCAAATTATCGGACATTGATCGTAGTTACGTAACTCATCACTCTACTTACAGCAAGTTATAATCATTCTGTATTTGACCGAACAAATTAGTTATTGTAAAGTTTAGAAGAAATGGATCTGATGATTTAGAAAATTTATTTTTAATGTTCTTTTAAAATAATTTTGTTATATAAATGGAAAAGAACCGTAGACGTTATGTATTGGTCATCCGGCCAAAACTTCTGTGCGATCTTCTGCAAATAAAAATAAAAAATAATACTTTTTAGTTCAATCTTTTTTCTCAATTGATTTCACAAATTTTGCTGTAAAATTACGTTTTTAATCTCGTCATTATTAACTCATTTTTTTACTTTCGATCATACCATAAAAATCATAGAAATCGAATAAAGTTGAACGTTATATGATATAAAACATTACGCGTTTTAAATATACACTGTGTCCACAGATAAATGTCGGACAAAGAAAGACGCGATTTGTTGGCTATAAAGAAATAAATTGTCGTTGAAATAAAACGTAGAATACGCCCTTTTTCTAATTGAGTGCAAAAAAAAATATTATACAACTTTTTTTTAACACACCCAAGACTTGCCTAAGGTGCGGTGCTGACTTGGGCAGCTAGATGTCTTCGCAGTTGTTCACGGGTTATTCCCCTGAACGGCGCTGAATAATATTTGCACATATCGTGTGTACAAAAAAGATGACAAATAATTATGAATATTATTTTCAGATTTTGAAAAAAAATAATCTTTTCAATTTTATTTTAACAATCAACTATTTTTCAGTCAACGAATATCATTTTTCTTTGTCCGACACTTATTCCCGTACACCGTGTATACTCTAGCACAAAAATATATGTTACGTTATGCGTATATTAGCGATCTTACCTTAAAATTGCAGCCATAAAGAGAGATGCCCAATTTCAGTTTCCTAACTGTTTCTCTTAAATACTTATTATCTGCAAACTTTCTATTCAGTGCCACGGTACTGTCACAAGTCTTACACATGGTTTTACTTGAAGCAACCGATTCAGGAATCTCGCTTGATCTACTAGAAGAGGAGGCATCAGATATTCCATTGTCGTCATGTATGGAATTTATTCTCGTCACACTTTTATCAATAACATTTGGTCTGTGCACAGTACGTTTAGAATTCCGTTTCTCTTTTGCCTTCTGCACTCTGGATGTGTCTTTTTTCGCATACGGAGTTATAAAACTCTTCACAGCTTTGAAGAAACTCGAGTTAGCTAAATTGTGAAAGGACATAACGAGTTTCGATTGTATTGACGTATTGTGGTCGAAGATTTTACTGGTGATTTCGTTCACTGAGTTGGATAAAAAATTTTGGCTTCGTCTTACACTTTCATTTTGACATTTTTGTCTTCGTGGGAAGTGTTTCCGTTTCATTTTCGTATATGAATAATTTAATGCATTTTCCGAGTCTTTTTGATGATTTGATACTTGGAAAGATTTATTTGTAACACTGTTAAAATTTTGTTTTGTTATTTCATATCTTTGTGGCGTCGAAGTTATAACTGGATTAAACAGAGTTGAATTCAACATGGATTTTTTAAAGTGTGTTTCATTATTTTTTAAATTTACGTCTTCAAATGACGTCTGACAACTTTGGTCAGTTTTCGAATTGAGACTTAATTTTTGAAATTGTGTGCCAGATTGCAATGTAATTTTAGAATCATCAATTATAGTATTCATGTTTCCCGATTGAGAAACATCAGGGAAATGTTTATTTTTTTTACTTATTACATTGTCTATGTAGCTCTTCAAAATATTGTTGCAATGAATGTGCTTTTCGTGATCGCTCACCATTTTTGGATATTGTGTCGTTGATGTTTGACATAAAAAATTTGAAGAAACAGCCTCATATTTATTTCTATATGCCTGCAATGGCGTTATTTGGGATTTTTGATTGTTTAAGTCCAATAATTTCTTTTCTCTGTTTATTGCATCAGCGATTATTTTTTTATTCTTAATATTTCGATAATATTGCAATACGTCATGTTGTTGCAAATTTTTGTTTATGGCTGAAAAATTGGATGTAATTAATGATTGTAATTTGCTAAAAATTACAAAATAACTAAGAATAAAATGGCTAGTTACTGTCGGGTACTCGTGTTTTTTAACAATCACGGTTCAAGAAAAAAACCACAGTTTCGAATATGGTCCTTGTAATTGCAAAAATATGATAATCCTTGATAAATCGAACGCCTTTTTCTAGCAAACACAATTACACAATCTTCATAGACCAAAACTTTTGCTATTTTGAAAAACTCTGACAGTAATTATATCAATCTGCTTTCACACCAGATCCTTTTGAATCTTAACAAGGATTATTGGTTTTACTTTTTTTTATTTTCTGATATTCTGGACAATTTATTCTATCAAATATTTAACAAAGTTTTTAAAATAATGTCGAAAATGATTACAACATTAGAAGAAAGTTACATTTACATTCAGAATCACAATTTTTTACTTACTGGATTCCATGCGGGGTCCTGATGTTAGATGATAATAGCACAACATGCACCATTGCCGCATCTGTTAAAGAGTTAGATAACTCATTTCGCAATTCATTAAGAGCAATATCAATGTGCTTTAATGATAATAACCAGTTAAGCCTCGAACTACTGGGGTAGGTGCATACAAAAACCCCGGTAGTTCGAGGCTTATTAGGTGCGTACAAAAATCTACAACACTATTTATAATTGTTGATAACATTTTTCAGGATATTAACCAACATATCTTTCGCAAATTTAAGATAAACATATTTCTTTATATACTTTCTTACTTGTAGATTGTTTCACATACAATAATACTTCTTGATCAAAACCTTATACTTTAAAAAATTTTAAATATACATTTGTATCCTATGCGAGAAACCCATTTTAATTATATCGCATATGCCTAAATATATAAACCCATAATAAATAAACCCATTCCCCAAATTTATTCTCTCCAAAATTAATATATAAGTTTAAATGTGTTGGTTAGTAGTCTGTGAGTCATTCTGTTTCCAAGCTAAGGGCCACCAACAGATAGACGGCCGAATAGATGCACAGATGAGCAGACAAGGGTATGAACATTGTATCACAGCAAGAAGTTTCCAATTAAACGTTTCTAGTAAAAATGCTTAAACCCTGAAAAGATGACAACTCATCAGTTTGACAAAATTTTGACATTGTATGAAATGGTTTTTCAAAAAAAGAAATTGGAAAATGTAAACACAACATTTTCTCCATTTTAAGGGCTTTATTTCAGTATTCGTTCAGATTTTTTTGAACAATATTTTAGAAATGAGGGATGGAAGCACCGTAATAATTATTTTGAAAAAAATATATTTCGAACCCGAGACATTAAATTATTTAGTTCCAAAACAAACTGCTGTTTTTTGTAGGTCCTATCTGACAACGCCCTCTTGATGGGTATATAATTTTTTTCTATATTTATCCCTTTCATTGCCACTTCTTTGTCACATCATCATTACGAAGGTTGTTCCTATCTTGAAGTGCCATCCTAGAGGAGCTGACCAATTGCATCTATGCTACTCCATTTTTGGTTTTTCCCAGGGTGGCATTGATGGGGAGTCATGCGATGATTTTAACCTGATCAGACCAGCTGCTACGATATAAACCGTGAGATTTTTTGTCCTCTACTTTTGCAATACAACCAGTTTATATAGGTTATCTGGCTACCTATCAGCTTTATAGCCAAAGTGACTGAGAACTTGTTGGTAGCAGATGGCTAATAATTAGGTCTTAACAGGAAGTCGGTCGAGTAAGGATTTCTAGGTTCTATTATCAGTAGTATACATACCATTCTCCTCTAACATCACATCTCAAAAGCATCAACCTATATAGCAAGATAGAGACAACAAGCATTCGCATCAATCTCGTCTTGGTGACATAGGAGGTCTTTCTACCCTGGCATATTCTAGTGAGCTCGTTCAATCAAGTTGATCAAGAACCCAATTATCTCAATGGTGTGTTCCACTCTTCTGTATACTTCAGTGAATTTTTGCTTTGATAATGCGAACAGTATCGTATCAGCGTATGCGATGCCTCCTTCTCATGCTTCTAGAACCTTTCTCATAATACATTCTCCGTTAATGTTAAATAGGAGAAGTGATAAAATACAACCTTGGCACGCTCCTGTTTCAAGCTTGAAAAGTTTTGAAATTGCATCTTTTACCTTTATCATTTATTGAACATCACTACAGAGGTTAGCAGTCAGTTCTGTCAGATGTAAAAGAAAGGAACCCTCATATTGCAAAGAATATTCCGCAGGTAGTTCCACTGCATACAGTCAAGTGCATTTGAATAATCAATAAAGCATAACTTTTGTATGATAAAATCAGATTTTGTACGGTAGAACATAGTAATTAAATGGTAACATATAGACAAACAGATATGATGAAACTATAAGAGTTCCTGGCTGAGGTTACGGAATCCTAACAAGCTTCGTCCCATTGAGTCGGAATATTTTTATTTTATTATATTTAAATTACATTATAAAATATGAAACGCACTTTTGATAACCCTTTTCTTTTTCACTTCGTTTCTTATACTTCTTTGAAACTACATCACTAACATTTATGTGAGCCCAGAAATGATACATTCAACTATTGCTGCAACCAAAGTACCATTATGCTAATTATTGGAGAATATTCTATCTTGGAGTTTGAAATTATTTCTAAATTTATAAACGAAAATATAAAACTGTCTACCTTGTCATCTATTGCCTCATCTTGTAGTACTTCAACCAACAGATCATTAACTCCGACATTTTGAGCCAATTTTACTGCTGCGCTACAATCTTCCAACAGCGTGCAGAGTAGTTGCAGACCAGGTATTGTATTCAAAACTTCCCTGGAACAAACAATTGCTTTGATGCCTATGTGTTGTATATATTCTGCATACCAAATGTTAACAGTGTCGCAGCTAGAGTAAAATGTGGTATTAATAATGTAGTCAGAATTCTTGAATATTGCATATGAGTGATATATGATTCTTGAAAATTGCATATGATGCATAAGAGAATTTTAGAAAAAAATTATTGCATCTATATATTGTTGGATCTCAAATCAGTTATGTTCATTCACAAAATAGTTCGAGACTAATGTCTCCATACTAATGATCCTTAAGAAAAACGTCGTCAAAAACTTAATTTTTCAGGAAAAATACTAAATTTAAATTAATGAACAATTCAAAAATTCTAAAGAGTTGAAAGACCAATAAAAAATTTTGCGAAATCATTTTATTTTCAAAATATTTGTAAAAATGTATAAATTTATAGTAAAGGAATATTAAACCTAAGTTTCTCAATTTATCTTATAGTTTATTCAGCAAGATCATAATATGTATAATATGTGACAACAATATATATGAATATGTGACAACAATATATAAGCTATAATATTTTTACAATTTATTTTTCAAAAATAAATTTCCAATTTTTACAACATAAGATGTATAACAAATTACTTCGAAAATATTTTTGTTCAGAATAAAAGAGTTAAAACAAATACTTTTATCTCAATTTCAATTTTGTAATATAACACAGTCAAAGGTGGGTCAAATAGTATGACGAGGGGTAGGGGTTGTTCGCTCACATAGTCGCTAATGAGAGACTCATTACGTGTATACATGCCAAGTTTCAGCTTAACTAACCTTTGAGCTACCATAAATCAGGCAACTCATTTTGGACTAAATCATAACTATGGAATAAATCTAATTTCAAACTATAATCAAGTCCATGACAAACCAAGGAAAAACACTACGAGTCGTAAGGAATGTGATATCATCGGCCCTAATAAAACCATGATTTAAAAGTGGCATAATCTCTTAAAACATAACAGAAACTTAACCAAAGACAACCCAAGCTTGTACAACCGATCGACGCCACCTCCTCGGACATGGTTGAAAAAGTTGAAAAACTTGTACTGGAACTTTTTTCAGAAGAATATTCTTCATGGCCATCTTAGCATTTCAAAAGTCAGCACAAAATGGTTGCCAAGAATACTCACACTGCTGTAAAAGCACCAATATGTCGAGTGTTCATGCAACTTTTTGGATCTCTGTAGTGTGAATAAGGATGAAATTTTGAGCAGTATGATGAAACTTGGATTCATCATTACGAATGTGAACCCCCGCAAACCAATGAATCCCCATATGTATTATTACTACACAAAATTTGTTAAGGACTGGTTTCTTTCGTTTCCTTTGGTCATTTCTTCAAATGACAAAGAAATGAACAAACAAAAACACTTCCACATTTATGATATTAGGATTATAATTATACAAAACGCTTGACTAAGTATTTTGCTTTCTTGAAAATATAATTTGATTATATAGATATTTAGCCGCTTTTGGAGTTCTAAACTTACAGCTTACAGTCCACAATTCTGAAAATTCCATTTCATTAGTTAATATACAGTTTCACAGGATGTGAATTTTTGCAATAACTTTCCATGACTTAGAATAATTTGTCTCGGCCATTTGTTATATAATATTATGTATTATTACTTGCTGTTATAAGAACATTAACCATAAGTTAAATATGATATGAATTTATATCAAAATCTGTTCAAAGAATTTTTTGTGATATGATAACAAACAAATAATAGAAAAAAATTTTCAAACCTAACTCGAAATATAAGTTTCCAAATACTAAAAATTTGACATTTCTGTTTGCAGATATGGTTTCTTTACAAACATATTTAAAGATTATAGCAGTTAATAAAAACAATATATATAGGTAGTACCAATGTAGCCAATTTTGTAAAGAAATTGAAACTTAAATTAAAAAAGCCAAACATTAAAAAGGCCAAAAATCAAAAGTTGCCAAGTGTTTTGTCACTTTTTTCTATTTTTGGAAAGCTGCATTTTCTTTTTGAAATGATGGATTTAACACTTCACCACCATATTTGTCACATTCTAAATAAACCACAATAAAAATTGTACACACACCTTGTTAAGACGACGAGACCGTTGAACTTCAAAAACCTTTCCTTATTTTCCACGTTTCTATCCAACAAGGCTTGTATTAGTATCAACAACTCTTCATCTGTACCACTTTTCATAAGCTGTAAACACTAAAAAATAATTAGTTCGCTTTAATGCAAGTTTTTGGTTCACTTTTAAGATGTTCTCTGCTAGCCATACCTTATAGCCTACTTATTGATAATGCCGTTAGCGGACATTTATTTATATACTTCAAAAGAAAATATGCATGTAATTTAAATTTGGTTCAAATGTTTTGTTTCACAATTATTTATCAACTGGATAATATATCTAAACCATTGTTTTCTTAATTAATTCATTTTTAATTAAATAAATTAATAAAAAAACATGCAAATAATGAGAGTGAAATTCAAATTGTTGAAATGCAAAACTATTGGTTCGAACGAAACGTGACGTAGAAGCTATATCAACAGGCTCATATATTGACATTTTGTGTAATATTGGTTGTGTTTGATAATGAAAAATAGTGTTCTTACAATATTATATATATCTAGTGAATCATCTAAAACGATGACGGATAGTGGTTTGGTGAAAGCATAAACGGATAATCTGCTGAGAATAGATGCATTCATGATGATACATATTTTGTTTTTAGTCCAGATTTTACGTTAGCTGACGTTAAAGGAGTGAAAGCTGTAAGGTAATTTGTTTTAATACATGTGTTATAATCGTACATCATGTATATTTTTTATGCATAAGTACACTCATAAGTAGAGAGCAGTAAACATGACCTGTAATCTTTTAAAAACATAACTATCTTTATTTTATTAATTTATTTGTAAATTTATTTTCGTTCAGTCAAGTTGATTATGTTTTAGTCAAGTCACTTTTTGTGTATTTGGCAATGTTATGTAGATTTTTCTTAACATAAAAACAAGGAACGAAAGTCGTATTAAACTTTTATAAATTAGTTTATATATATAGTTATGTGCTGCTTGTGTAAGTGATAGTGTATATAAAACACACTTATGATTAACTGAAATCATTCTAGCTATCTATGTAAAACATAATTACATTAAAATGATCTTCAATGTAAACAACTTGTTTGAGATACCTCATCTCTTCTCACAGTTTTCATATTTTTGCATCTCTCGGGATGTGAAAAAACACCTTCTCAGTTGCACTTCTCATAGTATTTTTGAACCTCACAACATACAATATTTATAAATTGGCTTTCGGATTTCTTCCATGATTGAAATGGCTATTATACTGAAAATATGTTTAAAGTAACGAGAACACCTACAGTAAACAAACGCTGGGCATAGCTTGTGATGTCATCCAAGGCACACGAAAATGGGGGGGTTTAAACAGCTTAAATATATTAACAATTATGAATATTTTTTAAAATTTTAATTGGATCATTTCCAACAATTACTATGCTATAACGATATAAACAGTGAATTAAGAATATAAAAAACTACATGCATATTCCCTACTGATTATTAAGAAAAAACTTTTAAAGATATTAAAAAACACCTTCAAAAACAATTTTCATTCAAGTAAACAACACTGACGCACTGAAAGCAACAATTTGGACATGTAGATTATGTAGACAGAGATTATAGGAAAATGACAACCGTGATTTTATATGACTTAGCTTCATGATAATATATATAGGTGCGGTGTCAAAATCCAGACAAATTTTACATTCTTTCCAAACACATTTTTTATTGCAAAAACAAAAAGGTCTATAAATTTTTTTTAACCACGTTGTTTATAAGACAAACGGACACATGATACATTCTGGGTAATAATGATTCATTAAACATCTTTACCCTGATTGGTTAATAATTAAACTCACAAACTCCTCACCTTAGGAAGCAAGTGAGAAGCCTGATTTTGACTTTGTATCTGCCTTCTACAGCATTCGGCAATACACATACAGAGTGGTCGCCATACATCAGCACACTAGAAACCGAAGAGTTTTGCATAACTTTGTTATTACATCTGATTATAATACTGCTATTTGCCTTTCAAATTTTAGGCAATAATAAAATTTCCTAATAGCCAAATAAAAAATTGCTACTTTTTTTACAAAGGAAATACACAAAGAAATATAATGCAAAAATTAACAAAAATAAAAGACATACACATGATTTTTTTTGTTATGATAAAAAGTATTAAATATATCTTAAAGGCTTCCTTATTTATAATGAGTAATTTTTTTTTATCTATAGAATCAGCAAAATTACAAATATTATTGTTAAAAAATACTTTTTAGACAAAAATAAATTTACAAAACATACATGTAATAGCTTTCCAACTCACCAGAGTATCGCTCATGAAGAACTGCATAAACAATCCGAAACAACCACTGGTACGCACCATGTTCTGTGCAAAACCAACAGTATTACTTTCTGTTGAACTGCCAACTACATCATCTTCTTTCTCTTTATATGTAAGCGCAGTAAAATAATTTAAAATAGCAATCGTTTTCGTAAATAAACCTTTTGAAAGAATATTGTATGCTTTATTGTAGACAGCAGTGTTTTTCGATAACATGCTTTTAAAATATTCCTGTAAAAAAATTAATCCAAAAAGGAAATAAATTTAATATTAGAGAATTAATATATATATATCGTAAAATAGAAAACATTTATTAAAAAAAATTAGGTTTTTGAAAAACATTTTCTGGTAAAAAATTAAAATCAGAATATAATTAAAATGGTTAAACTTACATCTTTGGTTATTGAAACTCCCAAAATAAAATATATTTTTAAAATGATTTCAACATCATTGATCCTGAGCATAAAACTAATCAAACGATTTATTTCGTATGGGGACGCTAAATGTATTAAATTCGAAAGTTCCTAGAAAATATTTAATCTATTTAATAGTGGTAAATTGATGTGATTTATATATATTTTTAAAATATAAATTATTAAAACCTTGAGTATTATTATTTTCTCCGTTCTATTCGAAGTTTCCAATTTTTTTATTAAATCACAAAGAGTTATAGAATGAAACATTTTATAAATTAATTACTAACAAAACTAAAAACATAACAAGCGAATTACAAAATTTTGGCGCTAAGCGCTCAACAATGATACCAATTAAAATTAAATGCGTCATATTTTTATTTCTTTTCTGATATAACAATATGACTGCCTGAACAATTTAAAAAAATATTTGTTTTTTAAATCAAAGACCTAGAAATACTCAATTTTCACATCATGAAAAATTATTTTATTAATCTTTAATGATTTTGTTTAAATTTCCTAATAGAACCAATTTTTTCATTCAATTTTCCATATAAGTAAATCGTTCACCTTAAATTGTGTTGGCATGAAATTATATAGTTTAATTGTTAAATTGTCATGTAATCTGTTATTTATTCATTCTGCAACTTCTTACTGATAAATCTTATCTATATAATTTTTTTTATTTTTATAAAACTCTTTTATGTCTTCAGTAGAAATAAATTTTTGTATAAATAGTTTTTGTCGTAACCCCACAAAACACATACGGTAATAATCACAATTAACGCCATAATTAAAAAAAAATGTAACCACAAATCACAATTTCGATTGGTACGCTTGACTGTCATTTCGCTGTCAATTTGTCAATATTTAATTTGTAAAACGCTTTGCTAAACATTCTTGAATTGTTAATTGAAGTAGTTTATACACTTTTAACTTCAAACAAACAATACGTTAAAACATATAGGAATTTCTGTTTTTCTATATATTTAATTTAGTCTTTAAAAATGGATGTTTCGGAACTCTTATCTTTCAAAGTAAGTATCAAATTGGAAGATTGTTTTGTCGGCCGTCAATACTACGATTTTAATTACAATATTATCGCTATGTATAAATTGGGTATTATTTCAGCCGGTTCCAACACCGAAAAGGCCAAACGATGAAGATGATAGCGACAATTCAGATGAAGAAGGAGCTCGAACCGCCAAGATGAGACGCCTGGCGCGATCGAAAGCTGACGAACTAAGTCAGCCACTGATACGGAGCTTGCCTAAAGAGCCTACTATGACGGATCAAGAGAGAGAAGACATTTTAAAGTTTGTTGAAAATGAAGAAACGGAGGTATGTTTTGTGAAGAAATAGAAAATAATACTTTAATAAAAACAAATCTTATAGCGTTTGGACGTTTATACTTATTTAATTTAACAAAAAAAAATAAATTCAATAAATAATTTGGTTACTGACAAAAGAATATCAAATTTCACCACATTTTTTTGCTGTATTATTTCTATTAGATTTTTGAATACATAATTTGCATGAAAAAACATAATTTGTCTTGTTTTCTTGAGAAAACATAATTTGCATGGAAAAACATAGACTATCAAGATTTAACAAAATTATGTCATTAACATAATTAGCGTGTCATGTGGTACACACTTGGAAATAAATTAATTTGCATTAGTGGTAATGAAAATATTTCGAGTGACCAGAAAATTCTCCAAAACACATGGCCCAGGGTGATTTATTATTGATGTTTAGGTAAACCTTCGAAGCAGATTTATTTTATTACCCATACTTTAAATTCTAAGTCAAGTTAGATAATATAATTATTATAATATTTCACGGTTTGCTTTCTACCAAATTCCTCCTTCTTTACGTTTCCATTGTTTGCAACTCATGGTTGATGTTTCTTTTATAAAATTTATTTTTACCCTGTCACGTATCACAATTTTGGCCAATGTACTTTGATAACTGACCTGAAGTGACCAAATATAATGTATTCTACCAGCTCTTTTAGACACTTTTTTGCAGTACCAGCTTCTAGAACCAAATTTTACCAAAACTTCAATTTCCCATGATATATTTTGTCTTCTGTTGTGGTTGCACCAAAGTCTTGCGTGATAGGTTTATTAATAAAAAAAAATTGTTTTTTGAAATGCTTTATCTTTACCCTTTTTTTTGGGGTCCATTTTAAAACAAGGAACTCTTATATTCTCATCATGTCCACCCATTTGTCTGTATGCCACAACCTAATAGTTTTAGAGTTACATGCATAAAATTGTGTAAATGTTTCATATGAAGATCTGTTACTATGTAGCTAAATATTAAAAAAATATTTGTAGTGTATGCGTGGAAAGTGGGGCTAAAAATATTTTTTCCACTCATCCCATCGACTATGTCTCTTATCAAGTTGATCTCGGTTTTCAAGTTGATGTTTACAATGCCAGGGGGAAAAATCTAAAAAGTGCCTGGAAACCCGCAAGGCCATAACATTTAATTCCAAGAAAGTGACCATTGTATTATAATATTCCAGAAATTGCTGTAAAAAAAATTTATTAATTTCCAACCTAATATCGATGAAGAAGATTCATATATTTTAGGTAACACACTTTAATATTTTCACTTATGATTTCAGGGTGAAATTATAGATGATGCTGCAGTTAAGCGTCTAGTCCTGAACTTTGAGAAGAAAGCCCTGAAGAATAGAGAAATGCGGATTAAGTTTCCCGATCAGCCCGAAAAGTTTATGGAGAGCGAGATAGATTTGCATCAGGCGCTGCAGGTAAAATGTTCTTTAACATATTTAACTTAACGATTTGCGAGTTTGTGTATTTTAAATTATTTTTAAACAAAATTCACAATCTGATGTAAATATAATAAAATTTTAATAAGTATTTCATATATCATTTTATTATCTACCTTCTGCTTTTATATTTTCTTCGTCAGTTATTCTTCATGTTTTTTATTTGTTTAATATGTATTAGTTTGGTGTAAGATAGAAATATCTTTTTTTGGATTCCACAAGAAGCAAACCAAAATGTTTGAAAAATCTTTTGAGATAGTTATAAAGAAATCAAAGGTACTTCCCTTTCTTGGGTTATATTAACATATCATACCTATGACTTTTCATTATAAAGTTATAACCACTTAAAAACTAACGGAACTACAATTCGTATGAAAACGACCCATATAAAAACACAAATGGAATTTGACGTCACTGGCTGGCTATTTAGCATTCATTATAAGGGAGTTTATTAAATATCTTTAGTGTCCCGTTAAATATTGCCTTTTAGTTATATATTGCATATTATAATTTTCTCGTTTTTTTGTGTGGAAACTAAATTCGTAATAACATTATTAAATTAATAAACAAAAGAATTAACTCTTTTCCTATTTAGAAGTTTCGATTAACCGTTTGTTATATCCATTATTTTTTCATCGCAATGTTTTTCTAAACCTACTCACGGTTTTAAAACATTTTTACAAAAAATATCTACGTCAGTCAAGTACCCTATTGCTCTTCTATTTTGTGTAACGGCCCAAACATTAAAGATATTCTTTATTGCTTCGAAACTACAATTCTGTGATGAGGTTGTCGACATGCAAGACTAATTTGCACTTGACTGATTTTATTATTTGTTTCGCTTGTATAAGATATTAATTTTCCATCTATTTTCTTAGTCAAAAAATTAATTTCTGTCCTTTTTTGAAGTAATTGTAGTATTTTAAAATCGTTCATCAAATCCACAGGATTTAAGCGTGGTGGCGACAGTACCTGATCAGTACCCATTGCTAGTGCAGCTCAACTGTATTAACTCGCTGCTGGAGCTCCTTGGACATGACAATACTGATATATCGACACAAGTTGTGCACTTAATACAGGTGAGTACTATGAGTTTGTATAATTTTTAATTAAATTTATAATTGAATCTTCATTAATAAATTTATATTTATTGCTAATATTATACTATTATTGAATATCTTCATTAATATTATAGTATTTGTTGGAAATAACGTATTGTTAAATCAAAATACAAAAAAAATTTTAAAGTAGGGATGAGATACAGAATGAAATTCGATTTACCGATAAGTCATTTCCAACAGCCTTTAAACACATGAGAGCGCACTTCGTATTTGTGTTCGGTTGATTCTTGAATATATTTGGTGTTAATTTTGTAGAATTATTCACAATTAAATGAAACTACGTGATGTAGTATTATTTCTACAAAGATCTTTGCTAATAGCCCACCTGAAGATGTTGTAATACAACGAAACCTAGGTAGTTGTAAAGAACTTAAAGAAAGTAGAAATAATACTACATCACATAGTTTCGGTTGATTCCATAATTTGGTAGAATATATGGCTTCTTTGCAGAATGCACTTCTGTGCTGAAGAAATAAGAGGATGTGCTAGATTTTATCTGAAGGTGTAATGGTATTGAGTTCATTGTTCAAAAACAGAAAAGAGGTTGCTCCGTCTTCAACCATTGAAGATGTGACCGATGCTTAGATATATGGTGAAATTTTTTAAAACCACAAATGTTTTGTTGGTTTTCCAATTTATTGAGTAAAATTTTGTTTAGATTAGGATTAGACACGTCGCCTGAAGTAGAGTTTGACAAATGCGTACCCTGTATATTTAACTTTTAGCGTATAAAGAGTGTATTTTGAAGAAAATCTTATGTAATTTTTCCATAATATTAATTGTTAAAATTAAAAGGAACCATATTTATTTGTTCACAACAACTAATTAAATAGATTTTAAAGATATTTCCGCTGAAATATTCTTTCAGATCACAGGTTGAAAACAATATAGTTTCAGGTAAAGAATTTCAGAAAATTCATTAAAAATAAAATAAAATAACCTTAAAGTATTGATTTAACTCATACTATGAGGTTTGGGCAAATATGTTGCGGAGTATATTTATTACAGTTGTAAAAATACCGCATACCAAAATATAATAATATAGTAATTGCTATACCTTTCCGATAACCTTACGATAAATTTCTAAGCTGAACAATACAAAATAAAATTAAGTGACATCAGATGAAATAGGTAACCAAAAAAGTTAATACGGTTTTGCTTATGAGGAATTAAACGTTGATAAAAAATTGCAGGAACAGATTTATTAATTTAAACAATTAACTTCACAACGTACGACTTTATCAGCATGATATATACTTTATTGTAACATTGTCACCTCTGCATATAATTGTCTAGGACCGAAGAAAGGAAAAAACGTCACAATATACTCGTGTCGTATATTTCACCATCATTTATCATATCGCACACATTATTTTCCTTTGTCTTCCCTTAAAGGTACAGTTATAACAGTTTTCCATACTTCAAACAATTCAATTCACCAAATTATTCAAATGTGGTTCATCATAAGATATATGCTGCCTATAACACCACCGCATTCTCAGCCGTTTCAATTCTAAAATGCAAACACTTTTCAGTACAAATATTTTAAGTAGCATCGTTGATACGTTTCATTTTTACCTTCAGGGAAAATAAATTATTGTATGTATTCTTCATTGTTAATAGTGGAAGTTCACACAGGACTTGGAAAATCTTCAAAGGTTTTATGTTCAGAAGAAAATTTTTTAAACCAACCGTGTACTGTTTGTTTTTTTAATACATCTTGCCGAAATGTAATGTGTATCTTGCAAAAAGTTTACAGCTTTCAAGTGGAGTTTAAATCTGTAAATTACATAGCCCAAATTATACTCTATGCAATAGCAGGCGCTATATAACATAAGCATAAGCGATAACAGACGCTATATAACATAAGCGTGTCTGTACTATTTGATATGCATAAACACTTGTTTCCTGAAAGTAATATTTGTAAATTGTTAAGTGTCTCAGAAAATAATAATTATATTATATATTTTTTTTGTAAGTTGTATAATTTTTGACACTGTTTCTTTCGTACATGGTTGCCGTCCATCTCTGTAAAGCACTCTCCTAAATGATGCTTCTTCCAATCCATCTTATTAATTATGCTTTTATAGGTCTAATATTATAGGTATAAATATAGTTGTAAAACTTTATCTGACACCTTTCAATTATTGTCAGCGGTATAGCCCAGTAATATCTGCCACCTTATTGTGTCATTTTCTATCACCTAAATGAGAGTATCTTGTTTGTCATGATCTGCACTTACCTAACGTAAACTAAACTTTAGAAACAGATTGTGAACTAACATTTCGAAACAGATTGTAAATCAATTGAACGTTATTATACAAAAAATTAATTACCACATTTTCAGGAGCTAACGGACGTGGACATCCTTCATGAGAGTGCAGAAGGTGCTGATGAATTGGTAGCTGCCCTTCAGGCGGCACAGGCACCCGCTCTACTTCTCCACAACCTGCAGAGGCTGGATGAGTCAGTGCCAGAGGAGAGAGATGGTGTACACAATACACTTGGTAAATTGGGCACATTTGATTTGAATATTTATTATATACATATATGCAGGCACGCACGCACACATACACCCATCCACATACGCATACGCACACACACACACATTTCTTTATTTATTTTTATTTGTGCTTTAGATTCAGTAATCATTTAAATTTTGCATAAGAAAAAAAAAATATATATATATAAATAAATATATATATATATATATATAAATAAATATATATATATATATATATATATATATATAATATATATATATATATATATATATAAATATATTTATTTTGTTCTATAACTAATAACTTCTAATCGTTTTACAGGTATAATAGAAAATATAACAGAGTTCCAACCGGAGCTGTGTGTAGAAGTTGCCAAGCAAGGATTTTTACCGTGGATTCTTAAAAGATTAAAGGTATGTCCCAATTTATGTCTAAAATTTTATTATAAAATGTACAGTTGGTGCTTTTGCATTTTAATTCGTCAAGCATTAGTAGGATATAACCTGAGGAGTAATCAGTATATGGGTGGTCTTAATTTTGCTTAAGCCCTGGCGACTTATATATTTATCAACTATTCTTTTTGTTTATATTATTGCTTTTTTTATTTTAAATGAAACTACATGATGTAGTATTATTTCTACTTTATTTAAATTCTTTACCACAACCTAGGTTTCTCTGATTGACAATATCATCAGGTGGCAAATTTGTGAAGATATCTTTTTTACAAATTGCCCACCTGAAGGTGTTGTCGTACAACGAAACTTAGATTGTGGTAAAGAATTTAGATAAAGTAGAAATAATACTATATCACGTAGTTTCATTTAGTTGTGAAAAATATTTTAATTATGTTATAATTTATAACGAATTTGTATATAATTAACGCCAAATATTATTACTTTTAGTAAACAATAATTTAAACCAAAAGAATAATCCATAAATAGAAAAATAAATACAATCCTTTTATCTTCTTGGTCATATATTTCTAAAAATTTTATGTAATATTTATTTTCATAATCAATGTCATTTGTCTTTTGCCATCATTTCGAAACAACCTGGCAGTGAATAAATGTACAAATACTTCAGTTCCTTAATTGTGTTAGGTCTGAAGTCATAGCAAAGTTAAAATAATTGTTTTTTTTTTTTAAATAAAAATAAGCAATGTTATGTCAGGGCCCACCAACTCCAATCATATGTCTCTCCAATTGGTCTTCAACCTACAAGCTATGAATTTTAAATTTGTTTTTTATTCGTTGACATCTGACAGTGGTTATAGAGGAATCACTATACCGCAATCGAATCATAATATTGAAATCAGAATTCTGTCAGCTAAGAGATACTGCATATGCTTTTTCGCCATTTTCACCTTTAATTGAAACTTTTACAAATTGTTTCAATTTTAATCTATTTTTCTGTCTCTATAAAACATTTAAAATGATTCTGTTGTATGTGATGTCAAAACTTTACATTTGAGTAGAAACTTTACAGTTAATTAATATAAAGTTAAATTATATTTGAAAATCAAAATTATCTTGAACTTTTCTCAAACCTATCTGGGTTTTTTTTACCAAAATTTAGTTATTATTTTGTTATCTATATTTTTATTTATATATAGAGCTATGCTTAACATTTCCTTTTTGTTGGACAAATCATGTGTTTCTTGTTGTACAAAGGCTCAGTACGATATGGACCTTTGTGGACGATAGACCAGGGTTATTTTTAACTTCAAATTCCGACTAAATATTAACACCTGTTAGTATAATGCTAACGATAATGTAACTATTATATTTTCTATAATTATATATAACTATTTTGATATATAACTATTATAAATAACTATTATAAACTATTGTATTTTCTAAACATATAGTTAATTTATCAGGAGCAAAAATGAGGATGTCTGAAAGAAAAAATTAATTACATTTAAATAGAAATACACTTCAAAGATGCGAGAGAACATATGTATTTTTTAATGCAATATGAATTTTTCTCCAGATGAAAATTCCATTTGACGGCAATAAGCTTTACGCAACGGAGATCCTGTCCATCCTACTGCAGAACTCTGCAGAGAACAGAGCTATGCTGGGTGAACTCGATGGCATTGATGTCCTCTTGCAGCAATTGGCTGTGAGTAGAGCGTGATATTGCTACATATCTGATAATGATACATATATTTTAGATTCCATTAATAGTTCGGTTTATACAAATCATTTGTTGTTTTAGAAATTTTATTTACAAAGTCGACCATGATGGCCCAAATACAGACACATATGTCACATGCACACACACCCATAATCTGTTGAAAGAAATAGATAAAGAGGATGCCCTATATGAATCATGCAAGATGCTATCAACGCCATCAGATAATAAGCTAATAAACTTTTGGTTACATTAACGTTATTTGCTGCTATACAAAAGAAAGTTTAAATGCAAGTTTTTTTTTTCAATTAAATAAAGCAAAACAGCAAGTATTCACTTTGCTAACTTGTTGACTTACTAACAAAATTACATCGCCCTTGATAGCTGTTCTTGTCTATACAACTAACTCTGTCACATATATAACAAATAATAGAATATTTGATAATTTTTAAAAAGTGTTTAAAATAACTTGAAATACATTTCATAAACGTTATAGATTCATAAACTTAAAGGTTAGTATTAAACTTAGTAAGCTCATACGTTGTGATATTTTACTAGAGAAATTTGTTTTAAACTGAAGAAATTGACTTCAATTGTAGTCATTCTTAGTTTCAAAATTCCATGAGGTCACAGTGCCCCAATAATTAAATTAGAAAGGGGAGAATATATCTCTTTCACACTCTTTGTCATTCTATAGTGACTGATAAGCATTGTTTATGGAATTCAATTTATAGGATCGCGCTATCTTGCTCACACAATTACTTGAAGTTGGCCATACTTTAGTGTATTATGACCTGAGGAACACATTTTGACATCATTCACTCTGGTTAGCTATCAATTTTTTTCTCGGCGTTTAGCAAAACACATTTTGATTTCAATCATTTGGTAAAAATATTTATATTAAATTTATGGTGGTTAAGTTTCGTTAGTTATTATTTTTAACCTGAAAACAATGACGTTAATAATTTATTTTTTTTGTACATGTATATATGTATATTCTACTTCTGTCCGATTGTACTTTTTCGTATTCCGCTAATATTTATTGGTTGGATGCCATATTTTATAGTTTGATATTGATACGTACATAAGCAAATGCTCTTCTGATGATATGGCTCTGCGTGACGTTTTTTGCTACATCTATACTTCTCACACATTCACCGTCGGTGAATCGATATAGGAAAAATTATATGTCGGATTACCTTGTTGATGTAAAGAAAGCTATTGAAGAATCTGAAGAAGGATGCTGGAAAAATTATGGTTAGAAAACATTGTTTGTACAATGTTTTACAGTTAAGAGAAGTTAAACTTATAAGAAAATGTAAATAAAACGTAAATATTCATGTAATGAAGGAATTTTACATTTATAAATGTTTTCATATTTCTTTAATTAGTTGCTTTAATCACAATTAAATGAAACTACGTGATGTAGTATTATTTCTACTTTCTTTAATTTCTTTACCACGACCTAGGTTTCCTTGTATTACAACATCTTCAGGTGGAATATTAGCAAAGATTTTAGCAAAGATCTTTGCAAATATCCCACCGGGGATATCACCACAAGGGATATTAGCATAGATCTTTGCTAATATCCCACCTGAAGATGTTGTAATACAACGAAACCTAGGTCGTGGTAAAGAACTTAAAGAAAGTAGAAATAATACTACATCACGTAGTTTCATTAAATTGTGAATAATGAATTTCTACAAAATTAACACCAAATATATTCAATAGTTGCTTTAATTAAAATCTTATCATTACCAATGTTTATTTGTGGGGTTTTGCCAAAAGTACTATGAATATTAGTGATTAAACACTATACACTTATGCCTCGCCTTATTACTTACACCTTAATCAAATCCTTACTTTTCTGTTTATCATCAGTCTCTTTATTTGCAGTCATTTTAAGGAACCTAATCTGCGCGAATGGCGAGGGATAACGTTAAATCATTCCATATTGTAGACTTAATATACTACGTTTCATGCATTTTAGTATTTTTAATTTAGAATCTATTATGTTTTTTACTCTAGTCTTATGTTTTATTTTTCATAATATGATAGGATAAATACATAATTACGATACATTCACGAGTTTTGAAGTGTTAACAACTGAGCTTCAATTACCAACGCCCGTATGCACCACACATGGTCAGGACTGTCAGTCGATCTTTCTGACATTTAAAAATGTATTTCTGTTTCTCATTAAATCTCTGTGCCCCATTGCACGGTGAAATCGCCAAAATATCCGTATGAAATACGTCTTTAACTGTTAGTAAGTTTGACTGACAGTCCTAACCGTGTGTGGTGCATATGGGCGTAAGAAATTTCACAGTAATGTAATAGGGTATAGACTATTCCTAAAAGGAATGCCTACTCCGCTATGGGACAGCTTCATGAGTTTTGAAGTGTCAACTACTCAGTGTAAATTACTAACGCCCGTATGCACCACGCATGGTCAGGACTGTCAGTCAGACTTTGTGACATTTGAAAATGTACTTCTGTTTCTCATTAACTGTCAGTCGAGTCCGACCAAGAGTCTATTTTACCATTCGTGCCCCATTGCACGGCGAAATCGCTAAAATATTCATATGTAATACGTCTTTAACTGTCAGTAAGTTTGACTGACAGTCCTGACCGTGTGTGGTGCATACGGGTGTAAGAAATATCACAGTAATATAATAAGGGTGTAGACTATAAGGGTGTAGGCTATGGGACACAGTATCATATTGAAAGTAGTTTAACTTCAATAAAACTTACATATATATGAAATTTACTTATATATGCAATCGTCATAATTATGAGCAATTGAAGTTCAACAATGACATGAGCATTAATGTCACTATTTTTCCAATGTTGTTTTAAAATATCATGTAATGTAAATCATTGAAATCTCTAATTATCAACATTACGGAACACACCAACTTAACTGAAATTAACTAGAAAGCTTTCAAAATACCGAACAACTCATACAATTCTGATACATTTATTCAATTCTTAGTAAGCTATGGTCAGGATTATTGCGGTAGATGTGAGGAATACTAATGTATTAAATAAAAACAGATATATACAATATTTACTGTAGCCACATTTAATATATTTAGTGGTCACCCAGTGGTCGGAATTCGACTGTATTCATTAAGTTTTTAAGTTTGAATGTTATTGAGGTTCTTCTGTCAAAGAAGTATAAATCTATAATCATCATCATCATATATATTAATACGCTAAGGTTAAGATGTAAATCTACCTTTTTAGAAAAAACCTCACAACTAATCCACATAAATTATATATCATTTTATAGATAATTGCTTGCTCTACCGGCATCCACAACTAAAAAATTTATTATTGCTATTGTTTTTGCAAATTAATTAATTATTAAAATTATATACACAAAACAGCAATGCTGCCATCTAACGGCTCAACGTCAATATGATTGACGGTCGGTAAAATTTTAGTTTAATTTCAAATCCACTCACGTATAAATAAAGTGGCGCTTTAGCTCAATGCTTTTGATACTTGCGCCTCTATATGTCAATTTTAGTAAAATATTTGTTTGATCTGTCATCTGAGCTTCATAATGGAATAAAAACGTAATAAGCAGTGTGCAAAATTAGAAATGAATTGAATACCTGCAATCAATTTTGATTTATTCAATTGAGTTAAATAATTTATAATGCGAAGACTTCGCACGGGTCACGCTAGTTGCTAATAATTCTTTGAATTTTGTTCTATTACGTCAGCTGAGAATGTGTACAAATACATCAGTAGCATGCGTATGTTGTTTGCCTTAATTCCCTGCTATACCTATGAAATTTAAAATTTAATGTTGGTCAATCTGACATTTTAAAATTTTTTGCCGACTATCTCTACTCTGTGGGACTGTTTGACCATAAAGTATTATGTGTTTGCTATTGACAGCATGAATTAAACAATAAATCTTTTAATGTATTTGTAATCTATAATTTTTGAATAAATTTTAGATTTCTGCACTCTTTCTCTGTATAAACTTTATCTATGCCAAACCTCACACTCCTACGTGCGTGCAAAATGCTTAAAAAGTGCATGAAGTTTCCTCTTCACATATAGATATTGGACGTACTATTCCCAGCACTAACGTCATGTTTTTGATGACATTTTTGATACACAATCAATACATTATTATTTCGACTATGTTATCGAGTATGTCATCAAATTCGTACAATAACGACTGTGCTTTTTAATAATAATATTGAAAATAATTTATTGAACCATATAAAACCACAGTTTTAAGACAACACAACAATTATGAAAACGATATTCACAATGTGGACTGTCAAAACATGCTTTCTGTGACACTACAGCCATCTTGTGCCGTACTATTTATTTATTATGTAATGTTATATTTTTTTAATATTAAATTTGCCTACAGAGTTTTATTCTACATAACATTGGGAAAGTTATGATAGATGAAAACATTGTTTTTTATATTTATTAGAATGAGATATAAGTAAATAACAGATAGTAACTTATTGGGAGAGTACCTTCATTAGATGTAATTGTCATAAACGTGAACTTTTTTTAACCGTTTGAGTGCTGACGAGCGCCATCGTGCTCGTGCGTATACTAACTAAATTTTCTACGAGCGTAATTCGTAATATTATTTTCAGTTCTACAAGCGACATGACCCAAATAGCACAGAGGAGCACGAAGCTATGGAGAACATGTTTGACGCTCTCTGCTCTGCGCTCATGGAATGCACCAACCGTGATCGCTTCCTAAAGGGTGAGGGCTTGCAGCTCATGAACCTCATGTTAAGGTGGGTCTTGTCATATTTCAAAATTCTTATGACAAACGACAAGTTTGAAATCCAATAGTAAAATTCAAGTCACACTTGTCTACGTCTATGGACTTGTTTCTACTTAACCATTGACAGTGGGTATATATGACCCTGTGATAATTTTAAGGTACATAAAAATTTATATAATTTTCAACATTTTACAGCATTTTTCAGTATTTTGTCCTTTCCCACATAATGCTCCTTATGTCTAATTTTTATTTATAAATTTAATTTTGGTGTCTTTTTAATACATAGGTGAGTATAGGTACTGAGACAGAAAACATGGCTACAGGATGATCATTGTTACCACTCTCGACTAAAATCTTTTCATAATTATAACATTCGAGGTTACATTCAATCTCAGCGACAATTTTTACTTCAATGTCATTGTTGGCCAAGATTGTTGAATTTACGGATTTGACAAAGTTCCATGACATCACTACAAAGAACAAATATAGATTTTTACAATTTGGATGAAAAAAAAATTAACTTATGGAAACAATCGCAAGTGGTTCCGAATTGACCCTTACTCACTTTACATGTCCGCCCTACTCGAATGCGCTATTCAGGCTGTTTAAAGCATGTTGTGGGGATGGCTCTCAAAGCTGCTTAAAAGTACTGAATAGGACAGGTTAAGTCCAATATTCATGAACAGAAAATGAACATTGAATAACTGAATGTTTAGGGAGAAAAAGATGTCACGCAATGGCTCTCTGAAGGTGCTGGACCACGCGATGGCAGGGCTGGACGGACGCGATAACTGCAACAAATTCGTTGACATCCTTGGCCTGCGCACCATCTTTCCACTTTTCATGAAGACGCCTAAGCGCAAACGTGTCCTCACTGTAGATCAGCATGAAGGTAACTTTTGGAGCAGATCTTAGTACTGACTTGGTTATGGGATATCATTATGTAAATATATAAAGCTGTAATAAGAGACACGTCCATTACTCATACAGAAATGCTATGCATCAATCTCGGTATATTTAAAATGCGTTTCTGTACAGAACTATAAAATTTTGTTATATAGACGTATTTAACATTTTCTACTCAGTGTTTTAATGATAGTGGTGCTCAGTAACTAGCTTAGTGGTGCACAGAAACTCGCTTTGTTTTTTTTATTGTCATTAAATGTCCCAAAGAAAATTTATTTGAAAAATTAAAATAAATATTGAGATTTAATTGTTGGGACAGAGCTGTCTCTCCCTGTCTATTTATCATACTTCTAGTCCATAAATAATAGAATTACATTTCTACTATTAAACCTGAAATAGAAAGTTAAACCTTGCATAAATAGGGAATAAATAAAAACACTACTAATAAACTCAGTATATGACAAAAATAAAATATTAAACCGTTTATCATACATCTAGTCCATAAACGGAATAAGTTAGAGAATTACACTATAACTATTAAACTTGAAATAAAAAGTTAAACCTTGCATAAATAGGGAATAAATAAAAACACTACTAATAAACTCAGTATATGACAAAAATAAAATATTAAACCGTTTATCATACATCTAGTCCATAAACGGAATAAGTTAGAGAATTACACTATAACTATTAAACTTGAAATAAAAAGTTAAACCTTGCATAAATAGGGAATAAATAAAAACTACTAATAAACTCAGTATATGACAAAAATAAAATATTAAACCGTTTATCATACATCTAGTCCATAAACGGAATAAGTTAGAGAATTACACTATAACTATTAAACTTGAAATAAAAAGTTAAACCTTGCATAAATAGGGAATAAATAAAAACTACTAATAAACTCAGTATATGACAAAAATAAAATATTAAACCGTTTATCATACATCTAGTCCATAAACGGAATAAGTTAGAGAATTACACTATAACTATTAAACTTGAAATAAAAAGTTAAACCTTGCATAAATAGGGAATAAATAAAAACTACTAATAAACTCAGTATATGACAAAAATAAAATATTAAACCGTTTATCATACATCTAGTCCATAAACGGAATAAGTTAGAGAATTACACTATAACTATTAAACTTGAAATAAAAAGTTAAACCTTGCATAAATAGGGAATAAATAAAAACACTACTAATAAACTCAGTATATGACAAAAATAAAATATTAAACCGTTTATCATACATCTAGTCCATAAACGGAATAAGTTAGAGAATTACACTATAACTATTAAACTTGAAATAAAAAGTTAAACCTTGCATAAATAGGGAATAAATAAAAACTACTAATAAACTCAGTATATGACAAAAATAAAATATTAAACCGTTTATCATACATCTAGTCCATAAACGGAATAAGTTAGAGAATTACACTATAACTATTAAACTTGAAATAAAAAGTTAAACCTTGCATAAATAGGGAATAAATAAAAACTACTAATAAACTCAGTATATGACAAAAATAAAATATTAAACCGTTTATCATACATCTAGTCCATAAACGGAATAAGTTAGAGAATTACACTATAACTATTAAACTTGAAATAAAAAGTTAAACCTTGCATAAATAGGGAATAAATAAAAACTACTAATAAACTCAGTATATGACAAAAATAAAATATTAAACCGTTTATCATACATCTAGTCCATAAACGGAATAAGTTAGAGAATTACACTATAACTATTAAACTTGAAATAAAAAGTTAAACCTTGCATAAATAGGGAATAAATAAAAACTACTAATAAACTCAGTATATGACAAAAATAAAATATTAAACCGTTTATCATACATCTAGTCCATAAACGGAATAAGTTAGAGAATTACACTATAACTATTAAACTTGAAATAAAAAGTTAAACCTTGCATAAATAGGGAATAAATAAAAACTACTAATAAACTCAGTATATGACAAAAATAAAATATTAAACCGTTTATCATACATCTAGTCCATAAACGGAATAAGTTAGAGAATTACACTATAACTATTAAACTTGAAATAAAAAGTTAAACCTTGCATAAATAGGGAATAAATAAAAACTACTAATAAACTCAGTATATGACAAAAATAAAATATTAAACCGTTTATCATACATCTAGTCCATAAACGGAATAAGTTAGAGAATTACACTATAACTATTAAACTTGAAATAAAAAGTTAAACCTTGCATAAATAGGGAATAAATAAAAACTACTAATAAACTCAGTATATGACAAAAATAAAATATTAAACCGTTTATCATACATCTAGTCCATAAACGGAATAAGTTAGAGAATTACACTATAACTATTAAACTTGAAATAAAAAGTTAAACCTTGCATAAATAGGGAATAAATAAAAACACTACTAATAAACTCAGTATATGACAAAAATAAAATATTAAACCGTTTATCATACATCTAGTCCATAAACGGAATAAGTTAGAGAATTACACTATAACTATTAAACTTGAAATAAAAAGTTAAACCTTGCATAAATAGGGAATAAATAAAAACTACTAATAAACTCAGTATATGACAAAAATAAAATATTAAACCGTTTATCATACATCTAGTCCATAAACGGAATAAGTTAGAGAATTACACTATAACTATTAAACTTGAAATAAAAAGTTAAACCTTGCATAAATAGGGAATAAATAAAAACTACTAATAAACTCAGTATATGACAAAAATAAAATATTAAACCGTTTATCATACATCTAGTCCATAAACGGAATAAGTTAGAGAATTACACTATAACTATTAAACTTGAAATAAAAAGTTAAACCTTGCATAAATAGGGAATAAATAAAAACTACTAATAAACTCAGTATATGACAAAAATAAAATATTAAACCGTTTATCATACATCTAGTCCATAAACGGAATAAGTTAGAGAATTACACTATAACTATTAAACTTGAAATAAAAAGTTAAACCTTGCATAAATAGGGAATAAATAAAAACTACTAATAAACTCAGTATATGACAAAAATAAAATATTAAACCGTTTATCATACATCTAGTCCATAAACGGAATAAGTTAGAGAATTACACTATAACTATTAAACTTGAAATAAAAAGTTAAACCTTGCATAAATAGGGAATAAATAAAAACTACTAATAAACTCAGTATATGACAAAAATAAAATATTAAACCGTTTATCATACATCTAGTCCATAAACGGAATAAGTTAGAGAATTACACTATAACTATTAAACTTGAAATAAAAAGTTAAACCTTGCATAAATAGGGAATAAATAAAAACTACTAATAAACTCAGTATATGACAAAAATAAAATATTAAACCGTTTATCATACATCTAGTCCATAAACGGAATAAGTTAGAGAATTACACTATAACTATTAAACTTGAAATAAAAAGTTAAACCTTGCATAAATAGGGAATAAATAAAAACTACTAATAAACTCAGTATATGACAAAAATAAAATATTAAACCGTTTATCATACATCTAGTCCATAAACGGAATAAGTTAGAGAATTACACTATAACTATTAAACTTGAAATAAAAAGTTAAACCTTGCATAAATAGGGAATAAATAAAAACACTACTAATAAACTCAGTATATGACAAAAATAAAATATTAAACCGTTTATCATACATCTAGTCCATAAACGGAATAAGTTAGAGAATTACACTATAACTATTAAACTTGAAATAAAAAGTTAAACCTTGCATAAATAGGGAATAAATAAAAACTACTAATAAACTCAGTATATGACAAAAATAAAATATTAAACCGTTTATCATACATCTAGTCCATAAACGGAATAAGTTAGAGAATTACACTATAACTATTAAACTTGAAATAAAAAGTTAAACCTTGCATAAATAGGGAATAAATAAAAACTACTAATAAACTCAGTATATGACAAAAATAAAATATTAAACCGTTTATCATACATCTAGTCCATAAACGGAATAAGTTAGAGAATTACACTATAACTATTAAACTTGAAATAAAAAGTTAAACCTTGCATAAATAGGGAATAAATAAAAACTACTAATAAACTCAGTATATGACAAAAATAAAATATTAAACCGTTTATCATACATCTAGTCCATAAACGGAATAAGTTAGAGAATTACACTATAACTATTAAACTTGAAATAAAAAGTTAAACCTTGCATAAATAGGGAATAAATAAAAACACTACTAATAAACTCAGTATATGACAAAAATAAAATATTAAACCGTTTATCATACATCTAGTCCATAAACGGAATAAGTTAGAGAATTACACTATAACTATTAAACTTGAAATAAAAAGTTAAACCTTGCATAAATAGGGAATAAATAAAAACTACTAATAAACTCAGTATATGACAAAAATAAAATATTAAACCGTTTATCATACATCTAGTCCATAAACGGAATAAGTTAGAGAATTACACTATAACTATTAAACTTGAAATAAAAAGTTAAACCTTGCATAAATAGGGAATAAATAAAAACTACTAATAAACTCAGTATATGACAAAAATAAAATATTAAACCGTTTATCATACATCTAGTCCATAAACGGAATAAGTTAGAGAATTACACTATAACTATTAAACTTGAAATAAAAAGTTAAACCTTGCATAAATAGGGAATAAATAAAAACACTACTAATAAACTCAGTATATGACAAAAATAAAATATTAAACCGTTTATCATACATCTAGTCCATAAACGGAATAAGTTAGAGAATTACACTATAACTATTAAACTTGAAATAAAAAGTTAAACCTTGCATAAATAGGGAATAAATAAAAACTACTAATAAACTCAGTATATGACAAAAATAAAATATTAAACCGTTTATCATACATCTAGTCCATAAACGGAATAAGTTAGAGAATTACACTATAACTATTAAACTTGAAATAAAAAGTTAAACCTTGCATAAATAGGGAATAAATAAAAACTACTAATAAACTCAGTATATGACAAAAATAAAATATTAAACCGTTTATCATACATCTAGTCCATAAACGGAATAAGTTAGAGAATTACACTATAACTATTAAACTTGAAATAAAAAGTTAAACCTTGCATAAATAGGGAATAAATAAAAACACTACTAATAAACTCAGTATATGACAAAAATAAAATATTAAACCGTTTATCATACATCTAGTCCATAAACGGAATAAGTTAGAGAATTACACTATAACTATTAAACTTGAAATAAAAAGTTAAACCTTGCATAAATAGGGAATAAATAAAAACTACTAATAAACTCAGTATATGACAAAAATAAAATATTAAACCGTTTATCATACATCTAGTCCATAAACGGAATAAGTTAGAGAATTACACTATAACTATTAAACTTGAAATAAAAAGTTAAACCTTGCATAAATAGGGAATAAATAAAAACTACTAATAAACTCAGTATATGACAAAAATAAATTCAACAAAGATTTACTTATTTTAATTAAACTATTGTTTTACTAGTTATTCGTAATTAATATCTTCGTTATACCACCTTTATGAACGGTATAAGTATTCTGAGAATAAGTGTAGTGTAACTTAGGTTTAAGCATTTTTTATTAGTAACAGTATTAAAGTTTACACATATATTGTAGTTGTTTTTTCCACTATGAAAAATTTTATATTTAAAATTATGTACAAATGTCGTTGCTGTGGTGTGTTGGGTTGATCAAAAGGCATACGTACTTTGACGATGTGGTGCACAACAGGGACCCGGGTTTGATTTCCAGCCGTTCGTCAAATGGACCTGGACTGGTGTTATGGTTACCTGTAAGAGTTTGCTCTCATAGCAATAAGTCCGCCATATGTATCAATTAGAAAGATTAAAGTAGATAAACAATATACATTACTAGCGTGACCAGTGCGAAGTCTTCGCATTATTTATTCCATTATGAAGCTCAGATGACAGATCAAACAAATATTTTACTAAAATTGACATATAGAGGCGCAAGTATCAAAAGCATTGAGCTAAAGCGCCACTTTATTTATACGTGAGTGGATTTGAAATTAAACAAAAATTTTACCGACCATCAATCATATTGACGTTGAGCCGTTAGATGGCAGCATTGTTGTTTTGTGTATATAATTTTAATAATTAATTAATTTGCAAAAACAATAGCAATAATACATTTTTTAGTTGTGGATGCCGGTAGAGCAAGCAATTATCTATAAAATGATATATAATTTATGGATTAGTTGTGAGATTTTTTCTAAAAAGGGAGTGTAACATCTTAACCTTAGCGTATTAATATATAATGATGATGTGTGAGATCGTCAAAATTTATGTGTTTAGACGTATTTTGGTATTAGGTCAATCTTAATCATTTTGATATCTACGCACCTTGAATTATAATCAATGTTATGTCCTATATATACAGGTTTAAGTTGTTAGTAATAACATTGTAAATTATTTTTAGTTACCATAATAATTTTTTTAAATATGGTATAAATAAATAATTGTTTTAGCCACATTATGCATTGTGCTGTCAAACACAAGTATATATATATTTTATACACATTTAAGCACTTCACACATTTAAGATCAGAAAGTGTTTTCGACACTTCATACATTTAAGATCAGAAAGTGTTTTTGACACTTCACACATTTAAGATCAGAAAGTGTTTTTGACACTTCACACATTTAAGATCAGAAAGTGTTTTTGACACTTCACACATTTAAAATCAGAAAGTGTTTTTGACACTTCACACGTTTAAGATCAGAAAGTGTTTTTGACACTTCACACATTTAAGATGAGAAAGTGTTGTTTTAATGCTTATATGGATATTTTAAAAAGTTAACTAGTGCAAAATATATGGGTTAATAAGACGGATTTCTGTGACAAATTTCAAGTTCCTATGTTACATGGTTTTTAAGAAAATCAGCTATGACTAACGGACAGACAAACGGACACGTGAGTGATTTTATAAGGGTTCCGTTTTTCAGTTTGAGGTACAGAATTCAAAAAATATGTCTATTGTATTCAAAGTATCACAAACACTTTAAATAATGTAGGTATGGAACCATAACAACGTGATCCTTTCTCGCACTTGTCTATGTCTTCTTTATTATAAGAAACAATGCTTTGTTTTATGGAGGATAACTGTTGTTATGAACTTTGTTGAAGATATTTTCAATGCCATAACCGTTTTATGTATAGTTAATGGTTTTCGATAATGTATTAATGAGCATTTGGACAATTATTTTTTTTTTACTGAATTAAATTTTACTGCCGTATTTTACTCTCTTTTTTACACAAATTGATCAATGTCATATGTTATGTAGGAAATTATTCACATGAGTTACCACTATTTGTGAGAAGACTTTTCAAAAGACGTTTAAGTCGGATCAATGGATAATATGGGATTTTTACCCACTAAAAACACCACCTAAATCACAACCAGCCTAAAGTAGACTTACTAATGACTTTCATTTCATTTTTGTTATTATCAAGAGTTCTAGACCATCCATCCATTCATAAGGTTTGATTCTCTCGAGACATAGTCACATATTTGGCTACATTGAGGACCGTTTCCACCGTAGGGTTTTTGTGATTCTGCAACCATATTATGTGTTTGGTTGCATATTTTTTTTATCGTTTCTGAAACTGGTTCGATGTATAGGTCACCATTTTGAATGCACTACAGGGCATCTATGCTTTGAAGCACTTGATGTAAGAGAGTTTATATTTGTTTGTTTTCTTACTATATTTCCACCAAATTTGAACGCCGTAAATCCAGATTGGTTTCAAAGATTTCAACAAAAGTTCCAAGTTTCGTTCTATCAGCCAGAAAAATCGTTTGTGTTTTATATTTAATTCTTTCCATATCAATTTGAAATCTAGATTCATTCCTAGACATTTTGCTTTTGAGTGAAAATTATTATTATATCAAGCAGGTATATTACAACATCTGATTTTTTGTTTTGAACGTAATTTGGTACATCTTCAGCACCAAACCATTACAAATATACAAAATTAGCGTAGATAGTTACCTAATGTATATCGATCCCTCAAATGACACTGGCCACAAAGTAATTAACGAAAAAAAGTACACCATTTTGTTCTATTTGACAAATAGAAATTATTCGAAATTCGGAAAAGTCTGACGTAATGAGCTTGATTGCTAAGAAAGAAAAAGATTGATTGCTATGTCTAATCTACTTGAAGTTTCTATAAACAAATAGATTACAAATTGTTTATTTTTAATAATACTTATTTTTCATTTTGCCTTGTCATTGATAATGTTTTCTCTAATGGAGTTTTCAAAAAAATAATGTTATTTGCTTGGATATATTTTTGCAACCACTAATGTAACTTTATCTAAATATTAGTAACAGCTATATTAGTAACAGCTACATACACTTTGCTAATCAAATTCTATATCTAATTAACAGAACATGTAGTATCGATAATAGCGTCCATGCTGAAAAATTGCCAGGGCTCGCAGCGGCAACGGTTGCTGGCCAAGTTCACAGAGAACGATCTAGAGAAGGTGGATCGTCTACTAGAGCTGCACTTCAAGTATCTCGACCGAGTTGATAAGGTCGACAAGGATATTGACTCCGAGCGGCTGGTAACGATGTTTTTAAAACAGGGTTTTAGTTTTTGGGAAAGTCTTATAACAAATAACAGCTATAAAAATAAATTAATATGTACGTATAATAAAGACTGTAACAATATGAATTCCGTACATGGCAAGTATTATAAAAATTGATTGATTAAGCATACAGAATGATAGTAGAAGCTAAGAAGCTTTTAAAATTTGTTCTTCAATCACGTGAAATCTACAGGACGGATTTTAATAAAATTTGGTATGATAATAGTTTATCTAGATATTACAAATTTAAAAAAATCCCTGACCTAGCAATTATTACAGTTTTGGCTAACACCGTTTTATTATCGTTTTAATAAACTTTGTACAAATAAAATACTTAAAGAAAAAAATAAAAAATTCCTAAAACGTTTTTTATGACGAATTCCGCACAAATGAAGTCACGGGCGTGACTAGTGTTGAATAATATTATTAAATTATTCTTAATAACTTTTATTATTCAATAATTTTGAAATTAAATAATGTTTTTTAAAAAATACAATTGTTAATACCTCGGACACCCCCATATTTTTTAAGCTTAAAAAAATTTTAAAAAGTAACTGAAGATAAGGGGCAGTCAAATATCAACTACCATTTAGATCAGTGATTCCCAAAGTGGTCCAGGTGGACCCCCAGGGGGCTACGGGGGTCTACGTTGGCGTGAAAAAATAGTTTGGGTTTGGGAATATGGTACAAAATGTAGCAACAGGGGTCCACCGAAACCAGTAAAATTTTGAAAATAGTCTACAAGAAAAAAAGTTTGGGAACCTCTCATTTAGATTGATTTATTGTTTAGAGGTATTACACCAGTGGACAAAAGACACATATATATTTCTTAATTTCTCATTATTTTTAAACGACATTAATGCAATATATTTCCATAAAAATTCTATTTTTTGACAATTAAAATAATTGATTATAAAAGTATAGTAAAGACGTTTCTTTTTAATAGTAAATTCATTTCTTTGTTCCCTTCCAGGACGACGACGCAGATGACGAGGCGCAGTACCTGAAGAGACTGTCGGGTGGGCTGTTCGCCCTGCAGCTAGTGGATAGGGTCATGCTAGAGGTATCAGTGCTTATGTTACTTGTATATTTCCTTCTGTACTATTTTTATGGGCAAGAAATGACAATTTTGATTGAACTGTGTATTTGGAAGCTGTTTATTTTATTCGTGTTGCCGTAAAATATGTGTCAAACAATAGTAATAATTACAATAATCTAATTTTCTTTTAAATAAAATATAAATCACGATAGTGTTAGTTAAGAAAGCTTGATGGAAAAGGTAAGGACGCTTTGGATGAACGAAAATGCCTATTTTCGCCCACTTCATCCATTAACGAGGGGGAATGCAGACCTGCTCTTTATCAAATAAACCATTGATAAAGTAAGACTGTTACATTTCAATTTTCCATTTGCCTTCGACTCGAACAAAACTATAAATTTTCATCTTAATTGGAAAGAAAAGATAGTTATTTTGAGATCATCTTGCGTTATGAGAAAAAGACCTATTAAATATAAGTAATACTCAAACTACAAGAGTTCCATATTCAATAATACTTCATTTCATGCCAAAAGAGAATTTTTGTGAACAAATCAATTTGACAATTCAGCTATTGTAAATCTGAGCCGACTTTTGTCATGCCATGATGTCCATGAAAAATATCCAAAATAGTACAACTATTAGGTGACGTGCAGTTGTATGAAGGTGACCATTTCATACAACTGCTCCTTCTTTAATCGAGAATCTTCCAGTACTCTTCAATCGGGACTCTTCCAGTCCCATTTTATAACTTTTTCAACAATGTCCCGAGAAGTGGCCTCGATTAGCCGTCCTGAGTGCGGACCATCTTCAATTGACTGTGTGTCTTGTTTGAAGAGATTATGCCATTTATAAATTATGGTTTTATAAGGCGAGAGCCTCTATAAACCAATGACAGCTCGAAATTTTACTTTCTCCTTAGTCGCTGATTTCTTTAAAAATGATTTGCTTGATTGACAATAGCTCAGAGGTTAATGACACAAGTTGAAACTTGGGATATATACTCGTAATGTGTCTCTCATTAGTGACTATGTGAGTGAGCAACCTCCACCTCTCACTATCCCAATCATTCCGCGCACTTTTTGATCCACACCCGTACCTCCGAGTTTTACATATTCGTCAGCAAGGGTTGTTTGAAATTTCACCGTTTGTATTAGTATAATAATATTGTAATATTTGATATGTACAATATTATTTAGAGAGACAGTTTATTAAATTAATACAGTTTATAAATATTATTAAGTGATTACAGTATTTAGTTTGATAATATTATGGATGAAATACAATGTTTCAATTGTCAAATGATTTGTTTATAAACATTCTCTTTTGAAATGGAATGGAACATAGTTACATATAAAAATTTAAATACTAAAGTCTGGTCTCATGCAACCATATTTTTGTTAGAAATGAGTCCTAACAAAATCTGATAGAAAAACATGTTAATACTCATTTCTATGGCCAAATTCTTTATGACTTCTGTGGCCAAAATGTTTATACCGCTATTGCTTTCAAACATCGCACACGTCACTCGCTCCTGTTGTTTACATCGTTGTCACTCGTTCCTGTTGTTTACATCGTTGTCACTCACTTCCACTGTTTACATCGTCGTCACTCGCTCCTGTTGTTTAAATCGTTGTCACTCATTCCTGTTGTTTACATCGTTGTCACTCGCTCCTGTTGTTTACATCGTTGTAACTCATTCCTGTTGTTTACATCGTTGTCACTCGCTCCTGTTGTTTACATCATCGTCACTTGCTCCTGTTGTTTACATCGTCGTAACTCGCTCCTGTTGTTTACATAATTGTCACTCGCTCCTGTTGTTTACATCGTCATCACTTGCTCCTGTTGTTTACATCGTCGTAACTCGCTCCTGTTGTTGACATAATTGTCACTCGCTCCTGTTGTTTACATCGTCGTCACTCGCTCCTGTTGTTTACATCATCGTCACTTGCTCCTGTTGTTTACATCGTCGTCACTCGTTCCTGTTGTTTACGTCGGTCAGAAAAATATTCAAATATGTTTATGGTGTTTTGAAGATAATATGAATTGGAATAAAGACAATACATTTTGGTTTATTATTCTGATTGGTTTCTTTTTCTTGTATAACTTCAAAATTTCACGTACGTCTGCCTCGTCTGAATTCATTTTAGGTCAAATGAAAAATTTACTAACATTGCACGTTGATTTTTAGTTTATAACGCAGATGACGGTTATGTTTTGCTAACATGTTCACTAAACATATCTTGTAAGATCGTTTTGTTGGATTTTTGGCGTAGGAGCCCCGCCTTTAAGGTTACATAACATTAAGAAATATTAAACCGTTATATATATTCATTTTATTTTTTGCTATTTACCCTTCATACAAGTATCAAAAGATTTTGTTTCTGGTGTCCATTTCTACTGTAAAATACTTCCCACACAACAGTTCTTAATATTTGTTTGTTCAAGTAATATTGGATATGTTTAACTTCGAGAGACAAGTTGCATCATCCCAGGTATATCGCTTTTGAGATTGAACTTGTTAATTCTGGTCTTAAATTTACCTCTTAGTCTCTCATGTTATTTTTTTTATTCAAAATAATCTTAAAAATCCACTTACACTCTACTCAAAGAACTTGTTTTAAAGATATCCTATATGCCTAGGGTAACAAATTTTTGACAAGGCCTGGGATCGGGAATTAGGTTAAAATACTTTTTAGGTGACACTCTATTTACTTACTAAATTGTTCTTGTATCTTTGGCTGTATATCTTTGCGATACTTCCATTTAATACCATGAAAACATTCTTATTACTTCTGTTCCGCTATCAAATTCGGGAGTTGCCAACGGGAAAGCTGTTTATTCAATATATTTATATCATTCATTTTACTTAATGTATACATTGGCTAACAAACGCCAAAAATTGTTGTCGTAATGTAACTTTAAAAATCGACATTTTATCACACTAACTTTGTTCTAACCTTTACTGTTTGTTGAAATAACGCTATTTTTATTTGGTTTGAGAGAAAAAAATTTCATCATACAATTTTACGAACAAAAAAAGGATGGAGCTATTTCGTCGATGATGACAGTTCTGTTATATGACAGCAGTATCGTGATTAAATATTATAAATATATTGAATAAACAACTTTCCCCTTGGCTTTATCTCAATATATTATCGTATCCTTCGACAGGTGTGCTCAGCAGGACCGCCAACCGTAAAGCAGAGAGTTCAACGAGTTCTGTCACTGCGAGGCGGATCACTCAAAACAATTAGACATGTCATGAGAGGTTAGTTGGCTGTATTGATATATAATTTAATTATGGGTTAGTTTTTAAAGATGGATGTGGCAATTTATCAAGAACATGAAATTCAATTTATTATAAATTAAATTCAAATTGCTATATAATAAACAACATGGTCAGAAGTCGTTCATTTTCAAAAATGGCTCCAGAAAAGTTTTTTGAAAAGTTTCTGCTAGGAATAGCGGCTTTCTCCAACAAGTAGCGTTTTTCTTTGTCCGACATCTATTCCCTACACTGTTTATATAAAAATGTGCGTCTTGTTATGTCCTCACAACAATTAAATATATCTGAACTTTCATTATGTGAAATTGATAGGGGTAAATATCATTTGACATAGAACTAAGCCTTTCCTGACATTAGACGTAGCTTCTTTGAAAGAATGTGCAACAAATTAAGTACAAGTTTGAGCACTTCTACCTCTGAAGCTAATAATTGTGGAGAAAAAAATATGAGATTCCGTAAAAAAATGTAATGAAATATATTTTGATCTCTCCCCTTTTTAAATTTGAATACAGTAGCATTACAAAATTTAATTTAAAGCTTCACACAGTTTCGTATGCTATGTTCTCCTATTGTCGAAACAAACGGAGTTGGAAAAAGCTAATGCCATCTATTAGCTATTGTTGACGCAGTGTTCTATTACAAAAAGGAAACGTATTCATAAGAAATTAACGCCATCTGTTCAAAAGAAACGCAATAGCAGCATAGTTCTACGTTGAAACTTGCGGTACGGTTACTACTGCGTCCATTAAATTGCAATCTACAATTGTACATCCTAATTTTTTCAGAATATGCCGGAAATTTGGGCGACGCTGGAAATGCAGAATGGAGGCAGCAAGAACAGCAACATATATTACAACTTGTCGATAAATTTTAATGCAATATTAAACTTCTACTTTTTATGTTAGTGACTTTTGATATGAGATGAATTAAAGATGAGTACTGAAATGATAAAACTTCTTTTATTAAAATGTTCACATTCAGGAAGCAGTCTCTAAAACATGTGGTGATATTAATGTGTTTCATTGTGTATATACTGAATAAATAATTGTTACTTTATGAATAGTGTTCACGTTACGGAGTTAAAATCTTTAAGCAGACATCTGCATGTTGTGTCATTGTGTAACCTTTATTTTGACAGCTACGTATATTAAAATGGTACCTTATTACACTTTACGTAAACATAGCTAAAACAGCGGACGTTACAGCTGACTTTATAGGTTATTTAAATATTTTTTTGATAATTTAGGAAAGTTAGCCTTACTAGAGGAATTAATAAGACAAACTGTAAAATAAAAGAACTAATTTTTATAGTTAACTTGTAAAAATTATCTATTAAATTAGATACCAACAAACATCTTTTTATATTTCATCTCATAAAAATTATGATGCATTTGCAGAAATGCCAAAAAGTCGAGAATCGAGGAATATTCCAGATCCATACACGTTAGCAAATACCTTTGTAAAATACTTTCTTCAACTATCTAAAAAATAACAACATTTATAATTGACAATTTGAGACCAATGTTAAAGTGACATGATAAATATACATTACTTGACACGCAATAAAATACAAAAACCTATACAAAAGGTTTTACTGTCATCCATAGATAAAGTACCGAACTGTCATTATCGACAAAATAGCTCCATCCTTTTCTTTCTGCTCATAAAGTTATATGATTATATTTTTTGTCTCAAGCCAACTAAAAATAGCATTACTTTAATGAATAGTAAAGGTGAGAACAAAGTTAATGGGATACGACAGTCTATTTTTAATGCAAATGTTAAAGTATACTTTAAGTAATGTCAGTATCGGACGGTCCATATAGTACCTCGACTATATGGACCGTCCAGCGTTTGCCAGCCGGGCCCTAGCCTGCATGGACCCCTAACCCTACCTACCCCCTGGCTCACAACTTAAATGTAAAATGGGTCAAACTTACTTAGAGAGAAACGAAATGGAAAAATTTGGTTGACCTTGAGGCCATCTTTGATACTTCCCACTATTTTTGAGCTCAAAGCGGTCAAAAATATTTCTGTTCATAATTATAGAGATTATATTTCATTATTTTCTGATAGTATCCCATCTACTCTTATCCCGGGCTTGTGGAGAGCCATCCGGGTTCTTCCGGCCCAGTTCTACCATGATTAAAGTGAATGATAAAACATAAAGCTTAATAAATATGTTAAAAATGTTCATCAACGTTTCAGTATACATTATAATAGCAAGTAACAATTGGTCACATGATTACCAGCCCCTTCAGTTAACAATGGTGGCAATGATTAACAATTACAAGAATTGTTCTAAGATATATATATTGATGGTCGTTTTCATTAGTATTCTGTACCAAAGGTAATAACAAAAAATTTACCGGACCATCTCAATGTCTATCCATCCTGTCACAGCTTTCTAAAATCTAAACTGTTCAACTCAAAAACTAAAATTTGACAGTTATCGAATTTGATGCACCAGATTTCTTTCAGGAAAAGAAATTAAAATATTTTATCATCAAATTTGTTTAAAAGTAGGAGGACTGTCTCCTCCTCCTTTTAAACAAATTTCACCAAAAGAAAAATGATTTTTAAATGCTGGTGTGTGCCGCCAAATCAAGAGAAAGTTGAAGTTATGTAGAACTCATTTATTACGAAAAAGTAAAAGTACAAATGACGGTTCAGCAAAAACTTCTATAAAATGCAAAAAATTACTTGCCTCTACTTTAGTATTTCACCTCTTCTTATTTTATCCTTTTCAGTGCGAAACACACACACACACACACACACACATATATACATATATATATATATATATATTTGAAATTATGGCACATATGCCAAAACGCACTTAATTACATTATAAAGGCCTATACGATTGATCCTAAGGCTCTTATAGTTAAATATCAATTTCACGTATAACACAGTTTATAGTAACACTCTTATAGTTAAATATCAATTTCGTGTGTAACACAGTTGATCCTAATACTGTTTACTTAAATATCAATTTCACGTATAACACAGTTTATAGTAACACTCTTATAGTTAAATATCAATTTCGTGTGTAACACAGTTTACCCTAATACTGTTTAGTTAAATATCAATTTCACGTATAACACAGTTTATAGTAACACTCTTATAGTTAAATATCAATTTCGTGTGTAACACAGTTTATCCTAACACTGTTTAGTTAAATATCAATTTCACGTATAACACAGTTTATAGTAACACTCTTATAGTTAAATATCAATTTCGTGTGTAACACAGTTTATCCTAACACTGTTTAGTTAAATATCAATTTCACGTATAACACAGTTTATAGTAACACTCTTATAGTTAAATATCAATTTCGTGTGTAACACAGTTTATCCTAACACTGTTTAGTTAAATATCAATTTCACGTATAACACAGTTTATAGTAACACTCTTATAGTTAAATATCAATTTCGTGTGTAACACAGTTGATCCTAATACTGTTTACTTAAATATCAATTTCACGTATAACACAGTTTATAGTAACACTCTTATAGTTAAATATCAATTTCGTGTGTAACACAGTTTATCCTAACACTGTTTAGTTAAATATCAATTTCACGTATAACACAGTTTATAGTAACACTCTTATAGTTAAATATCAATTTCGTGTGTAACACAGTTGATCCTAATACTGTTTACTTAAATATCAATTTCACGTATAACACAGTTTATAGTAACACTCTTATAGTTAAATATCAATTTCGTGTGTAACACAGTTTATCCTAATACTGTTTAGTTAAATATCAATTTCACGTATAACACAGTTTATAGTAACACTCTTATAGTTAAATATCAATTTCGTGTGTAACACAGTTTATCCTAACACTGTTTAGTTAAATATCAATTTCACGTATAACACAGTTTATAGTAACACTCTTATAGTTAAATATCAATTTCGTGTGTAACACAGTTTATCCTAACACTGTTTAGTTAAATATCAATTTCACGTATAACACAGTTTATAGTAACACTCTTATAGTTAAATATCAATTTCGTGTGTAACACAGTTGATCCTAATACTGTTTACTTAAATATCAATTTCACGTATAACACAGTTTATAGTAACACTCTTATAGTTAAATATCAATTTCGTGTGTAACACAGTTTATCCTAATACTGTTTAGTTAAATATCAATTTCACGTATAACACAGTTTATAGTAACACTCTTATAGTTAAATATCAATTTCGTGTGTAACACAGTTGATCCTAATACTGTTTACTTAAATATCAATTTCACGTATAACACAGTTTATAGTAACACTCTTATAGTTAAATATCAATTTCGTGTGTAACACAGTTTATCCTAATACTGTTTAGTTAAATATCAATTTCACGTATAACACAGTTTATAGTAACACTCTTATAGTTAAATATCAATTTCGTGTGTAACACAGTTTATCCTAATACTGTTTACTTAAATATCAATTTCACGTATAACACAGTTTATAGTAACACTCTTATAGTTAAATATCAATTTCGTGTGTAACACAGTTTATCCTAATACTGTTTAGTTAAATATCAATTTCACGTATAACACAGTTTATAGTAACACTCTTATAGTTAAATATCAATTTCGTGTGTAACACAGTTTATCCTAACACTGTTTAGTTAAATATCAATTTCACGTATAACACAGTTTATAGTAACACTCTTATAGTTAAATATCAATTTCGTGTGTAACACAGTTTATCCTAACACTGTTTAGTTAAATATCAATTTCACGTATAACACAGTTTATAGTAACACTCTTATAGTTAAATATCAATTTCGTGTGTAACACAGTTGATCCTAATACTGTTTACTTAAATATCAATTTCACGTATAACACAGTTTATAGTAACACTCTTATAGTTAAATATCAATTTCGTGTGTAACACAGTTTATCCTAATACTGTTTACTTAAATATCAATTTCACGTATAACACAGTTTATAGTAACACTCTTATAGTTAAATATCAATTTCGTGTGTAACACAGTTTATCCTAATACTGTTTACTTAAATATCAATTTCACGTATAACACAGTTTATAGTAACACTCTTATAGTTAAATATCAATTTCGTGTGTAACACAGTTTATCCTAACACTGTTTAGTTAAATATCAATTTCACGTATAACACAGTTTATAGTAACACTCTTATAGTTAAATATCAATTTCGTGTGTAACACAGTTGATCCTAATACTGTTTACTTAAATATCAATTTCACGTATAACACAGTTTATAGTAACACTCTTATAGTTAAATATCAATTTCGTGTGTAACACAGTTGATCCTAATACTGTTTACTTAAATATCAATTTCACGTATAACACAGTTTATAGTAACACTCTTATAGTTAAATATCAATTTCGTGTGTAACACAGTTTATCCTAATACTGTTTACTTAAATATCAATTTCACGTATAACACAGTTTATAGTAACACTCTTATAGTTAAATATCAATTTCGTGTGTAACACAGTTTATCCTAACACTGTTTAGTTAAATATCAATTTCACGTATAACACAGTTTATAGTAACACTCTTATAGTTAAATATCAATTTCGTGTGTAACACAGTTGATCCTAATACTGTTTACTTAAATATCAATTTCACGTATAACACAGTTTATAGTAACACTCTTATAGTTAAATATCAATTTCGTGTGTAACACAGTTTATCCTAATACTGTTTAGTTAAATATCAATTTCACGTATAACACAGTTTATAGTAACACTCTTATAGTTAAATATCAATTTCGTGTGTAACACAGTTTATCCTAACACTGTTTAGTTAAATATCAATTTCACGTATAACACAGTTTATAGTAACACTCTTATAGTTAAATATCAATTTCGTGTGTAACACAGTTTATCCTAACACTGTTTAGTTAAATATCAATTTCACGTATAACACAGTTTATAGTAACACTCTTATAGTTAAATATCAATTTCGTGTGTAACACAGTTGATCCTAATACTGTTTACTTAAATATCAATTTCACGTATAACACAGTTTATAGTAACACTCTTATAGTTAAATATCAATTTCGTGTGTAACACAGTTTATCCTAATACTGTTTAGTTAAATATCAATTTCACGTATAACACAGTTTATAGTAACACTCTTATAGTTAAATATCAATTTCGTGTGTAACACAGTTGATCCTAATACTGTTTACTTAAATATCAATTTCACGTATAACACAGTTTATAGTAACACTCTTATAGTTAAATATCAATTTCGTGTGTAACACAGTTTATCCTAATACTGTTTAGTTAAATATCAATTTCACGTATAACACAGTTTATAGTAACACTCTTATAGTTAAATATCAATTTCGTGTGTAACACAGTTTATCCTAACACTGTTTAGTTAAATATCAATTTCACGTATAACACAGTTTATAGTAACACTCTTATAGTTAAATATAAATTTCGTGTGTAACACAGTTTATCCTAATACTGTTTACTTAAATATCAATTTCACGTATAACACAGTTTATAGTAACACTCTTATAGTTAAATATCAATTTCGTGTGTAACACAGTTTATCCTAATACTGTTTAGTTAAATATCAATTTCACGTATAACACAGTTTATAGTAACACTCTTATAGTTAAATATCAATTTCGTGTGTAACACAGTTGATCCTAATACTGTTTACTTAAATATCAATTTCACGTATAACACAGTTTATAGTAACACTCTTATAGTTAAATATCAATTTCGTGTGTAACACAGTTTATCCTAATACTGTTTAGTTAAATATCAATTTCACGTATAACACAGTTTATAGTAACACTCTTATAGTTAAATATCAATTTCGTGTGTAACACAGTTGATCCTAATACTGTTTACTTAAATATCAATTTCACGTATAACACAGTTTATAGTAACACTCTTATAGTTAAATATCAATTTCGTGTGTAACACAGTTTATCCTAATACTGTTTAGTTAAATATCAATTTCACGTATAACACAGTTTATAGTAACACTCTTATAGTTAAATATCAATTTCGTGTGTAACACAGTTTATCCTAATACTGTTTAGTTAAATATCAATTTCACGTATAACACAGTTTATAGTAACACTCTTATAGTTAAATATCAATTTCGTGTGTAACACAGTTTATCCTAACACTGTTTAGTTAAATATCAATTTCACGTATAACACAGTTTATAGTAACACTCTTATAGTTAAATATCAATTTCGTGTGTAACACAGTTTATCCTAACACTGTTTAGTTAAATATCAATTTCACGTATAACACAGTTTATAGTAACACTCTTATAGTTAAATATCAATTTCGTGTGTAACACAGTTGATCCTAATACTGTTTACTTAAATATCAATTTCACGTATAACACAGTTTATAGTAACACTCTTATAGTTAAATATCAATTTCGTGTGTAACACAGTTTATCCTAATACTGTTTAGTTAAATATCAATTTCACGTATAACACAGTTTATAGTAACACTCTTATAGTTAAATATCAATTTCGTGTGTAACACAGTTGATCCTAATACTGTTTACTTAAATATCAATTTCACGTATAACACAGTTTATAGTAACACTCTTATAGTTAAATATCAATTTCGTGTGTAACACAGTTTATCCTAATACTGTTTAGTTAAATATCAATTTCACGTATAACACAGTTTATAGTAACACTCTTATAGTTAAATATCAATTTCGTGTGTAACACAGTTTATCCTAACACTGTTTAGTTAAATATCAATTTCACGTATAACACAGTTTATAGTAACACTCTTATAGTTAAATATAAATTTCGTGTGTAACACAGTTTATCCTAATACTGTTTACTTAAATATCAATTTCACGTATAACACAGTTTATAGTAACACTCTTATAGTTAAATATCAATTTCGTGTGTAACACAGTTTATCCTAATACTGTTTAGTTAAATATCAATTTCACGTATAACACAGTTTATAGTAACACTCTTATAGTTAAATATCAATTTCGTGTGTAACACAGTTGATCCTAATACTGTTTACTTAAATATCAATTTCACGTATAACACAGTTTATAGTAACACTCTTATAGTTAAATATCAATTTCGTGTGTAACACAGTTTATCCTAATACTGTTTAGTTAAATATCAATTTCACGTATAACACAGTTTATAGTAACACTCTTATAGTTAAATATCAATTTCGTGTGTAACACAGTTGATCCTAATACTGTTTACTTAAATATCAATTTCACGTATAACACAGTTTATAGTAACACTCTTATAGTTAAATATCAATTTCGTGTGTAACACAGTTTATCCTAATACTGTTTAGTTAAATATCAATTTCACGTATAACACAGTTTATAGTAACACTCTTATAGTTAAATATCAATTTCGTGTGTAACACAGTTTATCCTAATACTGTTTAGTTAAATATCAATTTCACGTATAACACAGTTTATAGTAACACTCTTATAGTTAAATATCAATTTCGTGTGTAACACAGTTTATCCTAACACTGTTTAGTTAAATATCAATTTCACGTATAACACAGTTTATAGTAACACTCTTATAGTTAAATATCAATTTCGTGTGTAACACAGTTTATCCTAATACTGTTTACTTAAATATCAATTTCACGTATAACACAGTTTATAGTAACACTCTTATAGTTAAATATCAATTTCGTGTGTAACACAGTTTATCCTAATACTGTTTAGTTAAATATCAATTTCACGTATAACACAGTTTATAGTAACACTCTTATAGTTAAATATCAATTTCGTGTGTAACACAGTTGATCCTAATACTGTTTACTTAAATATCAATTTCACGTATAACACAGTTTATAGTAACACTCTTATAGTTAAATATCAATTTCGTGTGTAACACAGTTTATCCTAATACTGTTTACTTAAATATCAATTTCACGTATAACACAGTTTATAGTAACACTCTTATAGTTAAATATCAATTTCGTGTGTAACACAGTTTATCCTAATACTGTTTAGTTAAATATCAATTTCACGTATAACACAGTTTATAGTAACACTCTTATAGTTAAATATCAATTTCGTGTGTAACACAGTTGATCCTAATACTGTTTACTTAAATATCAATTTCACGTATAACACAGTTTATAGTAACACTCTTATAGTTAAATATCAATTTCGTGTGTAACACAGTTTATCCTAATACTGTTTAGTTAAATATCAATTTCACGTATAACACAGTTTATAGTAACACTCTTATAGTTAAATATCAATTTCGTGTGTAACACAGTTTATCCTAATACTGTTTAGTTAAATATCAATTTCACGTATAACACAGTTTATAGTAACACTCTTATAGTTAAATATCAATTTCGTGTGTAACACAGTTTATCCTAACACTGTTTAGTTAAATATCAATTTCACGTATAACACAGTTTATAGTAACACTCTTATAGTTAAATATCAATTTCGTGTGTAACACAGTTTATCCTAATACTGTTTACTTAAATATCAATTTCACGTATAACACAGTTTATAGTAACACTCTTATAGTTAAATATCAATTTCGTGTGTAACACAGTTTATCCTAATACTGTTTACTTAAATATCAATTTCACGTATAACACAGTTTATAGTAACACTCTTATAGTTAAATATCAATTTCGTGTGTAACACAGTTGATCCTAATACTGTTTACTTAAATATCAATTTCACGTATAACACAGTTTATAGTAACACTCTTATAGTTAAATATCAATTTCGTGTGTAACACAGTTTATCCTAATACTGTTTAGTTAAATATCAATTTCACGTATAACACAGTTTATAGTAACACTCTTATAGTTAAATATCAATTTCGTGTGTAACACAGTTGATCCTAATACTGTTTACTTAAATATCAATTTCACGTATAACACAGTTTATAGTAACACTCTTATAGTTAAATATCAATTTCGTGTGTAACACAGTTTATCCTAATACTGTTTAGTTAAATATCAATTTCACGTATAACACAGTTTATAGTAACACTCTTATAGTTAAATATCAATTTCGTGTGTAACACAGTTTATCCTAACACTGTTTAGTTAAATATCAATTTCACGTATAACACAGTTTATAGTAACACTCTTATAGTTAAATATCAATTTCGTGTGTAACACAGTTTATCCTAATACTGTTTAGTTAAATATCAATTTCACGTATAACACAGTTTATAGTAACACTCTTATAGTTAAATATCAATTTCGTGTGTAACACAGTTTATCCTAATACTGTTTAGTTAAATATCAATTTCACGTATAACACAGTTTATAGTAACACTCTTATAGTTAAATATCAATTTCGTGTGTAACACAGTTTATCCTAACACTGTTTAGTTAAATATCAATTTCACGTATAACACAGTTTATAGTAACACTCTTATAGTTAAATATCAATTTCGTGTGTAACACAGTTTATCCTAATACTGTTTAGTTAAATATCAATTTCACGTATAACACAGTTTATAGTAACACTCTTATAGTTAAATATCAATTTCGTGTGTAACACAGTTTATCCTAACACTGTTTAGTTAAATATCAATTTCACGTATAACACAGTTTATAGTAACACTCTTATAGTTAAATATCAATTTCGTGTGTAACACAGTTTATCCTAATACTGTTTAGTTAAATATCAATTTCACGTATAACACAGTTTATAGTAACACTCTTATAGTTAAATATCAATTTCGTGTGTAACACAGTTTATCCTAATACTGTTTAGTTAAATATCAATTTCACGTATAACACAGTTTATAGTAACACTCTTATAGTTAAATATCAATTTCGTGTGTAACACAGTTTATCCTAACACTGTTTAGTTAAATATCAATTTCACGTATAACACAGTTTATAGTAACACTCTTATAGTTAAATATCAATTTCGTGTGTAACACAGTTTATCCTAATACTGTTTACTTAAATATCAATTTCACGTATAACACAGTTTATAGTAACACTCTTATAGTTAAATATCAATTTCGTGTGTAACACAGTTTATCCTAATACTGTTTAGATAAATATCAATTTCACGTATAACACAGTTTATAGTAACACTCTTATAGTTAAATATCAATTTCGTGTGTAACACAGTTTATCCTAACACTGTTTAGTTAAATATCAATTTCACGTATAACACAGTTTATAGTAACACTCTTATAGTTAAATATCAATTTCGTGTGTAACACAGTTTATCCTAATACTGTTTAGTTAAATATCAATTTCACGTATAACACAGTTTATAGTAACACTCTTATAGTTAAATATCAATTTCGTGTGTAACACAGTTTATCCTAATACTGTTTAGTTAAATATCAATTTCACGTATAACACAGTTTATAGTAACACTCTTATAGTTAAATATCAATTTCGTGTGTAACACAGTTTACCCTAATACTGTTTAGTTAAATATCAATTTCACGTATAACACAGTTTATCGTAACACTCTTATAGTTAAATATCAATTTCGTGTGTAACACAGTTTATCCTAATACTGTTTAGTTAAATATCAATTTCACGTATAACACAGTTTATAGTAACACTCTTATAGTTAAATATCAATTTCGTGTGTAACACAGTTTATCCTAATACTGTTTAGTTAAATATCAATTTCACGTATAACACAGTTTATAGTAACACTCTTATAGTTAAATATCAATTTCGTGTGTAACACAGTTTACCCTAATACTGTTTAGTTAAATATCAATTTCACGTATAACACAGTTTATCGTAACACTCTTATAGTTAAATATCCATTTCATGTGTAACACAGCTGATCCTAATACTGTTATAGTTAAGTATGAATTTCACGTATAACACAGTTTATCGTAACACTCTTATATTTAAATATCAATTTCGTGTATAACACAGTTTACACAGTAAACCTACCCTAACACTCGTATAGTTAAATGTCAATTTCATGAATAACACAATTTATCCTAATACTGTTATAGTAAGTATGAATATCACGTATAACATAGTTTATTCTAACACTGTTATAGTTAACAGCTGTTTCACAACAGGGAAAACAGCGATAATTATAAAAATACAACCAAATTCAAATATTTATATTACAAACTTTTCATATCACGCCTCATCTAGCGATTTTTTAACAAGTTAGGAACAGAACAACACAAATTATTGATATGAAATATGAGGAATAGTACAAAATTTTGTCTAATTTAAAACAAATTGACATAAAATGTGACGCTGTAAAGTGTGAACTGCCTGTAGCTTATTAAGGTTGTTAGTTTAAACTTTGACATGTATCTTCTTGTGTCAGAAATCTTATGTGTGCATAAAATGTGACGCTGTAAAGTGTGAACTGCCTGTAGCTTATTAAGGTTGTTAGTTTAAACTTTGACATGTATCTTCTTGTGTCAGAAATCTTATGTGTGCGAGTTGTAATCGTTCATAATCAGATAACTGGATTGCTATTATACAGTGCATTATGCACTTTGGATTAATAAGTAAATTTTTAAAGCACATGATGGTCATTGACAAAATTCTTGTCAGGGAGGTAAAATAGTGGTAACTGTAAAAATATGACTTCAGTTGTGCATACAAATTTCCTTGGAAAATTGCTTATATAGTGGCACTTATCGCACCTACCAAATGGCAACGGATACATATCTTTAAAGTCCAGGAGAAGAAGATAATTCCAAATAAGGACACGCAATACAACAAAATAAGAAACTCGAGTATGAGGTTGGTGCACGGTAGACAGTGCAGTCACTCGCGGTTCACAACGTGTCATTAGGCCATAGTGCGCGAGCGGCGGAGGTGTGGCACTCCATCATCCAGTGCAGTGTTTGTGAAGCTCTTCATACCTCAACGGTAGGCAGAGGAAAGGAGTGAGTTTGCTCGATATAGGCCATGTCTAAACTTATAGCATGGGATGCGTGGGCTTCTGCTACATGCTTCGTCTCCCTCATTGATTGTCTGTCCCTGTCACAAGGCTCTGTCTCAATTTTTGTGTATTACCGTCTGTAATTTTGACCACACTTTTTACGTATAAAAGGGCATATCAGGGCTTAACTAATTCATTCAGTATTCGCAACCTGGACTTCTATTATCTTACATGACTTCAAAACAATACTTTCCTTAAAACTCACTTCATTTATTTTGGTATAAACACTGACTGCTCGATATGTTTAACTTATACTTAAAGAATGTTTTAAATATTTGTATACAATGCTATGGAGAAAACCTGCGAAATATCATGTTTGATTTTTTAATTAAGTAATATTTAGTATTAATAAATTGCAGTATTTAAGGGAAAATATTTGAACATGACGTGTGATAAATACAAGAGTTTGATTTCTGAAGAACACACGCAAAAAACGGAGTTGAAACAATTGAATAATTATTAATTTGGACAGATTGTCAAAATAAATGTGTGAAAAAATTAATTGAGGTGGAATATCATACTTTTACAATTTCCTTATTCCCATTTCAGGCCTGAACACTTAAATTCAATCTAATGTTTCAAAATTTTACTTTTAAATGATGAAATATGTCTCAAAATGGAATACGGCATATCTGCTTGTCAAAATATTGCTGTTCATAACAATAAGAAACTCATGTTATTTCTTGAATGGCTAGTATTTACCTTGTGGGAATGTTAAACATGCACTACAAGTCCTGATAGTTCAATACTAACAGAATAGAATTCTGCAGTTCTTTTTACCTTTTTATTCTGCAGTTTTTTTTTGTTGCAGCCTAATGAGAAAACCTTGGAATAGAGATCTAAACACGAGTTAAGTTTATCATCTAAAATAGCACCAACACTGCAATGATGGCTTTGTATGCTTTGTATTAAAAATGAGAAATGCTCTTATCAAAGTATTAAATTTATTAAGTGCCTGTTACGCTTTAGAGACTATAAAAAAAATTACAGTCTCGCATACTACCATAGTATTTTTCATGAAAATTTCACTCGTGTATGTATTGTGAGCAAATAAAATGTTGTTTTGAATTTAATTAATTCGCAACTTATTTTTATTGGATACAGGGTTGTGACACGAGAAGTAGGGTAAATATGGCTATAAATTTATTTGCAAACATCAAATCTATTGGTCAAAAATCAAAGATTTATTTTACATATGCACGGCAAGAGATGCCCGGCTGTCAAGAATGTCAGTACAAACATTGGATAGTGACACTGTATCATTTTTAACTAAGTTATTGAAGTTTGAAATTACTTTAACAGAAACTGTGACTCATTTAGGTGCGATCTCCTCCCCGAGCCTGGTGTAGATTTTAAAGATGTTGTTACGTCAAAAAGATTTTTGATCTTAAAGGAATTCATTGAGCATTCCGTGATATTCTTTTGCGCCAGTGAGATGACACAATTTGAATTTGATTACATTGAATTTGAAATAATTTTTTAGCAGTAAATAAGGTATAAGGATATGAAGTACCTACTCTAATCTGTATAAAATATGCAAATTAGACGTGTGTAACTCTTTGCAGAAACGACTCAGTGTTCCAGAACATCGCTATGTTCCAAATGACCCTAAACAATTTTGTCTTATTCGGAACATTGTATCTCGAGTTCCGAACCGATGAAAAGAAACGAAACAAATGCAGTTCCGCTGATTTGTTTCGATGAGCAAGATACAGATATGGATAGCGTCCTACAAACTGCGAAGAAATGCTTATATAAACAATGTATTATATTTGTTTTGACTGATTGTAAGTTGATTTGTATCGTCAGCCTACGAACACGGCAAGTTTAAATATTTGCCAATTTGTTTTTAAACATATTTAAATTAAGCATTTTTATATGCTAATACATTGTTTTGTACCTTTCATTATATTTGATGGAATATCAAAGTTTAAAATGTTTAAAAATTCCATGTTAAATACCTGTAGTGTTTATTTATATAGGTATTTAACATTCAAATTTTTATATTATCATGCCATTTGGTTAAAATCTTAGTGATCATGATGAATCAATTTGTACGATACAATTTTTAAAATGATTCACCAATACCACTTACTGAAAAAAAACAGAAAAATTGTGTATCGAAATAAAGGAAAAAATAATCAATGGTTTCTTTTACTTGTAATATATGTATACACTTTAAAATGTCTAAAACCAATATTTATACATCCAAAATTATAATAGTAAGTAAAACCAATATTTATACATCCAAAATTATAATAGTAAGTAAAACCAATATTTATACATCCAAAATTATAATAGTAAGTAAAACCAATATTTATACATCCAAAATTATAATAGTAAGTAAAACCAATATTTATACATCCAAAATTATAATAGTAAGTATAACCAATATTTATACATCCAAAATTATAATAGTAAGTAAAACCAATATTTATACATCCAAAATTATAATAGTAAGTGAAACCAATATTTATACATCCAAAATTATAATAGTAAGTAAAACCAATATTTATACATCCAAAATTATAATAGTAAGTAAAACCAATATTTATACATCCAAAATTATAATAGTAAGTAAAACCAATATTTATACATCCAAAATTATAATAGTAGTATAAAAATATTAATTTTAATCACTTTCTGTCGGGACAGTAAAATTTCAAATTAAATATTTCAATGTTCAAATGACAACAAAGATAAACTCAACCCGCCTCAAAGACCGTCGATACATTATAGCAATGTTCAAACATTCATTTCATATCTGTTCCGTTCGGAACACTGAGGGTCAAGTTCCAAATGAGACATTTCACTGTTTCGGAACATTTTAATGTTCCAGACTCAAATGTTCCAATCACAACAAAGATACATACGGCACCCCTATATTGCAGATGTTTTCTTGTCAATGACATTCAATAACTAATGATATACAGTTATAAAATCTTAATAATACAAAATTGAATAACCTGTTGTCTATGGTTAATCTCTGTTTAACAGGAAATGTTACAAAGTTCAAAGCAGCTTATAATTTTGGAAATGTTAAATAAGGATAAGATTAATTTGCATATGAATCTATCGAAAATTTTTCCATTTTTAAATGATTTATTTAGTAAAAAAATTATTTTCAAATCGAATCAGTGAACGAAAGTGAGCCGTCACGCTCGGGTCGGTGGTGCTGATCCGGATAAACTCGACTCCCTTCCGCATCGGCCAAATGAACTACTTTTTTAGGAGTACCATGTGCACTTTTTCTAAGCAGTGAACGAAAGTCAGCTGTTACGCTTGGGTCGGTGACACTGATTCAGGTAAACTTGGCTCCCTTTGGCATCATCCAAGTAAATAACTTCCTTAGGTGTACCATGCATACTTTTTCTGAGCAGTGAATAAAAATGAGCTGTTTCACTCGGGTCACTGACACTGATTCGGATAAACTTGATTCCTTTCGGCATTGGCCAAGTGAATTACTTCTTTAGGTGCACCATGTGCACTTTTTCTAAGCACTGAAATAAAGTCAGCTGTTACGCTCGGGTCGGTGACACTGATTCAGGTAAACTTGGCTCCCTTCGGCATCGTCCAAGTGAATTACTTCTTTAGGTGTACCACGCACACTTCTGAGCAGTGAATGAAAATGAGCGATTACACTCGGGTCAGTGTCACTGATTTGGATAAGCTTGATTCCTTTCGGCATTGGCCAAGTGAGTAACTTCTTTAGGCGTGCCATGTGCACTTTTTTTTACATATCAAGGGAGCTACTTTTTTAGGTGCACCATTCGTACTTTCTTATTAATATTTTATTTTAATTTAATATAATATGCATATATTATTGTATATAATCAGTGTAACATTTGAAGTGTATACAGTTAGTGATTCATATTATATTTGAGAGTGGTTTAATATAATATGCACATGTTAATTTATTTTAAAATAATAATCTCACGTGGTTCACGATTCGTTGAACTAATATCCATCATATAATGTCAATGTAATTATTATTATATATTTATTTTAAAATTAGAAGTTTCACTTCTATCGTGTGGCCATAAGCAACCACCAGAAAACTTTTTTTTAATAATACTGAAAATAGGAACAAAGATTTGAACTGGCAACACCACGTGAATAGGAAAACAAAAAAAGAAAACATCCAAAAAATCAAAAGCCCAATGCAATACTCGTCTTTATTGAAACCACAAAAGAACAGAAGTTTAATTTTTTTTAAGTACAAAACATTACAGTTCATCATATATCTATAAATATAATATGTATATAAATTATATAATCTATATATAATTCGAATGTATCGTTAACAAATATCTACCACCGGTCTACAGATGAGCGCGTGTTGACTTATTCTACTTTCCATTCCATTCGTAAAATATGTGTGTCATAAAATAATAATTCAGTCAAGACTTTAAAAAATATTACATAAAAAAAATAATTATGAACCAAAGCACAAAAAACAAAATTTGAATTCAACATATCGTCTTTCGTAAAGTAAGTCACATTTCGTAGTAGGTAATATAAGTACATTTTATTTTAAGTAGATTTGTTCCACATGAAATATGACAAATTAAGTACAATATTTCTATTTAAAAGTTAACAGTGACTTACAGAAATAAAATAAATTTTCACGTTCAATGTGCACGTCAGTTAATGCGCACATAAACGTGACGTGCTGTATAAATACATTTTCTCAATTTTAAGCAGGTTTGTTCCACACGAAATATGACAAATTAAGTACAATATTTCTATTTAAAAGTTAAGAGTGACTTACAGAAATAAAATAAATTTTTACGTTCAATGTGCACATCAGTTAATGCGCACATAAACGTGATGTGCTGTATAAATATATTTTCTCAATTTTAAGCAGGTTTGTTCCACATGAAATATGACAAATTAAGTACCATATTTCTATTTAAACGTTAATAGTGACTTACAGAAATAAAATAAATTTTTTCGTATTTTCAATGTGCACGTAAATTAATGCACAAATAAATATGATGTGCTGTATAAATAAGATAGTTGAAAAATTTTCTCAATAATTTATCTAATTCGATTGAATAAACTTTGGAAATGAAACTTTTCGTAATCAATCGATATGAATTAGAATTAATAACTAATAAACTTCACGAGGCATTTGTAAGTATACAAATAAAATTTTAAAATATTACAAAAAATGCTCTTAAAATGGAACAATTTAGTGTAACATATTGGAAAATACATTACATTAGATTCAAATTTCTTTAAAAGAATTGGCCTCAGTATTGTTATTTTGTTGTTCTAATATTATACATTTATTTAAAATTATAAGTCATATTACATCAGTTAGCATACACTACACAAGAAATAGAGCTGTATTTTATATTAGGCCACTTGCCATGAGAACCGATGAGGAACTTTGGACTCACAATCCCTAGGTTGAGAAACAATGTTTTAAGTTAATTATTTGTTACTGAATACGTAGCTAATTTCAACATATATGGATATTAGCTACGTATTCATTTATGAGTCTAAAGATCGTAACTCATAAATATGATGATAAGATTTTTTCAATTATTCACCTCAACATGTCTAATGTTTTTTGTGAAAATTTTAGTGCTATCAATGGAAAATTGGTAATGCGCTTTGTGTTACTCAATAATTATAATGTATAACGTAACAAATCCATCAACATGTCTGTTTGCAATCAATGACCTCGGTAACCAAATTACGAGGATACAAGTAAATAAATATAATTTTTGTTATGTTATGTCACCAACATTTCTTATGAAACCAACACGATGCTACTGGCCATTAATACTATTTTAATAGTTTTCACGTGACACCAAGGTGATGTCACCGAACAGTATAGTGATAATATTGAATCTTATGCGTAAAATTTACTTATGTACTGCGTTCCACTGGGGCTTTCACCTTATCAAAGCTTTCCTTTACTAAACCCTGACATGTATTTTTCTTTTGTTTCCGTGGAAACTACACATTCAATATACCGACGTAATATCATATGTTCCTAAGTTGAATGTACATAGTGCATCACATTTTCAATTATGCAGTACATTTTTGCCTCAATACATTCATTATATTAGACCGCACACATTCATTCATCAGCGTGAATGTTACGCAATCCGTATTGAATGTACACAGTACATTCTTTAATTATCCTACTTCGTATTAAATGCATCATCTGACCCTTTCAAAATAACATTCTCTACGTTATTTTGGCTTTTACTTTTGATGTTTTTTTTTCAAAACTTCGTTTAGAACAGGATTCACGTCACAAATATAAAATATAATTTTTCACATATAACAAAAATTTCACAAGTGTTATTTGCCCAAAAACATCCATTTATTTGTCGCACTAACAAGACAAATATGCAAATACACAAACACACGTATCCGCTCGCGTATTGATTACTGTTCACATATCAAAGAATGCAAATATTATCAAAAATGGATTTTTGTTTATTGTCCGCACATGGCTAGCTCAATAGAGCACACGAAGGCAACCTGTACAGACGTGCGAAATGGATTGGTTAAATAGTATTGTGTTGAGGTTTTTGAAGTTATACCAAATGTATTCGGGACCCTAAAAATGTATCAATGAAAAAACCATTTCATTTCTCTAGAAAGTAACACCAGTAGTAGTTTTTCCTATTTGAGGGTCCAAACATTTTTAATTGGATTGTAGTCTTTACAATGATCTAATTACGCATAAAAACAATTTTTGGTCTATGATACATTAACCGATCGCAGGCCCGTGAGATATGATCCATTAAAGTCGTCAATGATAGCTTATGCATCATACGATTTTATTTGTAAATTCATATTTTCTGAAATTTACTTTGAATCATTAATTTAAAATATATCCAAATACACTTAAAAGAAAGTGATTTAAAGTTCAAAATTATTTTTCTAAAATTTTTAAAACTTGAGGTACCAAAAATGATTATAAATCTTTATATAAAGAATATTATATAAAGAGTTTTGCTTATCAGGAAAATTGGATTGACTGTTTCTATCCCGATACCATTCCTAGAGTCCATTTGAAATTGTTCTGAAGTGAATGTCCCGCCATAAAAAACAGGCGATTTTTGTATAAAATTTCTATGGAATTTCTATGGAATACAACCCAATTTGGACTATAGGAGAACAAAGAATACGTATAACATATAAAACCTGCTTAAAGCAATCTATAAAATGAAAGGAGATATCATTTATACAAAATTGGGATTGAAATAAACTCACATGACTGTCAGTGGTTCAATATGTACTCTTGACACGTTGTTGACTGATGAAGGTTACTGTGAAATGTTATAACAACAGATGGCACCACTGAACCATGAGTCTGACAATAGCCAACGCGCCTGCATTTTATCTCAATACTTAAGATTTTCGGAAAAATTAAGCGTGAAAATTTTTCTATATATGTGGAAAATTTTAACTGTGCAACAATTACTGTGAATACTTTAAAGATGAGCTAAGAAACAGAAGTGTTTTAATTGGTGGAACGATGCAAAGAGATTTTTGCAACGTAATGGTCATATAAATCAAACTAGTTGAGTTTTATTGATTGCTATTATAACGCTTAGATAGAAATAACAATTTCGATACAAATATGACAACCATCTCATAAGACCATATAGTACATTCAGTACAATCACACTATCAAAAGTCGTACATTGCATAAACCAGAAAACTTTAATCACAAGCGTAAACTAGAAAACTTTAGTCACAGCACAATATAGGGCATGTTGTTTTATTAAAGCTATAGAAATAATATTTTCGAGTATATGAAACAAACACTCAATTGAGCTTCTCTGGTGCTCAATGGCAGACAGACATTAAGATACACGAATCAGAGACAGAACTTGGGAGCTTGCTTCGCAGAGACGCCACCAAGTGAGTGCAAAATCAAAATGCTATAAATCATATACATAGAAGCAGGTGTACATTTTTGCACAGCTACGTCTATGCCAATGGATATTAAGAATTTTTTGGATACTATCTACATATACAAGAATCAAACCAGACTAACATATCAAATATTAAAACCCAATCTCAATGACTGAACATTCAAACATAAAAGGAAGATAAGTCAAAAAATATTAGCCCTGGTCTTCTGACCAATAACGGTCAACCGTGCGTCATTGGAGAACCCTTTTAATATATCACAAGTGTTGCTACGGCGGTTTATCTTAAATAGTTGCAATATGGATAAAGAGTTACAGCGAAGCAACAACAATCCAGAAAAATTAAGAATGTATTTTACTCTAATAGGTCAATTTTTATTCAGAAAGATTAAGCAAAAACAATTTCTCGACACTTTCGGATATTTTTGATATGCGAGTTATAAGTTGTTTCTTAATAAAATGGGAACCAAAGTAAAGCAAATATTTTACCTCAATATAATTGAGAACCTCCGTAAATTTTGTCTATTCTTAACGGCGAATTCCACACGAGAGGACCTTCTTATAATAAATAGAAAATTATATATTTTTCCTACGCGTGATTAGGTCTTAAAATTATATGCATTGTAAATCGGTCCCTTCTCATGCATTATCTTCCTAACGTAAGATCTAAATTATGTTCATTATAAATTGTGTTTAAAACAAAACATTAAGACACATGCTTAAATATTATCAACCTAATGTCAGATCTGAAAGTTTGTACAAATTCATTTAAAAACATTGGCCATTAGAAGTCCACATAGATTTTTAATTATAACTACTAGAATCTGCTCTCTGCTGACACGCGTTAGTATTTACATAAATAAACAACAATGCTTTAAGATACAATCAAAGTAAACATATGTGTCAAATAAACAAGACAAATAATTAACATCCAACATCTTTACGTCTGATATTTCATGCACCGACAAGCTCATCTGTAGACCACCGTTCTATAATTATTATTTATTATCATTAATAACACAGTTAAAATAAACGCTACCCCCCCTATGTATTTAAATACAAATACTCTGGCACGTCTTAGCCCCGACATTGAACAGGTCGTTACGTTTCACTGAAAAAACTTTGTGAAACAATTAACTTTACCGCTTAACTAATTAATAAACACTTCAAAATAAGCTTCGTACTATTCACAGATAATTAAGAATTATTTTCAAAATTTATCGAAATGTCTCTTAGTGCAAAGGGTTGAATACTCTGTTGCATGAAGAAGTTTATTTTAGATATTAATTTAATCTTAAGCCATCCCCTGTTCAATGACCAGGGCTGCGACTGTGCATAAATACAGTAAACAACGTTAGTACAGATCAGTACGCTGCCGTCGCGAGTCATCTTACAATACGTAACAATGCACAGCACTTTATTCCTTTTTTGCAATAAAAAACATTTAAAAGACATAAAATTACATAAAACATAAAAAAACACAAAATGTGTTTATTTGTTACTCAATGATGCAAAAACTATTTAGCAAATTTTTCTGAAACTGTTCATGCTGAAAAATTATATGACTCTCAAAATGTTGGCTGTGTAATCAAATTATAATTATCTACATTTATAAGAATTTAAAAAAAATTAAATAACGTCTTAACAAACGACAAATATACGATTTATTGAACAGACTGTCGCGTTTTTTATATACTTGATTCATAGCGATGTCGCTATATACAATATTCTCCGACTTCAAATACGTTGTAATTCCTTCGGATAGGTATTGTGTCTATAGTTTCAATATTACAGCCAAAAAGACCCCAAAGAACTAACTTGAATCATCGCCAACACACATCCCTAACAATATTGCACCATTACGCTGTACCAGAATTGTACAATTTATAAAATATTTTACGAATCACTTTTGTAACCTGAAAATAAGTTGTAGAAAAATCAAATATATTTTCTAAATTTATCTAAGAACATGTTTCAAAATATTAATTACTAGATTGTAATAATATTTGCTTGTTAATTATAAATATTTAAGAAAATACGTGCCGAGTGTGTTAATTAAAACCGAAAAAAGGACTCCACTGGATGAACTTAATTTTTGTAATAATTACAAGAAATTTAGTTTCACGGTTTTTGATTTATACTGTTCTTTGACTTGGAAAACTATTTGAATAAAGATCGCACGCCATGAAAATGTTCTTAAATATTAACTGTAAAACATAAAACGTGTGAAAACAACTAGACATGTCAGTACGGACATCTCTCCTTCATTAATTTTTTATATTGTGCCTAAACTCACGGAGGCAGCGTAACTAATTTCTATACATCTATAAACAACATGATGAGACTCCAACGGCGCTACTGGCAGTCGGTGCTGATGATACCGCTAAGTGCTTCAGGGATACTCTCATTGGTCTTACTCACAAAGGAGGAACCGAGGAGTTGGGGGCAGGTTTGAGTGCCCGACTGGATGTTGTATGCTGTTTTCAGGAGATCGTAGTTTATGCGCTCTGTTACTACCGAGTCTTTTCTGAAAAGAAAAGAAAATTTCAATAAGGCTGTGTTCAATCAATTTGTCATACGCGCTCACATAATCAAATTGCACTCTGATGTCCTCTCTGAAGAGACTTTGTTTATTTATTTACATGTTTACAGGATATATAAGATAATACAGGATAAATAAAAAAAATTAATCTTATCTTGTAACTAAGGAACAAATTAATTTTACATAACATTATTTTATATACAATAAAAACAAGACGAAAAAACCATAAGTTTTTTAAATTCAAATAGAAATTTTTTTGTGTTACATAAAGTAATTCATATTTTAATTAATATTATTATTTTAATGAAAATTACATTTATTTCAGGTAGGTTCAGACAGGGGTAGAACAGGACAAGACACGATGCATTCATGTTTCACACATTATAGACAAACAAATGCTTCTTTATGTTTGTAGGTTTTTTTTTGCTATGAATTCCACAAATACGTAATTGTTGTTGTTCCAACAGGACACAATTGTTGTTGCTATATTTCTGAAAATTCTGATCCTGTACGCTTAAAATGCGGCCAAAAATGCAGACGTTCATGTGATGTTACGTACAAAGTGCGTTCACAATGATGTTAACACCTCTAAAGGCGGGTTTCCTGCGACAAAAATCTAACAAAACAAGTTTGGTGAATATGTTAACAAAACATAACCGTTTCCTGCGTTATAAATGAGAAGTCAACGCTCAGTGTTAGATAATTTTTCATTTGAGCTAAAATTAATTCAGACGAGGAAGACGTCCTTGAAGTTCTTGAAATTATTTTTCATACAAGAAAAAGAAACCGATCAGATGAATAAACAACAATGTATTGTCTTTATTCCAATTCATATTATCTTCAAAACACCATACACAAATTTGAATATCGATATTTCGCCAAATGACGATATATAAACAGGAGCGAATGACGTGTGCGATGTTTGAAAGCAACGGCGGAATAAACATTTCATTTTGGCCACATCCCTATTTTGTTAGAAAAATATTCTAAGGATCATTTCTAACAAAAATATGGTCGCAAGGGACTCGGTTTAAGAAAGCGATTTGTATAAAAAGATAAGTACCCTGGTGCACATTGTTTCGCATCAGGCTATTTGAAAAGGTAAACAATCAAGCCTAAGGTAGTAGTCTGAATAAAATTTCAAAGCATAAATCAATGCCTGCACTAAGTATAATATTCTTCAGTAAATTACATTCTGTAAATTCGTAATTAAAACTTTGTTGATTTTTGTCTGTCACCCATATATTTCTTAACGACTAAAGATCATAAATCATATATTGTTACATTAGTCATTTTTACAGCTACACTGTATCATATTACACAATTCCTATTTTCACATTTGCCCCAAAAAGGTGCACTGAGCTGCTAGTACGTAAACACCAAAATTGTTCAAAGAGTCAATGATTAAATAAATAGCTATGTATAATACAAACTTTGAAGACTTTTTACTAACTTGTACTCGGGATGTGAAAGCACAAACTGCCTCATGAAGGACGCCATGGTGAGGAGCTGTCCGGAGGCACGGCGCTGTATCAGTTTAAGGTACTGTTGAATGGAGCAGTGCGTGTCGGCATCCACGTCCATACCAGCCAGGTACGACTCCATCAATGGGATAAGACCACAGAACACACCCTCCTGAAAATATTATGTTTAAATACAATGATTTATTTAATAATATATTTTATTTTCAAATGGTGGAAAAAATATTTTAGTCAAATTTTTATATGAACTAATTTCTTAAAATGTGTCTACAGATTCTGGGACTCGTTACATGATATTGGCCCATGAAAATGCACTTGAGAAGATCAGGGATTACATAAGAGACTCATATTTGTCTTGTTATAGTCTACAAGTACATGCAGTGTTCATGAGTCAATAATTCTACGAGCTTTCTTCCTCAGTGCATCTAATCTGAAAGATAAGATGCACTGAGGAAGAAAGCTCTTATTCATTCTGATTCAGGTGGTCCCAACCAAGCATCCAAACCCGCTGGAATCATGCAGCACTGAAAGAGACGATCACTCTAGAGAGTTTAAATATAACAAAAATTCACTTACTCAATCCGGATAAAATTCGACAAATATTGAACAAGCAAGCAGTATGTTGATTTTCGTAAAATAAACCAACTCAAGTCTTGTAATAAGGAATAAACAAAAATTTTTAGATTGTTTTAGCAACCCCTTGTAGCCACCCCATTGTGCCTAATATTATTTGTGTGCCCCATGCTCTTCATGAGGATTTAGTGATTTAAATACTCGAATGTTATATTTTGCAATATTACCTCCATATTGGATGCAAGGACCCTCATGTAACACCTTTTTATTATTTTGACAGAAACTAATATCTTAAATCTAGAAATATTTAAAACATAGTTAGTCTCTTCATTGTTTTTCTATACATAAAGGGTAAAATTGATCAAATGAATTTACCTTTACATAAAGGGTAAATCTATACATAAAGGGTAAAATTGATCAAATAAATTTACCTTTACATAAAGGGTAAATCTATACATAAAGGGTAAAATTGATCAAATAAATTTACCTATACATAAAGGGTAAATCTATACATAAAGGGTAAAATTGATCAAATAAATTTACATAAAGGGTAAATCTATACATAAAGGGTAAAATTGATCAAATAAATTTACCTTTACATAAAGGGTAAATCTATACATAAAGGGTAAAATTGATCAAATAAATTTACCTTTACATAAAGGGTAAATCTATACATAAAGGGTAAAATTGATCAAATAAATTTACATAAAGGGTAAATCTATACATAAAGGGTAAAATTGATCAAATAAATTTACCTATACATAAAGGGTAAATCTATACATAAAGGGTAAAATTGATCAAATAAATTTACATAAAGGGTAAATCTATACATAAAGGGTAAAATTGATCAAATAAATTTACCTTTACATAAAGGGTAAATCTATACATAAAGGGTAAAATTGATCAAATAAATTTACCTTTACATAAAGGGTAAATCTATACATAAAGGGTAAAATTGATCAAATAAATTTACCTTTACATAAAGGGTAAATCTATACATAAAGGGTAAAATTGATCAAATAAATTTACCTATACATAAAGGGTAAATCTATACATAAAGGGTAAAATTGATCAAATAAATTTACATAAAGGGTAAATCTATACATAAAGGGTAAAATTGATCAAATAAATTTACCTTTACATAAAGGGTAAATCTATACATAAAGGGTAAAATTGATCAAATAAATTTACCTATACATAAAGGGTAAATCTATACATAAAGGGTAAAATTGATCAAATGAATTTACCTTTACATAAAGGGTAAATCTATACATAAAGGGTAAAATAGATCAAATAAATTTACCTTTACATAAAGGGTAAATCTATACATAAAGGGTAAAATTGATCAAATAAATTTACCTTTACATAAAGGGTAAATCTATACATAAAGGGTAAAATTGATCAAATAAATTTACCTATACATAAAGGGTAAATCTATACATAAAGGGTAAAATTGATCAAATAAATTTACATAAAGGGTAAATCTATACATAAAGGGTAAAATTGATCAAATAAATTTACCTTTCCATTAACAATATCATTAATTGTCATCTCCTCGTACTCATCCTTCACAGGTGCAGGGAAATTATTGACGCACACACCCGCACCGAGGTTAGGCGGCGGTACCAACACGGCGGGTGGGGTGGCCGGCGCGCCCACGTCTCGCCGCCACCAGAACTTGCCCTGGCAACATGCGTCCCGTTTTTGAGCACGCTGCATGTTCTCATCCACCTGAAGAGCAAGGAGGTGAGATTTTAGATATCAAATGTTTATTACAGTATCACCAAGTGTTGAAATGGTTAAAATTCTTCAGTATACATTTGAATAACAGATAATCCACAGGTCTTATGTAAGGAAATTAGGGACATTTGTAAAGTGCGTGCTGCTTGGTTGTGGAATGCGTTCTAGTTGGTTGTAGACTGTTGAAGAAGTTGGTATTGCTATATAAGTCATAGGGGACATTTGCAAAGTGTGTGCTGCTTGGTTGTGGAATGCGTTCTAGTTGGTTATAGACTGTTGAAGAAGTTGGTATTGCTGGCTAATTTTTGGTTTTTTATTCTTTATTTAATATTTTTATTTATCTATTTACTCATTATTACACACAATAGACTATTTGACTTATAGTAAATAATCAACAGCTTAATTGCCAACTGAGATTTGTTGACAGTTGGTTTAAATTGTGATCGATCTTGAGGCGCTTAGTATCTTAATTTTTTACATTGGGAAACTATAAAAAATATCTATTATTTTTGATAAATTTTTTAAAATTCCTATTAAATAATAAGGACAAAAAATATTTTAACTGCATGACCATGCACTTGCACTGACCTTACTAATAGGCATAACAAAGTTGAGCTTGTACGACAGTATGACCCTCGTCAGCAGCACCACGAAGCAAACGTAGGCTGCATTCTCAAAGTCCGTGAGCTGCGCCTCGCACGGGCGGAACTCCACGCGCCACCCAATAGATGACCGCGGCGGCGGAGGCTTGAAGCGCATCGTCTGCCAATTTGTTGACTGGATATTCTGCAATTTTCAAAAATACTTTTCGTTTCAAAACATTATAAAAAATGTTTAATGAAGTTAGAAAAAATGTTTAAAAATTCTAAGGACATCTTCAATGCATCCCTTAGGTATTACTGTAAAAATTCATACACCAAATATTGATGGAGACAGCGAATACACTCGCAATATTCTAGCTAATATTTTTTAAAACAAACGTGAAAAACGTCTTTCAGCTTAGTACCAAATGATATGTAATTAGACCAGTGATTCCCAAAGTAGTCTGCACTGAGACCCGTCAAAAAAAAATAATAGTTTGTGACCCACATCACCCAACTTACGTTATATTACAGCTGCGGCGTTTTCTTGTTTATACATATCTTAAATCTGTGAATGATTTTTTATTAAAGAAAAGCAACTTATATTAATAAATTACAATACAATTTTTTATTTATTCGAGATAACAAAATATAATTCAATGAGAAGGATTTATTTGTTTTCTATTTCTTGCCATTACAGCTTTAGCGTCAAATTCAATTTTAGTCACTTTTAATCACAATAAATTCCACACGTCCAATTGAGTTCTGTATTTAGTTTTAATATGAACAATGGCTGAAAATCCCACTTCGCATAAGTATGACGTAGTGAAGGGGAGAAGAACTTTCCTGGCTTCATCAGACAGACAGGGATAGGTGTCAGCAACTGAAAGCCAGAATTTGGATAGTTGCTTACGATCAAAGTGTTTTCCAGCGACTTGTCTTCTGATAAATCTTCACTTTATTTTCTATAATAAAAGTTACAAATGTTTCAAAACAACCATACTTGCCGTCTTCGATACATTTCTTCCACAACATAAGTTTTTTTATGAACACTCAAATTTTGTCGTGAACTTAAAAAATGTCTGATCTTTGCAACTTTAAATTGAGTTCGTTTAACTTTGAGAAAATATCTGCCAAATTTGTGAGCTTGAGAATGAATTCTTCGTCCAGTAGAGATTAAAGATATTCATTTTTTCCTTCCAGGTTAATAGTAACTTTGCTGCGTAATTCCACTAATCTTGTTACTACTTTCCTTCTTGATAGCCAACATACCTCTGTATGCAAAAAAAGGGATTTATGAAGGCTACCCATCTCTTCGCACAACTTTTGAAATAGTGATGTTTGTAAGGGTCACGTTTAAATATAATTTACAATTTTTACAGCAGTCAAGAGTATAATTAATACTCTTTAAATTATCGGACAATGATTTTGCAACCAATCTTGGCTGTGAAGGCTACAGTGCATCCACAAAGCATTGTGGCTTCGTTCAAGAACCCTTGTGACGACACTGCTTTTTTTAACACACATAGCTCGAGCTCCATCAATGCATATGCCGATAAAGTTACCACACATAGCTCGAGCTCCATCAATGCATATGCCGATAAAGTTTAAATTATCGGGCAATGATTTTGCAACCAATCTTCGCTGTGAAGGCTACAGTGCGTCCACAAAGCATTGTAGCTTCGTTCAAGAACCCTTGTGACGTCATTGCGTTTTTTACCACACATAGCTCGAGCTCCATCAATGCATATGCCGATAAAGTTATTGCATTGCAAACCTTTTCCTATTACATAAGTATCAATTTCTTTGAAAATTTCTTCAGATGTACCACGACGAATTGGTTTGCAGAGCAATTTTCGACATTTTAATTTATGTGTACTTGTCAAGGGAGCTAGTAGGCTCAATATCACTATTTTCATTTGAAATATGGTCTTGTATTTTTCCATCGCTATGTATCTGGTGGTATACTTTCTTTCTGTTTCAATCACTTGTCCATTATTATGTTTTAAACTCACGAGATGAAACAACTAACAGTACACTACAGTGACAACCGACGAGTGACACCTGAACTCATGAGTTGCATTCAGCTGCTACGCCTCCGTCCTCGTATCCCCCATATACCCCACACCACATTGTGACTTAATTTAGGTTGAACGACATAGCGAGATGTACGTATTACGACTGTCATCCTTATAGGAGGTTTCAGAGCCCACCTGAAATTTGCTTGCGACCCACCAGTGGGTTGCGACTCATAGTTAGGGAAGGACTGAATTAGACAGATGTATTCAAGGCTAGTTGCCTTACAGTTTTTGAATGAAAATTCTTTAATGAAAAAGGTATTCCTGACCAAAAAGTGACAGTGACAGGAACATTTATCTAATATAGTGGCATAAAAATTGGGGGCACGGAGTAATGAAAGAAGTACATTGTACATAGCAGGTTCAAATGTCATAACTAAAGATGGGCATAAACCCAGATATTTACCCAGCAATGGATAAATATCCTTTCATACCCAAAGGTGGGGTGTTTAAAATGGAGGTTTCTTTAATAACACTTTCATATTTAAAATACAATACGCATAAAAATGCAATATGAGCATCTGTTGGTTAATTTACGATATTTTTGAAGTTATACTTCTTTAGGCGCGTTATGAAAAAATGATGAGAGTGAAATTTTAAGATTCGCCACACAAAAGTTACAGTATGAAGTTGCAGCGGTTGCAGTCTCGAAACAAAAGCTATTGGCACCATCGTCGCCTCTGTTCACTGTTTTCATATTCATAGTATTTATCCACATGTTTCTAGTGTCTACATTCACACACGTGTTTTAGTTTCATATAAGTGCGATTTATATATGTGCTGATAAATTATATTCAGTAGTGATTTAAATTCAATATTTTGATTAATGTACTTACTATTCGTAAATATTAGTGAAACAATTGTGTTTATAGACTTTTTCAAGTGCTCCAATATAATTGAGGTTATCTATCCGTATGTATTATTTAATGATGCCAAAGAAGTATAACTTCTCACGCGCGTACATAAGTACACGCACCCTTTTTTTTGTAATTTTATAACAAAGCTTACCAATGTTTGTTTTAAATTTGAATCGCATTTATTACGTCATTTATCAAATACGTATTATTTATCAAATACGCCTTAGCACAAATACAGAAGATTCCGTTACATATTTGCTATTTTTGCATTCTATTATTAAACATTCTACAATTATTTTTATGAATTCATAAACTTTTTAGCATGTTAGATTTCTGCAAATGTCTGCCAATCTGATATCTGATTATTTTCCATATTCTAATTTATTAATACTCTAAAATAGCAATATTAATGTAGAAACATGAAATTTGGCACTATAATATAACATATTAATACACACTTATCTCAATAGCTAAAATTAAAAAATATTTATATGGCAATTTTAGGGTAAATTAAGCAATATGAAAAATTTTTTTTTTAATTCCGTATAGTGTAGGGTGGTCATAAAGCCCTCAAAAAAATTAATGATCATTCCAGATGTCATAATTTTTTAAATATACAATATATTGACGTAAAAAAATTACATATGTAATTAATTTCATAGGAACACCTTATACCCTTAAATGTTTAAAGTGCCTAAATCTGTGTGAGTTCTTCTCTTACTTGACAGGTTTTTTTAATAAAAATTTTAGAATTCAAAAACTTCGAGAGAATATTTTAGAATATCTCACTACAAACAATAGAAAACTCGTAGTCTATTTAAAACCTAAACTAAAAAACAGTCTAAAAATGTCTAAAAATCGAACCTCAAAATGGTCCGTGTCCTCCTCATCATTCTGATGCACCTTCTCTGAGAAAAGTGATATGCTGTCACGTATGAAGAGGTGCGCCACGTGCTGCGCAAGCGGATGATCGATACCACTGTCCACCAGCCGTTGATACACCGCTTCGTCATGAACTATGCCAATGTCATTGTATCTACCGTGACAAATGTGATAAAAAAGATTGTGAAAAAAAAAAGTATACATATAAAAACCATAAATATTATTAATAATGATAAAATTAGATATACAAGAGCCATGGTACTGGTGTTAAATGACATATCACGTCACTGCGCTACAGTATCCCATTTGAGAAGTTCTGCTTGCTGGTCTTTCCTGCTTTCACCACACAAATACCATAATTTACATTCAAAATAACAGCTCTATGATCTTAATAAATATTCCTTTCACATACTTCCGTTTTTTAACAAACTCCATTTAAACAACGGGCCTGATAAATTCATACTTTAGTATTTCTGTAATGTTTTTACTTAAAGAGTTACCAGAAGCTTTAGCGACATTTTATGAGAGGATACAATGCCCTAGAAATATTGAAGAAGTTCAAACGTCAAAAAATCAAACCAGTCTCCCAATGGATTCTTTCATCATCTTAACAACGGGCCTGATAAATTTATATTTTTGTATTTTTCTAATGTTTTTACTTAAAAAGTTACCAGAATCTTTAACAACATTTTACGCGAAAATACAATTCCCTAGAAATGTTGAAGAAGTACAAATGTCAAAAAATCAAACCACTCTCCCAATATTATTTCCAATCAACTATTAACAATAATACTTATTTTTATACGCCCAAAACCAATATTCTATCTATCCGTCGACGTAGATAGCTATCTAAGATAGTTGATAACTTTTCTATCTGTCCTTAGTGTGTTTCCCATGTATGTTTTGAGGTTTTAACTGATATAGCTTTGTATCCATGCTCTTACGTATAAGCAACGCGTTTCAAAAATACATTTGGCAAATTCGTCATTAAAAATACATAATATAAGTTAAATAAAAACTTTCCATTCAAAATTACCATTGAGTGCAATACGCATTGCGCGCACACATTCAAAATTACCATAATCATTTTCATATCCATCCATATTCATTACATCTAGCAAGATATAAATAAACGTAAACAAATAAACAAAGCCAACCCACTTCTGATTCTGCTGCGACAGGTACGAATCAATTGAATCGTAACGGGACTTATTGATGCGGAAACGATTCTCCTTGAGGGGCTCCAGGCCACGCTCCTCACGTGTTCTGCAGTCTACGGACGCTGAGATTACGTTCCAGCGACAATCCACATCCGTTATGAATCCACGGTAGATAGGAGACGCTGCTGACAGTGCCAACTGTCAAATATAAAGTAATTATTTTTGAACGTTTTTCAAAGAACAACACTCTAAAAAGACTTTAATTTTATTATCTCGCATAATTTTAATTTAGTTTAAATAAAATAAAATGTTTGTCTGTGTTAATTCAATAAGCCAATTAATCTGCCTGATGATCATAAACAATCGTTTACATCATCTGCCTCATGTATATGAGCGGCTTATTAGATACGAAAATGAAAATAATTGGCTGATGAGAACTGAAAAGATCATCCAACATGTGTCAACTGAACATGAAGAGGAATAAGAAAAGACTTTAAAAATCTATAATGCGTAAAGAAACTGTAAGTGTATTGAACACATGTGTCATGTGGTCTGACGGGAAAGATAAAACTGATGTATTAATTGTAAAGACACTATACTTGAGAACTTATCCTTTTCTGAAAGAGTTTTTAAAAGAAAAACTATGATAAACCACAATTTTCTTGTGTAAGATATTAACATGAAAAATGAACTTTGGAATGATTGCTGGAAATGAATATTTTGTGAATTTTTTTATGTTGGTAACTAACTTGTACAATAATATTTTTTCTCTTTATGCATACTTTGCACAGAATTTAATATTATTTAATTAATTTCTGGCAGTTTTATTAATTAATTATATTTATTAATTAATAAAACTTCCAGAATTTCCAGATTCCATGAACATTTAATTTTTTAATTCATCTCAACATTTATCTAATAATCTGACAATCTCCAAAAAATAATAATAACTTTATAATCTTTGGCTACTTGACATTGCTGAAAAATATTACGTCATTTAAATATGAATTGTCCAATAATGTCAAATACCAAGTTTGATTCTCTAAATCCCCAAAATTTCCCATTGATAGTTTCTCGTTTTTCTTTTTTATGGCAACAGTAAGTCATTAGCCTCTTAGATGCCTGTTTTGTTTATTAATATTTATAGAAATATCTCACAGATTAAATTTTGTAAGCCATAGATACATAAAAAATTTGGAATGTATTATTATTTTTGAATGAGTTATGTCAAGAAAATAATGCACTGGCCACAGCTCAAAATGTGAATAAGTGTTTGGCAATGATGTGGCCTAATAAGCACACAGTAACTCGAATGTTTGAAAAATTCCGATCTAGCAATTTTAATCTTCAAAATGGACCGCATGGGCTAAAGCAGATCATCATGATTCAAATAGTTTGCCTTGCCTGACTCTAAAATGGTCACCTTAGTGCATTTTTGATATGCCTATCTTTGCCAAACCAAATGCAGATTTGCTGACACTTTTGTAGGCCATAATTAATGGACGTTATATTTGATAAAACCAAAAATTATAATTAGTTACATAACCGTTAACATTTCTGGCAAATTACCAATAATAATGTTGTTGAAGCAATGGTGTTTTTTCCCACCAATTACAAATTTCATTATGGGTACATTTATACGACTTTGGGGAAATAACGAGTAGATATATGGATACAGTGGAGGTTTGCTAATGAGAATAACAGATAGCTGAAATACTCTGGTGATTCATGTAAATTCGATCTTTTTTCTGCATCTGGACTCCCAATAAACTTCTCATAACTTTAAAATTAATAGTTTCACTATAATACCATAACCACCAATTTAGAATACGGTAATATAACATTTTAATACGGGTTTTATATTGAATGTTATATAGGAAAATACATTTACATCCACACAGTCGTTGACATTTTCATTGTTTAAAATTTCGCCTAACTCTTTCTTAAAACAAAAAAATTTAATTTAAATAATCGATCACAAGTCCCTATTCATACAATAAAAGTGAAACGTTACGCAATATTTTTTGTTTTTGTCAAATTTATGTTATTATCTCAAGGATATTAAAACATTTTAAATAAATTAATAAGGTTAAGGAGCTGTTTAGGTGAGCTCCACACAAATTAAACGGGTTTCGAAATTTTCTTTGCTTTGCTGTCATGACAAAAAAGCGAGTCATTTTTACATCGGATTGCTACGTGTGATGAAAAACGGGTCCTTTATGGCAATCGAATATGTTTGGCACAATGTTTAGATAATATGAAGTGCCAAAACACACACCGAAACCCAATATTCGTCAATAAAAGCCAATGGTATTTGTTTTGGTGGTCCGATGTACCTGGTCATAATTAATCGATTACAGCGGATATCTACTATAACTAATTAGATGAAATGATAAGGGAGCTTACGATTAAGCAGTCGAAGGGTGAATACAAATAGGCCAATTCTTATACAGGAAAATGCTCGACAAAATATTGCACAAACAATTTGATTCCGGCTACAGAAGCTGATCTAAAATTGCGAAGAAACATCAACTTCATTGCTCACTCACCTCTATTCTCTCTCACTCACCATATTCGTCAGACTGGGTTCCAACTGTCTACCAATTTTTTCAGGTTTCCAACATTTTTTCCTCTTGCACACTAGCAAGGAAGGATATTTAATTCCCAACAAGCTTTAGGCCTCTTCGCTGGTGGTATTAAACCTGGTGGTAACATCAAAATAGCGAAATTGTGTCGATTGTTTAAGCCCATACTTTGATTAATTATAGTGCTTCTGCCCTGAGATCTAATAAACTAAACTTTAAATCTAAAACTGGACATTTCATATTTAACAACCTAATAACACGAATACATCTTTAATTTAATCTCAGTGCTACAAAATAAATCTATAAACACACTTAAACAAGGACATCCGTCATCTCAGAAGTGAATGAAGTCATGATGGCACCAACAATTTGTCATGGAGAGAACCCAGTGTGATTTAGCTCTAACATTCAGCATCTTTCAACCATTTTGATGTCTTTCTATCCTGGCAGAATTATTCTGCTTGAATCAAGCAAAAACTAATCTCCATCGTCACTGATTGTCTATTTGATTATTCAATAAATAAAGCATAAAACCGTACCATGATAGGACAAAGAGGAGCTAGCTGATCGTACAGTGTCCTGGCCTCTGTAATGTTGCAAGCTTGGAAGGTGAGCTGAAGACAACAACAACCCATTCCGAAGCCCATGGCGTCCATGTACACTGCATCAGGATTGGCCGCCCCCTTCGCAGTCTCTGCTAGTTCCTCCTCCACTGGGATCTTGGTGTTTGTATCCATGTATACTGTTTGAAATCAAACTTTATTATTTACAGAGTTTTTTAGCACATCACAATTCTGGGAGGAGTGACGACAGAGACCATCGAAGTTATCAGTCGAAATCAAGGCATAGATAACAATGGTCAAGAGACATTACTACAGTTTCCAGAATCCCTGGAAAATATCATTGGTTTGGAAAAAATGTAAATTGTTAGTATATAAGACCATAACAAAGCCAATTGTAATATACAAGTCTGGGTATTAGTAGAAAAATGAGTGAACCAATACAAAAAACCATAGCTACTGATGATATTCTAAATACAGCATACTTGATTACAAACTAGAACACATTGGGTAAACATTTTTAAGCAGCATCCTTTTTCAAGAAGACATGTTTAGTCTATAGGTGGACTTGCATTGCTCCAGCGCTTTGTGAAGCACTCCATAAAAGTTTATGTTTGGATTTGGTTGTGCATCGCCGCACAATACATTTTTACTGTTTAGCACAGGTAAGATAAAAACTGACCAAACAATGACTGTTGAAATTTATTGAGAACTTTAGATCAGACAATATTATTTCATAATTCAGAAAGACAATGATCCAAAAAACATCAGAGCAGTCTGTGACATTTTTATGATCTTAGAAGACAGACAGATAGCAGATAGAATTGTTGGTTGAGTGACATTTCCAGAAATTGTAATTCATATGCTATTACATCATTGAGTGTATATAGTGTCTTCTCATTCTCATGAGATAGATACAGCATGGTTGACAACCAACCTTTTCATCACCGCTGAGACTGTTACTATAATGAAACACCACCAAAATAGAAGCATATATTTTTTAACTCAACGGCAATAAACACCGGACAAATAGAAACTGATAAGTTTATGTTACATACCAAGACTAGCTTCAATATTCACCTTTAAAATTAAAGTGTCAATATGCAGATCAAAGTTTAATTACAAATTTTAAAAAATTTGACAAATCTTAACAATGAACCGAGTTACAAAGGTTTTAAAGCAATGATTTAGACAAACGGCTGTACTGAAATACAATGCCATTTTATAGTATTAATCCTTGTATTCTATAAAAATGAACGAGACAGAGACCATACCTTAAATTTAAAAGATCATAGCTCACTTATTTTTTAAACAATTTTTATAATATTTTCATTTCTTCTTTTTAAACACTACAGCCTGTTGCAGGCCAAGGCTGTCTCTCCAAGCCTAATCCATCTGACCCTATCTGGCGCAACAAACCTCCATCTGTTTACTCCCAAAAGCGTTTTTCTCAACCCCATTCAGCCATCTGGTGGGTGGTCAGTCTTCATTATTTAAAACCAATAAATTTAGGAGTAGCCGACTATTATTGTAAGGAAATATATGATTTGAAACTGAGAAGAGGTCACCTTTATCGTTTCCTGTTACTTGTGATAAACTAATATAGCAAAGAAAAATAAACTCTGGTCCAGAAATTTGTTATTGTAACTTCAATGTTACAAATATTGAATATATTTCACGTTAATTTTGTCGAAATTTATCATCACTTAATATTTATTCACAACTGAATGAAACTATGTGATGTAGTATTATACCTACTTTAGTTAAATTATTGATCACGACCTAGTTTCGTTGTATGCCAGCATATTCAGGTGATCTTTACAAATTGCCCACCTGAAGATGTTGTCATACAACGAAACCTAGGCCCTGGTAAAGAACTTAAACAAAGTAGAAATAATACTACATCACGTAGTTTCATTTCGTTGTGAATAAAAATTAAGTTCAATGCTACAATTTTTTCCTTAGCTGCAATGAAAATATTCAGTGCAGTAAAACTTGTCAACCAAACTGACTTTACTGGCTATTGTGTGCTAGATTCGCTCAAGCGGAAAGTGCGTTACCTCATTTAAATGCATGTCACCTGGTACAATCACTCTGGATTGAAAATGGTGGTAAATGGCCTATTAATTTAAATCAGAAAATTCGCTACTCTAGTGACATGGTTTATTTACTGAACTGCATAAAACTAAATTCAATGAATTAAAAGTATTACATAGCTTGACGACACAAAAAAAAATGCGAGCACAGTTTCACGATATAAATATAACACTATGAAACTACCGTCTGCGCAATCAAACATGGAACACAGGATAAAATTATACATTTATTGAAAATGATTATTATTTGCAAATGTTGAAACAGTAAACTGTATTAAGTCAGTATGTCCATAGTAGAATGTATTCCCGTGCATTCATTCATAACTATTTGCTATTTCATTTGGCTTAACTCATTGTGTGACCCAAGTGTTACATGGTATAACTAGTGCAACCTAGTCCATAGTCCATAGACCTACAACCAGGCTCCAAAAAACAAATTGGACCAAGGAGAATATGCACCATCACATTTTCCATCACTCAATTTTCCCTAGTTGCAAAAATAGCTTAATTCAACCATTAAACCATTTTTGCTACCAGGCCTATCTAACGAATGTTAGTAAAAACATACTAATAGAGTAAAGGTCAGAACATATGACTGAACATACCCTAACATTGGTGGAAGACATTTGACCGCATGTGTCTCTTGACATATGCGTTAAATAGCTGGAAAGTCAGTCTACTCCTTCTCCGACAAAACCTTCTCAGAGAAAACTTGAATTGTATGATATTTTTTTTACAACACATAGATGAGGGGACGCTGATTTTACTTTATCTTTCTAAATATATCGTCTTGCCATTTACCAGTTAAGCAGCGACGACAACACACACTACAATACCCACATACATCTATCTTCCTTTATTAACAAATAGTTAGTCGAAGATCAGAAATCTTCCCTTAAAACATATTGCAACACTTCAATCTGACCCAAAAACAGAAGTTTAATTACATTAAGGTACACTCAAACAACATCTTACTTGGTAAATTGATGGCGACCTTCTCTCCTCGCCTCTGCCTAATGTTGGTGGTGAGAGTCTTGAAGCGTGGGTGCCCTGGATATATTGCTTCATCGGGGAAGAAGAGCGAGCGTGAGACACCAGTAAGGGGGGTCGGATCATGTGGTGGTGACGTAAAATTTGGACAACCCAACCTGAGGCCAATTGACAAAATAATTTAGAGGACAGTGGAAATATTAGAGAAATTTAACCTTGCGTAGACCAAAAATATGTATCGTCTTTAGTTACTTTTACTTTGTTACTGTTGTAACTGCACTTCATAAGGTACTCCTATTGTAAGGGCACTCCTATTATTATTAATAAAGTTGAAATGACACAGTTAAACTAAATTTATTGCTGATAGAGTTAAAAGGGCTCAGTTAAACTAACTTTCTTGCTGATAGAATTGAAGGGACTCGATTAAACTAACTTTATTGCTGATAGAGTGGAAGGGACTCGGTTAAACTAACTTTATTGCTGATAGAGTTGAAGGGACTTGGTTAAACTAACTTTATTGCTGATAGAGTTGAAGGGATTTTATTAAACTAAATTTGTTGCTGATAGAGTTGAAGGGATTCGGTTAAACTAACTTTATTGCTGATAGAGTTGAAGGGACTTGATTAAACTAACTTTATTACTGATAGAGTTGAAGGGCTCAGTTAAACTAACTTTATTGCTGATAGAGTTGAAGGGACTCGGTTAAACTAACTTTATTGCTGATAGAGTTGAAGGAACTCAGTTAAACAAACTTTATTGCTGATAGAGTTGAAGGGACTCGACTAAACTAACTTTATTACTGATAGAGTTGTAGGGACTCGGTTAAACTAACTTTATTACTGATAGAGTTGAAGGGACTCGGTTAAACTAACTTTATTGCTGATAGAGTTGAAGGGACTCGATTAAACTAACTTTATTGCTGATAGAGTTGAAGGGACTCAGTTAAACTAACTTTATTGCTGATAGAGTTGAAGGGACTTGTTTAAACTAACTTTATTCCTAACAGAGCTGAAGGGCTTTATTGCTTGTACGAATTAAACTAACTATATTGCTTGTACTCATATTATTTATTTTCATTTTTGGTATAGCATAAATACATATGGGACAGACTTATCACTACAAGTGCAATCTCTTCCAGTCAACAATAGCTAAGAAATGCAAGTAATTAGTTGCAGGCTGAACTGGAAAAATTGTAATTACTATAATGTCGACAGCAGTTTTTTTAAATAAAAAAAAACAATAAATACAATAATGATAAAAAACAATAAATACGATAATGAATAAATACAATATTGATTTTAACTAATTTTATTTTTTGTACTCGTATTATTTACTTTCATTTTTGGTATAGCGTAAATACATATATGATTGACTTATCACTACAAGTGCAATCTCTTCCAGTCAACAATAGCTAAGAAATGCAAGTAATGAGTTGCAGGTTCAACTGGAAAAATTATAATTACTATAATGTCGACAGCAGTTTTTTTAAATAAAAAAAACAACAAATACAATAATGATAAAAAACAATAAATATGATAATGAATAAATAAAATATTGATTTTAACTAATTTTATTTTTTGTACTCGTATTATTTACTTTCATTTTTGGTATAGCGTAAATACATATATGATTGACTTATCACTACAAGTGCAATCTCTTTCAGTCAACAATAGCTAGAAATGTAAGTAATTAGTTGGAAGCTGAACTGGAAAAATTGTAATTACTATAATGTCGACAGCAGTTTTTTTAATTAAAAAAAAACAATACAATAATGATTATTAGCAAAAACAACCCGTCCATTCCGTACACGTTTAAGCCCTTCTAAACATTTAAAGGTTCATAGTATTTCTGTTAAATTATTTACAAATATTGATTCTTTACAACGTAAATATAATGCCTAACCTTTCACAGGCTTGAAAATATTCTATTATATATTTCTAAAGTTATGACATCTTTCTAAAGTTATACTAATACATATTTCTAAAGTTACACCAGTGCATATTTCTAAAGTTATAATATCTAGAATCAACACCATAGTTCTTCTACAACCATTACATAGGCTTCTAAAAACCCAATTATTTCATAATTGAATACCCGTATTCTCTTGATAATTTTTATTTAAATGCCACAATACCAAATGATTGATTGTGTTACCATATTCTTATCATGATTATTTTTAATTTGTTTATATTTTTACATCATAAAATATTTATTATTTATTTTTATTCATCACGTGCAAAAGTGTTAATTTTTTATTCTTTATTTTTTTTAATTATTATGTAAATTATTATTTATATTATTCAACAATATGCTATTTCATATAATTCAATTATTTTTATGCAGATTTTTAATTTATCTACTGTCATTGTTAAATTATCAATACAAAATAGAATTATTATTACCATGGTATTAATCAATATTTATAAGCGTCAAAACTCAAGGTAGATTAGTGTCTGGATGTGGGAATGTTAGGATATAAGTCCGCCAAGTATAAATCGCATACATTGTTATAACATCATGACTTGTATTTGTTTTTTCCCCGTATGAAATAAATAAATAAATAAAAAAAAATTTAATAAAAGGGGTGGACACATTTTCTTACTTTTTTTTTAGTATATCCTTATATATCCTGAAAGCAAAATGATTAGTAACATTTTCCAGTACATCTCTGAAGATATACTATCTAAAATTATATCCCCTTAGAATTAAATTATATAACATTTGAAATGCTGTCAATGGATTAAAGCAATATGAATAGTTTGATTTTACAGTATATTTTCAAAGATATAATACCAAGAAATACAAAAAAAAAGTTTTAAACCATTATAACTAGCCCTTTTTATACTATACCCAACACTATATGTTTACTTAATTTACCCCCCCCCCCATAAAATTGCGATATGAATATTTTTTAATGTCGGCTATTGAGATGTGTTAATATATTTTATTTCTACGTCCAGTTACAAGTTTCTATGTCAAATGATTTCTGAGAAAAATAGCTCCGATGGGGCGACAGACATAATGTGAGTGATTTTATAAGGATTCCATTTCTTCTTTTGAAGTACGAACCTTAAAAAGGACCTACATTTAAAATATGAGGATAAAAATGGGAAAGGATAAGGCATGAAGAAAAGCAGGATGTGCACAAAAGAAAATAACGTGACTGAAATTAAGAGAGGCATGATTTTTTTCATTTGTGATACAATGTATTACGAACGTTTAAATTATAGACAGATCTTAGCGAAAAAATCATAACTGTAAAAAATTTCCTACATTTAGGTTATTTCTTATTGTATTATTCCAATTAATAATAAGAATTATTTAGGAGAAGTCATATTTTTGGGAAATATGACTTCTCCTAAATAAATGACTGCATAAAGAAAAAATTTAAAATCAGTCAAATAGATACTTCAAAACAGACCTTGGAAAATTTGTTAAACTCATCAGGACCTCGCCCTCCTTTAGCACCTCAGTGGCCTCCGCTCGTCGGTACTTCATGTTGGCCTCGACAATATTGAAGTGCGCCAGAAGACCACCATAAGGCTTGCCCGGCGTCCCCTCGATCATGTATGCGCCATATTCTGGTCTCCATAATGATTTTACACCTGGAATAACACGAAAACGTATATTATATTAGAATGTGCTATAATTAAATAAAAATCCAAGTGTATTAAAAGCTTTGTATAAAATTACTGATTTTTCCCATCATCAAATGGGCATATTAATTTGTATAGTTTTTTAAAATATCTAAAGAATAAAAATAGATTGTATAGAGCGTTCCATCTTATCTTGTCAATTTACATTTGTATAAATATATATATATATATATATATATATATATATATATATAGATATTTATATATATATATATATATATATGTAGCACTACAACTTATTACAGGTCAAGGAAGTCTTGATAAGTTTTTTTCAGCCGATCTGGTCAGCGGCAACCGCCCACCAGCATTGAATTTTTAAAAGATTAAAATCATTCTCGACACATTCGATCCATCTTGTGCGAGGTCTTCTTCTTTTTCTGGTGCCCTCGACATTGGCAAAAGTCACTTTCTTTACCGTATTGTTGTCTTCAAATCTAAAAATGTGCCCAAGCATTTTGTTGTTTAAATTATCTATAAACTTCATGATTAAACAAAATTCTCCACTTGTTATTTTCTTTGACAGGGCTAAATATTTTACGAAGTTTTTTTCTTTCAAAATAACAAGTCTATCTTCATCTGCTTTTGTTAAAGGTCAACATTCACTGCCATACAGAATTATTGGTCTAACAAGAGTAGCATATACATTAATTATTCTTTCCGGTTTAAAAATTTAGACTTCAGAAAATTCCTTTGGCTGAAGTAACACCCATTAGCCATATACAATCATACATATGTAAATATACAATTACTATATGTATAGATTCTTGTATTTGAAAGATGTATATAGATACACACACACACATATATATATATATATATATATATATATATATATATATATATATATATAATTAGGGAACAAATATTAAATTGAAAGGACTACAAATAAATGACGGAAAAAATTAACTGTTCATTAAAATCACTTGTGTCTGTACATAAATCACATAAAAACTGTCAGATGGATCTCGACGAGATTTTCAATTTTATATAGCTTATAATAGCAATTGTGAATTAGAATATCTGTCATCTTAATATAACATCGACAAATTGCAAATTAATGTCTACTTATAAGTCTTTGTCACAAGAAACTACTGAATCAATCGAATCTAGGAAACAAATTATGTTTTATTTATTACTTATATATTATTACAACATTAAAAACTTGAAAAATAAAAAATAGCCCACTGACTACCAAAACAAGGTTATAGCCATCGACCACTCTCACTAATAACTAGATAAACAAAGAAATTCACACAAAACCTAATGGTTTACAGAAAAACTAAAAGTATCAAACATCCAATCAGGTCACACGGTATATGGGCATGTATACATATATTTTTGTCATAAAGCTATTATTCAAAACGTCCAAGCCAACATTATTGACTGAGCCAGTTACCAAACATTGTCCATCGAAAAAAAATCTCCAAGGTTATTTCGTTTAAAGAAAAAACTACTTGAGTCATGATTTATTGGGTTCAACTAGAGGCCATTTAGATATCTAATATTGTTATATCTATTAGCTGAGCAATGTAACATTGGAATACTTCGTCTCCTTTAGTACTGTTATAAAAAATTAAACAAATTGATTCATAGCATAAATTTAAATTTTTTAGTATAGTATGTATAGTAGTATAGTATATATATATGTTTTGCTTCTACAATTCATATAACCGCTATGAAAAGATGCAAAATCATAGTGATTCTCATTCTTAGTATTTCTTAACTCGTTTTTCTTTAGCAAGAGACTCTTTGCCAATGTCAAGTAAAAATAATGACTAGACTATACTGGCTAAATCATTCCCTAAATATGCAATATTTTTGTCTTGTAACTTTTCTTTTTATATATTTTTAAACAATATTCAAACTAATCAGTAGTTATTAACAATATTCTCAGCGTTTCAATTAATTTTTTATCCTTTACTGTAGTTGGGTATAGATCTAAACGGTACAATCTTGTTATATAAACACACAATAAACTATCTACACACAATCTTGTAAATAAAAACACTTATAATAAACCATCTACAACAATTACTTGCATACGTCCTGTGTTTTTTTATACATTTTATTTCTTCCATAATTTCACAAAACATAATTATAATGTAGCTATAATCAGTTTAAACGGCATAATTCAAAATTCGGCACGTTTCGCTTCATTTAAATTTTTGGCATTCTCAAGTTAAGTACCTGATATTGTTCAGGGTTTTATGGAGTAAGAGTATGGGGTAGTGATGACTACCCCCTTTTTTTAGAGAAATAAACTGAAAATTTTCAGAATCCTTAAAGAACAAGCATAAACACAATCATATACATATATAGTTTGATATATATATATGTACATTAAATTACCTGAAAAAACCTAGAAAGGTATGATATATTCTGTGACCACAAAGACACTACAAGTTGTCATCATTTTAATAAAATATTATGATACAGAATCAGTTAAATATTTCGATAAACATTTATTAATCTAATCAAATTTCATGTCGATCTAATAAATTGTGTTTGCTTGAAAACGTAGGTCACAAGAAACAACATATTTATTTGATACAAGCATACAGACTACACATACAAATGTACAGTAAACATACATACACATGTGCACATACAAATGCACATGCACACAATTTTACAATACCCCAAGCTTTAACGGCATTCTTCTTTATGTACTTTGTGAGTACTTTCAAAATAGGTTTATTGGCTAACTGATGAAAGTGATGTAATGTTGATAGGAAGCAGAACTTTAAATTTGAATACAACGGAGAATCATTTAACATTCATCTTAAATGATAAATTTTATCAAACACAGCAACTTTATTTCTTACAAAAATAACAAACTTGTCTCATAAAAATAACAAATTTGTCTCATAAAAATAACAAACTTATAGACTCACTCCAGTGTCCATCATTCAGCTTTCCAGAGTCTAAACAATTTAACCCAGAAATATTGCACAGTTGTAGAGTATGTATTGCATCAAAACAATATTTGTAATTTAATTCTCATATTGACTCTGAAATAGTCAATTATAAAAAAAAATTACAAAAATTGTGCTGAAAATAACAAACAATTTCCTCTCTCTTAAACTTGTTTCACTGGTTATTGTTTTATTACAGCTTAATTAATTACCACCATTTTCCCAGTTTTCTTGGTGTGGACTTTTCATTAATACTGTCAAGCTGCTTGCCCTTAATATTGTTGTGGAAATTTTTTAAATAAACTCAAAAATATCCTCAACCTGGATAAAAGTATCTCAGCTTGAACTATAAACTGAATTAATGTGATAGTGTTGAATATTTCTATTAGCCATAATTGAATTTCTAGACTTATAGAGAAAATTCGATCGGATGAAAAGGCAGCCTAAATTTTAATCTCAATCCTAAATATTCTTAGAATGAAAGTCACATTCAAATCCATCCAGTAGCTTTTGCATGGTGCTCTAACAAACAGCCAGACAAAAGTGATAAAAAAACGGCTTTAGTTTCCACTCAGTGCTGACACCCTCCTGATTGAATTTGTTCCACACCATTTCTCCTTAACTATTTTACATAATAGTATGATAAGATTTTAAAAAATCTAATTAGACAAAAACAATAAGTGAAGCGCTATCCACCAAATCCCAAAACAAATTGTATATGTATTCCACACAGATAATATCAGTTCCATTAATTGCTAACTAAACCACCGAGTGAATAAATATAATCTCAATTCAGCAGCTATAAAAGATAAAGTACATTGCTTGAAAAAATAAAAAAACAAATGTGAGCTTCTTCAGGATGATTTTGACTCTGTTTATCAACGGAGTCTGGGCAATACACTTCGCAAACAAATTTAAACATTAGCAAATGTGGAATGATGACACACTCTCGCACACACTATCGTATTATTCATAATTATTCATTATGTGGTCACACATCACCTCAAGTAACTTCCCTATGTACTACTCATAGATATACAGCTTCGGCAGATATAGGTATCCGTTCGATTTCATAGATAATTACCAAATATAGTATGAGATTTTCGGGTTTGTTATTAGGCATCCTAGAAACTTTGCCGATATGGATTTCATATAAATGCCATAGATATAATATCTTCCAACACACCCTTTTTAATGGTAAACCTGAAATAAAATTATTCGTCTTATTTCCTAATAAAGATATTTAAAAAAATATAAAAAACCGAAACTTTTTTTTATTTCAAGGCTATGATTATTTCATTGTCGATTTCCTACTAATTTTATCATATGCACTACAGTTCTTTGATTAAAAGACAAAAATTCGTCATGTTCATGTACTTAGCTTGGTGTCATTTTATATCGATGGTCACGTAATAACGTTGGATGCCTTCTGACTCACATATACCCATATACATATGTGAGATAGAAGGCATCTAACATTCTACATCCCTCAAGTACAAATCAATATTCTATGGCATTCTCCTGTCGTAGGCCACTCTCGATTCAGTGTGCAAGACTATCTTGATTTGGCATTTTCTTCTACTTAATAGTGAGGTTTTTGGAGGATTGATGATATCTTCTTTCTGTGATTGATTCCTTTGTAATATTTTATACATACATAAATAATTTATCCAAAGTGTTAGTTATGGGTTTTAAATTGGATGAGAATTTTTTTTGAATAGCACTTCTTACGACGTGATGTGAAACCATTTGTACTGTAGCAAATTTCATGTCAGACCTAAGCAGTCAGACAGAGAAGTTAGCCACGGATGACTTTCGTGCAGAGCTTCCTATGGCGTGGCGTGAAACCATTTGCAGCAAACTTCGTGCTTCTTTTATTGCAATAAAAAATCTAAACAATGAAACTATAAATGAAATAAATATGCAAAGAAATAAATGAATTGGTTATCTTTATAAAATTTGACATTTTTACGTGCTTTCTTTTTCCATTTTTTTGTTTTTTTCTTAAATCTCATATTTTTTAAAACGTTTAATAAGTTTGTATAAAACTTTCATAGAACTTCTATTTCTGTCCTATTTTTCGCTGAGCACACAATTGTTTCTAAATAAATAAATATAAAATTAATAAACTATTTTCTTAATCTTACTATTTAGAAGGTTGTCAATAATGATGAAACTTATAAAACTGACTTCAGAATCTTTTTAACCTTGTCACTTCCACAATATCGAATATTTCATCCACAATTAAATTTTTTAGTTTTATGAAAAAATCGATATACATATTGGGGTTAACTTGCGCAATATTGTTTTTTCTATGAAAGAAATTTATTTATTTTATTCCCCATTTAGATTTCCCTACTGTATCGGTGAAATTTTTAATGGCAGTTTCCACCGCTTCTCGGAAATTGAATTTTCTTCAAGCGAAACTATTGCAAATGTTGCCAGCGCCGGTTGTGATATTATAAATAAATAACAAAATATGTCTCTATCAAAATCGATTACATTCAAATTAGAATCCAAATCGCTATGAAGAAGATTATAGGCTACAACATGTGGAACTGACCGTTCGACATTAAATGAAAATCCTGTCAATGCTAATTATCAGAAATACTTTAAAATAGTGAAATAAACAATTACGACAAGAATAAAAAAAAAATATTTTTCAAACAAATTAAATAGAATTTTAATATAACCGAAACTTGAACACCATTTGCAACGTTTCTGTTACGTGACAACGGCGACGGCGCGGGGTTGTTGTCTTTGTCGGCACAGGTAGCAAAGCAGCGTGGCGCTTTTGAAATTATATACATCGTGTTTAAAATTACAGATCACTTAAACCTGTAACTAAACCACTGAATTTTGTTTCGTATACCGTTGTGGAACACCATATGATATATAAAGATTTATTTAATGTCGAACGGTCAAATCCACATTGGAAAAAAATTAACGGAAAACCTTCTAACCGACTTATTTAATAAGTAATCATGCCGATTATTCCCGCCGATATATGTATTTATTTTATTTATTTATCTACTTTAATGTATCTAATTGATACATATGGCGGAATTATTGCTACAGGAGCAATCTCTTACAGCCAACCACAACACCAGTCCAGCCCCGTTCGACGAACGGCCGGGATCGAACCCGGGTGCGTCGCATCGTCAAAGGCAGTATGCCTTGTGATCAACCCAACACACCACGGCGACGACGATATACCTCCGATCCCGACGACAGATATCGTTTGGCGAAGCGAGCGGAGGCGTTTGGTAATCACGAGGGAGCAGTAGGCTTAAAATTAATCTACGCAGTGTACAGCTAGTAATATAATAAAAAAAACTATCACGTCTAACGCGCGTAGTGGCCGCGCAGCTTTTCTTCATGCAATCGTAATATGAGAAAACTAATATCAACCAACTTACTAGATAGAACTTTGTTCAACTCTTGCCGTAATAACCCTGACTCACTAACGAAATGCGATAAAAGATATCGATCGGTAAAATCAATAAAGGCTCTGAAATTGCTTTATGTTCGTTTCAACTTAAGCATACCAACTATATAATATTATATAATATATACTATATAATATATAATATATACTATATAATATATAAAGGTAAGAGAGAGCGCAATGATGCATAATAGCGATGTCACAATTTGATATAATCACAAAGCACACTAATCTGCATGTATTCCAATGTAATAACATAAAAAATATTTCTGGGAGGATCAAAGGATGATGAAGGCTTCAGGAGGTCAAAGTTTGGGGGGCGGTTGGAATTTTTTTAGTTACATAGGTTATCCTTTCAAAACATTCTCTTAAGGAATTAAAAACTATTTTTCCAAAATTTTATTTCGTACCATTCATGAGATTTTTCTTGAAAACGTAATGCAAAAGATAGTTACTCTTCTGTTTTCAAAACTAATCGAGTAAACATAAAAACAATGTTTTTCAAACAAAGAAAATATCAGCCGGTTTATGGACTTTTACCCTACTTGCAAAAATTCGTGTACACTTCCAAATTTCATTTTCAGAATCCTTTATTTTATGCACATCACAGAACTGAATCTTACTTTCGACAAGAACTTGCGATAGTGTTAATATAATGCAAAAAAAACAAGGACAAGTGCTAGTCCTGAAGTCGAATTTCGTAAAATTAAAAAAAAGTGTTTTTCATACAAAGAAAATACTAACCGGAGTATGGACTTTTGCCCTACTTGCAAAAATTCGTGTACACTTCCAACTTTTCATTTTCAGAATCCTTTATTTTATGCACATCACAGAACTAAATCTTACTTTTCATACAAACTTGCGATAGTGTTCACATAATGTAATAAAGCCAATGGCAAGTGCTAGTGGAAAAGTCGAATTTCGTAGAATTAAAAAAAACATATAAAGCAAATACCAGCCGGTGCATGGACCTTTGCCCTATATGCAAAAATTCGTGTACACTTCCAACTTTTCATTTTCAGAATCCTTTATTTTATGCACATCACAGAACTGAATCTTACTTTTCATACAAACTTGCGATAGTGTTCATATAGTGCAAAAAAACCGATGGCAAGTGCTAGTTTAAAAGTCGCATTTCGTAGAATTTTTTATTACTTATAGATTCGTAGAATTTCGTAGAATTTTTATTTCGTAGAATTTTTTATTACTTTCGTAGAATTTTTTTATTACTTTCGTAGAATTTTTTAATACTTTCGTAGAATTTTTTATTACTTATAATGTGTATACTGGAAAGAAAAAATAATAACGATAGGCAGTAGAAAATAAATATTTTGCAATTTAAGTCATCCAAAACCCATTGCGATTTGTGAAGTAATACAGCGCCATCTAGTACTAACTTAATTAGTTAATTTTGTTGTGCGACGTTATCCATGGATCTAGTATAGGCGACGTACATATAACATTACGATAATTATTGAAATTATATAAACCCGGTATTATTAACATATTAAAAAAAATAAGTTTTTTATATATCACAAATATCTTTATTACCAAAAAAGTATTAAAAAGTGAAAAAATATAAGAAAAAATATGTATCTAGTGTAGGCGACGTACATATAACATTACGATAATTATTGAAATTATATAAACCCGGTATTATTAGCATATTAAAAAAAATGAGTTTTTTATATATCAGAAATATCTTTAATACCAAAAAAGTATTAAAAAGTGTAAAATATAAGAAAAAATATGTATCTAGTATAGGCGGCGTACATATAACATTACGTTAATTATTGAAATTATATAAACCCGGTATTATTAACATATTAAAAAAAATGAGTTTTTTATATATCAGAAATATCTTTAATACCAAAAAAGTATTAAAAAGTGTAAAATATAAGAAAAAATATGTATCTAGTATAGGCGACGTACATATAATATTACGTTAATTATTGAAATTATATAAACCCGGTATTATTAGCATATTAAAAAAATGAGTTTTTTATATATCAGAAATATCTTTAATACCAAAAAAGTATTAAAAAGTGTAAAATATAAGAAAAAATATGTATCTAGTATAGGCGACGTACATATAACATTACGATAATTATTAAAATTATATAAACCTGGTATTATTAGCATATTCAAAAAAAATAAGTTTTTTATATATCAGAAATATCTTTAATACCAAAAAAGTATTAAAAAGTGTAAAATATAAGAAAAAATATGTATCTAGTATAGGCGACGTACATATAACATTACGTTAATTATTGAAATTATATAAACCCGGTGTTATTAGCATATTAAAAAAAATTAGTTTTTTATATATCAGAAATATCTTTAATAACAAAAAAGTATTAAAAAGTGTAAAATATAAGAAAAAATATGTATCTAGTATAGGCGACGTACATATAACATTAGGATAATTATTGAAATTATATAAACCCGGTATTATTAACATATTAAAAAAAATAAGTTTTTTATATATCACAAATATCTTTATTACCAAAAAAGTATTAAAAAGTGAAAAAATATAAGAAAAAATATGTATCTAGTACAGGCGACGTACATATAACATTACGATAATTATTGAAATTATATAAACCCGGTATTATTAGCATATTAAAAAAATTAGTTTTTTTATATATCAGAAATATCTTTAATACCAAAAAAGTATTAAAAAGTGTAAAATATAAGAAAAAATATGTATCTAGTATAGGCGACGTACATATAACATTACGATAATTATTGAAATTATATAAACCCGGTATTATTAACATATTCAAAAAAATTAGTTTTTTATATATCAGAAATATCTATAATACCAAAAAAGTATTAGAAAGTGTAAAATATAAGACAAAATATGTATCTAGTATAGGCGACGTACATATAACATTACGATAATTATTAAAATTATATAAACCTGGTATTATTAGCATATTCAAAAAAAATAAGTTTTTTATATATCAGAAATATCTTTAATACCAAAAAAGTATTAAAAAGTGTAAAATATAAGAAAAAATATGTATCTAGTATAGGCGACGTACATATAACATTACGTTAATTATTGAAATTATATAAACCCGGTATTATTAGCATATTAAAAAAAATGAGTTTTTTATATATCAGAAATATCTTTAATACCAAAAAAGTATTAAAAAGTGTAAAATATAAGAAAAAATATGTATCTAGTATAGGCGGCGTACATATAACATTACGTTAATTATTGAAATTATATAAACCCGGTATTATTAACATATTAAAAAAAATGAGTTTTTTATATATCAGAAATATCTTTAATACCAAAAAAGTATTAAAAAGTGTAAAATATAAGAAAAAATATGTATCTAGTATAGGCGACGTACATATAACATTACGTTAATTATTGAAATTATATAAACCCGGTATTATTAGCATATTAAAAAAAATGAGTTTTTTATATATCAGAAATATCTTTAATACCAAAAAAGTATTAAAAAGTGTAAAATATAAGAAAAAATATGTATCTAGTATAGGCGATGTACATATAACATTACGTTAATTATTGAAATTATATAAACCCGGTATTATTAACATATTAAAAAAAATGAGTTTTTTATATATCAGAAATATCTTTAATACCAAAAAAGTATTAAAAAGTGTAAAATATAAGAAAAAATATGTATCTAGTATAGGCGACGTACATATAACATTACGTTAATTATTGAAATTATATAAACCCGGTATTATTAGCATATTAAAAAAAATGAGTTTTTTATATATCAGAAATATCTTTAATACCAAAAAAGTATTAAAAAGTGTAAAATATAAGAAAAAATATGTATCTAGTATAGGCGACGTACATATAACATTACGTTAATTATTGAAATTATATAAACCCGGTATTATTAACATATTAAAAAAAGTTAGTTTTTTATATATCAGAAATATCTTTAATACCAAAAAAGTATTAAAAAGTGTAAAATATAAGAAAAAATATGTATCTAGTATAGGCGACGTACATATAACATTACGTTAATTATTGAAATTATATAAACCCGGTATTATTAGCATATTAAAAAAAATGAGTTTTTTATATATCAGAAATATCTTTAATACCAAAAAAGTATTAAAAAGTGTAAAATATAAGAAAAAATATGTATCTAGTATAGGCGACGTACATATAACATTACGTTAATTATTGAAATTATATAAACCCGGTATTATTAGCATATTAAAAAAAATGAGTTTTTTATATATCAGAAATATCTTTAATACCAAAAAAGTATTAAAAAGTGTAAAATATAAGAAAAAATATGTATCTAGTATAGGCGACGTACATATAACATTACGTTAATTATTGAAATTATATAAACCCGGTATTATTAACATATTAAAAAAAATTAGTTTTTTATATATCAGAAATATCTTTAATACCAAAAAAGTATTAAAAAGTGTAAACTATAAGAAAAAATATGTATCTAGTATAGGCGACGTACATATAACATTACGTTAATTATTGAAATTATATAAACCCGGTATTATTAGCATATTAAAAAAAATTAGTTTTTTATATATCAGAAATATCTTTAATACCAAAAAAGTATTAAAAAGTGTAAAATATAAGAAAAAATATGTATCTAGTATAGGCGACGTACATATAACATTACGTTAATTATTGAAATTATATAAACCCGGTATTATTAACATATTAAAAAAAATGAGTTTTTTATATATCAGAAATATCTTTAATACCAAAAAAGTATTAAAAAGTGTAAAATATAAGAAAAAATATGTATCTAGTATAGGCGACGTACATATAACATTACGTTAATTATTGAAATTATATAAACCCGGTATTATTAGCATATTAAAAAAAATGAGTTTTTTATATATCAGAAATATCTTTAATACCAAAAAAGTATTAAAAAGTGTAAAATATAAGAAAAAATATGTATCTAGTATAGGCGGCGTACATATAACATTACGTTAATTATTGAAATTATATAAACCCGGTATTATTAACATATTAAAAAAAATGAGTTTTTTATATATCAGAAATATCTTTAATACCAAAAAAGTATTAAAAAGTGTAAAATATAAGAAAAAATATGTATCTAGTATAGGCGACGTACATATAACATTACGTTAATTATTGAAATTATATAAACCCGGTATTATTAGCATATTAAAAAAAATGAGTTTTTTATATATCAGAAATATCTTTAATACCAAAAAAGTATTAAAAAGTGTAAAATATAAGAAAAAATATGTATCTAGTATAGGCGACGTACATATAACATTACGTTAATTATTGAAATTATATAAACCCGGTATTATTAACATATTAAAAAAAATGAGTTTTTTATATATCAGAAATATCTTTAATACCAAAAAAGTATTAAAAAGTGTAAAATATAAGAAAAAATATGTATCTAGTATAGGCGACGTACATATAACATTACGTTAATTATTGAAATTATATAAACCCGGTATTATTAGCATATTAAAAAAAATGAGTTTTTTATATATCAGAAATATCTTTAATACCAAAAAAGTATTAAAAAGTGTAAAATATAAGAAAAAATATGTATCTAGTATAGGCGACGTACATATAACATTACGTTAATTATTGAAATTATATAAACCCGGTATTATTAACATATTAAAAAGAAATAAGTTTTTTATATATTAGAAATATCTTTAATACCAAAAAAATATTAAAACAGTGTAAAATATAAGAAAAAAATATGTATCCAAAAAAGTATTAAAAAGTGTAAAATATAAGAAAAAATACGTATCTAGTATAGGCGACGTACATATAACATTACGATAATGATTGAAATTATATAAAAAATTAAGTTTTTTATATATCAAAAATATCTTTAATACCAAAAAGGTATTATTATAAAGCGTAAAATATAAAAAATATATGCATTTGTCTCAATATAATGTTCGACAGTAAACGAAATAATAAAAAAAACTTGTACCTTAGTTTCTACAAGTCTCAAGTTCTAGAAAACTAAAATCGATATGTAAAAATCAATTTATTTTTAAATAAATTTGACAAATTTTTGTTTTGTTAACACTGAAGTAGGCGATGGGGCAGAATGTTATAAACTATGTCACTAAATTCTATAAAAAAAAATCGGAAGCAGTCATGAGGACTGTTTACAGAAGTGAAAACTTAAAACTGTATTTTGAAATTTCAAACTGATTGTAATATTAAAAATACCATAAAATTTTTTAAAATTAAAAACTCTTAATAATTTTATAATTAGTATTTCAGTATTAATTGCCGACCTAATGTTTTATATGAATATATATATATATATATATATATATATATATATATAAATGTGTGTGTGTATGTATATAGTACCAGGTGACCGAGCGATGCTCGGTGTATTTCGAGGTCCCCTTCCCCTCCCCTCCCCTTTTACTGTCGCTTTTTCGTTTCATCGACTTTCAAATCACAACGATGCTTAAGAAGTTTTCACTTCAAAAATCACACCTCGCACACCCGTCCTTACCCTATCTGTAAGATCCGTATCTTCTGAACGATCAAAGACAAAAATTTCAAAACATTTTATAATTAATTTTTATTTTACGCAACCAAAAGAGTCCTAAAACTAAGTTGAGATTTTGATTGAAAACGATTTTTTAAACTCAAATAGAACATAAAAAAACTAAAATTAAAACATTCTCGCTTGCATGTCGAGCTGTATATTTGTGGGACAGTCAAATGGATAAGCCTCTGAATCAATATATATATATATATATATATATATATATATATATATATAAAACTATGCATACGTATAGGAGTTTTTTCTATAAATAACTTCAGACGCTTTTCTTCTTTTTCTTTTGTTTAAAAATTTTCCATACCTCTCGCCCACACAAAAAAATATGAAATTAGATTTTTTCAAAACCTCATTCAAAGACTTTCTTCAAACTTTTCACTTTGTTAGCACTTAACAAACCAATAATATCCAATAACTTTCTACTAAAGTTTTCCTAGGAAAAATTCTATCAGGGTGCATCTCATACAAAATTGAATGAATTGCGTAGCTAAGAGCCTAAAAATACAATAAAACGATATTTTATTGGACATTACAAAAAGTACAGTCATTGATATACAAGACTGCGTGTCGCGAGAAAGTGTGTACAGCATGGTAGTACCGCTTATTTCTGATAAAAGTCGACAGAGCTAAAGGTGCCAATTCAAAAAAGCCATCTTTTTTAAATTGGTATTTAATTCTGTCCCCAAATGCAACATCACCCGTACGAAAAGGCATCTTTACTATAGTTCGATGACAATTTTCTGAAAAATTCCAACAAAAATAACATTTTACTCTTTTTCCCAACTACTACTCCCCATTATTTCGAAAATTGTAATAAAATTTTGGACTTGATTGTATCAATATTCTCTAAAGTAAGTCGCAAAAGAAAAAACGAACGTCCAAAAGCATTTCGCTAGAATCATTTCCGTTTCATCAGAACCATAGATTTGAGAACTTTCCCCAATTTTCAAATAAGTGTAAAAAATTATATACCTCAAAATAAAAATGTATGACCTCCATATACTTCTGTTTGCTGCGATTTAGGTGAAAAATTGCCCAAAACTATATGTTATATACATAAATATAGCTCATTATAGATTCCTTACACGTGTCCCGATGTGTAACCATAGCAATAAAGCTATAGCAACCGCGGTGAAGGGTAACATCAACAGCAAATATTAAATTGTTACACAATTCATTCGACAAACGGCCGTCAATTAAACTACCCAAGCTATAGACAAACACCATTAATAAATTAATCGATACAAAGCCAGCCATTAACTGAAAATGAATCGAACGTTCGTACACACAAAAATTAATTTGCGAACCTATATATCTGTCTATCTTACTCTCCAAGATGCTAACTAAACGACACTGTACTCTTCTAACTCTTTCACATCATCACCCTCATATGCTTTTAGTTTCACAGGTCGCGCTGGGGCAAACGCAGTCCAAGATATTCTCCACTACCGATCGGCGTACTACAAGTGAGATACGTTCATAAAACTAGTTCTCTCTGCATCGTGTATTAAATACCTAAAATTCAGTTTGAATAATAGAGCCCCTTCCTTAATATGAAACCAATTTCAAATCGATATTAAGAGTGACTTTAACTTTTTGATGCAAAAACGTCTTTAAATTCTATGCGGAAAGGCAATCGCGCCCAAACGACCGACAGTTTCTGTCGAAGTAATTTGAAACTTCAATAACTCGATTATACATCGCCATCTTGAAAGTGACAATAAGGCTCCGACAATCGCTGCGGCCGGACATCGTCAACTGCTCATTTTAGCGGTTCAAAACTTATCATCCATACCCAATATACACGGTGTCCGGGAATAAGTGTCAGACAAAGAAAGACGTTATTCCTTGACTGAAAAGTAGTTGATTGTCGTTAAAACCAAATTTAAAAGATGACTTTTTTCAGAAAGTTGGAAATAATATTCATAATGATTTGTCATCTTTTTCGTGCGCACGTTACTTGCGCCCATTGTTCAGCGCCGCTCGGGGGGGGGGGGGGATAACCCGCGCACAGCTACGAAGACATCACCACTGCTGGTAAACACCGCACTCCGGGCAATTATTGGATGTGTTAAAAAGAGTTATGTGTAATATTTTTTTGCATTCAATTAGAAAAAGGGCGTATTTTACTTTCTACTTCAACGACAATTTATTCCTTTATATCTAACGAATAGCGTCTTTCTTTGTCCGACATCTATTACCGGACACCGTTTATAACAGATTCGATTCTCTTGGTCGATTGAAACATTTCAAATGCTTTTCTAAGGTCACATGCGCCGGGACTGTAGCCTAACGTGCAGATAGATAACAATGTATACATACATACATACATACACAGATACTAAACTCGCGACTGTTAAAAAAAGTGGTCCAGCACGTGTCGGTTCTCGCCGCAAAACGAGTGAGTTCGTCACAGTTACTTTGGGGCAAAAAAATTCTCGAGAAGTTCTATTAGCAAATTTTTTATATAATAGGAAGAAAAAATGTGACAAAATAATGAAATAGGAACTAGATAAATTATCACCTACACATGGAATTATGATAGTGAAACGAGACAATGCACTCAGAAATATTATAGGCATTATGATAAATATACTAGAGTACTAATACTTTACTTTCTGAAATGAGATAAGTGGTTTTAGATAATATCTCATTGATCTTTCTAAATCCTGTTGGTCGGACCCGACACAACCTTTAACGAAAGCTCAATAAGGTCCGATATCTTTGTTGTGTTTATGGTCTTGTCGGCTCGCATATTTCGTCCTCGATCAACGGCCGGGTCTTTTTTAAGAAGTGTTAGTAAAATAATAAACAATCACATTAACGATCTTCGATGGCGGATCGCAATCGATCCGCTTTTTTCTTACATAGAATTATTTCTTAATGAGAAATGCTAGTTTAGTTAACTTTAACACAACCTTTAACGAAAACTTAACCAACACAACCTTTAACGAAAGCTCAATAAGGTTTGACATCTTTGTTGTGTTTATGGTCTTGTCGGCTCGCATATTTCTTCCTCGATCAACGGCCGGGTCTTTTTTAAGAAGTGTTTCGGTAAAATAATAAACAATCGCATTAACGATCTTCTACGAATTATTTCTTAATGAGAAATGCTAGTTTAGTTAACTTTAAAGGCATTTCAGAGAATGTCCCTAGTAGCTATTTTAAAATATGAAAAAGTATTTTGTTATATTCAATGTAATAAAACTTAGTGCGTTTTCATATTTTCCAAAATTCAACCTTACTTCAAACTCATTAAATAGTTCAGTATACTGTCAAACACATATAAATTCACCATTCTAGTAGAAATAATATCGTATTTATCAATACACAGACTGCTAATCACCTAAATAAAACCGAGATTTTTTTATTTTATTTATCCTAAAACCTGAACCGTATGTTGCTACTCAAAAACAATGCGACAAATTAATTCTAATACAGAATAAAAAGGACTATCAGGACGGAGAAAGTACAAGGAATACCTTTAAAGCCTTTACGAACAAAGATTTTACCACAATTCATTTAAAAAAAGTCCCCGCGCGGATCAAAAGTGACACTTTCTTATATTTTATTATTCTAAAACGAAAAAAAGGAAATATTAAATAACCGTGTAATAAAAACAAAAATATATCGATAACAAACGTCCCTACTCTCCCCCCTCACTGGTCTGAAATAACGCAACCTTATTTTGTTGACATCTATTTGTGTGTCACTTTCCGGTGACGCAATTTTTTAACACAGTGACCGAAAATACTCTAAAGTGATGAAAATGCTTAATAAAATTTCTCATAGAGGTTTGTTAACTGTAACCACACGACCAATTGCTCTACTAAACTACGCTGAGCAAGTCACAAAAGTTGATCTCGGAAGGGATGTAAGTCACTCACTTCTGATTGTATTATTATTTATTCCGCCACACCTGCTGCACCCCCAACCCCATTGTTGTACTACACGTGTACAAAAGATACCGATCGCGCCGACGCGTTAAATATTCAGCGAATCATTAGGGCGTCGACTAAACCCTCTCAAACGATTCTGGCCTTGATAACAAACGACAACCTGTCCAGGGGTCGCAACTGTGCGGACAAAATAGATCTACCCCGTCTATGTAGGGTGGCGTCGATAAATAAGTAACAAATCGTACTTGCGACCTCACGACGTACACTTCGCCTACGAAAGCTTCACTTAATTCGGATCTCGCTGCGGCACTAACTGCAATAATCTTATGCAAAAGTCAAAAAAGACTGAAGCTGAAAATCCGCATATAGATATCCATCGCTCCCTTTATTTCCAAAATCCTTCTTCCAAAAAATGGGAAACACAAAAACTACTACAAAAGAACTATATCGAACTCTGTCTGTTTTACAGAAGTGATCTAACTAAAAGATAAGATGTATTTAAGGAATATGATATGAACAAGAGAAATAGTTTTCTGTTACTATACCATACACAAATTGATGGTACCAAAAAGTACTCAACATTTTGAAGAAATTTAATTAATCCACGGTTATTTGGGATTTCCGATCGATCAAGTGACATTGGATTAGCCATGAGCTTTTAACGTTTTAGATTAGAATCCTCAAGGGAAGAGAAAGCCTATCCTCCAGTCAGCGGACTTTGCTGATGGTAGTGAAATCCAACGAAACACGATGTCCAGAATCGATCGGTATAGCGAAACACGTAAACGTTCTTTTGCCTCATCGAGGGAGCATAGCCAATGAAGAGGGATTTAGACTTTACAATATCATATCTGGCCGTATCACCATTACTCCAAGATATAATTAATGGTAAATAGGTTTTACTATTTGACAATTCACCAGTTTCAGTAATCCTTTCACGGTTTGTGGATGCAAATCATTTAAATTGCTAGTAGGTTGGACCTATTAAAGACATGAAAAGTTCCAAGTATGCGGCTTATACTTTTGGCAGAAAATAATACGTCATAGATGATTCCATTGCATTCCTCCAACAAGCTGAATACAGTTGGGACTTCTATGAAACAATACCTCTGTATGTAGATATAAAAATGTTCATCACACTTTTCTCGTATAAAACAACGGTGGTGCGACCAGCAACACGCGTATTCTACACAGTTACAATTCGTGGAAAAAAGGAGTGTTAAATCACTGACTTTTGTACGTCCGCTTGTCTATCTACCGTAATAAGACAACTCTGTCTATAATATAATTGTGAAACGAATATTATTGCGAAAGCAGCACTAGAAAAATCGTAACAAACCTTGAGCAAAAGAATCTTTCACCAATCAGTTCTGGAGCTCCGCTCAGATTAATAAGCCGTTGAACAGCATCTAAAGTATCCAGTATGTGTGGGAGTTCCCATCTCTAGTCTAATTTATATTTTACACTCCTGACTCCGAAGCAGCAGAAAGTGTTACTCAGCTAATGACAAAACACCCTATTTTAGACTGCTAATTATACTTTAACAATCAAAACACATAGATGTCATTCCCAATATCGAACGAGACTATTCTCCCAAAACCTCCTCGTACTTCTTCAAAAAGAATACGACCAACAACTTTCAACCTGTTTAGAGAGGATATACTTCAATTAATTATGGCAAAATGCTACGCATATCTAAAAAAAAAAAAGGCGAAAATCGCATGACAAAGTGTATGGATGAAATCTCATTTTAAATACCTTAACCCGGACAATCGTACTTATGAAATTAACCTCTTGAGGCACAATAGTCTGAGTGACCCTGGGATATAAGAAAACGTAGAATTTATAGTATATTCCGATAATATTTTTGTTAATTAAATGTTTTAAAAAATGCAAATAAATATTCATTAATCCTTAAAAGTGAAACCAAAGGCGCGGGTCTAAATTACCCTGGTGTGCATATAAGGGTTAATAACAGACGAAGACGTATACTATAATATTCCATACCTATCTCAGTGTCTACCCTACTTCAATGAGTGCGGCAATATTCATGAAAAGAACCAGGTATGTTCTTAATGTGTCCTATCCAGTATGTTCCTTTCATTAGGTGCCAAGCCCAACTTATACAATATTGTGAAATATCTTTTCGGGTCATCCCTAAAAATAGAACTGATAAGATACAAACAACATTCCATCAGACAAAACCACCAGTCATCCACCAGTCGCCCACCATTCCCCAGCTGCCGTCTCCATACATCACAGCATCCACAGAGCAATTCGCTGTGCCCGTATAATCCGCAAACCTGCAAGTCACGATCGGCGCCGCGTGACGTCACCGCCGTGCTACGTCATAGACGTGCCGGGTGACGATTTTACTATTAGAATGGTTCCACCCGAGCAGAAGTTTCTCTGGTTCGCGTCCGCGCATGAAGATACCGATTATCCAAAATATGCACTAAGCCAGTTCATATTTTGTTTGATAGTAACGCTTCACAAATTTCACATGTTCTGAGCAAAACTATAAATAAAATGAAACTTATTTTGACCATTTCAAACATTTTATACCATTTACTACACATAGAGGACATTGCGCAAGGTATGATCAATTGCCAAAACATACAGAAAGAACAAGAATAACAAAAAACAAAAAAAACACACATACAAAAAACAACCATAAAAACATTTCCATATAAAAGAGGCGGGCTAAAATGACTCTGGTCTTACGGAAAAATAACATATTCTCTTTAAAAAAATATGAAATATTTGTGGAAAAAATCAAACAATTCAGCGATTGGCAATCTGGATAGGGCAAAAAATAAAAGACAATTTGCGATCATAATCCAAAAAAAACTACCTCCATAAATGTGAGACACGAGTTGAGTCATCACAGTCCCGATATTTTGGATAATGAATTTTCTAGAGAGGTCGACAGTAGACAGTCCCGATATTTTGGATAATGAATTTTCTAGAGAGGTCGACAGTAGACAGTCCCGATATTTTGGATAATGAATTTTCTAGAGAGGTCGACAGTAGACAGTCCCGATATTTTAGATACTGAATTTTCTAGAGAGGTCGACAGTAGACAGTCCCGATATTTTGGATAATAAATTTTCTAGAGAGGTCGACAGTAGACAGTCCCGATATTTTGGATACTGAATTTTCTAGAGAGGTCGATATATTAATATTGTTTTTGATAACTGAAATTTATCCAAATGCTTTTTTCCTGTACAACACGGTGCTCTTTCAACAAATTGTAATTCGCAAAAAGCATTAAGTGTGGCAACTTTAAAAGATTTAGGTGCTGCCTATTCGAACTATCAATCCATAATTATTTTAGTTAATGCAATAACTACTGTTTTTTAACCTGTTGTGAAAGATTGCAGTAAGAGTTACTTCAAAAACAGAATGATATAAAATATTAAAACCGTTCTTATTTGTTGTTTCGGCGATTTATAAGTTTTAAGTCGCTTTTGGAAAACGACCAAGCAGCAAAATTAACAACGAACGAGCAGAGAAACGACTTTCTCTATTTGAACTATTCGGATATAACACCAAAAAAAATTGGATGTGTTGAAGACCACACGGTAAAATGAAAACGGTGGCAACCAATATAATCTAACTATGTATATTGTAAATTTCAAACATACTATGATGATGATGAACACGATATATTAAGGCATTTAAAAAGGCTCAATTAATTTGTAATTTATGCAATTACATACAAAATACACCTCACAAAAAATAAACACATTCGTCTTAAGGGCAAATATACGTGTTCATTACAAACGTGGATTTTAATACTGAGTACAACCTGAGTGCGGAATAGAGGAAGCTGCTAGCCCGGCTACTCCCTCGTTCGGGTATACTCGGCCCGCCGTCGAATATACACGAGGTACGCCACAATGAGCAATGAGAACTCGCAGTTCCCGGCCGCAAACAATATCTTATTCAGCCGTACTCGGCCTGCCGCCAAGTATACCCTAAGCGCGCCGAAACGTTCGACCATACGCGACCTACCACCGAGTACACGCGGAACGAGTCACGCTCGTGACGACGCAAACTCGCAATTTTTCGCAATTGAACAAAGTGAGCCAAAATAAGTTTTCATTTCAGAAAATCTGAAATAATCTGCACCTGTCAAGGGTAGAAATAAGTCAAAACGAGACTCTGTCTATAAAATCATTTTGTCTTGACCGGTTCGGTACAAGATCGCGTACAGACAGTAGAAATTGAACAAAGTGAGCCAAAAGAAGTTTTCATTTCAAAAAATCTAAAATAAACTACACCTGTCAAGGGTTAGAAATAGGTCAAAACGATACTCTGTCTATAAAATTATTTTGTCTTGACCGGTTCAGTACATGATCACGTATAAACCGCAGCGGCCCGCTACGGACCGGACGCGTCGAACGTTCCACCCGTTCGCGAGCGCGCGACGGCGCCGAATGCGTGACAAGGCCGTCGCGACGCGCCAACTCGGACGTAATCGTGATATGGCGATGTAGAACCGACCACTATTTGCTCAGCACTCCAGTTCTGAGTTAACGCACAGTCATCTGCCCATCGCTATACATATAGCGAACAGTAATAATGCTCGCTCGCTATCAAAATTCACGCGACACACGTAGTACACAACGCAACATTAATTGGCGCTGCTCTGAATAATAAGTTTCTGTATAAAAAACTTCACATAAAACTTCTGTATAACTAAATATAAATTTCTATTATCGACGCTGTTAAACGTCTGTATGTCCTGTATCTGAATTATAATGAACATCATAGGTTTTTAAATGTACAGCAACGTATATCCTAGTCTCAAATATTGGGCGTTGTTCAAGCAAACCAAGTTTGAATTTAATTTGAACAACTCGTAAAAAGCGTTAATGTACATGATCAAAGAAAAAAAAATTAAAAATGTAGCTGAAGTGAAATAAGTAAGTAGTAAACGCTAAAAGCATGACGTATTTCTTATTAGTTATTATAGTTTATGGTTTCTTATTAATTATAGTTTTTCTACAGTAACACTATTTTAGGAAAAAACAAAGCAGGAAAAACTGAAAAGTTACATAAAGCTAGGTGTCGTCTCCTTTTCCTATTTAAATTAACTGTCTATTTTTTATCGTAGCACTTATATATTACGGGAAGTATATAAGCGTTTTTTTAAACGTTCGGGAAAATAAAAATACAAGCAGAATTAAATATTTTTACAAAGATCGAATGTTCTCCGCGTTCCGTAAATATGGAATGACATTTTTGATTGAAGGCTGGTACATTTCCGTCAAAATCTAAGAAAAAAAAACTATATTCAAATACTACTATATATTTCAGTAAATTATAGGACAAGTAAGTTTGAAAATTTTTTCGAATAGCTCAATTTATATAGCTGTAACCGTTTTAAATTTCTTTCTTAGTATTTATTTTTAACTTTCAGATTACAAACTGCTTAATGTTAAATAAAAATGGACCACATTAAATAAAAACGGACCAGTTTAAAAACGGACCTGTTTAAAAACAAACCAGTATAAATTTGGTACGAACTTGGGTACATATAAACATTTAAGGGTGCATAGTATTTCTATTAAACTAATGACATTCTTAAAATCGATATTTGGTGCAATTTCATCGATTTCGATCTGTGATTTCTTCTAAAATCATAACTTTCTGTGTAAATACTTACGTTAAAATGTCTACGCAACTAAATATAAGTTTCTATACAGTACGTTTATCGCATTTTTATTATAGACGTTTGACGCCACTTCATCGCCATTCCCACAGTGGTTTGTGAAGAAAATTAGGTTTCCTTATAAAAACTCACCATACAATTTTCGTTACAACTAAATATAAGTTTTAATAGTAATAATAATAAAAATACATTAAAAACTAAATATAAGTTTACATACAATTTTCGTTACAACTGAATATAAGTTTCGCTACAACTAAATATAAGTTTCAATACAGTATGTCTATCGCATTTTTAATATCAACACTTGGCGGCGCCGCTTCATCATTTTCGCCCTGTGATTTCTCTTAAAACTGATTTTTACAAACTCATAATAAATACGAATAAAGTTTATATCGGGTAATATTAATCATTATTTTGCATAGAATTTGCAACGAATAAAAATGTAATCAATTTAGTCACGAAATAGTAATAAATACGAATAAAGTTTATATCGAGTAATATTAATCATTATTTTGCATAGAATTTGCAACGAATAAAAATGTAATCAATTTAGTCACGAAATAGTAATAAATACGAATAAAGTTTATATCGAGTAATATTAATCATTATTTTGCATAGAATTTGCAACGAATAAAAATGTAATCAATTTAGTCACGAAATAGTAATAAATACGAATAAAGTTTATATCGAGTAATATTAATCATTATTTTGCATAGAATTTGCAACGAATAAAAATGTAATCAATTTAGTCACGAAATAGTAATAAATACGAATAAAGTTTATATCGAGTAATATTAATCATTATTTTGCATAGAGTTTGCAACGAATAAAAATGTAATCAATTTAGTCACGAAATAGTAATAAATACGAATAAAGTTTATATCGGGTAATATTAATCATTATTGTGCATAGAGTTTGCAACGAATGAAAATGTAATAAATTTAGTCACGAAATAGTAATAAATACGAATAAAGTTTATATCGGGTAATATTAACCATTATTTCGCATAGAGTTTGCAACGAATGAAAATGTAATAAATTTAGTCACAAAATAGTAATAAATACGAATAAAGTTTATATCGAGTAATATTAACCATTATTTCGCATAGAGTTTGCAACGAATGAAAATGTAATAAATTTAGTCACGAAATAGTAATAAATACGAATAAAGTTTATATCGGGTAATATTAACCATTATTTCGCATAGAGTTTGCAACGAATGAAAATGTAATAAATTTAGTCACGAAATAGTAATAAATACGAATAAAGTTTATATCGAGTAATATTAACCATTATTTCGCATAGTTTGCAACGAATGAAAATGTAATAAATTTAGTCACGAAATAGTAATAAATACGAATAAAGTTTATATCGGGTAATATTAATAATTATTTCGCATAGAGTTTGCAACGAATGAAAATGTAATCAATTTAGTCACGAAATAGTAATAAATACGAATAAAGTTTATATCGGGTAATATTAATCATTATTTTGCATAGAGTTTGCAACGAATGAAAATGTAATAAATTTAGTCACGAAATAGTAATAAATACGAATAAAGTTTATATCGGGTAATATTAACCTTTATTTCGCATAGAGTTTGCAACGAATGAAAATGTAATAAATTTAGTCACGAAATAGTAATAAATACGAATAAAGTTTATATCGAGTAATATTAACCATTATTTCGCATAGAGTTTGCAACGAATGAAAATGTAATAAATTTAGTCACGAAATAGTAATAAATACGAATAAAGTTTATATCGGGTAATATTAATCATTATTTCGCGCAGAGTTTGCAACGAATGAAAATGTAATAAATTTAGTCACGAAATAGTAATAAATACGAATAAAGTTTATATCGGGTAATATTAATCATTATTTCGCATAGAGTTTGCAACGAATAAAAATGTAATCAATTTAATCACGAAATAGTAATAAATACGAATAAAGTTTATATCGAGTTATATTAATCATTATTTTGCATAGAGTTTGCAACGAATAAAAATGTAATCAATTTAGTCACGAAATAGTAATAAATACGAATAAAGTTTATATCGAGTAATATTAACCATTATTTCGTATAGAGTTTGCAACGAATGAAAATGTAATGAATTTAGTCACGAAAAAGTAATAAATACGAATAAAGTTTATATCGAGTAATAATAATCATTATTTCGCATAGAGTTTACAATGAATGAAAATGTAATAAATTTAGTCACAAAATAGTAATAAATACGAATAAAGTTTATATCGAGTAATATTAATCATTATATTGCATAGAATTTGCAACGAATGAAAATGAAATCAATTTAGTCACGAAATAGTAATAAATAAGAATAAAGTTTATATCGGGCAATATTAATCATTATTTCGCGCAGAGTTTGCAACGAATGAAAATGTAATAAATTTAGTTACGAATAAGTCATTCATAATAGAAGTTTCGTCAATAAAAGATGTTTCATTTCAAACGCGTGTACTTCCACTTAAAAATTATGTTTTCTTTTTTGAAAATTTGAGTTTGGGTCGGCATAAACGAACTGTAGAGAAGAAATCGATAGTTTTTGAACGTCTTGTCGATTTTTCAGTCTCTTTCTTCCTTCACGTAGCACGTTAAAAGTATTAGACAGATATTTTACAGCTTGTGGTCTACGGAACAAAAATAGATGTCATCTTAATATATCGATACGACTTCGATTAATGGAGAATTGTAAACAATAAAATGTTAATCTGCAGACAACATTTACTTGCATCAAATTACTATGTCAAAACTTGTCCGTTCGTTGTCTTTAAAGGCCGGCCGAAGAAATATTTACATAATATTAATGATAAAAACGTAATCAGGGGGTGGTCAAGCAGGTACTCGATTTAGTGACAGCATCTCTTAAGGAAATTGGCGGTAAATTTAAATATGTACAGCGACCTCTAGCGACGGCTATGTCTCACCATGCAAGAGACGCTACGAACACTCTAGAAAACATAGACAGAAACCGCCCAATACTGAGTCTGCTTGAAACGAGTGACAGATATTTACTGCGCAAAAACATATTACACGCATTTAATATTATAAGTTTTGTATATTAATTAAGTAAAAAAGGTGTTGTAGCTATTGTTTTGTTATGTGTTCAGATCTTTGTTATTTTGTTTTATTATATATTAAGATCTTTGTTTTATTTTGTAATGGCGTGTATTGTACCGGGGTGTAATTCCTACATAGGACAAAGAACAAAATGTCATTTTTTTCCCTGCATCATAATGAAAGCCGGTAAGTGTTATCCATTATTGCTTATTATACAACATTTCAAAAATTAATATAAATTTTATACACTAACGGCGCAAAGCAATTGCGACGTTGCAGTTGTTTGTCAAAATTTAATTCGAAGAGTTGCAAAATTTGGTTAAAACGAATTTTTACTGTTTTGTTTAAAAGAAAACCTGCACTAAAAGATGTTTTAGTTAGTTATCGACGATATTTATATAAAAAAATGGATTTTAAAGATATTACCACACAAATTACAATTTTGTGACAAAGTTTTTTCTTGTCAGAAAACTCCGAGAAATTACTTCTGACACACAGTTGGGTGTATTCGCCGGTAGTAAATTGGTTTTCCAAATATAATTTTTTACTAAATAATGTTATGAGCAGCATTTATATTTAATCAAACGTTGTTTGGTGTAAGTTTTCTTTCAATTGAAAGAAAGGAAAAGGCGGATTCATTGAAATTATTATACCTAACTTAATGTTTTGTTTTTTTGCAGGGCAAAAGCGTGGCTGAAATTGTGTGGCAGGGAGAACTGGGCAGTTACTTGGAATGACCTCAGACGTAAACATAGAATCTGCGGACGACACTTTACAACTTTTCAGCCTAGGAAATTATTATATAGTAATGCTACACCGAGCCAGTATTTGCCAACACCAACTGAAGAAACTAGAGCAGCAGTCGAACAACCAAGCACAAGCTCAGGCACAGTTGCGACAGGAAACTATCAGCAAGACCTTAGGGGCTTCTGTAGTAGAATGTCCAAGGTTATTTAAGTGATAATACCAAAATGTCCTTATGCACTCATTTTTTGCTTGCACAACTGAATATGTCATATAAACATCATGTATAATTTTGAAATAACACATGTCATGAATACAACTGTTATTATAATTACAGGAAGACGTACACTTAGAGGCAGCGTCTGAAGAGCGAAAAAGGCAGAAAGCTGAAGAGGTCCAGACTTATAAGGAAGATTCGTCAACAGAACAAGACGATTCAGCAGCTCAGACGGAAGTTAAGAAGATTGCGGAAACCTATGCGGCGTAGTAAGTAATATGGAAAGTATACAAATTAATAAAATAAAACAAATGTTAAAACTAATTTTATCAAAAGAATCATATATTTTATTTAAACATGAATTGAAAAATTATTTTTTTATTTATAATTATTTATTGGCCAAGCGTGGAGTTTTGACAAAAGTTTGAAAATATACTCTAACCACTAATAGATATCGCTATAATCATGTCTGCTTTGTGTATGTTTTTGCTTGTTTTCAGTTGTTGAGGAGTTGCCCACTTTCATTTATGCAATTACCACCTAGTTGATTCCAGAGTGCTACCTGGAGACGCCTGATACTATTTACAATTGTATTTTCTATTTTATTTAAAGTTTCTTGAATTTTATTCTCATAGTAATGATATTTAAAATATATTAAATTGTATAGTAATGTTATTTTCATATTTGTCTTTTGTGAAATATTTTTATAATTTTAATAAATTTATGGATTAAAATTACTTTTTTCTTTGATAACGCCATCTGTGATCAACAGAAATTAAGAAATTACGCCATCTATGCGCATTAATAATAATTACACAAGTCTTTGGTCAGGAGAAGTGAGGCGAGGGGAAAGGGGAGTTACTTTGACAGCGTTTCGCCATGTATGAAAAAGTGTTACTCTTTTTTTATATGGGCTAGTATGGATCGTGTCCGTTCTGTATCGTATCTATTCTGTGAACGTAATGATGTGTCAATACAGACTAGCTCAACACGCTTCCGACTAGCTCCGATAGATGCCGCTAGGACATAGATTAAACCACGATATCTAAATCAGTCCAAATATTAAGGTTCTATGTGAACAACTTTGGTGCCTGGGCAAAAGTGAATAGCCAAATATCGTAACGAATTATGCTATTAACAATGATTGCCATTTAAAAAAAAAATTATTATTAATGCAATTTAACTAATATTTTATCCCTTTTTAACTAATGTTTTGTCTCTTAAAGTTCTTAAAGTCGTTTGAATTTATTTCTTTTTATTTACAGTACTTTGAGTTTTACGAAACATTTTTAAACCTACTATTAAACTAAACAATTTGGAAACGTCCTGAAATATTGACTACGGCTCAATATTTCAGGACGCTTAATTGCGCATCAACATTGTGAGTATAGCCGAAACGCAACAGTCCATATACATGTGTCTGGAGTACATTGATATACAATCACGACAAAAAATACTTTAATAAATGCGTTCATAATGTATATTAATAATAAATAAATTATTCCGAGAAAGCACTATTCGCTGATAATGGATGTAACAACATTACTACAGACCATTGAAACGATGCCGCATAACTACTGTCACATTGAGCTAGGGTTGCCAAATTTTTATTATGGATTAAGAGCATAGAATTAATATATACTAAATTTATGACTTAGACCATAAATTTAGAAATATATAGCTTCAGACTCATTTATAGCTTAGACATGTTTCGTAGAATCTCGTAGAAGGGAAAAATTTTAAAAAACCATAAGAGGCTATACAGTACCCGCAATATTCATAAAAATAATAGAGCGAAGAACACCAGATGAGCTATGGGCACTCTACAAAATCAACGTACCCTTTTACCTATTGTTTATTTTATTTATCAATATATATAAGTCCGCCAGCGAGGGCTGTCTGTTTATAAGTACGCGATTTTCTCAATAACTACTGAATATATTTTGTTCCGATATCCATTATTGTATAAATTGATTCACAAGGAAGGTTTAGATGTATAATTTATGAATTTTTTCTGTAAATTACCCGACCCGTGAGGTTAAGTCGTAAAAATGTCTAGGAAATTTCTTGGCGTGCGCTGCGTGTTTTTATCAAAAAGCACATTAAAGCTAACAAAAAATAAATAAAACATAAGGCAGTCATGGTACCTTTATGTTCAGCCAAAGCTGAGACGGACAAATAGGAATATAAAATATCTTGACACCTTAAATGATCTGGCAACACTAAACATTTTGGGTACACAGAACAAATTGTACGTCACACTGCTTTCCTGAACCGCCTTTTTATTGGATATACCTATATGACCCTGAGCTCATTATTCATAACAAATCACATTAGCATTGTCATAACAGTCCTGACTTTCATAGAAACACTCGACGATTTTATTCTACACCAATTACAGACATTTCGAACATAATCTGATCATTAAAAAGCCATTATAACCACACGAGTACATCGACGGCCATAAACATTGTTTGTCACGCCTATGTCGCGAATCGAAGCACCGCATCTATACTGACATAGATGTCTGCCATAAAGTGCATACAAATGAAAAATCACAAATATGGTGCACTTTGGGTTCTCAGAACTAATTATACGCCACGATTTGCGTTCTTGAACCGCCTGTAGATATACCTACATGACTCCGAGTTCATTTTCATTGTAAATTACATTAGCGCCATCATAACTTTCCTAGAAACACTCGGCGAAGTTATTTTTCAGCAATTCCACACATTTCTATATAATCTGATCATTAAAAAGCTATTATACCCAGACAAGCACGTCAACTGCCATAAACACAAATTATTTGCCACGCCTACGTCGCGAACATGTCATGTCGTAGATGTACTGACATGTAATTCTGTCATAAAGTCCATACAAGTAAAAATATACAAATATGTTACAGTTAATATGGATGAGGATGTGTTCTGAACACAATTTCAATTACTATGTTCATATAGGAATTTAGAAAAATAGGATTTTTTTTTACTTTTCATTAATACATTGCTGCTAATTTTTAAACGCATTGGTCGTGCATGAGCGCGTGCGTGCATATATATGTCTTATGTCTTCTATATAATCCAAAACTAGAAGATGCTGGGCCATTTAAAACATATTGATATTGAAAATACAACCAAGTACCAGTTGGAATCGCCTCGTAACATTTCCTAGCGTTCCTCATGGCACTTTGTTTCTTTATTAAGACTTAAATTAAATAAATACATTAAGTGAATCAATTGTCGCCCGAATAACCTATGTGGAACAATGGGAGAAACATAAATTATTACAAAAAACTGAAATTGATAAAGAGTTTATAAAGAAAAAAAAATTGTCCCCACTATAATTTTCCTGCAATCTTCCTACAAACTTATAAATATCCCTAAAAAATAAAGGGATGAGATATTTCTAGTACTTCCTAATGAAGCACTATCTAATAACATCCCTTGACGCTTGAGCACAAACCAAATTTCGTAACCTAATTTTTTTTTCGAAAAATTTAGGAAGACACGATTTTGAAAACTAACAGAGATTATGTTCGGCTCCGTCTCCTCATCTATCAATTGTACATCTATTCCTCAATCTTGAGGATCATGACAAAATGGAAATCTTGCTCTCTTACAATGGTGGCCGCCAGCGGTTCTTGTTTACAGTGGTCTGCATCGCGTCATAGATGATGGCATTGAGAGTGGTGCGGATCTGTTCAGGCTTCGTCCTCGTGCTATCTTTCACCTTGCTAGTGACCAATAGCCATTCCTGGTTGGTACTGTTTTTTAGCAATGTGGCCAAAATATCGAAGGCAATTTTGAAGGGCAAAAGTGTAATTTTCAAGTCTTGAAGGATTACTAGGTTATCCTGCGTGATTTCCTAGGTATCCACAGCTTCCTTCTTCGGCAGTACATCTCCTGAGCGTCCATGTGTTCACGTTATATTTTTGGATTAAAAACAAACACCTAAAATATAGTTGCACACCAATTATAATGTAGATAACTTTAACATATCATACGCTAATCCATAATGAGAGTAGGCAACTGCACTTTAGATGTATTAAAGATTTGGCTTTGACCTTTTGAGATACGGAAACTTATAAATTAAGAGACAAGGACATCTACAGAAGAGTAAGAAACTTAAAAAATCGTAAAAAAATTTTGCTTATCTTTTAAGTCTTCAGCTCACTTATACTCCTGTATTCACATTAGTTAAAAAATATCTGCAAAATCGGCAGATAAGATGTACTGTTTGAGCTTTGCTATCTTTCCACGCCACAAAACTAAACAAAACGTAAGTCCTTGATTACTCAACGATATCAGCTCGTATCTGATAAGACCACATTACTATAAACCGTATTTATATAAAATGAAAAATAAATATAATCAACATCTATATGACACAGAAAGAGCGACGCTCTTGAAAGAAAATCGTATCCTAAAGTAACTGCCGTTTAGAACCCAAGGATGCTGAGATTTTTTCTTTTTTTGTTGTGTGTCGATAAGTAAAAAGGTATGATCTTAAGATCTATTTCTTCTTTAACATTATCGATTATCGATTTGACCCTTATCACTCCAAGTACACCTCTCAAGCACCACCTATATATGACGTTTTAATCCAAGTAATTTTGTTAAACACCTCTTATCTAAAGTATGCTATTAAAATCTATTTCTTTGTTTATCATTATCAATTTAACTATTATCACTACAAGTGTACCTCTCAAACACCACCAATATGGGAAGTCTTAATCCAAGTGTTCTTGTTAGAACCTCCTATCTGAAGTGTGCTATTAAGATCTCTTTCTTTATTTATCGTTACCGATTTAACCATTATGACTCCAAGTATACCTCTCAAGCACCATCAATATGAGACGTCTTAATCCAAGTGTGCTTGTTATGCACCTCCTATCTGAAGTATGCTATTAAGATCTATTTCTATATTTATCGTTATCGATTTAACACTTCTCATTCCAAGTGTACCTCTCTAGTACCACCAATATGTTACATCTTTATCCAAATGTGCTTGTTATGCACCTCCTATCTGAAGTATGCTATTAAGATCTATTTCTATATTTATCGTTATCGATTTAACACTTCTCATTCCAAGTGTACCTCTCTAGTACCACCAATATGTTACATCTTTATCCAAATGTGCTTGTTATGCTCCTCCTATCTGAAGTATGCTATTAAGATCTATTTCTATATTTATCGTTATCGATTTAACACTTCTCACTCCAAGTGTACCTCTCTAGTACCACCAATATGTTACATCTTTATACAAATGTGCTTGTTATGCACCTCCTATCTGAAGTATGCTATTAAGATCTATTTCTATATTTATCGTTATCGATTTAACACTTCTCATTCCAAGTGTACCTCTCTAGTACCACCAATATGTTACATCTTTATCCAAATGTGCTTGTTATGCACCTCCTATCTGAAGTATGCTATTAAGATCTATTTCTATATTTATCGTTATCGATTTAACACTTCTCACTCCAAGTGTACCTCTCTAGTACCACCAATATGTTACATCTTTATACAAATGTGCTTGTTATGCACCTCCTATCTGAAGTATGCTATTAAGATCTATTTCTATATTTATCGTTATCGATTTAACACTTCTCATTCCAAGTGTACCTCTCTAGTACCACCAATATGTTACATCTTTATCCAAATGTGCTTGTTATGCACCTCCTATCTGAAGTATGCTATTAAGATCTATTTCTATATTTATCGTTATCGATTTAACACTTCTCATTCCAAGTGTACCTCTCTAGTACCACCAATATGTTACATCTTTATCCAAATGTGCTTGTTATGCACCTCCTATCTGAAGTATGCTATTAAGATCTATTTCTATATTTATCGTTATCGATTTAACACTTCTCACTCCAAGTGTACCTCTCTAGTACCACCAATATGTTACATCTTTATACAAATGTGCTTGTTATGCACCTCCTATCTGAAGTATGCTATTAAGATCTATTTCTATATTTATCGTTATCGATTTAACACTTCTCATTCCAAGTGTACCTCTCTAGTACCACCAATATGTTACATCTTTATCCAAATGTGCTTGTTATGCACCTCCTATCTGAAGTATGCTATTAAGATCTATTTCTATATTTATCGTTATCGATTTAACACTTCTCATTCCAAGTGTACCTCTCTAGTACCACCAATATGTTACATCTTTATCCAAATGTGCTTGTTATGCACCTCCTATCTGAAGTATGCTATTAAGATCTATTTCTATATTTATCGTTATCGATTTAACACTTCTCATTCCAAGTGTACCTCTCTAGTACCACCAATATGTTACATCTTTATCCAAATGTGCTTGTTATGCACCTCCTATCTGAAGTATGCTATTAAGATCTATTTCTATATTTATCGTTATCGATTTAACACTTCTCACTCCAAGTGTACCTCTCTAGTACCACCAATATGTTACATCTTTATACAAATGTGCTTGTTATGCACCTCCTATCTGAAGTATGCTATTAAGATCTATTTCTATATTTATCGTTATCGATTTAACACTTCTCACTCCAAGTGTACCTCTCTAGTACCACCAATATGTTACATCTTTATACAAATGTGCTTGTTATGCACCTCCTATCTGAAGTATGCTATTAAGATCTATTTCTATATTTATCGTTATCGATTTAACACTTCTCACTCCAAGTGTACCTCTCTAGTACCACCTATATGTTACATCTTTATCCAAGTATGCTTGTTATGTATTTCGTACGTGAAATGTGCTATTAATTGTGTTATCAATTTAAGACTTATCACATCAAGTGCACTTCTCAAGCACCGCCAATATGGACGTCTTAATCCAAGTGTGCTTGTTATGCACCTCCTATCTGAAGTATGCTATTAAGATCTATTTCTATATTTATCGTTATCGATTTAACACTTCTCACTCCAAGTGTACCTCTCTAGTACCACCTATATGTTACATCTTTATACAAATGTGCTTGTTATGCACCTCCTATCTGAAGAATGCTATTAAGATCTATTTCTATATTTATCGTTATCGATTTAACACTTCTCACTCCAAGTGTACCTCTCTAGTACCACCTATATGTTACATCTTTATCCAAGTATGCTTGTTATGTATTTCGTACGTGAAATGTGCTATTAATTGTGTTATCAATTTAAGACTTATCACATCAAGTGCACTTCTCAAGCACCGCCAATATGGACGTCTTAATCCAAGTGTGCTTGTTATGCACCTCCTATCTGAAGTATGCTATTAAGATCTATTTCTATATTTATCGTTATCGATTTAACACTTCTCACTCCAAGTGTACCTCTCTAGTACCACCTATATGTTACATCTTTATCCAAATGTGCTTGTTATGCACCTCCTATCTGAAGTATGCTATTAAGATCTATTTCTATATTTATCGTTATCGATTTAACACTTCTCATTCCAAGTGTACCTCTCTAGTACCACCAATATGTTACATCTTTATCCAAATGTGCTTGTTATGCACCTCCTATCTGAAGTATGCTATTAAGATCTATTTCTATATTTATCGTTATCGATTTAACACTTCTCATTCCAAGTGTACCTCTCTAGTACCACCAATATGTTACATCTTTATCCAAATGTGCTTGTTATGCACCTCCTATCTGAAGTATGCTATTAAGATCTATTTCTATATTTATCGTTATCGATTTAACACTTCTCACTCCAAGTGTACCTCTCTAGTACCACCAATATGTTACATCTTTATACAAATGTGCTTGTTATGCACCTCCTATCTGAAGTATGCTATTAAGATCTATTTCTATATTTATCGTTATCGATTTAACACTTCTCACTCCAAGTGTACCTCTCTAGTACCACCAATATGTTACATCTTTATACAAATGTGCTTGTTATGCACCTCCTATCTGAAGTATGCTATTAAGATCTATTTCTATATTTATCGTTATCGATTTAACACTTCTCATTCCAAGTGTACCTCTCTAGTACCACCAATATGTTACATCTTTATCCAAATGTGCTTGTTATGCACCTCCTATCTGAAGTATGCTATTAAGATCTATTTCTATATTTATCGTTATCGATTTAACACTTCTCACTCCAAGTGTACCTCTCTAGTACCACCAATATGTTACATCTTTATACAAATGTGCTTGTTATGCACCTCCTATCTGAAGAATGCTATTAAGATCTATTTCTATATTTATCGTTATCGATTTAACACTTCTCACTCCAAGTGTACCTCTCTAGTACCACCTATATGTTACATCTTTATCCAAGTATGCTTGTTATGTATTTCGTACGTGAAATGTGCTATTAATTGTGTTATCAATTTAAGACTTATCACATCAAGTGCACTTCTCAAGCACCGCCAATATGGACGTCTTAATCCAAGTGTGCTTGTTATGCACCTCCTATCTGAAGTATGCTATTAAGATCTATTTCTATATTTATCGTTATCGATTTAACACTTCTCACTCCAAGTGTACCTCTCTAGTACCACCTATATGTTACATCTTTATCCAAATGTGCTTGTTATGCACCTCCTATCTGAAGTATGCTATTAAGATCTATTTCTATATTTATCGTTATCGATTTAACACTTCTCATTCCAAGTGTACCTCTCTAGTACCACCAATATGTTACATCTTTATCCAAATGTGCTTGTTATGCACCTCCTATCTGAAGTATGCTATTAAGATCTATTTCTATATTTATCGTTATCGATTTAACACTTCTCATTCCAAGTGTACCTCTCTAGTACCACCAATATGTTACATCTTTATCCAAATGTGCTTGTTATGCACCTCCTATCTGAAGTATGCTATTAAGATCTATTTCTATATTTATCGTTATCGATTTAACACTTCTCACTCCAAGTGTACCTCTCTAGTACCACCAATATGTTACATCTTTATACAAATGTGCTTGTTATGCACCTCCTATCTGAAGTATGCTATTAAGATCTATTTCTATATTTATCGTTATCGATTTAACACTTCTCACTCCAAGTGTACCTCTCTAGTACCACCTATATGTTACATCTTTATCCAAGTATGCTTGTTATGTATTTCGTACGTGAAATGTGCTATTAATTGTGTTATCAATTTAAGACTTATCACATCAAGTGCACTTCTCAAGCACCGCCAATATGGACGTCTTAATCCAAGTGTGCTTGTTATGCACCTCCTATCTGAAGTATGCTATTAAGATCTATTTCTATATTTATCGTTATCGATTTAACACTTCTCACTCCAAGTGTACCTCTCTAGTACCACCTATATGTTACATCTTTATACAAATGTGCTTGTTATGCACCTCCTATCTGAAGAATGCTATTAAGATCTATTTCTATATTTATCGTTATCGATTTAACACTTCTCACTCCAAGTGTACCTCTCTAGTACCACCTATATGTTACATCTTTATCCAAGTATGCTTGTTATGTATTTCGTACGTGAAATGTGCTATTAATTGTGTTATCAATTTAAGACTTATCACATCAAGTGCACTTCTCAAGCACCGCCAATATGGACGTCTTAATCCAAGTGTGCTTGTTATGCACCTCCTATCTGAAGTATGCTATTAAGATCTATTTCTATATTTATCGTTATCGATTTAACACTTCTCACTCCAAGTGTACCTCTCTAGTACCACCTATATGTTACATCTTTATCCAAATGTGCTTGTTATGCACCTCCTATCTGAAGTATGCTATTAAGATCTATTTCTATATTTATCGTTATCGATTTAACACTTCTCATTCCAAGTGTACCTCTCTAGTACCACCAATATGTTACATCTTTATCCAAATGTGCTTGTTATGCACCTCCTATCTGAAGTATGCTATTAAGATCTATTTCTATATTTATCGTTATCGATTTAACACTTCTCATTCCAAGTGTACCTCTCTAGTACCACCAATATGTTACATCTTTATCCAAATGTGCTTGTTATGCACCTCCTATCTGAAGTATGCTATTAAGATCTATTTCTATATTTATCGTTATCGATTTAACACTTCTCACTCCAAGTGTACCTCTCTAGTACCACCAATATGTTACATCTTTATACAAATGTGCTTGTTATGCACCTCCTATCTGAAGTATGCTATTAAGATCTATTTCTATATTTATCGTTATCGATTTAACACTTCTCACTCCAAGTGTACCTCTCTAGTACCACCAATATGTTACATCTTTATACAAATGTGCTTGTTATGCACCTCCTATCTGAAGTATGCTATTAAGATCTATTTCTATATTTATCGTTATCGATTTAACACTTCTCATTCCAAGTGTACCTCTCTAGTACCACCAATATGTTACATCTTTATCCAAATGTGCTTGTTATGCACCTCCTATCTGAAGTATGCTATTAAGATCTATTTCTATATTTATCGTTATCGATTTAACACTTCTCACTCCAAGTGTACCTCTCTAGTACCACCAATATGTTACATCTTTATACAAATGTGCTTGTTATGCACCTCCTATCTGAAGAATGCTATTAAGATCTATTTCTATATTTATCGTTATCGATTTAACACTTCTCACTCCAAGTGTACCTCTCTAGTACCACCTATATGTTACATCTTTATACAAATGTGCTTGTTATGCACCTCCTATCTGAAGTATGCTATTAAGATCTATTTCTATATTTATCGTTATCGATTTAACACTTCTCACTCCAAGTGTACCTCTCTAGTACCACCAATATGTTACATCTTTATACAAATGTGCTTGTTATGCACCTCCTATCTGAAGAATGCTATTAAGATCTATTTCTATATTTATCGTTATCGATTTAACACTTCTCACTCCAAGTGTACCTCTCTAGTACCACCAATATGTTACATCTTTATACAAATGTGCTTGTTATGCACCTCCTATCTGAAGAATGCTATTAAGATCTATTTCTATATTTATCGTTATCGATTTAACACTTCTCACTCCAAGTGTACCTCTCTAGTACCACCTATATGTTACATCTTTATCCAAGTATGCTTGTTATGTATTTCGTACGTGAAATGTGCTATTAATTGTGTTATCAATTTAAGACTTATCACATCAAGTGCACTTCTCAAGCACCGCCAATATGGACGTCTTAATCCAAGTGTGCTTGTTATGCACCTCCTATCTGAAGTATGCTATTAAGATCTATTTCTATATTTATCGTTATCGATTTAACACTTCTCACTCCAAGTGTACCTCTCTAGTACCACCTATATGTTACATCTTTATACAAATGTGCTTGTTATGCACCTCCTATCTGAAGAATGCTATTAAGATCTATTTCTATATTTATCGTTATCGATTTAACACTTCTCACTCCAAGTGTACCTCTCTAGTACCACCAATATGTTACATCTTTATACAAATGTGCTTGTTGTGCACCTCCTATCTGAAGAATGCTATTAAGATCTATTTCTATATTTATCGTTATCGATTTAACACTTCTCACTCCAAGTGTACCTCTCTAGTACCACCTATATGTTACATCTTTATCCAAGTATGCTTGTTAAGTATTTCGTACGTGAAATGTGCTATTAATTGTGTTATCAATTTAAGACTTATCACATCAAGTGCACTTCTCAAGCACCGCCAATATGGACGTCTTAATCCAAGTGTGCTTGTTATGCACCTCCTATCTGAAGTATGCTATTAAGATCTATTTCTATATTTATCGTTATCGATTTAACACTTCTCACTCCAAGTGTACCTCTCTAGTACCACCTATATGTTACATCTTTATCCAAGTATGCTTGTTAAGTATTTCGTACGTGAAATGTGCTATTAATTGTGTTATCAATTTAAGACTTATCACACCAAGTGCACTTCTCAAGCACCGCCAATATGGGACATCTTAATTCAAGTGTGTTTGTTGGGCACCTATTATTTAAAGCGTGCTATTATGTTCTATTTCTATATTTATCGTTATCGATTTAACCCTTATCAATCCAAGTGTATCTCTTAAACACCACTAATATCGAGGTTTTATCCAAATGTGCTTACCGAATACCTTCGACCTCAAGTGTGTTACCTCAAGTGTGCTTGTAGGGTATTCATGTTCTATTTCTATATTTATCGGTAACGATTTAACCCTTATCAATCCAAGTGTACCTCTCAAAACATCACTAATGTGGACGTCTTATCCAAATGTGCTTATAAAACACCTTCGACCTCAAGTGTGTTACCTCAAGTGTGCTTGTAGGGTATTCCCTTAAATATGAATTTCTCAAATTCCTCAAATCTTCATATGTTATCGGTAATAGTTTATGTAGAAAAACAAGGTAACTTATATTTCAAGACGTGTTATTGTAAGCTCGTGACTTCGCAATTATGTCAAGAAGGAAAATAAACTTTTGCGGGAAAATGTAGGTAATAAAGATGACGTTTTAATTTTTGTATCTTTAGCACTGGCTTGGGGAGGAGATACAATGATAGAGGTTACTGTGATAATGATGTCTTTATTTCCGGAAGAAGAAAAATTTTAGAAATCTTTCATAGAGTGGCCAAAGTGCTGATAACTAAATATTATTAATCAGATGTTATTATAGGTTTAAAGTGTGACGCTTAAAAACTTGCAAGCCCAATAATAACGAAAATAAATCGTAGCTGTTTATAGCTAGCCACAATAAAAACTTTGAGTCTTAATTTATTAATAGACACTATAAGAAAATGCAAACAGCGGCTTATACACGAATAAAAAGAAAAAACATAACATAATCAAATGTTGATTATATTTGATATTAATTATATAACATTAAAAAAGTTTCGATAATCAAAAACAATTTCGACTTTGTAAATTGTCCATGGTCTCAATTGTTGATGATCTAGTCATCGACAATGGGACCGCTCCTGTATTTTTATTGGCAAGCAACCGCTCACTATTCTTCAAATTAAACTTCAATGTAATATAAAAGAATGGCGTGTGTGACAACATTCAATCATAAACGTATTTAAATAATATGTGGCGGTAAGCCACTCATATACATTTAAATACACCGCATGCCCAATAATGCATATATAACACACCAAACATGTATATCGGTGAGTCTGATTTACCCCACGACTTTTTTTACCGAACAATGTATAACTAAGTTTGGGTTTTAAGAGGAGAAGGAAGCAGAAAGTAACGCACTATCATGAACAACGGGTGCCGTAAATATGAGGCTAAGGTATTATGAATAATGTTATGAAAAAAAGTCTTAACACCACATCATCAATTAAATACCCCTTAGACAACTACATGACGTTTAAGTTATACATAATTAATTTTACTTACGCCGCACGGAGCCTAGTTCTCAGGACCGTCTCCGAAGAAGACTCCGCCTATGTGTAAACAGTCATACAGACGACATCTCGGCAAAAATTAATATTAATCAGGAGCGCTCTAGTTCCAGACGAATTAGCATGGCCGCAAGTCAGTCGCCGTTCACATCGTCGCAGTGTATCGAATTCAACGGAATTTTTGAAAAAATACTAAACAACGACCTGACAACATGTACTCTTTTTGGTATTTGCACTTGGTTTTAATTGTCAGTTCTGGTTAATTTAATAGATACTTACATAAAATGTTACAAAGAACGTGTTAAGGAACTACATTAAACATTTTAGATATATTCTGGACAAATTACTTTCAAAGTTGCGATTTCAACGAAAGAAGACAAGCAATTTTGGAGCGAAGTTCTTTTAAGCGGCTTACGGTAGAGCGAATTGGCAGATCGTCACGTAAGGAAAAAGCGTTATGCCCCCTCCAGGCGACCTTTGCCTCTCTTTTTCTCTATCTCTTTCTATTATATACGGTTGTATGTATGTGTGTGTGTTCGTGCGAGTATCAGTTGCGAGTATTAATTCGAGCAGTGAGCATTTCGGCGAGGTGAGTTGTATAACCTCAATTCTAAACACATGTAAATATTATTTAAATTTATTTATATTGATAATTACAACAGTGAAAATGCCCAATAAAAATCATCTTGCAATGAGATTTGTCTGTCATGTGAAACACAGATCACACTGATGTCCAATGTCAAGGTATTTGCTTTCTATTGTATGCCAATCATCTGCCAGACAGTTTCCAATGGGTATGTATTTATTTGCATTATAAATTATTATTTTATCTATTATCGAATACCTAAAATTAATAAATTACAATAAATTGTCAGAATATTCATTTATTTTCATTGTTAATTAAAGTTTAACACTGAGATGTTTTTATTCCTGTATATAATATAAATACATAATATATAGTGAAAGGAACTTCGTTCAACCTCTAGTTAACTTTTTTTTAAAGCAAATATACTCAGATCAATGCACAGAACCACATACATTAATAATTGACAAGTTCTTTATTACATTCCATATATTTAACAGGCGTAATGTGTAATTTGTGCATCGCATCAATTAACATCGCCAAATAAACATATTGATATATCACTCTGAAGATGGACAGAAATGTTATGCCGAGAGGCCACCTAACGTTTACACTTTTTTAAACGCTCTGAACTTCGTACAATCTAAACTTCTGATTTTACTCCTCATAAAACTTCATACCGGGCGCTATATATGAAAATCGATAAGAGGACTATCTAATCAATCGAGTGTTCTCAAAGTTTTTTATTTCATTAAACTTGTAAAATACAATAAGAAAAGACAATTATATAACTAATGAACCGCGATTCTTTGAACTTTGTTGATATATACGTCCATAATTTATTTGTTTTTAATATACAGTAACCTTTTTCCAAATGCCAATCATTTGCATTTGTCCATTTTGCTGTCATAAGCGTTATCACCTTTGTTTTGTGTAAATGTCGTAAATCATCAATACACGTTATAAAACAAATTCCCCCGTCGCGTCTGTCTGTCTGTATGCACGCGACTTTCACAGTAACTACAGAATAGGTTTCTATTCCGGTTTTCATCAGTGGGTAGATCGATTCACGGCCAAGGTTTAAATGTACAATTTATGAATATTTTGTGAAAATTACCCGATCTGTGGTGATGAATGTTGATGAAGCCGGAAAAAAGTATTCACCAGAGAATTACCTTGAAATGCGGTTTAAATCGTAAGAGACACATGGAAACAATGTATGTTTAATATTGTTTTTCTCAATAAGTCCTGGACAGCATATGTGTCTATATTACACAAAATCCATAATAAAAGTTTTACTGTTTAAAAAAATATAATTTTCCAACTAAGTTTTCCAGAGCTTATTGTACAAAACTGTCTTAATCCTTATCAAATTAAATCGTATAGCATCTTCCCCAACTTATATAAATTTCCCTATTATACCGTAATTTTTCAACTTATCGTTTAACACTGCCACTAATAAAACAAATTCTTAAAGTTAAGTTACCCTACCCTTATCACGTTGATATAACGAAGGTATTATTTACTACTAATAAACTCAGTAAAACGGTAGAATAACTATTCCAAAGTAATTTCAACACGTAAAATAGAGGTTGAGTCTATGATTGCGAATCAAAATTACATCTGTCACATCAGATGGCGTCTTTAGAGCATCGTTAAAATTTATATTATTCTATATTTGTGTCCGTTCTTATTGAATTTTTATGTTTTTTTTTCAGTTACGAAGGAATATGAGATGCTGTAAAAAGAGCATAAGTTACGTATGAAAACGACATTAATACAGCATGAACTTAAATAAAATAAATACATTTGCCATTTGCCATTTCCATAAAAATAAATTTGTCCCCATTATAGTTTTCCTGTAATGTTCTCACAAACTTATAAATATCCCTAAAAAATGAAGGGACCAGATATTTCTAGTACTTCCTAATGAAATCCTTTCTAATAACACCCCTTGACGCTTGAGCACAAACCAAATTTGGTAACCACGAAAAATTTAGGAAAACACGATTTTTTGAAAACTAACTGAGATTATGTTCGGCTCCAGTGGAAATTGTGAAAATGGCAACTGCTACGCGAGTGGAGTAGCGATACTATTAGTAACACTTCGTAACTGTTTCCGGCAGCTTCGTGGAATTAACATATCTTTAAATAAAAGGTGCTTTAATGTTACCTCTATGAAACAGTCAATTGGAAAATCAAATTTCAAGAAGTTTCAAGTTACGAAAATAAAATAAACAAATAAGCTAATTTTGGCATTTCTTACAGTAGTTGAAATAAGATGGAAAAAATAATATAACAAATATTTATACATCACACCTCCTAGCAATACAACTATCTTATGGAAAGCCTGGAAATTGGACTTGGTCACTCTACTCATATTGTGAAATATTTACGTAATATGAATTGCTCTATACATATTGTCCATCTAACAATTAGAACATATGTGTTTGCATGGCCTTTACACCACTGTCATCTCCTAAGAGTTGATTTCTAAACAAAGCATCCGAGATGGTAGCACTCCGTATGCAAGTTTACAGTTTTTCCAAAAAAAAGTATTCAAAAAGCTTTAAAATATGTATTTAATTATTTATTTCTTGGAGTGCTTCTGCGAAGTTGAGAGTTAATAGGATCGTCCCATTTTTTTTCATAGAAAATTTGAACCCACATTTTGATAATTTGAGACCGATTTTTCTAGAGATTTAGGCTTGCTGACAGTCAGTCGGTTTCTTATTTTATGTATATAGATTAATTGATCTCTAAAGCATTTACATGTAATAGTTATATACATAGGACTAAAACTATAGAAAATATTACACTTAATCCTATGTTGTGTCATTCGTTTTACTTAACGTATACGTTACCTAATGTACGACAATAACGGTTATCTGAACGTTCGCTTTAAAATTGGCATGTTGTATCGCACTGACTTTGTGCTAACCTTTATTGTTCGTTAACGTAACACTTTTTTCCTTGGTTTGAGGGAAAAGAATAGCATCATATAATTTTATGAGCATTAAGAAAAGAACGGAGCTATTTCGTCGACTATGACAGTTCTGTACCTTACCTGTGGGTGATAGAAGGTGTATTTTTATAGGTTATTTTATTTTGTCGCGCGTCAAGTAATGTTTATTCATCGTGTCACTTTCAACATCGGTCTCAAATTATCAATTATAAATTTTGTTATTTCTTTAGTCTTTTCAGTCAAAGTCAAAAGTATTTTACTAAAGTATTATTTGATAACGTCTATGGATCTAAGACATTCATCAATCCTCGAGTACGGACTTTATTGGCGTTTTATATATAATAATTTTTATGAGGTGAAACATATAACGATGTTTGTTGGCATCTAATTAAATATATAACATTATTTTTATAGGGTAACTATAAAAAATAGTTTTTTGTTTTCATTCCGCCCAATTGATTCTACCAATAAGGCTCAATTTACTAAATTACCCAAAATAAATATTTAAATAACATATACAGTCAGCCGTAACGTCCGCTGTTTTAGCTACCTTCACGTAAAGTGAAATAAGGCGTAATTTTAACGCACACAGTTGTCAAAATAAAGGTTGCATGATGATACAACATGCGCACGTCTGCTTAAAGGTTAATAACTCCGTAACGTTTACGTTATTCATAAAATAACATAATAAAACATATGGCTGAATATGACGGAGGGACGAAAATCAAGGTTATAACATTTTCTGGTTTCACCAGAAATCAATAAAATAAAAATGCATGAAAAAGATTGATAAAAACTACCTTTCAGTTTTCAATCTTAACACGTTGACGCAAATGCTATAAACGACATAGCATCAGCGTATGATTTATTATTATCGCTTGGAACAACAGTTTACCACCGCTGTAAATCAATAACACTTCATCCATCATGCCATCGTCGCAACATTCTTATTACAGTGTACTTTATTTCTCAAGCAATAACCTGTAAAGCTTTGAGTTGGCTGTCTTATTAGTTATTTTTACATCAATACTATAAGGATGTTGCTAAAAATGGTACTTTTTTCTCTAAATCGATTCTGGCAACATCACGAAAATTTGTAACGAAAGTAAATTCAAAGGAGTGGGGATAAATGTAAAACAGGCCCGTCCAACAAACGGCCCCCGAGCTACGATGTGGCCCGCAAAGGCCCTGCATTCGGTCCGCGAGCTAGTTAATACTTTGTTGTCGTTGTTGTAGTGTCCACATGATATGAAGGATCTCATATGGAAAAATGGTTGCCACAGCCTCGAAAGGTTAGACTTCTCAAGTCCTGCTTGACGGGCGGCCGAGAATCGAACCCGGGTCCCCGCGGTGCGCCGCGCAACGGCCGTATGTCTTGCGATCAACCCAACACACCACGGTGACGACAGTTAAAACTTTAAAAACACCAATAGGATATTGTGCAAATATCCATTAAAAATATGCCTATGTCAGTTGCACTACACTAGTCGATAAATGAACCAATAACTGATAGTCAAAATTAATAATGTGTACACGTTGGCAGATAGGTATGTTATGGAACCCGGCATCGCGATACGGAACCCTACAAAACACGTCAGTCTAATTATCTTGCTCCCGCGAAAATACTAGTATTGTAGTTGCAAGGAATAATCAACCTTATAGTCTCCACTATAGAGCCTGTATTAGCTTATGTTACTCACACGTAGTGTAGGTACATGCACAAGATAATATAGCCACTTCTAAAATATCAGCTGACATAGACGCACTATGTCAGCCTTCTCATCAGTGCCATAATTTCTAAACCAGAGGCGTTCTTTTTTAAATAAATGTTCATTTTGAAATATTAAAATTACTGTTTTCTTTACACTTAAAGTTCACTATGCTATTGGTCCACTTCGGTTTCAAAAATAATAAACAATTATGTTGGACACCCCTGGTGTAAAATAATCCAGAGGCATAAAGCATACGATTTCTTCGCGTCGAATTCACCCCGTGATATTCTGCCTGTGTCTTCTCCTTCACTAGCATTACAACCTGCCACAGATCTTTGCTACCTAAACAATACGCTTTCTTCAGCGTTCTCTATCTAGAGCTTCCTTTCTCCATTCTTATCCTCTTAGGGTGGCCACATATTTCTCAACGTCATAAAACCAACAAGATGGTGATCTACAGGTGTCTTTTGGTTTTTTGAAAGTTAGGGTTTTTACTGTATGGTTACATAGACTTCTCCACAAATGACCTAACCATCTGAGTTGGTTGTTGCAGAATATTTGAGTGATTTGTGGAGTTCTACATAATCTATATAAGATCGAAGAAATATCTGGATCTCCATTGCATGTTATTCTGACCTGGCCCATAATTCTGTTCGCATAATTTATTACCATACCATTTTCTGTATACTCTTTTTTTAATTGAGTAGTCTGTTTATTACCATCATGAGCTGGAGGAAGTCTACTGAATGAGCATGTCTTCCTCCATAATTTCTCACAGCACAGCACAGAACGATATTGCTCTACTTCCATCCAACAACTTCCTGCGATCTTTACAAGATCATCTGTCCACCCAACGGAGGGCGATCCCACTCTGCACCTTCCAGCACACGGTCGCCTTTCGAGAACTTCTCTACCTCAACTGTCGTCGGTTGTGCGTACTATAAGGCCTACCCATTGCCACTTTAACCTGCTTTGTATATAACCTGTCCAACTTTTCGCTGAGTGACTTGTAACCTGTTTACGATACCAACCGCACGGGATTATTTTGGTACTTTGGTACGTCTCGGTACTACTCAATGGATAAAACAGCTTTGAGACACGAACAGATGGCACGTGAGTGACTTGTGACTTTATAAAGGTTCCGTATTTTTTTTGGGGTACAGAACCTCAAAAAGTGACAACAATCACATTAATGTTGACAGCAAGAAAATTATTAATAGTACTACTCGCATGCATTCATCGTTTATTTTTTTATTGTGCCTAATTCAATTTTACTATAATCAAATGTTTATCAAAAATACTTATTTAATCGCTGATATTCGCATGTCAGCAACAAATAGGTCAGTTAAACTGATAACACTTCAGATAACAACCGAATTAATTATATAAGCACATTCATATACACAAAACAAAATATTCATACTAAACAAATAAAAATGGCGAAAACAGCCTCGACGATTGCGTTTACTGCTTTTGAGTTAAGAGTTAAAATAATTACAAACCCTAACGTCCATTGTGTGCGTGCATGCGTATATGCAATCACGCATGGCGCGCGCATTCGTGAGAGAGCGCATGCACGCATGCGTGTGTGAGAGGGCGCGTACGAGTGCTCGCATTAGTGTTTTATGCGCCGACGTACGTGCACTAGAGGGGCGCAAAATGTGTATATATATATATATATATATATATATATATATATATATATATAATATTTAGTATATATATATATATGTAATATTTAGATATTATTACATTTTTTTGGCTTTTACTTGCAATTTGAAAACGCACAACCTATATAGTAATTAACGACACATATTACTTAGGTTATGAAAATTCCTTTCAACTTTCTTTCTTCATCAACAATTCTTAATCGAGAGTAAACTCATCATTGTGACAGAAATATTTTCTTTTTTCGTTAATTTATCCTTCGAATTTGATGTTTTTATCATGAATTTAGCAGAAATTTTATTGAGAGGTAATTAGAGTGCCGGGTGTCCACTGTGAGGCTGAAATTTTATTGAGAGGTATTTAGAGTGCCACGTGTCCACTTGTGAGGCTGAAATTTTATTGAGAGGTAATTAGAGTGCCAGGTGTCCACTTGTGAGGCTGAAATTTTATTGAGAGATATTTAGAGTGCCACGTGTCCACTTGTGAGGCTGAAATTTTATTGAGAGGTAATTAGAGTGCCAGGTGTCCACTTGTGAGGCTGAAATTTTATTGAGAGATATTTAGAGTGCCACGTGTCCACTTGTGAGGCTGAAATTTTATTGAGAGGTAATTAGAGTGCCAGGTGTCCACTTGTGAGGCTGAAATTTTATTGAGAGATATTTAGAGTGCCACGTGTCCACTTGTGACGCTGTTCACTATATGTTTTAAAGTTGATTACGATAAAAAATAAGTTCCCAGGAATTTAAAATAAATTACAAAAAAAATCAACCGTTTTCGAACTATTTTTACTAGGCAAACCGTTTTCAAATCCTGAATTTTCGTAATAACAACCTGACCAAATATTTTCGTTTTAAACTTGATCACTATAACTACTTTCACGTATATTTCTATTACCGACAAATATGCTCACAGTGATTACGTTCATTAGCAACATTGGCTATCCGCCAAACCAGTTTTTTTTTGTAACCGTCAGTCAACTGGATATGATGCGCCTTAGATCATGTAACATCTTTACATTTTCAATGTCAAGAACTCGCGTGCCATCACGGCACTCCACCTTGGCGCTTTTGTAGGTTAACAAAGTTTTCAAAAGATAAACCGGTTACAGACGGCATTTAAACTAATATTTTAAAGGGGACTGGGTAAATGTACGAAGTGGGGGTAGTCTTCAATAATTTTATTTAGTATAATAATAGGATCAATTCTATGCCATAGGAATTTCCAAGTAAGAGATATTTTGGAGTTTACTCCTTTCATATATAGCGCCCGGTATGAAGTTTTATAAGGAGTCAAATCAGAAGTTCGAAGCGTTAAAAAAGTGTAACCGTTAGGTGGCCTCACCGCGTAATATTTTTGCCCATCTTTAGAGTGAGATATCAATATTTTTATTTGGCAATTTCTTACGACGTAATCGCAATGAGTGAATGTGACACATATATTGGCATTTTCTTAAGGCGTAATCCTAATGACGGAGTGAGACACACATAGTTTACTATCGTTCGCTTACATCAAAATGTAATCATTAAATGTGTGAATATTGGAGGTAAAAAAACTCCTATAAAATTCTCCTATAAAATTAAAAAGACTCTTAATTTTAAATTCTTAGTCTGACGTTACTAAATGTTTTTAATTTTGTTGTATAAATTTGATCTTGTTCACTTATGTTTTGCTTGAAAATAATTATATTGTCAGCATTTTTTTAATTTAGAATTTTTGGACTTTATTGCCGCAAGTCGAATAGTCCTCATAAAATATTAATAAGTTATACATCTAAACCTTCCTCGTAAACCAATATATTCGGTAGTGAAAACTGGAACAAAATCTGTTTAGTAGTCAGTGCGACACTCGCGTATATACAGACGCTGCGGAGAACTTTGTATACATCTAAACCTTCCTCGTAAACCAATCTATAGTGAAAACCGGAACAAAATCTGTTTAGTAGTCAGTGCGACACTCGCGTATATACAGACGCTGCGGAGAACTTTGTATACATCTAAACCTTCCTCGTAAACCAATCTATAGTGAAAACCGGAACAAAATCTGTTTAGTAGTCAGTGAGATACTCGCGTATATACAGACGCTGCGGAGAACTTTTTATGTATTGATAAAACTGTAACAGAGGTGTGTGTACACTGAAGTTATTTGAAAAGGTTAGTGGTATGATTGGGATTCAAATTAAAATTTAGGCAATCTTTTGCCCCTTCCAAATATATCCCTAAAGAGCATTTTGTCTATCTATTTGTTTTTTTTTATTAACCTGTTTATCATTTTGTTGGAGTGTCATATAAAAACAATAAGACCGATTTTAATTATGCATGGTGTTCAAAACAAATTTAGGCAACCTTTTTTTCACTTTCAAATATCGCCTACGGAGCATTTTGTCTATCTATTTGTTTTTTTTAATTACCCTGTTTATCAGTTTGTTTCAGTATCACATAAAAACTACGAGACTGTTTATAATTAAACATTCGATGAAATAATGCTTGGGGGGTCCAAATTAAAATTTAGGTAATCTTTTGTCCTTTTCAAATATCTCCTAAAGAGCATTTTGGCTATTTGTTTTTTTTACTTATTTTTCAATTTATTTGCGTATCATATAAAAACTACGCGACCGATTTTAATTAAACATTCAATGAAATAATGCTTGGGGTTCAAATTAAAATTCAGGCCATCTTTCGTCCCGTTCAAATATCTCCTAAAGAGCATTTTGGCGGTTTATTTATTTTTTTACCCTTTTTCATTTTATTTGAATATCACACAAAAACTACACAATCGATTTATTTAAACATTCGATGAAATAAATTTTTTGGGTTTAAATTAAAATACGGACCCTTTCAAATTGGTTTATATATTTGTTTTTAAACTGTTTACTGTTTCTTTATTCATATGCCTATTTGTTCGAGTATTACATACAAATTTAAAGACCGATTTAAATTAAAGTTTCACTGAAATGACGCTTTATTCCTTAAGAAACTTTAAAATTCAGTTGTACGCACTCAGGTTGTAAAACCAAGCATCTGGCTTACAACTGACGAATAGAAATTGTCTAACTTAAAGTTCAAACTAAGATGTAAGTAATTTTTTGTTATGATGAAAATGATAAAATGATGAAGGGTATTGTTGAGACGAAAACATAATATATAAATAACCCGAGAAAAACTCCGATGCAAAAATTGAAAATACACGTGAGTGGAGCAGCGAGCAAGACCTGGTGTATACCTACCTCTTGCCTTCCCATTGCACTGCTAGCAAACACCTCTTCATGGAAACGCCTATCGCATCTTACTGAATTTTAAGAGACCGTATATGTTTTTCCATAACCGACTATCGTTATCAATAATCTTCTTTGGTTTTTCTGCCAATTTAAGCGCATTCGGCCGAAATTGATCACAATTTTTATGGATGTTTTGTTAAAAACCTTTGCGTTTCCAAACAGTATTCCAGACATACATCGATTTTCGAAAATAATTATTTTTAAAGAAATTGTTAATAGGACTAATTTTGCAGGTCACTGTGTATAGTGTACATCAACATGACAAGGTCATTTGTAATAATTTCGTAAAAAAAATTGTTTTGATGGAAAAATGATATATATTAACCCAACATACCCGAAATCACTTTAACCGAATGTGGTCATTCAACTTAACGGTTTTACAATTAACAGTTTTACGGTTAACTGTTATACGGTTAAGAGTTTTACATCACCGTGTATTTGTGTAATTTCAAGAGAACCTGAAAATTTTATAACTGGCTCTTCATAAATGATACTAGATTCAGCAAGTTCCTGTCATACGCTGATGCTGTCAAGATCTTCTCAAAAAACCTGTCAAGTACGAGTAGAACTTGCACTACGAGAATTTCGTTCATATTTAAATACATAATTATTGAACGGTACTATATCTATTAAAATGTTTTCGAAATATACATTTTTCACAAACTAAACATAGCCTAGTATATATACATATTCACAGACGCATAAACATGGCGCGCAGTTAAGTAATATTATTTCTCACAATATACATATGAAAATATATTGTTTAATACATCTTTCATAGGCATAATAAATATACAATTTAAAATACAAAATATGGCGCGCATTTAAGTAATATTATTTCTCACAATATAAATATGAAAATATATTGTTTAATACATCTTTCATAGGCATAATAAATATACAATTTAAAATACAAAACATGGCGCGCATTTAAGTAATATTATTTCTCACAATATAAATATGAAAATATATTGTTTAATACATCTTTCATAGGCATAATAAATATACAATTTAAAATACAAAGCTATTTTTACAGTTCATTTAATTCACTTGTATGGAGTTTCTATGAACTTTTACAGACCCAACTACATAAGTTGGTTCATTATTATTCATAAACTAGTAGAGCCTACTTAGCTGTGACAGTTTTCCTTTTAACTTCGTTATATATACAACTATTGTTATGCAGTTATAAAAATATATAACCATACCAAATTTCAGCTTTATAGCGCTAATATTCTGCGAGTAAACGGCTGTGACACACAGACGGACATGGCGAAACTATAAAGATCCCTAGTATGACTATGGAAACCTAAAAAACTTGTGACAATATCGATGGCATTAAATTACAGAAAGATCTTAATAGACTCGATGCATATTGCACTACTAACAACACACAAGTGTGTTATAATAAGTGTAACCAATAACTTTTTAACATTAAATTACAGAAAAGATCTTAATAACTTTTTAACATTAAATTACAGAAAAGATCTTAATAACATTAAATTACAGAAAAGATCTTAAAAGTAACCAATAACATTAAATTACAGAAAGATCTTAATAGACTCGATACATATTGCACTAGTAACAACACACAAGTGTGTTATAATAAGTGTAACCAATAACTTTTTAACATTAAATTACAGAAAAGATCTTAATAACATTAAATTACAGAAAAGATCTTAAAAGTAACCAATAACATTAAATTACAGAAAGATCTTAATAGACTCGATACATATTGCACTAGTAACAACACACAAGTGTGTTATAATAAGTGTAACCAATAACTTTTTAACATTAAATTACAGAAAAGATCTTAATAACATTAAATTACAGAAAAGATCTTAAAAGTAACCAATAACATTAAATTACAGAAAGATCTTAATAGACTCGATACATATTGCACTAGTAACAACACACAAGTGTGTTATAATAAGTGTAACCAATAACTTTTTCCAAAAAAGTCACGACAAATGCAACGTGTCAAGATAATTTAATAGTTCTTGTTTAAGTAAATCCGAAACAGACCCCTTTATTCTTTTCAAATGGGCTTAACCCCTTAGCGGCAGGTCAATCACTTCCGTTTCTACATTAGAAATCGGAGCTTCGTACCATCTTCGCGCCAGTTTAAGAGTCTAGTCATCAGGGAAATTTTCATATATGCCTATAATGTACGGTTCTACAGTAGAGATTTTTCCAGTCGAAAACAAAAATGTTCCAAAAACCAAAATTTTAAAAGGTGTTATTTTTTATCATACAATATTTTTATCATATAATTTAACCCAAATTAACATTTACTACAAAATTTAGAATAGTATTGACAGACTCTAAACAAAAACAAATCTAAATAAAAATCTTTAAACTCCTTTAATTTCAAATATATTAATTTTACAAAAAAATATTCTAACTAAAAATTACACAGAAGTTCATTTTCTACAAAAAAGGTGTAACCTGTTTTTGTCGTAAGTCTAACCGTTCTCGATAAATTTAGGAAAAACGATTTTTCAAGATGGCGACTAAAGCAAGCCAACGCAGCTTTACCGCAACGCCAACTTAAATTTGTACTCAAAAAAAGACCCTAACTATTTCTGATTGAAAAAAAACTCTACTGTAGAAGAGCTACGTAAAAAATAGTCCTCAACCACTGGACTATAGGACGCGGAACGCACACAACAGACAAGCTACTTACAAACACTTACCGACACTTAATATCAATATTTAGCGTTAACACGACACTATAATAACAACGCTAACGACCCGCTCGCCTCACTACGACGGAACGCTTATCCGTTTCAGCCGCAATAAAACGTATTGATTTTGTAATTTATTAACGAACACACGCGTAAACCGTATCGGGTACAATGAATAAATTATAGTATTGATTGCGGGGCCGCAATTACTCATAAACGACACACGTCATCCGTCAATCATCGACGTAACGACATTGCGATCCACGCTAAAACTTTATTCAATCGTTCCTGCTCGAAAGTACTTAATATTATTTCTACATCAGAGTAGAATGTAATTTAAATTCTCATTATATTCAAGTGCCAAGCCCTAAGCTCGTCTCGTTTCACTAGCATATACACGGTGTGCGAGATTAATGGCTCGGTGTGCGAGCTGGGAATCAAGTCCATAATTTTCATAGAAACATCAGAGTAGAATGTAATTTAAATTCTCATTATATTCAAGTGCCAAGCCCTAAGCTCGTCTCGTTTCACTAGCATATACACGGTGTGCGAGATTAATGGCTCGGTGTGCGAGCTGGGAATCAAGTCCATAATTTTCATAGAAACATCAGAGTAGAATGTAATTTAAATTCTCATTATATTCAAGTGCCAAGCCCTAAGCTCGTCTCGTTTCACTAGCATATACACGGTGTGCGAGATTAATGGCTCGGTGTGCGAGCTGGGAATCAAGTCCATAATTTTCATAGAAACATCAGAGTAGAATGTAATTTAAATTCTCATTATATTCAAGTGCCAAGCCCTAAGCTCGTCTCGTTTCACTAGCATATACACGGTGTGCGAGATTAATGGCTCGGTGTGCGAGCTGGGAATCAAGTCCATAATTTTCATAGAAACATCAGAGTAGAATGTAATTTAAATTCTCATTATATTCAAGTGCCAAGCCCTAAGCTCGTCTCGTTTCACTAGCATATACACGGTGTGCGAGATTAATGGCTCGGTGTGCGAGCTGGGAATCAAGTCCATAATTTTCATAGAAACATCAGAGTAGAATGTAATTTAAATTCTCATTATATTCAAGTGCCAAGCCCTAAGCTCGTCTCGTTTCACTAGCATATACACAGTGTGCGAGATTAATGGCTCGGTGTGCGAGCTGGGAATCAAGTCCATAATTTTCATAGAAACATCAGAGTAGAATGTAATTTAAATTCTCATTATATTCAAGTGCCAAGCCCTAAGCTCGTCTCGTTTTACTAGCATATACACGGTGTGCGAGATTAATGGCTCGGTGTGCGAGCTGGGAATCAAGTCCATAATTTTCATAGAAATTGAAGGCTATAGGTCACAGTACACGATTTCAACTTGATATCTCAAGCTGTTTCAGAAAAAATGGCTTGAGATATCAAGACATTGGCATAAGTTATACCAAGACTAGATTCAACAAAAGAAAAAGGCTTGAGTTTCAGTTTCACAAAAAATTTGCTTGACATATCAAGACACTTGGCATAAGTTATACTAAGACTCAGTTTCAGAAAAAAATGGCTTGAGATATCAAGACACTTGGCATAAGTTATACTAAGACACAGTTTCAGAAAAAAATGGCTTGAGATATCAAGACACTTGGAATAAGTTATACTAAGACTCAGTTTCAGAAAAATATGGCTTGAGATATCAAGACACTTGGCATAAGTTATACTAAGACTAGATTCAACAAAAGAAAAGGGCTTGAGTTCCAGTTTCGGAAAAAATATGGCTTGAGATATCAAGACACTTGGCATAAGTTATACTAAGACTCAGTTTCAGAAAAAAATGGCTTGAGATATCAAGACACTTGGCATAAGTTATACTAAGACTAGATTCAACAAAAGAAAAGGGCTTGAGTTCCAGTTTCGGAAAAAAAATGGCTTGAGATATCAAGACACTTGGCATAAGTTATACCAAGACTATATTTTACAAAAGAAAGGGCTTTTGAGCTTCAGTTTCAGATATAAAGACACTTGGCATAAGCTATACCAAGACTAGATTTTACAAAAGAAAAGGCTTGAGCTTCAGCTTCAGAAAAAAATGGCTTGAGATATCAAGATATTTGGCATAAGTTATACCAAGACTAGATTTAACAAAAGAAAAGGGTTTGAGCTTCAGTTTCAGAAAAAAGGGCTTTGACAGACCGACAGACGGACGACAAAGTAATCCTATAAGGGTTCAATTTTAATTTTCGTTTTCAAGAAGAATCCAAAAGAATGCTGTACCAATTAACGGACACCTGTATAACTTTACAAAACGGACATCAAACACGTGTCGCGTGAGACCCACGAGCGAGGAGCGAGACGCATAATGAACTAGGGTCGCGACCCGTTTCGCTTGGACCTGTTTTAGGAACAAGGTCCGTTTACAGGGTTGTGACAAAAGCGGTAATCCAATAAATGAAGATAGGATTTCCGCTTTGATATCATTTTCTTTCCCCCTCTCCACAGAATATCTCCAACGTAATGATCCGCATAAACAGAACATCCTTGAACATAATGATCCGAATAAACAGACGATTGGTACGTACATAAATGTAAAATGCGATCTCCAATATTTACCCCTCTCTACAGAGAACATTTTCAAACATGATCCGTATAAACAGACAATTAGTGAATACGAAAATGTAAAATGAGATCTCCAATATTTGCCCCCCCCCCCCCCCCGTCTACAGAATATTTTCGAACATAATGATCCGTATGAACAGACGATTGTTATATACGTAAACGTAAAATGCGATTTCCAATATTTACCTCCCACTACACAGAATATTTTGAAACATAATGATCCATTTTAACAGACGCTTGGTACGTACATAAATGTAAAATGAGATCTCCAATATTTGTCCCACTCTCCACAAAATATTTTCAAACACAATGATCCGTATGAACAGATGACTGTTACCATACGTAAATGTAAAAAAGAGAGCTCCAATATTAGTACAGTCAAATAAAGATTAAATAAACCTTGGTATGAAAGTAACAAGATTGGGTTACATAAATCATCGTTTTGACGTTTTAAGATGGGTCTATATTATGTCATATCAGATGATATCATGTCATTAGACATCAAAGGTCAAAGGTTACGAAAATTGATCTTTTACAAATATCTTGCCGCTACGTATACCTCTCATGTCCTTATAAGTAGTCTTATAAATATTTTTTTTATGTGACAGCGTCTATTCTCTACATATACATAGTGTCCGGGAATAGATGTCGGACAAAGAAAGACGCAATTCGTTGGCTATAAATGCATAAATTATCGTTGAAGTAAAACGTAAAACAGGCTCTTTTTCTAATTGAGTGCAAAAAAATTACACATAACTCTTTTTAACACACCAAATACTTGCCCAGTGTGCGATGTCTTCGCAGCTTTTCACGGGTTATTCCAATGAGCAGCGCTGAACAACGCGCGCAAGTATCATGTGTATAAAAAGATTAAAAATAATTATGAATATTATTTTCAATTTTATTTTAACGGCAATCAACTATTTTTCAGTCAAGGAATAACGTCTTTCTTACTTACTCCCGAACACCTTGTGTGTGTTACATGTGTGTGTGTGTGTGTATATATATATATATATATATATATATATATATATATATATGTATATATATATGTGTATATATATATATATATCGATGTGTCAACGTATGTTTGGGTGAAAATGAAATTATGCCGAAATTCATGGCGCAGTAATTCTGTGAATAATTGATCGATAGAGAACTATGGACTAAACTCTGAGACTGTGAGTGAGATGCCACCTAACGTTTACACTTGTTTTAACGCTCTGAACTTCGCACACTTTGAACTTCTGATTTTACTCCTCATAAAACTTCATACCGGCGTTATATATGAAAATCAATTTTTAAAGAGCCTCCAAACAAAATTTTTATAGCCAAACTTGTAGAGAATCGTATGATCTAATGGCATGTGAGATATAAAAAACGGGATATTTGAAAAAGACCGATTTTCATGACCTTTTGTCCTTTGATATCCTGACTAGCGGACAGATTTTTTTTGCAAAGATCTGTGCAATTTTTCGGCTTTCCTCCATTTAATCCGAGGTTGAATTCTTATTTGACATTATTATAAGGAAAACAATTGGGAAAACCATCTTTTGTTTCCGGCTGAGTTGGCACGAATTCCCGATTAAGACTGAGAAAATTCCATGCATAATTTGGACTCTCGAGATGCATGCCAATAGACTTAACACACACGCTGCGTCATTCCAAAACAGAGCGTCGGAAACTGTTTTTTTTTATCTACAAAAACTTGTATGCCAATAAATGTTGAAACAAATTTTTTGTGGGGTTCTTTCATTGTAGTTAATTAATTTTTAACGCAAGACCGGAATTAAATTTAATTTAATTTGGTAAATATGAAATTATCATGGCACTTATTCAGGTTAATTTTCAATTCAAATTTCGCCACGGTGACTTCGTAATACTCGTGGTAATTACATTTTAATATACAATTTACAAACTTCTACGAAAATCAATCACATACGCCACATACTTCACGCTTTTCATTAGCGACAAACGTAAACAATAATATTGGTAAACTACAACGGTAATTAGACTTTAAAAAGCAAGTACCAGACAGACTACAAAAACAGCTATTGGTCAGCCAACTATACTGATAGTTGGCTGACCAATAATTTCATAATCAAAATTTCCTCTTGCCGTGACAAAAGTTCGCAAAAAAACATCGCATCTGCTAAAAAAATACCTGTGCTATCATATTTCTCGTATAGTAATTACCAAAAATTAAGGACTGGATATACATTTGTTTAATTACTATGCAACAAAATTTCGACATACGAAGCGCAAATCGGCCCAACCTAATTATTCAATAGGTCAATCTAATTATTTGTGTTTAATATAAGACCATGATGATCCCTTATTCGCTGCTTTAATATTGAATCATACGAGTATAAATCGATTACACTGGTAAATTAATGTTTTTTTTGAAGTTATACTTCTTTAGGCGCGTTAAGAAAAAAATATTAGAGTGAAATTTTAAGATTCGTCACACAAAAGTTACAGTATGAAGTTGCAGCGGTTGCAGTCTCGAAACAAAAGCTATTGGCACCATCGTCGCCTCTGTTCACTGTTTTCATATTCATAGTATTTATCCACATGTTTCTAGTGTCTACATTCACACACGTGTTTTAGTTTCATATAAGTGCGATTTATATATGTGCTGATAAATTATATTCAGTAGTGATTTAAATTCAATATTTTGGTTAATATATTCACTATTCGTCAATATTAGTGAAAAAATTGTGTTTATAGACTTTCTCAAGTGCTCCAATATAATTGAGGTTATCTATCCGTATGTATTATTTAATGATGCCAAAGAAGTATAACTTCTCACGCGCGTACATAAGTACACGCACTATTTTTTTTTTAATTTATGGAAGTTTTCTTTAGAATAATGAACCATTTAAATGTAATGTGTATTTGCAGCGGACAACTGTTACTGAGTAGAAAATAAGATGATTATCATCAATAAACAATTTCATACCGTGCGCCGCCGGCGTAATCAAAACGCGATAACATCGTATTCGGTTGTGGATATTGATACACATAGCGACGAACACCTTATTCGCTGCTTTGATATTGAATCATACAAGTAGAAATCGATTACACTGGTAAATCAATGTTTTTTAAAATTTTATTTATGGAAGTTTTCTTTAGAATAATGGACCATTTAAATGTAATGTGTATTTACAGGCAACGTAAACGCAATATTTAACGAGACACTAAAGATATTTAATAAACTCCTTTAAAATGAATGCTAAATAATAGACTAGTGACGTCATAAGCCAGTTGTGTTTTGTATGGGGCGTTTTCGCGCGAATCGTAGTTCGTCAGTTTTTAAGTCGTTATAACTTCGTAATGAAAAATCCTAGGTACCATATATTTATTTTAAACGTTTTTAATGTTATTACTTATTCTATTTTAGTAATAAACCCTCTAAATTTTACCCCCTGCTGAATAAATCACTGTTTTTTTTTTTTAATTTTAATATCATATTGGGTATGTATCATTTGAAAATCCTTGTTAGGAGAAATACAAAAACATATTATAATTTTTTTGAAAACATGCGTTTTTTTCATAATTTCAAATATATAATATAAAAAATAGACAAAAATAGAACACGACCATACCCCCTTATTTCAGAAACTACTGAACCGAAAATGAAGAAAAACAGAGTTGGTGAAATTTTAATAGAAAATTACAGGAAAACTATAGCAGTTATCCTATTTTTTACAATTTCCTTTAAATATACACTATGTTTTTACGCCGGTGAAAGTTACATTATATTTACATTGTGAAAAATTAATATTCGTAATTTTTTTCAACAGAAATTCTAAATACGCTAAATGTGTACGGAATCCTCGTAGTACGATTTCTACACGTACTTGACTTGTTTTTATTCTTGTAACATCTGGGCCCAATATTAGTTCGTCAGTTTTTAAGTCGTTATAACTTCGTAATGAAAAATCCTAGGTACCATATATTTATTTTAAATATAATGTTATTACTTATTCTATTTTAGAAATAAACCCTCTAAATTTTACCCCTGCTGAATAAATCAGTTTTTTTTTTAATTTTATTATCATATTGGGTATAAACCATTTGAAAATTCTTGTTAGGAGAAATACAAAAATATATTATAATTTTTTTCAAAACATGTCATACGTTTTTTTCATAATTTCAAATATATAATATAAAAAATAGACAAAAATAGAACATGACCATCCCCCCTTATTTCAGAAACTACTGAACCGAAAATGAAGAAAAACAGAGTTGGTGAAATTTTAATAGAAAATTACAGGAAAACTATAGCAGTTATCCTATTTTTTACAATTTCTTTTAAATATACACTATGTTTTTACGCCGGTGAAAGTTACATTATATTTACATTGTGAAAAATATTCGTAATTTTTTTCAACAGAAATTCTAAATACGCTTAATGTGTACGGAATCCTCGTAGTACAATTCTACTCGTACTTGACTTGTTTTTATTCTTGTAACATCTGGGCCCAATATTATAAGGACTTTTGCCGGCCTCTTAACCCTTCAGGGCACCATAGTCAGGCAATATTTTTAGCATCTACTTTTCGCCAAACCTCTTCTGCTCTTTCTTCCAAGTGTTCAAAACGTTCAATAACTATAATTTCAAACTTAAACGTCAACACAAGACGCGTCACGCTGTCGTGCGATTTCGTTAACACTTTTCTGATAGGACACTGTGGTAATACAAAGCTTATCAAGGTCATGAAAAATTTTAGCACCACTGTTCGCCAAACCATTCGCTCTTTCTTCTAAGTCTTCAAACGTTGTTATAATAACCATAACTTCATACTTAAACGTAAACGCAAGACGCGTCACGCTGCCGTCTAATTTCGTTACTTTTCTGATGGGATACAGTGGTAATAAATAGGTTATCAAGGTCCCGGGAATGTAGAAAGTACCCTTCAAATATCCTGTCCATAATTGCAGCAGCTTTGAGTTATTTATACTCCATATATTAAAGAAGTATGCTAGAATCACAAAACACTTAAAAAGATAGTGTTTTTGAGTAATTGAAGCCCAGTGGTAAAAGCGCTGGAAGTGTAAGGAAAGGTCATGCTCTGTACGTAACTGACTTTTGTCGGCAACTTCACTCTCGTTCAATTGATTTCACTTATATAGCGTTATTTAAAGGAATATGGCTGATTATCTCCCACTACTGATAGGAAAATGCAGAAAACGTCAATATTCTAAAATTAATTTCAAAAATTTAGATATTTTATATCAACGCACTGAACGTTAAACGTCAACATAAAATTTCTGAACTTTTTTGGTTATACACTGGAAATAAAAACCATATTTTTCCCACATCTTATACTTTATGACACCTATATTGGATTAATGTTTCTGATATACAAAAATATATTTTATTAGATTTGTTAATACTGGGTATATCCCATTGAAATTTTAGCGTAATCTTAAATGTACGCCATCTGTAGTAGAAGGGGGAATCTAGTGTGTATATAAAGTCCTATAAAAGAATTAAATAAGTTTGCACTAGATGGCGCTGTATTATTTCGCCAATTTAAAAGTGGACTTTTGGACAAATAAACAAAATATTTCTTTCCGGCATAATGTTTCATATTATTATTGTTTCTCCATAGTATAAACCGTACAGGTTATAAAAAATTATACTAAATTCATCTTTCCGATTAGCGACTGTAACCGGCTTTTCTGTATTATACTTGTATTAAAACTACTGCAAGTTTCTATGGAAAATAAGATCCAGTGATCCAGTGATCGGCATAAAATAAAGGTTGCAAAGAAAATAAAAGTTTGAATGTACACCAATTGTCCACAGTGGGTGCGGTACCAAACAATACTTATTGATATACTGATATATTTTTGTCGACCCGTATCTCCTAACAATTTGGCCGATAAAAATATGTCTTTAGTTAGATTTAGTTAAATTCATAATAAAACTTTAACTTTTAACGCTTTAATAATAGTTTTGTATTCCATACGTTTTAGAAGAAACAAAGGAATAAGAGACTAACACCATCTAGCCGATATTCTTCGCACTATGTTCTATTACAAAAAGGAAAAAGGTTCGTAATGAATTAACGCCATCTGTTCTTAATTTGATAAGTGAAAAGTTGCGGCACAGTTGCTACTGTGCCTCTTTTCATTCTTTTTCTTTTTTGAAATAAAATTTAGTTAAAAAATTATTACAATAAATATAGCTTATTAAGCAAAATTAAATTATGGTCAGCTCTTCTTTCCTACAGGATCTTTTACAAAACTAATTTAAGGTACCGTGTTTCAAAAGCAAAAAAAGGGAATCCTTTTAGGATCAGTCACACATCTGCATGTCCGTCTGTAAGAGCAGTTTTTCTCAAAAATCGTTTGACGTAAAAAAAGTTGAAAAATGCGGTACTAATGGAGTTAGTTTTATTACCCGCATACTTCGTAACATTTTCCCGTTAAATAGTTGTCTTAAAACTTTAAAAGTGGGCAAGCTCAGTATGAAAAAATAATTCAATCGTGTAGAGTATCGATTGAAAAGGCGAATATTTTTTTCAGAATTCAGGTTTACTAGATATTTGCCAGAAAACTAATAAGTATGATTCTAGTTCTCGCAGTTTTTAAGAAATAAATGACATTACACATCTGTCAAAGATCTACTAGTCAATTTATTCACACGATAGAAACCAATATTTGTTATGCTGCGGCCACATTATCGGGGTTCGGCGAATGTTCGACCTGTCGCGACATGTGTAGCCAGACAGTTCGTTGAATCGGGAATTTTTCGGGCGAACTCGAACTCTGTTCGAGTTTCTGTCGGTTGTCTACCGCACATCAAAGGAATTTTATCGTGACAGAGTTCGTGCAAATGGCCACACTTGAAAACTTCATTTCAAGTGTCTCATCCGAATGTTTCGCACGTGTTTCGTCGCCATGGATTGGAGCAATGAAAAAGTAATGGAGTTCATCGAGAATTACGAAGCTGAACCTATTTTATGGAAGCCTCGAGATCCCTGTTATAAAAAAAACATCTTATTCATGACGCTTGGGTACGAATAAATAATAATCTAAGTTGGCCACCGTCAGTGGAGAATTTAAAAAAGAAAGAGATTAGCTCATTCTTTTTCTATGCATAGTAGTCATCCACCATCTTCTCTTCCTTCTCACTTTCGATTTTTGCAGGTTTTCCAAGAGGTTTAAACAATTATTTACTGACATATAATATAATGCAAACGCTTCCTCCATCTTGCCGCCAGATCTAGAATGATCCGATGTAATTCGCTCGAAGTTTCGACGTAAAACGAACACGAAGTTTTTATCGCGACAAAGCGACACGAATTTTCGCCCGATAATATGGCCCCAGCATTAATGGTATAAAAGAAACATAACGTACATTTAAATGTTTACATGAACCTAAGTGCGTTAAGAACCCTGCGAGTTCTATTCGCACTTGACAAGTTTATTTGTAATTAATTATTTCTTTGTGGTTTAAACTAAAATTACAATAATCATGGAACAATATTTTTACATACTAAAAATAAGTCAGAAATAGATTAACACTCTACTTATAGAGACCTTTTATATCCAAATGTCTAAATAACAATTTTTTTTTATAAATTCCGTGCAAGTCTGTGAATTTTTGAGTTCTAATATTTTTCTAAATTATATCACTTACAAGATGATCAAATACAGTGTTATAAAAAAAAGTATTTGTTTTTATAAGCTCTTTGTACGTTATTTTCGATGTTAATTTGCACAAAACCTACAAAAACGCGTAAAAACTAAGCGCAACATAACAAGTTGTACAACGCCTAACCGTTCCCCCGTTCCGTTACAGGCAGGTGTACCGCTAAAATTATCACAATAAAAACATTCATTCCTACAACACTCGGCCGGCTCTTGCGCAACGATGACTCGGCAAAAGGCAGAAATCGAAAAACGATCTTCCTTTGCAGTATCGGACGCGCAATTTTTCAAGGCCGCACTGGCCATTATTTCCTGTTGCGATTAGAAAAACTTAACACGCAGAGCGATATGGCAACATAGATCGTCGAGTCGGCGGGAGCTGTCAGATGGATGAAAAAATAAAGGCGGCAAAATCGCGACACTGAAAAGGTTCGCAATAATTTTAAAGGTTTTAACAGAATAATATAACAAAGTTAAAAAAAATGTTGAATAATTTTTAATAACCATTTTATGACGTTTAGATAAAATAATTCCGAAAAACCAAAAAATAGCGATAAACTTTTAACGACAGCGTTTGAACACTGTCATCGTAACAGATCAGCACATTTAATATTTATAACATTTTGTCCTTGAATACGTCATACCTACTAAGTATGTGCAATATTAAGTGTAAAAAGTTTTTTTTTCTATTTTACATATTTATATGATAAAACAGAGGCGATAAAAAAATCTAGAAGTATAAAAAAAACAAGTTCGGGGCAGTCTAAGTATGTTCATAGATAACTAGACCACTTTTGGTCAGTCTACTTTTTTGTCTGTCTGTTTGAATGCGCGTCGTGTAAAAACTAGTGGACTAATTTAGACAAGAGTAAATATTGTACTTCATAAAGCCCCCATACGAGGTATTAAGCGTTTACAGAAGTTTTGAGATATTGAATTTTTTTTTCAAGTTCTTCTCTAAAATATAAGACCAAAATAATCTAAAACCTTTTTTAAATTGGGTTTTTATTACAATTTATTTTCAAGTTTTTATTTTCAACATTTTCGCAATCCTAATTACATTTAAACTTATCATTATCGTAAACAGAATTTCCATGTAAAAAAACTTATTAAAAAATATTGAATTACCAGTATAATCTGCGAAAGTTTTCTCCATGCCAAAATAATACTTGTATCCGCTAATATTTAAGGCCGAACAAGTTGTTAAATGCTTCGAGTAGCGTCTTCAGAGCGTTAAAAAAAGTGAACCGTCAGGTTTTGATCGTACGAAGTTCAGAGCATTAAAAAATGTAACCGTTAGGTGGCCTCTCCGCGCAACATTTCCGCGCATCTTTAGAATGAGACATCAATATGTTTATTCGGCATTTTCTTACGGCATAATCGCAATGACGGAGTGTAACACATATATTGGCATTTTTTTATGGCGTAATCGCAATGACTGAGTGTGACACGCATATTTACTCTCGTTCACTTATATCAAGATGTAATCATTAAATGTCATTACGTGTGAATATTTGGTATCTTCTATCCTACAAAATTAAAAAGTCTCTTTTAATTTTAACTTCTTAGTCTGACGTTACTAAATGTTTTTAATTTTATTGCATAAATATGATCTTGTTCATTTGTGTTTTACTTGAAAATAATTATATTGTTAACATTTTTTATTAAAGAATTTTCCATTTACATTTAATGACATTGATATTTATATTTATATACAGCGTTATCTATTTTACACATTCCACGACAATCGTAATTAAGGAGAAAAATCCAGCCGTGATATAAAGTACATATTAAACAAATTTAACCCTTTCCGTACCAATGACTATTCGCAACTGGATTGCTTTATTATTAATCACTGTAAAATTTTGCATTTCCTATTTAATCAGTCTTACTTCTTTTTTTCGTTATCATTTTTTTGTATTTTGTTTAATATTCACAATAATATAAGAACTTTGACTGAGTTATAAATGAAATTAATTAATCTTTTTAGACAGAAATTAGAAATAAAAAGTGGTTACAATGGTCACGGTAACCACCAACAGAGAGTTAAACATAGTTTGCATTATCGTATTTAAAAAAAAAACTGAGATATGTTGTATTCTATCAAAAAACCCAGACACCTTAAGACGACGATTTCAGAAACTAAGAAATAAAGAAAGTAGTGTCAGCCTTCTGGCGATGAGAACATGTTCATTAACAATCCCTGATAAAACAATAATAAAAGTTTTATGTATAGTTGTTTGTTAATTTTTTTTTTGCATTCGTAAACACCCCAACAGATATCAATGAGATTATGAATATATATAATATACATCATAAATTAAAATATAGGGTGTTTATACTTACACATTATTCACAACAACTGAATGTGCTGCCAAAACTATACGAAAAGTTGGCCATGACATGTAATCTCCATTAATAGATAATACTAGCGTGACCCGTGCGAAGTCTTCGCATTATAAATTATTCAACTCAATTTAATAAATCAAAATTGATTGCAGGTATTCAATTCATTTCTAATTTTGCACACTGCTTATTACGTTTTTATTCCATTATGAAGCTCAGATGACAGATCAAACAAATATTTTACGAAAATTGACATATAGAGGCGCAAGTATCAAAAGCATTGAGCTAAAGCGCCACTTTATTTATACGTGAGTGGATTTCAAATTAAACAAAAATTTTACCGACCGTCAATCGTATTGACGTTGAGCCGTTAGAGGCAGCATTGCTGTTTTGTGTATATAATTTTAATAATTAATTAATTTGCAAAAACAATAGCAATAATAAATTCTTTAGTTGTGGATGCCGGTAGAGCAAGCAATTATCTATAAAATGATATATAATTTATGTGGATTAGTTGTGAGGTTTTTTCTAAAAAGGGAGAGTAACATCTTAACCTTAGCGTATTAATATATATGATGATGATGATGATGATATACAATAAGCTTTTTAATAATAAATAAAAGTATTATTTCTGAACATCATAGTCATGGATGTTTACTGTGTAAACTTATGAATCTTAGTGTAAACAAATTTTAATGTTAGCAAGTAAATATATTTAGCTACAAATGTTCTTTTGACATTATACACTTATCATTTATAGTTTAGTAGTTATAAAGATATTCATTTAGGTATGCGCGCGTATATTTACGCGGTACCGCGTATTTCGACCACGCGGGGAATCGAGGGGACGCGGGAAATCGAGGAGAGGAACGTTTGCGCACATGCATAGGGTGAAGACAGGGAAAGAATCTACTTAAATACCACTTGGGCGAAGCCACGGGCAAAAGTTACTTAACTATACACGGTGTCCGGGAATAAGTGTCGGACAAAGAAAGACGTTATTCTTTGACTGAAAAATAGTTGATGGTAGTTAAAATAAAATTTAGAAGACGACTTTTTTTCAGATAATTGACAATAATATTCATAATTGTTTGTCATCTTTTTCGTACTTATATATACGATACTTGCGCACAATATCCAACGCCGCGCGGGAGAACAACCCGCGAATAGCTGCGAAGCCATAGCCACTGCGAGGAAACACCGCACTCCGGACATGTATTGGGTGTGTTCAGAAGAGTTACGTGTAATATTTGTTTGCACTCAATTAGAAACAGGGCGTTTTACGTTTTATTTCAACGATTTATTCCTTTATAGCCCCAACGAATAGAGTCTTCCTTTGTCAGACGTCTATTCCCGGACACCGTGTATATTTCGTTAACTGGGTAAATCTAGTACACCATGCGAAGCAAGCAGTTAAACAATCATCATCATATATATTAATACGCTAAGGTTAAGATGTTACTCTCCCTTTTTAGAAAAAACCTCACAACTAATCCACATAAATTATATATCATTTTATAGATAATTGCTTGCTCTACCGGCATCCACAACTAAACAATTTATTATTGCTATTGTTTTTGCAAATTAATTAATTATTAAAATTATATACACAAAACAGCAATGCTGCCATCTAACGGCTCAACGTCAATATGATTGACGGTCGGCAAAATGTTTGTTTAATTTCAAATCCACTCAGGTATAAATAAAGTGGCGCTTTAGCTCAATGCTTTTGATACTTGCGCCTCTATATGTCAATTTTAGTAAAATATTTGTTTGATCTGTCATCTGAGCTTCATAATGGAATAAATAATGCGAAGACTTCGCACGGGTCACGCTAGTTTTTTTAATTAGTGTTATAAAAAATAACATATATTCACTCCTTGACGGTCGTCATTCACAGGAAGCAAAATTTGATTCCTACAAATACTTTCCAGAATGTAAATAAAATGGTAGGTATATAGAGTGAGGTACAGAAATCGAAGGAAAAACGACAATTGTCAACAACGAACAGCAACAAAAAACAAGTTATGCCTTCTAAAACAGGAAAAGAAAACCCCATAGCAATTCAAATATTTTTTTTCGTTTTCGTAATTTAATCATTTTTCATACACATTTTATATATTTTTGAATCTGTATTTTAAAACCCCTTTCGTTTAATACCCTTCCTAACGTAAGAAGATAAAACAATTATATACATCAATTATTATATGGCGTACTGCAACCACCATATTGAATTTTCCAAAAAAAATTACCTACGTTCTAAAGATAAATCAAATTATATCTCATTTTCGAATATCGGTTTGATAGTTTTGGTGTTACGATGGAACATACAGAATTTGTTCATATACTTTTACATACACACATTCATATATAAGACCTATTTCTTACTCCTAGGCTTAGCTGCTGTGGGACAAATCCTAAAGCAGATACACGTGTATCTATAACAAATAGTCTGCAATAAACATTCTTGCATTTATAGCTTAATTAAGTATACGGTATAGCCATGCTGCATATGCTTTTACACCAAGCACGAGCCTGAATATAAATAAGTGTATTGAAGATCGAGAATGATTAAATAGTCTCCTGCTGGTCTCCTTCAATGCAATATACTGCTGCAGTCTTGCTCTCCACTGGTGGAAGACATGAAAAAAATCAATTTGTGTCAGCTGTTTTGAAGTATACACCGTTTTTTTTTCTGTACTGCATCAACTAACCCAAAACGAGTTCCTTTAAAACTGACTGAACTTTTCTAAAATATAAAAGTTAAATTGGGCGAATGCGGAGGATGTCCAAATGTAGTAATATGCTTGTCGGTCAAGTGTACAAAAAATACTGTGTGAGCAAGCATATTGGCCTGGTCAAGAATGAGACCACTTTTCCATAGCTGTTTCTTCTGACTTTCTCTTCTAGTTTACGTCCTTATAAAATACTGGTTAACTATGTGTCTTCTGAAACCTGTTTTTCTAAAATTTATATCCTTGATATCAAAAAACACAATATTCAAGGCTTTGAATTTCGACTTGCTTTCAATAGGTTATTTCATTCTTGGTGATGATGATGTTGTACAGTGCATTGGCTGTCTTTTGGTTCAGGGATACTAGAAGATCCAGGTGTAGTCACAAGTGGTTACTTTGTGGAACAGATTTGGACCTGCATCAAGTTGCTGCAGAATGTCAACACAACATTCCTTGTGACGTACTTTTTGCTCTGGTATAAAAATCCTTGTCGAAAATATTTCATTCGCTGTCTTTATCAATGTTAACAGATCACCACACATGCAGTTATAATCGGTTTTGACCACAGAATATTGACTGTTGTGGTTCTGTGGTTTTGACTGCTTATTTTACAAGGTAGAATCAGTCTCGTTATTTAATAAACATATCTCGTATATGTATATTGTAATGTTGCAATAAAATTTTATTTTTTTTATTTTATTGATGGACTCATAAATTATTTCTTTTTTGTCGGACTCGTAAAACACAATTGGTGCACAGCTGCGCATCCCAACAACGACCCGCCCTCGCCGTAAGAACGCACCTTTTTTAATTCAGTTTTGTACGAGAAGAACCCTAATTAGATTTTTGCAGGGGAACCCTACTAACTAGGTTTACAAAAAATCGTTGGGACACATTTTGAGTTTAAAAAAAACATTGGGTGCGGCTGTGTCATGGACACGGCTGTGTGTTGTACGTGAATACGTCTATCTAACGAGTTATATTTTTTAAATAAAATATTTTTATTTATGTATTTAGGACAACAGCAAGGAAACAAATAATTATTGTGTTACAATAGCGTATAGGCCGACATTATATATTTTTGATAATATTTTTTTATTCTAACACCTTATTATATTCACTGTCACTATTTTAAACTAATGTTTTATATACAATCGATAGATTTTGACAACAGCTAACGACTAAAATTTAAACAAGCTTTTCCGAATCAAAAGTTATACTAATTGCAAATCTCGATACGCAGCAAAATAACGTCAAAATGGCGGCGCTTCCCCCTCCACCGCGCGCGATGCGTCATTGTTCATCATTAGGTTTTTTTGGATTTGGGGGCCCATATGATAGCAAATTTAAAGACGTATTTACGTCAAAAGTAATGAGAGAATATTTACAAAAAAAAACACCAAATTTCCTCTAGATCTATTAGCGATTTAGGTGCCATCAAATAGACACACACAATATATTTAGGTTCCACCAAACGGACACATACACACAATATAGTGTTTTTAGACCTTGTTAATGGTTTTTAGACAAGAGTTGGAATTTTTGGATGATTACAGCCTCTCCTTCACTCTGACGTCTCTCAAAAGTAAATATCAACTTTAACATTTCAATGGATTGTTAAATTTACTAAAACAATCTAAATAAACTTTGATTATGAAAATAAATGCTGAAAATTTATCGTAGTGTATTAATTTTAAGTATTTAATAAATAATTTTTTTTATAAATGAACCACTATTAAATTTAAATTACAAAAAAATATTATTTAAAAGCACACATAAATATTGAATATATTTGGCGTTAATTTTGTAGAAATTCATTATTCACAATTAAATGAAACTACGTAATGTAGTATTATTTCTACTATCTTTAATTTCTTTACCACGACCTAGGTTTCTTTGTTAATATCCCACCTGAAGATGTTGTAATACAACGAAACCTAGGTCGTGGTAAAGAAATTAAAGATAGTAGAAATAATACTACATCACGTAGTTTCATTTAATTGTGAGCACACATAAACTTAGATTTATGTGAATATCAAACACGTGTTGTGTAAAGTACCTCAATAACTATCATGAACATTGTATCAGTCACTACGCGCATGTAAATATATAAATATATGTTTAGTGAGCAACTTCCTACCGATTTAGCACCGTGCGCGCGCATCGTGAGCAACTTCACACTGTCGATTGTTGCTTCGTTACCAATTTCATTCTGTCGATTTTTGCATCGTGCGTGCGCATGCGTTTATCGTAAAATTTTGCACTCATAATTTTTTCATAACGCATCTAATGAAGTATAACTTCAAAAACTTAGAATACTTTATTTGCCCCCTCTAAAACTTCCATATTTTTGAGTCTATTGAGATACGTGCGTGTTAAAATGTTTCATTACCATGCCAAATTTCAAGTTTCTACATCAAGCGGTTTCTGAGAAAACGACAAACAAACAGACACTTCAGTGATCTTATAAGGGGTCTTTTTATTTTGAGATATGAAATTGAAAAAATTTACAAAGTGGCTTGCGACAAACCAACAGTGCGTTAGGAATGCCACGTTGTAATCCATTTTCGTTTGGGAGCAACTACACAACTGTTCTGCTTAGAAAAAATAGTTACTATTGACAAAATAAAAAACATTAAGTATAAAAAACCTAAATAACATATTTAAATATTAAAGCTGCTTGCACTGTTAGCATAACAACCGATGGCATTATACTATCAAAGTCTTAGATAATAATGCCCGCCTATCTTTTCAGCCAAGCCATGCGCATTCAATTTTAGTAATCTTTTTTATGCAATGTAAGATTATGCAATAACAGCATATCTTGTATAAAATACCAAAATTATATATTTGGTATTTTATGAAAGGTATAGATATATATAGAGTACAGACATAATTTTAAAGCAAATGAGGGGTTCCCAAAACAACTCACTGCACTATTTTTTAGCTTTTACCTTTTCAATCGTTTCTTGTTATTAATCTTGTTTTTTGTTAATATTCGTAATCTATTCTTCAATACCTTTCATTTAAAAATTAAAAAAATAATAATTTTTTTAAATTTCCATGAACTTTTCGCCAAAATGCGGCCAAAATTCAAAATTTTCAAAAATTCTATATATTTATTCCTAATCTAATTTTTAATACCTTTCATTTCAAGAAAAACACACACTTTTCACACTCAAAATTTTCAAGAAAATACCTTTTTTCCAAATTTTCAAGATGGCGGATTTTCATCAAAATCTAATTTCAGTCGTAAAATGGCATAACAAATTTTTCTGCCATATTTCTATAAATTCGGTCGAGTTTTACAGAAATTATTTCATTACAAACTAACAAACACAAAGAAATACACAGATGCTGTCGATCTACACTAATTGAATGTAATACTCTGATTGTTCAGTGTAATTAAAAGAATGTAAAAACAAATTAATACCTATTTTATTCGTGAATTTTACTAATTCTAGTTGGCGTGAAAATTGAAGGAAATGACGAATGAAAATGCCGCTACAACCAGCAAGAATCAAATTCATACTGGAAGTTGTACATAAAAAATTATTCCCCATTCTATCAATTACTTAAAGACAAATCAACCACTCCGTTCAGTATAGTTATTGAGAAATATTAATAAGAAACATTAGGCACTAAAATAAACCATATAGTTGACACAGAATAGGACAGATCCCATGAAATCTCTTAAAAATGCCCTAAGAAAAAAAAAGAAAAAAAAGCATAAAGGAACTTCTCTTGTAAACTGTTACTGGATGACGGGCAAAATTATTAATCTGTGCCTCATCTTCACATACGGCAATATCATAACTTCAGTTGAGCAATATCTATTTATTTCTCAAATAAACAATTTAATCATTAAAACAATTTAAAATTGGTCTGTATGCCCACATCCACACTAATAATAATAAAAACCTATCAAGTATAAATAGAACTCGCACTACGAGGGTTCAGTACACATTATACACACTGTTTTGCCTACTATATCTTTAGTAGGAGTAAAGACATGACGCATATTTAAAAAATTACGATATCCAAAATCATCGCTATAGTCTTCGTATAACTTTCACGTAGGTTTCTAAGAATTCTGTTTTTTCATAATCTTAGTTTCAGAAACAGAGAAACATATTTTTTCTGCATATTTGTCAGTATATTTCTGAAGACACCTGTGACAGACGAATATAAGGGCGTATGAAGGGTTCCATTTTTCCTTTTGAGGTACGAAACTAAAAAAGAGAAATGTTTGTCTGTAAAGCTAATCTTCGAAACTACTGGATCAATTCTGATGGACCTATCACCGCCGTATACCCTGATCTATCAAGATATTTCATCACTAACCTAAGGAGAAATGAGTAGCAAATATAAAGGTAAAAATGGCAGTAAAGATACTGCCTTGTTTTGCTACCACTGATACCTAAAAAGATATATCAAAATACTGCATGAAAGATTTCTTTTACTGAGAAAAAATCTATCAATAGTAACTCACAATTTGAGGAGAACAGATGATAAACAGGACAGTAAAGACCAAATTGAAGTTACGGGAGTGAGTAGGTACCCAAAGTTTTTGAGAACACCGCACTAATTAAATATTACTATCTACTTTGTATTATTAACATCTTTGTGAAATTAATCCGGACTATGTCAAGCACCAGATGCTAGTTAGAAATAATTTCATACCGAATAAAACAACTAGTTAAAATAGTAGATTATGTATAGGATTGAATCATTTGTGCAGTGTACGGATGACGAAATCAAAATAAATTTTGGCACAAATTTTATTTGAATGACGACACATATAAGGAAAAACTCGATGACACATAAGGAAACTTCAAATAATAAGCAAAATAAAAAAAATCATGTGTGCAATTCACACGTGGTAGAAGTGAAACTTGCAAAAATTTTAAATTTTAATTTTTAAGTTTAATATCAATTTTTAATTTTTTTTAAGTTTTTATAATTCTCCCTCCCCTTCCCCTTCAACCAAAAAAGCAAAAATGTTGGCTTTTCATTATACTTCTATTTTCAGATAGGTTTATCATACGAAATTCAACATTTACAGCAAAGTGAAACATGTTAACATAAGCACACCTAGAAACAGTGTTAGACCTAAATGGTAAACCATGGTGTATTGGGCTGATCACAAGGTATATGACCTTTGACGTTGCGGCGCACCGGGGACCCGGGTTCAGTTCCCAGTCGAACGGGGCTCGAAAAGAAATAGGAAAGGCTAAAAAGGAATAGGAAAACGTTACGAATAGGAAAATTAAGAATTCAATCTATTTATGTCTAAAATCTCTCTGTCTCTGTGTGTCTGTGCGTCTACTATTTTTCAGACAGCTATTAATATTTCCAACATAAGAATTTGTAACATAGCCTGACTTTCTCCGCACACACAGTAGGAAGAATTGCTATGAAAATTAAAATTATACAATGGAATATATATATATATATATATATATATATATATATATATATATATATATATATATATATATATATATATACCTTTTGGAACAAATCTCCAATGTTTGTACTGCTGAAGCACTGTTTATGCCGGATGATAGGATTTATGACACAACTTAGCGTTATAGAGCAAAAAAAATTCCATGAATGTTCCAACCAAATCTTTGGAAATAACAATGTGGTTTTACAGAATATGGAGTTACAAACAATGAGCTCTTGAAATTACATTAATATTCTAAAAGGGATTGAAAAACAGTTATAAAGTTAGTTTCGTATCTCCATCAATTGAGTCGAGGCCTCCTAAGTACGAGTAAAACTCACACTACGAAGATTCTGTACATTAAGGTGCATATAAAGATTAACCATTTAAGGTTAATCTGTATACATTAAGGTACATATAAAGATTAACCATTTAAGTTTAATTTGTATACATTAAGGTACATATAAAAATTAACCATTTAATGTTAATCTCTATACATTAAGGTACATATAATGATTAACCATTTAAGTTTAATCTGTATACATTAAGGTACATTTAAAAATTAACCATTTAAAGTTAATCTGCATATATTAAGGTACATATAATGATTAACAATTTAAGGTTAATCTGTATACATTAAGGTACATACAAAGATTAACCATTTAAGGTTAATCTGTATAATTAAGGTACATATAAAAATTAACCATTTAAGGTTAATCTGTGTACATTAAGGTACATATAAAAATTAACCATTTAAGGTTAATCTGTATACATTTAGGTACATATAAAGATTAACCATTTAAGGTTAATCTGTATACATTAAGGTACATATAAACATTAACCATTTAAGGTTAATTTGTATACATTAAGGTACATATAAAGACTAACCATTTAAGGATACATAGTACTTCCATATATAAATATCGATATGATTTTTCATTATGTAAACATATTACTTACCTAGAACACTTTTTCACAGGCACAAGGCAAATAATTTTGTTGCCAGTATCTCTTTAATTTATTAAGGAAACCTGAACGAAAAAACCTTGCATTGAAGTACTTACTAAATGACCTTAACAAATTTTTTATATACACGGTGTCCGGGAATAAGTGTTGTATTCTATTCGTTGGCTATAAAGGAATAAATTGTCATTGAAATAAAACGTAAAACACACCTTTTTCCCTAATTGAGTGCAAAAATAATATTACACATAACTCTTTTTAATATACCCAATACTTGCCATGGCAGCTACATGTCTTCCCAGTTGTTTGCGGGTTATTGTCCAGAGTGGTGCTGAATAATGTGCGTAAGTATCGTGTGTACGAAAAAGATGACAAATAATTATGAATATTATTTTCAATTTTCTGAAAAAAAGTCATTTTTTAAATTTTATTTTAACGACAATCAACTATTTTTCAGTCAAGGAATAATGTGTTTCTTTGTTCGACACTTAATCCCGGACACCGGGTATATGATCAAAAAGTTAAGATGGTGTAATAGACACACCGCAACACACTTTGAAGACTCTTATCTAATGAAGAAGAGGTCATTTAAACTGAACGAGTTACGATGCTGTGACATAAAGGCAGACATAAAGAAATTATAAAGTTCCATTTCTCCCATTTGGCTGTGGAAACTTAAAAATATGAAATTTTTCTATTCACGTTTTAACAAACACACACCGATTGGATTATTGGCTAAAATCTGTCCGTAATTATTTAAGCATACTTAGACTGACATTGAAAACTATTTAATTCCACAAAAAGAAAAGCTATATATGTGTTTTAATGCTTTAAGATGCAATTTTTAATTTGATACTCCAATCATGAATTTGAAAAAAATCCTTTTCTATATTTTTTAACGTTGCATCCCAAACTATCAACATTAAAAAGAAGTTGTAAAGTCTTTCAAAAACACAACATACACAACGTAATTCCCTTTTTCCTTATCAGACAGAATATGAACTGTCAAAATTATAATGTTCCAATGACAACTTCGTAAATGTTATGAAAATACAGAAACAAATAACACAGTAATAAAATGTACGAATGTACCAAATCTTTTTTTACATTGAACAAAACAGTCTTATATGATTTATGTCCATTTAACACTTTATTTATGGGATATTAGTGAACAAGTGTATTTATGTGCAAATGTTGTTAACGGATAAAGAGTTAGCTCATGTTAGCACATGAATCAGTTTTTGCAATTACTAAAGCATAGAGAATAATGCTACAGATGTATTAATAAAAAATAAAACCCCAGACAAGTACGGATCAGAACAGAATTACGGTACGGAATACACTGATTAAATGGAAGTATGGTACGGAATACACTGATTAGACAGTACGGTACAGAATACACTGATTAAATAGGATTATGCACTTTTCTACATCTTTTGAAATCGTCGATGCTAGTTAGCTGAAATAATTTTATTTGGGAGTTATAATAAAAAATAACTATCAAATGTTTTTTACATTTTTCAAATCTACGTTGAAAAATTATAAGATGGGACATACTTTGTACGTCACTTTGGGGCTTCACATTTCGTAAAAGATATTTCATTCATAAAATATGCATAAAAATAATTTTTCACCCACGATTTTTTAAATATCCTGCTACGTGTTAGTTGAGATCTCCATCTAAACTTGAACAATTACATGCGCCTAGGTCTAAAACTCTAGAAACTGTAAGGCCATTACAGACAAACGGAGAGACATGATAAAATTATAAGGGTCCTTTTATTCTAATGTGTGGGGTATTGTTGAAAAGGTATTTCAAAAATATTGAGAGTATGTGACAAACACTTTTTCAACACAGGGACCCGTTTACAAAATATTAACCTTTAAAGTCATAATTTTTGCTAGAATTGTGTGTCTCTATCCTTTACCAGCTAAACTGCTATTTTTGAATACAAAAAAATGCAGCTTAGCAGACTCTACTAGGTTATGAGTAATAGTCTTCCAACTTATGACATGTTGGGTCTGTAAAAAGTTCAAAGAAACTCCATAAGAGTGTCTTAAATCAACTGTAAAAAACTTTGTAAAATATATATTCATTATATATAGAAAAGAGGTAATATATTTATATATTTACATAATGAAAAAATAATGTTATGAAAAATAATATGCCATTAAATCAGCTGTAAAAAACTTTGTAAAATGTATATCCATTATATATAGAAAAGAGGCGATATATTTACATTTTTACATGACGAAAAATAATGTTATGAAAAATAATATGCAATTAAATCAGCTGTAAAAAACTTTGTAAAATGTATATTAATTTTGTATAGAAAAGAGGCAATATATTTATATATTTATATGATGAAAAATAATGTCATGAAAAATAATATGCAATTAAATCAGGTGTAAAAAACTTTGTAAAATGTATATTCATTATGTTCAGAAAAGAGGCAATGTATTTATATATTTACATGATGAAAAAATAATGTTATGAAAAATAATATGTCATTAAATCAGCTGTAAAAAACGTTGTAAAATGTATATTCATTATGTATAGAAAAGAGGCAATATATTTATATATTTACATGACGAAAAATAATGTTATGAAAAATAATATGCAATTAAATCAGCTGTAAAAAACTTTGTAAAATGTATATTAATTTTGTATAGAAAAGAGGCAATATATTTATATATTTATATGATGAAAAATAATGTTATAAAAATAATATGCAATTAAATCAGCTGTAAAAAACTTTGTAAAATGTATATTTATTATGTATAGAGAAGAGGCAATATATTTATATATTTATATGATGTAGATGAATAAACACTAGAAAGTAAAAATGTGACTCTAATAAGATTTTTTTTTAATATATATAACTGCGATCAGTCCCTTTAGACTATAATCAGTTTTGTTGGGTGAGAAATTTGGCATTTAGAGTGCAGAGGCCAATGCCACTGCTACTCAATTAAAATACTTGGCTTCTTTTGAGCCTGTTAATTAATTTGATATTGTTCAGCAATTCAGTAGCTAGAGGGTTTGCACGGGTAATAAGCCGTTCTGCGTAATAAGATTTAACAATTTTTACTACCAGATTTAATGTCTGTTTGCCATTTATGGATTTTTCAACGCAATGAGCTCTTCTATCTATATAAAACAATTCTATAATAAACAACATATTTTTAAAAAAAAGTATTAAGGCCAACATCATACCCACGGTTTTGTAAGGGAGTAGCAACCTCAATATCACCGTATCCATAATTGAATTTTCAATAATAGTGCTCCCTCACAAACCTCAAAAACGAACTTCATCTTGAAGATTGGTGCACTTCGTATAAAGCCAAGTTTGCAGAACTAAAGCAGCACTATCAGCTCAATTATTAGCACAATTCAGCAAGAGAATCCACAAAGAAAATCCAGTCAAGTGCAAACTATACTTGAACAGTTAGTATTCCGTGCTATCTGACTTTATGCTAAAAAAGGAACCCATTTGCTGCACTACCCGCCGTCGACAGCACTAATGTAGTATCACCTCGCTTGGAGTGTTTCAATTGAGCCAAATTAAAAATGGTGAAAAACATATAAAGAAAAACGTTGTTTTTTACACTGTGTGAAATATATTCTGTGAAAAAACTTTTCCTCTAAAACCTATGATTCGGCAATTATAAAGAAATAAACGATTAAATAAAAAATAAACTATTATATAAAAAATATAAAAATTAATCGTACTAGACTTTTTCACTCGTGATAATTTTTATTCAATCTATACCTAGTTATCTACGTACATTTTTATTTGAAATTTATTCTGAGCAGTAATTTTTTGAGCTTTTGAAGACGAAAACTGATTAAAATAAGATTATCATAAATATATATGGTTGAATTTGTACCTAAATAAGTTTGTGTTTGACGCCCTACACGATCACCTTGGAAGGACTTTTTGATACTTCACTTCACGTAATTGGACTACCCTTCTCTATCTCTTACATGGAATATTTTGCGAGAAAATCACCAGTGACAGACAAACAAACGGACACCGAAGTGATTCCAATAGTATTCCGTTTTCGTAATTTTCCAACAGAACATTAAAAACCAAACGTGCAAACTAATCTAATAGGAAAAATATGCATAATATTAATCCCACTGAAATTTTTCTGAATTTAGTCATTTGCCTAAAGTTACAAATGGAAATAGGTATAATAATAAAGATGACACTCACTTGTATTGGCTTGAGGAAAGCATGCAAACTAATCTAATAGGAAAAATATGCATAATATTAATCCCACTGAAATTTTTCTGAATTTAGTCATTTGCCTAAAGTTACAAATGGAAATAGGTATAATAATAAAGATGACACTCACTTGTATTGGCTTGAGGAAAGCATGCAAACTAATCTAATAGGAAAAATATGCATAATATTAATCCCACTGAAATTTTTCTGAATTTAGTCATTTGCCTAAAGTTACAAATGGAAATAGGTATAATAATAAAGATGACACTCACTTGTATTGGCTTGAGGAAAGCGTTATATAATGATTTAAAATATAGCACAAATTATTACCAACATTTAAGTCTGAACGAAACGGCTGATATTTCTCAATATTGTACACGTGTAAGTAATGGCCCCTCTTAAAGGAATGCATGCTTTAGAGTACTGATAATCCATTTAATATCCTTTCAACGTGCATATTCAATCAATCCATGTTCATTTATATTTTTTTAATAAATATATAATAATTTATTGTTACAGTGAGTATCATCAATATGTTTCGACTATACATTTATGCCACACTCATAGAACGGAGACAAGCTTAAACGAATAACAGAAACAAATAGCATTCTATACTCACAGGTCACAAAGATTGGGGGATCGGTAAAAAGACGATATAATGAATAATTTGACCTCGCATGGCTTATTGATATATCTAGCGTTAAATATTATTACAATACGCATGATAAACCACACCAATTGAGGGCTTATTATATTTTAGATGTGTTCTAGGCAGTAACTAGTGTAAAAAATTGTCAGTAGTAAGTAGAAATGCAGATTTTTTCGGATCTTTAAAGGACAAATGAAAAAGCTAAATAAACATAGGAATTCGTAGTTCAACAAAGGACAAAGCGAATAAGGAATATCATTTTTGTTCATATTACGTAAAGTAAAAGAATTAAGATAAATATGTTTATTATGACTGCGTTTTTCTCAGAGAAGCTCGTGCGGGAAACTAGAACAACTCGTTATGAAATTTACTGCAGCCTTCGTTCACTCATCGCTCACAGACGAATGCTATCATCTCTCTTCGTGCATAGTCTTATTTGCAACAAATTCTAGAAATACGGGACAGTTAAAGTTATACTTAAAAAACCAGGATGTCTAGCAACGCTGTTAGTAACACAAAAGATAAGCTGTCTTATCATCGCGCATGTCGAAATCAGTCTGCCGATCTAATTAACCTGTGTATCCATGAGACATTCATTCTGTCGAACAAATAAACACCTTCATTTCAGAGCTCCTTACCTCAGAATGAAAACACAGGACCCTTAGAGGATCACTTCTCCATCTGCTTATCAATCAAGATCCTTTTTGGGAGAAATATCTAGAGATATGAAATTAAAATATTGACCTATGACTCCACAGCCTTATATAAAATTCAAATTTCTAATAAAAAGATATAGCCTTTAAAATGTCATATATTTTGACACCGACATGACATCAAAAAATTTATAGGTTATTTAGGTTGTTAAAACTTCACCATGAAACAAGATCTCATTGCACGAGTTATAATTTCTAATCGTAAGTAGAATTACGGCTTCTTTATTATATTTGTTATACTAGGGTTTTCTTTCATTTCTAAAGAACTACTTCCTAAGCTTGATGATAACATGATATAACGATATTGAAACTCTGTTCTTGGTATAAATTGAAATTAGCGTACCAAATGACAGAGTATTCGTCAAATTAATATCAAGTTAAGTCACACATTTAATATACAAAATATAGATGCAATAAAATAAGTTGGTCACGTTGTGATTACACTGTCAACTTTTAGACAGCTGAATCATCGAGATTACTAACTTGAATAATCAACACCAGGTGACCGAGCATTGCTCGGTGTATTTCGAATTTCCAATAGGAATGTGAAATTGCTTGTTTCATAGTATTAGAATTTAGTATTTGATTTTCCTCCCCGTCCCATTCCCCTTCCCATTTGCCTTCGCCTTCGCGTTCGCATTTGCGTTCGCCTTAGCATTTTCGTATTAGTTTTTCTTTCCCTTCTTCGTCTCTTTCCCCGTCCGCTTTGCCTTTATCTTTGCCTTCGCGTTCGTCTTCACGCTAGCCTTCACGCTCGCCTTCGCGTTCGCCTTCGCAATTGTCCTTCGCGCTCGCCTTCACATTCACATTCTTCATCTTCCCCTCCCCTCCCCTTTCCCTCACACATCACATCATCCTCACCCTCCCCCTCCCGACCCCTACCCTTTCCCCTTCCCCTCTTGTTCTCCTATATTTTTCCATTCAAAAGTTATTAAGTCATAGTAATAATGTTCATAGTAATTTTGAAAATTTTAAATAGTCGTCATTTCCAAAATAATCAAACGATATGGCTCATCGAAATTATTGAATATAATCACGCAAAACAATAAATATCCCAAATTTCATCGAAATCTTTATATATATATATATATATATATATATATATATATATATATACATACATATATATATATATATATACACATACAAAAGTTGCTCGTTTAATACTATAGGATATTTTAATGACAATACTGTAATTTTATGTATTACGAACTGTTACTGAAATATTAGTAGTCTAAGAGTTTGTTAATTATATGTATTTCCTATTTATATTATATTTAAAAAATTTCACAAATCATGATAGTCAGTTGTTTTGCATCGTAAAAAGTTGCATTGTAAAATGTAACAAAAGAAACTCACAACTGTGATTGAAATACCTACTCACATGGCAAACTACAACCATTTCACTGATATCAAAACTCATTACAGACTCAAAAAAGATAGTCCATTCAAGAGCAAACGCAATATGACTCGATCAAAAAAATGTAGCATTGTTAACGTAGACTTGCGGGTCATTATGATAGTGGAACGAAAAGGCAATGTTTTACAAACATTGATAAATAATTGGTCTTACCTTAAGATAGCAATTATGTTGCACTGGGGATAATGTTCGATTTCAATTTTAGCCCTCACTCAAACCAATCTCGTGATGGGGCAAAAAATAGACAAATTCAAACAAAAACCTTATTATATTGTAGTGTATAACGTTCATTCGTTAATTATTTTGTAAAACGTTCATTCAACAAAGTTAACGTTCTAAGTTACATTCGGCACCTGTATAACGATTTTTCTTTTTCAGAATACTTTTGAAACGTGTGTAATTTGATCTGTGCTCTGTTTTAACTTTAACGACTTTCCGAAACTTTTCTTTGATGTATTTCCTGCCTTGGTACTTGAAAAGAGACTTAGAATTTCAACTAGGAAATATAGCATTTTGTAGTCAGTAATCACAAATACACCGATTATATATATACACGGTGTCCGGGAATAGGTGTCGGACAAAGAATGACATCATTTGTTGACTGAAAAATAGTTGATTGTCGTTGAAAGATTACTTTTTTCAGAAAATCAAAAATAATATTCATAATTATTTATCAACTTTTTGTACATACGATACTTGTGCACACTGTTCAGCGCTGCTCGTTGGAATAACCCGCGAACAGCTGCAAAGACATCACCACTCCGGGCAAGTATTGGGTGTGTAAAAAAGAGTTACGTGTAATATTTTTTGACACTCAATTAGAAAAAGAGCATGTTTTATTTCAACCACAATTTATTCCATTACAGCCATCAAATAGCGTTCCTTCCCTTTGAATTCCTTCGTCCGACATCTATTCCCGGACACCGTGTATATTTACATAAATATTTTTGGGTTTTAAAACCAAATAAAAACCGAATCTTTATAATTCCATCATCACCATCGATCCTTTTTTAAACAGCTATAATAGTTCTTTCAGTTCAAGACTGTTTATGATGAAATTCTTCAAGAAGACAGTTGAATTATGTGAAGACATTGAGGTAAAGAAAAACTATTTTTAATTTTTTAGAAATAACTCTGATATATTAAACTTAAAATTAACAAGTTTTTTCTCATAACCCCCTCCCAGGGTGTAATTAAAAGTTTTTTAACGCGCCATCCAAATGTTTATTAAAATTTTTTGGTACAGTGCTAGAATCACAAGATATACGTAAATTGTAATTATATTATATGTCCCCTTCACTTTTAAACTAAGCATGACAAAAATCTAAAAAGAATAATTAGATAACACTTTTGATAACTGAGATTATTCCGATTTAAAATAAGGTCTTTTGAATAGACTAAACCAACCTCCAAATTCTTTCATAGAGGGCATATTCATAATAGGCCTAGAAAAGTAAAGTTTTTTTTTAAATAACCATCTTCTTTTTTGTTTCAAAATTAAACATAGGTTTATGATTTAACGTATTGGCTTCTGCCACGAGAGTACCGTCGGCAGAAATTAATTTCTTGATCTGGTAGATTTGTTAATAAAATTATGATGTGTTTACAATTGAATGAAATATAAGATACTGATTATAAGAGGATATATTGGTACTTTTAAAAGGCCATAGTTTCTATATTGACATATGTCGAAATAATACTTACTTATGTCATCTATTGCAAACAGTGAAAATTAAGTTTAGGACTTAATAATTGCATGATAAAAGATTTGCATAATATAAATCTTATACTCATAAGTCTAAAACCTGAGCACTGTTATCTAGATAATGCGACGCAATCAAACTAATTGCGAGGGACATGAAGGTATAGTAACAATGACGGACATGAATTCGTAAAAGCAATTTTGAACAATGACCACATAAGATGATCGGACAACATTTTTCAGGAATGATTAAATTCGACAAGCACTTAATCACCTGTGAAAAATTTTGCACAATCATTTATAAATTTTCAAGACTTGCATGTAACGATGTGTAAAGTATTTATAAAAAGCAGTCATTAAATAGTTTTTATAATAAAATGTCGAAGATAACTTTTAATCTAATCTGAATAACCTAGTTACCAAATAGCTAAATTTAGGAGGGTTTACATCAAACACTTTAGAGAGCGTAAACCAAAAACGTAGTAAAATTTGCAATTGTAAAAATTTAAAAAGTTATAGCCTATTCATAGAGTACTGTAGTCAAAACAAGAAAGTATTATAATTTTATCACATCTGTTCCACAGTTTTATACTAAGGAGCATGAAATTATGAAGTGGTTATATCAGATCAATTTCTCGATTTATACGCAGCAGATTGTTTTTATAAACACATTAATCACACTTTACCATAGAAGGAAAGTGGGGCAAACAGGTTTTTTCGTGCACTCAGTGGGATGAGTGTGGTTTCATTGTGTCTTCTGCCTCTCTAATTTTTCAACCATCGAAGTAAACTAGAGGTGGGGTGTATATACTGTAATCTATACAAGTACGAGGTATTTGCGTGGAATGGTCATAATGCGTATGACATACCGCAGATACCTTCTACAAAACACGCGGATTTCTTTTTTGAGAGATAAAAATTGTTACTTCGTTGTTACTTAACTTCTATGACCGTAAAAGAAACAAAGCAGTTACAGACATACGCAGCCTATTACCATTCATCGCACATATCTTAGGTAAGAATGACAGAAGATGGTTCACATAATAGGCTCATATACATAAAATATACTCTTGGACAAAATAGGCAGTTTTCTGTCTCTGTTCGTAATGATTCAACTTCATAAGAGTAAAAGCAGTAAAGTGATTACGAATATAGGCGGGCTATCCCGTTTATTGTATAAATCTCTTCTTGGGAAAGAATAAAATGAAAAATCACGTTCCACGTAATAGGCTCATATTTCTAACTCTTTGATAAGCTAGTATTCCATAAACTTGTACTTTGTTCTTGGTCCATACTAGGTATTGTCTAGTCCGTCTTAACTCCATTGCGTATAAACCTTTGGCACGCATATGTTCATTCATAGTCCTTGAGGGTATTTGGAAAAAGGTTTTATAAAAACAGAACAGTAACCATTACATTTTATTTTTGTAACTTTTTGTTTAGTTTAATTCAAATAAGTGGAAGACCAAAATATGTTTAAATATATGTATAGTGATTAAATAAGGAGAGATTTTAAGGAAAAACTGTAGATAGTAATTAATTAACGTATATGTTGCAATTGAAAACTTTGACATACTCTGGCCGTAATAATATAATTATCTTATTCATGAAAATACAAGTAAGCATCAGTGTACTCTGCTTACTTGTATTTTCACCTCCATTTAAACTTACTAGTGTAGGATACAATATTTTCTATATTCTAAGCTTGTATAAAGTTTTCAGTATCTTATATAGCATAATTTTATATAGACAAGGAATCTTAGTATGTTAGAAGTAAAAAAATATTAAATATTTTGTAACAAGTGTTTACGTTGTGTATTCCCAACTGCACACCCGACAAGCAAGTATACATGTACGGCCTAGCATTTTGTAATAGTACCTATTATTTTCACATACTCGTAACAGAGTCATCTAGTACTGAAAATACTGATATCTCTCTAAGGTAAACAATTTCTCACTATTAGCTCAGTACTAGCATTTGATTAAAACTTTCAATTAAAATTGTAATCGTTAATTTTTATCAATAGATTCAAGGGATGTAGATAATTACAGAACTATATTTTACGCATGTTCCAATGCGCACTTTATAAAAATGTCAAAATTACTTATTAATCCAGTGTTTGCATTATGTTAACTTATTGCTTCTATACCACTTGCTGGAATAAAGAATAGAACAATATGAAATTCTTATATATGGAAAGATTCTTTAACATGCAAGCTTTTTAGAAGCCCAAGTAATCAAAGTATTAAATAGGAGTAATATACTGTAATAATTATAAATTTTTTTCTAACAAAGCTTTTGAAGTAACGACATGTCCATTTTATTTCCAGGGTCTTTTTATGTGATCAAGATTACTAATTTATTCAAACTACTATTGAGAAAAGGAGTAGAATTTCACTATATCAATAGACTCGGTAGGCACTGGAACATAAGAAGGGAATCTAACTTAGACAATAAGCTTTTCCATGTATGCCGGAAGAATGGTCGAGAAATAATAAGGATAAAAGAAACAAATTTTGCTATAATTTAATCATCTCTATTTTAAGTGATGATGACGTACAATGATGACGTACGTAAACAATTGTTCAGTGATGACTATCTAGTAGTCATCGTTTTGTAGAATAGAATGCCGCTACATCAATGGATTCGGTGCTCATTTGGACATAGGAAGGGATTATAACTTGGAAAATTTTCAAAGTTTTTCCATGTACACCGGACGAATGGTTGCGAAATAATATAGATTGAATCACATATTTTTATGCAATGTAATGATAACAATTTTAGATGATGATGACATACAATGATTATGCAAAAAATTTTCAGTGATGACATATCTCACTGATGATAGTAGTCATTGTTTTGTAGAATGGAATGACACTACATCAATCGACTCGGTGCACATTTGAACATATGAAGGGACTATAACTTGGAAAATTTTCAAACTTTTTCCATGTATACCGAAAGGATGGTCAGAAAATAATATGGATAGAAAAATAAGTTTTGATAGCACGTATTCATCACAGTTTTAGGCGATGATGACGTACAATAACTGTGCAAACAATTGTTCAGTGATGACTATCAAGTAGTCATTGTTTTGCAGAATGGAATGCTGCTACATCAATGGATTCGGTGCACATTTGGACATAGGAAGGGACTATAACTTGGAAAATTTTCAAACTTTTTCCATGTACATCCGACGAATAGTTGCAAAATAATATAGATTGAATCACATATTTTTATGCAGTGTAATGATAACAATTTTAGATGATGATGACATACAATGATTATGCAAAAAATTTTCAGTGATGACATATCTCACTGATGATAGTAGTCATTGTTTTGTAGAATGGAATGCCACTATATCAATCGACTCGGTGCACATTTGAACATATGAAGGGACTATAACTTGGAAAAGTTTTCAAAGTTTTGTCATGTACACCGGAAGAATAGTCAGGAAATAATATAGATTGAATCACATATTTTTATGCAATGTAATGATAAGAATTTTAGATGATGATGACATACAATGATTGTGCTAAAAATGTTCAGTGATGACTTATCTCAATGATGATAGTAGTCATTGTTTTGTAGAATGGAATGCCACTACATCAATCGACTCTGTGCACATTTGAACATAGGAAGGGACTATAATTTGGAAAATTTTCAAAGCTTTTCCATGTATCGCAGAAATTATTAAATTTTGTCCAAATTATTTAACGACCATTTAAATAATTTGGACAAAAAAAAACAAATTTCTTTCTAACTACTTCATCACTATACAGTAGTCACTGTTTTGTAGAAAGTTATGGTATGCCACAACATCAATCGACTTGGTGCACATTGTAACATAGAAAAAGACTAAACTTACTACAATTTTCTAAGTTTAGAAAGTGTCTATAATTTACTAAGTTTCAAAATTTTACCACGTATATTGAAAGGACAGTTGAAAAAAATTTGGATAAAAAAAACAATTTTGATAAGATATAACGATCACAATTTTATGGAATGATGACATACAATGATTGTGCAAAAAAATGTTGATTAGTAACTATCTAAGTAGTCACTGCCGTGCAACACACAGAAATTGAATAAAAATCATTTTTTCAAAAAATTTTCATCTTAATTAAAATGTCGTCTCTCATTTGATCTCACTTTTTCACATTAACAATTTATAGGAATTTTCACATGTTATCCATATCCGTAATTTTTATATCGACTAAGTGTGTACTGCACTGAAAGTATTGCTAACAAAAAACCGAACTGTAGGGCACATGTCTACATATGTCTAAATGATAATAACATTTTGTTTATTTATTTTGTTATTAGGTACAGGTTCAAAACAAAATACGTTAAACGTATTTATTGCTATACAAGCAATTTCTTCTCATCCTTGAAAACAACATACGTAAGAAACAAATGTCATGTCTATAAATGTGGGAAAATGAAATTTAACATTTATAACATTTAAATTTGGTAAATCAAAAAAAAATACGATGTCTACTATAATTTTCTTGATAATATCAATCCATTATACATCAAACTTTTCAAAATTGTAGAACTAATATTATCAGAGTTAAATGAATAACGCATATTTTATAGTTTTCTTAAATAACAGTATATTTACAAAGAAAAGTGATAATCAACCACTTTTCAACAATTTCTAAGATGCAAGAATTAAAAACAATTTTTTTTAAAGCGTCCAAGTTTCCATCCTCAAAAATTAGGAATACAATTTTCTGGAAGTCAGTTTGAGAGGTGAACCAACTTCATGTCACTATGATGGACTGACAACAGATAAATATCTCCAAAAATTAAAAATTACACCATAACAGTTTCATTATTAACTTTTTCAGATTTAAGGAAAAAAAATAATGAACAGTACAGCGTGCAAAATATATACCATTGTAAATAGAAATAAAACACAGCATATGTAAAAAAAATGAGGCGAGCAACGCTTAATTTTGTTACTACTTGTAAGTCATAAATTATTAATTCCGCAAGTTTTTTATGTGTCTATATTATAAAAAGTGTGTTTGATATCCAAGTTTTTGTCATATGTTTAATTGACCATTTTATTACGTCTTAAAAATGTGTTTGGAAATATCTAAAACAAGTTTAATGTAAAATAATAAATATACAATTTTCAGGAGAGAGAGCATATATAATTTACAGAATTCAAACATAAATTTGCCAAACGCTGCCATGAGTAGGATTCACCTAATCCAGATTAGCATTTTATTCTTACGTATGTCCCTATTAAACGTGAGATTAACCCTTTATAGTTTTGAAGATTTTTTTTAGTATAAAATATTTAAAAAAAAATTTAAAACATTAAGTTTAATACAGGTTTCTTAAATATCTTTACATTTAGTTAAAAGAATCAAAAAGAATTATATTATAAGGCTTATAAAGTAAATTATAGACTTTTTTACTGAATTTGTGAAAAGTAATTGTTAAATCTTATTTTTCATCAAAATCTTTAAGACTTTTTTAAGCCATAATAAACATTTTAGAAATGGAAAATAAAAAAGGATATTATATTTGATAAATTACACTAATAGAATAATTATTGGATATATTAAAATTTCGCAATAATCAAATGAATGAGGAAATTGAGTAATTGAATTCATATCTTCGCTCACACTTAATGAAAATGAAAATAAAGACCTTTAAATTAATTAAACTTAAATATCAGCTTTAACCAAGGTGGGTTGCTAACTTCAAAAATAAAGTCTAGGAAATGACAGCCTTGTAGAGAGACAACATAAAACATTACAAACAGCCTTATAAGAAATTACTTGTAAGTACTTGTTTGAGCAAGTTGTTATGTAAAACATTCACGTTATATACTGAAAGCATTTTTTTCAACTTTAATTGAGGATCAATTTTTTTAATGGCAACAAGGATAGATTCTACAAATGTTAACATTTATAAATTTAAATTAGTATAACAATTATCAGGAACATTTTAAATATCAAATTCTGTCGATAAATCACATTTACTTCTAAAAACAAATAAGCTTACCCTCAGGATCTTGGGCTTCTTTCTCCATCAACTTAGCCAATACTTCAGAGGCACGAAGGCTGACTGTGGCGCGTTTGTTCTCATCGTCAAATTTCACAATTATATATTCAACTTCATCGCCCCATTTCAATATATCACCTTGCCTGTCCCGCAGCTTCTTGTATAAATTGATGAACTGCTCAACGCCATGAGTTCTGACGTGATCTGCCAAAGCTTTTGTCTCCTGCCACGAAAGAGGGCTACCTTCAGTTAAAAGACCCATTTTAATTTCTTCGTTTGATGTGGATACTGCTATGGAACAAAAACACAATTTTTGCAGCTTTTTGGCCCTAAATTTGTACTCTAGTCCACAGAATGTCACGAAAGATTTTAAATTTACACTGCGCGGAAAGAAACGTTGTATCAATTTCATGTATTAATTGTTTAAATATTTTTGAAATCAGCAATTAATAAACGTTTTCATACGAAAATATTTAGGTTATGTTTTTTTAAGTCGATTTATAAGCACTAATGTATTTCAATTCAATTATTATATTAATAGTAAAATATTTCAAAATTATTTAACTAAATTCGTAATACAATAAACAATTTTATCTAATACATAAATTTTAAATGAAAATTCTGTCGCTATCCGGCTTCACAGGTTATAAATTTAGGCAATGTATTCACTAAAAACTTTATAATTTATATTTCAAAATAAATTAAATAACAATTTTTTTATTTAATTCTATTTGCCTTCATTATCATAATTTCACAAATTTCAGTTTATACGTCTTGTATTCAATGCTCGAGCGAATCAAATGCGAATAATATTCTTAAAAAGAAGCACAGCTCTTTATCTTTAGTCGCGGTCGTTATCAACTGGAAATGAAAATGTCTGTGAGAGCGAATATATTAATGTTTCACTTTTTTAACACCGAGTTGTCGACATGTTTTTTTTTTCAATGGAATCCCATTCAATGATCGCCGTACGAGCGACATGTAAACACCAACATGACATTTGAGTCAAATACTCGCTCGGCCATAGAGCCATTCTAGTTCTTATCGGTAATTTGAATATTACCGACGATTAACGTCACGTGGTAGTACCCAAGTAGCTTTTTCACTTATCGGTAAGATGTCACTAAATCACATTTCAAAATCACAAATTGTCATTAACATTAATAATATAACTAATTAATAATTAAAAATGTAATAAAAAACTACATACTAATTTTAACAGATTTTAATGTTCAACAACTAAATTGTTAAACAATATAATTTTTATAAGAAAATGAAATAATTGTCCAATATATGAAAAAATGCCATCTGTAGTTAATTTATTACACCAAGCAAAGATTTATTCCAAAAGGATTCTAAGAACTATTCTTCAAAATCATTTGTTAATAATTATAATATAACATTTGAATCATAAGTAAAGTGAAATTGATGTAACTGTGAAAATATTGTATATTAATTAAAAAAATAAGTATATATTTAAAGCCCCTATTAGAGAAATAAAAATTTCATTAAAAAATGTTATTACAAATAAATTCACGCTTCTGTAAATGAGAAAAAAAATTAAATCGAACAAAAATATATATCTATAACTTATTATTAAATTTAAATAGTTCACATGTCTAATACTTTTTTTTATTTTCATTTGTTATAGTTTACTTGAATATTTTATTTTTATATAAAACCTAAAAGTATATTTTCTATATGGTTTGAAGGAAATTTTATAATATTTAAGTTAACAAATAAAATTTAAACATTGTTTTTTTTATATTAGTTTGTATAAAAAATATTTTGACAGCGTCTTATTTCCAAATGTTTTAAAATATTGAAATAGTGTCATCTATTGATACAATCGAAGAAGTTATGCTCGTGGAGCATAGCCAACAAACCTGCCTAACCTACAGAGCATTACCTTGAGAGCGAATTTCGCCGAAAACAAAATGTAACTGACTTCAATTGTTCAACGGGTGTACGTCGTTCGGGAGTGTTTAAAAATGTTTAAAAAACGTTTAAAAATCGTGAAAGGTTCTAAAAAAATTAGCAATTGGCATTCATGAGATATTGGTGAAGAAGTGTGTGTGTTTTGAAATGTGTTTGCAATAAGTATAGTGACAATTTTAGTGTATTTTGTGTGAAGTTTATACGTCGATGTTGTAACGAACAAGTGTAATTTTCAGCAAGATGGACGAAATATCTAAAAGCACGCAGGAATCTAACGCCGTTAATTGTGGCGTTGGTACGGAAAAATGTTTAAAAGATGACGGTAAGCGCACGTTATTAATGTACCATTGTTTGTATGCAGCTACTTAGACGTATACGAAAAAGGATGGTTTATTTTTGTCCAAGCATTTCATCGTTGGTCATTGCTCGTAACGTCAGTTCGGCTAGCATTTTTGGCGCGTTATTTGTCAACCTCTTTTATTATTACAGCAAGATTATGAACATTTTATTGATTATTTATCGACAAATATATTCTTTCTTCTAGATCTCATTTTAGATTACGAAAAGTATTTTTTTACCTTGACTACATTAAGATGTTCGGCAATTTTTGTCACTATTTTTTGCGTTTACTAGTTATTAATATACAGTTTAAACAATATATAAAGAAGTTTCTTCACGTAATTATTCAAGCACTTGAAACTTTTTCTGAATTCATAATCGGCGAATTGTTTTGGTGTTTATTTTTTCATACGCAAACAAGATTTGTTATCACAACTCGGTGTTGAATAATTTCCTATTTATATACACGTTGCCTCGCTCTGTAGCGCAATTGCATACTTTCTTTAATAGCTATTAACGACTGCTACTTTATTAAGTAACGTAAAGTATAATAATTCATTAAAACTTTATGCAAATATTAGAAATACTCAATTAATGAAATTCTACAAGAACCGCGGTTTATGCGGTTAAGTGGAATTTTTTAATAAAATTTTACTTTTGAATTAACTTTTTTTATGATTAAGATAAGAAGAAATTGTCGATAAATTAATATTGGAAAAACAATCAATAAAAACTAGTGTTTTTAAAAGGTGTATATGCTAAACTGCATCTCCCTTTCAAAGGCATAAAAATTTGAGATCTATTACAGTAAGTTCATTGATTTAGTTTATTAGAAGGTATATTAGAAATTTTGTCATACAAATTTTTCTTACCAATAAATTGTTACATATGATATTGTTTTATTGTTCCGTTTGTCCTTTCATTTTTATTGAAAGATAATCGCAGAGTTCAGCCCAAAGTCATTGAACGTGACTTCAATATTATTAATTTCATTAACTTTTGAGGTCCAAAAGTTCAATGGTACCGTGATAATTTTTGTTTTAAACAAGTCGTTCATTTTACTGTTTTATTGTTGGATAACCTCTGTTTCAATATTTTAAATAGGAGAAATATGGAATGTGAATGTGTATCTCTAAAAAGACATTGGCATACTCCTACAGAAAGTAAAAGAGTTCCAATTCTTTACATTTCCCAAAATAGTTGTACATTTATGCAAGGTTAATGCGACATGAATTTTGGTTTTCCATTCACCATGTCTTGACTACTTATGCTTCAACAATGTATTTTCTCTTTGGTAATATTCCCTCTTATTCTACGCATATACATTATTATTATTTTAAAAATATATAATGGCAATAAATATTTTTATCAAATGCAGTCAAAATATTTGAAAATTTTTTTTCCAAATATTTTTCAGGATTTGTTTTGGATATATTTATTAGAAATTATAATCTAGACATTGAACCGCAACTGTTATTATTGAATTACTTCATAACACTACATATCAGTGGAAACTAAAAATATTTCATATATCTAAAATCGCTGTTGGATTTGTCTTATCACATAGTAATTTATTCAGATAATGATTTTGTTCTCTCACAGCCGCAAGGACTATCACAGCCATTTAAGTGTTACGTAAACCTCACAAGTTTTCAATATCTTCAAACTGTGGTTGCCATTATTTTTTATTACTTCTCTCGGCTAATTAATCAGCCTCTTGTTCATAACAAGATTTCCATTAATATTCTGTAGATTCCATAATCAACCCTTTATTATTTTAATTAGTATACTCATCGATTTACCTTTGCTTTTAGTATTGAAACTAGATTGACTTTCTTTTGCAATATTAGAAAATATTCATTTGAGTTTAGAACTGGAAATTATTGTTTTGAGTTTTGTGCTCATGTATGTACTTGAATTACAGCACAATTTTTAACGATTTATGGTAAAAGTAGTACTGTTTAACTAGTTTACTATTTTCTGAGTACACTACTGAATGCTTTACTTCAAATACATTATTTACGAATATGTTACTCAAAAAAAAATATAGCGACAAAATAATCTTAATACAGTAGTAATAAACAGATTATTTACTAATAATCTGCTTATTACTACCAATATTGAATTTTAGGTATCTATATTGAAAATGAACAATAAGTATTGAAATATGTAATATACATTTATGTACTACAAAATAATTTGATCACTAATATTATTTCATGATTCATGATACCGATTATAGATATTGTTTCTTTAAGAGGTCACATCAGCCAGTTCCTAAAAACATGGCAATTTATGGTATTTTTTTTCTTCTAATAAACAAACGCTACTTAACTTCCAAATTCAGAGTTTTATTCTACATATCTCGAAGTTAAATATAAATTTAATTTGTTAAATATAAATTTTTAAATATAAACACAAAAAAATTTAAATATAAATTTTTTTGTGTTTATAAATTTTTGTGTTTATAATTTTTTATAAATTTTTTCTGTTGATATGAAACTAAATAGCAGGAATAAAGTTTTGTACATAAATGTGCATGATGTCTTCACCGAGCATTGCTCCAGAAATCGTAACATGCCATAAATGTTGTTCTGGAAAAATAATAATATTTTAATCATACAATAATACATAGGCGATTTTAAAAATAATTTTCATTGAAATTGCACATTGCAGAAATAAGTTTACTTTTTCACACAAACATTTTTGGAAAAAATGATTTATAACAAGAAAGTTTCCATGATCCAAAAACTCATACATATTTTTGTGCAGAATTCATTATTGAAGGTTTAGTTATAATTTTAAGTGAAATAAAATTTTTTCAGCTATGCTGCAAGTCAAAACGTGTTTAAATTTTGCATCTCATTATTTATGTAAACTACACTAGTTATAAGCTAGTCAAGTGGTTATTTTAAGCACTGGACTTAAGGTATTTTCTTTATTAGACTCAAAATTATCATTTGTTGCCAATACCGCTCTAAGAGGTTTTGAATAATCTGAAATTAGATTGTTCAAAACCTCTTAGAGCGGTGTTAGTCTTAAGATTAAAATGCACCTTTTAATCCTAACGTTGTAAGTTACAAGCATACTTTTTTTGTACGACCAAGTTACAAGCGTAATTGATTTTGACTCGGAATTCAGTTATACTGCTGAGTAGTTGCACATTAAGAATGAATATGTGAATGTTTTGATATAAGTATTATTACTCCTCAAGCGAGGTTCTAGCTTATAAATAAACATTAAAAACCTGTAGCCTAATTGGCAGCTCATTACATTTTTCATATATTTTAATGCAACAGGATTAACTGGATTAGATTAACTGCTATACCTATTGACCTAAAACTAGTTAAGCAATTTACATAATTTACCAATTTTGCATAACACAGTTAAGCGCAATAATAAAATTAAGAGTTTCTAGCGACAGTGAAAGTTTGTTGAGCAGCTTTGAGTAATGATAATAGTAAACAGGTTATATTATGAGCGTGTGTGCTTCAAACTAAATAACATCATAACTGACCGTGTTTTTATATTCAATAGGTTGCATTTGCATATATGGCTGTAAGTTTAGTTCGAACTTTCAACTCTCAAAGTGGGCGAGTACTAATTATGCCGGTTGATTTGCATACTATAATTTGTAGTTATTACTTAAATTATACTTGCTATAATTTAGATTCTTAACTATGAAAGTAATTTATGTGTCGTGGTAAAGAATTTAAATAAAGTAGAAATAATATTACATCACATAGTTTCACTTAAATATATGTAATTGCGTTAACTTTCAATTGACAGATAATGAAAGTGGTCATAAAAATAGTATCATCTTTACATTAATTTTTTTTTATTTTCTTTTAAGTATATGAGGACTCTAAATGTACTTGCTACCGATCTATTTAATATCTTAATTATTAAATTACTTCTGATTTTATGGCATACATTACATTAAAGTTGAGTCGATTCTTGGTTCTGGTTGTGGCATTATTGTTTCTTTAAAATAATGGTGTTTATATTGTTTCCAATCATTCAGAATGATTTTTATATAAGTCAATAGAAATACTGTATTATAATTCGTATAGTGACGAATAAAATCAAGACTGAAAGTGACAAGTGTGAGTAGTGGGGAGAACGAGCGTAGGACAGAGTTCCCATCTCCATTGGCAATAGTTCAGTGTGTCAGTAAATAATAGACCGTCAGTAATGTAAACCTAGCGTGTTTCAGTTTTCATTATGCTCTCAGTTGGTCAGAAAGTGTGTTAATTATATGGACACTTCAAAATAGTAATATATGTAGTGCCTGTTAAATATCATTGCTTTTTTTAATAGATTACTGTTATATTATTTCTCAGTTGTTTGAGTTTGTTATTTTATGGTTTTTGTTAATTAAATTTTAATCAATGTCGGATAGTATTATCAAACTATACGAACGTTACACTAAGGTACTTACTGTATACGTTACGCATTAGATTCCAAACTTTCGTGTTTTTTGACTTTTAACCTTGCTTTAATTCTCAATTGTCTCATTGGTTTAATCAAAATAAAATCATATGCATATATTTTTTTTCTGTATGAAGATACATGTGGTTTAACTTTTATTGCCACATTTATCAATATTTATGTTTCGACAGATATGGACACCTATGTATTTAATATGAATATTTTTGCTCAGCATGAACGCCTTAGGTCTTATCTCACAGCTCGATAAGTTGTTGAGAGTAGTATCTGTCAATCATTGATAACAGATTTGTAAATTGTACGCCATCGTATTTGAAAACGTTATAAAGAAATTTGAATAATCTTTTTTTGTTTTTCGAGAGTGTTTTAAAAATCCTGCCTATTCAGTTGTCTCAATGCTTTTACATGTTTATAGATTTCCTTGACTTAAAATTGTGATTGTTTTTTACTCCTACATTCGAAGGAGATGTTATGTCTTTTTGGAAATTTTAATCTTTTTTTGTTATAAAGAGTTCTTGACAATGTACAATCACGTGTTAATCGGATAAGCTGTATGAAATTACAATAATATGTTGATTAAGTAAGGTATTAGTTTTTTGTAATAAAAGTTATCTGTAAAAACGCACTCTGTAGGCTATATTATAGTCTAGATGTACCCACGTTGGCTCAGATATTTCTTTATTGGTTTGTTTTTGACTAAGTATTTTCATATTTTTTTGTACATTTTTATTTAACAATATTTTATTGGGTACTAAAAGTTTCTTTTCAATTTTCTCTGCTTTTTTGGCGCTCACCGTTTTCTGACGCAAAGCAATAAAGTATGTCTTATGTTACTCAGGGAAGTATCGTTATGAGCAACCTATGTTGTATTATACACTTTCTTAAATACATTGGCTAAAGGACGATAGTTATTGTCCCAACGTTCTCTTTAAAAATGGGCACGTTGTATCACACTGGCTTTTTCTTAACCTTTATTAGTTTTGAAAGTAAGGCTTCAGAGAAAAGTAGCGTCATATCATTTTATGTACTTTTTACGTTCTTTTCTTTATTTATGGATGACTGGAGATGCATTTTTATAGGTTATTTTGTTTTCTTACGGGTCAAGTAATGTTTATTCATTGTCTTACTTTCAACATCAGTCTCAAATTGTCAGTTATGAATATTATTTCTTTAGATAGTCGAAAGTATTTTACGAAATTATTATTTTGGTAACCAAATATTAATTCTTGAGTATGGGCTTTATTGGCATTTCTGCCGAACCGATATCATTTTTATGAGATAAAATATATTATAAGATGTTTGTTGGTATCTAATTTAATATATCACTAAATTTTTATAAGCTAATATAAAAAATTTGTTATTTTGCTTTTCAGTTCACCCAATCAATTCTATTATTAAGGCTAAATTTATTAAATTATTGAAAGAAAATTTATAAAGCCAACCGTAACGTCTACTTTTTCAGCTACTTTTGAATAAAATGAAATAAGGCGCCATTTTATCGTACGTATCTGTCAAAATAAAGGTTTCACAATGATACATTGTGATGTCTGCTTAAAGGATTAGCTTAAACTCTGTAACGTTTACATTATTCATAAAGTAACATGATGCAACATAGAACTAATTTTCAACTGTATTTTTCAATGATTAATGTAAACGCATATTTATAATACTATGTGCAGCATTGCTTTGGCTGATTTTGATATATCTCACTTGATGAAATATGTTAATAGGAAAACTATGTTCCCCTATTTAATGAAATTGTTATATGTACTAAGTGTTACAGAAACCTCGTAGAGCGAGTTCTAAAAGGTACTTGACAAGTTTATTTAGGGCTTTTGAGGTCACTGCCATAACCTCTGCTCCATTCCATTCTAAAAGAAAATGTTTGTAAAGATAGCAAAATGACAGTTCAGGTATTGTAAACATTTTTCTTGTATTCACGTTGGTAATATCAAAATAGATTTATTTCGTATTTATGATTAAAAAATATAATTTTTGATCGGTATGCATTTATCCCCTAAATTTTACAATTATGAGGTGTGGCAATTAAGTTATGGGAATTTAGTTATAACCCGGGAACTAGCAACACTGTGTTTGTAAACACATCTCTGAAAGAGGATACATTCGTTTAGTCGAAGTTTGAAGTCGATAACACGTTTGGTTCGTGTTTTACGCGTTTTTTTAAAGTAACTTTTTTGGTGGCGTCGTAAAAATGGGTGACTAACATCATATGCAACGTGTTGTTATCCAATTTTTAGTGATATCTGGCGAAAAACCCTCGCAAATCCTCCGAAAATTGCAGGTGGTGTATGGAGGACGAGTGCATGGCGAAGACGCGCTTGTTTGAATGGGCGAAGCGGTTCAAGGAGGGGCGTGAATCGATAGATGACGATCCGCGTGAAGGAGCTCCCGTCACCGCTCGTACCGACGCGAATGTTGACCGTCTGCGCGCGGTGATCACATCTGACCGGCGCCTAAACATTCGTGCGTTGTCTGCCGAGTTAAACATCAACAAATAAACCGTTCGCAAGATGCTACACGAGAATTTTCTGTTTATCTTTGGACAGATATGCACACCTATGTAATATGAATATTTTTGCTCACTTATAGAAGTGATTGCTGCCTCAGGTCTTATCTCACAGCTCGATAAGTTGTTGAGAGTAGTATCTATCAATCATTGATAACAGATTTGTAAATTGTGCGCCATCGTATTTGAAAAGATTATAAAGAAATTTGAATAATCTTTAAAAAAAAAACATTCGTGCGTTGTCTGCCGAGTTAAACATCAACAAAGAAACCGTTCGCAAGATGCTACATGCGATAGGTTAGATGGTGCCAGAACTTCTCACCCATGAACAGAAATACCTGCGAAAATCGAGGATTTGTTGTCCCGCATTCAGAGCGATGGCAGAGATTGGATGAGTCAGGTAGTCACTGGTGATGACACCTGGATATTTGAGTGTGACCCCGAGATCTATAAACAAAGTCAGCAGTTGGTAAAAAAGGGTGTGAAGCGGCCAACGAAAGCGAGGATGTCCAAGTCGCGTCTGAAGGCAATGTTGATCTTTTTTTCGATATCCGCGGCATAGTTCGTCGTGAATATGTTCCTGCCGGCCAGACAGCGACTGGACGTTGGCATCCTGGAGCAGATGCTGGTACGCATTTGTCGTGTGCGACCTCAACTCGCCTAGAACGGCTGGATCTTGCACCACGACAATGCGCCCGTCTATTCCTCGTTAATTCTGCAAGAGGTTTTGGTGAAAAAGCATTCCAGCGTTGCCGCATCCACCGTATAGCCCTGATTCATTTTTGTTTTCATAATATTGAGATAATTAAATTAAAAGTTTTCTTTAATTTACGTGGCTACTTAGAAATAATAATATATAAAAAAATTCACTTCTAAAGCGCTTTACGCAGTATCCATCATGCACCACCGGCAGAAGGAGACCCGCTATACGAGAAAGCGTGATAGTTATACTTAATCTGTTCATGTCGTTGTCTCTCTCTGTTGGTCGTGCATGATGTATGAGGGCGAAAAATTTTGAAGGCACGCATGGCAGCCACGTAAATATTTTTTTAAACTAATATACGTATTATGTTCTTAATTTATCTGCTAGTAAGATTAAGTGTTCATTGTAATTTTGTATATTTTGTACTTAATTAATTAATTGCAATTTTTTTTAGTTTCGTTTTCTTTATAAGAATAATTTTTTAGTATCTATCCTAAGTAATTGATAATGTATGCGGCGCTTTCGCCGAATTTAACATTCGCATTAATTGAGGGTCTACTGTACTTACTAACGACAATGATAAGATCGCAAGTGGTCTCTATGAGAGGTCGTAATGCTAATATCGTTGCCAAGCCGCTCGTCGCGACAGTATGGCGCTCGCTCAAGATTGAGAATGCGCGTCGTTCAAGGTGAGCGCGGAGCAGCGAGCCGGCGTGCGCGTGCGCAGGATTACGTACGTTATCGCATATTGCGCATGGCTGAATTTTGAGAGGACGGAAGTGATTGCATGTTTCGGTGTTGCCAGCGCGTTCGACTGTCACCGGATGGCGGTGTGGCCAGATTTTTGCAATGTTTTATTTTTTTTATGTTTAAGGCCCTCGTTTGTAGTAAATTGTGGACGAAGTCTGTCGTTTGAATTCTTTATGAGATAACTTATTATATTTTCGAGAAAATGCAGAACAGATTATGTCAATTTATTTATATTAAAATTTATGGTTACTAACTACCTACATATGTTTATGTAAATTTTTATTTTAGGCGCGTTTGGATGTAACTCTCTACTAGTGATAAACGAGTCCCACTTGTTTCTGCATTTATTGATAAATGTTAATTACATAAATACTAGTGAGAGATCGTAGTGTCATTTTTCTTTCAACTTTAAACAAAACTTCGGTTTAAATAATTTTTCGGCCGAAAGTCGATATTGATTTTTTTCTTATATATTTTAATTAATATACGTAAAAGGCGGAAACTCTGGAAAGTCACGTCCGATTTCAGAAATTCTTTTTGTATTAGAAAGCCCATAGTTTGAGGAAGATTGTAGGCTATATATAATAACGCTACGATTCATAGGGTCAGAGCAGTGGAGAAACGCTGCTTAAACGGTGCAAGATTGAAAAAGGTCTTATTTATTGACTGATCATATGACGAGTATTCCTGGCCCCGATGGTCGAATCGATTTGAGAGGGGACCGTTTTTCTCACGGTCAACTTTAAGTTGCTTTGACTAGATCTGACAGTGTTTAAGGTTGTTGTCATGTGAAACGCGCTGTGGACAAAATTCGCTGAATTTTTAATGTGTTATTCAAACTATAAGTATCAAATTTATTTTAAAATTTAAAAATTATTTACCATTTACTTTTGGTAAAAATCGTTCAAAAAATTGTGCAGTTAATATTAGAGGAAAAATAATAATTTAATTGTCAGTTTTAGTAAAAATCCTTTTCAAAACTTTACAGTTATTATTACAGGAAAAGTAGGTATTTCACCACACTTCATTTTATTAAAAAAACGCAATAAAGCAAAAATTTTTTTTTTCCTCGTCTGTTTAAAATAATGTTATATTAATAGTTAAGAAAAAGAAAAAAGAAACGATTTTTAATAAAAAATTGTATAATTTGTGGACCTTACCGTCACACGACGATTACTTTAATACCAGTTTATACTACGATCCAAAAAGAAATAAAGGGAAGAATGTATAATACTCTGAATCACGAAGAAGAACTTGACCTGTTCAGAGTTTCGGAATATGTCATGTAAATGTAATGTTTTGAAAAAATAAAAAAGGGAGCCCAATAAATATGAAATTATTGAAGAAGTCGCATTCCGATATTAAAACTTAAACTAAGTATTTATCGTGTTTTTATTGTAATTTTTATTTTGTTTTTTTATATTTGAAAAAAAGCAATCGCATTGCAGTGAGACACGGTAATTGCGCACGGTTTTGTGCTCGTGTAAAAAATAAGCAAACGCAGCGTAATTACGAACGTTGGTTTTTTGCTCGCTAATCTTGGCTTGTTCGGTGTGATAAACATTTTTTTTGTTTTATGCTCAGCTCAAGAGCTTGATTAACCAATTAGATACAACATCGTTCGCTGTTCACGCTGTCTAGCATAGATGAGACGTGGCGTAACTCAGTAATTGTTGTTCTCTCACTACGTCATCTCGAGCGAGCGTCGCTAGCACAAGGCGCACCATGGAAGATGGAGAAGATTTGTTATCTTTTTTGTATAGTTAAAATTCACTATAAACTCTTTCATAGAACTGTTATCGTACAACGAACCGTTGACGGGCTACTGCGGGTTCCAAAAGGGTATTTGACAATTTTGGAAAAGCCTTTAAATTTATTCGAAATGTATCTCATAAATCTATAATTGTAATATGTTTCATGAGAATCATGTTTTAAGTTAAAGAAAATTGATTTTTATTGCAATCAAGCGAAGCTTCCCGTCAAAATACTTAATTGTGGATATGCAAATCGAATGACGTCACAATGCTCCAAAGAAATTATTAAATTGAAAAGGGGAGTAGTCTATCACTTTCACACATTTCGTCATTCTATCTATATATTAATACATGAAGAGAAAACGTTGTACCCCTTTTTAAGAATATTGCGCGCACGGAGCAGTGTGAGATTAGGCATAGTTAAAGTTTATACGGAGAAGGAGCGCAGAAAGCTGAAATTTATATATAATATGTCTACATATTAATACATGAAGAGAAAACTTTATTCCCCTTTTTAAGCATATTGCGGGCACGGAGGAGTGTGAGATTAGGCATAGTTAAAGTTTATACGGAGAAGGAGCGCAGAAAGCTGAAATTTATATATAATATGTCTACATATTAATACATGAAGAGAAAACTTTATTCCCCTTTTTAAGCATATTGCGGGCACGGAGGAGTGTGAGATTAGGCATAGTTAAGGTTTATACGGAGAAGGAGCGCAGAAAGCTGAAATTTATATATAATATGTCTACATATTAATACATGAAGAGAAAACTTTATTCCCCTTTTTAAGCATATTGCGCGCACGTAGGAGTGTGAGGTTAGGCATAGTTAAAGTTTATACGGAGAAGGAGCTCAGAAAGCTGAAATTTATATATAATATGTCTACATATTAATGCATGAAGAGAAAACTTTATTCCCCTTTTTAAGCATATTGCGCGCACGTAGGAGTGTGAGGTTAGGCATAGTTAAAGTTTATACGGAGAAGGAGCTCAGAAAGCTGAAATTTATATATAATATGTCTACATATTAATGCATGAAGAGAAAACTTTATTCCCCTTTTTAAGCATATTGCGCGCACGTAGGAGTGTGAGGTTAGGCATAGTTAAAGTTTATACGGAGAAGGAGCTCAGAAAGCTGAAATTTATATATAATATGTCTACATATTAATGCATGAAGAGAAAACTTTATTCCCCTTTTTAAGCATATTGCGCGCACGTAGGAGTGTGAGGTTAGGCATAGTTAAAGTTTATACGGAGAAGGAGCTCAGAAAGCTGAAATTTATATATAATATGTCTACATATTAATGCATGAAGAGAAAACTTTATTCCCCTTTTTAAGCATATTGCGCGCACGGAGGAGTGTGAGGTTAGGCATAGTTAAAGTTTATACGGAGAAGGAGCTCAGAAAGCTGAAATTTATATATAATATGTCTACATATTAATGCATGAAGAGAAAACTTTATTCCCCTTTTTAAGCATATTGCGGGCACGGAGGAGTGTGAGATTAGGCATAGTTAAGGTTTATACGGAGAAGGAGCGCAGAAAGCTGAAATTTATATATAATATGTCTACATATTAATACATGAAGAGAAAACTTTATTCCCCTTTTTAAGCATATTGCGCGCACGTAGGAGTGTGAGGTTAGGCATAGTTAAAGTTTATACGGAGAAGGAGCTCAGAAAGCTGAAATTTATATATAATATGTCTACATATTAATGCATGAAGAGAAAACTTTATTCCCCTTTTTAAGCATATTGCGCGCACGTAGGAGTGTGAGGTTAGGCATAGTTAAAGTTTATACGGAGAAGGAGCTCAGAAAGCTGAAATTTATATATAATATGTCTACATATTAATGCATGAAGAGAAAACTTTATTCCCCTTTTTAAGCATATTGCGCGCACGTAGGAGTGTGAGGTTAGGCATAGTTAAAGTTTATACGGAGAAGGAGCTCAGAAAGCTGAAATTTATATATAATATGTCTACATATTAATGCATGAAGAGAAAACTTTATTCCCCTTTTTAAGCATATTGCGCGCACGTAGGAGTGTGAGGTTAGGCATAGTTAAAGTTTATACGGAGAAGGAGCTCAGAAAGCTGAAATTTATATATAATATGTCTACATATTAATGCATGAAGAGAAAACTTTATTCCCCTTTTTAAGCATATTGCGCGCACGGAGGAGTGTGAGGTTAGGCATAGTTAAAGTTTATACGGAGAAGGAGCTCAGAAAGCTGAAATTTATATATAATATGTCTACATATTAATGCATGAAGAGAAAACTTTATTCCCCTTTTTAAGCATATTGCGGGCACGGAGGAGTGTGAGATTAGGCATAGTTAAGGTTTATACGGAGAAGGAGCGCAGAAAGCTGAAATTTATATATAATATGTCTACATATTAATACATGAAGAGAAAACTTTATTCCCCTTTTTAAGCATATTGCGCGCACGTAGGAGTGTGAGGTTAGGCATAGTTAAAGTTTATACGGAGAAGGAGCTCAGAAAGCTGAAATTTATATATAATATGTCTACATATTAATGCATGAAGAGAAAACTTTATTCCCCTTTTTAAGCATATTGCGCGCACGTAGGAGTGTGAGGTTAGGCATAGTTAAAGTTTATACGGAGAAGGAGCTCAGAAAGCTGAAATTTATATATAATATGTCTACATATTAATGCATGAAGAGAAAACTTTATTCCCCTTTTTAAGCATATTGCGCGCACGTAGGAGTGTGAGGTTAGGCATAGTTAAAGTTTATACGGAGAAGGAGCTCAGAAAGCTGAAATTTATATATAATATGTCTACATATTAATGCATGAAGAGAAAACTTTATTCCCCTTTTTAAGCATATTGCGCGCACGTAGGAGTGTGAGGTTAGGCATAGTTAAAGTTTATACGGAGAAGGAGCTCAGAAAGCTGAAATTTATATATAATATGTCTACATATTAATGCATGAAGAGAAAACTTTATTCCCCTTTTTAAGCATATTGCGCGCACGGAGGAGTGTGAGGTTAGGCATAGTTAAAGTTTATACGGAGAAGGAGCTCAGAAAGCTGAAATTTATATATAATATGTCTACATATTAATGCATGAAGAGAAAACTTTATTCCCCTATTTAAGCATATTGCGCGCACGTAGGAGTGTGAGGTTAGGCATAGTTAAAGTTTATACGGAGAAGGAGCGCAGAAAACTGAAATTTATATATAATATGTCTACATATTAATGCATGAAGAGAAAACTTTATTCCCCTTTTTAAGCATATTGCGCGCACGGAGGAGTGTGAGGTTAGGCATAGTTAAAGTTTATACGGAGAAGGAGCGCAGAAAGCTAAAATTTATATATAATATGTCTACATATTAATGCATGAAGAAAAAACTTTGAACCCTCTTTTTAAGCATATTGCTCGAACGTAGAAGTGTCAGATTGGCATTATTAAATATTATTTGGAAAAGGAGTGCAGAAAAGAAAAAAATTATAAATAACATGTGGTATAAATTATATTACAAATATATTAAAAAGATTCATTGTTTACGTTCAAGAATAAATGATGCATTATTTACGTTCATACTGTCAATTTCAAACATATAATATTCTGTGGTCAAACATTCGCACAGAGTAGAGATCGTCGCCAAAGAAGCAAAGAAAGATCTTTGCTAATTGCCCACCTGAATATGTTGTAATACAACGAAACCTAGGTCGTGGTAAAGAACTTAAAGAAAATAGAAATAATACTTCATCACGTAGTTTCATTTAATTGTGAATAATGAATTTCTACAAAATTAACGCCAAATATATTCAATAACAAAATTTATTCCTATATTGAATATATTTGCGTTAATTTTGTAGAAATTCATTATTCACAATTAAATGAAACTACGTGATGTAGTATTATTTCTACTTTCTTTAATGTCTTTACCACGACCTAGGTTTCGTAGTATTACAACATCTTCAGGTGGGATATTAGCAAAGAATGACTCTTAGGAACATCCAACAGCATTTATACGTTTCAAACACTATAGCGGACTCACACAGACCCGGCTTCCGCCTTCCGGACTCACACAGATCCTTTCATTAAAGTCCAGTTATCATTATTCTTAACCCAAAAACAATGACATAAAATTTTGTATTCCGTTTTAAGCATATTGCGCGCAAATTATATATATATATATAATTTTTTTTTTATATGCAAGTACCCTATTGCTTTGCAAACAACTTGTGTCGAACAAAATAATGTGATGTATTTATAATTTTATTTTCTCTTGGCATTAGTGGTTTAGCTTTAAACTTTTTTAATATAACAAAAAACTGAGGACGCGACCGTTAACAATACTGTAAAAAATCCCTTAAGTGCGGCGAGAACTCGCACTATGAGGATACTGTACACACGTAGGAATATTATATACACTGTTACGAGTATATAATATTTATATTAAACTATTTACTAATATTAATATTATTTTTTACCAGGTAAATATATTGCCTGGTACCTATTTGTTTCACTCACATGTGTAGTAATATCGGGAATATTTTAAAAACTATGAATTTTGGCATCAAGGCTATAGTTTTGCGGTAACCTTTATGAATACTTCTAGTAAAGTTACTCTTTTCATAATTTTGACTTAGCATTTTCAACAATATCTCTGAAATTAACGTAAAGTTCTGAAAATATATTTTTAGTACCCATAGCTTGCTCTATCAATTGAAATCCCACGCTATAAATAAATTTATGAAAAACATTCATTTAATTTTTAATTTTAAGTAGGTAATCGTAAGAATATTTCTGAGTGTTGACTAACTATTGGGTTACACGTCGAGTTAACATGTCTGATCACTGCCAAATTTCAAGTATTTTCGTCAAACGGTTTCTTATATTTTTTGTGAAAATTTTTAGGAATCTCTTTAGAATCATCTTACTTTTGGTAAAATGGGATGTTCAATGAGCATTAAGCTTCACTTCCTGAATTCGCGCATTGACTACTTTCAGGAAAATATAGGAGCTGTTAGTGAAGAGCAAGGTGAAAGATTGCATTAAGACTTGAAAGAAATAAAACGTAGATATTAAGGAAAGTAGAATAGCAGCATGTTGGTGGACTACTGGTGGTTGCTGAAGCGAGACAATCCGAACAACGATTTTAAGAAAAAATCTCTGAATAGAATCCCACCTGAAGATGTTGTAATACAACGAAACCTAGGTCGTGGTAAAGAACTTAAAGAAAGTAGAAATAGTGCTACATCACGTAGTTTCATTTAATTGTGAATTATGTAAATATGTTAAGAGATATATCACCTATGTATTGTAATTGTATTTAACTGATAGATATAAGTATTTTTTTAAATATACAGTTTTTACTACATGAAGGTGTCTTTTTGTCTATTTTTCATAGCCCCTTTTCTGAAAAATCTGAACGTGTTGGAGAAAAACTGATTACATATTCCTAATTAGCGCCCCAAAATACCCCAAAACCAGTCATCAAATCTTAGAAAAAAAAAGGTCAAATTTCCAGGCGTGTAGTTAAGTATCAACATTGATATTCTTTTGAGTAGGCGATGCCTGCATGGACTACCTACCGCACTCTTTTGTGGCCTCTTGGTTACATGTCATCCATCATGCTAAATTCGGTACACGTGAAATCATTAGACTGTTACTTTGTACCGCGCCAAGTGACATTAGCTGCGTGGTGGGGTGCCGGCGCAATTGGCGTGCGTTTAGCGCATCGGAAGTACCAACAATTCGCGTGATAAGCGACATCCGCTCCCGACGTCCGTACCATTCTCTCGGGTTTATCGGTACACTATTACGTGTCGCCGTATCGGCCATCTGGTCGGTTAAGTTGGATGCTTCATGCTTCGCTGGTTCCTTCCTTATTTGTCTAAACGTATAAATAGATTTTCAACTTCGAAACCATTGGACTTTTTAATAAAACTTTCACTGACGTATATATTGATCTTTCAGGGTGGTTTTAGGATAAGCATCATCAGGATATATTTAAAGTGTGCTTAGGGGAACAAGGCAGTGTCTTTTCTCGAGTGAATCGTAAGAGTGAGCAAAATACGGCATAAACAATTATTTTACTATTATAAAAAGGAGGATCCATGGGAATCCGTACTTGTTGGTGACTAGGAAAGAAGGAGAAATGAGTCTGAAGGACGCGAGTGAATCGGAGAAAAGCTGTGTATCAGCTACTCGTCGTGTGTAAATAAATTTGTTAGTACAAGTTTCAGCAGCTATAAATAAATATATAAGTAGCATGTTTACAGCAGGATGTGCCCACCCTCTTCTGTTAATAGTGGCATCCAACAATTCCACTGTGCCTCATCAATGCCATCTTTACACCATTAATAAACTTAGTTACACTTATGTCATTTTTAACACGCTTTGTATTAACTTTTCTTGTATGTATGTATGTATCGGAATATTTCAATTAAATTTTCACCCATTTCCAGACGTCCGAATTATTTGAAATTTGGGAAACTTATTAAGAATCGATGAAAATATAACAACTTCATAACTAAACATTTAAAAAATAAAATTATAGTTTAAAAAAAAAAGAAAAAATGTAACGGAATTTTGAAATTAAATTTTAACCCACATGTAGACAGAATGGCTTGAAATTTGGCACATCTATCAAGAACCGATGACATACAATAATAACAGAACTAAAAATTTAGAAAATAAAATTATAATTGAAAAATAAAAGAGAAACAATGGAATTTTTCAATTAAATTTTCACCCACTTTCAGATGTCAGAATTATTTGAAATTTGGCAAACCTATCCATAATCAATGATAATACAATAACTGTAAAACTAAACGTTTAGAAAAAAAATTATAGTTTAAAAAAAGAAAAAATTAACGGAATTTTTATATTAAATTTTCACCCACTTCCAGACGTAAGAATTATATGAAATTTGGCAAACCTATCCATAATCAATGATAATACAATAACTGCAAAACTAAACGTTTAGAAAAAAAATTATAGTTTAAGAAAAAGGAAAAATGTAACGGAATTTTTAAATTAAGTTTTCACCCACTTCCAGACTATAATTTCAAAACTAAAAATTTTGAAAATAAAATTATAGTTTAAAAAAATGTTGGAAAATATATGCTCTTGTGGCAATATGAACTAAAAAATAAAAATAATCTTTATATTTAAATATTTTGGTCAAGAATAAAAGGATATCTCACAACTCTGTATAACTTAATTTTTTTTAATAAACTCAAAATAAGAGTACAGTGATTAAAAAAAGTATTAACTTCCTCACGATTTTTTTTACATTAAAGTTAATTTTTTGTCAATGACTCTATTCATATTTTAAGTTTATTAAAAAATAATTAAGTTATATCGAGTTGTGAGACATCCTTTCGACCAAAATCTTTATATCTAAAGATGGTTTAAGTTCACAATTAAATGAAACTACGTGATGTAGTATTATTTCTACTTTCTTTAAGTTCTTTACCACGACCTAGGTTTCGTTCAGGTGGGCTATTAGCAAAGATGTGAGTATCATTGTTTAAGTTGTTCCAAAATAGCATTTCGTAGTCACTGGTAACATAGCTTTTTATACTGCATGGCGGTTACTATTTTCTGTCGTTTACGTATCAAACACGTATGTCCCAAGTTTGTATTTCAATGTGAATGTTGCTGTTTTTCTTTTAAAATAATACCCTTTTCGTCAAATTTTAGATAATTAATTAACTTTTCTATAGCATTTTTCATAATTTATAACCACTTCGTTTCTGCGTTTAATTTCGATAAGGTTTTTATCATTGACATTATCAGCTGTGGCTAGAAAATTAAAAATTAAATTAATTTCGATTTGAGAATTAAATTCTGTCACATTAATGATATAGCTAACATTAAGTACTTTTTCATATTTAGCTGATAAATCACTGAAAGTTGCATTTTATCCATGCCTTAAAAACAATAACATTGCACTAATATTGACAACATGCAACCAACAGTTACATATAGTTTTCTATCACTTACGGTATTGTGAACGTATTGAAGCGACCTCTGTGTTTTTTTATACTCGATCGCTATTGCGAAGCAATTTATCTCCAATTAAAATACGTAATGTCTAAAAATACATATATTATAATGAATATTTTTAAAAACATTTTAGATTTTGCCAAAGAGATTTGTTTAGAAATGACCTTCGTACATTCCCTCGTTAGCAGTTTTCGGTTAATTCATTTCATACTGCTTGATATTAACGTATAATAAACTGGGAATAATTAACTTATGTATACATTTATAATGAATATTTTTATACACATTTTAATCCTTGCCAAATAGATTTGTTTAAAAATGACCTTCGTACATTCTCTCGTTAGCAAAGTCTTCGGTTAATTCATTTCATACTGCTTGATATTAACGTTTAATAAACTGGGAATAATTAACTTATGTATACATCTATAATGGATATTTGTATACACATTTTAATCCTTGCCAAATAGATTTGTTTAAAAATGACCTTCGTACATTCCCTCGTTAGCAAAGTCTTCGGTTAATTCATTTCATACCGCTTGATATTAACGTTTAATAAACTGGGAATAATTAACTTATGTATACATCTATAATGGATATTTGTATACACATTTTAATCCTTGCCAAATAGATTTGTTTAAAAATGACCTTCGTACATTCCCTCGTTAGCAAAGTCTTCGGTTAATTCATTTCATACCGCTTGATATTAACGTTTAATAAACGGGGAATAATTAACTTGTATGCATGATCAGATTCGACTCGCAACTGACTTTTCGTTGGCATTTGGCAGATTTAGCAAAAAAAATATTTTGGACGTTTGGATTTACTTTATGTAGTTCCAGGGAATTTCATTGTGCTTTGGTCAATTAATTTATTATAAAGAAATTTAGTGGGAAGTTAGTCATAAATAAATGAAATAAAAGTAAAGAAGCCTGTGTATATTCGGAAAATTAATTTAAATTGTACTTTTAAGAAAAAGTAATTTTTTTTAATATATTTGAATCCCAATTCGCGTAAAGGTATTCTGCAGCTTTTTCCAGTGCTCGCGGTCTATTTCGAGGGTCGTCCAATTCTTGTTCGGCACTACTTTTTCCATTTGCCTTTGTGGATCCTAGCAACGTGATGTACCCGTGACTATCTCTGTTTCATATAGTGTTCTAGTGCATCTATTACTTTTCATGTCTCTTATTTTCATATGTCTTATCTTAACCATATGTTTCACCCTGAAAATACTTCTCTGTATGGCTCTCTGGCACATAGGTATTTTTCTTCTTTAGTATATTTCCAAGTCGGACATCTATACGTCAGCGTTGGGAAAAACCAGAGTCACTGGTCAGTTATAAGCCAGATTTATGGTTTGTAGACCACTGAAAACTAAATACAGCCTGATAAGCCGTTGCTATAATTTTTAGAATAGAGAGGGCATGGATATTTCTCTTATATATTTTGTATTGCTTTACTCTTGAATATGCTATGTTATATATCAGATTGTGAAACAGAAATTTTTCTTGCCTTGTTTTTTGGGAAGACTAGCTTTTCTTGCTTGATTACTTCCTACGCTCGTGTTTCCTACCTTTTTGTACAATGATGCACATTTTATAGGGATTTCCCATTTTCCAACATTTCCTTTCTGAATAGTTATTATGTACTTCATCAGATTTTAAATTTTACTTTTAATTCTCGGTAACAATTCTTGATACACAAATGAAACTACGCGATGTAGTATTATTTCTACTTTATTTAAATTCTTGAACACGACTTAGGTTTCGTTGTATTACAACATCTTCAGGTGAGCAATTGGGTTGTCATACCACGAAGCCTATTTCGTGGTAAAGAATTTAAATAAAGTATAAATAATATTACATCACGTAGTTTCATTTAATTGTGAATAATGAATTTCTACAAAAGTAACGCCGAATATATTAAATTCTTGATACATTAAAATACATGCGCATTTATGAAGATAGTATTTTTGGTTTATATTATGGTTACTAGCTTCTTTTTTGATATGGAATAGCTGTATTGTTTGCTTTTTTATTCTAAAGAATACCACCTTTTATAAAAAATTATAATCTATTATGAGATTATTTGTATTCCAAGTACCTATATAAGAAAAATTCCTCTTTTTATAACATCGAAAGTCGGATATGCTTATTGCATCACTACATTGTTTCTGAATATCCCTCTTTGGACATTTTTAGCGGAAATCGTAAACATTTAAACAAGAAATGTAAAATACATTATTTATGTATTTTAAGTATTTGATTGATGTCGATATTTTTTGTAAAAATGATTTAAAACTGTAGAGCAGGTTTAAAAAAAACCTTGGAATGAAAAAAATAATGCATATAACAAACAATTAAATGAAACTTCTAAATAGGAAAAGTATCAACTGTTTTTAGTCTCCAAACAAAAAAATGAGAAAATTATAATATGCAATATGTAACTTAAACGCAATATTTAATGCGTTACTAAACATAATTAATAAACTCCCTTGTAATGAATGCTAAATATGAACCAGTGACGTCATATGCCAGTTGTGTTTTGTATGGGGCGTTTTCGCACGAAACGTATAATTCGTCAGTTTTTGAAGTCGTTATAACTTTGTAATGAAAAGTCCCAGGTACGATATATTTATTTTAACCATTTTTAATGTTGTTACTTATTTTGTTTAGTAATAAAAAAATATAGTCAAATACCCTATTAATTATAAATTCACTATATACAAAAGATAAATTCTAAGTTAAAAGTAACATTACTAATTGATCAGTATATTATTTAAGAAATTCACTAGCCCAAGTAGCCCTCAAAATGGATATATAAATATTCCGACCGTTTTGTGCATACATAATTATAGTCATTTTTTAATTTTTTTAAATATATCCAGTGGTTTTAAAACGACGCACGTACAAACAAACCTACAACGAGAGAGACAGACGATATTTAAAAAAATGGTTAAATTCTTTAACGTAGTAGTAGTCTTTGAAGTAGTCTATGATTATAATAGGTACGCCAAAATAAATTATTTTAACGTACAGACTGATCAACTCGATTGTTTCATTGTATATACAGAATGTGATAACTTGCTACATATATACATTCCAAATACGATATCAGTGTTTACAGGAAGCTGAATATTTGACTTAGGGGCCGTTTAATCCTAACGTAGATAATTACCTCTATTATAATGGACCACTATATTTGCCAATTACAATTGGCCACAGCCTTATTTGCCAATTATAATTTATACTATATTTGCCAATTGTAATTGGCCACAGCACTTTAATTTGTAAAACGTAATTTTAAAATAATTGTCACTTGTATACCCGTTTACAGTTCTGAGAAAAGATACGACACAACATACCGACGTCTTGATATTGATCAAAAATTTATTGTAAGCTTGTAATAAATATAACGATTAATTAATTTGTAGGTTTCCACGTCAAGATGTTTATGAACTGTACTGTACTGTTCTACGTTTACAAATTAGAGATTCAAGCGATTTTAAACTACAGGCCGACCGCGGCGGTAAGTGAACAGATATGATCAGATGATGCAAATTGTGACCTTAAGATTTGAGCTAAAATAATAAATACGACGATTAATTAATTTGTAGGTTTCCATGTGATGCTTGTGGACTGTACTGTACTGTTCTACGTTTACAAATTAGAGATTCGAGCGATTTCACTCTGCAGACCGACCACTGCGGTAATGAACGGATATGATCAGATGATGCAAATCGTGACTTCAAGATTTGAGCTAAAATAATAAATACAACGATTAATTAATTTGTAGGTCTCCACGTCCAGTTGTTTATGGGCTGTACTGTACTGTTCTACGTTTACAAATTAGAGATTCGAGCGATTTCATACTGCAGACCGACCGCTGCGGGGTAGATCAACGGATATGATCAGACAATTTAAATTGTCACCTTAAGATTAGAGCTAAATGCAATTTATGTCAATGGATTTAACGGTCTGAATATATGATTTTGGAAATAGGTAAATACAACCGATGCGAACGGTAGACTATAAGCGAATGGACAGTTTTTGAAGCGCTACGCGGGGCTCGGTGCCGAGTGCCGAGACGCGGGGAGCGAGTGCGGTCATTTGATGTAATTCGAGTAATGATAGCTATTTGAGATGTGAGCGCGGCGTAATTGGAGGCTTTCTGCCGCGATGTTGTTTGGTGCCGGTGTTATGTTATATATTAAGAGCTCGTTAGCGGGTGTAGCGCGATGTATCTTATTTTGTAATAATTGATTTCGTACTAGCTACTTCGTCCTCCGTTGTTAGAGCAAAAACTTACTAACGTAATTTACAATTAATTTATTAATGGCTTCAGTAAATCAGCGACCTACGGAAAAGGCCACCAGTAATGAGGAGATATGGAGTCGTCGTCGTTGATCACAAGGCATACGGCTCTTGACGATTAGGCGCACCGCGGGGACCCGGGTTCTTTAGAATGTTCCTTGGTTTTACTCATTTTGTGCGCGAAGCAAAATGAAGACTACAAACTTTGGATTGTTATTAGAACTAAGCTTTTGTGGTTTGCATCAGCGTGTTTCCTGATCAACGACTTCAGATATCTGATTCAAAATTCTTTTGAAGGACTCTTTAAGCCACTATTTAAGTTTACTGCTCAATAACTTCATGAAACAATAGTTATACTTTAAAGTTTAACTTCAAAGAAATTCCTTTGATAACATTATTTTGGCTTTATGACATGGAGTCGGTAAATAACAATGTGTTGTATAACTTTTTGGTATAGATAGGGATTTTGCGCTGGTATTCAAGTAAACAAACGCAATAAAATGATAATAGGTATATTTCTTTAATAATATAAAGAAAAATGCACGTGGCCAAATACTTCTGAGCGGTAGTGTACCTGGCGGCGGAAGTACCGAGATGAACCACTTTTTAGTTTCTTCCTGGACGATGAACAGTTATTTTCTTGATCATAAGCAATAAAACAGTGAAAATCCTATTCAAATCGTACCTGGCAGCAGAAGTATCGAGATAACCACTCTTCTCTTTTTTCCTGGACAATAAACACGTTTATTTTCTTGATCATAAGCAATAAAGCAGTGAAAATGCTATTCAAATCCGTCATGTAGTTTTTCATAAATTATTATTACTAATTTTAAAGAATTTCATTTTTTAGAAAATGTTGAATACATTTCTTTCTTGCTTTAAATCAAGATTTTTACGCCTTGCTTCACTTTTTCCTCGTCTCCTAAGCTATTAAGGATGAAAGTTTTAAAGATTGGCTCTTAACGGTAGAGGGGATGTTGTTGTGCAGATTTCATTGCAACAGGTCAAGTGGTTTTTGAGTTAAATTTGCGTGTACGTAAAACACATGTGTACAGACGTATGCTAAGTAATGGATTAGCGTTTATTTGATTAGCGGTTTGCTTGTTATTAATTCAGACTTTGTTACGTGATATGAATACGTTTAGTTTTTACGCCAAACGCTATCGTATGCTGGAGGTTGAAGGATGCGACGCGCTGGTCTCGCCGGAGCGGCGTCGCCGATGGCTATCGCGGGACCTTGCAGCCGACACGTGCGCCGACTTTTGACTGCGCGTTACGCTTGGCGGCGTCGGGTGTATGTATGTACGTGTACTGTTACTTCAAGTTGTCCGAGAAACAAAATTGCACGGTCCAATCCGTAAAGTACCCAGACAAAATATGTTTTGAACTGTCATTAAATCCGACTGAGAGTCTTGACCATGTGTGGTGCATACGGGTGTTTGACATATGGAGTCAATGTTATCGACGTTTCAAGATATAGGTATCACTTTCTATCGTAGACTCAAATAAATTATGGTTGCCTTGGACCTGGAAAACATGACTACATTCGCCCTTGAAATATCCTGGAAAATTCTTGAATTTTTCTAAAACTTCCCTGGAATTTTGTTCTAATAATCTGTAATGCTATTACGTGGGACTCTAGGCTCTCGATTATAATACGCACTCTGGTGGTCTTTAGAAATCGAAGCCAAACTTACATTAAAGTGGGAGTGATTTTTTGGAGTGAAACTTCTTAGACGGCGATTCCATAATTGATAAGTATACGACAATTAAGAGTAAAATTGTATGGTCGTGTCACGTTTAGGCACATTACGTTACATGAGAGAGAAAAAAGATATGACGTCGTAGAGAGAAAGAGAAAAAGGGCTGTATATTCCGACGCCAAGGAATTGGAACAAAAGAGATCGACGTATACACAAAAAGATACAAAACGATTGAATAAGATAGTGTCGGGCATGTTCTCACTGTCAGTGCCGTTTTAACACTTTAAACTTACGTTGGTCAAAGTGTAGATCTCTAAAGAAGTTCGCTAAGAAGAGGGATCGACAAAACGAAATAGTAAGTTTCAAAGTGGTCATTTTTATTAGTTACGTACCCCACCCCCCTCTAACAGATAAACTGTTATTTTTAAATATCGAAAAAGTAATCTCAATAAAAGTACATATAGCGAAATTAAAAGAAAATTTATCGTAACTAAGTAGACTCAACTAGTTTAGATTGCAGTAATAACCGAACATGACATGTAGTTGAGTCTGTAAATGTTCATAGAAACTCCATACTAGTGTCTTAAATCGACTGAAAAAATAACTGTGGTTTAAAATATATCATTATTATGTCTGTGGAAGATTGCCAGGCAATATATATATATATATATATATATATATATATATATATATATATATATGTTTTACATGATAAGAAATATTTATTTATTTATTTACACACACATTTATCGTTATATTACAGGTAAACTATTCGTAACGATAAGAAATTAATGGTTTAACAAAGTTTAAACTTTTAGATTAAACGTGATTACAAAATACATGAGATCTGCAAAAGATAACGACACAATTCGATATATTTACTTGCATTCATCATAAATAAATCCCACTTTGGTGCGATCGCGATCAGGTGGTTGAGCAGTTGAACACCGTGGGAAACTGGAGAGTTCCGATATAGTTCTGTTCTAGAGTGTGGTATAACAAACAGAGTAATGATTGCGTGAATGCAGAAAATTGTTAGGTACGAATAATGACAATTTCCTCAATAATACAGGGAATTTTCCTTTTAATAGAAGATAAATTTCATTAATGCAACATCTCTTCTGAGTTGCAAGGAATGGAAACCTAGCATACCGAAGAGAAAATCGGTAGGAAATGGATAGGGGAAGTAATCATAACTGTCTCATTTACAGACATCGAAGGAACGTCTTTTGCACACGTTCAGTCATCAAGCTGGACTTGGCTTCGTGTGGGATCCAAATAATGGAGCCGGATTCTAATCTGCTTTGTACCAGTGAAGTGTACAGAAGACAAATTGATGACATAGATTGAAAATCTTTTGAATTATTTAACACGAATCCGTATTTTCGAAATAATGTTTGCTACATCCGCTATGTGCCCACGAAACGTCAGTCGCGAATCAAATCTGACTCCCAAATCAACGACCTCATACAGACGATGCAGAGGGATCCGTTGACCATGCTGTGTGCGCTTGGCTTGTAACTCACTATTGAACATTTACTTGCGTTAAGCCGAAAGCGCTTGCTCAGCGCCGATGACATGCTGCAGCCGTTCGCCATCTATAGCCATCATATTGGCAGTATATTTACGTTGTGAAATATAAATATTTGTCAGTGGTTTAAAATAAATACATATGTACTCTTATGTGTATGCTTAAATGTGCACGGAAATCTAAAAGGGTTCCGTACGAGGTCTACTCGCATATAACATGTTTTTTTTACTAATATGCCGATTGAATCGAATTTATAAAGGTCGATGAAACGGTACAATATTACCACAATAAATTGCTCTATGGTGATACATCAGCGACCTGTTAGTTTGTAAAGGTGGATTGGCTGTAAATTATATTGCCATGTTTCATTTCGCCAGCCGACTTTAGTTGGCTAAATATAAGGATAAATAAACTATGCCCCGAGCGCCGGTCCGGTTTACCACTCCATTATATCGGAGATAAATCATCATGATTCTAAACTTTACGGGCGATCGTTGTAAACATAGAGAAGACTATTGGCACGCGTGCCGCATTGGGTCGTCTGTCTATCGCTTTCGTGCAGTTTCGAGCGTTCGTTGCTAAAACAAAAGCGGGTGTGGTGTACGCATTGGGTTTCGGTCGATTTGCACGCGGTCAATGTGCGCCGGCGGTCGGTGTGGCCAGATTCAGTGTTTAATATTTACTTTTATTTTAGTGAAATTGACTTTTATTTTAGTTAAATTGAGGAAGGTAATTTTTTTATGAAATTAAATTTTTTCTTTATTTTTCTTCTATAAATAAAGAAAAAATTGTTGAAATTAAAATAATCGTTTATAACAGGAATAAAATGCTTTTCAATAGTCATGTATGAGATATACAGAAGTAATTTATACAAATTGAAAAACTCTAATTGAAAAATTGAAAATGGGGGTGGGGGAATTATACTTAACTTGGAAGCTTAATATTTCTAAGTTCTTGCTTCGTCTTTTAAATTGCAAATGGGGCCTAAACTTCGTATGAAAGAACGCACACTAAATTGTTTTGTTTAAATATGGGAAAACAATTTTCTTACTATGTCGTAATTGAGATTGCATTTTTATGAGTCGCGCTTGGAGATGCTCGAAAGTCGGCATATCGTTTCTTTTCTGGGTCGCACAATTCCAGTGCGTTGTATCGCAATCGGCGCGACGTTTGTGTGTTGATTCGGCGAATAGCGTTTGTTCTAACGAGCTGGGATCGGCGGAAATTATTTGTTTATTTGAAAGATTATTAAATTTAATTAAAACATTGCTGTAACTGTGGATAAAGTTGACACAAAGAACAAAGTCAGACACATTTCTTTGCCAATTTCAAATAGCGACTAATCAAGGACTATTTTTCGGCCAAATTTGAAGATGATTCTATGCGTCAAACTGAATGCATTTAAAGTGTATTTCTGTAAAATAATAAAAAAAAATTTCTTTGAAATGGCAACATTTTCAGTTATTTTTTCAGCACCGGTAAAACTTATATATTTCTTAAAATTTTCTATTTAGTTTTACGAATCTTCCATATAATTCTTCAAATTTTTTACTCAGCTTGATGAAATTTTGTCATATACCTAGTTCCTAAAATTGTCTACTTAGTTTGATGATTAATAAACTTGCGGTTTTATTTGCAGAAGTAAAACATCTATGTCAGTTTAATTTTACTTTATTAAACGTAATTAAAATCATTAAATTTAATGAAATAATTTACAGTTGTGATAAAAATAATCCTGTTTTGTAGGTGACCGTTATGGCACTCTCGGCTCTACATTCGTATCCTTGAGTTTATCTACTTAAATAATAATACTTATTAACGGGCAAATTTTATGAAATACTCATTGTTTATTTAAATATTACTGTTTAGTAATTGTATATAGATATTTGATTTTTCATTTTAAAAAAAAAAATGAAAAATCGTAAAGGGTGTATGATTTTTTTGTGCATACCCCATTGTGTAAGGTTTCGTTAAATAGGTATTTAATAAATATTGGGGGTATTTTATGAACACTTTATCGACGCAGAGAATAGTCTACGAAAACGAAGCTTTAAAATTATCTCTTTTGTTCGTTACGTGTCCCCATCTTTTACCAACTTGACAGATATTTTTGAATATCTGAAAAGTATTAATAATGGTAGTATATATGACGAAATTAAAAGGAAAATTATTATATTTCAATATCTAAGTAGACTACTAGTTTACGATTAATAGTCGACTAACTTTCGTACGCACCATATACGGTCAGGACTCTCAGTCAGATTTACTGACAGTTAAAAACATATTTTGTCTGAATACTTTACGGATTAGATCGTGCAATAGGGCACTGCCGGTAAAGTAGACTCTTGTTCCGACTCGACTGACGCTTAATGAGAAAGAGAAATACGTTTTTAACTGTCAATAAATCTGACTAACAGTCTTTATTATGTGTGGTGCAGATGGGCGTATGTTATAACATGTAATTGGGTTTGTAAAAAGGTCATAGAAAGACTACACAAGTGACTTAAATTGACTGTAAAAAATAAGTTTGTATTTTAAAATGTATATTTATTACGTCTGAAAGATGTACTATGTAATATAGTAATATATAATACTATATTACATAGTATATCTTTCAGACATAATAAATAAATTTGTTTGATAACATTGAAAATATTTCCTTGCCAAAAGGAAAGTTTCGACTAACTAGCTTTAGTCCATGGCTTCACTCGTTTTTCTCTGATATAATGTATGCATGTCAAAGATTTCTAGAAATTTTTGTGGTGCTACAATTCCTAAACCCCTTGAGATAATAAAATCCGGTTGTTACCAATGATCTACATACCACCAGGAGATTCATTGGTTTTTGTTTTAGCAAAAGGGTCGCGGACACCTTTATAATGTTTGCGTGTCAAACGTACCCTTAACCAACATAAACACTTTCTCGACAATTTCTATTAGTCAGTTGTTGAGCCAATGGACTCGGATACTTTCTGCGGAATGCTCATAAATGAATTCACTCTCGTAAAGTATAGATATAAAAAAGTCTCTTAAAGTGTATATTTTCAGTATCTTAAATTATATTTGATGATAGTTAGTCTTAAATTTGAATCCTCAAGCATAATCTCAGTGAAAGCCTCTTTCAATTCGGCTCGGTACCTTTTGGTTACTACTCTGCTCTAGAAGACAAATCGATGAAAATTTGTTTTTTTCCTTTGAAGGGTTTAGACCAGGGTTCGAAGTTATGAAGATAAATACGGTTTGTGATAATTATTACGATAACTGTTCGATAATTATCAAAGATGTATGTATCAATCGATCGTTATTTAATTGGTATTCTTTATCAATTTTTACTTAGAAACAAGTAGTTAATTTAAATTATAAACTATTAACGTCAGGTACTTTTTTATATGTTTTGGTCATTTCACCATTAAAAAAATATGAACAAAACTTTCAAATAAAAATAAGCAAAAATCAAACTTCAAACTAATTAATAAAATTAATGAGTAGAAGATGAACCTCATCCTTCTCATCAACTCTTTGAGGATTGTCTGAATCTGAAGATTCCGAATTCAAAATAAAACTTAAATCTGATTTCATACAAGACCGACAGTTAAAGAAATAACCAATAAAAAAGAAAAATGGCCGACAGTTTGACAGATACGAGAAACGATACGGGGAAACACCCGCCGTAAATGTTAAATGGCGCGCGTAATATTTCTAACTGTTACTAAAGTTGAAGAGTGGCGAATTAAATATTTTTGTTTATATTTATCAAGATTATTATTATTTACTTGAATTTAAAGATAATAAATAATCGCTTCGAACCCTGGTTTAGACATTTTCGAAATTTTCCGCATTACCCACTGTAAATAGATTGCCTTCTTCTATATATAATATTTTATATTGCATAAATATTTTCGTATTTAACATTTTAAATAGAGAAATAAATCTGGTAACACCGCCTTTACGGGTGATCTGATTGCCCGCCATAACACGGGGTTAGTCAGCAATGTATTTGTGCATGTGTTTCTACGGTGGGACTGTACAATATTTAATATTGCTTTATATATGATGTATGGCTTTCAAGATGGTCTTCTTGATCATTTGTAAGTTAAATGTTTTATATGGGTATTGATTCTTGAAAGATTCGAGTTTGAAAAATTATTCTTTTGAGTTGCTGGAGTGATATTTAGAGTTCTATAAAAAAAACTTAAAACTGTTCATGAAAACACTTTGTCTATCGATCTGTCTGCCTCCCAGCGGTTAGAATTTTCTTAGAGACGTAAACCCTGTCAATTAAAAAAAATTCATCTAATCGATGTGTTTAATTTTAAATTTCTTTGTTTATCCATGTGTTATTGATAATGATTAATGGTTAACCAGTCACCAGTCAGCAGATATTGTCATTATTATTTACTTACCTAGCGTCGTCTAAATAGATAATACATAAAGTCTCATTTTTTTCTGACTAAGTTATACAAGGATAAACACCACATTTAAATTGACTGAGCTGTTTTATGTGATGTAAGCACAAACACAGAAGTGACTCCAAATCCGTGTTGGTGAGAAAACTTGTAGCTCCAAGTTCATGTATTTCCAAATTCCTGAATCGTTGATGCTACGATAAAAATGAGACAAACCTTTCTCGTGGAGCGTTATGCTCTGTACATTTCATTGTAGATTGTCGTTTTTAGTACAATCTACCGTTTACGAGTTGTAGTCCTTAAATTATTTTGTAATGATAATTTTTTTTTAAATATTCATGAATCGTTGATGCTGCGATAAAAATGAGACGAACCTGTTTTGTGGAGCGTTGTACTCCTTACATTTCATTGTAGTTGTAGGTTGTCGTTTTAGTACAACCTTACTGTTTACGAGTTGTAGTGCTTAAATTATTTTGTAATGATAATTTTTTCCAAATATTCATGAATCGTTGATGCTGCGATAAAAGTGAGACAAAGCTGTTTTGTGGAGCGTTGTGCTCTTTACATTTCATTGCAGATTGTCGTTTTTAGTACAACCTACCGTTTACGAGTTGTAGTCCTTAAATTATTTTGTAATGATAATTTTTTTTTAAATATTCATGAATCGTTGATGCTGCGATAAAAATGAGACGAACCTGTTTTGTGGAGCGTTGTACTCCTTACATTTCATTGTAGTTGTAGGTTGTCGTTTTAGTACAACCTTACTGTTTACGAGTTGTAGTGCTTAAATTATTTTGTAATGCTAATTTTTTCCAAATATTCATGAATCGTTGATGCTGCGATAAAAGTGAGACAAAGCTGTTTTGTGGAGCGTTGTGCTCTTTACATTTCATTGCAGATTGTCGTTTTTAGTACAACCTACCGTTTACGAGTTGTAGTCCTTAAATTATTTTGTAATGATAATTTTTTTTTAAATATTCATGAATCGTTGATGCTGCGATAAAAATGAGACGAACCTGTTTTATGGAGCGTTATGTTCTTTACATTTCATTGTAGTTGTAGGTTGTCGTTTTAGTACAACCTTACTGTTTACGAGTTGTAGTGCTTAAATTATTTTGTAATGATAATTTTTTCCAAATATTCATGAATCGTTGATGCTGCGATAAAAGTGAGACAAAGCTGTTTTGTGGAGCGTTGTGCTCTTTACATTTCATTGCAGATTGTCGTTTTTAGTACAACCTACCGTTTATACGAGTTGTAGTCCTTAAATTATTTTGTAATGATAATTTTTTTTTAAATATTCATGAATCGTTGATGCTGCGATAAAAATGAGACGAACCTGTTTTATGGAGCGTTATGTTCTTTACATTTCATTGTAGTTGTAGGTTGTCGTTTTAGTACAACCTTACTGTTTACGAGTTGTAGTGCTTAAATTATTTTGTAATGATAATTTTTTCCAAATATTCATGAATCGTTGATGCTGCGATAAAAGTGAGACAAAGCTGTTTTGTGGAGCGTTGTGCTCTTTACATTTCATTGCAGATTGTCGTTTTTAGTACAACCTACCGTTTATACGAGTTGTAGTCCTTAAATTATTTTGTAATGATAATTTTTTTTTAAATATTCATGAATCGTTGATGCTGCGATAAAAATGAGACGAACCTGTTTTATGGAGCGTTATGTTCTTTACATTTCATTGTAGTTGTAGGTTGTCGTTTTAGTACAACCTTACTGTTTACGAGTTGTAGTGCTTAAATTATTTTGTAATGATAATTTTTTCCAAATATTCATGAATCGTTGATGCTGCGATAAAAGTGAGACAAAGCTGTTTTGTGGAGCGTTGTGCTCTTTATATTTCATTGTAGGTTGTCGTTTTAGTACAACCTACTTACTGTTTACGAGTTGTAGTGCTTAAAATATTTTGTAATGATATTTTTTTTCAAATATTTATGAACCGTTGATGCTACGATAAAAATGAGACGAACCTTTTTTGTGGAGCGTTGTGCTGTTTAGGTTTCATTGTAGGTTGTCGTTTTAGTACGATCTACCGTTTACGAATTGTAGTGCTAAAATTTTCTAATGATAATTAATTTTCTAATTATTACGCGAACATGCGCCTAATTTTTGAAAACTCTCGCGTTACGACTAGATAATGATAAATCGTATGAATTTACTAAACATTGTACATAATATTCAGTTCAAAAAGATCCTCACAACTGACTTACTTCACTTTAGTTTAGGTATGCAATAAAGGGCAGTTTTATTATACTATAAGCATATATTTACATATTAGTATTTTGTGCAAGCAAGACAGAACGCCCCGAATTCAGGTAGGTCAAACATTGACCTTCGGTAAAGGTTCGCATTATTGTGATAATTATGGCAATTTCGTGTGTGTGCACAAAGATTTGTGTTATTACGAACATTCGTTGGGTTCGGGATACAACGAATACCGATAACTTTGCTGTCCCGCATCAAAGGACTTTATCACGCGACAACACACCATGCGACAACATATATGTTAGTCCGAGAATGTGGCCGTAGCACGAAGCGTGAAGGCGAAATTTTTATCGTGATAATAAGCCACGTATGTTCGTCTGATGGTATTTGGCTGTAAAATGAGAATATTCTGCCTCAGTCGACATTACATTCGGGGCTAATAGTTCGATTATAAATAACAATAATTAATCATATTTTTTTATTACAAATTACGTGTCAAAATTTAGAACGGGTACGCTCTGTGTGCTCAGCGATCTAATTAGTTCATTTTGATCCTATTCCGAATATGAAGTGTTACGGGTCAGTGAACTGCATGTAAATACAGTTCAATGACCCGTGCAGTTTTATGTCTCGAGGTGGTCCAATTTAAATTATCTGGATAATCTGACGCTAAGGTATAACTAGACCGTGGCGATAATCTAATGCATTAAATAGAAAAGAAATGATAAATAAAGATATAATGGGAAAGTCTTTAGTATATTCCATTGTGTATTAACCGATATGATGTGGCGTCAAAATAATACGCGATCAATATTTTTTATGTGGTGTTTTAATTAATCTTAGGAGTTTACTCTTTAAGAATCGATTTTCATATATAGGACCTGGTATAAAGTTTTATGAAGAGTAAAATCAGAAGTTCAGAGCGTTAAAAAAAGTGTAAGTACGAAGTTCAGAGCATTAAAACAAGTATACGGTTAGGTGGCCTCTCCGCGCATTTTTGAAGCGATATATCAATTAAGTTTATTTGGCATTTTCTTATGGCGTAGTCGCAATGACGAAGCATGACACATAGTTTACTATCGTTCGCTTATATCAAGATGTAATCATTAAATGGCCTCTCCGCGCATTTTTGAAGCGATATATCAATTAAGTTTATTTGGCATTTTCTTATGGCGTAGTCGCAATGACGAAGCATGACACATAGTTTACTATCGTTCGCTTATATCAAGATGTAATCATTAAATCTTAATGACATTTATGTGTGAGTATTTGGTGTCTTCTCTATCGTACAAAATTAAAAAGTCTCTTAATTTTAACTTCTTAGTCTGACGTTATTAAATGTTTTTAGTTTTCTTGTATAAATTTTATCTCGTTCATTTGTGTTTTATTTGAAAATAATTATATTGCCAGTATTTTTTTATTAAAGAATTTTCCATTTACATTTAATGATATTGATATTTATATCTATATACAGTGTTATCTATTTTATACATTCCGAGACAATCGTACTTAAGAAGTAAACTCCAGTCGCACGTCGGAGCTGACACGCACAATTTTTTATTTATTTTTTTCATTTGGTTGTTTTCCCATGGAAGTATTACACGTATATTTTATGGGAAAAGGAAAAATACGTTTATTTCTTAATCTCGTGAGTTGTTAATCTTCTTTGGGCTACATGCTGCAAGAATACATATTTATATATCTTTATAACATTTAAAGCATGTAACAATATTAGAATAACTGAATGCTTGTGGAATCGAATCACTTGGAATTTTCCTCGGAGTCCATTTGCCAACGTTGAAAATTGGTATAATTGTAAAGCATGCTTTTCCACTTGCAGGCGTTATGAACAAAAAGTATCTATTTTGGATGTCAAAGGAGACCAATAAAAGACCATGTAGTATATTGGCTCCAAGTGTTGCAAGAATAAAAATAGAGAAAAAGAAAAAAAAACATAAGCCCCTTAAAATTTTTATTTCAATCGTTAAGCAGACAATTGAGAAATCTTGATTTTTTTTATGAAAAAATCAGTTTGTTTTTCATAATGGTTTGAATGTGCTATTTCTAGCTATATAAAACATAATGCAGATTGTGTTGTTTAATGTACTCTGTACACATATTGTAATATACTAATCCACGAAACTCGCAGACCGCCACAGAGTCGTTGAAAAGCCACATAAATTTCGTAAAGAGCAAAAAGACGTTAAGTTTGTTGAGAATTAGAGATTATTATTCATTTCTTCAGGCTATGGCTGTATATTTACAAACCAATCAACACATATAATTTTTTCTGATAGTCTTACAATTTAATATGTAATTTTCACATTTTTATTATCATATTTATCTCGTATTAACAATTCTTGATATGTTGAAAATATAATATATATACGCGCATTTATGAAGATAGTGTTTTCTCGCACACTTCACGTGTACATACGAATTTCCTTGGGAAAATCGAACAACACGCGATTTGGGCAATGCTGAAAATCTGTAATTGCATACATCTGTCATTGCTCGCGGATCGATCGATTGTTTTATTCGTATTCATTTCGTGAAGGCTAAAAACAAAAAGTTTTCCGATTTTAACGCGAGTGGAGCTGCCAGCTTCAAATATATTCTGTAACGAAAATAGGGGAGTTGAAATCTTAGTGCTCTCCACTCATCCGGGTGACACCGATTTCGTTTGGTGTCGTTTAAAAGAATTCCGCCGCTAAACAGATTATTAACGACTTGAGACGATATTATTTGCGGGTGCAATACATCAAACGGATCGTTGGGAATATCACACTGTGAGAACTCAAACAAATGGGAGTGTGCCGGAATGGGTTTATGGCGCGCACCTGTTGCGATAAAGTAGGCAGCGATGACGGATTGCCGACAGGAATTTTAGAAGTGGGAAAAGGAGTATTGTGTAGAGAATTTCGTCTGTGCATATAATAAAACTGTAAGTTTTCGTAAAAAATTGGAGATGGAGGATAAGTGGTAGAATGCATAATCAGATCATTTTTGGAATTATTGTCTGTTTGGTTCGTGTCAAAAACTACTCGCCAAATTCGAGCGGTATTTGAAAGTACATACGAGTCGATTTAGAGTAATATTTAGTTTTTATTTCAGCGCAATCGGTTTACTCAATCAGAATATGTGGGAATTTAATATTTTTAAAAATTCATTGCATTAGTACAATTATAAAGTGCTTAGTTCTCGGCGGATATTAATTACACAAAGTTTTATGTACACAAATAGACGGCGCTATGTGTAATTTATTTATTTTAAATCGCGCAATGAAGTTTTTCATCCGTACATTTATGTGCGATATGGCCGTGACCAGAGGTGAACCATGGAAGAGCATTTAAAAAAAATGACATCGGTTCATTTTTCAGTGATATGCGGCGTAATAAATCGTGGGCACAGCTAGGTTAGAATAAATTGATTACTTAAATTAAAAAAAAATATGCCAGTAAGTCTCATAAAATTAAGGCAGAAATAGGTCCATCTAGTTGGAAGAAAAATGTATTAAGTGCATTTTTACTATTTGTTTTTTATGGAATCCGAAATATACACAAGAAGTGATCTAATCCATAATTAACACTGGAATCAACAACTCTTCTCCAAAACGAAGACACTTCGCTTGTAGAAATCGCGTGATTTTTCATTGAAAAATGTTAGAATCTCATTTTATAGATCTTGCTTACTCTCGAATCTATTGTCCTTTAAATGATAAGATAATGATCTAAACAAGTGATATTCGGAGAGATTATGGCGGGTGAGCGACTACAGTCCAGTGTGTGATATTACTGCGTTCATTATCTTCAAAGATAAATGTCATATGCTGCAATAATTGGCACTATTCATTGTAGATCTAGTAGGTAGAATGTCCCAATGGATAACGCCTTCATAGTCATCCACCAAGAGGCCATTTTGACCTTCATTTCGAAGTGGTTAGGTTTAGGGGTTGAAACTCCGGTTTCGCTGGTCCCAAGCTCTTTGACGCTTACGAGAATGGTTCACAACGAATAACCAATTCTCGTTGTCACTCTCTATATGTTTAAGCCATTATTCATTGGCGTGTAATGTCAAATGAGTCATACAGTTGCTTCTGTCTTTCATTTACCCGTTTGGAGCCCACGTTTCCAAGTCCAAGTGTGCTTTATGAGCGCTGAAGTTGCTCTGCAAAACTCAATGCTGCTCGCCACGGATGCTCTTCAATAAGAGCCTGAACAGCGTCGATGTCCAATGAGCACGGTCGTCTAGATCGTAGAGCATCTTCGAATTCTAGGTTTCCCTTATAAAAGCGATGAACCATCGAGAAACCGCCGCGTGAGAGACAGTATCTTCTTCCATTGCTTGATTAATTTTCGTTGCAGCCGTTCGTGTAGAATTTCCAAAACAGTTCTCGTGAAGAAGAAACACACACAGTTATTCATGAGAAATAGCTATTTTTTTCAGACATGTTTGCCATGTCAGAGATTGTAGTATACTGATTGAATTCGCGAGCTTATGCTGCTTATATAGTCGAAGGAAGGAACATTTCAGAACATTCGAGCAACTTTTAGAATAATTGAGAATAAATTAATGGGAAATATCTTTTTTCAGGCACGTTTGCCGTGTCAGAGATTATAATATACTGATTGAATTCGCTAGCTTATGCGGCCTGTAGAGTTGAGGGAAGGAACATTTTAGAACATTCGAGCAACTTTTAGAATAATCGAGAATAAATTCATGGGAAATATCTTTTTTCAGACACGTTTGCCGTGTCAGAGATTATAATATACTGATTGAATTCGCTAGCTTATGCGGCCTGTAGAGTCGAGGGAAGGAACATTTCAGAGCATTCGAGCAACTTTTAGAATAAGTATCTCAGAACGTTCTGTCCGACCCAACATATATATACACGGTGTCCGGGAATAAGTGTCGAACAAAAAAAAGACGCTATTCATTGGCTATAAAAGAATAAATTGTCGTTGAAATAAAACGTAAAAAACGCCCTTTTTCTAATTGAGTGAGAAAAAAAAAATTACACAACTGTTTTTAACACACCCAATACGTTCCTGAAGCGTGGTGCTTACCCGAGCAGCTAGACGTCTTCGCATTTATTCACGGGTTATTCCTCTGCGCGGCGCCGAATAATGAGCGCAAGTATCGTGTATACGAAAAAGATGACAAATAATTATGAATATTATTTGCAATTTTCTGAAAAAAGTCATCTTTTAAACTTTGTTTTAACGGCAATCTATTTTTCAGTTTTTTCATGTCTTTCTTTGTCCGACACTTATTCCAGGACACCGTGTATAACAGTCGGTACGGATCCTCTAGGTACAGGAAAATACATATGATATGGCCTAAACTTGGCATATCGGGTGGGAAAAGGAAACGAACGAAGCATAAAGAAAATATGTCATCAATGGAAATATAATTAAGAGAGATAACACCTTTCAGAAGACTTATGAAACCTTATATGGATGGATGTTGCTTTTCAGATGCTGGGATGAATGAATTCAATAACTTGGCAACTAACCTCTTTCCTAAAACTGGAAGGTTTCGAAGTAGTGTAACGTATTGTCTTTTGACGAATAAAATATGTAGCGATAAAAAGTAAATATTTTATCTAATTAGATAATACGTACGTATTTCTGTATGTGCACGTACGCCATGAGTATTATAAATCAATGCTATCATATGTCAAAATTCGCCAGACCAAGTGTGATATAATTGGAATTCTTAATTCAAGGAGCGTATAGAATCAAAACTTGCAAATTCCGTAAAATACATTTTATGGAGTATGATGTTTACCGACTGCGCTAACCGTAGATGTGTTCTCTTCTGTAGTCAATATATAGTTCATATATATATATATATATATATATATATATATATATATATATACATACATATATACATACATTTATATATTCAATTATTAAAACTACGAAACAGACAGAATTCTATATAGTTGACGTTTGATAACGGCCTTTCCATATTCCATACTTAAGGCCGTATCGGCGATGCGCCACTTGGCAGGAAAAATAAGCAGTCACCATCCCCATTGGATTAGAAATTTTTCGCGAATCTCTAAAAAATAAACAAACACAAACAAAGAACAAAATTCTCCTCTTTATAATGATACTGGGATCCTAGCGTGAATACAAAATTGTCGTGAATGTTTGCAGTTTTTTTGGAATATTTATTGGTTGCAGTTCAGAAGACAAACATTGTGTTAACATTTAATTATTATGGAATTATAACGTTAATTTAAAAATGCATGATAGATTCATTTCAGCAAGTATTTATAATTTTGGCAAGTATGCAGATGAGAGATAATATTTGAGAATACACGTAAACTTGTAAATAAATTAAAAGATATATTTATATATATATATATATAAGTTAAAAATCAGCTTTATATTATTGCATAATACTATTGTGAATTTTTTGCGATTTATTCAGTTCTTTGTTATTTGTAATACTGAAAATAAAATTTTAGCTAATAATATTGGTTGTGGAGCAGAAATCTAAAAGAAAGATTATTTTAATTATGCGTCTTAGAATGTTTTCGAAGTAATTTATTAAATCAATGTTGTCCATAAATGACATTTTAACGCTTTGAAGTTGTTATCTTTTAGTAATGCATTTGTATATCTTGACTGGCTAATTAAATTTATTATTTTCGTTGAGGCCAACGCTTTGGAGTTCATTTATATGATATTCAGTTAAAGTCCTATGCTTGACTGATTTTTATGTGTGCGTTCGTCTTGGCGTCATGAGTGTCGACACTCCCAAGGAAGAATATTCTTACGTTTTGAGTTAGAGTTATATTTTTGTTTTTAATTTTTTTTTCTTTACGTGTGTGTTCTTCCTTGGGAGTGTCGATTGACGTCACTTCACATGTAACAGGAACTCCGAATGCTATCAGTCACAGCGCAGACGCGCGGAGGCCTGATTGCGCTCATAGAAATTCAGCGCTTATTATACGTGGAGTTTAATGTATACAAAAAGTGTATTCCTCAAATGTACTGTGTAGGTATTGAAGGAGTGACTTAGCTATAAAGTTTAAAGTGAAAAAAAATGTTATTAAAAAGACAAAAACCGAATTGCGCTGAAAACTGTAAAAAAAAACAAGTTTTAGTACTTTCATTCACAGGCGAAATCCGATTACGATAAACAAATCGATTAGTCCAGTCAAAATAGACAAAAAAAATGTCCTAACTTAGCCAAGTTCCAATAGAAATAAACTTTATACAGACTTTCAAATCATCGTTTTAAATAAAATGTCAAAACTCCACATCGTTTAAGTTTCTGCTAAAAATTTTGTACAAGGTGAAAGTTATTTAAAGAAATTTTTGATAATATCTCTTAAATAATAAGTTTTATTTGAAAAATTTTTATTATAAAATTTGTTTGATTATAACATTTTCTACAAAAAAGGTTCTTTTACTTTATTTCCTATAAATTATCTTTCGTGAGATATAAAGATTTCAAAAAAATATAAAGACTGATATACACTCATTTACGGCATGTGTATTTTAATGGGCAATAAATATAAATGAAAATATATAGTTATAGGCTTGTTTATGTGTATCCACGCTATAAAACTGTACATCTCCAAATTAACGTCGTTTACGATTTCAAAAATTGTAAAGACTGATATACACACATTTGCGGCATGTATTATGTTATTGGGCATTAAAAATAAGTGAAAATATATAGTTATTGGTTTTAAAGTAGAAAAAAAGCTATAAAGTAGTTTACTAGATTTTCTTTTTTTATTACCCATTTAACCCACTTACCCAACAATTCTACATATTTTAAAAATATAACTAATAATATAACATTAAAATATAATTAAAAATACAACATAAAAAGAAACCATCTTCATGATGGCTATTTTTATTTTCTATTATGATCAGAAATTGCATTTTATATTTTGCTCTTTCCTGATTGTCCATCCCTGAATTGTTTGGGTTTTTTTATTGCCTACCATGTCTTTCAATGACGTAAAAACATCGGATATAATTCAAAAAAATGTCTACAACTGTCTTGTCTTGTGAGACCTTGCTTCATTGTAAATTTTATGATTATAGGCCAACGGGAAGTACCCTATAGGTTTTGATTTACTTGTGAATGTCAAAATATGCGGCATAACTGGCCATATTTTTAGGGTTCTTCTTGATCGCGTTGACTTAGAAGCCTGATTTTTTTACAGCTCCAATGAACCGTTGACCTAAGTATTTGGTATTAATTTAAATTATATATCTCCACGCGTTCCTTAGAAAAAGTTTCTCGGCAGACAGACAGGCGGACCACGAAGTTGCCCCTGTAAGGGTTCCTTTTTTTTTCTTTTTGAGGTACGGAACCCTAAAAAACGGTATCATTTTTTTAAGGTAGGATCTCTTCTTTCCAGAAAGCTACATTAAAAGTTGATTACTTGTAAAATTACCCGAGTTACAATTCTATTGTCAAACTTCGAGGCTGGCACGCTACTCGACTCTGAAGCGAACGCTCGAGAAGTTTTGCAATATAATTTACAACTCTGTCAAGTGTGATACGAAAATCGAAGTTAGAGCGTTCGGCACTTGCAACTTTTTAACATTACAAAAACTGTTTGCTATTGAACTTTCACATGCAAACTTTGCGCGCACACGTGATGTGCTTGCTTACCAGACGTGTAAGATGCAGGCGCAACCTTTGGACCTACACCGTTGTTTGTTATATTACTACTTAGTATAAAACTGTCTGTGAGTCTCAACGCGATAATCTCTGAAAACTACTGCATGGATTTTCATGGGTTTTTCACCAATAGATAGTGATTTAAAAAGGGATGTCTAGATGTATAATTTAAGAAGTTTTTATGTAATTGGGCCGAGCTATGATAAAAAATGTTGGGTAAGTCGGGAAGAAACATCATGACATCTGAAAGCTTGACAGGTAGGCAGAAAAAATGGTTTTATTATTTTAAAAATTGGTTTGATTAAAATATCGCAGGTCGCATATTAATTTTGAACGACAGTATTGTCTGTTATTTTTTAGCGTTTAGCATTTAGAATGACAAATATAGGATTGGTATGAGCTGCGTAAATCGTTAGAATATCGCAGGTCGCACATTAATTTCGAATGACAGTATTGACTGTTATTTTTTAGCGGCTAGCATTTAGAATGACAAATATAGGATTGGTATGAGCTGCGTAAATCGTTAGAATATCGCAGGCCGCACATTAATTTTGAATGACAGTATTGACTGTTATTTTTTAGCGGCTAGCATTTAGAATGACAAATATAGGATTGGTATGAGCTGCGTAAATCGTTAGAATATCGCAGGTCGCACATTAATTTTGAATGACAGTATTGACTGTTATTTTTTAGCGTTTAGCATTTAGAATGACAAATATAGGATTGGTATGAGCTGCGTAAATCGTTAGAATATCGCAGGTCGCACATTAATTTTGAATGACAGTATTGACTGTTATTTTTTAGCGGCTAGCATTTAGAATGACAAATATAGGATTGGTATGAGCTGCGTAAATCGTTAGAATATCGCAGGTCGCACATTAATTTTGAATGACAGTATTGACTGTTATTTTTTAGCGGCTAGCATTTAGAATGACAAATATAGGATTGGTATGAGCTGCGTAAATCGTTAGAATATCGCAGGTCGCACATTAATTTTGAATGACAGTATTGACTGTTATTTTTTAGCGGCTAGCGTTTAGAATGACAAATATAGGATTGGTATGAGCTGCGTAAATCGTTAGAATATCGCAGGTCGCACATTAATTTTGAATGACAGTATTGACTGTTATTTTTTAGCGGCTAGCGTTTAGAATGACAAATATAGGATTGGTATGAGCTGCGTAAATCGTTAGAATATCGCAGGTCCCATATTAATTTTGAATGACAGTATTGTCTGTTATTTTTTAGCGGCTAGCATTTAGAATGACAAATATAGGATTGGTATGAGCTGCGTAAATCGATAGAATATCGCAGGTCGCACATTAATTTTGAATGACAGTATTGACTGTTATTTTTTAGCGGCTAGCATTTAGAATGACAAATATAGGATTGGTATGAGCTGCGTAAATCGTTAGAATATCGCAGGTCGCACATTAATTTTGAATGACAGTATTGACTGTTATTTTTTAGCGGCTAGCGTTTAGAATGACAAATATAGGATTGGTATGAGCTGCGTAAATCGTTAGAATATCGCAGGTCGCACATTAATTTTGAATGACAGTATTGACTGTTATTTTTTAGCGGCTAGCGTTTAGAATGACAAATATAGGATTGGTATGAGCTGCGTAAATCGTTAGAATATCGCAGGTCCCATATTAATTTTGAATGACAGTATTGTCTGTTATTTTTTAGCGGCTAGCATTTAGAATGACAAATATAGGATTGGTATGAGCTGCGTAAATCGTTAGAATATCGCAGGTCCCATATTAATTTTGAATGACAGTATTGTCTGTTATTTTTTAGCGGCTAGCATTTAGAATGACAAATATAGGATTGGTATGAACTGCGTAAATCGTTAGAATATCGCAGGTCGCATATTAATTGTGAATGACAGTATTGTCTGTTATTTTTTAGCGGCTAGCATTTAGAATGACAAATATAGGATTGGTATGAGCTGCGTAAATCGTTAGAATATCGCAGGTCGCATATTAATTGTGAATGACAGTATTGTCTGTTATTTTTTAGCGGCTAGCATTTAGAATGACAAATATAGGATTGGTATGAGCTGCGTAAATCGTTAGAATATCGCAGGTCGCATATTAATTTTGAATGACAGTATTGTCTGTTATTTTTTAGCGGCTAGCATTTAGAATGACAAATATAGGATTGGTATGAGCTGCGTAAATCGTTAGAATATCGCAGGTCGCATTTTAATTTTGAATGACAGTATTGTCTGTTATTTTTTAGCGGCTAGCATTTAGAATGACAAATATAGGATTGGTATGAGCTGCGTAAATCGTTAGAATATCGCAGGTCGCATATTAATTTTGAATGACAGTATTGTCGGTTATTTTTTAGCTTCTAGCATTTAGAATGACAAATATAGGATTGGTATGAGCTGCGTAAATCGTTAGAATATCGCAGGTCGCATATTAATTTTGAATGACAATATTGTCTGTTATTTTTTAGCGGCTAGCATTTAGAATGACAAATATAGGATTGGTATGAGCTGCGTAAATCGTTAGAATATCGCAGGTCGCATATTAATTTTGTATGACAGTATTGTCTGTTATTTTTTAACGGCTAGCATTTAGAATGTTAATTAAATATAGGATCGGTATGAGCTGCGTAAATCGTTAGAATATCGGAGGTCGCATATTTGTTTTGTATGACAATATTGTCAGTTATTTTTTAACGGCTAGCATTTAGAATGTTAATTAAATATAGGACCGGTATGAGCTGCGTAAATCGTTAGAATATCGGAGGTCGCATATTTGTTTTGTATGACAGTATTGTCTGTTATTTTTTAACGGCTAGGCATTTAGAATGGTAATTAAATATAGTATCGGTATGAGCTGCGTAAATCGTTAGAATATTTGTTTTGTATGACAGTGCTGTCTGTCTTATTTTTTAGGAGCTATTATTTGGAATCACAATTAAACAAATGATTGATATGGGCTGCGTAAATCGTTAGAATATCGGAGGTTGCATATTACTTTTGAATGACAGTGTTGTCTGTCATATTTTTAGCGACTAGCATTTGGAATGGCAATTAAATATAGGATTGGTATGGGCTTGTATGACAGTGTTGTTTGTCATATTTTTAGCACTTAGCGTTTAGAATGACAATAAATAAAGGACTGCAACCATAACTATCGCGGAAGAAGAGCACTTAATGTTCAATTAGTATTCCCTTCACTAGTTCTTGAATCATAACTATTAAAGTAAAGGTAATATATTAATATTTTATACACTTTAATCTTCCTTAGATTGTGACGATTTTAAGAATAAAAAATATTAAAATCAGTTGACTAGTTTTTGAGAATATCACGAACATACTCATCCATTAATACGGTTGAAACAAAGAACCTTTTTTGAAGTGGTTTAAAAGGGTACTTAATAATTCCTGGATCTGATAAAATTCAAAGCTATGAAGTATAGGACAGAATTTACCTAACCATGCAAGTTTCTATAGGATAGATACTAGAACAACGCCGAGTGTTGCCGTACTACATCTCATTAAAGCTGGTGCGAGGTTGTAACGTCTCCAATTAGGAAAGTCCTACTTCTCATAGGTAAGGTCGGTTGTTTGACCTAAATAAAAGCAAATTGTTTCATTTCGAGTTCGAGGTGTGCCGCACTCGGGCCAGTGGCCCAGTAACCTGACCCGTATACGCTGTTCCGACCCACAGCCCGCAGTACATTTGTACCAGTCACCCAATTCGACACGCTGAAATGAACATTTGTGTTTCCGTTTCGAGGTGGTCGTAGTAACGCCCTTTTTGGCAATAAAACTTTGTTACAGGGGTTGTAATCTACATTACTACGTGTATTTCCCGAGACCTTGGGGATGGGGAAAATGCGTTGAACAACCGGAAGTGTTACTTCCTTACATGTATTCATGATGCATATCGTTGGATATTCATTAACGTCTATGATATCGTGGAAATAAGATAAAAAAGTAGTCTATGAAACCAGCAGGTTCAAGTAGAGATAAAAATTTAAGAAAAGATGAAAATAACATGTCAAGCAGTAGTAGAACTCGAACTACGAGTGTTCCGTTTATATTTATGCACTGTCAACCATTTAAGGGTACACAGTATTTCCATAAAAACTGATTATACAATTAATTTTTAGCAGCGTAAATATACTGTATAAATATATATTTTCTAGGCTTAAAAACCTGGTGCACATAAAAAAGTTATAAGGTTTACAGTAATCTCTATATTTTTCTAGTCAGATTTTTCTAACCCTGTTTTTTCATGGTATTTGACTCAGTAGTTTTGGAAATAAGGTGGAAGGGAAGGCAAGGGCCTATTTTCGCAAATTGTTTCGAATATATTTTTAAACATACAATTAAAAGCTATGAAAATATTTTTTTTTGTATTTTACGTAATAAAAAGGGCTGCTTTCAAATTATGTCCCACATAATAATTAAAATTAAAAAGAAAATAAAATTAGAACTTCATCTAAGGATTAACCCCTTTAAAGCTTAACCTTTTTAATTAAAAATAAGCTAGTGAAAAATTTGTAGGTTTATAAGATTTATTACTCTGTCAAATTTATAAAGTTTCTACCTCGCATGATTTTTGCGAAAATCGGCTGTGAAATTAGAAAAAATATATTTTATAACATCTAGAATTATTACTAGAGTTTTCCTATAATTTATGTGTGCTTCTAAAGACCATATTTTTTAATAAATTTAGCTTGAACGTTTTTGGAAATAAGGGAGGCATGTTTTTGAGACCTTTACAATCACCTTTTTCAAACGATAGCCACACTATATTGGGAATTAAAAATATAGTTTTTCGAATGCTTAATTTGTCTCCCCAAAATTTTCCAACTAAATATTTTTTGAGTTTTAGCTATTGATATAAATGCAGGTTAATAAGTTTTATTACTGCACCAAAGTTCAAGTTTCTGCGTAAAGTGGGTTTTGAGAAAAAAATGGCTGTGACGGACGGACAGACAGGTCGATGCTGTGACTATGACATTTTAGAATATAAGATCCACTGTGGTTATATTTTCTTGCAATAGCAGATTTAATCGTCCATCGTTCTGTCATGTTTTTAGTCACAACCTTGATTTTTTTTACTTTTAATTCATTATTTTTAATCAGGTATACACACAGTTTCTTGTTTTGAAAAAAAAAAACAAATTGCCCCTTTGAAATAATTTGAAACTGTCAATTTGTCAGTCAATAATGAACAATGGAAGTGGTTACCTCAATATTTTTGTGTAACTTACAGAAATTGAACAGATCAAACTTTCCTACGCGTAAAAAACGTTGTGCAAGTTTTGTTTATTTTATTCTGTGCTGCATAGCCGAGTAAGAAGATGCAATTGTTAAATTGCATTGCAAACAATAAACATCTACCTCTTGAAGACGACGCTGAACAGGGTCTCCAGATACTACTCTAACTTCACTTGAAACCAATGTTTAAACACCACAAACTTTTTCCAGTCTTCTCAGCCAGCTACTTTTGAATACTGAAATCGCTTCTCCAAATAATATATGCTGGTAATTCAGCCGGTAGATTTTAACCCTAAAATTCTTATCTCCAACTGTCTCATGGGGGCCCCGTCAGTTCGTCCCATCGATTTAGTATTTTCAGTATAGTTACATCATTAAGCAGATTGTTGATTTTTAATTGGTTGAAGTTTATGTGAAATTTAAATTCGTATATTCTGTAGTTAATTATCTCATTAATATATAATTGGTAACTTTAGAATATAATGGGGTTGTCGTTATAAGAAACTCAGAAATATTTTTATAGAATTTTAAGTGGCAGATAGGCGCAAAGGTAAGCAAAAAAAGTTTGCAAGCTTCTCGCCTCTTTTCCGACATGAAACGATGAAAAAAGAGGGATTGGCAGAATCTGACTAAGAAGATTACAGAACTTAACGATGATTTTAGGTCTTTTCGGTTTTTGAGAACTTCACAATATTTTTACGCATGTGAAAAACTGACACTTGACTTAGTTTGTACTCTTTATCTATATAATCCTAGTTGTGGAATTTCTACTTGATCTGACATGTATTTTCACTACTCGTAATTGGAAGGAAGACAAGGAGGGTAGACGTCATCGTGCCGAGGATCCTCCTTTTAAGGACACGGGCTAAGGACAGCGACAAGTTCGCTGGCTGTTTAATACATAAATAGGAAATTTAATATATTCTTTACTTTGATAGAGTACTGTATGAGTCACCAGTTTCCTCCTAAGCTAATTTGCAATTCATTCGCGTTCTTGAAGATGAGCCGCGGTGGCTTGGCGTAGTTTTGTGATATTACGTGCGCGGCGTTCGTTATTCGCGCGAGTTGGTTGTGAATAACAGGGCTGTCAAACTCGGTAACCGGTTTCGATAAAATTGCTTTTGTGAAAAGTCTTTATCGCGTTTTTGAAACAGATTTTGCCGAAAAACCGAAGTTTTCAGTTTGTAAACATTTATTTAAAATAATAAAAAAATCAAACTAGCTCTGATTAGAGATTTAGCTTTTTTTAAAATGGGTACATAATTTAGAATGCAATTTTGTTTATATTTTCATTTATCGTCCACTGTGTTACTATAAAGTTATTGATCAAATGTGATGAAATCTATATAAAAATTAAGCCGAATTGCCATGTTAAGTGCCCCGCTTTTACCAATGTCCCGAAAAACATTAATATTTTAAGGATACATTATTTTATAACCTAAAAACGAGTTTAAAAAATAATTAGCGTGTGCAACACAGTACACGTGACAGAAGTGAAACTTATTTGTCGATCTAAACTTGTAAGTATATAATAACTGGTAAAATGCGAGAGAGAGAGGGAGGGACTCTACAAGTTAAGTCCATAGATTGTACTAAATTTGTATAAAAACATTTTGATACTATGCATTTAGAAAAATTAATAAATTGTCATTATAAATCTACGTAAATATCTGATAAAATCTTCATATAAATTTACATTGACAATTGTCAATTAAAAAAAAATAGTCGAAGGGACCGTCTAAATACGTTTAAAGAAAGTCTGGATATATTGCTCCTGTTATAAATTATAATTACGACTACTATATGTGCAGGTTTATTGGGGAATTATGTATATAAATATAATTATACATATGTTGATAGTACACTGGATGAAGTACACGTAAAATTAGTAATAAATAGATCAATCATAACTACATAAACAAATCGACAAAATTTTGACACACATAACGTACAAAGCAGCTGATAGCAGTAGTGAGCGCCATTTTTGTTTGTTTTCGCGCATGCGTACCCTTCTTGTTTTATTCCATCGTGTTCATCTGTCTCTCTGCTGTTAACTAAGTGCCAATTTTCCGTCTTTTTTGCGATAGATTCGTTATATTCAGACGTTACAACTAAACGTTGCATGAAGTTCGATATTGACATTTTGCTGTCATCGCACCCAAATAAGTTTTAGTCGCAGAAACTATGCCTGTAATAACTGCGTAATAAATTTTGTCCGACATGTAGATATATTAGATTATTTCATGTACTTTGATTATTCTAGCTTCCAGGATTTTCTCGGTTAGGGCGGTAATGATCAAAATTCCAGTTCTAATCGGCTAAGTCCCTTTGTTCATTAAGCTGTCATGGCAAAGAAAGTATCTCTTCTTATGAGTTTTATTACATCTGGAGGGAAAGAAATAGAAGGGTGCGTGCATTGGACAGGGTAGGTCTAGTGAACAGGGTAGGCCTATTCTACTGTACAGGCTTAAAGGATCTTCCTTTACTGAAACGACTATTCGCTTAAGCGAAAATTACTGTTGTTTGGTGAATCGTATCTGAAAATGTGCAGGAAAATCTTGCAATAACATTCATTCTCTGGTGTTTCTCAAAATGAATTTTTTTTTATTTTTCCTTAATAATGCCGTCATCAAAAAGTAAACCTGAAGTAACAAAAACGGATTTTGTTTATCGTATATATTATTATTGGACAATCTCCAGCCATTAAAAACGATTCATTGAAGAAATCTTCAGAAAAACCACACGCAATGCACAGTCAATTTCAGTTTAATATTATTGCATATGGTGCAGAGACGTAATAAATATCACAAATCATATCAAAAATAACTGAAAAAGTGTCAGGGAAAACTGGTAAAAGTAGGCAATTTCAATCAACGATTCAGACATTTTCGCATCGTCATCTATGAGGATATGCCTAATTCAGAGTCACCTCAAGTTTCTCTTTATTATATTTCTTCTCATGACGCACTTGGGTGTGCACCATTGCGGTACACGCTCGAGGATTTTTTGGAAAGATAATGTCTTCCTCTAAAAATGATAACATTTAAAAAATCTTTTCAGATATCTATAATGATATAAATTTGTCTTTGCAAAAATTACAAATGTGTTTAGTGATTGTTTTTTCTATAGATTGTTTAACTATGAAAATAGTTTTCGTAATAATTATCCGAATGGTTTTATATTTATTAACATTTAAAAAATATTTTCAGATATTTATAATGGTATAAATTTGTCTTTGCAAAAATTACAAATGTTTAGTGATTGTTTTTCTATCGATTGTTTAACTATCGAGATAGTTTTTGTAATAATTTTTCGAATGGTTTTATATTTATTAACATTTAAAAAATATTTTCCGGTATTTTTAATGGTATAAATTTGTCTTTGCACAAATTACAAATGTTTAGTGATTGTTTTTTCTATAGATTGTTTAACTATCAAAATAGTTTTCGTAATAATTATCCGAATGGTTTTATATTTATTAACATTTAAAAAATATTTTCAGGTATTTATAATGATATAAATTTGTCTTCGCAAAAATTACAAATGTTTAGTGATTGTTTTTTCTATAGATTGTTTAACTATCAAAATAGTTTTCGTAATAATTTTTCTAATGGTTTTATATTTGCCAACTGCTCTTGACCTTCATTTTGTGCGGATCTAGCCCCCTTTTTTCTACTTGCTACTGTTTTTACTTTTTTGTTACAATTGTTTTGATTAATAAACTATAAAAAAAATGTGGTGTGTGCACTTTTTATTCTACCCACGCTCTAAACTGTATTCTGCATTCGGAAAACGTCTGAAAGTTATAACAATAACGTTACAATCTTATGAAATGTCAGCTGCCTAAATTTTTTTAATGGAATTATATTTAATTCTATAAATGAACTGAGGGATCTACGTCAATGCATTCTTGTCATACTGATATTGAATAGGTTTACATTACTCTATAAAAAGTAGGAGTAACTCAAATTTGAGATAAGAGTATACTCTTTAATTGATGAAAACTGTTTATAGTTGTTTTGTATCGTAAATAAACTAGTTAAATATTTAAGTACCATATGTGCAATCCCAAATAACTTACAGAATTCGAAAATTCAAGTGTTCTTTGTTTGTATGTATGTTACTCAAACAAGCCGTAACGTTTAAACAGATTTAGATGAAATACGAGTACATATATGTAGTGAGGCCGTCAGAATACAATGTGTTCGTTAATTGATATAGTTAGTTATTTTTTGGATTCTTTTTCAAAATATATTGGAAATTATTGTCATTTTGACAATAATTTCCAACATTTTTTGATTTGGGTCTTTATTATGGAGATTTTTTTAATTTTCCGCTATTAAAATAATTTTTGTTTTTGATATTTAAGTCTTTCATTTATCATAAGCAGAACCTCTATATAAAACAAAAACAGAGAAAAACACTAAATTATCAGTATGAATGGTTTTCCTTTCTGCTAAATAACACTCGTATGGATTCATTCTTTATGACCGTATAAGGTGTTAAGTGTGTTGCGTCGATGTCACCTTGATAACACCGCTTGGCGCCCTGTGTTCGTATACTGAAAAACCTTAAACCTATACCGCAAGAGTTAAAATGGTTAAATATCGAGGACCCGTCCTCGATAAAATAAATATAAAATACGAAAAATACAAATGCAATGTTCGTAATTGTCTTATTATATATATATATATATATATATATATATATATATATATATATATATATATATATATGTACGTACGCACGTACGTACGTACATACATGCATACATACATGCATAACCACACATACATACATATCGCATTTTGGAATAAAAGCGACAGAAATTACGGATAATTATTTTATAAAAACTGTGATAAATTGACCAAAAAAAACTGAATCGGGCTCGAAACCGATTCTCGTTTTTTTGGTATTAAACGGTTTTTCGTTTAAAATGCCCAAACTAGAAAATAACCAGTTTCAGAACATTGCGTTTTTCTTTGACATTCTTGCTGGCTAAGAGATACTTTATACAGCCAATTTTTTAAAACTTTATTCTTTCTGCAAAAGTCATTGCCGCATTTCGGAATAAAAGCGACAGAAATTACGGGTAATTATTATATAAAAATTCTGATAAATTGATAAAAAAACGAATGTGGCTGGAAACCGGTTTTCGTTATTTTGCCATTAACCGGTTTCGTTTAATGTATTCGAATTCGAAGAACCGGTTTTTAGAACATTGCGTTTTTCTTTGACATCCTTACTGGCGAGGCGCTATATTTCGCGAGTGTTCGTAAGTAGGAATAGGAAGCGAAATATCACGCGAAAACGACGGATATGGTGTTAGTTTCAATGTTGGACTTAATAAATGTTAAAGGACGGTCGCGTTGCTCTTTAGCGCCATCGCATTTCCTGTGTTATTAAGTCGTGATTTAAGTAAAGGTTGTGTCGTTATGACAATGGCGCGTTTATAATATTATTATATGAAATTGTCTTTAATTATATGGTTGTATGAAACCGCTGTTTGTCACCTGGCCTAAGTGTAGAGATATATTTTATTGAGGGGTATGAAGAGTGCGTGTGATGTTATTTTCAAAACAATAGAAATTGATCGAACTTTGTAATGTGATCGTTTTAGTTATTTGTCAATTTATATGGTGCATATGCGCACATAAGCGAATACAGTTTATAATTCTGGGCGGATATATTAAATCCTTTTATGTTATCGAAGTAAAAATCCTTTGACGTAAAAATTACTTTCACGACTTTGCTTGCGTAGGCTACTTACGCCCATATGCACCACACACGGTCAGGACTGTCAGTCAGACTAATAGTTAAAAACGTATTTCTGTTTCTCATTAATTGTCACTACTTTATTTTACTGGTGGACAGAGTGACAAACACACGTTTTAAAGACCTTAAAGATGAGGGCATAGCCTCATTTAATAGTGAAGCATCCTTGCACGTATAAACACGAAAGGGTTATTAGAAAAACTGGCAAATTAGAGCACACCGATTTTTTTGTAAATGAAGTTTGCATAAAAATTGGAAATTTTTTTTGTAACGGGATCTTTATTTTCCAAAATGTTTATAAATATCGATTAAATTAGTAGAAGGTAGATTTGGAAAGTATTTGAAATATTTCCAAATGCCAATTTTTCAACGCGTTTTCGCGTAATTTCTGTAGTTATTTCGATTTTTTGCTTTATTTGTGTTTAACATCGGACAATTTATGTTTTTATATGCATACTAGGAGCTTAGTGTATAAAAATTTGAATAAGACGAAAAACTGTATCTAATGATTCGTTGCGAAAATATAACTTGCGTAGAAAAAAATTCGTTTCGTTGATTTTTTAAATAAAATATAATACCATGGCCGATTTTATAATTATCCAAAAAATAGGGGTTTAATATAATTTTTCTTTCAATAAAGTGAAAACTTCGTTTTTGCTAAACTGCATCCCTGTGGTTTGATGCAATACGTAATTGCACCTATATACGTATATCCGGCATTGAGTGCATACGCATACCTTCATATTCTGATTTTCCAACGATCTTTAGCCATAATTGTATAAAATTAATTTCCATCCGAGCAGTGTGAATAATGTTTAGTTCAAAATAGACGATCGCTTTATTGCAGACTTAAACTCAGTTTTACAGCTAGCGGATGTAAGCGGCGTTTAATTAATGGCCCGCAAGGTCGATACAATTAGCACTCTGCGTGGATACGGCGATTGGGATCTATTTTTTAAATTTATCTTCAGCTCGCTGACGTCTCGGATCACGTTTTGCGATAGGGCTTCTGTACGCGTTTGTAGACTTATTGTTTCGCATTGGTAGAGCGTTAGGGAGGTACACCGTTTGTTTGTCGTATCGATATTATAATTAAAAGTGTTGGTTACGCGCTTTCACATCAGAATGTAGGACAGTGGTAAGCTTGCAAGGCAGTATGAAGGAGTGGATTATTAAAATTAGGAAACTAAAAACTAGACACGCGTGAAGCTAGCGTTCCGTAGCTATGTATTCTTATGTAATTGACCAAGTTATTTGCGAACTATTCACGTTCGCCTTCATTTACAATAAAGTTTCTGTGGAGCTTACTACGTGCAATGACTTAATAGCCTATATTGATATCACTTTAATTTATTAATGCAAGTTCAGTCAAATGCAAGCTATGACTGTTCCGTGCCATCAGCTCTACATTAAAATAATGATGATAATGCACTCAGACTATATGCTTACAAGGCGCACGTCGGTCGCGTCGGCTGCTGGCCACACCAATGACGTATTAGATCGCATATGCGCGGAGTTGCGTGAATAGCTTTTCGACTGAGTCAAAATGAAAAATTCGAAAAACTTGTGACGACAAAAATTGTTCCTAACATGGTGAGAAATATTTTTTATTGAAAAACTTTATCTCTAAACCCAATAGGTCAGCAGTTATAAGGACGTAAAAACTATTTTTTTTGGTATTTAATCGCGCTAGAACTTTTCAATCCTGGTAATTTTGGGTCACGATTTTTTCCGATTTTTCTGGGCGATCCTTTTGATGACGAGGCTACGGCAATTTTGTTGCGAATTTTTTTTAATTTTCTCAATTTACCCCATGAAATTAATCCATAGAACAAACATTTTTTATACTACACATGTGTAATTGGGCCATGTGTAGTATAAAAAGTTTAATAAATATAGAAGTGAAATTCTTTATAATTGGTCGTGTATTTCTGTACTAAATTTTAAATTTTTAAGTCGAATAGTTTCCACATAGGATAGAGACAGATATACGCCATTTTTGTGAAGTATCGTATAGAAATCAAAAGCTAACTGTGCATATGTGAGTATATGAAATATGTGTGTGTGCGTGCGTGCGTGTAATATATATATATATATATATATATATATATATATATATATATATATATTTATATATATATACACACACACATATAGAGTCATAATGATAGTTACAGATAAAATATGACCCCGAATTTTACCGCCTTTTAAATTCTAACGCAGGATTTTTTAAATGTTTCCAGGATAAAAATAAGCCTGTATCACCCCTTGCAAAGTCCTCTAAAAAGAATCTTTGGAAGTCTCGGTTAAACAAAAAAATAAAAAACAAGATTTAGTTTTTAATAACGTGCAAACAGCTTATGAGTTTAAGAAAAGACAGTTATATCGAAATTGCAGACAGACTCTTCAGTTTTATTTATTTAAATAGATTTTGTTAATTCGCGTTGTGACCTCTGCCTTTTGCACTATGTCGTCCTTCGCAGTCACTTTTACCGAAATTGCTGGGATAACAATCAAGTAATAGATTGACAGGTTGATAGGAGGAAGTCAGTGAGTGACTTGGGTAGCTTATCGCGCTCCGTATCGGACGGTGAACGAGGGTTGTCCTGATCTGCATATTATCTGACCTTTACTTTACGTCGCGCGTTATAAATTTGCCTGTCACCTTGTTAACGTTGCGTGCGATACCACATTTATGCTCTTTCTTTTGATTTTTACTGATAATAACATATAAACATAATAACGAAATCGATGCAGTATTGTGTGTATAGAAAAATTAATAAATTTTGAAAACTGGCAAATGTAATATTATAGATATTATTTAGGGATATGACTACAGTAAATTCAAAAATGACTTTTTTTCAACTGCGACATGTTATAGTAGCAGTATAAAAAAATCTTCTTTTGATCTGAAAAAAATATGTATATATATACGCCGTGTACGGGAATAAGTATCGGACAAAGAAAGACGTTATTAGTTGACAAAGTAATTAATAATTGTCAGTTAAATAAAATTTAAAAGATGACATTTTTTTTATCAGAAAATTGAAAATAATATTCATAATTATTTGTAATATTTTTCGTACACACGATACTTGCGCACATTCTTCAGCGCCGCTCGGGGGAATAACCTGCGAACAGCTACGGAGACATCTAGCTGCCAAAAATTATTACAAATAACTCTTTAACACATCTAATACTTGCCTGGAGCCCGGGTAAGCACCGCGCTCCAGGCAAGTATTGGGGGTGTTAAAAAGAGCTACGTGTAATATTTTTTCGCACTCAGAAAAAGGACCAGTTTTATGTTTTATTTCAATTTCTTCCTTTATAGCCAATTAATAGTCTTTTATTCCCGGACATCGTGTCAAAAACTTAAAGGTGATCAGTTGGGTTACATACACACAAACGTGCGAGTCGAATGCAAGAAATTTAATTATAATTCCAAAGTGTTGAATGCCCCAAAGCAATTGCGTATTTGCCAATTTGCCTTCAGAGTATGGCACGCGGCCTTCTCTTATCTGAGCATGAATTAACGATGAACATCGATGACAGCAGCAAGTGATGTAATCTCTGTTTTTGTACGAAGTAGAACTATTTTATCATACAATGATTTCTGTGTACATTGGCACTGAGAAGGTAGCGAGCGTTTTATTTGTTTGCTTAATCCATCTCTTGACTGGCCAAACATTCGTTTCATTATTGTTGTCACCTCGGGAGGCATGACGTCTGCATTAAGGCTATTTTTTTTCGTATTCTATATATTGTAATCAGTTCCCGGCCTTATAGGATTGACAAAATTACTAATGAATAAATATGGCAAATAACTGATTTAATTGCGACAGGGAGAAAATGTTTCGATATGTAATAACAATCTCGCAATAAAAATTACTAACAACTCCAACTCTATTTCTTAAGAAACCCAATAACCCTTTTGTTGCCAAACCTGCCGATAATTTTAGCACGTCCTACGAACTCGTTATCGAAGAATCGATGAATGAATTCTCCGAGATTCTCGATAACTTTCGTTTATCGCCAGGAAATAATTTTCGCAAAACATAATTTTAGATTGTATACTTTAGTGCAAAGTTATAAGTAAAAAATATTACTAAACTTTCCTTATGGGCCGAACATCTCTTTGTGGTATCGCAAGAACGCTCTGCGTATTTGTAGGACACGCTGTGTAAGACAGGCTCTCTGCTGTTTATGGACTAGATGTAAGCTTACATTAAATGTCTAAATGTTACCTTATAATGAGCTGATAACCACGACCACAATTACCACGAACAAAATTCAATTTGATCAATAAGGGCCGGGTTTAAAGCTACGACTCATCAGCGTGATGAGAATAACCTATGTCTAATACAATAAGCAAGTGAATACATTTTCTATAGTAATTGTTCAGTTAAATATTAAATATTATTTAATAAATAACCGTCAAAAAGTATTTAATATGTTCAAGTTTTTTAAAGCGAATCTTCCGTAGCGACGTTTGCGCCATTCTGTCACGTTAAAATTGTGTAACGACTAAGAAAATTCCCGACGTCGGCGGAATAGGCCGAGGCTTAACAATATCGGCAGGTCGCGTCTTTAGTTGTGTATTTAAGTTTGTGTATTTTTTCCATTAAAAATGTATTACGTATATTATTTTTAACTTTACGTATAAATTTTTTAAAAAATTACGTAAAAATTTGTGAATATGTAGTTTCTATCAAAATAGCAAAAAAAGAACATATTTCTAGATGGCTAATTATTATTGTAAATTATTAAATAGCATGAATCGTTAACGAAGTTTCGCTTCGCTGAGCTTGTGTGGATGAGGTTCGCAATTTTTAAATTTGTAAAAATTTATATTTAGATATTAGTCAATGTTTTTGAAACACGAGTTGTCAAAAACAATTTCCAATTAAGGTTTTGTTATTCCAGAAACCTTCGTACAAAAAGCTATTTATGTATAGCGGAGTAAATCTTGACTGTTCGTTTCTTCGGAATCATTCATATATTCAGTTTATTTTTTGTAGTGAAACTTCTTAGGTGACGATTCTATAATCGATAAGTGGACAAAAATCGAGAGTAAAATTTTAAGGTCGCGTCACATTTAGGCGCATTTCGTTACATGAGAGAGAAGAAAGATATGACCTAGAGAGAAAGAGAGCTATATATTCCGTCGCCATAGAAGTGGAGCAAAAGAGAGCGACGTATACACAATGATACAAACTGATTGAATAAGATAGTGTCGCGCATGCGTGTGTTGTAGATATACGCCTTAGATGCTACATATGAACAGTTGAGGTACCACGCATTCGTTGTGTTATTATATTTATTATTGTGTTTTGTGATTATTTTAATTGAAATTTGTCTATGAAGATTTTATTAGATGTTTACTTCGATTTATAATGACATTTTATAAATTTTTCTGAATGTATATTATTCAAGTCTTCTCACACAAATTTAATATAATTATGAATTTACACTTAGTATATTCTCTCTCACTCTTTATGCTGTCTTGCCCATACTATATTCTACAAGTCGAGGTTTAAATCGCAAAAGAAGTTCACGTGTATTGAGTTGCACGCGATTTTTTTAACAATAATATCACATCACGATGAGCGTGCGATTTTTAAGCTTACTCTTATCGCTCGAATCTAAATTATATACGTGTTCTCGTTGTCACCTGCGACGTGCTATAATATCACCAGAGCAAAGTGGCAAGCGTAAATAACACGGCGTTGTGAAACATCCCAAACTGCATTACGTCAGTGCTCATTTAAATACAAATAAAGAACAGGACATCGAGGCCGCAACTAATCTTTACGTAAGTGTCGATTTGTGGACGTGCGAAAGCGCCGTAGACCACGGATCGTGAGTAATGAAAAAATTTCATTATCGATGTTATGTATTTGTAATTGCAAATTTGTAGATAAGCGGCTCGGTGCGTCAGACGGTCACATTTGTTCAGTGTGATTAGATTTTTTCTTTCTGAAGAATCCTAAATTTGGAGTCGAAAAAAAAATTGAATGTGTTAGTCTGTAGCAGTCATGTTTAGATGTGACCAAGTTTGGAGCCCTCTCATTACTGTTGTGTGTCTAGAGTTTCGTGTCCAAAAGGTTCGAACAATGCCCTGTTGACGATGACGACGCTGTATGACAACCCGATTGTGAGAGGACGGTAATAGTTCATAAACGGAATAATTTACATACTTATAGGAGATGGATAAAAGTCCATATATTATTGAGTCTAGATTTAAGAATAAAAATGACACTCAAATAGTGCAACTTTAATACATAAGCTCCTTGAAAATTTTATTTAAATCGTCAATCATACAAATGAAGAATCTTATGAAGCCAGGTTATATTTCATAATGGCTTAATAAATGCTATTTCTAGAGAGCCGTTTGACCCAACAAGATGAGACATATCCTCCATGCACACACAGATTTAAGATACTAATCCATGAAACTTGCAAGTCAGACAGAGTCATCGAAAAACGAAACAATTCGTGGAGCGAGAAAGACATTCATTTTGACAACACAGAAAGAATGTGTTGACGTTCATTATGTCAGTTAATTATTTGTTTAATTTAGGCGACGGCTACACAATGAAGGATTGCAGTTACTGTCTTTTATTGTATTGCACGTTTCTTGTAATCGTTTTTAAAAATTGATTATGATCTTATGCATTAGTTTTTTATTGTTAGTTTTATTTCTTATTAAAAATTCTTGTTATATTTAATTGACAACACAGAAATATGTGTGAATGTGTTGACGTTATGTCAGTTAACAATTTGTTTAATTTAGGCAATGGCTACTCAATCGATGACAGCAATTACTGTCTTTTATTGTATTGCATGTTTCTTGTAATCGTTTTTAAAATGTGATTATGATGTAATTCATTAGATTTTTATTGTTATTTTTATTTCTTGTCAACAATTCTTGTTATATTAGTTGACTACACAGAAATGGGTGTGAATCTGTTGACGTTATGTCAGTTAACAATTTGTTTAATTTAGGCAATGGCTACTCAATCGATGACAGCAATTACTGTCTTTTATTGTATTGCATGTTTCTTGTAATCGTTTTTAAAATGTGATTATGATGTAATTCATTAGATTTTTATTGTTATTTTTGTTTCTTATTCTTGTTATATTAACAATATAATATATAATAATTTAGGAAGGTACCTTTTCCTGTCTTGTATCAAAGTAATATGGTTACAAATTATATTTTATTTTTGGTTGCTTCATTATTATCAATCAATGTATTGTTTCGACCAGCCTCCTTTCACTCATGCTATGTAATCCTTTGACTTTAACCGAAAAAGAATTGATTTAATTTTTGACATAGTTGTGGACCCGTGTTGCATCTGTGATCTAAGTGAATATTTTTTTAGGTTCATTTCTTCAGTCAAAATGAGATTTACCCTTTTATTGGATATGCTCACAGAGATATTTTGTTAAAATCAAATTATGGATTTTAATAATAATTTTTCGAGTCGTGACCTTTGATCACGATCTGGCCGACATTAATCTGGAAAGCTTGTATGGCCCTGTTTAAACCTCAGCTACACAATGGTTGTCTGTGACGCACTTTCACCAAAACATTTTCCATATCTTCAAAAATTTTTCCTCCCTTCAAACCCTTCATATGCTAAAACTTTATCAGGGTTCGTTGTTAAATTTAATCCATTTTCAAGAATGTCAAAAGCAACCCTTGTTGAATGACTATCTACTACTCTTGGAAAAACAGTATTTATTTATATACATACACCTTTATGGATACATTACATGTAACCTATTCGTAACGGTAAAAAAAATAATGTTTTAACAAAGTTTAAACTTTTAGGATTAAACACGAATACAAAAGTACACAAGAACTACCAAAGATAAAGGCGACACAATTCGGCAAATTTACTTTCAAACATCATGAACAAATCCCACTCTGGTGCGACCGCGATCAGGTGGTTGAACAGTTGAATACCGCGGGAAACTGGAGAGTTCGGATATACCTAATTTGGTTTTAGAGGGTGGTATAGCAAAAAGGTGATGATTGCTCGAGCGCAGGAAGTACAAAGAATGAAAGTTTAGTCAATAATATAGGCCCATAGTGTTTTAGGCCCATAGAGCCCTTTTAATAGCTTGAAGATATATTTCATAAGCGCAAAGTTCCTTTTGAGTTACAAGCAATGGAAACCTAGCATACTCAAGAGGAAATCAGTAAGAAATAGGAAGGGAAGTAACCATATCATATACAGGTACCAGAGGAACGTCATATACAGGTACCAGAGGAACGTCCTTTGCGTTCAATCATCAGGCTGTAGTTCGCTTCCTATCGGCTCCAAATAATGGATCCAATTCTAAACGGCTTTGCATTATATGAATATGAAAAATGTCTAATTATTGGAGTTGCTTATATTTAGTTGTAGGACAGATTAAGTACATATAATATAGCTTGACGTCTATACTGATATATAGATCATAAGACCGATTTTAAAAATTGTTTGTGGTAGAAATCCCCTTCTTCGAGGAAGATTATAAGCACGCCACGGCGTGGTTAGCATCACGCTACTGTTCATAAGGGGCATAGCAGTGATAGAAAAGGTAAAAGAAGCCTGGGAACATTGCTTAAACGACGCAAGGTAGAACGAAACCGTTTTATTTATTGACTGATTATCTTGAGTATTTCCGCCGAAATCTCCTCGATCCCGACGATTGATGTCGATTGGCGAAAGGAGCATAGGCATTTAGTGTTCGCTTGGGGGTATAAGCAGGATAATTTTATGCAGGTGAAACCGCGGGACGCAGATGGTCTGATATATGACTTATGGTACTTTGATTATAGTCGAAAATTCTAAATATCAAAATAGGGCTAAACTATTATTCTTAATATATACATAAAAAGTTAAACGGCTTGTTAATCACCTAATCGCATCTCTACAAGTTATGATTGATGAATGAATGGACTCTAATTACAGCACATATGTCTTCGGTTTTACGCGATACAAAGCGTACTACATTAGTAATTTGCATAGTACTTAATCTGGTCGCATCGTCGTTTATGTAGATAAATATGAATGTTAAATGATTTACTTATTTCGGGATTAATTATTTGATAAGACTTGATACGACTTCGGTTTTCGTAATACTCTGTAATCGCGTGAAAATGTTGATAAAGTCTTGTGTAATTTTGTAAAACATTTTGGTAAAGGATGTGGTTCATATCCTCAAAAGAGAAAATTGAGCCCTTTTAATAAACCATCTGTTCCACCGGTAACAGTCGCTTGACGATTAAATCTTAAATTGGAATATGTGCAGGTTTTATTACTACGCCCAAGTGATAAAACCCGTACATATTCCAATAGTTGAAGGTCAAAAATATTTATATGAAAAATGTTTAGTGTTCAAATGAAGAACTCCAAAGAGTTTTTTAAGTACCATAGTGTAGGGTATCGTATGAACGATTTGCTAGTTCTAAGTTCTTAAAAATATTCTTTTTAAAATATTAGCTGGCATATTTTCAGAGATATACCTACAAAAAAAATGTGCGTAGCAGATCCGACGCGCGACTGGAATTTTTCCTTAAGTACGATTATCTTAGAATGTATAAAATAGGTAACACTTTATATAATTATAAATATCATTAAAAGTAAATGGAAAATTCTTTAATAAAAAAATGCTGACAATATAATTATTTTCAAGTAAAACACAAGCGAAAAAGATAAAATTTTTAAAACAAAATTAAAAACAATTAGTAACGTCAGACTAAGAAGTTAAAATTAAAAGAGATTTTTTAATTTTGTAGGACAAAAGACACCAAATATTCACACATAGTGACATTCAATGATTACATCTTGATACACGCGAACGATTATAAACTATGTGTGTCACACTCCGCCATTGTTATTACGCCATAAGAAATAAGCATATTGATACCTCACTCTAAAGATGCGCAGAAATGTTACGCGGAGAGGCCACCTAACGGTACACTTTATTTTAACGCTCTGAACTTCGTACTATTCTTTTTTTAACGCTCTGAATTTCTTACGCTCTGAACTTCTGATTTGACTCCTCATAAAACTTCATACCGGGCGCTATATTTGAAAAGCGATTTTTAAGGAGTAAACTCCAAAAAATATAATGTTCAGCATCTGTAACTTAAGTACTTATATTTATTTTCCTACGAAATACATAGCTATACTTTTTAGAGGTATGTCTATATTGTAGGACGTCGTATCACACACTCGGAAAAATCTTTCCTCGTAATAAAATTAGTTAAAATTAAAATAACCATTTTAGTTAAAATGTTAAAAAAAATTATCTATAAGGAAAACTTGAAATTTGAATCTGGCTCGCGCCCCGGGCAAGAGTTGCCGTACTTCGTTTGAAGTGAAATTACTTTATTTACCTAAGTCATCATTAACCTGAACTTTATAGCGCAATAAATATTTAATAATACATAATATAATTAAGTATATATCGTGGGGATAAATTACTGTGAATATTTGGCTCGCTCCTCGGGCAAGGGTTGCCCGTACTTCATTTTAAGTGAAATTACTTTATTTATCTAAGTCATCACTAAAGTGGACTTTACAGCGCAATAAATATTTAATAATACGTAACATAATTAAGTATATATCGTGGGGTTCAATTACTGTGAATATCTGGCTCGCTCCTCGGGCAAGGGTTGCCCGTACTTCATTTAAAGTGAAATTACTTTATTTATCTAAGTCATCACTACAGTGGACTATACAGCGCAATAAATATTTAATAATACGTAATATAATTAAGTATATATCGTGGGGATAAATTACTGTGAATATCGGGCTCGCTCCTCGGGCAAGGGTTGCCCGTACTTCATTTAAAGTGAAATTACTTTATTTATCTAAGTCATCACTAAAGTGGACTTTACAGCGCAATAAATATTTAATAATACGTAACATAATTAAGTATTTATCGTGGGGGTATATTACCGTGGATATCTGGCTCGCGCCTCGGGCAAGGGTTGCCCGTACTTCAGTTATTTGTTTTTTTATTTTAATTTAATTTTTATTGACAGATTTTGTTGCTGTACGTGACAAAATTGAACGAAAAGACGTTTGAAGTTGATGTTTGAAAACCGTCTAATTAGTAATAAAAGCAGTCTCTGAATATATTACCTTAATATTTCTAATTCATATATAGTAATTTCTCAAACGGTGTTTCCCGATGAAACGATCTGCAAATTACTAATTCCATCATATAAATGTGCTTTTTTCTTATATCAACTTGCTATGTAATAAGCTGTATTGATAGAAATAGTATAAATAATCTGTATTGAGACTTTAGATTCAAAAATGGCAAATATTAATTGTTGAATATTAAATATGATAAAAGGAAATATTGGTGAGAAATTGTCGTGTCATTGACTTACATTTCATCCACTGTGTCTTGTTTATAAGTATATTGTTTACATTACATGTCGAGAAGATAACCCATGAAGCTGTAGTAATTTGGGTTAAACTCAAATTTCACACTTTCGGGTTGTTTTCAACAATTTTATTAAAATATGTATATGTTCACTAAATTTAATTTAAGTATGCAACATTATTATCTATCACTTGTCGCCATCTAGTTGGCAGTGACGATATGCCTTTCTTGTAAAATTCCGGTGACTTTAACTCAGAAAACTGTGGGAGATAGTTTTGGAGATCTTCTTTAACGTTGAATTTTTTTTCACGTAAATGGTTACATAGAGTCCTGAATAGATGGTAATCAGAGGGCGCAATACCTCTAATTTATCACGAGTATGTTTTGCAACATGTGGTCTGGCAATGTCGTGTGGAAAATAAACTCGATCCTTATGACCACTCAATTTGTTAGCTAATCGGTCCCATTGTTTACAGTAAATATTTGTACTAATTGTAGATCCCTCCGGAAGCAACTCCCAATGAATAATGCCCTTGACATTTCACCAGCAACTGAGTATCACCTTTTAGGCACTTATTTTAGGTTTGGATACTGAAACTCCTATTTCTCCGACACCCAACACGTTTGCGTGTAAGGTTAACGTATGTAACATACTTCTCATCGTCAGTTGCTAACTGATTCACCTAGTCGAAGTACGTTTCAATATCAATAACTGTTAACTAGGATCAAATCTGACAGAAGGTGATATGATGACAACTCGTGGGGTATCCACACACCGTATTTTGAAACTTTTCCCAATTCATGAAAATGGTGCCTTGACTGGAGTGTAGCTCATCTGCCAATTGACGAGTCGTCAGTCAAGGATCATCCTCAATTAGTCGTCGTAATCGTTGAACATCTAATTTAAGAGGACGCCCAGTACGGGGTTCGTCCTCAAAATCGTAGTCCTCATTCCTGAACTTTCTGAACGCTGCTGTCGCGTAAGATTCGGTGGACTCACCCATCGCATGACATATATTATTCGTGGCAGTCTTTGTATCGTGACCCCGACGAAATTCATAAAGTAATAGAATTCTTATTTGATATCGATTTAAGTCCATTATCTTTTATGTAATTCACTTAAAGCTTCGGCGCTGATTGTTGTCGACTAACTGCACTTTGGCCTACTTATACCCTTCAGTAAAACCTTCTAGAAGTTTCGGGAATCTTTCTAGAAAAGTCCCGAAGTTGCGGCTAAAAACTTACTAGCCAACCTAGTGTAAATGAAAAATGCAACCTCGTTAAACATTTTTTTTTCCAACATCGCGGCATTTCTAACTCTTAAAATTTGTAACACAACCACTTGTATGCAATAAGAATTGACCCATTCAAAACCAACATAAATTGGGTAAGATAAGTTAATATAAAATCAAGTTTTTTAGAATATAATGTTGGTCTTTCCAGACCAGCTAAAAATATCGGAATTTTTTGTACAAGTCTCCTTCGCATAGATTAGCCATGAATCAGCTCTAATTCATTCATACGTCTGATGATGTGTAATACTCGCGAAATGTTAACAAATCCTCAGTCATCTCTAATTATGACTCGAAGACTATCGTTTAAGGTAAACTCACCCACGTCAGTAAACATCGGCGCCGGCGTAGAGACGAGACGCGCCCGACCTCGGGTGGGCGTCGCCGCCGCATCACAATTGGGATAACTAATGGTGCGTCAAACGAAAGCGAGCATCGCTAATTATCTTCGGCGTTTGTGAGCGGAACGGTGCCGGTCGCGAACTGTGTCAAGGACGCGCGCGAACAGCTGATCAGAGCGACGGATTGCCGCTTGTGCGACCGCGCCCGCACGCCCGAGTCGATCCTTTGAGGGAAGCGAGGGAAGATGCAATGCTAATTGACTGGATTGAATTGCAACTATGAGATGATGGCGTTTGATTGATTGGAATTTTGCGTAAGTGTAGTTTGGAAGTTGCGCCAATAATCGGGTGTCATTTTGGTGTCAAGGCACTGCTCAAAGGGAAATTCTGAAGCACAATGTTTGCAGCCGTGTGTACAAAATGGAAGTAAAAACATTCTAGAATGTTCGATATTAATATTTTGTACTGTTGCACCATAAAATGTTACTGTTGCACCATAACTTGGTCGTTGTTTGAGGGAAATTTCGGTGAAGGTCTTGAAATCAAGTTTTAAAATCTCAATGTAATTTGAAGAAAAACAGAAAGAATTCCGTAAGGACCTTCAACTTTCAAATCAACGTCAATCTTACGTCATCGAACGTCATTCGAACTCTCTTTAAAAGTATTACCATAATACGATATTTTTAAGAAGTCTATATTTGATCCAATTAAAAAAGTCCCTAAAGAATTATCTTCATTAATATATTTAATGATTTATACCAGATTAATGTACCTGCCTGGCCAAAAAAATAACTGTGCCAGTTATTTGATGTACAATTGGAATTTCTGAAGACTTTCTTATTTTGAGTTTGACAATGGAAATTTAAAACTAATTAATATGTGCCAATTGTTGTCATTAAATGTATTAGCACTAATTTTGTCCTCTTTGGTAAAAAATATATTCGATCTGTAAACAATCTTTTTCTCGATCTTTAATTTCAACAAATATTTTTTAATATTTTGCAAATCTTGCAAATTATTGCAACATCGATTTAGTGTAAGATCCCAGGGGGAAATTCTCCGGCTACGCGGACCAGGTTTCGCTTGAGATTCTACTCGTCTGTTTCGAACCGTTGACGCGTGTTTTGACGCGAATCAATCCGTTCGTCGGACGGCCGATACGACACGTACGCGTGTGGGTAGATCGATCGGGACTCGACAGCGGCTGTGGAGTGCTGCGAGGCTGCTTCTAGTCGCTATCGTCGGCTGATGCGTCTTGCGTGATTTATTGTTTTCAGACCGTCGTTCTATTTTGGGTAGCGCGCTGACAAATTTGTGCCATTTTCTGGCTTAATTGTGAGCGATGATGTTGCTTGATAGGCGGGAGGAATGTGGTTGGGTTTAGGTACATTTATCTGTCGGGAGGCTAGTAAGTAGATGCGCCTTGAGAAATGTGTAAATGGGTTGTGCGATTATGTAGAGTATAATAAGGTAGAACTGTAAAGATGTTTGTTTAGTTATATCTTTAAGAGAGAGATATGTTTGTAAAATTTTGTATATTTTTAGAGTACCCAAAGGTTTTGAATGGGTCCTTTATGATGACGCTCTCCATCCGTCAGAGGGCTTTAACTCGCAAACAGAATGTGCTGCAACCAAATTAATACAGTGCATAACCCCAAAAGAAATATTTTGTCTAAAATTGTCTTTAATATGTTTAATTTCTAATTATATCCTTACAAATGAATCCCCTGTCAGGTTTTGGGTATGTCCTATATCTCCTATCTCCATCCAGGGCTTCCATGCCAATCTACCTAGTTTTGGCCACCTTCTGAAGCTGACCTCACGTTAGTTCTGAAGCTGTCCCCATATGGCCTACCTGGTAATCAATTTTTCCCTCGATTTTTCGATCCCAATGATTTCACTCTAGTGTATTTTGCTCATTGGCTTCATCTCTTTTCTTTAACATATGCCCAAAGCACCTCCACTTCTTTGCAGGGCCTTCTCACCGATAAAACCTACCTTGGTCCTGATTCTCTGCAACCTTCAAAGTCTCGCAAGTATATAACAGAACAGGTGTATATTGCTGATTTAAGTTTTCTAAGATATTTCACAGCTTTTCTAGAGAAGGTATAGCCAAATAAAACATTTTTTTATTTTTTTAATTCTGTACTTCATGTCACGTTCAAAATTCTGTTACCTCTTCAATTTGCTCCTTCAGCTCAAGATATTCTTGGCAGCTTGAAAGCAAGCGCACCTCCTCGGCCTTGCTCGAGGAGGTGCGCTTATCTTCAGTCCTACTTTCTGTATGGAAGAAAAATTTATTTTTCTATTCCGCGTTTGGGGTATCATTAGTAGAGTGAAAATACATTTTCATTGTCTTTTAAATGCAAAAAATAAACGATGTGGGAGACTGCAAAGAGATCCGTATTAGACTTCTTTTTCGAGCTCTGACCCTAAAATGAAAGTCTGAAAAAATATAGTAAATTTTGTTTTCTTACTTCTTTAAAAATATTCAAGATAGCATATTTACCCAGTGAAAAATACTATTTAAAAAGTACCACGTAATTTAAAAAGTACAACGTACCAATGAATGTTTGACCTTTTATACGTACTTAAATGTGTACGGAAACCTTATAGCGCGAATACTTCTCCTAATTATAAGTTATTTTTTAATAATGTCTCAGAAGACAGTTAACGAAGACCAAGTATTTCTCAGCCAGTTTCCTTGACATCTTTTCATTTAGGGGTTTTTCCTACTGATTCTGTTTTTGAAACAGGAAAAGTGTAAAAATGGTATTTCTACATTTTGGGAATAAAAAAATTCATCCACCGTAAAATCAGAAGGTTTTGCTCCGACGCTATCGTGACAAGTCTCCGACCATGAGATTGTAAAGAAGTCGTACAGACCTTGTAGTCTGACTCGTCAGCCCTGCTCTCGAATCAGAATGAGGTCTTATTTTTAAATTTTCAGTCTTAGAATATAAATTTTGTAGTTACGAAAAGGTATGTTATGATGTAACATACCTTTTCGTAACTACATAATTTACGGTCTAAGATCGAAAATATTGTTTGATTTAACATCATTTTCAAGGTCTTCCGACTAGCTATGAAATGCCGTTTTGTTTGACGTCAAAATTATATATAAATACGGCCTAATGAAATGCTACACAGCACGAACCTTTAGTAAGCATGAATACTTAACTGAAACGAAAGGTCGTGGCCTTTTGCAGAAAGCTTATAAATATACAAAGCGCCGATTTGTGTCGGGTACCTATGCGAGTTACTCGTGCTAATCTTACTTTGACATGTAGCCATTATTCTTTCAAAAGAGTTAATTGGTTATAATATTTGGAGCAAGAATTGACCCGAGGGTAAACCGTGATGTGATCACTTTCCCTAGAGGTGGGATAAGCATTCCACATCCTACCAATTTACCATTCCGTTGAATTTTTACGTACCACGGTAGCAATGTTTGAAATACAGAAAACGTATCGTAATATATTTAGCAAGACAATTAACGATGATTAAAATCACTGTTTTAACAATTACTGAGTCAAAAGGTAAAGTGGGGGTTATTATGATAACTGAAAACAATTCTTGCCTATATTATCTGGCGCGTGTGAAAATTATTTTAATTTATTAAAATAATTACATTACAAATTACAAAAGTAGGTCCTTTAAAATGATTCATTAAATATTTATTATGGATAATAATTAGAAAAAAGTAACATATGCAAAATATGAAAAACCGGAAAATGGTCGGAATTATCCGCAGCTAGGTCAAAATTTCCCACCCTCATTTCGCCCACATCCCAATGCGCCCACATCGGTTTTATTCCGACGTGTGGTTGTTTCAACTGACCCGACGTGTAATTACGGCGTCTGTGTGTCTTGAGAAAAGTAGCAAAAAGTATATGTTTTTGGTCATTGGTATCTTGCATTAGTTAGTTTCGGAAAGATTAAACTTTTTTTGCATTATATAATTTAGTAAAACAATCTCATAGATTTATTTTTGTTTTTTGACGTATATTATTTTTTTTCTTAATTAAGATTTCAAGATATTTCAACTGTAGCTAGGTAAAAATACGAATATTCTTTAGACCACACGACTGAAGTAAAATTTCAAATTCACGAAATATGAACTTTAAAATGAATTTACAATTTTATTCACTTTAAACGTAGAATATTTAATGTATTGAACAAAATAATAATTACAAAATAATCAAAAAATCACCGTTCGCGTAACGCTAGCAAACTCGCATATATATATATATATATATATATCATACACTGGCTATGAGAGGAAGAGAGAAAGAAAATGTGCGCGCGCACTGCTTTCTTTTGCTTCTACAGTGTGATACAGACAATAGGCTTACACTATGCCTTAGATATACGAAACATAACTGGCTATTAGAGAAAGAGAGAAAAAAAATGTGTGCTCGCACCTTTCTCTCTTGTCTATAGTAATATACGAAACGTAACTCTCTTTCTGTCTTCACTGACTTATATCTCCCTCTCAACTTCCGTTCGCTTCGCCCGATCACACTTTTCCGTAACGCTCTCGTCACGCATTCACCAGCTTACTCCCCAAGTCAAGCGTGCGTAAAGCAGTTTTACTTCAGAAACTGTTTATTATGGGTCTTATTCTTTTTATATTATTAACTATATTTATAAGCAGTTCTGTCAGTACGTGAGGAGGACAAACTTATTTGAACAAATTTCTTTTTTAGATTTTAAAAAATATAATAGTGGAAATTCCATTAAAGTTGCTTAGTAATTTTTAATTAGAAAGTTTAAGATCAAATAATCAAAAGTTACTAACAGACAGCAACGTACAATTAACGAGACAAACATTCCAAAAACATGGAGTTTTTTTGTTCCATAGCTTACTTATGATAGCCCCTGACTTTACTGTATTTATTATATGTACAAATCTTCAGCCCTGTATCATATCATTTACTTTACTTAAGTTATACGTTGGCTAACGTGCTACAATCAGCCCTTTGTCTTATCATTCGTTTACTGAACATATACGTTAGTAACGCACGGCAATGACAGTTGTCTTAACGTTCGCTTTAAAATCAGCTCGGTAATCTTTATCTTAACCTGTAATGCTCATTATAGTAACGCTATTTTTCGTTGAGCTTGAGAGAAAAGAATAGCATTATATAATTTTACGAGCAGAAAGAAAAGGACGGAGCTATTTAGTCGACAATGACCATTCTGTATAGTCCTTTGTTATAGTTTCGATGTTTATTCATGGATGACAGATGGGTTTTTATAAATAAAATTAATCTTATTACTTTTCGGTTCGCCTAATTAATTCTACTAATAAGGCTAAAATTACTAACTTATCGAAAATATTTAAATAACCTATAAAGTCAGCTGTAACTTCCGCTGTGTTAGCTACCTTTACGTGAAGTGAAATAAGGCGCCATTTTAACGTACTCGTGGCTGTCAAAATAAAAAATTTCATGATGATACATGTGGACGTCTGTTTATAGGCTAATAATTTCGTAACGTTTACGTTATTCATTACCAGCCCTATGTTATATTATAGGGGGCAATTAGCCCTATGATACACTGATTACCCCTTTTACGTTTTGTTATAATAATGTAATCAGGAATACAAGTACGCGACGCAAATCAAATCTCACTCTTGCGCGCAACGTACAAAACCGACTAGTCGGCCCGACAATAATTTAATCGGAAAAAATAGAACACATTATATTTAATACTTTAACGTCACCTGCCCTTCTAAAATCGATCTTACAAAAAAATCGCAGCGACTCTGGCCGACTCGCCGATTTAAACATTATGAGTTAAAAGGTGCTAACGGAAAAAAGGATAGAACATACGATTGAATATGCACTGACGGAAATGCTAGATGTTTGAACGGCGCGCTCCTCTTGACCTATGCATCGGAAAGTCGGCCACCGACTTTGTTCGACAAAATTGGCGGTTGTCGGCCGCCGATTCCCACCTACAAAAATCGGTGATTCGCATTGCGCGTTTTTGGAAAAATAATATTATAATGCACAAATTATAGAAATCGATCGACGAAGTACATGTTGACCGATAATATTAGGGTGTTAGGCATGCAGACCCTATATCTATTTAGAGGCCTCTTTCTCACGTGTCCAGTCATCCTTTGACTTATATAATTACAGATGTATGTTGTCATCGTACCGGCGTTATCTAACCTCGTGTTTGAGCTAACAAGGGTACAAAAGAATACAGATTAGGAGATTTCAGGGTCGCCATACGGCCGGATGGCAAATATGATGAGACGTGTCAATTCATAGATACATGCATGCTACACACTAGATACAGTCATCTACCTGTAGGCTTACGTAATGACCGGACGCACAGCCGTAGTTAGGGTATAGTTACACTGTGACTATTTTTCGGCATATGGGTATATCATATACATATCGTTTTTTTCCAAAGTAACCAGCGTTTAGCTAGTGCTTTGTAGCCTATGTATACTATACATGTATAACTTGGTAATCATATACTGTATATTAGAGGCTGATTCTATTCTATTCTATCCATATGCAATCGATTTGATCAAATAATAGAAATGTTTCAAAATGTGAATTGTGTTCACTTCGATAATGGAAATATACGAAAAGTGAGATTATAATTAGATGAAAAACATCTGGATCAAAGAAAGATTATATATTATAGTTCAACTTTTATATTTTCCTCATGGTAAATATTTGATGATGGTTTTTCGAGACGGTACAACGATGGTTTTTCGGCATAAAAAAGAAATTGCTTCTAAGAAATTTTCATACACAAAAAATAGAGACTAACTTCAAAGTAAATTATTTTAAATTACTTTGAAGTTCACAGATGTTATTTCGAAGAGATTTGGTTAAATTGCAACCAAGTTGTGGGCTTGTATAACTTTCCCCAGTAAGAGGTGATAATAGATTATAATGTAATGTTATGATAGTAGGTTCTTTTACGTTACTTTTTAATATTTCTATATCATCTACTCTGCTGTAACTATTATTCTTATGTATGTATTTTGTCTCGTGATAATTGGAGTAATAATTGATACTATATATTAGAACATATCTATATATATATATATATATATATATATATATATATATATATATATATATATATATATATATATAATACTATAATATTGTCTTAATTGATACGATATATTAGAACATAGCTATATATGGTTATATACTTAAAATTTCTATTTAAATCTGCCCATTAATATGCGTTATGCTCTAACAAACACATAGATCGGCGACAGAAAAATAGATGGAAAATGTAACAAAAAATTTAACGCGTGCAACGCAGTACACGTGACAAAAGTGAAAATTCTTTGGCGATCTAAACCTCGATTTATAAGTAAAAAGTTCGATTTAAATCGGCCCGTTAATCTGCGTTACGCTTCAACAAACACATAGATAGACGACAGAAAAACAGATAAATGTAAAAAAAATTTAACGCATGTAACGCAGTACGCGTGACAGAAGTGAAAATTCTTTGGCGATTTAAACCTCGATTTGTAAGTAAAAAGTTCGATTTAAATCGGCCCATTATCTGCATTACGCTTTAACAAACATATAGATAGATGACAGAAAAACAGATAAATGTAAAAAAATATTTAACGCGTGTAACGCAGTACACGTGACAGAAGTGAAAATTCTTTGGCAATCTAACCCTCGATTTGTAAGTAAAAAGTTCGATTTAAATCGGCCCGTTAATCTGCGTTACGCTTTAACAAACACATAGATAGACGACAGAAAAACAGATAGAATATGTAAAAAAAAATTGACGCGTGCATCGCAGTACACGTGACAGAAGTGAAAATTCTTTGGCAATCTAACCCTCGATTTGTAAGTATATAGAAAGAGGTAAAACGGTAACGAGAAAGAGAAAAGAGGATACATATAAGTTAACAAAAATATTAATCACTTTAAAATAACTATTGAGTATTCAAAAAATAACTGGATAAGATAAATATTAATTAACTACAAATATTGTTATAAACAAATAGCTTATAAACAAATTAAAATTACGCACTGTCACTACGAATGCAAGTCAATCGCAGCTAACTGTGTAAGACATGTGTCTTTTTCTGAAATACGTACATACACACATTCATGTTTTATTCTTTCGCATTAATGTCAAAACAAGAGTATGCCCGCGGATGCGTCCATACCTTGTCTTTTTCTAATATTTACTCATCTTTGTTTTTGTTTTTGCCCATGCGCAGACTTCAAAATTGCAAAGGTGCTTGAGAGCGGGATATCGGAACTCACAGATACTTCAATTTTATTTATCTTTATGATATAGATTTACAGGAAATCCCTTTTCCCAATTTCCTCTCCCAGGGCCAAAGAGTCATGGTTTTCTTCAGATTTCCATGTAAAAATATCCAATCCTATCAGATTTCCGTTTTTCCTTTTTAGATATGAAAAATACTTTTCAGTGTATGTTAGACGCGATAGTGTGACCGGACTTTTAGGTGTTACAATAGAATAGTGTTGTATCGTTTACCGGTATCGATGACGGCCGCGCTAGTATTCGCCACTTCGGGCGGTGCGCCGGCCTGGCGTCACGTCATTGCGCCAGGTGAGGTCAGAGGTATTTTAGCTACGGTGATTGCACGAGTGTTTGTATTTATTACGCTAAACGATTGATGAGGATGATGCGAGTGGCTGCGCCATTTCCGTGGCAGAGCAGATTGGAGAGGACATATCGGTTTTTTTCCACAGTAACCAGCGTTTAGCTAGTGCTTTGTAGCCTATGTATACTATACATGTATAACTTGGTAATCATATACTGTATATTAGAGGCTGATTCTATTTTATGTAAAGGATATCATATTTAAAGAAACATAGAAATTATTATATTTTTTTCAAACCATTTAATAATGATGTAGATAATGCCCCGGTCTTGGGTTTGGTTGAGTTTATGATTTTGGCTGCTAGACGAGAGGATAGTCGAAATTTATTTCATCTGCCTAGAAGAGCGCGCACGAATTTTCTGGCATCGAGATCTGGTAACAGAGATCACCAAGTTTTCATGAGCTTGCTTTGATCAACGGGGATCTTGAAATTTTTTAAACGACGAATGTATAATTGTTTGATAGTTATGTTAACACAAATTGTCATGTATTTTTCTCACAATGAAATGAAACTACGTGATGTAGTATTATTTCTACTTTTTTTGAGTTTGTTACCACGATCTAAGTTTCGTTATATATATCGTCGTGTTATAACATCTTCAGGTGGGTTATTAGCAAAGAATTCAAATAGCAAAGCATTCTTTGGCTAATAGCCCACCTGAAGATCCAACGAAACCTAGGTCGTGGTGAAGAACTTAAAGAAAGTAGAAATAATACTACATCACGTAGTTTCATTTAATTGTGAATAATGAATTTCTACAAAATTAACGCCAAATATATTCAACATATTTTTCTCTTTTACAAGTTTTTTTTAAATATTCAAATCATTTTCTTTTTTAGGATTTTCTCCATCAAAATGATAAAAACGGAACCATAATAGAATCATTTGGTTGTCCGTCTGACCGTCTCTCTATCAAAGCGTTTTTTCTTAGAAACAGTTTGAGATATCAAGTTGAAATTAATATTGTATACTAAGGCCTTATCATATCATCATCATCATCATCATATATATTAATACGCTAAGGTTAAGATGTTACACTCCCTTTTTAAAAAAAACCTCACAACTAATCCACATAAATTATATATCATTTTATAGATAATTGCTTGCTCTACCGGCATCCACAACTAAACAATTTATTATTGCTATTGTTTTTGCAAATTAATTAATTATTAAAATTATATACACAAAACAGCAATGCTGCCATCTAACGGCTCAACGTCAATATGATTGACGGTCGGTAAAATTTTTGTTTAATTTCAAATCCACTCACGCATAAATAAAGTGGCGCTTTAGCTCGATGCTTTTGATACTTGCGCCTCTATATGTAAATTTTAGTAAAATATTTGTTTGATCTGTCATCTGAGCATCATAATGGAATAAAAACGTAATAAGCAGTGTGCAAAATTAGAAATGAATTGAATACCTGCAATCAATTTTGATTTATTAAATTGAGTTGAATAATTTATAATGCGAAGACTTCGCACGGGTCACGCTAGTAGCCTTATATTTCTGTAAACATTTTAAGTTTTTTGTTTTTTTTTTAATTCATACAATACTCTTACTCATTGATCATCAAAACTTATAAGGGTATTTCCGATCGACTTACAATTTTGAAAGTTGGCATAATTGAAGATCTTATTTTTTTTATAGATTAAAACCATTTGCCTTTTTAGGGCATTTTACAAGAATGAATGATTTTTAATTTCATGTTGAATTATTCATTTTTATAACTAGTTTGTTTTTAGATATGTGAAACATATAGTAAGGCAATATATTTACGTTGCGAACAATTCATATTTGTAAATATAATAAATTGTTCACAACGTACACTTAAATGATAAACATTACATACCTTAATATATATGGAACTCTCGTATTGTGAGTTCTATTCGTGCATGTCAGTTTTTTGTACTTGGATATGTCAAGTGTCAATGTTAAAGGTTAGTGTGTAAATTGAGCATTGAATGTTTAAGAATTAAATATCTATATAGAGAGAAGGACGCTCGAGATTTAATTTTAATAATAAAATGGTATTTTAGTCAGTTTACTGACCAATATAGCATTTAATTACTACAATATTATAGTCTGATTATTGATTGATTAGTATTGATATGTTTATTATAGGTATGATGATATGATTGATTATTGATATGATTATAGTCTGATAGTGGTCCGGCGTGGTGAAGTTTTATCTGAATTAATCTAACGTCCATATTACCGGCATCAACCTCAAAACAAGTAAGTTTTCTAACGATGTCAAGACCTGCGCGCACTTGCGCTAGCGGTCTTTGGCCTTTTAATTTATCACGCACTCTAAGTCTGTCCTTATTTATTAGGTCAAGCTCCCTTTCATTCAATTTTTAGACGCACGTCACAGTGTCCGCGTTCCGCTTCATAATCCGGTCTCGTGAAAGCGAATATAATTTGACTAAGTGGCTTTTTATTGGACGTTTTATTATGAGGAACGGAAGCGTCGACTTTGTAGCCTTCCCAATTAGTTCTTTATAATTTTAAATTCCTTTCTTGAGTGTCTCGTGTAAATCACAAGTTGTGTTTTATTATTATACTAAGGCGTCAGTCGTGATAATAAAAATATTAATGTTATTCAGGATGATTTGTGAAAGCGGGTGGCGGTGTAATTGTTGAGAGTAACATTTGTCAGGAGACGACGGCGCGGGTGTGTCGGGTGGCGCCTCGCGGTTGTCGATCCCGATACCCGGTCGCCGACGGTCAAAGACTCGGGATTGTCGTGGGTTGCGTTCGGGCCCCTGCCGATTGTATTGCTGCATCGGAAGTTGCGAAGTTTGTTGGGGGGGGGGGGGTATGTTGTAAGTGAAGAAGCGCTGTTATAGAGAAGGGATGTTTCTCCATAATGGTAGCTATCCATCCTCTTTTTAAAGGAATCGTCCAGGTAGTTTTTGAAAGTGTCCTGGGTTTTAAAAAAAGTATTCCATTATAATTAACATATTAATTTAATATGTGGGCTAACGAAAGAAATAAACAATAATCAGAAAGTGTATCATAAATTGTTACGATTAAATATATATTTACAATGATTTGTCAGGAATTTTAAAATGGATAGGAGTTTTGAAATTTGTTTTATTGTTGATTTGGTTTTTTAAATTTCGATACCGTAAGTCTTACCTGCGGATTTAAGTTTAAGTTAGGGATTGGAATTAATTTTTTTTATCGTTTATGCAATGAATGAAACGTTATACCTAATTGTTTTACATGTAATTATAGATATAGTATTTTGTTTATGATCAGGAAGATAAATGGAGACTTGATTAAGACAAAATCATTTTTATTAGTATTATATGATTAGTACTGTCTCATTTTGGTATAATGCCAGCTGATCTGGCAATCGTTGTTTTCCCCTTTGAAACACAGCGCCACTCATCGGGTCCAGATTTTGTGATTTTCTTTTTTGACACTAAACCGATATATGTGGTGGATATGATTCAGTTTGGTACATAAATAAATAAATGGTAATAACTTGAGTGCAGCGCCCCCTATCAAATCCTAGCATATCTATGAATTATAATCTTGATAAAACATATATATTGTGTTAATATAACCTCAATCGGTCAAGTAGTTTAGAAGTTATCTAATTATTAGTTAATTTAATAATATAAGTGTCGTGGGTTTTCAGTTCATAACCTCTAGTTTTCAAAAAGTTAGTATTGCAACCCTTGGATATGGGCAAGACCCTAGATATGGGTAATCTCGCTCAGTTTTTAGCCGTATTCGTATTCTTTTTAGTCTGAATTGAAATAATGGTTTGCATGTATTTGTGTATCTCCCCTTCGATTCTAAACATATGGGCAAATGTTAGCGTTTGTACATAAGTATAATCTCGCTCAGTATTGTAGCCGTATTCGTATTCTTTTTAGTCGGAATTGGAATAATGGCTTGCGGATATTTGTGTATCTCCCCTTCGATTCTAAACATATGGGCAAATGTTAGCGTTTATACATAAGTATAATCTCGCTCAGTATTGTAGCCGTATTCGTATTCTTTTTAGTCGGAATTGGAATAATGGTTTGCAGATATTTGTGTATCTCCCCTTCGATTCTAAACATGTGGGCAAATGTTAGCGTTTGTACATAAGTATAATCTCGCTCAGTATTGTAGCCGTATTCGTATTCTTTTTAGTCTGAATTGAAATAATGGTTTGCAGATATTTGTGTATCTCCCCTTCGATTCTAAACATATGGGCAAATGTTAGCGTCTGTACATTAGTACAATCTCGTTAAGTATTGTAGCCGTATTCGTATTCTTTTTAGTCTGAATTGAAATAATGGTTTGCAGATATTTCTGTATCTCCCCTTCGATTCTAAACATAAGGGCAAATGTTAGCGTTTGTACATAAGTATAATCTCGCTCAGTATTGTAGCCGTATTCGTATTCTTTTTAGTCTGAATTGAAATAATGGTTTGCAGATATTTGTGTATCTCCCCTTCGATTCTAAACATATGGGCAAATGTTAGCGTTTGTACATAAGTATAATCTCGCTCAGTATTGTAGCCGTATTCGTATTCTTTTTAGTCTGAATTGAAATAATGGTTTGCAGATATTTGTGTATCTCCCCTTCGATTCTAAACATATGGGCAAATGTTAGCGTTTGTACATTAGTACAATCTCGTTAAGTATTGTAGCCGTATTCGTATTCTTTTTAGTCTGAATTGAAATAATGGTTTGCAGATATTTCTGTATCTCCCCTTCGATTCTAAACATAAGGGCAAATGTTAGCGTTTGTACATAAGTATAATCTCGCTCAGTATTGTAGCCGTATTCGTATTCTTTTTAGTCTGAATTGAAATAATGGTTTGCAGATATTTGTGTATCTCCCCTTCGATTCTAAACATATGGGCAAATGTTAGCGTTTGTACATTAGTACAATCTCGTTAAGTATTGTAGCCGTATTCGTATTCTTTTTAGTCTGAATTGAAATAATGGTTTGCAGATATTTCTGTATCTCCCCTTCGATTCTAAACATAAGGGCAAATGTTAGCGTTTGTACATAAGTATAATCTCGCTCAGTATTGTAGCCGTATTCGTATTCTTTTTAGTCTGAATTGAAATAATGGTTTGCAGATATTTGTGTATCTCCCCTTCGATTCTAAACATATGAGCAAATGTTAGCGTTTGTACATAAGTATAATCGGTAAAATTTTTGTTTAATTTCAAATCCACTCACGCATAAATAAAGTGGCGCTTTAGCTCGATGCTTTTGATACTTGCGCCTCTATATGTAAATTTTAGTAAAATATTTGTTTGATCTGTCATCTGAGCATCATAATGGAATAAAAACGTAATAAGCAGTGTGCAAAATTAGAAATGAATTGAATACCTGCAATCAATTTTGATTTATTAAATTGAGTTGAATAATTTATAATGCGAAGACTTCGCACGGGTCACGCTAGTAGCCTTATATTTCTGTAAACATTTTAAGTTTTTTGTTTTTTTTTTAATTCATACAATACTCTTACTCATTGATCATCAAAACTTATAAGGGTATTTCCGATCGACTTACAATTTTGAAAGTTGGCATAATTGAAGATCTTATTTTTTTTATAGATTAAAACCATTTGCCTTTTTAGGGCATTTTACAAGAATGAATGATTTTTAATTTCATGTTGAATTATTCATTTTTATAACTAGTTTGTTTTTAGATATGTGAAACATATAGTAAGGCAATATATTTACGTTGCGAACAATTCATATTTGTAAATATAATAAATTGTTCACAACGTACACTTAAATGATAAACATTACATACCTTAATATATATGGAACTCTCGTATTGTGAGTTCTATTCGTGCATGTCAGTTTTTTGTACTTGGATATGTCAAGTGTCAATGTTAAAGGTTAGTGTGTAAATTGAGCATTGAATGTTTAAGAATTAAATATCTATATAGAGAGAAGGACGCTCGAGATTTAATTTTAATAATAAAATGGTATTTTAGTCAGTTTACTGACCAATATAGCATTTAATTACTACAATATTATAGTCTGATTATTGATTGATTAGTATTGATATGTTTATTATAGGTATGATGATATGATTGATTATTGATATGATTATAGTCTGATAGTGGTCCGGCGTGGTGAAGTTTTATCTGAATTAATCTAACGTCCATATTACCGGCATCAACCTCAAAACAAGTAAGTTTTCTAACGATGTCAAGACCTGCGCGCACTTGCGCTAGCGGTCTTTGGCCTTTTAATTTATCACGCACTCTAAGTCTGTCCTTATTTATTAGGTCAAGCTCCCTTTCATTCAATTTTTAGACGCACGTCACAGTGTCCGCGTTCCGCTTCATAATCCGGTCTCGTGAAAGCGAATATAATTTGACTAAGTGGCTTTTTATTGGACGTTTTATTATGAGGAACGGAAGCGTCGACTTTGTAGCCTTCCCAATTAGTTCTTTATAATTTTAAATTCCTTTCTTGAGTGTCTCGTGTAAATCACAAGTTGTGTTTTATTATTATACTAAGGCGTCAGTCGTGATAATAAAAATATTAATGTTATTCAGGATGATTTGTGAAAGCGGGTGGCGGTGTAATTGTTGAGAGTAACATTTGTCAGGAGACGACGGCGCGGGTGTGTCGGGTGGCGCCTCGCGGTTGTCGATCCCGATACCCGGTCGCCGACGGTCAAAGACTCGGGATTGTCGTGGGTTGCGTTCGGGCCCCTGCCGATTGTATTGCTGCATCGGAAGTTGCGAAGTTTGTTGGGGGGGGGGGGGGTATGTTGTAAGTGAAGAAGCGCTGTTATAGAGAAGGGATGTTTCTCCATAATGGTAGCTATCCATCCTCTTTTTAAAGGAATCGTCCAGGTAGTTTTTGAAAGTGTCCTGGGTTTTAAAAAAAGTATTCCATTATAATTAACATATTAATTTAATATGTGGGCTAACGAAAGAAATAAACAATAATCAGAAAGTGTATCATAAATTGTTACGATTAAATATATATTTACAATGATTTGTCAGGAATTTTAAAATGGATAGGAGTTTTGAAATTTGTTTTATTGTTGATTTGGTTTTTTAAATTTCGATACCGTAAGTCTTACCTGCGGATTTAAGTTTAAGTTAGGGATTGGAATTAATTTTTTTTATCGTTTATGCAATGAATGAAACGTTATACCTAATTGTTTTACATGTAATTATAGATATAGTATTTTGTTTATGATCAGGAAGATAAATGGAGACTTGATTAAGACAAAATCATTTTTATTAGTATTATATGATTAGTACTGTCTCATTTTGGTATAATGCCAGCTGATCTGGCAATCGTTGTTTTCCCCTTTGAAACACAGCGCCACTCATCGGGTCCAGATTTTGTGATTTTCTTTTTTGACACTAAACCGATATATGTGGTGGATATGATTCAGTTTGGTACATAAATAAATAAATGGTAATAACTTGAGTGCAGCGCCCCCTATCAAATCCTAGCATATCTATGAATTATAATCTTGATAAAACATATATATTGTGTTAATATAACCTCAATCGGTCAAGTAGTTTAGAAGTTATCTAATTATTAGTTAATTTAATAATATAAGTGTCGTGGGTTTTCAGTTCATAACCTCTAGTTTTCAAAAAGTTAGTATTGCAACCCTTGGATATGGGCAAGACCCTAGATATGGGTAATCTCGCTCAGTTTTTAGCCGTATTCGTATTCTTTTTAGTCTGAATTGAAATAATGGTTTGCATGTATTTGTGTATCTCCCCTTCGATTCTAAACATATGGGCAAATGTTAGCGTTTGTACATAAGTATAATCTCGCTCAGTATTGTAGCCGTATTCGTATTCTTTTTAGTCGGAATTGGAATAATGGCTTGCGGATATTTGTGTATCTCCCCTTCGATTCTAAACATATGGGCAAATGTTAGCGTTTATACATAAGTATAATCTCGCTCAGTATTGTAGCCGTATTCGTATTCTTTTTAGTCGGAATTGGAATAATGGTTTGCAGATATTTGTGTATCTCCCCTTCGATTCTAAACATGTGGGCAAATGTTAGCGTTTGTACATAAGTATAATCTCGCTCAGTATTGTAGCCGTATTCGTATTCTTTTTAGTCTGAATTGAAATAATGGTTTGCAGATATTTGTGTATCTCCCCTTCGATTCTAAACATATGGGCAAATGTTAGCGTCTGTACATTAGTACAATCTCGTTAAGTATTGTAGCCGTATTCGTATTCTTTTTAGTCTGAATTGAAATAATGGTTTGCAGATATTTCTGTATCTCCCCTTCGATTCTAAACATAAGGGCAAATGTTAGCGTTTGTACATAAGTATAATCTCGCTCAGTATTGTAGCCGTATTCGTATTCTTTTTAGTCTGAATTGAAATAATGGTTTGCAGATATTTGTGTATCTCCCCTTCGATTCTAAACATATGGGCAAATGTTAGCGTTTGTACATAAGTATAATCTCGCTCAGTATTGTAGCCGTATTCGTATTCTTTTTAGTCTGAATTGAAATAATGGTTTGCAGATATTTGTGTATCTCCCCTTCGATTCTAAACATATGGGCAAATGTTAGCGTTTGTACATTAGTACAATCTCGTTAAGTATTGTAGCCGTATTCGTATTCTTTTTAGTCTGAATTGAAATAATGGTTTGCAGATATTTCTGTATCTCCCCTTCGATTCTAAACATAAGGGCAAATGTTAGCGTTTGTACATAAGTATAATCTCGCTCAGTATTGTAGCCGTATTCGTATTCTTTTTAGTCTGAATTGAAATAATGGTTTGCAGATATTTGTGTATCTCCCCTTCGATTCTAAACATATGGGCAAATGTTAGCGTTTGTACATTAGTACAATCTCGTTAAGTATTGTAGCCGTATTCGTATTCTTTTTAGTCTGAATTGAAATAATGGTTTGCAGATATTTCTGTATCTCCCCTTCGATTCTAAACATAAGGGCAAATGTTAGCGTTTGTACATAAGTATAATCTCGCTCAGTATTGTAGCCGTATTCGTATTCTTTTTAGTCTGAATTGAAATAATGGTTTGCAGATATTTGTGTATCTCCCCTTCGATTCTAAACATATGAGCAAATGTTAGCGTTTGTACATAAGTATAATCTCGCTCAGTATTGTAGCCGTATTCGTATTCTTTTTAGTCGGAATTGGAATAATGGCTTGCGGATATTTGTGTATCTCCCCTTCGATTCTAAACATATGGGCAAATGTTAGCGTTTATACATAAGTATAATCTCGCTCAGTATTGTAGCCGTATTCGTATTCTTTTTAGTCGGAATTGGAATAATGGTTTGCAGATATTTGTGTATCTCCCCTTCGATTCTAAACATGTGGGCAAATGTTAGCGTTTGTACATAAGTATAATCTCGCTCAGTATTGTAGCCGTATTCGTATTCTTTTTAGTCGGAATTGAAATAATGGCTTGCAGATATTTGTGTATCTCCCCTTCGATTCTAAACATATAAGCAAATGATAACGTTTGTACATAAGTATAATCTCTCTCAGTATTGTAGCCGTATTCTTTTTAGTATGAATTGAAATAATGGTTTGCAGATATTTGTGTATCTCCTCTTCTATTCTAAACATATGGGCAAATTTTAATAGCATTTGTACATAATTATGTGAAATATAACATACATACTAACAAACTGATTCATCATTTCGGACATACAGTGTTTTTGTGTTCACAAAGGTTGGCTTGTCGATATAATCGCCTGCAGAGTTTGAAATAAAAAAGGGTTATTTCAAAAAAATTTGTTAAATCAAATAGTATCTGCGTTCAGAACAAAAGAACATTTTTGAAAACAATAAAAAACACTTTCAAAATTAAAATGTCACTAATAAAATAAGCTGACGATTCGCGAAGTGTTGATATGGCACTTTTCCATAATTTTCATTATAGATGTTAATCACATCCGTGTTAATCTCATCATTTTTTGAATAGGGAAAACTAAAATAAAAATCAGGTTAAAAAATGAGGATATTTATTTTTTTCTTTTTATTAATTAGTTATTTAGAGTAAGGGGCTGAATCATCATTGTGAAGGGATGTCGTAAGGAAAAATACTTTCTGTATATAATATGTAAACAGTATATAAATGGAAGAATATATCCCAGAAATGGTTGTAACCCTTTGGGATTCAAAATATATTTTCAATCATATGCCGACGAGGCGTTTGTAAGAGAAAATTATATTTTCGTTCCTTAATACAATTTTCTGTGCGATTTTCTCTTTGCGTTTTTTTCCTATTTTGTGTCAGTATTTTAAGAAATTTCTGACAATGAACTCGCATTACAATGATTGCTGGTAGATTGTGCGTTGAGTTTCTGTCACAAGCATAGAGGCATGCATAACCGTTTCGCCAGCGTACGGCTAGCTTACTGGAGACGCTATCAATAATTATAATTTGTATGGTGATCACTGTTCACTGATCTGATCAATTATAATTAAATGGTGGTATTTGGGAGAGGAGGTGAAGTTAGTGGGATGCAGAAAAGATAATCCTCTGTTTCGTTCTGGGTAGGCTATTTGTACAAGAGGAAAAGTGACACAAGACTTAATTGAATTTCGAATAATTTGAATTTCGTATAGAGAAGTGATAAAAGTATCACATCATCATCATTTGTTGCCCACCGTGAAAGTCGCTTTGGCTTCTTCTATAGAGGTGAGGTTCGTAGCTCCATGGTTACAGGCGAACGAACAGAACGATATTATGGGGATACTCACAGACAAGTACAGAAGCTACCAAATAGCGACATGCGGAACTTAGCTAATTTTTCTCTCAACTGTATCGCAAGAACGGGATGAAACCAATTTAACAATACCGTATATATATATATATATATATATATATATATATATATATATATATATATATATACACATAGACACATGCACGCACCTATACAAGCATTCACGCATACATATATTGCGCACTCACGCGCACAAACACACACGCCTACAGGGTAATTGTTACTGAGGAGTTCAGTAACCATTATATTTGTTTGTAGTTTAATGGATAATGGATACTATTTTGATGGACTAGTAATTCCGTCCGCCCATTACGCGGGAAAACTGCTACCTTTCACATTTCCAGATATATCAGTTTATCTATGAAAAATAAAATACAATAAAGTAATTTATAAATACTGTTGTGTGGATAATCTTTGTCTCCACTGATAAAATATCAGTCCAGTTTTATTTTGTAGTATGCTATATCCAACCGATAATACATCTGGAACTAAGTATTTAGACCTGAATTCTCATAAAACCTCGTATAAACGAATGATGGTAAGACCCACGGAGGTGCATGTGCAGTTTGAATAGTACAGTCCCTTACTTGTGTCATCGGTAATGTTTATGTCAAATTTTATGAACATTTTTAAATCCAGTAAGGAGGAAATAACTTAACACACAAACATAAATCCTGAAATATATGAAGATATAAATACGCAGTGAATAGTCTTAAAGAATATTGTTGTTCACAATTAAATGAAACTACGTATTATTTCTACTTTAATTTCTTTACCGCGACCTAGGTTTCGTTGTATTACAACATCTTCAGGTGGGCTATTAGCAAAGATGTAAGGATCATTGTTTACGTTGTTCCAAAATAGCATTTCGTATTCAATTATCTAAAATTTTATGAAAAGGTATTATTTTGAAAGAAAAACAGCAACATTTATATTGAAATACAAACTTGAGACATACGTGTTTGATACGTAAACGACAGAAAATAGTAACCGCCATGCAATATAAAAAGCTATGTTACCAGTGAATACGAAATGCTATTTTGGAACAACTTAAACAATGATCCTTACATCTTTGCTAATAGCCTAATAGCCCACCTGAAGATGTTGTAATACAACGAAACCTAGGTCGTGGTAAAGAAATTAAAGAAAGTAGAAATAATACTACATCACGTAGTTTCATTTAATTGTGAATAATGAATTTCTACAAAATTAACGCCAAATATATTTAATAATTCAAGAATATCGTTGTATTAAGTTTTTGGATTAATCGTTTATATATACGAATATAATGTTGATTTCTTTTGTTTCAGGTATGTTTCTGGTTTACTACATTAGTCTTTCAACTACGCTGTTTAAATAGGTAGGAAAATCTTTTAGAGGTAGGACAATTTTTATATTTACCTTTATTTATCAGAACATAAAGAAAAGCCATCTGATGAGACTGTGATGTCTACGTAAATGAGTTTTCCGTATTTTAACAATATATTTGTTTTAATGTTTAACTTAGATGTTTTCTTAAATTGTATATATATTTATTATGTACAAGTTTATGTATTACATATCATTCATAATATGCGTAAATGTCTGTTTCGAAGGTATGTGGTTAAATAAATGACCGTGTCGCGTTATAGCCATCTTAATTAGATTATTTATAAGCGTAATATAAAATAAAATGTATTGTGCCCATTTAATTTTTTATAGTGCGATTTATATCTGTCAAATTGAAGGTTGATTAGTATGAACGATGCAGATCGTTCGATAAAGTAACGGTTACATAGTCGAGTTGTTCATATGCATTTCCGGTCTTTAGCATTTTGACAAAAAATCTGGTTTATCACTTCCTGCACTCCAAGAGTTTCAACCTTCTATCGAAGCAACATTTCTGACCGCTCACCCGTTCAAAGTTGCGTGGAAAATAAATGCTTTTAATTTTTTTTTCTGGCCACGTATTAATTAGTCTGTTTCAAATTAAAGGTTGTTCGGTTAAGTTATTGCGGATAGAAAATCACGACGGGCGTAAGCAGTGTGCGGCGGTCGATAGAGAAACAATAGTGCCCGCTTATGTAGGTCTGGGTCGGAGCGCTATTTCATGGAGCTCAACCTTGTTCGGTGCTAATCGGCCGATTACGCTATCGGTCGGTAACTGTTGCGTTTTTGTCGGCTGTGTGCTATGTGTTTCCAGCGACCCGCTCCGGCTTCGCACGAATAGGCAAATAATTTTCACGCATCGATGCGTCCCGTATGGGTACGTGAAAGTCTGTGCGTATAATATTGCTTATTTAAAAACAACGCCATATCAGTTTTGCGCAACAACCTCTAGAAAATTGAGTTAAAAATTGTTTTACAGGTGACCAATTTACAACGTCGAAATAATTTTTTTAAGTAGGAAACATCTACATAAGTAATTTAAAAAAACATGATTTCCGAGGAAATCAACAGTTTAGAAGTTATTTTTTTGTATTTTTTTTGAAAAATTTTTACTCCAGTCACATAACCACGAAATTTATTCCATATTGTTCGAAAATTATTCCACTAAATCAAATTTGGCATGGAAGTAGAATAGTCATATAGCCAAGCATGCAATGAACGATTTATGTGTTTATTCTGCTATTGTTTGAAATGAGAGTCTAGACAATAAATCGTAGTGATGTAACTATTGAAACACCTTCAGAAATTAACATAAGTCACTAATTGTGAAGTTTCTGCCATGATCACAATTTTACTAAAACTCAATTCTTTTAAAAACGCATTAATTCAACTCAGATCTTTCTAAAGTATTCGCAACTCAATGTTTGTTAGCCTCGACACACACAAAATGTGTTCAGGTAAAATGACTCTTCTAGATATAGTGCTTTGTGTGACACACCCTATTGTTATTATTAAGGACTCGTTTGACCAGTTGCCGATCAGCGGTCATTTGAACGCAAACTTGCTCGTCGGGTATTCTGCCGGGAGTACACTCGTCATAAAGTATTCAGTATTTTTTGCTTATTACGTACCTGGATTTCTCATACTCTAATATTTTGGCCTTTCAGTTATTTGAATGAAACTAAACAAAAACTTACGAAAATAAAATCGAACGGTTATTGTTTTATTGTTATAAAACCTTTTGTCACTAGCCTTCAGAGAAAATGAATGAACATTGCGTGTTAATTTTTCGATACGCATTAGAGTTTAGAAAGAGTAGACAGTACCTAGTATTAAGCAAGCACAAAGTGCGAGTAAACGGGATACTAGCTTATACAAGAGTATGACGTGTTACGGCTATGAGCCTATTACGTGGGAGGTTTTTTGGTTCATTCTTTCCTAAGAATGGATCTATATGACGGACGGAGATAGCCTGCATAAATCCGTAATCGCTTTGTTTCTTTTGTTCTTATAATAGTCGAGTCATTACAAACAGAGACAGAAAGCTAGGAATTTTGTAACAGGTATCTACGAAATACCATACTCTTGTGGACGGTTCCATGCAAATACTTCGTACTTGTATGGATTATAGTATACATGCCCCAACTCTGTTTCATGTAGCATAATTACCTGACATATCGAAATACATAGGTACTGTAGGTACAGCAGTCAAAATACAGAAGTACCGTGGGTACTGCAGTCGAAATACTTAAATGCAAGTATAAATACTAACCTCTTATAACTACTAAATTATAAATGAAAAAAAATATAGTGTTAAAATATCTTTTGTTGCTAAATATATTTACTTTCCGACAGTGAAATTTAACATTAAAACGTTTGTTCTGTTTTAACTATTAAAGATATATATATATATGTCGTCGCGAATTTTCTGTGTAGTTTTGGCAGTATATTCATTTATTCAGGGCAAACTTTTTAACGTTTATGCTCACTGTTCTGCTCCTACAAATGATAGCATAATTATAAATAGCCCATCTTTTAATTTAGGATGTGTATTATATTGGTGCAAAATTTCATTGAAATCCGGAAGATAAACAAACAGTTGAACAGATATCGTTTCATTTTTATTATATTAATAGAGATTTACCAGTGTATACACGTTTATCAATGTGTTTCAAGAGTTGATCGGTTTGCTCATTGTTCTTCAAGAGTTGATCGGTTTGCTCAGCCTTGAAATTCATATGCACTTTCATAAATAACACGTAAACGCGAAGCGGTGTGATCTACAGCACGAATTGAAAGGATGTATATTTGGAGTTCAATCGGGAAGCGGGATGCTGTGCGTTGATTCTTGGTATCCGTGTCTTTTGTTTAGGCTACGCGTCTTTCGCTCCCTGAACGCGAACGGTCCGATTCGTGTGTTCTTTGTTCTTTTCGAAACACGTACGGGGAATCATGCCGTTTTTGTAAAGCGATTTAATTCTTGTGCTCATCTCAAGCACTGCTGATGTGCGGCTTTTTACCCCAAATATGCTTGTCAAACGCCTCTGATGATATGAAGATAGATTGTTTTGAATGCTCTTAAAGGTTACGTGTAAAGTAGACGTCCGAATATAATTGGAGAACGTAGAATATATGATATATACACCATCCGTCACAGAAACCGGTGATGCGAAGAAATTGGTTCTACAAAAAGTTCCTGTCGATTCTGGCCAACTCTCACCGAGTCGAACGTTACGAATCGTAGGAGATGGCGGATATGTAGTCGGCGGCGCGCTTTTCTGGATCTGTGGTGGTAAGCCAGCGGTAAATCGGCCACCGATTTTGTCACACAAAAGTAGTTCCGTCTGCTTTGCACCTTGTTATTTATACGTCACTGTAGGTGTTCATAGTCTGTTGCTTAAAAACACGCAGTCAAAATGTGGTGAGAACAAGATGCGGTCCAAATAATCACACGGAAAATTTACACTGAAAAATTCAAAAATAATTGACGAAAATCTACTTGGTACATTGTGATTGTGGAAATTAGTTCTGATGCAGGTAAGCAACTCGTTGTTTGTTGAAATTTTATGACTGAATTGAGCATTTTCAAATAACTATTAACGGTCGCAAAAAGTTAAATATGTTTACAAATATAACTAATCAAATTTGCTTACAATTTTTTTAAGGTGTATTCGTGAAGATTTAAGTTAAAAAGATGTAATTTCCTGACGAGATACCTGATGCTTGCATGCTCCGCACCATAGTGAAAGTGCTGGGTATATTAAGTTAAATTTAAATTTAAAAAAATGTTTTTAAAAATTTTAAACCTTTTAAAAATATGTTTCTATCTGCTGCTGTAATGAGAATATAATTTGACATTGTGATCGATTGTAATTGGATATTGTGATATATTTTAAATGAATATTGTGAGAGACTAAAATTGGATAGTGTGATAGATTCTAATTATACGTTGTGATTTTTTAGCAAAACCTCGCAAATGTTGCCAACTTATCTAAGTAGAGTTCTGTAATTATTCACATTTCTTAAAATTGTTGATGAAACTTGTCCACAATGCTAGGTATTTAGAATTTTTAGATTTTTCAATCCCATGGTTGAAAAATTACAGGAGAAGGGGATGGAACTCATCTACGTCACTTTGAAGCTTCATATTTCGCACATGAAGGTTAAAAATGAAAAGTGATAAATAGAGCCATTCCTTTTAACTATACCAAAAGCTCTGGTGTACACTAAACTTTTTTCACTACCATTTTTTAAAAGGTTTGGTACCTTAAAAATCAGGTAAAAACATTTTTTATTGCATATACTTCCAAAATTTCTTGGTCGTAAGTCTAAAACTGTAAAATTAGGTGCCCCGACTGACACGGCGGAATTATAAGAGTTCCGGCTTGATCCTCTTTTGGTCTTGTCCTTGACAAGCCGAAACAATTCGGCGTAATACCTGTCCATTATATGTTACGCAACCATGCATAACATATAAAGCAAAAGCTGGCCGTTTTTGGCCAACTCTTCATAGAACTTCTTCATTGGTGACTTGCTAAGTCAAAGATGTAGACGTTATGCGTCTGCAAACCCAGATTTTGAATATTTCTATAATTTCTTCCTTAATAGTCAGGCCTCGCATTTGTATAGAAGTATTGGCCAGATGTAACATTGGAGTAGACGTATTCGGAGTAGCATTTTAAGGCTACGATTGCACAGTTCATTTGTCTTGTATACATTATCCCTAAAACGACTATTTCACTGAACTATTATTGTAGATACAATGCCAACGCATATAATTGAATTCATATTAATCGGTTACGTTGATTTTTACGTATTCATCAATAATGTTGACAAATTGCATGAAACATTTATTATGTCCTCCAAGTTAGATGTGTGCGATATCAGTATTTTTTCATACGGTACTCTTGTTATGAGTATGTAAACATAATAAGTACGTATACCTGTTACAAAATACCCGGCACGCGAACTTGCTTGTTGCCTGTTCCATCGGGAGAACACAACGTAAACATTCGGCATAAAGCATTTAGTATTTGTTTGCTTCTTACATACCTGGACTTTGTTATATTTTGATATTTCGTTTATTTGAATGAAAATAAACAAAAATATACAAAAATAAAATATAATGGTTATTGTTATATTCTTATAAAGCCTTATTTTACAGGCCTTCAGAGATTATTAATGAACATATACGCGTCAAATGTCGGTACGTAATAGAGTTTAGATAGACTTGAGAATACCTAGTATGAGACAAGCACAAAGTAAGAGTATATGAAATACTAACTTATCAAAGAGTATGACATATTATGAATATGGAACTATTACTCAGAACGTTTTTTGTTTCATTCTTTTCTAAGAAGGGTTTTATACGACGAACGGGATAGCTTGCGTACGTCCTTAATCGCTTTGTTTCTTTTGCTCTTATAGTAATTGAGTCATTACAAACGGAGACAGAAAGCTGCGTACATTACGCAGTAACAGATATCTGTGGAATGTCATATGGTAGTATGTCCGTTCCACACAAATATTTCGCACTGGTACGGATTTATAGTATATACACTACACCTCTACTCCAAGCGAAACTGATATCGAGTATTGATTAATGTATAGATAAGTAGTTTAAAAGTTAGATATTTATAGGTCAAACGTGTAAAGGCGGATGATGGTCAGTGACTGATTACATCGTTCTTGGGAAGGTCCTTCGTAGTGTTTGGGTGATATCATTTGTCTGTATCTTTTGTTAAGTGTTGGCCGAGATTTAGCGGAAATCAAAATGTTGAACGAATCGGTTAACATGCAACTAATGTTATTACAAAGCAGATTTATTATGAAGTAGTTAGTTACAAAACGAAAGATAACATACGGTGAACGTTTGAAGCGATTTACGCCCGCATGCACCATACACGGTCAGGACTCACAGTTGAATTTACTAACAGTTAAAAACGTGTTTTGTATGGACACTTTAGGATTTCGACCGTGCAATAGGGTACGATCGGTAAAGTAGACTATTGTTCCGACTGGACTGACAGTTAATGAGAAACAGAAATAAGTGTTTAACTGTCAGGAAGTTCGACTGACAGTCTTGACCGTATGTGGTGCATATGGGTGTTAAAAGAGTGCTGCTCGTTGCAGGTTGACTTCTTTCGCGATTTTCAAGAGAAATTAAGATGTTAAATAATACTTATTTGTCGTTTACCCATATAAGCTTTAACCCTTGTAATCGTTTCTTAACCTTTTTTTGCTTAATACTCTTCAATACCTTTCATTTGATAACATTATACATTTTTTTAAAAATACTTTTTTTGAGTTTTGGAAAATGCCGATTCAAGATCTCAGATTTTTTGGCAATTCCTGTCATCGTTAATTCCTGTCAGGTTTCTATAAACTTTGTTGAGTTTTATGAAAGTTATTGCGTTACGAGTACAAATACACTTGTTTTTACATTACTCAAAAAAGGATCGCGTTACAGAAATAGAATATAATTTTAAAAAAATCTTGGTTTTGAGAACTAAACTTTTGAACATGGGATCTATTCTACGAAAAGATATATAGGTTGACGAGGTTGATTTAATTAAATGGAAGGTAGTCGATAAGTTGGAGCAATTTGATTAAAAGAAAGCAAATAATTTAGCAACTGACAGTCAGGAACAACCTTGAAAATAAAATAATATTTATGATTTTAATAAAAACAAAAGGTTTGTAAATATTTTAATCTCATACTTTTATAATATCAAGAATTGTTAATAGGAGATAAAAATAGAATATAATAGTTTTTTAGAAATTATTGTAAAATCAATATCAATAACTTTTTTTTAATGTGAAGTACCCATTACCTAAATGAATTAAAAATTAACTTTTAACTAACAATTGACATTTGTTCTGTCGTTGATAAAATGATTTTTTTCGCTCTTTCCGAATTTTATTTATTTCTGCACTTTAATGTATTTAATTGATACATATGGCGGACTTATTGCTATAAGAGCAATTTCTTACAGCCAACCAGAACACCAGTCCACGCGGTGCGCCTAGCACTCAAAGGCCGTGTCCCTTGTGATCAACCCAACACACCACGGAGCCAAATTTTACGTGGTCTTTTTCAACGACCCTGTTGGGGTCGTCATGCGAGCTTTCTAATTTTTTATTTAATTATGTTACGTCTGTATATAGTGGATATAATAGGATACTATTGCTCTAGAATGCTATAGGAGACCATTGGGCTCCCGAAAAAGGGAAGACCTAAATTTAGGTGGCTCGACTGCCTGGAAAAAGACTTTAAAATCAAAATGTAACGAACTGAATGTCTCTGGCCAAGAACAGGACAGCTTGGGAGTTGAGTCTGCGGAAAGCAGACGCCCATCCTGGGCTGTCAAGCCATTGAATGAGAAGAAGAATAGGATACTATTCTGTAGTCTGTACATTGTTTTGTCTTGCTAGTTTAAAAAGTTTCATAGAAATAAGATCTACAAACTATTACGAAAGTCTGTACATTGTTTTGTCTTGCTAGTTTAAAAAGTTCCATAGAAATAAGATATACAAACTATTACGAAAGTCTGTACATTGTTTTGTCTTGCTAGTTTAAAAAGTTCCATAGAAATAAGATCTACAAACTATTGCGAAAGTCTGTACATTGTTTTGTCTTGCTAGTTTAAAAAGTTCCATAGAAATAAGATCTACAAACTGTTACGAAAGACTGTACATTGTTTTGTCTTGCTAGTTTAAAAAGTTCCATAGAAATAAGATCTACAAACTATTACGAAAGTCTGTACATTGTTTTGTCTTGCTAGTTTAAAAAGTTCCATAGAAATAAGATCTACAAACTATTACGAAAGTCTGTACATTGTTTTGTCTTGCAAGTTTAAAAAGTTCCATAGAAATAAGATCTACAAACTATTACGAAAAATAAAGGTGACGTTCCTTAAGAGAATACAAGACTTATTGTTAAGTACTATTGTAAGACTCTAGTTCACTTGATTCAATAAAATTTTGACCGTTAATTTGGCTAATTCGTGTTTGTATTCTGTTAGCAAGAAATAATGGTCACTTTTTATGAATTCTTTAATATATTTGTAGAAAATTCAAAGGGCCATTTTTTATGGATTCTTTAAAAGGAACTATATTTTTAGAAAATTTATTATTCTACGGGGCATACGTTTTGAAACTAATTTATTAAGTAAAGAAAAAAAATATGACAAAATGTTTAGTTATAGAACGGTCGGAGGAGCTGATTAAACGTTGCTTGGAGAAGAGAGCTTCGAAAAATGTACGATAATTTTAAAAAAATCGTGTAAATATGTATGTATGAAAATAATATAAAAATTGCCTAATGAGTTATTTTTGTATCGCGAACGAGGTGTTTACGATATCTCCAATTACATGATTGACCTATAAACTCTCCCTGTCGAGATCCTTTTCGAATTTTTAAGTTGATTTGTGAAAAACATTTAAAAATACAACAGTATATTTGTGTTGACAATTTTGTTAGTAGGTTTTATTAAGGCTTTGTTGTGTAGGGTGACTACGTTTACGTATTTTTGGGTTGACAATTTTGCTAGTAGATTTTATGGCTTCAGTTTCGTTACATAGGTGTGTTTTCGAATGTTTTAAATCTATTTACGTTTACGTATTTTTGGGTTGACAATTTTGCTAGTAGATTTTATGGCTTCAGTTAGCATTACATAGGGTGTGTTTTCGAATGTTTTAAATCTATAAATATAACGAAGGGGACCCTTTGCTTTGTAGCGCGAGACGTCGATAGGGAACGTAAACAGGGGCGTGTTGTAATAACAGCGTAGCGGAGAGCAATATCGTTCGCGGTATGCTATTTTTATGAGTAACAAACGACTTGGTACTTCTTTGTGTATAGTTTTCGTTCACGGTCCCGCGTTATGCGGAAATGTAAACTGATTTGATTTACACGCTCGGCGTTCCTTTAGCGCCTCTCTGTGCGATGTGTTTGTAGTAATTGTGGCTATTAGTACCGAATGTATGTTGAATGTTCCTGGAATGTTGCGAGTAGAATATAATATACAGATGTTGATTAATTGGTACGTTAATTTTTTTTTGAATGGTACTTGGCCATTAGGTTTTTTTTTATTAATTTTTCAGCCTTAATCTGCATCGTCACTATTTGCTAACTTACAGGTGATTAAAGGTGTCAAAACGCGTAATTTTTAAAAATTAATAACTTCAAAAGCAATTATGCTGCACAACTAAAGTTTGGTATTTTTTCATAAGTCTATGGTGTATTGCTGATTACCAAAAATCATGAAAATCTTAGATATCAAGTCTGAATATCTCCGAAAATTGTGTTGATTTGACATGGAATGACTCATGAAAAATAATCGCATATGGAAAAAATAGTTTTGTCCGTATTCTGTCTACATGCTTGATTGTATGCTTAAAACCTGTCTAAGTGTCTAAAGAGCCCCATACACGAGCCATCTAAACGGCGCGAGTCCATTTTGATGGTGTTCATTTTCCCCCCGAGTCCAAAAAAGAGGGTCCACTGATGATCGAGCCAGTCAATATATTCCCGCCGGTAGTTTAAATGGTATCTTAACTTTTTAAAATTAATTCGAAATACATACCAACATCATTTGTGTTCACAGTTTTAATGAGATTGTGTTCAATGGTAATTGCCAGTTTATCACTGGACTTGATAATTCTAATTTTGTGCAAATTAGACAGGCCCACTATTACCCGTACTTGGTATAGCGGATAAAACAGCAAAATTGAAAAAGTGTTTTATATAAAACAGAACAAGATATGGATGGTACGTTGTTACAGGGCAGTGTGAGCAAAGACTGACAGTGGTTTGGAATGAAATTTGTATGCACACGATTGATGGCTCGGTTCCACTTGGCAATGAATGGTTCGATAACTCGACGCCATATATTTTGGAATGATTGAAAGTCCAATTTGCCGACTTTAGTCCATGAGTCTATCCGAATTTCCCACACACGGTTGGATATTGGCGTGGCCCAAGGCCGTTTGGACTGGTGTATCGCGCGTGTTCTTATCAAGTACAAAAAAATATTACACAAACTCTTTTTAACACATCCAATACTTGCTTGGAGTGCGGTGTTTACCCGGGCAGCTAGATGTCTTCGTTGCTTTTTACGAGTTATTCCCTTGAGCGGCGCTGAATGATGTGCGGAAGTATCGTGTGCGTGAAAAAGATGACAAATAATAGTGAATATATTTTTCAATTTTCTGAAAAGAAGTAAATTTTTCCGTTAACGAATAACGTCTTCCTTTGTCTGAGACTTATTCACGGACAACGTGTATATATATATATATATATATATATATATATATATATATATATATATATATATATATATGTGTATATATATATATATATATACATACATACATACATATATATATATATATATATATATATATATATATATACATATACATATATACATATACACTTGCGAAATTGGCGAAAAATGGCGAAAAAGGCCCAAAGTTGTCAAATTGGGCGAAAATAGCAAACATAACACTGCAAAAACGTAAAGCCAATCTAAACTAACCTAACCTAACTTAACATAACCTAACCTAACTTGATATATACTGAAATAGCCTAGACTAATCGAAGCTAAGGAAAACTCAAAAGTCAAAAATGGTCAAAATATGTTTAATTAAAAGCAACGCCTGTCTGATTCCTTGTAACTTGAAATCTACTGTCACAGACAAGGGTTTTGTCCAGGAAAGTTTCACTTAGACGCATTAGTGGAGATCATGGAATTCTCAAGCAGTAAAGCTATGTTTTTATTTGTGAGGCGTGTCTTTGAACGCCGATAGGCATGGAGTGCTCCGGATGGCGTGACGACGGCAGCAACACTATGGAGCAGGAGAAGTAATTTTTTCTTACAGAATGTTCATATTCAATCCTAAAGCGTGGAACTTCTACTTGAGAGGAGCTGCAAGAAAAAACTAAATTTTTATATTAAGTATCGTGCACTAAAACTTTAGTAGAATAATGATGTGTTTAATGAAGAAGAATCGAAACTGAATTTATTCGTGATAAATTTATTTTTGTTACTCCTTTAACAAGTAAATATGATGGGTATATTTGGTTTTGACGCAAGAACGTTTATCATATGTGTATTTACTCTGAATTGGTGCTATCTCTGTGAAATGATAAAGTATACAAGAAAATGTACCTAGCTTTAAGTACACAGATGGTATACTTTTTTTATTAAGGACAGTGATCAGGTTGTTGCTAGCCTGCCTACCTACCCTAGATAGCCGCACACGATATGATCGCGATGTCAAAGGTGTAAACTCGATTTTTTTATTTCGAAGAAGAGAATATAGCCTGGCTATATTCTTTCCTTCACTTTTTTCTCGAATCTTAAACTCTGTGTTTTTAAAATAGAAAGTCATATTCAGAAATTTTTCATGCGTAGGTCTGATGTCCCAGTGATGTAGATAAGTATATTTTGAGAAATCGATACTTTTTTACACGCTTTATATTAGCTACACTTATATGTAATTTAATTTAACGGAATTTTCCAACTGTATTTTCATCCACTTGCGGACGTCTGAATTATTTAAAATTTTGCACACGTATCAAGAACCGGCAAGAATATAATAGTTTCCTAATTAATTTAGAAATTAAAATTATAATTTAAAAGAAAACTAAAGAAACACTCTCTTGTAGCAATACAAACTAAAAAATTTAAAAAATAATCATTAAATATAAAGATTTTAGTCAAGAGGGAAAGGATTTCTTCAACTCTATGTAACTTAATATTTTTTTAATAAGCTTAAAATAAAAATAAAATAATTAACAAAAAAATTAATGAAAAGGAAGCGTGTAGTACTGTCGACTCGTATTACGACAACTATATATCAAGCACCCCACTTGAATTGTGAGACATCCTTTCGCCCTGGACCAAAAATTTCATGTTTAAAGATTATTTTCTATTTTGTAATTTATGTTGCCAGAAAAGCGTTTTTTTTTTCTAGTTTTTTAAACTATAATTTTATTTCATTAATTAAGAATGCCCGTATGTAATCAATGTTATCAGGACACTAAACATTTACCAGTTGTATGCGTTAAAAATGAAATTAACTATTGAAAGTTCACTTCAATCCCTCTGTGTTCCTCTCTCATATGGTTTTTCTGAAGAAACAACGAATATGAATAACTAAAGCTCTTTTGTATCAAGTTATTAATCTAATTTCATAATTTTATTACAATTAAATTGAAATTAATGTATAATTAAATAAGTCCATCTTACTTTATATGCTCGTGTTAACATGCGTCAGTCCCTTGATATCATGTCTTGCAAGTTCATAATTTATGTACGGTGTTACTATACATCTAATTCATAATTTTTGACATTTAATGATGAATGTGTATAGAAGCGTTCTTTATTATTGTAGAAAAATTGTTCAATTTCTTCAGATGCTTCGTTTCGGTCACTGCCACGTAAATTTTACCCATCGTTTGAGAAACACCCATTTGGTTAGGTAATATTTTTCTATTTCTTAATCATTACATATGTGGTAGTGTGGCCATGGTCAAAGTGTAAATTGTATTGCATATAAGTGAACCGCTACAGGATATATCGCAATTTCACTCTATCAGCTGTTCTCCGGGGTGCACTTCTGTAGAGGAACGTCCATGGTTGCCTTGACTTGATGCATCTCATCGGTGTCCATCCACGTGTTCTGGTACATTTAACGTTATACCACTAGGCGTTCAGTAATATCGTTGCTACGTCGCGACACGTGTCAGAAGAATTCCATTATGCGAGTTTGTACCATATTGGGCAAACGCTGCCTGATGCGAGTTGTTGGCCTTCGAATGGCTAGCCCATTCGAAGGCCAACAACTCGAGTACAGAATTTAGTTCACACCACAGTTTCCTCTCTACTCTTCTTCAATACCACAATTTGCAGGGAGTCCATATTTTTTCTATAGCTTTCACGTTGTGTCTTCTTGGCTGCGGCGTAGAGTAAAATGGAGAATATTAGTGTTCGGACGAACTGGGTTTTCGTTGTTTTTGTGATACTGTTCTTCTGTATCTTTTTCACCTTGTGCATAGAAAACCTAGTAATCGTAATATACCTTTGGATTTCGTTAGTGCATTCGATATCCTTAGAATTAATGTCCCCAAGTAGACGTATTTGAACAATCTCGAAACTTACCAGTGGTCCTTCAGGCGAGTTATCGTTAGCGCGGTCACCAATTATACTTTGAAATAACTTTTCTGCCTTTGAAGGTATTCAGTCCTTTATTAACAGAACGTTAAAGGGCAATCAGCGAGTTGATTAGTTTAAATTCACTATAGGTTAATTCAGACGTTTTTATATATCGTACAGGAGTTTTTAATAAAACTGCTTTATGATATAGGTTGGAAACGGTGGTGTTAACGGTATTGTTTCGTATAAAGATTTAACTTTTTGTTATATCCTGCGACGAAGCATTTCCGACGCCCACAGCAAGCGCGGCGCGAATGTAAATATTGTTTCCCCGCACCGCGTTCGGTGGTGATCCGTGAACGCGGCTGTGGTGGGGGGTAGCAAGTCGTCATGAGTAACTGAGAGAACAATGAAGCTGCGCGCTTATTTTGGCCGCGAGCGGCCGCGTCTTATTAATAGAGCTCGCGAGAGCGGCGGTGCCCGACCTCGCGAAGCTCGACAGGTGACGTATCCGTCGCTCCCCCGCGTCCCCCTCTGCCGGTCGCTCTCGGTTTCTGTCTGATGCTGTCGCGTGTGATCTTAATGCATCGACGATGTTCGGTAGCGATGAGACGAGTGGCGTTGACATTTTGGGGTTGAGTGCAGCCGCGTGGTGCGGTCGCAGTGGATTTTGTGAATGACTTTTTTTGTCGGTTCGTTTTCTTCGTCACAACATTGCGTTAATAGCAGATGCTGGCAATGTTTATATTTCAACGTACGACTTTGGGAATGTAAATGCATCCAATATCGAACTGCTGTAACCGACGTAGTCGATACTGCAGAATGGGTGGCAAAGTCAGTTGCTAGAGTATGCGAATTAATAAAATTGTCATACAAAAGCACTAATCTGTATCTTGGAGAACCGAAGACTAGTGCTCCTTTCAATAAAACTTGTAGGAATATTATAAAGAACATAAGCTATGGCTCCGATTTAGTTAATTAACACAGGCCTATTATTCTAAAATTTCGCATTACTATCCCCGAACTATCTGTTTCGTAGCTGGTGTCGTCTTGGATTGTATGTCGATTCTAGTTGCTCAATGCATTTGTATCATCAGTGCAATCTAGTTTATATAACAGGTGTGCAAGCAGAAACTCGACTTTTTTGGTGAAATTTGACCTTATTGAAAAGATATTTTACAAACGTCAATAAACGATATATTCGCCATTACTATCTATGGTTTTTTGGTAGATGATGAATGCCTTTGCGATAGAAACTTGGTGGTTTCGAAGCAAAATTGTCATTTAGCCATTTTCGCACATCTTCAATCTTTATGAACTGCTGGTCTTTCAAATATGATGATATCGACCTGAATAAGTGATACTCAGATGGAGTCAACCCGGGAGAATACGCCGCATGCGGGACAACTATCCAGTCTAGGAGAAGATGAATTCCTGGATTGTTTTTGCTGTTTGCGGATGAACGTTGTCATGGAGCAATATCACTTTCCGCCCTGCTTGGCCTGTAAATTTTTCCATAATAATTTCGCATAATGCAAAAAGTCTTTATTCCTCCAGAACGGCACCTGAATTGATCACTTGAGCCTGGTAACGTTCAGCCGTAACAGTTTGACTATCCCCGAACTATTCTTGGCATGAATATTCGTTTTTGCAACTAATGTTGATAGCTGGCCTGGATCAACCCATCCAATTTTCATCACTCGTAATGATTTTGTGCCAAAAATTAATTTTTTTTGTACTGGGCAAACAAATTCATGCAGATTCTCTTCGATAGATAACTCTAGATATTCTTCGGTTTTTGTTTTCATCCGTCAATTTATGAAGGATCCATCTTCCTTGCTTCTGTACTTTTTCCCATTGCATGCAATCGAAGTGATATTACTTGGTGAGTAATTCTTAACTGTTTTGCAAGCTCTTGAAATTGACATGGATTTTCATCCAAAATATCTTGAAGTTTTTCGTCTTAAACTTTTTTACTACACCTGCATGCATCATCCTCAAGACTAAAATTTCCGTCACGAAATTTTGCAAACCACTTTTTAACTGTTAAATCACTCACAGAATGTTCACCCAAAGTCAAGTTAGTCAATTCCATAGTTAGAGCAGCATTTTTTTCATTTGAAAACAAATAGAAGCCAATGGCGTAAATGTTGCTTATGGACGTCCATCTCTTACAAACTTGACACGAAATGGCAGCTTGGAAATGACTGTAACGTGTGTCATAAAACAGCAGTGACTAAGCTACATATGTCCTAAATGACAAGCGAATTGGTTGCGTTCAAGTATGTTTTTTAATGCAACCAACTTAGAGCCCCGATTCTACTGCATACGTATCGTATATATCCACAAAAATAGAACACGATCCTATTTAAGTTACAAGTAAATATAGGGACCCTTTTTGCTCTTTTGACCCTTATACAGTTATAAGTTGTTATAAACAAGCCGGCCACAATGGGTACTTGAGTACAAAATAATACAATTATAATAAACAACTTTTTTTGTATCTTATCCTGTTCTTGAGATATAGTATTTTAAAAGGGATAAAGGGCCTATTCCCGCCATTTCCATCCGGGTTATCTCAGGGCCCCTCCGGAGACCTGTGATTGTAGATACGGGATACTATTAGAGGATCTTCGAAGGTCCATACAAAAGAAGGGGTCTTCGAAGGTCTTCTAATAGTGCCCCGTATCTACAATCACAGCGCTTCCTCCCAACAGGATTAAGTACTGTCTCTACTTGATAAGTCATTTAATAGGTCCAAGAACAAGAACGCACTTGGCGAAGGCTCTAAATTATTCAAAGGCTGGTTCATTCCAAACCAAGTCTCGGTGACTTAAAATTCCACATTCTAAGGCTCCGCGTGTCTCTACTCTAATGTTAGGGTGTATGCTCTCTACGAAAACTTTGCGCGCATCGTCATGCTCACTGCAGTGGAATAGTACATGATTCATGTCCTGCATTTCGAAACCGCAGGAACACGCCGGGTTATCTCGAAGGGCGTATCCAAACGAACTGGCATGAAATGTACCATGCCCCGTTACAAACTGCGAAATGTAATCGGTGAAGAGCCATTTCTTACGCAATCATTCGAACACGTCGGGGGAAAATAACATAGTGGTTTCCTCCTTTGAATCGGGGGAAGACCGACCACCTAGACTGCCAATGAGCATCAACGATCTCCAAGGTACTCCAATAACGTATTTATTTTGGCACATGTCAAGCCAAGACAAAGCTGCAGAAATTGGGTCCGAAGTTGATATTCCGGAACGAAAGCCGAATTGTCTTTCTGACCCCGGTGAGTGAGATAGTTTCGCCAATACACGTGTCGTTAAAGCTCTTTCGAGTTACTTCCCAAAGGCTGGAAGGAGCACTATGGGTCTATAAAACTTTGCTGGATCGCTAGGTGGTCTCCCATTACTCTTCGGTATGACTTTAAGTCTCGTCACTTTCCATATCTTTGGAAAGTGGCCCTCGCGAAGACAGTGGTTAAAGACCGCAAGTATCTCATCATATTCCATACGAACTTAACAATTCTATTGTCGATGTTATCAATGCCTGAAGCCTTTTTGGAGTGGAATGTTTTAATGTTGTCATCAAACTCGGTGTGACGCAGCTCCTGGTCGTAGCTACTATCTAGAACTGTTAGCTGCTTTCCTTGATATTTCGTTATTTGACTTTGTCGAGATCAAGGTCGTCATCAGGAAAGAGTGATATCAAAAGATAAGGGTCTCGCGAATATTTCCGATGTAACTCTCTCTATTATTGTTACACCGGGCGTCTACATCTACCCAATTTGTTCCGCGGATCATAGCGCGCTGGTAGTAACGTCTCTTCTTCACTTCCGTTGTAGGGCGTGGAGAGTCCTGCTCCACCAAGGGTTTTTTACTTGGGCTCGGCCGAATCATACCCAGTTCTCTCTCGACCCTGACGATCACTCTATCCTGAAACTCAACAGCCATTATATTAGGATAATCTGATCGTTTCGACAATTTTGATAAATCTACCCCAGTTTTGGCATCCTGCCCTAAATAGGATGTTGGTTCGTGTCCCAAGTTCTGACGCGGGGTACGCCTGGGAAATGGAGAACGAAATTGCTCTGTGGTCAGTCGAGAAAACGTCCGGTTCAACCCGCCAACTGCGCACACCCCCCGTAAGTCCACTCGAAACGGGAATGATATCAATATCACTGTCTCCCGACAGTCCCGAGAACGTTACGGACATTCCGGGCAGATGCATAGCAAGAGGCCATTTTGGTGAATGAAATCCTCTACAATTCTTTCACGCAGATTTGGACATCTCGAGTAGCACAGACAAGATTGCGCATTCGCTTCTGCACAAATAACCATCGGCTTCGCCCAATTTAGCGAAGAAATTAAATTAATACTAATAACCACATGAAAATGAATACTAATAACCACAAGTTGTAACGAACCGAGAGAAATTTGAACTACTACGCAATGTTCAGTCGATAAGTGTTCCAAGAACAGGGCGCCCATCCCTTTCGAGTTAAGGGGCTTGCGGTATATGCATACAGGGCACTGGCCGGTATCATCAAAGCTTTTTACGATGCGACGCGCCTATGTAACTATTTATTTGCCTTTGCCATAGAGCGATCAAGTGTTAGTTCGCAGAAAGAAGTTATTGAAAAATATATGATTTCTCCGCAATAAAGGTCCAAACCAAACAATGTTTAGATTATTTTCGTCTTGCATTTCGAAAATCAGAGATATACTTAAAAGTTAAATATTACTTTACATATTTTTACTATACTTGTATAATTAATTATTTACAACATTAAGCCAATTTAATTTGATAACGTACTCGAATAAATTAACACTTTAATGACCAGGCAAAAGAGTTGGATATAAATGTAATGTTTATAAACTCTAATTGCATAAAGGTAAGGATATTTTGTTTAATTTGGATGCTTTGGAAAAGGGCACGTCAAAGTTTATGTATTTACTATCTATTTATTACAAACGACAGGTTCATAGTGTTAACTTGAATTGCCAAAAGCAAAGTGATTTTTTTTGCCTCAGGCTATGCTTCCCTGAGCGGGATTCCCTTGCAGAATCCTACCTAGTGACTTGATTTATGTAAATAAACAGAGACAAATATAGAATGTATAATTTGCAAATTTTTTGTTTCAGTCAATTACGCTTAAGTTAAATAATTTCCACAATATTACTTTCAGTTCCGTTCAATAAAGAGCTTAATAAAGACAACACGCACAAGACGTTGAATAGGCATCATGGTAACACTTTATTGAACGGTTCGCTGGTATTGGAGCATTTAATCTTGTGTTTAGTAAATAAAGAAATATTCCTGTAAATTTTTTTGTCTTTGTATAAGTTTTTAATTTAATACGTCCAAAGGAAGTCATGTCCTACCTACTCGTAAATTAATTGTAATTAAATCGACTTGAATTTTATGAGACCAACCGCAAACTCCACACTTAAATCCATGATAGTGGTAAGAACGATTTACGTTTTAGCGTAGGATTTTTTTCAAATTGTATACTACCCTCGCTCAACAAACAAATACATTTATTTACACACACACACACACACACACACATATATATATATATATATATATATATGTATATGTATATATATATCATCATCATCATCATCATCATATATATTAATACGCTAAGGTTTTAAGATGTTACTCTCCCTTTTTAGAAAAAACCTCACAACTAATCCACATAAATTATATATCATTTTATAGATAATTGCTTGCTCTACCGGCATCCACAACTAAAAAATTTATTATTGCTATTGTTTTTGCAAATTAATTAATTATTAAAATTATATACACAAAACAGCAATGCTGCCATCTAACGGCTCAACGTCAATATGATTGACGGTCGGTAAAATTTTTGTTTAATTTCAAATCCACTCACGTATAAATAAAGTGGCGCTTTAGCTCAATGCTTTTGATACTTGCGCCTCTATATGTCAATTTTAGTAAAATATTTGTTTGATCTGTCATCTGAGCTTCATAATGGAATAAATAATAATGCGAAGACTTCGCACGGGTCACGCTAGTATAATGTTAATACGATACGGGCATAAATCATGGGCTTGATCAAGATTATTTACTCGACCACTACTTAATTTATTGACAGCGACAAATGCTTCGTTGTAAGCAACCATCATAAAAGTGTAGTTGTATGATTTTCCACTAGATGGCGGTATGTATATTTAATAAATGACTAACTTAATTTTTATTTACATATTAATAACTAAAGCATCCTCCTGAACGCTCCCTAGGGGGAATAAGTTTGAAAGTCTAGAAATGTGTAAAATTGTACTAGAATAACAGATTATAAATAAATTACATAAGAATTAAAGTATAAACACGCGTCTATTGACTAACCTTCTTTATTGAATTTAACTGTACGCTCAAATCGTAAACGTCGGCGTCGGAACATTTTACGCTTCAGTCTTACGAATGCTGTAAATCATAATTTAACCCCGCTCCTTATTGACACATGTGGCGGCGTCTTTAATGCTATCTGCGAACGCACTGGATGAAGATGGGGATTCTCAATTCGTTTCGACGTCGGCGCATCCTCTTTGAGTGAGCTGGCACGTCGGAGCCTTTGTTTGAAGCGCTCGGGGGGGGGGGGGGGGCATATGTTAGCGGTGTAATGGTATTGGAATGAAGACGGTCGCTGGGTAGGTTGGGAGGATATTAAAGGGTGTTTGTGAATATGATTGAGACGGGTAAGCTTGTTGACGGATACGGCATGTTGAGTTCTTGCTTCTGCAGGTTGACACCCTCCTGATTTCACGAAGACTTTGCGTACCTTCGATGGCATTCCTTGTGAACGGTCATGAAACAAAAATATGTGTCCAGATCGCACCACTGGAGATGAAATTTCTTCAACTCTATGGCTACCAAAAATGATATCCGTTGAATGACCCGGGAGCTAGCGCGTTAAAATAAACTAACGTCAGAGAGTGTTTTATGCAATTATCCATTTACGTACTGATAGCGCTCGACGTCACCAGCCGGCTGAACAATAGTCACATGACGCTGTTGACGGTATACACGTCTCACGATCCAATTTTGTATTCCCTCTTAAACTGTGAGTGGAGTTTTAATTCGAAATTTTTAGAAAAAAATTATAATATATGTATATATTTAAAAAAAAGTTTTCAATAAGTCTAAAAGAGACTCAGTAGCAACAGTGCAGCAACCTTTCGACATTAGGACTACACCGCTACTCCATCCTCTCCTAATAAAGTTTATCATATTAGAAACAGGTGGTGTTAATAATCGACAAAACATTTTTCTTTTCATAATAAAACTTTGCGGTTACAGTGTTAGATGGATAGTGTTAGTTTCTTGCGACTCTGTTTTTTCAATAAGCGAACGTAACATACAAAATCGTTTGAAATTTAATTAAATGATGTAACGTTGTATTCAAGGGTTAAAAAGTGAAGAGTTGATTATTGTAAACTGTCAGCCTCTACTTTCACATTGGGCAGTATTTGTTACGGACACCCCAAGGATTTGTGCTCTATTATCAACTAGCGCGCCAGTCTCGGATTTTGACGAAATAAATGGTAACTCGGGTAACTTTACGAGTAATCAACGTTTAAAGTAACTTTTTGGAAAGAGGAGATCTTCCAATAAAAATGATGACATTTTTTCATTTTTAAAATGTTTTGTTACTATATCAATTTTCCTTTCAAAAATGACATGCGTCTCCGTCCGTCATTCTATGACACACGTGTGATGTAAATTCAAACTGCTACCATTTCTGGTAAAATACTTGACCATTTATAGAAAACCTTTCAAGGAACTCGTGTAATAATAGAAATTTATTTATTTTGAAGTTGATGATAAAGAGTCAAAAGTGCACAATGTGCGCACCGATAATACAAATATTGATATTTGATATTATGATGAAAGACAATATTACAGATGTCAGTTTTTGTTCGTCTACGACTCAATCCTCTTATATACAACATGTTATAAAGAACGTGTCTAATTATTCATACAGGATCTCCTGTATGAATCATGGGCACAGTATTACAGATGTCAGTTTTCGTTCGTCTACTACTCAATCTTCTTCTATACAGCATGTTATAAAGAGCGTGTCTAATTATTCATACAGGCTCACCTGTATGAATCACGGGCACAGTATTACAGATGTCCGTTTTCGTTCGTCTGCTACTCAATCTTCTATACAGTATGTTATAAAGAGCGTGTCTAATTATTCATACAGGATCACCTGTATGAATCACGAGCACAGTATTACAGAAGTCAGTTTTCGTTCGTCTACTACTCAATCTTCTTGTATACAGCATGTTATAAAGAACGTGTCTAATTATTCATACAGGATTACCTGTATGAATCATGTGCACGTTCTTTTTTACAGGCTCTATACTCTATATATAAGAGGAATCCAGCCACTGGCATCTGAATATGAATCTACGTGTAGCAGGTTATATGTCATACAGACGTCGGAAAGTATTACTGGATTGAAATGAAACATTGGATCCAATAATGTAGCTGTCAAATTTTCAAACGAGCTTACTGTACTTAGTTATTTCCACTTTGCGAGCTGCGCGAGTTCAATCCCGTCAGCGCTTAACGATTTATGATTCAACTGATGTGATATGGACTTGAGGTTTTGAAAGGAAGAAAGGGTTGGATTATGATGTTTAGACTTATTGGCGTTTAGTTTTTACACTGCCTGTCTGGAGTCATCGTAATGCGTTTTTGATGCCCACAATTTCTTCTCGTGTAGGGCATGGAACTAGAAAAAAATTACTCCTGAATACTTTGGTATTTTTAACATTTCTATGTCTCATCCTTGCGCATGCCTTCCTTGCTTTTTTTATATTTTTTTGCTTTTTTATATTTATATGTCGAAGTTAGTATGATTATGCACATTCGTGGACTGCGTAGTTACCAATTGACATAAACGTTTCCTTATCACGTATAATTAAGGATTTCGGTATCACTATTATGATGATTTAATTTCATATTTATTGAAATTAATGTTAAACTTTTAACCAATAAATCACAAACGGTCTTGTGATTTTCATATCTTATTCAAAATTTAATTTATGAAGTAATAAACAAAACTAATATTGATTTTTTTAATAAATACTATAAATAAATTCACATTTGTTATAAAAATATGCGAGTGAATTATTTTATTTTTTGTTTATTTTTTTAGTGTCTACCGTTCGAGAAGAACAAAATATAAACTTTTTTTTTAATAATTTAGAATTTTTTCTGAATTTTACGTTACATGGTTATTGAGATATATTTAAAAATGTGACACAAAAGTGGTGTACTTATCTCTGTTTTTAAAACTAATAAAGTATATTTTGAAAAAAATTAGTGGTTTCATTATAATTTGCAGGAAAATTCTGTCGGTGTTTCTAAAGGCTATATTTATCAAAATTAAATATGAAAAAAAATTATGCGGACGGCTTAACTTGTTCAATTATTGTAATCTGCAAAATAATTTTGCTGCTTAGCGTTTGCTGGTACGAAACGAATTCTCACTTATCCGATTTTTTCTACTGAAGGTTTTCCCGTCCATTGCAAATGATACCTTCTAGACTTTCTAATCTCTCGTTATTTAAAAACAAAACGAACTATGTGTTTCTGAACGAGTCCTTTGAAAAAAAAAATTAAAAACACCCTTTCATAACCAAAGAACCCATTGAAATAGTAAACGAGATCAAACTCGATGGGTTAGACATTGAGAATTTCCCGTCACCACATTTCTCCTCTATCATTAGATCCTTCCGGTTACAAAACGTTACCAAAGGGCTCACTGAGACAAGGCAATTGAATCCAAACTTGATAGGTTGACAGTTAGCAATTTTCACTGTTCTCACAATTGCACAAATTTTGTAAGTTCCAAATGCAATTACAAATGTGCGTTGTTAGATTGCTTACAATTTTAGGAAGATAAAGGCGAGTTTAAAGGAAAAGCGTGCTATTAAAAAGACTTATTGGTTTCACAAAGGAAAATAAAATGTAAAATTCTTAGCTTAACAGATATATGTAATTGAGTAAAAGTTTCCATCGGGAACTATTGGTATTAGTATCAATGTTTAAATTAGATTTGAAAGTCGATTAATGAGTGATTGTCGTCTTCATCGCCGACTAATCGGTATTCGGATAGTCCATAATGTCTAATTTGACCATTCAATTGGTCAATCCTTCCAAGACGCGCAGAATTAGCTTAGCTTAGTAAAGGAATGCCAAATTCTACCTCAATTAACTTAGAAAAGGAATGCCAAACTAAACTGCGAGTAGCTCAATAAATGAATGCCAAATTGGGTTGCGATTAGCTTAGTAAAGGAATGCCAAACTCGACTGCGATTACCTCAGTAAGGAAATGCCAAAGTCCACTGCGATTAGCATAGTCATGGAATGCGAAAGACGTCTGCTATTAGCTTCGTAAAGGAATGCTAAACTCGACTACGATTAGCTTAATGCAGCTGTGTCAAACTCGTCTGCGATTAGCTTAGTAAAGGAACGCCAAACACTTCTGTTATTAGCTTAGTAAAGGAATGTTAAACTCGACTGTGACTAGTTTAGTAAAGGAATGCCAAACTGGGTGCAAGCTACATGATTTGTTGCAGTTGTGTATACAAATATGTTGAAGCGAGAGTGACCGGCGCGTGTTAGGGGCGCGGCTGAGTGAGGTGAGGTCTATTTCTGTGCGCGCGTCGCGTCTACCTGCGTATTGTTGGTGTGCGGGGAGACGGCGCGGCGAGGAGGGCCATCCAGGGTTGCCACGTAGTTGGAGTTTTAGTTTCGACGTGACGAATAATCGATTGCAAAAATACAAAAATGTATTTCCTATTAGATTTGATCTTTTTGGATAATATTTTAAAAGTAGTTGATTGACAATTTGTGCTTATCTTTCATAATTATCATTTGATTTGTATGTAATCGCATTATGATCAAGACATTTATTGTAATATTATCATAGTTATGAGAAGACGGTTGCTATTATCGCTTGCTTAAGATGAGGGAAAGCCAATGTGTATCTTGGTACTAAAATTCCAGTCTATGCTTTTTTGGGGAAATGAGGACTAGAATAAAATGTAGAGGACGACGTCCCGACGATCGAGTACGACGCCCAACCCTCTCCCCCCACCCCCGTGAGCGTAAGTGCAATGTACGAAAGCTACACTTGATTTCGGTGGGGTTTTGATTATGGTCAGGAGTAGAATTATTAGAACATTTTATCGATACGACGTTGATAAATTGAGGATTATAATATATAATTTTTCGTTTGATCCTAAAAATTGCTGAAAAAATTTAGATAGATTTTTCATTATTTGAATACGGCCAGGAGTAGAATTAGTTGAACATTTTATCGACGCGACGTTGAGAAATTGAGGATTATAATATATATTTTTTCGTTTCTTTCTAAACATTTTTGAAAAAATTTAGATAGATTTTTCATTATTTGAATACGGCCAAGAGTATAATTAGGAGACAATTATATTGATACGACATTGAGAAATTTAAGAATTATAATATATATTTTTTCTTTTGTTTCTAAAAATTGCTGAAAAATTTAGATAGATTTTTCATTATTTTTTCATACTCTAAGTATATTTTTTCATATTTTAGAAAAAACTGATACGATGATATTTTGATAATTCGTGAAGAAGATAGGGAACGACCATAAGCGGCAACCTAATAATGACTCCGATATATTTACCATTAATAACCTGTCTCGGTACAACCAACGACTATGTAAACAAAGTAGTCCGAGTAAACAAGGTCTCTGGCAAAAAGCCGTTTTTTAATAAGTACTCCATGTACTAAAGAAACATATTTGTTTACATATATGTCTTATTTACCTTTAGGTCTAATTATATTTTAAATAGGGGTGATCTCCAAAACTGTAGTAATTTAGATCTTCTCATGTACATCATTCAATTTTCTGTAGCATCATAAGCCGCAGACTGGCCATCCCAGGCAAAGTTTATTCAAACGTGAAGATCGGCAACCCTAACTTGCTCGTTGCGAGCAGTGAGTCAGACGGATGAGGCGGTGTTATAATATCGCCCGTGGACATGTTTGATGTCAGTGTTTTGAGAACCGGTGTTTATCGCAAATACTTACAAATTTAGATATATATCTGTTTAAATGTCATGTTCTTCAAACGTGGTTAATTTTAAAGATATATTATTTTTTCTACTGCCCTTATATGGCTCCGAGTGTGTTGATCATGCACATATGATGAAATTCATATAGATTGTTTTCGAATCTCTAAAATATTATTACTTACCCTTTATAGAAACATTTAAGGGGGTAAGGCCGCCCTTGAGACCTAAGAATTATGTGAAATTTTTGAATTTCTTTTTAATGAAAAATCGATTTAAAACCAATTCATGTGATTTTTAAAGTTACAAAATATTCACAATTTAATGAAACTACGTTATGTAGTATTATTTCTACTTTCTTTAATTTCTTTACCACGACCTAGGTTCGTTGTATTACAACATCTTCAGGTGGGATATTAGCAAAGAATGATCGCCACCTGAAGATGTTGTAATACAACGAAACCTAGGTCGTGGTAAAGAAATTAAAGAAAGTAGAAATAATACTACATCACGTAGTTTCATTTAATTGTGAATAATGAATTTCTACAAAATTAACGCCAAATATATTCAGTGTTACAAAATGTACTAAAATAGAGCAAGATATTTTAGAAGCTCATTTTTAGAAGACACTTTAGGACGGAGTTCGAGTTTCAAATGAAATACTGATTATTACAGAACATATGTATTTTGTTCTACGCCAAAATGTATCTCTAAGTACGTTTTTGTCTAGAAAAAAATACATAAATTTTAATTATATCTGGGTGGAATTAGAGAAGTACTTAGAGAATTTAAGAAATAGTTTTTTTTTTAAAATGGCAGCGATTTTACGAAATAAATACATTTTTCACAAAAAAATATCATAAAAAAACATTTAATGCGAAACAGATTTTTAATATTTTGCAGAACTTTATGTAATATTCTCTACGTGATGTTTTATAATTACTTGTATAAATTTGAAGTAAATAGGATAACAATTCAATGAGTAACGTCATGCACATACTTTGTAAGTGTTGTTTTGAGAAAAACGCGATTAAAAATTTCTATGGCAAGTTTTTTTTAATGGAAAAATTATATGAACGTCGAAAAATACTCCTCCGGCAGCCAATCAACTTTCCTCGATTCTTTTGCTGCATCAGTGAGCCTGCGCTCGAAAGTTTTCATATCAGTTTCTTCGCAGAAGTAGTAGCAGTTTGATTTCACAGAAAGCTTTAAATCGTTTTGGTATCTCCATTATCCTTTTAAATCCTTTATTAAAGTTGTGAACGGCAATCTCTGAGGCAGATTTGAAATTTTATGAATTGAAAACGTAGGAGAGGTCAGAAATACATCGACCAATATATGCAATAAAATCGATGGAGTAAAGTCAAACAAAAATGGAAACTGTTGAAAATTAGAATCTTAACCATTTTTTTAAATTAAGTCAAAAAAAATGGAAACTGTTTTCAAAATTAGAATCTTAACCATTTCTGTAAATTATGTAAAAAAAGTGGAAACTGTTTTGAAAATTAGAATCTTAACCATTTTTTTAAATTAAGTAAAAAAAAATTAAAACTGTTTTCAAAATTAGAATCTTAACCATTTCTGTAAATTATGTCAAAAAAGTGGAAACTGTTTTGAAAATTAGAATCTTAACCATTTTTTTAAATTAAGTAAAAAAAAATTAAAACTGTTTTCAAAATTAGAATCTTAACCATTTTTTTTGTAAATAAAATTTCATTTATCGTTATAAAAGCATCAATTTTATATGTATACCAATAGCAATCCGAGCGGTTGCCGGGCCGGGTAGCATATAAAAGAAAATATGGTAATTTCCATGGCTGTAGCGATTCTGTCTGATCTGATGATGATGTTAATTCAAATTAAAGAACCCTAGAACGGTTCTTTGATAGTAGGACTGTGTGTAAGGTATATGCCGCTGAAATGACTTGCTTTACGAGCCCAACTATAAAATAAAGAGATAAATTTGTATTAAAGCATTAAAATAAAGATATTTATGTACGTACAACGTTTCGCAATAAAATATGCATATCTAGATTAGTTGTATTGCTCATTTTTATTGATTTGGATTGGAAATGTACCACTTTCCCTTGCAGTAGTCGTTCTGTCTTATGATGATGTTATCATAAATTAAATTGCCCGGGAAGAGTGTTTTAATAATAGGGCTGATTGGGAGGTGTACGACACTGAAATGGCTATTACTTAATAGCCCAATAAAATAAAGTAATAAAATTGTGTTAGGTATTGTATGTGTATGTGTGTGCGCGCGCGTATGTGTGCGTGCATGCGTGCGTGTGTATATATATTTAAACACACATGCACATTTATACACACATCCGCGCGCGCGTGTGTGTGTGTGTATAAATATATAAATATAGCGTTTCGGTATGGGAACTATGGGCATATACAGCTCAGTCGTATCATTAATTTCACGAAATGAAAATTTTGATTGGTAATGTGTCAACTTTTTACTGTAGCAGCGATCCTGTCTAATTTGATGAAATTATTACAAATTAAAAAGCTTTAACAGTATGTAAGTACATGTTTCTGACCTATTACAGTTGTTTTTATTTCAATAATTTCTTTATATCCACGTGTTAAGTTCCATAGCAGTACGTAATAGTTGGCGTTACTGCTGGAACGGTTTTATAAGTGTAAACATTCGCCTGGATATGATTCACGTTTCCCGTTAGACGTCGGCGCCGCCGATGCCCACCTACCAGCGGGAGGCATCGCACTCGGCCCCGCTTCCCTGTACATCCGCCCAAACAATGAATGGGCCTTGTAGCCGGGCGGCGTGGGGAAGCGCAGAGATTCTCGGGAGTTCAGAAACGAGCTTGTTTATAGTTATGCTATTCATAAAGTGTTGTGAGGGTAGCCGTCTCGAAATATTTAGAGAGAACCAACGTTTTTATTACATCGAAAGAAGTCCAGGAAAAATGAATGAAAATTGGTACGAAATTTTAATTTTGTGGGAACGTGAGACTTCTTACAATAAAGGTAAAAAGATCACTAATTACGATTATCTGGGTTTCATATTATATTTTTTGGACTAAATTTGTTCCTGATAGCAACCTGCCTAACACCAATACACAATGCCAGATGCTAAAACGAGATTCACTTATACTCCGATTATTAGAGCAAGTGAGACACATTCATTCTTTATTTTCTCACTCGCATATGCGTTTTGTTTGTTTGCCACAGTTTGCAACTGTGGCAGACAATCTCGACGTGATTATCGTTTATGCTTTCTTTTTGCAGTTTTAAAGTACAAGTGAAGTGTATATTGTCTATATTTGTTGTTTCGAAGTTTGTGAACGTTTTAGACATGGTGAATTGTTGTATTTTGGATTGTAAGAGCGGAAAGTGGAAAACATGACCTTTCATACGTGAGTTCTTTGTTTCTTAATAAATTAGTAAACATTTTACGTTTATAGTACGTTTACGTTTATTCAAAGACGCAACACACTTTCAAAGCCTGTTTTCAGATGATATTTTTATGTTTTGCTATAGCGGAAAATTTTCGATTTAAAGTGTTAGTTACCCTATGTATTTGTCTCTGTCGAGTGGCTATGTTGCGCAAGGCTAGTCCATCTGATACTTACTCCTAGCAATATACGCCATGTATATTAGTATGGAAATATTAACATTTGAAATAAATTATGTTAGTTTTAGGTTAAGTTCATCTATTAATTATGATGTAAATATTTAACGGTGAAAATTCGCAAATCGTTTATAATGAGACTTAACTGTTGTGGTTAATTTCAACGGCCTCGCTCGCTTGAATAAATTGCTAACCACAGTTAGGTAGGCATTCCATAATTATGTATTACGTATTTCAATGTTAGACTAATAAATATGACAGCTAATTTTGATTAGTGTTTTTTTTTTTAAATTGGAGGGCGAATAGGAGCTTTTTAATTCAATTTAAAGGTAATTTAAGTTTGGGTATTTATATATAAACTTTGATTTTTAAAGTATTTTCTTTTTAAAGCCCTTTTACCTACTAATCACGGTGAGCTTTTGCTATTCGGTAAGTTTTCTAGTAAACGCTTAGAATATGGCGAATACAAGTACGAATATTCGGAATATGCCTGGTACACATTTTTAAGTTCCGATAAGTAGGCCGGCGAAACTAAATTTAGTAATGATTTAAAAAAAAGTAATAGTGTTGGCTGTTAAGAAAGAGCAAAAAATAGAATACCATTTTTAACCATAACACGAAAGAAAAAAAAACTATTTTTAAATGTATAGCCAATGCCTAAATTAATTAAAAATAAATTGTTAACCGATATTGTCAGTTATACAAAAGACGATTAAGACATTTTGACAACAGCAGGGCTGTTGTCAAAATGTCTTAATCGTCTTTTTCATCGTTTTTTTTTATTTTACGTGACTTTTGACGAACGTTTCGAACCTGCCAGTTTCACGGGTTAATGATACGTTACATCTGTTTATGATGGATAAAACGTTTCATCCTTGCTGATTCGAAGAGTTCCGTCACTATTGAAAAATAATCTGACATTTCATAAAAAATACGAGATTTGTCTTTTTTGTAAAAAAAAACACTTTTTGAGTAGTTTTTTTTCCATTTCCTCTATGAATTTCGTTTTATTCTTGTAATATCTGAACCCAACACTGCGTGGATTTCGGTCACTTCTTTATCGACAGTTTTAAATTACATAAAATCGTTGATGGTAAATTACTTTTGTTCACTTAATCTAGTTGTTATGAGGGAAAAACGCCCCACATTAAGGTAATTATAAAAAAAAATATAATGGTACCAACATTTGCAAGTTCTTTTAATGTCTTGTAAATTGAATCTCTCACTTAGGAAGTTTAAAATCGGAAAGGAACTGAATTGGTCGTCTTAATGACTAGTAACGATAGATAATAAGTAGTTAAAGATCAAATGATTTCTCGTTTATTCACGGGTCGCTGGCTCCTTAAGTCTATTGTACTCAATATCTATAGCAAAGATACATATATGTTTCGATCTAGTGAGTGTTCGATTTTCCTCGTAGCTTGCTGTAAGTATTGCGGGCTTCCAGTAATGCTATTTCTAACTACCGCAATAGTGAATGGATTTAGCGTTTTTAAGGTATACTGAATCCGATTTAATTACGTTAGCGAATAGGTTATACGTATCGATAACTTAAACGATATAGGTCTTGGAAAAAATCGTATACATGGGACGTACTTCGATTTAGTTTTGGTGAAAGTACGTAAGGAAATAATGTTAGTGTGGGAAGCTGTTTAGTTGAACCGAGGAGTCTTACACTGGAGCAGGAGATTGTTTATCACGTTTATGCAGAAGATTGAATTCTTGCTAATTAAAACAGAATAATAAATTGAAATTATTTGTCAGCTAATCGTGATATTTTTGTTAAGTGTACAAAAAAGTATTACAATTTATATTTTATATTACTGCTAGTAAGAAAAGATACCATTATTTTCCAATAAAGTCTTTGATGGCCGCCATTTAAACTAGTGATAGGATTATTTGAAATCTGAAATCTGAAAATATTATTAATTTATATATCGATGATTCGTATCTAGATACCAGTTATAAAACTACCGATTTGGCGAACTAGAAACATTTTTGAAAAAAAAACCTTTTTTATTCATTTTTTTAAACCGTAAAAAAATAACAATTTTAAAGTGGCGCTTATCATAAAGAACGTATTTAAAGAAAATCGCATTTAAAATTTTCATCATAATTCTCAAATTAAATATACCAAACAATTTCGAAAATATTTTACTCGTAGTCAGCTATTTTTTACAACAAACCAATAATAACACCTTGCTATGACGTCTGTTGATCTTCTAATGTACTTATTTTCTAGCATATCTTGTTACTTTTAACGCGTTCGTGCTATGACGTTTGAGTCACTTACCTACTTTTAAAATCTTTACAAACGTGAATACCTGTTTAAAACTTTAACTGGATCGTTTTGGGATGTTGCACTACGAAACATGATAAAGAACGTACATAAACTTCGCTTTGCCAGGGGTTTAGTATAATTATTTACACTATTATCCTGGGCAGGGCTGGGCCGGGTTGGGCTGGACTGGGCTGAACCGGGCTGGGCTAGGCTGGTCCGTTCCGGTCTGCGTATGTTGGGTCGAGTTAGGTTAATTTGTTATGTCGTTATGTTAGGTTTTACGACGGCTCATTCACTATTGCGTAGGCGATAGTAGCTTAGCCTGGAGTGTGAATTTTATTAGAAGGACAAACTGATATTAGCTAGGTTAAACTAGTTATAACTAACACGCGTTTTCGAAACTAGTTTGGCTTAGGCAAAACTAGTTCTGCCGAAATCGGGTTTGCCCACTGACATATACTATATACGTATATAGATTCAAATTTAGACTTTATAGCTCTCGAGATTTCGTGATGAGTCAGTCAGTGAAGAGTAGTATTTGGTATTTATACATATGATAGATTTAAGATTTTATTAGTTTTTTTTTAAACAAATTTCACTTTCAGACGTTAGAAAACAAAAATCTCCTTCAGCACTCCTCCCAAAAGGGATAACTCAAAAATTCAGAAAGAACTGAATTTGAAAACTCGTTAATTCGTAAGTGTTTTTTGTTAAAGAATTTTTACGGTTTTGACCAATACAATTCAGAATCTTCTAAATTTTTGAACATGTTTGATCGTTTTTTTTTAATTTTACATTTGATTCTGGCATATTTTCTATTGTACTTGTTGACAGTTGTGTCTGTGATATGTAAATATTTTTTCGCAAAATTAACAAAATTTTAATGCCCGAAGGCATTCTGACACCAAATGGTCATTGCACTATTGTAACTAAACGAAACAATGTTACGTTTTTCAATATACTATTAAGCAATCAGTTTCCAATCGTTTAACTAAAAGACGTCTGTCAGTTTTGTTTATGAATATGTTTCTCGTGGACTTTTATATAAACAGCAGCGTGCCAGAAGCGAAATGATTTTGCAATTAGAATAAATATTTAATGAATGCTGCACGTGTCCAGCGTGAAGGGGGGTGGTATGAGGAAGAATTCGTCTTCTGTAAACAGGCAGTCGAGCGGAGAGCAGCTAGTGATGAGTCCAGCAGCTGTTGCTGGCAGGGATGCACTGCTGAGCTGTGGAGGTAGCAATTGATTTACTTTGCTAGCAATGATTTTACTTTTAAACTTTTTCTCTAATATGGAAAATAAGTACGCAACAATAGTTGGTGAATTGTACATTGCTGTGTGTGATTCTTAAAACATGTAGCACGTGGTACTATTATGTTGCTATTCTATTTCATTTATGAACAATTAAATTAGTTAATAACAAAAAAGTGTTCTAACAAAAAAGAACTTTAATCTTGCCATTTGGTGGATACCGCATTCAAGAAATATTAACAAAAAACCGCCAACAATTCTTCCTTAAAGAAAAGTCTGCCGTTAATGACAATTTTTATATTAAAACAGTTTTTGATTTATTAATTTTTGTGTAGCTTGTATAGCCAAGCATTATCTGGAATTTTATTATCTGAATGTAAATCGTTTCAAATGGCGTCACAAAAAGTGTGACTATAATTACGCGCAGAAGTAGGGATAACGAGATATGCGCTACGTTGAAACACACAATGTTTATATGTATAACAATTTTATAGACAACTCTTTTTATATGAACCTAATTTCAAAAGTTAATGTTAATAAAGTAGCTAATATTATAATACTTTTTTTTTTATTCAAAGACATCGCAGGTTTGGTACGTACACTTCAAACTATGTTGTTTTAGCTATTATTACGTGTACTTCGTTCCTAAGAGGGTGGCTCTTAATAACTGTTCTATCAGCGTCGGAACATGGAAGAACAGGTGGTGGCTTTCTGTGAAATGTCTTATCTGTTATGTGTTTTGAGTCCACTATACTGCTCATTTCTGTGTCAGGTCCTTATTAGTTTATGAGTCATTAATTTTGCACGTTTATATAATGAGTCTAAATCACGCGCACGCGCGGAACGCTTAGGGATCGTAAAGCTGACGACCTGTGAAATGTTGATGGCCTGTTTGCCTTAAATATGGCGTTTGAGCTGATTAGTCATGTTGCGGTGTTTTGCGAAGGTCACGAAGGACGTTGAATTCGTTTATGGTGTCGTAAGTGTTTCCGGTCTAAATGAAGTGTGACATTAACGTGTTTAATTGTTTTTAGAGTACTGTAAATTAAAAAGTAAAAAAAAAATTTAAAAACAAACGCGAGACTGCTTCGGGCATGGAAGGTTTTTTGTCTCGTTTGAAGTGAAGTTATTTTAATTATCATATATCATTATTAACGTAGACTTCCTTACGCAATAAATATTAATAATAACTAATATATTAATAATCATAATGTATATATATATATATATATATATATATATATATATATATATATATATATATATATATATATACACATACATACATACATACATATAATAAGACTGTAAAAGAGTGAATTCTGTACATGAAAAATGTTTTAAAAAGAATGATTGATTTAGCTCAGAGGTTCCCAAACCCAAACTTTTTTTCACGCCAACCTAAACCCCCGTCGAGTCCCCCATGGACCCCCGGGGCCCACCTGGCGATCACTGTTTTAGCGTATAGAATGATAATAAAAGCCAGAAAACCTGTTTTTAGAATTTCGTCTGTTAATTGGTTCTTCAATTACGCGAAGTTTACTAGATTAATTTTAATGAAATTTGGTATGGTAATAGTTTCTACATTCAAACATCGTATAGAATAGTTATCTGGATATTACAATTTAGTGAATATTATGATGTTGGTACTGCCAATGCCACCTATTAGCGTTTTTAGTTAACTTCCTGCTCATAATACATTGTTAAAAAGGTTTGTAAATATTTCCTGTATATTTTTAAAGTTACCCTTTTAAGCTAAACAGAAAAAAATGTTTAATAAATAAAAAAACAAAAAATAAAGAAGCCATAAAACTAAATAAAGAAGAAAAGAAAGGGGAATGACAATGTTGATTATTCCTAATATTTTTTCTTATTCCAAATCTCCAAACACGCACGCGCGCACACAAACACACGCGCACACATACACGCACGCGCGCACGCACATTCACACACGCGCGCACATACACATACACACACGTGTGTGTTATTGTGAATATCTCTAAAACTGTTACATTTCGAACTTTTGCGTAGGCTTCTAAAAACGCACTTTTGTCATGATTTTAGTTTAGTTTTAGAAATGGCCGGGGGGCATATTTTGTTGCATATTTTTCAATATATCTCTAACGATATGGTACCTAAAATTATGAAATAATTTGAATCTTTTATAACAAGCCTTTTCAGACTATGCCCCACACTATGCGCATATGAAATAGAAAAAAGAATTTCCAGTCCGTAATTTGCTGCTGTTAAATTTCCGTAAAAATTTTTGAGTGTCGCCTGTGTTCAGATATATACTGGTTTATACGCTTTATTACCATGTCTATTTCGAAGATTCTATATCAGTAAATTTCCGAGAAAAACGGTCAGCTCAAAAGGAAAAATGAGACTATTTCAAGATTACTCATGCGTCTGTCCGTCTGTCGCAGCAGTTTAAAAACTATGTGACGTAGAAACTTGAAAATTGACATAGAAGTATATCTTATTAACCCATATATTTTACACAAATTATGTTTTTAAAATATTCGTATAAGAATTAAAGATGAAGTATTTTTTTTTGTTTTATATTTATATATCTTGTCGGCTAGGAGTACAAGTTCACAATTTTAAATTGCATATTTAAAAAGATTGTCTTTAAAAGATACTCTTTTTAAATATGCCCTCCCCCCCACCCTCGCCTCTAAGATGTTGGAAATAGTGTTGATAAAATCGGAAAATAAGATCACAGTATGCACCACATTTTTACGCCGTTGGAAGACACTTACCTTGTGAAAAAATTACTTACCTTGTGAAAAAATAATATTTGTAAATATTTGAATAGAATTGCTATATACCCTAAATACCTAAATGTTTACGGAACCCTTTTACTGCGTGCTTGGCAGGTTTTATTTTTCCTTTTGAGAAAGAAAGAAGGTTTTATTTTTCCTTTTGAAGAAGAAAGAACTTTAACAGCGGAAGCAGAATCAGTGGTTTGTTTAGCTGACTGTCTGTTACGTTTGTCTAGTTGGTACGTTCCCTTCCTCAGTCGGACTGATCTCTGTTTGTGCGGTATCATCAGCTTAAATCCGCTTTGTCGTCGACAGTCGTTCTCTCCCTATTTGTTTGTTATGGATACTAAGGACACTCGATTCGAATTGATCATTTGTAATATCGATCTTTTGGAATATACCTTTTTGGTTTATCACATTACTAGTTGTGGCTAGTCGAATTTTGTCGAGTGCATTTTTGAGTTCAACTTTTGAAGTTTAATGGCTACAATATAATAATGTTTGAATATATTATAGATAATATGAAAAATAAAAAAAAGTTCAACGATTTAAATTGCTAATGGGTCAAACAGGTTGCCTGTTATAACCCGTTTTCTGTTATGAAATCGGATAATAGAAATATTTCTAAGCTAAACAAATTAAACCGCTATCGCTAACCTAATGATGTTTCCAAAATTTTGTACAATTTACAATCTGTTATTATAGATCGTTTATTGCAAGCATTTTTAAGTAAGAAAATTGCAAAGTTCTATATTAGACTAACGCACAGAAAAAAATTATTAAACCGTTGAGAATTCCATTAATAACTAATCGTTAAAATCGATTAAAACAAAATACAGTCATGCTCCCTTTCCGCAAAATCAGAGAAAGAGAGAGCGTCTATTATCAATATGATAGCGAAAACACACAGAAAAAATAATTAAACCGTTGAGAACTCGATTAATAACTTAACATTAAAATCGATTAAAACAAAATACAGTCATGCTCCCTTTCCGCAAAATCAGAGAAAGAGAGAGAGTCTATTATCAATATGATAGCGAAAACACACAGAAAAAATAATTAAACCGTTGAGAACTCGATTAATAACTTAACATTAAAATCGATTAAAACAAAATACAGTCATGCTCCCTTTCCGCAAAATCAGAGAAAGAGAGAGAGTCTATTATCAATATGATAGCGAAAACACACAGAAAAAATAATTAAACCGTTGAGAACTCGATTAATAACTTAACATTAAAATCGATTAAAACAAAATACAGTCATGCTCCCTTTCCGCAAAATCAGAGAAAGAGAGAGCGTCTATTATCAATATGATAGCGAAAACACACAGAAAAAATAATTAAACCGTTGAGAACTCGATTAATAACTTAACATTAAAATCGATTAAAACAAAATACAGTCATGCTCCCTTTCCGCAAAATCAGAGAAAGAGAGAGCGTCTATTATCAATATGATAGCGAAAACACACAGAAAAAATAATTAAACCGTTGAGAACTCGATTAATAACTTAACATTAAAATCGATTAAAACAAAATACAGTCATGCTCCCTTTCCGCAAAATCAGAGAAAGAGAGAGAGTCTATTATCAATATGATAGCGAAAACACACAGAAAAAATAATTAAACCGTTGAGAACTCGATTAATAACTTAACATTAAAATCGATTGAAACAAAATACAGTCATGCTCCCTTTCCGCAAAATCAGAGAGAGAGAGATTATATTTTAAATATGATAGCGAAAACGCACAGAAAAAAATAATTGAATCGTTTAGAACTCGATTAATAACTTAATCGTTAAAAACGATTAAAACAAAATACAGTCATGCTTCCTTTCCGCAAAATCAGAGAAAGAGAGAGAGTCTATTATCAATATGATAGCCAAAACACACAGAAAAAATAATTAAACCGTTGAGAACTCGATTAATAACTTAACATTAAAATCGATTAAAACAAAATACAGTCATGCTCCCTTTCCGCAAAATCAGAGAGAGAGAGATTATATTTTAAATATGATAGCGAAAACGCACAGAAAAAAATAATTAAATCGTTTAGAACTCGATTAATAACTTAATCGTTAAAAACGATTAAAACAAAATACAGTCATGCTTCCTTTCCGCAAAATCAGAGAAAGAGAGAGAGTCTATTATCAATATGATAGCCAAAACACACAGAAAAAATAATTAAACCGTTGAGAACTCGATTAATAACTTAACATTAAAATCTATTAAAACAAAATACAGTCATGCTCCCTTTCCGCAAAATCACAAAGAGAGAGTCTATTATCAATATGATAGCGAAAACGCACAGAAAAAAATTATTAAATCGTTTAGAACTCGATTAATAACGTAATCGTTAAAAACTATTAAAACAAAATACAGTCATGCTTCCTTTCCGCAAAATCAGAGCGTGTAGGTTGATTTTGCGAAAAGGTATTATAAAACTACACTAGCAAAAGGGTCGATGGTGTTCTACCATGTTAACCGTTAAATGAATCTTAAATCGGTCCTTTCAGATTTTACAGCTCTCCAAACTTGTAGCATTTTTTTTCTCTTACTTCTTTCTAATTATTATCAACTGCGATGTGATATGTAAGCTAAATAAAATTTTGTTGAAATATTTTCTATCGCGGCCCACTTTGAGGTATGAAAAACTCATGCATTTAAGGATTAGGAGCTAGGAGTATTCGCTAATAATGTTTTGTCATCGAAATAGTGTAGAGCATTACCCACTTGATAAATCACGCGTTTCGTCCGTGTGCATGAAGAAGGTGTTAGCGATAATGTTATCAAAAGACAAACCTAACATGAATAGGTTGGCGAAGCAATCCTTGTGGACAGTTTGCTCTGGCTGTGACTGTAAGTGGATTATTATTATCTGTTATTGTATTGGAGCAGATAGATTCTCTTACAAGCTCACCGCGATCTTTGAGACTCGTATATTTATTTTTGCATTTTATTTACGAATCAATCGTTTTTTTTGTTTACAATGTTTAAAAACATCGAAATAAAAAAAGTATGAGAATATCACACCAAAAATATATGTTGGTATGCCTGTGAAGGTTATAACAATTGATTAGTGCCAATGTCGATAAATGGAAACAAATCAGTTTAGGGAAAATTAGGTTAAAAAATACCCTTTTTAGGATTTTTGTGTGTCAATTTGTTTATATTCCTCTAAGATTTTCACTGTTCGATTGCTTAAAGTCTAGGCAGGAATACGAACTGATGATAATAACAAACCAATATCGGTTCCCTGAACACGACCTGGTTGACAATTGGCTGTTTATCTTACTGTCGCCGATAACTGGGTAAAGGACTCTACCCATACATGCTCATTTGATCACATGTGACGTCATGTCTGTGTCCGATTAACTATGTAAACTGTACAATTTATACCCGGAATTAGCTTGCGTTTGTCAACCCTCTTTTACGACGATAAACTATTTTTAATTCATTTTTTTATCTCTGGTTTGCTTACCTACTGCACGATAACTTCGTCTACAAGTAAAGAAATACTTAGCTTGTTTTTATCGATATTTACACACCCTTCCCTAAACTATTATATCGAAAGTGTTAATATTAGATTTAAAAATGCAGTCCGTTGTCAAATCTACAATCTGCGTTCATCATAAAGGATAAAACTAGTGGAAGTCCAGGAATCTATAAAATCGGGGCCCTCTTTTGATGTCACGTTCCATTGTTACAATGTTCTTTAAGAGTTTATGTTAACTCTTTAAGAGTTTATCTAATGTTCTTAGTGCATCTAGAAAATTCATCCGAAGTTGGAGTACTATAAACGAATGAGGAAAAAAATACGTAATTGATGCAGAAACTTAGTTTTATATTTAGATGTTCAGTCCAGTCAATCGTTCGGTTTTAGTCAGTCTATTTGCAGGTAAACTGTGCATATAAACTGGGCTCTTATAGACCTCTTAAACTCCCTCTACACTACTCCCTAAGTTACCTCGACGAAGTGCTCGTCGAAGTTGATCACAGTCTGAAGTACGTCTGAAGCACAGTCTGAAATACGCACCAAGTGAATCGAATTACCTCTCTATTCGCCTAACTTCGATAAAATTCGCGAGTAGTGTAGTGCAGATATTAAACAAAGTTGTCTATACGAGCAAATCACGGGCGAAAAGCTACTTAAATGAGTTGAGTGAGACCATGAGGGTGTGAGTTGAGTGAGACCATGAGGGTAGCGGGCGAAAATCGACTTAAATATAGAATACAGTGCGGTGAGTTTAGTGAGACCATGGGGGGAAAAGTTACTTAAATTTTGGATAAAGTGTAATTCAGAGACCCTGAGAGAGGCGGGAGAAAAGCTACTTCAGTTTTGAATACACTGTAATGAGTTGAGTGAGAACATGAGGGAGGCAGGCGAAAAGTTACTTAAATTTTGAAGTCAATGCAGTGAGTTAAGTGAGGAGGCTACGGGAAGGCACGCGAAAAGATACTTAAATTTTAAGACGGTGCAATGAGTTAATTGAGACCATGAGGGAGGCGGGCAAACTACTTAAATTTTTAAGACAGTACAATGAGTTGAGTAAGACAATGAGGGGACGGGTGAAAAGTAGTTAAATTTTGAAGACGGTGTAATGACGGTGCCTTTTAGATTACAGATAGTTCTATTGCCAAATTGATTCATATTTCTTTATTTTAATCTCTAATACCAACTGTGCCAACCATGGGCGACATGTTTCTTGTTATGAAGTTGAGTGAAAATTTGAGCCCCCTTCTGGTGAGTTGTCATTGAATAGGTTTTTCCAATATTATATTTAGATTTCAGTTAAAAATATTCCTTTTTTATTCCAGTTTCTGAAATGTTCATCTTCAAAGCGATATGCACATTTCTTAAATTTTTGTGGGTTGTACCTATCGTTTAATTAAAAATTTCAATTAAAATTATTTCAATTAATTTATATTAACTATTGGAAGAGATATAGAAAGTTTGAAATGTTTCTTTATGCACCTTCCGGCGTCGACTTGGCCGATACGTTTAAACTTCCCCTTTTTATATTTCTTTTTCAAGAAATATGCTTTTGTGATGGATTTTCTAAATTAGATTGAGTTTTATTGACTTTATAGTCTAAAGGTGTGCGTGAGATTTAAAATTCGAATCAATCCTAAGTAATTCAAATCAATATTTGGAAAGAGTAAGGTGATCTTAAGACAGTATATCAGGTTTAAAATTCGAATCAATTCTAAACATTTCAAATCAATATTTCGAAAAAATGAGGCGATCTTGAGACAAGATATCAGATTTAAAATTCGAATCAGTTCTAAGCATTTCAAATCAATATTTCGAAATAATAACGTGATCTTTTGACACGATATCAGATTTAAAATTCGAATCAATTCTAAGCATATTAAACCAATATTTCGAAAGAATAAGGCGATCTTGAGACAAGATATTAGATTTAAAATTCGAATCGATTCTAAGCATTTCAAATCAATATTTCGAAATAATTTTGAAACAAGATATCAGATTTAAAATTCGAATCAGTTCTAAGCATTTCAAATCAATATTTAGAAAGAATAAGGTGATCTTGAGACAAGACTGCTATTCGAATTAGTTGTCGAACAAATGTATATATGATAGAAATTGCAACAAAAAACGTGCTAGTACGTATATTGGCGGTCGCCTTGTTTGTAACGTCTCAAGGTACCAGTTGAAGTATTCAATTCTGAGCAAATGTTCGTTATATTGTTACGTGCAGCGGAATTAAGCCGTGTTTTATCTTACTGCTTACATAATGTGCATGGTCGTTTGATAAAAATAAAAAAGTGTAAAATCACGTTCACCGTTTATTTTAGGAGCTGCGGATTATTCTGTGACGTTAAAAGCGAGTGGTTGCTAGGTGATTTAAAACGATTCAGATGACGCAAAAAGTGAATGTTATCGAAAATTGTAAACGTATCCACCTGAAAATTTGTTTGTGTTAATCAACACATCGAGTACTAGCGGTCCTGTAGCCCCAACATGAGTTTATTAGGCGTTGAATATTAAAGTAACGCTTTGATGTGTTACGAATATATAATGTTATTTAAGTTAATGTTTATGAATAGAGTATTTCACTAATTCATATTTCATAAATCATAATTTCAAGGTAAAGTGGTAGAGGAGCAAAAGAAGTTGTGTGGTTTTAGGAAACCACGATGAAAGTGAAACTTTTTTTCAGATTGTAGGCATTTAATTGAGAATTTTTCGAAAGCTACTTGATTTAGGATTTTAAAAGTAATATTAACTTAAGACGTGAAAAAGGAAATGATAATAGTAGACAAGATATATAACTATGAATGTTTATTTTACTCTGCGTACTAAAGTACAGAATACATAAATAAATACAATGTTCGGTATGATATATATATACATATTAAAAACGTAGATCAATATTTATATAAATCATTGAATTATTTTAAATTTCGATTATTTGATCACTAACTTCATCTTCGCTTTGAGTCTCACAGTTTATAAATGTAAATAATATTTTGTGGTAACTAAAATAAGTAAACATTGACATGGATTCTATTTTTTCAATGTGTCTGGTAAAAACTGCATCGATCGTAGTACCATACCAACGCTGCACAGCTGATGAGAGCTATAGGTACCGCCATATTGGTTTCTTTACCCCCACTCCGCGGCCGACTGTAATGCGACATGCGATAGGTAAACGAAATATTCTGAGGCGATACAATAAAAGTTTCACTTTAAAAATTGTTTAACTAATATGAAAATTTTACCGAATTAAAGATTTAGACTTCCGGTCTTATTCATAAACAAACACTAACTTAGGTTTAAAACCTACATTAGCTAAAACGTTCATGTAGTCTAAATAACTGTTATACAGCACTGTTAAAAATTTGTATTCGTAATCATTATTTAAACCACTGTTAACTAATTGAGCGCTAAAGTATAGTTAAATAACTCATTTGCACAGATCATAGCCAAAATAAAAAAAAATTAAACAAAACTATCTATGACAGCAAACTGTCAAACTTGAACTGCAAATTTGACATTAAAAAGAAAATGAAATTTTTATACGTTAATAAAGTGTTTTATAAGAAAAAGAGCTTTTCTAGGTATTTCGGGGGATGTGACGGGGACTCTTTTATATTTCACGAAATAAGTTTCAATTAAATTTATGATTTTCCGAATGGTTTCTTTGTTAAATCTATATTTAAGTTTAAAATTTAAATGCATAATTTCAATTTTGCAAAACTAATCTGGCTAAGGAATTGCAAGTTAATAAACCAAATGTCACATGTGACGTATGTCAATCAAAGGTAGGTTAAAATTTGTTTAATAAAGCTTTAAAGAAGGCTCTCATTAACTTTAAAACACTGATAACACAGGTTTTATCGTTATTGGACGTTTATGAATAATGATTTTTAACAAACGTAATTGAAGCTTATTTTAAGCCTGTTTTAAGGTGCGCAATATTTTTGATATCGCTTTATAGTGGATACGGGTGCTATTATTAGGTGTATTACTATTAGGGGGATGACACTATCAGGGATATTTCGAAATCTCTTTTGTATGAGGTGCGTTGTCACCTGCCGTTGGAGGAGCTCTAATGCCCATATGCACCATATGGTCAGGACTGTCAGTCGAGTCAGAACTAGAGTCTGCTTTACCCACCGTGCAATAGGGCACGGTGGGTAAAGCAGACTCTTGTTCGATAAAAAAAACGAGGCTGTCGGGTAAAGCAGACACAGTCCGATTCCTAAAGTATCCATACAAAATACGTTTTTAGCTGTCAGTAAATCCAACTAAGAGTCCTGACCGTGTGTGGTGCATACGGGCGCAAGACAACTCGGTTGGTGAGATTTGTTAATAGCCTGACCTTGTTGAATCACGCGGTATCTAAGTACGTGGTTCGCTTAGTCAACATGACTTCATTGAGAGTGGACCAACTTTTGAGTCACTTAGAGCGTTCGCTAAATGCGTTTTCGAAAAAATGGGGATCTTAACTGAGTCGATGCGAAGGGACAGTCATTAACCATGTCTGATGGATGCGCTTGATTATATATATAATACTTTATTAGGGACTTTTTATTGTACGTGAGGGGCTAGGTTACGGGTCCCTGGCACATGAGGCGGAAAATGGCATGCCTAATCGTGCAAAAACGTGTAATTTTACTATAGGAGAAGTTTTAAAGAAAACTTCAGATTATTTTCAATTTTGAGATTGCGAAAAATTTCTAGTTATTGAGATAATTATTTCATTATTACTCCAGTTCTGGCTGGTTCCAAAAATATTATTTAACTTATGTAGAAAATTATTATGTGTCTGTTTTATTTTGAGGTTTCCTGTAATTGAAAGAAGCGTTTACGCTTTTTATTATATATTTTGGTACAGATACCAGAAAAAAGCTGTAGAACGATGTCTATAAAATATATTGATATTTTCAGTAATGATCAGTGCTTATTCTGTATTGCTAAGTGTAGGATTCGCAACCTATACGTACTTGGTGCGTCGCCAGTTCCAGGGGGATGGGCAATGGGTGCTGTAATGACAATGAAGTCAGATTCGACCTATCGCATCATGGACACTGGCATAAAAAACAAAGTGGAAGAATCTGTTCAAAAATGTATTGTTTTCTTTTTTAATGTGGTGATTGTTAATGGCAGGCTAGTGCTGTCAATGTGTTGTTTTTTACGCTGATTTCTCTCGGCCGCTGCGAGTTGTAAACTGCACGCTCCGCTGGACCGCGTGAAGATTATCTTGCACTGTGACGCTGTTCGTTTCGGTGTTTGTTTATTCGCTCGCTACCTCGTGTGACGGCATTGTGGGACGCTCCGGCTGTTATCTATAACTACAGCTATGGGAAGCTAGTAGACTTTAATTTTTTTCAAGTCAAGTTTAGATAGCAATGGATCAAAAATTCGAATTTTTAATTAAACGACCGTTTTTAGCGAAGGGGATCGTGCGGTTATTGTATTAAAGATGCCTTTTAAAATAATTTTTTTATAAAAATAAGTATCTAATCAGACTACAGTATACTTGGCGTGTGCGTGGGGTAGATGGGGTTTACATTTTGAATGCGGAAGTAGTTGGTGCAGACAGAAATAAGAGGGCATTTTTCATATAACAAACATCATCGATGTGCCGGTTAACTGAACAAAGCATTTTAAGAGGTTAATCAATTTTTTGAAATTTAAAAAATAGTTATATATTGATTGTATGAATTCACTAATAATACAAATAAATCTAAATTTACTTGACAGGGGAATGACACATTTTACCCGGAACAAATATAGACAGAGATAAAGGCGCATGTTTTCGTATAACAGGTAAAACGGATGTCCTGGTTAATTGGTTAAAGTATTTTAAGAAGTTAATACATTTTTTCTTATATTTGAAGAAAGCTTTTAAAAATATTGTTAAGGTACCAGAATGTTATTTATTGATTGTATGAATTCACTAATAATACAATATAAATAAATTTAAATTTACCTGACAAGGGACTGACACATTTTACCCGGAACAAATGGAGACGAAGTAAAAGCGCATGTTTCCATGTAACAAGCAAAACTGATGTCCTGGTTAAGTGGATAAAGTATTATAAGAAGTTAATAAATTTTGTTCTTATTACAAAAATGTACACTTACCTAACAAGGGACTGACGCATTTCATCAGGAACAAGTAGAATCGATTTACTATTTATATAAAGAAATCATTTATATTGGTAAAAAGTAGTATAACTCGGTAACCAGCTGTGTTCAAAATAGTTTTGGTAATACGGTAGTTGACTCATTCTAAATTTTGATATTTTTCGTACAATATTGTGGCATATAAGTTAATTAAAAACCAGTCTTGAAAAAAATTCAAAAATTGAAAAATAAGCCAGTTGTAGGCTTCTAAATTTGAAGATACGTATTGAGTTGGGTATATCCCTATCTCTTTTCCTCTCGTAGAATATAATGTGCAATATCAAAAATGACCTCACAACACAGTAATGCCATCCTTTTCTAAAGGTTAAATTTAAACTTTTATAACTCGGTCAATTTTTAAGATTATTAAAAAAAAATTTCAGTCTTCATCAGCTTGTACCTTGAAATTATGATTAATGAATTAAAAAAAATTCAGTCAAATACCCAATTTCTGTGTTATTTCGTCTGTGGCATTTGCAGTAAAATGAGCACACAGAGGATTGATTTCGAAAATGTTTACTTGAAAATTTTGTTATAACAGTACTTATAAAGGTAATGTTTCAAGAAAAAATCACCAGCTTGAAATGTTTTGTTTAGGCATGCATTTAGTATTTTTTATTAAGATTACTAGTAACTATTAAAGTCACAGATTAACCGCCATTATTGTTATCAAGCATACCATATTATGATAATAAAGTTGTTCAAATTATTTATTTTGACTGTATGCAATAAGAATTATTATCTACACATATTTCAAAGAGAAGAAATTACAATTTTCCGCTGATTTTATTTTTGACGCGTAAGTGTGCGTGCATCCTTAATGCACTGTAAGCATTTCAATTTCGAGTAGTTAGCGAGTTTCGTAAGGGGTTGTGCTGATTGAGATTATTTTTTTAAATTTTTGTTAACTCTCGATATAGAGTAAAAGTGAGGCGAACGGTTGCACATTAGATATAGGAATAATTTTGTGCCAAAGATTATTTTTCTTTTTTTCTTTCTGTATATGGATGGATATATGTTATGTAGCTTACAGTCAGTATAGTAGTATAGTAAGTCATGAGTCCGGATATAGTGCCCATGATCTCGCAGTAATTTGACAGAAACGCGTCAATGTTGCTGTCCGCGTATGCGCGTTCGGTAAACGGTGAAGGTACTTGTTGACTTACGCACAAAATAATTATAAAATTAATTAAGTATGAATGCGAGGTCTCGACCGACGATTGCGTAGGAAGAACCGGTCGGTGGGTTGGAAACGGACTTTTGAAAGAAAAGGCAAACTGACGACTTTTACCGTTGCGACAATGTAGCGCCGTGCGAATGAAGATCTCACTTCATTGTTTGGACGGTGCGGATATTTCACAATGGTCGGTGATAGTTTTCGTTTTCGCCCGAGGAACGGTGTCTTGAAAATTGGATTTTAACCGTGGTCGAGGTATGCGTGTTACGTCGGCTACACAATGAAAGTGAAACGAAAGGCAAGTTCAGTGTAAATATTAACTTAAGCACTTGTGTATTAATTATAATTTGTTTGTTTACGTAATGTTCAGTGATCCGGCTTTGCAAGTTAAGCCTCTCCAAATGTTTTTGAAAATACTTTCACCGTGGGAAAACCTGTCCTTTCCCGAAGAGCATCTGTACACACAATATTTACTGAGTAGCGGTCGACTAGTGGTCGAAATTCAACTAATGATTCGTAATCCGTTCAAGTTTTAAGTTTGAACGATATTGTGGTTCTTTTGTCAAACAGTATACCTCTATAATTATTGCATATAATTTTTTTTTTATTTGTTCAATTACGTCCGCTGATAGCGTGTACAAATACTTCGTTATCGTGTGTTGTTTGCCTTAATTCCCAGCAATACGTATGAAATTTAATGTTAGTAACAGTTGAAAAAAATATGTAAAATTTAGCTGTCATAGTTAGATGACCACGGTTGTCGTGGGGAAGTGGGTTTCTATATAATTCTATCTTAGATATTTATTTGCATTTAAATAAGACAAAGAGAGAATGAGGGTAAATTCAACCACACAAGGGTACAAAGTTTTCTCTTCACGTATTAATATATAGACTAGCGTGACCCGTGCGAAGTCTTCGCATTATTTCTTCCATTATGAAGCTCAGATGACAGATCAAACAAATATTTTACTAAAATTGACATATAGAGGCGCAAGTATCAAAAGCGTTGAGCTAAAGCGCCACTTTATTTATACGTGAGTGGATTTGAAATTAAACAAAAATTTTACCGACCGTCAATCATATTGACGTTGAGCCGTTAGATGGCAGCATTGCTGTTTTGGGTATATAATTTTAATAATTAATTAATTTGCAAAAACAATAGCAATAATACATTTTTTAGTTGTGGATGCCGGTAGAGCAAGCAATTATCTATAAAATGATATATAATTTATGTGGATTAGTTGTGAGGTTTTTTCTAAAAAGGGAGAGTAACATCTTAACCTTAGCGTATTAATATATATGATGATGATGATGATGATGATACTATGACACTATATATAAATCATATTCTAGTGCGACCGTGATTGACACATAATCACAGTTGTCATGGGGAAGTGGGGGGTCTCAATATAATTCGGTTCTAGATAATTTATTTGCATTTAAATAAGACAAAGAGAGAATGAGTGAACTCAACCACACAGGTTTCATAATCTGTTATTCAACGAGAGCGAAGTAAATTTTATAGAGAAATTATATTATTTTAAACACGATGAAATTTGGGGAATGTTTCATTTAATTTTGGTATGGACTGCCCTTGTAGTACTATGTTCCTTGGAAGCGCTGCCTTTTCTAAGCGGACATCATCCTTGATTGAAATGACGTGAATGCATAAGATAAATTTCAAAATTAATTTGATATTCCTTGTCGGATATTGATCGATTGACTCATTCGTAGGCGAGGGCGGAGTGTGGTCTTCCCCGCGTTGCCACGACGACTGGTTTCGCACTGTTGCAAACAAACTTAGAATGGTCGAGTGACGAATTGAATTTAACCTTGCGGGGGAGACGCGAGTGGCACTGGCGGGGTACTTGATTGTATTGTTGCGTGAGGCAAAAGAAGTATTTCCTTATCGCGCATCGAATCTTTTGTATAATATTTTTCTTTTTACGTAGCTTTGATCTCACAATCGGGTTTTATGGTATTGCTTGACCAAACAAACCGTGATAAGTATATATTCAAATTCTGAGTTTTTTCGACAAAGAAAAGGACAGTAATGGTTGTACACAGGACCAACAATGTAATGAAGAACGTGTCTATTATTTATACAGGCGATTCTGTGCATGAAACCGAGTGAATTACTTATTTGAAGCGTGTTTCTGTAGAAAAAAAACGTAAATTTTCGTGATTGCAACTTTGGTCAAATCGGGTTTTATGATTTTGCTTGACCAAACAAACCGTGATAAGTGTATACTTAAATTCTAAGTTTCTCTTCGCCCTCGGGGAAGGACAGACCTTATTCTAAGGTCTGTCCTCCCCCGGATATTGCAATTTTAGCCTCGTGTTCTGTCACAGTTTTTGCGGAAGTAATTCTTTTCAAAGTTTCAGAGTTTTTCGGTTTCGCCACTGTCCTCCTCCGGATATTGGAATTTTAGCCCCGTGTTCTGGTCACAGTTTTTGCAAACGTAATTCTGTTTAAGGTTTCAGAGTTTTTTTGTTTCGCTACTATCAAAAAAGGGTATGTATTTTTATGAAAAATAAACGGTTTTTCGTATTTTTACATTATTAATTATTGAGAATGAGATGAAGCGACGATTTACAAGTCACATTTTCCGAGAGGCATTTTACTGTTAAATATAAACGAATTCAGTTTTTTAACTAATAAGTAAGTGTACGATGCCGGAAACAGGTAGTGGAACTGGGCGTTATAAGCGTTTTTTTATATTCATTGTGTTATTTCGATTCCGGTCCCGATCCCGAAAATCAAAACCAGAATGTGAAAAACATTATTTCGGGATCTGGATCGAATCGGAATTTCGGAATTGGATTACCCTAGTTCTGACCCAATTATTTATAAAATTAGTGGGCGTAGAGTTCAATCAGGCCAGTTATGCAGTTACGAAATTTTAATATTATCTTTGAACATAACATTTGTGGTGGTGCAATGCGGGGCGCCACGCAATTTATGCCATGGTAGTCTAGACTAAAATGCCGTGCAATGATTATCTATGAATTTTGCATGTTTAATGGAAAGTATGTGCGTGCATAATTTTTTTTAAGTTTCTGTTCGCTCCACTCCTGTAAATGATGGCGTGATTTTGTATTATAGCCAGCCTATGTTTTAATTTAATACGTGTATTGTTTATATGCAAAATTTCATTGGAATCTATTTGGGCGTTTAAGCGTAAAAGAAAGACAAACAAATACACAGTTAACGTTTTTACCTTTATAATATTAGTGGGGGATTAAATTTAATATATAATTTACAAGAAATATGCGTTATATTCGTTGTAAACTATATGTAAAATAATGATTATAATTAATACCTTCGTTTATCATAACTTGATTATTATAACCTTTGTATTTAATTATTAAAATGAATAATAGTTTAATAATTAAATGCGAAGATTATCTGTAAGCATAATAAAACTGTAACAGAATGAATTTTGTACATAGAAAATAGTTTAAAAAGAGTGAGATTGATTGAGCATATAGAATGGTAATAGAAGCCAAAAAACCTGTTATCGTAATTTTTGACTGTCTGTTAATTTGTTCTTCATTCACGCGAAATCTACCAGACGGATTTTTACATAATTTAGTGTGGTAATAATTTATACCATCTAGCAAGATATAGAATACTTTTTATCTTGATATTGTAGATTTTTAAAAAAAATCTGCGTCATATCGATGAATATTACGATATTGATTCTGCCAACACCATTTGTTAGCGTTTTTAGTAAACTTCATGTTCATAGAGTTCTGATAGAAAAAAAAAATAAAAAAGCAAAAAACAAAAAACCTAATAACTTTTTTCGGATTTCGACGCGAACAAAGTCACAAGCAAGTATAGTAAATACACGAAAATTACTATTATTTCCAGATGAGTCCAAAAATTTTTTTTATATATTATCTATGGTTTGTAGTTCACATTTTCATATTAATTTCAATTAATATAACAGATAATGTTATTGAAACACTTAAATAAATTGACTTATAGTTGGCGTTATGACAACTGAATGTTACGGAAATATCCCTCTTGATTATTTCACTTATTGGCTGAGTGCGGACTACAAAGTGGGGGTAACGAAATCGACTGCAGCGCTCGCTGTGGTAGAAATATAAGTATCGAAAGGCTATTGTCAAATATTTTCGTAGGTAATATAATTTACTGACGTGCATTTGTTGTACTTTTTAACTTTTCATTTAATTTTTTAGCAAATTTTCAAAATTTGTTACATGATAAATTGTAGAAGTAGATACGTAAAGAAACAAATATGACATAAAGTTTTTTTAATATCGAATAGTATATGAAAAAAATAAATGGATAACTGCTGCAAAAGGGAAAAAGTAAGTACCATAACCAACTTTTGAATATATTTGGCATTAATTTTGTAGAAGTTCATTATAATTAAATTTTAGTCAACTAAATGAAATAACGTGATGTAGCATTATTTCTACTTTATTTAAATTCTTTATCACGACCTAGATTTCCCTGTATGACAACATCTTTAGGTGGGCTATCTCTAAAGATTCACTTCACTATCTTTAATTGTTTAAACCAATTTTTTTTTTATAATAGAGTATTTAATAATTCCATTCATTTTATTGCGCTGAAAACGTCAAGATAATGTGTATTCTTGGTTTGGACAACTGTTATTATTATTTTTTAATAATAGCATTATATCAGACATTTTTACAACAAAATACTTTTCAACAAAATAACAAGACAATAACAAACTTAACCAATTAACAATAACCAACTTAACCAATTTTGACAATAACCAACTTAACCAATTGATTATTTTTTAATAATAGCATTATATCAGACATTTTTCTCTACTTTTCAACAATTTTATTATTTTTTAATAATAGCATTATATCAGACATTTTTCTCTACTTTTCAACAAAATAACAAGACAATAACCAACTTAACCAATTTTGCATAGACAATAACCAACTTAACCAATTAAACCAATTTTGACAATAACCAACTTAACAAATTTAAGACAATAACCAACTTAACCAATTTTGCAATAATAGCATTATATCAGACATTTTTCTCTACTTTTCAACAAAATAACAAGACAATAACCAACTTAACCAATTTTGGCGAAGACAAAACATTTTTGAAAAGTAAACGAACAAAAATAAAAGAACAATCTGTAGTTGAAGAACACAAAATTAAGAAAAAATTACATAATATTCTATGTTTTTCGTTAGTTTTATATTATTCACTGAATTACGAGTATTACCAGAATTATGCCTTTGGTGCCCATAAATAAAACTACTTTAAAATTGCGGCCGCTAGGCGACGCTAATATCACTCACCCAACGGATAAATATAACGAAAGTTCACTTAAAAAAGTATAAAATACTATTTCGGTAAACGTTATTATTGAATATATTTGGCGTTAATTTTGTAGAAATCCATTATTCACAATTAAATGAAACTACGTGATGTAGTATTATTTCTACTATCTTTAATTTCTTTACCACGACCTAGGTTTCGTTGTACTACAACATCTTTGCTAATATCCCACCTGAAGATGTTGTAATACAACGAAACCTAGGTCGTGGTAAAGAAATTAAAGATAGTAGAAATAATACTACATCACGTAGTTTCATTTAATTGTGAAACGTTATTATGTCAATAAAGGTGGCTAGAGTTTCATTATCGAACCGCTTTATCCCCGACTAATGAGTTTTTATAGTGTAACCTGATGAGCCGTGTGTTATTATAACTAGTTTAAATGTTCATAACATCCTGCAGCTTGTTGAGGTTAAATTTCTGACTACATGTATTCTCGAGGTTCTTTACCTCTGTAACTTCTACTGCGAACAACGTATTTGGTAAATTTATACATACAAGATTCATTCTAATTCACAGTGAAATCGAGTTTATGACTAAGCGAAACATTCTTTAGCCCACGGTGGTCTAAAAAGTAGATAAACTATTTCTAAGATCGTTTAAAAAATATGCCGTAAATACTTTTATAGACTGAATTGACTAGATTGAAGACGATTTTGTTACAATTCACTAGAACGTGAAATTACCATTTTAAATGCAAAGGCGTTGAATTGAAGATGGTCAAAGTTTTGAGCGAACAATGTCTGTTTACGGTTGAGTACACATAACTGCGATCTTTTGACGATGCGGCTGACGTGAAATCATCCGCTGGCATTGAATTAGGAGATACCTAGTGTGCGGTCGATCCGTTCCGTTGGACAGACGCTGCGTTGCGCTCGTGTCCGTCTGTCTGTGTGCGGAGGCGAGGACATGCGTGCGCTTGTGGGCGCGCGCGTTGTTCGTATATAGTCATAAATTATGCGCGCGAGCGTGTCATCGCTATTAGCGGCGGGCGGCGCAGTCTAGTGCAGGCTCTGCGGTCGATTGTAGGTGATCGTGGACTTTTTATGTCGCTGTGCGAGCGCAAAGCTTGCGCAGCTGTTTCTAAGACGCTAGTCGTCATTAGAATGTGACAAGCAGCTATTAGATGGTGTAACGAAATAAAATGAGTATACGTAATAAGGTACCCCGCCCTTTATCGTGGATCACGCATGTCATCGGGAATACTCGGAATGATCAGTCAATAAATAAGCCAATCTCTTTCTTCCATGCTTCGTTTAAGCTACAGAAACCAGAGTGAACTAGAAAAGGCATGCGATTAAGATGAGCGCACAACAAGTAAGCGAAGCTGTGCATACTTTAAACTAAGCACATCTTGTCTACATTAGTTTGTCGTTTGCAGTGAGGCGAGAAGGTGTTCTGTTATTATTATGTAAAAAATATGCGTGAATTAATTGAGTAAAAAGAAGTATTGTATGTACAATTTTGCCAAAGGAGTTATTTGTTACCCTAGTTGTAAAGTTAATATCAATTTTTTTTATATCAATTAAAAAAGATAACCTAACATATATGTTTATACACCCAATGTTCAATAGTTTGTACGAGCAGGATAAGCATATGGCACGGAACAAACATGCGGGAACGAGATGCAGCAACGAACGTTGTTTAAGATTATTGTGAGCGGAGGTGGGGGTGTGTGCTATGAATGTAATTAGGTTGCTCAAAGCACAGTTTGGTGACATTGGTTCCCATAAAATTTCTATCCTATTATTTGTTCAATGGTTTGAGCAGGTTACCCTACCTCTGTTACGTTTTTCATCACTACACTACCCCCATGAAGCGTAACATGATGGTATAGATGATTATATTATATATGATGTTCCTCAAAGTGTGAACTTTCTAAAATAATAATCGGGTGGTCACAAAGATTAGCGCGAACAAACAAATGAACAAGCAAACGTTTTCACTTTATATATATATATATATATATATATATATATATATATATATATATATATATATATACATATTTTTTTATTTTTTTTGTTGTTTTTTCGTTTCCTTTCATAAAACGCGAAATTTGATAAACGTCAAAAATGCAGTACGTTACAGATTTTAAAAAATAAGTTCTTTGGCCTATAAATATTTTCCCCTGCTTGTTTCGAGTAAACATTATTAAACAATTTCAGAAGGATGTTCCACTATTGCACTTACCTCTTGGAGCCTCATTAAGAATATGAGATATTGAGTTTTTAGGGTTACGTGTCTCAAAAAAAAAACAGAGCCCTCATTAGGCACCTGAAATGGAATATAATTTTTAAAAATACTGGCGTTTTTAGGGTTCCGTACCTCAAAAGGAAAAAAAGGAACCCTTATAGGATCATTTCGTTGTCCGCTTGTCTGTCTGTCGAGACCATTTTTCTCAGGACGCGTGGAGGTATTAAGTATAAATTGATACTAAATACTTAAGTCAACGATCCCTTGGAGCTGTAAAAAATCAAGCTTCTAAGTCAACGCGATCAAGAAGAACCCTAAAACTGCAACCGTTTATACCGCATATTTTGACACCGCAAGTAAATAAAAACCTGCAGGGTATTTTTCGTTGACTTACAATCATGAAGTTTGCCAAGAAGCAAGCTCTCACAACACAACTAGAGGAAACGATCTGAAAATCGTTAATTTGTAATTACATCACATAATTTTTTTTAAATATGCGCCACATGAAAGAACGTGACATTCACTCTGTGGTGTCAAGATGAGGGTCTTTTTCTCTTCGAGTTTCACGTGGATTTTTTCGACGAGCCTGTCGATAGATGGAACATTACATGTTACATCTGTGTATGGTGGATATAATCTGTACTTTGTTCCATCGTGCTGGTTCGAAGAGCTCCCTAGTAGTAACAATTAAAAACTATTACGAGAAATAATCCAACTTTTCGTAAAAAAACTTACAAGATTTGTCATTTGTCTGATTGACAATTTAGATAATACTTATAATACTAGAGGACTTATTTTTTCATAATAAAAATTACACCCTGGTTATAGTTTGGTCAGTGACAGAATTTTAAGGAGCTATTGAGAATCGGCAACTAAATCATAAAATTAAAAAAAATTGTGTTTTTTTTTCACTATATGATTTAGTTACTTTTTCTTAATAGCTCCTTGAAATTCCGTCACTCATCAAAACGTCACACAGTATGGAGAAACGAATAATGGTATTATTTTTATTCTTCTAGCACTTGGGCCTTGTGTGGACTTTTTTAGAGTGCCAATGAAGTACTTGATTTTTTTAACGTCATGTGTCGTATAGGGTATAAACTGAAAGAGGGAATTCTACGGATTTGAAAGTAATTTTTTTCTTCGGGATTTTGTATAAAATAATTGTAGTGATATCATCATGTTCGCAACGAGCAAGTTCCTCCCTTATCTATGCTAAAATCAAAATAATTAAAAAACATCGTGTTCAACATGTCAGTACACATGACAGAAGTGAAACTTCTTTGCCGATCTGAATCTGTGTCTAAAACAGCAGAATAGAGAGAAACAGATAGAGAGAGAGGGGGAAGGGGGGATAAATAATAATTAACTATAAATATTACTCACTGTTGAAATACATTTGTTTTTTGTATTTGCGCATTTAAAACTTGCAAACGTGCATAAGGACACGATAAATACGTTGAGTTAAATATTTAAAAACGTATACTAAGTGTAAGTCTATAGATTATACTTAATTCGTATAAGAAGATTTTAATACTATACATTCCGAAATAAAATATCATTACAAATCGACGTAAACATCTACATCGACATAAATTTACGTTGACAAGTGTCAATTAAAAAAAATAGTCACGATGCCAGTACCAAAACACGGCTAAATCTAGCTGAAGGAAGTCGGGATGTATTGATTCTGTGGTTAATTACATTTTGCGGCAGCTATATGTGCGGGTTCAGTGCTGAATTATAAATAACTTAAGTACATATGTTGTCAGCCTTGCAATGGGTGAAGTACACGGATAATAGGTAACAAATCAATCATAAATAGATAAATAAGTCGGCAATATTTTGACAGTTTATTTTTGACACACATAACTTATGAAACGGCTAATAGCAGTAGTGAGCGCCATTTTTGTCTGTTTTCGCGCATGCGTACATTTCTATCTCTCTCAGTTGTTAGCTAATGACCTATTTTACGTCCTTCTTGCGATAGATTCTTTACATTCAAAAAGTTGTATAAAATTCAACTTTGACATTTTACGCTCATCACGCCCAAAGAAGTTTCACGTCAAAAATATTTACTAGAGCTTACTTAGAGATTACTAGAACATAAAGTTTATCGAAAAGCTATAGCGATGATTCTAAGTGTCATAACTTTTTTAACATAATAGTTTCTTTCCTCTGATGAAAAATAATATAAATATTTATAAATCGTTTATTAGTATGCACATGTTATCTTTTAATCGTAATAATATATATATATATATATATATATATATATATATATATATATATATATGTAACGAGTATTACTATTAAACCATTTACAAATATTTAAATATGTGCGCTTAAATGTTCAAGCGTGTATGGGACTCCCGTAATGTGATTTTTTCTCATACTTACCAGTTTTTCAAATTAATTCCGTCTTTCTGAATGTTTTTATTTTCACATGCTTTCAAATTTTCGTGGAGTTTTCACTATTATGTTTGATTCTAGGAAAGGAACACATCCTTACGGGATGCTAAAAAATAAGTATTGTTGATAATTTTGTCGATTTTCTAAAAATCAGAATACACTTGGCACACTATTTAAAACCTTTCGTACGTAAACATTTCCATGATCTGAAATTAATTTCTATAGGTAAATACGTTCCTTTACAGACATCGGATGGGGATATTTTAGTAATTTTAAAGGGTATGTCGTCTTAAGGGTAGATGGAAATCCAATAATTAGGGAAAGATTAAATGCCAGATGGAAATAAAGGTCCAAGCCAGATTTCCCTTGTACGAGATGCATGTTTATTTGAATTTTAGAAATAATTAATAAGTCTGAGTAATAAGATGTAATGGTCTGAGCATTGATATAATTGAAATGCAATTCGTAAAGGCTGTGAAAAAGAGCAGACAAAAGAATATCGTATCTAGACCACAAGATGCCATACCAAAGATTCCATAAAATGATTTGTGATCATCCGAAGTGAAAAAATTGCAGAATTGTCAAGAGAAGAGATGGGATGAAGGAGTTGGATTAGTGGAAGATATGGAGGCAATTTCAAAGTTAAACAACAAATATGTACGATTTAAATTAAATTAAAAAATATAATTAATTAATTATAAGATTATAAAAAACGACGTTTTCGAAGTAAATTAAGTAATGGTGAAAAAAATATTTTAATCTGTAATAATAATAATAATAATACGATAAAAAATGTAACAATAAACCGTAAGAATAGAGAGAAACATGAAATTTAATATCTCATCTCAAATTTAATTAAAATGTAACTCCCGATTATTATATAAAAAAAATAATTCTATGAAAAACTAATCCGAAGGTATGAATAGCCCTCGGATTTCACTTGTAATCGTTTCATTCTGTAGTGCTTGGGAGGATGAAGTAATTGTATGAGGAAACGGCAATGTTAAAATGTTCAAAACCATCATAGTATTTGGACAGATCATGCTCTGGCTCGTGATCCTCTTGTTACCTAATCATCATTAGGTAACAACAGGTATGACTAATTATATCGACGCGCACTCGACAGCGACGCGCTCCCAAGTGGCTTCGTCCGTCAGTGAAGCCTTGCTCGAGGCCCCACTCCTGACAAGTGTTTGTCGCGGATTTTGTGGTGTGCAGTTGGTGATTTTTTTACCATTAAATTAATATAACGAAATGAGTCTAAAAATTCTAAGTGTCATTTTATATATTTCACTTGGTATGTGAAACTTTCGAGATACTTTTTCCTTTCGTATGCCAGAATGAAGTTATGGAGTTAATAATCAATACTAAGTGAGAATATAGATTTGATTCATTAAGATGAAATGCTATCTGCAATTACAAATTCATTTAATTCGATTGATTGGAGTGGAAGATGCGTATCGGAAAAATAGGTTACAATGAAAATTGTTTCGCCTCCTTTGGAAATATTTCGTTTTTGATAGAATTTCGATAAATTTTTCGGGAAGTAATTTATCTGTGAAAGTCCGTCGCTGCGTCTGTCTGTTCGTATAAAATGGTTTTGGTAGCTTGATTCACGAGAAAGGTTTTAATGTATAATTTATGAAAGTTTTGTAAAAAATACCCGACCTGTAACGATGAATGTCAATGAAGGCAGAAAAAAGCATTCGTTGGAGAGATACCTTGATATGTGCTGCTTATATCGTTTGAGATACGTGGAAGGTTTTGGTAGCTTGGTTCACGAGAAAGGTTTGAATGCGTAATTTATGAATGTTTTGTAAAAATTATCCGACGTGTAACGGTGAATGTCGACGAAAGCGAAAAAATCATTCATCGGAGAGATACTTTGATATGCGCTGCTTAAAGCGTTATAGATACGTGGACGGTTTTGGTAGCTTGATTCACGAGTAGATTTGAATGCGTAATTTATGAATGTTTTGTAAAAATTATCCAACCTGTAACGATGAATGTCGGTGAAGACGACAAAAAGCATTAGTTGGAGAGTTACATTGACGTGTGCTGTGTAAATCGTTAGAGGTACATTGAAATATTGTATGGCAACATTGTTCCTCTCCGAAAGTTTTATAATAAAATTCCTGACAGTATATGTATATGTATTACACAAAACCCATAATAAACGTTTTACTTTTTAAACACATAATATTTTAACTCAATTTTTAGAGCTTATTGGGCAAAATATTACACAAAACCCATAATAAACGTTTTACTTTTTAAATATATAATATTTTAACTCAATTTTTAGAGCTTATTGGGCAAAATATTACACAAAACCCATAATAAACGTTTTACTTTTTAAATATATAATATTTTAACTCAATTTTTAGAGCTTATTGGGCAAAATATTACACAAAACCCATAATAAACGTTTTACTTTTTAAATATATAATATTTTAACTCAATTTTTAGAGCTTATTGGGCAAAATATTACACAAAACCCATAATAAACGTTTTACTTTTTAAATATATAATATTTTAACTCAATTTTTAGAGCTTATTGGGCAAAATATTACACAAAACCCATTATAAACGTTTTACTTTTAAGTATATAACATTTCAACTCAATTTATAGAACTTACTGGGAAAAATATTACACAAAACCCAAAATAAACGTTTTACTTTTTAAATATATAATATTACAACTCAATTTTTAGAGCTTGTTGTGCAAAACTGTTTTAATCCTTGTCAAATTTTAAAATGACCTTCCTCAACTTGTGTAATTCCAATTTTCTTTGCGTACCATAGTTTTCTAACGAATAGTTTTATAAGTTATGACAGCGTTCTAAGTAAGCAAAATTATACGCGCGGACTTATACACGTTCACGCATCCCATGTTTCTGTATGCCTGCCGTGCGAAGCCAGGGCCGGGTCGCTAGTAGAGATGGGCCAAATCAGAAATTTATCAAACCATTCGATTCAATCGATTTGAAAATTCTTTTAAACCGAGTTTATCAAGTCGATTTAAATTGATTTCTATTGTTTAGGAATTTGTTCATTTTTGCGACTTTCAATCGGTTGGTTGACAAATGAAAGCGGTTAAATAATCAAAACAATAAAGAATCTGTAGAATTATCAACCAGCGCTAAGTTAGAAGATTCACCTGGGCCACGTGATTTATATAAATAAGCAGTCTAGTTATCCGGATGCTTCTTTCTGATGTGTGTCATCATCATGCTCGTATACCCGGAATCTTTATAAGATAAATAACATTTTCCGCACACGATTTTTCCGTCTATTGGCTTTTCAAAAATCTTTCTAACTATATACGTCGTTTTCGGACCGGCATTGTTGTTTGAAATATGTAAATTAAATAATCGACAGACTTAAAATCAATCTTTTCTTACAAAAAAAAAACACAACTTGAACCAACTAATGAAAATAATTGATTAAAACCTACGTATAAGGAATGTATGTACTCGTAGACTAAAACAATAAAATATGATCGAACGAGCTATTACAATTTAGGCGGGAACCACCGAGTACATTCGGTTTAATTCGAACATACGAGCGATGAATTCGATTGAAGTCGAGTATACTGCGAGCGATACACGGACTGAGGCAGCCCCGTCAACTTGGTTCGTAATAGGCATAACTCGATTTAACTCTGTTTAACCTCAACTCTGTTTGAATCGATTTGTATGTACTCGTACACTAAAACAATAAAATATGATCGAACGAGCTATTACTATATACGCGGTAATCACAGAGTACATTCGGTTTAATTCGGACATACGAGCGATGAATTTGGTTTAAGTCGAGTAAACATACGAGCAAAACATGGACCGAGGTAGCCCTGACAAGCCGGTTCATCATAGACATAAATAGGTTTAACTCGGTTTAACCTCAACTCTGTTTGAATCGGTTTGTATGTACTCGTAGACTAAAAGAATAAAATATGATCGAACGAGCTATTACAACATACAAGGGAACCACAGAGTACATTCGGTTTGATTCTAACATACGAGCGATGAATTCTGTTTAAGTCGAGTATGCATGCGAGCGGTACACTGACCGAGGCAGCCCCGACAACTCGGTTCATTATAGACATAAATCGATTTAACTCAGTTCAACCTCGACTCGGTTTGAATCGGTTTGCGAAGTCGAGTCGTTACATCTCTAATCGCTAGTACGAAAAAAGAGTATAGGAGCGCCGCTATTACAATTCGTTTGAATGTCGGAAGTTATTTAAAAAAAAATTGTTTGGAATCGACTATTTAGTATAAATAAAAAATGAATTTCTAATTTGTTTTTTTTTCTCTTTTTATACCTTAATCACGCAACAACTGTTACATGGATTTTGAAAAACATTTTCGTTACAGAGGAGTTTTGTTAATTATAAAATTATCTTGTGAAAGCAGTTGAGCATTAATGATTTCTTTGTAGTGTTCAGTACTTCAAAGTGAAAGAACTTAAGCCTTATAGGGTTACATTCTCCGAGACCTTTTTTTATGAAGAAAGGCCAGAGATATCGAGTTGAAATTAATGTGAAATGTTATAATATCAGTTTGACCCCATAATTTGTAAAAATAATCAAGCTTCTCACTTAATGCAATAAAAAGATATAACACATCATATATTTTGGTACTGACTTACTAATCAAAACCTAAATTGTACTTGCCCTTGACCTAAAATTGGCACAAAGGAAAATCTCATAGCAAAAGTAAAAGGAAAACTCATTATTATTCTATGTGGAATAATAACGTGAGGAATTAAATTTTTTTGGTTTTAGGTTTTTTAATCCTAAAGTACTTGCTAAACTTTATGATTAAAGGAACGGAAACATTAGGGCGCAAATTCTAATCGCACTTGACCTCCTTTTTTAGGATAGAAATCGTCTCATTTGTGATGAGAGTTTATTTTACTTTGATTTGTCGGTTAATAATAACTATTAAACGTTAGGTTCTAATGTTTATTAACGTTGCCTGTGACTTTAACTGTTTAATGTTTACGTTATTTCAAATTGTTTTTTTCGCGGGTCATTGAGTAGAATTTCACATGTAAGCTCTTTCAAAGTGCTGTCGAAAATATCGTATGCATTTTTGTTACACAGCTTGTCCCAGACCTGCAACTTCTTAATTAAGCATATGAAGGACCTGAAAACAATAATTAATAAACCCCACAAAATAGGCTTGTAGAAAAAATATTGATGTATCTATATATCGATGTTATTGGCTATATTTAATATTTCGATATCAAATATCGGAAACGTATCAAAATTGATATTTTTCCAATGGCGACACTAAACTCTGTTGTCCGCAGCAATCAACAATTCAATTTCAAGCTCAACCAGAAGTGGTATGCTTAGCGAACTGAAACAATATCTAGTCCAGCCCATAATACCCAGAAAAGAGAATCCAATATAGTTCTGGTTTGATAGTCGCCATTTTACCCCGCTCTTCACAAAAATAGCTCTAAAATAATTGATACCTACTGCGTCCTAGATTTCATCGAAGAGAGTGGCATCTGCTGTAAATCTTATGTAACCAATAACAGAAGTCGTCTTACAGCAGAGCATATCAATCTAAGAGCCTTCATTTTGTTTCCGTCAAAAAGAAAAATATTAGTTTGCCTCAGTGATTGTTTGAATAATATGAATTATTACCTAAACTAAGTATTTGAATAAAAAATATTATTTACCTAGGCTACGTACCTATTTGATTAATAAACAAGAAAATTATTCTTGTCGATGTTTTTAATTTCAGATTTTATATTACTTGGTTTTTTAGAAGAAATATTCATTGATTGGTATTTATTTAGTAATCTGAGATAGTATTTAGCTAAACTAGACCAAATACACTAGATTTTTTAGAACGCCAATATTACCTTTGAAGTCGTATCGTTATATTAATATTTCTTTTTCGATGTATCGAAAACGATATCGATAATTTTTGACATTTCCGACATACCTACCACAAAAGATAATGGTTAACTTGCTTTTATGAATTAAAAGAGAAACAAGATATCAAATTATTTTTTATTGACATCTGTGAAATATAAACGAGGCAATATAATGTTAATATATGTTATAGTAATATTTTTCCCAAAAATACTATTTATGTACCTCAGAGGTAACTTTCGTAGTGTGAGTTGTATCCATACTTAAGATGGAAGTGATGTCCACCAGTTAACGAGAAATAGGTATTTGAATAAAGGTTCCCTGTCTCGTTTACCTTGTGCCTTCATGGATTGTGCGAGAGTCGCAACTCGTAGGTAACTACTAGTCGTACTCTATATACCTAAAATTTGTCCTAAAATCATGTTTTGTGTGGAAACGTTTCTTCTACAGTAAGACTTCACCGATTTTCAAGGGTTGTGGTCTCTTTTTCTTAGGCGAAGGAATCTAAGACTACACGGTTTACATGTTTTTTACTGGTTACTTAAATATTCATTGGCAAGCATATTAATATGACGACAATTTTTTTGTGAAAAAAATCGGGTTTTCCACCTAAAAATGTTTTTAATTTTGTTAGTAATATCGTAAAAATAAAAACGTCAAATCGTTTAAATTTTAGAGGGAGAAACGTTGTCGCTTTTTGTATGAAAATTCGGCACTTCGCTACGGACTTAACTGGTTTATTATTTTATTTTCTTTGAACATATAATAATCTGACAAACCCATGAAATACGACAAATGTCGATTCGATATGTTTAGGGATATAACGAGATTAGGTATACTCGATTAGGGATAAGGGATACTCGAACTTTTTCGAAAGTCACGCAATTTTGATGAAAGTTAAAGCCTATCTAAAAAGTTCATCCCATGAAAGTTTTTTCAAGAGTTTTGGAAGGTGTTGATTATACAGAAAAAAATTGAATGAACCATTTTTTTACAGTTATGCAATACGTGTCATGTATGTGTTTTAAAACGCCTTTTGTTCATAAGTTGCTTAGGTTATTTCATCGCGTACTCAAGTGGAATCGCTATTTGGTCCTTGCACATTGATACGAGTGGCGGCTGGTGTTGCAGATGGTGTTGCGCGGCGGCAGTGAGCGCGCGACGCGACAGGCGCAGCAATGCTCGCCGGGTTCGCAGTCGTCCTCATGCAGGTCAAGTCGTACCTCGCCTCCGCACGTAAGTCGTCGCGAGAGTGCCGCCTCCACAGCACTGCCATACGTCACTAATCGCCCATGCTCGCATCATTCGTCGTTTAGTGCCGCGTCCTTCGGCTCTTTTATGAATCCTTTAAGTGTATTTGGAGAAAATTCTAATAGCGTGGATTTGGAACCACTGAATGGTTACGCTGCATGAGTTTGTGACCATCAGAATCAGGTGGTTCATCCACGAAGTGTCACTAACGGCTCGTACTAAATTTTCTTAGTTTTAGTGGGGCGTGTTCTTTTCTGCTTTTATGATGGTTTGGTTGTTGGGATGTCGAGGATTCTTGCCAAGGATAACGGTTACAGGATAAGATCACTACGCCGGTAGTACTTTTGAAAATGTGACTTTGGTCGAAAGCGATTTTGGGATAAAAATTATTTTTCAAGAAAACCTAACTTCAGTTTGTAAGTAACTTTATTTGGCTGCATTTTGTTATTTTCTTTATTCATATTATAATTTTTTGTTAACAATGTGAAAATTGATTAAACAAAAATCGTTTTTTTTTTCTTAACAAAATTTCGGCTCTTCAAAAAAAATATTTCCTAATAATTTAATTGTGGTCTTAAACAACGCGCGTAGTGATTATTTATTTCGAAATGTTTTTTCTTTGCACTTGTTCAGTGCTTTTGGCCATTTTATGACACATGTGACTCACTAAGCACGGGGATATTTCGTATTCTTAACATGAATAAATCTACATTAATTAATTGTGAATGTCTGTTTGTAATTGTAATTATACTATTATACTGTAGATGAAAGTGGTTTTATTCTAACTTTTCCTCAGGTTTTCATTATTGTTTTAATACATCTTCCATATCATTGATGTTCGTCATTTTGTGCCGTGGATCCTTCAAAGTTTTTGGTATTCCACTTCATTGCTTAAGCTTTTTGTGAAGTTTTGTCCTAATAGTTTTTTTGTTTGTTATCGTCCACTGCATCTGGGAGAAATTCCCATTTTTGACTGTTTTAGATGAATGTTTTGAGTCTTTTGAGTTGCATGCTTCGTAAATTCAATTTAGTTGTATACGAATTTATTTAGATATCAATGATTGTGATTGTGTGTTTTAGAATGTACATGTATATACATGTAATGCGTTTAAAATGACATAAACTGTTTATTTTTTAATAATGCTAACAGTAGAGGAAAGGAAGGCGTTTAACTGCCTCTGGCAGAAGGGTTTACAGTAGGGGATGCTTGAAAATCAAATAAATCATGGTAATGTGGCTTTATTAAGTTTCTACTTAAGTGTACTGTGTACTTAGTAACATGGCTACTGGACTGAAATCGTGATAGTAAAATGTAGGAAGAGTGTTAAGTCTTAAGTTAACTGTTAAGTCTGAAATTGTACAGCTATTTGGACTTAAAATAAAAACCGTACAACGCTCTTTTTGGAATATACTTGCATCTATGAAAGAACAAACCGTTGATAATTCTATAAAATTTAAGTTATAGCTAATATGGATTTCGTAGCGCAATAAATATTTAATAATACCTAAAATAATTGGGAGGGGATTTGCGGGAGGGGGCATCTATATATTATAGAATTATCAAACCCCGTTTTCCCCCATAATTTTAGGTTCAGTAGTTTCGGAAAGGGGGGGGGGGGGGTGGGCGTGATGTTATATACCATGTAAATAATTTTGAGTGGTAGCTATTACGATATGAGCAAGTTAATACGATTTATTCCAAATTTTATGTTTCTAGGTCAAACGCTTTCTGAGAAAAACGGATGTGACAGATGGAAACATGAGTGGTTTTATAAATGTTCCGTTCTTCCTTTTTAGCTACGGAAGCCTAAAAATATGTTTTGAATTGAAACTCCTCATTCCACTGTAGTGTGTAATTATATTCAAGCAGCGTAACGGAATCTTGTGACGAGAGTAACGCGGCAAAGATAAATGGAGGGGAGGTGATGCGTCACGTTTCTAAATTTAGTAACGGATTTTTCATGTCGCGTTTCCCGTGATACGTAAATACACTCATTACTAAATGAACAGCGACATACGCGTACAGTGAATTCTTTTTGCAGTTCTTATTATATTTCAGTAATAAGCTGCTATGTGATTATTTCATGGTTTCGTCATCTCTTCAGCTGTACCAAAACTTTAGTTATTGAAATCTTTACCAGGTGATGTTATATGAAAATATTATGACTAACGTATGTTAAACTATTAATTTTTATGTTTTTTTATTATGGCGTATATGTTAACGTAGTAAATAAAGTATTTGAAGAAAAATTCCAAAGTGTGTTTTATGTTCACGTTTCGTTTTTTTATTATGAAAGCATGCTTTGTTCAAAATATACATTTTAGGTGTGCTTAACGAAAGATATGTTTATTATTCTGTCCATCAATTCCAGCTCGTTGTCTTCAAGTGGATTAAGCTAAACAGAGACGACAGCGGTGCCTCCTTCACCTCTCGTCTCACTACCGCATGACAGGATCCTGATAAATGAACAAAATGTTTCTTTGGATCTGGAATGTCTAAATATTATCTAAAAATAGGCATGAGACAATACTGTTTAAGTGATAATGAACTTTTACTACGAAATTGCCGTCATAAGATGCAGCTGAAAAAGGTTAATTACCTAGGAAGTTATTGTAGAATATTAGTATTCACATTTTTAGAGTTAACTTATCAGGTATTTGTGCTTCATACCATTCCAAAAGAGAATGTTTGTAAATAAAGAAAAATACAGTTCAGTTCAGGTATTTCAAACTTTTTCCTACGATTCATGTGAGTAATATAATAACAATTTGTTTCACGTTTGTAATTAAAAAGTGTTTTTTATTGGTGTTTACCAATTAAAAAATGCATTTTTTAATTATTTGATGAACACATTTACACAACAAATAACTTATTGTCTAATATTTGGTAAACACATTTACAATATATAAATACAGGACAAATACGTTATTTGTTGTATAATATTATTTATACAACAAATAACGTTTAATTTACTTCATTCATAATTGCTAGTATACACATTTACGGTGTTTGAGATAAAGCCAAAGTACGTATGAATAATACCAAATATCATCATCATCATATATATTAATACGCTAAGGTTAAAATGTTACTCTCCCTTTTTAGAAAAAACCTCACAACTAATCCACATAAATTATATATCATTTTATAGATAATTGCTTGCTCTACCGGCATCCACAACTAAAAAAGTATTATTGCTATTGTTTTTACAAATTAATTAATTATTAAAATTATATACACAAAACAGCAATGCTGCCATCTAACGGCTCAACGTCAATATGATTGACGGTCGGTAAAATTTTTGTTTAATTTCAAATCCACTCACGTATAAATAAAGTGGCGCTTTAGCTCAATGCTTTTGATACTTGCGCCTCTATATGTCAATTTTAGTAAAATATTTGTTTGATCTGTCATCTGAGCTTCATAATGGAATAAATAATGTGAAGACTTCGCACGGGTCACGCTAGTTGACTTTATTTTTTTAATTTTATATTTTTTTAATATATTAAAAATAATCATCGAAGATATATAGTCAAATGAGAGCATATACTTAACTATTATAAAAAACACTATCGTATACTATATATAAAACATGTCTTCTATATTGCAAAATAATACCAACATTTATTTAAAAATAAAATGGCACAATATTATTTTTTATCTATCCGTATGCCAAATATTCTGTACATGTATAAGTATATTTTTATATGGCACCAATAAATAAATATAAATCAGTTTCAGTTCTACAGTCTATGTCAAAATATTAGAAAATAAATTATATTTACTAAATAGCTAGCTAATATATGGATATAAACTTTGTACCTGTCGGGATATCGAATATTTTTCAAAAATGTTTTGTACCTCTGAGTTTTTTATAATTGATGGCTAGTGTTGTCCATTTTTCTTGTTCGAATGTTACAATTCATATTAGTAAAATATCCGTGTAATATTGATATTTATAACATTGTTTAGTAGGACAGTTTATTAAGTTGATATAGTGAATAGTGATTATATGTAATATATGGTATATTAATATCATGGATTAAGTATTCAATACAGTAATATTTTAGCTGTCAAATTTGTCTCTTTTTTCAAATGGTATGGTATATAGATATATTTAGTGTCATATCCAGAAATACATAAAGTATTGATTACAATCGACACTCTTGTCATAGATTTTATTCGAGATGTGGTAAAGGGGAGAATGCTTATAAAAACACTGTCGTATACTATATTCAAAACGTGTCCTCTACATTGCAAAATAATACCAACATTTATTTCAAAATAAAATGGCACAATATTATTTTTTCTATACTGATGCCAAATATTATGTACATGTAGAAGTATATTTTTATGTGGTACCGACGTTCTGTTTCTTACTTCTTCTGTTTCGCTTATGCGTCACACTAGAAATATAGTCTAATATAAAACAGTTTCAATTCTGCAGTCTATGTCAAATTGAAACTGATTTATTATAGATATTTCATTCAAAACATTAGAAAATAAATTATATGTACTATATGGATATAAACTCTCTATGTGTCGGGATATCAAATATTTTTCCAAAATGTTTTATACCTCTGAGTTTGTTGTTATTGATGGCTAAAGTTGTCCATTTTTCTTCTTCAAATGTCACAATTCATATTAGTAAAATATTCGTGTAATATTGATATTTATAACATTATTTAGCGGGACATTTATTAAGTTTATAGTGATTATATGTAAAATATGATTTAATAATATCATGGATTATGTGTAATACAATTAATTTTATGTGCAGTCGTACCATTGAAAGACGTTGATTTGTAACAATCATATTTTAACTGTCAAATTTGTTTCTTTTTTGGAATGGAATGGTATATAGATATATTTAGTTTTATATCCAGAAATATATAAGCTATTGATTACAATCGAGACTCTTGCCATAGATTTTATTCGAGATGTGGTATAGGGTAAGTAGTAGTGCAACTTTGGTAATTAAAGGGTTAAAGAATAATGCATAATTCCTGCTAATACATGGTTGGTGTTTTCGATAACGCCTCGATCTGGCCCAGCTGTAGCTGTTTACATAACCCTCTATATTCTATAACTTGTATACCTGTTTGCAACGAGCAGTCTTTTCTAATTAGGAAAGGTCCCAAGAGATCCCTTTGATTGCGGCAACTAGAATAACTTTTTATTTGTATGTTTTTTCTTTCTCGAAATAGATTATTACGTTAATTGTTAGTTAACAGCAAAATCTTTTGTTAGCTTTATCTCAATCGCTCGAGCTGTCGCCGTGTGATTGTTTAAGCGTTTGTAGCAAAAAAGTTGACTTTTATCATTCAATGTCAGACCGGTTTGTGAATCAGATATATTACGTGAAACGAGTTCGCCGATTCAGTTAGATGCAAAAAAGTCAAGGTCTCGACAGCGTAATGGACAGCGAGGCTGCCGTATTAGTGAGTGTTGTGATTAAGGTCTGACGAGCGCTCAGAGCCGACTTCAAACTAGGAGTGATTGTCTTAATTCTTTTTATTTAATTGTCTAATATGTTTTTGGACACGAGTTCGCGACCGCTAAAATATATTTGTTAAAAAATACATGAGTCAGGCTGGGCTCTGCTAGTGCATCGATCTTGTTTACCCGACATTGTATCATTTGCTCAGAGTTCTAAGCAATCATTTAAAGAATGGGTTTTGACAGTAGGTATGGAAGGACCTTCTAATGGCTTGGTAAATTTTTTGAACCTAAGTTTTCACCAATTTTTTCCAGAAAGTATATTCTCACTGTTTATGCAGATGGCAGCATATAATAGATTAATTTGATGTACAAATAGATTGATTAATTTGTGATGTTTTGATTTAGTGTGAAATATGTTTTCTAGTCCGATTCATTTATAGAATAATTTTTATAGATTATGGAAGGACCTTGCTAGCGACTTTGTCAATTTTTTTGAACCTAAGTTTTCACCAGGTTTTTTTCAAAAAGTAAATTCTCACCCTTTATCAGATGGTGGCAAGTCATAGATTAAGATGGTGTACAAGTAGGTTGATTACTTTGTTATGTTTAGATTTAATGTAGAATGTGTTTTCCAAGAACAAATCGTGTTTAAAAACAGCCAACCCGATAATGAAATAGCAGAGATTCTACCACAAATGTCAAGTTAATAAAAGTTATTATCGATTTTGTATTTGAAGTTTCGTTTGGGAGGTTTATAAGACAAAATAAAGATTTTTGGAATTTTGTTTGATTGATTGAAATTACATTGTGTGATGTAATATATTTAGACTTGAATGTAATATATGTCAATAAGAGCACTGAGGTAATATTTAGTAAGGTATTGGAAAAGATCGCGTTTATTAAAATGGTCTAGTAAGTTTTTTATCAGGTCAGATTCAAGGGGGCCATACTGTAAGATCCGAGTATATTATATCATAATTAAACATAACACTCACCCGTGCAACCAGAAAGCGAGCATCGCCCTTACGAAAGACACTGCACAGATTTTCTTGTTGAACATTTGCGTCAGCAGAGCGGGATCATATCATCTAGACATGAACATGTTAAAAACGATAATTTTTGAAAGACCAAATTTAGATATGTGTCGTCAAACAGTTATTGTTTTGCTCGCGACAGTTATGCAAGTATACATCACTAATAGCGCGTCAGAGAGGTTTAATTCTTGCTCCCGCATCACTTTAGGCGAGCCGGTAATGTCGCTTATGAAAAATATTAATGAACAGTGGTGCAATCCAAATCAAATACTCTACTATCATTGTTCGTGATTAGTTCACCTGCTACAATTTACCCAAAAAAGATCAAGCAATTGTGTGAAATTTATATCGCGTCGTAGACTTATGGTTTCTGCTCCCGCGTCGCTCTAGGCGAACGGATAAACTCGCATAATGCACCAATAAAAAATGACGCAATCCGAATTAAATACCCTACTATCGCTTGTGATTGGATTTCCTACTGCCAGTCATCGCCCAAAGATCGAGCAAGTGTGTGTTATATATATCGTGTCGTAGGCGTGTGTCGTAGGCGTTTAGTTTCCGCTCCCGCATCGCTTTAGGCAAGCGGGTACTTTCGCTTAATGCATTAATGAACAATCGTGCAATCCGAATTAAATACGGTACTATCTCTCCTGATTGGATTCCTCTGCTAGCGGTCGTCCAAAGATCGAGCAAGTGTGCGATATTTATACCACGTCGTAGACGTTTAGTTCCCGCTCCCGCGTCGCTTTAGGCGAGCGGGTAATGTCGCTTAATGCATTAATTAACAATGGTGCAATCCGAATTACATACCTTTCTATCGCTTGTGATTGGATACCCTACTAGAGGTTACCCAAAGATCGAGAGAGTGTGCGTTATTTATACCGCGTCGTAGACGTTTAGTTTCCGCTCCCGCGTCGCTTGAGTTGAGCGGGTAATGCCGCTTAATGCTATAATGAACAATGGTGCAATCCGAATCAAATACCCTACTTACCGCTTGTGATTGAATTCCCTACCACGTAACTTTGGTTATATTCATTGTACATGGATGAAAAAGTAATAAAAACTCTACGTTGACCTATCTTCAGTTTTTTTCCATTGTGATATTATAAACTTCAATTAAAAAAATAACGTACGAAGGAATCTCGCTTTGTAAGCGTATTCTCCTACTCGCGGTTCTCCGACTATCGCACAAGTGTGTATTACTTGTACCGCTTTTAGTTCCCGCTCCCGCCATGCTTGTGTGCGCAGGTGCGGACGAAGGTTTAATAGATGGTGACGCGTAGATGCAGAACTTATGACTTTCGTAGGTTTGACAGCACGGATGAAGGGAATCTCTCATGTCCAGGGAGTCTCTCAAGTATTTTAGATAGGTACTTGAAGACATGCAACAATTCCAAACAGGGTAGTTATTAGCGTCTACGAGCGGATAATTTTTTAAGCTTCTCGTCTTAATATTATAACTGAATAAAGCGGAAGAAGCCACGTCAAAAAATTGAAGGGTATTTTTCATCTCCACAAAAATTACGAAATTTCCTTTGTAACATGTAACAAAGGAAATTTCGTAACTTTGGTTGAAATTGTCGTGTTAATGTGAAAAAAAAAGTCGAAAATATATTTTTTAATATATTAACTGTAGAGACCATACAATCTCTATTGGTAGTATAACTTTGAAGACTATATAAAATAGTTGGGCGTCGATATTTAATTGAAAAATGATCATAAAATTGCGAATAAAACACCAAAACGCAATACTTTTGAAGATTTTTAGACACAAAGTTGTCGATGGTTAGTAAAGTACTGAAAAAAAAACTAATATTAGCAAAAATAGCTCGAATAAACATTGAAGATAATCTGTATGCTACCAAAGTGAAGCGCCTCGTGTTAATAGCCCATTGTGGATTACGGCGTCGTGAACTGCTAGATTTATAGCTATGGATGATCTCTCTGTGGTTGTGTAAAACGGTGCGATTATCATTGTTGATCTAAACTAAGATCGACTTTGAGTAGGGCACGTGTAGCAGCAAAAAATGACTTTTTATGATGCTGCAGCAAACTGGTGTAAGCAATAGTGCAAATACTTATCGCGAAAAACAAATCATTTTAATCCATATTAATATTTAAAACGGAAACTTTGTTTATTTGTTTTTTCGCGGTAATCGCTGAACCACATATCAGATTTAAATTTTTTTTAAAATTCTGTTTGATAGCCCATACTTTATGGAAAATATCATCACACCACGATTCATAAGGGCAGAACAGTGTTAAAATGTGGCAGAAGTTTGGAAACATTTCTTAAACGATGCAATGGGTAGTGGAAAAACCAGCTTATTTACTGACTGATGATATTCAGTCAAGAAACTAATAACAAACAATTTGTTATTTATTCTGATATAACCCCGACTCCGACGATCAATGTCGCTTGGCGAACGGGACGGAGGCGTTAAGTGACCGCGGAGGAAGAACAGCATGACGCCATGCGGGTTAAACCGCGGGAAACAAATGGTATAATAGTTAAATAGGAAAATCGCATCGTTTCGGTGGGAAAATGGCGTCAAAAAGAGAAAAATTAAAGTTTTTTACAAGTTTCAATAAAGAGCCCGATGTCGTGTCATTTACTTTGCTTAAAGAATATGCTAGTTAATGCATGACTATAGCGGTTACCATAACGTGTGCTTTTAAAATCGACATGTTGTATCGCACTGGCGTTCGCATTGTCTTTATTTTTCAGTAAATTTCGGTGGCTGGAGTGAAAAGAATAACAGCTTCATATAATTTAAAAAAAAGAGCGGAGCTATCTCGTTCACTATGACAGTACTGTGCTTTATCTGTGGATGATAGGCGATGCATTTTTATAGGTTATTTTGTTTCATTTTGCCTCAAGTTATTTGCGTGTCACCTTCATCATCGGCTGCAAATTGTCGGAAAAATGTCTTTAGATAGTCCAATATATTTCTTTAGATAGTCTAAAATATTTCTTTAGATAGTCCAATATATTTCTTTAGATAGTCCAATATATTTCTTTAGATAGTCCAATATATTTCTTTAGATAGTCCAATATATTTCTTTAGATAGTCCAAAATATTTTAGGAAAGGACGTTTTAAGTGTTTTACTAAAATATTTTGGGTTCTCTAAAGAAATAACAAAATTTCGACAATTTTGTAAAGTGAATGGATCCAATTTGGTAAAGTGAATGACCTCTGTCAATTCTCGAGTACAGATTTTATAAGGGTTTCTTCAAATGCAAAACACCTTTAATGAGATGGAGAATATAATAATGATGTTTGTTGGTATCTAATTTAGTACATAATTTTCATAAGGTTAAGTATGGAAATTAATCGTTTCACTTTTAAGTTTGCTCAATTAGTTATGCTAATAAGTCAAAATTTACTTAATTACCGAAAGAAAGATTTAAATACCTAACCTACAAAGTCAGCCGTAACGTCAACTGATTTAGCTATGTTTACGTAGGATGAAATAAGGCGCCGTTTTAAAGTAGTTTGTCAAAAGAAAGGTTTCATAATGTGGACGTCTGCTTTAAGGCTAATTCCGTAACTTTTATATTATTCATAAAGTATTTGACGCAACCTAGGGCTATTTAACGTTAGGCATGATTCGGGGGGTTTTAAGTGTTTTTTTTTTCATTAAAGTTGTGCTATATAGCTTTGGTATTTATTTTACTGCGCTGTTGAATTTTCTTACCACAGTCACCACCACCACTTACCACCACCTCAATTAAATCTTTATTCCGATAAAAATCGTTTAATTTTCAATTATATCTTTATTATTACTAAATACCTGTAAAATTGAGTGTTCTTTAGTTTATAAAAATATATTAATATATTTAAGAAGTTTGTTGTTGTCGAATGAAATGTTGTAATCTAAACAACAATATTTTTAAAATAATTCTCTTTAATTATTCCTTACGAAATTTTGTTTATTAGAATACAATTGCGGGCATTTTTTTGGTTCGGGACTTACTCTTGAAAAAATGAGAAACCTGTGAATGCGGATAAGCTATTCATCTATATTTTAGTTTTTTTATTGTAATTAGAATTTAATTGACTAAAGTAAAAATATTTCTTCGTTTATCTGTCAGAATTACATAGACCTTATTCCAAAAAAATATAAACGATCATAGAATTTTCATCTTGCAATCTCAAATCCAGAACCAGTCATCGTGAAAGATAGTTTGCAGTTGATCGAGAAAACGTTATTGGTCTAATTCGTGAAAGTTTTCGAAGCATAGTTACAATGATGCAGACATTGTCCATTAGAAATTATTGGAACTAGCCGAAAGTCGTTGTCCTACTAGACTTAGGAAAGTCATAACATACAATAATTCAATTTGCATAATATTTGCAGTTTCATCTGAAAGTATGAAATGTTACTACCAATTCTCTCTAGTGATCATCCTACTTAAGCTGTTTACGCACAATCCATCTTGCATGACCAGCAGAGTTACCGGTATACGAGAAACCGAGGTAGACATACGCTTTAGTCAGTTGTCCTCGTTTTTTGTATAACGTCGTCTCTTTCTACTGGTTATGTATGATCGATAGAATAAATGCTTTAAGCTGTGTTAAATCTGAAATGATCACAATTGGTTTAGACCACACCCCCGACCCTCCATACAAGCGACTATATTTAATTTCCTGCACAATTACATACGTACTCGCCTATCCGTATGTGTGTTTGCGCACACACACATACGGATACAGATCTTAATGTAGGGCTCTCACTTGTTGCGTTCAATCGCGCCGATCGAGCGAGTTGACGTTACACGTCAGCAACATAGCTGTTTCTCTTTCTAACCAATAGCGTCGATAGAATGACTGTCTCGATAGCACGCTGGTGCAGTAACTTTGTACTGGGGCGCACGTCTTTATTATTACCGAAATGTAAAAATTTAATTTTGTAAATAAAAATTTTATACTATACATTTAATTGAGTGAAAGTGATTTGATAATAATAATATTAAGATAGAATTTGAAGAAAGGTATTTAGTGTGGATCCTAAAAACAAAATAAAATTGTAAATAAAAATAAATTTTGTTCTGTTACAAATGTGATATACTGGATTAAGGTCTTACTTGTACTTTTGACTCTTAATAAACTATATAAAAACCTATAGCAGACACTACAAGGTTACGTTTTTCAACCACGTCGCGTTCAAACAAAACACCTTCTTTTAAGAACAGTTTGTATTTTAAAACTGCTCAGTATTTGTAGAAACAAAATTATGGTTACTAACCAAATAAGTTGGTGATACAAAACATAATTAATTACAACAAACGAAAAGAGGGAGACAAAACAATCTTCTCTCCTTATTGATTTTATTGCTAACACAGTGCAATAATGAATCGTCAAATTGAATTATTATAAATACATATTTATCAATTAATACTGAATTACACAAGTTAAACTCGACCAAACATCGCAAAATCAAACAAATAACACGCGCACGTGGAAACGCTTGATCGTACTCGTTATCTGCGGGTAACGTTAAACTGGCGGGGGGAGGTGAGTGTCGCTTCTTTATGTAGTAATAGTTAGTATTCTTTGGTTTAGACTGGCGTAACATTCTCACAATATAATATGCGAATGTTTGTATGTTTGTCTGGTACTTGACCAGGTAGTAAACGAACAATAGATTTTTATGAAATTATGCATGTAAATACGAAATAGAGTATGGTCAGAATCGTCTTGCTGGTGTATATAACATATCATAATATTTGTATTTCTCGATCAAATAACGCGACGAAGCCACGAAGTACGTGTTTTGTTTAAAATATGTACTTCGCGACTTTGCTTATGTAAATGAAGAATAAGTTAAATATATGGAAGACAATATTCATATACTTAATAGTATATCAAGAATACTGAATATGCTTATATATTAATATATCAAGAATGCTTTAATTTGGTTCATACTTCGACTTCCTCGAAGTAGAAAAAACTTATCACGCGCGGGCTAGTATGCAAACTAGTTTAATTATCCAAAAATAACGCCAGAGGCCGATTAACGGATAGCAACTTGCGTAACTAATAAAAGGAATGACCCTGGAGTTACTAAGCATTTGTAACAGCGGGCTTCTATTGAGAAGAAAAAATCATTTTTGGGCAATCCCCAAAAAACTTTTCGAAGATTGAACTATGTTTTGTCTATTACGCCAGTAACACGGTTTACATGTATTGTCAACCATTGGTTAAATGCTGAGTTATTACGTAACAAGATGAAAGCAAAGGAACTTTTCGCAGTTATAATTTTAATACGTCCTAAAATATGTTTAACGCTTCCAGTTAAAATATCGAGTTGGACACATAGGAGACGGCTTTGGACAACATTTACAATTACGGTTCAAATTCATAATTATAAAGATCGCCATATAGTCTTGGGCCTAGGTTTTACAAGAATAGAAATGCTACATCTCTACAGAGAAAATGAAAAAAAAAACAAAAAATGACAAATTTTGTATTTTTTTATAAAAATCAGGTTATTTTTTATAATAGTTTGAAAATGCTATTTCTACGAAACTCTTTGAACCAGCAAATTGAAATGAAGAGCAGATTATGTATCAATAAAGATATGTATTATTTTGCTTTAATCTCGTAAGCCTGATAGGTATTATTAGGTAAACATTCATTTTGACAACAACACAAACCGATTGTCAATATAAGTTAAAATAAACTTTTATTTTTAATTCCTTTAAACAATTAAAAAGCGACCCATAATGAATTTTGTTGCAACTTTTTCAAAAAAGTTGTGATGTACTTCGTCTAATTATTATTTCTTATTAATAATTCGTGATATATTCAAAATGTAATTTGCTTTTTTTATATTTTGAAAAGACCTTTTTTTTAATTACATTCTGTTTCTATAAGTTCAGTGTCGATTTCTGTGCATTCGCGCGTTACATTATGTCGCGTTTAAAAGTATACTTATAAAGATTTTACATTTTTTTTAAATTTGAAAACTAATTCAGGTACATCCAAAATTCCACGCCAGCAAAGTTGACAGCGAAAACTGCTTTGTAATATAAAAAAACCGAGCGTACTTTGTATGAGTTAATCCCCAGAGGCCAGAGTTAAAATGTAAGTGGGACTTCAACCCGCTTTGGTACACTTGATGCATTGTATTTAGATAATCAATCTGCTAATGCAGATACAGTTGAAATGATTCAACGTCATTCTTGTAGCGTACGTCACTGAGGCCCGAAGGTGATGCTGAGAAATGGAGAAGCCATTACGGCTTACATATGGAATGGTATTGTAGGATCTAAACAAGTATAAACGACGGAAGCAAGGTTAATGCAGTTTAAATGAGACGTTTGAGGAGAGGTCGTGGGAAGACACTTGACGCGATTGGGCGACGTTGCATCGAATCGAATTTTGTAATCTTACTCTGACTCATTTCTTTATTTAAGGTCTTCATGACCTATTTGAAGAGGCAACGTATTATTAAATGCCAGTTATCCATATTGTCATTTATAAAAGTACGCATGGTAACATTAAAAAATGGCTATGTTTGTAAATTGTGTGTTATTACGAAAATTTTGTATTCAAATGTATGTTTAAATGGTTGAGAAGTCAAAAATACATTCTAACTAGCTTTTGCCAGCGGTTTAGGTGTAAAATAGCCAAATGTTGATCCAGACTGTAATTTACTTCTGTTCTAATTTTCTCAAAATCCGTTCGCGATCATTATTAACATCATGATCGAATAGGGTATTTGGCTATATTTTTTTATTTCTAAAACAGAAAAAGTAATAACATTAAAAACGGTTAAAATAAATATATCGTACCTAGGACTTTTCATTACAAAGTTATAACGACTTAAAAACTGACGAACTACGATTCGCGCGAAAACGCCCCATACAAAACACGACTGGCTTATGACGTCACTGGCCAGTTATTTAGCATTCATTATAAGGGAGCTTATTATATATTTTTAGTATCTCATTTTTTTTGTGTGTAAACTAAATTAATAATAAACTTTTTCAATTTAGTGAACAAAGAAATTAACTCTTTTTCTATTTAGAAGTTTCGATTAATTGTTTGTTTTATGCATTATTTTTTTTATCACAAGGTTTTTTTAAATCTACTTTGCAGTTTTAAAATATTTTTACAAACAAATTTAACGTCAATCAAATACATAGGGTAGTTTGTATGGGGTGAAAATTTTACTTTCTTTTAGATATGAACCACGCTCGATTTTCAAAATTTTTGAAGTACACGTTCCACGGTTGGACCTAGGCCTTTCCCAAGGCCCGCCACCACACGCCTTCCTCCGCCTTCCGCATGCAAGCACTGTCTGATCTAGCAACTTTGTGTTGCTAGATCAGACAGTGGTTAAAACAAATTTACACTTCTACACCCGAGGGAAATAAAACGATTTTCCAAAGCACTATAATGAACTGATTTTGTATAGAATTCGTTAATCGAATATTTAAAAGAATTTCGGAATCGGATATTTAAAAGTGCCCAAAAACAACATAATTCTAAGCTGGTTAAACTGTGAGACACGAATGTATAAAATATATAAAAAGCAGTGTTTATTTGTCTGTCTTTCTCTGTGTTAGCTTAAAACCAGAGTTCTACTTTTTGGTTTTTGTAGAGGTTTTTACCGTAGAGTTTTTATGCAGATAGATTGATCTGTACGGAACGTTAATGCAGGTCCACACGGAGTTTTGTTAATATTTACGAAGCGCGTTCTAGAACGAAAGAAAACACGAAGCCCTATAGACGAATGACATAATGGCGATAGTTTGGTTCTTGAGTGCGGAATGGAAGTGATTCTTTTTCTCAATCGTTACACTCTTGGCAGAGTGGTCATGGTCATAATGTCAAGTGTCTTGCAGATGATTGATGCGTCATAGTATATTTCTCTATTCCTCTCCATCAGTTGCTCTCCGAGTGCACTCATGTAGCGGAATGTCTAGGGTTGTCTTGACATTATTCGGTGCATCTCCCACGTTGGTCTGGTACCGTCAACTTTATCACCAGGTGATACATGTCCGAAGAATTTTATTATGCGGATTTGTACAATATTTGATAAATGCTATCTGATACCAAGTTCTTGGAGTATGGATTTATTAATACGGAACTCAATCCACGACACTATAAGCATTCTTCTCCAACACCACATTATAAATCGGTTTAGTCAATATTATAAATAGGAAATCGTGTTTGTCAGCTTGTTACTTAATAAATTTAGAAATTACCGTGTAGACCCTGTTACAGTGTGACATTAAGTGTGACACTTAACATTAAAGAAACTTATTTTAAAAGAAATAAATTGATTTAGCTTAACATGTAAATGAAGTATAATTCTACTGAACTAATATGCTTTTACTGAAAATGTCCTCGGGGTATAATTTATTTAGTTAGTTTATCACCTGTACCCGTGTTTTTATAGTGTTCATTTTTTTTAACCGGCTTTCGTTTCATCATTTTTTTATGTATGTTTAGCGATAATTCTTTATCGAGGGGACCGATTTGGATGTTTGGTTTTTTATTTGAAAGAGGATACCTTAGGGTTAGTCCCATATAAATATGAGGATGATCTGATGATCAGATTCGGAAGTGAACGATGAAATTCCTTGACGAATGGCAGCAAATCAACGATGATTGAAGATATTTGCTACGGGTAGTTATTACCTTACAAAATAAATACACTACTTATAAAATCAGGGTCTGTTGATGAGTTCTGGGGATGGACAATGGAACTCCTTAACGGAAGTTAGTAAATCAACGGTGATTAAAGATATTTGCTACTGTTATTGCAAAATAACTACACCGTCGACGAAATCAGGGTCTGATGATGAGACGAACAATGGAATTCCTTTACGGATGGTAGTAAATCAAACGTGATTCTACATATTTGATACTGGTTAGTTGTTACTAGAGGAAATTATTTATATACAAACTTTTGCCAATGACTTTCAATAATCATGCAATATTCTAAGAAAATAATTGAATAGGTAGGTTAAATAATTGAATAGTTAGGTTAGGTTATGATGATTATCGTTATTAATCACTAAAAAATCTAAAATTAAATAACTTAAAAAACCGACTTCAAATGCTGCTTATTTTTGTAGTCGATCAACTTAAACAAATGTAAAATTTAATATTGTAATACTCTCTTTAGGAATCTATTTCGTATTATAAGTACATTATGAGTTAAGGTTTTAAATTCACATTTTTAAATTTTTATTCATTGCGAATAATTAGATACCTGTTTTGAGTTAATTATATACACAATACGTCGCTAGGGTACATATAGAATTATTCGGGCGGGAACAGATGAAGTTTTGTATCTGGAGTTAATTTGAACTAAGATTCTTTTAAATATAATTGGAGAAAAGTTCAATTCTTTATCAATCATGCTGGCCATGTTTCTTCGTGTAGTTCACGAGCGTAGTTTCTAAGGCCAAGCTACTTAGCCAAGCCATTACGTATGAGTCAACAGCGCGACCGGATCTATCGGATCTATTTGGGAGGTAATGACAAACGCACGATGTGGATTACTTTGCACGAATGTTTTGAGGGAGATATCCAAGGTCGCATTGTAGGGCGATAAACGAAACTAGTCACGAACCGAATCGTGTGATTTATTCGTTTTTAGCGCGTTCGAATGTTTACTACGGTGTTTGTGAATGGAATGCGATTCTCTGGGAATATGGGTATGGATGAGTAACGCTGATATTTTGATCTCGTACTGTTTGTGAAAGTAGATATTTGGTTGGTTACGTGGCTCTTGGTGATTCAGTCTAGGAAAATTTTGGAAAATTGCAAGTCTTAATATATTGTGTGAAGATTATATTCGATGGAAACATTATGAATTGGTTCAAAAATAGGGTGACGATGAATGGGAATGCGATATCGAGGTTTTTTTTATCGTGTAGCGGTAAAGTTACTTTATCTCGGATTATCTCTAAAATCATAAGATCTATTTGAGTCTTTTATCATTTTAAAGTCTCTCTCTGTCGTCTCGTATCATCAAAGCCGTTGTGTTCTCTTAGGTGTCTCCAATCAGACACAGCATCGTTGCGAAACTCTAAAGCGATTCAGTCGTAGGCAAATGCAAGTCTTAGTAAGAGTAAATATTGTGTGAAGACTATATTCGATGGAAATATTATAAATTGGTTAAAAAATAGGGTGACCACCGGGAATGCGATGTCGAGGTTTTTTTTATCGTGTAGAGGTAAAGTTAATGAATTGCTTTATCTCGTAAAGTCTCTCTCTGTCATCTCGTATCATCAAAGTCGTTATATTACCTAAGGCATCTCTGATCAGACGCAGCATCGTTGCGAGACTCCGAAAAGTGCTACGTTGACTTTGGCCGTTGACCAATTCTTCTGTTTTTAACAATAAAAAGACATTAAGATTGTTTTTTTAATGTATTTAACGGATTTTATCACAAAAGACGTAATCTATATTCATTGACGTATATGTTGTAACAACGTTTTCCATTTGCTTAATAAATGGTCAGAAGCATGCTATACAAAATAATATAAACACAGGTTCACGTGGACTGAGCTGTATCTACGTTTGGATCGAGTTGCATTATGATTTAGTTACATGTTAAACTTAATAAAGGTTTCATGCCTCTTTTGTTAGTTGTATCGAAGTGAGTTGAAACGCTTGCTCTAACGCGGGCGGAGCTACGTCTACAGTTCATATTTGATCTAGTTGCTTGCTGTTCAATTACATGTAAAATTTAAAAAGGCTTCAGACCTCTCTTTGTTAGTTCTATCGAAGTAAGTTCCAACGCTTACTTTATCGTGGGCGGAGTTGAGTCTGCAAATAACCTTTGATCGAGTTACATGTAAAACTAAAAAGGTTTTACTCCTCTCTTGTTAGTTGTATCGAAGTAAGTTCGAGCGCTTACTTTAGCTCGGGCGGAGCTACGTCTACAGTTGAGATTTGATCGAACTGTGTTGTGGTTTAGTTACATAAAAAACTTAAAAGGTTTCACGCCTCTCTTGTTAGTTCTATCGAAGAGGTCCGAGCGTTTACTTCAGCGCGGGCGGAGCTATGTCTACAGTTGACATTTGGTGGAACTACATTGTGATTTAGTTATATGAAAAACTTAAAAGGTTTCACGCCTCTCTTGTTAGTTCTATCGAAGAGAGTTCGAGTGTTTACTTTAGCTCGGTCGGAGCTATGTCTACAGTTGACATTTGATCGAACTGTGTTGTAGTTTAGTTACATAAAAAACTTAAAAGGTTTCACGCCTCTCTTGTTAGTTGTATCGAAGTTAAACGCAATGCGGACGCCGTCATAGTCGGCGGGCGGGCGTGGGCGGGCGGCGTAACGGTGGCAAGGGCGCCGCGCGCGCTTGCAAAACGTGCGCGCGGCGGTGACTCACGCGCAGTGCTACACCCGCTGTGCCAGGGCTGGCGCTGCGCCTCCCGATTGCGTTATGAGGTGATATTCTAATCTGGCTTGCGAGTAGTGGTGATTAAATCAAATAAGTAACAAATGCTTATTTGTCTGTTTGAAATGTTTATTTTTAAATGTATTTTGCACGACATTTGATTTGTTAGTACATTTACAATTGAAGTGTGAAACTCAAGGAGGCACATGCGACTGCAAACTTAGGCGCAAAGGGTTAGTTGTAATAAATAGACGAAGCATAAATAGAACAAAACTTATGTAATTCTACTTAAATATTATTGTATTCATATAGGATTTGATTATGTTAATGAGAAAATCGTAAATATTATAATGGAAAAGAAAAGTATTTTCCTAAAGTTACACCGAACCGCGTCATTAAAGTAGTTTGTTCGGAATTTTTTATTCTTAATTAGGCTCCTAATTTAATCTCCAGAGTCTAAATTATCTTATATGGCATATTTAAAGATTTATCTGCTCACGGCCTTGGATTACGCTCCAAAAACATACACATCCTACTTATTGCTAAATATATCTCTATCTTGTGAAAAATCCTTTACTGTCCAAGTAGCGAAACTTTGGAATCGACTGAATCCTGCTACTAGGAAAATAACCTCGATAAATGTTCTCAAGGATCGAGTAATGAAGTCCCACCTCTCCTAGACCCTGTGCTGATCCTTTCCTAACTAATGTCAGTATTTTGTATTAAAATTTTGTTTCTTTTTTTTGAAGTGTACTACTCATATTTAACACTGTAACATTTAACATTGCCCACCAACCAATATTTCTAAGCTTATGGTTATTTAGAAGAGATTGCTGTTGTTTAGATGGGTTGGGGAAGTTCACCATAAATTGCTTAAAATATATTCGTTTTTGTATCATTTAGACCTCGATTTCAATTAGTGTAAAATAGTTTTAATAGTCGAACTGCCCTAAAAATATACTATTTTTGATGTGAAACATCTATAGGCGCAGGTATAAACCGGATCGTTGGCGTGGCGACGCTTGCCATGGCGACGGGTCGCCACGCTATACTAAGGTATATATATAGTCTATATGTAGTAGAGTGTACGGTATGGCGACGAGTCGCCATGCGCAACCGACTACGCGACCCCCTCCTCACTCAGTTCGACGCTGTTGTTTACTACGGTACACATAACCTGAGCTTTATAATAAATGTTTATTAAATAAAGTCACCATTTTTTGTAAGAAATTCGTAATACTTTATATTTTCATTATGCTATATTTAGTTCCTGTAATAATCTTGTCTTTTATGCATATTACTTGTACGAACACGATGTTTCTCATCTGCCAGGCGTCCCGTGGCGGCTTACTGTTTTTTTTTATTATACAAAAACTATTACTTTTATAAAAACTTTTATATATATAAAAACTAGAAATGTAAAGGGCTTACGAAATTAAACTCGGTAAAAAGTATGAAAGTTACGGGATTACAGTTTTCATAAACGTATTTTTTTTTCAAGTTGTTTTAGCCACTCTTAGCGCTGAGTGGTATTTGATATCCGTATAAATAATAGGGATGTGCAATTATATATCTAAAATCCTGACTGATATAGATATCCCCAACAACGTCATTTGTATAGAATTGACCTATCGCTTTCTCTTATCTACAGTTTTATAGATGACACCAAATCTTGGTGCAGTTTGTGAAGATGTCTGTTTATATATATAAAATACCTAAAAAATATTTAAGCCCTGTATGTGTGGTTACGTTACAGAGATTTCCAATATTAGGGTAACATTTTTTCATGATCGATGTGAGTAGTGGCAACCCTAACGATTGTGGCCGACCTTGAACCGCTGCGAGCGCGAAAAATACCGAGCGCGGCCAGGAAATGTGGGTCGTGGAAGGTTCCGCGAGGTGCATTCATTGTGGACGGCGACCGCGACTGGACTGTGGACAGTTTTACATGAATACCTGTCTAACAATATCTCCGTGTCTCCCGCCCGCCGCGCCCCGCTAGCAGCGCTGGTTGTGATGGTACACTTTTTTATAATCGATATATGCAGTTAGGGATACGGTGTTGAATCAAAAGTATCGATATTGTACTCAAGAGTAGTGTCGAAAAAAGTATCGTCCAAATAAAAATATCGAAAGAGAAATGTCGATTTTACAAACTCGTAATTTTGCTCGTGAAAATATGAAATTTAATGTAAATTGTATAAAAGTTTTTAGCTATAAAAAAATGCAATTTAACATCTATGAGACATATTTTCGCATTTTTCCAAAGAGGTAAATAAGGAAAACAGAATTATTAATATAACATTACCGCTTGGAAAATTATATGTATGACACGTGTCAATGTTTGTTTTCATTCTAAATACTTAATTTTTGCGTTATTATATTTTATATAAGACATGCATCGAGTAGGAGGAAATCAAAAGAAGTAGATGGCAAACTCTTGGCAACGTTTTGCTTTAGTCATTTACTTATGTCATAAAAACATTTCCATTATTTTCCTAACGTCAAACGATGAACATTAACGACCTGAGATCAGGAAAATTGGTAGGCATAGAAAATATGATTACAATTTAATGACGTAAACGCGTATTAAGGATGGCATGAAAAGAAAATTGCAGTTTCTAATCGTTAAGCTTATAAACGTTCTTCCACGGTATTCTTCGTTAACAATTTTAAAAGTACGTAGAAAAATCAAAAGAGGTGGTATTTTAATGGAAAGGAAAAGTTGAAACTTTTTACCGATAGGTGGAGTCATGTATTTGGCGCCAGTCTGTCAAATACGTAGTGTTTTCTATGAAATTGCCAATTTTTATGTTATTAAATTGACAAGATTATTTGGTTCTGCACAGATAGGAGCAGAAAAGAAGTTATAAAATAGCTAAATAATTTAAAAAACGCTTGTTTAATAAAAGTTTAAAATTATTCCTATACTAATGGAACAAGTGAGCGAAATATACTAATTCCTATACTAATGGAACAAGTGAGCGAAATATACTAATTCCTATACTAATGGAACAAGTGAGCGAAATAGCTAAATAATTAAAAAAAAACGCTTGTATAATAAAAGTTTAAAATGATTCCTATACTAATGGAACAAGTGAGCGAATAAAAGTTTAAAATTATTCCTATACTAATGGAACAAGTGAGCGAAATATACTAATTCCTATACTAATGGAACAAGTGAGCGAAATATACTAATTCCTATACTAATGGAACAAGTGAGCGAAATAGCTAAATAATTAAAAAAAAACGCTTGTTTAATAAAAGTTTAAAATGATTCCTATACTAATGGAACAAGTGAGCGAATAAAAGTTTAAAATTATTCCTATACTAATGGAACAAGTGAGCGAAACGTATAGAGAGGAGAGTGAAAGTTAGTAAAGTTCTCCAACCCTTATATATATATATATAATATTTTGTCATAGTTTCCTTGTTTCATTGAAACGTGCTTTAATGCTAACTTTCTTGTCTTGACGTCTTTCTCCGATTATAAACGTTTTGAAGTATGAATATATCATAATAGTTTGGCAGTATTGGGTTGCCACTATTCAGTTACATTCAAAAGGAATTTTGGGGTATTAATGACAAAATTTTGAGAGAGATTCCGTACGATACTTGCTGTTAAAGTACTCATTTAAGTACAAGCATTGGTATAGAAAAAATATACTCGATATTGATACTTTTTCCGTATCCTTATATGCAGTAATTAGCTTCATCTCGTTTATACCTGGTATATAGTACTCATAAGAGTATCGATTAAGAGGTATCGAGTAAAAAGGTATCGGTATCGAAAAAAAGTGTGCTAGATACTGAAAGGTATCGATAGTTTCTTCGTGTCCCTGTATACAAGAGGTATGGAGTAAAAAAGTATCGGTATCGAAAAAAGTATACTAGATATTGAAAGGTATCGATACTTTCTTCGTGTCCCTGTATGCGAGAGATATCGAGTAAAAAACTGACGGTATCGAAAAAATTGTATTAGATATTGAAAGGTATCGATACTTTCTTCGTGTCCCTGTATGCGAGATATCGAGTATAAAACTGTCGGTATCGAAAAAGTGTATTAGATATTGAAAGGTATCGATACTTTCTTCGTGTTCTCTGTATGCGAGAGATATCGAGTATAAAACTGTCGGTATCGAAAAAGTGTATTAGATATTGAAAGGTATCGATACTTTCTTCGTGTCTCTGTATGCGAGAGATATCGAGTATAAAACTGTCGGTATCGAAAAAGTGTATTAGATATTGAAAGGTATCGATACTTTCTTCGTGTCCCTGTATGCGAGAGATATCGAGTATAAAACTGTCGGTATCGAAAAAGTGTATTAGATATTGAAAGGTATCGATACTTTCTTCGTGTCCCTGTATGCGAGAGATATCGAGTATAAAACTGTCGGTATCGAAAAAGTGTATTAGATATTGAAAGGTATCGATACTTTCTTCGTCTCCCTGTATAAAAGAGGTATCGAGTATAAAACTGACGGTATCGAAAAAGTGTATTAGATATTGAAAGGTATCGATACTTTCTTCGTGTCCCAGTATGCGAGAGATATCGAGTATAAAACTGACGGTATCGAAAAAGTGTATTAGATATTGAAAGGTATCGATACTTTCTTTGTCTCCCTGTATAAAAGAGGTATCGAGTATAAAACTGTCGGTATCGAAAAAGTGTATTAGATATTGAAAGGTATCGATACTTTCTTTGTCTCCCTGTATAAAAGAGGTATCGAGTATAAAACTGTCGGTATCGAAAAAGTGTATTAGATATTGAAAGGTATCGATATTTTCTTCGTGTCTCTGTATGCGAGAGATATCGAGTATAAAACTGTCGGTATCGAAAAAGTGTATTAGATATTGAAAGGTATCGATACTTTCTTCGTGTCCCTGTATGCGAGAGATATCGAGTATAAAACTGTCGGTATCGAAAAAGTGTATTAGATATTGAAAGGTATCGATACTTTCTTCGTGTCCCTGTATGCGAGAGATATCGAGTATAAAACTGTCGGTATCGAAAAAGTGTATTAGATATTGAAAGGTATCGATACTTTCTTCGTCTCCCTGTATAAAAGAGGTATCGAGTATAAAACTGACGGTATCGAAAAAGTGTATTAGATATTGAAAGGTATCGATACTTTCTTCGTGTCTCTGTATGCGAGAGATATCGAGTATAAAACTGTCGGTATCGAAAAAGTGTATTAGATATTGAAAGGTATCGATACTTTCTTCGTGTCCCTGTATGCGAGAGATATCGAGTATAAAACTGTCGGTATCGAAAAAGTGTATTAGATATTGAAAGGTATCGATACTTTCTTCGTCTCCCTGTATAAAAGAGGTATCGAGTATAAAACTGTCGGTATCGAAAAAGTGTATTAGATATTGAAAGGTATCGATACTTTCTTCGTGTCCCAGTATGCGAGAGATATCGAGTATAAAACTGACGGTATAGAAAAAGTGTATTAGATATTGAAAGGTATCGATACTTTCTTCGTCTCCCTGTATAAAAGAGGTATCGAGTAAAAAAGTATCGGTATCAAAAAACGTTTATTCGTTACTGAAATGTAACGATACTATCTTCGTGACCCTGTATGCAGTAGCTGCTTCACCTCGTTCATCTCTTGCGCGAATTTGTAAACATATAGAAACTTTAATAGGGTTATGAAAAAATAACTAATTAGAATCGTTGGAAAGGAAATGATTTTATCTGGACGGAGACGATAAATTTAACGGACGAATTAATTGTTGCGCAATGATGGTAAAATATATAGAATATTTATTCGTGCGATGAAACATTGAATTGCCAGAAATGTACTCGAATTTCATTCGGAACTTCGCCAACGCTTTAGGAGAAACCGTCTTTACCGTCGATGTTTTACACCGAAGTTGAATGTGTACCAAACTATTTCCGCATGCGTATACCGCTTACTCATAGCTGTGTCGCCGTGTAACACAGTGATGGGCTAGATAGATCTACCTTTGTCTAGATTCTCTTAGGAATGGAATAGGACATTCAGTCTAACAGTTGTATGACATCTTATTCCTCGTTGAGTGTTTGTTGCTTTATTGGATGACATCCATAATATCGTATATGAAGTAAAAATCAGCGGTGTACGATGCGAGATAAACAAGACAGGAAATTCTGTTTTGTGAATACTAAAAACAGGCTATTTCATGGTATTAGGTAATTTCGTCAGGAGTTGGTTTGGAAAGAGCCAATCTCTATTTTTTGGAGTTTACTCCTTAAGAATCGACTTTCACATGTAGCGCCGGTACGAAGTTTTATGAGGAGTAAAATCAGAAGTTCAGACAGAGCGTACGAAGTTCAGAGCGTTAAAAAAAGTGTAAACCTTAGGCGGCCTCTCCGCGCATCATTTCTGCGCATATTTAGACTGAGATATCAATACGTTTAGTTGACATATAGGCTCGTATTAATAGAAGAAATATAAAACCAGATTAAATCGTGATTACGTAAGTATAGATTAATATGAAGTGTCGTTTTATGTTTCCTACGGTTCAATAGACGCATATTAAACTAGTATTAAATAATCGAGTTTGGAAAATTAAAGATTAGCCGATCGGAGATTTGTTTTGATTCAATACTTTTGCCTGCGCAGTACGTACTGCGCACCAATCGTTAGTTAATTTCAGGCACATCTTGCCGTATCGAATTATTTATTGACAGTTGTAAACATAGATCCTATACTAAAGTTGTAAGCGTTGTTTCTTATTGGCTGAAAGTATAGCGTTTAATAACAAAGTAGTAAAATTAATACAAGAAAAAGAAACTACACGGAAACAGAGAAAAGGCTATTGTTGCAGATATTGGCCCCTTATAAAGTTGTAATTGAAAATAAACGCACCGACGTAGCAAACGTGAAGATGGAAAAAAAACTCTTGGGACGCTGTTGCCGAGAAATATAATGCTAGTGATATTACTAATGAAAGGTTGAGTACAGTCAAATGTACACGTTTATAAATAAAATAGAATGCAGAATTAATTTGATTGCACGAATGTAATTTCTTTTTTATGTTTATATACAGTGTTACTTATTTTATATATTCCAAAAGTATCGTACTTAAGGAGTAAACTCCAGTCGCGCATCGGAGCTGACACGCACAATTTTTAATTATGGAATGACCTATTATTTTCTGTTATCATACATATAAATAAACTTGAAGTATATACGTACGATTATCGAGTTTTCATCTTTTAAATAGTCTTCCGTTTGTATATTTGTTTGCTAAAATGAATCTATAGATAAAAAAATGTTGTGTCTGTAAATAAACATATTAGAGTAAATTAAAACTTCTTTCGGAACAGTTTCCAAATTGGCTCTTTCATGTTTATATTTTCCTTCATCTTCAACTGCTTAGACTGAAAACGATCAAGAATATTGTTAAGAGTTGACAATTTTTTTCTGGTTCAATATTTATTCATAGCCCAACGACAGTTTTAGACCATGGCGTAAGTTTAATTTAGTTTGGTATCGGCTGGCGACGAGCAGCTGGGCGCGAGCGACGTCGCTGGCGATTAGCGGCAGCTAGTTGGCAGCTGGCGCGCGGGCGCGTCTCCATTCAACGGTGCGAGGTCTCCCTTGACCTCGTGTTGTATAAAATTTGTTTAAAGTGGCAAATGGCTTCTGCGCGTAAGCATCTTTAGTTCGTATCATCAACCTTACTAGAGTTGTGACGGGTCTCTGGATCACGCGAAATGTGTCCTATTTTGAAACCTGACCGGTTGTACCTTGCCAAATGATCACAGGTGTACAATATAGAGGACGTTATTAGAAAAGTTTATGAAACATAATTACAGTATTTTTTTTTGATCAGAGAGATTTGATAAAAATTTTTTTTGCAACGTATTGATGGCGCGCAAGGTTTAAACCATTTTATTGGAGTTTACTCCTTAAGAATCGATTTTTATATTATCAATTTCTGTGCGTACGAAGTTCAAAGCGTTAAAAAAGTGTAACCATTAGGTGGCCTCTCCTCGTAACATTTCTGCACATCTTTAGAGTGAGATATCAATACGTTTATTTGACATTTTCTCATAGCGTAATCCCAATGACGAAGTGTGACACACATATTGGCAATTTCTTATGGCGTAATCGCAGTGACGGAGTGTGGCATACATAGTTTACTATCTTTCGCTTATATCAAGATGTAATCATTAAATGTCATTATGTGTGAATATTTGATGTCTTCTATCCTACAAAATTAAAAAGTCTATTAATTTCAACTTCTTAGTCTGACGTTACTAAATGTTTTTAATTATGTTGTACAAATTTGATCTTGTTCATTTGTGTTTTACTTGAAAATAATTATACTGCCAGCATTTTTTATTAAAGAATTTTCCATTTACATTTAATGATATAGATATTTATATATAGTGTTATCTGTTTTGTACATTCCAAGACAATCGTACTTAAGGAGTAAATTCCAGTCACGCGTCGGAGTTGATGACACGCACAATTTTTTTTGCGTATTTGAATGCATAGTGGGTGTAGAATAGAAATTTGTTTTGAGTGATTTCAATATCGAATGTAATACGGTATAAGTTGAATTTAAGGAAACAATGGAGCTTTGGAAAGTCACTGACGTGTTTTTCCATCCATCTGTTTGTCACACGTATTTTTCTCAGAAAATGTTTAACCTAGAAACATGAAGTTTGGTATAATACATATTACCGGTCATTTATTTTAATAGTAATCTTTGAAGACTTCAGTAGGGATGCTGTCCGCCTCAGGCGCTTCTCCGTTCTTTGCCTTGTATTTAGTTCACAGGTATTATTTGAATTGTTTTAGAGATGATCAAGTACTGAAGGCAATTTGATGTAATCATTATGCGGTAATGCTAATGGTACGTAATGGAGTATGTACAAATATGTTCGTAATTGTTTAACTTGTTAAAACTCTTTTATATACGTATAGCTCTATAGCTTGAATTTTCCTTTTTCGCTCTCTGCATCGAAAAATTGAACTAGTCAATTCAAAGTAATATCTAAGGACCTTTGTTTAATTAGCTATTTTCGGTTGTATTTTTTAATTTTTTTTTAGAAATGGCTTGCTCTTAATTGTCATTATTTAAGTCTGTGGGCCAAATATTGTAAATAGATGAAAATATTAAATTTAGTTTTCGTCAAGCGCTTTGTACACCATCCATCTTGCACGACCAGCAGAAAGAGACGCGGCTATAAACAAAAAACTAAAGGGGCGGACTAAGCGATGTGCCTATCTCTGTTTCTCATATGTATCCCTGTAAGTTTTCTACAGTTTCTAGTTTTAAGTATATGTGAAAAAAAATTGTATATGTGTCGATTTATTCCCCATTGTATGGAATATCATAGAACAGGTCTTTCGTAATGTAATGAGGTTTCATTTATCATTTTGCCACAGAAGCAATTTCTTCAGGCGACTGTAGTAATCAGTTTAGAATTCTGTAAAAGACGTTACAGCGTAAAACACTAATAATAATACATGATTTAAAAGGCTAAAATAATATTACCACAAATATTGTTTTAGACTGTTTTATTCCATCCTCGAAAAGGTTTATAGAGGATATTTTCCTGGTTTCAGGATACCGCTGATTTCAAAGTTTTACTGCTTGGACAGTACAGGATTTTTCGTAAGAAGTGAAAGTGTGTCTAGGCATAGCTGGAGTGAGAAAGCTATCAGAGCGTAAACCCAAGGCTGCGACCAGAAAAATCTTTAAACCTGCCAATAAAATAATTTGGACTCCAGAGGGTTTTTAATAAATTAAAGAGAATATTAAGCTCCCGTAACCTCACACTCTCGTCCGATTTTTCACGAGTTTGAAAAATCTGAAATAAATATTACATACTTTTATTGAAACTTTCAAGTGAAATTCGGTAAATATTAAATTTATTGAACTGTCAAGTGAAATTCGGTAAATATTAATTTTATTGAATTTCAAGTGAAATTCGGTAAATATTAATTTTATTGAACTATCAAGTGTAATTCGGTAAATATTAATTTTATTGAACTTTCAAGTGAAATTCGGTAAATATTAATTTTATTGAATTTCAAGTGAAATTCGGTAAATATTAATTTTATTGAACTTTCAAGTGAAATTCGGTAAATATTCATTTTATTGAACTTTAAAGGGAAATCGGTAAATATTAATTTTATTGAACTTTCAAGTGAAATTCGGTAAATATTAATTTTATTGAACTTTAAAGTGAAATTCGGTAAATATTAATTTTATTGAACTTTCAAGTGAAATTAGGTAAATATTAATTTTATTGAACTTTCAAGTGAAATTCGGTTTACTCGTATTAACAATCAGTTTTTGTATTATTTCTCCTTAGTTTAAGAGTTTAGTTTTCGTTAACAATACTAGCCCTGCCTAGATGGTTCGCATGGAATTCGGAATAAGAAAAGTTGTTAGGAATTTTTTCTGTTTTTTTTTGTATTTATTAGTTTTTCTCTCAAAACTCTATGAGCATGAAATTTACTAAAAACTCTAAAATATGACGTTGGCAGTGTCATATCGTGATGTATCACCAAAGTGAAGTTTACTAAAAACGATTAATAGATGACGTTGGCAGTAGTTTTTTTTAAATCGGTGATATCGAAATAAAAAGTATTAAAAGCTATTACCATACCGAATCTTATCAAAATCCGTCCAGTAGATTTTGCGTGATTGAGGAACAAATTGATGGACAAACAGACAAAAATTCTAAAACAGGTTTTCTGCCTTCTTTCTTTTTCTTCTTTCTATACGCTAAATCGAAAACCGTGACTGGTTTTAAAAATATTTTCCATGTACAAAATTCTCTGTTACAGTTTTATTATATATATAGATTTCATTACAATTAGAGTGGCCGCTTAGTAAATAAAATTTATTTTAAGAATATTAACATCATAAGACCGTTTACTTTCAATGGAGACAATATAGACTATATGGTCCTGTGTTACGTTTGTTGCTTTTATTGAAATAAAACTAAAGCGAAACGTAGAAAGAGGTAGTACAAATATAGAACGTGTTATTTCTCAATAAAACCCGCTGGGTATGTGTCTCGTGTAATGGTATGAATGGGTACACTCGCGCCAATGAAATGAATAATTTGCGTTCTTCTATGAGTGTAAGTGTGAAGTGACATTTGTGTCATCGCCTGTACCAGTCGCAGTCGCGTGGAGCGCTCGCTTGGCAGTGCCGAAGGTGTTCGTCATGGCTTGACGTGTGGCGTGCAGGGTGACAATGCGCGGCAACCCTCATATGGCACGATCGAGTTCCGTTAAGTGGATTTTGAATATTAATTTTGTCGCGTGAAGGTTTTTTTGTTTCGCGTCAAGTTATCTCGTAACACGCGATTACGTGTTTGAGATAAATTACTGTCGTTCAATTCGTACGCTTAAAATTGATGTTATATGTGTAGTAACGCTTGTAAGAAAACTTTATTGGACCTAAGGCCTATTGTCTAAGACTCAGCTTAAAGTAAGTGAGTTCTGTTAACAATCAATAATTATCTCAAAACCCCGTGCATTCGCTCATTTATAACAGCTCACTTAATACTTCGCCGTGTGACGTATTACATTCCCCGTGGCACCGACACAGAGGGGAACGTAACTCTGTGGGACCGTGGCTTTGACACAGATACTACTCATTACTTTCGTTCTGGCTACTGTATAAGAGAGAAGAAAGTTTCAGTATGAGGTATAAGATGGGAATTCATCTTGATGAATCAACTCTGTCCAACATCCCGACATTAATATGAGTGTTTTGGAGAAGATAGCAAAAAACTGTTTAAATGAATTTCTTGGTTTTTGCGACGTTAGAGTAAGCGAGTGTTTTGTCTCAATATTTTATAGTGTCATAAGCAAATACTTCGAAATATAATCTTAAAAAGTTTGTCACTCTTTGTCTCTCAACTGTTGTTTGAGTTCTTCTAATGGAGCTGATAACGAAATATAAATTTTGAATAATTCATTATGTACAAAAATTTTAGTAAAAATGGGGCACAATGCATGTTTTGACATACGTAAATTCCTGAGAATATTTCATATCGTTCATGCACGCTTGACCAATTTACAGATTTGTATAACTTGATATTATTGCTTTTGTCGGTAAGGCGGAGACTGCAGCTTTTTTAAAATAATTTTAAAAATTTTTATTTATTTGACTAAAAATCCTAAAAACATCTGCCAAGATTTTCCATTTTTCGGAATCTGCGAATATATTTTTTTGCTCACATAAAATGGCCCTGAAGTCCTCTTCATCCCTACTTATAATTGCGTAAGAAATACTTTTTGTATGAAATTAGGTTTTTTGGTCTCCGAAAATATGGATCTTCGTTTTACCGCTTGGAAGCGACACTATATCTAAAGTTTTATACAATGTGTGTGTGTGTATATATATATATATATATATATATATATATATATATATATATATATATAATTACAGTAAAGCGTAGTTGCTGGGATAATTGCCAATGGAGATCTCTCGCTTTATTGCTTTTTTTCACAATGCGATTTGTCAAAATCGGCAATTAGTGTGTGGTCACCCTGGTGAGTTGGCAAGGTGGCGGTGTTTTAGGAGCGATGCGTGTGACGGTGCCGCGCGCCGCTCGCCTTATATGGCAGTTGAGCGTAGCGCTCCCGTTTGCCAGGATACTGCTGGCGGATTGATTCGCAGCCTATGCTTTTGACCCCACTACTTTGGTTCGCCGTGATTTTGGGGTTGGGTTTGAGATTAGAAATGAAAGGATAAGGAAATTACCAAAATGATGATTTGTTTGTGGAATATTTTTGCATGGGAAGATTGGTTTGCCGCGAGAATTTTTATCTTAGTACCAGATACAAAAATCCCTAAGTCGATATATGTGGGATATAGTTTCTCGGTAATATTTGTGTCCGTTTTTGTAACTATTTGTCAGGTCGTTGTCGCCCGGACACCGGGCAAGGTTTTTACTTTTATGACATATGGAATATATAATTTTATGGATCACATTTGTGGAATAATCTTGCATGATGACGTATTAGCGACGAGAGAAATAAGCCCTGTGAAAATATTTAGTAAGAAGGAATACACTTCTATAATAATACTTATTGTACGTGTTCGTAGCTCTTATACGTGCCGTATTATCACACAAGTCGCCTGGAATAATTCTGTACTGGCTTTCATTACTGTGGCTAAATTAATGACAGCTCTGATCAGATAGAAAAATTAATGGCGATCGTAACACATGCGTTGGCAATTTTTATTTAAAATTATTTATTTTTTAAATATATTAACAAAAAGGAATAATGGGCGGATTTTATTGGTGGCACGAAGGTTACTCCATCCGAGAAAGGTCAGATACGATCCAAAGAAAGGTCAGGTACTATTTCAGATTGCGGGGGTTGCCGCCTTGGATCCGCCCCATTGAGGTTAACATTATTTTTGCACTCGATAGTTTATGAGAGTGATCTAAATATAGATGTAAAAATTAATTTCTGACGTAATATTCATAATTTTACTTCTAAATAGTGTCGGTAATGCAAGGTTATGTTATTTAGAGGAGTTATGTCTACTTTCCGGATCTTAGTATTCATTGATGATGTTCTTAAGAATTTCTGTATGTCTGCAAATCAATTCACATTCACACTTTTATTAAAAAAAATACATCGTCACTCTTAATCGAGATATTGCTTCAATTGGTCAATGGGCTCACAGAATGGGACTGGAAGTTAACCCCACCAAATATCAAGTTATCATCAATAGTAATCGAAGACTTATGTTTAAAATAAACTTTTCTAGGTTACCTCAGTTAATTCTATATTGTACAGTTATCACTTATATGAAAAATCAAAAACCGTCCAAGATTAAATTTTTTCTTGGGTGGCATATAATTAGTTAGGTATACTATATGAGAATATGCTTTTTTGTAAGAAAAAATTATAAGAAAACAATGGCCTTGTTCTGTTAGTGACCCGAGGTTTTGGAGATAATGGAATATTATCAAAAATTTCAGTTTTTAGTCGATTGGTCCAGGAAAGTTTTTTCCAAAGTTCTTCGTCGTCGTCAAATTGATCTGTGTTGGAATCAGTATTCGTGTAATCAGAAACAGAGCTAGATGCTAGGTCCAGGAAGAGGAAATGATGGATTTGTTACACTGATAGGTCCAGGAAGAGGCGACCTTGGTCGACCTGGTCTTGTTGCTCGCTTTGAACTGGAAAAATTATTATTTTCAATTTCTTGAATAGGATTATGTAAATGATTATTCCGGGCTGGGCAGGTTAGTATCGAGTAAAGGTCAGTATTGTCAATATCGCCGTCAAGACCCTTCAAAATGCTCTAGAGTACGGTTGCAATGAACTGAAATCGTCAGCGGATTGTTCTGGATTATCAGGTAAGTCAAATAGGTCTTCGAGAGTATGTTCTATATCCAAATCATTCAAAGATTTCCGACTCATTTGCCGAAGCAAATAAAAAACAAGCCTCAATACCCAAAAGCCAAACCAAGCACACCACGGGCAAAGGGAATAGATTTCCCACCACAACAAAAGTAAATTATTGGAAATTGAACAGTAAAATGAATAAAATATCGTTCATATCTTTGAGAATTAACATAAATAAACAAATAAAGTTAAAACTTACCTTTCGAAACCCGTAGATAAAGAAGAAACTCGAGATGAACAAAGATTCATACCACACTATGAAAAATCATCCTTTTGAATATTCAACTGACCGCCATGAAAAAAAATCAGTTGACAGTTCAAAACTTATATACGTTAAAACAATAACAAATATATCTTAAAGTTGCCAGTATATAAAAAAAGATACAGAACGTAACTTAGTTTTTCTAGCATACTCAACATAGTGGTAAATATATTTTTGCCTTATAAAGGGTTAAGTGTACTACTCATATTTTACCTAGTAACATCTGTTACAGTCCATTAACCAATTTTTCAAAATTTGTTGTTGTAATTGGTTTAAAGAGAATGCTCCTGCAGCAATAAGTTCGCCATATGTAGCTTAGATTAAAGTTAAAGTAAAAACAAATGTGTGCTTATCAGTTCCGAAGCGTGACTGGAGTTTGTTCCTTAAGTACTATTGTCTTGGAATATATAAAATAGGTAACACTGTATATATCAATATTAGTATCAATATTCTTTAATAAAAAAGTTCTGACAATATATTGTCAGTATTTTTTAATTAATTCATATATAACAATCAGTTTGTGTATATAACATCATTTTCAAGTAAAACACAAATGAACGAGGTCAAATGTATACAACAACAAAATTAAAAACAATTAATAACGTCAGACTAAGAAGTTAAAATTAAAAGAGACTTTTTAATTTTGTAGGATAGAGAAGACACCCAATATTCACTCATAAGGACATTTATTGATTACATCTTGATATAAGCGAAAGATAGTAAACTATGTGTCACACTCCGCTATTGCGATTACGCCATAAGAAAACGCCAAACAAACATATTGATATCTCTCTCAGAAGTTGCGCAAAAATGTTACGCGGAGGAGCCACCTAACGGTTACACTTTGTTAACGCTCTAATTTTAATCCTCATAAAACTTCATATCGGGCGCTATATATTAAAATCGATTCGTAAGGAGTAAACTCCAAAAATTTTAAAGACCTTGACTGACTTTATAAGCAGAGATCCTCGTACAACAGCATACTTTTATTATCAGGAAGGAACTGATATCTTAAATTTAGAAATATGTAAACTCTATCTACTCGAAGAGCATGTAGAACTGCTCGTATATATAAATAAATTAATATATCAATAAAGAGGCAAGCGAGGACGGCCGCGCGCATCGCTGCGGGTGTAGGGAGCGTTTATTAATAAAACCCGAATGTCAAAGGCGGCCATCAAGGTCCGCGCGCCCGCCGCGGCGCCACACATAACAATGACCTCTCGTGCTCCAACAACATACGGTTACGTAAGCCGGACGCCAGAATTGTAAAAAAAAAATTCGCGACTGGAGTTTACTCCTTAAGTACGATTACCTTGGAATGTATAAAATATGTAACATTGTGTATATATATATATATATATATATATATATATATATATATATATAAAACTAAATATCATCCATCAACATACTTCTTACCGTTTAGGCAGCGTTCATAAGAAACGTATTCGCCCGATTGTTTTTCGTGGACTTACGTTCCAAAACTGGTCTATAATTTTTTTTAACGGGATAATATCTAAGATATGTCCATCCTGAAAGTCCTTTTTAAATATTGGTGAAAGAATTTTTGAAATCGGATGAGTAGTTTCGGAGATTACCCCCTACATCCAAATCTACAAAATTTAACTTTTTTATAAAATATAAATTTTTTTTAACGGGATAATATACCACCTGTTTTTTTAACGGGATAATGTTCATCCTGAAGGTCGTTTCTAAATATTGGTGAAAGAATTTTTGAAATCGGATCTATAATTTCGGAGATTACCTCCTTCGTCCAAACTTACAAACTGTGACACGTTTTTAACGCTCTGAACTTCTGGTTTTACTCCTAATAAAACTTCGTACCGGGCGCTATATATGAAAGTCGATACATAAGGAGTAAACTCCAAAAAAACGTAACACTCGTAATGCCATCTTGAACGTGGCGAATACCGTATCCGTACAGAGCTCGTTACCCTATGTGGATGAATTCAGTAAAAACCCTAGTATTTGCAAGAAGCACAAAAAATATATGATTAATATATGTCATTATTTTAGGGTTAAATATATTGATTACCGGAATTTAACGGGCAATAAATTGGGTATAAATATTTTTATTTAATAACAAATCAAAAGTAATATTATGTTTTGAAATTGGCGGCTAAACGCCGAAACGCAAATAGTCCGCCAATCGGAACGCGTGATGTTAAACTGCACCACACAGGTCATAATGTACTATATAGTCAAGTTCGAGTAATTCTATTAGTAAGATAGAGCAATCAGATATATTGAATTCCATAAAAAATATTTAAGTGTCACTACAGAATTACGAAGTGTGTGAAAGAGATAGACTATCCTATTTTCACTTTGATTTCATTAGGGTATTGTGAATTTATATATCTTGGGACCGAGTATTTTGCTTTGTATGAGAGTAATAAAAAAAAATGTTTGCAGCTTAAAACACATTTCTCGGCAAAATATCAGAATTTTAGGTTTATATCGCACAAAAATTACCTTTGTCATTAATTTTTTTACGTGAAATGTATATGTTGATATCTAGAAATTTACCTTCAAGTCTTTTAAGGGTTTTAGTGACATAAAGATATCTCAATTGTACGGAGTAATATATTAGAAGATATTTTAATGTAATTAGGGGCGAACCTTTATTTTCGCGCATTTTATTGAGTGGGGCATAGTTAGATAAGTTTTTTAAAATAAAATTACTATTACTTTTAATTTTTTATCTCCATTTGCCAAATACTGATTTTCAAAGTGACGTTGATGAGTTACTTTTCTCTCTACTCGTCCGAGAGACTTTCACATTGAAAAACCTGAAAAAAGAATCCAATCGATTGGAACTTGTAACTAAAATTATTTCATCAACTATTTTGAGAGATGTGGACAACGGTATCCTGGTTTGTGCGTAATCAATGCGCACTTGGCTTATTTATTCAGTATGTTTTGGACCTAATTCTGATGAGATTACCTTTATTTTTAATGGAAAATTTAATTCAGTAATCTTCGAGATTTAGAAGGTCTGCAGTTTGAATCGAAGCTATGGCCTTTCTTTACCTACCATAATCTGCAGAACCAAATCCCTTCTATGTATGTATGACCCATCCTTATCCCATTTCCACCCCCAACATGTCGTTTTGCTTTTATTTTACTTAATCTTATATTAATTCTGTATGTTTAATATATACTAGCGAGACCCGTGCGAAGTCTTCGCATTATTATTTATTCCATTATGAAGCTCAGGTGACAGATCAAACAAATATTTTACTAAAATTGACATATAGAGGCGCAAGTATCAAAAGCATTGAGCTAAAGCGCCGCTTTATTTATACGTGAGTGGATTTGAAATTAAACAAAAATTTTACCGACCGTCAATCATATTGACGTTGAGCCGTTAGATGGCAGCATTGCTGTTTTGTGTATATAATTTTAATAATTAATTAATTTGCAAAAACAATAGCAATAATAATTTTTTTAGTTGTAGATGCCGGTAGAGCAAGCAATTATCTATAAAATGATATATAATTTATGTGGATTAGTTGTGAAGTTTTTTCTAAAAAGGGAGAGTAACATCTTAAAACCTTAGCGTATTAATATAAATGATGAAGATGATATGATGATGATGATGATGATAGCATGTAAATTAATTTTGTTAGTATCATTAATTAGCGTTCATAAATTTCTTGCAGTTTACTACAGTACTTACCTTTGTCACTCAAATCATTATGGTCGAGTGTAAGTGATTGCTGTTGTAAAAATAACTCCATCATTTTAACTTAGTTTTCTAAGCTTGCAATAAGTACACATGCTTGAAAACAAACTAATTATAGAAGTGTGCAAGTCCAAATAGAATTAGAAATAATTTATTTTTGGATCTTCCCCGTTGTTAGTGCGTTATGACCTCCCATTATGCCGACTAGGTTCAAGATTGTAGGTGAAACGGAAGTACCCTAAAAGTTTTGATGATCAGCGAGTAAGACTATAAATAAAAAATATGCTTTAAAAGGCCATGTCGTTTTGTTGCGTGAAACATATAGTTTGAAATTTGTCAGTAATATTAAGTTAGGAGATCTCGAGCCGTTTCTGATGAAAAGGGCTTTGATAGACAGACTGACGGACGGATGGGTAAGCAAGTGATCCGTCTATCCGTACTACAAGATACCCGTTCTTTTCACTTTGAGGGACGGAACCCTAAAATGACGGAAAAAATGAAAATTAAATGTTAACAATAGCACATAGAATGGCTGAACACAACTTGTTCAAAATACCGCAGATACGTATGGTATTCTTGAACCGACCGTAATATTCAAAATACCGCAGATACGTATGGTATTCTTGAACCAACCGTAATATTCAATAACCGCAGATACGTATGGTATTCTTGAACCAATCGTAATATTCAAAATACCGCAGATACGTATAGTATTCTTGAACCAACCGTAATATTCAAAATACCGCAGATACGTATGGTATTCTTGAACCGACCGTAATATTCAAAATACCGCAGATACGTATGGTATTCTTGAACCAACCGTAATATTCAAAATACCGCAGATACGTATGGTATTCTTGAACCAACCGTAATATTCAAAATACCGCAGATACGTATGGTATTCTTGAACCAACCGTAATATCCAAAATACCGCAGATACATATAGTATTCTTGAACCAACCGTAATATTGAAAATACCGCAGATAAATATAGAATTCTTGAACCAATCGTAATATTCAAAATACCGCAGATACGTATAGTATTCTTGAACCAACTGTAATATTCAAATTTTATTGCTAAGAAGTGTATCGTATGTATTGTTCACCAATATCCGTACTCTCCGTGTACACTTGCACGAATCAGCAAGTGTACACGGAGAGTACGGATCTCATACTAATAATCTGTTAAAAATGTAACTATCAAAATAGCTGAAAACGTGACGCGTGTGGTTTTCTGAAATCGCAGATTCATTTGGATAAATTACATTTCTTTTGGATAATTTTCAGAATTGTGAAAATGTTATAGTTGCGTTTTTGCAATTCTGCTCTGTATCTGTATGCGATTTTACAGAATGGGCTGTCATCTAAGAATCTTCCTGTATCCAATGGATATCTCTAGCGCCTACTCAGTAATATAAGCATTTGTGTCATTGTGCCGCTTTACAGTGTATCGCGATAAGCAACACAGACGGCGCGTGCCAAATAGAATGCTGTCGAAATACGTCTTTTGAGTCTTTTGCTGACGTGCGTTTTCTATTAGGACGACTCGTGACGTCGCTCTTTTTTATTTAAATCTGGACTGGGATTCATTGTTTACAGTGGCTGCCTTCTGTTTATATATTGTTGTGAATGTCTCCCCTAATTGTGTTTTTAAACAAAGGCCACTTCTTAAAATGGTTAAAGTTAATACATTTATTAAATTACTAGTATTGAATATATTTGGCGTTCATTTTGTAGAAATTCATTGTTCACATTAAATGAAACTACGTGATGTGGTATTATTTCTACTTTCTTTAAGTTCTTTACCAGCTTTATTAGCAAAGATTCTATCTTAGTTACTAATACTAGAACACCAAAGTAATACTGTGAACAGTGTTTAAAAAAATATAGGGACTCGTTAAAAAATTATACGAGTATACGAAATCCAGCTGTCTAACAACAGTACTATAGTGGCGACAACACTTGTCTATAGACTTACCTTTTGACGCCAAACTGCCAATATCTTTAGCATATTCTAAGCATCTTTCAGCGAATAAAAATATAAACAGAATTCTCGGAAGATTATAGAACAGTTACTCGTAGCCAAAATATCGTCGAAGGATGATTTTAGCTTAACGTATGATTTCATATGAAATCGCGTATATTTAAGTGCAAATTAGTTACAAACGATTAATAACACAGTTATGTATGTTTAGGGCCCAGGGCTTGTGGGATGCTATTAATAGTACGCGAATTTAAACAACCTCCTCCATAAATGAAAAATGAAATACCATACAAAGGTATGCACGTGTATATACAATCATATTATGTGCAATAATATAATTTTTGTATGAAATCGCGTACATTTAAGTGCAAATTAGTTACAAACAATTAATAACACAGTTACGTAACTTTAGGTCCCAGGGCTTGTGGGATGCTATTAATAGTACGCGGATTAAAACAGCCTCCTCCATAAATGAAAAATGAAATACCATACAAAGGTATGCACGTGTATATACAATAATATATGTGCAATAATATAATTTTTGTATGAAATCGCGTATATTTAAGTGCAAATTAGTTACGAACAATTAATAACACAGTTATGTAACTTTAGGCCCCAGGGCTTGTGGAATGCTATATACGCGGATTAAAACAGCCTCCTTCATAAATGTAAAATTAAATACCTATACATAGGTATTCACGTGTTTATGTAATAATATTATGAGCAATAATATAATTGTTGTAAATGAAGAAACAATTTTATCCTAAGTGCTTTAAGTTTCGAATAAGTTTAAGTACTTCAGAAGCTTATATTAGATAAGTTCGTCACGTCTATTATGGTAATTTTTAGTTTATATCTTCATTATGTACGTCCTAATTTGTACATATAATAAAAAAATTGCCAAGAAATAGTGGGGAGACAGAATGAAGAATAAGTAACTTTTATATATTCTGCATAAAAATTATTTTTGTATTGGGTCAAATAGTTTGGTAGCCAAAAGTAAGTCTGTTTTAGTATGGAAATTGCTATTATCAAACCTTTCTGGTACTACTTTTACCCGATTACACAAATCGAAAGGGTAATGTTTATTAAGTGTACGTAAGGTTGATATCCATCGTCTTTTACCCGGTCACTGTCGTGTTTTTAAAAGAACCGTCCGAGGGATTTTTTAAGTGTCCAGTGTTTTCTGGCAGTTTTATGTTATTAATATATTAATTTAATCGATGGGCTAATGAAAGAAATAAATAATAACCAGAAACTTCATCTTTAATTGTTAGGACTAAATATAAATTCACAATGAATTGCCACGAATTTTAAAACTGGTATGTGTTTCGATACTTATTTTACTGTTGATATCATTTTTAACGTTCATTACTATTTGTTATACAGGTTGATTTAAGTTTCAGACTTTAATTTAAGGGTTTAGATTGGAATTGATTTTTTTATGTAGATTGAAATTTATTTTTTTTATCGTTTTTTCAATAGGTATAATAGGTATATTTTTTGTATGTGGTCAGTAAGATAAATGAGACTTGATTAATGAAAAATAATTTTGATTAGTATTATACGATCAGTTCTGTTTCATTTGAATATAATATGAACTTTTACTTCAATGAATTGATTCTCCCGGGCTACGGAGTTTTTAGTTCGCAACTTCTAGCGTTCTTAAGTTATTATGGTAACCCTAACTGTAATTAATGTATGTTTGATTCCTTGATAATCTGGACGGTTATGTCTATAGTGTCGGCGGTCTTATTATTGGTTTATGTCATTATATATATGATGCTACTTATAAGCCAATATGCTGAACATTCCAGAGTCGCAAAAATACGATCGGCCACTGATGGGTTCGAGTGGCTTGTAGATAAGAATACAGCGTTTGATGCTTATATCTATAGCCAAATAACAAAAAATATATGTTCTTCTATATACTTGAGTAGAGATTCGAAAAAGTAAGTGACTTAACAAAATAATTAAATGAAAAGAATAATTATAAAAAAAAACGAAAAACCAGATTGCGTAAACTTAAAAGAAAAAACGAAGTGTTTTTATGCAGTTATCGATATAAATCGATGTTTGATTGTCGAATCTCGTCTACAAATTATTGCTTAAAAACAATTTTTAGTATTAGCAAAAATTATTGCTTTTGTCTGTTTAGTTTGTCTTCAATTTTTTTTGTCTATTTTTAATGTCGTGAAGATTTTTGATAGCATATTTGCTCCGTTTTTCGTGAATTTAAATATCAATGACTTGTAAGTCATGCCTATAGATGCATCGATATACCAGAACGACGTGCGTTTGATGTTTGCTATGCATTTGGTTTCGATAAGCGTATTTATTTTGGGGCGGTGCAGCGCACGCTGGCAGTGGGGCGAGGGGAGAACCGGGTGCGAATGCAGATCGTTGGCAACGCTCGCGGCGCGTCACTGCATTCTTTCCGCGAATAGACCATTACTATTTACACGAGTTTCGACAGTACTCCACTGCGAACGTTCGCGTGCCTTCGCTACGTATATATTTATTTATTTATTTATTGACGGGAGAGTGGCCGGTAATACTGACATTGCTGTTTACGAATTGAAATAATGGTTAAATAATGAATGAAGAAAGTTCAATATAAACAACGAACGCGCTAAGGTGTACTAAGTTTTGCGCAACTAGTCCTATAAAATTCAGCTTTTAGTATAGTTGAAATAAGCCAGTTTTTCCTTGCAAGGAGTTATGGTATATCCTTGAACCTTTGCTGGTTAGAAAGGTCTTGCTAAATCCCCATCCGTGTCAAAACTTTTCAGTTAATGTCTCGTCACCTGTTAATGTTGTTACAAAAATTGTGAGTCTTTTTTGCGAAGCATTTAATTATCTTTTAATCTCTTTAAATTGTTTACGATCTGTAATGCGTCAAACTTTGTAAATTCGCAAACCTGTTATATGGTACGTCTTATTTTTGCAAACTTTAACACGCTGTAACACTTAGTTCTACGAGAATTTTTTGTGGATAAAATTTTAGAAGATTCGATTTTCTGTAAAAGCATTCGTCACTTTCAACCTAACACTAATTGTCGAGTAGCTTTATATTTTGGCAAAGTTGACATGAGCGCGTCAACTTGGTAAATTACTTAAGAATTTACCCTGGATAGAATTGTCAAAAAAATTGACCCAGCCTAAGCATACATTACGAGATTGTCTTAAGAGATCTTATACTAAACACATTTGATGTTTTCATGAAACGGCTCAATATCGAATTCATTTTAAGTTATCCGTAACTAACTGTAGTATATGAAATTATCCGGAATGGGATAATAGAATTTTTTATGATGTAATCTGAATATCAAGGAAACTGATCAACTCTTAGCAACAAAACTAATGACGTTTTGGTAAAATTGTAATTATCGCACGTGCCATAGATGTCTCATCGTTGGTAAAGCATTTCAAAAGTTAAAGGCGTCTTTTTATTATTTTTAATTTTTAAGTCTCATTTGCTAAATATTAAACTTCAAAATGACGTGGAATAAGCCCCGGCACCCTCCAATTTTATAACCATTGATTAAAAAAGTCTAAGAAATTTAGTACTAGAATTTGCCTAGAATTTTCAATTAAAATTATTTTTGTCAAATTGTATCTTTAATTTTAAGACATCTTTTGCGAGTCCTGACGTGCTGTTGATATGTTTTTTGTTTATTAATAATATGGGTTTATCTACACATAAACTTGTTCCTTTCAGTATGGGGGGTGGGGTTTTTCAAGCAAGTTCACTTGCGTTACATTGTTTTCAAGCCATAAGGTAATGTATAAAGAATACTGGCAGAAGTCCATATAATATTGGGTTCAGGTGTTACAAGAATAAAAATAACGCTATAATATAGAATAAATAAAAAAGCCCTTTAAAAGTTTTATCTAAATCGATAATCAAAGAAATAAAATTTTTTGTATTTGTTGTGAAAAGTTAGGTTTTTTTAACTTATAGTTTGTAAATATTATTTCTACGACACTCTTCGAACTAGCGAGATGTAAAAAAGTGCAACTTGTGTCTCATTGTAACCTCCATCTATAGATGTACCATGATAATCCAAGAAATTCACAGGCTCGGCAGGGTCATCAAACAGTCACGTAAAACTGGAAGAGAGCGAAAGAGACATTCATTTTGGCTATAACAGAACCTTTGTCAAGTCAGCCAACATATAAATTTTAATTAATTTGGACAAAGAAAAAGCGAACAGAATTGATTTGTTGTAATGTTTTTTAAAAAAGTTCTCATGTATTTCATTACATTTTCTTAATTATTTTTATTTTTTATTAACAATTATCAACATTTTCTAAAAAATATAATATATGCGCATTTATGAACACAGCTTCTTTTTCATTATGGTCACAAATTACACTTAATTTTTTGCTATTTCCTGATTATCAGTCGCTGAGTTGTTTGTGTTTTTATATTCTAAAAAATACCAGCTTTTTTTTAATTATTTTTATTTTCTATAACGTCAGACTCAATTTCGCCGGTCTCATTTGTATTACAATTTCAAGTATAATTTTTATAGTACTTAGTATATTTAGAATAGTACTAACTACGTCCAGTAAAGTTATATTAAAGTGTATTTAGGGTTTTGCGGTCACGTGGCACGTGTCTAACACGTGGCGGGCACGTGGCTTGCATTACGCGCACGTGCGCTTCGTCGGCGCTCAGTTTATTGAGATGCGGCTTTGGGGCAGCCGGTGGTGCGGGATAGAAATAAAGCGAACTGAACTGGTTTTGTGCCGTGGCGAATGTTGTTTGGTAAGTGACTGGTAAGGTAGCTGTATGTTTATTTTCATTTGCGATAATGTCTGAAACACTTTGGGACCATGAAGATTTGTGGCCGCTCCGTTTGACTTATATAACTATGCGTATTTCTGCATTAGACATCCGTTACATATTGAACTTTTGTAACAACAAAAATAATAAAGAACGTTTTATTAAAAAAATAATATAATAGATATATTTGTCAATTTATAAATTAAGTATTTATTAGAATATAATAATATTCAAATTTACAATTGTAAGAAATTAACGCTATTTGTTCGATATTGTTCCCACTATGGTATTTAAATATACACACGCTATCCAGGGATAAGTGTCGTACAAAGAAAAACGTTATTCCTTCACTGAAAAGTAGTTGATTGTCGTTAAAATTGAAAAGATGACTTTTTTTCAGAAAATTAAAAATAATGTTTAATTATTTGTGATCTTTTTCGTACACACGATACTTGCGTACATTGTTCAGCGTCACCCAGAGTAAAAACCGCAGTCCGGGCAAGTATTGGGTGTGTTAAAAAGAATTATGTGTAATATTTGTTTTGCACTCAATTAGAAAAAGCGTGTTTTACGTTTTATTTCAACGACAATTTATTCCCTTATAGCAAACGAATATCGTCTTTCTTTGTCCCACATATTTTCTTGGTCACCATGTGTATACACGGGAATGGATATTCCGTGCCCGGGAATAGGTAACCAAAGGATTCAGGAGACAAGTCAAAAGAGTCCAAATTTGATGTGTTTTATTAGGCATTGAGAAATTCTTATTATCATCTCCTTCCTCTATCACCAAATCCTTCCGTTTAAAATACGTGACCAAAGGACTCATTGAGACGAGTCAAACAAGCCCATGGGTTTACTGTTAACCATTGAAAAGTTCCCATTACCACCTCTCTCCTCCAACATTTGATCTTTCTGGTTAAAATATGTATTCAAATGGCTCATTGAGAGAAATCAAACGAGCCTAAACTGGATGGGTTTATTTTTAACCATTGAGAACCTCCTGACTACCTCCCTCCTTCATCTTATATCCTCTCGGCTACAATATGTAACCAAAGGAATAATCATTTCAGATCCACTGGTAACGCCCATATTATTGTTAGTTTTAGTTAGCCTACGCCCTTCCGTGGTCTATAGACCATTTGACGCCGAGCCTCCCAGTAACGTCCGACAATATTGTATGCCGACAATATTGTAATGCCCAATAGTTGGGCATTTCAAAATCTTACAAGTACGAAGATGGTCACCGTCCATTGGCGCACAGTCGCATAGTTGGCAAATCTTAGGCTCTAGGTAGTCGTGACCGGTAGTCAAACTAAAACGAGCAACAGCCTGTGCCCTCTCTGGGTGTTTCGAAATTGGTCCCTGACCGCCGTTTCCACCAGCCCATATTATTGTATTGTCATAGAATTGCATAAGCTTGATGTGACAGTTAAAGGTGGGTGAAAATAAACTTGCTAGTTCTGCTTATAAACATAGCTACATATGAGTGAAGCTATTCAAAGTGTGTTAAAAATTTTAAAAAAACAATTGTTATTAAATTAACGCCATCTGTTCGTAATTTCATAAACTTCGTTAAAACGAATGTGGTAGCGGCGTGTTTTATGTTGAAAGTTGCGGAATAATTGCTACTGTGATCCTTCGATCTGTTTGTGCAGGAAGGAAAGAAGGGTCATCATCCTGATCTCCTTACATTGGATCAAAGGAAATGTAACGAAATAATGATGGATCTGCTACTTACTACGGACTTCATAACGCTCAGCGATAAGATTAAGACAATAATAAGATTCCGAGCTCTGTAAGCCGTTCCTTCTCGAGTTATGTCGATTGGAAAACCTACAAAAGTTAAAAATAAAATATGTTTGGATTGGAATCAGAAACCAGGCGATTCCTATTATAATTGGAAAAGTATTATGTGTGGAACCTATTGTTTTTAGTTACGATGGAAATCTGCGAAAAATTACGAAAAGCTTTTTGCTTGCCGTTTATTGCTGAATCACTGTTATTCTATAATATTCATGAGTAGTTTGAACCAAGATGTAATCTTAAGGGTAATTATTTCTGCAAAACCTTGGAAAATCTTTAAGAAACCTTACGGGTTTTCCCTGTTTCAAGGGTGCAAGGGGGGAAACCTTAAGGGTAAAGAGTGTCGTCGCCGTGGTGTGTGGGTTGACCACAAGACATACATACCGCTTTTGACGATGCGGCGCACCACGGGGACCCGGGTTCGATTCCCGGCCGTTCGTCGAACGGGGCTGGACTGGTGTTATGGTCGACTGTAAGATATTGCTCTCTTAGCAATAACTCCGCCATATGTATCAATTAGATACGTTAAAGTAGATAAATAAATAAATAAAGGTGTTAAAGTTCCCCTGTACTTTCAAGGGTAGGTACAGGGAAAAGTTAATGAAACTATAATTAATTTTAAATGAATATTCAATTAAATTAACTTACGAAATAGTTTAAATTAATTAAAGTAGGTTTTCTTAATTAATTTAAATTGAAAATTAATTAAAAAAATTAGTTCAATTAATTTAAAAAAGACTAATTAGAGAGTATTTAATTTAAAAGAGACTATTTATTAATTTAATTGAAACATTTATATTTTAATTAAATTAAAAATTACTTCGTTTTATTTTTTTAACTTTTCGATCAAAGACCGAATTTAATTTTCGATTTTGAAATTTTATGTACTGAATTCCATATCCATCTTTGACTTTTTTCCTTTTTTCGTCTCAACGTGCATGTATGATCGACACGGACAAATTTTGCAAGTTTTGTTGGTAAAAGCTTCAGTCTGATACGACTAACCATCCATTAGCCACATTCTTGAGGTTAGTATATTTCAGTACTAGTCTTCATGAAATTAATTTTTTTCTGCGTAATCATGTTAGCTATATATATGATGTAAAAATTATATTTTCGAAAATTAAAAAAGGTCAATCGGCAGATGACCATGGTTTTTATTATTCTTGTAATATGTTTGAATGAATTATTTATTTAAAAAAAATTACTAGCACCTGGAAAAATCACAATCGTTACACCGATTTTACCATGGCTCTCAGTTGTAGATAAAGTTCTCCTAGATAAAAGTGGACTTCAGAAATTATTTTTATGTTTTATTATATTTGTTTTCCTATTTATTTTGTTGTTAGATTTCTGAAGTCACGCACAAAGTTAAACGCGCATATATTATGTATGTCGATTGTCCCCTGTTGCAGGTTCGAGCGGAGTCGCGACGTGCGTGCTGTACGTGGGCGGCGCGTGCGCGTCGGACGAGGGCGCGCGCGAGGCTGCGGCGCGGCTGGCGGGCGGCGAGGTGTGCGACGCGCCCGACCCGCTGCCCGCCGCGCCGCCCCACAATCCCACCTACCTCGTCGTCGCGCCCTTTGCGGGCGAGCCCTTCGATACGGCGCATCGGGCTAAGTTCAGGTCAGTCGTTATAATCTTTTACATTGTATACATACTTATTTGTAATTTAAAGCTCTTTCGTCGAAATTGCGGAAAGGAAAATAGTCGCATTATCACTGTGTTGTTTGTCTGCTTGTCACACGTAGGTCTGTTGAACCTATTTTAATGATGAGGTAGTAGAATATATTTGACGTTAAATTTGCACAAATTCATTATTCACAATACAATGAAACTACAAGATGTAATATTATTTCTACTTTGCTTTACACTACCCACCTGAAGATGTTGTAATACAACGAAACCTAGGTCGTGTTAAAGAACTTAAAGAAAGTAGAAATAATACTACATCACGTAGTTTCATTTAATTGTGAATAATGAGGTAGTTATTATCTATTCTAACGAATAAACGGAAATATGATTATTTATTTATTAATAATAAGCGCCATATTCTGGAAACCCTTTCAAATTTTTTTAAGACCGATTTCAAAATTTATTTTCAAAAGCCCATATTTTCTGGAATATTAATAGGTTTATATGTGTTACCAAGCTGGGGTAGAGTATTGAGAAAAAAACCTAAAACACGAATCTGGTAACAATGCCTAAACGTCGGAAGAGAAAGAGGGATTAGCTTATTTATTGACCTATCCTGAGTATTCCCGCCGATATACATATGACCTCGACGACAGGTATCGTTGGACGCACGGAACTGAAGTGGCATTAGTGGTAGAGACAAAATAATGGTTTACATAGATTCCTTATATTTAAAATGTATGGATAGTATTCTAATGTTTTTTCTTTCATATTTTTAATTTTTTATATATTTTTTTATATTTTCTTTCATATTATCGAGTTATAACGTTAACATAACAAATTTTAAACAAACTCCACCATACTCGAGGTAATTCGCGCTTATTATGCTCGATTTAGGGGTACGAGAAAAGTATCATTACTTTTTAGTACTGAGTACGTTTTTACGGTAACAATACTATTTTATATTTGGTACCTCTTAATAGATACTTTGACTCATACGAGTATTTTAGAACAAGTATCTTATCGAATATCTCTCTTAATTCTTTTTTTTAATGGAATACTCCAAAAACACCATTTGAATTGCAACTGAATGATGTCAGTAGAACCACCAATGCTTTATCCTTTATCATATTGGTGACACTTACTGCTTGTAATGATAGAGAAACGTCGTTCGTTTTTCAAGCAGTTTTAGCTTTACTGTAAATTTCGATATAAGAGGATTAAGGAGATCTCACTCATAAACACGTATCTGGTAATAAATATTACGTGGACAACGCAACATTTATTACCCGACACGAGATTGCAGTAATTACGCAAGTATTCAATTCTGTCACGTTGCTTAACGCAGTCGAACACCAGCAAGCATTTCTGCAGCCACGTGGTTCCAGCGACTCGAGTGACGCAAATTTAACATTTTATTTTTTCAATTTCTTCGCAGCCAGCTCTCGAGTCTGCATGATTAGATAAGCTTAGACTTTTCGATTGAGCAAGTGCAGAAATCAGGACGTAGGCTATCTGTATACAACTAGGTTTTATGACTTGAAGCGATAAAGACACCTGTAGATTGCGCGAAAGATTTCGGTGAATTAACATAAATTTTATTCAATAATATCGTGTAGATCAGGGTTTCCCAACCTTTTTTTTGTTGAGGCTCCCTGGACTATAAATTATATTTTCATGCCCGCCCTTTACTTTTTCATGCCTCCCCCCCCCCTTTGATTTAGTAAATTAAATAAAAATGGTAACTGAAGTTTGTAAATACACAAACTTACCTTTTAACAGTGAGACACAATGATTTTACACACTCAAACTGATTTCTCAACAAAAAATGTACACCAAAACGTCAAATTTTTCGCAAGTTTGTGGTAATAATAATGAGTGAATATGATATTTAATTTTATTAATTTTATGCATGTAAATTAAACATTACATTGTAATGTTGTTTGTATATTTTTTTTGTTTTTTTCTTTCTAAAATGCAAACGCTTTTCGTCCCCCTTGACATCTCTCTATGCCCCCCTTGGGAGGCGCGCCCCCTGGTTGGGAACTCCTGATGTAGATGTTATGTAGCCGGTATCAGAAAAGAATGGTGCATAATCAAATGTAGATCTTGCAAATGTAACAGTGATTGTCAACCTTTTAAAAACACCATGTGATTTTTAATAATGGTTTTATGAAGATGTTTTGATTGTTTAAATGTAAATGTATCCAAAAGAGCTCGAACTTTAATGCTGTATCATTTTTTGCTTCAATTTTTATCCGACTAGTCAAAACAAGAGTTAATGGTATTTTTTATTGTAAAATGGGTATTTTATATAAATTTAGATCATTTAGGAAAAAAGAACTCTTTGGCGATATTCTAGTTACTAATATTCTGGGAATAAAGTTATCGGATCTTCGAGAATTTTATCGATATTTTAACTCTGCAACAAAATATGGCAAGTATATGCAAAAAAAAGTGGCAGTTTCAGCGCCAATAAGTATATAATAGCTTTCAGTATATGAGTAATTTATATGACAGTTTGATTTCCGCATGACATTTAGGATTGATTTTTGAGGTATTCGTCTTCTATAATTTGTTGTTCTTCTTGTTAACGTTTTTGTATTATAATTAATTATATAATAAATTAATTTTTATTGTTGTAAGGCATAGTCGTTTTTAAAGAACACTATTCAGTAATAAAATCTTAACAATATTTAAGTTTAACATTTCAGAAACAAATTAATGTATAATTAATGTAAAGCTAGTCGATGTTTATGGAGTCTCTTTTTTGGAAGTGTAAATGAATTGGCAGTAAATAAAATGTCATCCAGCCCGATGTTGTATCATTTACTTAACATATACCAATAGCGGTTGTCTTAATGTTCGCTTAAAAAATCGATGTGATGTATCACGCTGGCTTTGTTCTAACCTTTATTACTCGTTAAAGTAACGATATTTTTCGTTGGCTTGAGAGAAGAATAGCGTCATATAATTTTAGAAAAGGACGGAGCTATTTCGTCGACGATGGATGACAGACACGAGACGTGTTTTATAGTTTATTTTCTATTGCTGCGCGTCAAGTAATGTTTATTGGTCGTGTCACTTTCGGTCTCAAGTTGAGAATTATAAAATGTGTTATTTCTATAGACAGCCAAAAGTATTTTACATTCCTCATTTCTCAATCCTCGAGTAAGGACTTTATTGGAGTTTCTGCAAATGCAATATAATTTTTATGTGACGAAATATGTAACGATATTTATTGGCATCTAGTTTAATAGGTAACATAATTTTTATAACATCACTTTAAAAATTAGTCGTATTGCGTTACAATTCGCTTAATTCTACTAGAAAAATTAGACTTTTGAGTTTTCATTTCGCTCAATTAATACTACTAACAAAGCTAAAATTATCGAAAGAAATATTTAGATAACCTATAAAGTCAGCCGTAACTTTCACTGTTTAGCTACCTTTACGTAAAATGAAATAAGACGCCATTTTAATGTATTTACGTGTTTGTCAAATCAACGTATCTGTCAAGTCAAATAAAGGTTGCATGGTAATACAACATGCGGATTTCTGCTTAAAGGCTCCGTAACATTTATGTTATTGGCTAAGTAACATGATACAACATACGGCTGATTATTAGTATAAAATTTGTTGGCAACTGAAATTGCTGGCTGCCCTGCTCCTTTTTCGTCCAAAACTTTTTTGCTACGAAATTAATATGTTAGCGTTTCAATACCGGTCTGCAAGTCAATAGACCATGTAATATTTACTATCAGAGCTGATCGAGTCTTACGCGATGAGGCTTCATAAAGCTAGTACCTTACGATAGGTCCATATTGCTTTAGTAAACCTACTTTATAACATTATCCTTACTAATATGATTAAAGTGAAACATTTGTTTGTTTTTCTTTCACGCTTTAACAGATTTTTCATGGTTGATTGCAAAAAAAATATTACACAACTCTTTTTAACACACCCAATACTTGCCTGGAGCGCGGTGCTTACTCGGGCAGCTGGATGTCTTCATAGCTGTTCGCGGGTTATGCCCACGAGTGGCGCTGAATAATGTGTGCAAATAGCGTGTGTACGAAAATGACGACAAATAATTTTGATATTTTCAGTTTTCTGAAAAAAGTCATCTTTTAAATTTTATTTTAACGACAATTTTTCAGTCAACGAATAACGTCTTTATCTGTCCGACACTTGTTCCGGACACCGAAAGCCGTTTACTTAATTTATTTATAAATCCAAAATTAATCTGCACATACATTTCTTGTAAATATAATTAACAGGATATATATATATATATATATATATATATATATATATATATATATACATACATACATACATACATACATACATACATATATGTATATATATATATATATATATATATATCCCGACTTTTACTTCAGCAGCATTTAGCCATATTCTGGTATTTTTTAATCGACAATTAATTTCCTTTTTAAATTTATATGAAGATTTTATGAAACCTTTACGTTGATTTATAATGACAAATAATTAATTATTCTGAATGTATAGTATTACCATTTTCTGTTACGAATTTAGTACAATCTATGGACCTATTATATTTACACTTAGTATATTTTCTCTCTCTCTCTTTACCCCTTACTATATACTTACAAATCGAAATTTAAATCGCCAAAGAAGTTTCACTTCTTTCATGTGAACTGAGTTGCACGTGCTCAATTTTTTAAAATGTTAAGACGTTTATTATGAAATATATACGCATATGCGTCGCTAATTTTATTGTAGAACTTTTTCGAGAACAATGTGGCCGTACATTGTTTCCATTACCTCTAATGATTTATGCAGCCTAGAACCTCTAAGACAAATGTTTTTTTTTTGCGATTTCATCAAAATTCATCGCCACAGATCGGGTAATTTTCACAAAATATTCATAACTTTTACATTTAAACCTTCCTCGTAAATCAGTCTATCCATTAATGAAACTGAACAAAATCCGTTTACTACATACTGAGAAAATACTAACGTTAATACAGACAAAAAGACAAATCGGAGACTTGGTTTTATAATATATATATTTATTTGAATAGTAAGTTCTTTTATTTTCTTTTAAGTGAAACGTTTGTGCCCTTTTCTGTACTGACAGATGAAAATCTGAGGGCGTATAGCGTTTCACCGGTATATAACGCTTCTTTAGCGCCATCCATCGGTCAATATTGACAACACAATATTTTCAGCGAACAAACTTTATCGAGTATGATATAATTTAAACGTTATCACTTCTTATATAAATACCTTAAATGGAAAACACGATTTGAAATATTTTTAAAATATCACGTAGAAATAATATATATTACAATTAATAAACTGATATAACTTAATAGCCACACGTAATAATAACATAATTATTCAAATTAAATTCGACATTTTGTAAAAACGTGATTATTATCACTGCACGTGCGCAACTACTTATTATGATTGTATAACTGCCTTTCGCCCACGGCTTCGCCCTTGTGGCCTTTAAGCAGATCTTCATCCCCTCTCTTCATTTTACGCCAGATTTCGCCCGGTCGAAATACGCAGGCACCGCGTAAATATATGCAAGTATAAATGATTACTTTTGTAACTGCAGTTAGTAGTTACAAAAGTAATCATGAAAAAAATGATGTAACTATTTAGGGTCAAAGTAATTTTTGTAACTAAATATATTTACTTACCAAAAGTGAAATTTACTTGTAAAATGATTCATAAGTTTTCACAATAAACATTCATGAATATCACTATATTCATGGACATATTAATTAATGGATAAGGCGCTATCCATAGATGTTTAATAATGATACTACGCACAGCAATAATAATTTTATTTATCATTAAACGTTTATTGCATGTTACCTATCGATGACGTTCTATGGTTTCGCTACCTGCCTCCAGTTTTTCGTGCGTGGGCGTAATTTTTCAGCGTTCCCTGCTCTGCGTTATTGATTGATAGTGTAATTATATATAGAATTCATAAGTTTTCACAATAAGCATTCATGAATATCACCACATTCATAGATATATTCATTAATGGAATATGACGATATCCATGACGATGCTTCCAGTTTTTCGTGCGTGGGCGTAATTTTTTTAACGTTTCCTGCTCTGCGTTATTAAATGACTATTTAATAACGATTCTTAGTCTTGCAATGAATGAAGTACACACGAAATTTGTAATAAATCAGTCCTAAATAGATAAATAAATCGACAACATTTTGACAGTTTACTTTTGACACACATAATGCATGAAACAGTCACGTGTGTGTATTTCACGTATGCGTTCACTTTTCGTCTTATTCTGTCGTGTTCATGTATCTCTTTCGGTTGTTAGTTAAGTACTTATTTTCCGTCCTTCTTGCGATAGATTCGTTACATTCAGACGTTACAACTAAACGTTGCATGAAAACGTTGCAAGAAATTCGACTTAGATATTTTACTCTCATCAAAGAAATTTCACTTAAAAAACATCATTTTTCAACTCATTTTTCTTGGGCTCATTGTGCAAACTGTTCTAATCCTTGTCAAATTAGTTTTCTCGTAATTTTCCTCAAACGTTCTGTAACGGGGTCTATTCTGTGACGATTGGCTAAAAGTTATGGCGATATTTTTAAGTATATCACGTGTAGTTAACACGTGCAGGGTATTCTCGCATTGGCACGGGACGCGTGCCAATGCGTGAAAAGTGCCTACCCGTGTGGAGCCGGTCTAGGTCGCTACATTGCAATAAATGAAGCCATCTTATCTTTATAACGAGAATGATACGTGGTTTCGAAGCATATGTCGCACGTCGCGTGCTGTGGAACGCAGATTGCGTTTTGTTTTTATTTTTTTCGGTTTTAATTGTATTAAACTGTTGTGGTCGCCGCCGCCGCACCTGTCGCGCGCGCCTTTTCGGACGACCGTCGCGGAATGCGGTGACGGGCCAGGAAGGGGAGATGCAAGGATCGCGTATGGATCAGATTGCTTTAGTCGCGTGTACTTATATCTATTTATAAATAACATTGTGATGTTTACCATCGGCTATTTCATAGTATATTTATATTTCGAACGAAATTTCAACAGTTGTTAACTTCTGATGTTATCATTTTATTTTTTATTTGTGTTGACGAGAAAACCTCTATAAATTCGGTTTAGTAGCCAGATTAGAATTTTCGATGCAATGGAATTATAGCGAATTTCGTGACGTGGTAACTCTGTCAATAATAAACCGATAGACAATTATCGATTAAATTTAGAAATCGTTCTCTTTTAAGATTCTGGCTAGTTATTTCGACAATTGGAGTAATGCAAGAGTATAGCGGTCGTGTGCGAAAGAGACAGAATTATAAAAGTATATTCTACTATCTAGGATGCCGGTTGAGGTGTCCACGGAAAGCCCTTAAGTAGATTTAATAAGACCACAATGAGCACAATATGAGACGATAATATAAATAGAAAAAAGAAAGAGTCGATCAAAGAGAACTAAAAATTAAGCGATATTGGTTTTAATAAGAAAAATCCAAATTCCATGTGTGCGCGCGCACGTGTGCGTGTTTTATCAACACGTTAAAAATAGTCGACTGTACCCAAGCACGTGTAGCTTTCTCAACGGCTGACATTAGACTAAACATCCAACAATTGCACCAATGGACATATACGTTCTAGACATATGTACAAATACAAAGCCCGCGAATTCCCTATACTTTTTGAACACACCTGGTATATATTAACATAAACATTATAGTGCTGTTCTTCAATTCGCAATTTTTTTTGTTTTCTCTCGATAATACAAGATTAAATAATCTGAAACATTTTTTTAATTTCATTTTATTAGGGAGAAACAATTTTTTTTCAATAATAAAATATTTTTAATTATCAATATTATTATGGTACTTTCTCAGCAGCTGCTGGTTGTTACATATGTTTGAAGTTTCTCCAAAATCTTAGAAGTTCACGCGTCCAATTCAGGGTGGGCGTGAAGAGCATATTTGGTGAAATACAATATATTTGGAATGAATTATTAAATGCTACTTTCCATTAATTTATTTTTTAATTATATTTGTGGCTATTTTACTAATTTATTTTTAAGTTTTATTTTATTAATTGTGAATGTTATATTTTCGTATTTTGTTGTGTGTTTAACTGAATATTTATTTGTTTTTTTACTCTTTTTGAAAACGTCAGAATACGAAATTATATTTAATTTAATGTTGCTTATTTCTAGTAGCTTATTTTTGCTTATTTCTAGTAGCTTATTTTTGTTTGGATCTTTATTTAAATAAATAAGTACAGCGAGTGAAATATGGTAAAAATAAATTTAGTACATATTCCATTTTCTAACTATCGCAGTTTATAGGTTAAAATTCACTTTGGCGACTGACTCAAGATTTATGGCTTCGCTTTTTTGTAACGTTGAGAGCAATATCGAGTTCATGGAGTTACGAGCGGGTCGCCTTGTTGATTTATTCAGTGGACTATTATCTGGAGCTAGAGGCGAATCTAGACTATTAAGCACTCCGATATTGGCTTTTAGCGCGGCCGCTAATGGTTTGTTTACACGGTTGCCGATTGGAAGCGATGCGACGGTCGCTGTGGATCGCGTGCTCCGACAAGTGGCACTGGGAGCGGGTATTGGGTCATCGGGACGCAATGTGGTGTCGGCCCGTAGGCGGAGTGGAGTGGTGCCGATGGCCGCTCTCGTTCGGGCGGTCGGTCAGTATTGCTGTGGCCTAAATGATGCGTATCGGCTCAATGTTATTAATGTTTATTTAATTGGTAACAGCGCCACTTAGATGTTATGAGCTAATATGGTAGAGGTCCGTTTCAAAAATCTCAAGTTATCAGCAATTCTTAAGCTATCATTATTGGTAGCCAAAGACTTATTCAAAAAAAGACTTGACTAATTTATATCAATGTATGTCAAATGTTACAAATCTCTAAGTCTATTTATTGATCAAAATTTTAGTTGGTTGCTTCAAGTAAATGACATTGGTACATGGTGGTGGTTGTATTCTCAGCAGGATACAGCCTCTGAAGCGTTTTTAAATTTGTTTTCAGCTGAAACGAAAATCTAATTTTGTTAAACTCTTCTGTTTCTACTAATTGATAAGGAGATGTGTGACTATCCTGATCTTAATGAATAATATTTAAACAAGTTACAAAATTTATGTATCCCTTACATCTTCGGCCTAGAAAACTTGATCACATTTATGAACACCGATTATGTCTCCAACTTACTATGTCCCATACTTAAACTTCTATTTAATATATTAGAAGCCTCGAGGTCCACATTTAATGATATGACTGCGCAAGGCCTTCGGTTACGCACTGAAAGCTCATCCTGTTTACTCCCAAATATATATCTTACGAAGAATCCCCTTCTGTCCAAGTAGCGGAACTTTGGAATCACCTAGATCCTGACACCAAGAAAATAACCTCGATAAATATTTTCAAGGATCGAATGGTGAAATCTCACCTCTCCTTATCGTTCTATGCTCTTTTCCTTTCCTTTTTCTATCCTGTCTGTATTTTATATTTAATATTCTACATTAAAACACCCTTACAGTCTATCAACCAATTTTTTGTTGGCTGAAAAATGCTCATTTAGAAATAAGTTGCCTTAAAATTGACAAATAAATAAATAAAAAACCCTTATTGGAAGATAATGACTTTGATGGGCACAGTTTGACAAAGATGGCTTTTAAAAAGTCACCAAAATGTTAATATTTCATTTTCTATCTTTATTAAATAATTGTTTTCTGGAATTTAATGGGTTTAAACCATCATGCTTTGGGTTTTGGAGATTTTTGCTACAAGATAAAAGATGGTGTAGGGACTATGAAGATGAGTCACGGGATTATTCCGATTATGCCGAACCTGATCGTATATTGTTTTTGAGAATGGAAGTAATGTGGGATTCAGTATGGGAATTCGAAAAGGTGGATGATAAAGTAGTTGTGAAGGTTAGAAAATTACAAAACTAATTGGAAAGAAATTCTTGGAGAAACAAACAAAAAATACGATGGATTCCATATATTTATCTGAATAATTATTGTAATGCTTTTCATGATGGTATAGTGTTGTCCTAGGTAATATCGATATGTAATTGATAGTTTTAATATAAGGGTGGAATGTATGGAGAATATGTGGGAAGCCGAGGATTACTCGCTTCGCAGTAAAGCCTATAATCAGCTGCTAACAACAAAAGAAATAAGTTTGAGTGTGAAAGATTGCAGCATTATTTTTACGTACGTATCGTCCCTTGCCGTATCCGGTTCTTACAAATAATTACTTAATTTGTTGATAATTAAACTGAATAGAATTTCATGAATAAAATAAAGTGCAATTGCTGAGCAACAAATAAATACGTAAGAACAATATTGTAACAAAATATTCACAAAAAAATTAAAAATACAATAACACCACAGCAACGACAACAACGTAATAACCATCTTTTGTTGCACGTATACTGGTTTATATGACCTTACTGTGCTGAACATCTCAGTGACATAAATTACACTCGACTTAATCGTCATAGAATGGAATATATGACAAAAATCCTGAACATTTACCGAAGGGTCGTTTGCCACAGTGTGAAGGAAATTTTTGTTAACTAGCACTTTTGAAATTAATGCGAGGATATTATTTAGTTCAGTACCATATTGAAGAGTAGGAATTATTTAATAAAAAAAACGTGCGTGGCAGTTCCGACGCGCGACTGGAGTTTACTCCTTAAGTACGATTGTCTTGGAACGAATAAAATAGGTAACACTGTATATAAATATCTATATCCTTAAATGTAAATGGAAAATTCTTTAATAAAAAAATGTTGACAATATAATTATTTTCAAGTAAAACACAAATGAACAAGATCAAATTTATATCACAAAATTAAAAACATTTAGTAACGTCAGACTAAGAATTTAATATTAGAAGAGACTTTTTAATTTTGTAGGATAGAAGACACCAAATATTCACTCATAATGACATTCAATGATTACATCTTGATATAATCGAACGACAGTAAACTGTGTGTGTCACACTCCGTCACTGCGATTGCGCCATCAGAAAATGCCAAATAAACATACTGATATCTCATTCTAAAGATGCGCAGAAATGTTGAGCGTAGAGGCCACCTAACACTTTTTTTAACGCTCTGAACTTCGTACACTCTGTACTTCTGATTTTACTCCTCATAAAATTTCATACCGGGCGCTATATATGAAAATTGATTCTTAATAAGGAGTAAACTCCAAAAATGTTTTTATGCCTACAAAAAGCCAATTAATTTACACATTTTTTAAAATCGTGAAAACACGTCATTGTGATCGTAATAAGAAGGGGAACAAATCGATTGTTTGCTGATAGAGCGATTGATTCTTTCTCTCTCTGTTGGCAGTCGCTCAGCGTGTCAATATACGGCAGGCTACCGCATAAAATGAACTTAGCTTGTTTCACATTTCGTTACGCTCACAGTAATAGTAACAAGGGGGGTAAAAGTTTTCATTTGTGTTAGTGCGTTGCGTGGATACTTGAGAATAATAATTTATTCTATTATAATATCAGAAAAAAATTAGTTGTATGTTTGTTCGTGCTAATCTCTGGAACCACAAAAAATCTTTATGTGCTAGAAAGTTCATACTCAAGGAAGATTTTTCCCACAGGAAGATTTATTCGAGCATTTGGGGTCGTCGTTTTCCAAGTGGTCCCACGTCTGTGGGTTATCGACATAGACTTAGCGACTTTACATATCCCCTCAGAAAATAAGCCATAGGTGTGATATCACACGATCGTTGGAGGCCAATTCATAAGGGCATTACGCGAAATTATGCGCTCATCGAATGTTTCCTACAAAAAATATGTCGCTTGCTGTATATCATGTTGCACCGTCTTATTGAAAACAAAGCTCTTCAACATTCATGTCCTTTAATTGGGGAACAAAAAATAATGGATCTGAGACGCTGTCCGTTGACTGTGACGTTCTCGTCTCATATTTAAAGAAATACGGATCAATAATTACACCAGTCCATAAAGCATACCAAACAGTTAATTTTTTGTGGATAAACGGCGTTTCATGTGCTGTTAACATGGATTTTCTTACCTCCAAATCCGGAAATTTTGCTAGGGACGTAGCCATTCGACCAAAAATGAACCTCACCGCTGAACAAATTATTAATAGAAAAAGTGGTTGAGAAGTGTACTTCCAGATTGCGCGCTCCATTTGAGCTAGCCGCGTGCCCATATGCCTGAAATAGTATTTAAACACAAATGATATATAATTACCTTTTCAATGAAGCTAACACCATGGCCATTATCATGATTTTTATCTGCTTTTTCATTTTAAATTTGTATATCTCTAAAAACATCGATTATATATATTGTATATAATTTTTTTCTTTCAAACAATATAATTTTCTTGTTATTTGTTATATTTTTATTTGCTTCTAACCTGAGTACTCGACTGTTATCACGTTTTTGTTGCACACCTAAACTATTGTTTTTGTCTGTTTTTTATAAATGTGATTTTGTAATGTTCGAAAGGAACCACGATTTGATTGCAATTGAACGAAACGACCTGTCTTAATTTATAGGCACATAAGTTCGAAACATACACTTGAACATATTTAGGTGTACTTATTATGTAGATAACAATTTTTTCACTACGAGAGAATAGCTATTGAAATTATATTTTGAATAAACTATTTATAAGGTTTCTACCGTAATTATATAGGGATTATTACAGTACCTTATCGAATATTGTACTACACAGTTCATTCATATAGAATTGGCTGTTACGCAGTAATAGAGATGTTACATACAATCATAATAAAAACATGTGCTTCCAAGTACCATTTCTCCCTATTATGAATCGCTTAAACGATGCTTGGACAGTGTTGTAGTGAACGAGCGATACCTGTTGAAATTATATTTTGAATAAACTACTTATAAGATTTCTGCCGTAATTATATAGGGATTATTATAGCACCTTATCGAATATTGTACTACACAATTCATTCAAATAGGTTTGGCTGCCACGCAGTAATAGAGATGTTACATATAATCATAATAAAAAAATGCGCTTCCAAGTACCATTTCTCCCTCTTCTGAATCGCTTAAACGATGCTTGGACAGTGTTGTAGTGATATTTTGAATAAACTACTTATAAGATTTCAGCCGTAATTATATAGGGATTATTATAGCACCTTATCGAATATTGTACTACACAATTCATTCAAATAGGTTTGGCTGCCACGCAGTAATAGAGATGTTACATATAATCATAATAAAAAATGCGCTTCCAAGTACCATTTCTCCCTCTCCTGAATCGCTTAAACGATGCTTGGACAGTGTTGTAGTGATATTTTGAATAAACTACTTATAAGATTTCAGCCGTAATTATATAGGGATTATTATAGCACCTTATCGAATATTGTACTACACAATTCATTCAAATAGGTTTGACTGCTACGCAGTAATAGAGATGTTCCATATAATCATAATAAAAAAATGCGCTTCCAAGTACCATTTCTCCCTCTTCTGAATCGCTTAAACGATGCTTGGACAGTGTTGTAGTGATATTTTGAATAAACTACTTATAAGATTTCAGCCGTAATTATATAGGGATTATTATAGCACCTTATCGAATATTGTACTACACAATTCATTCAAATAGGTTTGACTGCCACGCAGTAATAGAGATGTTACATATAATCATAATAAAAAAATGCGCTTCCAAGTACCATTTCTCCCTCTTCTGAATCGCTTAAACGATGCTTGGACAGTGTTGTAGTGAACGAGCGATACCTGTTGAAATTATATTTTGAATAAACTACTTATAAGATTTCTGCCCTAATTATATAGGGATTATTACAGTACCTTATCGAATATTGTACTACACAATTCATTCAAATAGATTTGACTGCCACGCAGTAATAGAGATGTTACATATAATCATAATAAAAAAATGCGCTTCCAAGTACCACTTCTCTCTTTTCTGAATCGCTTAAAAACTGTAAACGATGCTTGGAAAGTGTCGTAGTGAACGAGCTTACGTCGAATCAGCCACTGAAACCGCCCACAGATTTTGTACTCGGACGAAAATAAACTTTGCCAACGGGAAAACGCTGATGCAATTCTGTTTAGTTTATTTTGTTGATAACCGTCCCACATATTTCGCATTAGTTCTCGCCCCGCGTAATCTGCGATGGAAAATCGGGTGTTTGCTGTACTCGCACTCGCATTGTACCAGTTTAAGGTGCGCAGACGGATTTAGGTGCAAAAAAAGTGTAATAAGTTCCGAGATAAGCAATGCTGATATGCGCCGCGTTGTCTTATCGGACAGCGACCTCGCGTCGTTTTGCGATTCTCGGTCACTCGGTCCTTCAGGACAGTGTTTTTTTAGCTCTTTTTTTTGGTCGCTGCTACATTGGCGGTATAGGATTTTTTCATATTTTCGATTTTAATATAACCTAAATTAGATAATATATTCATTTGGACTATGTTTCGGTACAAACCGTTTCGGATCTTAGTATATATTCTTCAATACCAAAAGAATTGTTTCTTACGTACGCTGTCCGGAAATAAGTGTCGTACAAAAAAAGACGTTATTCCTTTTTCAGGCCTTACGGATCTCAGTATCTATCCTTCATAACCAAAAGAATTATTTCTTACGCACGCTGTCCGGGAATAAGTGTCGGACAAAAAAAGACGTTATTCCTTTTTCAGGCCTTACGGATCACAGTATCTATCCTTCATAACCAAAAGAATTGTTTCTTACGCACGCTGTCCGGGAATAAGTGTCGTACAAAAAAAGACGTTATTCCTTTTTCAGGCCTTACGGATCTCAGTATCTATCCTTCATAACCAAAAGAATTGTTTCTTATGCACGCTGTCCGGGAATAAGTGTCGTACAAAAAAAGACGTTATTCCTTTTTCAGGCCTTACGGATCTCAGTATCTATCCTTCATAACCAAAAGAATTATTTCTTACGCACGCTGTCCGGGAATAAGTGTCGGACAAAAAAAGACGTTATTCCTTTTTCAGGCCTTACGGATCTCAGTATCTATCCTTAACCAAAAGAATTGTTTCTTACGCACGCTGTCCGGGAATAAGTGTCGGACAAAAAAAGACGTTATTCCTTTTTCAGGCCTTACGGATCTCAGTATCTATCCTTAACCAAAAGAATTGTTTCTTACACACGCTGTCCGGGAATAAGTGTCGGACAAAAAAAGACGTTATTCCTTTTTCAGCCCTTTCGGATCACAGTATCTATCCTTCATAACCAAAAGAATTGTTTCTTACGCACGCTGTCCGGGAATAAGTGTCGGAGAAAAAAAGACGTTATTCCTTTTTCAGCCCTTACGGATCTCAGTATCTATTCTTCATAACCAAAAAAATTGTTTCTTACGTACGCTGTCCGGGAATAAGTGTCGGACAAAAAAAGACGTTATTCCTTTTTCAGCCCTTTCGGATCACAGTATCTATCCTTCATAACCAAAAGAATTGTTTCTTACGCACGCTGTCCGGGAATAAGTGTCGTACAAAAAAAGACGTTATTCCTTTTTCAGCCCTTTCGGATCACAGTATATATCCTTTATAACCAAAAGAATTGTTTCTTACGCACGCTGTCCGGGAATAAGTGTCGGACAAAAAAAGACGTTATTCCTTTTTCAGCCCTTTCGGATCACAGTATCTATCCTTCATAACCAAAAGAATTGTTTCTTACGCACGCTGTCCGGGAATAAGTGTCGGACAAAAAAAGACGTTATTCCTTTTTCAGCCCTTTCGGATCACAGGATCTATCCTTCATAACCAAAAGAATTATTTCTTACGCACGCTGTCCGGGAATAAGTGTCGTACAAAAAAAGACGTTATTCCTTTTTCAGCCCTTTCGGATCACAGTATCTATCCTTCATAACCAAAAAAATTGTTTCTTACGCACGCTGTCCGGGAATAAGTGTCGTACAAAAAAAGACGTTATTCCTTTTTCAGCCCTTTCGGATCACAGTATCTATCCTTCATAACCAAAAGAATTGTTTCTTACGCACGCTGTCCGGGAATAAGTGTCGGACAAAAAAAGACGTTATTCCTTTTTCAGCCCTTTCGGATCACAGTATCTATCCTTCATAACCAAAGAATTGTTTCTTACGCACGCTGTCCGGGAATAAGTGTCGTACAAAAAAAGACGTTATTCCTTTTTCAACCCTTTCGGATCACAGTATCTATCCTTCATAACCAAAAAAATTGTTTCTTACGCACGCTGTCCGGGAATAAGTGTCGTACAAAAAAAGACGTTATTCCTTTTTCAGCCCTTTCGGATCACAGTATCTATCCTTCATAACCAAAAGAATTGTTTCTTACGCACGCTGTCCGGGAATAAGTGTCGTACAAAAAAAGACGTTATTCCTTTTTCAGCCCTTACGGATCTCAGTATCTATTCTTCATAACCAAAAAAACTGTTTCTTACGTACGCTGTCAGGGAATAAGTGTCGGAAAAAGAAAGACGTTATTCCTTGACTAAAAATAGTTAATTGTCGTTAAAATAAAATTTAAAAGATGACTTTTTTCAGAAAATTTAAAATAATATTCATAATTATTTGTCATATTTTTCGTACCCGCGATACTTGTGCACATTGAGTTCACGGGAATAACCCGCGAACGGCTCCTAAGACATCGCCACTGCGGGTACACACCGCACTCCGGATAAGTATTGTACGAACGAAATTATTGTATAAAAAAGGGCGTATTTTACGTTTTATTCCAACGACAATTTATTCCTATATAGCCAACGAATATCGTCTTTCTTTGTCCGACATCTATTCCCGGACACCGAGTATAATAATTTACAGCTTTCTTTGTGTATCTGAAGTTGGTATTTATGATTATTTATCGCTTAAGTTTGGTTAAATAAACAAGTGGACTGTGTTTCGGTACAACCAATTCGGATCTCTGAACGTATTCTTCGTAAGCTAGAGAATTGTTTCTTTTTTAATATAATAGCAACTCTTTTTATATTTCTGCAGTTGTTATTTATGATCATTGCTAGGTTAAGATATTTTAAATAATTGGTTGGAACGTGTTTCGGTACCATCCAATTCGTATCTCGATATTTGTTCTTCATAATTAAAAAAATTGTTTTTTATATGATATGCTATACAACTCTTTCTTTATTTCCTCATTCGGTGTTTATGATTATTTGTTGAGTTAAGTTAGTTAGATTAAATCATCAATTGGATTCTGTTTCGGAGAACCGTGTTTCGGTACCAACCAATCCCGATCTAAGAACTTATTTATCATAATCAAAAGAATTGTTTGTTATAAAATATCCTGCAACTGAACTAAAAAAAATTGTGCGTGTCATCAGCTCCGACGCGACTGGAGTTTACTTCTTAAGTACGACTGTCTTGCAATGTTTAAAATAGGCAACACTGTATATAAATATAGATATCAATATAATTAAATGTAAATGGAAAATTATTTAATAAAATATAATTATTTACTGACAGCTGACAATACAATTATTTTCAAGTAAAACACAAATGAACAAGTTCAAATTTATATCACAAAATTAAAAACATTTAGTAACGTCAGACTAAGAAGTTAAAATTGAAAAATACTTTTTAATTTTGTAGGATAGAAGACACCAAATATTAACACATAATGACATTTAATGATTACATCTTGATATAAGCGAACGATAGTAAACTATGTGTGTCACGTTCCGTCATTACGATTACGCCATAAGAAAATGCCAAATTAACGTATTAATATCTCACTCTAAATATGCGCAGAAACGTTGCGCGGATAGGCCACATAACGGTTTCACTTTTTTAACGATCTGAACTAGGTACATCCTGAACTTCTGATTTTACTCTTCATAAAACTTCATACTGGGCGCTATATATGAAAATCGATTCTTAAGGACTAAACTTCAAAAAACTTTGGCTGTTGAAAACTTTGCTAAAAATTTTAATCAGTTTTCCATAAATGGAATTTGATTCTAAAAACTTAAAAAAAAAACAAATTGTGAAATTTATGCAATTAGTATATCAATACAACGATTAAGCTGCGAATTTTGAGCGACATCTGCGGGTCGCTTCTATATATCATAATATATGACATGTCAGTGAGCATTGACGACACCGTGCCAGATGGCACTTTCTTGGCACGCTTCATTTAATTTTTTTTTGCAGACGTAATGTTCCTCAATCGCCATTGCCTGTTCGCAAGAGTGCTAGCATTGTACTGCTGTTTTGGCAGTTTTTGGATCTGTTCCAACGGTTTTATTATAAAAGGTTAAGGTGTCATCACGATAATTCTTGGAGACGGATGTTGACTATAGCGACAGGCAATTACGTGTGGTACTGTGTATCCAAACAGCTTTCAGTTACTCATCTTAATGTTTATATAGAAAAGCGATTACGTAATAATGATGATTGCTAATTAGGGATTACTGATTGATATACTTTCTGGGGAGCGATTGAACCACGTCGTTCACGTTATATGTCGACCGCCGCGGGGACCTGGGATCGATTCCCGGTCGTTCGTCGAAAGGAACTGGACTGGTGTTCTAGTTGGCCGTAAGATATTACTCGTAGGAATAAATGTACAATAAATCTCAGTCTTATACAATAAAGTACGTAAATAAATAAACAAAAAAGTAATTTTATTTTAAACGAAGCAAGGAAGAATGAACCCGAGCCCGATTCGCATTTAGCCAGTTTTTTTCGTAACATTTGGTGTGTCAGTTGGAATCGGCACATGGCGGTAGCGCTCATTGTGTCGCGGCACAGCGGGGTCAGCGGTGAGGCAGGATCTGGCCATTGTTCCGACGGCCTTGCGCCGCTTCGACGTCGTGTCGGTCGGTCGGTCGGCTTGGCTTTCGCAATTATGTGATGTTGACCCGAGGGTGGACAGCTCTGGGTTATTGAGATCCTGCGTCCCGAAGTGATGTTCTGATTGAATCGGTCAAGTGCGAATATAGCTCGCGCATCAAAAGTATAGTACCTCATTTGAACTCGCTAGTACCGACTTCCTAATGCAATCAATACTTAACAATACGTAATGTAATTAGATAAGGGATGTATATTATATTATCGAGAATATCTAGAAAGCTATGACATCTAGAATTATTGTTTTGGTTTTTCTAAAACCTTCGTGTCTGTGAAAAAGAAACCTGTTTTTTTTTCAAATTTAGCTTTAGCTACTTCCGACATGGGGTTAGGGGAATTGAATATTTTTTACTGAAATATACTACCAAAAGTTGTGTTAAAAATATTTTGGAAATTTACAATTAGACTATTCAAATGGAAGCTAAATTTCCATATAAATAGTTATGAGTGTTAACAATTAAGGCATGTGCGGGTTAAATAGTTCATTCCTATGCCAAATTTCAAGTTGTATTATCAAGCGGGTTTCTAAGGAAAACTACGACAGACAGACACGGAAGCGGTCTTATTAGGGTTCGGTTTTTCCCTCTGAGATACTGACCCATAAAAAAGTGGAGGAAGTTGAAGGACTCGATGGAGAACAAATGGCTGATAAAATATATTTCTATTTCTCTAGTACAAATGATTACTTTTTCTTTTTTGTACAGTTATTGCAATTTTACGTAACGTATTAATAAATATCGACGGTGAAGTGCGAGAAGAACTCGCGTTGTGAGGGTTCTATAAAGTCTTATTACGTCATTGTAAAACTTTGTAGCTATTTTAAAAATATAAAACAATAAAACGAAAAATTTAAAAACAAACAAAAAATTGTAATAATTCCGTATATAATAATATTTACATGAATGATTTTCGGATTGTTTCCTTTACTTGTGCTTTGATACCTTCCTTAGTATCATAGCATAAGTAAAGGAAACAATCCGAATAGGATTTGTGCTTTGATACCATCCTTGTTATCATAGCATAAGTAAAGGAAACAATCCGAATAGGATTTGTGCTTTGATACCATCCTTGTTATCATAGCACAAGCAAAGGAAATAATTTTAAAATTCTGGGTTCACCGGAAGTATTCTTAGTAGGTTTGATGAGTGTTATAACAAAGTATAATATCATAGTATGCATGTGACATTTGAAAGGACTTATCATTCTACTGCATTAAATTAAAAGCGTTTATTTAGTCCATAGTTTTTAATATGTCATATTAATTTCAACTTAATGCCTCTGGACGTTCCTGAGGCATTGACAGACGGACGAACGGATAACAAAGTGTTCCTATAAGGGTTTTAGTTTTTCATTTTAAGATATGAAACCTAAAGACCCTGAAATAAATAAACATTAAAAGGTGATATTTTTTATATTATATTATTTTTTTATACATTTGTTCCTTTGATCTTTTTAAGTACGTTGAAATTATTACAATTGTTAATAAAAAAAAGAGTCCGTATAATGCTTACGTTATTATTATTTATTAAAATATTATATTAAATGAATTAAAATATAATATATTATAAATTAATTATATTAAATGAATTTAAAAGATATTGGGGAAACGGTAATTTTATGGAGGCGCATCGTAGACACAATTATGCTTTTTCCATATATTTTTTTAGGACACTGAGATGTTGCTGTTTATCGTTACGTTGTCAACATTTTCCGTGATTATCGAAATATAACACTGAATTTCATAGAAAATCATATATATTGAGATAGAACATAACATTTTAATAATTCTCAAACCTTGCGTCCCCTTACCTTAACCACGCCTAGACGTCCAAAATATTCGTAAAAACTCGAAATTGTATACTGAACATACCGCGTTTTTTTGTTATTAATTATTGAACATTGTAAGAAAAATTAAAAATAAGAAAAAAGTGAAAAACTGCATGAAAAGAAGGAAAGAACATCCGTACAAAACGGAAGCTGAGAAAAATAGCCGAGCACGAAAAAGGGAGTTTTTGTGGAAAATATTTTAGAAAAATTTAAATATTTGACAAGTCATTGTGAAAATGAATAGGCTATTATTCTAATAGTATACCAATGTTTAGAATTAAAAAATAACCAAAATCGGTCAACAATTATGACCTCTGGTGTGTCCTCATAAGTACATACGTACAAACCAACGGACGGAGATGCATGTAATTTTTCCGAGACAAATTTAGAATGTAATAAACATTTTTTAAAAATGGATTTATGTTATTTGAAGCTATTTTTGGGGTACATCTCTTTTTCCCAAAAGGTTTATTAAATGTTTATTGCTTGCAAAATTACTTAATTCTTGTACATTGACAAAACTTGAGATTCGTATGTTATTTGATAATAAAGCACAAGAGGAACGTGAACAATGATTGAGTTTTGTTAGTTTTTTTTAAAGTTATACTCGTACATATAGAGATGCGCGTGCGGTATGAAGCGATGCGCGCATGGTGCAACAAATGTCAACAGGATGAAGTTGCTCCCTAAACATATATTTACATGCGTGTAGTGACTGATACTATATTCATAATAGGATGATATACAATATGAATCGACAGGATGAAGTTGCTCACTAAACATATACGTATTTACATGTGAGTAGTGACTAACACTATATTCATGATAGTTATTGTTATAAATATACAACACGTGTTTTACATTAATACAAATCTAACGTTAAATCTGTACTTTTAAATTATGTTTTTTTTTAAATAAAATTTAGTAGTGGTTCATATAATAAAAAAAATTTTATTTATTGTGAATATTCGTAACAGAAATAATGCCTATAAGCTTTTTAAAATATATGTTTAAAGTCTATTTCTCTAAGTGAGGTTAGGTTTCTATATGTATTTATTTGCATTATAAATTATTACCTTATCATTTATTAACAATAAAATTATTATTAAATTATTATTTATTTACAATAAATTTTCAGCAAATTAATTTATTTCATTATTAAATGCTAATGATTGTAATTCTAGATAAAACATAAAATTTTTTACCACGTCTGTATGAGAAAGTAAATTTTAATTTTTAAAGTTTTATTATTTGATTGAATTTAGACTTTACCAACCGTATGTTTTATAATCACTGTTCAGTCCTTTTATTATTTTATGTCCATTAGTTATTTGCGTGCTAAATAAAGTTATTGTTGTAATTTGCCAAAAAAGTATAACTTTTAATGCACGCTTATTTTTTTTTGGAAATTCTATAGGAAGGCTGGTTTTTTATTAATTATGCAGAAAAACTTTACTGCTTTTCAAAAAATAATAACTACTTTTCATAAATAAAAAAAGGAGTTCCGAAGCGGAACGACTGAATTTGGCAAACCTCGCGGCTGAGCGGCGTCCTCAGGTGTCGAATAAAGTTCGTGGAAGCCCCCCTAAACCGTGAATCTATGTAAAAGTTATATTAATTGAAGGGAATGCGTCGTGTGTCGCGAAGTTCACTGGCGCGGGTGTCGCGCCCACAGCGTTCAGGATGTGGCTTCTGTTACCAGACCCAACAACGTGAATCGGATCACGTTGACGTTACGCTAAATATTCACGTTTCGTTCGCGCGCATTTACGCCACAAAGTACGTTCGCCTGCCGTAAGCACGTGGTTGTTTGTTGTGAGGTTGGGGTAAGTTGGAACGAGGTTGGAAATCGCGATGGAGGGCAGGGGGGCGGGGGGGGGGTATTTGTGTATTTATGTGGCGTTTGAGCCACTCCGGTTTTATTAACGCATACTTGCAAGGAGACTTACTCAAAAATTTGTGTTTAACTGATGATAAAAAGCGATTTTTTATATAATCACACACTGTGTGTATTTTAAAATTAAATGTAAACAAGCTTTTTCTTTTCCATTAATCGATTTCAATAGAATCGGTTCTTCATTCGTTTTATATCTATTGAATATGTGTTCGTGATTACTTCTTTAGGACTGTTTAATTAATATAAATGAGACTTAGTTTTATGCGAGAAATTATTTAAATTAAAGACAAATAAACCTTTGCTCTTTGATTAACCGATTCCAGAAGAATCGGTTTTTAATTCGTCGTGTTTTCATTGAACGTGTATTCGCGATTACTTTTTAAGGACTATTTAATGCGTGTAGAGGCAACTTTCAGTTTTTTGTAAGAAATTAATAAAATTAAAAAAGAGAAATCAGTTGCTGCTTTATGATTTACCGACTTCAGAAGAATCGGTTTTTAATTCGTCGTGTTTTCATTGAACGTGTATTCGCGATTACTTTTTAAGGACTATTTAATGCGTGTAGAGGCAACTTTCAGTTTTTTGTAAGAAATTAATAAAATTAAAAAAGAGAAATCAGTTGCTGCTTTATGATTTACCGACTTCAGAAGAATCGGTTTTTAATTCGTCGTGTTTTCATTGAACGTGTATTCGCGATTACTTTTTGAGGACTATTTAATGTGTATGGAGGCGACTTTGAGTTTTTTGTAAGAAATTAATAAAATTAAAAAAGAGAAATCAGTTGCTGCTTTATGATTTACCGACTTCAGAAGAATCGGTTTTTAATTCGTCGTGTTTTCATTGAACGTGTATTCGCGATTACTTTTTAAGGACTATTTAATGCGTGTAGAGGCAACTTTGAGTTTTTTGTAAGAAATTAATAAAATTAAAAAAGAGAAATCAGTTGCTGCTTTATGATTTACCGACTTCAGAAGAATCGGTTTTTAATTCGTCGTGTTTTCATTGAACGTGTATTCGCGATTACTTTTTGAGGACTATTTAATGTGTATGGAGGCGACTTTGAGTTTTTTGTAAGAAATTAATAAAATTAAAAAAGAGAAATCAGTTGCTGCTTTATGATTTACCGACTTCAGAAGAATCGGTTTTTAATTCGTCGTGTTTTCATTGAACGTGTATTCGCGATTACTTTTTGAGGACTATTTAATGTGTATGGAGGCGACTTTGAGTTTTTTGTAAGAAATTAATAAAATTAAAAAAGAGAAATCAGTTGCTGCTTTATGATTTACCGACTTCAGAAGAATCGGTTTTTAATTCGTCGTGTTTTCATTGAACGTGTATTCGCGATTACTTTTTAAGGACTATTTAATGCGTGTAGAGGCAACTTTGAGTTTTTTGTAAGAAATTAATAAAATTAAAAAAGAGAAATCAGTTGCTGCTTTATGATTTACCGACTTCAGAAGAATCGGTTTTTAATTCGTCGTGTTTTCATTGAACGTGTATTCGCGATTACTTTTTGAGGACTATTTAATGTGTATGGAGGCGACTTTGAGTTTTTTGTAAGAAATTAATAAAATTAAAAAAGAGAAATCAGTTGCTGCTTTATGATTTACCGACTTCAGAAGAATCGGTTTTTAATTCGTCGTGTTTTCATTGAACGTGTATTCGCGATTACTTTTTAAGGACTATTTAATGCGTGTAGAGGCAACTTTGAGTTTTTTGTAAGAAATTAATAAAATTAAAAAAGAGAAATCAGTTGCTGCTTTATGATTTACCGACTTCAGAAGAATCGGTTTTTAATTCGTCGTGTTTTCATTGAACGTGTATTCGCGATTACTTTTTGAGGACTATTTAATGTGTATGGAGGCGACTTTGAGTTTTTTGTAAGAAATTAATAAAATTAAAAAAGAGAAATCAGTTGCTGCTTTATGATTTACCGACTTCAGAAGAATCGGTTTTTAATTCGTCGTGTTTTCATTGAACGTGTATTCGCGATTACTTTTTGAGGACTATTTAATGTGTATGGAGGCGACTTTGAGTTTTTTGTAAGAAATTAATAAAATTAAAAAAGAGAAATCAGTTGCTGCTTTATGATTTACCGACTTCAGAAGAATCGGTTTTTAATTCGTCGTGTTTTCATTGAACGTGTATTCGCGATTACTTTTTGAGGACTATTTAATGTGTATGGAGGCGACTTTGAGTTTTTTCTAAGAAATTAATAAATTTAAAAAAGGCAAATCAGCTGTTGCTTTATGATAACGGTTACTTCAGAAGAATGTAGTCTTCATTCATTGTGCTTTTATTGAGCGTATGTTCGTGATTACCTCTGAGAAATTATTGAATAGATTTGGATGGAAACGGACGTTTTAGGCAAGGTATGCTTTTTTATTTACTTATCTATGTCGTGAAAGATTTTATCCGTCATAGGATTCATGGGAAATTAAACCAGAAGAAGATGGTTCCGCAAAAGATGTTTGTCTTACCTACCAGTAACTTCAAGTTTAAGTAAAAGAAAACTCAAAGGGGATTATATTTTAAAATTAACTTCAGCCCATATCTTCGACCACATGGATTTCTTTATTAAGACGGCGAGTTTTCTTGCAGGTTTTAGGCTTCTTTAGACATTTGTCATTAATTTAAAAATTGGAGAAAAACACAGAATTATCTGAGTTAATCAATTTTTCTTTATGCGAAGTAATAATCGTATCTAAAGGGTTGGAAACAGTTATTCTATAACTGGATGTAGACATAGTTCATATATGTTACTTTAAAATATTCAAAGAAGAATGAGGGGTTCGCGAAGTCGCGTCTTAACGTTTTGGTGATGCCGGGTGCCAGTGCGCGTTGTGTCTGCAGGCCTTCCGTTAATACATTGAAAAAGGTGTACTTCGAAAACGAAATACGTGAAATTTATATTAATTATAATATAATATTTCTGTTTTATACTTGGGAATCCATAGAAGCCGATTTGCTATGCCCATTTAAAAACGCCTGAAAATGTTGGATTATTTATTGTCAAGTTATAGTACTAATAAAATGTATATTATTGCGTAAATACACCTAATTTCATTGATTTTTGTAAATCGTAACAAGGTGGTTTAAACATATATCTTCACTTACGTCTTCAAAAGTTTAGATCTTCAAAAGTAGGTCCTCAAACATTTGTTGAATGGATTTCTTATAGTGCTACCACTCTGATCACAGGAGTCTCCATATATTTGAATAGTAATCTATAAGTTTAGTTTTCTTTGTTCCAGGTTCATTCCTAGTATCTCTGAGTCGAGCCTAAGCATTTTTATCAGTAGTTGAATTTACTTGCTCTTTCGGAGTCTTGCTCTTATTTCACTAATATGGTTAGCACGCATGTGGACTTGTATAGCTCCAGTCGAACCACTAGTTTTGATACATTTTTTTCAATGTTTGCATTCGAAACCTGTCAAAGGTTCATCTTATAGAAATATGCTATTTCTCGTATAGAAAAGTAATATAATATGGTTATTCGAATTATGAACTATGTCTATATCCAGTTATAGAATAACTATTTCCAGCCCTTTAGATATGATTGAGTAATATGCGTCCAAACGGACGTTTCATGATATTAGTATTAGACGCGAACAGAGCCCCAGGTGTTAATCTATCAAATGAACTATAAGCAAACCAAATTTTCTGGGGATCAGTTATTTAGTTGGAGTTATTATGCAACTAACAAACTGATGGAGAAACCAGTTCTCGGATTTATGATATTAACATGAATGGTAGGGACTGAGCCAGGTGCAATGCTAGAATAAAACTTGTTTATGCAAGAGGCTATATCTAAATGCTACTTCGAGACTGGAAGCTGTTTCTGTGTACTTCTGAAGTTTCTGTGTTCTGTGTGTTTCTGAAGTACATTATGTATTTACCTTCTTATTTATTCTATCTGAACCCCCGTAGAAAAATTAGGCACTTGAAAAATACTATGCTAAGACAACTGTCAGAAATGTATCACATTTGTTGGGACACGTCCGTTACGTAGGGAGCTGACTGTCGAGCGAGACGCGCGGCTTGCTACCTCACTGAGCTGCTTTCTCCAGAGATCGCTAAACGTCTCCGCTCCGTTCGTCAAACTACATCTATCGTCGGGATCGGGATTTTATCGAAAGGAACACTCCAATCAATATATAAGCCAAACTCTCTACCTTATGGTATTTGGACCGGGTGTCCCAACTTCTATTGCATTTTTGTCACTGATCTGCTCCTCGGAATAGTAGGTTGATAATATTGCAGTCTGTAATCTTCCTCAAAGGTTTTCTGACATAAAAAAAAATTTAATTAGATGTGTGGTTCTGTAAATTAGCTCAAACAAGCAACCGAAGTTTCCCGCTTGATATACTAGTGTAGTTTTGTACTTACTTTATTCAGGGTAAATAAATTGTTCTCATAGATCGTTAAGATGCAGCGAGTAGATCGTTTATCGATTGTTTTCATTTACCATTTCCTCGTCGGTTAGGAAATAATTTTTCCGAGTAAAGTTAACGAGAGCATTGCGACCGCAAAGTGTTCGGGGGACTCGTAAAGGAGCAGCAGTTGGTCGGCGCGGACGTTACCCGGTCAGGGGTTGAGGAAGTTGATTGCGGTTAAAAATGTTTTATAGCGCTTAAAGCGTTGTTGCGGCGGCAACGGGTGTCTCTAATCGTCGAGCGGATCGGGTTCACTGGGTGAGCCGTGTAAATGGTGGCGCGTAATGGTGAAAAATTATGATCGATGTGTGTGTTATAAATGGAATATAATCGATTGTTTGCTTCGTTTATATTTGCGTGATGTTGTTGTGTTCGTGCACTCGTTAAGTGTTCCGTTATCTTGGATGCTAAAAAATATTTTTTTATGTCCCGAAGAAACTCTCAGAGTTTTTCTGCAGTTTTTGTAAAGAGTTCGTTTATCATTTAAGTCAATTTGGTTATTATTTATTTATTAAGTACCTAATTTGAAGACAATGGTCATAGTGTATCAAAAATCACTCAACAAAAATTACACGAGAATCCTAATTCAAACTGTCAAACAACAACATAGCAACAACAACAACTTGTCTACTACATAATCTTGGCTTGACATATAGTTTTTGCACCTGAAGCTTCCAATATCGTTTTAGCGTATTCTGCATATTTGTCTCCTATTGGAGATATCGACAGAATGCTCGAAGATTCGAGGCCTGCCATTTGTCGAAAAAATATCGAAAATTTTTCGGTTATACGTACTTACTGTTACAAAAATATGCTTGGTTCACTTTTATTTAGGTGCTGACTTATTATTGTTAATCAGATATTTTTAAAAATATAAAATGATAAGTGTAAAAAATTAGGCAAATATTAAATTGAAAGCAAATTTTACTAGTCGGCAGAGTTATAATTTTACTAGTCGGTAGAGTTATAATTTTACTAGTCGGCAGAGTTATAATTTTACTAGTCGGCAGAGTTATAATTTTACTAGTCGGCAGAGTTACAATTTTACTAGTCGGTAGAGTTATAATTTTACTAGTCGGCAGGGTTATAATTTTACTAGTCGGCAGAGTTACAATTTTTTATTGTCGATTAAAAATAGTTTGATGAGGAGCTGATGAATCATTTTACATTTGGATGGTTTTGGTGGGATCTAAGTTACTTTTATCCAGGTCGAGGGTACTTTGAGATGAAACAACTGTTACTGGAGAAAACTCCGCTGCTAAAAAGAAATCATTGAAAGTATAGCTGCGGGTAAAAGATAGCGGACAAAGCAATGTACAATACATTCGCGTTGATATACCTTCGTAAAATTAACTTTTTCACTCATTTTATATCTGGAATTTGTAGTGAAATATATTATAAAACATTATTCATTATTCAGATTGATAAAAAGTATTAAGGCGGCATGTTGTTTCCATCTAATTTTAGAGGAAACTCCGCTGCGTTAATAAAAAAAATCGATTGACCTTGAGACCACACGGCCGAAGTAAAACTTCAAATTCACAAAATATGTACTTTAAAATGAATTTACAATTTTATTCACTTTAAACGTAGAATATTCAATGTATTGAACAAAATAATAATTTATAAAATTGTTCAAGAAGGAAATGAAATTACAAAATAATCAAAAAATCACCGTTCGTGTAACGCTAACAAACTCGCGCATATATATATATATATATATATATATATATATTTTTTTTTTTCTTGCACTGGCTATGAGAGGAAGAGAGAAAGAAAATGTGCGCTCGCCCCTCTCTCTCTTGTCCCTACGAAACGTAACTCTCTTTCTGTCTTCACTAACTTATATCTCCCTCTCAACTTCCGTTCGCCTCGCCCGATCACACTTTTCGTAACGCTCTCATCACGCATTCACCAGCTTACTCCCCAAGTCAAGCGTGCGTAAAGAAATTTTACTTCAAAAATCTTTGAGAACAGAACTGCAGGCAAAAGATAGTGGGCAAAGCAATGTATAATACGTGCGTGTTGATATATCTTCGCAAAACTAACTTTTACACCTATTTTGTATATGGACTTTGTAGTGAAATGCTTGATAAAAAGGGGGAAATATTATAATATAGGTATTGAACTATTTATACATTATTGAGTTGATAAAAAGTATTAAGGCGGCATATTGTTTTCATCTACTTTTAGGTTTATTTTGTATTACGGTGATTTCTGAACAGAAAGCTCGCATATATGGCCAGTGTTACGTATGTTTACAAAAGAAATCCTCACCGAGCTTAGAGTGACTCAGAAAGCTGTTGAAAAGAAAAACTGGCAGGGGTCACGCAGAGAGACCGAAAAAGGAACGAGTGGCTCAGGGATAAGATCAGTGTTGCGCAGGCCATCAAACGTGTTGCGAAGCTTAAGTGGCAACTGGCTGGTCACGTCGCCAGAAAGAAAGAATCCTGGTGTAAAGCCCTCGTAGAATAGAGACCGTGGGGCGAAAAGTGCCGACAGGGAAGGCCAAATATGTGTTGGTACGATGACATCAAAAGAACGGCTGGAATAAAATGGTTGGAAAAAAACACAGAATTCAGGAGTGTGGTTATATAATGAACAAGAGTCTTACACCTTTGCGGTACAATATGGGTTAATGAATCGACTTTTGAATTTTGAGGTATTTTCATTATATTTTCTGGGATGACCATAATCATCAGACACCAAATTCAAAGTCACCTTGTTTATAAATGTAGTCTATTTAAATAGGTGCAACAAAGAACGTATCAATTATTCAAACGGTACATCTGAAACAATGTGGTACATCTCCAGCAGATTCAGGGGTGGGTTCTTTCAGAAACGGTTTAGAATTTTCGCATAGTCAATATACCTATTTTTTAAGTCACTGTTGAGAATTTTTGTAAACATTTTCTACAACGACCCGTTTATACTATTTACTATTGATCAACTGTGAGTCACGTACCGAGCAAATGGTCGAGTGTTAGTTGTTTGTTAATTTTGTCAACAGTTAATATTTTATTGCGTGCACCATTTATTATGTCGAATGACGTGGCACAGTCGCTAGTATTTGGGGCTGGGTGTCGCTTGCGGCGGGCGCCGCCCGAGCAGCGGGCACCCGTAAATCATTCGGCAAGTTGTAATAGGGTCGACGGGCCGGGTTTAGGTTTCCGCTGTGCGATGGCGAGGCGTGTTCGTATGCGAAATATCTTTTTAGAAAATCGCAATGTGACTGAGGTGGGAGCTTTCATTTCTATGTAAGTTATTATTGGCGTATTGTTTCCGCATGTAGAAACCTGTTTCCATCACTCTTTTTGGAACGCCGTGTAATTATTTTGGGAAGAAATAATACCTCTTAGAGGTCTTACCATAGATGACAAATTCCATTTAAATCAATTTATGTTAGTACCTCTGGAGTTACGTAAAAATAGGGATACGTATGACAAATTACGTAAGTCTGGGTACCTATTCATTTGCGTATAAATCATATTGCTTATATATGTACATAATAGATTCTTGACAGACTATTTATTACCAAGAAAACAATTGATTATAGGAGTACATATTATTTGTAATTGAAGAGTTTTAATCAACAAAAACAAATAAAATATAAAAGCATCAAGCAAATTTTTTATTTGATATGGATGGTTTCGTGAAATCAAGTTCGTTTTTCAACTAGAAGAATCAACGTTTCTCATTCTTCTTCTTCAAGTGTCATCTCTTCGTCGGAAGTTGGCAACCATTATGGTTTCGATGTAGCTGCTCTAAAAAGTTACTTTGATGTACATCTACACGATTCTCTTCACAGCCATCTCTTCTTCTAGTACTTCTTATGCTTTGCATAACCGGTCTTAACATGGTACACTTTGATTCCCGTCCAAGATCGTATTCTGTTAACGAAAAATGTCACTTGGCCATATGTCCAAGATATTTCAATTTCCTGGTTTTAATTATGTCTATATGTCTTTTGTTAATTCTTCTTGAGACTTCGATTTTTGTTACTTCCTTCATACATGATATTTTCCTATATCACATCATATCTTAAACACCTCCAGTTTTTGGTGGTCGCCACCTCAAGTGTCCATGATTTTACTCCATAAAGGAGAGTTGTGAAGACGTAGACACATTGCTAGGAGAAACTCTTAGCACCAGACTCAAATTTCTATTTGCGAGTAAGTGTTTCATTTTAATAAAGTCAGCTGACGCTCTCTATATTCTTATTTTTATTTCGTTGGCATATCAGTTGGAAGAGTTAGTAATTATGCCAAGGTATATATTTATCGACCTGTCCTATATCAGCTGTGTCTACACGATTTTGTTCGCATGTAATTAGGGAAAAATGTATGTACTATTACCATACCAAATTTCATCAAAATCCATCCAGTAGATTTTGCGTAGTACCAGCCCAAATGAATATACAGATAGACGAAAATTCTAACATTCTACAGAATTCACTCTGTTACAATTTTATTATATGTTTAGATTCTTTCAGTTAATTATGAGGTCCATTCGTTTGTTTTGGTGATGTTTTGAGATTATCATGAATTTAGTTTTCTTTATATTGAGAGTTGGACCGTGCCCCGCCATTTTGTCATCCTTCTCTATGGATCTTCTATATTTGCTGCCGGAATGTCAGTCTGATAGTATTTATTGGTATTTCATTTACCCTAATTCCAACTATTTCTCCTAGAGCATTTTTTTAAATTTCTTCAAAATACACATTGAAGAGTGTTGGTGACAGAACACCTTGTCCGTCTTCTTATTTCTATTTGTCCTGAAATCTACCTGATTTTGTCTGTCATTAGAATTCATTTTTTCTAAAATCTAAATTACATTTTCGAAGAAAATCAAGGCCCTCAGTTAATTTTACGGTGTTTCTTCAGAATTCTCCTCTTCAACAACATTTTGTTGTTGCATCATTAATGTTGTCAAGTGTAAGTTCCTAATCAAGCCATACCGAAAGGTTCTGTATAGATCTCCGGTTAATGTTAAAATGCATTTTAATGAAAAAAATAGGAAGCTTATAATATTTAGAGCAATCGACCCGTGTCACGCATTTGTGCGTGAATACATCCCTACAAGATCTCGCAAGCTCGCGCCCTGGATGCGAGTGAGATGACGCAAATTGACATAACTTCGTGGTTATTTAAGTAGCGATTTATGTGTATAAAATAAAAATGAAAAAAAATTTGTAATACAATTTATTAAACTGCTCAAGGTTGAATGCATGTGATGATTTAAATCGTTTCAAAAGACTTTTTTGATTATTTTTTTCAATATTAATTACAAAACAAATTAATTTTCAGCAACAAATTTCGCTTTTAGATTTTATATTTTTTTTAAAGTGACCTTGAACTGCATTTTGGACAAAGAAGACCTTTCTTATCCCTAAGTACAGAACTGCATTCTACAGATAATAATTTACCTTAATAATTACTCCATATCGATTTAGGACATCATTTCTCAAACTGGTAAACTTCGCCACCACCCGATAATCCGAAAAAGTAACTACACGGTCCCCTAATTCATCGTTTCTCAATCTTTTTCGTCGGTTTGCGACGACCACCCAAATTGTGATAATTTATCATGGTTGACTAATAGGTTTTTATACATAAGTATTTTATTTGTTGTAACCAACTGTGAGATGTCTTCTATGATACAACCTTTTCTGGGGATCAGGTTAGGAAAGATAATCTAAAATAGCATGATATTTTTTAGATAGTTATATATATTTATAATAATGCAATGGCAGTATTGGACCAGCCGATGTTTATTTATTATGTATCTTAATTATGGATGGTGAAACGAAATAGTATTAAAAAAATACTGTTTCTACAACAAAATATAAATAGTCGAATATTTCACTCAAATATTTTTTTTGTCGAAGTTTTGGAAAGTAAATAAAATATTTTTAGTTGTAATTATTTTCTTGAAAATTTTATTATAAAATTATTATATTTCGTCGTCCGACTGAACTGAAAATTTCCTCGGAGAACCAAAGTATTCGATATAACGTTTAACAGCAACGAACTGAAGTGGCAATGGACAGTTATACTTGCTTAAGAATTGATATAAAAAGAAGAGTTCTCGAGTGGAAACTACGGACAATGACCTAGGAAAGTCGGATGGAAGTGGTTGGATGCGAAAGGCGAAGACCGTGTGTGTTGTGGTGCGCTTTGGGAAAGGCCTATGTCCAGCAATGGGTAGTTACAGGCTGGTACTGATGCAAGAGTGGTGGAAATGACCGGAATATTAAAATGGATGAAACATCGTAAACATGTTTACGGAGAGTCATCCGGCGCCTGCGAATGCTGGGATCGGAGCGCTTTTCGTGGGGACGCTCCAATGTGTGCGTCGCGTTGAGGGACGAGGAGACGCGCTGCAATATATCTTCGCAATCGGGCACCGATGGCAGTGTGCGATTACGGAGTAGTGTTTTTAGTTGGACAGAGGGTAATGTATTTGCGATTTTATTGATTTAGTTCGAGGAAGAGAACATATTAGCAGGCCACTGGCACATCGTCGTCTGATGTGTTATTGCATATTAATATTTGTTGTTTTAGTAGCGTCGCTCGAAGTTTATTTTGCTTGGATTATATTCGGCGAATCACTTAATACTCGTTGGTTGCTTTATACTGTAAATAACAGTGATTGTACAGTAAGCTATTAATGTTGATGATAATAGTAAGGAGTTAAAAATATTGCAAATTGTGCGGTTTTGTACATAAAAGGAAAAACTGAACTGACTGCTAAGACCACTCGCATGCCTGTTCGTCGCACCGGATTTTATTTCGGAATCTGAAGTATTTTCGAAAGATACATCTTTTATGGTGTTCATCAGGTCCATATTTACTTACGTCTTTAAGGAAAATTTTGTAGGTGTGATTTAACATGCATTAACTCAAACTGTCACGAATTTCTAAATCCGAAGGCGGTTCTCACACAATAGCGTTCAAAATGTTCTCCCTTTTAATTATTAGATCACAGTATTACTGCTCAATGCGAACGTATTTAATTAAAAATAACTAGACTTAAATTAAAGCCTAGATTTACGCATAGGTTACACTATTGACACGTCAAACGAATGAAGTCACGGGTTGTTTCTAATGAATGGTTTGTCAAAGACCTTTTAGATAAATTCGTGATATTTAAAAAAAATAACTAGACTTAAATTAAAGCCTGAATTTATGCATAGGTTACATTATTGAGACGTCAAACGAATGAAGTTACGGGTTGTTTGTAATGAATGGTTTGTCAAAGATCTTTGATTTAAATTCGTGGTATTTAAAAAAAAAGAACTAGAATTAAATTAAAGCTTGGATTTACACATACTGTATATGTAAGGGAAACCTATTGTTATGGGAACAATGCCTTTCAGTCAGCCAAAACACTTAAGATTGAGAAATTGAATATTGTAAAGAGAGAGCTACAACAGCTTGTCAGCGAAAATAATAAAAACAATTCTTTTACAATCTATGTATTTAAATTAACAAATAATTTTAACGTGGATAGGAAAAACCTGTTAAGCATAATGTAACTGGACAGGCGATGAAGGTATATGGCAGTGATCGAGGAATGAAGGTAGGAATAACCTTTCTAAACGACTATGAAAACCTAAGTCGGCGGAAAATGCATTTCGAATATTATTAATAAAGGAGACCGGAAAAAATGGGCCCGGTACAGAGGTAAAACATAATTTTTGAAAAAGCTGGTATTTTTTTAGAATATAAAAAACCAAACAATTCAGTATTTTACAATTAGGAAAGAGATAAAAATAGAATTACAATGTGTAACCATAATACGAAACAAAAAAGCTATCTTCATAAATGCGCATATATTATATTTTTAAAATATAAAGAATTGTTAATTGGAAATAAAAATAACAAAAAAATTTGAATAGAATACAAAATCACTTTTTAGAAACAATTCCAAAAAATAATCAATGCCTCTTGCTTTCTTTAACGTGTGTAGCCATCGCCTAAATTAATTAAAAATAAATTGTTAACAAACATTCTATTGTTGTCAAAGTCGATGGCTTTTTCCCTTTCATCGAGATTTACGTAACTTTTTTTAATAGTCTTGTCGAGTCTTTGAGCATCATGGATTAACATGATACATCTATTGATGAAGGATACAAGACACAATCTGCACTTTGTTTTATCTTGCTGGTTCAAAGAATTCCGTAGAAATTACATTTACAATCTATTGTGAAAAATAAGCTAACTTTTCGTAAAAAAGTACAAGATTTCTCTTTTGTCTGATTGATGATTTTGATAAAACTTTTAAGGAGCTTATTTTTTTTAATTTTCTCTATATAACAGTGCCATTTTTATTCTTGTAACATCTGGGCACAAGACTATATAGAATTCTGCCAGTCTCCTTAGTTCTAGAATTGAGTTGAGCGAGTTGAGTTGGTGTGCTATCGACTTACATTTTTTTACATTACAATTATTGTTTGTCAACCACTTTATTCTTATATTAAGCTTATTAAACAAATTATGTTGTAGTGTGTTCTGAGGCATGCTTTCGTTCTTGGCCAAAAACTTTATATTTAAAGATTATTTTTTAGTTTATATTGCTACAAAAACGTATTTTTTTAGCTTTTTTATACTGTAATTTTAATTAACATCACTATCACGTCAACTTTTTTGATAAAGTGTTTTTAATGCGATACATTTACTATTCGAACAGTTTTGAATTATGTTGCCAGTAAATGAACAGTGTTACTATATTTTCCGCTGCATTGGTTCAAGCTATCTCTACTTGGCAGATGTTCGGAGGTGTGCATTATGTGTTGTGATAAATGAAGACGGCCGCGATATAAATAGCCGTGCGCGGGTGCGCCCTGTCATTCGTCGGCGACATGTGGCGGCTGTCGCGAGGGGAGGACTGTTGCGCCCGTCCGGATCTAATAGGAAACGATCAGTCACAGAGTTTGGAGGTGCGCGGGCGCCGATTCGATGCATGCCCTCATTCGCTATCTGTAGTGACGTTTTGCGGCAACCGCACGTTGTTTTGGATCCCGTGAGCGGTATTTTTTTCGGGCTACATGTCGCGTTTGAGTTGCTGCAAGGATTTGACTGACGATTGCGTTTTATGCCGACCATTAGACGCTCAATCATTGGTCAGTCATCTTGAGGAAATACTGACGGATTGACGAAAGATTGTCTAATTGTAAAAGTTCCTTTATTAATCCGTCAATTATTATAATTAGACGATCAATCTTTCGTCAATACTTCTCCAATATGATAGATCGTCTAATGATTGTCTATCACCGGATTTTAATTCTAAAATTGAGCTACAAGTATGTCCCAGACCAGTGTCGTTTGACGGTAGCTGTCTTTTATAAATCTTAGAAGAAATCTGCCTGTTGGATTATCAGGTATTATATGTGAACATCCAAGAGTTTATTTTCAATTTTACTGTTGCAAAATTAGAATATTTTGAGCATATTCATTGTTTAGTTTATTGTTAATCGCCCTCTACACTACTCGCGAAGTTACCTCGACGAAGTGCTCGCCGAAATTGGTTGCATTCTGAAGTATGCACAAAGCGAATCAAAGTACCTCTCTACACTGTTCTCTTCGCCTAACTACGATTAACTTTGCGAGTAGTTGTAGTGTAGGTTTTAGCGGTGTGAGAGTTGTGTCGCTTTGTGACATTTTGGCGACAGGTGGTTTATCTCGAGTCGTCGAGAATATTGTCGATATTTCTGTTCGGTGACAAATACGCAGATTGCGCTAGAAATTACTAGCAGGTTTGGCGCCAAAGAGCATTTAAACAGTGCGAATGAGAAGATGTGTTGTCATTGTACTAGTGTTTGTCATTTCGATTTTGGATTCTCGTGTGAGTTTTTCTTATGTTTTGGGACATTGATTCACTATGTTTGGGACACTGAATCACTCTGTTTGGAACACAGATTCATTTCTGACGTTTGGGACACTTTTTTCAATGCCACTAACGACTGCGTAAGCTAAATACTTAATGTGAGACAAGTCGCAGGATAAGGGGTTTGTGTATGTAGTTTGCGCTCTGTACCGCCCCGATTAGCTTTTGTTTGTAGTCTATAAATCTCAAACTATAGAGAAACAAACGGAAATTTACATCTGACTTGCGTAGAGGCTATAAAGTAAGTCGAAGTGCATTCTAAGAGTGATGGGTGTGACGGTCGGTTTGACGCAAGGGGCGCGCGCTCACGCGCGTTTATCGCGTCAGGGCGCACGCGTCTCGTAAAGATGATGGTTTAGAATGCATTAGTCGTCAATGGGCACTGCGTGACCACCGCCCACGTCGCTGCGATGCATTTTGCGCTCGAGTCGTCTATGCGTTCCCCGATTCTCTGTGTGTGTAGACGAATTGAGTGAAGTTAGTTGGGATGGGCGAAATACATGTATGTATAAAAGTGAACTTGGTCGCGGTAAAAATGGTAGTGCAGAAGACTATGTGAGACGTTGTTGATTCAGACCAAAAAATGTTTGGGTATCTTAGTAACATGCAAGTTTGTATAAAAATCTATATGTAATCAGAGAAAGTGATTGAGGTGTAAAACAAAACCATGGTTCTCTTTTGTTATCCTGCCTCGAGGAGAGACGATGAATGGACAAATTAACTTTGCGACATAGTTTTCGTAGACTTGTTTTTTTTTTAATTTAAAACTGTCCATATCACTTTTGAAAATAATAATTTTTAAGTAAAACTTTTTTGTAATAAATGACATTATGTAGGAGAGTTCCATACTGTTTCACTGACATACGATGCTATCGTAACGCCATCTATAAATAATATAAGTACTAGCTTGACCCGTGCGAAGTCTTCGCATTATTTATTCCATTATGAAGCTCAGATGACAGATCAAACAAATATTTTACTAAAATTGACATATAGAGGCGCAAGTATCAAAAGCATTGAGCTAAAGCGCCACTTTATTTATACGTGAGTGGATTTGAAATTAAACAAAAATTTTACCGACCGTCAATCATATTGACGTTGAGCCGTTAGATGGCAGCATTGCTGTTTTGTGTATATAATTTTAATAATTAATTAATTTGCAAAAACAATAGCTATAATAAATTTTTTAGTGTGGATGCCGGTAGACCAAGCAATTATCTATAAAATGATATATAATTTATGTGGATTAGTTGTGAGGTTTTTTCTAAAAAGGGAGAGTAATATCTTAACCTTAGCGTATTAATATATATGATGATGATGATGATGATATTTCTATAATCGCTGTCTGCGGTATTTATTGAAATATTTAAATCTGAATAATAGACTGAGAGACAGATGGCTAAATTACTTTTTAAGAATTTTATTTAAATTTACATCAATTTAAATGATAATTGTTTTATGAAATAAAACAAATACATGCGTAATAATTTATATACCTTTTGGCGCTAATGTTTCCCGTATTTTGTAATAAATTCTGAATATTATAAAACTGGACAATATTTAAAGGCCTACTTTATTCGTTCCTTCAATAATTTTCCTTGAGATGTATGCGGGTTGATATGCATATTTCAAGTTTCTACGTCAAACGGTTCTTGAGAAAATATTTGCAGACATTTTGAGCAATACCTTTAAAGTTAGCTTACATAAAGTTTTGAAATAAAGTAGTTTTAGAATCCTTGTAAATTAATAACGTATGAGAACACGCTACAGGTTGCAATTCTATACTGATTTTGTTAATTCTTTTTTCTATCGTTTGGTTAACTATCAGAATAGAAGCTAGAACTTCCAGAAGAAGGTTTTCACAATAATTTTTCGAAGAGTTTAATTTTTATAAACAGATTTCTACAAAACTGTCCTTGGCCTCCGTTTTGTGCGTATCTTCTTGTTGCTTTTTTCTGCTTTCTGCTGTTTTTAACTTTTTTTTTTATATATTAACTTTTTGATGCAATTGTTTATAAAATATATAATAAAAGAAATTCGATGTGTTCACTTTTAGTTTTACTAACGAGTAAATAAGTTTTAGATAAATAAATTAATAATAATTTCTGTACAAACAAATTAGACCTATTTTCGAAACTTTTCTCCTTCATTTTTTCCTTTAATGCCTTTGTGTCCATTTCCATGAATGTCATTTAATATTTAGCAACTTATTGTATGATTTCAATTAAACCGCTTGTTATTTTTTGTTTCAAAAATATTGACCATTACGAGTTTCAAACACGCGTTCATTCGTCATCCCAGGGCTGCCCAACTTAACAAAGAGTCAATTACCAAAATCAATTACGAGTGAAGCAATGGTACTCGCTGTCGCCTTGTTGCAGCTTGTTTGAATTTGACTCGCGATCCATTTGGGAACCTTTCGATTTCAACTGAAACGGAAATTATGATTGACGGTTGTAATTTGCCCAAATGGCAGCCCGTTTATTCGTTGATGCGTTCGGTGACGTGTTGTTAAAGCGATGCTCTGCAATCTTTATTTGCGTTTATATTCACACGACCTTACCTACGCAAACATTTTCCATCTGTTTATGCTTTCGAAAGGTCAGTTATGTACATCAGCGTATCGGGTTTGTATTGATGCGTTTCATTCGTTGTAGTGGATAACATACACCTATTCGTTTTACTGTTATCTATTAAGATATTTAATACTGTACATATTTATGGTTGAAATATTTGTTGGGAAACTTTAATTATTGGGAACTTTCGATTTCAACTGAAACGGAAATTATGATTGACGGTTGTAATTTGCCGAAATATCAGCCGGTTTATTCGTCGATGCGTTCGGTGACGCGTTGTTAAAGCGGTGTTAAAGCGATGCTCTGCAATCTTTATTTGCGTTGATATTCATACGACCTTACCTACGCAAACATTTTCCATCTGTTTATGCTTTCGAAAGGTCAGTTATGTACATCAGCATATCCAGATTTGTATTGACACGTTTCATCCGTTGTAGTGGATAATATACACCTATTCGTTTCACTTTTATCTATTAAGTCTAGCGTGACCCGTGCGAAGTCTTCGCATTATATCAATTTGCGTGGTAGATTATAAATATTTACACATGAGAAAATGAACTCACAGCTGTCATATTAGTTACAACAGAGTGTTTAGAGTCAATTTAATAAATCAAAATTGATTGCAGGTATTCAATTCATTTCTAATTTTGCACACTGCTTATTACGTTTTTATTCCATTATGAAGCTCAGATGACAGATCAAACAAATATTTTACTAAAATTGACAAATAGAGGCGCAAGTATCAAAAGCGTTGAGCTAAAGCGCCACTTTATTTATACGTGAGTGGATTTGAAATTAAACAAAAATTTTACCGACCGTCAATCATATTGACGTTGAGCCGTTAGATGGCAGCATTGCTGTTTTGTGTATATAATTTTAATAATTAATTAATTTGCAAAGACAATAGCAATAATAAATTTTTTAGTTGTGGATGCCGGTAGAGCAAGCAATTATCTATAAAATGATATATAATTTATGTGGATTAGTTGTGAGGTTTTTTCTAAAAAGGGAGAGTAACATCTTAACCTTAGCGTGTTAATATATATGATGATGATGATGAGATAATTAATACTGTACATATTTATGGTTGAAATATTTGTTGGGAAACTTTAATTATTGGAAACTTTTCGATTTCAACTGAAACGGAAATTATGATTGACGGTTGTAATTTGCCGAAATATCAGCCGGTTTATTCGTCGATGCGTTCGGTGACGCGTTGTTAAAGCGGTGTTAAAGCGATGCTCTGCAATCTTTATTTGCGTTGATATTCAAACGACCTTACCTAAGCAAATATTTTCCGTCTGTTTATGCTTTCGAAAGGTCAGTTATGTACATCAGCGTATCGGGTTTATATTGATGCGTTTCATCCGTTGTAGTGAATTACGTACATCTATTTGTTTTACTTTGGTCTATTAAATAAATACTGTACACATTTATGGTTGAAATATTTGTTGGGAAACTTTAATTATTAAATAAATTTTACCTTGGTGGACAGGAAATTATTCTGGACGAAATGTATCCTTAAAAAATATGTATTTTCGATTTGGCTTTGAATGGACCTGTAAATGACGAAAGTCACTTAAATTTACGTGTGTGTGTGTGCGTGTACGTATATATATATATACCACAATAAATGCTATACTAATATGTAAAACGGAGAACTGTTTATTTATTCATTCCCGTTAACATTTGAAACCATACGTGCGACTTGAAAAAAAATGTTTTTGTGTTGGAATGCGCATACTTTTCTCTCCGTCCTTTCGCCATTTAATGTATTACCGCGATTTATTAACTTATTCAACAGGATAGCCGATTAGATTGATCACAGGACAGGTATATAAGGTCCGTGACAATTATAATTTGCTTCATTAAACGTAAATAATAACGATAGATTTAATAAAATAAATAGCATTCGCAATAGGTCACATTTTGACATAACTTTTGTTATAGTATGTTTATTAACTAGAATAATTATACCGCAAATAACTTTTTAATTATAGTTAGTTATTTAGATTTATTATTTATGAAGTAAACTTATTATTACTGTTGTTTGAAGTATTTACATACGAAACGATAGCGTCTATATTTTGTCATACACCAAGATTTTTTGAGATGTTTTTGTTAACGCATGTATAAATTGACCAATAATATGGCATTAGGGATAGCGTTATCAATTGAAGGGAAATTGTCCCCCTCAGCGTTCTATTTATTAAACGTAGTGTCATGTAAATATAATTTTTAAAATATATTAACTGGTCCTTCAAATAACCAGTAAATAAGGAACCCACTGAAAAGTATAACATAATGGAATGCTAGTGGAACTTAGCAGTACTATACTAGTTCCTGCAAATATGTATCCTAGTTCATGCCTTTATATATGTATATATATATATATATATATATATATATATATATATACACACACACATATACGTATATGCTTATCTGTCTATTAACATCGTTGTTTCTTAATATTTTGTACCTATCTGTACATACCTACCTGCCTGCCAATATTATAATCGCTTAATGCTTTTGTGTATACCTGTACTACTTACTTATCTACCTATTAATTTCCCAGTTACTTTATGCCTTTTTATATGCCTGTGTTTACGTAATTATCTATGTACTAATATCTCATGTCTTTTTATATACTTTTGCGTACTTTTTTCCCTATCTACCTATTATCCTCTAATATCTTTGTTGATTCACGCCTTTGCATATATCTGTACAAACTTATCTATTAATTTAGTATGTTACTTTCTTACTTACGTCGAGATAAATCGAATTAGTCTAAGCTCTGTGAGTTTGCTCCTTACCACTGAGGAATTCCTATCACCGTCTCCCAGCCCCATCGTCAGATCTGACCACAACTTTTGATCAAAGGGTTCGTCAGCAAATCAAATGTTCCCGATGTACAGGAACCTACTTTCTGCCACTGAGAAATTTCTGTCACTACCTTTCGGCTCCACTCTCATATCGTGGCTGCTATCTATGACTAAAGCACTTATAAATACTTTTCAAATGAGTACAAACTTGCTATCAAATGATTCAAAATGCCGTATTCTATAATTTATGCCGTGATCATCATCAGACCCTAATCATATTGACACGGGACCTATCCGAAACCATTTTCAAACAACAAAAGAATTGTGAAAATCGGTCAAGGCGTCTCCGAGTTATGGTTATACATACATAAACCAAAAAGATAAGAAACAAGATTTAATGACTTTACCGTCCTAAATCGCGAAGTGCACACACGTACCGTTGTTAGGAATAATAAATACTTACGTCAATATCTACATTTTCAAGGCGGTACTTTAAGGAGATTCTTGGCCCAGTTATACGTAGAGCGCCGTTTAACAACCGCACTTCGGAAACAAATCATTTTCGTCTCGACATTTAAGATTTTACACGTTCGGTCGCCGTCTATGTGCGGAATGCAATAAATCGTGCTGCATTTTCGGAGTGCATTCCGGTGCTCGCACTGGGAACGGTGGTGCGGTACGCGGTGAGTGAGCGAGCGCACTGGGCCTTCGCAGCGCAGCGCGCGGCCTTGCTCCCGATTCGCGTGCGCGCTCTCACGCGGAAGTGCGCTCTACGGGGTCATCGCGCTCGGCAGCTGCGGCTGCGATTGCGCGTCACATCTTCATAGGAAGCTCATCGGTGACTGCCTATGATGGTGAAGGAAGGTGGGAGACCAAAAACGTAGGCGGGGTTGTTGGAGGGATTGATAATTGCGTGATCGAAGTTTCGTCATTGGCAATTTTTGTAATACGTGTTAAGTACATGTAAAAAGGAATAGGGTAGATGCTCCTTTCAATTTTACGTAAATACTGCGTTTCTTACAGAAAAACTCGGTAATTTCAAGTCTAATATTTTCACATGTGACTCAATTTTTCGTAATGAAATTATTATATTTGTCCTGAATCAGAATCTCTATAAAATTTAATAATACCAGACGGCGCTCCTGAGCTGTTTGCCTTGACAATTATCGAAACGCTTAGATTTTACTAGAACATGTAAGGTTTTCTGCGAAATTCAAAATAGAAATGAAAGAAAATACCTACTTTGTCTTAACCTTTATTGTTCATTAAACTAATGCCATTTTTCAATAGTTTGAGAGGAAAGAATAGCATCATAAAATTTTACGAGCAGACAGAAAAGGACGGGGAGCTATTTCGTCGATGACGTAAGTTTTGTATTTTATCAATGAATGACAGGAGACGTGTTTTTAGAGGTTAATTTCTTTTGTTGCACGTCAAGTTATTAATATTCAGTCTTCGTCTTACTTTCAACATTGGTCTCAAATTGTCAATTTAAAATTTTGTTGTATCTTTAGACAATCGAAATTATTATTTAGTACTGTATATGGATCTGAGATATTCCTCAATTCTTGAGAACGGTTTTTAATGGCGCTTCTGCAAATGCAATGTTATTTTTTTGAGATAAAATGTATAACGATGTTTATTGGTATCTAATTTAATATATAACTTCATTTTTACAAGGGTAAGGTGAAAACTTCTCGGCCTGAAAATGAAAGATTTCGATTTTCAGCTAAAAAATTATTTATTTTTCTACCTAATCCTCCTTGACATCAACACACTTGCTCCAGCGTTTCTCCAACAACAGTATTCCTTCCCGGAAGTGAGAGTCTTCATTGGACGCGAAACGCTTCCCAGAAATAAATTTTGGGAAGATATGGAAGTCTGGGGGGGGTGTGCCAAATCAGGAGAATAGAGGGATAGTCTAGCAAATTGTACCCCAAATCCTTTGGTTTTCCCATCGCCAGTGCAATTTTGTGAGCAGGTGCGTTCTCCTGGTGAAAGAATATTTTTTTTCAAGCCAGGTCTCTTCTCGCGAATTTTGGTACCCAGCTGGTCAAGATGGTTGGAGTAATATTTGCCTGTAATTGTTCTACCTTTTTCAAATCAATTAACAGGATCCCTTATACATCACAAATCACACTGACCATGGCCTTTCCGGCAGGTGCGGTCGACTTCCTTTAGCGCTGAGTCAAACAGCAGTCGAAGTAGCGGCTTCCACCCACTGCTTCGACTCCTGTTTCGTTTCTGGCGTGTAGTGATGGACCCATGTCTCATCCATAGTAATAAATCGCCGTACAAAATCGGCCGAATCCTTGTTGAATTTGTCCAAACATTGCTGTCAAAGTCATTTGCCCATTTGTTTTTGATCAGCATTCAGCAAATGCGGCACCCACTTTGCGCAGAGCTTTCGCATCCCTAATTATTTATGCCAGATGTTTCACTCCTTTTCTTCCGATATCCCCACGACCTAAGCTATCTCACTAGTCCTCATTCGCCTGTTGCCCAACACGATATCGTGCACCATTTCGATGGTTTCCGGTGTGATTGTAGTTTTTGATCGTCCTTCACGTGAGTCATCTTCAAGGGAGCTGCGACCACGTTAAATTCAGCTGCTCACTTTTTAACGGTTGACATTGAAGGAGTAGAGTCCTCGTAAAATTTTTTCAACTTTGGATGAATTCCCTTAGGGGTTAATCCAACCAAAACGAAGAATTTTATGATCGCACGATATTTAAGTTTATCCATTTTTAACGAAAAACACGCAAGATGTCTACTGCAAAAATTCGTGTAAACAAACTACTTCAGAGGACAAGTTGAAACTTGTCATATGAACTAATGACACGTGTACCCAAGCAGTAAACATACATTTTCGCTGATTGGAACGCCATCTCTTGTCAGTCTGAGAACTTTTGATCTTAACCTCGTACTATGAAAACTAATCGTTTTATTTTTCAGTTCACCCAATTAATTCTATATAAATTTATCAAATTATCGAAAGAAATATTTTTATAATTTATATCTAAGTTAGAACAAACAATCTTTTTCTGTTTTCAGTTCCACTTGGATTCCCAACATTTTTATTAATTAAAGTTGCTTTCGGATGGAAGCAGCCATTTTTTTTATAAATGTCGTCTGTAAGTTTATGCCAAATCTTTTCGAAAATTTAAAACTAATTCGTGATGACACGCCAAAAATTGGAAGAAGAATGTTTGTAGAACGTTAAATTTTCTACAAATTGTAATTTGTTGAACGTATGTTATATAAAAATGGTCCAGTCAGGGAAATTGTAGCAAAATTAATGCTCGATAAAACGGTGTAACTTTTGTCCTGCCATCAACGATTCACCAGGTATTTAGCTTTAACATTTTTTCAGAGATAGAGATTCCTCACACTGAGGCAATTTGGTAAATTATACAGGACATAACCCTAAGCAGGATTATTTAAAAATGTCACTTAGTGTTTATTACGACCCCAATTTTTTGAACACTAACTTGACCATCCTTTGCAACGTGCTTAGAGGCAGATATACAATATGTGCAAGCAGAAATATGTGTTATATTATTGTTACATTGTGAAGTAATCTTTGAATTGTAGTGACTATGTTGTTTATGAATTTTTAGACAACAAAATCATGTAACTATATTATTCGCGTTTCATAAGCAAGTGCGCTTAAATAGTACAAGACAGCTTCAGATAATAGAATCTGGTTAAATAACCATATATTTGAAACTAATTTCCGAAAGATAAACGGACGTAATCAAATTCTAAGATTATAAAGATGGTATAACTATATCACTCCAACTAGATTGTTCAACTCTTCTGTCCGGTCTCAGAAGAATACGTTGTATTTATAGCTGTTATGAAAATTTATATTTATAGCCGTTATGAAAGCAGCTTCGAAATAAAAAGGAAAGTTTTCGAAAATAATCAACCTAACCTGTCAAACAATTTGAACTGAGAACATCAAATGTCAAAGTGAAAGAAGATACTTTTTTGCCAAAATTGGGACGTAACGTCTTGAGTATATTATAATATACTAGCGTGACCCGTGCGAAGTCTTCGCATTATTTATTCCATTATGAAGCTCAGATGACAGATCAAACAAATATTTTACTAAAGTTGACATATAGAGGCGCAAGTATCAAAAGCATTGAGCTAAAGCGCCACTTTATTTATACGTGAGTGGATTTGAAATTAAAAAAAAATTTTACCGACCGTCAATCTTATTGATGTTGAGCCGTTAGATGGCAGCATTGCTGTTTTGTGTATATAATTTTAATAATTAATTAATTTGCAAAAACAATAGCAATAATAAATTTTTTAGTTGTGGATGCCGGTAGAGCAAGCAATTATCTATAAAATGATATATAATTTATGTGGATTAGTTGTGAGGTTTTTTCTAAAAAGGGAGAGTAACATCTTAACCTTAGCGTATTAATATATATGATGATGATGATGATGATGATAGTTATAAATAATTGTAAAAACATTGACGATATCATGTAAGAATCTATTAAGCTGCTTGTAGCGATGTAATTTCTAACTTAGCTGTCAAATTGAGGCGTATATATTGAGTCACTGATATCGAAGCGCCTAATAAGATTTGCAATGCTATAAGCATGCCGTAGCCAGTATTATCTGATAAGATTGATGTGATAGTCGTATGTTGTTTTTAAAGAGGTTTACGATTATATTGTTAGTTGTAGTACTGATCGATTTTATGTAAACATAGTATTTAGTATTCATATTAAGAATGATTGCTTTTAACGTTACGCGGTGACGAGTTGTTACCCGCGGGTTCGCTCGCAACAAACCATGTTTAAAGAGGATCTTACGGAAATCTGAACAAAATATTCGTTTTATTTTTATTTATAATATATTTTGGTTAAGGAAGATAAAAATAAGTGGACTATTCAACAGTAATAGACCAGACAAAAATATTTAAGGAGAGAAAGGTTACTGAACAAGGAATTTAAAAAAACTGTCAAGTGCAAATGGAACTTGATCTATTAGCGTTCCTTACACTTTTAAATACTCATAAATATTTAATTATTTCAAGTATTTCTGTAAAACTATTTACAAATATTAATTTTTCATAACGTAAATATATACCTGTTATATCTTTTGCAAGCGTAAAAACAAAATGCATATTTCAAAAAAATTATAAGTACTATAACACTATTTTTAGGTAGTTTTGGGAATTTTAGGGGTTTTGCATATTTTTGAATATATCTCTCAAAAATAATACTTAAATATTATGAAAAAATGTGTTTGAGATCTTTATAGCTCATCATTTCAGATCTTTATAGGTCGTCCTTTTACGGTGCCGCACTGTACAGTGAACTATAAAAATCGAATGCCACCTCCCAGCCATTCTCCCACCTAGAATAGTTTCGAGTGTTAGCTCCTGAGTTGTGTGCGGGTTTTATACTTTATTACTCTGCCAATTTCATGTTCTTACGTCAAGTGGTTTCCGAGAAAAACAGCTGTGTCCGACAGCGGACAGAGATGTGAGTGACTTATGGAGGTCCCATTTTTCCGTTCGAGTTATGGGACCCTAAAAAGAATTTATTTGACACAAAATTGAAGCTAACTAATTTTTGTAACCGAATGTAAAATAACTATTCAGTATTGTAAAACAATAAATACACAGATTATGTGTATCATTATACGAAACCATAGACAGTAAATACGTTGGACATATTCGGAAATCTACTATCAGTTCTAGAAGTACATAATGTAATACATTTTTAGTATTAATATTTCCAAATGAACACAAAAAACCCTTCAGTCAAACGAGAAATCCTTATAATTTAGACACGTTCGTTAGTATTTCCCAAACACCTAAGCTAACTGCATGCAGTTTGGTAAGCAAATTGGAAAAGTAGGTTATTACCATTAAAATGACAAATTTAAATCTAATCCTTGAGTACCGGTAGGTATTAAAGCAATTTTGATTCGAGGATGTGAAAGTCAAAAATTGCGATGCCTGGTCGTGTCCATTGTTAAGAATTGTATTCTCTAAAATATTTCAAATTTACGACACGTACTTGCCACATATTGTAAAACTCCCTCGGTAAACTGTATTTTTAAAGTGGGAAAACCCTGCTGTGCCCAATATTTGTATAGACCAAAAGGCCACCATAAACATGTATTGTTCATTATATATTGTTTTCGCTAGTTTTGCTGTTCATTAGGTGCAATAAAAGGGCGCAAAGCACTGAGAAGGCGGGCCAAGTAGCTGCCCCACCACGATAGTTTAAGTGATTTTCAGCCAATAAGATTATTTTATTTTAAGCACTGATGTTTTTTGAAATCTAACAAAATTTTGTAAACGACACTACGGTCACGGCAGTCAAACAGTTGACACCATTTTAATAAACATCACAAATTCAAAATCTGCGCCAAATAATTAATTTTTTTTGTGAGCTTCTTAATAAAGTAAGTCGCTAGTGTTGTAACAGTCTAATAGTTATTAGATATTGTTATTTCACCTACACGCCCCATAACATCCACATGTCATTGTAAATTATTCGACATTTACTCGTTTGACGTAATGATCAGAATAAAAAGATGTAAACTTAAAGGTGTAAGTAGGATTGAAATATTTACCAAGCAATACGAGATAAGATGCATAGCTCCAGATTTTACCAAGCAATACGAGATAAGATGCATATGTCTGGTGTCCAAAAACTGAAGCTATTTTGCCTGATAACCGATGTGGGATTGAAAAAAACCACAGGTTGATAATCTGTGTCTGCATCGAAGTGTAATACTGATTTTGAATAAATTGTAGAAAGTCCTAGGTTTAAATAAAAAGCTCTCGTGGTTAGCTGATTTTGAATAAATTGTAGAAAGTCCTAGGTTTAAATAAAAAGCTCTCGTGGTTAGCTGATTTTGAATAAATTGTAGAAAGTCCTAGGTTTAAATAAAAAGCTCTCGTGGTTAGCTGATTTTGAATAAATTGTAGACAGTCCTAGGTTTAAATGAAAAGCTCTCGTGGTTAGCTGATTTTGAATAAATTGTAGAAAGTCCTAGGTTTAAATAAAAAACTCTCGTGGTTAGCTGATTTTGAATAAATTGTAGAAAGTCCTAGGTTTAAATAAAAAGCTCTCGTGGTTAGCTGATTTTGAATAAATTGTAGACAGTCCTAGGTTTAAATGAAAAGCTCTCGTGGTTAGCTGATTTTGAATAAATTGTAGAAAGTCCTAGGTTTAAATAAAAAGCTCTCGTGGTTAGCTGATTTTGAATAAATTGTAGAAAGTCCTAGGTTTAAATAAAAAGCTCTCGTGGTTAGCTGATTTTTAATAAATTGTAGACAGTCCTAGGTTTAAATAAAAAGCTCTCGTGGTTAGCTGATTTTGAATAAATTGTAGAAAGTCCTAAGTTTAAATAAAAAGCTCTCGTGGTTAGCTGATTTTGAATAAATTGTAGACAGTCCTAGGTTTAAATGAAAAGCTCTCGTGGTTAGCTGATTTTGAATAAATTGTAGAAAGTCCTAGGTTTAAATAAAAAGCTCTCGTGGTTAGCTGATTTTGAATAAATTGTAGAAAGTCCTAGGTTTAAATAAAAAGCTCTCGTGGTTAGCTGATTTTGAATAAATTGTAGACAGTCCTAGGTTTAAATAAAAAGCTCTCGTGGTTAGCTGATTTTGAATAAATTGTAGAAAGTCCTAGGTTTAAATAAAAAGCTCTCGTGGTTAGCTGATTTTGAATAAATTGTAGAAAGTCCTAGGTTTAAATAAAAAGCTCTCGTGGTTAGCCGATTTTGAATAAATTGTAGAAAGTCCTAGGTTTAAATAAAAAGCTCTCGTGGTTAGCTGATTTTGAATAAATTGTAGAAAGTCCTAGGTTTAAATAAAAAGCTCTCGTGGTTAGCTGATTTTGAATAAATTGTAGAAAGTCCTAGGTTTAAATAAAAAGCTCTCGTGGTTAGCCGATTTTGAATAAATTGTAGAAAGTCCTAGGTTTAAATGAAAAGCTCTCGTGGTTAGCTGATTTTGAATAAATTGTAGACAGGCCTAGGTTTAAATAAAAATATAACAAGTTTTTTCAGCATTTCATTAATAATTCAAAACCATTGAAATCCATTAACTTGGTTAAAGGAAAGCGCTGAAAATGGTGAAGGCCTTACAAAAGTAGAATACAATTTTTTAAAAATAGTTTTTTTAGAATATAAAAAACAACACGATTTTTGAATTGACATTCCGGAAAGAGCAAAAAATGAAATATAATTTGTGGTCCTAAAAAAAACAAAAAACTGTCTTCATAAATGCGCATATGTAATAAACTGTATGACATTTAAAATTGTTCTCTTGCTGTCAGAATGAATGTTCTTTTGCGAAAAAATAGCCTTTTCGTAAGAAAATACAAGATGTCTCTTTTTGTCTGATTGACGATTTAGATGAAATTTTTAAGGACTTTACTTTTTCATTTTCCCTATACTTATAATAATACCTAGGCCCAACACTATATAGACTTTTGACAGTGTCCTTTGAGTAATGGCTGAAAACACCTTTCATATGCACGCCTATCATTGAAAATACCAGTTTATCTCAGCAGTGGGCAATTGGATTCTCGGTTGTGGGTTTGTTTCATTGTCGAACCAGGAACAAGTGGATGGCACGCCACATTGCATCCAGTCGACAGCCGCAATGTGAGCTCGTTTCCGGTCGCCAGTCGGGCGTCTATTCCTGGCACTTCCTACACTCGCCCGCGTCGTCGCCGCGGGTCGTATGGAGCGACAAGATTTTGTATGGAACCGTGTGTTATGCGCGTAACAAAACGCAGTTATTCTGGTTGAAGCGACTTTTTAATTTGAGTCAAAAAACCCCAAGTAACCCCAAGTAAAGGGTGGGTAGTGGGAAAACGAATGGACTTTACCTGTCTCGATTTTTATATTGGGCACTACTTGACCACTGTAAAGTACGTTAAAGAGTTAGAGGAAAATAAGCAGTGTCAGAATATTCAATTCTTTATTAATAAATAATATTCGCTTTCCTGTATTGAGACTCCGGCGTCAGCGCTGCTGATTTGATGCTAATTTAAGAAATATTATGATAAGGCGTTTTAGGTATCGGTGCTATTGTAACGTGGTTATATATTTTTGTTTTCTATACCCAGGTTTGGAAAAGGAAACACTTGTAGAAGAATTGTTGGAATAGTCTTGAATAAGTTGCAAAATAAAAAAAATGAGGAAAAGTAGTTTTTTGTTTTCATAATTATTCCGTTAAAAATGCATAATAGAAAGTTTGCTGCAGAATTTAAATTATCCGCAGATAAGTTAAAAAATTCCCTGCATAGATTAAATAATGTTCTGTGTATATAAAGTTAATTTTCATTTTCAATTCGTAAGGTTTGGGAAGCGGTTTCATAAGTAAATAGCGACTCGACTGCGGCCCCGCACGCGTTTTATTACATTTGTGGACAGTGATATTCTTATCAATAGTTATTTAAAAAAAAACATATTAGTGACGATAAAAACGTTAAACGTTTTAAATAACCTCTAAACCTATTTGGCCGCAAATTCGCCTGCGTCGATACTTTGATTACCTAGTTGCCAATGACAAGAGTTGAAGTCGATGGTAAGTCATGTTGTGATTGCCAGTAGATCAATATTGTGTCATGTCAAGGTCCATTATCAGCTCATACTATAGGCTCGTAATAAATACAATAATAAAAGTCGTATTTAAGTACGCTTAATTAATTTTGTGCGGTGGGGGATTGCCTATTTCGTTGGCATGAAGAACAGCAAATATTTTCGATTATCTTGGATAGAACGATGAAATTTTTTTCATGTTTCGAGATATTTTATTTAAACATGAAATTACGACATTTTTTGTGTCATAGAAGAAGAACGGACGGCAGCACAGCATACTGCACAACAAAGAACAGCACATTGCCTAACGAAGAACAGCACATTGCATAACGAAGCATAGCACATTGCACAACAAAGTACAACACATTGCACAACGAAGCTCGATTCTGTAGGCGATTGGTGGTAATTACAGGGTCTTTAAGATTGAAAGTCTGAAAAAAAAAGTTTAGTTTTATGATGTATACATATGTGTGTATGCGCATAGTAGGCTAGAATGGTAACAAAATTATTCAGAACTTGAAGGAGAACTTTTAACACTACGTGTGTGTAGAACTTGAAGGAGGACTTTTAATACTATATGTATGTATGTATATATATATATAAAGTTTGGATGGTAGGTGTCTTCCATGGAACGCTGTACAATGGAATAGTGTAATTTAAAAAAAATATTAGGGTAGCTCTCCGTACATGTAACTAAGGGATAAAAAATACAGTGTACAAATGTGTGTGCGCTATCTATAGGTCTTAAAAATGATGCAGATTTTCCAGAATAACTTTTTTATTTCTTTATAGTTGGTGACATATGCGCTTTTAAAGTCTTTCAAACTCCTGTAACGTGTCAACTAAGCGTTTAAAATTTTGATAAAATGAAGGTTATAGAGCTTAAAATAGGCTTTCAACGAAAATTGGTTCGGATAAGATATGTTCTGTAGTTTATGAAATACGCGATTTTTTTCGGTACCAACTTCAGCAATAATTTTGTTTTTCACGGTGTCTTTGAATAATACAAAGTTTTATATATATATTATACATATACATGTATACATGTATACCAAATATACATATATACATATATGTATATATATATATATATATATATATATATATATATATATATATGTATATACAAAGAAGGAATCCCTCTTAAGTTATTCGTCTATAAAAAAAATTAAATGGCAGACTAAAAACAATTGCTCAATGCCTCAGCAGCGTACCTCAAACTCTAACACTGTTTTACTAATAAACTTGGAATAGAATCATATATCTATCGTAAATAGAGAATAGATAAAAACGTTACTAATAAACTCAGTATACGACAAGCTCGTCATAACTTGATCTGTCAAACACTATTCCGACCTCAACCTAAGTTTAACTTTGGTTTAACCTATAAAAGTGCACATTTTGACAAGTACATCTAACAGCACGTCAGTTTCTGCAGTTCGGTTGTATTTATTATTTTAGGGAAAAGGATTATTCAATTTGTGTAATTTAAACTATCGAAGAAAAACAATATTTAATTCATTGCATGAAGCTGTGGCAAGAGCAATATTACTGAAGGCAATTTTTGTAAATTAAATAAAACTATGTATTCTTCCAAATAATATTCTCATTTAGCGGGAATTGTGACATTTCCCCACAATTTCTCGAGGAATTATAAATTAACCCTTATTTGTTCGTATTGTTCTAAAGACGTTTTCATACGTAGAGGAACTCGTGCTTTTTTCTGTACCTCTTCCTCTTTCGTAACTGGAAAAAAGAGAAAAATTCGACAAGAACGTGCACAAGCAAAGAATTAGAAGAATTGTCTAAAGACGCCATATGATATATTTGTTATTCACAATCATAGACACAACCACATATTTCAGTTGTCACTTTATTTTCTTTAAATAACTTCGGAATAATTATTCTATGCTTTTACTGAGTTTAGGAGTAGTGTCAATATCTTGATTGTACCAAAGTTATGAACGGTATAAGTATTCTCAGAATGAGAGTAGTATAAACTAAGTTTAAGGATTTTTGAAGTAAAACTTCTTTACGCACGCTTGACTTGGGGAGTAAGCTAGTGAATGCGTGACGGGACGTTCTTGATAGGACGCTGCCGACAATTTAATAATTGCAAACAATGTTTATACGAGTTGAAATATTGTTTAAGTAAGAAATAAATAAGCGGAGGATAGGTAAAATTTATAATTGTATAAGCAATTCCTTGAACCGAAGAACGCTTTGGTCAGTCTTAATTGCTGGGACCTTGAACTGTTCATGGATATCCGGAAACTGAACTTCGTAGAAGTTGAAGGAGATGTGGAAGTTTCCTCGTCGGTTTCCAGCGGTGTGTAGGCGGAGGAGGGGGGTGGGCAGTATGTACTTCGTCTGGGTAACTCTGTAATAGTTATCGACAGCTTATTTCGCGAAATGGACGTTTATGTTGTTATCGTTAATGTAAGCGAGCGTGTTTTGTTTGCTGCTTGCCGTGAGAATGTAAATAAAGAAATTAAAGTTTATTTCTTTATGGTTAATGTTACAAGCGGTTGATACCCAGCGTTTCTCGGTTTCATGTCAGACCGGTGTTAATAATTCAAAATAAATGAGCCGATGTAAGGTTAGTGTTTTTCGTAAAAATAAACTTTCTTATTGTTAAGAACAAATTCGGAGTCCGCGCTCTACCTTAGATCTATACATTACTTTCTTCTATCATCAGTTTCTAAGTTGGTGGATATGTTATGGATCGACCAGTACGCTAGTAGAATAATTTATTCGCACAATATTTCAATACGTTTTATATGGTTTAATACCTTTACCTTTTGTAAGTTTTCTTACATTTATCATAACTACTCAGTTTTCCTTTAGATATTGCATGATAATACTTAAATTTATAAGTATCCTAAATGATAGAGATACCTCTATCGTCTAGAGTAGACGATTTCTAGACTAGACTGATTTCTGTTAAATTTTCACTGACGTGAAAATCAGTCTAGTACTTTCGACGATCATACTATAAATAGGGACAAACAAACAAAGTAGACCAGCAAACATCTTTGTAGTGGTGGGCTCTGGTGTCATGATAATAACACTGGTTATTTTTCAAATAATATAAAACATAAGTCTGCATAAATTTTTATTTAAGCCATAGGAGTCATACAAATGAAAAATCTTTTATTTTTTTATGAAAAATGAAGTAAATTTTCATATTAAACTATTGAATGTGACGTAATTGTACAAAATATTTTCGCTTTCATATAAGCTTGTAAACTACCCGTATATAATGACTTGGTTTTGTGTGATCAATCGCATGTATTTGTGGATGGATATTAGTATGGCTATCGTGACAATTCACCAGTCACTGGTTGTGCTCACTTGTACTCCTGTCTCACCGCGACAGATTCCTTGCTAAGCATTGGTGACGCCTAATAATAAATATGGTTTGTTAATGTCAAAAAATAGCTTCCCAATATCGTAAAACTTGGAAGATTGGTGGAAAATGTGCCATCTATTATATCGCATCTTCGGAAAGAAAGTGACTCCTTAAAAATCCCAACTTTGAAGAACTGGTGTTTGAAAGTTTTAACATTTTGCATTTGCCGTAAATAATTGGTGTTGAAAGTAATTATTGCAAGAGACCAAGATTTGTACTTAGTTATTTACTGTTAATTTATAATCTGCAGGTTAGGAGAATGCTTTCAACTTCATTTCCCATTTTTTTGAGTTAAGTCTATTTCATTCTGAAGGTGCGATGTGTCGAAAAAAAATGGGTGTCGTGTCTATCCGTGATTCATAAAAACAAAAACAGGAGTGGGGTCTTCAGTTATCAATTGTCATTCCATTTGTCCTTCAATTAAAATGTTTGTAACATAAACGAATTTCAAATCGTTATAAGATTTACAACTGTTGCGGAAGTCGTAGAAAGGTGCGTAACACCTGAAGAATCTCAAGTTGAGAAAATGGGCGAATCCTTACGTCCATAATATTACTGTCATTCACGCGCCACGGCCGCCGTCCGTGCACGGAATCTGCATCGCGAATACTCATTTTGGTAATTTTAAATCTGTGATATCTTTTAAAATATTAATGATAATGATTTGCTGTGAAGAGCGAATTTTATCTACATTAAATGCCCAACGAAACCAACTTATTTAATTAAATAAAGATTAATATAATATTAATCAAAATAACTTCGAAAGTTTAACCCACAAAAAAAATTAATATAAATGGTCACTTTGGGTTATCTGTAGGATATAGAAATATGCCATCGCGGAATTTTTTGTGGATATTTTTAAAATACACAATTCCATAGTACAAAATTTTAATGTATCCCGTAAAGTCTAGTCAGCGTTAGCAACGAAAGCGCCAAAAATTCTACTTTTTTACGAAATATTGACTTTTTTATATTTCCTGTAAATATAACATGCATGTATTATACCTATAAACCATTCGGAAGAAATTATCTGAATGATAGTGAAAACCGCTTCAAAATCTGTAACGTAGTTTAAAAGAACTAAGCTTACAGAGGGACAGACAGATGCGGTAAGCGACTTTGTTTTATACTATGTGATATTTGTTTTGAAGTAAAACTTCGTTACGCACGCTTGACTTGGGGAATAAGCTGGTGAATACGTGACGAGAGAGTTGATCGAGCGTTGAGGGTTGAGAAAAGTGTGATCGGGCGAGGCGAACGGAAGTTGAGAGGGAGATATAAGTTAGTGAAGACAGAAAGAGAGAGAGTTACGTTTCGTATATTACTGTAGGGACAAGAGAGAGAGGTGCGAGCACACATTTTCTTTCTCTCTTTCTCTCATAACCAGTGCATGAAATATATATATATATATATATATATATATATATATATGTTTGCTAGCGTTACGCGAACGGTGATTTTTTGATTATTTTGTATTTTCATTTCGTTCTTGAACAATTTAAATTGTAAATTCATTTTAAAGTTCATATTTTGTGAATTTGAAGTTTTACTTCAGTAGTGTGGTCTAAAGCACACTCGTTTTTTTGTTGTAATATGTTTTAAAAAGTAATGTTTTTCGTTTTTTTTTATTTACAGTTGTTTATATATTAAAAATGTGATATATTCGCGTTAATGATAATGGTTTTATTTGTTTTCTGGTTGTAAACAGCTGAATAACTTGTTTAACTTATGTTCTATTTTCTTTGATTTTGTGAACTATTTTATGTTTGTTGGTGGCTTTGACAGGTGACTTGACACTTTTGGCTTTGTTGATTAGATAAGTACATAAAATTGTCGATTTTTTTTATCATATCCCTTGTTGACTAACTTTAACGTTGTGATAGATTTATAGATACAAATATAACTAAAGTAAAATTCAAAAAATTCTAAATTTGAAGTCATTTTAGTAGTAATTTTTTTCCTAAGTTTTATTTATGTTTTTTATACACAAATTTGTCTTATAATTTTAAAATGATGGAAAATATATTTAGTTTGAAAGTATAAATAAAATATATTTAGTTTTACTGATATTGAATATATTTGGCGTTAATTTTGTAGAAATTCATTATTCACAATTAAATGAAACTACGTGATGTAGTATTATTTCTACTATCTTTAATTTCTTTACCACGACCTAGGTTTCGTTGTATTAGCAAAGATCTTTGCTAATATCCCACCTGAAGATGTTGTAATACAACGAAACCTAGGTCGTGGTAAACAAATTAAAGATAGTAGAAGTAATACTACATCACGTAGTTTCATTTAATTGTGTACAATATTTACATTTAATTTTCAGGTAAATTTAATTGTTGATGTGTCAGTAGTTGCATTTACTTTAACAATTTTTGGAAATAAAATAACATTTTGTAAAGGCGTAGGAGTCGTTACTATTACACATTTCATAGCATTTGTTTTAGCAACAATTCTGCAGTTATGTCACGGAGGGTTTAGGGCAAGCTTTAAAATGACAAGGAATGGTGCCCCAATTTTTCAACTGTGGGTTTGAAGAATCTAAAGAGAATTTATAGGTTTTAAAGCATTTAATTAGAAGTATTGAATTATTTAACTTGCTCCAATAATTTCGAGAAGAAATAGACCACTACGAAACCTCTTTTTATGCTATTTCTGACACTCGACTGGTATATCTCTCTTAATTCCTTTCTTCAATTCATCATTCACACTTTATCTGTTAGAACTTCTTATAGTGGAACATCCGTATTGTTCTCCGTTAACGATACACAAGATGGCTTGGTAGATTTTATGATAATGGCAGAGGTAAATGTATTTTTACAAGGCCAAGAGTATCACAAATGCTTTTGAGGCGACCACTCTGCTTTTTCAAGTGTTGTATTTTTAAAACTGAGAGTTAAAATAAAGAAGAGTAATTTTACACAGTCGAATTTGTAGCGTCGTCAGTAGTACTCATTCGCACTTCCGCTCTGCTTCGTTGCGCGAGTGAGACTGAAATCGAAATAAAAATAATTGAAATTTGAATTTGGAACTCAAATTTAATTAAACATTTGTATTATTTTTTATAATTGTGTTCGATAGTAATTTTCATGTCAGTGATTTTTAATCGTGCCAGTGTCTTTTTGAATAATTAAACAATGAAAAAAATTTCAAACATTGTTACCGCTTGATGAGCGACCAAAGTTTTGTGTATATTTTACGCTATTATGACTTGGCAGATTTAAGTTTTAATTTCAAACTTATCTTCAGCCCTAATCGAAAAGGTGGTCTCTGTCGGCATACAGTTATTGTTACCATTCGACGGAGCGATTAATTTATAAATATGTTTCCGCGAAATCGACCGCGGCTGGGTCTAGCGTCGCTAAGACCTTGCTCTAATTGCGCGTTTGTCGAAGTTGGACTTCGTCGAATCGGAGAAGATCGGGCGTACGTTCCAGCCTTTGGTCAAGTGGATGTTTCCTCGTCGTTTGGCTTTGACCCGAGCTGCTGTTTGAGGTCGGAAGGGCGCGTTGTGCGAGGTTGCCTGATATTTTTCCTGCATTATTTTCATTTTGGTTTCTTTTTGCTATGGAAAGATTCTTTGTGCTTTCGGAGTAAGAACAGCACCTTAATTGGCTTCAGTGGATGGTTGTAAATATATAAATTGGTATATGTTTCTGTTAGGTGTAAATTTGATTCGTGATTCAAAATGTTGGTTGTTTTGATGTTGAAAATTTTTATATATTCAAACTTTTTACGCAAAACGCAGTTTCTCAATGTATTTTTTTGTTTGAGGATATCTCCTAAAGTGAAGTTTTAGCAAAACATCTGTCACAAAATGCAGGAATAGTCAAATTTACCTGCAAATCTAATTGCGCTTTTTCTTTTACTTTAATTTGTACCTAGTCCCTAACTTTAATATCTGAGTGTAAATTGTATCAACGGTTCTAAATAAATACATACAGGTTTAGAGTATGCCGATGAGTGAAGAATTAATGCCAAGGTATGATTTTCGGAAAAGCTTTAAAAGCTACAAATATAGTTGGGGATTACTCAACGTTTCACCTTGGAAGAATTCGCCGGAACTTGACATTGCTCATGCGATTGGGAGGAAGTCGTTAAATAAGTAAAATATCTTCATACGCATGGATTCCTGTCGACCGGAAAGGTCTATTGTGTACCGGCGGCGCTGGCGACTCTGTCCGGCTTCGCAGTTTCATTATGACCGTTTGACAAAACACTACCGTGGAAAAATGTATTAGTCGACATGCGTATTACGTACGCGAGTGACCGCCTTGCGACCTCGCGCGGTGCAAATTAAAAATAAATGTTATAAAGTGCTATAAATAAATATCTAATTATTTCCAAGCCGAAAGAGCAGTGCTGCATGGTTCGCCCTCGATAGCGGCGCCACGTGAGTTGTGCGGCCGTCACGCGAACTACATAGAGATGTTCAGTGATGTTATTTTCATAGAAAATTCCTTGCGCCGTTTCGCGATACACACACACGACATTCTTATTTTCTTAATAACCGCTCATTTTCATCGCCGATGATTAATACGTATCATTCGCGTTCCGCCGCGTCTTTCTGACTCTTTCGCGCGCGGATGAACAGTCGCGTAGCGCCGTCTCGCTTGCGCGCTTCTATTTTCAGCGGGACATTCCTTGTTGCGAGTCGCGCGCCCGTTTTCCCCCTATTCGATGCGAACCGTCGTCCGAAGCGCGCGCTCTCTATATCCGCTTTCGGGATTCGGTTCGCGACGCGTTTACATTTTTTTTCTCTTTGTGGGAACGGAAATAATTGTTGTTATATTAAAAGTGTCGTATTTTTAAAACTAAGAAGTTAAAATAAAGAAGAGTAATGTTGCGACAGTCGAATTTGTAGCGTCGTCAGTAGTGCTCATTCGCACTTCCGCTCTGCGTCGTTGCGCGCGTGAGACTGTAATCGGAATAAAAAATAATTGAAATTTGAACTTGGAATTCAAATTTAATTAAAAATTTGTATTATTTTTTTTAATCGTGTTCGATATTAATTTTCGTGTCAGTGATTTTTAATCGTGCCAGTGTTTTTTTGAAAAATTAAACGAATTAATGCCAGTGTCTTTGAATGAAAATTAAACGATTGGTGATAGTATTAAGAGGACTGCGATATTTTCAAGCTTTGGACATTTTATGTTCGCTTTTTTGGAGCGAATAGCGCCGGTGTTGATTTGATAAATGGGCCATTGACAATTTTATCGCGGCGCTGTTAGTTGTCGTCGACAGAGGTGTTGGGTTCGGCCGTATTATCGTATGGATTGCGAATATTTTGATTAGGCGTATAATGTCCGAGGCGCGAACGCCTTTATAGCGACACCTGCGTCTTTTGAATACCATTTCGTTTGAATTGTTAACAGAGTAATCGTGATTTAAATTGCATAATTAAATTGAGATTAAAACGTTTTGGAAGTTGTAATTTTCAAAATATTTTTTATTTTATTATTTCTACGGTGTTGAGTGATTTGTTTGTTTTTGGTTTGCAAGAATCGAAACTACAAAGAATTGGGCTAAATTCTTTGGAATGATGAATATACACTGGAATCTGGAGACTTGAGGGTGGCGTGTGGTGTGTTAGTTGATTTATTCGGTGAGTGAAGGTAGTTCAGGTTTTGTTTCGCCGGTGATGATGGGTCTGATGAAGCTGCCCAGCACGCCGGAGGAGGAGGAGCCTCAGGAAGGCGGCGGATCGCCGTTCGACTCCGACAAGATGTCGCTCGATGAAAGTGGCGATCTGTGAGTAATTTTATTTATGTTTTTATTTTTGGTTCGGTGCGGCGAATATTGTTGTGTTTGTATTCAGTGTGTGTATACCTTTTAAGTCTTGTTTTTTTTTTTCTTTTGTGAGACAATGAGACAAAGGTTTTTGTTTATTTTGAACTGCTGATATGATTGAGGAGTGGTGTGGTTGTGTTTAAATTCGAATCGGTTTTTGGCAGTTGTTTCGTATGATGAAAACGTCTGAGAATAAATAAAAAAAATTATTTAACCCTAACCTTAAATTAATATTAATTTTTGATCAAAGCAATGTTTGTGTAAAACATCTTAAATTTTGTTTAAAAAGATAAGAATACTTTTATCTGTTTTTTGTGTTTGAATTTTTATGAAAATATATTAAGTCAAAAATCGCTAAGTACTAAGGCGCGTTCTTTTCGTTTTTTTTTTGTTTTTCAAAATTCTTTAAAATCGCATTAGCTTTAACAGCTTACTCACTGTAATCATTATTTAAAAATTACCTTATAATCCTTGATCCGTTATTTATTTCTTATATACCGTACGTTTCATTTTGTTGTCTTTGAAATACGTACGTCGTGTTCTCGGTCCTAATAATGTTTATGTGATAAAGTAACAATTATGAATAAAGAATGTGTCAATTATGTTTATATACAGAATATGACAAAGTGACGATTATGAATATAGAATGTTATAATTATATTTATATACAGACTGACAAAGTGACAATTATGAATAAAGAATGTTACAATTATGTTTATATACAGAATGTGATAAAGAACGTGTCTATTATTCATACAGGTGAATCCGTGCAAAAAACTGAGTTGAAAATGTTTAGAAACCTTATGTAACTTCTCAATGCAATGAAAAGAAAATACTTGCGATTCCAAGAAAAAAAAAACAAAATAATTTTTTTACAGGAAATCAGTCACTTCAAATATATTTAGTTGGGTGCACCTTTATGAATAATAGACACCTTGTTTGTTACAACTGTATAATAGTATTTCTTTGTTGTATGTGTGTATTGTAGCTGTTGGCAGCCAAAGTAATACCGAAACTAATTGGATACTTCGTGGTCAAAATACTTTATTTAACATTATTCAAATCATTTTGTTTTAAAAGGAACAATATATATTTTATGTAATTGACGTACGCCCGTATGCACCGCACACGGTCAGGACTCTCAGTCAGATTTACTGATAGTTAAAAACATATTTTGTCTGAATACTTTACGGATTGGACCGTCGTGCGACTCGACTGACAGTTAATGAAAAAGAGAAATACGTTTTTAACGGTCATAAGTCAGACTGGCAGTCTTGACCGTGTGTAGTGCATATGGACAGTAGTTGAACGTTTGACTTGAACTTAGCTGTCGACAACTGTCAGGGGTATGCAACTATTCTTGTGTTCAATACATATCGAATTAAATCGTTTAATCTGGCCGTATACAATAATAATATAACACCTTTCAATAGGGAAAGAAATAACGAATGTTTTAATATAGAAATAACTATGCCTTTTTAGAAATTGGGCGGTTGTTATATCGATAATGCGATACAAAAAGAAAATTATCCATTTTAAGCGTTAATATTTACGAAACTAATGAGTAAAAACTATGTAAAAACTATGTTAACTAGATTATACATTTATAATTAGTTTACAATTTATAATTAGTTTCATCGAAAACAGTTTTTTATATACTGTAGGCCTACTGGCCTATTTATCTATGGATATTTATTTATGGATATTATCTATGGATTTTAGAGAACTAATAACGGTGTTCATGAGAAAAAAATCAAAACGATTCAACTTTAAAAGTTGCGGTTCTGTTGCTAATGTGTCCGTTTTCGATTTTTGTTTCTTCTACCGCTGGTGGTGTTTGCAGCAGTGTTGCCAGATCTAATTTGCGGGAAATCAGGGTTTGTGGCTAAAAAAGACTAAAAAATCGGGACAGGATACCAACACCCTAATTTCCAATCGTAACCCTTCGTGAGAAATTCACTTCGGGGGCTTTCGTTAACACGAATTGACATAATTACGTTATTATTATTTTATGTCATTAGCGTTCCAAAAGTGGTCCTGAAAAGACGAATCGTCTTGTATCAAAATGCCTGCTAATTGATTTAATGTATATCAATGGAGTTTAAAATGCGTTAAATTTTGAATTGTATTTGTGTCGAAAATAGGGACATTTGGCGTCGTGCGTAAGGCGTACGCGAGACGAGTCGTGACACCCTAAATCGGGAGTCCCAAGGAAATAGATACATACGGTAACACTAGTCTGCAGTCTTATGTATTACATGCAGAACGATATTAGAGAATGTTTCTTTTAAAGTGAAATGTGTGCTGTATTCAAATTCTGTTCGTGTAAATATTAATGCGTCACAAAGGATACCTTTTAAATCTGAATTGGTTGTAATGTGACTTCTTTTTTTTTCTTAAAAAAATAATGTTTTCTTGGCGTGCACGATAATGACAGAAAAGGGTAACCCTAAAATAGCACGTTTGAGGGACCGAACTTTTTTAATTCAATTGTGATTCAAATAATAGGAACCTATTAGGAGATATAAAGGGCTCAAATATCCAGCTCATGAGGGTCGTGTTTAGTTTTTGGGCGATGGGCAATATCACGGTGTATATTTACCTAACCCTGATAAATGCATTATATCAATAACTAAGTCTAAAGAGCACTGGAAAGGAATTTAAAACAAACATTAAAAAATTACAAAATATGAGAAAAGCCAAAGAATAATAAATAAATTGAAAATGGAAAAATGGTAATTAAGAAGCCTCTTTGTTTAGAAATACCGTAACAAGAAATAAATATGAAGTTTACATAGTATTATTGTACACAGTGTATAATGCACATGATGGGCCAAAAAAACACCATTTTTAGTTTTCTTAAGTTTTCAAAATGGCAGTAGCGTTTTTCAGTTGTGGAAAATGTTTTCTTATTGTCATTTAATGAAAATTGCTTTCTTAGTTGTAATTGTTTTTTTTTGTTCCATTATATTGCAATTAGTAGCGTAATTGTTAAACAAAATTGCCAGCTTTTACAACGTTTTAAACACAAAAATCCAAATTTGCAGACGTTGCTATATATTCTCGTTTACGAAATTAATGAAATCCTTTACCTCAAGGACAATACATTGATTTTTTTATTGAAGTAAAACTTCTTTACGCACGCTTGACTTGGGGAGTAAGCTGGTGAATGCGTGACGAGAGCGTTACGAAAAGTGTGATCGGGCGAGGCGAACGGAAGTTGAGAGGGAGATATAAGTTAGTGAAGACAGAAAGAGAAAGAGTTGCGTTTAGTATATTACTGTAGGGGCAAGAGAGAGAGGTGCGAGCACACATTTTCTTTCTCTCTTACTCTCATAGCCAGGTATGTTTCGTATATCTAAGACACAGTGCAAGTCTATTATCTGTATTACACTGTAGGAGCAAAAGAGAGCAGTGCGCGCGCATATTTTCTTTCTCTCTTCCTCTCATAGCCAGTGCATGAAATATTTAGATATATATATATATATATATATATATATATATATATATATATATATGCGGGTTTGCTAGCGTTACGCGAACGGTGATTTTTAGTTAATTTTGTAATTCCATTTCGGTCTTGAACAATTTTATTAATTATTATTTTGTTCAATACATTAAATATTCTACGTTTAAAGTGAATAAAATTGTAAATTTATTTTAAAGTTCATATTTTGTGAATTTGAAGTTTTATTTCAGTCGTGTGGTCTAAAGCACACTCGTTTTTTTTCTTTTTGGAATAATTAATTTTTGCGTTATTTTCTTTATAAAGTTTCATTTCTTTAATTTAATATTTTTCTATTTTTGGTTTGTTTATTTTATAATGGTTTGAAACTTTTTGATAAAGTTGGCTGAACGTTATCGCATCGTTTAAATATTTAAACAGAGAAGTTGTTTTGTAATCACTCTGTAGATAAGTTTAAACTGTTGTTATCGGTGTAAATGTTATCAGTATTATTGGAGTAATTAATAAATTCATTCAATTTGTCGTGCTTGTGTGGGCCGCATCCGGGTATTTGGTTTTAATTAGGTTTTGACCATATTTATTTTCGCTTCCTTGTTCCTTATTTGTCGTTATTAATTTTGTTGACTCGTTAACTTTGATTATAGCTAATTGCTTTTGTTTGGCGCTTGATTATTAAACTGTATTTAGTTATTAACAATGTATCTAACCACGAAAGTGACAGAGCTTGAGTAACATGAGTGATGCTATTTATTTAGCTAAGTTTTACCATGTTTTCGATATTCAGCGATGAAGATCGAGCAAGTCGATGAATGGCTTCTAGAAAATTTTAATTGTTGGCGTTTTTCCAATAATTATTTAATTTTATGCCATATCAGCTTTTGTCGACGGTAATGTCGGTTTTTCAGTGGTATCTGTTTCGGAAAGTACAGTACGTAAGGATGTCTTTTAAGTAATTTTTATATTTTCTTTTGAATATCTTACGTACATTATGATACGAATATCTTACGTACATTACGATACGAATGTCTTACGTACATACGATTTGTTATATTTATACTTTTCTATACATTGAAATTGGGGATAGTTTTTTCTAATCTTGTGAATAGAACCTGGGGTTAGTTCTTTCTCTTTCTCTCACTGGCCCTAGCAAGTGGAATGTCTTAAAGAGTACTTCATTACAGAATTATTTTGCTTTACGTTTATTAATAATTTAAAGGTAGCCAATCTCATTATTTTATTACTCAACCAAGGTTAAGTAATAAAATAACGAGAAATATTATTAATTAAAAAAATTAAAATATATTTATTTTAATTTTTTTTATTTATTTCCTTTTTTTAAATATTTACGCTCAACGCATATTTACGCTCAAGCAGAAGAACTAATTTTGTAGATGGCAGTGATTTAGCGGCCGAAAACTATCCCCTTTTTGGGGACGAAATGGATGACTGAATTTCCACCGATTAACCCCAAAGACAAGACGCGTATGCGGCGGAAAAAAATATCTACCCTCTCTGTTAGTGCGTTTACATTCTTATGTTTTATCCTTTTCTCCGTTAGCGCATTTTAACTCGTAACGTGTTGTTTTTTTGTGTCACGCTGTGTGGTAAAGTATTAAATATAATGTCTTCTATTTTTACCGATATATCGATCTTTTGTGTTGTACGTCAAAGCGGAGACGTCGTAACTTTTTGTTGAGTTAATAAATGAAATAGAAAATTAAAATTTAATGAAGGCGTCGTGTTTATTTTGCTTAGCGATATGATGGTCGTATGTGATAAGGTTGAATGCACGTTATGGAAATCGAGTGTTTGTTATTAAATCGCTACGTTGAATATTAACTAACCATTATAACAAATCGATAATAAATATTCATTGAGCAATTAGCTGACGAAATTGTTATCGAGTAAAATAATTATGAGGTTTTGATGATTGGCGTGGCCGGCGATTGAATACAATCGCATTTGAATCGCAAATGGTGGCAGTCGTGTGCGATTAGAATAAGATGTAAGTAACGCATTGTTCCGATACGATCTCTTCGTTAATGGGCACTAATTATGGCTAGGTGGGTTCGTTTCAAAATTGCAAATCCGAACGGGCGGCTTTCTAGATTTTGTTTGTATCGCACTGTGCGTGCTGTACAAGGTGGCGCAAAATGAATGTGCCTTAATTTTTGCAGATGGTGCCAAATCTTACTATGCTTTGACATTTATGTTGTAGACATATAGAGAATTAGTTGTCAACAAGCCATGGAGTGATGCACACCTCAATAAACGTTTCATGAAAACAGAGCTCTTTTTCATTTCTAACAAAATAGCAGCCAATTCAAATTATGACATTACTTTTGCGCGAACTTATATATATATATATATATATATATATATATATATATATATAAATATATATTATATAGTCTATATATATAAATATATATATATATATATATATATATATATATATATATATATATATATATATATATAGTATCTAATAGCATAGCATATACATAAATCACTGTGTGTATTTGCTATCCCCTATGATGAAATTTGGCACGAAGCTTACTGATGATCCAAGGTCACATTCAGATTGCTGACGCATCCTTGGAACCGCGATGTAACTTTCGCTAAGACCTTCGTAAATATTACTTCTAAATGGCGCAATGCATAATGAAAGCTGGTCTGACTTTTATCAATGAACACACCAGCAAAGACACTTGTAAAACGGTATAGGTGCTGTTATTATTTAGAAATGAACTGCTAGTGACCAAGGATTTTAGGTGGTTCTACAGTAAAATTTAGGCATATTTTATGACTATAAATATAGGTTGGTGTGGTGACAAAAATAGTTTTTTTCTGAAATATCTCGAAAACGGCTAGACTTACGACAAAAACGTTTCCAGACCTTTTGTTAGAGTTTACTCTTTAAGAATCGATTTTCATATATAGCGCCCGGTATGAAGTTTTATGAGGACTAACATCAGAAGTTCAGAGTGTTAAAAAGGGTAAAAGAAGTGTAACCGTTAGATGGCATCTTCGCGCAACATTTCGGTGCATCTTTAGAGTGAGATACCAATATGTTTATTGGGCATTTTCTTATGGCGTAATCTCAATGACGGACTGTAACACACATAGTTTACTATCTTTCGCTTATATCAAGATATAGTCATTAAATATCATTATGTGTGAATATTTGGTGTCTTCTATCCTACATAATTAAAAAGTTTCTTTTAATTTTAATTTCTTAGTCTGACGTTACTAAATATTTTTAATTTTGTTGTAGGTATAAATTCGATTCTGTTCATTTGTGTATTTCTTGAAAATAATGATATGGTCAGCATTTTTGTATTAAAGAATTTTCCATTTACATTTAATGATATTAATATCTATATTTATATACAGTGTTATGTATTTTATACATACCAAGACAATCGTACTTAAGGAGCAATTGCGTGTCGAAGCTGACACGCACAATTTTTTGTAGAAAATAAATTTTTCTACAAATTTTGTATAAAACATTTCTTTGTAAAACCAATATTTTCCAGAGATGTTTATTTTTTAAACATGGCTGCTGAAAAAACTTTGGGCCGCGCCAATTAAATTATAACTCAAAAAACACTTACACTTTAACTGGTTCATGTTGAAAAATCGCTACTGTAGAACCGTGGAATATGGACCTAAAAAATTAACTAAACATGGCTCGACTTTTATTCTTCAAATAATTAGCACTAATAAAAATATTATTTTAATATTGAAAGGGTTGCTACGCTCCTTCCAGAAATGATAATATTATCACATACTTGAAAAATTATTTGTTTTTTTTTGTTTGTTTGTATTTTGGTTTGTTTGTGTCGAATGTCTAAAGGATGATGCATGAATGTTAATGTAGAGATAGCGCGGTGTGTCCTATTTTCTTGTAATCCTTTAAGAGCATTCTCGAGAAAATAGCGTTTTCATAAACTTTTTCCTTTTTTGTTTTCAATTCGATTCGCTTGTTAACCACGAAATGTACGTCATTATAGTGGATTATGGTTGTGATCTACAAAACTAAGTTAAATATAATTAACTTATTTTTTGGTTGAAATACGAAATTTAGATAATATAAATGAAATAGTAATAGTAATAAAACGTACCATTTCCTTCACAGTTCGTTAACAGCTTTTCAACACAGGTACTTGCGTTTTATGGACGGAACCTGTGCGTTGATTTATGTATGGAACCTGTGCGTTGATTTATGTATGGAACCTGTGCGTTGATTTATGTACGGAACCTGTGCGTTGATTTATGTACGGAACCTGTGCGTTGTTTTATGTACGGAACCTGTGCGTTGATTTATGTATGGAACCTGTGCGTTGATTATACCAATAAATTTAGCCAAGATATGTACAATAAATATTCAAGAATAAATAGTAAATAAATTAAAAATAAAATTGAATGTAAAAAAGTTGTAAACAACGATGCCTCACCGGGTCGCTTTCGTTTGGACGAGGTTTGATTTAACAATATTATTTTGCGTGTCGTAGCCCGACGGCTGAAGGTCTGCCGGAATCCGAAAGAGCTAACCAGTCCGCGATTTCGGCGAAGGTCGCTCGTGAAGAGGGAAAATAAAAATAAGAAGACGGACGCTTCTGAGCGCCCGTCTGACGGAGTGACATCGGGCAGAGTCGGAATTAGCGACTGCCGCTGGTCGCTTTTGACAAGCTCCGCCGATGATTATTAGTGTCCGTTATAACTTGATCGACCTGGACCTTTGTTATCTCGATTTATTGAAGCGGTTCATGATTCGTTTCCATCAGGTTTATTCATTTTATGATTATTTCATCTAGGGAAATCATTTTTTTAAATTATAGTTGCGCAAAACAGGTGGTATAAAATAAAAGAAATGTTACCCAAGAGATGTATAATACCAATTTATCACATACCCCCAAGAATGAATAGCGTACCAATTTATCGATATCCCAAGAATGAATAGCGGACCAATTTATCGATACCCCAAGAATGAATAGCGTACCAATTTATCGATACCCCAAGAATGGATGGCGTACCAATTTATCGGTACCCCAAGAACGAATAGCGTACCAATTTATCGATACCCCAAGAATGAATAGCGTTTTTGCGATTTTACTAGAGGAGAGCTATGCAAAATTTCAAAACATCGGACAAAAGTATTGGACTTTAACCAAGAAATATTCATTTCTTTCCCCGCAAAATACAAAAATATACTTTTAACTGGAAACCACAAAAAGTTAGTTACATAATTCGTCCTTGGTGATGTAGGTACATGAATACAAAATATTTTAAATAGATTAATTAATTTCACACGGTGCGGTGAGCAGCATCCCACCTTCTTTTCCCGTCTAACCTGTAAGTGTCGCCTGAAAAATATCTGAACAATGGACAGTTCATGCTGGACAGTCATGCTCTACTTTTTAGATGATTGTTGTTTCTATCGACTTATGTGACAATCCCAATGATGAGGCTAGCTTCTCCCGTTCGTATAATTTGATATTCTGATCAATCGGTTCAGTAAATTTGACATTTGTTAGGACAGGCCTAGGTAGGCGCTCTTAATAGCAACAATTCTCCAACTGCAAGTTGTACTTGCATAATTATTGTTTCGTGCCATAAGCGTCCGCTAAAATTATTAATTATAAATGCACTTCGACTATATGACACCAACATTGTGTCGCATTGCGTATGCGCAATAATACATATTGGAAAACCTTTGCATTTGTTTTTTACATAACGAGAAATATTTTTTGTCGAAAAACGTTTCCTCTGAAAACAATGGATCAACTGTTATAAGGAGATAAACAATCAAATTGTTTATAATAATAAATGGCGCTAAAATTTTTCAATTTTGATAATTTTGGTTCAATCTGTACCTAATACATAATTCTTTTGGTGATAAGAGTAGGTTTTAGGGTAAGTAGCATTTTTCCCGAAATTTTTTTAAGCAGATTTATAAAAAAAGACATCATATATATTATTGAATACATACTTCAATAAAGTTTCATTTGACACCATACTTGATAAGCTTGAAAGAATTTTTCCGCAGAATCAAAATTGAACTTTTTATTCTTCATGTCCTTAATTGGCTACCATACTTCACCTTTGTGTTTAATTTCAAATTTTTATTTCGAATAATTTCGGAGAAAATCTCTTGTGACAGATAGAAGTGATGCCATAAGTGTTACGTTTTAATAGGTTTAGTTACTATAATTACTATAAAAGAAATCATATTCATGATTTCTTTTTAATAAAATAAAGTTAATTTTATGATCGACCGGTGCTGCACAAAGAGTTGGTAAATACCTCTGACAATCTAAAGTAACATCGCGCTAACAACTGCAGCTCGCAGGGCGATGGCTGGCTGACTAAACTGTAGTAATTTGTCTTAGCCATATTCCCTGATCTGTGGTAATTTGTCGCTCGAGCACTCTAAGTGGACGTCCATTGGAAACAACGTGTTTCCGGTGTGAATGGCGCGCGTGGGTCTTGATTTTTGGCACGACGCGATCGCAACGTGCTGCGTGCGTGCGCCGTGCGGTGGTGCCCCGTGACAAGGGTTTCCTCGTGCGGGGAGATGGAGGGGGAATTGGAATGGGCTGGAATGGGTGTATGGACATGTGACTCGTGATAGGCGATGGAGAATTAACGTTTATTTTTAAGTTTTTCCTTTTTCGTTTGAAAAGAAAAAGAAGTATTAAATATGAGTCATTCCACGTGTTTTCATATTTATAACGTTTACATTTTTTGCTTATCTGCAAATGATATGAACCTGAGAAAATCGAAGAAAAGCTAAAGTTACGGAACGTAAAAAGGTTTTTGGCTAAAACAAATTAATGTGCATCGTAACAAGATTAAAGAGGCAACATCTTAATAATTATTAAAATATGAATTTTAAGCATATTTTGATCCACTCATTTTCGGGATAATGCTAAAAAGCTGCTGGAAACCATGCAACCTTTTTCTTGTTTTGCGAGCGGAGCTAGAAAAATCTCGGACAAGAACCTAGTCAATTCTTCCTAAGAAAATTTCATTGGCAATTTTTTGTGTATTTTACCCGGTTACATTTGCTTCTCGTCTGATGGCAGTGATATGGGGTAACAACTCCTAAAGCAAATCAATCAATGAAAGAAACGAAATCGAAACGTAAGCGTTTAATTAATGTTATCTTATTTTGATTAGTTTTGCTTAAAGTGTAAAAATAAATAAAATGAAACATTTAGGGCTCTTTTTCTCTAACATTTGGAAAAACAAAACCAAAGAAAATCACATTAATTCCTCGATATATCTGTTATTGCATCCACAAATGTACAATTGATGGAAAATATTTAATAACGAATTAATTTTCAGATAAACTGTGACATATAAAGTAGTATTAATAGGAAAAACCGACTAGATTGTTTACAGGAAAGTACGAACATTTCGAGATGTAAGGAAAACTATTCTGGTTCTAAAGTGTTGACATTTTCTTTAAAATAATCGGCACTGATGAAGGGCAAGATGTGGAACGATTAGCGATGACACTAAAGAAAATACGTTGGCTTCTAACTGAAGAATTAAGAATTATTTTTATCATTAAAATATATATGAAACGTTAGCTCGGAGAATGCAGTTCGCAAAAGAATGCTTTTTACGTTTGTCTAGGGTTAATTAACCCTCTGTCTAGGATTAATTAATCATTAATTAATGATTAGCGTTCATAACATTTTACGTGTGGGGTTAGAGTGAGGCAAGGGTGTAAAACAATAGGGTGGGGTGAAAAACCGCGTAAGTCACCGTATAAACGGGAGCATTATAAGATGAATATTTAAAATTATATACCACTATCTCATTATGTTATTTACCAACCTCATCCTACCAACTATATTAGTGGTTAGTAGGGTATCCAAACTATATCCATCTCTTTCTTTTTCATCCGAAACTATTTACATAACACAGAACATTGAGAAGGGTAGAAGTGTTATCCCGCATAAATTGTACCAGAACCGCTTACGTCCTTTTTGCACCCGCTATCTTCTAATTGGTTAGTTTTTAGCCAATCATAGGGCACTAAGACGCTGCGAATGGTTGAACGATACAATGCTACAACACAATGAGGGTTGCGATTAGAGTGGACATATCGACAAAAATATCGATAAAGAACTTTGAATGTAAAAAAATGAAAAAAAAATAGCTCATAAAAGGTTTTATTTCTTGGTATTCTTTATATCTAAGATAGTTTTTTAGATAATGAATTTAATCATTTCATTCAAGAGAAAATGTACCAAAGTAAATAAATCTATCGAGATTCAAGCTACTATGCGAGCGCCATTAATAATAGTTTTACATTCCTAATTCTATAAGCCATTTGACTTGTTATTTGCTGTTTGATGAGGCGCCAACTCTTATTGTGGAATCAAAGATTTTTTTGTATAGCCTTCAAGATGTCTTCTATTTTATTAATTTTTATCCTTAATTTTTGACTAATTAATATCCACGGTTTTCTGCCTGTAGTTTTTAATTTTTGTTTTTTTTTCTATTTTGATAATCTTCTCTTTGCGACTGGTAGTCGTTTGAAGTTTGCGTGCATGAGGTGTTAAACATAGAATGGTATTGTTATTTAAATTTCCAGCTTCGGCTACTTGGAGTTCCTGAAACAAAAGTATATTTCAATACACATGCTGCTTAGTCTGAAGTGTTATTGAGGGGCTTAAAGGAACAAATAAAAACATGTGTAAAATTAAAGTAAAATGAAAAGACTTTGTTACCACAGTATCTAAAAAAAAAGCGAAAAGTATCATTTGAAGACATTTTATTGACATGTGATGGTTCGTGAATTTTTGAGATTTTGTTGATATCTCTCGGGGAAGAATGTGTTAGAAATTAGTGACAGGTACGATACCAAATGAGCCGCGCCCGTGTAATAGAAACGGAGTTGCCTTTGTTGTTGTTATTTGGCATTTCGAGTTCGGATTCGTGTGTAATTTTGGACGAGTGGCTTGTGACATAAAGTATATTCGATGCCATAATGTAATTTGTTACGTATTTACCTTTTACGAGGATCGCCTTTGCACGTGCCTTGCCCTGCTCGCGCGTGTACCTCGACGGCAACATGCGCCATTGTTTTGACCGTTCAATTGTAAGCAAGGTCGCATTATACCGAGACTAGAGATGTACAACATTTTCCTTAGTATCGATATCTTGGCATAAATGGCACGATACTGCGATCGTATCGAATAGTCGCGATCCGATTCTTGAAATATTGTATCGATTGATTATGGAATAAAATACTTTTTGAATAAATACAACAGTTCGTTAATTATTTAATTAGAATAACGTATATGCACAATACACTATTGTTGAAAGACGGTTTATCGTTTCGGAAAAATTTGTTGGCAATTGCTTTTTGTAATTAATACAAAATTACTACAGTTAAAAAAAAGTAAGGCTTAGGTTAGGCTAAAGTTAGGCTTTTTAAAAATTAAACCTAAAGGTTATGATTATTTATCTTTTATTTTAGAATTTTTAATTTATAATTTTGACAAAAGGTTCAGATCAAATTCAATGTCCGGATATCGACATTTATTTAAATCTATTCATTTTAAACTTTAAAGCCTGATTACCCATCGTCTACAGTCTTAAGTAGCCGTGTGGATGTATATAAACAAAACAAAGTCTGCTGGCGCCAGCCGCCAATGGCCAAATAAATATATCAAATACTTTATAAATAAGTTTGACAATTTAGTTTTACTGGTTGTGCGACTAATGCCCGTATGCACGCATACGGTCAGGACTGCCAGTCGGCCTTACTAACATGTTTCGTTTGTTCCACGCATTAACTGTCAGTCGAGTTGGACCAAGAGTCTACTAGTCTTTATCGACCACGCCCCTTGATTATATTATTGATGTGATCCATTCGAATCGAATGATTCCATTCGATACTAGTACGTTTCTACCGATCCAAGTTTGTAACTCATTTATTTGTATCGATCTAAAATATCAAAGCACCATAGGATGTTGTATCGATACTTGAAAGTATCGGATGATCGGATCGTGAAACTTAACTAAGACTTAGAGCTTGCTCCATGTTAAGAAAGAAATTGGGAAGTGAAATGTTTCTTTCTAGGTTTTAAATGTTATAAAATCTTTTAATATCATCTTTCAATGTAGGCATAAAGGTATCTATAACAGATTAACCTTTAAGCCTACGTCCCCATGTTGTATCATCATGCAACCTTTATTTTGACAGCTACATAGGTTAAAATGGCGTCCTATTTCACTTTACTTAAAGATATCTACAACAGTGCACGTTACGGCTGACTTTTATAGGTTATTTAAATATTTCACTCGATAATTTTGTAAATTTAACCAAACTAGTAGAATTAATTAAGCGGACTGAAAAATAAAATTATTAATTTTATAGTAACCTTATAAAAATTATGTTGTGTATTAAATTATATACCAACAAACATCATTATATATTTCATCTCATAAAAATTGCATTGCAATTTGCATAATCTGTCCATATACGATAATGTCTCAGGTCTAAATAAATGTCTCAGGTCCATATACGTTACCGAATAATCTTTTCGTAAAATACTGTCTAAAAAGATAACAAAATTTATAATTGACAATTTGAAGGCGATTTTGAAAATGGCGCGACGAATAAACATTACTTGACGCGCAACAAATCGAAACAACATATAAAAATACATCTTTCAAGAAAGTAAAGTACAGAACTGTCATTGTCGACGAAAGAACCCTTTCTGCTCGTAAAATTATATGATGCTATTCTTTTCTCTCAAGCTAACGAAAATTGCATTCAGATTAACGAGCAATAAAGGTTAAGACAACGCCAACGCGATAAAACATGCCGATTTTAAGCCAACGTTAAGACAAGTGTTGTGCGTTAACTAACGTATACGTTAAGTAAAGTGAATGACACAACGTAGGGCTAAAATGTTGTCGCGACAACGGTAGAAAGCGGAGTCGGGCACTGGGGCCTGGGCGCTCGATGGGACGCCCGCTGCGCTATTTCGGAGCGACCCTGCGCTGCCCCGGCGCGCGCTTGTCGTGGCGCTCCTTTGCTCACGATGAGTCATTCTCGCATTGAATAATTCTGTGTAGCGTGCTGCGTGAACACCCAGTGGTGTAAATAGCGGGCGGTGGGATTGCGTGTGTACGAGTCTGTCAACCGGGAATGAAAGTATGATACGATGGGCACAAGGAGGGAGCGCTGTCCTATGCGCTAGATACAGAAATTGTGTTAGTTTCTGTTATCTAGCAAATAAATTTTAAAGATGTCTACGTTGTTCTATAAGTTTTGGGTGATCACAAGGTACATAGAAAATTTCAGATTGTATTGTTGTTAATTTTTTTTCCATTGTATGTAATCATTCTTTTACGAAGTGTAATAAATAATACAGAAATATGACACTTTATGAAAACCTGAACACCCAGTGGCGTAAATAGCTGGCGGTGGGATTGCGTGCGACTCTGTCTGTACCGGCAATAAAAGTATGATGCGATAGGCACAAGGAGGGAGCGCTATGTAAGAGGGAGTCCTATGCGTTAGATAACAGAAATTTTATTAGTTTCTGTTATCTAGCGCATAAGGTTTAAAAATGTCTACGTTGTTCTATAGGTGATCACAGGGTACATAGAAAATTTCAGATTCTTTTACGAAGTGTAATAAATAATACAGAAATATGACCCTTTGTGAAAACCTGATTTATTGCAGATTTGTTTTATAATTTGGTTTTATGAAACTAACGTAAATGTCTTCTTTTACTTTAAAAGCGAGCGATGTCTTCTCGTTTATAGGAAAGTTTTATTTTAAATTTGTTAATATTTACCTGTTTAAAACTGGTTGCAATAATTACAAGATGTGGTCCATGCAGAGTTTCAAGGTCTAACTCCCTCTTAGTCACGGTTCCTGTGTTTATTACATTTAATAACTATTTACGATAAATACACTTAACGCGGGAGTAAGAGGGAATTTATTAATTTATATTTATATATATATATATATATATATATATATATATATTTATATAGTTACAGGTGCATTAATGTAATTTTCAGTAGCTATGAGGCTGGTTATATAATTTATATAACAAGTAATAGCTGTGTCATTATACATAATACATAACGTCGATATATTCCAAGACATTGGTTTTCCCTCATCTGTAATATTATTCGAAAATGTAAAGAATTTAATTCCCTATAAAAATATATCATAACTTTATTGTAAACCTATGTATACAATATTCAAAATAGTGTATTTATTAATACTTTACCCCTTTAGAATACTGTATGCTAAATAGTGTATTTAGCAATGCTTTCCCCCCTTAGAATACTGTATTCAAAATAGTGTATTTACCAATAATTTCCTCCCTTAGAATACTATATTCAAAATAGTGTATTTATTAATACTTTACCCCCTTAGAATACTGTATGCTAAATAGTGTATTTAGCAATGCTTTCCCCCCTTAGAATACTGTATTCAAAATAGTGTATTTACCAATAATTTCCCCCTTAGAATACTGTATTCAAAATAGTGTATTTAGCAATAATTTCCTCCCTTAGGATACTGTATTCAAAATAGTGTATTTAGCAACGCTTTCCCCCTTAGAATACTGTATTCAAAATAGTGTATTTAGCAACACTTTCTTACTTAGATTACTGTATTCAAAATAGTGTATTTAGTAATACTTTCCCCCCTTAGAATACTGTATGCTAAATAGTGTATTTAGCAATGCTTTCCCCCCTTAGAATACTGTATTCAAAATAGTGTATTTAGCAAGGTTTCCCCCTGTTTACCGCTGTGTTCCGTCAATGTTGTATTCAGAATATTTCAAACAATAATAAAAAAGTGTGCAGTATTTACCGATTCCTATAATTTAAGGAAGTTTTATTACTCAAAGAGGTACTGAAACGAAAGATGAACGCACTTTAAGGAAGTCCCTCGTCTGCAAGGAGGGAGAGCACCTTGTGAATGAAAAGATAAAATATGTTTGACCTGTTTCACTTTTGGATTCTGATACGGTAGTAGACGGAATAAAATGTTGATTGACTTACATAGATAGAATCCACAATATTTTCCCCCGAAACTCTTAAATGCGTCCGAAATTCGCCGAAATAGAAATTTAACGTTCAGTCGATTTATATCACAGATAACCGTGTGCGATGTAGGCGTGCATGTCGATGTGCCATTTTGTCGCACTATCTATGTTTCCTGAATAGATAAACTGTGTAGCGAGGCGACACACCAACACGCGAAACACATGCCTTCTGCGTCGTTATTGTCGAGCTCACGTGTCAGCGTGTCGTCTCGCAACGATGTTTACGATGTCGTAAAGCATCGCGTGACTTCTACGATTGTGTTACGCCTGATGCCGGTTTGATGAATTGGATGTGTGATAGCGGGTGGGTTGTGCCGTGTGTGGGGTTTGATGGTCTCAATCGTGGTGGTCATTAGGGATGAACCACGTGTGTAGTGGCGATTTTAGGACATTAGGTCATCGCTGAGCAAATATAGTAGAAGTGGAATGTGTTGGGAGGATTGTAAGTAATTAAATTAGTGTGGGAACATACATGTAAAACGGAATCGCACATGCCTGTACGCACTTGATAGTTAAGTTTTTAATAATATTCACTTTAGATTATTGGTATTGCCAAGTGTCACAACCTATACAGTTTTGATAATATTCACTTTAGATTATTGGCAACGCCAAGTGTCACAACGTATATAGTTTTTGATAATTTTCACTTTAGAATATTGGCATCGCCAAGTGTTACAACTTTACAGTTTTTGATAATTTTCACTTTAGATTATTGGCTTCGCAAAGTGTCACAACGTATACAGTTTTTGATAATATTCACTTTAGATTATTGGCATCGCCAAGTGTCACAACGTATATAGTTTTTGATAATTTTCACTTTAGATTATTGGCATTGGCAAGTGTTACAACTTCTACAGTTTTTGATAATTTTCACTTTAGATTATTGGCATCGCCAAGTGTCACAACGTATACAGTTTTTGATAATATTCACTTTAGATTATTGGCATCGCCAAGTGTCACAACGTATATAGTTTTTGATAATTTTCACTTTAGATTATTGGCATCCCCAAGTGTTACAACTTCTACAGTTTTTGATAATTTTCACTTTAGATTATTGGCATCGCCAAGTGTCACAACGTATATAGTTTTTGATAATTTTCACTTTAGATTATTGGCATCGCCAAGTGTTCCACCTTCTACAGTTTTTGATAATTTTCACTTTAGATTATTGGAACCGCCAAGTGTCACAACGTATACAGTTTTTGATAATATTCACTTTAGATTATTGGCATCGCCAAGTGTCACAGCGTACATAGTTTTTGATAATTTTCACTATAGATTATTGGCATCCCCAAGTGTTACAACTTCTACAGTTTTTGATAATTTCCACTTTAGATTATTGGCATCACCAAGGTTTACAACGTATACAGTTTTTGGTAATTTTCACTTTAGATTATTGACAACGCCAAATGTCACAACTTATATAAGTGTAACAAAGAACGTATCTGTTATTCATACAAGTGGATTCTGTGCATTAAACTGAATAGAAGACATTAAAGGTTTATATGAAAATCAACCGTTTCTAAAAAAAGCATTCAAAAATTACTCTTTCAACGAATAACAAGTCAATATTTTTCACAGACACTTATTCAAATATACTCAGTTCGATGCACAGCGGCACATCTATGAATAATAGACACGTTCAAACGTCTGCAACAAAAACGTGTATACAGACTGCAGAAAAATTTATCTATTATTCTTATAGAAGATTTCCTGCATAAAACTGAGTAAACAGTATTAAAGAACTATATGTATAACAAGCCTCAACAATTTCTATATACGCTTCAAATATAAATATTCACGATTAGAACCGAACTGCCCATACTCGAAAGCGGTGATAGTGCGCGCAGTTGGAGTTGTGTTGTCGCACGTCAGACGACAGTCGTCGCGGCGGTCGGAGGTCGCGAACCTTGCAGGAGTCGGATGCTAATTGACCCGGCGGGTAATGAATGGCGCGTCGAGGTAATACGCGTCGCAATTACCGACGGGCGCGCGCGGCTCACGTTCGTCGGGCGTAAACAAATTAGGTGCGGGCGGAAAATTAGCGCACCGAGCGGATATTAAAAAGAATTTTACAGGCTACGTATAGATATGTGGATATTTGCGATTATTGTATGAAGTATTAAGTTTGGTTGTTTGTTTGTTTTTACATCGATGATAATCTCATAAACTGATATCTATAATTCATGGATAAATATGTGTAAATAAATAATGTTTTTTGTTTTTAATCAGTACGGTAAATTGGGATGTATTTCTACCTTTCACTGTTTAAGTAGTGTTCCCCAATTCCTGTTATATTTTTTGCCATTTCTCTATTCTTATGAATCATAGCGTAATTGTGTATAGCTAATAATCTTTTTCGAAGTGTGGGCTTACTAACGTAAATATTTTGAAATTGGTTTTGCGTTTTCAGAGATTAACGGGAAGAAAGAAATAAACAAATTAACTTTTCTGCTTCATATTTTCCTTTAGGGGATGGCGGCTGGCAATGCAGAGAGGAGTAAAAATATAAGAACGTTGTTTAAAATTTGTGACAACCCTTTGCGTTTACCGAAAATTATGGCATAGCTATTTTCGAAACGTTATGTTTGGTTCGGTACCTGAAAGGTCCGGTCCTATTATTCTCGCTCAAATATCCCTCTCACAATTCCTATCGTCCAAATTACAATTTGTATATGTATAAAATTTTCACGAATTATTTGAAACGAGTCAAAACAGAGTTCAACTTTGACAGAAAAAATTCTGAGTTTGTTCTAGCATATGCAAAAGGGGTAATAAGAAAACGTTTAAATTAAACCCTTAATGTTTTAATTTATTTTAATGTGTGCCCTTACTGCAATAATTTAAGTGTCCGTTGTTATGAACACCGTGTCCGGTTTTCCAGGTCACTGCTTTTAGTTTTAATAAAATTTTATTATGGTCACCCTAAGCAAGGATGACATTTTTATTCTCGTTCTGTGCCAACACCATATGAATTTTGCCTGTCTCTTTTTGTCGCACGAACTATGTAAATGCAAAGATTTTAGATATAGGTTAAATTTAAATGCGTAACAAGCAACTGATAAAGAAGCGCTTATGAGTGGCTTGGCGTCGAGTGGCGCGCGGGATTAACTAAAGCGTATTGAGGTCGCGATTGTCCAGCTCCCGCATCAGCGCCAATTATTTCACTTTGCGTTGTTTAGACGCGCCGCGCGGAGATGGATATCTGCGCTGATTCGTTTGCGGCAGCCGACCCTGTCACCGGCTGTCGGTCGCCTTTGAGCTCGTAGGGTTTATATAAGCGCTCGCTCGGCTTATTGGAACTTGACCCGGTTTTGTACGAGTTACAATATGTACGTTGTGTCGTTCGATAGTGGTGCGAGTGATTTGAGCTTTTAATACTTCGTGGAGCTTTTGAGGCGATGATGAATGTGTTGAGCGTACGTCGGAATTGAGATAGCGCTTATTTGGTCTTTCTTGTGTTGTTACGTCATTTCTTCTTTCAATGTGGCGAGACAGGGTTCATATGATCCCATAAAACCTCATCTGATCCTGTCGATCCAAAAACTATGTCCAACTTAAGTTGACGTTACTTTCGAACCGAAATCGGTATTGAAACGCGCTCCAAATAGGTAAAAGCTGATACGTACGTAAAGTGATAGTGTAAAAGTTGTATTACCTTCCTTACTTTATTATTCCTATTATTAAGTTGTATTGACCTCATCCGATCCTGTCGATCCTAAGAACCATGTCCATCAGTGATAGTGTAAAAGTTGTATTACCTTCCTTACCTTATTATTCCTATTATTAATTTGTATTAATCTCATCCGATCCTGTCGATCCTAAGAACCATATTCAACTTAAGTCGATTAAGTTGACGTTATTTTTGAACCGAAATCGGTATTGAAACGCGGTCAGAATTTTTCCATTTAAAAACTGAAACACGGGCGTACGTAAAGTGATAGTGTATAAGTTACAGGTATACGTAAAGTGATAGTGTATAAGTTACAGGTATACGTAAAGTGATAGTGTATAAGTTACAGGTATACGTAAAGTGATAGTGTATAAGTTACAGGTACACGTAAAGTGATAGTGTATAAGTTACAGGTATACGTAAAGTGATAGTGTATAAGTTACAGGTATACGTAAAGTGATAGTGTATAAGTTACAGGTATACGTAAAGTGATAGTGATAGCGTAAAAGTTGTATTCGTCGGAATGCGGACCCCGACGAATACAACCTTACAAAAATAAAACTTAATAAAATGAATCTCCGAAATTAAACTTGAAACGCTAAAACGCGCAGCGACTGGTGGTTACCGTTGTGCCCCATGGCGTTACTGATATCAGTTTCCTTCAACAGGTATCCCGTAGCAGCTAACGTCCGTATGCACCACACGCGGTCAGGACTTTGAGTCGGATTTAGTGATAGTTAAAACCCTATTTTATATGGATACTTTAGCAATTAGACCGTGCAATAGGGCACGGTGGGTAAAGTAGACTCTCGTTCCGACTCGACTGACAGTTAATGAGGAACAGAAATACGTTTTTAACTGTCAGTAAGCATATGGACGTAAGACGTGCCTTAAATTTAAAATAACATTGCACAATACTTTTATAGTGCAATAGTATTGTATGACATCTTATACCCAAACGATCAATATTTGTCACACAATAATACTAACGGTCCATTAGCGTCAATATTTTTGCCTGAGCGAGACCTCTCAAGTATAGTGTTGCTAAATGTCAGACCAAGATTTGGCTGTAGCTATCGCGTTGGTGCTTAAATGTAAAAAAAACGAAAACGTCGCTGGGCGAAATACTGGTTCAAGAAAAGGCAAAAATATATTCAGGAACATATTTTAAAGACTTGACGTTAACCGAGATAAAGGACTTTAAGAATTTCGTAAGATTTGATTTGGCAAAGTTTTAAGACTTGCTAGACTTGGTTACACCATTGATTGAGAAAATAATATAAAAACAGCTACACCACCTTCTCCACGGCTATCAATTACATTGCAATATCTAGTGCGTATTAGAAAATTGTAGAATCGAATTTTTCTTCACATCATTTTTCGTTGCTTCTAGAAACAGCTCTTTATGTTTAGATAACAATGTTTCCTAGGTGGTGTTTTTTATCATGAATATGATAAACTTTCCTCTTGACATTCCACAGAGCCGGAAATTCTCTTTATAGCTGTATGCATTCGACGATGAAATCCCTTTTTCGGTTTCGTCGCAATTTTTTTTATGCAAATGCGCGAGAAGTCCTCGTCCTTCGAACATTAAACGTGGACTAAAAAGTATTGCGCAATATTAATTATACACGGTGCAATGACGAAATATGGTGCAATAAAGATTAAACTCTCTCAAACTTCTTTTCAATCATTGAGCAAACTCCAATATTAACCTAAACTGTCAAAAATATTGCGCAATTCGTGATATTGTGCAATATAATTGATCGTCTAGGATCCGTCTAACGTATCGATAGCAGATTCAATGGTACCGATCAGTGCTAGTGACGTTAACATGCTACCGGGGCGTAATTCAATATCGATCAGACAACCTTTAGAATTCAGTGTCGCCCTCATGCGATACTTGAATGAAAGTGGCAGCTCGGCACTTGGGCTAATGGAGTCGCGACCTATGTAATTAACTTTATGCGGTGCGGCGAGCGAGTCGCGCACGTGTTTCATTTAATGGAGGCATTGATTGTAATTGATTAACGTTATCTTGTCTACATTAACGACGCATTTGTTTAATTATGGCCGGTCAGCGCAGCGCATTGGCCGATTGAAAAAGATGCTTGATTTACTTAATTACGTTTGATTCTTGTTTATACATTTAGTTAATGTCCTCAATGTTGAAATGTGTTCCTTGAATTTATAATTGTACGCGCGAATTTTTCTAATCGACTGCAGTACTATATTGGCAGTTTGCGAATGTAAAAGCTTTTTAATAAAAAATGTGAGTGTCAGCTCCGACGCGCGACTGGAGTTTACTCCTTAAGTACGATTGTCTTGGAATGTATAAAATGGGTAACACTGTATATAAATACAAATATCGATATCATTAAATGTAAATGGAAAATTAAAAAAAAAATGCTGACAATACAATTATTTTCAATTAAAACACAAATGAACAAGATCAAATTTATACAACAAAATTAAAACCATTTAGTAACGTCAAATTAAGAAATTACAATTAAAAGAATCTTTTTAATTTTGTAAGATAGAAGACACTAAATATTCACACAAAATGACATTCAATGATTACATCTTGATATAAGCGAACGGTAGTAAACTATGTGTGTCACACTCCGTCATTGCGATTACGCTATAAGAAAATGCCAAATAAACATATTGATATCTCACTGCCAAATAAACATATTTATCATAGAGTGAGATATCAATCTCACTCTAAATATGCGCAGAAATGTTGCGCGGAGACACCACCTAATAGTGGTATACTTTTTTAACGCTCTGAACTTCGTGCGATCAGAACCTATCGCTTATTTTTTTTAAACGCTCTGAACTTCGTACGCTCTGAACTTCTGATTTTACTCCTCATAAAACTTCATACCGGGTGCTATATATGAAAATCGATTCTTAAGGCGTAAACTCCAAAAACGTTGATAAAAGTTCGACATTCTGAGGTTACATTATTTAAATCTAAGTATGCACCTCACTGCAGATGTCATTCTGGCTAAGCTTCCTTATTAAAACTCGACTGTGGCATATCAGGCTGCTGTTTATTTTCAATTTTATCACGTAAACTCTGTTTAGATATTTCTTAATGAACACTTTTCAGCAGAATTCAGTTCCACGTTTGAATTTTGCCCGATTTATTTTCGTACGTACTTGTTGGCACAATGTACAAAATTGTGCAAAGCTACTCTCTCACTCTTACTTTTTTTATTTTCTTTTGTTCTTCGCCGTTTTCTTGAGAGTGCCTTTCTTTATGTCAGCTGCGTGCCAACACACAGCCAATAATGTAAATATTATTGGCTAGAGGTAATTCCTGTTCACAGTTATAAGAATGATTGCAGACACTTCAAAACGTATAATATATTTTTAAAAATTTTAAAAACTGCTATGAATTAATGCTGGATTAACCCTGGTTATACTGCTTTACTACCAATTAAAGTAGGTAGCCAGGAGAATGACTAAATCGATTTATTATTTTTTTTAAATATTAGTAGTTGTCCTGAAACTAAAACAGTTATAGAAATATTTTGAGAACAGTAAGGAAAGAAAAAATTATAAAAAACTTTTGAACCCGTTTTGAAAAAAAGTTTTGAAGTTAATATGTAATTTTATAGAAACTACTAGCGATTCGCTCGTTCTTTGAAAATAACTGTTTATTGGTATTTTTAAAATGTCTGGATGATGAATAACCTCCTCGTCTTCTTTCTTGCGCTATTTCTTTTTAAATCATTTTACTACCAGGCTATAATAAGTAATATGTGTAGTATTAAAACAAATGATTCCATACATCAAACTGAATAAACAGTTTTAAGGAAATACATGTGAATGCGCATAGTTTCTGAAATCATCCGTATCAAAGTTGCGATACCAACGAAAAAATTTACATTTTGATGTGAAGCATCTAATGGCGCGTTTGGATGGGGGTTACGTTCCGATGACACGTCGCGACGTGCCATTCGGCCAGCTTCGCATCTTGTCGGCTCTTTCCGACTTAATTCGGCCAACTTCGCGTCTTGTCGACTCTTTCAGACTTAACGCTTTCCTCTCTACTACAAACACACACGTTACTTTACGTGTGTGTTAGTGTATCAGACCTGTTTCTTATGTACTAACGCGTACAACTTTACTCGTTTATATCGATGGTTATAAAGTCCGTTATCGAACGTACAATGTCTTAAAAATATTTCAGTATAAAAATGTTAAAGATAAATTAAATTTTTCACATCTGTCATGTGTCCTGTGATGGCACACATTTTTTCCAGAAATAGGCTTCAAATGTATTATACATAGTTTGATGCATGAATCATTTTTATGAATAATAGACAAATCTTTGTTACAACCTGTATTATGTGTTTTTTTGTTCTGTACGTACTATGTTATATACATCTGCAGTAAGTATATTGTAACAATTAATTTCAGTCTGCTAAGGTATTATTTGTTTTACGAGATGTGCTGTATATATATTTGTATATATTTATTGTTGTTTATTTATTATATCATTAACGCTAAAGCTATAATTGACCTAGAAGTTTGCATAAAGATTTGTTGAAACTTTAATATATAAATAATTTTGCATCGTGTGTTTTCGTAAGAATAAAAGTGTAACGTGCCCTGGAACATATATATATATATATATATATATATATATATATATATATATATATAATATAATTTTTTAGACTTTTGGTAATTACATACATATTTGGTAAATGTGTTTTTTCAAAATTCGTCGCCTTATACGTTTCTTTAAACAACGTCTGGTATGAATACTTCGAATTAATTTGAATAAAAATATCTTGCCAAAAATTATCCGAAAATCCTAACTTTAATTGTCAATAGGAACTACACAATAAGTTTTATGTTGCTTGCGCGCCGTTTATACGAATATTCTTTGGCTCTAATATTCATGAAGATCTGAAAACTGTAATTAATTATAATAAAAAGAATACATTTTACATTAATATTAAAAAAAAAATAGGCAAATTGGTATTAAAAATAATATAAATTTACAAACTATACGATTCTAGAAACATTACAAAAATCATAGTCTTATAATAATATAAAGATAATTCTTAAAATTTAAAAGAAATTATATTTTGGAAAAAGTTTTTATGATATTTTATACACGTACAAGTTATGTTCGTAGTTTGGTACAATTTTTTAAATTCATATGCTAGGCGTTTATTTATGAATATCTAAAACGAAAAAAAAACTATAGTATTTTCGGGAAATTTGTAACTTTGTTTATGAAATTTGTATGTTCATAACTGGGAAATTACTACATTGGTTTAAATAAAACTTTCCATTGTTTATAAACAATGTTTTATAAAATATGTTAGGTTTTGTTAACATGTAGTAAATAGTTAGTTAGTATGTGTATTAATTATTGCGTAAGTGTAAAAAACGAGAATGAAATCATCAATCATCCCGTAAACACCATGCTTGGAAGCATTTTAATCATTGTAGTCAGTGCGCAGTTACACTAGTACGTCGTCGCGCGTGGCTAAGTAGCCGCTGACTTCTGCGTCTCCGGATGTTGACGCTGATGGCGGCGGCACGTTTCCGGAAGTTGCGAGATCCGTGTTTGCCGAGAGGCAGTGCGAGGTCTGCTCGGGTCACGCGCGCCCCGCCGCGCAAGGTGTACAGCGCGATGGGCGGAAAACCGGCTTAGCTAATTCAATGCGCGCAACTTATGTTTTAAGCGACTGACTTTCCGCTTTTTGCATTTTGTTTCCGTGTTTATCTCAAAGGATGAAATTGTTATTTGTCACGGTTAGCATAATTGGGCGGTTTGTCAACACCTGTATGTTTTGTCAAGTTCATTTCATGAAAGTGTAAGAGGAAAAGATATAGTGAAGCAATGACAAGGATCCAAAAAAATATTTGTCTTAAATACTAGATATAAAAAAAATTTCAAATTGTTAGTGTATAGAACCATGATAAAGCTGATTATCATTTATGGGTCCGAGACCTGAACGCTGGCCGAGAGGCATTAAATTTTGCTGAATGCGTAATAGAGGAAAATTTCAAGAAAATCCGCAAAGCTGTTTGCGAAAGCCCCGACTGGAGACTTGGAATCAACGTGGATCTTAAAGTACTTTCCGGCAAGCTCTTTTATTAAAATAAATACGGACACTAAAATGCAATTGCTGAAGTGGATCGGATACGTTCACAAGATGATTTCCGAACTAGTTCCGAAGAAGATCCTGCATGCAAGTCCATGAAGGTCTTAAACACCAAGACTGGTGGAATGAAAGCATACTTACTGAAGCTGGGTGTGTAGGATTGGACACGATTTACGAAGTATAAAGGTATTTTCATATTTATGTAGAGATATTTTACGAGGTACAAAGATACCTAAAAAATATTTTCTTTTAAATTTTGAAACTTTCTTCTGAAGGTTAGAAAGAATGTTTTTTCCATTTAAAATGGCTTTTTTCGAAAAGGCAAAATTGTTTTTTTTGTGAATTTTTGTTACACATTGTCTGAATTTTTATTGTAATTAATTCATCCTTCTGTTTCTAGAATTAGTGACTGAAAATTTTCAGTAAATGCGTGATGGTAGTAAAATAAACATAATTTTTCCGAAGTTTATGTTAATCGAAATAAAAAATTATAAATTAAAACTTAATTATGCGGCCGGCAAAGTGTTTTGACACTTGGCACATCAGAGTACCTCGGCGCTATTAATTCTAAGTCGTATGCTTAAACTAGAAAATCCTCGGCGTGCGAGTCAATTGGCACTTCCTTGGTATTTTTTTGTTATAATATGTATGTTTATCGAGCTCTACCAGACGGCGCCCTATTATTATTGTAAATCCATGAATTCTGCTCTATTTTATTTGATAAAGGAATTTCTGCCGTACTTATTATATTTATTTTTCTCAAAGACTTCTTCAAATTATATTATGACATACGATTATATATCTTGACAACACCCACAGAGGATGGACATGATTAAATTGCTCTGCGACATTATTCTCGAGATGTTTGTGAAGTTTTTCAGTAGCTCTTTCGTTGTTCGATCGATACCGGTGGCTGTTTATTCAGTCGGACGCGTGGGTGTGTGAATTCTAAGAAAAATGGTGTTAGCGAGCCGCGACTCGACCGCGTTTGATGGATGCGACGCGGCGACTTCCTGGCCGCGCGGCGCCGCCGCTGGCTGTTTTTTTGGTGCGGAGGATGTCTGTCGATGGATCGCAGAAGGGCGGAGTTGTCAACAGATGGAGTCTTACAGACGTTGGTGTTGTGGCTCGCTTGGTGGGGAAAGAGAAGCTATTTTTGTTCCTCATCTGACTCCAGTGAGCAATATGAGGCGTTGTGCTCTTTAAGTAAAAAAAGACTAACTACCATAAAAATAAGTTTAAATATCTAGTTGGGAACAAATTTTGTTAATATGTCAATGTTATTTTTAAATTAATCGTTTGAAACTCTTTCATTTTGGCATTCTTCATGACACGTTGAATCAATATGGAGTCCTACGAGAGCCATATTACTTGCTTTTTTAAAAAGGAAGTGGTATTTTAATTGGGGAAAATAGCTGGCAAGTCGACTTAAATATTTGGAATTTGTAAATGGAGGAGCCTCGGAACGGAAGGCATTTTTCAAGTTCCATACAAGTGCAATTGGTATTATTTAAAATTGCAGGCGGTGCAGAAGAGTGTGACGGGAATATTATGATTGTTCTACATCACTGGAACTGACGACTCTCGGATAAGATTGGGAACAGGAACATTATTAATCACCAAAATTTTGTCTAAGGGCAGCAGTTAACGAGCTCGTGCTCCACTAACGTAACAAGTCGTTTTTTTTAAACTGGGATAAGATTTCGGTAATAATGCAATCCGACAATATCCATCAAAATAATGCATAACGTAATACGAAAACTAGTTTTTGGTTTGCACTTCGGTAAGGTTAAATGCGGAGTCATTCTTGTTATAGACGTATTTCGTATAAACGTAGACAAGTCTCCAATAACGGATACGGAAAAATGTTTCCTGTAGCAAGTGATACGTGTTTAGAATTTAGCAATAGGCAAAATATCAGTATTAAGTAATTGAAAACGTTTGTTGGTAAAGTTATTTATTGTACTATTCACGTACATCTCACCTAGCACAATTTCTCATCACGTAGAATTATTATTAAATATTTATTTATTTTTGAAGTTATACTTCTTTAGGCGCGTTATGAAAAAATTATGAGAGTGAAATTTTAAGATTCGTCACACAAAAGTTACCGTATGAAGTTGCAGCGGTTGCAGTCTCGAAACAAAAGCTATTGGCACCATCGTCGCCTCTGTTCACTGTTTTCATATTCATAGTATTTGTCCACATGTTTCTAGTGTCTACATTCACACACGTGTTTTAGTTTCATATAAGTGCGATTTATATATGTGCTGATAAATTGTATTCAGTAGTGATTTAAATTCAATATTTTGATTAATATATTTACTATTCGTAAATATTAGCGAAAAAATTGTGTTTATAGACTTTTTCAAGTGCTCCAATATAATTGAGGTTATTTATCCGTATGTATTATTTAATGATGTCAAAGAAGTATAACTTCTCACGCGCGTACATAAGTACACGCACCCTTTTTTTTTACATATTTGGTATTATTAACTTAGATACCTAAAACAAATTAAAGTTTCAAAAAAGATACTTCAAAAATGAACTTTTTTATGAAGTACTAAAAAGTAATAAATTTATCCTTAGTAATATGATAACAATTAACACAGACGCCTCGTAAGTACTTGCTAATAGTTTTTTTTTTTTGGAATCATCGCTAAGTTTTAACAAAAATGAACGGAACAAAAAAAAACAAATGACTTGGACTTTTTTATTATACTTATTTATTTTTGTTTGTCACCGACTCAAAATGAAACTAATAATTATGAGTCAATACTTAATAGGTTTAGTTAGTGTAAATAATAATTTACATTTTGTATATCCGCGCATCATTAGATTTTAACTAAATTTATATAGGACCACCCTTGAGTTGTTGTCTTGTAAATGTGAAAAGAATCGTACAAATTGGTTCATAAAAAAAAAGAAATACAGTTAAAAAGAAAAAGAAATACAGTTAAATTGAGAACCTCTTCACCTTTAAGTTTATTAATAGATAGTGAATATTATAATGAAAAGTTATCTATATTTTGGAATATCCGCCTTTGAGTTGTTGTCTTGTAAATTAAGAAAGAATCGTACAGACTGGTTCATAAATGCGGGAGAAAAAGAAATACAGTTAAATTGAGAACCTCTTCACCTTTAATTTTGTTAATAGATAGTGAATATTATAATGAAAAGTTGTCTATATTTTGGAATATCCGCCTTTGAGTTGTTGTCTTGTAAATTAAGAAAGAATCGTACAGACTGGTTCATAAATACGGGAGAAAAAGAAATACAGTCAAATTGAGAACCTCTTCACCTTTAAGTTGATATATAGATAATAAATATTATATTAAAAAGTTATCTATATTTTGGAATATCCGCCTTTGAGTTGTTGTCTTGTAAATTAAGAAAGAATCGTACAGACTGGTTCATAAACGCGGGAGAAAAAGAAATACAGTCAAATTGAGAACCTCTTCACCTTTAAGTTGATATATAGATAGTAAATATTATATTAAAAAGTTATCTATATTTTGGAATATCCGCCTTTGAGTTGTTGTCTTGTAAGTTAAGAAAGAATCGTACAGACTGGTTCATAAACGCGGGAGAAAAAGAAATACAGTCAAATTGAGAACCTCTTCACCTTTAAGTTTATTAATAGATAGTAAATATTATATTGAAAAGTTATCTATATTTTGGAATATCCACCTTTGAGTTGTCTTGTAAATTAAGAAAGAATCTTACAGACTGGTTCATAAATGCGGGGGAAAAGAAATACAGTCAAATTGAGAACCTCTTCACCTTTAAGTTTATTAATAGATAGTAAATATTACATTGAAAAGTTATCTATATTTTGGAATATCCACCTTTGAGTTGTTGTCTTGTAAATTAAGAAAGAATCGTACAGACTGGTTCATAAATGCGGGGGAAAGAAATACAGTAAAATTGAGAACCTCTTCACCTTTAAGTTTATTAATAGATAGTAAATATTACATTGAAAAGTTATCTATATTTTGGAATATCCACCTTTGAGTTGTTGTCTTGTAAATTAAGAAAGAATCGTACAGACTGGTTCATAAATGCGGGGGAAAAGAAATACAGTAAAATTGAGAACCTCTTCACCTTTAAGTTTATTAATAGATAGTAAATATTACATTAAAAAGTTATCTATATTTTGGAATATCCGCCTTTGAGTTGTTGTCTTGTAAATTAAGAAAGAATCGTACAGACTGGTTCATAAATGCGGGAGAAAAAGAAATACAGTCAAATTGAGAACCTCTTCACCTTTAAGTTGATATATAGATAGTAAATATTATATTAAAAAGTTGTCTATATTTTAGAATATCCACCACACAGTCTGAAAAGTAGTTAAGTCCAACGTAGAGTAAAAATTGGTTGCTGTTTTTACTAGTGTTAACTGCTTTCTTTTTTAGGGTTTTGGCTTTTTTTTAAAAGTGTGTTTTTTTCCTAAGTTGCAATTTAGTTATTCAATAATTGCTTTTAAGTTTGCGTATGGGCGAAAAACTAGGTGCAAAGACCTTTTAAGAAGCGGTACCCTCGAGAATGATCCCGAGAATGTTCGGCTAGTGTGCTTTGGGAAGCTCTTTCGAGAGGATATTTGTTAGGAAGCGTTCGGTCCCCGTGAATTATTTGGCTAAGCGATCGCGTGACGTCGGCGACGACGCCGCACACCGAATGGGCAACGTGGGAGGTGATGATTTACTTGTGTACGTACAGATATTTCATCTCGCATACGAGCTAGGCGTGCATCGATTTGCTGTGGAGATTTATCTGGCCCCAATTAGGGATGGATGGCATTATTTGTTTGCAGTCGCCGAGTCGAAATAGCTAGAGTGCCGCTTCTTTTTAGGATCTTGGGTCTTCTATTTTCTTCTCGTTTGACAGTGTGATTGTGAAATTTTTTGGGATGATTGTTTAATGGACTTTGTAGTGAAACTTTTGACTACGATTTTCGAATGTATGTATCATCATCATCATCATCATATATATTAATACGCTAAGGTTAAGATGTTACACTTCCTTTTTAGAAAAAACCTCACAACTAATCCACATAAATTATATATCATTTTATAGATAATTGCTTGCTCTACCGGCATCCACAAGTAAAAAAATTATTATTGCTATTGTTTTTGAAAATTAATTAATTATTAAAATTATATATACAAAACAGCAATGCTGCCATCTAACGGCTCAACGTCAATACGATTGACGGTCGGTAAAATTTTTGTTTAATTTCAAATCCACTCACGTATAAATAAAGTGGCGCTTTAGCTCAACGCTTTTGATACTTGCGCCTCTATATGTCAATTTTCGTAAAATATTTGTTTGATCTGTCATCTGAGCGTCATAATGGAATAAATAATGCGAAGACTTCGCACGGGTCACGCTAGTGTACATATAATAATATTGTAACAGAGTAAATTCTGTACATGGAAAATATTTTAAAAAGAGTGATTGATTTAGCGTATAGAATGATAATAGTAGCCAGAAAACCTTTTTTAAGAATGTTTGTCTGTATGTATGTATTTTATTTTGTGCGTCAATCACGCGAAATCTACTGTATGGAGTTTGATGAAATGTTGGTATGATAATAGTTTATAACCAAGAGCAATATAGGAGAAAAACAAATTTTGTTTATTCCGAATTTCACGCGAGTGAAACCGTGAGATACAGCTAGTATGATTATAAGTTTACATGTCGTCTAGAGAACGATCAAACGGGTAGTTATTATGACGCAAGCATGCAACCGAATTTGTCTAACAAAATTCACTTAACATTAATAGCTATGAAATCGCCCTAACTTGTATTCATGTGCGTGACATTAAGTTTTGTAAGATCCATTCAAATACGAGTAATATGATATCATACTTTCATAGAACAAAAGAGAATGCAGTACTGCCACTGTCCAAGTGTTTAGGGAGGTGAACCCAATCTCGCATTCATATATGTTTCACATTAATTCTTGCAGAGTCCACTCATACAAGAGTTATTTGTGATTATAGCTTTCATTGAACCAAAGTTGGATGTTGCTTCGTTACTGTGGAAGGTCACATTTGTAGAGTCCACAAGTAATCTAATATATTTGCATTATAAACAGCAGCTCTTACGTTGGACCTTTTCATGTGGATGTATTACGAAACATTATTTCCGAGAGCAATAGGAACATTGCAATCTCCTGTCAGTGTGAAACTTTTGCAATTTCTTTATGATTATAGTTTCTGTGATTTATTTTTCTGTAATATTTTCTGAATTTGTGTCTTCAGTTTAAATTCTTTGTTTCTAGTGTTACCTGATCAAGGTTTGGATAAATGAAACAAATAAATACACGTAGAATCAGGAGGATGTCGATAATATAGAGTATTAGTTATACTTGGGTTGAGGTTTAGATTACCTTATGTAACAAGATATAACTATTTGCAATTTAATTATACTCTTATAATAGAGTAGTTTTAAAGAAATATCTTTTGTATAATATCTATAATGTTCGATCGTGGAATAACTCTGTATTATATATATATATATATATATATATATATATATATATATATAGCTGGTAATAAAAGTGCATGAATTACTTATTCGATTTGTTGAATTTATTAAAGAAATTATTCCACATACCGTTGTCATAAACGTATAACGCACATGTCATTCCATATAAAATTTTTCAATTGCCACTGGTTTTGGCGCCATAAATTTGTCTTAGTTTTGGCGGCATAAATTTGTCTCAGTTTTGGCGGCATAAATTAGTCTTAAAAAATCATACAAGCAATAATCACGCAAAAGTTTGTTTGATATATAAGACAAAATGCCTGGATTTCCGCTGTGATAGCTTAACCCTCTGTCGTTACGGGAATTATACAACCCTCGTGATATTGTAAGGTGGCCCTGAAACTACTGAAGGGATTTTCTCGAATTTATTTTATTTGGAGTTTTTGACGTTCAGCAATGTACGATTAGCATTAGGCGGCGGTCACTTTAAGTTTACGTTGCGCGAAAATACACCACAATTTAAGCGTTTATATCTCTGAAACTTCTTGGCTGAGCATTAGGCGGCTGTCACCATAAGTTACGTGAAAATACACCACAATTTGAGCGCTTAGATCTCTGAAACTTCTTGGCTGAGCATTAGGCGGCTGTCACCCTAAGTTACGTGAAAATACACCACAATTTGAGAGCTTATATCTCTGAAACTTCTTGGCTGAGCATTAGGCGGCGGTCACTTTAAGTTACGTGAAAATACACTACAATTTGAGCGTTTATATCTCTGAAACTTCTTGGCTGATCATTAGGCGGTGGTCACTTTAAGTTTATGTTGCGCGAAAATACACCACAGTTTGAGCGCTTATATCTCTGAAACTTATCAGCCAAAAAAAGTTACTAAGTTACCACAATTTTTTTCTACTCGGTTACTATACCTATATATATTAAGCTGCTACCGTGCTATATACGAATATAATAAAAGTATGATTATATCAAAATTAAAAAAACTGCCGGTATCTAGCAAACCAGATGTAACGCAGTAAGCTATATCACTTGATTTGGCACTCAATATCCATTTAATGATCCGCGAACTCGCACAAATTTTCATATATAAAACATACCAATTAATACGTATTTAGGTATATATATATATATAATACAGTAATGACAAATTTGCACAATTTAGTTTCCATAAAGTATTTAAATATATTGTGAAAAAATTATAGTATTTTGAAGATTCCAGACGTACAGTGATACATTAAACATAAAGTGCCATTTCGATGTTATGAACGATTTGTCACGCCGTTGTGCTATTGGTAATTAATATGGCAGTGTAGGGTGACAGGTGTCGTGATGCCCATGTTAAACATGGCATCACGACGCCAATAATCGATCGTGTATCAATACCATTTAGTTTGGTGCCTGACTCAAGGCATAATCACCGCGACATTAAGTACTACCTAGGTCGTGTTACGAACCGGACATGATACCAAAGTAGTAAAAATACAAATTCCATCGGTTGACTATAGTTGAGCAGTTACTACTAGTGGCCTTTTTTGTCGGTTGTACCAAATTTTTTTTATCACTTTTTTTGTTGGGTGGACCAAAACTTTTTATAAGTAATTTGTATTCTGTTGAAGTGTTTGATTGGAGTGTAGTAAACATTTAAGGGTTTTAAGAATCTGTGAAAAATAAATCTCATCCGACGGGATAATCGGTGATATTATAACTCCACGTAAAACTATAATTAAATGCTTTCAGAACTTGACAAAATTTAACTTTATTAAATTAAGGGTGAAAAAATAAGGAAAAAATTATAAGCTTTTATTACGTGCCGCCATTTTGAATTTCTGAACGTTCACACCAAATCCGTGATTTGTGGTCTTCTTTATCCCCGGATATCAATTTTTATTCGAATAGGATCACAATAACCAAAATTCGTCCGCCATATTGGAATCGCCGTTTTGAATCTCTAAATGTTCACTCCAAATTCGTTATTTGTATACCTTTAAAATATATATAACGAAATTATCAAATTATATTGTCATGGTAATTTACATGCGGTGTGCTAAATTTCAACTCAATCGGTTGATAAGAAGTAGGTAAAATTTTAGTTAAAATTTTGAATTGGAAAGTCAAATGAAATAAGTTAAAGAAAAACTTGTAACAAGGGTGATAATAGGGTTCCTCTTTTTTCATAAAAAAAATAAGCTCCCCGCGAATATTAGATGTGAAAACAAAGGCCGAAATCAAAAAATGCCGGATGGTTTTTGTCTTATATTTTCGAGATGATCCGCAAATAATGCTTGCTTTACGTATTAACCAAAACAGGCCGAAATCAAAAAATGCTAGATTGTTTTTGTCTTATATTTTCGAGATGATACGAAAATAATGCTTGCTATACGTATTAACCAAAACAGGCCGAAATCAAAAAATGTCAGATTGTTTTTGTCTTATATTTTCGAGATGATCCGAAAATAATGTATTAACCAACACATCTTGTATATATTAAACGGTAAAGAATGTTTTATTGGCCAAATTTTCATGTATAATCGCCTGCCACATAAATATATAATTGCGCGTCGTTTTTACTCAGAAAACATATAAATCCGTCTTAAAATTTATTTTTACGGTCTTGCATAAAGTCTCATTACTGTGTAACCGTGTGAAGTTGAATGCTCGATGTCTTATTCTAAGCCGTGACATTAATATGTTCTAATCTTACCTGTATTGGCTGACGACATATAGACGAAGACAAATAACTGGGAGCGAGTGAGAAGGAAGAAGAGGAGGGGGGGGGGGGTGTTGTTTAAGATGCAGTCATTAAGTTCATTTAATTTTCGTTTGAGCCTCGTCGTAATTGTACATAACTAATTGACATTCAGAAAGATAGGAAAAAGGGTGTAAAACTGTTTAAGGGAAACTGTAGCGATTTTGGTGGAAAATATCAAGTCATCCTATTTTATTTTGCGTTAGTGAAATTATAAAACCAATATTCTAGTGATTTTTTTTGTATATGATAATCGAAATTTTCCGATTGCTCGTGAAGGGTTGGTACTTGCAAATTTAAAGAGATTATTGGGGGAGTTGAATAGATTTTGCGGGGAATAGAGAATGTTACGAGGTTTCATGAAATGAGTCTGGGTTCGATGAAAGCAACGATCGTCGCTTACAAATTGTGTTGAAGATTGTATTTTTGCGCTCGTAAACAATAGGGCATGGTTTGAAAATTTAAAATTTGACCTTATATTACTCAATATGGAGTCAGTTCAGAGGTAGAAATTTAGGTCTACTTATTTTCTCATTATGATAAAAGACTTGCCCTCAGTTGTTACCACTGGTTATTGCCTTCCATTTGCCATTGATTTACAACTCTTCTTTAGTGTCAATAGCCAATCTAATAGTGAGCTGTTCTAACGGGATATCGGCTCAGTATTCCAATGGAGTCTGAGCAACAAACTACATTGTAATGAAAGCAAATGTGTCAGATTTTATAATAGTCATTATTCCATTTAACTTTGACGGGAATTGCTTTTGTTTGTAAAATGTTAATTCATTACATTGAGATCCTCTCGATCTTCAGTTTAGTAGGGCTTTATGCCCCTGACTTGCCTAAAGCACGAAAATCCTAAGGCGTTCACCTGTCTTTAGTGAACTCACATTACTTAACGCAATATTGCGATATGCACTCGGTCTAGATATTTTTGTCTGCTTAATTAACCGCTTTAGACATGGTGTTATAGAGTTTTTTTGGTAGTTCACTTAAGTATGTTGTCGTACCATGTCATATAGTACTCATCACTAGATGATTTTATTCCAATTCCTGTGTATTTCTATCTTATTCGTGATTGTTACTACTTTTCTCTCTTGTTCATTATTGTTTTATAACCATTTTTCTTATGTTCTTCCACATGTCCTGTCCTTTGGATAAATCTGTAAGTTGCACATGGTGTTTTCAAGTATAGTATAATATACTTTGGTTCTTGGTTTAGTAGCATACTAAAGAGACGAGTTTACGATTGCACTTGGCTATCTGTTGATTTGAATTCACAGTTTAGTAGTTTGTTAACACGGAAATGTATTACAATAAGTTGATTTTTTAATTATTTAATTCCATATAATAAATACACCGTGGCGTATTGGGTCGATCGCACGCTTATTGACTGATGGCGCGGAGTCCCGTATGCGATTCTGCGAGACTGCTCCTCGAACGGTGTTGGAGTGATGTTTGTAATCGCGTAATTAAAATACTACAAATCAATACAGTAGCTACGCACTGTGATCGCCAAGCCGCCAACGTGGCGATTATTGGTATTACCTTCAACGATACACGCATTGGAGGAGACCTACGTCAACCAATGGAAGGAGACAAGCTGTTGATTATGAATTTGGGTATTTTCGGTTTTTAACTTTTGAACTTGCAATTCGTTTAAACTCGTTTTAGGTGTTGGTTAATCTTGTTTTGTTGCCTGTAGTATATAGTTTCGCAATGTCTAAGGCGATGACGCGAAAGTTACGACGTTATGCCCGGGCAGAGTACGTCTGTGGCATAATAAATAAGCTAGGCCAATTGCGATAGAGACGTTTACGATAATGTCGGCTTCGCGCGCGGCGCCGTTTTCGATCGGTAAAAATGCCGATTGGGCAAAGCGAGCGCGCATCGTGACTGTCGAGTGTGTTATCGAGTGGTGACCAAGTCGTGGGCCGCTGATCGCTAAAAGATAGTTGTAAGTGAATTAAATGTTATTTGCAAAGGAACCTCTATAAAAAAGATCTATAAAATCTGTACATCAGCCGATTTTAGATTGTTACTAAACTATAGTCTCACACTGTTAAGAATAACCAAAATGTTTGAACTTAGGTTATACGACTCTTATTCTGAGCATACTTATACCGTTTATAAGGTTTGTATAACAAAGGTATTAATTACTTCTAATAGGCTCAGTAATATTATGGAATAACTATTCGGAAGTTATTTAAAAAATCCAACGTGTCAACGTCACTTTTCGTAGACAGACACGTAAAACATAACAATAAAAATAATATATTTGAAAGAATAGTACTTTATGTAATTTAATTTAAATATTGTCTTCAATGTATAGTGCTCTTGCTGCCAGCTGTACGCAATAAATTAAATAGTATTTCTCCTCTATAGTTTCTATAGTAAGAATGTAGCCATTTTCTTTAAAATAATTATAAACACAATCGAATTATAAAAACTGACGTGCTGTTAGACGTGCTTGTTGAAATGTCAACTCTTTTTAGGTTATACCAAAGATAAACTTAGGTTAAGGTCGGATAGTATAGTTATGATGAGCTTGCCGTATCCTGAGTTTATTAGCAGCGTTTTTATCTATTTTCTATTTATGATAGGTATAAGTTTCTCTTCCAAATTTATTAGTAAGTGTTAGTATTTATTATCATAGTTGAACTTATTCTGTAGTTAATTTCTGTTAGAAATACCGGTGGTACGTAGTTGATTTTTGCTTTGTAGTTAATGTCTGTTAGAAATACCGGTGATATGTAGTTGATTTTTGCTAAGTAGTTAATTTCTGTGAGAAATACCGGTGATATGTAGTTGATTTTTGCTATGTAGTTAATTTCTGTGAGAAATACCGGTGATATGTAGTTGATTTTTGCTATGTAGTTCATTTCTATGAGAAATACCGGTGATATGTAGTTGATTTTTGCTATGTAGTTAATTTCTGTTAGAAATACCGGTGAAAACGGTAACGTTTTTAAAGTGCTAAACAGGATTGTAGAATAGTTACAGCGCTCTGTGGTTTGAGTCGTACGTTCATTCGATTTTATACATAAACTACCAAACCGTCTTAAAGGCCATGAATTTATCATTTATCAAAGATGCTACTTGAAGGTCACCAGGTACGTGTTAATGGCGCCACTTTTCATTGATATTTTGTGTATGTCTCGGCGGCGAAGCTTACACGCTTTTGAACACGGCGGTCTTGGTTAAATATTGATTGAATTTGTGTTCGTGGCGCAGGAATTCGGTGACGGTTACGCGCCGTATCGACTGATCGGATCTATTTGATTGAACGATTAGGAACTTTGAATGAGTGTCGTATGTGCGAGAGCGTTTTCCGCTCGATCGCGCGTTGAATTCTTGACCAATTTTCATGACACTTTTTAGATGCTTATAATATATAATATTAAAAAGTCGTTTCCAGTTCGATCAGCGTGAACTTTAAATGCTTTTGTTTAACTTATGATAATTAAGTGTCACCTTTAACTTTTGGGCAGAATGCTACGTCTTTTCCAATTACCCAAATTCCACTTTCATTATGTCATTATTACGTTACAAATTCTGTTTTCCTTATTTCATAACTTTAATTTAATTCTGGTTTCATTACTTTATAATTGTGTCCTAATTTCCGCTTTCATTATTTCATAACCACGATCTAAACTCAGCTTTCGTTATCTCCAGGCTATAATACAAATTCGACTTTCATAACTTTAACTATAATCCATATTCCGTTTTCATTACTTCGTAACTATGATTATATTTTCTAAACTCACGGCTTTCACCAAGATTCTAAAGACAAGAAAATTCTTCTAATCTCTTAGCACAAAATTGTTTTTTTTGTGGAGAATGATTTACTGTTTACCGTTTCACTGTATTAGGGAAATAACTAAATATAAATATACAGTGTGTCCACCTTAGAGCATCCATCCTAACTAAAGTGCCCTTAGAGTATACATCCGATATAGCGCGCGATCCATGGTGGGAACAGTGTGCAAGGGTGAGAACACTGTCACAGTTCGTTGGCAAACTTACGTAGTCTCAATCAAGTGCAAACTGTGAGCGTCACTTGTGAGATTCTGGAGAGTCATTTCAATAGTTATTTTGTAAAAATGGTCAAATTTGCAGTAAAATCCTGTAAAAACGACACTCGTAAACACACCAAACAGAATGCTAGGCATCACATTTCAACGGTAAGCAAATGTTTAATGTTTTTAAACATATTAAAAATCACGCGCCGCCGGGGGTGAAGGAGACGTGAGTGGCTGTAAGTTGCTTTGTAAGTTTTAGCAAAATTTAATGAATAATTGAGAAAAGACTTTTGGAAAGAGATTTTGGTCAGCGTATCACCGGGCTTGATGGCGTTTCGCCTCGATATACGGCACAAACTACGAGGTAAATGTGAAAAAAAGCCAAATTTGAGAGCAGAATTGTTCCGCGATTGATTTCCCAATTACGGTTATTAACTGGCATCGAAAGTATCTGCAGGATTTATTTATTCGTAGTTATTGCTATTCACTGCTACATAATTTTCAATTTGAAGAGAAAAGTAGCTTGAAAGAAAACTGGGATATTGTCTGAAGAAAGTAAAGTGAATAGAAAAAAATAGTTTCTTTCGGGGAAATATATACGATAAAGAGTTGATAGTTTTTAATATATTTCTAATATTAAATATAAACGATTTGGATTAAAAAAACTTTTTTATATTCACCAGCCCTTCCGTTTCCGTTACCCATCAAAGTGGCAAGTTTCCTAAGTGATATTACGCCGATAGTTTGGACTTGCTTTTCGAGCGATTGCGTTGTTTGTTTGGCCCACGCGCTGTATTCATGCGTAATGAATAAAAACATATTCGCACAGATTAAAGGCGTCGAGTAAAAAGTTACGTGTGTGTTAGGCTTTAGATACACTTATGTTTATTTATCATTAGCCTGGGTCAGCTGCAGAACAGATTGTGGTAAACGAAGCCGTGACGCTGTTGCGCCCGGAGCACGGAATGAAGGCGAAGCGTTGAAAGTGTTGATTCGGCGAATGATTCGGCTTCAGAAAGCGAGAGTGAGCGAGTCAAGTGTGGCGAATTTCGCGTTGCGGTGACGCGGGCGGTTAAAGAGAGGTGTCGAGATGAAAGTGGACTGCGACAGCTGACGTAAGCCGCGTCCAAGTGCAGCCAGGTTGTAAAGGCGAGTTCACATTTGACGTATTGTGACGTTTAGGACAACAGGCTTGTTACCGTAGAGTTCGGTGCGCCGGGCTAGTGTTGCGCCACAATGTACTCGCCTAGTTCGTTCGTTGGTAACATTCGTTTTCAGCTGTGTTAATGTTGTGTTTGGGTTTATGCTTGAAAATATCAGGAAATATTTTCGCAATCGATATGAAACTTTGTGCTGAGTTTTTGGCCGATCAACTTGAGTTATGCCACCGAAAAGTTTAAAACTACATTATATAATAACTAAAGAAAAGTAATTGAGTTAGGACCGTACCAATTGCAGACTATTAGAACTAGTACGTTGATGGTACCCATTAGTTTTGGTTAAAATCAGTAGAACACTTTCGGAAATCTGGCTAAAAAAAGGTTTCGTATTTCCTTTACCAGAAAGTCATTGGCAGGCGGCGTTCGTGCAGTGGAGGAAGATGATTACCACGTTAATGCCGTTGCTGTGGTTGTGTTGTTTGTCAGCTCAGATTGTAGAGGTTATTATTTTTTGTTGTAACTCGAATAGGAATGCTATTCTCGGTGCGAAATCGTCCAATTATGTTTGTAACATAATACGAGGGTGATAGATTTAGTATTAAATTTGTAACCGTAAAATACTTTTATTAGAGCGATTTACGAGTTGACTTGTAACGAGGTTAATAATTTGTTTATGAATAATAAATAACGCAATTATTACAGCACAAAGTAACATGGGCTTTTCTTAAGGCGTTGTTGATAACTTTTTTTTTGTTGGTATTTATAATGTTTTACTCATATTTTTTGCGCAACTGAGTGAGAAATACAAATATAATTCATTCATCGGACTTTCAATTGATCTCGAGCAGCGTAAGTCGCTAAGATATAATAATACTTATGTATTAGTTCTGGTTATAGGCTGTCTGCTTGCATCATTTAAAGAAGATATATTTTGCAGGTAATGCTATTGAGTAACACATTAATATACCTTTATAATGTTTTACTCATATTTTTTTGCGCAACTGAGTTAGAAATAGAAATATAATTAATTTATCGGACTTTCAATTGATCGGGAACAGCTGAAGTCGTCGAGATATAATAATATTTATATTTTAGTTCTGGTTATAGGCTGTTTGCTTGCAACATTTCATTAAGATGTATTTTGGAGATAATGTTATTGAGTAACACATTAATACACCAACTTTCTCATTTGTAATAGTACTGAGAAATAATTACGTTATAATGCATCACGATGAGAAATCCTGTTAGATATTTTTTTGGTAGTTTTAGGTTGTTTTACTTTAGGTATTTTGATTGTTGAGTCGATATTTAGATACTCAGTACTGTATGTATTTATATTTAAAGGATTGTGAAAGTATGTATGTGAAACTATATAACCTATGTACAGTGAAAAATAGTAGAGGTATTTTGTAAGTTATTTATAGAAGAGCCATCCTGAAAGCTAGGGCCTCCCTTTGAGATTTAAGCAAAAGGATCAGAATTACATGGGCCCGTGTTTCAAGTCTGAGATTTAAGTAAAAGAATCAGAATGGCATGTGCCCGTGTTACAAGTCTGTGAGATTTGAGTAAAAGGATCACACTGATATATGCCCGTGTTTCAATTCTGTGTGATTTAAGTAAAAGGATCCGAATGACATGTGACCGTGTTTCAAGTCTGTGAGATTTAAGTAAAAGGATCAGAATGGTATGTGCCCGTGTTTCAAGTCTGTGAGATTTAAGTAAAAGGATCAGAAAGACATGTGCCCGTGTTTCAAGTCTGTGAGATTTAAGTAAAAGGATCAGAAAGACATGTGCCCGTGTTTCAAGTCTGTGAGATTTAAGTAAAAGGATCAGAAAGACATGTGCCCGTGTTTCAAGTCTGTGAGATTTAAGTAAAAGGATCAGAATGGTATGTGCCCGTGTTTCAAGTCTGTGAGATTTAAGTAAAAGGATCAGAATGGTATGTGCCCGTGTTTCAAGTCTGTGAGATTTAAGTAAAAGGATCACAATGGTATGTGCCCGTGTTTCAAGTCTGTGAGATTTAAGTAAAAGGATCAGAATGGTATGTGCCCGTGTTTCAAGTCTGAGATTTAAGCAAAAGGATCAGAAAGACATGTGCCCGTGTTTCAAGTCTGTAAGATTTAGGTAAAAGGATTAGAATGACACGTGCCCGTGTTTCAAGTCTGTGAGATTTAAGTAAAAGGATCAGAATGGTATGTGTCCGTGTTTCAAGTCTGTGAGATTTAAGTAAAAGGATCAGAATGGTATGTGCCCGTGTTTCAAGTCTGTGAGATTTAAGTAAAAGGATCAGAATGGTATGTGCCCGTGTTTCAAGTCTGTGAGATTTAAGTAAAAGGATCAGAATGATATGTGCCCGTGTTTCAAGTCTGTGAGATTTAAGTAAAAGGATCAGAATGGTATGTGCCCGTGTTTCAAGTCTGTGAGATTTAAGTAAAAGGATCAGAATGGTATGTGCCCGTGTTTCAAGTCTGTGAGATTTAAGTAAAAGGATCAGAATGATATGTGCCCGTGTTTCAAGTCTGTGAGATTTAAGTAAAAGGATCAGAATAGTATGTGCCCGTGTTTCAAGTCTGTGAGATTTAAGTAAAAGGATCACAATGGTATGTGCCCGTGTTTCAAGTCTGTGAGATTTAAGTAAAAGGATCAGAATGATATGTGCCCGTGTTTCAAGTCTGTGAGATTTAAGTAAAAGGATTAGAATGACACGTGCCTTGTTCCAAGCCTGGGAAACCCATTTGAATGTACGCATATAAATTGTTGATGAATACAATGTAGTGTTCCTTTTTACCGAACCAGAATGTACTGGATTTGCATTGTTAACATTTGAAGAGCGCAAAGCGTAAGCGGAAATCTGAGTACACTTGTTGCGCGCTGAAATAGCAGTGAAATGATGACGGAGCGAAATTTTCAGCTTAGAGTTTGTAACAGATACAATGTATGTAATTTTTACACTTCCAAAAATTGCTGTATTTAATACTATACGCTAGAAATGAAAACTTTGGCAGCAGATATAATCGAATACGAAAATTTATATAATATATTAATTCATAGATATATGCTCAATTAATTTATAATAGTAATACAATTACATACAAAATACACCACATAATAAATAAATACATTGGTTTAAAAAGAACATTTACGTCTTCATTATAAATGTAACGAAAGTGTGCTTTTAATTTATCACTCGCCAAGCTATTCTCTCGTTCAGGTATACTCGGCCTGCTGTCGAATATACACATATACAAGAATTCACAATTTTTTTCCCGATCGCAAACAATACTACACTCGGCCGCTCGACGTTCCTTTTTTCGGCCGAACTCTGTTTATCGCTGAGCATACCTGAAGTGTGTCACGCTCGTGACGTGACGCGAACTCACTAAATGTTTTACATCAAAACATTTGGACAAGATAAGACAAAAGAAATATTCACTTCAAAAATGTACAACGTAGAATTAAAAAATAACGTTCATTCAAACATCTGTCATATTTAGATGTAGAAAAAATAGATTTCAATGTTGTGGTTTGCTGACAAAAGATATGAAGGTACCTTCAAATTTCTATCAGGGAATAATATATCGGACAGGCAGCTATACATGATATGACAGAGTTAGTACACAAACAGACGCCTGTTTAGTTTTATAGGGGAAACCAGCTAAACCCTTTACAATTTACGCACCTTAATTTTACCCAAATCCGACATAATGGCATCGATTGCGACCCAATGGAATCTTTTGATATGTATAACAATTTTTGTATATATGATGAGTCAAAAATTTGCAATAATTCCGTCTGCTCTGTGATATTCCTGGCTTTGTTGAAGATGTTTACCGCGCGCGGAAAATTAGAACAGTACTTAGCGAAATCATAGATTACACCTGAAAGGGTTAATGTCTTTATTATTGCGGTGCCGTGCGGTGTATCTAGGTCGCTTTGATGTTCGATCGCGTACGGCTCGCGTAATTGTTACGTAAGATGTGCGAGAGGAAGTAATGAATTGTTGTCACGTCGCACGCGGGGCACCGTCTCCTGTTGGGCCGGTGCTGCGTGCCCGTGAGCGGCCGTGGGTGGTTTAATATTTATATCAGTAGGTCGCCTGTTTTTGTATTAGCCGGGAATTAATGTGAACTCGTGTGCAAATTTATCAGAAAAAAAGAAAGGGTGCAGTACGCATACGTGCGGTGTTTTGCCTACTCGTCGTTATAAATAAAAATAGTCGTTCTAATGGCCACGGTTGGATGTAATTCCATATCTTCAACTTTGACGGGAATTGTTTTAGATCATGTTTTTTTAATGATTTAATCATTACGTTGTTAATTCCTCGATCTTGGGTTTAGTAGCGCTATATACTCCTGGCTGCTAGATGAGAGGATGAGGTCATAGTTTATTTCAGCTACTTAGAGTGTGTGTATATATGTGTAGTGAATATCCTGTCTTTTGTACCCAATTTAGACATTTCTTCTGCTGAGTTGACCGCTTCAGAAATGGGGTTATGGAGTCGCTTGGTAATTTACTACTGACCACTAGATGATGTTTATTTCAATTCCTTTGTCCTTCTATTTTATTCGTTATTATTTTATATCCATTTGTTGTTGTGATGTTCCACATACCCAGCGCTATGGGTAAATCCTTAAGTTGGAACGGAGTTTTTAAGAAATAAACATATAAATGAAAATATCCGAATCTATATCACTAGCCGAATTTATAGTAATATTTTATTATTTAGAATTTGTGATCTAACTAATATGCTAGGTATTTGATGAAGTAAAAGAGAAAATTTAACACTTAAATCTACACTAAATCCGGTTTTTAGATGGTGACAAAGTGCAGTCAATTATTTTCAAAAAAAAAAATTCCACGCAACATAATTGCTTACATACAAATTATGTTTTGCTGTGAGTCATTTGTTCTAGAAATTTCGACTTAATTCGAAACTGTTGACGTTATAAACTTAATATACAAATGAGAATGCAAATTGTTAAACATTTAACATAAAAAAACTGAGGGAAAAAAACGTAAAAAATATAAAATGAGCATAAAACCGCTTAAAAATACGTTATAAATTTTGGCAGTCGTTTTTTAACAGTGAAAGTATTTTTTGAGGTATTAATATGAGCACCCACAGTGTTTGACTCTGATGGCTCGATGTCTCCGGTAAACGTCAACAACTGGGCTCAGAATTTCTTGCAAAGTAACACCGACATCCAGACATTCACAATGCTTTTTTGCTTGCAAGAACCTGAAGCATTTCAAAATTGCCATGATTAATTTTCTTGGCCACAGACCTAACACACCGAGTATTAGGTCTGTGACCATCGTCAATAATGCGAAAATGATGAGATACTTGTTGGGTGTCAGTGTGATCCACATGAGCTCTGGCTTCACATGAAAAGGGAAACGCTGTATTAAATGCAATATGCAATAGGTGCAGTTGTGGTAAATGCACGCGGCGTTTGGGTTTTGGCGCGTTCGTTCGGCGGTTTTAATTGTTATATGGGTCGCGGTTGCCGTTATAATAATTGTTGGCGCGTGCTAATAAGCGGTTGACGGGCCGCGCGCCGCCAAATTAAACGGTAAACAATAATTAAAGTCTAATTGAAAGAGCAGCCACATCCGGTTCGGTAGCCGCTGCTGCTCGATGCGACGACGATATAGTTGGCTGAGTGCGCTGCTCGTCCGGAATTGCTGAGGTCAATGATAAAATGCCACACTGATGTTATACAGAATTCTGTGCTTAGGTTAAAGTATATGTACACTTTCTTCTTCTTCGTCATCGTTGACATACGCATTTTTAATTTTTCCCAATTCGACTCGGTTATTTATCTTCTTTATCGAATTCAACCTGGCGGTCTTCTTGATGTTATGCAACCATCTGGCCGAGCATCTGGTAGAGCAAGTGTTTCCTCGAGTGAAGACTCAGTATAGGTGTTCCTATACTGAGTCTTCACTCGAGGAAACACTTGCTCTACCTCTAATCTTTTCAGTAACAACGCAGGTTCAACTAGACCCACTTGAGTTACGCACTTTGATGGTCTAAATCGACCATCCTGGTGCGTCGTTCAACGATCTCGTTCCTTATAGCATAGATTTGCACCGAGCACAACGTGTGCCGTTCCGCTTTGGGTTTCTCAAGATTGTGGATTAACTCCATGGTCAGGTTCTTCTTTTCACATGCATATCTCGTAGTCGGCAGCATATACTCTTTCATCATTTTGAACTTAATCGACTGGAGGTAGTTGAGATTGGAATACAAACTTGACTTGCCCGGAGGCTGCCTTACCAAACTGAATTTTGTGGTTTACTTCCACCATCATATACTTCCTCCCGAACCATTTTAGTTATCTCAGGTAAAAGTACTCTTACAATTGCTCTAGCATTTTACCATCCAAACTATAGGATTTGGAGTTAGACCAGCTGCGGATAGTATAATGCCAAAGTAAGTTGCTCATTTTATAGAAACACAATATTACTTACTTGCTTTATCTTAAGTTTTCTTGGGACAATTCGCATTATTACGGCTATCACTTTTTAATCGAAAGGCCTTGTGATTTAAGCAGTTTTTATGATTCTATTAGGAGGGTAGAGGTGGTTGCACCGCCGTGCTCCATATGCGCTTGTTCCCATGCACCAGCGCTCTAAATATAGGGTGGTTGATACTTTAACCCCTCTTAAATGCATGCAGGCAATCGGTCGCGTGCACGCGCGGGGTTGTTATTTTCGTAACCGGCACCGCTTGTTAATGTTGCTCGCTGTTTTAGGGTTGACTTGAGGAACATAAATTTTAATCTGTGTAATTTAGTGGCGCACTCTGGACGCTGAATGGAGGAGGGTGTGCAGGCTATATTTATGTTAGAAATAGTAATAGATATTGTCTAGACTTCAGTTTTTTTTTAATGGCGCCGAGGTGCAATGTCCCTTTACTGAATCTGAGTATACAAGGGGTCGACAACGCCGCTAGGTTTCCCTGGTGCTAACTTTTGTTTAGGCGATATTTTCGAAGCGCTTTATTAAGATTGTAAGCCTCGTATTGTGCGACATGAGGTGTGGTTTAGGATATACTGTGTGATCGCCCAGCGATCTTGGAATCTTTTTTAAGCGAATCGTTTATTGATACATTTCGTAAATGGTAATAATGACAGCAATCTATTCTATTTAGGATTTAGTTACAACATTTATTTTTAGTATGACTGTGGAAAATGTATCATTTCCTAAAAGGTTAAGAGATTCGAGGTTTGTTTGGTTTAACCAATGATTTTTAGTTCGTTAACCCTTATTTGTGTGAGGTGTATTGGCTTTGATAAGCGGCTGTTCTATCTAATTATCTATTAAAGAAGTCTTTACGGCATTGGCCACCGAGTCGAAGTAAGCAGCATGGATGGAACATCATAAACAGCTATTTTCGCGCTCTTTTTTCGACTTATTTATCCTAATGTACAGATTGTTGCATTTTTAACTTCACACTCTTTTTTCGATCTATTGACAATTGTTCCATTTTTAACTTCACACTCTTTTTTCGATCTATTTACAATTGTTCCATTTTTAACTTCACACTCTTTTTTCGATCTATTTACAATTGTTCCATTTTTAACTTCACACTCTTTTCTCGATCTATTTATAATTGTTCCATTTTTAACTTCACAGTCTTTTTTTGATCTATTTACAATTGTTCCATTTTTAACTTCACACTCTTTTTTCGATCTATTTACAATTGTTCCATTTTTAACTTCACACTCTTTTTTCGATCTATTTACAATTGTTCCATTTTTAACTTCACAGTCTTTTTTTGATCTATTTATAATTGTTCCATTTTTAACTTCACAGTCTTTTTTCGATCTATTTATAATTGTTCCATTTTTAACTTCACACTCTTTTTTCGATCTATTTACAATTGTTCCATTTTTAACTTCACACTCTTTTTTCGATCTATTTATAATTGTTCCATTTTTAACTTCACAGTCTTTTTTCGATTTATTTACAATTGTTCCATTTTTAACTTCACACTCTTTTTTCGATCTATTTACAATTGTTCCATTTTTAACTTCACACTCTTTTTTCGATCTATTTATAATTGTTCCATTTTTAACTTCACAGTCTTTTTTCGATTTATTTACAATTGTTCCATTTTTAACTTCACACTCTTTTTTCGATCTATTTACAATTGTTCCATTTTTAACTTCACACTCTTTTTTCGATCTATTTATAATTGTTCCATTTTTAACTTCACAGTCTTTTTTCGATTTATTTACAATTGTTCCATTTTTAACTTCACACTCTTTTTTCGATCTATTTACAATTGTTCCATTTTTAACTTCACACTCTTTTTTCGATTTATTTACAATTGTTCCATTTTTAACTTCACACTCTTTTTTCGGTCTATTTACAATTGTTCCATTTTTAACTTCACACTCTTTTTTCGATCTATTTATAATTGTTCCATTTTTAACTTCACAGTCTTTTTTCGATTTATTTACAATTGTTCCATTTTTAACTTCACACTCTTTTTTCGATCTATTTACAATTGTTCCATTTTTAACTTCACACTCTTTTTTCGATCTATTTATAATTGTTCCATTTTTAACTTCACAGTTTTTGTGTCGGGTTTTTGTACGTATTATTGCATCTTTTTCATCTGCGTATTTGTTTATTTCAAGTTTAATATGTCGTAAATTTTATTGTACTGTAAAAGATAGAATGACGATTATATTAAGGTATTCCTGTAAAAGCTGCGAAACCGTAAAAAATATTTTCTAGTAATTGAGATGATTTAACAAAAACTGAGAAACGCAAACAGGATGGGTTTCTGTTAACGATTGAGAAGTTCCCATGCCAGCTGCCTCCTCCATCATAAGACTCCCCGGTTATAATATGTAAGTAAAGTGCTCATTGAGACAAGTCAAGCGAGTCCCAATACGACGGGTTTACTGTTGCTTCTAGTCATTGAGGAGTTCCTATGATCACCTCCCTCTCGCATCATCATATCGGATCGACGGTATAATATTATTGTATTGTAATCAGAATTGCCTAAGTTTGCAGAGTTTCTAGTCGGTAAATGTGGGTGATGTTTATATAGATATATACGGTGTCCGGGAATAAGTGTTGGGCAAAGAAAGACGCTATTCGTTAGCTATAAAGGAATAAATTATCGTTGAAATAAAACGTAAAACACGCCCTTTTTCTAATTGAGTGCAAAAAAAATATTACACGTAACTCTTTTGAACACACTTACACCGCTAACGCACGCGCACAAGCTCACGCTAACTGTACGCAACCACTACATTAACCCGAGCGGTGCTGATTGACGTGTGCAAGTATCGTGTGTATGAAAAAAATGACAAATAATTATGAATATTATTTTGAATTTTTTTAAAAAAATGTCATCCTTTTAAATTTTATTTTGACGACAATCAACTCGATTTCGGTCAATGAATAACATCTTTCGTTGTTCCCCGACACCGTGTTTATAAATATCACCCACATCTATCGACTAAACATCGACAAGATATATGCGGGTGACAATTAGATGTGAGTGAAAATCAACTTGCTACGTTTTTATGTATACATACGTAGTTACATACCGGTGAAACTAATAAAAGAGTTTTAAAAATACGAAAATGCTACGACACTTTGATCAAGCGTTCTCACCACGATTTTTGTACTGTACCGAGTGATGTAGTACATCCAGTGTGCGGTTATTTCAATAATGCGATTACTGAGAGTGTACGTGGCAGCTGAATAATATAAAAGCAAAATCGTATTGACGTGTGCGGTGCTAGTGTGCGGTGAACGCCTGACGCTAGCGCGTTACGCAACGCTCACGATCCTCATAAATAAACGCAGCGATCGACGCGTTCATCGCGCTACGCTCGTGGCGCGTTTCGGCGTTGCGAGTTGTTGTTTTCGTTTTTTTTTTAATATGTCGTCCATTAGTTCCAGTCAGCGATGCTTCCGTCATCTTCGTCGTTTCACGGACACACTACTGGCGCTTGTAAATTTACACATTGGTGCGGATTCGTTATGCAACACTCCTGGGAATTTTAGAATGTGTGACCAAATGACACGAGTTTGTTCGCAATAGTCGAGTGGAAAGGAATTTAGTCATTTGAGATTATTTATATTGTTAGATAGCTGTTTCCAGTGGTTTTGCTTCATGTAACGTTAGAAATTAGGAGTCACTATGAAAACTGATGGTATCAAAAATTTTATTTTTAAATTTTGGTCACGAGAGTACGTATTCATAGGAATTCATAATTTAATAAATAAATTAAAATTTTTAAGAACATTCATTCTAAGAAAACCTTCGCAGCTATTGGTTATTGGAAATAAATTGAAAAATTAAATAACTTAAATACTTTTAAGCATAACAGTGTCATCTCAGCGACATATATTTTTTTTATCATTTCCTAAGGAAATGTTCTATTTTCTGGAATAACTTATATGTTAGTTAGTAATATGGTCCACACATAAGGGATAACAGGACGTTGCCAGCTGATATGTTGACCTTTGCGCTAGTTGGTAAATTGATGTACATAGAAGTATTAAATTTTTCGAATGCTACATTTCATGCAGATCGCGGAACTGGATGTTATTTTCCATAGAAACTTGCGGGGTAGTGTTTACATAATACAATAAATTCTATGTGAAGCGCTAGTCACGAAACAAGTAATTTTATCTTAGTTTAAGAAAATCGCAAGTTCTAGAAGACTCAAAATGATGTTAAACGAATTCTAAAGTTTTGAGAAGAATTTTGTAATATTTATATTTTCTGTACATTGCTATAATTGGTGGGGCAGAAACTGAAAATTTTCTAGAAAAAACATATATTCGTCGAGTAATTACCGAGTTATGAGGTGACTAAGAAATCGACACATAAATATACATTTCCATTTATCTACATTGATATTATAAAAGGAGATACCCTTGTTTGTTTAGAAAATAAACAAACAAGGGTATCTCCACATTACTTCAGAGACTAAGTGAATCAACATTGCTAAAAAAATCATCAGTGTGTTTTTCCGTAGAGTGGGAGGGTAATGATTACCTTCAAAGCTTGTTCTTAATTTCAAAAGTTATTATTTTTATGACAATAGTATTTCACGCGGACAAAGTCGCGGATAGTCGCTTGTGATAGATAACGACGCGGCACTTTTGCTCACCCCACTCCTTTGCCCCTTTGCGGTCCTCGCTCAGTGTTTAATACTATCGCTAGATAGTGACATTATTTTGAAAAAGAAATCATAATTACCTCACCTAACTGATTTTAACTTTTATCTTCTCGATGTCATATTAAGGTATCTAAGTTTCTTTTCAAGACTTAAATAGATGCGACAATGGAAACTAAATTGTTTAAAGTGATAAGATGCAAAAAAAAACAAACAAACCTAGTAGCAAACAGACGGGCATCTTACCTTTTAACGAATACGATTCTTCATCAGTCTAAAATACATGCTGTCTAAAATACATTTTTGGCATACTTTGAACATATACATTCATCATTACAATTAAAAAGTCTCTTAATTTCAACTTCGTAGTCTGGCGTTACTAAATGTTTTTAAATTCGTTGTATAAATTTGATCTTGTTCATTTTTTGTTTTACTTGAAAATAATTATATTGTCAGCATTTTTTTATTAAAGATTTTTTCATTTATATTTAATGATATTGATATATATTATATACAGTGTTACCTATTTTATACATTCCAACACAATCGTACTTAAGGAGTAAACTCCAGTCGCGCGTCGGAGCTCACACGCATATTTTTTAAATTTGTAAACCAACTTTTAGGACTTATGATTTAAATTATTAAATATCTTAATTCGTTCAATTTTTGTCGATTGTGCGTAAAGCTGATTGCTCACCTTGATCTGAATAGGGGGAATATGGTATTCTCCATAGGGAGCGATCGAGTTTCGACTTGTCTCTGGGTGTACGGCTCAATGAGATTAGTCTTTGGTAAGTTCGTTATATATCTGAGGGTCTTTTTCCATATGTTTGAACTGTCATTCTTGCAAGTGTCGATGCAAGCACGAACATGTAATTGTGATACGGTCGTTCAGAAAATTTATTTCAGGTTTCGTTAAAGTGTAACATTAAGTTAAAAAATAATATATAAATTATAATATAAAAACAATAAAACCCAATAATTTTAAAAGTAAAGTTTTTTTGGGCTGTTTTTGGTAACTCTTCAAGATTTTATCAAGTTAAAGTGCTTGCTGGCTGATGCAGCACGCCGGTGAGGTGTCAGGATGTCATCAGTTTGTTTAATGCTTAGCCGATTTTGGTGCGTATATTGATTGAAATATTGATTAGCTTTATATGTGACATTAAATTCATATTTAATCGGTTCCGCCAACCCTTATTTGTATAAAATTCTGTATAAGTAAACTTTAGTCGATCTAGCCGATGTTGGTGCGTATATTGATTGAAAAATTTATTAGCTTTATATGTGACATTAAATTCATATTTAATCGGTTCCGCCAACCCTTATTTGTATAAAATTCTGTATAAGTAAATTTTAGTCGATCTAGCCGATGTTGGTGCGTATATTGATTGAAAAATTTATTAGCTTTATATGTGACATTAAATTCATATTTAATCGGTTCCGCCAACCCTTATTTGTATAAAATTCTGTATAAGTAAACTTTAGTCGATCTAGCCGATGTTGGTGCGTATATTGATTGAAAAATTTATTAGCTTTATACGTGACATTAAATTCATATTTAATCGGTTCCGCCAACCCTTATTTGTATAAAATTCTGTATAAGTAAACTTTAGTTGATCTAGCCGATGTTGGTGCGTATATTGGTTGAAAAATTTATTAGCTTTATACGTGACATTAAATTCATATTTAATCGGTTCCGCCAACCCTTATTTGTATAAAATTCTGTATAAGTAAACTTTAGTTGATCTAGCCGATGTTGGTGCGTATATTGGTTGAAAAATTTATTAGCTTTATATGTGACATTAAATTCATATTTAATCGGTTCCGCCAACCCTTATTTGTATAAAATTCTGTATAACTAACTTTAGTCGATCTAGCCGATGTTGGTGCGTATATTGGTTGAAAAATTTATTAGCTTTATATGTGACATTAAATTCATATTTAATCGGTTCCGCCAATCCTTATTTGTATAAAATTCTGTATAAGTAAACTTTAGTTGCTCTAGCCGATGTTGGTGCGTATATTGATTTAAAAATTTATTGGCTTTATATACGACGTTAAATTTATATTTAATCGGTTCCGCCAACCCTTATTTGTGTAAAATTCTGTATAAGTATACTTTAGTTGATCTAGCCGATGTTGGTGCGTATATTGGTTGAAAAATTTATTAGCTTTATATGTGACATTAAATTCATATTTAATCGGTTCCGCCAACCCTTATTTGTATAAAATTCTGTATAACTAACTTTAGTCGATCTAGCCGATGTTGGTGCGTATATTGGTTGAAAAATTTATTAGCTTTATATGTGACATTAAATTCATATTTAATCGGTTCCGCCAACCCTTATTTGTATAAAATTCTGTATAACTAACTTTAGTCGATCTAGCCGATGTTGGTGCGTATATTGGTTGAAAAATTTATTAGCTTTATATGTGACATTAAATTCATATTTAATCGGTTCCGCCAATCCTTATTTGTATAAAATTCTGTATAAGTAAACTTTAGTTGCTCTAGCCGATGTTGGTGCGTATATTGATTTAAAAATTTATTGGCTTTATATACGACGTTAAATTTATATTTAATCGGTTCCGCCAACCCTTATTTGTGTAAAATTCTGTATAAGTATACTTTAGTTGATCTAGCCGATGTTGGTGCGTATATTGGTTGAAAAATTTATTAGCTTTATATGTGACATTAAATTCATATTTAATCGGTTCCGCCAACCCTTATTTGTATAAAATTCTGTATAAGTAAACTTTAGTCGATCTAGCCGATGTTGGTGCGTATATTGGTTAAAAAATTTATTAGCTTTATATGTGACATTAAATTCATATTTAATCGGTTCCGCCAACCCTTATTTGTATAAAATTCTGTATAAGTAAACTTTAGTCGATCTAGCCGATGTTGGTGCGTATATTGGTTGAAAAATTTATTAGCTTTATATGTGACATTAAATTCATATTTAATCGGTTCCGCCAACCCTTATTTGTATAAAATTCTGTATAAGTAAACTTTAGTCGATCTAGCCGATGTTGGTGCGTATATTGATTAAACAATTTATTAGCTTTATACGTGACATTAAATTCATATTTAATCGGTTCCGCCAACCCTTATTTGTATAAAATTCTGTATAAGTAAACTTTAGTTGATCTAGCCGATGTTGGTGCGTATATTGATTGAAAAATTTATTAGCTTTATATGTGACATTAAATTCATATTTAGTCGGTTCCGCCAACCCTTAAAAATTCTGTATAAGTAAACTTTAGTCGGTCTAGCCGATGTTGGTGCGTATATTGATTAAACAATTTATTAGCTTTATACGTGACATTAAATTCATATTTAATCGGTTCCGCCAACCCTTATTTGTATAAAATTCTGTATAAGTAAACTTTAGTCGATCTAGCCGATGTTGGTGCGTATATTGGTTGAAAAATTTATTAGCTTTATATGTGACATTAAATTCATATTTAATCGGTTCCGCCAACCCTTATTTGTATAAAATTCTGTATAAGTAAACTTTAGTCGATCTAGCCGATGTTGGTGCGTATATTGGTTGAAAAATTTATTAGCTTTGTATGTGACATTAAATTCATATTTAATCGGTTCCGCCAACCCTTATTTGTATAAAATTCTGTATAAGTAAACTTTAGTCGATCTAGCCGATGTTGGTGCGTATATTGGTTGAAAAATTTATTAGCTTTATATGTGACATTAAATTCATATTTAGTCGGTTCCGCCAACCCTTAAAAATTCTGTATAAGTAAACTTTAGTCGATCTAGCCGATGTTGGTGCGTATATTGATTAAACAATTTATTAGCTTTATACGTGACATTAAATTCGTATTTAATCGGTTCCGCCAACCCTTATTTGTATAAAATTCTGTATAAGTAAACTTTAGTCGATCTAGCCGATGTTGGTGCGTATATTGGTTGAAAAATTTATTAGCTTTATATGTGACATTAAATTCATATTTAATCGGTTCCGCCAACCCTTATTTGTATAAAATTCTGTATAAGTAAACTTTAGTCGATCTAGCCGATGTTGGTGCGTATATTGGTTGAAAAATTTATTAGCTTTATATGTGACATTAAATTCATATTTAATCGGTTCCGGCAACCCTTATTTGTATAAAATTCTGTATAAGTAAACTTTAGTTGATCTAGTCGATGTTGGTGCGTATATTGATTAAACAATTTATTAGCTCTATATGTGACATTAAATTCATATTTAGTCGGTTCCGCCAACCCTTATTTGTGTAATATTCTGTATAAGTAAACTTTAGTTGATCTAGCCTATGTTGGTGCGTATATTGATTGAAAAATTTATTTAGCTTTATACGTGACATTAAATTCATATTTAGTCGGTTCCGCCAACCCTTATTTGTGTAATATTCTGTATAAGTAAACTTTAGTTGATCTAGCCTATGTTGGTGCGTATATTGATTGAAAAATTTATTTAGCTTTATACGTGACATTAAATTCATATTTAATCGGTTCCGCCACCTATTATTTGTATAAAACTCCTATTACTGTATAAGTAAACTTTATTTGATCGTAAGAGTATAAAATATTTTGTTATTATCTATATGTGTGTGTGCGTGTGTGTCTGTGCGTATGCGTGCACACGCACACGCATATTGTTTGTGGTTATTTTGATGTCGAATATTTATAAATAATAAATTAAGTTTTATTTCACTATTTTCATTTATTTATGTAATTGTTTATTATTGATGATAATGAATAAGTCATTCATTTTTCGTAGTTTTTTTGACATTAATTCACATTTTTTGTCAGTACTCAATGTTCAAATAAAAAATCGAAACGTTAAGAGCGAACTTAAAAAATCTGTCAATTTTTTACGAGTAGAACTCGCACTACGAGGGTTCCGTACACATTTAGACACTTAAACGTTTAAGGGTACATATTATTTCTTATTAAACTATTTATAATGAAAATAAATAAAAACAAGAAAGTGTATATTTAATTTTTAAGATTAAATATAAATTTTTAATGATTTGTTCAAAACTTATAGGAGAATTATACCAGAAATTTTAAAACGTTATTGAGTGATAATTTTATAATAATATAATAAGAGATGTGTCTAACCATAGCTTCTCTTCACTGTTGATTTAATTTTTGAATTTGGTTACTATTAATGTCATATGGTGATTTAAGTTTTAGAGTTCAAATTAAAGACGTGGATTGTTAAAGCAAAATATTGTTTAAGCAAGTGATAAAATATTATAATTGTTTTGTAAATAATTATGCGTTTTATCATTAAATAATCGTTATTTTTGTTGTTTTTCATCCGTAATGTAAATAAGACTTGATTTAGCCAAATTATTTTGATTAGTTACTTTTATAGTTTAAGTAAGTATTCGGGTTTACGAACGAAATGTTCGGATTTTTAGCTAGCTCACCAGTTCTATTTTTCTAAAAGGTAATATGGTAACCCTACTTTCGGCAGAAGCATTCGTTGTCTGTGTGTTGTAACATGGCCAAGGTGAGTTGATTGGCATAAGCAATTTTGTTTGTTGGCACTTTACGTAAATTCGTAGCTGCTCTAATTGCTAAAGTGCGTAGCTATTTTGGAGTGTTATGTGCTTTATGGAATCTTTTATGGCGCTACAGTCATGCTTTTTTTTAGTTTCGTAATTGGGTAAAGTTTTGTTCTTTAAGTGAGCAGCGGTAACTCTCTGGTGCAAATATTCCCTGTTAAAGTGCACAGTGGTATTTCTACAGTGTATGCATTATCCACGAGCCTATTGTATTGCCTTCTTAATGGACTAACCATACTGAGTTGGAAGTTCAGTTATTCCGCGCGTTTGTTTGCGAACATAACAGCGTTGCGTTGCTTAGCAATTGTCGCTTTTTTCCCGAAAACATTGCGCCGCAGAGCCGCCGGGCGTTGACAGGCGGTGCCCGTGTTGGCGATCATCGTGCGCGCCGCCCGCCCGCGTCTCTGAAATAGACGTCGAATGACGGCGGCCGCGGCGGAAAGCATGTGGGCGGGCGCCGATGGACGACCCGACGATGGGAGATGCAGCACCCTTCGATGACGAGGTGGACGACGTCGAATTGGAAGTGCGTCGTGGCGATATCGGAGCGGTCGTTACGTTTGCTGACGAGAAAGAATAGGAGTTTAGCATAATTTTCCCATTGGGTTTATCAGATATAAATCGGTTAAAAGCGTGCGAAAAGAATGTAATTTTTGATGGCGTATCTCAAGGGGCAACTTCGAGTTGTATCAATCTTTCGAGTGACGAGTGGGAGTCACCCTTTGGATGTTAAAGGTTAATTCGTAACATTAGTGGGGTAACTTTTAGTGGTTCGAATGAGTGAAATTTTCGGTTTTCAAACCACGTTAGCTGGGGTATTATTTGAAAGTTGGTGAAATGAAAAAAAAACAAAGACATTTTATTTTTCTGTGCTTAGGAAATTGTTTTGGTCCAAGTGTATATCGTAATACGTATAAAGTATGATTTATTTGTTATTTATGTAATTTCAGCTGAAAATTTTGATCAAATGCAAGAATGTCTTCCGATCTCATGCTCTTTCATAACCCACGTGTTAAAAATTATGGATGAGGAGGAGGGTTGGAGGGAACTGTCAGCGCACATAATTTCGTAGTGTAATATTTTACGAACTAAGCTTGGAATAAGTAAAGAAAAACATTCAAAGGTTTATTCAATATGTGTTGAATTATTACGTGACAAACTCACTTTTACTGATGAACCTGGAATAAAAAGCTAAACCTTACCTAAATAGAGAATACCTGTAAAAATCAAGCTTCTAACTCGATGCATAAAAAGAATGCCGCTTTTCAAATATAACGTACCTACTTTTACATTCATCGAAACTACTAGGAGTCCTGTTGATTTACTTAAACTTAGGTCAAAGGAAAATCTGACAGAATAAGCAAAGAAAGAAAAACGTTCAGAAGTCATTAGTTTATTCAATATATGTTGAATTATTACGTGACAAACTAACACTGTTGCTAATGAACTTGGAATAAAAAGCTAAACCTTACATAAATAGAGAATAGATAAAAACGATGCTAATAAACACGGTATACAACAAGCTCGTCATAACTTTATCTGTCAAACACTATTCCGACCTCGACCTAAGTTTAACTTTGGTTTAACCTAAAAAGATTTCACATTTCGGCGAGTACATCTAACAGCACGTCAGTTTTTGGAAATCGATTGTGTTTATAATTATTTTAAAGAAAATGGCTTTATGTAATTTAATTTGTAGAAACGAAACTGTCGAAGAGAAGAGTATTATTTAATTTATTCCATGTGGCTATGCTAAGAGAAATATATATTGATGACAACCATTATTTGTTCATGCTGTTCTAATGATGTCTTCGTAGCTCGTATTCTGTTTTCAGAATCTCATGCTCTTACATAACTGGAAAAAAAGAGAAAAAAAATAACAAGAATGGACATGAGCAAAAAATTATATAAATTTTAAAAACGCTTTAAAGGCGCCATCTGATGACGCAATCATAGATGCAGCCTCATATTATACGTGTTTGTCTATCGCCCGATAGTCCACGCGCGGTCAGGACTCTCAGTCGGATTTACTGACAGTTAAAAACGTATTTTGTATGGATACTTTAGGAATCGGTGCGTGCAGAGTAGGGTACGGTCGGTAAAGTTGACTCTTGTTTCGACTCGACTGACAGTTAATGAGAAACAGAAATACGTTTTTAACCATCAGTAAGTTCGACTGACAGTCTATACCGTGTGCGGTGCATATGGGCGTATGAAACGCGACGTTGCCACGTTCGATATTTGAAATAAATAAGGAAAAGTTATTCTATTGTTTCACTGAGTTTATTAGTATTAATTAATACCTTCATTATACCAAACTTATGAACGGTATAAGTATTCTCGGAGTAGTGTAACTTAAGTTTAGCATTTTTTATATTTAGTAACAGTGTAAACGTTTTTGCTTTTTTGTGTAATCGTAAACTACCTGCTAAGCTTTATGATACTATAATATAACGGTACGGAACTGTCATTTTGGAGTGTTATGTTCTTTATGGAACCTTTTATGGCACTAGAATCATGCCTTTTTTTTAAGTTATAAATTCTACATTCGTAGATCCGGTTTCAGTTTTAGTTAAACAAAAGCTCGGGAATTGGCGCGGCGCGACCGCTTTATGCAAATAGCGCCGTTCGTTATCTTGATTGATTCGTGGAAAGTGTGTCGCGGCGGCATGCCAGATCGGCGGGCAGGATCGGCTGCAATATGTCACCTGGCGACGCCACCTGCGCAGGCGGCCGCCAGCCCGTTCTGGGTTAGCGGCACTCCCGGGTGTATTTGCGTACTTAGTGGGGCGCGACCCCTTTAATTATAGCGGGGCCTTCGGGGATATCGCCAGTACTGTGGCTGGGTGTACTGGATAGATCAACGAGAACTGGAAGGGCGATGAATACTTTTAAAGGAAATGGTCTAAAAATCACATGATATAAGCAATGGAAGCTGGAGATTAAATCAGAGATGTAGATTGCCATTGAATTGTTTTTATTTTTCGTGCAATTTATGAAACATTATAGGTGTTTTGTAAGTAATCCTGCGTTTTGTCATTATATAATCGTTTTTTTTTGCTTTCGTTTCCTAAAGTAAATAAGATTTGATTAAGATGAAATACTATTGATTAGTTAGGTACTTTGATGTTTTACGTACTCGGGATTACGAACGAAATGTCCGAGTTTTTACCTCCATTTTTCTTCAAGGTAATACGGTAACCCTACGTTCAGAAGAAGCTTAAGGAAATATGATCCAAAGAAAATTGGAAAAGTTTTAGCAAATAGTAGATAATAACAGTAATTATCATTATTGATATGATGCCTTTTTCTTCTAGTATTAATTTTCAATTCTTAATTTTATTGTTTTCCAAGTTCTCCTCAAGGCAATCTTCTAATCGTTTTGGGTCTGCTCCTCGGTCTGTCATGGAACGGAGTAGCTTTACAAACTTTCAGTGGTGTTGTGCTTGTATCTGCTTTTCCTGTTTAGTTGCTTGAAGCTGATAGATGTGAGATGTGATTATTCGAGTATCAGAATCTACTGGCGTTTCTTTTGTCATTATTTCATTCTGTACTTATGGCCAAAGTGGTTGGACTTTACTAGATTTGGTTCCTAAAATAGAATATATATTATTTCCATCCCCATTATATTAAACAGGTACATTGTTTTTATAATGCTGGAAAATACACTATTGATTAAATCAAATCAAGGTTAAATAGTTTGATGTAAACAAAAGTCATAATACTGTAGATGTTCACAATTAAATGAAACTATGTGATGTAGTATTATTTCTACTTTCTTTAATTTCTTTACCACAACCTAGGTTTCGTTGTATTACAACATCTTCAGGTGGGATATTAGCAAAGATTCTCTGCTAATATCTCTTGCTCTTTCTAATATCTTGGAATCTTTGCTAATATCCCACCTGAAGATGTTGTAATACAACGAAACCTAGGTCGTGGTAAAGAAATTAAAGAAAGTAGAAATAATACTACATCACGTAGTTTCATTTAATTGTGAATAATGAATTTCTACAAAATTAACGCCAAATATATTCAATACTGTAGATGTTGATCCATTTCTTGACCTTAGATAGATGGTTAAAGCACAGCATAAAAAAGTTCATATTTACATTGTTTGTCATTTTCTAACCATTAAGTTAATTTAGCCTAATGTTTGTTTCGTCCTTTCCAGGATCCTGGGACCTACAGCGGTGCGGCAACTTGTGGCACGCCACGAACCTCTGCCCAGCAATGCTCGACCCCTCTACTCACTCGCCATGCGAGGCACTGTCATATGCTTCACCGGGTTCCGCAAGAAAGATGAGCTGGTAACTATTTGCTTTCTTTTTTGATGAAGTCTTTAGTCTGTTTGATTTGTTGGAGCCTAATTTAAAATTCTGTCAGGTTGAAATTCATGTTAAGTCAAAAGGTCAGGCAGAAACAGCTTTATGTATCAATAGTTAATCGCAGAATAGGATGTTGTAACAAAATTCCGATGCTTACGTGCTTTTTCATAGCTATAGCCATTGTGAATCACTAGATTATTATTATTTTTATTAACTTTTCAGTTTGTTTTTTTATCAATTTTTATATGAATTCATAATCTTTTTTTACGTAATCCTTTTTACTTACTCACTTTTGGATGTTGTGAGTTTGTTTAGTTTCTAATCCGGTAAATACCACCATAACATAAAAAAATTCTAACAAATATCAAAAATTCAAAAGGGTGCTTTTTGTCCTTTTTTCGCGCCTCTATGGAGCAATATATAAACTTGATTTTCGACGCAGAGATAAATGGCAAGCCAGGCAATGATATAGACTGCTTTCTGTCCCAGGAAATTTCATCCTAACTAATATATCAATTCCAACTAATACTAAAAATTTGGAAGTGTGTTTGTTAGTCGTTCTTTCACGTCGCAACGGAGTAACGGATCGGAGGGATTTATTGCACAGATATGGTTATGGCAGATATGAGCCAGAAAATGACATAAATTACTTTCTAATCCGGTAAAGATCATCCTTACTAATATAACAATCCCGACTGAAATTAAAAATTCAAAAGTGACTACAGGAAATAAAATAGATAACATTCTAACCCAGAAAATTTCATCCTAACTAATATTATAATCATAATTATTATTTTAAATGGGCAACTGTGTTTATTTGTTCTTCTTTCACGTCAGAAAAAAGCAGAAAGTCACCTTGATTTTTTTAAAACTGAATAGTTGGTAGGCTGAGAAATCATATAGGCTATTTTTTATTTCAAGAAATTTCATTACTTTGGGAAAATTCTTAATTTTTATTTAGACACCTGTCATAGGTGTCTGTAGTGCTCTCTGAATTCGATCAATTCATTAATGTAGGAAAAAAATTTAGTTAGTGTTTGGTATTTTTGTATAGGATATTTTGAATAGTACTTTTAAATGGTGAAATACATTTTTATGAATGCATCTGATAAAAACACATGAAGTTCTGACATTTTTTGTACTATTTTAGTTCTCTAAGTGATTTGGAGATTACTGCAAAATATTGCTGTGTAATTACTGGTTATTTATGGAAATAGACCTGCAAGTCTTTAATTTTTCTTTTTTTCTTGTAGTAGCTCTTCTTTTTTTGTGAAAATCTTAACTTGTCCACTCAATTTCAAACTCTATAACAGATGTGTGATTATACTTGTACAATTTAAATTTCAAACTTTCTATAACAGATGTGTGATTATACTTGCATAATTTAAACTTCAAACGCTCTGTAATAGACATGTAATTATACTTGTCTAATTTACATTTCAAACTCTCTGTAACAGATGTGTGATTATACTTGTACAATTTAAACTTCAAACTCTCTACAACAGATGTGTGATTATACTTGTATAATTTAAACTTCAAACGCTCTGTAATAGACATTTAATTATACTTGTATAGTTTAAATTTCAAACTCTCTGTAACAGATGTGTGATTATACTTGTATAATTTAAACTTCAAACGCTCTGTAATAGAAATTTAATTATACTTGTATAATTTAAATTTCAAACTCTCTGTAACAGATGTGTGATTATACTTGTATAATTTAAACTTCAAACTCTCTATAACAGATGTGTGATTATACTTTTAGTTGATGCCGGGTGTAAAATGCTCTTCAAATTGCGAAAGTCACTTTTATTTATTTTCAAAGCATAAAAGATGGTATGAAGGATTGTGTTGAAGTATCATCATATCTGGAAAACTATGATTTTTTCCAGGAAATTCTGAAAAGGTCATGGAAATAATTTTGTATATGATATGACAAACCTAACGAGTGTAGTATTTTGTTGTATGATTTTTGTTTAGTATATTGCTTTTTTTTGTCAACTTATGTATGATGGTTTTTTTACCTTATGATCATATCTCTCCATCCCACAATAATAAGTTTAAAAAATAAAAAAAAACCTCTGTTCTCTAATTCTTTCTAGTTAAGTTTTTGACAGTTGAGATTTTTGGTTTCTAAACCATCTTATCACATTTTAATGAAAAAACTTTCCATTTTCTGAATGTTTTATGCCTGTTCTAAATCTCAGGAAATGGAATAAACTCAAAATTGAGATCTATTACATAATAGCTGTGCAAAATGGATTTTGATAAAATTTGTATTGGTAATAAAAATATTCCAAGTACAGATTTCTATATGCACATAGAAAATTTGTTGGGGATAGAAAATTAATCGCAACATTTCTGCAAATTGACAAAAAGATTTTGCAAATTGCCACAGGGAAGTACTCAAATTATTTTTGTAATGAACTTCTATTTAGATTATTGATAGAGTCAACACTAAAGTTAAAGCAATCATTTTCTGATATGTTGTTATACGTTATTCAGCTATGTATGAAAGATAACTCTATCACTGCAATCATTTTGACCTGGTGATTCCTTGTTTATCGTTTAATAGATATTGTGTTCCTTATTTATGTTCATATTCATTTATCTTCACCGAAAGAAATAAAATGTTTCAATTAACGTGTGAGATAAAAGAGAAGCGCTCCGACGGTGGTCATCTTCAAAGGACAGCTGTGTCATGCGAGATAATTGTGTATCGTTGTTGATTTTCCTTCGACGGTGGTCTTTGGATTCTGATGCAATAATAATGCTGTGATTGTTATTGTTTGTTATCGAACCTGTCTCAGTTCCTGTTTAGTTTGATTATGATAGGGAAACATTTTTAATATGATTATTTCATGAAGATGGAGTAATACGCTAGATTAATCCATTAAACGAAGTAACGCATGAGGAGAGAATATTGCGGGAAGATTTAAGCATAAATGAGGAGTGAAAGGCAGCATCATGTACACTAACATTGAAGGAAGTAGTTTGCATAATATATGTTATATATATATATATATATATATATATATATATATATATATATATATATATATATATATAAACAAGAGTTGTATATATGTATATATTTTACTACTAAATAGTTTCAGTATAAGGTGTGTGTGCGGGTTGTCAGAATTTATTCTTAAACTTCTTCTGTTTTTTTTTAAACATATATCTATGACAGGCCTTGAGGTTAGTTTATACTTGATTTGGGCAAGCCGGTACTCTCTTATACGAATCATATATAACGTATCGTGCCATATAAATCCTAATTTATGTAAGCTTTTCACTTCAAGTAATTATGGAAGAAATTAATTTGTACTGATGTAAAATACCCACACCTGAAATAGAGTTAACCAAATAATTTGTGTTTTGATATGCAGGAGATTCAGGGGACAGAGACTTTACTTTACAGTCCTCAATTCCATCCATTCCAACAAAGAAAAACAAACTAGATAAAAATTAATAAAATTGTATCAGATAGGCACTCCTGATTTTGATTAACAACTATCTCTTCTGAATTTTTGGACAGTATAGATATCATTATCAACATTGTTAATTTTTTCAGTTTCTTTGGGAAGTTGAAAAAAATAATTAAATGTTTTTGAACATGCATTTTTATAAAATCTTACTAGAATTAAATATTAATTATAATGTTCTGAAAAAAATTTCCTTTGAACCCTTTAAATTTTTCCATTAATAGAAATTAAAATTTTTCTCCATAATATCTGTACTTGTTCTGTAGTAAACGTCCATGAATGGTTCTTACTTGCTGTGGATAAAATGCTGCGCTGATATTGACAACATTGAGGTTATGTTACCTGTGGATACGAGATTAGATTTTTAAAAAACTAAACATTGTATTGGTTCTACGAATTATTAAAATGCTTTTATACAATACACTACACCATATTTAGGCATTATAAATCATTTTCATTGATTACAATGTGTATGCTATTGCGACTTCACACGAAAAAATGACAGCATTGTAACTAATAGTTTATTAATTTGTAACAGATGGCATTGTACCTATTATGTTAAATATATTAAATTAAATTTTAACTTTCGTTTAATTACCAGTCTCATTAGAATGTGACCGCAATACAAATAATTATTTATATATGAAACAAAATTTTATGTGCTCGCTTCGATATAACTTCAATCGGTAACACGTGCTTGGTGCCTTTGTACTAATAATGACAACACAGTTATTATTCTGAGGCGACCTCGAACGTCCTTGTATCGAACACCTGCGGCTGGCTTTATCGTGTACCGATTATTTTTATGATAATTGATAGCGTGTGTCATCAAAATATTTGTTTTAAACATTTCTGTTTACATCGGTATGTATATTGAGGGAAATATTTATTAATCATATCAGTGATTATGAAGTTCAACATCATACCTACTTGCCAATTTTTTTTTGGCTCCATTTATATTACAATCTGTTTTCTTTGAGATTTCGTAATAATTTTATTTTGAAGGTTGAGTTTTAGAAGTATATACAGACTGTATTATTCATGTGATAACAGTGTACTGTCACATATTTTGGAATTGTTTAAAAATTTATTCATGTGTAACAGTGTACTGTCACATATTTTGGAATTGTTTGTGAATTTATTCATGTGTAACAGTGTACTGTCACATATTTTGGAATTGTTTGTAAATTTATTCATGTGTAACAGTGTACTGTCACATATTTTGGAATTGTTTAAAAATTTATTCATGTGATAACAGTGTATTGTCACATATTTTGATATTGTCTAAAATTTTCCACTTCAGTCTTGCAGCAATTGTATTTACACTCATTTGGCTATGTCGTTGGGGTACCTGTGTTGATAAACTGTATGAAGTTTCATTGTAATTTCTTGTTTATTTAATAGCGTACAATGTAAAGTGTTTTTTTGAAATCCCTTTTAATGGTGTGGTATTGTTTTTTTTGTTTATTACCGAATAACTTTACGATGAAGCGACAAGTATCACAAAATTTGGCTTGCGAGTAGATTGTGTGGCAAATTACCAGGTGGGACCTTCAGATTTACACGACTTGACAGGCTTTGATGATACTTGGTGTAGACTTTGTTCATGATTCGAATGAATATAAGAATATAATAGCTATTTATTTAGAGGATACAAATCAATAGTAAAAATATTGTATTTGCAACCCTCAATAATAAAAATGTTGTATTGTGATATACCAGTATATGTTGCAACATGTATGGTTATATAAGCAAAGTGTTTAATATTTTTCATAGACCAACGTTGCAATAGCCCTCATTGAAAATCCACGTGGATGATATTTCAATATTTGAGTGAGCGTAGTTTCTTACATGCCACTTTTATACCTTTGCATAGGCTTGACTTGAATAATCATAGTTAATGTCATTTAGGAAGGTAGGGTTAGTAAGCCTCATATCTCATAGTGAAAATGATTTTGTTTCAAAGCTGAAAATTAGGTCTTCATCTTTTTTGCCAGCGTGAAACATTACATTTTGTCGTGGGATGGAGCTGGCCAGTATTCTGGCTTTTTTCTTGGTTGATTGCCCTTAAATTAATTAAATATGCTATATAACCTTGCATGGAAACAAATCAAGAGAATAAGCTCTTGGTACGATACTGCTTCAGCCAATAGACTGGCTGTATAAATTAACGAAATCAGTTGTTAATCCATGTTATTGGCCGGATCCATCTCTAATGGGTCAAAAGGAGAGACGTATACTCTGTCAGAATTTTTTAAAATATGTATGAAATTTCAGTGTGTGACGGATTTGGAAGTTAACATTATGTTGTGTTTAGGGAGCATGGGAGCGATATAAAAGATAAGATCAATAAGGAATTTTCTAAAAAAATTAGAGGCGGAGAAAGAAATGAAGAGATGAATAAAATAAACTATTGTTAAATTAGTTTGTGCCGAATGAACGGATGTCAAAAATAAGATTGCTTATATTCATATTCAATTATTGATTATGAAGAAAAATGAGGGTAAATCTGGATTCCATAATAAATTCTGGATTCCATTTGAAACATTTGTTCATTGTTTATTACGTTTTTGTGACAGTAGAGGCAAATAAAGTAAAATAAGGCAAAAAAGAAAGATCCCGCTGAATTATTAAAAGTTCACAATGTGCGAGACCTTCAGAAATATGCAAGTTAATATAAAGATTTGAATAAAATATAAAATGTCTCCCGACCAAGACGAAAAGGGGCTGCATTATATGTAAAATTATCATACTTTATAAAGTCAATTACAGAAAATTTATCATACTTTATAAAATCAGTTACGGAAAATTTATCATACTTTATAAAGTCAATTACAGAAAATTTATCATACTTTATAAAGTCAATTACGGAAAATTTATCCTACTTTATAAAGTAAATTATGGAAAATTTACCATATTTTATAAAGTCAATTACAGAAAATTTATCATACTTTATAAAGTCAATTACGGAAACTTTATCATACTTTATAAAGTCAATTACAGAAATTTATCATACTTTATAAAGTCAATTACGGAAAATTTATCCTACTTTATAAAGTAAATTATGGAAAATTTATCATATTTTATAAAGTCAATTACAGAAAATTTATCATACTTTATAAAGTCAATTACAGAAAATTTATCATACTTTATAAAGTCAATTACGGAAAATATATCCTACTTTATAAAGTCAATTATGGAAAATTTATCATATTTTATAAAGTCAATTACAGAAAATTTATCATACTTTATAAAGTCAATTACAGAAAATTTATCATACTTTATAAAGTCAATTACGGAAAATTTATCCTACTTTATAAAGTCAATTATGGAAAATTTATCATATTTTATAAAGTCAATTACAGAAAATTTATCATACTTTATAAAGTCAATTATAGAAAATGTATGATACTTTATAAAGTAAATTATGGAAAATTTATCATACTTTATAAAGGTTTCTAACTAATAATATATTCTGTATTTTTCAGACGTACCTGATAACACTTATCCACTACATGGGTGGGTCAATTCGCAAAGACATGTCGGCGAAGGTGACGCATCTTATAGCAAACTGTGCGGGCGGTGACAAGTATCGGTATGCAGCAGCGTTTCGCTTGCCGGTACTCGCTCGCTCGTGGGTCGATGCATGCTGGGAACGGCGGGACGATGTTGATTGTATCGCGACAGAGGAGGCATTCATGGTAAGTTGTGACGTGTATATGCTCAAGATGTCTTTAGCGTTGATAATTTAGTCTATCAAATTACCATTGATGAATGTGGAGACATTGGAAATGTCGGAAATAGTAAAGGATTAAATACTCGCTCATTTGCAATGAACGGGCTTGAAAAATAGAATTATGTACCAAAGCGGTATATTTGACAGGTGCGTCTGTCATCATTCTGGTTGGTGAGGTGTTTATGAGGGATTTTATTATGCTTCTGTCTCAATATAGGAGGAAAGGAGATGATTGCATAGTTGATTCAATTATTTTAAATCAGTTCTGAAATTGTGGTTATCATCAATTGAATGTTTCTTTATACACTTTTAGTATGAAAAATATTGAGATGAAACTTGTTTATAGTTAGTAACAGATCTGGCAAACCTGAAAACATGTAAAAGATTTTGAAGGTTTTTCTAGAAAATGTTTTAGGTTTTAAAATCAAGTGACCAATCGATAGTTATTGGAATAATGACAAACTAAAATAGGGTCATATTAAAATTCAAATTGTAATAATTAGAATTAAATCTAGCCATGATTTAAAGGTATCATGATTAAATTAAAAGATTAGATCTTGTGACTATACATTGTACCTTATTTTTCACCATTACAATTTATTTTTCCATTTGGCTAATGTTAAGGGGGATAGTCACTGTGGCATCAAAAAAATACTTTGTTTTTATATTTTTTAGTTGAGAATATAAATTAGAAGATGGTCATAGGACGGACATATTATTCCCAATATTATAAACCAGTTTGAATAAATTTTTACATAGTTGGTAAAAACAATATATCAAATATATTAGTAGGTTAGTTAATGTTCCTCGATAAAATATATCCTCATGGTCCGACATGTAATAACGGGCCGCATTTATCTGACACCAAAAAACTATTTTTTTAATGTAGAGAAGTGTCATTATCATTGAACGTAATTGTTTTTTTTATATTTATGGCAAAACAGCGATTGCTTAAAGATACAAGTATGGTTTTTGTTACTTGATTATTGCAATAAAGTGCTATAAAAAATGAAAATCTTTGAAATAAAAAAAAATGGTTATGCTTAACGATAGCTACTGCCATTCAGAACATAACAATATTTGTTCAGACAATTGATGTTCAAGTTATCGTATTGGTTATATTGAAGAATAAAAGAAATACAATAAACTTGACAAAATAATGGAGTCTGGCATTATATGAACATATAACAGATGTTTGGTCGGAGTGTTCCATCCATATGCCTTATCCTGGTCGCTCTACCTGCTCCTACTTAAAATGCTGCAACTTTCTCATTTATACAAATTATAATGTAAAATATTACACATATATTCTCAAAAGTACGCACTTTAAATATATGCAAAAAAATCTATTTTTTCAACCTCTTAAAGTGACTACTCTCCTTAAGAAACGATCCAAATTAGTATAAAATGATTACATTATTGTGTATCCCAAAATGAATTGAAATAGATTTTTTTTCGAATATAGTCGCTTACTTAAATAAACTGCAACTTAAATCACAATAATATCAATTTAAAAATTGCATAATATGTCATGTAAAATATGACATATTCTGTTGGATGCTAAATAAGCATGTATGTAAATGTCCAAAGCAAAACCAAAGCCACGGACCGACTGACTTAACACTTAGCATACTTCAATACATCTTTACATGACTAAAGCTGAAATAGAGTGAGTGGAATGATATAAGAAAGTGAAATCGCCAACCGTCGGAGGGTGGTTCTGAAAAATCTGGTTAAATTACATCTGTTAATTTTGGAATTACTTTTTTTTCGTAGCGGTTTTTCATTTTCTAAAAGCTGCCAGCAAGATGACTTTTGAAACGTATTATGAAGTTGAAATGGCCGGCAATTTGCTTTTGGAACATTATATTTTACTTCACGATTTTGAAGCTGCTGTGTTTGCTTTTCAATTATAAGTTATTAAATATGTTAAAGTGTGTTTCGGTTAACTGTAGAAAGGTAGTGGAGATTCTAGTGTGTAGGGAAATATTTCATTTTGGAACTTGGTTTGGCGGTGTAAAGGCGAAAAATATAATTTATTTACTTAGATATAAAAATTTACTGCTAGCTTCGAAAGATATATTAATAAAAAGTAAAAAAAGAAATAAATATAAAAAAGTCCCACCCAGCCCAACCCAAATCATGTCAGTAGTTTGTGTTACTTATACTTTTGTATTATTTAAATTTTTTTTGTCTATAAAGAATTTTCTTTGTGAAATCTCTTACAGTCAACTGATTAAATTTCAACACCAATTGGAAGAGATTGCACATGTAGCAATAAGCTTACCATATGTATTATGCATTAGAGGTGATAAATAAATAAATAAAGTAATGTAGATATTAATGCAAAAAAGTTTACAGTTATGTTCGTTTTCTGAAATTTGCACTGTAATTTCAAACAATAGACTGAAGTTTAATCTCAACAGCATAGAGATTAATTTTCCATAAGAAAGTAATGAGATCTTGATTGAAGAAAAGGTTAAGGTGTTTTTTGACTAAATTGCCAAGGAATGGTTTATGGGAAAATTTAATGCAATAACGTGATGGTCTAATTAATAAGGCAAGATGTCTTGAACACAGACGCTGAAGGAGAATTTTTGAACATTTAAAATGAAACAGTTTAGTTGGTTACAGCAGTTGTAAAAAATTTGTTTGTATATATAAGTGTTCAGGAAATTGTTACTGTGTTAGGTTGCAAGCAGAACCTTAGAGGTCATATTTTTGTGCTGATTGTAGACAAATGAGAAATAAGAACTATTAGCAGAATGTTAATGTCATTCGAAGTTTATGAAGATAATTCTTAACATGTATTTTTTATTGAATAAATATGTGAAATTTTTTCAATTCCAGAATGAGCACAAGCTGAAAGTGTTTGCCGGCTCGAGAATCTGCTTCGTGGGATTCCCGGAGGATGAATGCCAGCATATGGCTGATATCCTGTTGAAGAATGGCGGAGAAGCATGTCAACTCGATGACCCCACGTGCACTCATGTGGTGAGTCTTTGTCGTTGTTTATTTTAAAGTTAGCCTTGGCTTGATTAATTAAGTTTGGTTTATTTTAAAAAAAAATTGTTATTTTAGTTGAGGGGATCTAGATGTTACTGTGCATCCTGTGGGTGTTATGGGTTAGTTTTTGGATAATAATGTGGTTGGTGGTTTCGGGGTTGGAAGTATTCCGGTTTGTAATGTTAATATTGTTAAAGAAGATCAAATTTTTATTAGTTTGTCTTGTCATAAGATATTTTCATTGCAAGGTTTATTTAGATACGTTCATTATATATATTCTGAATTTTTTCCTGTTTATTACTTTTGGCTTGAACTTTTTTTTTACATAATTGTGTCATTTCTGTTTTATGTTTGTTATTCAAGCGTTGGATTAGTCATTTAGGTAATATGCTGAATTTTCTTCCTACATCGTGATTCTGGAAAAAATTTTTTTTGGCTCAAAGGTTTGACTCAAAAATTCTAGGAGCTAGGGAATTGTATTAAATATATTTTAATTTCCACATCTTTGTTTTTTTGGCTGTGTTAAACCATTAAGAAAATTAATGGGTGGATCGGAGGGATATGGAGACACCGCTTGTCCCCTTGTATTGCTCTTTAAAACTATTTTCATCGCTTTCAATTGTCCTTAAGTCTATAAGCATCATGATTACATATATTTCTATACATAGTTGTATACATAGATTAAATTTTTTTATAAAAATGAATTTCGCTTGCTTACTTACGAGACCAGTCAGAGTTTTGTGAAGGTATGTGATGCTTTTCATTTTGGTAGTTTATGTGTCATCGGCTCTTTGGAAATGATTTCAATTCTTTTTGCAAACTTGGACATTGATTCAAAATTAGATCAATTAATATTTTACTAGGAGCAGGTGACAACTTATCATCTGTGTATTCTTTTTCTCTTTGGATTACCATATTGTTCCTCTTTATTATTAAAGATTATGTTTGTCAATTTTTGTTGCAATATATCTACAGCATTATGTCGAGCTTCTTGCAGGCTGCGATGAGATCATTTGAATAGATCGCTGAACTGCTTCAGAAATGTTTTTTAACCTGTTTTCTTACATTGTTTAGTTTATCAAGGTTTTGATCCATTGTTGGGTCTCAAATGTAAGGGTTCTTGTTTAACTCACTGTCTGTCAATCTGTTTTGTTACCGTTGTTGTCCACTGGAAGGGCAGTAGATGCAGAGAGAGATAGATAGATCTCAAACATGTCAATCTCGTAGTACTATTGGGATGCAGTATCTTTGTCTTATTTGAGTAGAATATGAAAAATGGCATTTCTTGTACCGAGCAACTTGTCTTTTCATATCTTAAATTTTTAAAATCGTTTTATCTTAATCTGGAAGTTAATAACGTGTTTTTTTTTTCAGAAGTAATATTTATCACAAGTTCTTATCAATGATTTAACTTGTTTACACAACTAGGACTGCCAGTTTTGATTAGTGCATGCGTACTGAAAGTAATACGAGCCTCATTGGATGTCCTTATAAGACGTTATTGTTACACGTCGTTTTGTCTACTGTTGTAATAGTTAAAAGTCAGCGGAAATTTTAGCAAAGCTGTTGTCTGCTTACCGCAGCACGCCTAATAAATATATCGGGCCACATGCGCCTCCCGAGAGTCTCGTTTCAGAGCCTCTCTGCGCCGTATATTTGCGCAGTTGTCGACAGACTGAATACGCGTGCCGTTGTCGTTTTTAGCTGTAAATATTTAGTTGTAGATTTAATTACAATGTGTAGAGACAAATGTAGCATTTGATTTTGTTTCCTACGATATTTGATAGTGGGTAAGTGCACAGTTTTTCGTTTTGGTTATTTTGACTTTGAGTTTATTGATACAGTTTGTACGTATTTGTGGAATGACATGGGTGTAATACGTTCTATAGTTTAATGGGAGTAATTTTGCTCTGCGGGAGGGATGGTTCTTTATAACTGTTTTGTGGAAATCATACTAGAAATGTTAAAGATATAGTTGGTATATATTTTTCATAAAAAGTAATGTGTCTTTAATAATTTTCTTGTGTTTTAGTTTCTTGTCATGTGGCACATTAATATCATGTGGCCATTTATTGTTTTATTTGTATTTCTCTGTTTATTTTGTTTAACAAACTTTGTGCGTTTCAATAGATTCACACTGTCGGAACAGTATGTATTGTATGTTTACAGATTTGTATCAGGTTTGTCGGAACAGATTTTATACCTATGTTGTGTGCTTATTTTATTGTCGAGTGGACTGGAACCAAACCTTACATTTTGATAAAGTATTTTTTGGTCTTGTTTTTAAAATTCTATTAAATTGAAAAATTTTCATTGTGCAATTTCATTACAATCTCGGTAAAATAATAATGATCTATTCATTAAACACTTCTTATAAGATCATTGCTTATTATAACAATGCAGGCGTCAATGACGAATAGTTATAGCTGATTTGGGGTATTGTCAATTTTTTTGGAAATCATATAAAATTTGGTTGAAATATAAACCATTTAAGTTGTAAAATACAACATTTTTCAATTAATTACCAATTCAGTTTGCTAATTAACTTACGCCACCGTTTGCTCTTTGTGCGAGCCGACGCCGACTCTAGGTAGGATTTACAATATAATTGTTAGTATTTGTCTTTGTCGGTTTTGACATGCTATGCAAAGTATGGCTATTTATTTTGACTGTCAGCGAGAGCCGTTGCCTTGGAATCTATGATGTGATTCCGAGATTGGCAAAACAAGTTAGTTTGAAGACGTTTATTTAGAATGTGGTGGTAACATAGAATTTAATACCTTATTAGATTCGAATGTCCGTTTTGATATAAAATTTTTATTTTGCACAGTACCAGGTGGATGTCGCTTCGAGCGTTTCATGAGGAGCATTTATTTGTTTGTTTCAGTGTTTTGTGATTGGGTTTTTCATAAATAGTAAATATATTTCCGTTTAATAACATTATTGATTTTTATAACATGGTTTTTTTGTTATATTTTTATTTATCATTGTGTTTTTTGTCATGTAGCTAACTTTGGGATTAAATCATATGACATCATTTAACAATGTTCATTAAATATTTTGTTTATTTGATAAAAAAATTAAGTGTAACACATGATCGTAAGATGCATAATAAATTTTAAAATTCAATACCGGTTTTATAAATATAAGATGTATCGACCTGAAGTCTTGTGTAACTGAAGTGATAAATTTTGTGTATAAGTTAACAGCTTGCTAATTATTATAATTAATGGTGGTAAATTAACATTTTGTTATTTTGTCATTAAGTGGAACTGTTTGGGTTTAAGCGAACCAGTCCATCTACAGATCTTTAGGCTAGTTTTGCCGATGTTATTAAGCATGCGAATTTTTACTTTTATAGTGTCTGTAGTTTTCGCACTGAAAAATGTAACGGATGACGATAATTCGGTATTGTCTAGTTGATATATGTGTTACGCTAAAATGTTTTGTAGCCTTTTTTATTCCGGAGTATGTGTAGTGATACTAATAAAATGCTATTATATTAAAATTTAACACTGCATTTAGCGGAAACTATATTAGGTAACTAATTAGTACTTCTTTTTCGGTTTTCACTATAGTAAATAGTTTAAATTTAAAATATCAAATGAGAATCCATATTTGACTTTAATGTTATTTTATAGTATTTAACAAATCTATGATAGATCATTGCAGAATCATAAAAATTGTAACATGTTTTTTGTGGTCACAAATTATTAAATATGCTGAAGTGTATCACAGTATAAATTTCAAAATTTACCATCGATGCTTCTGGTAACGGGAGGCTCAGAAAGTATATACTCAGAGTTATTTCTGGTTTTGATGAAAAAATGTATTGACGTTTTCTTAGAAAGATATATAAATTGTCACATTTATGAAAATATTGGCCAGTTTCAAATAACGATCATTTTTTTTCCTGAAAAATTAAATTGCTAAATCTTATTTCAATAGTGAATGTTTCTTAAATATATATATACTTAGATCACTTGCTATTTTCTTTAGTGCTTCCTTAAAGGCTGCCAAATGCTGACTGTTATGCTTCATTTTACATTGCTTATTTGGGTGTATAAATTGCATAGTCCGAATTGTAACAATGAATTTTTTTTCTCGTTAATTCTGCAATACGTAAAGTATTAGATATGTGCTCTAAGTTTGCTTTAACAATAATCGTTGAATAGGCTTGCTTATAAATATTCAAGCAAAAATAGTGTACGTAGGCTTTGATACTAAAGTAGACATTTTCTTTATATGTGAAACTAACTCGTGTATGTACATATATGTATATGTATGTATATAACATAATATCACCCGATCACGTACATGCTGTATCACTGTAATCTGTTCTCTTGTCATATAAACAAATGTGCATTGTCTGTTTTGGTATGGCTTTCATGACACGAATGCGTGGCGTATTTTTCGCACATGTTTCAGGTAATGGCCAATGGGGAGACATTCGGTCGGTCGCTTGTCCTCTCGCCTCCGTTGTTCCGAGAATCCCAGCCGACCCAGTCCCGTTCCCAGTCCAAGCCCTCCCTCTACCGGCGCCTTTCGGCTCGTCTGTCCCGTCACAGCCCCGTGGTGCCGAGGGCCAAGGATAAGTCGCTAGATGAGAATCAAATGAGGCTGCTAAATATGTCGAAGCATAGCTGCTTCAACTTGGAGCATATGTGCGAGGAGGACTTGAAGATACTGAAGAAGCATTTATATTGTTCTGAGGGGGCAGTCGAGGTGGGCTCGAGTGATAATTCGCAGAATAATAGCACATCGGATAAAGAGAATAAGGATTTACTTTGCGATAAAATGAAGAAGACTCGAAAGGATTCAACGAGGTGTCAAGAGTTGAATGTGAAAGATAAACGGGCGTTGTTCAGGAATAAGAGTTCGAATATTTCGAAGGGAAAAGAATCGGTACTCGGTGATGATGTGACGAGTTGCAATCTAAAATCTCCTCATGTTAAAAGTCTCTTTGAGTTAAATTGCAAGGATGAAAATGAGCTCAAGTTACCTACTTTAGGTGGCTCTAGTGACTTTCAACAATCAACAACGACTCTATCATCTGGAAAAAAGAGATTACGGAACTCAACAGAGTCGAACTTCCAAGTTACGGTGGTCGATGAGAATATTTCACCAGACAAGACATCAGAGGAGAGCGACTGGAAGTCGCCATTCAAGAGGCTAAAGATAAAGGATTCGTTTCGTTTTAAAAATAGGCCCACTATATTTAAGAGAGATAAGAAGACTGAGAAAGCTGTACATTCCAAAGGAGCTGAAAATATCGTAGTAGACAATGTAAGTCCAAATAGTAGGAAACCTACGGATCCTAGTGAGCATTATGTCACTTCGACCCCCTCACCGAAGCAAGACGCGGACAATACGTCAATATGTTCCCTGAACATAAGTTGCAATAAGCAGGATAGATCAATATTCTCCAATTCTGGACTGTTTGATATTTCATTCGCATCGATACGCAGTTCGAAGACTGTTAAGTCAGCATCAAAATTGCGGCGAAGCGTCAAATCATTCACAGCTTCATTTCGGGGCGAGCGAAAGAAAAAGTACGAGAAGCGAAATGAAGTAATGGAGATTAAAGATGTGAATGTTGATACAGATTTTAACAGAGTTTCAACACCTAAGCTTACGGCTAACGCGATGGCTCTAGATTTGTCGCCTGTGGAGACTGATGTTGTTGATAATGTCATTATGAAGACTCCGACGCCAGAGTTGAAGCATTTGCATGCCGATGATTTGGACTCCTCACCCGTTTTCAAGACGCCACGGCCGCGGGGCTCCCGGCTCCACCGCCACTCTATCTGCGGTGGGGCTACGCTCACGGACAGCGCGACTCTCGTTCCCCATCCCCATCCCTCTGCCGCCGACTGCCGCTCGCCAACCGGACGCGCCACAACTCACCTACGCAATGACGGACATTGTCTATCGGTACTAACACTCCTCCATAAGTAATAGTTTTAATAATAATCCCTTCTATCCCAGCCCTTTAATAGCACTCGCCCTCTTTATCATTGCATCCATATTCATTGTCCTTGTTTGTTCTTTTTTCTTTTTCGTTTTTCATCTCATGTTGTCATGTGAATGCGTGTGATATTTTATATTAATAATGTTTATTAACATATTTTACGGTGGTGGGTTTTTTTAGATTTGTCGTTACCTCAGTTGTTCAATCGGTACTGTGTTGGAGGTGAAGAAAATTTTGGTGAAGTGGCAAAAGTAGGATTGATGTTTTTTTACATATTGTCTACTAAAAGTATGTATGTCAAATGTTGATATATTGCTATGTTTGGCTGGATTGTGAAATACGAGCAGAATGTTTTGTCGACAGTGGCTCCTTTGGGTCTGGTGCAATCGTTGTGGTTGATTGCAAATTGATAAATAGTTTATTGACAGTTGGGTGTAAAGCGTGGTGTTCATTATTTAATAAACTGGAATGAAAGAATTGTTAATAATGTCTGGTAAAGTAAAATTTGGATAGGTTAAATAACTTAGTTGGAATGAGTTTGCAAAGTGAATTCTGTAGGTAGGGAATATCGTAAGACATGGATATGAGTATGAGTATATTCACTGCTGTACCAATAAATAGTTGTGTAAATGAATCATGGATACTATCAAAGGACGACTGTATATATTGAATTCGGCAATATGTATTGTATGGTGATATGAAATATCTGGCAGGAATGCTATGTAAAAAAGGGTTTTTAGAGTTGGTTAACGGTTATGTTATTTAGAATCGATTCGGCAAACAATTTAACAAACTTACGCAAGAATTTAATTTGTGCAAATTTTTAAGCCATTAATGGAATAATATTTATTATTTATGCATTTAATCTGTGCAAAATTTGAAGCCATTAATGGAATAATATTTATTATGCATTTAATCTGTTCAAAATTTGAAGCCATTAATGGAATAATATTTATTATGCATTTAATCTGTTCAAAATTTGAAACCAATTAATTGAATAATATTTCTTAGATAAAAGTTATGAATGAATGTAGCAAAATAATTTTTTCAATATGCCGTTTGTGCTGTCCCAGGTGAGCTGTGGCATGGCAATTTATATTACAGTTTTTAAAAATGTGCATTTGTGTCAACACTAGGGGTTCTGTGAGAACATGGTTGCCCTTAAAGGGGTAGTAGTGTGATGTTGGTCCTCAAAGTTCCCAAATAATAGATAAATGTAATAGCATCAATTTAATTAAAAAAAGTTATTTTTTTTACAAAGTTTTTATTCTAAAAAAAATGGTTAGAATTTTTAATTTCAGCTGGAGTTACCTTTTTTTGTACATAGCAAACTTACTTACTTAGCAACTTAGCAAATGAATTTCAAAGCATTTCTATAATTTTTCAAACGTTTTTTATAGAAGTGTGTGGTTTGCATTATATTTATCTAAAATCTGATTTCTCTGTGTAAAGTACCTTAAAATTGTTGTTTTCGGAGAAGTTTCATATGGCAAAAATAGACTATAGATTATTTTGCCTATTATTTTTTTGCTAAGTCTTGCTTACTGACATTAGTCTAATTATTTTGTTAAATTTCCTACAAGCAGATAAAAAATTATGGAGTAATAATAAAACATACTAATGTATGTTTTCACACTAAAGTCTTTGATCCATTGCAGATCAAAACTAAATAAAGTATTTTCTATTTCTCCTTTTCGATTTCCAGAAATGTCTGAATTGGAACAAACTTTTTTGGTATTATTAAACTAGTGAATTCTTCGGAAAAGACGCCAGAAACAGAACAATACATAGTTGTTACATTTTTTACAAAAATTCCGATAAAATTATATGAGTATCATCACTTCAAACTAATTGATTTGTTAGGAATTGTTTTTTGTGAAATGGAGAATGTTAATAGGGGTTTTTTAAGATTCAGAATTAATTTAATCGTTTACCGTAAGAGATATTAACATTAACCTCAATGAGAAAATTTGACTTTGTATGGTAAAATTGTGAAATATTAATGTGAATGTTGATAATGACTGGGTATATCATATGTACATGCGTATTTAAGGGTTGTTCTGATAATTGCACGAATAGTCTATCTGGTAAGAAAAATAATATAGTACAGTTGATGGATATTTTGTGACAAATTGGAAAGGTTATTTTCTTGAAACGAGTTTATTCCAGTTAGTTATTAGTACCTATAAAAAAATTTAATATCAAGTTAGGCATAATATGTATATTTTATTAATATATGTATGATATCTCTTTGTTTTATGATAAATTGAATGTGGGTTTTCGGTTTCTCTGGTTTATTTTGAATCTGCGGTGAGCGTATGTGATCTTGTTAACGGTATCTTTTAAACAAGTATATAGAACTAGGGAAAGAGGGTTGGCTTTGCTTGACTGTGGTGTGTAATATTTAAGTCATATTATCATTTCATTTTTTAACATTTCTTTAATGCTTTTCATTATTAACCTTATCAGGCTTTCGGCCGCAACTTACTTTTTTCCCAAAAGCATGTGTGTTTTTTTAAATCGTGGAATACGATTGAAATGAGTTTTTTTTAATGAACTATAAAGACAAATTGTTTCAAATTAAATATTATTGTTTTAGAGTTAATTAAAATTTTTAAGTAAACATTCCTAGATCAGTTTTAACTTGTTTATGATTAAAAATGATTCTTCATAAGATGAAGGTATAATAATATATAACACATTTGTTTCAAAGTTTATCAGACTGTCAAAGAGGTGATGTCTTCTTAAATATGGCCTGTGTATGTTAAGCCTCAGTATTTCTACCAGTTTTAATATTTTTTCTTTGGAATTAATTGGTGTAATTCAATTTATTAATATTATACCCCATTTATCTTAAATCATTTAATAATAAGTGGTTTTCCTTTAACATTGTTGACGTTTGTATATAATTTTATTTAGAAACATCAACTTGATTTTCCATGGTTTTTGTATGGTGTCTAGTTACTAGTGTTATTTGCGCAATTGAGATTCACTTTTTAATACTTTATCAAAGTTTGTTGAGTTCTTTGGACTATAAGATAGTATATATACTATAGAAGTATATGAATAAGTTACTTGTTAGTAAATGGACGCATGCAAGAAGGTGATGGATTAGGTATTAGTGTGTACCAACTTTAAATGCGCCTTATTATCATCACTTCCTTAGTGGCAGACAGTGTGACACATGTTTAGACTTTTAAAGATAAGTTGTCCTGTGGGCAATTATCAGATAGTTTTCCAAAGGCTTAGTATGTAATGAAAAATGCAAAGCGATGTGAAGATAAATAAATGTCTATGCACGAATTAATAGCATATCAGCTGCAAGTCGGTAATATAGTTTTAGAGTTAAAAGGAACTTCTTCAAGAAGTTACTCACAAAGTGTCGAAAGATAGACCTCAATGTAATATTAGATTGGTGGTGAATTCATAAAATGATTTGTTCATCAATTTCAGTATATGACTTGATTATGTGTAATTTTTATTGAGCACAAAAAAATTTTGTTGAACTTGTTCAAATCAAATATAAAAACGCCATCTACTGAAAAAATTAACAACCATTGCTCTATATCAGTTGCTGAAGTTTGGATTGGGATAAATGAGTGTAACTGTAGATTTTTGTCTGATTATTATACAAAAATTGGCATTTTGTGAAGATGACTAAAAAGGATGAACGGAAGGTTCGTCTTCGTATAGGATGTAAAGAAGTCTTTTCTTCTTCACCCTCGTTTATGTCCCATTTGTTTGGTACCTAGTCTCCTATTATCCGTCTGCAGGTTGCCTTACGCCTGGTCGTTGATGTTTTTATTTGAGCATAATTTAAGTTGTTTTATTACCCCTGAGTAACGTGTATCTATGGTGTACCACATCTTTTTGGTTGCTGTTTCCTAGCTGCACCGTGGCGGGCTTTCTATCTCTTACATGAATAGGTCTTACTCTGAAACTGTGATTTTCGCATGGTTCACCAGGTTCATATTGCTAGTACGGTGTAAAGAAGTATGTTATAAAAATTGTGAGGAATAAGTTTTGAAGACAAAGGATGAATATGTGTAATGGCAGAGCTGAGGAAGAAGTGTACGTAAGAGATGAGAAACGCATCGTGGGTAAAGATAACGGAGTTAAACAATTTGTTGGTTCTGTAATTTGAGAGTTCTTTGATAGTCCTTATCATTTTCGTCACTACTATAATCTGCTTGTTTATTGACAACTAGTAGAACCAATTGGAGGAAGAGAACAAATAAATGAGATAGATTGGTATTGAAATGCATGCTACTCTGTTAAGGATTAAATGTATGTATGTAATTAAACTGTATTTCAATTTGTCAATGTGCATTTAAAAGGTTTCATTTCGAAATTCATCTTTTCATTTCACATTCTCATTAGTTATTTAGATCCTCAATAAAATTACCTTTTGCCTAAACTGTTATTTATTAATTTTATGCGATAGTTTATATTTGGGCTACTGGGTTCGTAGTGATTTAGTTTTAACATTTAAGTTAAATTAGTTACAACAAGAATAAATTGACAGCTTGATATGTTGGTATATATTAAAAGGTACGTTCAGAATAGATACATTCAGAATAGAGTTAGAACAAAAATCTTAATATATTTTAAAGTTAAATAGCTGAATTGAATTTGTCACAAATTCCGTCGTATTTATAAAGAACATGACAGGTTTGCATCTAAATATTATGTAATAGTAAAATACGCTTTAATTAAATGTGATATTTTTAACGACACAAAAGAGATATTCGTTATTAAAATGTTGTTTGTGCCTTTTCGTTATTTGTCTTGCTTTTTACTTACGTAAGTATTGAATATATGGAGCATTAGCTTCTAGTTTTTGTGGAGTTCGATGTTAATTGTCTCCGAGTACCAAGTTAATTTTCTTATTTGTTTTTTAATTCCAATACAGTACATAAATACACAAATAGAGATTTTCAAATACGTTCATATAAAAACATTCCATTTGCCTAGTCAATGGTATAATATTTGTGTTACTAATTTTTATTTTCCTGTAGTAGAAAAAAGGCCCAAATACCATTTGGAAACTAATATTTGACTCACAAATTTCAAGTTATTTTGAATGAAATTCAGTAAAGAATAGCTCCACGAGGAACTGTTCTCATGTACATTTACGATGCGGCATAACAAATTATACTAATTACGACGCTCTTTGTGAAATGTGTACATGTCAACTTGTCAACTTATTCTAGTTGAATAAAACGTTACAAAGTGTGCGGCGACGTGTGATGTAGGTTAATAAATATGTTGGTTTGTACGTGTATAGGTGGTGGACGAGCATAACACGGCTGCTGTGCCCGAGTGCACCGCTCCCAAAGTCCAGATCGTGAAGGCGGAGTGGTTTTGGGCTTCGGTGCAAAATGAGGAGGCCCAGGATGAGAAAGACTACTTGTTCCGAGATGTGAGTATGATGAAGTATTTTAAGTATCGCTTTTAATCTCATTGGCTTCCAAATGGTAGATTAAATTCTTTTTTAATGATTAAAATTTGAAACTAGTTTATAACCAATTCTCATATTTTTTGATGTGTCTAATCTTGGGAAATTTATTCAATATTGTTTTAAATATTTAATTAGCTTTGGGGTAAATTTTAGGAATAGGAAATTTTTAATCAATCCAAGAGTCACATTGAAAACTGGAAAATGTCACTATCAGACGCTAACTATGGTTTTTCATTTAATTTCTATCACAGTTTTTATGACTGTATAATAAATGATCAAAGTTGTAAAATATCAGTGCTTTTATATAAAAATTGAATAACCGAGCAAAGTTATTCAATTTTATTCGTTTTATTCAAGTCTGAACTAAATGGTCGTATCTGAGGTAAATGCTCGTCGCCGTGATGTATTGCGGCCTTTGATGATGCGGCGCCCTGTGGGGATCTGGGTTCGATTCCCAGCCGTTCGTTGAACGGGGCTGGACTGGTGTAATGGTTGGCTATAAGAGATTGCTCTCGTAGCAATAAGTCCGCCATATGTATCAATTAGATACATTAAAGTAGATAAAAAATAAATTATAAATAAAAATACAGGTAGATTGCTTTTTGTATTGATAAGATATTTGTATATTATAAGAGAGATTATGTTACAGTACTTGGAGTCTCTCGCGACTCCATCCCGACGCTCGTCCCAAGGCTCGCTGTCCTCTGGGACCGGAGGTGGGGGCGTGGCGCCGGCGGAAGGTGCACCCCCTTCGCCGCCACCCGTCGGTACCCCGCTCGCCGCGCATCATCTCAATCGACTTCGTAAGCGGAAGTTGCGCGGTGGTGATTCCGCATTAAACAAAAGGAGGTCATCGGTCGGTGATGCGGTTCTTTTAAGTTTGAGCAATGGACTGTTGGACTGTACGCCGAGTCCTGATTCGAAGCAACTTTTGGATGGTGGGTGGTTTTGAGTGATTTGTGTTTTGTTTTTATTAGTATTTTTTCATTTAATATTGGTTCATCCAATAACGAGAATATACTTTGTCTGCCTAGTCACTACCGTCAGCAACTTTTTTGTCTAAAATCTGGTTGAGGTTCTTACTTTCATAGCCCCTTTTACTTCAAGCTTTCTGGGGAGTATTGTAATTATTTATTAAATGTCATCACCAAATGCCATAAGCAGGCGTAATTAATTGGTATAGCCGTTTGAAGATATGAAACGAAAATAATCTATAATATTTTTTTAATTTGGGAGAAATAATTTATTTTTCAAAAACAAAATATTTTTTATTTCAAAGTCTTCTGAATACATTAATAAAACTTTACTTAATTATTTTAATTATAACCTCCATGAAAAAAAAACTTAAGAAAATCAGTATGATTACCTTTTCTTTTTGCAAAATATTCTGTCGATCGATATTTATAGCTGAATAAGGTGTTCATCTCTTTGATGATGGTTGTTTTGCATACGCTGGAGGAAGCGTAAACCTAGTGGTAACGTTGCAAAAGTGCATCTTGATAATGTGATAAGGTATAAAAAAGTTTTATTGACTATAATCGCCGTATTTTCTACTCGGGAATCCATAGAAGCTGAATTGCTATATCAATTTGACAACCCTGTGTACAAATACAGAAATTTAGCCTAATTTAATTTCTATGATTATAGGCTAATGTATTAATCGACAAAATGTACGTTAGTAATTGTAATTAATATTCTGCTTTTTGTCTTTTCGTCCGCTATGCCTCAAGATGCACAAAGTGTTATGGCGACACGGGATGTTAAGAGTTGTTTTTAACAGGAGTAGTGAAGACGTTAAAACATCAAATGTAATATTTGCAGAAACCGAGGTGCCCGATAATGTGGTGCGCAAGTTAATGAGTCCACGACACCAGGTCTTCATGGAGTTGCTTCAGACTGAGTCTAACTACGTAAATATACTTCACACTATTGTCACGGTGAGTCAGTATGTCTTTCATTTTATTCCCTTTATATTTGTACACAACTTTTTTGCCACTCAAATTTAAGACACAGCAACGAGTAAGATCCAAATATTTCTACAGAATAAAAAAAATTTTTGAGTGTTTCAATAGGAATTAAATGAAAGTAGGAAGATTTTCAATGTACAAGTTCTTACAGTTTGAGGACATTTGCACTATAATGATTAAAAATGTAAAGTACCTGGTTTTGAAGTTGTGACTACGAACCGGGAATTTGATTTCATTTACTAATCACCAAGTTTTATGTCATCGTTTGTCTTAAATATTTTAGAATTTGGTTATTACAATATTTCCCAATGAAAAATTTGGTAACATTATTCGAGTGTGGTAGGTGTGTCTAGGTTTGTATCAAATAACTTTTTAATGATCTAAATCGGTCTAAATATGTCGAAAACCGGTTTGGAAATTAAGACATACATCTGAATGTTTTCAATCTAACGGAAGGATTATAAAGTAACAAAGTTTTTTTTATATTACATAGTTTGCTTATAGCTTGACAATTAGAGTTAACGTATGATAATTTAACGCTGCAGATGTTCAAACAACCTCTGGAGGAGATGAGCGAAGAGGAGAGCGAAACAACGAAGCCACTATTGAACAATACCGAACTGAAAATAATATTTGGAAACCTTCCCCCCATTTACGAGCTTCACAGGTGTGTATAACTTGATTGTTTGTTTAGTGGTAGTGTATTTATGTTTGCATGAAATATAAAAAATAAAAAAAAGCAAAATGAACGTTTTATCAAGTCTAACAAAGTTTATTTTAAATTAAATTTTGATTTTTTTTCAATGTAAAGAAGAAAATATCAAATTGAAAATAATATACGGCCGGAGCGAATAACATCAATCTAGATATCATGTAATAAAAAAAGTGTTAAATGTTATATAAACTATAATAGGTTTATTTACTATTTAAGTAATAAGAAAAATGCAATGTCATATTGACAGTTAAATGACATTTTATATTGTTCAAAAACGGTGTTGCCAGGTTATCGACTTGGCATAATGGTGAATTCTTTTTTTTTTTAAATTATTAGGTAGGTAGGGTTTTTAGTTTAACCTCTTATTACTTTTAATCAACCTTTGGTTATTCTTATTAGAAAAGGCCTTCAGCAAAGAAAATTGTTAAGCATTTGACTGTTATACTAATCCTTAATGTTCAAACATTAATCCTTAATGGTTCTTATTTTCCTTTAACACTAAATGTTCGAATTTTATTGCTTGCCGTTAGTTGTTCTTTTCCCAGTGTTGGTTGCGAAATAGAAAATGTTCAAAAAACATTAACTGCAAACCTAATGTATCTCATGATTTATTATTTTTAGTATAACGTCTTGGTAGTTTAGTTAACTATGCTTCATCTTAAAGAAAAGGCTTTTTCTCAAGCAAAGAAAATTGTCAAACATTTGACTGTTAAATGTCAAACAATTCTTTTTAATGGTTTTTGTGTTTGCATTATTTGTTCTTCTCCCAGTGTTGGTTGCGAAATAGAAAATGTTAAATTTTAATAAGAAAACCTTTGTCAATGTCAAACTAAAACATTGAATGAAACGCACCAATACATACATATATTATTTACATGATGATGGTTAGCGACATGGACTACTGAAAAATACTATAGTTATCACAAATGTTGATACCGGAGAAATATACACGTACATGTACACACAGATACATATACAAACATGTCATTTTCCGCATCCTCCATCTAGAGATAGCAAGACTTGACGGTTAAAATCCACTTGGTGGTTAAATATTTGAAGGTTTAAAATTGTCATTATTACAGAATTAGTTTTAACGGTATCAGATTTTGCCACAGTTCTTATTAAAAACAAAGTTGGTATTGGATAAATTTTTATTTTCGAGCAATATTAACAAGTATTGGCTAGAAATCTAAAATCTAGGTTTTGATGGAAATTCATTACATTGCATTAAGTGCCTAAAAAACAGGAAATCAATAAATATGTATATGTGCATGTCCTTCAGTCTTCTATCCCAGTCAATATGGTTGGTCTGGATCAAAATTCGGTATTTGTGATTTGGATGGATTTTGTAGAAAAAAATAATTATTAAAAATTATTATAGGGTATTTCTGTAGAAAAAAATGAACACTATTACTTTTAAAAAGTGCTTAAATTTAAGTTATGCTATTCTTATTCTGAAAATAGTTTTAAAATCATAAGGTTGGTGTAACAAAACGTATTAATTACTTTCAGTAAAACGATAGAATAATCAAAAGTTATTTCAAAAATCCAGCGTGATAACATCGCTTTTCATAGACAAATACGTTGAAGATAAATAGACCCAATCGGTCTGCGATTTTGAATACAAATTATATTTTTCACATCAGATGGCGTCTTTAGAGCATCGTTAAAATTTATATTATTTTTGTGTCTGTTCCGGTTGAATTTGAAGACAATAATTAAGTGTGCAGATGCTGAAAAAAAGCATGAACTCCGTATGAAAACGTCATTACAACAGCATGAACAAATAATAATTAATTTAAAATTTTGCAATTACTTTTTGGAAAAATGTCACAATTCCCTTTTAAATATTTTGACAATAAATGAGAATGTTGTTTCAATTTTATTTAATTTGAAAACTGTCACCAATAAATATTGCAATTAATTATAGACACAATCTAATTTCAAAAACTGACATGCAGTTATATGTACTTGTAGAAATGTCAACTTTTTTAGGTTATACCAAAGTTAAACTTGGGTCAAGGTCAGAATAGTGTTTGACAGATAAAGTTATAATGAGCTTGTCTTATATTGAGTTTATTAGTATCATTTTTATCTATTCTCTATTTATGTAAGATATAACTTTCTATTGGAATTTGTAACAGTGTAAAAGTTTGATATTCTCAAAAATATAACAACCAATTTCTTTTAAACTTTCCACATTGTTAGAAATTTATGAGTCAAATAAAAAGTTAAAACTTATTTTAAGGGAAAAATTGTTTTAGGCTACTTCCTGTACAAAATTGAAGTAAATTTTTGGGACTGTAATGATAAGCTCATGAAGGACCCAATATATGAATACTTTAAGCTTCAACGACAAAATAAATAATAACATTTTATTGCGACGTTACAAAAAATTTGTATAGCGTGTATAGTCTTGCTATTTATCATTAAACAAAATATATTTCTGGAAAAAGTTTTGAGCCAGGAACCACACTGTTAATGTATGTTTATGTTCTTCTATTTATTGCAGACGGATGCTGGAGGAGCTTAAGTGGGCTTCAAACAATTGGAGTGAGGACGTAAGCATCGGTCGGTTGGTGCTGAAGTACACGCCGGACATGGTGAAGGCGTACCCACCCTTTGTAAATTTCTTTGAGAACACAAAAGAGATGCTTGCGCAGTGTGATCGTGAAAAGCCACGCTTCCATGCATTTTTAAAGATCTGCCAGACACGGCCCGAGTGCGGACGGCAGGGTCTGCACGAGCTGCTCATTAGGCCTGTGCAGCGACTTCCGAGTATCAGTTTACTGTTAGACGGTGAGTTTTGCGAATATTCATTTCTCTTATGAAAATAACAGGTGATCAATGTAATTCAATTAGCTTTTAATTAATAGATCTATTTGAAACCAATAAGACTCTTGACATTAGATTGTTAGCGAGTAAGTTTCATATTGAAATTTCGAAATATGGAAGATCCTTCAAAGTTTCAATATAAAACTATGTGTGAATTAGTACACACATAACTATAATATAATTAATGTCATAATTTAAAAATAAATTTACTTCATTCTGTTCCAAAAGAGAATGTTTGTAAACAAGCCAATTTGACAGTTAAAGTATGGTTACCATAAATATAAATTCAATTAAAGGATTCAATTAAACTATTCACTAAAGTCATTGTTTTTCACCCATGATATTAAACCATGTACTTAATACCATCTATATTGACTTAATAAACTATCATGATAAATAATGTTATAAATATCAATATTACACAGATATTTTACTAATAATAATTGTAAAATAAGAGGAGAACAATTAATAATCCTAGTTGTCAATCACATAAATTTCAGAGGTTCAAAACATTTTGGGAAAATATTGAATATTCTGATACATATAAAGTCTATTCAATCAGTCAAATACGCTATTCATTACACGTCATCATCTTTATAATGTGTTGAAGTGAAATGTTTGCAATAATTCAATTTCAATTTAACATAGACGATGTTCAACAGTCTTTCTATTGTGACGCTTAAATGAGGCAGAAATATTGCTGCTATGGAACAAATTTACTTGACATAAGGATAGTAAAAATAATTTATATTTTTTTATCATAAATACTAAGTAAATCTATATGTGTTATCAATGTGAATACATGCTTGAACTAAAGGTTTACAATATCTCAACTGTCATTTTGCTTTGTTTACAAACATTGTCTTCTGGAATGGAGTGGAGAGTAGTTATGATGTAAACATTACCACACTCATCACTTATATTACAAGTAGATTCTATTCCAGATTAATTGCATCTTTAGGACTGATATTGAAAGGGCTTTATATTTTTGCTCTTTTTTACTTGCAATAGAGTTGTAAAATGTGTACTGTCTAATATGTAAAATAGAATTAGGCTATTATAAAAGCCTATTAGGTTATTATAAAAGCTATTTTTATTGTACAATATATAAAATTAGTTAGAAAGCTCAGCTGGTTGTTAATATTGAAATAAAATGTTTTGTTGGTATCGTTTTGAATATGTCTTTTTATATACGTACATATTTTTCTATGCATGGGCTGGCCTTTATTAAAAATCTGGGCATGCTACTGGTAAAAAGTATATGAAGACAATAATTAAGTGTGCAGTAAAAATTGGAATTATCTCATGAAGTAATTTTGTTAACAAAAGATTGTAACTTTAAATAGTAACTACTATAAAATTTATTTTTGTCATGTTTGATTTGCAGATATCCTAAAACACACTCACAAACTGAACCCGGACCATGCGGCGCTGGTGTCGGCGTTGGCAGGCGTGCGGGAAGTCATGACACATATCAACGAAGACAAGCGACGTACTGAGGGACAGCTGCAGATGTTTGATATCTACAACGAGATTGATAACTGTCCCGTAAGTTGTTATTCGTCACGTAGTAACTGAAGACTGAAATAGGATTAAATATGGTTTGTGTAAAGTTCTCAGTAAATCAGTAATTCCGATTTAAGTAACAAATTAAAAAGGGCAAGTTGACCGTTGTACAGTGATTGTTTCATACAAAAGTAAGCAATTATATATTAGCGTAATATGCAATTATCCAAAACTGTATGTTATTCAACTTTAACAATCAAACCTCCTTGCACAAGTGGCATATACTATTTGTGTGCACATGTAAATGGTTGTTGTGCACATGTAGTCTTTGTGTAACCTTTGGCAGAAAATAAATTTGAAAGCATTATATATTTTTGGTATTCCAGACCTAAAAAAGAAAAAATTAAGTTTTCGTGTACCAGAGAAATATTAGGTTAGCAACTTATAAACCTGCCACTTTTTTGACCAGTTTCTAGAATGTTATAAAAGCTTCTAGAATACTTCATGTAGGGTATATCAAGAGTGTGGCATTCGAACTTCTTTTCAGTTTGCAATTAAGTAATCGGCAAGTAAAGAATAAATTAAAAATGGATGGGGCAGGGGAGGGGAGGTGGAGGGGAAGAGTAGGGGAGGGGATGGGGACATGGAAAGATAAGGTGAAGGGAAAGGGGGAAGGGGAAGGGGAGGGGGTGAAGGCGAAGGCTCGAACGCAAATGTGGACACAAAGCCGCAGCCGAAGCTGAGGCTGCGAAGGGAAAGATCAACCCAAAGGCAAAGAAGAGAGCAAGAAAATTGAATGTAAAATCTAATGCCTGAAACAAAGAATTTCACGTTTCTGTGGGAAACTCAAAATACACTGAGCAACGCTCTGTCATCCTAACTCTTTATAATTTCGTAACCTTTGACAAAAAATAAATTTCAAAGTGTTTTGTATTTTTAGTATTCCAGAAGTTTTTGTGAACCAAAGAAATAGACGAAATTGAATATTTTTAGAGTTTCGTATCGATATAACTTTATAATTGTTATTTCTTTTCTTAATGTAAAATTTGTTTTTGCTTGAATTTAAGAATTAAGGAGATGTTAGTGTGTTAGTATAAACTACGAAACAATGTTTATAAAAATATTTGTATGTTTCGCCAGGCACACCTAGTGTCATCGCACCGAAACTTTGTGTCACGATGTGAGGTGGTGGAATTGTCCAAGGACCTGTCTGGTCGCGGCGATCACCTTGTGCTTTTCCTCTTCACAGACACCATGGAAGTCTGCAAAAAACGATCGAAGGTATGTTTAATTACAAGTTATATCTTGTTAAAGTCAAGAGATGAAGCGCTTTGAGGCCTGTATAATACTTTTGGATGATGATTGTGTTACAAAATATTTTGTGGTTTCGTTATCTATGATTATTACTTTTTAATTTTGCCTCCGTCATTTATCAAAAAATTACTATTTCCTCTTAATTATAATTTGATAATCAGTATCGATGTCGAAATAATCATAATCCAAAAAACTTTTGTAGATTAAACTGTAAATCAGTTTGATAAATGTTTTTGTACCATTTGAAGAAGTTCTCCCTATTTATCAGACAGTGCAGCATAATAAGTATGCAGATTTTCTTTAGCTTTAAATGCTCTTGTAATATTTTATTTACGGTCCGACACTTATCCGCAATCTCCTCGGTTTCTTTGTAGATCATTTTGAGTTTTTTTTTTAAACCAAGCGCTCAACAGCTACTATAGTTTTAGAAGTAGTTACATCGGAAGGCTGGCGGTGTCGTGGTTTTTCTCCTTAAATCAAAATCACCTTTGTGATGATATAATCTCTTTCAATGAACATTCCATCTCATTGTGACATTTTTGATGAGATGTACCATGCCAAACATTTTTAAAAAACCGTTAATAATACGAATGTGAGAATTTGTAAAGACCTTAAATTCAAACTTGCGAAAATAATTAAAAGGAAATTTATAAATAAGCTTACCAAATACTTTGGAAAAGAAAAAAATTACCAAGTGCGTGTCAGAACAGGCATAAAGCAGTGTTCCATAATTATCTATGGTCCGTGCGAGAAACAGACATTGCTTGGAAAAGAGAAATAAGAATCTTACGTGTTTGTCAACATTAATGCAGTGTTTTATCGTACATGTTTGTCAATATTAATGCAGTGTTTAAGCGTACATGTTTGTCAACATTAATGCAGTGTTTTAGCGTACATGTTTGTCAATATTAATGCAGTGTTTTAGCGTACATGTTTGTCAATATTAATGCAGTGTTTTAGTGTACATGTTAGTCAATATTAATACGGTGTTTTATCATACATGTTTGTCAATATTAATGCAGTGTTTTAGTGTACATGTTTGTCAATATTAATACAGTGTTTTATCATACATGTTTGTCAATATTAATGCAGTGTTTTAGTGTACATGTTTGTCAATATTAATGCAGTGTTTTATCATACATGTTTGTCTATATTGATGCAGTGTTTTAGTGTACATGTTTGTCAATATTAATGCAGTGTTTTATCGTACATGTTTATCAATATTAATGCAGTGTTTTAGTGTAAATGTTTGTCAATATTAATACAGTGTTTTATCATACATGTTTGTCAATATTAATGAAGTGTTTTAGTGTACATGTTTGTCAATATTAATGCAGTGTTTTATCATACATGTTTGTCAATATTAATGAAGTGTTTTAGTGTACATGTTTGTCAATATTAATACAGTGTTTTATCATACATGTTTGTCAATATTAATGCAGTGTTTTAGTGTACATGTTTGTCAATATTAATGCAGTGTTTTATCATACATGTTTGTCAATATTAATGAAGTGTTTTAGTGTAAATGTTTGTCAATATTAATACAGTGTTTTATCATACATGTTTGTCAATATTAATGAAGTGTTTTAGTGTACATGTTTGTCAATATTAATACAGTGTTTTATCATACATGTTTGTCAATATTAATGCAGTGTTTTAGTGTACATGTTTGTCAATATTAATGCAGTGTTTTATCGTACATGTTTATCAATATTAATGCAGTGTTTTAGTGTAAATGTTTGTCAATATTAATACAGTGTTTTATCATACATGTTTGTCAATATTAATGAAGTGTTTTAGTGTACATGTTTGTCAATATTAATGCAGTGTTTTATCGTACATGTTTGTCTATATTGATGCAGTGTTTTATGGATTGAAAATTATAAATGTCATTGAATGTAAAAAGGTTATGTTGTAAGTGAATATGAGATCAAATTTTTGAGTATCTTATGTAGGCATTACAAATAATTTTGATTGATTACAATTTGTATGCTATGGGGACTTGACATATAAAAATGACAGCAGTGTAACGGAACGGTTATTAATTTATCATCAGGTGCCAATAATAGTAGTTTGCAAGGTCTCCTGTATATCTTGAAATTTTTAAAGCAGGTTAACTAAAATAATTTTAGCCCTTCAAATACCCAGGCTAAAATTGGCGTTTAGATGTGGACCTCAGTATACATTTCGGGTCATCAGGCGATCTACGTGAATTTGTGTTGGCCCCAATATCAGGCCTTCGGCCCCTTAAGGAATTAATTCATGTTTAGAAAATTAAACAATTTAATCTTTAATCCATGTTTAGAAAATTAAACAGCTGTGCTACATTGCATCGGGACACCCGAGCGCTTAATGGTTTAACTAAAAACTCTATATGCGTCTACTGGTAAAATTTCTTGCTATAGGTTTAAAATTGTGTGAACTGTGAGGCGGTGACTGACGGATAAATGGATATGAAGTTTCGAGTTATTAATTTTAGTATAAAACACAAAAACTAATTTTTATTATGAATAGACTGTGAATTGTTCAAATACTCCTCTACCATGTATAGCAAAATGTAATGGCAGCAACAGTTATATATAATTTTTGTGCACTCTTACTTAAGGCTGATAAGGTTATGTCATGTTTTTCGGCAGGCTTTCAATAGCAAGAGTCCGACGGGCACGAACGGGTTGCATCATGCGGCCAGTAAGTTTGGCTCGAGTAAACCATACCGACATATTCAGCTCATGCCACTGAGCACCGTGAAGCGTGTCATCGATATACGAGAGACTGATGGTAAGCATTCCTTATGATGTAGACATTTAGGATAATATTTTGAACGGGATACAATTTTTTTTAAAGAAACATTTTGAAAATTTCCCAGATCTACCTGCGGAAAAATAGTCCAGTGTATTTGTAACAACTAAGGAGTATAAACAATTTAAACAACCTGAACAATTTAAACTTAATATTATACAGGAGATGTCGCAATTGTTATATCTCTACGATTTTTTCTCTAGAATATCGCCATATCCTCTGGTATTTTTTAAGATCATAAGTAAATTTCTAGTTGTACAGGTTTTATGACTGTAATTTTTTCTTGGGAACAAAAAAAATCAACATAAAGTTTCAGACAATAGCGGAAGTTAAGAATTAAAACAAAAATCGCTCACTGCATGTTTGCTACATCTCTACTCTACTGCCATATCAAATTTCATGTGATTTAATGGAATAGTTTTTGAACAGAAGTACTTTGTATGACTGTAGTAAACATTTTTCAAAAAAGTACAAAAAAATCATAACTTCCAAACTATTGATTTTCATGGAACTAATGTTTTTTCAAATGACTTCTCATGATGTTCTCTACATAAAAAAAATGTTTGGACCACTGTAAATGGGCCACCTGTATATACTCTGTGATATCTATACGGAGGATTAGGTGTAGAAGCTAATTTTTAATATGCTCGGTAGTACTAGAAAACAAGGAATACCTCTAATTAGGTGACATAACAATGTTGAGAATGACCTCAAGATTTTGGATATAAAAAACTGGAGAGGAATAGTAGCAGATAGAATTCGATGGCAAAGTCTGATTGGAGTCAACAAAGTCTGATTTGAGCCGTACAGCTAAAGGATATTCTTTTTATTAAAAATATTTTAAAACTTTATAAGCAATATTTTAAACAAGCTACAAGAAATTTAATCCTTTTGACAGTTTCTAAGATATGAAGAAATATACACTTTATGAATTCTGACTTTTGGAATCCAGTATAACCATGCTTCTGCTGTGCCACAACCATGTGGATAACATGCAAGCCAAATCGGTTGCAAATACGTTGTTGCTAGGCGCAGAGTGCGGTACCAATTCATGTATTTCAGGAGAGTCATCTCAGAGAGAGAAGACTGCAGATCAGAAGAGGACATTGCTCCTTTTCAGTTGTGAAAACTGAATGTTAAACCTGAAACATTCCAGACCAACATCAAAACTGTACTGCTAAATTGGTGTGTGATATGGAATTCAATAAAAGCCCTCATGCAACTTCAAGTCTTTAACATTTGCTGCCGCAGATAAATCTGCCGATTATCTTGGCCCAAGGAGATATCTTAGGATGACAAGCCATCATTAGGTATATATTTAACATACAACAAAATATCAAATTGGAAAAACGCCCAATTTATGACAGAAGATATTCAATTACACTGTTCTAGATGTGGACAAAAATTTATACAATAATTATTTATATAATCATATGATCTACCGATGAGATATTCCAACAATGTCTTATGAGATTAGTAGATAAATTATTTCTATAATCAAATGATCATTTATTAGTTACTCAATAATTTGTTGCTCTGACACTTATATTGCTCGGTTCCTTGGCTCAGCATTACGTGAAACATAAATTTGTCTTTTTCCTACAAAACAAAAGTCAATATCAGTAATTTATAGTTAGTTTTTCGTTTAGTATGTATTGATTAATATTTATCACTGTGATATATGCCAAACATAGTTATTTATCATATAATCATATGATCTACCAATGAGATATTCCAACAATCTCTTTTGAGATTAGTAGATAAATGATTTCTATAATCAAATGATCATTCATTAATTAGTCAATAATTTGTTGCTCTGACACTTATTTTGCTCGGTCTCTTGGCTCAGCATTACATGAAACATAGATGATGTTGACATACTTATAATTAAGGACTCACTAATATAGAAGAGGCAAACATAGTTATTTATCAAATAATCATATGATCTACCAGTGAGATATTCCAACAATCTCTTATGAGATTAGTAGATAATTGATTTCTATAATCAAGTGATCATTCATTAATTAGTCAATAATTTGTTGCTCTGACACTTATTTTGCTCGGTCCCTTGGCTCAGCATTACATGAACCATAGATGATGTTGACATACTTATAATTAAGGACTCACTAATATAGAAGAGGCAAACATAGTTATTTATCAAATAATCATATGATCTACCAGAGAGATATTCCAACAATCTCTTATGAGATTAGTAGATAATTGATTTCTATAATCAAGTGATCATTCATTAATTAGTCAATAATTTGTTGCTCTGACACTTACTTTGCTCGGTCCCTTGGCTCAGCATTACATGAACCATAGATGATGTTGACATACTTATAATTAAGGACTCACAAATATAGAAGAGGCAAACATAGTTATTTATCAAATAATCATATGATCTACCAGTGAGATATTCCAACAATCTCTTATGAGATTAGTAGATAATTGATTTCTATAATCAAGTGATCATTCATTAATTAGTCAATAATTTGTTGCTCTGACACTTATTTTGCTCGGTCCCTTGGCTCAGCATTACGTGAAACATAGATGATGTTGACATACTTATAATTAAGGACTCACAAATATAGAAGAGGCAAACATAGTTATTTATCAAATAATCATATGATCTACCAGTGAGATATTCCAACAATCTCTTATGAGATTAGTAGATAATTGATTTCTATAATCAAGTGATCATTCATTAATTAGTCAATAATTTGTTGCTCTGACACTTATTTTGCTCGGTCCCTTGGCTCAGCATTACATGAACCATAGATGATGTTGACATACTTATAATTAAGGACTCACTAATATAGAAGAGGCAAACATAGTTATTTATCAAATAATCATATGATCTACCAGTGAGATATTCCAACAATCTCTTATGAGATTAGTAGATAATTGATTTCTATAATCAAGTGATCATTCATTAATTAGTCAATAATTTGTTGCTCTGACACTTATTTTGCTCGGTCCCTTGGCTCAGCATTACATGAACCATAGATGATGTTGACATACTTATAATTAAGGACTCACTAATATAGAAGAGGCAAACATAGTTATTTATCAAATAATCATATGATCTACCAGTGAGATATTCCAACAATCTCTTATGAGATTAGTAGATAATTGATTTCTATAATCAAGTGATCATTCATTAATTAGTCAATAATTTGTTGCTCTGACACGTATTTTGCTCGGTCCCTTGGCTCAGCATTACGTGAAACATAGATGATGTTGACATACTTATAATTAAGGACTCACAAATATAGAAGAGGCAAACATAGTTATTTATCAAATAATCATATGATCTACCAGTGAGATATTCCAACAATCTCTTATGAGATTAGTAGATAATTGATTTCTATAATCAAGTGATCATTCATTAATTAGTCAATAATTTGTTGCTCTGACACTTATTTTGCTCGGTCCCTTGGCTCAGCATTACATGAACCATAGATGATGTTGACATACTCATAATTAAGGACTCACTAATATAGAAGAGGCAAACATAGTTATTTATCAAATAATCATATGATCTACCAGTGAGATATTCCAACAATCTCTTATGAGATTAGTAGATAATTGATTTCTATAATCAAGTGATCATTCATTAATTAGTCAATAATTTGTTGCTCTGACACGTATTTTGCTCGGTCCCTTGGCTCAGCATTACGTGAAACATAGATGATGTTGACATATTTATAATTAAGGACTCACTAATATAGAAGAGGGTGTATATAACAATGAAAAAAAGCACAAGTTAGGTTAGAAACACATAATATTTCCATCGCAGCTAGATAAATACTTAGCAAATAACTGTCACATGACATGACAGTTCAAGATGGCCGCTTGCATATTTTGCATAAATATTATATATACTTTTCAACCAGAGCCAGAGCGTTTCTACGAAACTATAGTCAATATCAGTCATTTATAGTTCCTTAGTATTCCTTTAGTATGTTTTGATTAGTATTTATCACTGTGATATATGCTAAGTAAACATGTCCAAATATTGCTCGATAATTGCTAAATTAGCCAGTACTAATATAGGTGTAATCAAAATTATTTGAGATGTTTTTACTACTGAATGATTAGATTAATATTATACATAATCGCACGCTTCTAAAATTTTCCTTTATATACGAAGTGAAAGAAACAATTATATACATTATATTTTAATAGAACGAATAAATGTTATTTTCGCAGAGTGCCACAACGTATTTGCACTGATGTGCCGCAGCAACCAGGAACTGAAAGAGAAGCTGTACTCGTTCATGATCACAGATGAGACGGTCGACAAGACACATTTCCTACGTACCCTCTGCCGCCAGATGGCCAATACCGTCTGCAAGGCCGATGCTGTGAGTACACTTTTTTCATTTTAGTTAGATGCGGAAATTATTTTTTAAATACGAAAACATAAAAAGAATGTTGTTATGTAAATATTGTTACTAATTGGAACTGATGTATATTTCGTGCAAAATTGTATATTAGTCTTAAGTACCTATTGTCAACAAATGACAGGTCTTGAATCTTCTAGAATTTCCTTAATATTTTCACTCCAAACAGCCAGAATGTGCTAGAATTTACTGCCAGGTTTAATACCAAAGGGTAAGTAAACCACAGTAGGTGAGTTAGTTGGTTGGCAGTTTGAGTTCTGATTCTGGTTTGAATCGAGTTACTTTTGAGACATAGTTTTCTGTAATATGTTCTTACCCGTGAGTTAATTTTATTTATTCTATCTATTTAAAGAAAAGTTTATAATGATAAAATGCTAAGAATATTCAAAGAATGTCAGTGCTTGTCAATGCTTAACAGCTATAGAACAGCCAGTACTCACAAGTAAATCACTTAAACAAGTTATAGATAGGATTGCAAAAGATTGAAATGAGTTTGTTGCGTAGCGCACAATTTTATACAAGCTGGCATAAAACGAAAAACACCTTTACCATTTTTTATTTGTTGTTTTGCTTCTCATTGGAGCCTAAATAGATTTGTTTTTGTCTTCTATATCTTCTGTAGACAGGTGACTGATCAAAAACATTTAAGGACGTTCCTTTTCCTGAAAAGAAACTATTTTTATGAGTAAAGGATGTAGCTTAAATAGTTAAAAGTCAGTGACGGTCATAATCTGTACATTGTTCATTATGCGAGTTATTAAATTAGGTAATAACATTAAAATAGTGTTTTTTAAATTCTTTTCAATATTCCCTCCCTTCTTATCTTCTCATATCCTACCATCTATTTCTGCCTTAACCGTTTGAGTGCCGAGGAGCGCCATCGCGCTCAAGCGTGTACTAACTAAATTTGCCACGAGGGCGATGGCACTCACGAAATCAGTTGCCGTTTAGCGTGCAGTAGGGGTGGTCGCTCGCATGCATCGCTAATTTTTTATCTTTCTACACGTTACATAAAGTTCAAATTATATTATTTGTAATTACAATATAAAAAGGATCCAGGAAAAGAAAACTTTTAACCCATTATGTCGGATTACGAAGAAAGTGATAGTGGGAGTGACATTGTGGTGCGCTCACAATTTGGCGTAATGTAAATTTTGAGTGATAGTGATAATATGGAGAATGTACTGGACTGCGAAAATAATGATGTGACCTTGATTTCAGTTTTTGTTATAATTTTTGTTCACAATATATATTTCCATAATTTTCTTTGTATTTTATTATCCTTGTACAAGTTTTTATTAAGAAAACACAATTTATTATCCTTGTACTAGTTTTTATTAAGAAAAAATTATTAAAATTGTATAATTTTTGGGAGAGATATATTTTTTTTCGAGACAAGGGTAAATAACATCAAAAACAAAAGATTTCTTTGGCATTTTTAAGTATATATGAGTAAAAAACAATGGCACTAAAATGGTTAATTAACCAGTAATTTGTTTTTTAATTGTGTTTTTGGTTATTACATTCATTGCTTTGAATTATGGTGTTGTTATCGAATAGAGGAAATTGCTTTTGTGGCAATAAGTTGGCACAAACATATTTGCACTTTACTAAAAAAATATTACGTCATTGACATTGCAGGAAAAATTTCTGGCGTGTCTCGAGTCACAACAGCTGGACATAGATACGAGCGACCTCGCGCTCGGCACCCTATCGAAGGCGTTTAAGTTTGCGTCGAGAACGCGAATAAAGGTAACGCTTCATTTTGTGTGAACGAGTAGCCCCTAGTGTTATGTTGTGCAAATATGGGCCGACACTGTCAATAATATACATTATTTTAATTAACGCACCTTTTGCTGTGTACATTTTTGCAGTGCACAATAGCCTGTTTGTAATAGAAGATGTTAAAAGTATTTTAGGCGTACACTTTATTAAAAAACTGATGGCTTTGTATGTAAAAAAAATTTTTTAAAACTGTTGTTAAGAACAGTTTTACAAATCTGTTGTTTATTTTGATAAAAGCTAAAATATAGTGCTGGGTATTTGATTTTATCAAATTGAATGGATATTTTTATGCATTATAGTTCTTAGGGTGTTATTGGAAAATGTCGGTGCATTCAAATGTGATTAACTCCCCTCAATCTTCGAAAAAGTCACTTTTTTGGCAGGAAAAATATCAGCATATCTGTAAAGATGGCCAAGCCACCTAATATGTGATGCTTTTATGGTTCTCACAATATCGGTTCTGCCGTATTTGTCATATTTTCTGTAAATCTCATAGTTGTGAAGAGTTCTCCACATATTGTTCCCTTGAATAGGTCCAAAAACCTTTCTCAAAATTTTTTTTCGAAAATGAGTAGTTTTTTTTCTTCTGCTTTATTGAGGGTCCAGCATTCACTTCCATACAGAGTATAGACCTTTTTTAAATTTTTATACATGCCTAATAAAATCTTATACAAACTCTAATTTGACTAAAATTATTGTGATGGTGATTGTTTTACGATACGGGATTTTGTAATGTTATTTTAATTGTTAAAAAAACTTCAAAATTTGTATACTTGTCAAGAATGATAGAGCTAGCATAGTTTTATGCTTTACGACTAAATTGTAATACATGAAGCTGTCAGTAAAGGCATATTACATAATAATTTTGGGTTACTCAAATTTTTTTGAATGGAGCCATTGGTTTTTTAATTGTAAATTTCACTACAATAGTTTGTAAATAACAAAATAGTCATGATTGTTTATTTTTTTTTTGAGGGTAACACTGGTTTTATTGTAAATAAGACGAAATCAAGTTTAGATACTGGGCTTATTAGATTATAGATAAGCGAGCTAGAATACTTGTCCAATCGAAGTTTTTTGCTTTTCAGAGTACGGTGTGTTTGTATTGTGTCAAAGTATTACCACTTTTTAAAAGTAATTTTCCTAACCAGTAATTTGCGATATATTTGTTTATTACCATTTTTAAATTCTTGCAATTGAATATTGTATTTACTCAATCTTCAGTTTGAACAAGTATCACTAGCGTCTGTGTATAAAGTTTGGCGTTACTTTTATTTTCCCCCTATTTTATTAGTGTGCGTTGAGGTTAATTTCCTTTAGATTATAGAGAAAATTGATTGCTTTGAAATTTTCCGTGGCTAGAAATATTTTTTCATGTTTTTGGATTTAAACCCTGTTGGTAGTACAGTACTTGACAATTTGCTTTTCACACATACGTAATGCTTCCCACAAGTACAGTTGTAACATATTTAATGCACGCAAGTATTGCTAATTTATAACATCGGTTACATTTTAATGAGGAAAATTTGATCTGCAGAGTTATTTTTTGAAGTTGAAATTCTTTATATTCATACACGAAACGCTGAAGGTATGTAACGCTAGTATAACGCCATCTGTCGGTCAATTCAAATAAGTACTAACTCTTCCCCGTGACTATGCTTGTGTAGATTTTTTACTAATGTGGCAAAGTTTGCCTCCAGCTGTTTATTCGCACCTCAAAAATACCTTCCAGCGCAATAAAACAATGTTAAATATTTACTTTATCCTGAATTTCTGTGATAGTCTAGAAAATTTTTATTAAGCAGTTTTTAACTCTGCACTCTCTGCGTGAGCACCAATACTTCAATTTCAAGTCCCTCAGGAATATTCGATCGGGATGAAAGGTAGCTTAGGTTTTAATCAGAACCCGAAGCGTAATCGGTTCTGCGGTTCTAGCATGCTGTTTTAACAGACAGTCGGACAAATAGATAATTCTAAAAGAAAGTTGTTTTGGATACACACTTGTGGAATTTACTGGTGTTAATATCGCTGTATTACATATTTGAACGGTTACAAACTTTCAGATTGCGACAGGAAATTTTTAACTTTCATTGTTTAGGCAAAAACGCTTTTAACGCAAAGTTATTCTCTACCCTCGAAAGAAAAAAATTTATACTTTTGTCCAAGTTGATTTAAATAATGAAAAAAAATTGGCTATAAAGTTGTCAAGTATTGTTACAAAATAAATATATTTTACTCATACGTGTTTGTGCATTTGTCATTTTGATCTGTAAATAAAAATTTCACAAATTTAGTTTAAAACAAAACAAGAGTGAAATTGACCAATTGTAAAGTAAAGCTTGTGTCATACTTTCTCGCTTCCTTGTGTTTTGTACTGCTAAGCAAGATACTTGAATAGAAAATTTGCATAGTTCTCACGTCTTCAAATTTCTCAAAAAGCTTGCTGGTTTAAGATTGTATGTTATTTATACCTTGTTTGTTAAAGATATAAATATGATTACATAACTTTTTTGTACCATTTACATTCATAAGCATGTTGTTCATAATATTTTCAGTTTCAAAAATTATCAATAAATTTTGCTGCTTCTTTGAATTGCAAACTGAAATAAGTTGTAATTGTGAATAATGCCAAAGACAAAACTCTTCCCATTTATCTATATGTTGCTGTATGAAAAAAAAAAAACAAAAGCAAAAATTGGTTGACAGCTAGAGTCGATGGCGATACCGTCGTGGCTCCGCGGGCCGGGCGCTGCCAACACGGACCTGGGCGGGCTGCTAGACACATGGGTATTGCGAGCTCACTTTATGTTGCAGGTCTGCAGGCGCTTTCAACCAACCAACCCGACTCACAGAAAGCTCTCATAGTCATGCGCCACCATTTCTCATGTTGCGTGTTGCCCTTTTGTTTTGTGTGGTGGATTAACAAAGTCGCCGTATTTATGGAGTGCCAAATGGTTGAGATGTTTAGGCTTGTTTTGGGCGGAGTCGATAGTTTTTCTAATTAGTTACAAGTTTAACAAGTTTCTTGTATAATATTTGTCTGTAAATTCCAGGGTTGCCGTGATTTTATTAATTGTTAATATTTCATAACAAATAAGCTACGATACAACTTACCTTTGTCTAATAATTAATGGCATCCATTCTCTTTTAGTAAGACAACCTTTGCCATGTCAATTATATTAAATGACTCTATAGTGAACATATTTGAATCAGTTCCAACATCAAGTTTGACATAAGCTTTGCTATTAAATTCTAATTTGTTTGAAAGCAGAAATACCACAAAAACAACATAATAATTTCTTTAAAATATGAGGAGTGTTATGCATATGGCCTCTAATTGATATTAGTATATCTCTAATTTATCAGTTTTATTGTCATGAAGACATTATAATAATTATAAAGATACAATCTGTGATAGAATGCGGATTTATTTGACAACTTGTGAGCTATGTTCTCTATTTTAAATGCTAACCATAGATTAATTAAATCATAAACAATTTATGTAACAAATTGTCAGTTTGACAGAAGCAAAGACACACTATAATATTTTGCTTCTCTATGGTTTAGAAATCGGCATACAGTTGCAATGTGTTAGAAAAAACAGATATCTGTTTAAGAGTAGAGTGAATAGATTTAGCTGTGTTTATTGTGTATAGTGACAAATGTGTCACATTTAGTAGTTGGTGTATATATAGTTTGGTGTTAATTTAAAATGTCGTATGCTGAATGATAGTTTTGTGGATAGTAGTAGATCTCTCCATTGGCGTTCTTTTGGCGATAGAAGAAATCTGTGTTTGCTTTCTGCTTTTCATTTTCGTTGCAACCGTTTGTATATTAACATGAATGTGCTACTGTAGATTGACTAACACCAATGCGTGCGCAAGATATTCGCAGCCACGAGAATATCGCTTACTAACAGACGAGAGTAAAAAGCACTGTCGAGTGTTCTCTGATCAACATTGCTCTTGCAACAGTGAACGATGTATGAAAGAAGGTTCGCAGGTGAAGACGTTAACATTGTCAGAATGTTGAAATGTAATTTGACCATTGAATATATTTGGCGTTAATTTTGTAGACATTTATTATTTACAATTAAATGAAATTACGTGATGTAGTATTATTTCTACTTTCTTTAAGTTCTTTACCACGACCCAGGTTTCGTTGTATTCAAGTGGGCTATTAACAAAGATCTTTGCTAATAGTCCACCAGAAATGTTGTAATACAACGAAACTTAGGTTGTGGTAAAGAATTTAAATAAAGTAGAATTAATACTACATCACGTAGTTTCATTAAATTGTGTAATTTAACCATTGACTACGACACTATTACGGTAAAACAAATCTACAAAATGGGTTTGTGTGATCTAGTATTTTATTTGCAGTAAATGATCTAATTGTATCAAATTACATTTTTTTTACGAAGTAATTCTGAGTTTAATTGTAGAGGTATTTTAAAAAAAAGGGTTTATTTAAAAAAAAAAATTTTTTTTGTCTACCGCTAGTTTTTTGGCCTTATTAAAAATTGGCTTGTCAAATCATTTTTATTTAAAAATTAAATTTTAGCAGTAATGTAAATAAGTCATTGTGGTTTTCTTATCAAAAAATGTGATTTTTTTTATTAAAAATTCAACTAAATGAGTTTTTGTCTTAAAATTTGTAGAAATGTTGTTTATTTTTCCAAAAAAAACTGTTGTCATTCGAATTGAGTATATTTTATTATTACAGAAAAAACTTGTCACACTTTAATGATTTGCGCCGTATCAAAATAAACTTGTTACTTTCACATGTAAGAATTACAAATAATTTGGAGCCAAGTATGATCAATACTTTTCTAACTGAAGTTAAAAAATATATTTGAAAACAATGACTGTCGGCTGATAGCTATTTATAAATATTTCTTCAGTGTCGCCATTGCTTTTTGTCAATGTATCACCAATATGCTGAGCTACACTCATCAGGTCCATTGTACATTCAAAGTCATATGTTAGTTTGTAATTTATGTCATTTTGGTTATGGTTATTGTTGGAGTTGCCAGTGCTGCACAAGGAGGGAGGAAAAGTGAATAATGTTGCTTTGGCAAAGTGATTTGATGGTATGTTGGACTGGCTTTGCTGTGTACAGTCAGTATGTGTGGGTTATGGTGTCATGGTTTTCACTTGATCTATCATTACTTTAATAAAAACATTTTTTTTTGTAAAAGGCAACTGAGTCATTTCATTATTTGAAGAATTGACTCGAAAATAAACATTTTAAAGTAAATTTTGTTTGTAACTAGAATATAGTTGCCTTTTATATTGTTTAATAACTTGTATCTATTTATTATGTGTGTAAACATTTCAAATATCACCGCTCATTCTTGAGTGAAAAATGTATGGTAGTTTCATAAGTTTAATTATGAGGAAGTAGTTATTATAAGAGAATTGAAAAGAAAAACCTAAAATTGGACTGAAGTTATATGGAAAACATTACATTCTGAAATATAACATTTAATTTTAAAATTATTTCTTTTAAATTTTGTGAGAGAAATATAAGGGTAGTAAAATAAGGGTTCTAAAGCCATGTTTGCCTGGAAGCTGTCGAAAATGCTAATCCATTTTTTGTATTGGCATTTGTTTCATTTTGACGCAATGAATGATTACATAAAAGGTATTAAACGTTTTTTTAAAAGTTCTATAAACTTTACCTTTGACCTGCTGTTTGACTCGCATTGAAGATTTTTAATTATGAAAAAATTCTATTATAATCTTCATGATATTGGTCACACATTTCAAAGAGATTGGTCGTGCAGTCGTCGTGTGAAAGCGAGACAAATAAATAAACAAACAAACTCACTTTAGCATTCTTTATATTGTTTAGGGTAATGCTTTCCCGATTGTGGACGGTTTTCTTTAATAAAAATTATGACCTTTTTAAGTTAGTAAGGTAATTTACAATATTTACAATATTTCTAAGTTCCTTTCTTTGTGTATTTATTTTGTATGTGTAAAGATTTAATTATCAGTATTGAGCAGGATGACTTTTCAGAGACTATATTTCACTATAAATCTTATATATACACTGTGTCCGGGAATAGATGTCGGACAAAAAAAGATGCTGTTCGTTGGCTGTAAAGGAATAAATTATCGTTGAAATAAAATGTAAAACACCCCCTTTCTCTAATTGAGCGCAAAAACAATTTTACACATAACCCTTTTTAACACACCCAATACTTGTACGGAGCCGGGGTTTACCACAGTGGCAATGTCTCCGCAGCTGTTCGTGGGTTATTCCCCCGAGCGTCGCTGAACAATTTATCATGTGCACGAAAAAGATGACAAACAATTATGAATATTATTTTCAATTTTCTGAGAATAAAGTCATATTTTAAATTTTGTTTTAATGATAATCAACTATTTTTCAGTCAAGGAATAACGTCTTTCTTTGTCTGACACTTATTCCTGGACATCGTGTATGTACAGCATCTAAAGTTGGTTATGACAAAATCCTATGACTCCTCGATGTTCTGAAGATCATAGTGAAAACCGTTTTTGAAATACAAGGCTCTTCCGAAGTTATTCAAATTCAAAATATAAAGTTTTTTGGTAAATTATTTTCACATTTTTTATTCTCATAAATATCATTCAATAATTCAATATTGTCAATAAAATAACTCAAATGTTTTCTATAAAACTAAAGAAACATAGAAACAAATTACCGACAAAAATAGCTGTGAAAACAGAATGTATGTCTTTGTTTAATTTATAAATCAGTTGACGATTATGTAATTAATCCTCACGCAGACAACTGGTTTTTTTATGTTTTTCAGACGTCATGGCTTTTTTATGTCGAATTTCAAAAAACGATTTGCACTGTTCTCTTACGGACATAGAGGATTACCTCGCTGCGGTTTTATCACATTTGAGTTTATATTCTGTATAATATGATAATTAAATTTGTGCTAGAAAGTTGTCACAACACTGCATGGGGTAAAGACAAATGAAAATTTCAAAGTTTGCGAGAAATGAAGTTGCATTTTGCTATTGACGACAAAATATGGTTTGCACTGTTCTCTTACGAACATAGAGGATTATCTTGCTGCGGTTTTATAACATTCAACTGCACATTTTGTATAATATGATAATTAAATTTGTGCTAGTCAGTTGTGCCAATGGGGTAAAGACGATTGAAAATTTCAAAGTTTGCGAGAAATGAAATTGTGTTTTGCTAGTGAACACAAAATATGGTTTGCACTGTTCTCTTATGGACATAAAGGATTGCTTTGCTGCAGTTTTGTCATGTTCAACTGTACATTCTGTATAATATGATAATTAAATTTGTGCTAGACAGTTGTGCCAATGGGGTAAAGACGATTGAAAATTTCAAAGTTTGCAAGAAATGAAGTTGCGTTTTGCTAATGAAGATGCTGATACGAAAATAATTTGCATTGAAATTTGTGCACGTTTTACTATTTTGATATTATGTAAATTTTTTTAATTATTATGTATTTTTACCTTATATCTATGAGTTTTTATCGACAATACATAATATGCAGCTGGCTCTGGTTGAAAAGTATATATGATATTTGTGCAAAATATGCAAGCGGCCATCTTGAACTGTCATGTCATGTGACAGTTGTTTGCTAAGTATTTATCTAGCTGTGATGAAAATGTCATGTGTTTCAATCCTGACTTGTGCTTTATACGTCCTCTTCTATATTAGTGAGTTCTCAATTATAAGTATGTCTTTGTCTTCGCAATTTTTCTTTGTGCCTTTTTCATTGGCAATTTCCAAATGAAAAAAAGTTTGTTAAGAAATGAAGTATGAAAAGATCTAATGAATGTTTGGAAAATATTAATGTAAAGCGTTTATTGAAAAATATGTTTACAAGATTAAATTGAAAGCAGAGATAAGTTGTTTATTTAAAAAATTAAATTTTAGTGTACTTTGTCGACATGGGGGTAACAGATCATTTAGGGTTCATTAGTCCTTTGTGTCCATCCGTCCAAATATCTTGTCACAATAACCTGTAACCCAGAAAACTGAATTTATAAAGTTTGACAGCACAAAACTATTTTGGGAAAAGGATTTATAATATTTTATTGTTATGTAGAAATTATGTAAATCTCATTTATATATGAAGAAAGTAAAATAAAAAAAATTGTTCAACAATAATTTTTCATTTTTCATAACATTTACATATGCATACATAATGTACCACATGTATATTAACATAACACATTTTATCAAATGCTGTCGATCCAAGGATTGTGCACGCATCACATGCATGTGTGCGTATATAACGTAACATGTGTGCGTATATAGTAATTTTTATAATCTATAATTGAATTTTTTGGCATGAAATCCTCATGGGGCGATATTCGACACACACTTGATAAATTTTTTACCAAACATAAATGGTAGAACGAATCATGCTTTTATGTATGTGATGAAGAACACTCCATCTTTCCAAAATTTTCTATAAAAACTAATTAAATAGTACGTTTTCTCATAATACATATAAAAAGTAGTTTGAGATTTAGTTGTCATATTAAATTTCATCCAGAGCAAGCTGAAATGCACAGCAAATTAAATCTAACCAGGCTTTTGATGTCTTGAGCATGTTTATGCGATGATCTACACATCACATAACTGGATGTATTATTCTATTGGCAGGTGGGCCGAGCGTTCTCGTTTAATAAGACGCCGTCGAAGCTGAAGCGTGCCATGTCGTCGATGATATCGCCGTTTGGTAGTACATCGAACCTGACGCCTGCGTCGCAATTAGCACAGATGCGCTTGGCCAGCTGTAACAATATTAATGTAAGGACGGGGCAAGCTGCTTTAAAAAGTTTTCATATTGCAATTTATTCTTTCAATTATTTTATGTACAAGCTGATATTAATTGGATTGTGGCAAAAAGAACACAATTACGAAACTTGTTTTTACGTATCATTGTAAAAATCTAGTGTTTCAAAATTTTTTGTTTTTCTGACCCCTTGGTTTGTCTCGTTAAGTCAGAGATTTGAATCTCACAAAAAACTGTCATTTCATTGCTAGAAAGAAATTTTATTAATTTTTTCTAACGTTTGTTTATTATCTTTTGCGACTTTCCAATTTTGTCATGCATACATCCTATTGTTCTTTGTTTTCTATTTGTTGCAACTTGCAAGACACTGTTTGTGAGAAAATATTTATTTTGATTTTTTGAGGTAAACATATTTGTTTTTTTTGTTCTGTAAATTTGTATGACACAAAACCTCTAATTTGTTGCCATCTACAAATAAATTGCACAGAAACTTTCCACTTTTCTGCTGACTGCTCAACCACTTTACCAATTCTGTGTTTGTTTGACTACTCATTTTCAATGACCCTCGGTGCAAGTATGATAGTAAATGTTAACAGATCATTCCCATCAGTAATTTTTTTGACGGAAGACAAGATTATACAGATTTAAGACATTTTGTTTCAAACGAAATTATATTTGAACGAGTGCACAATTAATGCGGTAATGGTTTCAGGAACTAGGTGTGACAAACAGTGCGTCGAGTAACCAGCAGGAGGTGCTGGTGGCGCCGCTCTCGGTGCAGCCGCAGCGCAAGGCAAAGGCCAGTAGTCTCTCGGCCGTGCGTCGCTTCTGACGTGAGCGCTGGTGTCGTATGCGCACCATATAGACACTCGGCCTTTCAGTGTTATAACGAGCGTCAACCTTCGACTCTTAAAAGGCTGGCACTGGCTTTGACCACATGTTGCGTTCCGTTTGTGAGCGAGCGTGGGCTGTGCTTGCTCGTTGTCATAACGATAGACACTTCGAAGTTCAAGATATACGTTGACATCGCTGCTCAATTTGTTTATCAGTGAAGTAAATATTGGCTGGATAAGTTCCTGGTTATTTTTGTGAGGTTTGAATCTTCAAGTAAATACGGAATATTTCTATAGCTTATTGGTTAATCAAATATTTAATGAGCTAAAGGTATTATTGGAGATCAAAAGGAAATGGGACGGTTTCAAAACAATCATTTCAAACTGCGACTAGTCCTTTCTAGTCCCTATGGGTCTTCTTATTTTCATAAGATCCATGAGCGCTCATTTGTTCCAATGTGGAATGATCTTGAACATGCTGATTCAAGAGAGTTTCGCATTTACAGTCTTAAGCTATTGGAATAATTTGAAAATTCCATAATTGTGGCTTAGAAACTAACAAAGACATGAACTCTGTTTTTTTAAGTGGAAATTTAACATTCAATTCACAAGATTTAGGGCCCAAGATATTTGATGACAGAAATGATCACAGAACAAAATCTTGTGCCTATATGTAAATCTCCAAACACAATAAATTACTAATTAAATGTCAGAATATGAATATTGCCGTAGAAAAAAAATAATATGTTGCCAGTCGGATTGAAGTGAAGTTTGCAAAAACTTAAAAAATATATATAGTGTTAATGCAACGGTGAGGTGCTGATTGTAATGTGCCTTTGATGACATATAGTATGTTTTGTTAAATCATAGACGGACCCACGGAGGAGCCAGTTAAAATAACGGAAAGCGAAACGGCGATGGCTGGAGATATTTGTTTTACAAATTCGAATATGGCCATTTGAATTTAATTATGGAAGCATTATTATTATGTATTGTAATTCATTCAACCCTAATTTAATTTGTATATATAATTTTATGAAGAGTATGAATTATGAGTAATTTAAATGTCGAAAAAAGTTTATAATTAGCGTTTTAAATTATACTTCAATTTTATGATAATAATTATTATTATATAATTATTTGGATTATATACGACTATACGTAGCTATGTAGGTAGTTATATAGTTAGTGTTAGGTTTGGGCCAGTGTTTTATTTTTGCGGTGTGGCGATGGTGACGAGCGTAAGTTATTTTGGATCGAGGAAGAGTTTGCGAAGTTGGTGCCACTGTCGGCTGTCGCTGGTTCGAATGTGAAGTGGGACTTACAACTGACGTTGATGTAAGTCGGCAAAATGAATAGATTAAAATTGGCTGACAAATTTGCTGATGTGCTGTATATGATATCTGTGTTTTTTTTTTATAACAGCTATAGAACTGATCTTAATGTTTGGCGTAGATTTTAATTATGATATTCATATATGTCATAATAATATATATTTATATATATAAATATAACTGTACATATACTTAGCAAAGTACTTTCTATTATTGTTGGAAAACTGTTATATAAATGTATACTGTTTATGTAGCCTTTACCTAACAAAAATGTACATCCCCCGTTCTTTGTGGTTCTTCAATTAGTTTCAATTGTTAGTTTTAGTGAAACTTAAAAATTACCATGTTTTACCATTAGACAATATAAAGTGATGCGGATAAAAAAAAATTCTTAATTAAGATGGCAAATACTTGGTCTACGCGATAAGATTAGTCTTTAAGCCCATACACCATTTTGGGATTTTATATGCTGACTCTCTCTGTTGATTAAACTGATTGATAAGACAAAGTTTATTCCGAACAGTTAGTTTACATCAATTTATACTAAAGTTTATTTTGTCTTCTAAATAAGTTGTAATGTTGCAAAGCAAATACTCAAAAACGAGAAACGAAGGCGAACCTTAAGTGGGCTGATAAAAAGGGGGAACCAAATATCATGTCCTATGCTATGTTCAACTGCAAATGTGGAAATATCAGTTTAATTTCATAAATTCATCCTGTTATATTGTCTTGGTAAAATGATTATAGTAACCGGATCCTAATTGTGCAATTTGTTAATACATATCCTAGAATAATTTGGATTGACTCAGCCTAATCGAGGGGCTGACGAGCTGTATCTTAGAGCTATCGGATTCTCATAATTTTATGAGTGGGCCATAACAGCATATATATGCAATGTGGTGCTCGGCTGCCATTTTCAATTGTAGTAACATATAATAGAAGAAGTAAATATATAAAAAACTATGTTGCCGATTTGTCAGTATTTCATCAACATATGCGATATTTATTCAACAACTGATTTGAGTCAATGTTAGTTGTAAATTTCACTTTGCGAAATGTCTGCCCAAGTTTTGTCACGTCCTTGCTGTTTGTTAACGTAAATGTTGAAACAAAACGAAAATTAGAAATAATTTTTTTTTGCTTAAAGGCACGATAAATAAATTTTCCTGTGGCCCTTTAGTCTAATTTGAGTAAACGGAGCTGAAACTTCGGTTATTCGATCGACCAGACGCGTGTTAAAAGTTTTAATTGGAATGATGCAACGTAAATGATATTTTTATGACGCTTTGTTGCTATATATCCATTTGATATAAAATTTCTTTTTAATCATGCGTACATGAAATTTTTTGTAGAAGTCTATTTATTCATAAAGATTATGAAAGTAAAGCTTAATAAAAATATCTAATGGATACACAGCAACAACCCAGGCAGAGAGCGGATACAGAGCGAAATGAGATGCGTGACGGAGCGAGACGGGCTGTTGTTATGTTGACTGTCTCAAGTTATGACACGTTGCGTAATTTGTTGCGCAGGTTCAATAATTGTTATGTTGTATATTCTATTGCTGTTACTTTGTCTCGTTATGTTGCCGTCTCGCTCGTCATTCTTGTTTCCGTAGCGTGTCAAGCTCGTTACTTTGTGAGATTAAAAATATCAAATGAATATTGCATTGGAAAATTTAGAATTACGTATTTTGGTTGGATCAGTGCCGTTATTGTGTATTGTAATGTAAACGTTATTAGTTTCTTTTGCGAGTTGATTTATTTTTTAAGATGGCGGTAATTATTTTAAATATCATAATTTTTGAGACAAGTTCATTTTTTTTAATAAGTTCTTTTCCTTTGAAACAACATAATTATGAATTTATTCTATGTGAATTGGTTTTTTGACAACCTTTTTGTTTTGAATTTATAAAATTTTTCATATTTTTGTGTTTTAAAAGAGAAATTGATTCTTTAAATTGATTTTATGCAATACTGATTGTACGTTCAATTGTTCACAGAGTAATTTGAAATATATTATTATGTGAAAGCAGTGTTTTTATGTAATAACAAGTTTATTTTTCAAAAGAACGGTACAAACAGGCAGCTATGAAATGAAAGCCTTTTAAAAATTTTGTTTTGGGAGGAATAATAGGCAGCAAAAAAATTCACGATTTTTGAAAGGATGATGATTAAAATTGGGGCAGGAAATTATAGATAGGGAATACTGTGCTGTCGATCTGTTGAACAAGTGAAATATTTGAAAAATTAAGAGGAATTTGAGTTTCTTTTACAATAAAGTTTGTTTACTGTCTTGAATATCAGTAATGTCCAAAACGTATTTCTAACAATATCAGAGTGAACATTTATTAAGTGTATCGGTTTCCATGGTTACAGAATCAACTTGTTTGACAGATTGGAGTTGAGAACGGCTGGAGAGTAATGCGTGGCATAAAGGGAAGAGTGTGCGTTACGATGTATATAGATAGATGTAGCGAGCCCGCGTCTAGGTACGGTTGTATATATTGTGTTACTGAGTGCGCTGGGGACGGCCATAATGTGAGCCTCCGCGCATAACATCTTATTGCCACATTTTTAATATATTATTTTTAAAAACGAACATCTTTTGTTTTATTTTGTGCTCTTTTATTTGTGTAGTAATACTTTAGGTTTATTGCAAGTTTTATGTGTGCGATGTTGAAATTAAAATTAATGCTACCAAAATTCATTTTAGAAGTTTATTTTGCGTAAATAACTTACAATTGGAACCAATTTGCAAATGAGACTGGTGAAATGTGTCTGGCATTACAGAAATGGAATGTAATTTTAAAGAAAGTTGGTATATTTTAGAATAAAAAAAAACAATTCTGCGATTGACAATCACGAAAGGCAAAACATAATTTATGATCATAATATAAATCAAAAAAAGCAATCTTCATAAACAGACATATATTTTTAATGTGTCAAGAATTATTAATGGAAAATAAAAATCCAATGAAGTACATAATTTCAGAAAAGATTACAAAAAATAATATTGGTTACCTTTTAATGTGTAGCCATAACCTAGAGGAATTAAAAATAATAACTCATATTTTATATTTGTTCTGTGTTGTCAAAATTAATATTTTTTAATTTATGAATTTTATGTGGCTTTTTTTTGACAGACTTGTCAAACCTGCAATTTTCATGGTATAACAGGATACAATCTGGATTTTATTTTATCTGCCCGGTTCAAATATTTCCCTAGAAATTTTATTTACAAACAATTTTGAAAAATAACCTGATTTTTCATAAAAAATTACAAGATTTCTCATTTGTATGAGTCAATCAGTCAGTCGATATTAAATTTACTGGACAATTTTCGATGAAATTTGGTAGGGTAATAAAAATTATTTTTCCCTAATAACACATGAACGAAGAAATAGGCACAGCTAGGGTTATAATAAAACAGGTGGGTGGGTTATTTAGTTTAAACTGGTTGTTGTCATATTATACATTGGCTTGTATATTGGGCTTCTTCACTAGGACATTGATTATTAAAATACTTTTTAAATATTAAATTACCACTCTATAACTTGTCTAGTCACCAAAATGTTTGTCTGGCGCCAGTAGGTCTCACGCAGATTCTATCGCCTCAAGAGATGTCACCAGTGTAGTGTCACCAAACAGCGGAGTGTTTATAGTAATATTGGTAAACAGTACGAAAATTTGACGATCCTAACATTTTATGTAACATAAAATGCAGCTGAGGTCATGTATATTTTTTATGCATAAATACACTCATATGTAGAGAGCACTAAATATAATCTATAATTTTTTAAAACATGACAGCATACTGTCTATATTTTATTAATTAATATATAATGTCATTTACGTTCCGTCAAATTTATTACGTTTCAGTCAAGTTATTTACGTATTTTGACATTGTCAAATATATGCAGTTTTTTCTTAACGAAAAAAACTGAAAACAAAGTCGTATTAAACTTTTGTTAACTAGTTTATGTACACAGTTATCTACTATTTATACGTATGATATTCAATACAAAACCTACTTTTGTTACATTCACTCATTTTCTACCTATCCAAATAAAACATACATTAAAACAATTTTCACAACAATGCGAACAACTGGTTGGAGATACTCCGATCTCTTCTCATAACCTTACTAATTTTCAGAAATTATCAAATATCCCATTGTATACATAACCAGATTGATTTTTACTTCACAAGTTGTGGTAAAACTAAGGATCTTTATCATTTCGTTATGTCTGTCCATTTGTCAGAACCTTGGAATTTGTACTGAAACTTATACAGTTTCAGATTTACATGCATGAAATTTTGCAAGTAGGTTATAATATTTCATATTATTTTAAAATCTTATTATAATATGAAATGTCATAGTAGGTATAGCAAAATTTATCTTCAAGTTTCCATTCTCTGTCTCTCACTAGTGCAGTTCGAATGAATTCTGGTAAAGTCGGTACATAGGAACAGGTATAAATATTCATACTTCAAATATGACAACCTACAGTAGCTGCTTAGATTTGGTTGTATCATTTTCTCTTGTCCACGTTTCTATAGACTATAAACTTTAACAGCAAACTTTAAAGACTCGTTGGTAAATATTCATACTTCAAATATGACAACCTACAGTGAACAGTATCTGCTTCGATTTGGTTGTATCGTTTTCTCTTGACCACGTTTCCGTAGACTATAAATTTTAACAGCAAACTTTAAAGGCTCGCCTGTGATTATGCATCTGAGCGACTTATGGTATTAGGAAATTTTGTATGGAATTGAAAATTATTGACAGAAATTGCTAATGAAATTCAAAAATTGCGAAGACCGAAGACGCATCTATTTTCATTGGAATTTGAACCTGCACTATGTTGGTTATATTTTGTTTAGACCACTGGAATGCAGCCATTACGTTCATATTTTCTGCATAATATTGTAGTAACTTTTCAACTTTATGTGCAGTTGGGTTTTTATTTTTAAAAACAATTTTTCGAAATCTGTTTTATACACTTCTGGAGGGCACTATTTATGACGCTTGAGAACCACATAGTGATACAATATTATGTCATATATTAAACACACAAGTAACAAAAATAATATTCGATTTAATAAATATAAAAACTCAACACTTTGAAAGACTGTAGAACAACTATAGAGAATATAAATGAGTAAATTATGATGGATGCCGCATCTGCCCACGGTGTCCCTTGTAGAACTCGATGCTGTTCGCAATTCCCTTGACGGGCACTGACAGCAATATTACCAGCGTCGGGATAAGAGAAATTAAACTGTAGAAGCTCGGCTGGTCTGCAGTGAGAATTGTTGGAATCTTCAGCAGTAAGGCAATCTGGAAGAATAGTAAGAAAATTGGTTAAATGGGAAACATAATATAGATTAAATTAATCTAATAAAAATGTTGTATCTGTTGTGTCCATTTGTTTTTGTCATGATTTTTAATATATAGATGTGAGTATATCACAAATGCACCAAAAAAATTTTATCATTTTATTAATATTGATTTGTATGTTTTTTCATTTTTTCCAAAAGAGTCTTGCTTTTGTCTTATTTGTATAATTTTTTTATGATCTGACAATATAATGAAGTAAAACTTGATATATAGTCTACTTAGAAATATTACAAATACTTAGAAATATGTATACAGTATACTTAGAAAATATTACAAAAAATAATATCAATCGTTTGTACCCGTTGCCTAAAGGAATTTAAAATGGACTATTGATTGACACTGACATTTGTTCTGTGTTGTTAAAACATGGACGTCTTTTTCTTCGAATTTTACTTGGTCTTTTTCGACGATCTATTTAGGGTAGAATGGGGGTCAATGTGCTCTTTGCTTCATCTAGCTAGTTCAAATAATTTCATGGAAATAGCATTGAAAAACTATTATGGCTTCTCGTTTGTCTGATTTAATAATGCTTTTAGAGATTTATCATTTTTGAGTGTCATTTAGAGCTGTGTCGATCAGTCATTTTAGTTGACTTAGGTGGATCACGACCCACTGGCTAAACGATCGGCTCGCGAGACCCGGGTCGACTACGACATTGATTATACAATCAGAAGTGAAGGTTTGATTGATCATTATGTGAATATACTCGTGGGTCTATCGACATGTGGATCGGTCTCGTCAAGCACGTGACCCGTTGTGGTGGTATAACGGCAACTTATTTAATGTTTAGTAATGAAACTTTTCTTTGATTGCTCAGTTGTATTTGTATATAATATGTAAGTCATGCAGTATTTATGATAAATTAATATCAGACTATAAAGGTTTAGCAACATCGATCGAAACAAGCGGTGATTTTATCATTGTAGTAATATTCAGATTTACGAAAATGTTTCTCGTATTTCAATAAAACAAGCAGAATTGGACGATTCTTAATAAGTAATCAAATTAAATTTAAGTGTTTAAATAAATTAATTAATTTAATGGAATAAATACGGCTACCAAAACTATGAAAAATTCAAAATAAAAAATTCAAAATAATTTACATGTGTAATCAATCTATTCAAAAATCAACTTATGACGCAAATGTAGTTCGCGAGCCACGGGTTATTCCATCGATCATAAAACGTACATTGTACCCTACATTGGGATCGGGTCGTGGGTTAAGGGTTGTCACATCGATCACTTGCGATCGGGTTCTGCGAGCCGCGAGTCTTGTCGCGGGTCACGAGTGCTAAGCAATGAAATCATTTTTGTCAGAGTGACCCAATCATTCGCAGGCGGGTCACGTTCGAATCAAAGTAACTTGCTCAATCGCAATCTGGGTCCAACACTAATATGGACTTTTATTTATTTCCTCCGCCTTCATATAAGTCAACACAACAAAATTATTTTTGTTGAAAGTGCATAAACGATTTATTCATTGACGTCTAAGGTAAAATTATTGGGTAATCGAAGGATAATAAACACACATTTTAAAATAAAAAAAACTTTGACTTTTTTATTTTCTTGTAGCATTCGATTAAGATGTGGATATCATTATAAATAAATGTTCCGATAAGAGTACTGAACAGCTTTTTTTACTACGAACATCGATAAAGTTTTGTAAATAACAAATCTCGAATTGGTATATACTTGCTCCAAAGCTACTTCAGGTAAAATTGCATCAAATAGGGAAAAATTTTGTGCAATGGAAGAGTATATGTGAGAATATGTCAATATTACACATTCATTCACATTAATAAGGCACTGATCCCTCACACTCTTCACCGAATTCACAAACATCACAGCACAGCAAAGTGCCTTCTGCTTGCAAGCAGAAAGCACTTCGCAGTGCTGACAATTATAATTATCATTAATCTAGAAATTAGTTTTACTTTATTTTTTGTTTTCAATTCCTGAATTGTTATTATGTCAGGTCTACTTGAACAATTGGATTTAGGGTATTAACCCCATAAAAAACAGTTATTTGTTAAATATTTAAATATTAACTATGGGCACGTTCAAAAACTCACGGTAACTAATCGAAGTGACCCGTAGTATGTTACCGCATCGTTTGAAAACTCTTACTGGTTAGAGCATCGAAGTTTGAAGTTGTTTGTTACTTATAAGTTACCAATTGCTTATTATCTTACCGATGGAGCATTTCACGTAAATTGGACAACCAAGAAATAGATAGTTTTCCTAATTTGTTCCTATTTCAGTATTTTAGATCCCTACAACATAAATATGCAATTACAGTTGTAATTCAAGACCTAGTTGCCGACTAACGGGCTTCTGAAGTTTGGCAGCAAGTTAGGTAGATGTGTTTCTAGACCTGTTATTCAGTTTAAGAAACTTGCACAAAAATAAGATATATGGTAATTTCTATATAAAATTGTATGCTCTTTTCGGTCATTATATAAAATATGAAATTTTATTTTTTCCTTTTTTTTGTTTTATTCCTATAAAAATTGGAAGTTAATATTAAAACTTAAATTTTGACAAACTTCGACTATTTTAATTTTTTTTACATACTTCAAAAAGTAGGTTGGGAAGTTGAAGTAGAAAGGTAACGCTCTGAAGCACGCACTCCGGTTCGTGAGGCCAATTAGCTACTTAGTTAGTAAGGTCGTACTGCATGAAAATATCAATTAAAATATAGCTATTCTAGAACTGATCTCCTGTATTGTTGCTAAAATTTTGGTCATAAGAAGACAAAATATTTTGAATTTTTGAAAAGATAAATTGTAGAAAACTAAAATAAGCTATACAACACAATGTTCTAAATAAATTATCTACAAGTAGCGCCATCTTTTATTGTTAAAAGGTACCACTTACTACTAGAAAGGGCAGCATTTTAATAATTAATGAAAGATTCGTTTCCATTCTTTCTTGCTGTGACGATTACTATTTGATTGGACATGCCTTTAATTTTTATGGCTCCATGTAACAGGTGTTTTATTAATTCATATCAATTAAATTGTCATTGAAATGCTACAAGTATAAAACGCCCTCTACACTACCCACGAAGTTACCTCGACGAAATGCTCGTTGAAATTGATCGCAATTTGAAGTACGAACAAAACGAATCGAAGTACCTCTCTACACTATTCTGTTCACCTAATTTCAATCAACTTCGCGAGTAGTTTAGTGCAGGTTTAAGAAAAATTTCAAAAAGTTAACAGAAACGGGAGGGTACCAAATCATACTTACGTCTGTGCAACCTGCAGACTTTTATGTGTAGCGCCTCCGGTAGCCAATCATGATCCCGTGCAAAGCAACCAGCCAAATATTCACGAAAGTTATTAAATTGATCTTTATTCCAGAGGAAGATAAATACAGTATTACATTTGTACCAAAAACTGATGGTACCATATCTATGGATAATGAAATTCTGGACAGTTTAAGGAAAACTTTAATGCCCTATCTACCTCTGTCTCTATGAAAACTGTTATACTAATATCATACTAATATTATTGTTATACTAATCATTGCAGACAAATCCTGGAGCGACAATTGGCTTACAAAAGAATTCTATGCATCTCGGAGGCTAGCAAAAAGGGCAAAGCAGAAGCTTGTTGAAATATATAGGATTTTATCTTCATCTAATCATTTTGCCTCACAGAAAATAAACGTCTCATACTGTCTGGAAAAAATTATATTGTGTCTGTAAAGCTGAATGACGGAAAAAGGACTAATTTACAAAAATAACTCCTTATGCGCAACATTGATGAGATGTATCAAAAGCTTAAATTAGAGAATCTCGACTAAAATTAGGCGTACTACAATTTTTTACTTTGCATCCAATGCAGTGTATCCTCTTAGCATTTGGTAGGTAGGTAACCTATCATCAGAATGTCAAACAAATGTTGAATGTGAAAAACACTTAAAAAAATCTTACTACTGGATCTGACAACCATCTTTCTTCTTACGTAGATCCTTGCAAAAGATAATATGTTCCATTAATGTTTGTAACTTCTTATCATTTAACGTTGCAAAAATTACCTCTGAATGAACATTGCAACTCTACTCCTGTCCTAGCTGTAATTCGTGAGGATTTGAAAATGGATGACAATTAGACAACAAGTATTGTGAGGCACGGGTCTGTACAGACGGCTTTAAGTTAGTCACTCAAATACTTCCTGTTGATGATTTTGGAGATAGCTTGTATACAGCTCTGGGTATTTTAAAATCCCACACTTTGCACACTTCCCTTCCCTTCCCACACTTTTGTACTCCCACACAGCATGTGATATTATCTTTCACCACAATTTTGCTAAAAATTACAGTTTTGTGGTACAAAATGCTGCAAAATATTTTCAATGGAATAAAGAACAAGCCACTCTTCTAATGCCAGTATTATATTACAGGCATGACACAATATAAAACACGGAAGCAGCGTTATAATATTAGATGACCAGACAATGTAAAACACGATATTGCCTCTTTTATGGTTTCTAAAAAATCCTACATCTTTTTGACCGAATATATATCCATCTCAAAAATAATCTACGTTACATATGGAGCTTCGCAATATTTTGGGAATCTCTTTTACTATAAAGAAGATTTTAGTGCAGAAATTGAAATTCATTTTTAAGCCGTGTCTAACAGAAAAGGGCCATGCTATAGCCTTGGAGGCAGTCTGAAACATTCAGCACGTTGAGCAGGTTTACAGTTGCCCAAATCATATTATTTTTACACCCTTACAATTAATTACATCACTGGGCAAATTCTTTTGTTTTGCTTCAACCTGTGATTTATTACTGCAACAAAGAAGACATTCGGGAGCAGAGAATGTTACTGCGACTTCTCCTTAACCCAGATGTCATGATATCATGGACTAAAAAGTTCCAAGCTTTCATCCGATGAAAGAAGGATTGTTAATTAGGAGAATAATGGTTTAGATAGAAAACTTGAAAAAATCACAAAGTTAAATAGTGTCTACTGTATTACTAGTAAAAAAGACATATAATATAAAAAAAAATTTATATTATTTGTCTTTTTCTAAGATTCAAAAATGTTTTGACTGTTTCAGAACAAAATTTTAGTCACAATACAAAATAAACAGGTTAGTTCTGTAATCCGTATATTTAATTTGGTATTTTTGTACAGTTGCTCTTTTATTTGTATATGAAAGAAAAAAATTCAAATTTCGAATTTGGTACTATGGTCAAAAATAGCATGCAATTTTGTATAGAAATTACGATAAGACTTATTTTTCAAACAACGAGTCTAGAACCAATTCATACTTGACTTGCTACTAAACCTTCAGAAGTCCGCGACTAGATCTGACATGGAACTATAATTACATTTATGTTAAGGACTTGAAGAGGTCTAAAATACCTAAATAAGACCGAATTGGAAAACTGTTTATTTTTTAGGTGTCCACTTCACGTGAAAGACTGGGCATATGGTTTGGTAAATTTGGGTAAAGGTATGTAATTCTGCCTCTTTCTCATAAGTGTTGTTGTTCCACGGTGGCACGTTAGATTCATTCCAATGCAGGCAGTGCTGGTTTCAAGACATTGATGGGAGGAAATAGATGGTATTGACAGAAAAATATATACGCTCATAAGTTAGGTGGTCTTTCTATAATAGATAACTTATTCACTATTAAGAATTTTGACATAAGCGATTTGACAAGACAAGCAAATTCAAACTTTATTTCGAGCCACATTAAAACATTAAAAAGTCATGTAGTTAAAAATTGAGTTAGGCGATATTCGTTCTTGTAAAATGGAAGTAAAATAATTTATTTCACTCATGAGCTGTATCATTTGATAGGTATTTTAAAACAAAATTCAGGTTTAATTTGCTATTTCTAATTTTTAAGTTCGTTCATGAAAAATTAGTTTCAATGTTTTGTGTTATGGGTTTTTTAAAGGACCCTATGGAAATTTTTCCTGAAAAATTTAATGTACAAACATTTTTTGTTTGAATTATTTTAATACATATACAGTTCACTAGCTTATTTATGTATATAAATCAAACAACCAGGGAAATATAAAATACTTTGATGTTGAGGAAAACACTACTTTGTTGGTCAATGGTGCATAGGCATTTTGGTTTGGCTTACCGCAACGAATATGGGCAGACTCTTCCAGAGCATGAAGACCCGAGTGGGGCATTTATTTCTGACGTTGGAGTTGAGCATGTCAGTGATGAAATCTTTGCTTTTGTACACATAGAGCAGCGCAACCAATTCGAACATGCAAACGAACGTCGAGGTCAGACCCGTCAACATGTTGTTGAAGCTCTCCAGGAAGAAGATGCCACCCTGAGAATTACAATTAAATACTAACATCAAATATATTTTTCTATAAAAGGGAAATACCCAATAATATATGCCCATTAATATCAAACTTATATCTTTATTAAAAGGGAAATCCCCTGTTCAAAAAGAAAGTTAAAATTTATTCTAAATGGTGAGTTAAAATGCTAAAGTGGCAACACCATATTAATATCCCCCATTATTGTTGAATGTCTGTACATGTGGCTAGTGATGCTGTTCACTTCTAACAAAGTTTTTTATTTAGCTTTAAAGTATATCATCAATGTGTTACGAACTACTTTCTATACTTTGCCTCTATGAATGTATGTCAAGATGACACCATTTATATAGAGGTTGAAATGAAATCTGTTGCTAGAAATATTCCAGAGTACTGGTTAAAATGGGTTCACAAATTGAATAGTTTCCGACTTCGGAAATGAATGAAAAATATCACAATACAAAGATTGCGATCTTACTGGATCATTCACGGTGATAAAAACAATGAAGTCTCCAATACTTTCAAGTCTAATGATCTAAGAAAGAGACAATTCATCTAAGACCCGTGGCTATTTTCAATAACTTAAATTCCTAGGAAAATTTTGGTATTTGAGAGGTAGAAGTTTTTCACAACTACCTGAAAATCTGGCTCTTCGTAAAATAGTTATTTAATGTACCAGAAAATATAGATTAGTACTTGTGACTACGGAGGCAAGTATGTTTGTTTTTTATGTCCCTATTGATTAAAGAAAGTGAACGTTTCAATTTGTTTTTTTCCCTGAAACAAATATATAAGGTAATATAGTGATTAGAAATTGGAACATTCTTGGAAACTTTTTCTCGAATGTGTCTTAAACGAAATAAATATAAAATAAAATAAATATAAAATACCAACCCGCGATGCATACAGCAAGGCTAACGAGCAGCACGCAAGACAGACGATGAACACTACAATCTGTTCAAACATTCTGAAAATTTATTATATTTAAAAAAATTACTGTTTCCTATCAAAAGATTATATTTAATAAATTTAAATAACAGTACAGGTACATGTACAAACATAAACAAATAATTTATATTTCTAAGCATAAATTCATACAAAATCACATTATGAATAAAGTGAACGTCAAGCGTCTTTGATCTTCTGCAAAATCTTTTGAAAACATAATTTTCAAAAGTATGTATTAATTTAAGAGGCTAGTCCTTTTTTTGTTTTTTCTACATAGGTTACGCAAACGAAGGCCACTTAATATATTTTTGGCCATGGCAGATTTCAGCCACTTTTGGCACGCCACTTTGTAGAATAAAACATTTCAATGATGTTTGTGATATATGGTTATGAGAATTGCTCTTTTTGTAATGAGAAGGAATATTCTGGCCTTCTTCATTTTTTTTATTTTGAGTAAATAACATTTTTATAAAATTGTTAAGTTGTTAAGCTGGAAATTCTCATTACTGTTTTGTTTGACACGCAAGATAGAAAAGATGAAAAAAATACAATAGAACAAATTTAAGGTTTAGAATTTTGTGGTTTTCTACAAATTCGCACATAAAATTTTATTTCGCACCACTGAAAGATTTCGTAATTTACTTAAATTTAAAAAATGCGCTGTTTATGTCTGCAAAAAAGTAATGAAAATATTGAAAAATAAATTAAAACTAACTAATAACTTATAATAACTAAACTATGGTACATATACTACAAGATTGACCATAATGAAATAACAAAACAATTTAAAAAGGGGAATCCCTGGAGAAGTGTTTCCATATATACTACGGTTGCAACATTGAAACAATAGAAACTTCAATGTTTAAGAAAAATTTCTTCAGTATTGAATATTGCGTATATGAATATTTGATATGGAATAATCTTCCTCTTTGTTAATATTTATTTCATGGTTATTCTTTGTAAAATATGCGTGAAACTGTTTTATAAATACATTTTGTTTACAAAGTGTTGAGCTGAGCTTAAGTGATTTAACTCAAAATATGATTTTATGTTAAAATTACAAAAAGAACTGAAAATACAAGTAATATCGTTGTGAAATAATAATTTTAAGATTTAGCAACTGAAATGGATATGAATAAAAACCCGTTAAATTGTGTATTTCTACGTATTTTCACACAAAAACGAAATAAAACATTCCGTATTCTATAAAATTTACCGTTCTTGAAATATAACAATATTTTCAAATTATTTTGGTTTTTATCCATACTTGAATCATTTTCCACATTAAATTCTGTATTGTTATTTATGACTAGTGCCTTTTTCAATATAAGGAATATTAAAAATAAATTTAAAATTAAAATAAAGAGAAAAATTTGAATTCAAAAAACTTAAATTTATTTTTTTGTAACACGTAAAAAAATTAATTCTCCTTTCTATCAACATATAGCTAGGTAAGTGAATAAATAAAAAATCTGTCGGGCACAAATAAAATTAACACTACAGAGGTTCTATTAAACCTTAACAAATAAGTTTCTAATATTGAATATATTTGGCGTTAATTTTGTAGAAATTCATTATTCACAATTAAATGAAACTACGTGATGTAGTATTATTTCTAGTTTCTTTAAGTTCTTTACCACGACCTAGGTTTCGTTGTATTATAACATCTGCTTGTATTACAACATAGTAAAGATGCTAATAGCCCACCTGAAGATGTTAAATACCTAGGTCGTGATATATCACAACATATTATATACTTTATTTTTCACGGATGTAAAAACATGGTAAAAAATTATTAAGATCTAAAATAATCGCTACAATTTTCGTAAAATTTAATAGACAGATTTTTTCGATCCCATTTTTGGCTCAAAAAATTCAGAAACAAGGCGACAGTATACTATATTTTCACATATCTTTAAGAATATCTTTTTAAATATACAATTCCAAATTGTGAAAAGAATATTTTTGTATTCCTCATAACAAGCCTTTTCAAATTATACTCTACACGATTTATAAAATAGGAAAAGTATGTTTGTGAAGATCTTTATTTACCTCTTTAACTGTTATACAAATATTTTAAAACGTCAGTGCGTAAAATATGTGGGTGACTAAAATGTATCACAGTAATACATTTTATTCGCCCACATATTTTACACACTGACGTTTTAAAATATTTGTATACTACTGACAACTTTCAAATTTTGACGTTGCATGCTTTCTGAGAAAACTGCTTTGAAAACAGAAAAATGTATATTGCCTACTATGTCTTTCGTAGGCATAAAAACATGGCAAATAATTAAAAAATTATGATATCTAGAATCATTACTATAATTTTCTTATCTCTAAAGATATAATACTTAAAATTATGAAAAAAACAACTTTTTGGGGCCCGTATAACAAACCCTTTCAAACTACACCAGCACATTATCTGGAATTAAATCTGAGTTTTAGCTATTTCGATGTGTGTGAGTTAATATGTTTTAATACTGTGTCAAAGTTCATGTTTCTACATTAAGGCGTTTCTGTGGAAAACAGTTGTAACATTCATAGTGACAGACTTGTGAGCAATCTGATAAGAGTTCCACTTTTTCTTTTAAGGTATGGGTATCCTACAAATATTATAATAAACATCTAATTCTTATTGATGTAACCGTCAGGGTTTTACTTATCAAACTTCTCTTTCACCTTCGTTTAAGTAAACTGCTGATTGAGATATTTTTTTACTGTATCAACATCAGGTCCGTAACTGATGTTTTTACAAAACACATTTCTACATGCAGACATAGAGGGATCGGATATTACAGGTTATTCAATCAACCACTGTATTAATTCTGGAAGATGTACGGGTAGAATCATTTCTATTTTGTCAAACAATTTTGTACATTCATTTGAGACTTTTTCTGGAGACGATAGTCCGTTAGGGTTCTCAAAGTTGTCCATAACATTTGCGCTATATATGAATTATGCAGACTGCTTGGTATATCAGCCAGACAACTACAAACTTTTTTTAATTTTCGAGTAATGCTCTGAATATTTATAAAATTATGTCTTTTATTTCAAACTATTTACAAAATTATTTATATCAAATTGACGTCAGTGTTAACTCTGATCTTGTTTGTGGGTTTGCAAAAAAGGCCTGGCAGTGTTGTTTTCATTTGATGTAACAAAATAATTGTTTGGGTACATAAAATATTGAACTGCTTTTTATTTGAAAATCAAGTTGAAACTTTGATTTTTATTTTGATGATATTCTCGGTAAGCTATGTGCAATAAGCACTTAAAATTCCTAATCCATTGTTTAAATCATAAACTAAAGATTTAATGATAATTTTTTAAGATTGGTGGAATTAAATGCTTTTTTGTTTATATTAAGTGAGATAGACGTCGTCTTTTTAAAATTTTGTAAATTGTTATTAATCTGTTATTTAACTTTCTGTTTTATTAATACCATTCATTTTTATATGTTTGTTAAATATATAATATCTAGTTATACATTTAAATTGAAAATAGTGAAAAAAATTTGTAGTATAACAAATGTAGGTATTATACTGCAAATTTGTGACGTGATGATAATCCAAAACCATAGATCTCTTCATTCGGAATACTTCTCAAATTTTTAATCTCAGTGAGATTTGTTTTACAGATTAACATTTCTATGCTGCATTATTCCAGAGTGGATGTTAACAGATTCCGAACAAGCGCTATAAACAGCAGTTCATAATTAAAGCCCACGTTATTACCCCAAATCAAAATTTGGTTCATGGAGTAGATTCTCAGCTTCATTTTTGATTTCATTATACTTTTACTGTGTAAGGTTGAGAGGTTTTGTTTAAAAATTTCTGTAAATTGGTCTTGGAGGATGTTTCAATAGACTATATCTGCGCGTAAAAACTGTTTTTTGCTTTTCCAATACTATAAACAATTAGGATAAAACTTATAAAAGCCTCGTAGATTCTGCTGTCGCCAATTCAATTCCTTTGTAAGTTTTGTTCTTCACAAACTTAACTGCTTTCTGTTTTTATTTGGTTTTCGGGGAAAAATCAACAAATGATTTCTGAAGTATTTATACTATTCTTGAATTGATACAATTTAAGTGATGAAATAGTCGGAAAGCTTTAAGTGAGAATATAATCATGTGTTATTACTGTTTGGGTAAATTTCGCATAATGATGGCATACTTGGCTGAACGTGGCAAACTTAAACAAAGTCATACTCTTCTCTTGAGCACTCTCGCAACTAAACTTTTTTTTACTATATTTATTATATTCTTATCTTCATTAGACCTCCAGATTTAATACAATTTCAGCCTTTTTAAAAGCTTCATAATCTTCATCGGTAGTAATTTGAATTAGAGCATGACCACCCAAATCTTGCAGCTTATCTTCGCAAGCATTATTTGTGTATATTTTAAAGATTATCTTTATGAAAAATCGTAGAACTTATGATCTACAATTTTGAGAAATCTCTGTTTAACCGTTAGAGCGTCGACGAGCGCCATCGTGCTCGTGCGCATACAAAACTAAATTTGTCACGAGTGCGATGGCGCTCACAAAATCAGTTGCTGTTTAGCGCGCGGTAGGGGAGGTTGCTCGCACGCATCTCTAATTTTTTATCTTCCTACGTGTTACATAAAGTTCAAATTATAATATTATTAGTAATAATGTCGGAATACGAAAATAATTTGAGTTTAGTTTTTCAAGTCGTGAAGAAAGTGATAGTGGGAGTGACATTGTGGTGCACTCACAATTTGGCATAATGCAAATTTTGAGTGATAGTGATAATAGTGACGATAACAATTGTTTTGCTGATATGGAGGATGTACCGGACAACGAAAATGACGATGTGACCTTGATTTCTGTATTTTATTATCCTTGTACAAGTTTTTATTAATAAAACACTGAAAAAATTATTAAAATTGGATAATTTTTGGAAGAGATACAGTTTTTTTTCGAGACAAGGGTAAATGACATCAAAAACAAAAGATTTCTTTGGCATTTTTAATATATATGAGTAAAAAACAATGGCACTAAAAGGGTTAAAGCTAGAATTGGAGAATTTCAACACTGATCTGCATAAAAATAATACTGGAACTAAGTCTTTACGGGACATTATCAACTCAAATAATCTAACCTTAGTCTCCTTCATAACTATCTTTCAGCTCAAGAACCGCTTCTCCATTCTCACCCCACAAGTCCAAAGAACCCTACAAAATCAATGTTTCTCTATAATCATAGCCACAGCGATTAGTCTTTATCGCTTAAAGAATCAACTCTGGTTGATTTCCTCACAATTTCAGGATTAAATTTAGTCGATGATATGGTACAAAAATTCGACAAACGAATCTTAGACCTTGAAATGATCAATATGCATCTTTACAATGCACCAAAATTAAACAGAAGCTCTTTTTTTGGCTTAATGACTCAATACGTAACCTTACGGTTAGCAGAGACAATGTTAAGGAGTAGTATAAAGCTCAACCAGTCTCAGAGTGTTGGATAGTTTTCAGAGTGCTAAGGAATAAATGTTCTCAGATGTGTGGTCGGTACTCTTGAACTAGGTAAATCTGGGAGGATTAGTGTTGCCAGTTCAACATTAATTTCTTAAATAACTTCTTCGCAAAACCATCAGTTTTCGATTAAGTAACAAAATTAGGTTCGCTTAACGGTATTTACTTTTATTTCTATAATGATTCCCAATTTTCAATTACAAATACTTCTGAAATTGAAGTCAAATCAAGATTTGATTCTCCAATTAAATCAAGGTCATCCGGAAGTGACAGCATCAGTAGCCATGCTCTTAAACCTATCACGGACATTGTAGCTTCAATTATGTTTAAAATTGTTTATACTTCACTAGTAACAGCTACTTTCCCCATCTGAATGGAGAAAAGTATATATGATATATGCTTTCCTCAGCCTAAAATTGAATCTCTGGCACAACCTAAAGATTTCAAGCTCAGTTACATACTTCCGGTTTTGTCAAGTCTTTGAGCGTATTTTTTAGATGTTGACCATCTCTGTAAGCCTTTTCAATCATGTTTTAGATTTGGTTTAAGTACAACAACTGATAGGGTGAAGTACAACATTAATAAGGTCATTGATGATATTCGATTTGCTTTATATAGTACTCGGTTAACAATCTTTCTGCTGCTGGACTTCAGTAATGCTTTTACTTCTGTTAATTTCATCATCTTTCTTGCTCGATTATAATCCCTCAACGTATCATAAATCTCTTTAGATTGGTTTAGATCCTACTTTCCGAAGGTAATTTATGAAAACTTCTAAAACTTGTTCAGGACAGACTGATTTGGTTGGTATTCCTATGGGTGGAGTTCTTCCACCATTGCTTTGTTCTATTTTTATAGATACTGCTGTCAGAAATCTTTACTAAAAACATCATTTGAATTCAGACGATTTGCAAATTTATATCCATACAGATCCATATAATCTTCCAATCGCCATTAAACAAATCCATGCAGATCTCTGTTTGATGGGTCAGTGGGTCCGCAAAATGGGTTTATTAATCATAATCAACGCTTGAAAGTCTCAAGCTATTGTTATTGGTAATCAAAGGTTGCTTTCATAAATTTTAATATCTTATTTACCATAGTTGTCATTGAAGGACACTGTAGTTCCTTATTCCACTACTCACAAAGATAAGTTGGCAACCTCAAATAAATGACATTAATCCTACAATTTTCAGCAGAATGCATTCTCTAAACATTTTATCACAACAAAAATTAAAGTTCACCTGCGTTAAACAGTCTTACTGCCTTTACTCGACTATGGAGGTGTAAGTTATCTGGATCTTAGACCATCGTCTGAATATATGAGAATGACTTCAAAATTTGTGTATTTGTTACATTTTTGGCCTCATGAAATTTGACCGTGTGTCTGAACACAGGGCGTAGCTTAACTAGTTATAGATTCGCGGTCGGCGTAATCTGCACATTCTCTACCTTCTCTTTAATATCTTGATGTGTTCTTGTAGCCTGTATTATCTCAAGTCTACATTCTCATGGAGGTGTGCATTGTCTTGAACTTCGCTCTGAAAATCTCCTCACTTTACTTTCTTCAATCCTTAAACATGATACCTCCTTCATTGTTTATCCTGCCAAAATGTGGAATAAGTTTAAATTCTGCTACCGGAAAGGCGCCATCAATTCACACATTCAAAATGATGAAAAAGAAATTCATTTTGTAACTCGCAATTATGACTCCCCATAGTTCCTTCCCTGGTTTTCCCTCCTAAGTCCTGTCTCTGTTTATATTTGCCAATATATTTTTATTAACCACTAATATTTTTTATATATTCATATCGAAATACTGTGTGTTATAAAGTCGTAATCTGTATAATTAACTGTGTCCGGAATATAGATAATAAATACCATCGGTAATGCTTTTTGGAGAGTTTGATTAACTTTCAGAAGATTTGCATATAGGCCAGGCTTTCTCAATCAGTCTCCAATAAGTATGGTTATCTTTCAAGAGGTCTACTTACATTTAATAAGTACGATTAACTTGTACTGCGCTTACTCAATGTTTTAATTTGCGCAGTAACCAGTTGTAGCGTAAACTATTTTGAAAATTTTGTATTAATTGCAATTTGTATTTAAAGTTGTTGCAGCAAATTAGTTAATATTTATTATTTAGAATTGTTTTAGAATTTGTCATGCGATTTTCCCACTATTTCCATGACAGTGGGTATATTGTTCACCCGCTTTTCATGGACTTATATTTATCTACGAGGTATTAAATATTGAGGTATTATTCACTTTTGATAGTTAGTTTTATATTCAATTTGAATTGTGTATTTTTCTTTTTTTTTAATTATTGTTTATGTTATTATGTATAATGCATATTTTTGTGGTTTTAGTGTTTACACATATCCGGTGTCTTGAGAAAACCTGGAAAAATTGGAAATGAGATTTATGATAAACAAATAATCTAAATTATAAAAATTGAAAAATTTAATAAGGTGCAACGATGCCCTTGGATTAATTTTAATATAATGTTCTTGAACTCTTACGATATATACCTAATGGATAATAAATAAAATAATCATTTAGGATTAAATTAATTTTATTAACTTCTAAGAAACTGTAAATATAAAGAAACACCACAACTATTTGAGTTTTTAGGGTCCCACGTCTCAAAAAGAAACAACAGTTCCCTTATTAGATCTCTCACGTATTTGTCTGTTGATCATAGACTATTTCTCAGAAAGCACTGGATTTAGAAACTTAATAATCAAAAATATTTATATGGAAATTTTAATGGGGCAGTGCCCAAAAAATTATTTTTTTAATTTCATGTACAATGTGTCAATCATTTGAAATGGCTATATAATAAGGGTTTAAAAAATAGTTTTTTTCATAACTTTTACTAACATTTAAAAAAAAATATGTTCTCCACCTTCTCCTTATGAGATTATAAGAAAGTTACAACAATTATCCTAGATCATAAAATTGTTTAAATATGCATCATGATTTTACCCGTGTGAAAGATGTAGCAAGTAATATATTTACATTTGTGGAGAATTAATATTTGTAAATTACTATATAGTATAAAACAAAGTCTCTGTCTGTCTGTTGGTCTGAACGATCTTTTCGGTACGCTAATTTCAGTAGTATATGAAAAACGCTCGCTCGAGTGAACGCTATTTTGGTACTAAACGGAGATGAACACTCTTTCGGTATGCTAATTTTTGGTAGCATATGTAAAAAAATATGTTCTCCACTTTCTTCTTATGAGATTATAAGAAAATTACAACAATTATCCTAGATCATATAATTTTTTAAATATACACCATGATTTTATGCATGTGAAAGACGTAGTAGGTATATATTTACGTTGTGGAGAATTAATATTTGTAAATCACCATATAGTACAATAAAAAACTCTGTCAGGCTCAAAAACTGCTGCACGGATTTTCATGCGGTTTCCACCAGTAGATACAGTAATTCATGAGGAAGGTTTAGGTGTATATGTATAAATTATGAAGCTCTTGCGTAATTTCACTAAATTATGATAAAAATTGTCGAGTAAGTGTGAAAAAATCAAGGCATCTGAAAACTTGACTGGTATGGGCAGCGTAAATTGTAATTTATTTTGTATGACAGTATTGCTTCTCATTTTTTTTAAATGTTAGCATTTGGAACGATAACACATAAAGCACAGAGCCAGACTTTAAATGAATTGAACTCATTGATTAAAATAATTATTTTGTAATTCGTATCATTCACTAAAGTACACTTCACTAAAATTTGTAGTCAACATTTAGTAATTATTACGTTGTTTTATGAATAAATGTCAGAAAAAAACTCAATGTCTGTCATGTTTTGACCTAACCTACAAGCTTTACGCAACAGTTCGATAAATACACTTATTACTTCATTACGCCAGACAAATGATCTGTACATAGATACGTAATGCTACCCCAAAGGTATATAATTGATGTAGGTTTTGGGTAAACTGGCTGATCTATGGCGATAAATAATTTTTATTAAGGATTAAGTTGGGAAAAAACTGTACATCTGAGAATTTTTCTTTCCATCACTTATCCGTGTCGAGCCAGGCCAGGTCTCTAGTAGTTGAATAAAATACTATCTACCCTTAAATGTTTATAAGACCCTAAATGTGTACAGAACCATCGTAGTGCATGTTCTACTTGTACATGTTTCTTGAGTTGGTTGGGTATGTCGTTAAAATGCGTGATGCATTTAAATATTGTTATATTTTGTCTTCTACGTTGCTATGGCCTATATCATCCTGTTTATTCAACAAAGTTTACTAAGTTGAGTACACTACTCACATAAACTTAGCTTGGAACTCGAAGATGCAGTGTAGGCCCGCCTTCACAAAGTAGATAGACACTATGATTTGCATTAACATCAGACCGCCGAAAATGAAGAGACTCCTGTGAACCAAAAAAGTATTTGCGTGGCCACCATGCATTTTAGAAGTGAAACTTCTTTGTATATTATTATTTTGAAGGGAATTAAAGAAAATATTGAGAATCGTGAAAAGTAAAAAAACATGGTTAAAACAATACAAAACGTAATAAAACCAAAGAAACCGCATTGACAGAAAACTTTCCTCCTTCTCGCCATCTAACTACATCCATTCACTGACGCTCTCCACTGCTGATGTATTTTATTGTACTTTTTGTTATTTCCTCATTAATAAACAGGCAAGTGCCTTCGCAGAACATTTTGCGAGAGTTTTCCACAACGAGAGTTGCGAGAGTTTTTTTTTTCGTTTGCATTGTTCGCTTCACTTGCGTACAAGTCTCGATGAGTATGTTGATATGACGTTAAAGCCGTGTTTTTAAACATATCAACGTGCACTACCATATTAACAGTCTTTCTTCATTAATCATATATTAATTTTAATTATCTTATTTTTATATTGCAAATTAAGTTAATAAACACATTGCATTAAATTATTGTTAGCACCACCCCAAGCAAAATATACTCTAGCGTAACAAAAAAAACCACGCAATGAAGAAAAAAAACAAAAAAAAATTATTAATAAAAACAGGTGTTATTGTGTAGATATGTATAATAATCTTGTATAATAATTAATATGCTGTTTAATAGCTTCAAATTAAATATACAAATTGTATTCAATAACGTCTTCAAGATCATAAAAAATTACTATCCGACTCTAGTCAATTGAATAATAGAGCAATGCAATATGATATGGCCAGTCCGATAAGACGGCCAATCA